>JALAZF010000021.1:8275000-10775000 GCA_022829125.1 Lathyrus tuberosus
ACTTGCTGTCACGGCCTAGAGGTAATCACATGCTTGGTCATCTCTCAATCTATGCATATTTCCTCGCACAATAATTTGGCCATATGTTCATAATCATGCATGGAATGTTTTCCCTCAATTAATTGCATTATTTGAATCGTGTATCAAAAATCCTAGCCTTCATGCAGAAATTAGGGTTCTTGAGGTCTTTTCGTGATTTCTTGTTGTATGTTTAATTTAAATGAAATTAAAGTGCATAGACATGATCGTGAGGTTGAGACGAGCATAATGATATGTGGATTGCATGATGTGATTACGTATTCATGGAGATTGGATAGAAAATGCAAATCTGAGAAACCAAGAACACGCGCGTGTTCTTCAGCTTGTTCTTGGCGCCATTTTTAGAAATTCAAATATTTGAATTTTGTGATTTTGTTTAATTGATTCAAAAATTAATTTCTCTCTGAGTTTTAATGATTTTGAGTTGATTCTTTTTTTAATAATTCACAAAAATGTTAAAATATTTTATTTTATCAAAAAATCCCAAAAATATTATTTATTTCATATAATTGATATTTTTGTAAAGAATTAATATTTTGATTGTTTTTGGCATTTTAAATATTTTTTCTACTTTGATTTTGCAACTTTTAATGCTTTCTAATTATTTTGTAGGTCAATACTTAATTTTTGAAGCATTAATCCAAGATCACAATTTGTTTTCCATGTGTTAAACAATTTTTGATCATTTTAATTGAATTTTTATTCAATTAAATACATTTTGAAAACAAATTAGGGTTTTGGATTAATTCAACCCTCATAAATCATTTTCAAAACACCTTGGGCCTCTTGAGAGAGTGTAAGACCCATCCCCCCTTGTACAAAAACTTTTTGGGCCTCATTCATTGTATAAGTCCCTCCGTACAAGTAAACGGCGCGATCGTCGCCTTTTCAAAATAACCCTTGGGCATCTCCTTGAGCTATAAGACCCGTTTAAAACACTTTGGGCCTCTATTAGAGTGTAAGACCCAATCCCCTTTTTACCAAAATCTTGGGCCTCACTTATTGTATAAGTCCCTCCGCGTTAAAAGAAAACCTCGGCACGATCGCCATTTTTAAACGAAAAATCATTTGGGCCTACCCTCGTGTTATAAGCCCCACTCTTTTTCCTTTAAACCTTTTTGGGCCTCTTGAGAGAGTGTAAGACCCATCCCTTTGTACAGAAAACCATTTTGGGCCCCAGTCACTTGTATAAGTCCCTCTGTACAAAGTCAAACAGTGCACTCACTGATAAAACCTTGGGCCTCTCCTTGAGCTGTAAGCCCCAAATCTTTCTTTTTCAAAGCACTTTCTCCTTTGATTTTGAATATACTGTTGTTTTCAATCTTTCTTTGTTGAACAACTAACCAAACAGCATGGAAGAACTCCAACCGAGTAAGTGGTTATCGCTTTCGTTTACTGTTTTCATATTATAAACTGTATTGTGGGGCTGCTCACTGTAAGTCTCCTTTCATAAACTCATATCTACTGTGTAATAATAGTATAGATATTTCGAGTTTCCCCGGCAACTACGTCTAGAACTAGGTGACGCCGTTTCATTTATTCGTAGAAATAGACGCCTAGATCCCCAATAGGAGCACCAGATACAGTCTTCTCTTCGGTTGTTCTCCTTAGGAATCGTCAAGAAGCTCTACTCCCCAAGATGAATGTATTCTCCGTGAATGGCATCTTTGAGTTTCTTCCAAATTCTCGAACTTTCCTGACTTGATCTATTCCTTGTGGATAGCTTGCCTTGAATGTCTCGGGGTTTGGGTACCCACTACGGTCATAATCTTGGACCTTAACTAAGGAACCCTCTTTAAAAGCTAAAAGTCGCTGGATAGTAAACCTCGCACGTTTACCAGTGGTTTTTATCTTTAAAAGAGTTATCTCTCCTAATGGAAAGGAGATGATAGACCCACGGGCTTCTTAAAAGCATCGGCCTCCTCTTGGGCATTGTTCAAGGACCCACAGGCTTCCTAAAAGCAACCCCGCCTCCTCTTGGGCATTATTCAAGGACCCTACGGCTTCTTAGAAGTATTCACAGCCTCCTCTTAGGCTTCGTATAATGATCTCTTCCTCCGGGAATGATAGCCTCCTCTTGGGCTTCGTACAAGGTCCCGTCGGCTTCTTAAAAGTTTCCAGCCTCCTCTTGGGCTTCGTACAAATTGTCCCGACGACCTCCTAGAGGTATAGGAACAGAACTTAGTCATCTGCATAGAACAGTCCTTTCATAGAGTCTACTACTGTTTCTCAAAGCATAGTACAAAAGATAAAACTCTAGACACGGACAGTCTAACTTCCTTGAGTCTCAAAGACATTCTCAAGTACTCTTCAAAAATAGGAAGGAAACCCGCAGACTCGGACAGTCTCAATACCCTTTGGATTTCCCATTTCCTCAAAGAGAAGGAGATATCCCTGATCCTCAAATCAAATCCCTGAGTACAGTGTTGCTCATATAAGAACTGATTTTCTCTTTTAAAATCAGTATATTGGATCTGTCACTCAACTGAAACAGTTACAATAGCCTCCATCTCGGGCTTTGTACGAGATACCAAAATTCTCCCCAGGGGAGTCAAACAACGTTCAGCCTCTCTCTCGGGCTTTATACGAGACACATAAGAGACTCCCTCATTGAGTCAATTACCCATTTCGCCTCCATCTCGGGCTTCGTACGAGATACAAAGACTCTCTTGTTGAGTCAAACATTTTTAGCCTCCATCTCGGGCTTTGTACGGGACACAAAATAGCCTCCTCTTAGGCTTTGTATAATGATTTTCCTAGCGGAAATTAGCCTCCTCTTAGGCTTTGTATAAGAAAACCACTGGTTGATCCAATCAACCTTTTAGCATCAAAGCTGTGCCTCGTTCACAGTACACAAACATCAATAACTCCTTTCCCTTCATCTAATCGCTGTAAGCGGCAAGCCTCTGGATCATCTATATCCACACCACTGTCCCTCTTTTAGCATGAGAAATTCCTAAGGAAAGATAGCATTGCTCTATACTGAGTTAAAGTCTTCTCCTTCAGGTTAAAACCCTTTCTTCAGAAATTATGGCATTGCTCGGATCCGCGTATCCCAGTTAAAGTAATTCTCCTTCTCCCCTCTTTAGAGATGACAAATTCTCTCTAAAGCTGAGGTCTTTCAGCTTCACGTCTTGGGCTTTGAACAAGACACAAATAGACTTTTCAGCTTCACATCTTGGGCTTTGAACAAGATACAAACCACCTTTCGCTTCACGTCTTGGGCTTTGAACAAGACACCAAAACACCCATTTCCTCCCATAGAATAGGAGGAACTACGAACGCTCTGATTTCCCTATTTCGGTAAACGAGAATACGTAGGCATAAGATCGAAAGAAAAGATCTTAGCGAGCGCAATCAACAAAAAACCCAAATCCCGTATCTCCATCAATCAAAAGCAGTAATTTAAAAGCATCAGTCCTAACACCCTAATCCTTGTTCCCCGCTAGAAAGTCCTAGAAAGAAAGAAAACCGTATTGGCGAAAATACAAATAACCAGTACAAGGCCCCCCACATTGATAGCATTCGTAACCTAACAGACCGCTGTTTAAACTCAGTATGCAAGCAGGGTTAATTGGCGACATCTATTTCCCTTCCTTATTCAGCTCACAATAGGATAAAAAATGAATCGACCTGTAGTTTAAAGCTCAAACCGCAGAGAGCGACCAACGCTTAAGAACCGCGTCCAAAATCGCTCGCTACAGAAAAAATGGCGCCCACCGTGGGGCTCAAAAATTCTTTCTTAAACATGTAAGGTGAAAACCTTGGACAAACCTTTTTTCTCTTCACTTATGTGAATACCACAGATTGGGGCTTCCGTCGGGGAACCCATTTCTGTCAGGAACTTAGGAATCATAGCTTTATAAGTCTAGGATGATTAAGACAAATATATATACTGCTTTTCCTAATTGCTATACGTGTTTATTTTTTCTGCTACTGGGAATGCGTGTGATGCAGCATGTGGTGAGAATGAGTATACACTTAAGATAAGTGATGGCGACGGGGTCGACCATCAACCTCAGTGGAGGCTGACCAACGCAACCCATTCACTCTTCTAGCCAATGGGCCGGTTGTTAATTCTGAGAAGCTGAGGAGCCAAACCCTTTCGTAGTGCGGAAACTATCGGAAATAGTTGTTACGCGATACTACCCTCATTTGAGGCTGGTGATCTATTCTCGGTGAATGGCACTTACTCTAAGATTGCTTTACAACTCGCTGGCGATCCGCTTGTTGTCTTGCTTTCCTGGGAGGAGCTGATGATAATGAGTACAGGTACAAAAAATCACCCTAGTATAAACCTTTGGGGATGGGTAGAGCCTTGACTTCATGACAACGACCCTTTGACCCCATGTTTTTTCTATGTTTTTGTGTGCTGCATTCATGCATTCATTTAATAAAACATTAAAACATTCAAAAAACTTCTCTTCTAGTCTCTCTGTTTTTCAAATTAAACTAAGACTGTGATTGCAAATATCAGAGAAAAAGATTGCATTAATGGATTTCGGTAGAAGGAGAACTCGCCAGTATACCTTCAAGGTTCCAAAGCTAGAGGATTTGAGAAAGTTAGCGAGGATGATCGTTAACCCAGAGGCTTTGAGAGCCAAGCACGGTGGTTTGCTACCACTGTTAAGAGTCCATGTGATTAAGGGGATCATGGACGCGCTCATTCAGTTCTACGATCCGGTTTATCATTGTTTCACATTCCCGGATTACCAGCTATCACCAACGCTGGAGGAGTATTCTCATATGACTGATTTACATATCACTGATCGAGCTCCATTTTCTGGACTGGAAGAAATTCCAAAGAATCAGACTATTGCAATAGCAATTCATTTGGACGAGTCTGAGGTCAGGACTCACATGACCACTAAGGGTGGCATCCAAGGTTTGCCAGCCCAGTTCTTGACAAAGAAAGCCCTGTACTTCGCTAGTATAGGGAACATGACTACTTTTGAAAGCATCTTTGTCTTGCTCACCTATGGGTTATTTTTGTTTCCTAACATCAATAACTTCGTCGATATCAACGCTATTAAGGTTTTTCTCATTGGAAACCCTGTGCCGACTTTGCTCGCAGATGCGTATCATTCTGTACACTTGGGAAATTTGTACAGCAGAGGGGAGATCACATGATGTGTACCTTTGCTCTACAAATGGTTTATCTTTCACTTGCCCAAGTCTGCTGCTTTTTGGGATTGCAAGAGTGTCTTACATTGGTCGCAGAAGATCATGTATCTCACCAATTCCGATATAGATTGGTGTAATAGGATTTATGAGGGAATCAGAATCATTGACCGTTTTGGAAACTTCCCCAGCGTACCCCTCATAGGAACTAAAGGAGGAATCAACTATCATCTGACATTGGTTCTTCGTCAATTTGGATACCCGATGAGACACATCCCACTGGGTGTTCATCTGGAAGGTCTTTTCTTCAAAGAAGGAGAAAATGATAGAGCACTAAAGATGGAAATAGTGCAAGCTTGGAAACATGTTCATAAGAAAGGACGAGAGTCTCTGGGAAAACCGGACTGTGTCTCGGTGGAGCCTTATCTCCATTGGGTACAAACTAGAGCTCTCAAGCTAAAGATGCCTTATCCTCGTTACGGAATTCTTCCACCGAGGGAAACTGTCATGTACTTCATGACGGAAACTGAAAAGCTTCAGGTTACTCTCAACAAAGTTCAAAAGGAAAGAAGATCTTGGAAGAACAAGTACCGCACCCTCGACGTAGAGTGTATCCAAATACACCAACTACCAAAAGAGAAAGATGCTCTGATTGAAATTTTGGAGCAGCATGCTGTAGAGAATCAAGATGACCAAAGGAATTTGCTCGCTCCTTTCACCTGGCAAAGGAATGACAACCCGACAACGGCCCAAGCGCCCCGGTCAAAGAAGAGGACTCGGGACCCATTAGTTTAGGTTTCTGTTTCTGCGCTTTGTAATCTACTGTATTTCCATTTCTGTAATCCTTTGAATTCAATAAAAAGGGGTTTCCCCACCGTTTGATATTTGCAATCTAATTGTCGAAGTTTATTTTGATTAAACCAAAAAAACAATAATTAATATAATCATTGCATTCATCATTCTCACATCGCGTATTCTTCTTACCTACGAATCTCACGTTTGTGTCTCGATTCTAGAGTCAAACTGTCTCATTCGTATAATACTCGGGCCAATCGTCAGAAAAAGATGGATGATCTTGAGGAAGAAAACAGAGAGTTGAAAGAAGAGATCGACGCTCTGAGAGAGGATATGAGAAAGCTTCGTAACGACATGCAAGCCATGGCAGAAGCTCAGCTACAAAGAACTGTGATCTCAGAGATCACCTCAACGCCCATCATAGAAAAGTATGATCCTAGGTATCAGATGCCGAAAGATCGTCCGTGGGGCCTGCCTGTTAACTATATCCCGGAAGGATATGTTCCGCCGATCACTAAAGATCAGGGAATCACAACAGAAGCCGCTGGGCCTGAAGGTTACAAACTTCGGGAAAGCAAAGATGCCAGGGGCATACTCAAGACTCCTGAAGGTTACAAACTTAGGGAGGCGCCAAGACTTACTGCCGTAGTCACGGTACCACCCCCTGTGGTGCACACTGTCCCGGAAGGACAGATTCCACAGACACCTTCTGGTAAGAAGGAAACTATGTTTGACAGAATGGATGAATTCCAGGAGCAGTTCTTGGAAATGCAGAAAGAGCTGCAAGCCATTCGCGGTCAGGATCTATTTGGAAAGGACGCCGCAGACATCTGCTTGGTCCCAAATGTGAAAGTCCCGCACAAGTTCCAAGTGCCCGACTTTGAAAAATACAAGGGTAACTCTTGCCCTCAGAGCCATCTGGTGATGTACGCTCGGCGGATGTCAGCTCAGACGGAGAATCAGGACCTGCTGATTCACTACTTCCAGGATAGTTTAACCGGTGCCGCACTCAAATGGTACATGGGTTTAAACCGTACTACGTTCAGTACATTCAGAGATCTTGGTACTGCCTTCGTCCAACAATACAAGTACAATTTGGACATGGCACCCGACAGAGATCAACTCAGATCAATGTCGCAAAAGGACAAAGAAACCTTTAAGGAGTATGCTCAAAGGTGGCGTAAAATTGCCGCTCAAATTTGTCCACCTCTTGAGGAAAAAGAGATGACAAAAATCTTCTTAAAGACCTTAAGCTCATTTTACTATAACCGAATGGTTGCCAGTGCGCCCAGTGATTTCACCGAAATGGTCGGCATGGGTGTACGTCTTGAGGAAGCCGTCCGAGAAGGACGTTTGGTAAAAGACACTGGATCAACGAGCGGTACTAAAAAATACGGTAGTGCTCTCCCTAAGAAAAAAGAGCAAGATATTGGGAATATCTCTCTCGGAAAGCAAAGGCGACGTTATCAGCCAGTAGCAGCTGTAACTCCTGCTATCGGCCCCGCGCCTGTTCCTATGTATCAACCTCAGGTTGCGCAGAGCCAACCTGACCAACAAAGGACACAACAACCTCTTCAGCAGGCTCGTCCTCCATATAACAACAACCGTACAACACGGCCACCAGGATTTGATCCTATACCCGTATCGTATGCTGAATTGTTTCCGTTACTGCTAGCCAAGGGGCACATTCAGACTAAGTCTCCTCTTACAGTTCCGAAAAATCCGCCTTTTTGGTTTAAGGCGGATCAAACATGCCCTTATCATCATGGAGGTTCAGGGCATAACATTGAGACTTGTCTCAATTTCAAATCCGACGTGCAAAATCTTGTTAGGAGCGGGCTCTTATCTTTCAAAGATACAAATCCTAATGTTCTTACGAACCCGCTGCCTCAACATGAGAAAGCTGCAGTCAATCTGATTGAGAAAGAGACTAACAATGTCTATCAAATTCACGATGTACTCTTGTTGAAAACCAATCTGGTCAAGATGCATTGTAGACAGAGTGGATATGGCCATGTGCCACCTCATAACTATCACCAGTATGATATCTGCTCTAAAGATAACCAAGGATGTTCGGTAGTGCAATCAGCTCTACAGGAACAAATGGATCTCTGATGGATCCAAGAGCACCGAGTTCGTGGAGTTAACATGGTCTATACGAACTCCAACGTCATTCAAAACCACGACATCCGTGCGATGAATGTCAGCTTGGTGGCGATGCACTCAAGGCAAAGCCAGTATCATAATCTGTCGCGGCACGATTACAGTTCCTGTCTGATTTGCTCGGTAAACAAACAGGGATGCTCTTTCATACAAGAGGCCCTCCAGCATCAGATGGATCTTGGATGGATCCAAGACTACCATGATAGGAACTCCTATCAAATCAACATGGTTCAGATCTTCGATATCCGCGTAATGAATACCAACCTGCTAGAGTTACATGCTGAGCAGGTCCGACTTGGATTCTTAATATCACATGACTATCAAAATTGTAAAGCGGGTTGCGAAAATGATCGAGGTTGTACCCTTGTCCAGGAGGCACTTCAGCACTTGTTAAATCACTGGTGGATGCCAATCTACATGGATGAAGATACTCAGCAGATTAGTGTCAATAACAGGAATCCTACTCGTCGTCAAAGTCAGAATGTCCGATCAATGGAAGGTAACCTAGTGAGGTTACATTGTATTCAAAGTGGGCGTGGCCAGGTGCCTCCACACAACTATGACAGTTGTAGCGTCTGTTCGAAAAGTAACCAAGGGTGTTACCTTGTGAGAGCAGCTCTTCAGGGTCAGGTCGATCATGGAGAAATTCGTCCATATCCAGGTTCTGGACCCATCAACTGGATGCCAAACTACCTTGCCGATCAAGTTGAGGATGTTGTCACAATCTCTGGTCATCATAGGACCAGGGATGTTTTTGCCATCATTCCTCTACTTGACGAATCTAAAGTTCCCAACCAGGAACAGATCGAGATTACTTATGATGGTCAGAAAAATCAGAAGGTTCCCATAGTCATCTATCTACCGGGGCCACTACCGTATGAGTCAGCTAAGGCAATCCCTTACAAATACGGTGCAATAATAATCGAGAATGGAAAGGAAATTCCATTACCCTCTGTCGTGAATATTGTAGACATCAGTCGTGTAACACGGAGCGGTCGAATCTTCAACCGAGGGGTTGGAGAATCCAACAAAGAAAAGGAACTTCAGGCAGAAATTCCTGATCCGCCAGTCGGTCAATCTAGTAATCCCGACTTTTCAAAAGACAACGATGAGATGCTGAAGCTCATCCAAAGGAGTGAATATAACATTGTTGATCAACTGTTACAGACTCCTTCAAAGATCTCGGTATTATCACTGTTACTCAGTTCAGAAGCACACAGAGAGGCTCTACAGAAAGTCTTGGAGCAAGCCTTTGTGGAACAGGATGTAACAATCAGACAATTCGATAGCATTGTCTCTAACATCACTTCCTGTAATAATTTGGGATTTAGTGATGAAGAATTACCTGAAGAGGGTCGTCGTCATAACATGGCGCTCAACATTACAGTTAACTGCCAGGGCGATGCTTTAGCCAACGTATTGGTAGACACAGGGTCATTCCTGAATGTTATGCCGAAGTCCACTTTGACGCAATTATCATTCAAGGGCCCTCTGATGAGGGTCAGCGAGGTCGTCGTCAAAGCATTCGACGGATCCATAAAAACAGTTATCGGCGAAGTTGATCTTCCCATAACTATTGGTCCTCACACTTTCCAAATCACTTTCTAGGTCATGGACATCCGGCCAACATACAGTTGTTTATTAGGAAGACCTTGGATACATCAGGCTGGAGCGGTTACTTCGACCCTCCACCAAAAGCTAAAGTTCATCAAGAACGATCAACTTGTCACGGTTTATGGGGAACAAGCCTTGCTTGTGAGTAACCTATCATCATCTACTGGTATAGAACCCGAAGAGGTTATTGGAACTCAGTTCCAAGCACTATCGGTGAGCAAGGACAATCAATTCAAAGAAGGAACTTCAATTTCTTCATACAACGATGCTATCAAAGCAGTCGAGAGTACCGATACAACAGGATGGGGACGGCTTGTCATTCCTATTGACAATAAAACAAAGAAGGGTCTTGGTTTTTCTACAACCTGTACCCGGACAGCTGCCAACGATGAAAGTCTTCATCCCCTTCAAAACTTCTTCCACAGTGGAGGTTTTCTTCACCCAGTGGCGCAGACAGTTCATGCTATCAATGAGGAAGATCCCTCTGACACAGATGAAGAATGGAAGTCCTATCTTAACAAGGACGGCTATATGTCTCAGGAAGAGGTGCCTACGCCTTTTTGCTTTCCTACAGAAAGTCCGAGATTTATACCAAGATCAGATGTCAAAATGATCTACGGAGATTGTGATCTGGAAGGATGCCGTGCTCCGCCAAATTCATTAGAGGAAGACACTCTGATGAAAGACAACTTTGACCACAATTACTATGGCCCGATGGATGGCCTGCCAATGTGGCAGCCTTACCCAGGAAATTTGGGGCAAGAGAGTCAGCCGAACAATGAAACTCAGCTGAGCGTCATTGAACAGAATACCTATGTCCCCACCATGTCATGGGATCAACACTCAGGTCATTCAGAAATTACTCAACATGACGATGAATTCGCAACGTTTGCAGGACTAGAATTCATCAATTATGCTTTTCCCGAGGTCAACGTCATCGAGAGGGATGACTTCTCCAGTTCCAAAGAAGTTTGGGACACTCTGGGACAACCAAGTGGAAAATACGACTTTATGGTCAAGTACACTGCTCCCGAAAGCTCTCGTATCAATCTCGAAGATATCCAGCCAACTGGATGGGGAGATACAGCTGAGAGCACCAATGCTATGCAAAATGCTACAGAGGAATCCTCCTACGAAAATTCTGCCTGGGAAACAAATTCCAATGATCCTGCTCCACCAGAAATCAGCGTCATTTCTGAAGACAAATCAAGGAAGGTGCCAGGCTTTGTGATTCACCGAGGAGTTCGCCGCCAATGGGTTACTGTCGAGGTTCCGAAGGTCGTTCATCAGTCAAAGTAATTGCCATCTTTAACCTTTCACCCTGCCCAGGTGAAACAGATATTTTGATAGGGCTCGTTTTCTGTAAATTTCCCTCTTCGCTTTGCCCAAAGCGACAGAGTTTTGTTTTATAGGGTTGTAGTTTCAAGATTCGACTTGTTCATTAATAAAATAACGTCATTCTGTAATTTCCGCATTAATTGCTGTTTTCTCTTTTTGCTTTTTCAGAAAATGGTAATCCTAAAAAAAAAAACATTCAAAAATAAAAACAAGCAGTAAAATCAAAACACTGCACACACTTGCATTTCTCTCTATCTCTTCTAAACACAAATCATCACGTCATGCAGATTGCTTGTTTTAAACCCCATTGAAACATACGATCCGATGCCTTCTCCCAACTTTGAGTTCCCGGTATTCGAGGTTGAAGAAGAAAATGACAACGAAACTCCAGAAGAGATCTCCCGACTACTCAGACAAGAGGAAAGGTCCATTGAACCTCACAAAGAGCCGTTGGAAACGGTAAACTTGGGTTCAGAAAAAGAGAGAAAAGAAATCAGGATCGGAGCATTGCTCAGTCCAACTACCAGAGAAGGTTTGATAAAGCTTCTCAGAGAATTTCCCGATGTATTCGCTTGGTCCTATCAGGATATGCCAGGGTTGGATACCAGCATCGTGGAATATCACTTACCGTTAAGATTGGAATGTCCGCCAGTAAAGCAAAGGTTGAGACGGACTCACCTGGACATGGCCATCAAAATTAAAGAGGAGGTACAGAAACAGATTGACGCGGGTTTCCTTGCTACATCTGAATATCCTCAATGGTTAGCCAACATCGTACCCGTTCCCAAAAAGGATGGAAAGGTTAGAATGTGTGTCGATTACAGAGATCTGAACAGGGCAAGTCCAAAGGACGACTTTCCTTTACCACACATTGACATGTTGGTTGACAGCACAGCAAAGTTCAAAGTATTCTCCTTCATGGATGGACTCTCGGGCTATAATCAGATCAAGATGGCGCCGAAAGACATGGAGAAAACTTCGTTCATTACCCCATGGGGTACCTTTTGTTACAAGGTAATGTCGTTCGGTTTGAAGAATGCCGGGGCAACCTATCAAAGGGCCATGACTACTCTGTTTCATGACATGATACACAAAGAAATCGAGGTATATGTCGATGATTTGATTGCAAAATCAAGAACAGAGGATGAGCACGTTGAACATCTGTCAAAATTATTCGAACGTCTAAGAAAATTCAAGCTCCGCTTGAATCCTAACAAGTGCACCTTCGGTGTCCGTTCGGGGAAACTACTAGGGTTCATCGTCAGCCAGAAAGGAATTGAAGTTGATCCTGACAAGGTCAAGGCCATTCAAGAAATGCCTTCTCCGAAAACTGAAAAACAAGTCAGAGGATTCCTGGGACGTTTGAACTACATCTCCAGATTCATATTCCTTATGACCGCGACATGTGCGCCGATTTTCAAGCTACTTAAAAAGAACCAGGATTGCGTTTGGTCAGAAGATTGCCAAACCGCCTTCGACAGTATCAAGGAATATCTGTTGAATCCTCCGATTCTATCACCTCCAGTGGAAGGAAGACCACTGATCATCTACCTCACAGTCTTGGAAGACTCAATGGGGTGTGTACTTGGCCAACAAGACGAAACTAAACGGAAAGAGTATGCCATTTACTATCTAAGCAAGAAATTCACCGACTGCGAAACTCGGTACACGATGCTTGAAAAAACTTGTTGCGCTTTGGCTTGGGCAGCCAAACGTCTTCGCCAGTACATGATTCGTCATACTACTTGGTTGGTCTCCGAAATGGATCCAATCAAGTACGTTTTCAAAAAACCTGCTCTCACGGGAAGGATTGCCCGTTGGCAGATGTTACTATCAGAATATGACGTAGAGTACCACGCTCAGAAAGCCGTTAAGGGAAGTATTTTAGCTGATCATTTGGCTCATCAACCGATTGACGATCAAGAATCAATCGGGTTTGACTTCCCAGACGAAGATGTCATGTATCTAAAGATGAAAGATTGCGATGAACCGCTACCCAGTGAAGGGCCAGAACCAGGTTCCCAGTGGGGACTTATCTTTGACGGAGCAGTCAATCATTATGGAAACGGAATTGGGGCAATCATTGTTACCCCTCAGGGTTCCCACATTCCTTTCACTGCCAGACTTACGTTCAAATGTACGAACAACGAGGCCGAATACGAAGCATGTATCATGGGTCTCGAAGAAGCGATTGATTTAAGGATCAAAAACATAGACGTATACGGCGACTCAGCCTTGGTTATTAACCAGATAAAAGGAGATTGGAACACATACCAATCAGGATTGATTCCTTACAAAGACTATGCAAGAAGGTTGTTACCCTTCTTCAACAGAGTCGACTTTCATCACATCCCTCGTGATGAGAATCACATGGCTGACGCATTAGCCACTCTCTCTTCCATGATTAGCGTAGGTCGATGGAATGACATACCTAAGATCGACATCATGCGCCTTGAACGACCCACTTACATCTTCACAATTGAAGCAGTCATAGACGACAGACCTTGGTATCACGATATCAAATGCTTCCTTCAGAAACAAGAGTACCCATCTGAGGCACTCAGAAAAGACAGGAAAACCCTCAGAAGATTGGCTGGAAACTTCTTCCTGAGCGGTGACACTCTTTATAAGAGAAATTTTGACATGGTTCTGCTCCGATGTGTCGACAGACCAGAAGCAGACATGCTCATGAAAGAAATTCATGAAGGATCCTTTGGCACTCATGCCAATGGACACACAATGGCGAGAAAAATCCTAAGAGCAGGGTACTATTGGTTGACCATGGAATCCGAATGCTACAAGTACATGAGGAGGTGTCACAAGTGTCAGATATACTCCGACAAAATTCATGTACCGCCATCACATCTCAAAGTTCTTTCTTCCCCGTGGCCTTTTTCCATATGGGGAATCGACATGATTGGCATGATTGAGCCCAAGGCTTCAAACGGACATCGGTTCATCCTTGTAGCCATTGACTATTTCACCAAGTGGGTCGAAGCAGTGTCATTCGCCAATGTAACCCGACAAGTGGTGGTCCGATTTATCAAAAACAATATCATCTGCCGTTATGGTGTTCCAAGCGAGATCATTACTGATAATGGATCTAACTTAAACAATAAGATGATGAAAGAGTTGTGTGCAGAGTTCAAGATCGAACACCATAACTCATTTCCCTACCGACCCAAGATGAACGGAGCGGTAGAAGCGGCTAACAAGAACATCAAGAAGATTGTTCAAAAGATGGTTGTAACCTATAAAGATTGGCACGAAATGCTACCCTTTGCTCTTCACGGTTATCGAACATCTGTCCGCACTTCAACAGGGGCAACCCCTTTCTCTCTAGTATATGGCATGGAAGCAGTGCTCCCCATAGAAGTAGAGATCCCATCAATCCGGGTATTGATGGAAGCTAAGCTTACCGAAGCTGAATGGTGTCAAAATCGACACGACGAACTGAACCTGATCGAAGAGAAGCGAATCACGGCACTATGCCACGGTCAGTTGTACCAACAGAGAATGAAGAGGGCGTTTGACAAAAAGGTCCGACCTCGTATCTTCAGAAAAGGAGACCTCGTGCTCAAGAAGATACAATCATTTCTCACTGATTCTCGGGGCAAATGGACCCCAAATTATGATGGCCCATATGTGGTCACGAAAGCTTTCTCAGGCGGCGCCTTGAGACTTGCAACCATGGACGGAGAGGAATTTGCCTACCCCACGAATGTTGATGTAGTCAAGAAATACTTCGCCTAAAACTAAAAAAAAATGTCTCGGTGGATTGAAAACCCGAAAGGGCGGTCCAGGTAAAAGTTAGAGACATGAAAAAAATCATCCCGATGGATTGGAAATCTCATAGTACAATCCAGGCAAAAGTTAGGGATAATGGCAAGTAACTATGTTCAACAGAGGCAAGTCCCTCAGCAGCAACAACAGTTGCATCATCCATCGGAGGAAATCTCCAGTCAAAGGTCATCTTTGACAGAAGCTCATGATGTCCCGAACTCAAAGTTGGTAGAAGGATAGTGGTCGTTATGTTTCAACGTAGCCCTTTTCCCTGTAAATTACCATTTTCTAACTTTGTATATGCTATTTGGAATCACGCGTTTAGCTGATCTCCATCTTATCAATAAAATTTGAGCCCTTGTGCTTATGTTTGTAATTCTTTACTTGTTTTAGCTTTACAAAACGACGTTGTTTAAACTTAATCAGTGATTCTTGAAATAAAACAAAAAAATAAATTTACTTGTAAAACTTTTTCTGCTTTTTAAAATTAAAGATGGCATTTCTTTTGACTGTTGAACATCAGAAGAACATCGATCGCTTCTCCCGAAGTAAGCGAACTTCAAAGTGCAGAATCAAGGTACTCCTTCTAGACCAGTACTCCTGAATGAAGGATCAATAATGTCAGAGACCATGTTTCGTCTGACATCCTCGGCCGAGTTCTCATCTCCTAAGCCCGATCAACATAGCTCCCAACGGGACTATCTCTCCTAGGCAAGGTGGAATTGCTATTTTGAATCAACGGTACTTCTTCGCCCCGCGATGACCGGGTATCCAATTGTGTTCATCCATTAGTCTGTATGTCGCGTCTGTTTTGTCAGCATATACATACATACATATGCATTTTTTATTTGCATTCACATTTCATATTGCATCACTATCACTCTAGTCTGTCTTGTCCCCTAGTGGTAGAAGTCCTCTCAATCGAGTTGTCAGTTCTTGCCTCGTCAGGAAATACTGTGTCTGAACAACCTCGCTTCCAGTTTAATTCTGGAAAGAAGTTAGTCCTTGACCACTTTGATAACTTGAACCTCTGAAAAGCCAGAGAAAACTTTCAATAAACATCACTCTTCGCCATTGAAGATGATATCCTTGCTTTCCCGGATTAAGGAAAATCCACAGAGAAAGCCTCGTGATCAGAGATTCGGCAGCACGCCAGTTTTGCTCCGAAAAACCACTGATGAGAAGGTCATTGGCACCTCAAAATTGGATCCCATCATATGGCATTTCTCCGGGAAGATCCCGAGAAAAGTATGATGTAACCCCAAACAAAAACAGTCTCTCAAGAGACTCGCTTTCCCCAGTAGAATCGACAAATGGCGTCTCCAAAACAGAGAAGTTTGTGTACCTCTACAATTCAGACGAATGGGTTCCCCAGCAAGTCTGACATCAAAACTTTTTCCACTCAAATGGCATCTCTCCAGGAAAATTCGGCGAGAAGTTTGAGGAAAATCGCTACGAATAACGTCCCTTGTCAGTAAAGTTTATCGACAAAAGAAACTAAGACCAGTTCCTTGGTAGGAAACCAGGATCGAGGGGAAGTTTAAATCAGAAACTAAGACCAGTTCCTTGGTAGGAAACCAAGAACGAGGGGAAGTTGACAAAAGAAAACTGAGACCAGCTCCTTGGCTGAAGACCAGGATCGAGGGGAAGTTTACCTTTTCTAAGCATCATCGCTTAGCAAAAGAAGATGAATGTGATCTGCCATTCATAACCACCATCAAAATTTCGGGTATTCCGATATTTAATCCTCTTGCACCCCGAATGCCCGAATCCCTTCGTCATTCACACCTTCGGGTCCAAGAAGATTAAATAGGGGCATCTATAATACCCCAAATTTTGACCACTAAAGTTTCCCATCATTGTGCAAATCATCACCACAATATGGATGTGCCTTTATGCTTCATCAGTCTCCCCAAAGATGGGTGAGCATTGACTGCAATCAAAATTAGGGTTTCAAGCCCTCTCTGAGCTTTAGACAAAGGCTCAATCAAGAAATGACTTGATTTTCAACTTGTCTAATCTCTCAAACATCCTCAAAGGATCAAAAGGACTCCCACTTCAAGGATTAAGCACAAGGTTGCTCCCTTCTAGGTGGATCAAGCCTCAAGATCGTCAGTGTCACCAAATTAGGGTTTTGATCACCCAGGGCCTCCAGATGAAAAATTTCATCTGGGCACAAGCCATTGATCCAAAACATAACCTAATACACTTCATGGAACCTCATGAACCCATGCATCAAGTCAATTTTGCCTCAGGGGATGCATACATCAAAAATCAAGAATTAGGGTTTCTTGACCTAATTCACCCCTAAGTTGACTTTTGGGACAAATCATGAGCCAAGACCTCAAGAGAGGGTTTGAGGGTCTTTAATGAACTATATTGATCCATTTGGAATAATGGATTAATCCAAGAAGCTTGAGCAACAAGTCTCAATTTCATTTGCACTACAATTAGGGTTTTAAGGGAAAAGTCAACTGTAACTTTGACTTTTGACCAGGACATGCTCCCAAACCCTAGGACATGATTCAATATGCCTTATGACACCCATGGAACATGTCCATCAAGTTTGATTTAGGTCAAGGACATGATTTCCTGAAGAATTGCACAGTTTGGAATTCATCTGATAAAAAGTCAACTGTGCACAAAAGTCAACTTTGACTTTTTGAGATTTTTCACCAAAATGGATTTTTAACCCTAAAATGATGTTAATGTATGATTTCAATCATCATTCATCAAGAAAAATCAAGAAAAGTGAGATAACTTGTAAAAGGGGTAACCATAAAACTTAGAAATTTTTCTAAGTTAAAAATAAGGTGGCAAGGGTACCAACTTTGAAGGACCATAACTCCTAAACCACAAGGCCATTTTTTCTCATCCAAAGATGGATTTGTAGCCCTCATTATCACCTACAAAAACTTCAACTACAAGTCATTACAATTCATTAAGGATTTTGAGTTATGGAGTGATCAAAGTGGCTGAAAAGTGAAAATGTCACTTTTTCCAACACTTAGTGAAATTTTCACTAAGTCAGATTCTGCCGCACTTTTTGCCAAATGTAGGGGGATTTTTCACTTGGAATCAAAAGAGATCAAAACCAAACTTGTTCAAACAGTTGTTGTATCATGTAAGAGCTTTCTAAAATGGCCAAGAACATTGCCAAATTCAACTTACACCATGAGATATGACATTGGCAAGTTGCCTTGCTAAAATCTGTCAAGGCAAGGCAGAATTTACAACTTTGGTCGATTTGTTAAAATCAGCCAAATTCAATTGCTCCTATCCACTTGGACACCTCAGAGGATTAAATCTAAAGGGGACAATCACTGAGCCAAGCCTCCAAAGTCCATGGAATAAGAAATAGCATGTTGAACCTAGAATGGCCAAAATAGGGACAAGACTTCAAATTTGGAATGAGGCATTCAATGGAACCATCAAGGTGGCATGGACTGATCCATTCTCATCTGAAATCAGTCAAGAATTATCCAATACCAAGGGAACCAAAGCTCTGTGCCCTAACCTCTAGTCAATGGCTAGAGGAGACTTGGATTTTCATTTGCCAACATTGGCCAAACCTACTTACCAGCTGCCATGCACTATTCCTTGCAAAACAAACTTGCTCTACTATAAATAGAGCTCAATTGTGGTCAGTTTGAGTACACCAAAGCCATCAAACAGATGTTTTCCTCAAAATCTCTTCTTTCACTCCAATTTTGCCTTCTAAGGCAAGTCACTATCGGGTTTTGAGTTTGAGAGCAATTCCAATCAAACCAATCACCCACACACCTCACATACATCACATATGAGCTGATCAAACACTTAGATTACTTTTGAAACATCAATTTCACAAAATCACCAGCTGGTTGCTCAAGGTTTTAACCAAAGTGCAGCTGAGGTACCACAAAATGATCCAGCCAATTTCAATCAAGTCCAACCATCCAAACACAATCCATAGGGTGTAGGGAAGCTGTTCAGATCATCACAACTCATCTGTAACACCTCCAGATCAAAAATCACTTTGAACTTGCTGTCACGGCCTAGAGGTAAGCACATGCTTGGTCATCTCTCAATCTATGCATATTTCCTCACATAATAATTTGGCCATATGTTCATAATCATGCATGGAATGTTTTCCCTCAATTAATTGCATTGTTTGAATCGTGTATCAAAAATCCTAGCCTTCATGCAGAAATTAGGGTTCTTGAGGTCTCTTCGTGATTTCTTGTTGTATGTTTAATTTAAATGAAATTAAAGTGCATAGACATGATCGTGAGGTTGAGACGAGCATAATGATATGTGGATTGCATGATATGATTACGTATTCATGGAGATTGGATAGAAAATGCAAATCTGAGAAACCAAGAACACGCGCGTGTTCTTCAGCTTGTTCTTGGCGCCATTTTTAGAAATTCAAATATTTGAATTTTGTGATTTTGTTTAATTGATTCAAAAATTAATTTCTCTCTGAGTTTTAATGATTTTGAGTTGATTCTTTTTTTAATAATTCACAAAAATGTTAAAATATTTTATTTTATCAAAAAATCCCAAAAATATTATTTATTTCATATAATTGATATTTTTGTAAAGAATTAATATTTTGATTGTTTTTGGCATTTTAAATATTTTTTCTACTTTGATTTTGCAACTTTTAATGCTTTCTAATTATTTTGTAGGTCAATACTTAATTTTTGAAGCATTAATCCAAGATCACAATTTGTTTTCCATGTGTTAAACAATTTTTGATCATTTTAATTGAATTTTTATTCAATTAAATACATTTTGAAAACAAATTAGGGTTTTGGATTAATTCAACCCTCATAAATCATTTTCAAAACACCTTGGGCCTCTTGAGAGAGTGTAAGACCCATCCCCCCTTGTACAAAAACTTTTTGGGCCTCATTCATTGTATAAGTCCCTCCGTACAAGTAAACGGCGCGATCGTCGCCTTTTCAAAATAACCCTTGGGCATCTCCTTGAGCTGTAAGACCCGTTCAAAACACTTTGGGCCTCTATTAGAGTGTAAGACCCAATCCCCTTTTTACCAAAATCTTGGGCCTCACTTATTGTATAAGTCCCTCCGCGTTAAAAGAAAACCTCGGCGCGATCGCCATTTTTAAACGAAAAATCATTTGGGCCTACCCTCATGTTATAAGCCCCACTCTTTTTCCTTTAAACCTTTTTGGGCCTCTTGAGAGAGTGTAAGACCCATCCCTTTGTACAGAAAACCATTTTGGGCCCCAGTCACTTGTATAAGTCCCTCTGTACAAAGTCAAACAGTGCGCTCACTGATAAAACCTTGGGCCTCTCCTTGAGCTATAAGCCCAAAATCTTTCTTTTTCGAAGCACTTTCTCCTTTGATTTTGAATATACTATTGTTTTCAATCTTTCTTTGTTGAACAACTAACCAAACAGCATGGAAGCACTCCAACCGAGTAAGTGGTTATCGCTTTCGTTTACTGTTTTCATATTATAAACTGTATTGTGGGGCTGCTCACTGTAAGTCTCCTTTCATAAACTCATATCTACTGTGTAATAATAGTATAGATATTTCGAGTTTCCCCGGCAACTACGTCTAGAACTAGGTGACGCCGTTTCATTTATTCGTAGAAATAGACGCCTAGATCCCCAATAGGAGCACCAGATACAGTCTTCTCTTCGGCTGTCCTCCTTAGGAATCGTCAAGAAGCTCTACTCCCCAAGATGAATGTATTCTCCGTGAATGGCATCTTTGAGTTTCTTCCAAATTCTCGAACTTTCCTGACTTGATCTATTCCTTGTGGATAGCTTGCCTTTAATGTCTCGGGGTTTGGGTACCCACTACGGTCATAATCTTGGACCTTAACTAAGGAACCCTCTTTAAAAGCTAAAAGTCGCTGGATAGTAAACCTCGCACGTTTACCAGTGGTTTTTATCTTTAAAAGAGTTATCTCTCCTAATGGAAAGGAGATGATAGACCCACGGGCTTCTTAAAAGCATCAGCCTCCTCTTGGGCATTGTTCAAGGACCCACAGGCTTCCTAAAAGCAACCCCGCCTCCTCTTGGGCATTATTCAAGGACCCTACGGCTTCTTAGAAGTATTCACAGCCTCCTCTTAGGCTTCGTATAATGATCTCTTCCTCCGGGAATGATAGCCTCCTCTTGGGCTTCGTACAAGGACCCGTCGGCTTCTTTAAAGTTTCCAGCCTCCTCTTGGGCTTCGTACAAATTGTCCCGACGACCTCCTAGAGGTATAGGAACAGAACTTAGTCATCTGCATAGAACAGTCCTTTCATAGAGTCTACTACTATTTCTCAAAGCATAGTACAAAAGATAAAACTCTAGACACGGACAGTCTAACTTCCTTGAGTCTCAAAGACATTCTCAAGTACTCTTCAAAAATAGGAAGGAAACCCGCAGACTCGGACAGTCTCAATACCCTTTGGATTTCCCGTTTCCTCAAAGAGAAGGAGATATCCCTGATCCTCAAATCAAATCCCTGAGTACAGTGTTGCTCATATAAGAACTGATTTTCTCTTTTAAAATCAGTATATTGTATCTGTCACTCAACTGAAACAGTTACAATAGCCTCCATCTCGGGCTTTGTACGAGATACCAAAATTCTCCCCAGGGGAGTCAAACAACGTTCAGCCTCTCTCTCGGGCTTTATACGAGACACATAAGAGACTCCCTCGTTGAGTCAATTACCACTTTCGCCTCCATCTCGGGCTTCGTACGAGATACAAAGACTCTCTTGTTGAGTCAAACATTTTTAGCCTCCATCTCGGGCTTTGTACGGGACACAAAATAGCCTCCTCTTAGGCTTTGTATAATGATTTTCCTAGCGGAAATTAGCCTCCTCTTAGGCTTTGTATAAGAAAACCACTGGTTGATCCAATCAAACTTTTAGCATCAAAGCTGTGCCTCGTTCACAGTACACAAACATCAACAACTCCTTTCCCTTCATCTAATCGCTGTAAGCGGCAAGCCTCTGGATCATCTATATCCACACCACTGTCCCTCTTTTAGCATGAGAAATTCCTAAGGAAAGATAGCATTGCTCTACACTGAGTTAAAGTCTTCTCCTTCAGGTTAAAACCCTTTCTTCGGAAATTATGGCATTGCTCGGATCCGCGTATCCCAGTTAAAGTAATTCTCCTTCTCCCCTCTTTAGAGATGACAAATTCTCTCTAAAGCCGAGGTCTTTCAGCTTCACGTCTTGGGCTTTGAACAAGACACAAATAGACTTTTCAGCTTCACATCTTGGGCTTTGAACAAGATACAAACCACCTTTCGCTTCACGTCTTGGGCTTTGAACAAGACACCAAAACACCCATTTCCTCCCATAGAATAGGAGGAACTACGAACGCTCTGATTTCCCTGTTTCGGTAAACGGGAATACGTAGGCATAAGATCGAAAGAAAAGATCTTAGCGAGCGCAATCAACAAAAAACCCAAATCCCGTATCTCCATCAATCAAAAGCAGTAATTCAAAAGCATCAGTCCTAACACCCTAATCCTTGTTCCCGGCTAGAAAGTCCTAGAAAGAAAGAAAACCGTATTGGCGAAAATACAAATAACCAGTACAAGGCCCCCCCACATTGATAGCATTCGTAACCTAACAGACCGCTGTTTAAACTCAGTATGCAAGCAGGGTTAATTGGAGACATCTATTTCCCTTCCTTATTCAGCTCACAATAGGATAAAAAATGAATCGACCTGTAGTTTAAAGCTTAAACCGCAGAGAGCGACCAGCGCTTAAAAACCGCGTCCAAAATCGCTCGCTACAGAAAAAATGGCGCCCACCGTGGGGCTAAAAAATTCTTTCTTAAACATGTAAGGTGAAAACCTTGGACAAACCTTTTTTCTCTTCACTTATGTGAATACCACAGATTGGGGCTTCCGTCGGGGAACCCATTTCTGTCAGGAACTTAGGAATCATAGCTTTATAAGTCTAGGATGATTAGGACAAATATATATACTGCTTTTCCTAATTGCTATACGTGTTTATTTTTTCTGCTACTGGGAATGCGTGTGATGCCGCATGTGGTGAGAATGAGTATACACTTAAGATAAGTGATGGCGACGGGGTCGACCATCAACCTCAGTGGAGGCTGACCAACGCAACCCATTCACTCTTCTAGCCAATGGGCCGGTTGTTAAGTCTGAGAAGCTGAGGAGCCAAACCCTTTCGTAGTGCGGAAACTATCGGAAATAGTTGTTACGCGATACTACCCTCATTTGAGGCTGGTGATCTATTCTCGGTGAATGGCACTTACTCTAAGATTGCTTTACAACTCGCTGGCGATCCGCTTGTTATCTTGCTTTCCTGGGAGGAGCTGATGATAATGAGTACAGGTACAAAAAATCACCCTAGTATAAACCTTTGGGGATGGGTAGAGCCTTGACTTCATGACAACGACCCTTTGACCCCATGTTTTTTCTATGTTTTTGTGTGCTGCATTCATACATTCATTTAATAAAACATTAAAACATTCAAAAAACTTCTCTTCTAGTCTCTCTGTTTTTCAAATTAAACTAAGACTGTGATTGCAAATATCAGAGAAAAAGATTGCATTAATGAATTTCGGTAGAAGGAGAACTCGCCAGTATACCTTCAAGGTTCCAAAGCTAGAGGATTTGAGAAAGTTAGCGAGGATGATCGTTAACCCAGAGGCTTTGAGAGCCAAGCACGGTGGTTTGCTACCACTGTTAAGAGTCCATGTGATTAAGGGGATCATGGACGCGCTCATTCAGTTCTACGATCCGGTTTATCATTGTTTCACATTCCCGGATTACCAGCTATCACCAACGCTGGAGGAGTATTCTCATCTGACTGATTTACATATCACTGATCGAGCTCCATTTTCTGGACTGGAAGAAATTCCAAAGAATCAGACTATTGCAATAGCAATTCATTTGGACGAGTCTGAGGTCAGGACTCACATGACCACTAAGGGTGGCATCCAAGGTTTGCCAGCCCAGTTCTTGACAAAGAAAGCCCTGTACTTCGCTAGTATAGGGAACATGACTGCTTTTAAAAGCATCTTTGTCTTGCTCACCTACGGGTTATTTTTGTTTCCTAACATCAATAACTTCGTCGATATCAACGCTATTAAGGTTTTTCTCATTGGAAACCCTGTGCCGACTTTGCTCGCAGATGCGTATCATTCTGTACACTTGGGAAATTTGTACAGCGGAGGGGAGATCACATGCTGTGTACCTTTGCTCAACAAATGGTTTATCTCTCACTTGCCAATGGCTGCTGCTTTTTGGGATTGCAAGAGTGTCTTACGTTGGTCGCAGAAGATCATGTCTCTCACCAATTCCGATATAGATTGGTGTAATAGGATTTATGAGGGAATCAGAATCATTGACCGTTTTGGAAACTTCCCCAGCGTACCCCTCATAGGAACTAAAGGAGGAATCAACTATCATCCGACATTGGTTCTTCGTCAATTTGGATACCTGATGAGACACATCCCACTGGGTGTTCATCTGGAAGGTCTTTTCTTCAAAGAAGGAGAAAATGATAGAGCACTAAAGATGGAAATAGTGCAAGCTTGGAAACATGTTCATAAGAAAGGACGAGAGTCTCTGGGAAAACCGGACTGTGTCTCGGTGGAGCCTTATCTCCATTGGGTACAAACTAGAGCTCTCAAGCTAAAGATGCCTTATCCTCGTTACGGAATTCTTCCACCGAGGGAAACTGACATGTACTTCATGACGGAAACTGAAAAGCTTCAGGTTACTCTCAACAAAGTTCAAAAGGAAAGAAGATCTTGGAAGAACAAGTACCGCACCCTCGACGTAGAGTGTATCCAAAAACAGCAACTACCAAAAGAGAAAGATGCTCTGATTGAAATTTTGGAGCAGCATGCTGTAGAGAATCAAGATGACCAAAGGAATTTGCTCGCTCCTTTCACCTGGCAAAGGAATGACAACCCGACAACGGCCCAAGCGCCCCGGTCAAAGAAGAGGACTCGGGACCCATTAGTTTAGGTTTCTGTTTCTGCGCTTTGTAATCTACTGTATTTCCATTTCTGTAATCCTTTGAATTCAATAAAAAGGGGTTTCCCCACCGTTTGATATTTGCAATCTAATTGTCAAAGTTTATTTTGATTAAACCAAAAAAACAACAATTAATATAATCATTGCATTCATCATTCTCACATCGCGTATTCTTCTTACCTACGAATCTCACGTTTGTGTCTCGATTCTAGAGTCAAACTGTCTCATTCGTATAATACTCGGGCCAATCGTCAGAAAAAGATGGATGATCTTGAGGAAGAAAACAGAGAGTTGAAAGAAGAGATCGACGCTCTGAGAGAGGATATGAGAAAACTTCGTAACGACATGCAAGCCATGGCAGAAGCTCAGCTACAAAGAACTGTGATCTTAGAGATCACCTCAATGCCCATCATAGAAAAGTATGATCCTAGGTATCAGATGCCGAAAGATCGTCCGTGGGGCATGCCTGTTAACTATATCCCGGAAGGATATGTTCCGCCGATCACTAAAGATCAGGGAATCGCAACAAAAGCCGCTGGGCCTGAAGGTTACAAACTTCGGGAAAGCGAAGATGCCAGGGGTATACTCAAGACTCCTGAAGGTTACAAACTTCGGGAGGCGCCAAGACTTACTGCCGTAGTCACGGTACCACCCCCTGTGGTGCACACTGTCCCGAAAGGACAGATTCCACAGACACCTTCTGGTAAGAAGGAAACTATGTTTGACAGAATGGATGAATTCCAGGAGCAGTTCTTGGAAATGCAGAAAGAGCTGCAAGCCATTCGCGGTCAGGATCTATTTGGAAAGGACGCCGCAGACCTCTGCTTGATCCCAAATGTGAAAGTCCCGCACAAGTTCCAAGTGCTCGACTTTGAAAAATACAAGGGTAACTCTTGCCCTTAGAGCCATCTGGTGATGTACGCTCGGCGTATGTCAGCTCAGACGGAGAATCAGGACCTGCTGATTCACTACTTCCAAGATAGTTTAACCGGTGCCGCACTCAAATGGTACGTGGGTTTAAACCATACTACAATCAGTACATTCAGAGATCTTGGTACTGCCTTCGTCCAACAATACAAGTACAATTTGGACATGGCACCCGACAGAGATCAACTCAGATCAATGTCGCAAAAGGACAAAGAAACCTTTAAGGAGTATGCTCAAAGGTGGCGTGAAATTGCCGCTCAAATTTGTCCACCTCTTGAGGAAAAAGAGATGACAAAAATCTTCTTAAAGACCTTAAGCTCATTTTACTATGACCGAATGGTTGCCAGTGCGCCCAGTGATTTCACCGAAATGGTCGGCATGGGTGTACGTCTTGAGGAAGTCGTCCGAGAAGGACGTTTGGTAAAAGACACTGGATCAACGAGCGGTACTAAAAAATACGGTAGTGCTCTCCCTAAGAAAAAAGAGCATGATATTGGGAATATCTCTCTCGGAAAGCAAAGGCGACGTTATCAGCCAGTAGCAGCTGTAACTCCTGCTATCGGCCCCGCGCCTGTTCCTATGTATCAACCTCAGGTTGCGCAGAGCCAACCTGACCAACAAAGGACACAACAGCCTCTTCAGCAGGCTCGTCCTCCATATAACAACAACCGTACAACACGGCCACCAGGATTTGATCCTATACCCGTATCGTACGCTGAATTGTTTCCGTTACTGCTAGCCAAGGGGCACATTCAGACTAAGTCTCCTCATACAGTTCCTGAAAATCCGCCTTTTTGGTTTAAGGCGGATCAAACATACCCTTATCATCAAGGAGGTTCAGGGCATAACATTGAGACTTGTCTCAATTTCAAATCCGACGTGCAAAAGCTTGTTAGGAGCGGGCTCTTATCTTTCAAAGATATGAATCCTAATGTTCTTACGAACCCGCTTCCTCAACATGAGAAAGCTGCAGTCAATCTGATTGAGAAAGAGACTAACAATGTCTATCAAATTCACGATGTACTCTTGTTGAAAACCAATCTGGTCAAGATGCATTGTAGACAGAGTGGATATGGCCATGTGCCACCTCATAACTATCACCAGTATGATATCTGCTCTAAAGATAACCAAGGATATTCGGTAGTGCAATCAACTCTACAGGAACAGATGGATCTCGGATGGATCCAAGAGCACCGAGTTCGTGGAGTTAACATGGTCTATACGAACTCCAACGTCATTCAAAACCACGACATCCGTGCGATGAATGTCAGCTTGGTGGCGATGCACTCAAGGCAAAGCCAGTATCATAATCTGTCACGGCACGATTACAGTTCCTGTCTGATTTGCTCGGTAAATAAACAGGGATGCTCTTTCATACAAGAGGCCCTCCAGCATCAGATGGATCTTGGATGGATCCAAGACTACCATGATAGGAACTCCTATCAAATCAACATGGTTCAGATCTTCGATATCTGCGTAATGAATACCAACCTGGTAGAGTTACATGCTGAGCAGGTCCGACTTGGATTCTTAATATCACATGACTATCAAAATTGTAAAGCGGGTTGCGAAAACGATCGAGGTTGTACCCTTGTCCAGGAGGCACTTCAGTACTTGTTAAATCACTGGTGGATGCCAATCTACATGGATGAAGATACTCAGCAGATTAGTGTCAATAACAGGAATCCTACTCGTCTTCAAAGTCAGGATGTCCGATCAATGGAAGGTAACCTAGTGAGGTTACATTGTATTCAAAGTGGGCGTGGCCAGGTGCCTCCACATAACTATGACAGTTGTAGCGTCTGTTCGGAAAGTAACCAAGGGTGTTACCTTGTGAGAGCAGCTCTTCAGGGTCAGGTCGATCATGGAGAAATTCGTCCATATCCAGGTTCTGGACCCATCAACTGGACGCCAAACTACCTTGCCGATCAAGTTGAGGATGTTGTCACAATCTCTGGTCATCATAGGACCAGGGATGTTTTTGCCATCATTCCTCTACTTGACGAATCTAAAGTTCCCAACCAGGAACGGATCGAGATTACTTATGATGGTCAGAAAAATTAGAAGGTTCCCATAGTCATCTATCTACCGGGGCCACTACCGTATGAGTCAGCTAAGGCAATCCCTTACAAATACGGTGCAACAATAATCGAGAATGGAAAGGAAATTCCATTACCCTCCGTCGTGAATATTGCAGACATCAGTCGTGTAACACGGAGCGGTCGAATCTTCAACCGAGGGGTTGGAGAATCCAACAAAGAAAAGGAACTTCAGGCAGAAATTCCTGATCCGCCAGTCGGTCAATCTAGTAATCCCGACTTTTCAAAAGACAACGATGAGATGCTGAAGCTCATCCAAAGGAGTGAATATAACATTGTTGATCAACTGTTACAGACTCCTTCAAAGATCTCGGTATTATCACTGTTACTCAGTTCAAAAGCACACAGAGAGGCTCTACAGAAAGTCTTGGAGTAAGCCTTTGTGGAACAGGATGTAACAATCAGACAATTCGACAGCATTGTCTCTAACATCACTTCCTGCAATAATTTGGGATTTAGTGATGAAGAATTACCTGAAGAGGGTCGCCGTCATAACATGGCGCTCAACATTACAGTTAACTGCCAGGGCGATGCTTTAGCCAACGTACTGGTAGACACAGGGTCATTCCTGAATGTTATGCCGAAGTCCACTTTGACGCAATTATCATTCAAGGGCCCTCCGATGAGGGTCAGCGAGGTCGTCGTCAAAGCATTCGACGGATCCAGAAAAACAGTTATCGGCGAAGTTGATCTTCCCATAACTATTGGTCCTCACACTTTCCAAATCACTTTCCAGGTCATGGACATCCGGCCAACATACAGTTGTTTATTAGGGAGGCCTTGGATACATCAGGCTGGAGCGGTTACTTCGACCCTCCACCAAAAGCTAAAGTTCGTCAAGAACGATCAACTTGTCACGGTTTGTGGGGAACAAGCCTTGCTTGTGAGTAACCTATCATCATCTACTGGTATAGAACCCGAAGAGGTTATTGGAACTCAGTTCCAAGCACTATCGGTGAGCAAGGACAATCAGTTCAAAGAAGGAACTTCAATTTCTTCATACAACGATGCTATCAAAGCAGTCGAGAGTACCGATACAACAGGATGGGGACGGCTTGTCATTCCTATTGACAATAAAACAAAGAAGGGTCTTGGTTTTTCTGCAACCTGTACCCGGACAGCTGCCAACGATGAAAGTCTTCATCCCCTTCAAAACTTCTTCACAGTGGAGGTTTTCTTCACCCAGTGACGCAGATAGTTCATGCTATCAATGAGGAAGATCCCTCTGACACGGATGAAGAATGGAAGTCCTATCTTAACAAGGACGGCTATATGTCTCAGGAAGAGGTGCCTACGCCTTTTTGCTTTCCTACAGAAAGTCCGAGATTTATACCAAGATCAGATGTCGAAATGATCTACGGATATTATGATCCGGAAGGATGTCGTGCTCCGCCAAATTCATTAGAGGAAGACACTCTGATGAAAGACAACTTTGACCACAATTACTATGAACCGATGGATGGCCTGCCAATGTGGCAGCCTTACCCAGGAAATTTGGGGCAAGAGAGTCAGCCGAACAATGAAACTCAGCTGAGCGTCATTGAACAGAATACCTATGTCCCCACCATGTCATGGGATCAACACTCAGGTCATTCAGAAATTACTCAACATGACGATGAATTCGCAATGTTTGCAGGACTAGAATTCATCAATTATGCTTTTCCCGAGGTCAACGTCATCGAGAGGGATGACTTCTCCAGTTCCAAAGAAGTTTGGGACACTTTGGGACAACCAAGTGGAAAATACGACTTTATGGTCAAGTACACTGATCCCGAAAGCTCTCGTATCAAGCTCGAAGATATCCAGCCAACTGGATGGGGAGATACAGCTGAGAGCACCAATGCTATGCAAAATGTAACAGAGGAATCCTCCTACGACAATTCTGCCTGGGAAACAGATTCCAATGATCCTACTCCACTAGAAATCAGCGTCATTTCTGAAGACAAATCAAGGAAGGTGCCAGACTTTGTGATTCACCGAGGAGTTCGCCGCCAATGGGTTGCTGTCGAGGTTCCGAAGGTCGTTCATCAGTCAAAGTAATTGCCATCTTTAACCTTTCACCCTGCCCAGGTGAAACGGATATTTTGATAGGGCTCGTTTTCTGTAAATTTCCCTCTTCGCTTTGCCCAAAGCGACAGAGTTTTGTTTTATAGGGTTGTAGTTTCAAGATTCGACTTGTTCATTAATAAAATAACGTCGTTCTGTAATTTCCGCATTAATTGCTGTTTTCTCTTTTTGCTTTTTCAGAAAATGGTAATCCTAAAAAAAAAACATTCAAAAATAAAAACAAGCAGTAAAATCAAAACACTGCACACACTTGCATTTCTCTCTATCTCTTCTAAACACAAATCATCACGTCATGCAGATTGCTTGTTTTAAACCCCATTGAAACATACGATCCGATGCCTTCTCCCAACTTTGAGTTCCCAGTATTCGAGGCTGAAGAAGAAAATGACAACGAAACTCCAGAAGAGATCTCCCGACTACTCAGACAAGAGGAAAGGTCCATTGAACCTCACAAAGAGCCGTTGGAAACGGTAAACTTGGGTTCAGAAAAAGAGAGAAAAGAAATCAGGATCGGAGCATTGCTCAGTCCAACTGCCAGAGAAGGTTTGATAAAGCTTCTCAGAGAATTTCCCGATGTATTCGCTTGGTCCTATCAGGATATGCCAGGGTTGGATACCAGCATCGTGGAACATCACTTACCGTTAAGATCGAAATGTCCGCTAGTAAAGCAAAGGTTGAGACGGACTCACCCGGACATGGCCATCAAAATCAAAGAGGAGGTACAGAAATAGATTGACGCGGGTTTCCTTGCTACATCTGAATATCCTCAATGGTTAGCCAACATCGTACCCGTTCCCAAAAAGGATGGAAAGGTTAGAATGTGTGTCGATTACAGAGATCTGAACAGGGCAAGTCCAAAGGACGACTTTCCTTTACCACACATTAACATGTTAGTTGACAGCACAGCAAAGTTCAAAGTATTCTCCTTCATGGATGGATTCTCGGGCTATAACCAGATCAAAATGGCGCCGAAAGACATGGAGAAAACTTCGTTCATTACCCCATGGGGTACCTTTTGTTACAAGGTAATGCCGTTCGGTTTGAAGAACGCCGGGGCAACCTATCAAAGGGCCATGACTACTCTATTTCATGACATGATACACAAGGAATTCGAAGTGTATGTCGATGATATGATTACAAAATCAAGAACAGAGGATGAGCACGTTGAACATCTGTCAAAATTGTTCGAACGTCTAAGAAAATTCAAGCTCCGCTTGAATCCTAACAAGTGCACCTTCGGTGTCCGTTCAGGGAAACTACTAGGGTTCATCGTCAGCCAGAAAGGGATTGAAGTTGATCCTGACAAGGTCAAGGCCATTCAAGAAATGCCTTCTCCGAAAACTGAAAAACAAGTCAGAAGATTCCTGGGACATTTGAACTACATCTCCAGATTCATATTCCTTATGACCGCGACGTGTGCGCTGATTTTCAAATTACTCAAAAAGAATCAAGATTGCGTTTGGTCAGATGATTGCCAAACTGCCTTCGACAGTATCAAGGAATATCTGTTGAATCCTCCGATTCTATCACCTCCAGTGGAAGGAAGACCACTGATCATTTACCTCACAGTCCTAGAGGGCTTAATGGGATGTGTACTTGGCCAACAAGACAAAACTAAACGGAAAGAGTCTGCCATTTACTATCTAAGCAAGAAATTCACCGACTGCGAGACTCGGTACACAATGCTTGAGAAAACTTGTTGCGCTTTGGCTTGGGCAGCCAAACATCTTCGCCAGTACATGATTCGTCATACTACTTGGTTGGTCTCCAAAATGTATCCAATCAAGTACGTTTTCGAAAAACCTGCTCTCACGGGAAGGATTGCCCGTTGGCAGATGTTACTATCAGAATATGACATAGAGTACCATGTTCAGAAAGCCGTTAAAGGAAGTATTTTAGCCGATCATTTGGCTCATCAACCGATTCGTGATCAAGAATCAATCGGGTTTGACTTCCCAGACGAAGATGTCATGTATCTAAAGATGAAAGATTGCGATGAACCGCTACCCAGTGAAGGGCCAGAACCAGGTTCCCAGTGGGGACTTATCTTTGACGGAGCAGTCAATCATTATGGAAACGGAATTGGGGCAATCATTGTTACCCCTCAGGGTTCCCACATTCCTTTCACTGCCAGACTTACGTTCAAATGTACGAACAACGAGGCCGAATACGAAGCATGTATCATGGGTCTCGAAGAAGCGATTGATTTAAGGATCAAAAACTTGGATGTATACGGCGACTCAGCCTTGGTTATTAACCAGATAAAAGGAGATTGGAACACATACCAATCAGGATTGATTCCTTACAAAGACTATGCAAGAAGGTTGTTACCCTTCTTCAACAGAGTCGACTTTCATCACATCCCTCGTGATGAGAATCACATGGCTGACGCATTAGCCACTCTCTCTTCCATGATTAGCGTAGGTCGATGGAATGACATACCTAAGATCGACGTCATGCGCCTTGAACGGCCCGCTTACATCTTCACAATTGAAGCAGTCATAGACGACAGACCTTGGTATCACGATATCAAATGCTTCCTTCAGAAACAAGAGTACCCATCTGAGGCACTCAGAAAAGACAGGAAAACCCTCAGAAGATTGGTTGGAAACTTCTTCCTGAGCGGTGACACTCTTTATAAGAGAAATTTTGACATGGTTCTGCTCCGATGTGTCGACAGACCAGAAGCAGACATGCTCATGAAAGAAATTCATGAAGGATCCTTTGGCACTCATGCCAATGGACACACAATGGCGAGAAAAATCCTAAGAGCAGGGTACTATTGGTTGACCATGGAATCCGAATGCTACAAGTACATGAGGAGGTGTCACAAGTGTCAGATATACTCCGACAAAATTCATGTACCGCCATCACATCTCAAAGTTCTTTCTTCCCCGTGGCCTTTTTCCATATGGGGAATCGACATGATTGGCATGATTGAGCCCAAGGCTTTAAACGGACATCGGTTCATCCTTGTAGCCATTGACTATTTCACCAAGTGGGTCGAAGCAGCGTCATTCGCCAATGTAACCCGACAAGTGGTGGTCCGATTTATCAAAACCAATATCATCTGCCGTTATGGTGTTCCAAGCGAGATCATTACTGATAATGGATCTAACTTGAACAATAAGATGATGAAAGAGTTGTGTGCAGAGTTCAAGATCGAACACCATAACTCATCTCCCTACCGACCCAAGATGAACGGAGCGGTAGAAGCGGCTAACAAGAACATCAAGAAGATTGTTCAAAAGATGGTTGTAACCTATAAAGATTGGCACGAAATGCTACCCTTTGCTCTTCACGGTTATCGAACATATGTCCGTACTTCAACAGGGGCAACCCCTTTCTCTCTAGTATATGGCATGGAAGCAGTGCTCCCTATAGAAGTAGAGATCCCATTAATCCGGGTATTGATGGAAGCTAAGCTTACCGAAGCTGAATGGTGTCAAAATCGACACGACAAACTGAACCTGATCGAAGAGAAGCGAATCACGGCACTATGCCACGGTCAGTTGTACCAACAGAGAATGAAGAGGGCTTTTGACAAAAAGGTCCGACCTCGTATCTTCAGAAAAGGAGACCTCGTGCTCAAGAAGATACAATCATTTCTCACTAATTCTCGGGGCAAATGGACCCCAAATTATGATGGCCCATATGTGGTCACGAAAGCTTTCTCAGGCGGCGCCTTGAGACTTGCAACCATGGACGGAGAGGAATTTGCCTACCCCACGAATGTTGATGTAGTCAAGAAATACTTCGCCTAAAACTAAAAAAAAACGTCTCGGTGGATTGAAAACCCGAAAGGGCGGTCCAGGCAAAAGTTAGAGACATGAAAAAAATCATCCCGATGGATTGGAAATCTCATAGTACAATCCAGGCAAAAGTTAGGGATAATGGCAAGTAACTATGTTCAACAGAGGCAAGTCCCTCAGCAGCAACAACAGTTGCATCATCCATCGGAGGAAATCTCCAGTCAAAGGTCATCTTCGACAGAAGCTCAGGATGTCCCGAACTCAAAGTTGGTAGAAGGATAGTGGTCGTTATGTTTCAACGTAGCCCTTTTCCCTGTAAATTACCATTTTCTAACTTTGTATATGCTCTTTGGAATCACGCGTTTGGCTGATCTCCATCTTATCAATAAAATTTGAGCCCTTGTGCTTATGTTTGTAATTCTTTACTTGTTTTAGCTTTACAGATAGACGTTGTTTAAACTTAATCAGCGATTCTTGAAATAAAACAAAAAAATAAATTTACTTGTAAAACTTTTTCTGCTTTTTTAAATTAAAGATGGCATTTCTTTTGACTGTTGAACATCAGAAGAACATCAATCGCTTCTCCCGATGTAAGCGAACTTCAAAGTGCAGAATCAAGGTACTCCTTCTAGACCAGTACTCCTGAATGAAGGATCAATAATGTTAGAGACCATGTTTCGTCTGACATCCTGGCCGAGTTCTCATCTCCTAAGCCCGATCAACATAGCTCCCAACGGGACTATCTCTCCTAGGCAAGGTGGAATTGCTATTTTGAATCAACGGTACTTCTTCGCCCCGCGATGGCCGAGTATCCAATTGTGTTCATCCATTAGTCTGTATGTCGCGTCTGTTTTGTCAGCATATACATACATACATCATGCATTTTTTATTTGCATTCACATTTCATATTGCATCACTATCACTCTAGTCGGTCTTGTCCCCTAGTGGTAGAAGTCCTCTCAATCGAGTTGTCAGTTCTTGCCTCGTCAGGAAATACTGTGTCTGAACAACCTCGCTTCCAGTTTAATTCTGGAAAGAAGTTGGTCCTTGACCACTTTGATAACTTGAACCTCTGGAAAGCCAGAGAAAACTTTCAATAAACATCACTCTTCGCCATTGAAGATGATATCCTTGCTTTCCCGGATTAAGGAAAATCCACAGAGAAAGCCTCGTGATCAGAGATTCGGCAGCACGCCAGTTTTGCTCCGAAAAACCACTGATGAGAAGGTCATTGGCACCTCAAAATTGGATCCCATCATATGGCATTTCTCCGGGAAGATCCCGAGAAAAGTATGATGTAACCCCAAACGAAAACAGTCTCTCAAGAGACTCGCTTTCCCCAGTAGAATCGACAAATGGCGTCTCCAAAACAGAGAAGTTTGTGTACCTCTACAATTCAGACGAATGGGTTCCCCAGCAAGTCTGACATCAAAACTTTTTCCACTCAAATGGCATCTCTCTAGGAAAATTCGGCGAGAAGTTTGAGGAAAATCGCTACGAATAACGTCCCTTGTCAGTAAAGTTTATCGACAAAAGAAACTAAGACCAGTTCCTTGGTAGGAAACCAGGATCGAGGGGAAGTTTAAATCAGAAACTAAGACCAGTTCCTTGGTAGGAAACCAAGAACGAGGGGAAGTTGACAAAAGAAAACTGAGACCAGCTCCTTGGCTGAAGACCAGGATCGAGGGGAAGTTTACCTTTTCTAAGCATCATCGCTTAGCAAAAGAAGATGAATGTGATCTGCCATTCATAACCACCATCAAAATTTCGGGTATTCCGATATTTAATCCTCTTGCACCCCGAATGCCCGAATCCCTTCGTCATTCACACCTTCGGGTCCAAGAAGATTAAATAGGGGCATCTGTAATACCCCAAATTTTGACCACTAAAGTTTCCCATCATTGTGCAAATCATCACCACAATATGGATGTGCCTTTATGCTTCATCAGTCTCCCCAAAGATGGGTGAGCATTGACTGCAATCAAAATTAGGGTTTCAAGCCCTCTCTGAGCTTTAGACAAAGGCTCAATCAAGAAATGACTTGATTTTCAACTTGTCTAATCTCTCAAACATCCTCAAAGGATCAAAAGGACTCCCACTTCAAGGATTAAGCACAAGGTTGCTCCCTTCTAGGTGGATCAAGCCTCAAGATCGCCAGTGTCACCAAATTAGGGTTTTGATCACCCAGGGCCTCCAGATGAAAAATTTCATCTGGGCACAAGCCATTGATCCAAAACATAACCTAATACACTTCATGGAACCTCATGAACCCATGCATCAAGTCAATTTTGCCTCAGTGGATGCATACATCAAAAATCAGGAATTAGGGTTTCTTGACCTAATTCACCCCTAAGTTGACTTTTGGGACAAATCATGAGCCAAGACCTCAAGAGAGGGTTTGAGGGTCTCTAATGAACTATATTGATCCATTTGGAACAATGGATTAATCCAAGAAGCTTGAGCAACAAGTCTCAATTTCATTTGCACCACAATTAGGGTTTTAAGGGAAAAGTCAATTGTAACTTTGACTTTTGACCAGGACATGCTCCCAAACCCTAGGACATGATTCAATATGCCCTATGACACCCATGGAACATGTCCATCAAGTTTGATTTAGGTCAAGGACATGATTTCCTGAAGAATTGCACAGTTTGGAATTCATTTGATAAAAAGTCAACTGTGCACAAAAGTCAACTTTGACTTTTTGAGATTTTTCACCAAAATGGATTTTTAACCCTAAAATGATGTTAATGTATGATTTGAATCATCATTCATCAAGAAAAATCAAGAAAAGTGAGATAACTTGTAAAAGGGGTAACCATAAAACTTAGAAATTTTTCTAAGTTAAAAATAAGGTGGCAAGGGTACCAACTTTGAAGGACCATAACTCCTAAACCACAAGGCCATTTTTTCTCATCCAAAGATGGATTTGTAGCCCTCATTATCACCTACAAAAACTTCAACTACAAGTCATTCCAATTCATTAAGGATTTTGAGTTATGGAGTGATCAAAGTGGCTGAAAAGTGAAAATGTCACTCTTTCCAACACTTAGTGAAATTTTCACTAAGTCAGATTCTGCCTCACTTTTTGCCAAATGTAGGGGGATTTTTCACTTGGAATCAAAAGAGATCAAAACCAAACTTGTTCAAACAGTTGTTGTATCATGTAAGAGCTTTCCAAAATGGCCAAGAACATTGCCAAATTCAACTTACACCATGAGATATGACATTGGCAAGTTGCCTTGCTAAAATCTGTCAAGGCAAGGCAGAATTTGCAACTTTGGTCGATTTGCCAAAATCAGCCAAATTCAATTGCTCCTATCCACTTGGACACCTCAGAGGCTTAAATCTAAAGGGGACAATCACTGAGCCAAGCCTCCAAAGTCCATGGAACAAGAAATAGCATGTTGAACCTAAAATGGCCAAAATAGGGACAAGACTTCAAATTTGGAATGAGGCATTCAATGGAACCATCAAGGTGGCATGGACTGAGCCATTCTCATCTGAAATCAGTCAAGACTTATCCAAGACCAAGGGAACCAAAGCTCTGTGCCCTAACCTCTAGTCAATGGCTAGAGGAGACTTGGATTTTCATTTGCCAACATTGGCCAAACCTACTTACCAGCTGCCATGCACTATTCCTTGCAAAACAAACTTGCTCTACTATAAATAGAGCTCAATTGTGGTCAATTTGAGTACACCAAAGCCATCAAACAGATGCTTTCCTCAAAATCTCTTCTTTCACTCTAATTTTGCCTTCTAAGGAAAGTCACTAACGGGTTTTGAGTTTGAGAGCAATTCCAATCAAACCAATCACTCACACACCTCACATACATCACATATGAGCTGATCAAACACTTAGATTACTTTTGAAACATCAATTTCACAAAATCACCAGCTGGTTGCTCAAGGTTTTAACCAAAGTGCAGTTGAGGTACCACAAAACGATCCAGCCAATTTCAATCAAGTCCAACCATCCAAACACAATCCATAGGGCGTAGGGAAGCTGTTCAGATCATCACAACTCATCTGTAACACCTCCAGATCAAAAATCACTTTGAACTTGCTGTCACGGCCTAGAGGTAAGCACATGCTTGGTCATCTCTCAATCTATGCATATTTCCTCGCACAATAATTTGGCCATATGTTCATAATCATGCATGGAATGTTTTCCCTCAATTAATTGCATTGTTTGAATCGTGTATCAAAAATCCTAGCCTTCATGCAGAAATTAGGGTTCTTGAGGTCTCTTCGTGATTTCTTGTTGTATGTTTAATTTAAATGAAATTAAAGTGCATAGACATGATCGTGAGGTTGAGACGAGCATAATGATATGTGGATTGCATGATATGATTACGTATTCATGGAGATTGGATAGAAAATGCAAATCTGAGAAACCAAGAACACGCGCGTGTTCTTCAGCTTGTTCTTGGCGCCATTTTTAGAAATTCAAATATTTGAATTTTGTGATTTTGTTTAATTAATTCAAAAATTAATTTCTCTCTGAGTTTTAATGATTTTGAGTTGATTCTTTTTTTAATAATTCACAAAAATGTTAAAATATTTTATTTTATCAAAAAATCCCAAAAATATTATTTATTTCATATAATTGATATTTTTGTAAAGAATTAATATTTTGATTGTTTTTGGCATTTTAAATATTTTTTCTACTTTGATTTTGCAACTTTTAATGCTTTCTAATTATTTTGTAGGTCAATACTTAATTTTTGAAGCATTAATCCAAGATCACAATTTGTTTTCTATGTGTTAAACAATTTTTGATCATTTTAATTGAATTTTTATTCAATTAAATACATTTTGAAAACAAATTAGGGTTTTGGATTAATTCAACCCTCATAAATCATTTTCAAAACACCTTGGGCCTCTTGAGAGAGTGTAAGACCCATCCCCCCTTGTACAAAAACTTTTTGGGCCTCATTCAATGTATAAGTCCCTCCGTACAAGTAAACAGCGCGATCGTCGCCTTTTCAAAATAACCCTTGGGCATCTCCTTGAGCTATAAGACCCGTTCAAAACACTTTGGGCCTCTATTAGAGTGTAAGACCCAATCCCCTTTTTACCAAAATCTTGGGCCTCACTTATTGTATAAGTCCCTCTGCATTAAAAGAAAACCTCGGCGCGATCGCCATTTTTAAACGAAAAATCATTTGGGCCTACCCTCGTGTTATAAGCCCCACTCTTTTTCCTTTAAACCTTTTTGGGCCTCTTGAGAGAGTGTAAGACCCATCCCTTTGTACAGAAAACCATTTTGGGCCCCAGTCACTTGTATAAGTCCCTCTGTACAAAGTCAAACAGTGTGCTCACTGATAAAACCTTGGGCCTCTCCTTGAGCTGTAAGCCCCAAATCTTTCTTTTTCAAAGCACTATCTCCTTTGATTTTGAATATACTGTTGTTTTCAATCTTTCTTTGTTGAACAACTAACCAAACAGCATGGAAGCACTCCAACCGAGAAAGTGGTTATCGCTTTCGTTTACTGTTTTCATATTATAAACTGTATTGTGGGGCTGCTCACTGTAAGTCTCCTTTCATAAACTCATATCTACTGTGTAATAATAGTATAGATATTTCGAGTTTCCCCGGCAACTACGTCTAGAACTAGGTGACGCCGTTTCATTTATTCGTAGAAATAGATGCCTAGATCCCAAATAGGAGCACCAGATACAGTCTTCTCTTCGGCTGTCCTCCTTAGGAATCGTCAAGAAGCTCTACTCCCCAAGAAGAATGTATTCTCCGTGAATGGCATCTTTGAGTTTCTTCCAAATTCTCAAACTTTCCTGACTTGATCTATTCCTTGGGGATAGCTTGCCTTGAATGTCTCGGGGTTTGGGTACCCACTACGGTCATAATCTTGGACCTTAACTAAGGAACCCTCTTTAAAAGCTAAAAGTCGCTGGATAGTAAACCTCGCACGTTTACCAGTGGTTTTTATCTTTAAAAGAGTTATCTCTCCTAATGGAAAGGAGATGATAGACCCGCGGGCTTCTTAAAAGCATCGGCCTCCTCTTGGGCATTGTTCAAGGACCCACAGGCTTCCTAAAAGTAACCCCGCCTCCTCTTGGGCATTATTCAAGGACCCTACAGTTTCTTAGAAGTATTCACAGCCTCCTCTTTGGCTTCGTATAATGATCTCTTCCTCCAGGAATGATAGCCTCCTCTTGGGCTTCGTACAAGGACCCGTCGGCTTCTTAAAAGTTTCCAGCCTCCTCTTGGGCTTCGTACAAATTGTCCCGACGACCTCCTAGAGGTATAGGAATAGAACTTAGTCATCTGCATCGAACAGTCCTTTCATAGAGTCTACTACTGTTTCTCAAAGCATAGTACAAAAGATAAAACTCTAGACACGGATAGTCTAGCTTCCTTGAGTCTCAAAGACATTCTCAAGTACTCTTCAAAAATAGGAAGGAAACCCGCAGACTCGAACAGTCTCAATACCCTTTGGATTTCCCGTTTCCTCAAAGAGAATGAGATATCCCTGATCCTCAAATCAAATCCCTGAGTACAGTGTTGCTCATATAAGAACTGATTTTCTCTTTTAAAATCAGTATATTGGATCTGTCACTCAACTGAAACAGTTACAATAGCCTCCATCTCGGGCTTTGTACGAGATACCAAAATTCTCCCCAGGGGAGTCAAACAATGTTCAGCCTCTCTCTCGAGCTTTATACGAGACACATAAGAGACTCCCTCGTTGAGTCAATTACCCCTTTTGCCTCCATCTCGGGCTTCGTACGAGATACAAAGACTCTCTTGTTGAGTCAAACATTTTTAGCCTCCATCTCGGGCTTTGTACGGGACACAAAATAGCCTCCTCTTAGGCTTTGTATAATGATTTTCCTAGCGGAAATTAGCCTCCTCTTAGGCTTTGTATAAGAAAACCACTGGTTGATCCAATCAACCTTTTAGCATCAAAGTTGTGCCTCGTTCACAGTACACAAACATCAACAACTTCTTTCCCTTCATCTAATCGCTGTAAGCGGCAAGCCTCTGGATCATCTATATCCACGCCACTGTCCCTCTTTTAGCATGAGAAATTCCTAAGGAAAGATAGCATTGCTCTACACTGAGTTAAAGTCTTCTCCTTCAGGTTAAAACCCTTTCTTTGGAAATTATGGCATTGCTCGGATCCGCGTATCCCAGGTAAAGTAATTCTCCTTCTCCCCTCTTTAGAGATGACAAATTCTCTCTAAAGCCGAGGTCTTTCAGCTTCACGTCTTGGGCTTTGAACAAGACACAAATAGACTTTTCAGCTTCACATCTTGGGCTTTGAACAAGATACAAACCACCTTTCACTTCATGTCTTGGGCTTTGAACAAGACACCAAAACACCCATTTCCTCCCATAGAATAGGAGGAACTATGAACGCTCTGATTTCCCTGTTTCGGTAAACGGGAATACGTAGGCATAAGATCGAAAGAAAAGATCTTAGCGAGCGCAATCAACAAAAAACCCAAATCCCGTATCTCCATCAATCAAAAGTAGTAATTCAAAAGCATCAGTCCTAACACCCTAATCCTTGTTCCCCGCTAGAAAGTCCTAGAAAGAAAGAAAATCGTATTGGCGAAAATACAAATAACCAGTACAAGGCCCCCCCACATTGATAGCATTCGTAACCTAACAGACCGTTGTTTAAACTCAGTATGCAAGCAGGGTTAATTGGAGACATCTATTTCCCTTCCTTATTCAGCTCACAATAGGATAAAAAATGAATCGACCTGTAGTTTAAAGCTCAAACCGCAGAGAGCGACCAGCGCTTAAGAACCGCGTCCAAAATCACCCGCTACATAAATGACTACAACAAGATTCCAAAGTTGCATCGTCCAATGATTGTAACTTATGAGAAGTAAACAAGAAGGCAAAAACACTTTCATATTGTTGTCACAACTCAAATTTCTTTTTAAGAGATACAATAGCTTCATCCACAAGGTAGAAAAAATAATTAACTCTAAAAGATTCCACTTCAGACAACTCAACTGACGAGGTACAAATTCTCATCAAAGTGTATTTTTCTTTGAATTAAACGCCTTTGAGAAAATACTGGATCAATATTCAATTCAATCGAAATTTCTTTAGCATAATCCAAGGCCTTATCAAAACCACTTTCTTTATAACTCTCAAAAAATGAAACCAACCTCGTCATTTTATTCCATGGCAACATCAATAAGCAAGTTCATTGACTGTAAAAGCTTTCTAACATAATTAATTGCATATAATATTTCAAACCAAATAATTATACTCATTAAAAACTCAAAATCGCCAAGCTCATTTGTTGCTAAGGATTTAGCTTTACTTCTTATTTTAGAATCAAGATCCATTTCTGACACTTGAAGCAATGCTTCTCTAAAATCTGACATTTGAGATTTTATAGCTTTGATACTATTTACATGGCTCTCTCAACGAGTAGATGACAATGATTTTGGAGTCAAACCTTTTATATTATCTTTTAAAATTTTCCATCTCTTAGTGGAATTGGCAAAAATAGTATAAATGCATTGAACGATGCCAAAAAATCTTTAGCTTTAAGACACGAGTTAGCCATGTCACACAAAGCCAAATTAAGATTATGACAACCCCATGAAGTATAATAGGCTCTCGAATTTATGTCTAAAAATTTCTTTTGTACACCTTGATGTTTTCCTTTCATATTTGACCCATTATCATATCCTTGTCCTCGCACATCAAATAGGTCAATATCAAGCTTTTTCAATTCATTTTGTAACACGTCAAAGAGCCCTTGGCCACTTGTATTATCATTACTCCGAAATCCTAAAAAATATTCCTCAACACTAACGGAATTTGATGAAACATTCACATATCCTATTATCGAAGACATTTTCTCTTGGTGACTAACATAAGGAGTACAAGTAAGTATCATGAGAAATATTTTGCTTGTTTGATTTTTCTAATGATTTCAGTTTTAATTGCAGAATAAAGCAAAAGTATTATCTCATTCTGGATGCTATGTTCAAGAAAATGAACATGAACATTATCATTTGTAATACGTCTAACTTGTTCTTGAACTATTGGGTCAAATTCAGCTAACATTTCAATTAACTCTGTAGCGTCGGTTTTTTGGTTACGCGACCACCTACCGCATTTTGGTGCTACTTTATAATTTATGTATTTATCCTATGAAGCTTGAAAGGAAGGGGAAGATATCTTAAACTATCTTTGCACGCAAGTGTTTTCTTTAACAAATGCTAAGAGATCGGGGATCGGGGTCTGGTTATACAAAGGGAAGCTATTAACACCCAGAGTATCTATAGTAATCTATAGGAACCTTATTTTGCAAGTATTTTTGCTGTTTGAAATGCTTTCTTGTATTTATCTGCTATGGATTGGGAAAGTTTCTCCTTTGGGAGGGTTAAGAGAATGTTTTTTTTGTTGTTTTTGGGTTTTCAATTGTTTTTGGGAACGTACTGGACCTAAGATTTTTGATTTGTGTGTTCGCTAAGATTTCGCAATCTTATGCCTACGTATTCCTGTAAAGAGATTTGGGAAATCAGAGCAATCGTAGTTCCTCCTAATTCTATGGGAGGAAAGATATTTGGTGTCTTGTTCAAAGCCCAAGATTGAAGCTAGCGGAGTATTTGTGTCTTGTTTAAAGTCCAGGATTGAAGCTAAAGTTGACTAAGAGAGAGAATTTGTCATCTCTAAAGGGAGATAACTCACTTATTCATCACAAAATGTTGAGTAATTTGTTATAAGGGAAATTACTTTAACTGGGATGTGTGGAATCCAACAATGCCATAATTTCCTTTATAAGAGAGATGTCATGAAGGAAGAAGCTTTAACTCAGTGTAGAGTAATGCCACTTTTTCCTTTATGAATCTTTCATGCTAAGAGAGGGACATTGGCTTGGATGTATGGAATCCAGAGGCTTGCCACTTATAGCTGTTAGATGAAAGAGGAATTTTATCCATGATAAATGAGGGACTCCAGCTTGGATTTTGAATCAACAAGTGTGCCACTTACAACAATTATCTAAAATAAAGGTTTTGATTGTTTGTTTTGATATGTGATGTATAGATGGGATATCCTCCTACAGAGTGGACTTATGGTCTCATCTGAGGGGATGTTGTTTTTTGTGTGCCTTATTTAAAGCCCAAGGTTGAAGCTAAAAGAAACTGACTCCACTGGGGATGGTTTTATTTGAATATCTTGTTTGAAGCCCAAGATGATGAAGCTAAAAAGTTTGAGTATAGAGAACTGACTCAATTGAGGAGTATGATGTTTGTCTGGTACAAAGCCCAAGATTGAGGCTAACTGGGAAAATTCTTATATGAAGCCTAAGAGGAGGCTGACTCTTGCTGAGGATTATTGAAATCTAGGAGAAGTTCTAAACTGTATTTGGGAATCAAAAGGGGAACTAACTCTTGCTGGGGAATTAGGGAAGAGTTGAAGTACCAGATGCCACGAGGCCCTGATTCTGTTAGGGATTTGTTGATGGTAAATTGACCCTGGCTTGGATTTTCAAGGTGAAAGTTAAGCCTTATTGGGGGGTCTGAGGAGTTTAGAGGTGAGTTTGAAAGAAGATTATGAGGGTGATACTATCCAAGTCCACTTGATTGAAGCCCAATAGGAGGAAGAGGGTATTAGAGATGTAGATCAACCCTTGAATGATGGGATGATCTGGAATTTTGACTCTCCTAAGGATTGAACTAGTAGAGATGACTAAATTCTAACCTATGCTTTTAGGAAGCCTTTGGGTCCTTGTACTAAGCCCAAGAGGAGGCTAGGGATCTTTTAAGAAGCCTGGTGGTCCTTGTACTAAGCCCAAGAGGAGGCTGGGGATGCTTCTAGGAAGCCTGTTGGTCCAAACCTAAGAAAAGTTCAAGAAAGGTTTCACCGGGAATTAATCCTTTCTTTGTCGAACAATTCTAGGGTTTGAAGAAATCCAAAAGAGGTTTCACCGGGAATTAATCCTCTATGCGTAAATGAATTACTTTTATATATGTTTCTAAGTTTTGACACTCTTGAGAAAAGTTTCACCGGGAATAATGCCTTTTTCTGTTTCATATTGAATAAAGCCCAAGAGGAGGCAGACTGTATTGAGGGAAGTTTCCTATGAGGGAACTAGTTTTGACTAAGTTAGAAGTAACATCTGGTTTGACCTAAGTGTAGACCTAACTACTGGGGAAACTCTAGACAGATATGCACAAGTATATACAGATAAATGAATTAATATGTATATAAACAAGTATGCATTGAATTGAAAAGGTGTTGGGTCTTACACTCTGAAAAGAGGACGAAATGTATTGTGCTTGATTGTATTAATTAGGGTTTTAAAAAATTGAAGAATTTTTTGAGAAAACTTTGAGTTTGAATTTGAATTTAAAGAAAGTTGTTTAAAAGAAAAGAATGTTCGGGGCTTATAACTCAAAGAGAGGCCCAAGTGGTCTAAGAGTTGTTTCACCGGGAATAATGCTCCTCTTAGTACTAGTTTAAAATAGGCAGATGATTTTGAAAACAGAGATATGGGGCTTACAACTCAAGGAGAGGCCCATAGAGGTTGTTTATTGTTTTAAAACAAGGTTTATGTACAAAATATTGGGGCTTATACTCAAGGAGAGACCCAGATGACTTGGTTTGAAAACAGGGATCGCACTGCGATACTGAAAGACGTTTGTGGGACTTATACTATAGAAGAGGCCCAAAATTTATTTATGTACAAAGAGGTTGGGTATTTCACTCTATTAGAGGCCTAAAATGTGTTTAAAAATAAGAAAAGTGGGGCTTATACTCAAGGAGAGGCCCAGATGAAAAATAATGAATGCGCCGTTATTTTGAAAATCGCACCGGGACTTATACTATGACAGAGGCCCAGGAATTACTTATTTACAAAAGAGGTTGGGTCTTACACTCTATTAGAGGCCCAAAATGTGTTTGAAAAGAAGAAAAGTGGGGCTTATAATTAAGGAGAGGCCCAGATGAAAAATAATGAACGCGCCGTTATTTTGAAAATCGCATCAGGACTTATACTATGTCATAGGCCCAGGAATTATTGATTTACAAATGAGGCTGGGTCTTGCACTCTATTAGAGGCCTAAAAGTGTTTCAAATGAAGTTTGAAAATTTAAAATCAAGGGAAAACCCTAATTTTAATTAAAAATACATTTTTTCAAAGAAAAGTTAAATAAAAAATGATATCAAATATCAAATATATTAAAAAACATGTTGTGAACTTTGAAAAATGTTTGAAAATAGATGTTTTAATCCAAAAGATGATTTGAACTCAATTGATTTTGAAAAATCAAGAAAAAGAATTTATTTAAAAATGTTTAAAACAATTAAAAAGAAATTCTTTGAAAAATTCAAAAATATATCAAATATAAAATATTTTTTTGATGTTTTTGTGGAATTAAATATTAAAATGTATAAATGATATATTTTTAAAAAAATCATTTGAAAAAGATTAAAAATGAGAGAGATATGAATTTTTGAAATTAAATAAGAAAATATCAAAATATTTAAAAATTCAAACTTTTGAAAAAGGCGCCAAGAACACTTGTTCTTGCTCGTGTCACTCTGTTTTTTTCCAGATTTGCAAAACCATCTCAATCTCACTCAAAACGTAATGAAATCAAATAAAATAAACATCAAACCTGCTCGATTTTGAACAAGGAACACGATGGTACCATTTAATTTCATTTATTTTAAGTGTGGAGTGAGATACTTCGTATGAATATAGAAACCCTAGTTTTTGCAAAAACCATGGTGAAATCTTATACACGAAAGATAACATGCAATTGATTGAGGGTTATCACTCTATGAACTACCAGAAACATGTTGATAACTTGAAAATAAATTTATGATGCATGGAGTATAAAGTTTCAGAGCCTCAGGCTCACTTGTGCAAGAGGAATTCGAATTTTGATGTAGAGGTGTTACAGATGTTGTGTGATGATCTGAACAGCTTCAATGGACCTTATGTAGTGTGTTGAGAAGCTTGAAACGGATTGAAAACACCTGGATCTTGTTATGGCACCCCAACTACAATTTGGTCCAAGTTGGATTTTGAGGTTGTTGATCCTGGTGCTACAGATGATGGAGAAGTGTTTGGATAGCTTCTATGTGATATATGTGTGGTGTTAGGATCATTGGTTGTGGTGGAATGGCTCTCTATTGAAAAATTTGCAGGTTACTTGCTAAATAAGCATTTTTTGGTTTTGAAGGGTGAATTGGAGGCAAGCATGAGTGAAGATGATTTGGTGTGTGTTAATCAGTCACAAATGACCTCTATTTATAGTAGAGGAAGTTTGTTTTGTAAGGAATAGTGAATGGAGGCTGATCACTATGTGTAGTTGTGTACCCATTGACTTGGATGTTTCAAAGTGCCAAGTCTCCTCTTGACTCAATTCAATTTCTGCAGGTTTGAACACTTAGAGCATTGGACTGAATCTTGACTGGTTTGGATTGATATGGCTTGGTTCATGACACCTCAATGCATTGCATTAATGTATCCTTGCCAAAATTGAATTTCAAAGTTCATGTCATGATGGATTTGCACATGCTTAAGTGGAATTCTTGCCTCTTTGATCAGGTAGCAAGTGAGTCATCAAGATTTTTGTGTTTTTGGAAGATAACAAAGTTGGCAAAGTGACAAAATATGAAGGAGGAAATCGTGTGGCACAAGTCATGCACCAATGTTGTCTTGAAAAACTAGAATTTTATGTCATGTTGCAAGGGTTGTAACTTCTTGCTCAAGTTGAATCAGAATGAGTTCTTGTACTTTTTGGAAAGCCCATATATCATACTTCAACTTTGATGTTTAACTTTAGTCTTGATTGATCTTGGATCGTGATGGAAAATTCTTCCAAAGTTGGACAAAACATGAGACTGATCCTGTCTCAAATTTATCTAAGTGTTTAAAAAATGTCCATTTCTTAATTTTTGTGATTTTGATCAATCCATAACTCAAAATCCATGAAGATTTGGAATATGGTGTAGTTGACAATCTTGTAGTATGTAATGAGAGATTTCATTTGAGCTTTGGATGGAAGAAAAAGGTTGCTTGGATCACAAGTTATGGTCTTGCAATGTTGGGTAAAAATCACTTTTTTCCATAACTTAGTGAAATTTTAAGTTTCTTAAGGTTGCCCCTTTTGCAAGTAATCTCACTTTTCTTGATTTTTCTTGATGGATGATCCAAAACATAAGTTAATATTGTTTTTGACTTGAAGAAGTCATGTTTGCCAAAAAATCTCAAAAGTCAAACTTGGTTTTGGGCACAATTGACTTTTTATCAGATGAATTTCAAACTTTGTGATCCTTTATGAAATCAAGTCCTTGGGCTAAATCAAACTTAATGTGTGGATTCCATAGGTGTTTTAGAGTGTCTTGAATCATTTCCCAAGGTTTGAGATCATGTCTTGGTCAAAAGTCAAAGGCATGGTTGACTTTTTCTCAGAAACCCTAGTTTGTGGTCCAGATAAATTTGAATCTTTATATTGCTCATGAACCAAGTTCTTTGTGTTAATTTAAACTTGTAAAAGGACTAATATGAGATAATTGAGGTATTCAAAACATTTCTTGAGGTCTTGGATCATGTCTTTTTCCAAAAGTCAACTTAAGGGTGAATTAGGTCAAGAAACCCTAATTCCTGGTTTTTGATGAATGCATCCTCTATTTGATAAAACTCTAGTATACAAATTAGCCGTAAAACGTCTAGATGATTTATCTTTAGGACCCTTCACAATAGTTAAATCTCTTTTAGAACCTTTCATAGCTAATATATCAATGAATTTAGACTCAAGAGAATCCCAAATTCTTAGATCAAATATATCTTTCCCATTGTCATTAACATTATCAACATTAACCTTTTAGCATCTAAATCATCAATGTCAATAGCATTAACATCAATATTATTCTCCATATTTTATGAAGTAACCACATTTCCAATAATGCCTACGTCAACATTAACAACATTCTGATTTTCAACTGAAACTTTTTATTCTTTTTATTGTTAATTTATCAAGAGCACCTGATTGAGATTGAGTTAACTCATCAAGTCTCTTTTTTATTACGCTTCTCACATCCACAATCAAACTTTCTAATCTTTGGAGGCAATTTAGAAGACATATTAGAAGAATGAAAAAAAATTAAAACCTGAAATTTGTCGCTGTTCTTGATCAAATCCGCAGTGTTGAGTTTGAGCCAGATAGACAATATTAAAGTTGACCCAGTACAAAAATTAAAAGATAATAAGTAATTAAAAAAATAAAATATAAAAGAAATTAATAATTAAAAAATAATTTTATAAGATTTAAAAATTTGAAAAATTAATATGTTATAAAACAATAACAATAGAAAATTATAATTTTAAAAAGTAAAAAGTAAAAAAGATACTTAGATTTTATATAAATTAACAATTATATTAAAATATTATATAATTTATTATAAATATATAATGTAGAAACGATAAAACATGTAAAGAAGAAAATTAATAGTAAAGAAATAATATAATAGTATAAATAATAAACTTATAAAAATAAATCTTTTAAAAAATAGGAATACCTATAAAAGAAAATTGCTTCGTTGGTAGTAGTATTGGTACATGATGCTAACTAGTGGGAGACCCGTGCATTCGCACGGGTACTGATATAGGACGCGTATTTTTTTCCAAAATATAATAAAAATTATATTAAAAAAATTAAAATTTTCAACCAAAAAAGTTATTATTTTAAAAGATATAATAAATTAATACCTATAATTCATTCCATATATAAAAATATTTGAATCAACAATATACAATTTTTTATATAAATATTATTTTTGTTTTGACTTTATTTACAAAAAGTATTAGAACCAATAATAAACTTTTTTTCATTATTATTCAATTTTTTGATCAATAAGTGTTTTAATAAAATTGTTCCCGTATATAACAATAATATTTTTTTCCATTAATCTTTTCACATATTTGAAAAAATGATCGATACATTTATATTATTCACTAATTGAAACAATTAAAATTGTTCTCGTTTATAACAATGATATTTTTCCCGTATATATAAATAAATTACTCAACAACGAATTTGATCCCGTATATAAATATTAAGTTTGTTTTGACATTACTTATATATTTGAATCTATATAAAAATATTTGAATCAACAATGTATTTTTAACCGTAAGTAAATATTATTTTGTTCAATGACATATACTTTTATTTATATTTTATAATCCTGTAGAGCTTCATATATATCATCGGTGAGAAAGAGCCAACATATGCACAGTTGGTAATCCACAGAAAGATAATAATGGTAGCAGTGGATTTCTTGCTGCCATGTTGATGCTCGAATCCAAATTCCTATTAGCAGTAGCTATATCAGTTGTGTTCTTCTTTAACTGTAGTTCCAACCTATGATTGTTCAATCAGTTGTTCTCTTGACCATCTTGACCAAAAACATGTTCGCCAAAGTTCATTATTGAAATCCTATTCATTATTGTAACTGTTTCCCATCTTGACCAAAAAGTTGTTCAATAAGTGTTCAATAAGTGATTCCACCAACAATAAACCAAACTCCTACCTACTCAACACCATCTATCTATACATGAAAAACTATATACATTTCACGGCTAATTAAATATTAATCAGTTCATATACAATATCCAACTCTAAACAATGTAAGTTCATATCCATCAAAGCCATTAAAGTCTTTGTTTAATATGAAGCTTCTTTACTGCAAGTTTCACATGATACCTCAAATTTAATGATTATAAAATGTGTCCAAGTGAGTTTCAAACATTGTCATTATTATATTAGTAACTTGCTTTAGTATGTCACCTATCAAAGTTAACAGAAAAACCCAATGCAAAGAAAACAACATAGAATTAACAGGTCTCAAACTGTAATAAATGTATATGAAAATTGAAAGACCCAAAACAAAAGATGCAGAGCACTTGAATATACATATGTCGCAAATTTTCAGAATATTTGTTCTTGCATGTTCCCCTGAGAAAAACACAACAAATATTGTTTTCTCAATCTGAAAAGAAAATTACAGGAGTTTGAATCACTGTGTAGACAGGGTACAGCATGGGAATATACACCAGTTATGAATGCAATAAGACAAAATGATAAATACAAATTGAAGAGGGAAAAGAGCCAAACTATCAATCTTCATAAAGTTGTAAGAAAGAAGAAAACCATATCAGTTGAAATAGGATCGATGATTTGTTCGCCAGCTGGTGCAGGATTGAAAATGCATATATTAACGACAACACAAAATAAATGAAAATGAGTTGAACTTAAAATCTATTCAACTATCTTGCTTTTCTATTTGGATTATTCATATGATGAATCATTATACTCTAGCAGAAAAAAATAGTTAACAAACCTTTGATTCTTTAGTGTCATTTTTATCCTTCGCAATACTCTCACCTTCTTGGAACACACTCGATACATGGCACAAACTGCATAGGTTCAACATTACTCATCAGTAAACATTTTCTCTTAATGAATTGCGTAAATAGCTATTGTCAAGACGTTTACCTCTTGGCCGATATAATTAGTTTCCCATTTCGGTACTCTGGCTGTTTGTTAACCATCAACTGATAAAATATCGCAGAGGGAGATATTTAGTTTGATTACCAGTAACCATCACGAAAACTGCTGCCAATGATGCTGCAAACAACAGAAATCTTAGTAACCATCACCAAAACTGCTCCCAATGGATGAAAAAAAATCATTATTACAATATGTACTTTTCACCTATGACTTCAACTTCCGATTTCCAGATTGCAAACTTCTGCAAAACCAGCACCATTATGTTGTCCAAACATCTTAGCAGCTACAGCAATAAATCATAATTGATACTGCCTGCAGATCCCGTGATGTCTAAGAAACAGCCACAACAACTCTTTAACATTAAAAACTGCCAAAATAAGATGGAAATAAAGTAAAATTGGTAAAAGTTCACTCACTGTGAGGGAAGAGAAAAGATGTACTCCAGTTGTCAAATACCTTATGATTATGCAGATAGAAAATTAATTAGCAACAATTGATCAAATCAATGAAAATTTAATGGTAGTTAGCTATAACAAATATACTTATCAATGAAAGATAACAACAAATACCTTGAGAACAAAACGTGATACCCTTATCTTTTCACACCCAACGTTTTCAAAATAAAATTATACATCAAAATAAAAACAACCAGAAGAAAAACACAAAAACGAACTGAAGGCTGATGTCCACACTTTTGCATAATCACAAAAAGAAGTAAGGATCAATCAAATGAGCATAATGACAGCAAATAAAATTTTACTTTAAATACCAAATAAAAAATTAACAACATACTTCAGCATTACTCTCTGCATTCTTGAGCAAATAAAGGATGAACTTGGCAGATTTGGCAGGCCACCTTCCTTGCCCATTGGAGTGTCATTTTTTGGCCTGGGCTGTCCTCCCAACACCACGGCAAAAATGTATGAATGGAATGGTCTGCTTGTGAGGAAGAACATCTTCCAAATATGAATAACTCAACTCTACTCATCAAAAGAATCTGAGACGATTGCATTTGAATGAACTGCAGATCTCTCAACTGTTTCAGCAAATACTATTAAGGCAAAACTATAATTATCTCCACAAAGTTGTTGAAACATTGATACAAATAGTTTGGAAACATCTAAAGCTAGCAAGTTTACTCCCAAAATTCCCAAACAAAAACCTCAAAATCAGAACATATATAGTACAATTAAGTTACCAAATGGAGACAACATATTGTGGCTGAAAATAATGATTCTTAATCATCCAGCATACTGTCAGGTAGAAATTCACAAATGTTCTACTGAACCATTATCATAGATAATCTTATTCTTAAGTGCAGGATTCCACAGTCCCATTTCAACAAAATCATGAAGAAGGTGTTTGTTCACTACAACAAACTCAGCACTGAAAGACAAAGTGTTAATAAGCAAGAAAAAGCACTAAGACATACCAAAATACATTAACATGGGTTAGCATTAGTACACAAATTCACCGGAGTTGAAGACGATTTGTACTCAAATCTACAATAATAATATTCAAAAGCAACAATGTCAAGCTTAGTAAAATAAAAGGGAGATAAACAAAACAAAAACCATTTTCATTATTGAAAAAAAATAAATAATCAAAATATAAATATGAAAGTAAAATATAGTCACAGAAAATGGAGAAAAACCCTTTGGATTTTTTTTGGAACACAAAACCCTTTGGATTTGTTTCTTCTCAGCATCGCTCTGTAACCGCAATCTCAAAGGAATTGTTGCACTATTAATCCATTGTTTCTTCTTGTAGATGTCTGGTGAAGTGAAGAATTTGTGCAGAGGCTTTGATGGTGGGAGAGCGAGTTTTGCAGATTATTTTTCAAACCAGTTAAGATGTTCAGAACAAATTGGTGTGAGTAGAAGATAACCTCAAGCGCTGGTATCAATGTGATGTTGCATTGCGAAAAACACACTGACTTCATCCTTCTTTTCTCAACAAAGGCAGGTTTGGTGGAGGTTCCCAAAACCAAACTGTAGTTACACGAAAAGGTAAAAAGTTGGTATTGTTTACAACTGTAGACGAACTAATTGGCACAAAATTGATGTTTGTAGTGCAATAGAGGGGTTTTTAGTGCAAATGCAGTAGTTACGTTTCAATTAGTACATGATTTGGTTGGAAATAATTACTTTTGGACACCATTTATCCTTAATTTTGTGACGTGGCAGCACTAAACCAAGGGTTAGTATAGTGTTTACTTGAACAATGAATCTTCTTATATTATAGATGATTCTATATGAATTATGATGATGCTATTGAAGTATGCTAACAGGTGCTCTCGCCGCCGTACATTTGCTTTGTCGTAAAAAAGTGTTACAAGTGTTTCTAATAACTAATATATATATATATATATATATATATATATATATATATATATATATATATATATATATATATATATATATATAAAACCTAATTTGAACAGTAATTCTAATAACTAATTGGGTTAGGCTTCTAGTTTTTTTTTTTTGCAATTTGAGGCCCATAGAATTTTGAGACCCTGTGCAGTGGGTCAGCCTACACAAGCCGAAATCCAAAGAGAGAGAGAGAGAGAGAGAGAGAGAGAGAGAGAGAGAGAGAGAGAGACGAAGGTGAGCAAGATTTGAAAACAAAACACAACAGATGGTCGAAGCAGAGCAAGATCTAAAAATGAAACACAACTATGTCTTTTTTTTGAAATGAAAAGCGATAGAGGGTTGAAACGAAAACGTTTATTCCGTTGTTTTAGTTTTCGGTTCCTTCGCTTTTAGTTCTTCAAGTTGCACAACGTTTACGTTTCTTTCTTTTTCAGTTTTTCAAGTTGTAGCAGCTAGGTTTAGAAGTAGAGAGAGTATTTTTCATTTTAAAATGGACTGATCCAGATTTGGTTTTTGGGTTAGACCCAATTTTACTTTTTTTATTAAATTTCTAATTTTAGGTGTGAGGGACTGTGGGTATATATATATATAAAGTATTTTCTTCGGGCTGCAGGCTACCCATAGCTCATACAGGCTGACCCATATTTGTTAGTGTTTTTTTTGGGCCGGGCTAAAAAAAGGCCCCGAAAATGGGCTAAGAAAAAATAAGGCGCAAGCCCTAACTTTTTTGGGGCTTGGTGGGTTGACCCATGGGTTTTGGCCTATTTTGACGGCTTTACATGTGTGATTATATATTCATGAACTTTTTAAATTTTTAGACGAAGCAACATAATTGAGGATACGAGTGTTGTTTTTTTTGTCATGAAACACATGTTAAACATTATCTCTTCCAGCATTATTGATTCTTGGGATCAGGTATATACATACACACACATACACACACACACACACACACACACACACACACACACACACACACACACACACACACACATACAAACACACACACACACACACACACACACACATATATATATATATATATATATATATATATATATATATATATATATGTTTAAGTTTGCTATTATTTCAAATCATGTGATCTTCAATTTCCTTAACTTATATATATATATATATATATATATATTTAACAACACTACACCTTTATCACAAGAAGACTTTAAAGACGTTCGTACACGTTGGGAGTTTTTCTTCAATGCTCTTTATAGGCCAAGTTGAATACACATGAGAGTGTAATATAAGTTTACTATATTTTTGGATTTGATGTAAATAATATTCAGGGTGATTGTTCGAACTGTAGTAAAGCGGAAAGAAGAAAAAATTTAGTTTTCGAAGGATTCCCTCTGGGATTTATATCGTCTCCACAGAGATCGGTGCGAGGGAAAGAAAGTCGTTCAACAGTCTCATCATTTCTATGCTTGTTGTGAAAATTCTGGTTGAAAGATCAAAGGGACCATAAATAAAGGCAGAAAATATAAATACGGAAAATATAAAGTAAAGACTTAGAATAAACTGAGCCTTGTTGGGATTGGATCTCATCAATTGATAACACATGCATTCTTCTAACCAGTTAAACACAAATCAATCATTCATCTAATATCCTCACGTATCACCCACAACAGAGGTTATGTCTAACGCAACGTCGAGAAAACAACAATATTGTCTCATTGGTGATGTCTCACGCAATTCAACAACACAGAGCATTAAGAACTGAATCTCAAGCAAATGTTAAGCCTAAATCAATGTCTAGAGTCTAGAACCTAACAGATAATCATCCTAGATCCTGATCTAAAGAGTATATTTCTATAACGGTTCAAATCAAAGATAAACATGTAAACAAATATGACACCTGTATCAGCTTCATGATTGATTCATATAAAACGCCATGATCAGAATACGTACATACGCTTAACCCGTTTTACATGCATTCAACTAATTTTCCAAATGTAAGTGAACATAGTTTCTCATCTCTACTATCATGCCTCCTCACAATACTGTATTGATCCTACCATGCTACTCATGCTACTAATCAACACAACAAAATAAAAGATACTAGTGAATATCAACTTACAAGACTATGTCAAACGTTTGCTCAATGGTAGATGAATATCTAAGATTCAAGATTTGAAAAGAGTTTTGTCAAGACTCACAAATGAGAAATCAAAGACAACATCAATATTGAATCAAAACTAGTTCACAATACATAGATTAGATGAAATACATAAGGTATCAAAAGATTCCATCTAAACCCAACAAGAAATTAAAGCACTTACTCAAAGATTAAGCACCGAGTTGCTTCAATTTGTGATTCTCCCTCTTAGGGTTTGTGTTTCTCTCTCTAGAATATGCTTGGAATGATGAGAGATAAAGTTCCGGTTCTGAAAATATATGTTCTAAAAGTTATCTTCTAAAAAGCAAGAAAAAGTACATATATAGTAAAACAAAAACCCATATTGTTCGCCTAGCGAACACCTTCTTCGTACAACGAAGTCCACTTCCAGGCACTTCAAGTGCCTCAGAAACAGTTAAACCTCCCTTGGAAAATATCTTAGTTCGCAGTGCGAACACTTCTTCGCATAACAAACTTCTTCACTATAGCTTCGCACAATGAACTTTGGGTCCTTTTCCTACTTTCATCCAAGGTTTCCTCTTCGCTGGGACCTCGCTGCAACTTTTCACAACGAACATTTGTTCGCTGTTCGTCGGTGTTCGCACAACGAACATTGCTGATTCTTCTTCATTTCTTTGTCTTCCTTGTCCACTCCTTTGTGTCTTAATCATTGATGTTTTATGCTTATATCCTGCACAATAACACATATATCAAAGCATCCAAAGGTATTTGCAATATAATTGAAGATTCACACAAGAACAAGAAATAAATCTAATAAAACATTTGAAATGAGTTGAAAATTTCCAAAAAAGATGGTTCAAATTTAAGTCAAAATTTGCACTTAACAAACTTTCCCCATCTAGATTTTTGCTTGTCCTCAAGCAAAGTATGCCCCTCATGAAAACAAGAGGATTTGCTCAAGCATAAGATTCAATCAAGAAAGGATTAATGGTTTAAATTCAAACAAGAGAGATTTGCTCAAACAAGAGGATTTGCTCAAACATGAGAATGCGCACAAGAAATGTTCACCACTTAATAGAATCGAACAATGATAAAGAATTTAGTTCTTAAACAAATAACATGAAATGTTTCAAATAACAACTAAATTCTCATGCTTGAATCACTCTAACACTCCTCTTCGAATAAGAATGAAGAAATTAACGCGTTTGCAACCGCGTGACAATTTCACTCACCTGACAAACAATGCTAATAACAATTCAATTCATACATTCATCTAATCAATCAAAAATGAAATCATGGAAGCAAGAGATCACTAAGGGCTTTTAAGGTTGTAGCTTGGTTAGGTTCACACAAAGGGACATTTTTAAAGGCCATTGAATTGAAATTGCCAATGCAAAAGAAACATTCACTATACAAGTTATTTACACATCACAACTTCTTTCACCAATTTCTTTTCTCTATTGCTCACCCTTTCCAAACTTCCTTTGCACAAATATTTTTCATTCTTTATTTTTATTTTTCAAACAAGCATGCTTTTTCTTTTTCTTTTTCACATTTATATTCACAATTTTCTTTTCAATGCTTGTTTAAAATTTTTCAAAATTTTGAGTAACATACCACTTTTCTTTTCACTCTCCCCAACTTGAATTCAACCAAACCTTAAGTGAATGCTCCTTGCTTTTTATGGCAAGGAAATCAATTTAAACAATGTTCAAAGGTTCAAGAAATTTTTTTAGAATCTCACAAAATTCAATGATGAACTAAACTTTCAAATTATGTACATAAACCAAGTTCATCACTAAAATGAGATCTAAACTATTTAGGATCAAAGGGGTTAACAAATTCTTACTACTCACGGGTAAGTTACTTTTGGATACAATTGCGCTCAATATAAACAAATGCCATGATCATTTCTAATGCTTCCACAAAATCAAAATAATCAAAAGATAATACATGAATCAAATGAATTAAACAAAGTTTATCAATCATCCTAGCATATAGTAAATAATGGAGGTTTCTCACAATTTGTGGCTTTTGGACCTAAGTGAAACAAGCATTCAAACAAAGTTGCAAAATGAAACAAAAATACACATTTGCACAAAGCACAAAATTCTTAATCCATTCTAACATTCTATAAAGCGGTACAATTTACCTTGCTTACATTCACATGTTCAACATCCTACCATCACCATCCAAACTTGGGAGAATCTTCATTGGATACTTTTATACAATAGAAACCAATCTAGAAGAAGTTCTCATCATTCATCCCTAATCAACACTTGAGAAAACGTGAAAGGAAACAAGTATATATACACTATAAACAATTGTACAAAGCTCAAAAATGTAGAAACTATCGCAATGCAATTCAATATCTAAACACCAATCCCCGACAACGGTGCCATTTTGTTCGAACTGCAGTAAAGCGACAAGAAGCAAAAATTTAGTTTTGGAAGGATTCCCACCGGGATTTATATCGTATCCATAGGGATTAGTGTGAGGGAAAAAATGTCGTTCAACGGTCTCTATATTTATAAGCTTGTTGTGAAAATTTTGGTTGAAATATCAAAGTTACCATAAATAAAGGCAGAAAATATAAAGATGGAAAATATAAAGTAAAGACTTAAAATAAACGGAGCCTTGTTGGGATTGGATCTCATCAATTGATAACACATGCATTCTTCTAACCAGTTAAACACAAATCAATCATTCATCTAATATCCTCACGTATCACCCACAACAGAGGTTATGTCTAACGTAATGTCGAGAGAACGACAATATTGTCTCATTGGTGATGTCTCACACAATTCAACAACACAGAGCATTAAGAACTGAATCTCAAGCAAATGTTAAGCCTAAATCAATGTCTAGAGTCTAGAACCTAACAGATAATCATCCTAGATCCAGATCTGAAGAGTAGATTTCTATGACGGTTCAAATCAAAGATAAACAAGTAAACAAAGATGACACCCATATCAGCTTAATGATTGATTCATATAAAATGCCATGATCAGAATACTTACATACGCTTAACCCTTTTTACATGCATTCAACTAATTTTCCAAATGTAAGTGAACATAGTTTCTTATCTTTATTATCATGCATCCTCACAATACCGTATTGATCTTACTCATGCTACTAATCAACACAATAAAATAAAAGATACTAGTGAATATCAACTTACAAGACTATGTCAAAAGTTTTCTCATTGATAGATGAATATCTAAGATCCAAGATTTGAAAAGAATTTTGTCAAGACCCACAAATAACAAATCAAAGACAACATCAATATTGAATCAAAACTAGTTCGCAATACATAGATTAGATGAAATACATAAGGTATCAAAAGATTACATCCAAACCAAACAAGAAATCGAAGCACTTACTCGAAGATCAAGCTCCGAGTTGCTTCGGTTTGTGATTCTCCCTCTTAGGGTTTATGTTTCTCTCTCTAGAATATGCTCTGAATGATGAGAGATAAAGTTCTGGTTCTGGAAATATATGTTCTAAAAGTTATCTTTTAAAATGCAAGAAAAATTACATATATAGTAAAACAAAAATATTTCTTGTTCGCCTAGCGAACACCTTCTTCGCACAATGAAGTCCACTTTCAGGCACTTCAAGTGCCTCAGGAACAGTTAAACTGCCCTTGGAAAATATCTGAGTTCGCAGTGCGAACACTTTTTCGCTACAGCTTCACACAACGAACTTTGGGTCCTTTTCCTACTGCCATCCAAGGTTTCCTCTTCGCTGGGACCTCACTGCAACTTTGCACAGCGAACATTTGTTGGCTGCTCGCTGGTGTTCACACAGCGAACATTGCTTAATCCTCTTCATTTCCTTATCTTCCTTGTCCATTCCTTTATATCTTAATCATTGATGTTTTATGCCTATATCCTGCATAATAACACACATATCAAAGCATCTAAACGTATTTGCAATAAAATTGAAGAATCACACAAGAACAAGAAATAAATCTAATAAAACATGAGAAATGAGTTTAAAAAATGCCAAGAAAGATGGTTCAATTTAAGTCAAAATTTGCACTTAACAGTGATTACATTTTGGTATATCAATATTTTGTAATTATATGTTTGCTCTATTTTGAGGTTTGATTTAAATATATTGTAGCCATATTTTGGTAACAGATATATGTGTATTCACTCGTTCTTTTGTGGTAAAAAATAGTGTATAAAATACAGGTACTAAAAAAAGGGCTTATATAGAATAATTAAAAAAATATTTAAAATAAAAATACGATTTCACCCCTTTTGATTAAGATGATTGTGGTGATAGATGACATACCCCAAAATTTGCCTTCCCCTTTCATTTGCATACATTTGTACCAGATGCATGTAGTCATTCATTCACATTAACATTTTCAAAGTAATCATCATAGGTTCAAAGGATTGTGGATATCAAAACCTAACAAGAGCTAGTTTTTTCATAAGAATCAAGCCATAGGGTTGATGTTATTGCATTCAATTTGGATCAAGGTATGAAACCTAAATTCTTGGTGCTTGAAGCCCCAGTATAGTTTTTCATCATGTTTTTCATTATGCCTAAACCCTAGTTTCTTGGTGCATTGTTGAAAGTATATTAGGTGGGTAATAGTTTTATCATCTCCACAGGGATTATCGTGATATCACCGCCATTCTACATTTTATAAAGTCTTAAGTGATGGTTTTTAAAAGAGTTTTTGTTTGGTATCTGTCATACCTCGAAAAATACGATCTTCGCGATGCGCAAAACTAGGGTTTGCACGATCACGGATGGACTTATATAAGTCGCCACCGAACTTTATTTATTCAACGAAGGGAAAAGGGAAAATATCGAGAAAACCCACAGGGCAAAAGATAGGGTATGGTCATCACAACCATGTTGGGTTCGGAAGTCGGTTATGTAAGGAAAAGGTGTTAGCACTCCCTACATCCATCGTATTCGATGGGAACCGTCTAAGTTATCTAGGCATGATAGGTATTCGATATCTTATTGCTTGCTAAGGGAATGAAAGATGATTACTTGAGGACAAAAATAAGAGTTTTTATTATTGAGTTCGTCTGAGTTTTCAATCCAGTGCCTACGTATCCTAGAGGGAATCAGAACTCCGTAGTTCATGTTGAATTTTTTTTTGTTTGTTGTGTGTTTTTTATGGACGCTGCTAGGCAGTACATCCTTTTTGAAAAAAGTTTTAAACAGAAAAGCCAAATAGCAAAAAAGGTTTGAAATGTGTTAAATATTTTTTAGATTTTTGAAAAGAGGTTAGAGATAAGTTAAAGCAATTTTGGATTTTGATTAGGGAAAATTTTAGTTTTAAACGGAAAGGAAATTTAACCTAATTCTAAAGCTTAAGGTTAATATTGAAGAGGAAGACTACTCTAATATTATCATGCAACTGATTGATCATAAGACCCGGGCTAATTCAATTTATCAGAGATAAAGTTGAATCACGAATCTAAGGGAGCATGGCAAATCAAATTCATATAAGCGTGTCAAACCTTCATAAGAAAATTTGTCAAATAAATAATCATAATTAACATTTAAATTAATTAATATTCACTAGAAAACTAATTGACTTATTAGAATTTTAAGAATTTCTAATTAATCCACTAGAAATTTAATTGATAAAACTTAGGACTTTAATTACTAATAAAACTAACAATTAATAAAAATAAAGATCTAAAAAAAAGAAAAACAATATAAGTGTGTAGTTTTTTTTATATTAAAAAAAGGTTTTGGGCTTGTATCAAGAACCCACAAACTTGTAAGACACAAAAAAAAAACAAAAAAAAAATGCAATGGGTCGGGGCCATGTCTTGCTCACCCGACCTCGAAACATAACAGCAACATTGTAGAGAAAGAAAAATGAGAACACGATTATCACTTCTCCTTCTCTCTCGGTTCAAACTCCCCCAACTCATTTCCGTCTTTCCTCTTGTCCACAAAATACCTAAATGGAAACCGTCTTTTCTGCCATGGCTTCTCCTTCGTCTTGCCTGCGGACTCCATCGATTCAACATCTCCCTCTCACACCAAAATCATCTGTGCCTTGCACCGCCGAGAATGGGAAGCTCGCCGCGCCATGACCATTGGTCAGCGACGGCGAGCAAAATATTTCCTCTCTCTGTTCGATTCGTGGCTTCAATCACTCTCGTTCTCGCTTCCACAACTCCTCTCAGTTTCGTCGCTTTCGCAGTTTCAACATCGTCGCAGTTTCAAGTTTGAATTCAAAATTAAACTTATGTAAGTTGTGAAAAGGGGAAAGATTGCAATATGGAGTTACCTGAAGGAGGTATGATTCGAAGCATTCGAATTCTTTGTATGTATGCTTTTGATGAACTTTGTATTGTCTGATATGTTGCTCCTCACTGCGTGTGGTGATGTGGTCTTGTGATTGTGTGCGTGATGATGCTGCATGTGAAGCTGTAACTATTTTGTGGCTTTTTCTCTCTAATATGCTGCTCGTTTGAATCTTCCTCTTTTTTGGTGATACTATGAAGTTTCTTTCCTTTAATTTTTCTGTATGTGAACTTTCTTGTTTTTGCGATATTGTGAAGTTTTTCTCTGAATCCCCTTATGCTGCTAAATCGTGTCCTTTTATAATGCCCTGTGAATTTAAATTCTGAATCAATTGTGTGAATGTTGGTTTAATGAACTTTCGATTTTGTCACGATTTTGTTGAAAAAGGTTTCCACGTGCTTGATTGTGTCTGAGACATACTTTGAAAATTATAATTGATGATGATGATTCTGTTTGAAACATGTCCTGATTTTTACTTTTTAAGTCCAACATGCTTGATATGTGTCATGGAAAGTATTTGAATTTGGCTTGATATTTTAATGAACTTTATTGTTTGATTTTTCATACGGATTGCTGGAGAATCTTCTCGAATCCTTGCCGCCAATAACCAACATTATTGGTGGCTCAGATGCCACTTTTCATCCTCAACTTATTGGTACACTTCTTCCTCTTTTCGCTTTTTCGTCTGCAATATACCGATAATGGCATTAATTGTTGTAATGAAATATTTGTTGTAGCTGAGAAGATTAGTTTGATATCAATTCGACCATTTTGTTGGAATTCAACCACAACCTATGGCAATTCCTCTACAATCTTGATTTCAAGATTGATAACAAACCACACACTACGCAATGGCAATGATAAAGATGAAGAACAAAACAGCAAGAAATAATCGAGAGAGACGAGAAATATTTGGAGAAAAATGTTACCCACTAACTGTGGGATTTCTGAGTTTTATTCACTTGCTAATCTGCAACTGTGAATGCTCTACTACAAAATACAAGGGATTCAGCTATTTATAGATTTAGATTTATAAAGGCCCAAAACTCTAAAGGCCCAAAATATCTATTTGAACTAAATCAAATCTAATCTAAATCATATCAAATCTTATCAAAACAAATCTGTGTGAAACAAACTGTTTCGACACACTGAAAGTTTCGACTTCGACACTTGGCTTCTACTTCGACTTCGACACACTTAGACACTAGGAATTACAATTTAACACACCACCTAATTTATTGTGTCTAAGCTATCTACATTTATCATGGCTCTTAGTCTTCTGAAGGCTTCGACCTGCACCCCCTTCGTCATGATATCTGCAATCTGATTCTCAGTTTTGCAGTGTTCCAGATTCATCTTCCCTTCTGCTACCTGCTCTCGAAGATAATGGAACCTCATTTCGATGTGCTTGCTTCGACCGCGAGCTATTTGATTCTTCGCCAAGTTGATAGCTGACATGATGTCTATCTTTATGGTAATTGCTCCATGATTCTTCCCTGTAATCTCTTCGACCAAGTTCACCATCCAAGTTGCTTGACATGTACAAAGAAAAGCAGCTATATATTCTGCTTCACATGATGACAATGCCACTACTGGCTCCTTTCTCGAACTCCAATCAACTGGTGCACCACCTAACATGAACACATATCCAGCTGTGGATTTTCTATCCTCAGCATCACTACACCAACTAGAGTCGGTGTATCCCACTAACTTGCATTCTTTCCCTTCACCAGTTGCAGAAAATGAAATGCCGTAGCCGAGAGTCCCTTTCAGATACCTAAGTATCCTCTTCGCCGCTGTTAGGTGTGATACCTTTGGCTTCTGCATGAATCTACTTACCATACCCACACTGTATGCTAAGTCAGACCTTGTATGACAAGGTATCTAAGTGACCAAATAAGTCTCCTGTATTGGGTTGGGTTGACATCATCTTCCTCTGAATCCTTCGACAGTTGCAGTCTAGTCTCAGCTGGAGTCGAAGTTGGGTTGCAAACTTGCATTTCAAATATCTTGAGTATTTCGCCTACATATCTTCTTTGGTGCATCATCAAACCTCTACTAGTCTTGTAGAATTCGATGCCAAGGAAATATGATAGATTTCCCAAGTCTGACATTTCAAACTCCTCACTCAGGTCATGTTTGAAATCTTCGATCTCCTTCTTGCAACTCCCTATTATCAACAAATCATCGACATAGAGGCATAGTATAAGAAATTCATTATTGTTTCTCCTTACATACACTCCATGCTCAGTCGTACACTTCACAAATACCTTCTCCCTTAAGAAGTTGTTGATTTTCTTAATCCAAGATCTTGGAGCTTGCTTAAGTCCGTACAGGGCTTTGTCCAGCCTGTACACCTTTCCTTCTTCGCCTCATTTCACATACCCAGCTGGTTGTGCGACATAAACTTCTTTATCTAAGGGACCATTAAGGAATGCACACTTCACGTCCATCTGACATGTGTGCCAATTGTTCATATTTGCTAGACCAACAACCAACTTAATTGTTTCGATCCTAGCAACAGGTGTAAACACTTCATCGAAGTCGATTCCTTCCTTCTGAAGAAATCCTTTCGCCACAAGTCTCGCCTTGTGTCGAGTTACTTCTCCTCTGGGATTCACCTTCACCTTGTAAACCCACTTCACATCAATTGCCTTCTTTCCTTGAGGCAATTCGACAACTGACCAGGTGTTGTTGACTTCGATGGATTATAACTCTTCATTCATCGCTTTCACCCACTTCGAATCTTTCAATGCCTCAGCTGCATTGACTGGTTCAACATCTGCATAGAAAACATAATGTACCAGCTCACCCTATTCATTGACCACATCATCTTATGTAACTACACATTCTTGCAACCTTGCAGGCATGTGTCTTGTTCGTCGAGGTCTGCTTGAATCTGTTTCATCTGCGACTGGTTCCTGTCGAACTTCTCTTTCGACTTTAGTGGTTGGTTCTTCACAAGAGATTCTCACTGAATCCTTCTTGGTATTCTCAGTCCAATCCCATTCTTTAAGCTCATCTATGATCATGTCTCTGCTGATCACTACCTGCTTATTCACTGGGTCGAACAACTTGTAACCTCTAGTCAAATGATATCCTATCAAGATCATCTGATTCGACTTGTCATCAAGCTTCCTTCTCAACTGATCTGGCACATGTCTATGTGCTATAGATCCAAACACCTTCAGGTGACTGTGGCTAGGCTTGACACCAGACCAACATTCTTCTGGTGTGATTCCTTCAAGCTTCTTCGTCGGACATCTGTTTAAAATATATGTTGCTGTCGAAACCGCTTCTCCCCATAATTCTTCGGGTAGATGCTTTCCATTCAACATACTTCTCACCATATTCATGATGGTTCTGTTCTTTCGTTCTGCAATTCCATTTTGCTGTGGTGTATAGGGTGGCACCACCTCATGCACAATCCCTTCTTTTTCACATAATGCATCGAACTCTTTCGACACATACTCTCCACCACCATCTGTCCTCAGAATTTTCAACTTTCGACCACTCTGTCTTTTGACCATGGATTTGAATATGGAAAATACCTCAATCACATCACTTTTCTTCTTGATGAGATAAGTCCATAACTTTCGACTGAAATCATCTATAAACGTGACAAAATATCTGTTTCCACCAATCGAATCCACCTGGATTGGACCACATACATCAGAGTATATGACTTCCATAATTTCCTTCGACTTCCTTCCTGCATCCTTACTGAAGCTATTCTTGTGTTGTTTCGACTGAACACACTCCTCACAGACTTCACTTGGAATGTCGATTTCTTGTAATCCTGAAACCATATTTCTTCTCTTCAGCACTCTGATGTCATTGAAGTTGAGATGGCCTAGTCGAAAATGCCATAACCATTCATCTCTGCTAGCTTCTGTTGCTAGACACTTGTGCTTCATCACCTTGAGTTCAATCTTGATGGTCCTATTCTGAGACATTAGAGCCTTCAAGATCAACCTACCACCTGCGTCGAGAACTCTCATCATCTTGTCTTCGACAACTACCTTGTAGTTCTTTTCGACAAGCTGCCCTATACTGAGCAAATTACTCTTCATGTCTGGTATGTACAACACATTGGAAATTGTTGACCTTTTGCCATCTTTCCTCATAATCAGAACATCACCAACACCTTCAGCTTCTAGAGTGTTGTCATTTGCATACTTCACAGTGTTCTTCGACGAGGGCTTCATGTTGACAAACCAATCTTTCCTTCCAGTCATGTGTGATGAGCATCCTGAGTCCAAGTACCACTGATCTTAGAATCTTTCTTCATCTTTTGTTGTGACCATCAGCAACGTCTCTTCTTCTTCATGTTTCGCCAAATTTGCATCAGTTTCTTGATTTCTCTTCTTTTCTGGACAATAACTAACATAGTGACCATACTTCTGACAATTGAAACATTGAATGTGACTTTTGTCTGGCTTTCGACCACCGCCTCTTCCTCTACCTGCAGCACCACCTCTTTGGTTGCCTTGGTTCCAGGGTTTCTTCTGAGTCGAATTGTAGCCTCCTCTACCTTTGTTTCCATTCACGTTTCCTTTGCCTTTTCTTTCCTTTTCTGACTGCGCCTGCAAAGCCATATCACTTTTCGACTTTCCTGCAGCTCTTTCAGCCATTCTTTGTTCATGAGACTCAAGCGTCCCTTGAAGCTCTTCCTTCGTCAATACTGACAAGTCTTTTGACTCTTCTATGGCTATTATCACGTGGTCGAATTTTGGAGCCAATGACCTCAAGATCTTTGCAACAACTGATCTTGATGTCAACACCTCTCCACATACCTTGATTTCATTCACCAACTTTATAACTCTGGTGATGAAATCTATAATACTTTCGTTGTCTTCCATCTGAAGCAACTCATAGGTTCTCTTGTGAGTTTGTAACCTCGCCTCTTTCACCTTTTCTGCGCCTCCAAACGACTTTTCAAGAATCTCCCATGCTTCCTTCGCTGATTCTGCATCGCTAACCTTTTCAAAGTTATCTAGATCAACACATTGATGGATTATAAACAGCGCTTTATAATCATTCTTCTTCAATTCTTTGTGTGCAGCCTTTTCTTGATTTGTCACGTTATCCCCAAGCGGTGTTACTCCTTGCTTCATAAGATCTCAAAGATCTTGATAACAGAAAACCACCTTGATCTGCTTGCACCAATTCTCATAATTATCTTTTTTGAGAATTGGTAGGTTCGCCGGAAAGTGCCCATTTGACTTATTCATAGCCATCACGATTTTCCTCCTTGAATCGCAATCGGAGCTCTAGATACCAGATGTTGGAATTCAACCACAACCTATGGTAATTCCTCTACAATATTGATTTCAAGATTGATAACAAACCACACACTACGCAATAGCAATGATAAAGATGAAGAACAAAAAAGCAAGAAAGAATCGAGAGAGAGGAGAAATAATTGGAGAAAAATGTTACCCACTAATTGTGGGATTTCTGAGTTTTATTCACTTGCTAATCTGCAACTGTGAGTGCTCTACTACAAAATACAAGGGATTCTCCCTATTTATAGATTTAGATTTACAAAGGTCCAAAATATCTATTTGAACTAAATCAAATCTAATATAAATCATATCAAATCTTATCAAAACAAATCTGTGTGAAACAAACTGTTTCGACACACTGAATGTACTTCGACACACTTAGACACTAGGAATTACAATTTAACACACTTCATGCTCAAAACGGATTTCTGACTGAAGTTTGTGGTGGTTTCAACTTAGATTCAACACAATCTACAATCATGAACCAGAGAAGCTTCAGCCACCCGCGAACATCACCACAAACAGGGATGCGCAAACATAAAAGCGGCCGCGAACATTCTTCCGAAGCATGTAATAGAGATTCCGAAAGGATTCTTCCCAAGCCACTTGTCGTTTCCTTAAGAACTCTAATTCTTCTTCTGCAGTTGATGAGCTCAAGACTGATATGATAGAAGGCGAAAGAGTGGATTGAGGTTACATCCATACATGCAAAACTTTGAAGCCTCCACCTTTAATATTTTCATTCCAATCCACAGAAGCGGAGGATACTATTCGCATACTATTTTTTAGAGTAAGATCCAAAGGAACCTTCTTGCCAGGTATTTGACACGTAGAGGAGAAATTTCCTGCAATGGTTGGCGGCTCATCAGTATAGTCCACAAAAATCTCCCGCTTCAAGTTCTGAAGGTGTCTTTCTTTTAGTAACAGAAGCACCTTTTAGAGGCACTGAGGAAATTCCATGAGAACTCGGAGGCATAGCACTCGGTATAGCTACTTTGGCCATTCAATATTCATGACAAACACTTAATCTAGAAAAACACATGCTCCAAATGGATCCTAGCGTGTATCAGTGGAGCATTAAACAAACCAAAAATATTTATGGTATGATTGTATGAAACTGATAAACATTCATGTGAGAAATTTTATGAAATGTTTTTTGAATACACAAAGAGTGCATGTTGGGGACTTAGATCAAGGATGGAATGATAGTAACGTAATATTCTTTATTAGCAAATGTAATTTCAAATGTCCAAACTTGGTTGTCATCAAGGCTTTTAGCATAAAATTGTATTCACAAGATTGTGCGTTAACTCCTTATAATAAGGCTTGAAATTTTCCTAATCCAAATTTCTTGCCAAACTTGTATACATGGAGCATGAGTGTTGAATTGCATATTTCCCACATAGTTTTTAAGTAGGAACCAACGTTGAACATGTCGTTCAAAACGTTAGAAAATGACTTTGAATTCGCGATTAATTCGAGCTTGGCCTTAGAAGGTGATTTTCTTATTTGTAGCATAACGAACTTATAAATCCAACTTGTGATCTTTGAGGGAATTTGAGTTTGACTTTGTCACACTTTGCACCTGTAAGGAAACCCTTGGATCTTTGAACTTTCAAACTCTTCCATTTTTATGCTTTGAATCCTTTGAAATAAAATTGGATGGAACTCAAATTTTTGACAAAGAAAATCACCCTTGAATCTTGAATCTTAAATGGCAACAAATAGTATTTAAACTGGTAACCTCAAACTTGACATGAATAATTCAGAATAGATATTGAAATTGCATTTCAAGAAATCCATATGAATCCTCCTTCCAGACTTAGCACGCTTAGCTCTTGGTCCTGACAAATCTGGATCTCAAATCCAAGCCATCTTGCGTTTAGAGCAGCAAGTAATTGAGAAAGCAATAAGGCCTTAATTATAATGAACCCACAACTTCATCCTTTTGCACCATGACTCATACCTTGCACCTTAAACAAATCTCTCGTTTTAAAAATCCTTTCTTGCCTTGCCAAAGAAATAACTTGTGAAGAATCAAATTCCTAACTCCAAGTATTCTCAGTTGAAATAATGATGAAGCATTAATCATATATCCTAATATCTTGATCCTGAGGCACCCTTGATCTATGAGAAACCAAAGCCCAATTTTAATGAGATATAATAAGAAAGTTCATCCAAGATATCTTCAAAGTGTTGATCCAAGAATGGCCCAAGAATGAAGAAGAGGTTCTAAAAGTGGAGCCCAAATCAAGTAGAAACCCTAGGACCATTTTGAATCTGAGTCAATCGATTATGACTTGAAGCACTGGATTAAGAGAACAAGTATCATCCTCACTTGAAATTAACACACCTGCACAAACTGGTTAATCATAATGAACACAACTCATATGATTCTATGACCTAATTCTCAGAAGATCACGGCCAAAGGCCAGATGATCTTACAGAGAGAACACGAAAAAAGGTAGGATAAATTTGGGGTATGACAGATGCCCCTATCTAATTGCCTTGAACTCGAGAGAATGAAATTCTTCATAGAGTTTGTTTTTAGGATAAAATTCAATTAGATACAAGAAGACCCCGAAATTTGTCTACCAAAGAGAAAAAATGCAAAGGTAAATGGAAACAATATGATGCGAGAAGAATATAACAACATGAGATTTTTTGGATTGCCATAGTATCTCAAACACAAATGGAATTTCTAGGTCGCACGAAGCAGTACCTTATTGGTTAAGGCTCTTCGGGCACCTTTAGAGTACATACATTCTCTATATCGCATGAAGCAGTACCTTATTGGTTAAGGTTCTCCATGGATATTCAAAGTTAAAATTCCACAAGGGTGCGAGATTCCCTAGACCATATGAAGCAGGACATTATCAATTAAGGCTCTCCAAGTATGTTAGGACAGTATCTCGATAGAAGGCATGAAACTCTTTGGGTCGTGCGAAGCAGTACCTTATGGACTAAGGCTCTCAAATGAAACCAAACTAGTGTCTCAACAAATGAGATTCTCTAGATTACTCAAAGCAGTACCTTATTGATTAAGGCTCTTTGGGAATAATAGAGCAGTATCTCGAAGGAGGTATGAGACTTTCTGATCATGTGAAGCAGTACCTTATTGATTAAGGCTCTCCAGGGATACAGGAACAATATCTCAACCAAAAAATGAGATTCTTTGGGCCAAATGAAGCAGTACCTTATGAATTAAGGCTCTCCAGGGATGCCAAAGCAGTATCTCGAACAAATGAGACTCTTCATTTTAACAAAGCAGTGTCTCAAAGAATGGTATAAGACTTTCTAGATTATGTGAAGCAGTGCCTGGTGAAGGCTCTTCGGTAATACTAGAACAATATCTTTACCAAAACATGAGATTCTTTGGGGTCGAAGCAGTACCTTATGAATTAAGGCTCTCCGAAAATGCCAAAGCAGTATCTCAAAGACATATGAGATTCTCTGATCCACACAAAGCAGTACCTTATAAAATAAGGCTCTTTGGGAATAACAAAGCAGTACCTCAAATGCTATACGTGAGACTTTCTAATTCTTATGAAGGAGTACCTTATGGATTAAGGCTCTTCAAGAATATTAGAACAATATCTCAACAAAAAGGCATGAGACTTCCTGCAGTACCCTATTAATTAAGGCTCTCTTGAGGGCATTAGGACAGTATCTTAGCAACAAAATATGAGACTCTCTGGATCGTACAAAGCAGTACCTTATGGATTAAGGCTCTCTGTGGATCATTAGAGCAGTATCTCAGATAAATGAGACTCTCCATTTTGATGAAGTAGTGTCTCAAACAATGGTATAAGATTTTCTAGGTCATACGAAGTAGTACCTGATGAAGGTTCTTCGGGAACACTATAGCAATATCTTTACCATGACATAAGATTCTTTGGGTGGTCGAAGCAACACCTTATTAGTTAAGGCTCTCCGCGGATACCAAAGCAGTATCTCAAAACATATGAGATTCTCTAATCCAATGAAGCAGTATCTTATTGATCGAGATATTCCAACAAGGGGGGATGATACCTCAATCGCATTTAAGATTCTTCACGGATACTAAAGAAGTATCTCAACACGAAATCTGTTGGGAAAAACAGTTTTAAGCAAGATTCCTTTTTGAAGGAAAAGGGTCAACAAATCTTTGCAGGGGAAAGTTCACGAGAAACTTTTAGGATAACCTCTACTTAGGGAGCAACAAAAGCAAGAATGATGGGGATTATCAATATCAACTTCATGGTTGAAAAATGAAATGTTGGGGAATAGAAATACCATAAGCAGGTGCGGGATATCAACTCTTTTTAGAGAAATATATCCGACATTGAAAGAGGACTGGCTGAGATGCTTGCTGTTTGATCCTGTTATGATATGTTCCACTTTGGGTGGAAATTCCATGCATTGCATGATGAATGAATTTACATGTGACGATGCAACCGTTGAGGATTCTTATGCATGTATGCATGCACGTGAATGGTTGGTAAAGCTTCTTGACAGAGAAGCTATGCATAAATATGCTAATGATTGATATGATGTCATTCCTATTTGGCAGAAATGTTACGCATGATGCATGTCATGCATGTGACAATGCAAATGATTGAGTATGCTTGGGAGAGGTCTCCCTATCGAGGGTATTACTGGGGATTGGATTTAGGAATTGCTTAGTAAAATTGGACTTTAGGTTTTATGAATGTTCCAACGAGGGTGGGCTTTTGGTGGTTGCCAATGAAAATTGGACTTTTGGTTATGCGCCAAATGATCTTGGACTTTTGGGTATTATGAAGATGCCAACGATGGTGGACTTTTGGTAGTTGCCAAATAAAAACTGGACTTTGAAGGGTAATTTTGAAGGTGCCAACAAGGGTGGACTTTTAAGTAGTTGCCAATAAAAGATTGGACTTTGGTTGGTAAGAGGTTTTGACTTCCGACACTTGAATTTTGATGGTGTGGTGATCAGCACACAGATATGGATGTTCTTGGTGCCCCCAATTTGATCCCTCGTTGGTAAGTTGGATATTCATTCTTGATAGGATCTCAAACTCTCCCCGATACACCATGATGAGAGTAGCGACGTGATCAATGCATGTTGATTGTGCCTCTGCTTTGCCCTAGCGCTACTACCAGGGGAGATAGGATGCCGCATTAGCGTGATTTTTTTACAATTGTTGTGAACTCAACGGTTACCACTGCCCTGCACAGTCTACTTTGATGAAGTTGACAACATGAAGGAAAACTTCCCATTTGCAACTTGTCTTGCCCCAGCCTGTAGGGTCTTTTGAAGTATTTCTCTTTGACAGTGATCATACCATGAAATGGTACGAGACGATTTTCCCTAGTGTTTGAATCTTGCAATGGTTTGCCCTTGATCAAGCTTTCGAAGGAATTGACCCAGATGAGCTGAATCTTTGAGGTGGTCTTTCCCCTGTGATCTACCGATATTTGGAGATTTTTCAACCTGAATAATTCACTGGTCAACATAGTCATCGAATGTCATGCCCCTGTTTCATAGGGCTATGAGGTGAATTTAGTTTGGGTCAGCATTGTTGAATGATCAAGTTCCTCTGACCATTGCTTGGAATTTCCTTGATGCCAAATACTGACTCACAGTTAAAATTGTTTATTCAAAAATGGTAATTTTAATGTAACGTTCATGCAAGTTTTGAAAATAATCATTATTAGAATGATATGATAGTATGTGACGAATGGACCAATAGTCCAAATGTAGTGCTGATTTAGTCGGTGTGAAAGATATGGTAAGAATATGACACAAATTCAGAAGATTAGAAAATCTCTAGGAGTCAGTTTATGCAACCTTGTTGTAGTATGCTTTCAGAATAAACCCTGCCTTAATTAGGTCTTTCTAGGGTTATAACATGGTCTGATTAACGGTTACAGAAACAAAGGATATAAGGCTCAAAATTTATTTTGTACCCACCCCTTCTTCGTGATGTTCCCCGTTCCTACGTTCAGTTCGACTCGACACACACATATATCTTCTGTGAGAGTTCGACGGTGTAAGAGTGAAAATGAGGATCCGCTTGAAATGGTAGTCACTTTATTTGCTTTTGTCATAGATGTCAGTGACCCTTTTATTTTTGACATGATGGTCATTGAATCCTGTTTTCTCTTGTTTGAGGATTTGAGGACCTCTTTTGCTTTTGATCCATAATTTTTGCATGGACTAATTTTGTTTTACGAGTACATCGGGATTTGCCCTAATTTTTGCCTAAGTCGCCTCTTTGGGTGTTCAACTTAGCAGGCTTTTCTTTCTTTTTTTGATTATTTTGTTGAAAGTCTCGTGACTGCCAAGTCATTGATCATTGAAGAATAACCGTCTTAACTTTTGAATTTTGTAAAGTTCCTTCGACACTTCAGGATGTGTACGAGGAATAACATATAACTGATCCACAAACGGGATGTGTCATCTTGAAATCAAATGTGTAGTCCGGTTTACTGAGCACTACCCATGCCCCAGGTTAAGCGTAAGGGTTTAGAGATCGAAGGAAACTCTTACTTATAGGCTCGAAGTGGTTAACTAGGGAATAACTCCTTATTTCTCCAGTGTTTGGCGAATTGAAACAATGCCTATACATCATCAGCAAGATTTTATTCGAAAGCATACAGCTTGCAATTATGGGTGTTTCGTTTTCATCATCCTCCCTCCAATGTTTGCTAAAGCAACAATGTGATAATGGAAGTGAAGTGGAGAACTATTTTTATATTTTTTGTTTTTTGTTTGGTTTTGTGTTTTTTTATATAAGTGAAGAAAAACGAGTGAATACGACATGATTAATTCGAAAAATGCATGATCACTTCATAAATATTACCATTTAAAACAACAATGTTTAAAAATAAATAGCATTTAACAGGAAATAAACTACAAAAGCAAATGATAGAGAAAAGAATGATCCATTGACTGCCAGCTCTGAAGATGTCTTCTTATCTGAACTTCCAGCTTGAGAAATGCCTCTTGAAGTCTTCGAACACATTCGAGCGAGTAGCTAACACGCATAACCAAACTCCCTTCTTGAAAGGATATGTACTTCTTGTCCATCAACTGTTGTACCTTGGCTTGGAAAGCTATGCAATCTTCTGTCGAGTGCCCTATTGACCCAGCATGATATCCACATCGTACATTGGGGTTGTACCTAGGAGGGTATGGCTTAGGTAACGACTTTATGGACTTAGGCTCTACTAGTGAGTTTCGAACCAAATATGGCAGCAGCTGACTGCATGACATGGGAATGGGATGAAGAGGATCATCCCTTCTTTCCAGATTCTTATGAGGCATATGTCTATTCTTACACGTATTCTGATGTCCTCGGCCATAGGCTCATTGATTTACATGCAAAGAAGTCCAAGGTTTCTGGTATGGCGCTCTATGCATTGCTGATTGCCCCGTTGGGACCCAAAGGTTGATGTCTTAATCGTCATCAATATCAGTGGTATGCTCTCTGAATCCTTCTTTTGGGGTCTTCTCATAAAATGAAACCCTTTTGGACTTCTCTACCGGCTCTTCTATTATGGTTTTAACATTATTGTCAAAGAATAAGACACCTCATCTTCCATAAGCCTCTTGGTAACTACTGACGAACTTTGAATTAGTTGTGGAAGTAATTCGTTGTATGACACTGGCAGCGGTTCAAACTGGACATGCTTCCTTTCCTGGGTAACTCGAGGTCTAGCCTAGACGTGATTCTGATGAGGTATTTGGCCTCTCAGCTTTGGTTGAGGAATGGGCATTGTCCTCACATTCTGAAGCCTTAACTGAGCAGGTTGGGGATAGCATCTGGAAAGACCCTTATGTGATGAGTTAATCAGTACAGCCTACGAGGTGGAAGGAAAGATAGGAGTAACTTTCCTTACTACAACATTTTGTTGAGTCCCTTCCTCTTTTGCCATGGTTGCTACGGTCATTAGGATTTGATCCACTTTCTCGTTCATGCGATTTATGCCACTCTTCATTTTGTCTTGATCTTGTGTCAAACGCTCCATCAGCTCTTGGTAATTATCACAAGTGCCAAAAAGTCAAGCGGTTGTTTATGGATGAAAGGCTCATAGTGAGTTTTTTTAAAATGAATGCATGGATAAATGTTTTTATATTATTTTACAAAGCTATTTTTTATATATGATGAATGGATGCATGAATGAATTATTGGTTAAGGTTTCCATATACACGGTTCCGAAATTTTGAGACAGGATGAAGGATACTTTGATTTCTCTCCTTACAAGGATCTCACAAGGTAGGCCCTAAAATTTAAAGGAACCCCAAAGTCATGAATCCATATGATTGTTCATCAGACATATGATGAGCATGACGATTGATGACTCCATCATATGAATCTCTTCTGGGTGAGGTCTTCGTATCGAATCACACAAGGAGTGCACCTTGGTGTCCCATACTACGTGACCATCAACATTGGGTTCTAAATAGAGGTTTCAGAGTCATAGACTTCCTTGACTGTTCGTTGCGTATGTCAATGATTTCTAGGAAAATGACTCTATCAAGAAAATCTCTTCTGATTGAGATCTTCATATCGAACTACGCGAGGAGTGAACCTCGGTGCCCCATACTACGCGACCGTCAATCCTAGTTATTGGCCAAATAGTTCAAGGTTCTAAAAGGTCCTTAGAGTTAATAATCCTAATGGAAACGTTGGTTGTCCATGTCAAAAGGCTTGACGGTTGTCACACCCTAATTTTTAACCCTAAGATCCCATCTCATTTTGCATCATTTTGCATAGCATACATCATCTCATATGTGTGTGTTTTATGTATTTACTAACCCCTCTTTAATTCAAGAACGTGTGCTTTGGTTGTGTTTTAATCATAGCTATGGTTTTACTCTCAAGAAGCCCAGGGTTCGACCAGCCAAAGAATTGTGGGATTCTCAACATCTCAACCCCTAATCCTTTCAATATTGTTCAAGGGTTTTTCAACCAAAAGTCAATTGAATCTTTGATTTTTGATCAAGGCATGATCTCAAGTTTTGGGACATGATTCAAGACACTCAAATACATCCTTTGAGTCCTCACATGGTGTTCAAATAGCTCAGAAGATGGAAATCATTGAATATCAAGAAGTGGAAATTCATCTGATACACAAGCCATTCACTGCAAAGTCAAACCTTTGACTTTAGGGTTTTTGATTAAATATGAGTTCCTCAAGTCAAATTTCATTGGAAACATGTTTTATGATTGAGTTTGATCAAGAAAAATAAAGAGAATTGAGATTACTTGCATAAAGGGCAACATGGAAGAAATTGAAATTTTTATAAGTTATGGATGCACAATGATTTTTGCCCAACTTGCCAAAGCCATAACTCCCAATCTAAGCATCCATTTTCCTTGCTCCAAAGACCAATTTGAAGAACTCTTTACATACTACAACTTTGTCAATGGATGAATTCCCAAAAAGTACTTAGAGTTCAAGTTATGAAGCCATGAAGTTGGTGTTTCATTCAAAATTTATTTCCAACACTTAGAAAATTTTTGAGAAAAATCTGCCTTGTAAAAGTAACCAACTTTTGAGCCATTTTTCATCATGATCCATTTTGATTCAAGAAAAACTTAAAACATTAAAGTTGTAGAACATGTCTTGGGATTTCCAAAAAGTATAAGTACATCTTTTTCCCATGCATGAGCTGAGAGTTTCGAAAATGGGAAGTTAGGGTTCCAAACATGAATTTCAAGTCATCTGCATGATGAATTCTTGGAGCAAAACCATTCCAAACTTGCAAATCCCTTAGTTGCAGGTCTTGTAACTTTCAAATCCTTCCATGATCAGAAAATTACACAAGTCCTTGGTGTATTACACAATGATTTGAGTTATTAACCAAATTTTTATGCCATTTTTGGAAAATTTTCCAAAAGGTTCTATATCCACTTTGATAAAGATCACCTTTTGCCAACAACTCTTGCATTGGAGTTCTACATTTGTTTTTTCTGCATACAAAAAATCTTGAAGGGTTAGAAACAATCTTTAGACCACAGAAAAGCTACCTAAAGCTCCATGATTCACTCCACCATTTCATCATGACAAATAAGCATTTTTGGCTCAAAATGGAACCAAGTCACCAAACCACCATTACATATGAACTAAATGCAATTTCTGAAAGTTACCAAGACCACTTGGAGTCTCTATAAATATAGAGCCAAGCCATAGAACTCCACACACCAGAACTTGCACAAGAACACCATTGTAGCAAATTCTCTCTACTTCAAAATCCCAACTTGCACAAAGATTACTTGCATAAAGGGCATCATTTATCATCTTCATCATTTATGTATTGATATCATGTTTGAATATCATTTTTTGTCACTTTGTTTGATATCATGTTTGAATATCATGTATGTTATGCTTTGATATCATGTTTGAATATCTCTGTCTTGTATGTTTGGATATAAATTTGATTTGCTTTGATGTCATGCTTGTAACTTATTGTTCCGTTGGCTTTTTTGAGCCATTATTTTTCCTATTTACTCATGACATTGCCTATTTTATGAACCCTTTGAAAAAACTCCAAAAAATATTTTATTTTCATGTACTTTTTCTTAGTTAAAGTGAAGTACTTTTTAATGTGATTTTTTGGCCCTTATTTGGCCTCTTTTGAATTTTTCTTTGATTTTGCTTGACCATGTTAATACTTATGAATATGATATAACTTGTGAAGACCTTGTTTAATGTTGATAACATGTCTTACTTGTTTTTGCCTAAGTTTAAAGTGCTTAAATGTGTGATTTTTCATGTATAAGTAACTTGTATTTCCATGATTTGATCATGATTGTTTGTCCCATATCTTTGGCATGTTCTTGTACTATTTTATGAACCATGTTGTGTTTGTGTACCATGTCTACCATGTTACCATATTTAGGTCTTGTGCATGTTCATCTTATTTTGTCTATGTTCATCATCTTTAAAGTTATGTTTGGTTCATCATAATTATCAATTCAATACGTGTTCATGAAATGTTCTTCATCATTGTGCATGTTCCAAGGGAATGGCTTGTTGTTAACACTCTTGTCATTTACATTTGCATTTGCATTTGCATCTTTGCATCTTCTTGTATATATCTCCCACTTGTAATCCTAGAACTTGCTATCCCTTAGGAAGTCTCCCTTAGGAATACCTTTTAAACATAGATATTTTCAATTAGGGTTTTCCCCTTTTACAACTCAAAACCACTTTCATAAAAAACCTTGACCCTTGGTCATTAATCCTTCTTCAACTCTTTTCTCAATCAAATGCTTCAAAACACATTAAGCATATTCATACATCTTTCACAAAAGACTAAAAAACAAAAACTCAATTCAAATCTTTTGCCACTTTGGAATTTCAACTTTAAAAACCTTTTCAAAATAGACTAGACATTCGTCATCCTTAGTTGAGATATTAATCTCCTATCCCATAACATGGTGAGAAAGATGATTGATTCTTTTCCACTTGAGGGAGGTATGTGGCATACTTGTTGGTTACAATCCAAGTTGGAGCCCTTTTCTCAATGTGAAGCAAAGATCTCTCTTCCACATGTATGTGGTGGTTTAGATGAGTATTCTCCATAGGATGACAATTTGTCTTCTCTTCAATTAAAATCCATCATAACAAACACTTTTCAATTTCTACCCCGAACTATGAGGTTTTGATCCTTTATTGGTACGTAGGCACAAGACTTTGTGTCTTGCCAAACACAAAAACAATAAAAAATATTTCTCTTCTCATCTCCCCAATCAATCCCAATTAGCAAACAAACAAATATCACATTTAAACAAGAGGTTCCTATAGAGTACTATAGATACTTAGGGTACTAATACCTTCCTTTAGTATAGCCAATCCCCGAACCTTATATTCTCTTTATTGCATTGCATTGCATATTTATAGGTTTATTCGTTATTTTTCCCTTCCCGTGGATAAATTATAGATCGGTGGTGATATATATGATTTGTGAAGCCTAGCTAACTCAATAGCTATGGTCTCTAATTCTCACCGCGACAGAAATGGCGACTTCACTGGGGAATAACCATGATCAAGACGGTTAAGCCTATCTTGCTTGTATTTGTGTTATTATTTTGCTTGCTTATATTGTTTGGTTGTCTCTATTGATTGAGTGGTGACCTTTGTGTGGTGAGGTAAGTCTTAACCTGGACTTGAGTGTACATAAATAAGATAGGATTGTGGTATAATTAAAGTTTAACTGTTGGGAGTAGTCATAACATAATTAACATATGATATAATCACGCTCAGTGGAGGCCCCTTTGGATTTATGATGTCATGCGAGTAGTCATATTGGCATTACTTTTTCTGACCTGGGAGGCCGTGAAGCTGAGGACCTTAGTATCCCTTCACCCCTCTTAGCCTTTTTTAGGAAGTAGTTGTTTACCGTGAAAATTGGTAAACAACAGATGGTCTTCCAAAAAACTAATTAATTTGGTTCACTTGTAGGATCAACCAGTGAATCCTAAGGACATAACTATCGTATCTAATGTATTTCTGAAAAATTATAGAACGCTTCGACAATATTCATTTCTTGTGAAAATATTGTTTGATTGTTTGTTGAAAAAGACCAAACTTTGTAAAATTTTGGTAAAGTAAAGTAATGAAGAAAAATAACTTCAAAGTAAAAGAAATGCAGTAAAGAGCAATTGGTAAAAGAAAGTAAATTTATATTGAATAAAATGTATGGTGTTTCAAACGTATATTTCTCAAAAAAAACTCTTTTCTCACGTTAACTTGGACACTTTGAGTGAATTTGAGTATAGTACAATAATTGAACCCACGGAAATCCTAATACTAAGACTCTTATTTATAATGCGTCGAAATAACTGTCTCCAACGAACATTTCTTCAAAAGTTGACACGTTTCGCCATGCATGCCTTTCTTTCACCATGTTTTGCCATGCCTCTTCTCCTGAGAAACGAATAAGGACAAAAGACAGTTATCTATCCGTATTTGAAATTCAAATGTCTGTCAAAGGAAGGCCTCATAGCATCCCTTCGACGAAGTAACTTCCTATACTTAGAAAATATTTCTAAGTATTTGCTCAAGTGCGTCTCTTCATGAGAACCATTTCGACAGAACTTTAAACCGACTCGTGTCGAAGTCCACCAAATTTAAGAAACTTCACTTTTCACTTAGTATCTCAAATGGGAACCTGGCGTCAAAATTTCCAGCCAACAGTAGTGCAGTGATTATCCAGGTGTAGACCTGTGATAATTGTCATGCAATACTACACTCAGACAAGTTTATCTTGAGGATATTATTAGGCCGCATGAGTAGTCGTGCAAGCTGATAATATCCAAAAGATGAATCAATAACTCTGGAAACTTTGTAGAACCTGTTGTACAGGTACAAATAAATCCATAGTACATACCCTTGACATGGTTAGACCATAGCTCCATGCTCGTGATCTTAAACCCTGAGCCCAATGTTTGTGTTTATGTATCTGTGTATATGTGTGTTTGTTCATTCATTCATTCATGCATTCATGCACCATATTTCTAACTCTTCAAGGAACTTAGAGTTATTTTGCGAACATTATAGGATTTTACAATGGATTTTGGAAGGAGAAAACCTAAAATACACTTTTAAAAGCCCAAAGTTGGATGATCTAAATTGGAAATGATTGGTTGAGGACCCATTAGCTTTCAAAGACAAGTATGGAAGGCTTCCATCTCTATTGAAGCTCAAAATGGTGGGGGGAATTCTATCTACTTTGGTGCAGTTTTATGATCCCTTATACCATTACTTCACCTTGGAGGAAAACTCCAAAAGCAAGAAGGATGAAGAAGACTCTGCTAAGAAGAGGAATGCACGAGAGGATTTATTTTCCTCTAGCGTACCATTAGCTCCTGTTGCTAGGCTCAAATGTTCCTCCGACATCAGTTGCGTGGAAGTTGTACGTCGACAAGCTCATCCTCGAGAAGGCCGAGGTGAAAAAGCATATCAAGACGCTTACAAGGAGGTTGAAAGAAGGAGAGGGGATCTTCCCGTCATATTACCTAGGACATTCTAGTTTCTTTCTTCTTGTATTGTCCAACTTGTTGGGACCTTTTGAAAGTTTGTATTCCATTTCTTGTTATCTCTTTTAAATAATGAAATGAGACTTTTTGTTAGTTATTCAAAATGTGTTCTCCATTACATAATGTTTGCAGATATAACTTTTTAGTTCCTTTAAATTCATTTGCATTGTGTATTCGCATGCATCATTAGCATTGCATCCCTTGCATTCTAGGTTCTCACTCCTGTTTCTTACTCCAATAGTTCAAGCTGAGTCATCAATACAATACTCGAGCCAGACATCAAAGAAGAATGGATCAATTGGAACAAGAAAAATCAGGCACTCCTTGAGGAAGTCACCACGCTGAAGGAAAGTCTGGAAAGGATCACAGGAATGATGGAAGCATTGGCAGCTGCCCAGAATCAGTCGTCACACAACTCCCATTCAGAGGACTGTGATCTCAGAAATTATATCTACGCCGATCCCAGTGGCACCAACAAGTGAAACTTAGTACAACATGCCTTCTGTTTATCCATGGGGTATGCCTCATAACTTCGTACCATCCGGATACCGTCCACCAGTTTCTGAAGCCCCAACTATGACTGCTGTAATGACTATACCACTTCCCTTGGCGAACTATGTTTCTTATAACATTGAAGACACAGTTTTCAGCGCCGCACCTAGCGATAGTGTTGGAATTGATGAAAGGATGGATGAATTCCAAGATCGATTCTTGGATATGCAAAAGGAGATTAAAGCCCTCTGTGGGAAAGACCTATTTGGGAAAAATGCTTCAGACCTCTGTTTGGTCCCAAACATCAAAATTCATCACAAATTTAAGGTTCTAGACTTTGAGAAATACAAAGGCAACTCTTGCCCCCAAAGTCATCTCGTTATGTATGCTCGCAAGATGTCAACACAGATCGAAAATCATCAATTTCTTATCCATTATTTCCAAGATAATCTGACAGGTACAACCATTAAGTGGTACATGGGGCTAGACAGTACGAAGATCCAAACCTTCAATGATCTTTGTGAAGCTTTCATTAAACAATACAAATATAATGTTGATATGGCACCCGACAGGGATCAATTGAGAGCCATGGCCCAGAAAGACAAAGAGAGTTTCAAAGAGTACGCCCAACGTTGGCGTGAAGTGGCGGCCCAAATCACCCTACCTCTAGAAGAAAAAGAAATGACCAAGATCTTCCTAAAGACATTGAGTTCATTTTTCTATGAAAGAATGATAGCTTGTGCACCTAGTGATTTTACCGAGATGGTAAATATGGGGATGCGCTTGAAAGAAGGAGTTCGTGAGGGTAGACTTGCCAGAGAAGGAAGTACTTCTAGCAGTGTAAAGAAGCATGGAAGTAACTTCGCAAAGAAGAAAGAACAAGAAGTGAGTGCTTTCCACCATGGTCGATCTAAAAGGAAGCATCAGCAACCTCAACATGTCGCAGCTATTTCACCAGTCATTAACACTCCCGCTTATCAACCAAATTTTGTGCAACCACATATCCAGCCACAACAATATCAGTCGCCACTACAACTACAACAGCAACAACATCATCATTGTCAGCCATTCAACAATCAAAATCATATGCAGAGAAAACCAAATTTTGATCCCATCCATATGTCTTACGCAGAGCTCTTCCCAGCTTTGTTGCAAAAGGGACATATTCAAACTAAGTCTCCACTAGAAATTCCAAAAGATCTCCCCTACTGGTATAAAGTAGATCAATTATGTCCATACCATCAAGGTGCTCTAGGTCACAACATTGAAAATGTTATGGGCTAAAAACAAATGTACAAAGGTTGGTTAAGTGTAGGGATTTTGTCCTTCAAAGACTCTAACCCAAATGTGCAAGTCAATTTGCTTCCACAATATGGGTCAGTAAATGTGAACATGGTTCACGGATGTCCCAGAAAATATGTTGTTTTTGACGTCAAGTTCATCCAAGAATCGTTTGTCAGAATGCATGGTGGTTTGACTAGGATGGCTTTCTTCAGAAATGAGCACCACAATTACGCCTTTTGTCGTATTTGTTCTGTGAACCCTCGAGGTTGTCTCCTTGTGAGAGAAGACATTCAAGACTTATTAAGTAGAAGAACCATTAAAATCACCTACAATAGAAACCCAGATCCCATGGATGAAGATGAATAAGTGTTTGTGATAGCCCCCCATTTTAATGAAGTGGAGCGCATAGAGTTTACATATGATAGCAGAAGGTCCTCTACAACTCCTTTGGTTATCAATGTGCCCGGCCCAAGTCCCTATGTTTCTGATAGGGCAGTTCCATACAGATATAATGCAACCATGCTAGAGAGTGGAAGGGAGGTACCTCTACATGTATTACCATCTGTTGTTAATACTGCCGATGTTAGCAGAGTCACAAGAAGTGGTCGTGTTTTCTCTTCAACGCCTCCGAAGAAGAATGAAATTTCTTTTGAGCAACCGCTCGTGAAGAATTCTACCCTAGGACGATCTAGTGAGTCTGATTCCTCTTCTAATTCTGATGAAATTCTTAAGGTGATTAAAAGAAGTGAATATAAGATTGTGGACCAGCTCCTGCAAACACTATCCAAGATATCTGTGTTACAATTATTGATGAGCTCTGAAGCACACAAAGAGGCACTACAAAAAGTCCTCAAACATGCTTATGTCGACCATGACGTGACCGTCGATCAATTTGATGGAATTGTAGGCAACATTACCTCGTGCAACAATCTGAGGTTTTGTGAAGAAGAGCTCCCAGAGGAGGGGAGGAAGCAGAACTTGGCATTACGCATTTCTATGAATTGTATGAATGATGTATTATCTAGTGTGCTGGTTGACACTGGATCATCATTAAATGTAATGCCTAAAATAACTCTAGCAAGATTTTTGTACAAAGGAGTTCCTATGAGATCAAGCGGTATTATTGCCAAAGCTTTTGATGGGTCAAAGAATACTGTGATTGGAGAGGTGTGTCATACCCCAAATTTTGACCACTAATATTTCCCATCATTGTGAAAATCATCATCACAATATGGAGGAACCATCATACCTCATCAGTCTCCCCAAAGATGGGCGAGCATCCACTACAATCAAATTTAGGGTTTCCAGCCCTCTCAGAGCTTTTAGACAAAGGATCAATCAAGAAATGACATGATATTCAACTTGTCTAGCCTCTCAAATATCCACAAGGGATCAAGAGGACTCCCACTTCAAGGATTAAGCACAAGGCTGCTCCCTTCCAGGTGGATCAAGCCTCAAGATCGCTAGTGTCACCAAATTAGGGTTTGGTCGACCAGGGCCTCCAGATGAAAATATTCCTCTGGGCATGAGCTAATGCTTCAAAGAATATCCTAAAATACTCCATGGAACCTCATGGGCCCAAGCATCAAGTCAATTTGACCTCAGGGGATGCATACATAAAAAATCAGGAATTAGGGTTTCTTGACCTAATTCACCCCTAAGTTGACTTTTGGGACAAATCATGAGACAAGACCTCAAGACATGATTTGAGGGTCTCCAACATACGACATTGATCCATTTGTAACAATGAATTGATCCAGGAAGCTTGAGCAACAAGTCTCAATTTCATCAGTACCACAGTTAGGGTTTCGCGAGAAAAGTCAACTGTATCTTTGACTTTTGACAATGACATGCTCCCAAACCCTAGGACATGATTCAATATACCCTATAACACCCATGGAACATGACCATCAAGTTTGATTTAGGTCAAGGACATGATTTCCTAAAGGATCGCACAGTTTGGAATTCATCTGACAAAAAGTCAACTGTGCACAAAAGTCGACTTTGACTTTTTGAGATTTTTCACAAAAATGGTTTTTTAACCCTAAAATGATGTTAATGTATGATTTGAATCATCATTCATCAAGAAAAATCAAGAAAAGTGGGATAACTTGTAAAAGGGGTAACCATAAAAAACTTAGAAAATTTTCTAAATTATAAACAAAGTGGCAAGGGTACCAACTTTGGAGGATCATAACTCCTAAACCACAAATCCATTTTTCCCCATCCAAAGCTTGATTGATAGATCTCATTACCCTCTACAAAAGCTTAAAATTGACCTCCCTCCAAATTCCTCATGGATTTTAAGTTATGGAATGATCAAAATCACAAAAAGTGAAAATGCCACTTTTTTCCAACACTTAGTGAAATTTTCACTAAGTCAGAATCTGCCTTCACTTTTTTCCAAATGTAGGGGAATTTTTCACTTGGATCCAAAAGGTATCAAAACCAAATATGATCAAACAGTTGTTGTATCATATGAAGGCTTTCCAAAATGGCCAAGAACATCACCAAATTCCACTTGGGCCAAGAGATATGACAATGGCAATATGCCTTGCTGAAAACTGCCAAGGCTAGGTAGAATTTTGCATTTTTGCTCGATTTGGTAAAATCAGATAATTCCAAGCCTTGTCATCACTTTGGACACATCTGAGGATCAAATCTAAAGGGGACAAACACTGAGCCAAGCCTCCAAAGTCCTTGGAACAAGAAGTAGCATGCCAAACCTAGAATTGCCTAAAAGAGGGACAAGACTCCAATTTTGGATTGGAGCATTCAATGCATAAACCAAGGTGGCATGGACTGAGCCATTTGAAACTGAATTTAGTCAAGACTTATCCAAGACCAAGGGAACCACAGCCCTGTGCCTTAACCTCTAGTCAATGGCTAGAGGAGACTTGGATTCCAAAGTGCAACCATTGGCCAAACCTCTGCTACAGTTGCCATTCACTATTGCTTGCAAAACAAACTTGATCTACTATAAAAAGAGCTCATTTGTGCTCAGTTTGAGTACACCAAAGCCATCAAACAGATGCTTTCCACAAAATCTCCTTCTTCACTCCAATTTTGCCTTCCAAAGAAAGTCACTATCGGGTTTTGAGTTTGAAAGCAATTCCAATCAAACCAATCACACACACACCTCATAAACATCATATAGAAGTGATCCAAACACTCACACAACATCTGGAACACCAAAATCAAAAAATCACCAGCCAATTGCTCAAGCCTTTGACAGATTTGCAGTTGGGGTACCATCTCAAGTTCCAGATCATTTTAATCCATTCCAAGCATCCAGACACACTCCATGGCACCTAGGGAAGCTATCCAGATCATTGGAACCTAGTTGTAACACCTCTAACCCAAAACACGATCACCAGCTACAAGAGGTAAGCATGAGCTCTTCTAACTCTATGATCCATGCATTTTTTGCTGCAGAATAATTTGGCCATATGTTCATAATCATGCATGGAGTGTTTTCCCTCAATCAATTGCTTTGTTTGAATCGTGTATGGAATTTCAGAACCTTCATGCAGAATTTAGGGTTCTTGAGGTTTCTCTTTGATTTCTTATTCCATGCTTAAAATAAATGAAATTAAAGACCATAGACATGATCGTGAGGTTGAAACGAGTAGATTGATATGTAGATTGCATGATATAATCAAGTATTCAGTGAGATTGGATAGAAAACGTAAATCTGCAGAAACAGAGGAAGGGCGCGTGTTCTTGCCATGTTCTTGGCGCCCTTTTTCAAATATTTGAATATTTGAATTTTGTGATTTTATTTAATTGATTCAAAAATTAATTTCTCTCTGAGTTTTAATGATTTTGAGTTGATTCTTTTTTTAATAATTCACAAAAATGTTAAAATATTTTATTTTACCAAAAAATCCCAAAAATAGTATTTTTTTTCATATAATTGATATCTTTGCAAAGAATTAATATTTTAATTGTTTTTGACATTTAAAAAAAAATTTCCTTCTTGATTTTGCAAATTAGGACAAAACATGATTTTTGAAACATTAATCCAAGATCACAATTTGTTTTCCACATGTTAAACAATTTTGATCATTTTAATTGAATTTTTTTATTCAATTAAAATACATTTTGGAAACAAATTAGGGTTTTGATTAATTCAACCCTCATCAAACCTTTTAAAAAACACTTTGGGCCTCTAATAGAGTGTAAGACCCAATCCTTTGTAAATACAAACCTATTATTGGGCCTCACTTATTGTATAAGTCCCATTGTATTTCGAAAAGTTCGACGCGATCATCGTCCGTTGAAAAAACCCTGGGCCTCTCCTCGAGCTATAAGACCCATTCAAAATCTTTTGGGCCTCTATTAGAGTGTAAGACCCAACCCCCTTTGAAAACCAAACCATTTTGGGCCTCAATGCATTGTATAAGACCCACCGCATTTTCAAAGATCTCGGCGCGATTGCGATTTTCAAACAAATGACCCTGGGCCTCTCCTTGAGCTGTAAGCCCCACCACTTGTACAAAAATAAATCTTTTGAGACTCTATTAGAGTGTAAGACCCAATCCCCTAGTACAGAAAACTTCTTGGGCCTCAGTCACTTGTATAAGTCCCTTTGTACAAAACGACAGTGCGATCACTGATAAACCTTGGGCCTCTCCTTGAGCTGTAAGCCCCAACATCTTTTCAAAATACTTTCTCCTTTAATTTTGAATATACTGTTGTTTTCAATCTTTCTTTGTTGAATAACTAACCAAACAACATGGAAGCTCTACAACCGAGTAAGTGTTTATATGCTTTCTTTATCTGCTTTCATATACATATAACTATATTGTGGGGCTGTTTCACTGTAAGTCTTCTTTGATAAACTCATATCAACTGTGTAATACTAGTATAGATATTTAGAGTTTCCCCGGCAACTATGTCTAGTACTAAGCCCTGTTGATCACTCTTAAATAGACAAAACTAGATCCCCATAGGATTACCAGATACAGTCTTCCCTCCTCTTGGGGTTAAACAATATGGAGACGTGAAAGGCAGCATTCTCGGTGAACCCTTTCTCAGACTGTCACCCTTAGACATCGTCAAAGAAACTCTACTCCCCAAAGATGATCTTTTCTCCGTGAATGGCATCTCTTGAGTTTCTTCCAAATTCTCGAACTTTCCTGGCTTGATCTATTCTCTGTGAATAGCCTGTCTTGAATTTCTCGGGGTTTGGGGACCCACAGGCTTCCTAAAAGCATCCCCGCCTCCTCTTGGGCATTGTACAAGGACCCTACGGCTTCTTAGAAGTATTCACAGCCTCCTCTTAGGCTTCGTATAAGGATTCTTCCTTCGAGAAGAGAGCCTTCTCTTGGGCTTTGTACAAGGACCCTACGGCTTCTTAGAAGTATTCACAGCCTCCTCTTAGGCTTCATATAAGGATTCTTCCTTCGGGAAGAGAGCCTCCTCTTGGGCTTCGTACAAATTGTCCCTCAGCTTCTTAAAAGTTTCTAGCCTCCTCTTGGGCTTCGTACAAATTGTCCCGACGACCTCCTAGAGGTATAGGAATAGAAATTAGTCATCTTCATAGAACAGTCTTTCAAAGAGTCTAGATCTTTCTACCGTGAACGTACCACTACTGTTTCTTTAAGCATAGTACAAAAGATAAAACTCTAGACTTGGACAGTCTAATCTCCTTGAGTCTCGAAGGCATTCTCAAGTAGGGAAAAACACCAGTAGACTCGAACAGTCTCTAATACCCTCTGGATTCCCCATTTCCTTAAAGAACAGGAAATAACCCTGATCCTCTAATTAATCCCAAAGCATAGTCTTACCTTTAATCAGTCTCTTTATAAGAACTGATTTTCTCTTTTAACCAACCTACTGGACCTGTCACTCAACTGAAACAGCACTCCTTTTAGCCTCTATCTCGGGCTTCATACGAGATACAAAAAGACTCTCTTGTTGAGTCAATAATCCTTTTAGCCTCTATCTCGGGCTTCGTACGAGATACAAAAAGACTATCTTGTTGAGTCAATAATCCTTTTAGCCTCTATCTCGGGCTTCGTACGAGATATAAAAAGACTCTCTTGTTGAGTCAATAATCCTTTTAGCCTCTATCTTGGGCTTCGTACGAGATACAAAAAGACTCTCTTGTTGAGTCAATAATCCTTTTAGCCTCTATCTCGGGCTTCGTACGATATACAAAAAGACTCTCTTGTTGAGTCAATAATCCTTTTAGCCTCCACTCGGGCTTCGTACGAGATACAAAACACTCTCTTGTTGAGTATAAAATACTCTCTTGTTGAGTCAACCTTTAGCCTCCGTCTTTGGCTTCATACACGACACATCTAAAAAACTCTCTTGTTGAGTCAACCTTTAGCGTCCGTCTTGGGCTTCGTACAAGACATACATAAAAACACCCTCTTATTGGGCCAATAGCCTCCTCTTAGGCTTTGTATAAAAAAAAACCCGGTTGAGTAAATCAACCTTTTAGCCTCAAAATTGTGCCTCGTTCACAGGATACAAACATCAACAACTCCTTTCATCTATTCGTTGTAAGCGGCAAGCCTCTAGATTATTTACATCCACGCCACTGTCCGTCTTTTAGCATGAGAAATTCCTAAGGAAAGATGGCATTACTCTACACTGAGTTAAAGTCTTCTCCTTCAGGTTAAAACCCCCTATAAAGGAAATTATGGCATTGCTAGGATTCACTTATCCCGGTTAAAGTAATCCTCCTTTATAGTCAGTCACCCAACAGTTGTGACAAACAGACCCCCTTTAGAGATGACAAATTCTCTCTAAAGACAACACCTTTAGCTTAAAATCTTGGGCTTTGAACATGATACAAACCACCTTTTCAGCTTCACGTCTTGGGCTTTGAACAAGACACCAAAACATCATTTTCTCCCATAGAATAGGAGGAACTACGATCGCTCTGATTTCCCTATTTCAGTAAACTGGAATACGTAGGCATAAGATTGAAAGAAAAATCTTAGCGAGCACACTAATCCAAAGTCCCAAATCCCATACCTTCACATATCAATCGAAAAGCATCAGTCCTAAACTCCCACCAATCGCCCAGGCACTATTTTAACAAAATAACTTAAGAGAGACCCACAATCTCAATAGCATCTGTAAACCAATAGTCATCTGTTTAAACTCAGTATGCAAGCAGGGTTAATTAGAGACATTTATTTCCCTTCCTTCATCAGCTTCAATAGGATAAAAAATGAATCGAACTGTAGTACCCCAAAAGCGATAGTGCTTTGCAACCACGTCCAAAAATTCGTGCTACAGAAAAAATGGCGACTTCACTGGGGAGAACGAGATCTTGTTCTCTTCCCATCTCTTAAGAAGAAACTTTAAACAAATGCCATAGGAAAGTGGCGCCCACCGTGGGGCTCTTTCCTTTCTTTCTTTTCTTTCTTTATTTGGGGATTTCACTGGGATAGGACTTTTTTTTACTTCAATAGGATCTTAGGTCAAAACCTTTAAAGTTGGGAAGGTACCACAGAATGGCGACTCCGCCGGGGAGCCATTTTTGTCAGGAACATAGGATTCATAGCTTTTTAAAGTCTAGGACTTTAGGACAAATATATATACTGCTTTTCCTAATTGATATCTGTGTTTATTTTTCTGCTAATGGGAATGCGTGTGATGCCGCATGTGGAAAGATTGAGCATACACCTAGGAAAAACCTCTTTTAGTAGTGCGGAAACTATTGGAAATGGTTGTCACGCGATACTACCCTCTTCTGATGGTTCCTCGAAAAACATCACCTAGCACGGTTCCCGGCCCGCTGGTGTTTTCTCGACAAGAACTGATGATGTTGAGAGACAGGTACAAAAATCACTAGTATAAACCTTTGGGGGGGGGGGGGTAGAGCCTGGACTTCATGACACTGGCCCTTTGACCCCATGTTTTCTCTATGTTTTTGTGTGTTACATTCATGCATTCATCTAAAAAACATTATATCAAAGAAAAACTTCTCTTCTAGTATCTCTTTTTCAAATTAAACTAAGACAATGATTGCAAATGTCAGAGAAAAAGATTGCGCTCATGGATTTCGGTAGAAGGAGAACTCATAAGTATACCTTTAGGGTTCCAAAACTAGAAGATTTGAGAGGATTAGCGAGGATGATCACTAACCCTGAAGCTTTCAGAGCCAAGTACGGAGGTCTACTACCTCTATTAAGAGTCCATGTGATTGAAGGAATCATGGAGGCACTCATTCAGTTTTACAATTCGGTCTATCACTGTTTCACATTCCCAGATTACCAGCTCGCACCAACTCTGGAGGAGTATTCTCACCTGACTAACTTACACATTACTGATCGAGCTCCATTTTCTGGACTGGAAGAAATTCCAAAGGATCAGACCATTGCAAGAGCAATCTATTTGGATGAATCAGAAATCAAGACTCACAAGACCACCAAGGGTGGGCTCCCAGGTTTGTCCGCCCAGTTCTTGACAAAGAAGGCTCTGTACTTTGCTAGTATAGGGAATATGACTGCTTTTGAAAGCATCTTTGTCTTACTCACCTACGGGTTATTTCTGTTTCCCAACATTAATAGCTTCGTTGATATCAACGCCATTAAGGTTTTTCTCATTGGAAACCCTGTGTCGACCTTGCTCGCAGATGCGTATCATTATGTACACTTAGGAAATTTGTACAGTGGAGGGATGATCACATGCTGTGTACCCCTGTTATATAAATGGTTTATCTCCCATTTGCCCAAGTCTGCTGCTTTTTGGGATCGTAAGATTGCCTTACGTTGGTCGCAGAAAATCATGTCTCTTACCAAGTCTGATATAGATTGGTGCAGTAGGATTTATGACGGGATCAGGATCGTTGATTGTTGTGGAAACTTCCCCAACGTACCCCTCATAGGAAGTAAGGGAGGAATCAACTACCATCCAGTATTGGTTCGTCGTTAATTTAGATACCCGATGAGGCATGTCCCGCGTAATGCTCATCTGAAAGGTCTTTTCTTCAAAGAAGGAGAAAATGACAGGGCACTAAAGATGGAAATAGTGCATGCTTGGAAACATGTTCATAAGAAAGGACGAGAGTCTCTAGGAAAATCGGACTGTGTCTCGGTGGAGCCTTATCTCCACTGGGTACAAACTAGAGCTCTTAAGCTAAAGATGCCTTATCCTCGTCACGGAGTTCTTCCGTCGAGGGCATCTGCCATGTACTTCATGACTGAAACGGAAAAACTTCATGTTACTCTCAACAAAGTTCAACAGGAGAGGAGGTCTTGGAAGAACAAGTACCGCACCCTCAATGTAGAGTGTACCAAAATACAGCGACTGCTAAAAGATAAGGATGCTCTGATTGAGATTTTGGAGCAACATGCTGTGGATAATCAGGATGACCAAAGGAATTTGCTCATTCCTTTCACTTGGCAAAGGAATGACAACCCAACAACGGCCCAAGAGCCCCGGTCCAAGAAAAGGAAAGTACCAGAATCAGCACCCGGTTTCTCCCCAGAGAGGACTCGGGACCCCTTAGCTTAGGTTTCTGTTTCCGCACCTTGTAATCTACTGTATTTCTATTTTCGCAATCCTTTGAATTCAATAAAACGGGGTTTCCCCACTGTTTGATATTTTCAATATAATTGTCGAAGTTTACTTTGGATAAACAAAAATAATTAATATAATCATTGCATTCATTATTCTCACGTCACATATTCTCTTTACCTACGAATCTCACGTTTGTGTCTTGGTTCTAGAGTCAAACTGTCTCATTCGTATAATACTCGGGCCAATCGTCAGAAAAAGATGGATGATCTCGAGGAAGAGAACAGAGAGTTGAGAGAAGAGATCGACGCTCTGAGAGAGGATATGAGAAAGCTTCATAACGACATGCAAGCCATGGCAGAAGTTCAGCTACAAAGGACTGTGATCTCGGAGATCACCTCAACGCCCATAGTGGAGAAGTCCGATCCTAGGTACAAAATGCCAAAAGATCGTCCCTGGGGCATGCTACTTAACTATATCCCGGAAGGATATGTTCCGCCGATCAATGAGGATCAGGGAACCGCAACAGGAAGCCCTGGGCCTGAAGGTTACAAACTTTGGCAAAGCAAAGATCCCAGGGGCATGACAGCAACTCCTGAAGGTTACAGACTTCGGGAGGCACTGAGAGTCTCGGCCATAATGACTCTACCACCGCCCGTGGTACACACTATCCCGGAAGGACTGATTCCACAGATACCTTCTGGTGGAAACGACAACATGTTCGAAAGAATGAATGAGTTCCAAGAACAGTTCCTAGGAATGCAGAAAGAACTACAGGCCCTTCGCGGTCAGGATTTATTTGGAAAGGACGCCGCGGACCTCTGTTTGGTCCCTAATGTGAATGTCCTGCACAAATTCCAGGTGCCCGACTTTGAAAAGTACAAGGGTAACTCTTGCCCTCAAAGTCACTTGGTGATGTACGCTCGGCGAATGTCAGCTCAGACAGAAAATCAGGATCTACTGATTCACTACTTTCAGGATAGTTTAACCGGTGCCGCCCTAAAATGGTACATCGGTTTAAATCGTGCTACGATTAGCACTTTCATAGATCTTGGCACTGCCTTCATCCAACAATATAAATACAATCTGGGCATGGCACCCGACAGAGATCAACTTAGATCAATGTCACAAAAAGACAGAAACTTTTAAAGAATACGCTCAGAGATGGCATGAAATTGCCGCTCAAATTTGTCCACCTCTTGAGGAAAAAGAGATGACAAAGATCTTCTTAAAGACCTTAAGCTCTTTTTATTACGACAGAATGGTTGCCAGTGCGCCCAGTGACTTCACCGAGATGGTCGGTATGGGAGTTCGTCTTGAGGAAGCCGTCCGAGAAGGACGTCTAGTCAAAGACATTGGATCATCAAGTAGTACAAAGTGTTACGGTAGTGCTCTCCCTAAGAAAAAAAACAAGATATTGGGAATATATCTCTCGAAAAGTAAAGGCGACGTTATCAGCCAGTAGCGGCTGTGATTCCTGCTATCAATCCTGCGCCTATTTCTATGTATCAACCTCAGGTTGTGCAAAGCCAACCTAATCAGCAAAGGACTCAACAGCCTCTTCAGCAGGCTTGTCCTCCATACAATAACAACCATACAACGCGGTCACCAGGATTTGATCCTATACCCGTATTGTACGCAGAACTATTTCCGTTACTATTGGCTAAGGGGCATGTCCAGACTAAGTCTCCTCTTACAGTACCGAAAAACCTGCCATTTTGGTTTAAGGTGGATTAGACTTGCCCTTACCATCAAGGAGGACCAGGGCATAACATAGAGAACTGTCTCAATTTCAAATCTGACGTACAAAAGCTTGTTAGGAGCGGGGTCTTATCTTTCAAAGATACGAATCCTAATGTTCTCACAAACCCGCTGCCTCAACATGAGAAAGCTGCAGTCAATTTGATAGAGGGAGAGACTAACAACGTCTATCAAATTCATGATGTACTCTTGTTAAGGACCAATCTGGTCAAGATGCATTGCAAACAGAGTGGATATGGCCATGTGCCACCTCATAACTATCACCAGTGTGATATCTGCTCTAAAAGCAATCGAGGATGTTCTGTGGTGCAATCAGCTCTACAGGAACAGATGGATCTCGAATGGATCCAAGAGCACCGAGTTCGTGGAGTTAACATGGTTTACACGAATTCTAACATCATTCAGAACCACGACGTCTGTACAATGAATGTCAACTTGGTTGCGATGCACTCCAGGCAAAGCCAGTATCATAATCTGCCGCGACACGATTATAATTCCTGTCTGACTTGTTCGGTAAATAAACAGGGATGCTCTTTTGTACAAGAGGCCCTCCAGCGTCAGATGGATCTTGGATGGATCCAGGACTACCATGATAGGAATCCCAATCAGATCAACATGATTCAAATCTTTGATATTTGCTTGATGAATACCAGCCTGGTGGAGTTACATGCTAAACATGTCCGGCTCGGGTTCCTAGTATCACATGATTATCAGAGCTGTAGGGCGGGTTGCAAAAACTATCAAGGTTGTTCCCTTGTCCAAGAAACCCTTCAGCACTTGTTGAATCACTGGTGGCTTCCAATCTATATGGATGAAGACACCCAGCAAATTAGTATTACCAACGAGAACCCTACTCGGCATCAAAGTCAGGACGTTCGATTTGTGGAAACTGACCTAGTGAGGTTACATTATATTCAGAGCGGGCGTGCCAGGTGCCACCACACAACTATGAATGTTGTAGGGTCTGTTCGGAAAGTAACCAAGGATGTTACCTTGTGCGAGCAGCTCTTCAGGGTCAGGTGGATCATAGAGAGATTCGCCCATATCCGGGTTCCAGACCAATCAACTGGGCGCCGGACTACCTCGCTAATCAAATTGAGGACGTTGTCATAATTTCTGATCATCAGAGGGCTAGGGATGTTTGTACCATCATCCCTCTACTTGACGAATCGAGAGTTCCCAACCAGGAACGGATCGAAATTGCTTACGATGGTCGAAAAAGTCAGAAGGCTCCCGTAGTCATCTATCTACCGGGACCATTACCGTATGAATCAACTAAGGCTATCCCTTACAAATACGGTGCAACAATAGTTGAGAATGGAAAGGAAATTCCATTACCCTCCATCGTGAATATTGCAGATATCAGTCGAGTAACATGGAGTGGTCAAATCTTCAATCGAGGAGTTGGAGAATTTAACAAAGAAAAGAAACCTCAGACAGAAGTTCCTAATCCACCAGTCGGTCAATCCAGTAATCCCGACCTTTCAAAAAACAACGATGAGATGCTGAAGCTCATCTAAAGGAGTGAATACAACATTATTGATCAGCTATTACAAACTCCTTCAAAGATCTTTGTGCTGTCAGTTTTACTCAGTTCAGAAGCGCACAGGGAGGCTCTACAGAAAGTCTTGGAGTAAGCCTTTGTAGAACAGGATGTAATAATCAGACAGTTCGATAGCATTGTCTCTAACATCACTTCCTGCAATAACTTGGGATTTAGTGATGAGGAATTACCTGAAGAGGGTCGCCGTCATAACATGGTGCTCAATATCACGGTCAGCTGCCAGGGCGATGCTTAGCCAGCGTATTGGTAGACACAGGGTCAGCCCTGAATGTTATGCCGAAGTCCACTTTGATGCAATTATCCTTCAAAGGACCCCCGATGAGAAATAGTGAGGTCGTCATCAAAGCATTTGATGGGTCCAGAAAAATGGTTATCGGCGACGTCGACCTTCCCATAACTATTGGTCCTCACACTTTCCAAGCCGCTTTCCAGGTCATGGACATCCGGGCAATGTACAGTTGTTTATTAGGAAGACCTTGGATACATCAGGCTGGGGCGGTCACCTTGACCCTCCACCAAAAATTAAAGTTCGTCCAGAACAACCAGCTTGTCACAGTCTGTGGAGAACAAGCCTTGCTCGTGAGTAGCTTATCATCATCTACTTGTGTAGAACCCGAGGAGGTTATTGGAACTCAGTTCCAAGCACTGTCGGTGAGCAAGGACAATCAATCCGAAGAGGGAACTTCTATTTCCTCATACAAAGATGCTATCAAAGCAGTCGAGAGTACCAATACAACAGGATGGGCACAGCTAGTTATTCCTACTGACAATAAAACAAAGAAGGGTCTTGGTTTTTCTGCAACCTGTACCCAGACAGCTACTACCAGCAATGAAAGTCTTCATCCCATTCAAGACTTCTTCCACAGTGGAGGTTTCCTTCACCCAGTGCCTCAAGAAGTGCATACCATCAATAAAGATGATCCCTCTGATATGGAGGAAGAATGGGAGTCATATCTTAACAAGGACGGTTATACGTCTCAGGACGAAACGCAGACTCCCTTTTGCTTTCCTACACAGAGTCTGAGATTTATACCCAGGTCAGATGTCAAAATAGTGTACGGAGATTATGATCCGGAAGGATGTCGTGCTCCACCAAACTCATTAGAGGAGGGCACTCTGATGAAGGACAACTTTGACCACAACTATTATGGCCCGATGGATGGCCTGCCAATGTGGCAGCCGTATCTAGGAGACTTGGGCAAGGAAATCAGCCGAACAATGAAAATCAGCTGAGCATCATTGAAAATAAAATGTCCAGTACGACGATGAATTTACAATGTTTGCAGGACTTGAATTCATCAACTATGCTTTTCCAGAGGTCAACGTCATCAAGAGGGACGACTCCTCCAGTTCCAAAGAAGTGTGGGACACCCTGGGACAACCCAGTGGGAAATATGACTATATGGTCAAGTACACTGCTCCCGAAAGCTCTCGTGTCAGGCTCGAAGACATCCAGCCAACTGGATAGGGAGATTTGCCTGAAAGCACAAATGCTATGCAAAATGCAACAGAGGAATCCTCCTACCACAATTCTGCCTAGGAGACAGATTCCAATGATCCTGCTCCACCAGAAATTAGCGTTATTTCTGAAGACTAATCAAGGAAGGTGCCAGACTTTGTGATTCACCGAGGAGTTCGCCGTCAATGGGTTATTGTCGATGTTCCAAAGATTGTTCATAAGTCAGACTAATTGTCGTCTTTAACCTTTCACCCTGCCCAGGTGAAACAGATGTTTTAATAGGGCTCACTCTCTGTAAATTTCCTTCTTCGCTTTGCCCAAAGTGACAGAGCTTTGTTTTATAGGGCTGTAGTTTCAAGAATCGACTTGTTCATTAATAAAATAACGTCATTCTGTAATTTCCGCATTTATTGTTGTTTTCTTTTTTTGCTTTTCTTAGAAAATGGTAATCCTAAAAAACAAATAATAAAAAACAAGCAGTTTTCCAAAGAAATACACTGCACACACTCTTGTATTTCCTCTATCTCTTCTAAACACAAATCATATCGCCATGCAGATTTCTTGTTTTAAACCCTGTTGAAACATACGATACGATGCCTTCTCCCAGCTTTGAGTTCCAGGTATTTGGGGCTGAAGAAGAAAATGACGACGAAATCCCAGAAAAGATCTCCCGATTACTCAGACAGGAGGAAAGATCCATTGAAACTCACAAAGAGCCGTTGGAAACGATAAACTTAGGTTCGGAAAAAGAGAGAAAAGAAATCAGGATTGGGGCACTGCTCAGTCCAACTGCCAGGGAGGGTTTGGTAAAGCTTCTCAAAGAATTCTCCAATGTATTCGCTTGGTCCTATCAGGATATACGAGGGTTGGATACCAGCATCGTGGAACATCACTTACCGTTGAGATCAGAATGTCCGCTAGTAAAACAGAGGTTGAGACGGACTCACCCGGACATGGCCATCAAAATCAAAGAGGAGGTACAGAAACAGATTGACGCGGGTTTCCTCGCTACGTCAGAATATCCTCAATGGTTAGCCAACATCGTACCTGTTCCGAAAAAGGACGGAAAGGTCAGAATGTGTGTAGACTACAGGGATCTAAACAAGGCTAGTCCAAAGGACAACTTTCCTTTACCACACATTGACATGCTGGTTGACAGTACAACAAAGTTCAAAATTTTCTCCTTTATGGATGGATTCTCGGGCTATAATCAAATCAAAATGGCACCGAAAGACATGGATAAAACTTCGTTCATTACCCCATGGGGTACCTTTTGTTACAAGGTGATGTCGTTCGGTTTGAAGAACGCCGGGGCAACCTATCAAAGGGCCATGACTACTCTTTTTCATGACATGATACACAAAGAGATCGAGGTATATGTCGATGATATGATTGCCAAATCTAAGACAGAAGAGGAGCATGTGACCCATCTGTCAAAGCTATTCGAGCGGTTGAGAAAGTACAAACTCTGCTTGAATCCCAACAAGTGCACCTTCGGTGTCCGTTCGGGAAAACTCTTAGGGTTCATCATCAGCCAGAAAGGAATTGAGGTTGATCCTGACAAGGTCAAGGCCATTCAAGAAATGCCTTCTCCAAAAACTGAAAAACAAGTCAGAGGATTCCTGGGACGTTTGAACTACATCTCCAGATTCATATTCCTCATGACCGCGAGATGTGCGCCGATTTTCAAATTACTTAAAAAGAACCAGAACTGCGTTTGGACATAAGATTGTCAAACCACCTTTGATAGTATTAAGGAATACCTGTTGAATCCTCCGATTTTATCACCTCCAGTGGAAGGAAGGCCGCTGATTATATACCTCACCGTCCTGGAAGACTCCATGGGTGTGTACTTGGCCAACAAGACGAAACCAAACGGAAAGAGTCTGCCATCTACTATTTGAGCAAGAAGTTTACGGACTGCAAGACTCAGTATACTATGCTTGAGAAAACTTGTTGCGCTCTGGCTTGGGCAGCCAAGCGTCTTCGCCAGTACATGATTCGTCACACCACTTGGTTGGTCTCCAAAATGGATCCGATCAAGTATGTCTTCGAAAAGCCCGCTTTCACAGGAAGGATTGCCCATTCGCAGATGTTGCTATCAGAATATGACATAGAGTACCATGCTCAAAAAGCCTTTAAGGGGAGTATTTTAGCCGATCATTTGGCTCATCAACCGATTGACGATCAAGAATCAATCGGGTTTGACTTCCCAGACGAAGATGTCATGTATTTGAAAATGAAAGATTGCGATGAACCACTACCCAGTGAAGGGCCAGAACCAGGTTCCCAATGGGGGCTTATCTTTGATGGAGCAGTTAATCATTACGGAAATGGAATTAGGGCAATCATTATCACCCCTCAGGGTACCCACATTCCTTTCACCGCCAGATTTACGATCAAGTGTACGAACAACGAGGCCGAATACGAAGCTTGTATTATGGGTCTCGAGGAAGCAATTGATTTGAGGATCAAAAACTTGGACGCATATGGCGATTCAGCCCTGGTTATCAATCAAATCAAAGGAGATTGGAACACATACCAATCAGGACTGATCCCTTACAAAGATTACGCGAGAAGGTTGCTACCCTTCTTCAACAGAGTTGAGTTTCATCACATCCCTCGTAAGGAGAATCACCTGGCTGATGCATTAGCCACTCTCTCTTCTATGATTAGTGTAGGTTAATGGAATGAAATACCTAAGATCGACATAATGCGCCTTAAACGACCCGCTTACATCTTCACGATTGAAGCAGTCATAGACGACAAACCTTGGTATCACGATATCAAATGCTTCCTTCAGAAACAAGAGTACCCACCTGGGGCACTAAAGAAGGACAGGAAAACCCTCAGAAGACTGGCCGGAAACTTCTTCCTGAGCGGTGATACTCTCTATAAGAGAAATTTTGACATGGTCTTGCTCCGATGCGTAGACAGACCAGAAGCAGACATGCTGATGAAAGAAATTCACGAAGGATCCTTTGGCACTCATGCCAACTGTGACGCCCCCAATCTACACCCCCAATTAGCATGCATTTAAAGCAGTAAAAGAAAATTCAAAATTTGGTCAGAGTATAATTGAATCACGGCATAGACGGGGAAATCACATCAAAGTAACATATACAAAACATACAACACCTGCCCATAAAGATATGCAACAGTGGGGTAGCAATCATACAGAGGAAACTCAGTTCCTTACACCCACTTTTCAGAAATTAGAATTAAAGTGGAAAATCTAAAATCTGAATAGCATATATACATATATACATATAAACATGTCTGCCATACATCAAGTTATACATGTACAACTAAAATATATCGTCAGATATACAAAATAATCACAACGGCCACCCTAGCTACCCGTGTCACATATCAGAGCCGACCGACAAAAGAATGAAGACGCAAAGCTTCACAAAAAGAATACCTCCAGTAACTCTAATCTGCAACGCCTCATAGAGCGTTATAAAACAGAAGAAGGGTGAGAAAAACAACCATAATATAATTGAATAAAATTATATATTAACACGAACATTCACAAGTAAACACATTCTCACCACAACCACATATAACATAATACCGTACAATTCTCAAGCATCGAATACCATTACACACCACACATATACCATACAATCATCAATCACATTCACAAATTCACACACAATTAATTCATGATTTATGCAATGCACATAGACCGACACAACGACTCTATGCACATGCCATGCGGGTACCGACTTCCAATGTCTCATGTCTCATCATCAGTTTACTCAGGAACTATTGGAACCATCGCTCATTACTGAGAATCTCAAGTAACTCCCCGTCGGGCCTACGATGTTCACCCGTCGCTTTAGGTCCTCAGGCAACGCCTCATATTTTCGAGGCACACGACGTTAAGGATTGCTTTAAGTCTCCAAAGGAGCCCACAATCGTCTATAACCACCGCTTTAGGTCCTCAGGCAGCGCCTCATATTTTCGAGGCACATGATGTTATAGCAGATTCCATCAGGAACCAAACCGCCACTCAGGACGTTTCAACAATGCACATCATGATGCTTGGCATACAATGACTCATGACATTCACATTGCATGCACACACACATCCACAATCATGCATGTATCATCAAATACCACACTTAGCATTTCTTGCCTTTCGGTCACAATTCATCACAACATCATCTAAACACATACGTTTACATCATACAACAACACCTTGCACAATACATATCGATTACGTACAAGTATAACGGCAAAAGTCAACAACCGACACTATTCCTGACTTTCTGACATAATTAAATCAGTTAACAATTTCAAAATCATCATCACAAGAAAGTACAGCTCAATAGCTACGCAACGATACCAAAAATGCAAAAATCGGATAAACGGATCAAAAGTTACGAACGAAAACGAAAAATGATATTTTGAAAAGTCACATTTTGCAAAAGTCCTGCCCATACGCGTATCACCATGAGCCATACGCGTATGAGCAGAGATCTCATTTTCCCAAAGTTCACGTTGAAATGACCGTACACGTAATGCCCAAGCCCGTACGCGTATCGACCTAAAAAGCTACGCGTATCATACGCAAATGGACAGATGGCCGAGAAAACAAGCAGCCCATACGCGTATTGCCCTCATGGCTCGCCCACCTTACGCGTAATGCCAAGGTTCATACGCGTATGACCTGGAAATTTCAGAAAAATTCTGCAGAACAATGTTCTGCGTTTTCCAAATCCAATCAACCAATTTTTCACCTAAAACTCAGAAAATGACCAATTTGAATTGCCATAACACATAACCAACATGTATAGACAATCTAAAACACAATCAACACAAGTTTTGACACATTCAAATCAATTTCTAATCAATTATACCAAATATGGGTTTTACTCATTTTCTTCCAATTCAATCCAACACAACAACAAACACACATACATAATCGTATACAATCATAGAATAATCGAGTTTCGCACCCTTACCCGATTTAATCGACTCTAGAACTTGATCTTGATGATTTTTCCACTCTTCTCCAATTTTCTCTCTTCTCCTCTTTTCTTCTCTTTTTCCTTCTTTCTTCTTTCTTTCTCTCTATTTTTCTTTCTTTCCCTTTTCTATTTTCTTTTCTTAGTAACTTATCCAAATATCTATGAAATGTCCAAAATACCCCCACACTCAAATATCTCGCAAATGTTCCCGAAACGCGATAAAATATATTCACGACTAAAAATAACATATTTTCACACAAAAGTCGGAAATAAAATAAAATAATAATAAAATAGTCAAAAGACTCAATAAAACTAAAATTGGCAAAACTGGGGCGTTACAACTCTCCCCCACTTAGAAATTTTCGTCCTCGAAAATGTTACCTGATACAAACAACTCTGGATACGACTCCCGCATCCTACTCTCCAACTCCCACGTCAAATTCCCCTCAGCAGCGCCTCCCCACGCCATTTTCACAAGTACAATCTCTTTACCCCTCAACCGCTTCACCTCGCGATCCAAAATACTAACCGGTAATGCCTCGATCGTAAGGTTATCCCTTACCTCAACCTCGTCCATCGGAATCACATGTGAAGGGTCTGGGACATACTTCCGAAGCTGTGAAACATGAAACACATCATGCAAATTTGACAGATTTGGCGGTAACGCCACACGGTACGCTACAGCACCAACCCTCGCGGATATCTGGTAAGGACCAATAAATCGAGAAGTAAGCTTCTTAGATTTCAAAGCACGACCAACACCCGTTACCGGCGTAACCCTCAGAAATACATGATCACGCTCTTGAAACTCAAGATCTTTCCGTCTCCGATCATGATAACTCTTTTGTCTACTCTGAGAAGCCTTCATTTTCTCACGAATAAACTTTACCTTTTCCGTCGTCTGTCGCACCAATTCCGGTCCAACCACCGAACTTTCACCAGTTTCGTGCCAACACAACGGCGTTCGACATCTTCGTCCATATAAAGCCTCAAAAGGTGCCATTCCGATACTAGAATGGAAACTGTTATTATACGTAAACTCAACCAAAGCAAGATAACTGTCCCACGCACCACCTTGTTCCAAAACACACGCTCTCAACAAATCCTCCAAAGACTGAATAGTTTTTTCGGTCTGACCATCCGTCTGCGGATGATAAGCCGAACTCAACCTCAATCTAGAACCCAAAGCCTTCTGTAAACTTTCCCAAAATCTCGATGTAAACCTAGGATCTCGATCAGAAACAATACTCAAAGGAACCCCATGCAATTTCACCACCACACTAATGTAGATCTCAGCTAACCTCTCCAAAGAAAAACTGATGTCAATCGGAATAAAATGCGCTGATTTAGTCAGCCTGTCCACAATCACCCAAATAGCATTATACCCTCGCTGAGTGTTTGGTAATCCCGTTACAAAATCCATCGAAATGCTATCCCATTTCCACTCAGGAATATCCAACGGTTGCAACAAACCACTAGGCCTCAAATGTTCCACCTTCGATTTCTGACAAGTCAAACATGTATACACAAACTGAGCCGCATCTCTTTTCAAACCAGACCACCAAAAACTCTTCTTCAAGTCTTGGTACATCTTATTTGCTCCTGGATGAATACTTAGGTTACTCCTGTGTCCTTCCTCCAAAATCATTCTTTTCAACTCCGCATCATCAGGAATGCAAATACGACCACGAAACCTCAAAACACCAAAATTATCCACCTTGAAATCCACATTCTCATTCCTCATCAAATCAACGAATTTCAAATCCAGCATTTGTTTCTCACTAACCGACAACAAAAATTCATTAGTAACTTTCAACATTCCAAGCCTTACACTAACCGACGTCACTTCACAAACCAAACTCAAATCTCTGAACGATTCTAAAAGTCCCCACTCTTTCACCATCAATGCGGACATATGCAACGATTTCCGGCTCAATGCATCGGCTACCACATTAGCTTTACCAGGATGGTAATTCAAGCCAAAGTCGTAGTCTTTCAAGAATTCCAACCACCTCCGCTGCCTCATGTTCAACTCTTTCTGATCAAATAAATATTTCAAGCTTTTATGATCACTAAAGACCTCGAACCTTGCACCATAGAGATAGTGCCTCCATATCTTCAACACAAAAACCACAACCGCTAATTCAAGATCATGAGTAGGATAGTTTTTCTCATGAACTCTTAATTGCCTTGAAGCATAAGCTACAACTTTACCTTCTTGCATCAAAACACCACCCAAACCAATTAAAGAAGCATCGCAATACACAACAAATGGTTCATTAGGATTAGGTAAAATAAGAATCGGAGCTGTCGTCAATCTTCTCTTCAGCTCACAAAAACTCTCTTCACATTGAATATCCCAAATGAACACTTTGCTCTTACAAGTCAATTGCGTCAAAGGTAATGCTAGCTTAGAAAAACCTTCAATGAACCTCCGATAATAACCGGCCAAACCTAGAAAGCTTCGAATTTCGGTAACGGATCTAGGAACCTCCCATTGTAGAACTGCTTCTACTTTAGATGGATCCACAGCAATACCATTACCTGAAATTACGTGCCCAAGAAAACTCACCTCAGACAACCAGAATTCACACTTGGACAATTTGGCAAAAAGTTTCCTTTCCTTCAAAACCTGCAAAACAATACGCAAATGCTCTGTATGTTCCTCACGAGACTTAGAATAGATTAAAATATCATCAATAAACACCACTACAAAATGATCCAAATGCTCGTGGAAAATATGATTCGTGTATTCCATAAACACACCAGGCGCATTAGAAACCCCGAACGGCATCACAGAATATTCATAATGACCGTAACGTGTTCTAAAGGTCGTCTTCTGAATATCCTCTTCTTTCACTCTTATCTGATGATACCCCGATCTCAAATCAATCTTACTAAATACACAAGCACCAACCAACTGATCCATCAGATCATCAATCCTTGGAAGCGGATACTTATTCTTAATCGTCACTTTGTTCAACTGGCGATAATCAATACATAATCGCATACTCCCATCCTTCTTTTTCACTAACAAAACTGGAGCACCCCAAGGAGAAACACTTGGTCTCACGAACCTCTTTTCCAACAACTCATTCAACTGCTTTTTCAGCTCTACTAACTCAGATGCCGACATTCGATAAGGTGCCATAGAAACAGGTCTAGTACCAGGAACTAGATCTATAGAAAATTCAACCTCTCTCTCTGGCGGCACATCTGAAATATCCTCAGGAAACACCTCAGGAAAATCATACACAACAGGAAGCACTTCAAGAGAAACTTGACTATCCACAGACAATGATGCAAACTAACCAAACAACTGAGCTTCATCCGCCAAAAGTTTCTTCAACTCTTTGGTAGACAAGAAACTCGAGTCTTCATCTTCCTCAAGAGAAGGAAACCTTACAAGCTTATGATAACAGTCAATGTGCACCCGATTGAATTGCAACCAATTCATTCCCAACACCACATCTAAACCTTCCAACGGTAAACACACCAAATCCATCACAAAGTCTTTACCATAAATGGATAAAGGACAACTTAGACAAACCAAAGAAGTAGTTACTGACCCCATCGCTGGAGTATCAATAACCATCTCAAAATCCATCACAGACAACACAAGATTCAAACTCTTCGCGCACTCAGACGAAATAAACGAATGAGTCGCTCCAGTATCAATAATAGCAATTAAAGGCATATTATTAATAAAGCAAGTACCTCTTATCATACGATCTGCACTTGAGGTCTGAGTTCCCGCCAATGAAAACACTTTGCCACTAGTCTGAGCTTTCTTCTGATTCGGACACTTCGAACTAATGTGACCAGGTTCCCCACAATTGTAACATTTCACCACATTCTTTCTTTTACAATCAGCTAAGACATGTCCAATACCACCACAATTAGAACACTTATCCAACTTCTTCCTACATTCATGTTGGCGATGACCCAATTCGCCACACCTAAAGCACCTAGGAGAATTAGACATACCTCCTCCACCTGACCTTCGATCAAAAGTACCCCTTTGTTTACCTTTATCAGCTGGTGACACATACGGACCACCACGGAACTGTTGTTTCCCTTTCCTGTCACTTACACTTTTATAGTGAGCAGAACGAGCCTTACTATCTTCATCATAGATCCTACAGCATTCAACCAAATCAGCAAACCTTCGAATCCTCTGATAACCAATCGCCTGCTTTATCTCAAGACGCAAACCACTTTCATACTTCACACACTTTGAAAATTCAGCAGTCGCTTCCACATAGTGAGGATAAAACTGTACAAGCTCCACAAATTTAGCAGTATATTCAACAACAGATAAATTACCTTGTTTCAGTTCCAAAAACTCAATCTCTTTCTTTCCTCGGACATCCTCCGGAAAATACTTCCTTAGAAACTCTCGACTAAACACCTCCCAAGTAATCTCTTCTTCTTCCTCCTCAGCTTCCAACACCTGACGAGTACTGATCCACCAGTCGTCAGCCTCTTCATGTAACATATGAGTGCCCAGCCTCACCTTATCATCATCGTCACAATCCATTACCCTGAAAATCCTCTCAATCTCTTTCAACCACATTTGTGCACCATCCGGATCATGTTTCCCTTTAAAGACCGGCGGCTTATTCTTTCTAATCTCATCATTCCCTGCCGCATTTGGTGCACCCTGCACAGCTCGTGCCATAGCCTCCATCACCGCAGCCAAAGCAGCATCATTACGACCAGCCATATTCTGTTCGTCCAAAACAGAAACTATGGTTAAACAACAACTCGCTCAACACAACTCGCCCAATATGCCAGATACAACAGACACAACAAACACAACTGACACGAACTGGCTCTGATACCACTTAATGTGACGCCCCCAATCTACACCCCCAATTAGCATGCATTTAAAGCAGTAAAAGAAAATTCAAAATTTGGTCAGAGTATAATTGAATCACGGCATAGACGGGGAAATCACATCAAAGTAACATATACAAAACATACAACACCTGCCCATAAAGATATGCAACAGTGGGGTAGCAATCATACAGAGGAAACTCAGTTCCTTACACCCACTTTTCAGAAATTAGAATTAAAGCGGAAAATCTAAAATCTGAATAGCATATATACATATATACATATAAACATGTCTGCCATACATCAAGTTATACATGTACAACTAAAATATATCGTCAGATATACAAAATAATCACAACGGCCACCCTAGCTACCCGTGTCACATATCAGAGCCGACCGACAAAAGAATGAAGACGCAAAGCTTCACAAAAAGAATACCTCCAGCAACTCTAATCTGCAACGCCTCATAGAGCGTTATAAAACAGCAGAAGGGTGAGAAAAACAACCATAATATAATTGAATAAAATTATATATTAACACGAACATTCACAAGTAAACACATTCTCACCACAACCACATATAACATAATACCGCACCATTCTCAAGCATCGAATACCATTACACACCACACATATACCATACAATCATCAATCACATTCACAAATTCACACACAATTAATTCTTGATTTATGCAATGCACATAGACCGACACAACGACTCTATGCACATGCCATGCGGTACCGACTTCCAATGTCTCATGTCTCATCATCAGTTCACTCAGGAACTGTAACGCCCCGTTTTGCCAATTTTGTTTATTGAGTCGTTTTGATTATTTTATTATTATTTTATTGTATTTTCGACTTTTATGTGAAAATATGTTATTTTTCGTCGTGAATATATTTTATCGCATTTTGGGATCGTTTGCGAGAAATTTGAGTGTAGGGGTATTTTGGGCATTTGGGTGTATTTTGATTAAGTTAGAATAAATAGAAAGTATAGAAAGAAAAAGAAAGAAAAATCAGAAAAATAGAGAAGAAGAAAAGAGAAGAGAAAGAAGAAAAGAGAGAAAAAAACTTGTGAAGGAAGAAATCAATCTCCCGACTTTCTTGAACGCGAATTTATCGGGTAAGGGTGCGAAACTCGATTATACTATGATTGTGTATGATTATGTATGTTTTGTGTGGATGTTTTGGTTGGTTTTTCCATATGTTTCCGTTTATGCCGTATTTGACGGAATCGATAGAAACCAATGTTTTTACGGTCGAAAAGTCGTATAAATACATGTGTTGGTTGGTTATATGTATGTGAGCTGCTGTTTAAAGTTTCATGAAGTTCGGTTATGTTTTGGTTAGTTTTCGTTATGTTTCCGTTGTTTTGTCCGTTTAGGTCGAATTATAGGAAATCGATAGAAACCGATGTTTTCACGGTTAGAATTCGAAATAAATTACGTAGTTGTATCGAGCAAGGTTAGGTCGTCGTATAGCGTGCTTTTTATTCGATTCGGTGAGGTTTGAAAAATCTGGTTTTTGAAAGGTGGAAATTTAATCGAAAAATCGAACGTCGTAGAAATTTCGTTTATGTGTTCTAAATTGTTCTTATGTATTTGGTGGTTGGGCGTATATGTTGTTTCGGTGAAAATGTTCGATTTAGTCGAGTTTCCGGGCATTTTGGAAAAATGACAGCAAAGGTGCATTTTGAGAAATTCTGGTTTTTTAGGGAAAAACAGAGTATGAATCGATACATAACAGCTATGTATCGATACGAAATGGCTTATGTATCGATACATAACCCCTATGCATCGATACGTACTGTGAAAATTGGGAAAAACAGCATTTTCACTACAGCATGTGTCGACACATGCGTGCTATGTATCGATACATAAGGTCTTTTTGTATCGATACATAAAGCCTATGTATCGATACATACTGTGCTGAACCATAAAATTCTAGTTTGTCGGGAAACTTCGGAAATTCATATCTCTTGAACCGTAAGTCGGTTTTGGTCCCCGTTCGAAGCGTTGGGAAGCTAACGAGATGTTCTTTCTAGGAAAAATAGTTTTGAGGTCTGAATCTAGTCCAATTGGTACAGTATTTTCGAATCGTATCGTAGTGTCGGGCGTACGGTTTATGTTTTTCGGTTATTTTGAAATATTCATATCTTCTTCGTTGGTTATCCGATTTAAGTGTTCTTTATATGGATGTGAAGCTAAAAATATGTTCTATGATTTGGTGAAGAAATATATTATTTTTAGCCGACTTTTGGCCGACTTTACCGATTAATCGTGAATAGTTGTTTTTGATGAGATGTTGTGATGATGATTTGTGGCCGAAAGGCAAGAAAATGCTATGTGTGATATTTGATGATATATGCATGATTGTTGATGTGTGTGAGCATGCAATGTGAAAGTCATGAGTCGTTGTATGCCAAGCATCATATTGTGCATTGTTGAAACGTCCTGAGTGACGATTTGATTCTTGAGGGAATCCACTATACCATCGTGTGCCTCAAAAATACGAGGCGTTGCCTGAGGACTTAAAGCGATAAGTATAGACGATTGTGGGCTCCTTTGGAGACTTAAAGCAATCCTTAACGTCGTGTGCCTCGAAAATATGAGGCGTTGCCTGAGGACTTAAAGCGACGGGGTGAACATCGTAGGCCCGACGGGGAGTTACTTGAGATTCTCAGTAACGAGCGATGGTTCCAATAGTTCCTGAGTGAACTGATGATGAGACATGAGACATTGGAAGTCGGTACCGCATGGCATGTGCATAGAGTCGTTGTGTCGGTCTATGTGCATTGCATTAAATTATGAGTCATTTGTGCATGAATTTGTGAATGTGACTTAATGAGATGGAATATGTGTGATTGTATTGTGAATGATTGATGGGTAGTGGTATTTGACACTTGTGAATTGTACTGTGTGTTGTTATAATTGATCTGTGTGTTTTGGTGGTGAGAATACGTTATTGTGCATTTTTTTGGTGTTAATATATAATCTTATGTAATTATATTATGGTTGTTTTTTTCTCACCCTTCTGCTGTTTTATAACGCTCTATGAGGCGTTGCAGATTAGAGTTGCTGGAGGTATTCTTTTGTGAAGAGTTGCGTCTTCATTATTTTGGTCGGTCGGCTCTGATATGTGACTCCGGGTAGCATAGGGTGGCCGTGTGTGATTGTTTTGTTTATCTGATGATATATTTTGGCTGTACATGTATAACTTGATGTATGACGGACAAGTTTATATGTATATATGTATATGTGTTATTCAGATTTTAGATCTTTCCGCTTTAATTCTAATTTCTGAAAAGTGGGTGTAAGGAACGAAGTTTCCTCTGTATGATTGTTACCCCACGTTGCATATCTAAATGAGCAGGTGTTGCATGTTAGTTGTTTGGTTACTTTGATGTGATTCTCCCTTTCTATGCCATGATAATTCCATTATACTCTGATCAATTTTCAAATTTTCTTTTACCGCCTTAATTGCGTGTTTTGGGGGTATAGATCGGGGGCGTCACATTAAGTGGTATCAGAGCTAGTCCGTGTCAGTTGTGTCGTTTGTGGCTGTTGTGTCTGGCATATTGGGCGAGTTGTGTTGAGCGAGTTGTTGTTAACCATAGTTCTGTATTTGGACGAACAGAATATGGCTGGTCGTAATGATGCTGCTCTGGCTGCTGCGATGGAGGCAATGGCACGAGCTGTGCAGGGTGCACCGAATGCGGCAGGAAATGATGAGTTTAGAAAGAATAAGCCGCCGGTCTTTAAAGGGAAACATGATCCGGATGGTGCACAGTTGTGGTTAAAGGAGATTGAGAGGATTTTCAGGGTAATGGATTGTGACGAGGAGGATAAGGTGAGGCTGGGCACTCATATGTTACATGAAGAGGCTGACGACTGGTGGATCAGTACTCGTCAAGTGTTGGAAGCTGAGGAGGAGGAAGAAGAGATTACTTGGGAGGTGTTTAGTCGAGAGTTCCTAAGGAAGTATTTTCCGGAAGATGTCCGAGGAAAGAAGGAGATTGAGTTTTTGGAACTGAAACAAGGTAATTTATCTGTTGTTGAGTATACTGCTAAGTTTGTGGAGCTTGTGCAGTTTTATCCTCACTATGTGGAAGCGACTGCTGAATTTTCTAAGTGTGTGAAGTATGAAAGTGGCTTGCGTCCTGAGATAAAGCAGGCGATTGGTTATCAGAGGATTCGAAGGTTTGCTGATTTGGTGGAATGCTGTAGGATCTATGATGAAGACAGTAAGGCTCGTTCTGCTCACTATAAAAGTGTAAGTGACAGGAAAGGGAAGCAACAGTTCCGTGGTGGACCGTATGTGTCACCGGATGATAAAGGTAAACAAAGGAGTACTTTTGATCGTAGGTCAGGTGGAGGTGGTATGTCTAATTCTCCTAGGTGTTTTAAATGTGGTGAATTGGGTCATCGCCAGCATGAATGTAGGAAGAAAGTGAATAAGTGTTCTAATTGTGGTGGTATCGGACATGTTATAGCGGATTGTAAAAGGAAGAATGTCGTGAAGTGTTACAATTGTGGAGAACCTGGTCACATTAGTTCGAAGTGTCCTAATCCGAAGAAGGCTCAGACTAGTGGGAAAGTGTTTTCGTTGGCAGGGACTCAGACTTCAAAGGCAGATAATCTGATAAGAGGTACTTGCTTTATTAATAATATGCCTTTAATTGCTATTATTGATACTGGAGCGACTCATTCGTTTGTTTCGTCTGAGTGCGCGAAGAGTTTGAATCTTGTGTTGTCCGTAATGGATTTTGAGATGGTTATCGATACTCCAGCGATGGGGTCAGTAACTACTTCTTTGGTGTGTCTAAGTTGTCCTTTGGCCATTTATGGAAAAGATTTTGTGATGGATTTAGTGTGTTTACCGTTGGAAGGATTAGATGTGGTGTTGGGAATGAACTGGTTGCAATTTAACAGGGTGCACATTGATTGTTATCATAAGCTTGTAAGGTTTCCTTCTCTTGAGGAAGATGAAGACTCGAGTTTCTTGTCTACTAAAGAGTTGAAGAAACTTTTAGCGGATGAAGCTCAGTTGTTTGGAGTGTTTACATCGTTATCGGTGGATAGTCAAGTTTCACTTGATGTGTTTCCTGTTGTGTGCGAATTTCCTGAGGTGTTTCCTGAGGATATTTCATATGTGCCGCCGGTGAGAGAGGTGGAATTTTCGATAGATCTAGTTCCTGGTACTAGACCTGTTTCTATGGCACCTTATAGAATGTCGGCATCTGAATTGGTGGAGTTGAAAAAGCAGTTGAATGAGTTGTTGGAAAAGAGGTTCGTGAGACGAAGTGTTTCTCCTTGGGGTGCTCCAGTTTTGTTAGTGAAAAAGAAAGATGGGAGTATGAGGTTATGTATTGATTATCCCCAGTTGAACAAAGTGACGATTAAGAATAAGTATCCGCTTCCAAGGATTGATGATCTGATGGATCAGTTGGTTGGTGCTTGTGTATTTAGTAAGATCGATTTGAGATCGGGGGTACCATCAGATAAGAGTGAAAGAAGAGGATATTCAGAAGACGGCCTTTAGAACACGTTACGGTCATTATGAATATTCGGTGATGCCGTTCGGGGTTTCTAATGCGCCTGGTGTGTTTATGGAATACATGAATCGGATTTTCCACGAGCATTTGGATCGTTTTGTGGTGATGTTTATTGATGATATTTTAATCTATTCTAAGTCTCGGGAAGAACATGCAGAGCATTTGCGTATTGTTTTGCAGGTTTTGAAGGAAAGGAAGCTTTTTGCCAAATTGTCCAAGTGTGAATTCTGGTTGTCTGAGGTGAGTTTTCTTGGGCACGTAATTTCAGGTAATGGTATTGCTGTGGATCCATCTAAAGTAGAAGCAGTTCTACAATTGGAGGCTCCTAGATCCGTTACTGAAATTCGAAGTTTTCTAGGTTTGGCTGGTTATTATCGGAGGTTCATTGAAGGTTTTTCTAAGCTAGCTCTTCCTTTGACGCAGTTGACTTGTAAGGGCAAAGCGTTCATTTGGGATATTCAATGTGAAGAGAGTTTTTGTGAGCTGAAGAGAAGATTGACGACAGCTCCGATTCTTATTTTACCTAATCCTAATGAGCCATTTGTGGTCTATTGCGATGCTTCTTTAATTGGTTTGGGTGGTGTGCTGATGCATGGAGGTAAGGTTGTAGCTTACGCTTCGAGGCAATTAATAGTTCATGAGAAAAACTATCCTACTCATGATCTTGAATTAGCGGCTGTAGTTTTTGTGTTGAAGATTTGGAGGCACTATCTCTATGGTGCGAGGTTCGAGGTCTTTAGTGATCATAAAAGCTTGAAATATTTATTTGATCAGAAAGAGTTGAACATGAGGCAGCGGAGATGGTTGGAATTCTTGAAAGACTACGACTTTGGCTTGAATTACCATCCTGGTAAAGCTAATGTGGTAGCCGATGCATTGAGCCGGAAATCGTTGCATATGTCCGCATTGATGGTGAAAGAGTTGGAAATTTTGGAATCGTTTAGAGATTTGAGTTTGGTATGTGAAGTGACATCGGTTAGTGTGAGGCTTGGAATGTTGAAAGTTACTAATGAATTTTTGTTGTCGGTTAGTGAGAAACAAAAGCTGGATTTGAAATTTGTTGATTTGATGAGGAATGAGAATGTGGATTTCAAGGTGGATAATTTTGGTGTTTTGAGATTTCGTGGTCGTATTTGTATTCTTGATGATGCGGAGTTGAAAAGAATGATTTTGGAGGAAGGACACCGAAGTAACTTAAGTATTCATCCGGGAGCGAATAAGATGTACCAAGATTTGAAGAAGATTTTCTGGTGGTCTGGTTTGAAAAGAGATGTGGCTCAGTTTGTGTATGCATGTTTGACTTGTCAGAAATCGAAAGTGGAACATTTGAGACCTAGTGGTTTGTTGCAACCGTTGGATATTCCTGAGTGGAAATGGGATAGCATTTCGATGGATTTTGTAACGGGGTTACCGAATACTCAGCGAGGGCATAATGCTATTTGGGTGATTGTGGACAGGCTGACTAAATCGGCACATTTTATTCCGATTGACATCAGTTTTTCTTTGGAACGGTTAGCTGAGATCTATATCAGTGTGGTGGTGAAATTGCATGGAGTTCCTTTTAGTATTGTTTCTGATCGAGATCCTAGGTTTACATCGAGATTTTGGGAAAGTTTACAGAAGGCTTTGGGTTCTAAATTGAGGTTGAGTTCGGCTTATCATCCGCAGACAGATGGTCAGACCGAAAGAACGATTCAGTCGTTGGAGGATTTGTTGAGGTCGTGTGTTTTGGAACAAGGTGGTGCGTGGGACAGTTATCTTGCTTTGGTTGAGTTCACGTATAATAACAGTTTCCATTCTAGTATTGGAATGGCACCTTTTGAGGCTTTATATGGACGAAGATGTAGAACGCCGTTGTGTTGGCACGAAACTGGTGAGAGTTCTGTAGTTGGACCAGAATTGGTGCAACAGACGACGGAAAAGGTAAAGTTTATTCGTGAGAAAATGAAAGCTTCTCAGAGTAGACAAAAGAGTTATCATGATCGGAGACGAAAGGATCTTGAGTTTCAAGAGGGTGATCACGTATTTCTGAGGGTTACGCCGGTAACGGGTGTTGGTCGTGCTTTGAAATCTAAGAAGCTTACTTCTCGATTTATTGGTCCTTACCAGATATCTGCGAGAGTTGGTGCTGTAGCGTATCGTGTGGCGTTACCGCCGAATCTGTCGAATTTGCATGACGTTTTTCATGTTTCACAGCTTCGGAAGTATGTTCCGGACCCTTCACATGTGATTCCTATGGACGAGGTTGAAGTAAGGGATAACCTTACGATCGAGGCATTACCAGTTAGTATTTTGGATCGCGAGGTGAAGCGGTTGAGGGGTAAAGAGATTGCACTTGTGAAAGTGGCGTGGGGAGGCGCTGCTGATGGTAATCTGACGTGGGAATTGGAGAGTAGGATGCGGGAGTCGTATCCGGAGTTGTTTGTATCAGGTAAGATTTTCGAGGACAAAAATTTCTAAGTGGGGGAGAATTGTAACGCCCCGTTTTGCCAATTTTGTTTATTGAGTCGTTTTGATTATTTTATTATTATTTTATTGTATTTTCGACTTTTATGTGAAAATATGTTATTTTTCGTCGTGAATATATTTTATCGCATTTTGGGATCGTTTGCGAGAAATTTGAGTGTAGGGGTATTTTGGGCATTTGGGTGTATTTTGATTAAGTTAGAATAAATAGAAAGTATAGAAAGAAAAAGAAAGAAAAATCAGAAAAATAGAGAAGAAGAAAAGAGAAGAGAAAGAAGAAAAGAGAGAAAAAAACTTGTGAAGGAAGAAATCAATCTCCCGACTTTCTTGAACGCGAATTTATCGGGTAAGGGTGCGAAACTCGATTATACTATGATTGTGTATGATTATGTATGTTTTGTGTGGATGTTTTGGTTGGTTTTTCCATATGTTTCCGTTTATGCCGTATTTGACGGAATCGATAGAAACCAATGTTTTTACGGTCGAAAAGTCGTATAAATACATGTGTTGGTTGGTTATATGTATGTGAGCTGCTGTTTAAAGTTTCATGAAGTTCGGTTATGTTTTGGTTAGTTTTCGTTATGTTTCCGTTGTTTTGTCCGTTTAGGTCGAATTATAGGAAATCGATAGAAACCGATGTTTTCACGGTTAGAATTCGAAATAAATTACGTAGTTGTATCGAGCAAGGTTAGGTCGTCGTATAGCGTGCTTTTTATTCGATTCGGTGAGGTTTGAAAAATCTGGTTTTTGAAAGGTGGAAATTTAATCGAAAAATCGAACGTCGTAGAAATTTCGTTTATGTGTTCTAAATTGTTCTTATGTATTTGGTGGTTGGGCGTATATGTTGTTTCGGTGAAAATGTTCGATTTAGTCGAGTTTCCGGGCATTTTGGAAAAATGACAGCAAAGGTGCATTTTGAGAAATTCTGGTTTTTTAGGGAAAAACAGAGTATGAATCGATACATAACAGCTATGTATCGATACGAAATGGCTTATGTATCGATACATAACCCCTATGCATCGATACGTACTGTGAAAATTGGGAAAAACAGCATTTTCACTACAGCATGTGTCGACACATGCGTGCTATGTATCGATACATAAGGTCTTTTTGTATCGATACATAAAGCCTATGTATCGATACATACTGTGCTGAACCATAAAATTCTAGTTTGTCGGGAAACTTCGGAAATTCATATCTCTTGAACCGTAAGTCGGTTTTGGTCCCCGTTCGAAGCGTTGGGAAGCTAACGAGATGTTCTTTCTAGGAAAAATAGTTTTGAGGTCTGAATCTAGTCCAATTGGTACAGTATTTTCGAATCGTATCGTAGTGTCAGGCGTACGGTTTATGTTTTTCGGTTATTTTGAAATATTCATATCTTCTTCGTTGGTTATCCGATTTAAGTGTTCTTTATATGGATGTGAAGCTAAAAATATGTTCTATGATTTGGTGAAGAAATATATTATTTTTAGCCGACTTTTGGCCGACTTTACCGATTAATCGTGAATAGTTGTTTTTGATGAGATGTTGTGATGATGATTTGTGGCCGAAAGGCAAGAAAATGCTATGTGTGATATTTGATGATATATGCATGATTGTTGATGTGTGTGAGCATGCAATGTGAAAGTCATGAGTCGTTGTATGCCAAGCATCATATTGTGCATTGTTGAAACGTCCTGAGTGACGATTTGATTCTTGAGGGAATCCACTATACCATCGTGTGCCTCAAAAATACGAGGCGTTGCCTGAGGACTTAAAGCGATAAGTATAGACGATTGTGGGCTCCTTTGGAGACTTAAAGCAATCCTTAACGTCGTGTGCCTCGAAAATATGAGGCGTTGCCTGAGGACTTAAAGCGACGGGTGAACATCGTAGGCCCGACGGGGAGTTACTTGAGATTCTCAGTAACGAGCGATGGTTCCAATAGTTCCTGAGTGAACTGATGATGAGACATGAGACATTGGAAGTCGGTACCGCATGGCATGTGCATAGAGTCGTTGTGTCGGTCTATGTGCATTGCATTAAATTATGAGTCATTTGTGCATGAATTTGTGAATGTGACTTAATGAGATGGAATATGTGTGATTGTATTGTGAATGATTGATGGGTAGTGGTATTTGACACTTGTGAATTGTACTGTGTGTTGTTATAATTGATCTGTGTGTTTTGGTGGTGAGAATACGTTATTGTGCATTTTTTTGGTGTTAATATATAATCTTATGTAATTATATTATGGCTGTTTTTTTCTCACCCTTCTGCTGTTTTATAACGCTCTATGAGGCGTTGCAGATTAGAGTTGCTGGAGGTATTCTTTTGTGAAGAGTTGCGTCTTCATTATTTTGGTCGGTCGGCTCTGATATGTGACTCCGGGTAGCATAGGGTGGCCGTGTGTGATTGTTTTGTTTATCTGATGATATATTTTGGCTGTACATGTATAACTTGATGTATGACGGACAAGTTTATATGTATATATGTATATGTGTTATTCAGATTTTAGATCTTTCCGCTTTAATTCTAATTTCTGAAAAGTGGGTGTAAGGAATGAAGTTTCCTCTGTATGATTGTTACCCCACGTTGCATATCTAAATGAGCAGGTGTTGCATGTTAGTTGTTTGGTTACTTTGATGTGATTCTCCCTTTCTATGCCATGATAATTCCATTATACTCTGATCAATTTTCGAATTTTCTTTTACCGCCTTAATTGCGTGTTTTGGGGGTATAGATCGGGGGCGTCACAGGAACTATTGGAACCATCGCTCATTACTGAGAATCTCAAGTAACTCCCCGTCGGGCCTACGATGTTCACCCGTCGCTTTAGGTCCTCAGGAAACGCCTCATATTTTCGAGGCACACGACGTTAAGGATTGCTTTAAGTCTCCAAAGGAGCCCACAATCGTCTATAACCACCGCTTTAGGTCCTCAGGCAGCGCCTCATATTTTCGAGGCACACAATGTTATAGCAGATTCCATCAGGAACCAAACCGCCACTCAGGACGTTTCAACAATGCACATCATGATGCTTGGCATACAATGACTCATGACATTCACATTCCATGCACACACACATCCACAATCATGCATATATCATCAAATACCACACTTAGCATTTCTTGCCTTTCGGCCACAATTCATCACAACATCATCTAAACACATATCTTTACATCATACAACAGCACCTTGCACAATACATATCGATTACGTACAAGTATAACGGCAAAAGTCGACAACCGACACTATTCCCGACTTTTCGACATAATTAAATCGGTTAACAATTTCAAAATCATCATCACAAGAAAGTACAGCTCAATAGCTACGCAACGATACCAAAAATGCAAAAATCGGATAAACGGATCAAAAGTTACGAACGAAAACGAAAAACGATATTTTGAAAAGTCACATTTTGCAAAAGCCTGCCCATACGCGTATCACCATGAGCCATACGCGTATGAGCAGAGATCTCATTTTCCCAAAGTTCACGTTGAAATGACCGTACGCGTAATGCCCAAGCCCGTACGCATATTGACCTAAAAAGCTACGCGTATCGTACGCAAATGGACAGATGGCCGAGAAAACAAGCAGCCCATATGCATATTGCTCTCATGGCTCGCCCACCTTATGCGTAATGCCAAGGTTCATACGCGTATGAACATGCCCCATACGCGTATGACCTGGAAATTTCAGAAAAATTCTGCAGAACAATGTTCTGCATTTTCCAAATCCAATCAACCAATTTTTCACCTAAAACTCAGAAAATGACCAATTTGAATTGCCATAACACACAACCAACATGTATAGACAATCTAAAACACAATCAACACAAGTTTTGACACATTCAAATCAATTTCTAATCAATTATACCAAATATGGGTTTTACTCATTTTCTTCCAATTCAATCCAACACAACAACAAACACACATACATAATTGTATACAATCATAGAATAATCGAGTTTCGCACCCTTACCCGATTTAATCGACTCTAGAACTTGATCTTGATGATTTTTCCACTCTTCTCCAATTTTCTCTCTTCTCCTCTTTTCTTCTCTTTTTCCTTCTTTCTTCTTTCTTTCTCTCTATTTTTCTTTCTTTCCCTTTTCTATTTTCTTTTCTTACTAACTTATCCAAATATCTATGAAATGTCCAAAATACCCCCACACTCAAATATCTCGCAAATGTTCCCGAAACGCGATAAAATATATTCACGACTAAAAATAACATATTTTCACACAAAAGCCGGAAATAAAATAAAATAATAATAAAATAGTCAAAAGACTCAATAAAACTAAAATTGGCAAAACTGGGGCGTTACACCAACGGACACACAATGGCGAGAAAAATTCTGAGAGTAGGGTACTACTGGTTGACCTTGGAATCCGATTGCTACAAGTACATGAGGAAGTGTCACAAGTGTCAGATATACTCCGACAAAATTCATGTACCGCCAACACATCTCAAAGTTCTTTCTTCCCCGTGGCCTTTTTCCATATGGGGAATCGACATGATTGGCTTGATTGAGCCCAAAGCTACAAACGGACATCGGTTCATCCTGGTAGCCATTGATTACTTGACTAAGTGGGTCGAAGCAGCGTCGTACGCCAATGTAACCTGACAAGTGGTGGTCCGATTTATCAAAAACAATATCATATGTCGTTAAGGTGTTCCGAGCCAGATCATTACTGATAATGGATCTAACTTGAACAATAAGATGATGAAAGAGTTGTGCGCTGAGTTCAAGATCGAACACCATAACTCATCTCCCTACCGACCAAAGATGAACGGAGCGGTAGAAGCGGCTAACAAGAACATCAGGAAGATTTTTCAAAATATGGTTGTAACTTACAAAGACTGGCACGAGATGCTACCCTTTGCTCTTCACGGTTATCGCACATCTGTCCGTACTTCAACAGGGGCAACCCCTTTATCTTTAGTGTATGGCATGGAAGCAGTGATTCCCATCGAAGTAGAGATCCCATCAATCTGGGTATTGGTGGAAGCTAAGCTTGCAGAAGCTGAATGGTGCCAAAGTCGGCACGACGAACTAAATCTGATCGAAGAAAAGAGAATCACAGCACTATGCCATGGTTAGTTGTATCAGCAAAGAATGAAGAAGGCGTTCGACAAAAAGGTCCGACCTGGCGTCTTCAGGAAAGGAGACCTTGTGCTCAAGAAGATACAATCATTTCTCACTGATTCTCAGGGAAAATGGACTCCGAATTATGACGGCCCCTACGTGGTCAAGAAAGCTTTCTCAGGTGGGGCCTTGAGACCTGCAACCATAGACGGAGAGGAATTTGCCTACCCCACAAATGTTGATGTAGTCAAGAAATACTTCGCTTAAAAAAAACGTCTCGGTGGATTGAAAACCCGAAAGGGCGGTCCAGGAAAAAATTAGAGACATGATCAAAAACCATCCCGGTGGATTGGAAATCTCAAAGTCCAATCCAGACAAAAGTTAGGGATAATGGCAAGTAACTACGTCTGTTCAGTTCAACTCCTCAGCAGTTATATCATCCATCAGAAGCTCCAGTCACGGTCATCTTCGACAGAAGCTCTGGATGTCCCGAATTCAAAGTTGGTAGAAGGATAGTGGTCATTATATTTCAATGTAGCCCTCTTCCCGTAAATTACCATTTTCTAAACTTTGTAAATACTCTATGGGATCACGCGTTTGGCTGATTTCCATCCTATCAATAAAATTTGAGCCCTTGTGCTTTTATTTGCAATTCATATTTGTTTTAGCTTTACAGAATGATGTTTTTAATATGATTAACGATTATTGAAACGAAACAAAAATGAATTTACTTGTCAAACTTTTTCTGCTTTTAAAAAAAACAAAGATGGCAATTTCTTTTGACTGTTGAACATCGAAAGAACATCGATCGCTTCTCCAAAGGTGTTCGAGCCTCAAAGTGAAGAATCAAAGTACTCCTTCTAAACCAGTATACCTGAATGAAGGATCAGCTATGTCAGATGCGAATGCACCATCTGACCTCTTCGGCCGAGTTCCAATCTCCTAAGCCCGACCAACGGTGTTCCCCGCAGGGACTATTTCTCCTAAGCAAGGCGGAATTGCTATCTTGAACCAGCGGTACTTCTTCGTCCCCCGCAGTGGCTGAGTATCCAGTCATGTTCATCTTCTAATCTGTATGTCATGTCAGTTTTGTCAGCATATACATACATACATCATGCATTATTGATTTGCATTCACATTCATATTGCATCACTATCACTCTAGTCGGTCTTGTCCCCTAGTAATAACAGTCCTCTCAATAGAGTTGTCAGTTCTTTCCTCATCAGGAAAGGTTGCATCTGAACAATCTCTCTCCTCCAGTTTAGTTCTGGATCAGAATTGGCCCTTGACCACTTTGATAACTTGAACCTCTGAAAGACCAGAGAACCTTCAACCGATGTCACTCTTCGCCATTGAAGATGATATTTTCGCTTTCCCGGATTAAGAAAAATCCTCAGAGGAAGCCTCTTAAGCAGAGATTCGGCAATACAGCAGTTTTTCTCCAAAAAAAAAACCGCTGATGAAAAGGTCATCAGCACTTCAAAATTGGATCACATCATATGGCGTTTCTCCAGGAAGATCCCGAGAAAAGTATGATGCAATATCCTCAAGCGTGAAAGCAGTCTCTCAAGAGACTCGTTTTCCCCAGTAGAGTCGGCAAATGGCGTCTCCAAACAGAGAAGTTTGTACACCTCTACAACTCAGGCGAATGGGTTCCCCAGCGAGTCTGACATCAAAATTTTTCTATCAAATGGCATCTCCCTCAGGAAAATTCGGCAAGAAGTTTGAGGAAAACCGCTACGAATAGCGTCCCTTGTCAAGAAAGTTTATTGACAAAAGAAACTAAGACCAGTTCCTTGGTAGGAAACCAGGATCGAGGGGAAGTTTATATCAGAAACTAAGACCAGTACCTTGGTAGGAAACCAGGATCGAGGGGAAGTTTATATCAGAAACCTAGACCAGTTCCTTGGTAGGAAACCAGGATCGAGGGGAAGTTTATTTCAGAAACCTAAACCAGTTCCTTAGTAGGAAACCAGGATCGAGGGGAAGTTTTACCTTTTCTAAGCATCATTGCTTAGCAAAAGAAGAAGGATGCGCAAGCTGCCATTCTTAACCACCATCAAAATTTCGGGTATTCCAATATTTAATCCTCTTGCACCCCGAATGCCCGAATACCTTTGCCATTCACACCTTCGGGTCCAAGAAGATTAAATAGGGGCATCTTTCATACCCCAAATTTTGACCACTAAGATTTCCCATCATTGTGAAAATCATCATCACAATATGGAGGAACCATCATACCTCATCAGTCTCCCCAAAGATGGGTGAGCATCCACTACAATCAAATTTAGGGTTTCCAGCCCTCTCAGAGCTTTTAGACAAAGGATCAATCAAGAAATGACATGATATTCAACTTTTCTAGCCTCTCAAATATCCACAAGGGATCAAAAGTACTCCCACTTCAAGGATTAAGCACAAGGCTGCTCCCTTCTAGGTGGATCAAGCCTCAAGATCGCCAGTGTCACCAAATTAGGGTTTGGTCGACCAGGGCCTCCAGATGAAAATTTTCCTCTGGGCATGAGCCAATGCTTCAAATCATATCCTAAAATACTCCATGGAACCTCATGGGCCCAAGCATCAAGTCAATTTGACCTCAGGGGATGCATACATCAAAAATCAGGAATTAGGGTTTCTTGACCTAATTCACCCCTAAGTTGACTTTTGGGACAAATCATGAGCCAAGACCTCAAGACATGATTTGAGGGTCTCCAACATACCACATTGATCCATTTGTAACAATGGATTGATCCAGGAAGCTTGATCAGCAAGTCTCAATTTCATCAGTACCACAGTTAGGGTTTCACGAGAAAAGTCAACTGTATCTTTGACTTTTGACCAGGACATGCTCCCAAACCCTAGGACATGATTCAATATACCCTATAACACCCATGGAAGATGACCATCAAGTTTGATTTAGGTCAAGGACATGATTTCCTAAAGGATCGCACGGTTTGGAATTCATCTGACAAAAAGTCAACTGTGCACAAAAGTCAACTTTTACTTTTTCAGATTTTTCACAAAAATGGTTTTTTAACCCTAAAATAATGTTAATGTATGATTTGAATCATCATTCATCAATAAAAATCAAGAAAAGTGGGATAACTTGTAAAAGGGGTAACCATAAAAAACTTAGAAAATTTTCTAAGTTATGAACAAAGTGGCAAGGGTACCAACTTTGGAGGATCATAACTCCTAAACCACAAAGCCATTTTTCCCCATCCAAAGCTTGATTGATAGATCTCATTACCCTCTACAAAAGCTTAAAACTGACCTCCCTCCAAATTCCTCATGGATTTTGAGTTATGAAATGATCAAAATCACAAAAAGTGAAAATGTCACTTTTTTCCAACACTTAGTGAAATTTTCACTAAGTCAGAATCTGCCTTCACTTTTTTCCAAATGTAGGGGAATTTTTCACTTGGATCCAAAAGGTATCAAAACCAAATATGATCAAACAGTTGTTGTATCATATGAGGGCTTTCCAAAATGGCCAAGAACATCACCAAATTCCACTTGGGCCAAGAGATATGACAATGGCAATATGCCTTGCTAAAAACTGCCAAGGCTAGGCAGAATTTTGCATTTTTGCTCGATTTGGAAAAATTAGATAATTCCAAGCCTTGTCATCACTTTGGACACATCTGAGGATCAAATCTAAAGGGGACAAACACTGAGCCAAGCCTCCAAAGTCCTTGGAACAAGAAGTAGCATGCCAAACCTAGAATTGCCTAAAAGAGGGACAAGACTCCAATTTTGGATTGGAGCATTCAATGCATACACCAAGGTGGCATGGACTGAGCCATTTGCAACTGAATTCAGTCAAGACTTATCCAAGACCAAGGGAACCACAGCCTTGTGCCCTAACCTCTAGTCAATGGCTAGAGGAGACTTGGATTCCAAAGTGCAACCATTGGCTAAACCTCTGCTGCAGTTGCCATTCACTATTGCTTGCAAAACAAACTTGCTCTACTATAAATAGAGCTCATTTGTGCTCAGTTTGAGTACACCAAAGCCATCAAATAGATGCTTTCCTCAAAATCTCCTTCTTCACTCCAATTTTGCCTTCCAAAGCAAGTCACTATCGGGTTTTGAGTTTGAAAGCAATTCCAATCAAACCAATCACACACACACCTCATAAACATCATATAGAAGTGATCCAAACACTCACACAACATCTGGAACACCAAAATCACAAAATCACCAGCCAATTGCTCAAGCCTTTGACAGATTTGCAATTGGGGTACCATCTCAAGTTCTAGATCATTTCAATCCATTCCAAGCATCCAGAAACACTCCATGGCACCTAGGGAAGCTATCCAGATCATTGGAACCTAGCTGTAACACATCTAACCTAAAATACGATCACCAGCTACAAGAGGTAAGCATGAGCTCTTCTAACTCTATGATCCATGTATTTTTTGAATATTTGAATTTTGTGATTTTATTTAATTGATTCAAAAATTAATTTCTCTCTGAGTTTTTATGATTTTGAGTTGATTCTTTTTTTAATAATTCACAAAAATGTTAAAATATTTTATTTTACCAAAAAACTCCCAAAAATATTATTTATTTCATATAATTGATATTTTTGCAAAGAATTAATATTTTAATTGTTTTTGACATTTAAAATATTTTTTCCTTCTTGATTTTGCAAATTTTAATGACTTCTAATCATTTTGTAGGTCAAAACATGATTTTTGAAACATTAAGCCAAGACCACAATTTGTTTTCCACATGTTAAACAATTTTGATCATTTTAATTGAATTTTTTTATTCAATTAAAATACATTTTGGAAACAAATTAGGGTTTTGATTAATTCAACCCTCATGAAACCTTTTAAAAAACACTTTGGGCCTCTATTAGAGTGTAAGACCCAATCTTTTGTAAATACAAACCTATTCTTGGGCCTCACTTATTGTATAAGTCCCGTTGTATTTAGAAAAGTTCGACGCGATCATCGTCCATTGAAAAAAACCCTGGGCCTCTCCTCGAGCTATAAGACCCATTCAAAATCTTTTGGGCCTCTATTAGAGTGTAAGACCCAACCCCCTTTGAAAACCAAACCATTTTGGGCCTCAATGCATTGTATAAGACCCACCGCGTTTTCAAAGATCTCGGCGCGATTGCCATTTTCAAACAAATGACCCTGGGGATCTCCTTGAGCTGTAAGCCCCACACTTGTACAAAAATAAATGTTTTGGCCCTCTATTAGAGTGTAAGACCCAATCCCCTTGTATAGAAAACTTCTTGGGCCTCAGTCACTTGTATAAGTCCCTCTGTACAAAACGACAGTGCGATCACTGATAAACCTTGGGCCTCTCCTTGAGCTGTAAGCCCCAACATCTTTTCAAAATACTTTCTCCTTTAATTTTGAATATATTGTTGTTTTCAATCTTTCTTTGTTGAATAACTAACCAAACAGCATAGAAGCTCTACAACCGAGTAAGTGTTTATATGCTTTCTTTATCCGCTTTCATATACATATAACTATATTGTGGGGTTGTTTCACTGTAAGTCTTCTTTCATAAACTCATATCAACTATGTAATACTAGTATAGATATTTAGAGTTTCCCCGGCAACTACGTCTAGCACTAAGCCCTGTTGATCACTCGTAAATAGACAAAACTAGATCCCCATAGGATTACCAGATACAGTATTCCCTCCTCTTGGGGTTAAACAATATGGAGACATAAAAGGCAGCATTCTCGATGAACCCTTTCTCAGACTGTCACCCTTAGACATCGTCAAAGAAACTCTACTCCCCAGAGATGATCTTTTCTCCGTGAATGGCATCTCTTGAGTTTCTTCCAAATTCTCGGACTTTCCTTGCTTGATCTATTCTCTGTGAATAGCCTGTCTTGAATTTCTCGGGGTTTGGGGACCCACAGGCTTCCTAAAAGTATCCCCGCCTCCTCTTGGGCGTTGTACAAGGACCCTACGGCTTTTTAGAAGTTTTCACATCCTCCTCTTAGGCTTCGTATAAGGATTCCTCCTTCGGGAAGAGAGCCTCCTCTTGGGCGTTGTACAAGGACCCTACGGCTTCTTAGAAGTATTCACAGCCTCCTCTTAGGCTTCGTATAAGGATTCTTCCTTCGGGAAGAGAGCCTCCTCTTGGGCTTCGTACAAATTGTCCCTCGGCTTCTTAAAAGTTTCCAGCCTCCTCTTGGGCTTCGTACAAATTGTCCCGACGACCTCCTAGAGGTATAGGAACAGAAATTAGTCATCTTCATAGAACAGTCTTTCAAAGAGTCTAGATCTTTCTACCGTGAACATACTACTACTGTTTCTTTAAGCATAGTACAAAAGATAAAACTCTAGACTTGGACAGTCTAATCTCCTTGAGTCTCGAAGGCATTCTTAAGTAGGGAAAAACACCAGTGGACTCGGACAGTCACCAATACCCTCTGGATTCCCCATTTCCTTAAAGAACAGGAAATAACCCTGATCCTCTAATCAATCCTAAAGCACAACCTTACCTTTAATCAGTCTCTTTATAAGAACTGATTTTCTCTTTTAACAAACCTACTGGACCTGTCACTCAACTGAAACAGCACTCCTTTTAGCCTCTGTCTCGGGCTTCATACGAGATACAAAAAGACTCTCTTGTTGAGTCAATAATCCTTTTAGCCTCTATCTCGGGCTTCGTACGAGATACAAAAAGAATCTCTTGTTGAGTCAATAATCCTTTTAGCCTCTATCTCGGGCTTCGTACGAGATACAAAAAGACTCTCTTGTTGAGTCAATATTCCTTTTAGCCTCCATCTCAGGCTTCGTACGAGATACAAAACACTCTCTTGTTGAGTATAAAAGACTCTCTTGTTGAGTCAATCTTTAGCCTCTGTCTTGGGCTTCGTACAAGACACATCTAAAAAACTCTCTTGTTGAGTCAACCTTTAGCCTCTGTCTTGGGCTTCGTACAAGACACACATAAAAACACCCTCTTGTTGGGCCAATAGCCTCCGTCTTCGGCTTTCAATTCCATTAAGACTGCTACAAAATACATGATTATTGCGCCCATTGAAGATGTTTTCCGCAGTGGAGGGATCATTGATCCATCTAAAGTCAACACTATAATTGAATATGAGTCTGACGAAGATTTACCTGATTTTGTGACGCATGGAGCAGTAGCCCAAAATTGGAGTGTTGTCGATGTCCCTATCATTGTTCCTCTATCTAAGTAATTTTCTTTTTTTGTGTTTTATGCTCCTCGCTCTGCCCAAGGTGAGAGAGTTGTTGTGAGGGCTTTATTTTCATAATTCCCTTTGCTCTGCCCAAGGCAAAGGTGATTTTCTGATAGGGCTTTTGTTTGAAAAACTGCTATTATTAATAAAATTATCATTTTGTGATTCCATCTTATCTGTCTTTTTACTTTTCTATTTTTCTGGAAAATGGTAATCATAAAAAACAAAAAAAAATCTAATCACCTTGCATATTTGTGCACACACTTTCATATTCACAAAATTCTAAAATAAAGCAAAATCACATGTGCAGATTACTGCACGAACAAACAATCAAAAACAATGACTCAATGTCTTCTCCAAACTAAGAGTTTTCTGTGTTCGAAGCCGAAGAAGAGGAAGAAGGGGAGATTCCAGATGAGATCTCCCGGTTAATTGAGAATAAAGACAAAGCCATTCAGCCTCACAAGGAGCCTGTAGAGGTCATCAACTTGGGAACAGTGGAAAACCGTAAAGAGGTGAAGATTGGAGCATTGCTCATGCCTGCTGTGAAAGAAAGATTAATTGAATTACTTAAGGAGTACGTGGATGTGTTTGCTTGATCATGCCAAGATATGCCTGATCTTGATACCGATATAGTGGAGCATCGATTTCCTCTAAAGCCAAAGTGCCCTCCAGTCAAGCAGAAACTCATAAAGACTCGCCGGAACATGGCCTTGAAAATTAAAGAAGAGTTATAGAAGAAAATTGGTGCAGGTTTCCTCATCACGTCTAAATACCCATAATGGTTAGCCGATATCGTGCCTGTTCCGAAGAAGGATGGTAAGGTCCGCATGTGCGTTGATTACCGAGACTTAAACAAAGCTAGTGTGAAGGATGACTTTCCTCTACCACACATTGACATGTTGGTGTAGCGAGCGATTTTTGTCGGTGACGCGACCACCTTATCGCTGGTTTTTGGGTTTCTCCCCACAATGAGGACGGGGTGCTATTTTCTGATTTCTTATTTATCTTGTGAAGCTGGAAGGGAAAGGGAAGCTATCTAAAACTAACCTTGCACACAGATGTTTAACTGAACAAACGTTTAAAGAGATTGGGGGGTCCGGGGTCAGGTTATACAATGGGGAGTTGTCAATTACCCATCCTACATGTGGTTATCCACTGGATATTAGCTTTAGGTTTCGCTTTGTACTTGATGGTGTTTATCCGTTAATGGGTTGGGAAAGTTTCTTAGGAAGTATGAGTGAGTGAATGAGTTTTTGTTGATTTTCGGATTTTTCCCGATGTTTTTGGTAAGGTACTAGACCTAAGTTTTGATTGGTATGAAGGTACTGGACCTAGAGTTTTTGATTAGTATGCTCGCTAAGATTTCGCAATCTTATGCCTACGTATTCCCGTTTAAACGAAACAGGGAAATCACAGCAATCGTAGTTCCTCCTATTCTAAGGGAGAAAAAAGATGTTTTGGTGTCTTGTTCAAAGCCCAAGATTGAAGCTAAAAGGTTTTGAGTGAGAGAGAAATTGTCATCTCTAAAGAGGGATTGGAATTCCTCTGAGGGGATTGTTGATTTTTGTGTTCCTTGATCAAAGCCCAAGGTTGAATTTAAGAGGTTGATTGAGTCCACTAGGGAAGTCCTTATACAAAGCCTAAGAGGAGGCTGGAAAAGGCTGACTCAACAAGAGAGTGTTTATTTGTCTTGTACAAAGCCCAAGATTAAGGCTAAAAATGAGACTGACTCTTTGTGGGTTATCATTATACAAAGCCTAAGAGGAGGCTAAAAGTTTGATTTTTCTGGGGAAAATGTTCTATCTGTCTTGTCCAATGCCCAAGATTGAGGCTAAAAGCGGTTTCGACTTCGTTGGGGAGGGTTTATATGTGTCTTGTAAAAAGCCCAAGATAGAGGCTGAAAAGAAATTTAACTGACTCTGGTGAGGATATTTTTATGTGTCTTGTATAAAGCCTAAGATTGAGGCTAAACTAAGACTTTACTGACTTGGCTGAGGGTATTTTAGGTATCTCGTGCAAAGCCCAAGATAGAGGCTAAAATGAGTTTTCACTCTGCTGGAGAGTATTATCTGTCTTGTATAAAGCCCAAGATTGAGGCTGAAATATATTTGACTCTGCTTAGGGAATTACTTCTCCTAGCCTAAAAGAAGGTTGGTTATGAATATTTATGTCTTGTACAAATCCCAAGATTGAGGCTGAAAGGGTTTGACTCAACAAGAGAGTGCTTTTATCTGTCCTGTACAAAGCCCAGGATTGTGGCTGAACAAGCTGGAGAAATCATTATACAAAGCCTAAGAGGAGGCTAACTCCTGCTAGGGGAACTCATTATACAAAGCCTAAGAGGAGGCTAAAAAATATTGACTCAACAAGAGAGTGTTTTTTATCTGTCTCGTACAAAGCCTGAGATTGAGGCTAAAAAGTCGACTCAACAAGAGAGTACTGAAAGGTGATTGACTCAACAAGAGAGTCTGGAAGAGTGATTGACTCAACAAGAGAGTCTGAAAAGTGATTGACTCAACAAGAAAGTCTGAAAAGTGATTGGCTCAACAAGAGAGTCTGAAAAGCTTAGCTCTGCTGGGGGAGAATCATTGTACAAAGCCCAAGAGGAGGCTGATTGTGCTGAGGAAAGGTCATTATACAAAGCCTAAGAGGAGGCTAACTTCTGTCGGGGATTATTGAGATCCTGAGGCAGGTCCAAATGGGGAATTAACTCTTACTGAGGATTACAGAAGAGTTGGGGTATCAGATGCCTTGAGGCTCTGATTTGAGATAGTGTTATTTGATGCTAAACTGACCCTGGCTAGGGAATTTATATGAGAGAGACTGGATTTTAGAACCCAGGGGTTTTATCTCTACTGGAGATTGATCGGGAATGATCAGGGTTTCTTCCTATGTTTTATACGGAACTTGAGAATGTCTTTGAGACTCAAGGGGATTTAGATTGTCCAAGTCTATTGGTGTGGAAGAGTTTTATCTTTTGTATTATGCCCAAGAGGAGGCAGGAGTTTTAAGGGATGAGAATTGATCGTGAATGCTGGATCAAATCCTATAGAATCAGGTCGCCAAGTGCGTCAGGGATGCTGGTCGTATGGAGAGGAGGGGGTGTACCTGCAAGGTACTCCGACGCTCAAGTAAGAAAGGGTCAAAGAAAAGGAGCAAGTACAAAGTATGAATTCTTAGGGTGAATATTGGATACCTGACCCTCTCAAGCGAGAGGGTTTATATAGAGCCCCCAGCACATGGCCTACGGTCCTATTTTCGGGGCGAAATAACTGTTTCCCCCAAAGAATAGGCAACCACCCAAACTAGCCGTTACGTCGGGCAGGGTGCTCGAAACTAGCCGTTGTGTCGGGCACGGGCATGGTTTTGGGCACCTGCCCTTGACTGTTCGGGGAGCGAGGAAGTCGTGCGTGACGGGCATCAAAATCCGGGGAGGAACATTGCGTTCTTGCCCGGTTTGAAGGGCAAAAAGGTAACTTTCGCCCCCCTCTGTGGGTTGGACTTAAGCAACTTTGGCCGCTCTAGAGCAGAGGCGGATTGGGCCAATTCTAGCCATTGGTCCAGCCTAGAACAAGAGCCCCCCAAGTCGTTGCTCCCGAGCATGGGAGTGATGACTTAAGGACTGCTTGTTGCTCCGGGGAGCCAGTATGGAGTCGTCGTATAAAGACGAAGAGGATCGTCTCAAAGTGCTCGAGACCCCAGATGTTCGTGAGATTCGTGGTCGTGACATTATTGCCCAGTGTTCGGGGAGACTAATGGTCAGACAGAATCGGAAACGTTGGGTTGCCACGTGTGCCTCGAGCTCCGTGTGGCAGTTGATAGGCAATGATGGCTAGTGGGTAGTCATTATGGCCTACGAGCGCGTGTTTGCACGTGCCCCTTTGTATAAAAGGGGGGAAATCGTTCCATTTGGAACTTTTTAGTCTGATTTCTCTTTGCTTCCTTCAAGCTTTTGCCCGACACCGTTTTCTGCTTCTCCGACCACCGTTACAAGCTTTCGAGCAGCACTTTCTTCTACTCAAAACAAGTAAGTGTTCTGATCCTTTGCTTGTTCTACTTCTGTTAGTTGTTAATGGTAGATTGCATGCGGTTAGGTCTAGCTTTAGAGGACAAAACGAGTGAGTCTCCGGCGATTGTTGGTGGTGGACGGTGGCTGTGCCATTTTTCTACTTCTAACATGTCACCGGAGTTGGTAGTATGTTTTGGTTGACGGCGTCGTCGCGATGGTGACGCTTGTGTAACCGTCGAGACTTTTTGTCTTCTGGGTGGATGATGAGTTTCCCGGTAGAACGCTCCCAGATTCCGGTGAAGCTTTGCGATTTCCGACGAAGCTTCAAACGGAAAATGGGTATGAGTGCGGGGAAGCTCCTCGCTGGGGGATGATTCGTTTCGAGCGTCTCCTCACGGGGAGGTTTCAGCTCCATATTTGATGTTAGGGCTTAGGTCGGGGACCTCGTCCTCAGCCCTTTGCGCGCCCTTTCACTTGACTTAGCGGTGGAAGGGTGGATTTGATTTGTTGTCGAATTCACTTTCTTCTCTGCTTTTCAGGTGATCGACATGGCGACGGGGCCAGATAGAGAAGTTATTTTAGACACCCCTAAGGAGGAAACAAGATCCTCAGACAACAGTAGCTCGACGGCTTCGAGCTCTCCAAGTGATGTCGGGGAAGAAGAGGTTCGGGACGATATGGACGAGGATGTTGCTGATGATTCCGCGGAGGAATGGGAGGTGGTCGAGCCTGCTGAGCACGTGTCCAAGCTTGTGGGGGATGTTTTTACTGAAGTCAGGCCGGAGGGAGAGTGGAAGGTGCACTTCCCTTCCGAGGACGAGCGTGTCTGCACAAGCTTCGGGGACCGCTTTATGATGTACGAATATGCCTTCAAGGAGCTGGGCTTGAGGCTGCCGTTCACCGATTTCCAGCAGTCAGTGTTCGAGCATTTGAGGTTGGCCCCCACGCAGCTGCATCCGAACTCTCTGGCCTTTATCTGGGCGTTTGAGATGGTGTACGAGCATCTTGCCATAGGGACTACTCTCCCTCTGTTCTTCACTGTCTTCCATCTTCAGCGGCAGCTGTCGGGGAGGAAGTACGGTTGGGTTTCGTTGAAGCAGCCCCGCAAGCTGTTCAAGCCTTTTTCGGAGTCAATAAGGACGTTCAAGGAACGTTATTATGTCGTTGAACCCTTGTCCGAAGCTGCTCAGGATAACACATACGTCTGGGAGATAGAGGTTGACGAGGACGGGAACGAGCTGAACGACGAGGAAGGGAGGTATATTGGGCAGAGACTTTACAAGTTCCCCATCCACTGGTCACCCGACCACTTCACCAAGGAGCCCAGTGATTATGTCTTCCAACCGAGCGAGTTGCTCGGGCAGGACGCCGCGGCGTATGAGGCGCTGGTGAACTGGGTCAACTCCTTCCGGCTTGCTGAGTGCTGGACGAGCAAGGGCAGCCCGATCTTCGAGGAGGACGGAGCCAGAGAGTTGAGCGTAGATTCATCAATGTTAAGGCACTACTGGAGTGCAAGACTCCTGCGGACACTGAGAAGCTGCTCGGTAGTCTTAGTTATTTGGATTTTGTTCATGTCATTTCTTTTTCTCGTATCTAACGCGTTTGTGTTTTGTTTGTGCAGGTGAGATGCCTCAGGCTCATGATCGGGTTGTGAGGAATGCTCTGGCAAGGAACAAAGTTGGAACGGCTCCTCCGAAATCTCGGTTTTCTAGTGGCCGTGTTCCTTCTCCGGTGCAATCTGCTGCGGGGACCTCCACTTCCCCCACTCCTGCCTCCCGAGGATCTCCCCTGCCTTTAGCCGGGCGTCCCAAGCAGCCAAGGATAACTGATGTCGTGGACCTTACTCGGGTAGCGGAGAAAGGGAAGTTCGAGATTCCTACATGCATCCTTGATAGGAGGTTTTTCGAAGGTAACTCTTTAGTCGTTCCCTGGGCGGAATCTCTTCGCTTGGAAGGTATGGATCTCCCGAGCAAGAGGGCGTTGGTGGCCCAAGACGCTTCTGCCTTGGTCAGGATGCTAGAGATGGTAGTTATTTATGCTGAAGGGGACTCTGCAACTGAGTCCGAACTCAAGGTTGCCCGTGCTTCTGTGGCATCCCTCAAGGAAGAGGTTAAGGGTGCTGGCGAGGCTCGGAAGAAGGCTGAAGAGGAGGCGGCAGGCTGAAGGAGGAGAATTCTACGCTTGCGGCGGAGAAAAAAGTTGCCGAGGAGCTGATCAGGGAGCTGAGGGAGGTCAATGCCCCAGGTGTCGACGAGCTGGACGATGTAAGAAATTTGAAGACTAGATCCGAGCTAGTTGCTCGTATGCTGCTTGCCGAAGATGATGGCATCGCCGTTACGGAGGAGTCCTTCAGAAACGCCGTGGCTCAGCTGCGGGTGGTGAACCCTGGGCTTGAAATTTCTGCCGAGGGTACTCACTACCTAGCGCATATTGAGGATGGCCGTATCGTCGTGCCCGACGGTCTCCTTGGAAGTACCCCTGAGGATCAGCCCGCAGAGGATTAGAGACCCGAGCCAGAGCCTGCCGAGCATGCTGATGAATGAGGAGGTTATTATTTTGATGTTGTTGTATTTTGTCTGGCCTGCGTGCCATGGAACCATTGTAATTTATTTTCTTTTCGGGGGGGAGCTTGGCCCCCTTTTGATGTAATTAAGTACAATTGTGGCCCTCGTGGTCACCCATTATGTTAACCTATTATATTTCTGGCTTTGTCCGCTGCACGATTTTACTTGCGTTTGTTTTTGCTAAGTGTTGTATGCATGCTCGCTGCGAATGTATGTCCGCCCGTGTTAGGGGGTATTTGACTAGTGTGAATATTTTGGGGGGATTTCTCGTAATAGATGTGTTTGGAAGTGTGGGGAACTGGTCAAACGGCCGGGGAATATCCTGGCCGGGGAGCGGAGCTCAGGTCGCGTTTGAGGCCTGAGTTCGCGGTGTGAACGTCCCATTGCGAGCTGGGGTTCTGCCAATCATGGTACTTTGACAACGGCGATGCTCGGTCGAGGACCGCTGTCGAGCAGTTATCCGGCTCGTTACTAAGCAGGGTTCTGCTTTAATCGTATGTGACGCTTGTACCTAGACGCGCATAGAGGTCGGTAGCTGACGTTCGTCTTTGTGACGGGTCGAACTAAGGATTTAGCTGTAATATTGTTTTAGCTTTTCAGCGTTCCATGGTCGAGCAAGTTCTTCCCCAGTGAGATGTTCTAGGTTATAGGCCCCATTTTCCGTCTTTGCCCGGACGCGATAGGGTCCTTCCCAATTGGCTGCTAGTTTGCCTTCGCGAGAGTCTTTGTGGTTTCTTCTTAGAACGAGGCTTCCCACGTCGAACTCTCGCCGTATCACCTTGGCGTTGTGCCTGATGGTAATTTTTTGTTTTAGTGAGGCTTCGCGGAGGGTTGCCCTAATTTTGATTTCCTCGACGAGGTCGAGCTCTTCTCTTAAAGATTCGTTGTTCATCTCCTCGTCTAGGGGTGACTCTGTACGCCTAGAGGGCACGTGAACTTCGACGAGAATTACAGCCTCGGTTCCGTGTGCTAGGCAGAAAGGTGTTTCCCCGGTCGTTGAGTGTGGAGTTGTACAGTATGCCCAGAGCACGCTATGTAGTTCCTCGACCCATGCCTTCTTTGTTTCGTCCAGCCTTCGCTTGAGGCCTCAAAGGATGACTTAGTTAGCTGCCTCAGCCTGCCCGTTTGATTGGGGGTTCTCGACATATGCGAAGTGTTGCTTCGTGCCCAGTTGGGCGACGAAGTCCTGGAACTTCCTGTCCGTGAATTGTGTCCCGTTGTCCGTTACTATCGCTTGGGGAATACTGAAACGTGCAAGGATGTTTCATTTGTAGAAACGCAGGATGTTGAGGGCAGTTATTTTGGCTAGAGCTTCTACTTCTATACATTTTATGAAATAGTCCACTCCCACTATGAGATATTTGTTCTGAATTGATCCTACCACGAAGGGTCCTAGGATGTCTAGGCCCCACCAGGCAAATGGCCATGGGGAGGACATAGCCTTGAGCTCGTTAGGCGGAGCCAGGTGCATGTCCCCGTGCCGTTGGCATTTATCGCATTTCTTCACGTGTTCTTTTGCGTCGTTTTGCATGGTTGGCCTGTAATATCTAGCACGGAGAGCCTTTCGAGCATGGGACCTTCCACCAAGATGTTGGGCGTTGATTCCTTCGTGGATTTCGCGCAGGATGTGTGCGGTCATTTCCTCCTTAACACATTTGAGCAGCGGAATGGAGAATCCCTGTCTGTAGAGTGTATCTTCGACCAAGACATAAGAGCAGGCTCTTCGCCTGACTATGCTGGCCTCCTTTGGGTCGGACGGGAGTTCGTCTTTGGCGAGGTAGTTGTAGACTGGGGTCATCCAACAGTTGTTGTCGCTGATCACTTGCACGTCGAGTGTCAGGGAGACCTTCTCGATGCTGGGTCGAGGAAGTACTTCCTGTATGACGGACTTGTTTCCGCCTTTCTTCTTCGTGCTGGCTAGTTTGGATAGCAAGTCTGCTCGTACGTTATGTTCGCAGGGAACATGTTTCACTTCCACTGTTGTGAACTTCGCCATTTCCTTCTTCACCAGGGCCAAGTATTTAGTCAGGTTGTCATTTTTGGCTTGGTATTCACCCTGGACCTGGAGGGCCACGATTTTTGAATCCGTGCAAATGACGACTTCTTGTGCGCCCAGGTCCTCGGCAAGGTGTAGCCCAACGAGGAAGGCTTCGTATTCTGCCTGGTTATTGGAGGTTGGGAAAGACAGCGTGAGTGACACCTTGACGATAATTCCTTCGTCGCTCTCCAGTATGATGCCTGCGCCGCTTCCTGCTGAGCTTGACGCACCGTCGATGAAGATGGTCCATCTGCGTGCTCCGCTCGCGGGGGAGTCTGCGAACGTCATCTCTACGACGAAGTCGGCCAGAGCTTGGGCCTTGAGGGATTTTCTGCCTTCATATTGGATGTCGAATTCGGACAGTTCCAGCGACCATTTGAGCATACGAGCCGACCATATCTGGTCGTCCGAGCAGCTGCTTTATGGGCTGGTCTGTTCTAACCACGATCGTGTGAGCCAGGAAGTAGTGTCTTAGCCTCCTGGCTGCGTTGATGAGGGCCAGTGCCACCTTCTCTATCTGTTGGTATCTTAACTCCGGTCCTTGCAGCGCTTTGCTCATGAAATAGATGGGCTTCTGCCCGTCAGGCATCTCGCAGATGAGAGCGGCACTAACTGCTTCGGTCGCAACGGCTAGGTATAGGTATAATGTTTCACCGTTGTCTGGTCGAGAGAGGACTGGTGGCTCTGAGAGTGCCCGTTTCAGATGGAGAAGGGCCTTATCACACTCCTCAGTCCATTCGAATGTTGCCTCTTTGCGGAGGAGTTTGAAGAATGGCAGGGCGCGCTGGGCGGACTTGGCCACGAAACGAGATAGTGACGCGAGTATCCCGTTGAGGGACTGGATGGATTTTTTGGACTTGGGAGTAGGAAACTCGGAGAACGCCCGGAATTTGTCGGGATTGGCCTCGATTCCTCGTTCCATTAAGTAGAAGCCGAGGAATTTGCCTGCCCGGACTCCGAACGTGCATTTCTCCGTATTAAAACGCATTTTGTATTTCCTGGCCTGTTCAAAGACCTTTCTCAAGTGGGCAGTATGATCGGTTTCCTCGTGGGATTTTACGATCATGTCGTCCATGTAGACTTTGAGCATGTCGCCTATTTCTCCTCGAAACACTTTGTTCATCATTCGTTGGTACGTTGCTCTGGGGTTTTTCAGGCCGAAGGGCATTACATTGTAGTAATAGTTTCCCAATTCGATCATGAAGGCCGTATATTTTTTGTCGGACATTGCCATTGGGATTTTATTGTAGCCCGAGTAGGCGTCCATGAACGATAAAAGTTTAAAACCAGCAGAATTATCAACAAGTTTATCAATATAGGGGAGGGGGTAGGCATCCTTCGGGCATGCCTTATTGAGATCGGTATAATCAATGGACATGCGCCATTTTCCATTAGATTTTTTAACTAATACAATATTGGACAGCCAAGTGGTGTACTTGGCTTCTGAAATAAATTTGGCCTCAAGGAGGTCCTTTACAGCTTTTTCAGCAGCCTCCGTTTTCTCCGGGGACTGCTTCCTCCTACGTTGTGCTACGACTTTGATGGCCGGGTCGATGGTCAGCTGGTGACAAGCAACGGATGGATCCAAGCCGGGAATTTCCGTGGCGCTCCATGCGAAGAGGTCGGCATTCTCTTGGAGGCAGCTTCGAGCTGCTTCCTCGCGATGTCAGGCAGGTCTGCTCCGATCTTCACTCCTCATTGGGTGTCTCCACTGAATAGGACTATCTCGATGTTGCCATCCGGGATTGGGTGCATCGGATGGGAGCTACTGCTGGATGACGTGGACGGGCCTGCTGAAGCTGCTCGTTCCTCCTGTTGGTCCTCGGGGAAGCGACTGTCGAGGTCGATAGAGTCGACCTGGGGCAGGGGCTTGGCCTCCTCGGAGCTGCTTGGCAATGCTGGCTTGCTCGACGCTTTTGGCCTGGGCGCAATGGTGCTGAGCCCCTTTGTAGCTGCTTCGAAACACCGTTGGGCAGCTTCTATATCGCCGTGGAGGGTGGCAACCATCCCTTTTGAAGTGTAATAATTCATCTTCAGGTGGACGGTTGAGGGCACTGCTACCAACTCGGCTAGAGTCGGCCTTCCGAAAATACATTGGTAGAGCGACGGGCAGTCGATTACCAGAAATTGCACCTTGATGGATCTAGCTGTTTCAGCTGGACCGAAGGTCACGATCAGCTTGACGTATCCCCACGGCTTGGTTACAGATCTGTTGAATCCCTGTAAATCGGACCCTACGTAGGGGGTAAGGTGCGATTCGTCCAGCTGAAGTGTTGAAAACAGCTGGGAATACATGATGTCGACCGAGCTACCCTGGTCGACGAGTATCTTACAAACGTCGAAGTTCGCCATCCGGGCTCTGACGAGCAATGGTATACTTGAGTTTGGGGAGCCGCCGAGGAGTTCCTCCCGATAGAAGGAGATGGGGACGGAGCCCTTCTGTGCCCGATCAAGCGTGGTCACTTTGCTGGAGCTTGTGTTGATCAGGTGTTTGAACTTCCGTTTCACGGAGGCCATGGTGACCTTGTTGAAACCCCCGCCAGAGATGATCATGGCGGAGGGAAATGTCTCCCACGTGCTGTGGGCCAGGAAATATGCAGGGGTGTTGAGCCCGTCAGGGACGTTGAAGTCCTCGGGTCACGATATGGACATAACAACCTGTATGTTGGTGTCTTCCGAGGAGGGTACCTCCTCCTCGACCTTCTTGGACTCCTGGGCGTCTTGCCGAGGAGTGTCCTTCTTCTTCGTGAACTGCTTCAGGTGGCCGTCCCTGATCAGTATTTCAATGGCATCCTTCAGATGGATGCAGTCCTCCGTGGTATGGCCGTGACTTTTGTGGAAACGGCAGTATTTTGATTTGTCCACGTTTGGTCTGTTCGGAAGCTATTTGGGGAAGCGGACCCCAGCCTGTTTGAACTCCGAATTGGCACATTCGGACAAGATCTTTTCCCTGGAAACGATCAGGGGAGTGTAGTCATGGAACCGCCCGGAGGGGCCCTTGCTGTCACGGGAATCCCGAGGACGGTCCTCGCGCCTCCGGTCACCTCGACGAGATGTCGAAGCTTCTTCTCCTTTGAATGCCCGAGCGTTCTCCTGATGGCGGGATGCTCGTACGTGGTTGGCCGCAACCTTCTCTTCATACTGAATGTGTGATTGGGCTTTGAGGAGGAGGGCGTCTAAGTTCCTCGGTGGCGCGAGGCCAATGGCTTTAGAAAACTCAGAGCCTAGGCGGAGCCCCTGGTCGAGCAAAAACTTCTTCATTTCGCCCGTCGTCGGGACCTGCACTGCTTCTTTGTTGAACCTCTCGATATATGCGCGGAGAGGTTCATCTTTACCCTGGATTATGGCTCCCAGAGAGGCCTCAGTTTTGGGGGTGGCAGCGAGATGCTGTAAAGTGCCGCGAGAACATCCTGCCCAGCTGTCTCCACTAGGTAATGGACTCTTCGGGCAGTTGTTTATACCATGTCATTGCTCCCTTCTGAAGCGTGGTCGGGAACAGTCTGTATTTGATGGCGCCCCATACGCCGTGCTCGTCGGGGTCGGTGGTCCCGTCGTATGTGCCAAGTGACGGGGGTTTCTCCAACCCTTTTGGGAGACGGGTATCCAAGATCTCCTGGGACAACGGGTCGTGAGGCTCGTCGTCGTCACTAAAACTGGTGTATGGTGGGGACCGGACGGGATGCTCACGTCGGTGGTTCCTTCGCGGGGAAGGTGAGCGGTTCCTTCGAGGAGAAGGTGAATGGTTCCTTCGAGGAGAAGATGAGCGGGCCCGTCCTTTGGACTTGATCGGGGGAGATAGCTCGTTCCTCCGAGTCCTCTTGTGGTCGTGAGCGTGCTAGTCATGCGGGGAGATCTGTTCGCGCTTTCGGGCTACGCAAGGGTCAGGCTCTTGGCGCAGCCTTCGGTCGATTTCTCTCCGGGGCTGTGGACTTCTTGATCGTCGCTAGTTCCTCCGCGTAAGAGGGGATCTTGGACGGCGAGACTCTTCCAGTGCCCCGATCCTTTCGTTTTGCTGCTGGATCAGGGAGTTAGTTTTGTTGATCACCTCCAGGAGGGCTGCTACGGCCGGGTCGACATTGGGCTGAACAGAAATGGGCTGGACGTCAAGTGATGGTTGATCGTTGTTGCGGTCAGCAGGGGTAGGGGAAGGAGAAGCAGTGGCTCCATCCCTGAGGAAACGGGCATCTCGGAGGAGAGATGACTGGCCGTCAACGTCAGATTTGTTGACGGGGAGGATGGTGGTTTGGAGAGCATCCTTGGAGCGATCTTGGGAGGCCATGATCGTGATGATGTTTGAGAATTGTTTTGATCTTCGATTACTGAGGAAAAAAAGATTGGGAAAACAAAGTTTCCCACAGATGGCGCCACTGATCGTGAATGCTGGATCAGATCCTGTAGAATCAGGCCGCCAAGTGCGTCAGGGATGCTGGTCGTATGGAGAGGAGGGGGTGTACCTGCAAGGTACTTCGACGCTCAAGTAAGAAAGGGTCAGAGAAAAGGAGCAAGTACAAAGTATGAATTCTTAGGGTGAATATTGGATACCTGACCCTCTCAAGCGAGAGGGTTTATATAGAGCCCCCAGCGCGTGGCCAACGGTCCTATTTTCAGGGCGAAATAACCTTTTCCCCCAAAGAATAGGCAACCACCCAAACTAATCGTTACGTCGGGCAGGGTGCTCGAAACTAGCAGTTGTACCGGGAACGGGCATGGTTTCGAGCACTTGCCCTTGACTGTTCGGGGAGCGAGGAAGCCGTGCGTGACGGGCATCAAAATCCGGGGAGGAATGTTGCGTTCTTGCCCGGTTTGAGGGGCAGAAAGGTAACTTTCACCCCCCTCTGTGGGTTGGACTTAGGCAACTTGGGCCGCTCTGGAGCAGAGGCGGATTGGGCCAATTCTAGCCATTGGTCCAGTCCAGAACAAGAATCAGCCCTAAATTGGTCTGAGATTTGACACTGGAGAGACCGCTCTATCAAAGGATGACTAAGTTCTGTCTTATACCTTTAAGAGGTCTTCATGGTCCTTGTATTAAGCCCAAGAGAAGGCATGGGAACTTCTAAGAAGCCGGAGGGTCCTTGTACAAAGCCCAAGAGGAGGCGGGGATGATTTTAGGAAGCATGTGGGTCCCAAACATAGAAAAGTTCAAGAAATGCTATTCACCGAGAATAGATCATTTAGTGAAAGTTCTGAGGTTTGAAGAAACTCAAGAGATGCTATTCACCGAGAATAGATCAACTACGGGAGTAGAATTTCTTTGACAATTTCTAGGGTGACAATCTGAGAAAAGGTTCACGAAGAATACTGCCTTTCTCTTTGTTCCATATTGTTTAAGCCCAAGAGAAGGCAAGACTGTATCTGGAAGTCCTATGGGGATCTAATTTTGACTGTATTTAAAGAGTGACCAACATGGCTTTACCTAGTTCTAGACCTAGTTGTCGGGGAAAACTCTAAATAACTATACTAGTATATATACAGTTGATATATGACAAGTATCTAAAAGGATATGAAAGAAGACTTACAGTGCGCAGCTTCCCACAATACAGTTATGTATATTAAAGCATGTAAATAAAAGCAGATAAAACTTACAGGTGAGCAAGCTTCCATGCTGTATTGTTAGTGGTCCAAAGAAATTAAAGAAATTTTTTATAACAACATATATATATTTGAATCTAAATCAAAAGAGAATTTATTTTTGAAAAGATTGTTGGGGCTTATACTCAAGGAGAGGCCCAAGGTTTAACAGTGATCGCACTGTTGTTTTGAAAATCATAACGGAACTTTCACAACGACTGAGGCCCAAAAAGGTTTTCTGTACAAAGGGGTTGGGTCTTACACTCTATTAGAGGCCCAAAGATTTATTTTTGTACAAGTGATGGGGCTTACAACTCAAGGAGAGGCCCAGATGATTTCTGTTTGAAAATTGGCGATCGCGCCGAGATTTTTAACGTATCGGGACTTATACAATATCTGAGGCCCAAAAAGGTTTATGTACAACAAAGGGTTGGGTCTTACACTCTATTGGAGGCCCAAAGTGTGTTTTTTAAAAAAAGGAATGGGACTTATAGCTCAAGGAGAGGCCCAAAATTATTTGATTTTTGAACTGGCGATCGCGCCGTGGTTTTTGAAATTGCACTGGGTCTTATACAATAGCTGAGGCCCAAATTATTTTGGTTTAAAAAAGGGATTGGGTCTTACGCTCTATTAGAGGCCCAAAGTGTTTGAAAATTTAAAATTGGGAAGAAACCCTAACTTTAAATAAATTGTTATTTTTCAAAGGAAATTAAATGAAAAAATGATATTAAATACCATATATATTCAAAAAATAAGTTGTACACTCTAAAAAATATTTTGAAAAATCACGTTTAATTACATGAGAGTTTGAAATTCAATTGGTTTTGAAAGATCAAAGTGGGAATTCCATTTAAAAATGTTTAAAAACAAATAAAATGAAATTAATTACAAAAATTCTAACTATATTAAATAAATAATATAAATTGGATTTTTTTTCAAAATAAAATATTTAAACATTTTAGTGAATTTTGAGAAAAAGAATTAATTCAAAAACATAAATATTCAGGGAGAAATTAATTTTTGAATCAATTAACAAAAATAACTAAAATTCAAAATTTTGAATTATGGCGCCAAGAACACCAAGTTCTTACCCGCGCCCTCTGTTTTTTTAGATTTGCATTTTCTCACTTTTATCCATGATTTCTCAATGGTTTTGCACGATTCGAGTACCAATCTTATTCGCTTTTGAACAAGGATCACAACCACATAGTTTAATTACATTTATATTGAGTATTGAGTGAGAAATCAGAAGAAAATCTCAAGAACCCTAATTTCTGCATGAACACAATGAAATCTCATACAAGATTGATTCATGGCAATTGATTGAGGGTTATCACTCCATACATGATTATGAACATGTGAGAAAATTATTGTGCAGTAAAATATGCATGCATCATGGAGTTTGAAGAGTTCATGCTTACCTCTTGCAGCTGGTGATCGAGTTCTAGGTTTGAGATGTTATAGCTAGGTTCCAATGATCTGGACAGCTTCCTTAGGTGCCAAGGGATGTGTTTGAATGCTTGGAGTGGATGGAAATGATCTGGAACTTGAGATGGTACCTCAACTGCAAACCTGTCATGAACTTGAGCAATTGGCTAGTGATTTTGTGAAATTAATGTTCCAGATGTTGTTTAAGTGTTTGGATCAATCATATATGATGTTTATGAGGTGTGTGTGTGATTGGTTTGGTTGGAATTACTCTCAAACTCAAAACTCGATGGTGACTTGCTTTAGAAGGCAAAATTTGGAGTGAAGAGGTGATTTTGAGGAAAGCATCAGTTTGGGTGCTTTGGTGTACTCAAACTGATCACAATTGAGGTCTATTTATAGTGTGTCAAGTTTGTTTTGGCAACAATAGTGAATGGCAACTAGTACAGGTCTATGGCGAATTGTGATCAAATGGAATCTCAAGTCTCCTCTAGCCATTGACTTGAGGTTAGAGCACAGGCCTAAGGTTCTTTGGTTCAAGGATAAGTCTTGACTGAACTTGGATAACGTTGTCTTGATGAATGCCACCTCTATGCAATAGTTAAATGCTTTGAAACAAAATTGAATATTTGAAGCATCTTTGAATTTAGGAGTGTCATGCCTAAACATAGATCCATGGACTTGGGAGGCTGATAGATCAGTGTTTGTCCCTTGGTTGTGCCCTCTTGAGGTGTGCAAATGGATAACCATGCTTGTTGTTGCACAATTTGATTAAATCGAGCCCTAATGTACAAATATGCCTTGCAAAACAGTTTGCAGCAAGGCATGTTGTAGCTGTCATAACCTCTAGCTCAGGTGGAGTTTGATGGAGTCCTTGGTCATTTTGGAAAGCTGATATATCCTATTTCAACATGATGTACAACTTTGGTTTTGAATCAACCTAAATTACAACGAAAAATTCCTCTACATTTTGGAAAAAATAAGGTAGACTCTGACTTAGTGAAAATTTCACTGAAGTGTTGGAAAAATGTAATTTTCATGTTTTCAGCCATTTTGATCACTCCATAACTTAAAATCCACGAGGAATTGGAGTTTGATGTAGTTGAAGATTTTGTAGAGTGTAGCAAGACCTACAAATCCAGCTTTGGATCACCCAAAATGGTTGCTTGGATCTCATGTTATGGTCCTTGGAAGTTGGTACCCTAGCCACTTTGTTCCATAACTTAGAAAAATTCTAAGTTTTTTATGGTTACCCCTTTAACAAGTTAACTCACTTTCTTTGATTTTTCTTGATGAATGATGATTCAAATCACATATTAACATTGATTTAGGGTCAAGGAACCATAATTGTGAAAAATTCCAAAAAGTCAAACTTGATTTTGTGCACAGTTGACTTTTTATCGGACGGAATCCAAACGGTGTGATCCTTTGTAAAATCAAGTCCTTGACCTAAATAAAACCTAATGGATATATTCCATAGGTGTTATAGGGTGTATTGAATCATGTCCCAAGGTTTGGGAGCATGTCTTGATCAAAAGTCAAAGGTATAGTTGACTTTTTCCTCAAAACCCTAGTTGTAGTCCAGATGAAATTGAAACTTGTGGATCAAGCTTCTTGGATCAATCCATTGTTGCAAATGCATCAATGTAGTGTATTGGAGACCCTCAAATTAATTCTTGAGGTCTTGGCTCATGTTTTGTCCCAAAAGTCAACTTAGGGGTGAATTAGGTCAAGAAACCCTAATTCTTGATTTTTTGGATAAGTGCATCCCCTGAGGTTAAATTGACTTGATTATTGGGTCCATGAGGTCCCTTGGAGTATCTTGGGTTGTGTTTTGAAGCCTTGGCTCAAGCCCATAGAAAAAATTCCATCTGGAGGCCTCAGTCGACCAAAACCCTAATTTGGTGACACTAGCGATATTGAGGCTTGATCCACTTGGAATGTTGCAACCTTGTGCTTGATTCTTGATGTGGGAGTCCTATTGATCCTTTATGGATGATTTGAGAGGTTTAGACAAGTTGAAAATCATGTCATTCCTTGATTGATCCTTTGTCTAAGTGCTCTGAGAGGGCTTGAAACCCTAATTCTTGACTGTGGTGAATGCTCAAACATCTCTGAGGATATTGATGAGGCATGATGATTCATCCATATTGTGATGATGATTTGCACAATGATGGGAAATCTTGGTGGTCAAAATTTGGGGTATGACAGATGCCCCTATTTAATTTTCTCGGACCCGAAGGTGTGAATGGCGAAGGTATTCGGGCATTCGGGGTGCAAGAGGATTAAATATCTGAATATCCAAAATTTTGATGGTGGTTATAAATGGCAGTTTGCTTATACATCTTCTTTTTCTAAGCAATGATACTTAGAAAAGGTAAAACTTCCCCTCGATCCTGGTCTTCAGCCAAGGAACTGGTCTCAGTTTCTGATATAAACTTCCCCTCGATCCGGGTTCTCAGCCACAGAACTGGTCTAAGTTTCTTTTGTCAATAAACTTCCCCTCAATCCTAGTTTTCTACCAAGGAACTGGTCTTAGTTTTCTGATATAAACTTCCCCTCGATCCGGGTTTTCAACCACGGAACTGGTCTCAGTTTCTTTTGTCAATAAACTTTCTTGACAAGGGACGCTATTTGTAGCAGTTTTCCTCAAACTTCTCGCCGAATTTTCCTGGGGAGATGCCATTTGATGGGAAAAGTTTTGATGTCAGACTTGCTGGGGAACCCATCCATCTGAGTTGTAAATTCGTACAAACTTCTCTGTTGGAGACGCCATTTGTTGGCTTTACTGGGGAAAACGAGTCTCTTGAGAGGTTGTTTTTTGCTTGGGGATATTATATCATGCTTTTCCTCGAGATCTTCTCGGAGAAATGCCATGTGATGCAATCTAATATAGAGGTGTTGATGGCCTTTTTGTCAGCGAATTTTTTGGAGAAAAACTGCTGTATTGCCGAATCTTTGATTAAGAGGCTTTCTCTGGGGATTTTCCTTAATCCGGGAAAGCGAAGATATCATCTTCAATGGCGAAGAGTGACGTTCGTCGAAATTTTTCTTGCTTTTCAGAGGTTCAAGTTATCAAAGTGGCCAAGGGACCAACTCCAATCCAGAAATAGGCTGGAGGAGAGATCGTTCAGATGCAACATCTCCTGACGAAGAAAGAACTGACAACTCGAGTGAGAGGACTTTTATCCCTTGGGAACAAGATCGACTAGAGTGATAATGATGCAATATGAATATGAGTATGAATCAATAATGCATGATATATGTATGTTTATGCTGATAAAACTGACGCGACATACAGACTAGTGGATAAACGCGACTGGATACTCGGCCACTGCAGGGGACGAAGAAGTATCTTCGGTTCAAGATAGCAATTCTGCCTTGCTTAGGGGAAAAAGTTCCAGTGGGGGAACAACGTTGATCGGGCTTAAGAGATAAGAACTCTGTCGGGGATGTCGGACGGAATATTTGCATCTGACACAGCTGATCCTTCATTCAGGCATACTGGCTTAGAAGGAGCACCTTGATTCTGCACTTTGAAGCTTAATCGCCTTTGGAGAAATGATCGATGTTCTTTCGATGTTCAACAGTCAAAAGAAATTGCCATCTTTATTTTAAAAGCAGAAAAATGTTGACAAGTAAATTCATTTTTGTTTTATTTCAAGAATCGTTAATCATGTTAAAATGTTGTTCTGTAAAGCTAAAACAAATAAGAATTGCAAACAAAAGCACTAGGGCTCAAATTTTATTGATAGGATGGAAATCAGCCAAATGCGTGATTCCATGGAGTATTTACAAAGCTTAGAAAATGGTAATTTAAGGGAAAAGGGCTATATTGAAACATAAGAACCGTTATCCTTCTACCAACTTTGAATTCTGGACATCCTGAGCTTCCGTCGAAGATGACCTTGACTGGAGTTTTCCTGATGGATGGCATGACTGCTGCTGGGGGACTTGCCCCTTTGTTGAACGTAGTTACTTGCCATGAATCCCTAACATTTTCCTGGATTGTACTTTGAGGTTTCCAATCCAACGGGATGATTTTTACTTATGTCTCTAATTTTTTCCTGGACCGCCTTTTCGGGTTTTCAATCCACCGAGACATTTTTTTATTTAGGCGAAGTATTTCTTGACTACGTCAACATTTGTGGGATAGGCAAATTCCTCTCCATCCATGGTTCCGAGTCATAAGGCGCCGCCTGAGAAGGCTTTCTTGACCATATAAGGGCCGTCATAATTCATAGTCCATTTGCCCCGGGAATCAATGAGGAATGAATGTATCTTTTTGAGCACGAGGTCTCCTTTCCTGAAAATGCGAGGTCGAACCTTTTTGTCAAACGCTTTCTTCATTCTTTGTTGATACAACTGACCATGGCATAGTGTCGTTATTCATTTTTCTTCGATCAGATTCAGTTCATCGTGTCGACTTTGACACCATTCAGCCTCTGTTAGCTTAGCTTCCATCAATACCCGAATTGACGAGATCTCTACTTCTATGGAAAGCACTGCCTCCATGCCATATAGTAGAGAGAAAGGGGTTGCCCTTATTGAAGTACGGACAGATGTGCGATAACCGTGAAAAGAAAAGGGTAGCATCCCGTGCCAGTCTTTGTAGGTTACAACCATCTTTTGAACAATCTTCTTGATGTTCTTGTTAGCCGCTTCTACCGCTCCGTTCATCTTGGGTCGGTAGGGAGATGAGTTATGGTGTTCGATCTTGAACTCAGTGCACAACTCTTTTATCATCTTGTTGTTCAAGTTGGATCCATTATCAGTAATGATCTGGCTAGGAACACCATAACGGCAGATGAGATTGTTTTTCATAAAGCGGAATACCACTTGTCGGGTTACATTAGCGTATTACGCTGCTTCGACCCACTTGGTGAAGTAGTCAATGGCTACCAGGATGAACCAATGTCCGTTTGAAGCCTTGGGTTCGATCATGCCAATCATGTCGATTCCCTACATGGAAAAAGGCCATGGGGAAGAGAGAACTTTGAGTTGTGTTGGCGGTACATGGACTTTGTCTGAGTATATCTGACACTTGTGATAGCTCCTCATGTACTTGTAGCAGTCGGATTCCATGGTCAACCAATAGTACCCTGCTCTTAGAATTTTTCTCGCCATTGTGTGTCTGTTGGCATGAGTGCCAAATGATCCTTTGTGAATTTCTTTTATCAGCATGTTTGCTTCTGGTCTGTCTACACATCGAAGCAAGACCATGTCAAAGTTTCTCTTATAGAGTGTATCTCCGTTCAGAAAGAAGCTGCCCGCCAATCTTCTGAGGGTCTTTCTGTCTTTTCTGTATGCCCCTGGTTTGAAAAGCTGGTGTGAAAGTGCTTTTTAAAAAAGTGATTTTTTAAGTTTGGAGCATCATGCGTCGCCCTCCAGGGTTCTGTGGGTCGACTTGAAGCCTCCCGAATCAAATACTTTGAAAACTGGAACAACATGCATCGAACTGAAGCTCCCATGCGTCGACTCATGCACTCAGCTTTTGCAGAAAAATGTTAAAAACGATTTTGATCATAACTTTTTAACCGTTTATGCAAATAACATACTGTTTGAAGCGTTCGAAAGCTAATAAGTAGAACTTTAACATGGTATAATTAGGTAAACAATTTTCCCAATATTTTTATGTTTAATATGTTGAGGAATGTGACTATTAATTGTTGCGTATGTTAAGAAGTCTTGTTGTAAGTGACGAAACTTAAATGTTGTTATAAAGATGTTACTGTGGTGTTAATGGTGGAATATGAGCATGTTTAATGATGTTGTTGGGATTGCATAATAATTTTATATATATATATATATATATATATATATATATATATATATATATATATATATATATATATATCCATATTGTATGAAATATAATTTGATGCTTGTTTGCCAATTTGGGCGGTGTACAATAACCATGGTGGTGGTTTATTGTGCACGATGATGTTATCGCTGTTGTTTGCATAAATAGTCACATTGCATACATTTGTGAACATGAGTAGTGATATTTTATTGTTCGACGTGATTGAAGGTTACGTTATAATGTGGTGTGATATAAAGCATTACTTCAAATGTGATTATGTTGAGTTGTGGGGATTGCATAAAAGATATATATGTTGCATGAACTACATGTTATGCTTGTTGGCCAATTTGGGCAGTGTATAATAACCATGGTGGTGGGTTATTGTGCACGATGATGTTATTGTTGTTGTTGTATGAATAAATAGTTGCATTGTATACATTTGTGGATAATGGTTCGTTGTTGGTGAGCCTAAAATTTCATTTTGTGGATTAGGCCGGTAGCTGATTCGGAAGTGATGGATCAGTGAGTGGTTCTGATCCTAGGAGGTGGGGATCAGAATGGTGAACCTGGGTGTTCACGATAATTGGTACCACATGCATAAGCATTGAGTCAGGTGTGAGTCTCATTGCATTGGATATGTTGCTATGCTGCTATATATGTGGTGTTGTGTGATTAATTGATTTGTTATCGTGTGATTGCCTGTTTGTTGGTGAATAATTGATGATAATATTGTTGGTTGATTAATGTGAGATATTTAGTTGAATTGCTGTTATGTTAACCTGATGCATACCGTTTAACATGCTTTCCTTTATATTATCATGATATTTCACCCCTTCTGTTTTAATGTTGCCTCCACGTGGGTAACGCGCAGATGCTCCGGAGTAGCTTGTAGAAGCATTAGAGATAGCTTTGGAGTACTGTATTAGTTTTCGTTAATTAGAAGGTGTCTTGCTCTGATATGTAACATCGGGTTGGGAACGCCAGTTATGCGAATGTTGTGTTTCCTTGACTAACATATTTTATGGTGATTTTGAAGATGTCAAACTATTGTAATTTCAATTCAGATTATATGTTATGTTGTTAACATATTTATATTGGTGTTATGAAGATGATTGAAGTTGTTTTTATGATTATGATTCTGTTATGAAGTTCAATTTATGTGTTGAAGTCATAAAAGAAAATGATGTTATAGATGTTAAAACCCGTGTTACGGAGCAGGAAGATTATTATGAATGTTTTATATGAAGTGTGACACCCTTGAGTGGTGAATTAAGCCAAATTATCCTTATTATTTTGCAAATTATTCTATGGGGTTAGAATGGTGTTGCATGTAACCTTCTCCTTCAAATTATACACCTTTTCTTAGGCTGCCATGTCTGGAAGTGGGTGATCTTGCTTTTGATATTACCTTTTGCATAGGCTATCATATGTTTGATAGTAGGTAATACGTTTATCTTTCGTTGGTCAGATATATTTGCTTAGGCTACCATATTTGGTAGTAGGTCATCTTTCCTTTCAAGTTTATTACCTTTGGCTTAGGCTACCATGTTTGGTAGTAGGTAATACATATCCTTTTCTGGTAAAGCTGCCCTGTGTAGTCTCATTCCCTGTAGTAGTCAGTTGACTCTTCCCTGTGAAGTTGCCAATCTTCCCTTATGGAGTTGTTTTTTTTTTTCACTACACTTTCATCCCCTGTGACATCCTTTCCTCACAGAATCTTTGTCTTGCATATTATTTCATTTCATATCAAACGCATCTTTGTGGTATCTTAGGGCCAAAAATTGTGCATGTTTGTATTTAAGTCTCTCCTATCTCGTCGAGATGAAGATTTCGATCTCCATATCTCTGGATAGAAGAACCTTAAATAGGAGCATCTGTCACACCCTAATTTTTAACCCTAAGATCCCATCTCATTTTGCATCATTTTGCATAGCATACATCATCTCATGTGTGTGTTTTTTATGTATTTACTAACCCCTCTTCAATTCAAGAACATATGCTTTGGTTGTGTTTTGATCATAGCTAGGGTTTTACTCTCAAGAAGCTCAGGGTTCGACCAACCAAAGAATTGTGGGATTCTCAACATCTCAAACCCTAATCCTTTCAATATTGTTCAAGGGTTTTTCAACCAAAAGTCAATTGCATCTTTGATTTTTTATCAAGGCATTATCTCAAGTTTTGGGACATGATTCAAGACACTCAAATACATCCTTTGAGTCCTCCTATGGTGTTCAAATAGCTCAGGAGATGGAAATCATTGAAGATCAAGAAGTGGAAATTCATCTGATACACAAGCCATTCACTGCAAAGTCAAACCTTTGACTTTAGGGTTTTTGATCAAATATGAGTTCCTCAAGTCAAGTTTCATTGGAAACATATTTTATGATTGAGTGTGATCAAGAAAAATCAAGAGAATTGAGATTACTTGCATAAAGGGAAACACGAAAGAAATTGAAATTTTTCTAAGTTATGGATGCACAATGATTTTTGCCCAACTTGCCAAAGCCATAACTCCCAATCTAAGCATCCATTTTCCTTGCTCCAAAGTCCAATTTGAAGAACTTTTTACATACTACAACTTTGTCAATATGGAGGAATTCCCAAAAAGTGCTTAGATTTCAAGTTATGAAGCAATGAAGTTGGTGTTTCATTCAAAATTGATTTCCAACACTTAGAAAAATTTTGAGAAAAATCTGCCTTGTAAAAGTAACCAACTTGTGTGCCATTTTTCATCATGATCCATTTTGATTCAAGAAAAAATTAAAACATGAAAGTTGTAGAGCATGTCTTAGGCTTTCCAAAAAGTACTAGTACATCTTTTTCCCATGCATGAGCTGAGAGTTTCGAAAATGGGAAGTTAGGGTTCCAAACATGAATTTCAAGTCATCTGCATGATGAATTCTTGGAGCAAAACCATTCCAAACTTGCAAATCCCTTATTTGCAGGTCTTGTAACTTGAAAATCCTTCCATGATCAGAAAATTACATAATTCCTTGGTGTATTACACAAGGATTTGAGTTATTAACCAATTTTTTATGCCATTTTTGGAAAAATTTCGAAAAGGTTCTATATCCACTTTGATAAAGATCACCTTTTGCCAACAACTCTTGCATTGGACTTCTACATTTGTTTTTACTGAATACAGAAATCTTGAAGGGTTAGAAACAATCTTTAGACCACAGAAAAGCTACATATAGCTCCATGATTCACTCCACCACTTCATCATGACAAATATGCATTTTTGGTTCAAAATGGAACCAAGTCACCAAACCACCATTACATATGAACTAAATGCAATTTCTGTATGTTACCAAGACCACTTGGAGTCTCTATAAATATAGAGCCAAGCCATAGAAATCCACACACCAGAACTTGCACAAGAACACCATTATAGCAAATTCTCTCTACCTCAAAATCCCAACTTCTATTTCTGTTGATTTTTCTCTCAATCAACCATCCAAACATCTTCTAAACATCCATTAGAGGTTGTCCAAACACTTAAACAACTTCTGTAACAACTATATCACCATCCTCCAAACCCACTTCCTCCATTTGCAAGAAGAACCGTGTGAAGGATTAGAAGAAGTTGAAGAACCCGCCAAGCATTTAAACTCTCTCCTTAGGGTTCAAGAAGGCTAAGGGGATCATTATCTTGCTTTTGAAATACTTGAGAAGAGGCATTGGAACTTGCTCCAATAGGTAAGGTTCTTGCACTTTGAAACTCCCTATTCATGCATCATTATTGATTTATTCCTAAAGCAAAAATGTAGACATTGGTGTGTTAAGAATGACCCTTATACTGTTTGCAATCTGTCATGCTTGTATGTGAAGTTTGTGATGTTTGAACTTTTAGGGCTAGGTCTGGTTTTATGCTTTGTGTGCTTAATCCTTTGAGTTCCAACTTGTATAAATGATACCATTAAATTCATTGTTGAAAACTGAGTAATTTTGGTTCTTACATTTTTAAATTTCATCAAGAAATGAGTGAGATATGATGAGTGGAAGTTGCCTTTAAATCTATCTGAAGGAACTTTTGGTCATTTTTGTACTGAATATCCACCAGTGGAAGTTGCCTTTAAATCTGTCTGAAGGAGCTTTTGGTCAATTTTTGCACTGAACATCCACCAGTGGAAGTTACCTTTAAATTTATCTGAAGAAACGTTTGGTCAATATTTGCATCACTTATCATCTTCATCATTTATGTATTGATATCATGTTTGAATATCATTTTTTGTCACTTTTTTTGATATCACGTTTGTTATGCTTTGATATCATGTTTGAATATCTCTGTCTTGTATGTTTGGATATCAATTTGATTTGCTTTGATGTCATGCTTGTAACTTATTGTTCCCTTGGCCTTTTTGAGCCATTCTTTTTCCTATTTACTCATGAAATTGCCTATTTTATGAACCCTTTGAAAAACTCCAAAAAATAGTTTATTTTCGTGTACTTTTTCTTAGTTAAAGTGAGGTACTTTTTTATGTGATTTTTTTGGCCCTTATTTGGTCCCTTTTGAATTTTTCTTTGATTTTGCTTAACCGTGTTTATACTTATGAATATGATATAACTTGTGAAGACCTTGTTTAATGTTGATAATATGTCTTACTTTTTTTTCCTAAGTTTAAAGTGCGTAAATGTGTGATTTTTTATGTATAAGTAACTTGTATTTCCATGATTTGACCATGATTGTTTGTCCCATATCTTTGGCATGTTCTTGTACTATTTTGTGACCATGTTGTGTTTGTTTACCATGTCTACCATGTTACAATGTTTAGGTCTTGTGCATGTTCATCTTATTTTGTCTTTGTTCATCATCTTTAAAGTTATGTTTGGTTCATCATAATTATCCATTCAATACATGTTCATGAAATGTTCTTCATCATTGTGCATGTTCCAAGGGAAGGCTTGTTTTGTTGACACTCTTGTCATTTACATTTGCATTTGCATTTTCATCTTTGCATCTTCTTGTATATATCTCCCACTTGTAATCCTAGAACTTGCTATCCCTTTGGAAGTCTCCCTTAGGATTACCTTTTCAACTTAGATATTTTCAATTAGGGTTTTTCCCTTTTACAACTCAAAACCACTTTCATAAAAAACCTTGACCCTTGGTCATTGATCCTTCTTCAACTCTTTTCTCAATTAAATGCTTTAAAACACATTAAGCATATTCAGACATCTTTCACAAAAAACTAAAAAACAATAACTCAATTTAAATCTTTTGCCACTTTGGCTTTTCAACTTTAAAACCTTTTCAAAATAGACTAGACATTCGTCATCCTTAGTTGAGATATTAATCTCCTATCCCATAACATGGTGAGAAAGATGATTGATTATTTTCCACTTGAGGGAGGTATATGGCATACTTGTTGATTACAATCCAAGATGGAGCCATGTTGTCAATGTGAAGCAAAGATCCCTCTTCCACATGTTTGTGGTGGTTTAGATGAGTATTCTCCATAGGATGACAATTGTCTTCTCTTCAATTAAAATCCACCATAACAAACACTTTTCAATTTATTGGTACATAGGCACAAGACTTTGTGTCTTGCCAAACACAAAAACAATAAAAAATATTTCTCATCTCATCTCCCTAATCAATCCCAATTAGCAAACAAACAAATAACACAATTCAACAAGAGGTTCCTATAGAGTACTATAGATACTTAGGGTGCTAATACCTTCCCTTAGTATAACCAATCCCCGAACCGTAGATTCTCTTTATTGCATTGCATTGCATATTTATGGGTTTATTCGTTCTTTTTCCCTTCCTTGGGATAAATTAAAGATCGATGGTGATATCTATGATTTGTAAAGCCTAGCTAACTTAATAACTATGGTCTCCGATTCTCACCGCAACAATGGTCGCCAACATTCTCATTAGAATCTACTTTAAGTTAGTTTCTCATATCGAACTACATGAGGAGAAATTCCCCGATGCCCCATACTACTCAACCTCTCCTATCTTATGTGTTCACTCTAGGCTCGGGTAGAAAGCCTTTCCCACGAGGTTTTTAATTAAAGTTTCAATCCAGAGCCACAAAACCACAGATATATACATAATATGGAAAGCAATTAAAAGAAATATAAGCAAGCAGATAAGATAAACAAACACTCAAACATGCGAAGAAAACCTTGACTAGGCTTGACTTGCTTATGAGTGAACCATTCCCCAGCAGAGTCGGCATTTATCGTACCTCGAAAAATACGATCTTCACGATACGCAAAACTAGGGTTTGCACGATCACGGATGGACTTATATGAGTTTCCACCGAACTTTATTTATTCCACGAAGGGAAAGGGAAAATATCGAGAAAACCCACAAGGAAACGGATAGGGTATGGTCATCACAACCATGTTGGGTTCGGAAGCCGGTTATGTAAGGAGAAGGTGCTAGCACTCCCTACATCTATCCTATTCGATGGGAACCGTCTAAGTTATCTAGGCATGATAGGTATTCAATATCTTATTGCTTGCTAAGGGAATGAAAGTTGATTACTTAAGGACAAAAATAAGAGTTTTTATTATTGAGTTCGTCTGAGTTTTCAATCCAGTGCCTACGTATTCCAGAGGGAATCAGAACTCCGTAGTTCGTGTTGAAAATTTTTGTTTGTTTCTTGTGTGCTTTTTATGGACGATGCTAGGCAGTACATCCTTTTTTAAAAAAGTTTTAAACAGAAAAGCCAAATAGCAAAAAAAGTTTGAAATGTGTTAAATATTTTTTAGATTTTTGAAAAGAAGTTAGAGATAAGTTAAATCAATTTTGGATTTTGATTAGGGAAAAGTTTTAGTTTTAACAGAAAGGAAATCTAACTTAATTCTAAAGCTTAAGGTTAAGATTGAAGATGAAGACTACTCTAATATTATCATGCAACAGATTGATCATAAGACCCGGGCTAATTCAATTTATTAGAGATAAAGTTGAATCACGAATCTAAGGGAGCATGGCAAATCAAAATCATATAAGCGTGTCAAACCTTCATAAGAAAATTTGGCAAATAAATAATCACAATTAACATTAAAATTAATTAAGATTCACTAGAAAACTAATTGACCTATTAGAATTTTAAGAATTTCTAATTAATCCACTAGAAATTTAATTGATAAAGCTTAGGACTTTAATTACTAATAAAACTAACAATAAATAAAAATAAAGATCTAAAAAAAATAAAAAATAATATAAGTGTGTAGTTTTTTTATATAAAAAAAAGGTTGTGGGCTTGTATTAAGAGCCCACAAACTTGTAAGACACAAAACAAAAAAACACAATGGGTCGGGGCCATGTCTTGCTCACCCGACCCAACAACATAACAGCAACATTGTGGAGAAAGAAAAATGAGAACATGATTATCACTTCTCCTTCTCTCTCGGTTCGAACTTCCCCACCTCATTTCCTTCTTTCCTCTTGTCCACAAAATACCTAAATGGAAACCGTCTTCTCCGACATGGCTTCTCCTTTGTCTTGCATGCGGATTCCATCGATTCAACTTCTCCCTCTCACACCAAAATCATCCGCGCCTTGCACCGCTGGGAATGAGAAGCTCTCCGCGCCATGACCATTGGCCGGCGACAGTGAGCAAAAGATTCCCTCCCTCCGTTCGATTTGTGGCTTCAATCTCTCTCGTTCTCGCTTCAACAACTCATCTCAGTTTCGTCGCTTTCGCAGTTTCAACGTCATTGTAGTTTTAAGTTCGAATTCAAAATTAAACTTATGCAAGATGTGAAAAGGGGAAAGATTGCAATATGGAGTTACCTGAAGGAGGTATGATTTGAAGCTCTCGAATTCTTCGTATCTATGCTTTTGATGAACTTTGTATTGTCTCATATGTTACTCCTCCCTGCGTGTGGTGATGTGGCCTTGCGATCGTGTGCGTGATGATAATGTATGTGAAGTTGTAACTATTTGGTGGCTTTTTCTCTCTAATATGCTGCTCGTTTGAATTTTCCTCTTTTTGGTGATACTGTGAAGTTTCTTTCCTTCAATTTTTCTGTATGTAAACTTTCTTGTTTTTACGATACTGTGAAGTTTTTCTCTGAATCCCCTTATGCTGCTAAATCGTGTCCTTTTATAATGCCCTATGAATTTAAATTCTGAATTAAATGTGTGAATGCTGGTTTATTGAACTTTCGATCTTGTCACGATATTGCTGAAACAGGTTTCCATTCTTGCTTGATTGTGTCTGAGACATACTTTGAAAATTGTAATTAATGATGATGATTATGTCTGAAACATGTCCTGATTTTTTCTTTTTAAGTTGAACATGCTTGATATGTGTCTTGGAAAGTATTTGAATTTGGCTTAAGATTTTTATGAACTTTATTGTTTAATTTTTCATACGGATTGTTGGAGAATCTTCTCGAATCCTTGCCACCGATAACCGACATTATTAGTGGCTCAGATGCCATTTTTCTTCCTCAACTTATTGGTACACTTCTTCCTCTTTTATCTTTTTGGTCTGCAATATACCGATAATGGCATTAATTGTTGTAATGAAATCTTTGTTGCAACTGAGAAGATTGTTTTAATATCAATTCGACCATTTCATGCTCAAAACGGATTTTTGACTGAAGTGTTTGGTGGTCTCAACTTAGATTCAACACAAGCTACAATAATGAACCAGAGAAGCTTCAGCCACCAGCGAACATCACCACAAACAGAGATGTGCAAACATAAAAGAAGCCACAGACATTCTTCCGAAGCATGTAATAGAGATCCCGAAAGGATTCTTCCCAAGCCACTTATTATTTCCTTAAGAACTCCAACTCTCCTTCTACAGTTGATGAGCTCAAGACTGATATGATAGAAGGCGGAAGAGTGGATTGAGGATGTAACACCCCAATTTTTAGTAATTATTTATATATATTATATTAATTAATTAATTATGTGATTTTGTGCGTAATTGATTTATTTGGATTATTTTATTTGATGGAAATGATATAGAAATAATAGAAATAAGATAATTGGACTTATTGGATGACAATGTAAAGAGTAAAGGTGGGGGTATGATTAGTAAGCCCATTAGTTACTAGAATTAGTTGTTATAAGGGTTTTATATATAAAGAGAAAAATAGGGTTAATGAGGGAAAAAGAAGAAAAGCAATTATCATAGAGAAAAGGAAAAGGGAAAAAGAGGAGAAGAAAACCTAAGGAGGAAACTCAAGAGTTCATCAAGAAACCAAGGTAAGGGTGGGTTTTTCCATGGTTATGGGATTGTATGATAGTGTATGATGGGTAGTAGCATATTTAGGATAAAAATCCCTAATTTCCATTGTGGTTGTTATATGATGATTATATGATGAATTTGTGTGCCTTATATGTGTATTCTTTTTCTTTTTTGAGGGTTGAACCTATATCTATCAATTTCAAAGATTTTAGGCATAATCTTAAAACAATTATTAGATGGTTTAATTGTGTTAAAATTGTAAATTTACTTGAGATAATTACAGTATTAGATGGGTTGTAATTTTCTGAGAGTTTAGTTTATACAGAATCAAAATCGGAGGTCCGGAAGGCCTCCAACGGTGAAAAACGCAGAAAATTCTGCATGCTGTCCGTCACGACTGTTCATGTTTTCGGTCAAAATCATTTTTGTCATAACTTTTGATCCGTAAGTCCGTTTTGGTCCCCGTTCGAAGCGTCGAAAAGCTAATGAATAGAGTTATAACATAGTACAGATAAGAGAATTAGTTGCCCAATATTTTTATATCTAATATGTCTGGGAAGCCAATTGTGTATATGTTCTATTAATGAATTGTTGCACTGTTTGCTGCCGGTTGTGAAATTGTTTGTGGATAATTTATCGAATATTTATGTGTGTGCTTGTATAAGTATATGTTGGTGTGTGATAACATGAAATGCTTGATAGTTATTGCCTGTTGTAATGATAATACAGTTGTTATTATATTGTAAAATTTGTTGTATACTATTTGAAAGTGAATTATGTGTGGAGGATTCATAAATATGTGCAAGTATGTGTAATTGTGTGGTAATTCAATTACGATGAATTATTGAAGATATGCATGGATGTTAAGATTGAGGGATGGTCTTAATTTCATATGGTTGTTGAACTTGCACATGCATCATTGTAGTCAAGAGGCAATGCTTGTTAGTTCTGTGGGAACTAGTTACTTGTCCCAAACCTAGAGAGGGGTTTGAAGCTTAGAGGACGGGCTTTTGTGTGTTATTGGTCTAGAGGACGGACCCGGTTTAATGTAAAAATCGAAAAATAATAACAGTGATTGGTACCATATGCATGAGTATTGCATTTGAGTCTTGTATTGAGTCATATTATGTCTATAATTGCAATATGAGATTATGTGCATTATGTGAATTTGATGAATTGGTGAAATTGTAGATTTGTGAGTATGTACTTATGAATAGTATGGTTGCTTGGTTGATGCTATGTTTATAAAGCATTTGAAGTGTGAGAATAACTATGTTATGCATGTAAGCTATGTATTATATATTATTATATGATTTCGATAATTATGTAAATTCTCACCCTTCTGGTGGAATGATGTTTTATACGACATCGCTCAGGTACTGAAGAGTAGAGTAGCTTCTAGCACGAGGGTAGCTGCTGGAGTTATTTACTTTATTTTCCTTATTTATTTTGGGCCGAGTCATGCTCCGGTCATGTAACACTGGGAACGTTTTGATTCATGTTTTGAGAGATACTTTATGTACTCTATTTTATTTTGCTATCGTTATTTGAATTATGTGGAGTTTCGTCTTTCATGCCTAAGTGGTGATATGAATGAGTTATTTATGAGACTATTTATTATGTTCATTATGAATGAAAGTGATTCCGCTGCTACATGCTATGTGAAAGTGTATGAAAAGCATGAATGCAATTTATGTGTTATCGAGCATGACAGGTGTATGTACGATGTTTGAATTATATGTGACACCCTTATTTGAGATGCATGTTATCTTACTCTGATTTATGACGTATTATTATGTGGGGTTTAGAAGGGTGTTACATTAGTGGTATCAGAGCAGGTCGGTCAGTTGACCAAGTTGTTAATGCGTTTATTCCCTTTTATATTCGATATATGTGTGTAACACTGTCGGTATTGTTTGTTCTAATGAGAAGAGGGGAAAGAACCCATTCAGAGGGAAGCCGTATGTGACTCCTGCTAATAAAGGGAAACAGAGAGCTGGTTATGACATGAAGGCGAGTGGGGGAGGAGCTCCTACTCCGGTTAAGTGCTATAAGTGTGGTGTTGAAGGACATCGTGCCCCGGAGTGCACAAGTGCTGTACTGAAATGTTTCAAGTGTGGAAAACCAGGCCACAAGGCTTTTGAGTGCAAAAGTGGTGCGGATGTGACTTGCTACAACTGTGGTGAGCAAGGGCACATTAGTACCAAGTGTGATAAAGTGAAGAAGGCTCAAGCTAAGGGGAAGGTGTTTGCACTATCAGGGTCTGAGACTGCTAGTGAAGATCGATTGATCAGAGGTACGTGCTTCATTAATGGTACGCCTTTGATTGTTATAATTGATACTGGAACTACACATTCTTTTATTACTTTGGATTTTGTTAAGAGATTAAATCTTGAGTTGTCTATTATGAATGGAGGTATGGTTATTGATACTCCTGCTATGGGTTCAGTGACTACTCCATATGTGTGTTTGAATTGTTCGTTGAGTATTTTTGGTAAGGATTTTGGAGTTGATTTAGTGTGTCTACACTTAGATCAACTTGATGTTATCCTTGGGATGAACTGGTTGGAGTTCAACCATGTTTATATCAACTGTTTTGATAAGACGGTTATTTTTCTTGAACCTGAGAATGAAGAAGACTTGTTTATGTCTGCTAAGCAAGTGAACGAGTCAGTGCATGATGGTGATGAGATGTTTATGTTGATGGCAACTTTGAGTATTATTGAAGGTGGAGAAGTTGGTGTTTTACCAATTATTTGTGATTTTCTGGAAGTTTTTCCTGATGAGATAAGTGATTTACCTCCGAAACATGAAGTGATGTTTGCGATCGACTTAGTTCCTGGAAGTAGTCCGGTATCGATGGCTCCATATCGTATGTCCGCATCAGAATTGAAAGAGTTAAAAAGTCAACTCGAAGATCTTCTTAAGAAGAGATTCATTCGTCTGAGTGTGTCACCGTGGGGTGCACCAATTTTGTTGGTTAAGAAGAAAGAAGGTTCTATGAGGCTTTGTGTGGACTATAGACAATTGAACAAGGTGACTATTAAGAATAAGTATCCACTTCCGAGGATTGATGATTTGATGGATCAGTTGGTTGGTGCAAGTGTGTTCAGTAAGATAGATTTGAGGTCTGGGTATCATAAAATTCATGTGATGGCTGAAGATATTCAGAAGACTGCTTTTAGAACCAGGTATGGTCATTATGGGTATTCTGTGATGCCGTTTGGTGTGACTAATGCACCGGGTGTATTTATGGAGTACATGAACAGGATTTTCCATCCGTATTTGGACAAGTTTGTGGTTGTGTTCATTGATGATATTTTGATCTATTAGAAGAGTGAAGAGGATCATGCTGAGCATTTAAAAAATTTTTTATCAGTGTTAAAAGAGAAGCAGTTGTATGCTAAACTTTCTAAGTGCGAGTTTTGGTTGAAGGAAGTGAGTTTCCTTGGACATGTGATTTCGAGTAGAGGTATTGCAGTTGATCCGTTGAAGGTTGAAGCTACATCGCAGTGGGAAGCACCAAAATCATTTTTTGAGATTTGAAGTTTTCTTGGTTTGGCAGGTTATTATCGAAAATTCATTGAAGGGTTTGCCAAGTTAGCCTTTCCGTTGACGCAGTTGACTAGGAAGAGTCAAGCTTTTGTGTGGGATGCAAAGTGTGAAGAAAGTTTTCAAGAGCTTAAGAGAAGGTTGATGGCATCTCTTGTTTTTACGTTGCCTAATCCGGCAGAACTGTTTGTTGTATAATGTGATGCTTCGTTGATGGGATTAGGAGGTGTGTTGATGCAACGTCAGTAATTTATAGCTTATGCTTCAAGGCAACTTAAAGTTCATGAGAGGAATTATCCGACGCATGATTTAGAGTTAGTTGTTGTTGTGTTTGTATTGAAGCTTTGGAGGCATTATTTGTTTGGATCGAGATTCGAAGTGTTTAGTGATCATAAGAGCTTGAAATATCTCTTTGATCAGAAAAAGTTGAATTCGAGGCATAGGAGATGGTTGCAACTTCTAAAAGATTATGATTTTGCTTTGAATTATCATCCGGGTAAAGCAAATGTTGTAGCTGATGCATCGAGTAGGAAATCTTTGCATATGTCGATGATGACGGTAAGAGAGTTAGATATGATTGAGCAATTTCGAGGTATGAGTTTAGTTTGTGAAGAGACTTCTCATGGAGTTAAGCTTGGTATACTGAAGCTTACTAGTGGTATTCTTGATGAGATTCGGGAAGGTCAGAAATATGATTTAAGTTTGGTAGATCGATTAACTTTGATCAATCAAGGTCGAGGTGGTGATTTTCAGATTGATGAAAATGGTATTATGAGATGCCATGATAGAGTTTGTGTTTCGGATATAGCTGAGCTGAAAAAGTGTATTCTTAAGGAATCGCATCGTAGTAGATTAAGTATTCATCCTCTGGTTTGACCTAAATATAGACCTAACTGCTGAGGGAAACTCTAGACAGATATGCACAAGTATATATATACAGATGAATAAATTAACAGGTATATAAACAAATATGCATTTGAAAAAATGTTGGGGCTTACATTCTGAGAGGAGGCCCAAGTGTATTGTGATCTGTAGTATTTACTAGAACTGTATGATTGATTAAGGTTTCAAGAAATTGAAGAAAGTTTTGAGGAAACTTTGAATTTGAATTTGAATTAAAAGAAGTTTGTTTAAAAAAGAAAGGAAAGTTTGGGGCTTATAACTCAAAGAGAGGCCCATGTGGTCTAAGAGCAGTTTCACCAGGAATAATGCTCCTCTTAGTACCAGTTTAAAAAACAGACAGATGATTTTGAAAACAGAGGTATGGGGCTTACAACTTGAGGAGAGGCCCAAGGAAGTTGTTTATTATTTAAAACAAAGTGTATGTACAAAAGATTGGGGCTTATACTCAAGGAGAGGCCCAGATGACTTATTTGAAAACATTGATTGCATTGCGATACCAAAAGATGTTGTGGGGCTTATACTATAGCAGAGGCCCAAAAAATTGTTTTGTAAAAAAGGGGGTTGGGTCTTACACTCTAATAGAGGCTCGAAATTGTTTCTAAGAAAAGAATAATGGGGCTTATACTCAAGGAGAGGCCCAGATGATTTATTTGAAAAGGCGACGATCACGTCGTGATTTTTAAAACCACAGAGGGACTTATACAATGGCTGAGGCCCACAAAAATTATTGACACAAAGGGATGGGTCTTACACTCTAATAGAGGCCCAAAAGTTTATTTTTATACAAGAATTGGGGCTTATAACTCAAGGAGATGCCCAAGTGAAAAACAACGATCGCACCGTTTATTTTGAAAATCGTATCGGGACTTATACAATGACTGAGGCCCAAAATGGTATATTTACAAAGGGGATGGGTCTTACACTCTAATAGAGGCCCAAAAGTGTTTCAAATGAAGTTTGAAAAAATCAAAATTAAGAAAACCCTAATTTTAATTTAAAAAATACAATTTTCAAAGGAAATTAAATAAAAAATGATATAAAACATCAAATATATTTAAAAACAAGTCGTGAACTTTGAAAAATCATGTTTAATCACATGAAAACTTGGAATTCATTTGAATTTGAAAAATCAAGGTGGAAATTTCATTTAAAAAATGTTTAAAAACATATAAAATGAAATTATTTACAAAAATTCAAGCTATATAAAATAAATAATATAAATTTGATTTTTTTTGTAGAATAAAATATTTTAACATTTTTGTGACTTTTTAAAAAAAGAACCAATCAAAAATGATAAAAATTGAGAGAGAAATTAATTTTTGAAATCAATTAAGAAAATAAAAGAAAAATTCAAAAATTCAAATTATGGCGCCAACGGTCATCTTCTTCCTCACGACCTCCCTCCATGGCCGTTTTGCAAAACCTCGCATATCTCTTAATACGTAATGGTTTTGACTTTTGTAAACATGAAAGTTGTGTGTTTTTGAACAAGGATTTCAGTGATATAAATTAATTGCATTTATATTAAGTGTGGAGTGAGAAATCAAATGATGAACATATGAACCCTAATTTCTGCAATAACACTATGAAATCCTAAACACGATAGCTACAAAGCAATTGATTGAGGGGAAATACTCTACATAAGTGCAAAAACATGTTTGTAACTTGAAAACACATTTATGATGCATGAATCATAGAGTTTGAGAGTTCAGGCTTATCTCTTGCAAGAAGAAATCGAATTATGTGTTGGAGGTGTTACAGATGTTGTTTGATGATCTGGACAGCTTCAATGGACCTTATGTAAGGTGTTTGGAAGCTTGGAATGGATTGAAACAACCTGAAACTTGTTGTGGTACCTCAACTGCAAGTTGGCTTGAGGGTGATTTAGAGCTTTGTGATTCTGAGGTTACTGATGGGTGAGAAGTGTTTGGACAACTTACATATGATGTATGTGATGTGTCTACACTCTTGATTTTGATGGATTTGCTTTCTTTTGAAAAATTCGATAGTTACTTCAAGAAGAAGCAAAATCTGGTTTTGGAGAGTGAAGTGAAAGAAAACATGAATTCAGATGTTTTGGGGTGGTTTGATCAGTCACACGTGACCTTTATTTATAGTAGAGAAAGTTTGTTTTGGGAGCAATAGTGATTGGAGGCTGATCATGGCATGTAGCTTGTAACCATTGACTTGGATAATCCAAAAGTGCCAAGTCAACTCACTTAGCTTGACTTCATTCAATTCTGCAGGTTTGAATGCTCAGAGTTTGGGCTTGAATCATGACTGGCTTGGAGTTTTAAGGTCTGGTTCAAGACACCTCAATGTATTGCATTGATGTTACCTTGCTAAAATTGAATTCCAAAGTTCATGTCATGATGGTTTTGCACATGCCAAGTTGAAATCTTGACTCCTTGATCAAGAAACAAGTGGGTCATCAGATGTTTTGTACTTTTGGAAGATGACAAAGTTGGCAAAATGGCAAAACTTGAGTGACAAAATCGTGTGGCACAAGTTTGGTTTTCATGCCTTTGTGTGGGCAGGGTGAAAAATGCCATTTTTGGAGGCTTATAACTCCTTGCTCAAGTTGAACCATGGGAGGCTCTTGTACTTTTTGGAAAGACCTAACATACTTCAACTTTGATGTTTAACTTTGGTCTTGAATCATCTTAGATCAATATGAAAAATGGCCTCAAAGTTGGTGAAAATGCAAAAAGATTCTGTCCAAAATTTCACTAAGTGTTGAAAAAAGTGTCATTTTCCATTATTTGTGATTTTGATCAATCCATAACACAAAATCCATAAGGATTTGGAATCTGTTATAGTTGACAATCTTAAAGTATGTAATAAGAGCTTTCATTTGAGCTTTGGATGGAAGAAAAAGTTTGCTTGGATCACAAGTTATGGTCTTGCAAAGTTGGGTATAAATCACTTTTTTTCCATGACTTAGTGAAAATTCAAGTTTCTTATGGTTGCCCCTTTTTCAAGTAACCCCACTTTTCTTGATTTTTCTTGATGGATGATGATCAAAACCATAAGTTAACATTGTTTTTGACTTAGGGAAGCCATGTTTGTCAAGAATTTCAAAAAGTCAAACTTGATTTTTGGCACAGTTGACTTTTTGTCAGATGAATTTCAAACTTTGTGATCCTCTATGAAATCAAGTCCTTGACCTAATTCAAACTTAATCGATAGATTCCATAGGTGTTTTAGAGTGTCTTAAATCATGTCCCAAGGTTTGGGATCATGTCTTGGTCAAAAGTCAAAGTTACAGTTGACTTTTCATTAGAAAACCCTAATTGGTCCAGATGAATTTAAATCCTTGCATAGCTTATGAACCTAGCTCTTTGAATTAATCCAATCTTGTAAATGGATCAATATGATGAATTGGAGGTCTTCAAAACACTTCTTGAGGTCTTGGCTCATGCCTTGCTCCAAAAGTCAAATTAGGGGTGAATTAGGTCAAGAAACCCTAATTCCTGATTTTTGATGAATGCATCCCCTGAGGCTATTTTGAACTTGTGATTGGGTCCATGAGGTCCCTTTGAGCTTCTTGGATCATGTTTTGAAGTATTGGCTCATGCCTAGATGAAAATTTCTCTCTGGAGGCCTTGGTCGACCAAAACCCTAATTTGGTGACACTGGTGATCTTGAGGCTTGATCAACTTGAGATGCTACATATTCATGCTTAATTCTTGATGTGGGAGACCTTTTGATCCTTCATGGATGTTTGAGAGGTTTGACAAGTTGAGGATCATGTCCATTCTTGATTGATCCTTTGTCTGAGTACTCTGAGAGGGTCCAAAACCCTAATTCTTGGTTGAAGTGGATGTTCAGCAATCTTTGAGAGGATTGATGAGGCATGAAGGTATATCCATATTGTGGTGATAATTTTCACAATGATGGAAAATTTTATGGTCAAAATTTAGGGTATGACAGATATGCCAGGTCTTGATACAAACATTGTGGAGCATAGATTGCCGTTGAAGCCATAATGTCACCAGTCAAGCAGAAATTGAGAAGAACTCACCCTGATATGGCTGTTGAAATCAAAGAGGAGGTTCAAAAGTAGATTGATGCATGTTTTCTTGTTACCGCTAAATATCCTAAATGGGTGGACAATATTATGCTTGTTCCAAAGAAAGATGGTAAAGCCCGGATGTGTGTTGATTACAGAGATTTGAATAAAGCTAGCCCAAAATATGGTTTTCCATTGCCACATATTGATATGTTGGTAGATAATATGGCTAAGTTCACTATCTTTTCCTTTATGGATGGTTTTTTCGGTTATAATCAAATTAAAATGGCACCCGGGGATATGAAAAAAAAATAACATTTATTACAGCCTGGGGAACATTCTGCTACAGAGTGATGCCCTTCGATTTAAAAAATGCTGGTGCAACGTACCAGAGAGCCATGACTACTCTTTTCCATTATATGATGCATAAAGAGATAGAAGTCTATGTAGATGATATGATTTCTAAGTCGAAGACTGAAGAAGATCATATCGAATATTTGTTGAAGCTGTTTCAGCGTTTGCGAAAGTTTAAACTCCGCTTGAATCCTAATAAATGAACATTTGGTGTTCGTTCAGGAAAGGTTTTGGGCTTTATTGTCAGGCAAAAAGGTATTGAGGTAGACCCTGATAAGGTCAGAGCTATTCAAGAAATGTCTGCACCCAAAACAGAAAAACAAGTCAGAGGATTCCTTGGGCGTTTGAATTACACTTCCCGATTTATATCTCACATGAATGCCACTTGTGGGTCGATCTTCAAGCTTCTTTGAAAAGACCAATGTTGTGTTTGGACAGAAGAATGTCAGAAGGATTTTGATAGTATCAAAGAGTATCTGCTTGAACCTCCTATCTTGTCTCCTCCGGTGGAAGGAAAACCTTTGGTTATGTATTTGACTGTGTTGGAAGATAAAGGTGAAAAAGTGTGCAAGAAGGGGAGGTTGAATTGTGTTTTTTGTTTTCTTAGTTTGCATCTGATCAGAGTTCAAAATCTAAACTGGTGTTCAGATTCTGGTTAATTTTAGCAGGGGAATGTACAAAAGCAAATAAATAATAGCAGAAGACACAAAGATTTATACGGGTTCCTCCCCTAACTGAGAGTAGTCCAGTCCCCTTGCTTCACAATAGATTTTCACTATAATCAAAACATAATTACAATCAATTATGCATTCTCCATAAGTCGTTTACACATGCTCAGACCCAAGGTCCAAGACTTTTGCTCAACCTCCTCACTCGAGACTTCCTGCTTAGGTTCCACAAGCCCAAGACTTCCTTGCTCAGGCCCTCAGACCTAAGACTTCTGCTCCAAGTCCCATGAAACGAGCCTCTACTTGCACCACTCCTGGCCAAGACTTACTGTTATGCTTTCATGTACTGAGCATTCTTGCTCAAGCTCCTTAGGCCCAAGACTTCTGCTCAAGGTCCCATGAAATGAGCCTCCGCTTGCACCACCCCTGGCCAATACATACTGCTATGCTTTCATGAACAGAGATATCCTGCTCAAGCCACATTGGCTCAAGACTTTCCTACTCAATCAATCTACTTGATTAAGACTTTCACTGCTCAAGCACATAGCAAGAGACTTACGTGGCTCAAGCATATTGGCTCGAGACTTCCTTGCTTGTATCCCAATGATACAATATTTCTGCTCAATCAATCCACTTGATTAATATTTTCACAACTCAAGCACATAGAAAGAGACTTACGTGGCTCAAGCATCTTGGCTCGAGACTTTCTTGCTTGTATCCCAATGATACAAGACTTTTATCTAAACTGCTGAACAAGCTCAGCAGAATAGAGAACAAGGTGTACATGATACAAGTATCAGAGGTACGGGAAATCATCATAACAAAGACCTAAAGCTCTTAAGATTTCTAAGATATACAATGTGTAAGAAATCTTAAGGCTTTTAGAATTACAATCAACATCAGAAAAACCTGCATATACATTGAGTTAATAATTGCTGATCTTGTTACTCCTTCTTCTGGTTGATCCTTGTTAAAAACTCAGTTTGAACCTTCAGCCATATTTATAGCCTTTTCAGAAACTAGTTGTTGAGGAGGTAACTTGATCAAGAGTCTTTGTTGTTACTCCATAGTACAAGAGTCGTTGAAGATAGATACACTAGAAGACCTTAATCCAATGTATAACATGTTTAACTTTTGAGTCTTCAAGAGATTCTGTACTATTATAGCTGTTGAGAGTAGATATCCATAAAGCTCTCAACCTTTCTTGAGCCTTGCAATCTGTAAACTCTAGCTAACAAACTGATTTGATAATATAACTTGCTTTCTACAGTACGAACAACTTCGGCTTTATCACCAACTCTGAATGGTACCAGAAACCAATTTACATTCACTAAGTGTAGAGACAATAATGTTGCTTCTTCTTATGCTAAGGCCTTCAGCTTCAGAGTCTTCGCCAGACATCACTTAGCAAGTGTTCTTCAGATTCTTCCACCAGAAACTAGCAATGCAGCAACTCTCAAAGTGTGCTTAATGTAGAACAGATTCTGATAATAATATTTACAAGTATAAGAACCTGAACACGTGTAACACACATCAAATAAACCATTGTTCTTTCAATACTTTGTTATCATCAAAACCCAAAGAAAATATGTCATGAACAAATCTTGTTCTAATAATCTCCCCCTTTTTTATGATGACAAACACAAGTATTTAAAGGACAATGTTGGGCAGTTATAATTTTCTTTGCAACATCAGGGTATAAGGTTTGTAAGCTCCCCCTGAGTCTAATAGTCCAAAGCAGAGTTCTATAGACATCATACTAGGTACTACTCTCAAGAAAAAGTAATTCAGTTTTCTTAGTAACATCAGAGTCTGAGGTTTGTAAGCTCTCCTTGAGTCAAACAATTCCAAGGTTGAGGTTTGTAAGCTCTCTCTTAGTTCCATATTTTAGAAAACCAAAAATAATATTTTAACTTCCTTTGGAAACATCAGAATACGAGGGTTGTAAGCTCCTTCTGAGTCTGATAGGCTAAGGCCGAGGTTTGTAAGCTCCTCCTTAGTTATATGTACAAGAAAGTTAAAATGTGTTGCCCGGGAAAGATAACCATAAAAACAAAAATATAAATGACAAAATTATAAATGACCAATATGTACAACTAAATAGGTACTCAATGGGTTCAGTTTCTATTTAAATACTTACCATTATTACTCCCCCTTTTGTCACATCAAAAAGAAAAAATAAAAAAGAGAAGAAGAGAAGAATTACACTCATAAATGCATCACAAATCATCATTACAGGATCAGTTTCCAAGGAATTGAAAAATGATCAAGTAACATGGGGTCATTAAGGATTGTATAGTGCATGCCTCAAATTTTTAGTGGTCGCTACTGTTCCAAGAATTAAGCAGGATTAAATCAGGCGTTTGAGTTGCTCAGAAGTCATTATAAAAGCAGTACAAGCCTAGTTCATTTTCATCATCCATCAAAATCATGGAAGCATCAGGTGAGAGTCATAAGACTACTGTGGTAACAGAAATCTCCTAGATTTCTATGACACAAGATGTCCAAGATGTTCAGAAATGAGCTATCTCGAAAGTATCTACCACTGGGCCTTTGCCCTCTGCAAGACTCACTTCTGAGGAAGCAATGTCAGCAGCTCCAACACAACCTATAGGAGTAGGTTCATCAGAAGCTGTGATGAATCCCAGAAGAAATATAACGAAGAGATCAAAGAGATAAGATGGTCCAACGAGTTGTTCTACCGTCTAATCCTAGAGGCATAAGATGAAGACATTGATGAAAATGAGCTAGAAATAAGCTATGGCAATTATTTTCGTCATAAGGCTCAAGATGACTTAGATAGGGCCCTATACTAAGCATTAGCAGTTCCTTATGAGTCAATGTTTTGTAATCCTCTGCTTCAATTAATGAAAAAGTATCTTTTTGACCAAATTTTGTTTATTGCATGCAACATACTTTCAATAACTTCCTTTAGATTTACTGAAATACATTAATGAAGTAAAACTGACACCAGAAACCACAGTTAAACAAGTCAAGTATATAATTCATATTTGTTAAAGAATCTTTAATAGGTAAGACCGTTAGATAACATTTCCAAGGTATATCATTTAAGATATTGATAAGACTTAATCAATATAAAAACAACAGACACTTGAAACAATGTATGTAACACGTCTATATAAGAACTCTTTGCAAGCTTACTTTCATAATCATTTAATCTTCAAAACACCAAGATGTACAAAAAGAAGCAAATATGGGTTCCAAAGAGAGATTTCAGAAAGGCAGCCATACTAAATGCAGCAACTCAGGCAAGTGAAAGCAAAACAGCAGCCGAAGGATCTACTAACAAGCAGATGACTTCAGAAGCTCTCACCTCTTCAGCATCCTTTGTGAAGACACGCAAAAAAAGATCTTCTGGATCCATACGTAGAAATCAGCTAAGAAAAGAAGCTTTGGAGTTTGCCAAGAAAGAATGACAAGATTACTTTAATTCTCTTGAACAAATATAAATGAATATAATCAACAGTTAACTAAGCAATAGCATGAACAAACTTTGAATTATTAATAAGATAACTTAATACAAAGGTTCTAACAATTAAAAGGCATAACTATGCAGAAATCTAACATCAGAATCTTTCATAGATAGCTTCAAGCTTGTCTCTCCAGATTTTAGACAAATCAGCCTCTGCATTTATGATAACTCTCTGCTGAACAAGTAATTCTGAAAGAACTCGTCCAAAAGGAATGAAGAAAATATTTCCCTTGTGAAAGGAAGAAAGGGTCTTCTTCAGATAGTCAAACATAACTTGAGGAAGATCAATCTGCAGATCTGAATTGAGAAGTAGAAGCAGATCTTTTTCAATAGGGTCCACAAGGTCTAAATCTTTATCCTTAGGAAGTAAGTTTGAATTCAGAATCTCCAAACAACAGCATTAGGACGAAGATTTGAGACCACTAATGTATTAGATTGGTCTACAAAGATACGCCAAGTAGGAAGATAGTGTTCCCAAACAAGAGTTCTTGGGATTTCTCCAATTTCCTCATAATTGATCACATTAGCAATCGCTTTAGAGGTTACTGTTATAGAAACACCAATTACATTAGAAAGAATAGCACACTCAGAATTTAGCTCAACAATGGAAGCATTAATCCAAAACCTCTTTGACAAGATCTGGATAAGTGAAACCACATCGCATCTCAAAGTATCCATTCCATCATTGTTCACACACAGTCTTCCCGAAGTTAAAGCCTAACTTAAGCAACTCATCAAAATCCACAAACTTTTCATTGATGATTGTAACACTCTAAAATTTGCCCTCTCTTCTTCTAACCTTAACTGGCTTTTGTTTCGCATTCATCTGCATATCCAGTATGTCATAAATTCATAACCATACATTACATTGGTCTTCTAAGACAGGGGACTACAGAGGTTATTTGAATCAAGGTTTCGTATTTACTTTGAGGTTCTCCTCATTCAAGTTTGAAGCAAAGGTTGTCATAAACATCTTCTTTATCAGAGTATATCAAGCCACAAGGTTCTTTTTCTTTAAGATTCCTCAAAGGCATTAAATACTAGAGTTTCACCAGGGTTGTGACTGAGATCTGCCGCGACCTAGAGTTTTATTGATTCTCAACATCTCAAGTCATCTCTTCGTCAATAAGCTTCCATGGCAAGAGGATGGGAACTTATATCTCATTATGTATGAACTGGTTAACATTTCATCAGTTAAGGGTTCGTTTTGTTCAAGGCATGATTATTCTTTGGCTTGTTGTTCGTCATACACGTTAACATGGCTTAAAGAATAAAATTGGTTGGCATGAGAATAAGTTGACATCTTGACTTCGCGCTCTCGAATTTGAGGTATGAACATTCAACTTGGCGTGAATCTGTTCTTGAAATGATTCGTGCTATTATAGTCAATTTTCCAACAACTGTTTTGGACGAGCAATCATACATTTTTTCTCCATTCAGTGGGTTTCTTGGCAAATGATAATGATGATATTGTCCGTTCTATGAGTGGGGCTGCCATAAAGAAGCTCATTAGTTCTGTTAATACCAAATCACTTGAATATATTCTTAAATATGCTCTTTCTTGGTATTTGGGTAACAAGCAGCAACGCTGAGGTGCTGCCGCACAGGTTTTAGAGTTGCTGGTTGAGGTAGCAAAGAGTGAATTTCTTAAGACACATTTGATAAGAATATAGATGAAAAAGTTCAATGAAATGGTTGTACACTTTCCATATACAAGCTAACGAAGGCATACAAATGATTGCCATGGAGGGGATCTCTAATAACCTTCTTCTGGAACATTGTTAATGGTGTGCTACATGAGAAACTAAGTTATATACAAACTAAACAAAACTGTGCAGTAAATTACACCACACAGTATCGTTGAACTAGGTGAAGTTGACCGCCAGAAAAGTTATGTCATGCGGTTTGCTATTCTGTTAACTGTGATGGAAATCGCATGCCATTAATGCAGTGATTCAAAAGCAATACATAGCAGTGTGAAAAAGTTCATTGAAAACAGAAATCATAGCAGGAACAAAAGTTATTGGCGCAGGGAAATTATACAATACTGCAGCAGCATTTCCATAACAGAATAAGAAGTGCATAACAGAAAATAGAGAGGGAGATTACATAACAGAGTTTTCACTCACAACTTTAACCAACTTGTGATAAGACAAAAATCAGAATTCAGTTACAGAAAATATATAACAGAAAAAACTAACTCTTAACAGATTTTGAGAGCTCTAACAAACTCTCCTCTACAAATTCTTGTTCATTCATTCGCCAGGTTTTTTCTTCGTTTTTTCACCTTCATTCCTTCACTTTCCTCTCTGGAATTCTTCTCTCTCTAAAAAAACCGTTCTTCCTTCGTTTTCTCTCCACCTTCAAGTCATCACAAAAGCTGTAGAATTCGGTAAAACTCTCTAAGCGCAACAGATTCACACAATTCTGCAGAACTCTTTTGAATCACTCAACAAATTCTTCATCATCTTCACTCTCAGCCGCTCACAATCCTCTTCAATCTTCATTCATGATTTGAGTTCTTACATCGTTCTTCGTCTTCAATTCACACTTCAGAAAACCTTTTCCAACTCATAAATTCTTCATCATCGTATCATTCCCAATTCACCTGCAAAACCAGTGTTCAATCAATTTCCCAACAACCTGCAATTCCATTCAACATAACACGGCGAACTCAAAAACGGAGTAGAAGAAGAACATCACACAACAAACTCAGACTCGAAGAAAAAAGAAGAACATGTGATAGGAGAAAGAGGATTTTGAGATCGAATTCGTATTTACCTATGTTTTTGCGATTCGTCGTCTTCGTCTTCTTAGCATCGCAGCGGCCTTCGCGTGCTTGAAGGTGAGATTTCTGTCTCTGTTGATTCGTAGCAGATCCGGAGTACAAGGATTCATAAAATTCGTTTTCGATTCGTATTCTTGATATGAGGTCATAAGAAGCCGTTGAAAATGGAAGAAGAATGTGACGGACGAAAGGAAAAGAACATTGAGACGGCGGATGTGGAGGGAAGGTTTGTGTCTCCGAGGTGTCGTATTCGATGGAAGAACAGAGACGGAGGGAGGATGGTTAAATGGCGGCAAGGTTTGAAGCAAAGAAAGGCGGCGCATAGAAGGAGCGAAGAGAATTAGATTTTTTTGCTGAAGGATTTAGGGTTTCTCTTCTTTAAAAGGAAAAAGTGTCTTGTTTCAATGCTTGGCCCATTTGCTTGCAATTCATTTTAGCACCACCTGTTACACTCAATGCACCCTCCCTGGATACAATCTTGGAAGCCTCTTGCGTAGGATTTGCTTCGCCACCCTATTCACTACCTGCACATCTTGACTATTCTACCTGCCAACCCCCAATTAAACCTGGCACCCCCTCATATTTTTTAAATGGCGAAAATGTCTTTTAAATTTTTTCAAACAATCTCCGGACGAAATTCTCGGTAATGTTAAAAAAAAATTCGGTATTGTTCAAAATTCCCGGTAATGTATTTGAAAATCCCGGTATACCGGAAATTTCAAATTCCCCGTAAGTGGTAAAAATCCGGTAATTGCGTGAAAATTACAGTTTGATACCGGGAATTTCACCGTAATTGAAATTCCCGGTAGTTCTAATTTTAGGGTTTTTTTTTAAACGGTCGAGATTTTGCCGACAGTTTTGTATGGTTGTGATTACACCGACACTTTGTGCGGTCCAGAATGGATGAACGTTTGTATAAATAGGGGTTAGGTCTTGTGGTAAAACATATATGAAAAAAATGGCTTCTCCCACATTTTTTATTAAGTCAGAAGTTTACTTCCAGAGAGGTTCTCGTCCTGTCGAATTCATGCTTCCCGATGACACAACCTCCTTTGCCGGCCTAACTTCGAAGTTGAAGGGATTGTTGCCTGATGGTGACAATAGAAAGGTGTCGAAGATCGAGTTTCGGGAGGATTGGGTGGATGGTAGTCTGAAATACAACCCAATTGAGCTGAAGGACGATGAAGATGTCATCAAAATGTGGAGATCATTTCGTCGTAGGCTAACAAGGGGTCCGATGGAGTTTGATGTGCAGCTTTCAAGATCAGTTGATGAAATAATGGAGATGCTGAAACGCCCTGAAGCATCTGGTAGTGTTTAGGTTTTTAATGTTGATTAATTAAGTTGTTTATGTAATGTTAAGTGTTGATTTGTTTAAGTTGTTTTTTCATATCACTGCGATTTAAGATTTTAATCGAAGGTATAATAATAATATATTGTTCTGACATAATATACATACAACACAATAATATACATATGATACAATATATTGTTCTGACAAAATATACATATAATACAAAAATACATGTACAATACTAAATAGGACCTCCACGGGCTAGGTGTGCAATCCTAGCTAATCCAGCAGAAACACTGCCATCAGGGTCTACCAAGCCCATAAGCTCATCCTCCATGACTGCTATCATCTGAAAGCGCTGTGTGTCATCATGGTGATGTGCTGGAGAAGGAGGAGGAGGAGGAGCTGCGTCATGAGAAGGTACACCCCCAGAAGGTGCATCCTCAGAAGGTGCTTCCTCAGCCGGCGGTGGAGTAATGCGTGGATGTGATACGCTGATAAACCACTCCAAGTAGCCATCCTCACACTGTGAGGGATACTGAACCGGTGTAGATCGGGCTACAATGGCACGACCGGTGTGACGCCCCCAATCTACACCCCCAATTAACAGGCAATTAAAGCACTAAAAGAAAATTCGAAATCTCGTCAGAGTACATTTGAAATTCCGGCATAGAAAGGGAGGAATCACATCAATTGAAACAAAACATACACATAACATGCAACACCTGCCCATAATGATATGCAACTGTGGGGTAGCAATCATACAGAGGAAACTTGTTCCTTACACCCACTTTTCAGAAATTAGAATTAAAGCGGAAAATCTAATATATGCTTAACGTATATACATATACACATATAAACAGTTTGTCATACATCAGGTAGCATATGTACAACCAAAATATATCATCAGATATACAAAATAATCGCAAACGGCCACCCTAGCTACCCGGAGTCACATATCAGAGCCGACCGACAAAAGAATGAAGACGCAAAGCTTCACAAAAAGAATACCTCCAGCAACTCTAATCTGCAACGCCTCATAGAGCGTTATAAAACAGCAGAAGGGTGAGAAAAACAACCATAATATAATTGAATAAAATTATATATAATAACACAGAATTGTACACGTAACGCATTCTCACCACAACCACATATAACATAATACCGCACAATTCTCAAACATCAAATACCATTACACACCACACATATACCATACAATCATCAATCACAATCACAAATTCACACACAATTAATTCATGATTTATGCAATGCACATAGACCGACACAACGACTCTATGCACATGCCATGCGGTACCGACTTCCAATGTCTCATGTCTCATCATCAGTTCACTCAGGAACTATTGGAACCATCGCTCGTTACTGAGAATCTCAAGTAACTCCCCGTCGGGCCTACGATGTTCACCCGTCGCTTTAGGTCCTCAGGCATCGCCTCATATTTTCGAGGCACACGACGTTAAGGATTGCTTTAAGTCTCCAAAGGAGCCCACAATCGTCTATAACCACCGCTTTAGGTCCTCAGGCATCGCCTCATATATTCGAGGCACACGATGTTATAGCAATTTCCCTCAGGAATTAAACCGTCACTCAGGACGTTTCCACAATGCACATTATGATGCTTGGCATACAATGACTCATGACACTCACATTGCATCCATGCACATATTCATAATCATGCACATTTATCAAATACCACACTTAGCATTTTCTTGCCTTTCGGCCACAAAGCATCATCACAACAGCACATAAGTCATCTCACGTACAAAACAACAACATCCGGCATAATACACGTCAATTCCACACCATTAAAATGACAAAAATCGATAACCGACACTATTCACATTTCCCGACAAAATTTAATCGGCTAACAATTCTCAAAAACCTCATAATCATAAAGTACAATTCGATACCTTTCTAACGACACCAAGAATTCAAAAATCGGATAACCGGAACCAAAGTTACGGACGAAAACGAAAATGATATTTTGAAAAGTCACATTTTGCAAAAGTCATGCCCGTACGCGTATCACTATGAGCCGTACGCGTATGAGCAGAGATCTCATTTTCCCCAAAGTTCACGTATAAAAACCCATACGCGTAATGCCCTCTCTCGTACGCGTATTGCCATGAAATGCTACGCGTATCATACGCAAATGGGCAGATGGCCGAGAAAACCAGCAGCCCATACGCGTATTGCCCTTATGGCTCGCCCACCATACGCGTAACGCCAAGGTTCATACGCGTATGAACATGTCCCATACGCGTATGACCTGGAAATCTCAGAAAAATTCTGCAGAACAATGTTCTGCGTTTTTCCACCCCAATCATCCAATTTCTTCACCTAAAACTCAGAAAAACAGCAATTTGAAGTGTAATAACATACCACAAACATGTATGAACAATCAACAATGCATTCAACAAGATTTTTACCACAATCAAATTCATTTCTAATCAATTTTTACACAATCTAGGTTTTACTAATATTCTCCAAATCAATCCAAAAACAACAACAAAACACATACATAATCGTATACAATCATAGAATAATCGAGTTTCGCACCCTTACCCGATTAATCGATTCCTAGAAATTATTCTTGATGATTTTTCCACTCTTTCTCCAATTTTCTCTCTTCTCCTCTTTTCTTCTCTTTTTCCTTCTTTCTTCTTTCTTTCTCTCTATTTTTCTTTCCCTTTTCTTTTCTATTTTCTTTTCTTTCTTACTAACTTAGTAAAAATATCTATGAAATGTCCAAAATACCCCCACACTCAAATATCCCGCAATTGTTCCCAAAACGCGATAAAATATAATCACGACGAAAAATAACATATTTTCACATAAAAGTCGAGAATAAAATAAAATAATAATAAAATAATCCAAAAAGACTCAATAAAATAAAATTGGCAAAACGGGGCGTTACAATTCTCCCCCACTTAGAAATTTTCGTCCTCGAAAATCTTACTTGATACAAACAACTCTGGATACGACTCCCGCATCCTACTCTCTAACTCCCACGTCAAGTTACCATCAGCAGCGCCTCCCCACGCCACTTTCACAAGTGTAATCTCCTTGCCCCTCAACCGCTTCACCTCGCGATCCAAAATCCTAACTGGTAAAGTCTCGACCGTAAGGTTATCCCTTACCTCAACCTCGTCCATTGGAATAACATGTGAAGGGTCCGGAACATACTTCCGAAGCTGTGAAACATGAAACACATCATGCAAATTCGACAGATTCGGCGGCAACGCCACACGATACGCCACAGCACCAACTCTCGCAGATATCTGGTAAGGACCAATAAATCGAGAAGTAAGCTTCTTAGATTTCAAAGCACGACCAACGCCCGTTACCGGCGTAACTCTCAGAAATACGTGATCTCCCTCTTGAAACTCAAGATCCTTCCGTCTCCGATCATGATAACTCTTCTGTCTATCCTGAGAAGCCTTCATTTTCTCACGAATAAACTTTACCTTTTCCGTCGTTTGTTGCACCAAATCCGGTCCAACCACCGAACTTTCACCTGTTTCGTGCCAACACAACGGCGTTCTACATCTTCGTCCATATAAGGCCTCAAAAGGTGCCATTCCAATACTAGAATGGAAACTATTATTATACGTGAACTCAACCAAAGCAAGATAACCGTCCCACGCACCACCTTGTTCCAAAACACACGCTCTCAACAAATCCTCCAAAGACTGAATCGTTCTTTCGGTCTGACCATCCGTCTGCGGATGATAAGCCGAACTCAACCTCAATCTAGAACCCAAAGCCTTTTGTAAACCTTCCCAAAATCTAGATGTAAATCTAGGATCTCGATCAGAAACAATACTCAATGGAATCCCATGCAATTTCACCACCACACTGATATAGATCTCAGCTAACCGTTCCAAAGAAAAACTGATGTCAATCGGAATAAAATGCGCCGATTTAGTCAGCCTGTCAACAATCACCCAAATAGCATTATGCCCACGCTGAGTGTTCGGTAATCCCGTCACAAAATCCATCGAAATGCTATCCCACTTCCACTCAGGAATATCCAACGGTTGCAACAAACCACTAGGTCTCAAATGTTCCACTTTCGATTTCTGACAAGTCAAACATGCATACACAAACTGAGCCACGTCTCTTTTCAAACCAGACCACCAGAAAATCTTCTTCAAATCTTGGTACATCTTATTCGCACCCGGATGAATACTTAAATTACTCTGGTGTCCTTCCTCCAAAATCATTCTTTTCAACTCCGCATCATCAGGAATACAAATACGACCACGAAACCTCAAAACACCAAAATTATCCACCTTGAAATCCACATTCTCATTCCTCATCAAATCAACGAATTTCAAATCCAGCTTCTATTTCTCACTTACCGACAACAAGAATTCATTAGTAACTTTCAACATTCCAAGCCTTACACTAACCGATGTCACTTCACATACCAAACTCAAGTCTCTAAACGACTCCAAAAGTTCCAACTCTTTCACCATCAATGCGGACATATGCAACGATTTCCGGCTCAATGCATCGGCTACCACATTAGCTTTACCAGGATGGTAATTCAAGCCAAAGTCGTAGTCTTTCAAGAATTCCAACCATCTCCGCTGTCTCATGTTCAACTCTTTCTGATCAAATAAATATTTCAAGCTTTTATGATCACTAAAGACCTCGAACCTTGCACCATAGAGATAGTGCCTCCATATCTTCAACACAAAAACCACAGCCGCTAATTCAAGATCATGAGTAGGATAGTTTTTCTCATGAACTCTTAATTGCCTTGAAGCATAAGCTACAACTTTACCTTCCTGCATCAGAACACCACCCAAACCAATTAAAGAAGCATCGCAGTACACAACAAACGGTTCATTAGGATCAGGTAAAATCAGAATCGGAGCTGTCGTCAATCTTCTCTTCAGCTCACAAAAACTTTCTTCACATTGAATATCCTAAATGAATGCTTTGCCCTTACAAGTCAACTGCGTCAAAGGAAGAGCTAGCTTAGAAAAACCTTCAATGAACCTCCGGTAATAACCAGCCAAACCCAAAAAGCTTCGAATTTCAGTAACGGATCTAGGAGCCTCCCATTGCAGAACTGCTTCTACTTTAGATGGATCCACAGCAATACCATTACCTGAAATTACGTGCCCAAGAAAACTCACCTCAGACAACCAGAATTCACACTTGGACAATTTGGCAAAAAGCTTCCTTTCCTTCAAAACCTGCAAAACAATACGCAAATGCTCTGCATGTTCTTCCCGAGACTTAGAATAGATTAAAATATCATCAATAAACACCACCACAAAACGATCCAAATGCTCGTGGAAAATCCGATTCATGTATTCCATAAACACACCAGGCGCGTTAGAAACCCCGAACGGCATCACCGAATATTCATAATGACCGTATCGTGTTCTAAAGGCCGTCTTCTGAATATCCTCTTCTTTCACTCTTATCTGATGGTACCCCCGATCTCAAATCAATCTTACTAAATACACAAGCACCAACCAACTGATCCATCAGATCATCAATCCTTGGAAGCGGATACTTATTCTTAATCGTCACTTTGTTCAACTGGTGATAATCAATACATAATCGCATACTCCCCTCTTTCTTTTTCACTAACAAAACTGGAGCACCCCAAGGAGAAACACTTGGTCTCACGAACCTCTTCTCCAATAAGTCACTTAACTGCTTTTTCAACTCCACCAATTCAGATGCCGACATTCTATAAGGTGCCATAGAAACAGGTCTAGTACCAGGAACTAGATCTATAGAAAATTCAACTTCTCTCTCTGGCGGTACATCTGAAATATCATCAGGAAACACCTCAGGAAATTCGCACACAACAGGAAACACCTCCAATGAAACTTGAGTATCCACAGTCAAAGATGCAAACAAACCAAACAACTGAGCTTCATCCGCCAAAAGTTTCTTCAACTCTTTGGTAGATAAGAAACTCGAGTCTTCGTCTTCCCCAAGAGAAGGAAACCTTACAAGCTTATGATAACAATCAATGTGCACCCGATTGAATTGCAACCAATTCATTCCCAACACCACATCTAAACCTTCCAACGGTAAACACACCAAATCCATCGCAAAGTCTTTACCATAAATGGTCAAAGGACAACTCAAACACACTAAAGAAGTAGTTACTGACCCCATCGCTGAAGTATCAATAACCATCTCACCATCCATCGAAGACAACCCCAGATTCAAACGTTCTGCGTACTCAGACGAAATAAACGAATGAGTCGCTCCAGTATCAATAATAGCAATTAAAGGCGTATTATTAATAAAGCAAGTACCTCTTATCAGACGATCAGCACTTGAAGTCTGAGTTCCCGCCAATGAAAATACTTTCCCACTAGTCTGAGCTTTCTTCTGATTCGGACACTTCGAGCTAATGTGACCAGGTTCCCCACAGTTATAACACTTCACTACATTCTTCCTTTTACAATCAGCTAAAACATGTCCGATACCACCACAATTAGAACACTTATCCACTTTCTTCCTACATTCCATCTGGCGATGACCCAATTCACCACATTTAAAACACCTAGGAGCATTAGACATACCTCCTCCACTTGACCTTCGATCAAAATTACCCCTTTGTTTACCTTTATCAGCCGGTGACACATACGGACCACCACGGAACTATTGTTTCCCTTTCCTGTCACTTACACTTTTATAGTGAGCAGAACGAGCCTTACTATCTTCATTATAAATCCTACAGCATTCTACCAAATCAGCAAACCTTCGAATCCTCTGATATCCAATAGCCTGCTTTATCTCAGGACGCAAACCACTTTCATACTTCACACACTTTGAAAATTCAGCAGTCGCTTCCACATAATGAGGATAAAACTGCACAAGTTCCACAAACTTAGCAGTATAGTCAATAACCGACATATTACCTTGTTTTAGCTCTAAAAACTCAATCTCTTTCTTTCCTCGGACATCCTCCGGAAAATACTTCCTTAGAAACTCTCGGCTAAACAATTCCCAAGTAATCTCTTCTTCCTCCTCCTCAGCTTCCAACACCTGACGAGTACTGACCCACCAGTCGTCAGCCTCTTCATGTAGCATATGAGTGCCTAACCTCACCTTATCATCATCGTCATCACAATCCATTACCCTAAAAATCCTCTCAATCTCTTTCAACCACAACTGTGCACCATCCGGATCATGTTTCCCTTTAAAGACCGGCGGCTTATTCTTTCTAAACTCATCATTTCCTGCAGCATTCGGTGCACCCTGCACAGCTCGTGCCAGAGCCTCCATCGCAGCAGCCAAAGCAGCATCATTACGACCAGCCATATTCTGTTCGTCCAAATACAGAAACTATGGTTAAACAACAACTCGCCCAATATGCCAGACACAACAGACACAACTGACACGGACTAGCTCTGATACCACTTAATGTGACGCCCCCAATCTACACCCCCAATTAACAGGCAATTAAAGCACTAAAAGAAAATTCGAAATCTCGTCAGAGTACATTTGAAATTCCGGCATAGAAAGGGAGGAATCACATCAATTGAAACAAAACATACACATAACATGCAACACCTGCCCATAATGATATGCAACTGTGGGGTAGCAATCATACAGAGGAAACTTGTTCCTTACACCCACTTTTCAAAAATTAGAATTAAAGCGGAAAATCTAATATCTGCTTAACGTATATACATATACACATATAAACAGTTTGTCATACATCAGGTAGCATATGTACAACCAAAATATATCATCAGATATACAAAATAATCGCAAACGGCCACCCTAGCTACCCGGAGTCACATATCAGAGCCGACCGACAAAAGAATGAAGACGCAAAGCTTCACAAAAAGAATACCTCCAGCAACTCTAATCTGCAACGCCTCATAGAGCGTTATAAAACAGCAGAAGGGTGAGAAAAACAACCATAATATAATTGAATAAAATTATATATAATAACACAGAATTGTACACGTAACGCATTCTCACCACAACCACATATAACATAATACCGCACAATTCTCAAACATCAAATACCATTACACACCACACATATACCATACAATCATCAATCACAATCACAAATTCACACACAATTAATTCATGATTTATGCAATGCACATAGACCGACACAACGACTCTATGCACATGCCATGCGGTACCGACTTCCAATGTCTCATGTCTCATCATCAGTTCACTCAGGAACTATTGGAACCATCGCTCGTTACTGAGAATCTCAAGTAACTCCCCGTCGGGCCTACGATGTTCACCCGTCGCTTTAGGTCCTCAGGCATCGCCTCATATTTTCGAGGCACACGACGTTAAGGATTGCTTTAAGTCTCCAAAGGAGCCCACAATCGTCTATAACCACCGCTTTAGGTCCTCAGGCATCGCCTCATATTTTCGAGGCACACGATGTTATAGCAATTTCCCTCAGGAATTAAACCGTCACTCAGGACGTTTCCACAATGCACATTATGATGCTTGGCATACAATGACTCATGACACTCACTTGCATCCATGCACATATTCATAATCATGCACATTTATCAAATACCACACTTAGCATTTTCTTGCCTTTCGGCCACAAAGCATCATCACAACAGCACATAAGTCATCTCACGTACAAAACAACAACATCCGGCATAATACACGTCAATTCCACACCATTAAAATGACAAAAATCGATAACCGACACTATTCACATTTCCCGACAAAATTTAATCGGCTAACAATTCTCAAAAACCTCATAATCATAAAGTACAATTCGATACCTTTCTAACGACACCAAGAATTCAAAAATCGAATAATCGGAACCAAAGTTACGGACGAAAACGAAAATGATATTTTGAAAAGTCACATTTTGCAAAAGTCCTGCCCGTACGCGTATCACTATGAGCCGTACGCGTATGAGCAGAGATCTCATTTTCCCCAAAGTTCACGTGTAAAAACCCATACGCGTAATGCCCTCTCTCGTACGCGTATTGCCATGAAATGCTACGCGTATCATACGCAAATGGGCAGATGGCCGAGAAAACCAGCAGCCCATACGCGTATTGCCCTTATGGCTCGCCCACCATACGCGTAACGCCAAGGTTCATACGCGTATGAACATGTCCCATACGCGTATGACCTGGAAATCTCAGAAAAATTCTGCAGAACAATGTTCTGCGTTTTTCCACCCCAATCATCCAATTTCTTCACCTAAAACTCAGAAAAACAGCAATTTGAAGTGTAATAACATACCACAAACATGTATGAACAATCAACAATGCATTCAACAAGATTTTTACCACAATCAAATTCATTTCTAATCAATTTTTACACAATCTAGGTTTTACTAATATTCTCCAAATCAATCCAAAAACAACAACAAAACACATACATAATCGTATACAATAATAGAATAATCGAGTTTCGCACCCTTACCCGATTAATCGATTCCTAGAAATTGTTCTTGATGATTTTTCCACTCTTTCTCCAATTTTCTCTCTTCTCCTCTTTTCTTCTCTTTTTCCTTCTTTCTTCTTTCTTTCTCTCTATTTTTCTTTCCCTTTTCTTTTCTATTTTCTTTTCTTTCTTACTAACTTAGTAAAAATATCTATGAAATGTCCAAAATACCCCCACACTCAAATATCCCGCAATTGTTCCCAAAATGCAATAAAATATAATCACGACGAAAAATAACATATTTTCACATAAAAGTCGAGAATAAAATAAAATAATAATAAAATAATCCAAAAAGACTCAATAAAATAAAATTGGCAAAACGGGGCGTTACAACCGGAGCTGAGGAAGTGCGTCTGAAACCACCAATCAATACCTTCAGAAGGTGTATCTGGAACTGGTGGTGGTCTCCTCTAGATGTAGCCATACTGGCGCAAGCATCTCTCTGGAAGGTGCCTGACAACCAGAGTCTCCCATCTCATATATCCGGAGTATAATGACGACTCCTCGAACTCACGGACGGCTCTGTGCTCTTCGTAGGGTGTCCATATGACATCCTCTACGGTCAGCTCGTCCAGTCTCCTCCTGTACTCAAGAATGCACCCCGGGTGTTTCTGCCTCGCCCTCCACCTCTTCGCCCGTGGCTCGCCCTGGGTATATGGCTGGAACCTCCTATCGCATATCATAGGGAAATGCTCATAGATCCAGCACTGAGATCGCAACAAACAATAAATTAGAAATAGAATGATTTAAATAAAAATATAAGGACAAGTAAGAACATGAATTAAGATATACCTGCAACAAACTAAGGTACCCAGCAAGCTGCTTCGTCTCAAATCGGGTCGCCTCCCCGAGCACATGATACAACTGAGTCTGGGCTGCACAACCCCAGGCCCAGTTGTGCGTCTGCGGATCGCTGAAGAGGCATAGGTAGCGAGCATCAACATACGTACCAGACTTATCCGCAAAGAGAGTACATGCTACTACATGCAGCATGTACGCCCTAGCGGAAGCCTGGAACCTCCCAGGAGCAACAAGCTCATCGTACCTATCACGAAGCCACCGCATGCGTAGGTGAGCGCCTCGTGTATCGGTGAACTCCTGATACACCACTGCCTCAGGCAGCTCCAGATCACAAACCACCAACGCATGTTCCTGGGACACACTCATGATCGGGGCCGTCCAGAATCTACCGCCGATAGGGAGGTGAAACAAGGAGGCGACATCATCTAAGGTCACAGTCATCTCTCCGAATAGGAGATGAAATGATGATGTCTCCTTGTGCCACCTCTCGATGAAGGCACTCAACAGATCTGCATCGAGCATGGTAAGAGAGCAGTTCCTAAAATACAGGAGGTCAAAGTCCTCCACGATCCTCGTCACCGCAGCGGGGAAGGGAATACGAGGGAAGTTCTTCATCTTCGCCCCGTGAGACTGGACCCTCAGTACAGGTCATACCTGTGACACGAACCATTAAACAACTTTGTTAGTACAAAAATAATTTATGTATAAGCTAACAAAAGGAAAAATGAAAGCAAAAAACATATACCTGGCCCAGCCATAATCGTAACGCCACATGCTCACTGTACTCTGTAAGCACAGACGTATCTATCGGCCCGCCAGGGAATCCTGGCTCAGTGTGCACCGATGGCTCGGTCGATGGGACCGTGACATCGGTCTCAATGGTCTCCTCGACCCTTATTGTGCCAGCAATCCCTGATGTGCCAGCAACCTCTGTTGTACCAGCTGCCTCTGCTGTACCAACCACCTCTCCTGTACCAGCCGCCTCAACCTCAACTGCCACTCTAACATCAATCTCCTCTACCACATCCCTAACAACAGTCTCCACCGGAACATCTCCAACAATAGCCTCCTCCGACTGAATAACAGAGACGTCCGCATCTGTGGCCTGCACTGAGGAAAGACCGCCAAGTCGCCTAACAGAGCGAGGTGCCTGGAAACGCCCCCGCTGCTCGGCCATCCCCTCCGGTGTGAACCGGTTGGGACCACCCGGCCTGCCCGTACATGTGCAGACTCAGCATCAGAATTTACTGTACCTCTACCCCTACCACCTCCCGCCAAATCAAGCGCCCTCCCAGTAATGCTAGCATCACGGCCTCTAGTTTTCACTAAAAAAAATAAGATTAAAAAAAATAACAAATATTGAAAAATACCGGATTTTTTGAAATTCCCGGAAAAGGAAAAATTTAAAACTACCGGATTTTTTGAAATTCTCGGAAAAGAAAAAATTTACAACTACCGGTTTTTTTGAAATCCCCGGTGGCGATTACCGGTTATTTCAAAATTCCCGGTAAGATGTTACCGGGATTTTTGAAATTCTCGGTAATATTCACCGGTTATTTCAAAAAATCTGGAAATTCTTACTTGTTAATTCTAAAATCCCGGTAGGTGCTTGAAATTCCCGGTATGTTCTGAAAATTTGAAAAATCCGTGCGTCTACCGGATATTTCGAAATGAAAAAATGTTTTTTTGAGAGGGACTAATATGTCTTTTCACAAGTCATGGGGGGGGGGTGTCAGGTTTAATTGTGGGGGTGGCAGGTAAAATCCTCGCACATCTTGGACGAAGGCCATTGGGCTTGAAAACCACAGCCCATACGGATTGTTATGTGCATCTATTCCAATTTTAGGTTGTGATTGTTTAGGTTAATTTTGGGTTAGAATTTAATTTTTAAATTGAGTTTTGATTTAGATGTTTAGATAGTTAGTTTTAGAAATTAGGTTGAGAAATTAGATATTAATTCTAGGAATATTGGTTTCAAAACTTAATTTTGGTTTTAGTAATTTGAGTTTGGTTAATTGTTTTAGTTTTTCATTAATTTTAGAATTGGATTAGTTATTAATTAGAATTTAATCTTGTTTGAATTCGATTTAGTTCGTAATTTTAGAATTTGTTTTTGAATTAGAAATTAACCTTGATTCTAATTGACTCTTAACTTTGACTAATAGTTGATTAATCGTAGACTAATTCTGGTTAGGTTTTGTTTCTGACTAATTGTTGTGATTGTGGATATTTGTTTAGACCTTTGATTGTTTCTCTCTTCATAAAAGTGTTGATTAATCTTGTGGAGATTTTGTGTGGGATATTTTTCATGACTTTGTTTGGACTGATGAGATCTCTTGATGCAGATTAAGCTTAGTCCCTGATATCATTTGGACCGATTCCTGGATGTTAATTTTGGTTCTCCTTGTTGATTACCTTGATGATAGTTGCTTACATTTGATTTTGGTTAGATTCTAACATGTTCTGAACTTGATGTTAGATACTGGACTGTTGGACCCTCTTACTTGCTTGAAGTACTTGATGACTCGATTCTCTTCCACCTTGGAACCTAGTCTGGAGCTTATTACGCGCTTTGAAGAGGCAACAGACTTTCGTCGTTAGGTACCACTTGCACATTTGTATGAAGCATGCCTAGGGTCTAGCATTTTTGCTTATAACTTATTATTGAGTGAGGAGTTTTCACTCCTAGTTGTATACTTGGCTTGGATGCCAATTCATTGATACCTTGATCTCGTTTGCTCCCTTTTTGTTTTACTTTTGGATGGACAAAGAGTCACTCAACTTCCTTATAGTTGAGATCACGACATCGTTTTCATCTTATGGTTGGCGAAGAGTCACTCAACTTCTTTATAGTTGAGATCACGACATCATTTTCATCTTGTGGTTGACGAAGAGTCACTCAACTTCCTCATAGTTGAGATCACAACATCGTCCGTTTCTGTTGCATTTGCCTTGTTGACGAGGAGTCACTCCGTTTTGTTTCTTGGCTGAGATCACAACATCGTTCATTTTGTGATTGACTAGTATAATGTTTACTTGTGTTTGTTCACGTGATCCCTTAGGATTCTTAACTCCACTTAATTTCTGATTAATTTGGAGGTAGGAGAGACATTAGGCTTTCAATCCAAGCATGACAATATTAGGTAGGCTTCCCTCATAATCCTGACCTTAGGGCCACAATGCATGATAACTTGTAGGATCGAGTTTCCCTTAGACCTTTCGTGAGTCCAGATCTTCTCTCTCTCCCCAGTGCGATTAAGATCCCGTTTTCCCATAGTGCTGTGAACTACGGATGCTCTGATTCCTCTCTCGTCCGATTGAGGATACGTAGGCACAAGACGACGATGTCTTGGCGAGCACACTAACAACTCACTTGACCTTATAATAGGATTAGGATTGTATTTGACAACTACTCACACTAATCTTTGGAAATGTGTTGCAATGGCAACTTTGTAAGGTCTTAATGTTCATGTGTACATTGGTTTAGACTTGAATCAATGTCTTCTCATCCTATTTATGGAGATTTGACATACTCCTAATTGAAGTTGCTTTTGTGCCTACGTACTTGTTAACTTTGACAATTCCCTTGAATGCTTTTGTGTGCCATCCTTTGGTTGATGTTTGCATGACTCAAATGTAGAATATTTGTCATACCCTAATTTTTAACCCTAAGATTCCACCTCTTTGTGCATCATCTCGCATAACATCTTTAGGTCATATGATCCAGTGTGTGTATTCATTATGACTAACCAGCTTGTGCAGGTGCATTAAGTTTCAAGTGGCTATATGTCATATTTCAAGTATCTCGAATCTACATGCCAAATCATTTCACAGTTATTTCTAAGAGTTGTTTCAAGTGGTTCAATCATATGTGTACCACGAACTAAGAGTCTAATATGAGAGCATCCATGTTCATTTCAAGATTTCAAGTTCCAATTCCAAAACTTCAAATCTAGCATTCTAGCAGAAACCTCGAATGATCGGTCTCAAAGTCTCGCACTTTGGGGTAGCCATTCATTCATTCTTTCGCTCCCAACTTTCATATTGATTTGGACGAATAAGAGCCGTCGGGATCTAACATCTTGGCACAACTCTTTAAGCGATTGATTATCATCAAGAGCTCGTTGTCCTCAAAACAATCTTAATCTCAACTTGGACGAATAAGAGCCGTCAAGATCTAGCATTTTGGCACAACTCTTTGAACAATTGATTATCATCAAGAGTTCGTTGTCCATTAGATAATTTTTATTAACAACTTGAATGAATAAGGGCCGTTAGAGTCTAGCATTCTGGCATAACTCTTTGAGCATTTAATCAAATGTTCGCCATTCACTTAATATACCTCAACCATCAAACTCTATTTCCCTCGCCGCCGTGCGAGTAAAACTTTTTCTCAAAAGAACGATGTTTAGTTCATTCTAATGCGCCTGTAAACTAAATACTTAAGCCTCTGCCGAGAGTAGAAAAGCTAACGTTTTTCCCTTAGATCGCGACCTAAACATTTGTTTGATATAACAAACAAACTTTGTAGTTCCAGAACTACGGACGCTCTGATTTCTCATTTATTAATGAGAATACGTAGGCACAAGGACCCTAATCCTTGGCGAGCCGCCTCCTACCATTTTCTTTTCAACCCTTTTCTTTTTCACCGTAGTGTCTTCTCAAACTTTGCCCCTTCGTCAAGTGTCATCTCAAGACTCCTTCCTTCTTTAAGGATTGCTAAAATACTTCAAAGTACATCACACTCTTTTGAAATAAACTTGAAAGAAAAGGATTGTTAGAATCTAGCATTTTAGCAAAACCCTTGAAAGATTGATCTCAAGTCTTGCACATTGAGGTAGCCAATTATTTCCTTCTTTCATCCTTAAAACACTTAATAAATAACTTGGACTAAGAGATGTTAGAGTCTAGCACTCTAGCACAACTCTTTGAACCATTGATCATTATCAATGTTCGTTGTCCAACAAACAATTTTCTCAAACTAATCTTGAATGATAGAGAGTGTTAGAGTTTAACACTTTAGCATAAACTCTTTGAGCATTCGATCATTATCAAATGTTCATCATTCTTAAAATATATCCAAATCATACTCAAAACTCCATTTTCATGGATAAACCTTGATTATCATCAAGAGACCAAAATATCTTCATAGTTATGAATAAACCTTGATTATCATGAAGTGTATTTTCCAAATAAACCTTCAAGACATCTAATAAGGTTTAAAGACTATTTTCAAAATGAAAGATAGGTTGTCTTAACAAACACTAGGGCAATGTTTTGCCTACAACCATTGAGTTGAGATAAGTGGCGTGAACGAGATTTGTAAATCCATTCAATATGGTGGAAACGTCCACTCCTCACTTGTTTTGGGTAAAACAAAGTCCTTACGTTGATTAATACAATTTAGCTTTCGCTAAAATAAACCAACAAAGTTTACCCGAACTACGATTGCTCTGATTCCATCCTTGTAAGGATACGTAGGCACGAGACTGCGAAGTCTTGGCGAGCACCCTAATAATTAAAACCTTTAGGTTCTCTTCCCCTTTAATATAAAAATCTAAAAACATTTCTCTATCTCTCATTTCCCAACTTAATAAGTAGAAGATTAGAAACAAACATTAAGCTAACATTCATTCAACCCTACCTAAATGGTTTCTGTTAAGTACAACAGACTTAAGGGGGTGCTAATACCTTCCCCTTGCGTAACCGACTCCCGAACTCAGACATTAGTTACGATGACCATATCCTTGTCCTTTCTCTTAGGGGTTTTATTCGATTTTTCCCTTTCCCTCTATGGGAATAAATAAAGATCGGTGGCGACTCTGTTAAGTCCATCCAGCGGGCGTGCGATTCCGCTTCGCGAGGTCATTCTCATTTTTTGAGGTACGACAGATGGCGACTCTGTTGGGGAAAGTCCTATCCCTAAGTGAGTCAAGCCTAGTTTAGTTAGGTGTTATATGTGTATTAGTTTTGTTTGTTTCTTGTTCTTCTTTAATTATATGTTTACCTTTGCTTTATGGAATATATATATATTTCTATATACATCATGTGTGGGCTTTGGGGATCTAATATCTTGAATAAAGCTCTACACCCGAGTTTTGGAAAAAGCAGAGAGAAAACATAAGTTTAGTTTTGGTAGTTAGTAGTGTTAGACTACGAGGGCAAGCTCCTTGTAGCAACTAATATGAAGGCTCCTCTAGAGTAGACCTGTTTGTAGATCTTGTTGTAAAACAGCTAGCCTGTTGCATAATGCTGATTCATGAAGGGTCCATGACTCTAGGTTCCCTATTTAGAACCAGTGTTATTTTGGTGGCTGTGTAATATTGGACTTCAAGGACATCTCCTTGCTCCAACCAATATGAAAACCCCAATCAGAAGATATCTTTTCGTCACTCTCGTTGTAAAATGGCTAGCCCATTGCATAATGTTGATACGACTAAGGTCCATGACTCTGAAACCTTTATAAAAAACCTAGAAACTATCAAGTGGTTGGGTTTAAGGGTAATTGCCATAGAATCGTCTTTTAAGAGGCCTACCAATTAGAGAGTTAAGAGTTGTTTACCTTATCCCAAACCTTTACCATGCATTCACGAGCATTTGCATAACATCATAACACTCATAAATTTTTTTTTCAGGGAATCCTAATAACAAGCAGTTGTTTAGCACAAAAAGTTCGTAATGAGTTCAGACAGGAGGAAACCACTGCCACTCAAGGCGAAGATGCAAGATGTTACCAACATACTGAGACTCTTGGAAAACATTCCTTCTTGCTTCAAAAATACAATGCAAGGAAGGTTTGGTCATGTTTTGGATCTTCTCATAGTAGAGGTCCAGATCCCAGCTATCACAGCCTTAGCTCAGTTTTACGACCCTCCACTTCGAAGCTTCCTTTTCCAAGACTTTCAGCTGACCCCCACCTTGGAAGAATATGACAGACTTTTGGGTTTCACAATGAAAGGAAGGATGGCATACAACCGAATTGGTAAAAAACCTGATGTGAAGGAGCTGGATCTTGCACTACACATTCCCATATCTAATGATGTAGGGAATTGGAAGAAGAAGGAGAATTTACATGGATTTTGGAGATCTTTCTTAGAAAATAAACCAGAGAAATGGTTGATTGCACGTCATTGGGACGCATTGACAAACATATTAGCCCTCCTCATTTATGGGTTGGTATTGTTCCCTAATCATGAAGGTTTCATTGACTCGTCAGCTATCAGTGTCTTTTGGGTGGTCTGGAAAGAGAAATAAAATCTCGTTCATCCTCTCCTAGCAGATACTTTCCACACCTTGCACACTCGCCATGAAAAAAAGAATGGAACTTTAACTTGCTGTCTTCCTCTACTTTACATTTGGCTCATTGCATGTGTGTTCAAATCCAATGATTAGTTGAGTAAGATGTTCAATGAAGGGTGGGCTAGGTTCTTGGTGTCTCTAACAGGCAATGATATTCCTTGGTATCTTTACAAGCTCAGTGTCCATGAGATTGTTATCAGCTGTGAGAGTTTCCAAAATGTGCCATTAATAGGTTCTAAGGGTTGCATTAACTACAATGCTATGTTAGCCTTGCGGCAACTTGGACACCCGATGCGGGGAAAGCCTAATGATGGAGAATTGGAAGAAATGGTATTGAATGATATGGGAGCCAGTGACCCACCTCTACTTCGTAGGATTATCAGATCTTGGGAGAAGGTGAATACTAAAGGGTCAAGGATATCAAAGGCAAGTGATGTGCCATATCAATAATGGGTTACCGAAAGAGTCAAAGTTGTGAAGCTCCCTTTCTCTATAGAAATTCTTGTCCCTCCAAGGTCTCCCCCACCCGAGCCTGTGCCTGTTTCTCTCGAGGAAGTAGAGGAGCTTAGAGCCATGGTGGCTAGACTTGGGAAAGAGAACAAAGATCTACAGTCATGTTGTACCCCAAATTTTACCCCTTAGATGTCATAACATCTTGCACTTACATGTAGGGATCAATTATCTGTGCATTGTTAAATAACCACCATATCTTGCAAGTTTGTTTCTTTTGTGTTAAAAATTAGGTTTTACACCAGAAAGAGGGCAAAGTCTCCTAAGCCAGATTCTCACATGATTCAAGGTCTCCAAAGGCATTCACTGGCTCCATACAATCACCACAAGTGTTCACCAGTTTGGGATCTCAAGACATTGGATCAAATCAAGTCAACAAGAGACTATCAGACCAAAGTTGTGGAATTAGGGTTTTAACCTAAAGAATCACTGAAGAGGTTTGTCATGATCAGTCAAGGTTTGATTGGTTCATAAACCAATTGAACTTACCTACACTCAAGAGGTCTTGTTCAACAAGAAATCAAGATCATCTGGCTTTCACCATTAGCACAATGAGTCACCAGCTCACCTTGTCCCCAAATTAGGGTATTGTCAGGAAAGTCAACCTTTGCCTTTGACTTTTGATTAAGGCATGTTCCCAAGCCTTGAGACATGGTTCCATATGTTCATAAACATCCTTGGAGGCCATCCATTGGCATTATAAGGGATTGAAGAAGCAAGATCCTCAAAGATCATCCAGTGGAATTCCTGAGGAAATTAGGGTTTTGACTGACGAAGTCAAGCCTCTGACTTTGATGTTATTGGCCCAAAATGAGGTATTCAAGTCACACTCCATCTTAACATGCTCAATCCTTGAATCAAAGCACGAGAGATCACCATTTGAAGGATTTCTTGCAAGAAGGGCAAGGTTTTGTTCTTAAAATTTTCTAAGTAAGGAAGAATCCACTTCTTGTGCAAAATTGGAAAAGTCATAACTTCCAAACCACACATCTAAATTTTGTGATCCAAAGCTCAAATTGAATCTCTTATCATGAACTTCAAAACATATTAGAGGACCCTTCTCAAGATAAGGCTTGGTTTTTAAGTTACAAGGCTTAGAAGTTCAAAACACTTAAGGACTTAGTGAAATTTCACCACTTTTTGCCTTAAAAACCAGCTGACTTCATCTCCACTTTTCACCAAGATCCCTTGTGATTCATAACTTGGGTTGAATATGAAAGTTTTAGAGGACATTTGGGGCTTTTCAAAAAGTACAAGAAGTCCTCAATACATTGAGTGAGCTGAGAGTTTGGATTGTTTGAAGTTTGGTGTCATTTTCTTGAATTTCAAGTTACCAACTTATGCATAATGATGCATTACACTTCTAATCACCAAATGCCTCACTATTCTGATGTTTAAACACAAGGTTAGCATGCTACAAACCTCTGCCACGATTTTGCCAAAGCTGAGACATTAAAATATTGAAGTATTATGCAAGTGGATCAAGTGGACATCTAAGGTGAGAGAAACTTTACACAAGGCATGACAGCTTCTTTTTCTCATTGAAACTTGGAGCCTGAACCAATCCAATTAGCCCACATTGCAACAGAGCCTATGGCCTTAGCTCTGAAGACTTTTGGTTCAGCAAAACCAGCTCACACGATGGAAGCTTCTCAAGAGGGCAAACTTGGCATTTTTCCATTTCTGGCCATGTTTCAAACCCTCAGCCTTTCCTATAAACAGAGCCTTGTTCTACTCCCCAAGATACACCAGAATCACCCCACAAAGAGGTTGATTGCTCACTCTATCCTCTCATTCACTTGTTCTTGCAAATCTGCAAGAACTCCCCAAACACTCATTTTACTCGTGCACTTTCTCTATAACTCCACAGATCTTCTCTAAACATTGAATAGAGAAGCTTTAAACACCTTAACACTAACTGTAACACACCAATTATAATCTGCCATTTTTAAACTCCAACTTGCATAAAGGATCGGGTTGCATTATTCAGACATATTCCAAAGCTTCTAAGCATCTGCATCTTCTCTCCAAGGTTCAACAAGGTTCCAGAAGGTGTTTCTTATCCATCATCAGTGCTGTAGAAGAAGCCTTGGACTTTCTCCAAGAGGTATGGTTTCTAGCTCTGAAACTCACATATTCATGCATGATATTGTTGTTGTTTGAATGTTAAAATGAAGTGTGTTGTTTGCTTTGTGATTCTGAACAAAAGCTTACCATGTTTATTTGAAAACTAGCATGAGATAATAGGTTAGAACTTTATGTTGTTGCACTGTTGTGTGTTGATTTCTGAATCATATATTGGTTGTTAATGAAAATTGAGGGCCTAGTTGTGTTCCTGGGAGTTTTTACTCCAACTTTGATGTTTATTTCACTCGATTTGGTTGAGAAATAAGAGAGATCCGTGGACTGGAAACCTTGGCCATGGCTGCATGTTAGGGCACGAGGGAGAGGAGAAGTGAGAACGAAGAAGAAGAAGTAGTATGGCCCCCAGTCTGTCCAACGTGGCGCTGAGGTGGCCGTTTGGGTGGGGTTTTAAAATAAAAACAATTTGAGTTATATAATGTTTGGATGAGAGCGTAGCACCGCTGGTCCATGGAGGAGTGTGTATGTATTGGCAAGCGAAGGGTCTGGGGTTCGAATCCCCCTCGCCCCAGACCTTTTCCTTTTTATTTTTCCAACCTGAACCACTTGTTTTGATATTTTATTGTTTGTTTGCCCTTTGTTGTCACACTGCGCGCGCAACCCAGTTGGTAAGGGTTTTGAGCAATGAGCCTCAAGACGTGGGTTCAACACCCATGGGATGCATTTCCCTTATTTTTATCACTTATTCCATTTCCTTTTTTATGGTTTATACCTTGATTTTAAACCTTCATAACTTGCTCATTTTTCAGCCTTTTTGATCCATTCTTTTTGTAAAATGTTCCTTAACATGTCTATTTTCTGATTGTAAAAAGAAATTGGTGAAAATAACTACTTTTGAAACATTTGTTAATGTTGAAAGAGAAAGACTTTTTAGGATTTTCATAAAGAACATTTTGATTTTCTCTTGATTTCCTTGCCATGTTTCCTTGTTCATATTCATGAAATGAGACCTAATGCATGTTGTCTAAACCTTGTATGGTGTTATGACTTTGTATGTTTGTGTTTCACTTTGATTCCTTGATGTTTGTTGTGCTTTTACATGAAAATATCCTTTGAAATACCATGAGATCTCTTTAGATCATTTGCCTTGTAACTTGAGTTTGTATGATCAATTATATGACATGTTTATGTCTTGAAAATTTGAATGTTATGTTTGGAACCATCTTTAAGTGCTCATATGCCTTGGATTGTCACTTCTGATTACATGAACTTTAAAAGGTTGCCACATTCTTTGGTTTACCCATACCACTTATGTTTATTAAAACATTTTCACATGTTATCCCCATGAAGTGTTTTGGTTATCACCATACTTTTGTTTTCATTTTGTTTATGATGTTTGTTATCTTATAACTTTATTAAGTCTTCCCCAAGTGAAAGCACCTGGTGTTTGACTAAATTTTGCTAAAACATTCTGATGATAAACTTGAAGAATCTGCAGAAGAAAAAGATGTCGAAGGAAATGTCTCGACATCCTGACTGACTTGGTATGTTAGTAGGTTTTAATCTATTGCAAGAATTAAGGAGCGAATCAAGGAAACACAGGAGAAAAGATTGAAACCCCAAGACAACAAAAGACTATATAAGGAGACTTAGACCTAGGGTTTACAGTGACTGTAACTTTTGTATCACTTATAAATTTGTAACCTAGTTCTCTTGTGTTGAATAAGGGTTTAATGTTTGAGAGTCGTTAGCTCTCTTAGGAGTTGTAAGTCTCCACTCTGTATTATGGGATGCAGGGTGGAAGGCATAGGTACAGGTACACAACCAGAAGCTTATAGGTAATGGTTATTGTATTGTTCTTGGACGAAGCTTTGAAGCAAGTCCAAGATAACTTGGAGGTCAAGAAACTGCGACTGGTTCTGTATTGGCAGAAGACAGAGGTATCACAGGTTGTGATTAGGATGTAAGTGGGGTATCTCATACCAGGGTTGTAAACGTTTGAGTTTAGCCTTGGTAAAGATGTTCATGGGGTAGATGTTAGGCATAAAGATGTAAACGGGGGAGTTTAGCTTTGTAACAGTTCTACAGATAGTGAAGTCTTCATCCTGGATTGGTATCCCCCAGATGTAGGTGAATTGCACCGAACTGGGTTAACAATTACTGTCTTATTTAACATTCTGCAATTTACAGTTTTGTTAATGTTCTTGACTGACTTGTTGGATCAGATGTTGTGACATCTCTGATGGTGCAGTTCTGATATTTAAGGTATTAGTCTGCTGTTGAACCTCCTAGTTTAAATGATTATGCAGCATAATGTCTTGACATGTGCTAGGAAATCTGTTGTCTGCATAGGCTAGAATTTCAATTGGTATCAGAGCAGGCATCTTGTCTGGTTCTGGATGAGATCTTTGGGAGATACTTTCTGGTGTTTTAGACAAGGAGGAGTTTAAAGATCAGATCAATCAACTCAGACATACTCAAGGGTATTAATGGATGAGATGGATGTTCTGGATCGAAGGGAACAACCCGGAGGTTATTCATGTTGCTGAGGAGATTCTATAACAACTGCAGGAGAAGTGGCTAGTTCTCTTGTTGGCGTGTCCTATAAGATGTTGTGACATCCTATTAGGGCAAGCAGGATCAGTTCCTTGGTGGTTCCGCTGCATGTGTTTCTGATGGAAGAGCTCTAGAATTATGGGATTCGGGAGTTGTTACTGAAGACAGTTGGTGGAAGGTCTCAATCGTCGGCCTCTTTATATCTGAAGATATCTGCATTATTTTATTCCAAAGTTGGGAGCGATGGAGTAAAGGGAGTTGTGGTTAGATATCTGGTATGGTGACTTGGTACTTGGAAGCTTGGTTTCTTAGTGCAGTTTGGAGTCAGTTGAAGAGGAGAGGAGTTGAGTTAAAGTTTATCAGGTTCTTGCTCTAGGAGTTTGATAAATGTTTGGTCGGCTAGGTTGTCAAAGATACTTGAGAATTCTCTCAAGTCCACTCATAAAGGCATCTATGTCGTGTATTTGGAGTCTTCTAGTTACTCTTCTGACTAGAAGGTGTTTCTTTGAAACACGATCTGAAGAAAGTGAAGGTGATTTATTCTCACCATCCAAAAACTGCAAGGAAGGATTCATCTCTCTTGACCCTAAAAGTTGATCCAATCTGATTGAAGAGTTATTGAGGTAAGTAAGATTTGTTCAGAGAAAGTCTTATTTACTTGAGTCAAGGGTGGCAGCCTTGGTATCTCAATATTGTCCTTGAAGAAGATACCTGCAAAAAGGATTGAATACTTTATAAGTGTTCATGACATGATCTGGTGGAGCTTAGCTGCAGCAGTGAAGAAGGGTTATTGGACAAGGATTTAAGATCAATTGCTATTTGTGGAATCCACAAGTATTTAATTGATTATCCTTGAGATTCAAGATTGTTGATGTTTAACAAGATGATTGGAACATCTCATCAACAGAGTTTATGCAGAATCATGGGAGGGGTACTGCATACGCTTTAGCATCTATTTTAATCTTGGGTGTTGACCTAAGAAGTGGCTTCAGTCGGGTGTGACAGAAGCATGTGTTCTCTGGAGAGTTTCCAAGCAAGAAACTAGTCTGGACCTTGATGCTGTTGAAGATGAAGATGAAGACATCATAATCTTGATGATTACAGCTTGGATCAGTTTATTTCTGATCTAGGTGTTTTGGAGCATGGTCTGCTCTGGTTGTGAAGGTCGAGGATAAGTGGAGTTATCTCTGGCTTTCTATTGACGGCTCTACTAAGGTGTCATACCCCAAATTTTGACCACTAAGATGTCCCATCATTGTGCAAATCATCGCCACAATATGGAGGAACCATCATACTTCATCAGTCTCCCCAAAGATGGGTGAGCATTCACCACAATCAAAATTAGGGTTTCAAGCCCTCTCTGAGTGCTTAGACAAAGGGTCAATCAAGGAATGACATGATTTTCAACTTGTCTAACCTCTCAAACATCCACAATGGATCAAAAGGACTCCCACTTCAAGGATTAAGCACAAGGCTGCTCCCTTCTAGGTGGATTAAGTCTCAAGATCGACAGTGTCACCAAATTAGGGTTTTGGTCGACCAGGGCCTCCAGATGGAAAATTTTCATCTGAGCACAAGCCAATGATCCAAGACCTAACCTAATATACTCCATGGAACCTCATGGACCCAATCATCAAGTCAATTTTACCTCAGGGGATGCATTCATCAAAAATCAGGAATTAGGGTTTCTTGACCTAATTCACCCCTAAGTTGACTTTTGGTGCAAATCGTGAGCCAAGACCTCAAGAGAGGGTTTGAGGATCTCTAATGAACTATATTGATCCATTTGGAATAATGGATTAATCCAAGAAGCTTGAGCAACAAGTCTCAACTTCATCTGCACCACAATTAGGGTTTTAAGAGGAAAGTCAACTGTAACTTTGACTTTTGACCAGGACATACTCCCAAACCCTAGGACATGCATCAATATACCCTATGACACCCATGGAACATGTCCATCAAGTTTTATTTAGGTCAAGGACATGATTTCCTGAAGAATTGCACATTTTGGAATTCATCTGATAAAAAGTCAACTGTGCACAAAAGTCAACTTTGACTTTTTGAGATTTTTCACCAAAATGGATTTTTAACCCTAAAATGATGTTAATGTATGATTTGAATCATCATTCATCAAGAAAAATCAAGAAAAGTTGGATAACTTGTAAAAGGGGTAACCATAAAAACTTAGAAAATTTTCTAAGTTAAAAATAAAGTGGCTAGGGTACCAACTTTGGAGGATCATAACTCCTAAACCACAAGGCCATTTTTTCCCATCCAAAGCTTGATTTGTAGATCTCATTTCCCTCTACAAAAATTTCAACTAGACCTAACTCCAATTCATTGGGGATTTTGAGCTATGAGTGAGCCAAAATGGCTGAAAATATGAAAGTACACCATTTTCCAACACTTAGAAAAAATTCTGTCCAAGACAGATTTTGTTGAAACACCAAAACTTGTGAGATCTTTTCACATAGATGCAAGCTGAATCAAATCCAAAGTTAAACATCAATGTTGTTGCATATGTTGCCAAGAATTCAAAGAGCCTAACAGCATGAATTAATTCAACTTGAGCCAAGAGAAATCCATGCCCAAAGTCATGCTGCTGCAAGTTGTTTTGGAAAAATCAGTTTGCATGTTTGCTTGCCACACACGATTTTGAACCAAAAATTGAGGATCAGCATGCCACATGTATTCAAACCAATCACATTGCATCTAATCCAACTGATAAATCTGAGTCAAAAAGTCAAGGAATCTTCCAACTTGAAATTCATCCACTTTGGCACATTTTGCCTTGAATTCAATGTGCATTAATGTGGAATAGTGCATTGTCAAGGTAGCTACCCTACTCAATCAAATTAACTGATTAAACAACAATAAAAACATCTGAGGAATGTGATTTTGGTCAAGGCATAGCCCTGCTCTTGGGAATGGCTAGCTTGTCTTGCTTTAGTAGAAATCCTCCAAGCCAATCCATGCAAATGTGATCTGATCCAGCAGCCATTCACTATTCCTCCAAAAAAAAGTTGATCACCTATAAATATAGGTCCCAATGGATCATTCAACTCACACCAAAGCCAGTTACAGCACTGCTTTCTCTCATTCTTCCTTAAACCTCGAGTTTTTTGGCTTATTGAGTAACCACTATCGGGTTTTGAGTTGCAGCCTTAGGCAATCAATTCCAATTGCTCAAACACATCACATATGATGTATTTGAGGTGTCCAAACACTTAAACACTGACTGTAACACCCCAGGCTCAAAATCACCCTTCAACCAAGCCATTATGCCTCAATTATGCAGGTGGAGGTCTCCAGCTTGATCCAAAGAGTTTCAAAGTGTTCCAGAGCTTGTAACACACTCCATAACATCCATTGAAGCTGTAGGGATCCTTAATTCACGACTGGAACAAAGTTTGTGCAGAGTTCCATTTCAGCTTGCATCAAGGTAAGCCTCAAAACTCAAACTCCATGATCCATGCATATTTCCTCGCATGATATTTTTGCCAATTACTTGCCATCATATGCTGATTGTTTTCCCTCAGAAAATTTTATCATTGCACTCATAATCATGCCTACTCGATTGCTTTTGCAAAATTAGGGTTCATACGGCCACAATTATATAATTTGTTATACACTGAAAATGAATAAAAATGGGTATTGCCATCTTCTTCCTTGTGAAAAAACGCATGAGTTTGGTGTTTGAATGATGTCCAATGGTTGAGAGATGAGTGAGATATGGTGCTTCATGCACGAGCTCGAGGAAGAAGATGGTCATGGCGCCATTCTTCAGGTTTTCCAACTAAGTTTGATATATATTTTTCACTTGCCATGTTATATTTGAATTGGCATTGCGCCCCAGCGGTTCATCAGCTGGTTTTGTATGTATTGGCAAGCGAGAGGTCTGGGGTTCGAATCCCCCTCGCCCCAGACTTCTTTTTAGCACTTGTTTATTTTATTTTTTTTCATATTATTATTTTTAATGATTTGAAAAATTAATAACTCCTTCAATTTTTATCATTTTTTATTGGTTCTTTTTGCAATAATTCACAAAAATGTTGAAATATTTTATTCCACCAAAAAATTAGATTTATATTATTTATTTAATATAATTAGTATTTTGTGAATAAATTCATTTTTAATTATTTTTAAACATTCTAAAAGTGAATATTTACTTTGAAAATCAAAACCTAATGAGTTTAAATATTGTTTGTGATTATCCCTCATTTTTTTCAAACCTTAAACAAAATCATAAATGGATTATTCAAATTTATTTTGTATTTTGTTTGATTTTCTTTAAGTATTTACTTTTAAAGATTAAAATTAGGGTTTTTGATTAATTCAACTTTCAAAATTGATTTTCAAATACACTTGGGCCTCTAATAGAGTGTAAGACCCAATCCTTTTTTGACCAAACCATTTTTTGGGCCTCAGTGTATTGTATAAGTCTCGATACCGTAAAAAACAAATGGCGCGATCGTCGCCTTTTGAAAAAATAACCTTTTCGGCCTACCCTCGAGTAGTAAGACCCATCTCTTTTTCTTTAAGCTTTTACGGGCCTCTATTAGAGTGTAAGACCCAACACCCTTGTACAGAAAACATGTTGGGCCTCATTGGTTGTATAAGTCCCTCTGTACATTTTCAAATAAACGGCACGATCGTCGCCTTTTCAAAATAACCCTGGGCCTACCCTCGAGTAGTAAGACCCATTTCTTTTCTTAAAACTCACTTGGGCCTCTATTAGAGTGTAAGACCCAATCCCTTTTTAACCAAAACCATTTTTGGGCCTCAGATATTGTATAAGCCCCTCTGCGTTAAAAGAAAACCTCGGCGCGATCGCCATTTCAAACGGAAAAATCATCTGGGCCACCCTCGAGTAGTAAGACCCATCTCTTTTTCTTTAAACATTTTTGGGCCTCAGTCACTTGTATAAGTCCCCCTGTACAAATTCAAACAGTGCGCTCACTGATAAAACCCTGGGCCTCGCCTTGAGCTGTAAGCCCCAAATCTCTCCTTTTCAAAGCACTTTCTCCTTTGATTTTGAATATATTGTTGTTTTCAATCTTTCCTTGTTGAACAACTAACCAAACATCATGGAAGCTCTACAACCGAGTAAGTGGTTATTGCTTTCATTTACCGCTTTCATATACATATAACTGTATTGTGGGGCTGTTTCACTGTAAGTCTTCTTTCATAAACTCATATCAACTGTGTAATAATAGTATAGATATTTAGAGTTTTCCCGGCAACTACGTCTAGCATTAAGCCCGTTGATCACTCATAGAAATAGTCTAAACTAGATCCCCATAGGATTACCAGACACAGTCTAGTATATGAAAGGCAGCATTCTCTGTGAACCCTTTCAAAGACTGTCACTCATAGAAGTTATCAAGAAACTCTATTCCCCAGAGGTGATCTTTTCTCCGTGAATGGCATCTCTTGAGTTTCTTCCAAATTCTCGGACTTTCCTGGCTTGATCTATTCTCAGTGAATGGCATGTCTTGAACTTCTCGGGGTTTAGGGACCCACAGGCTTCTTAAAAGCACTTGTCAAGAAGCTCTACTCCCCAGAGATGAACTTTTCTCCGTGAATGGCATCTCTTGAGTTTCTTCCAAATTCTCGAACTTTCCTGACTTGATCTATTCCTTGTGGATAGCTTGCCTTGAATTTCTCGGGGTTTGGGGACCCATCGGCTTCTTAAAAGCAATCGACCTCCTCTTGGGCATCGTACAAGGACTCACAGGCTTCCTAAAAGCAACCCCGCCTCCTCTTGGGCGTTGTACAAGGACCCGCCGGCTTCTTAGAAGTATTCACCGCCTCCTCTTAGGCTTCGTATAAATTATTTCTTCCTCATGGAATGATAGCCTCCTCTTGGGCTTCATACAAGGACCACTCGACTTCTTAAAAGCTTCCAGCCTCCTCTTGGGCTTCGTACAAATTGTCCCGACGGCCTCCTAAAGGTATAGGAATAGAACTTAGTCATCTGCATAGAATAGTCCTTTCAAAGAGTCTACTATTGTTTCTCAAAGCATAGTACAAAAGATGAAACTCTAGACTTGGACAGTCTAATCTCCTTGAGTCTCAAAGACATTCTTAAGCACCCTTCAAAAATAGGAAGAAAACCCGTAGACTCGGACAGTCTCAATACCCTTCGGATTTCCCGCTTCCTTAAAGAATAGGAATAACCCGGATCCTTGAATCAAATCCATGAGTACAGTGTTGCTCATATAAGAACTGATTTTCTCTTTAAAATCGGTATACTGGACCTGTCACTTAACTGAAACAACATTTAGCCTCTCTCTCGGGCTTTGTACGAGACACATAAGAGACTCCCTCGTTGAGTCAATTACCCTTTTCGCCTCCATCTCGGGCTTTATACAAGATACAAAAAGGTTCTTATTGAGCCAAACAAACAACAGCCTCCATCTCGGGCTTCGTACGAGATACAAAAAAAAAACTCTCTTGTTGCGTCAATTAGCCTTCATCTCGGGCTTTATACGAGATACCAAAAGATTCCCTCGTTGAGTCAAAACCTTTTAGCCTCTCTCTCAGGCTTTGTACGAGACACATAATAGCCTCCTCTTAGGCTTTGTATAAGAAAACCACTGGTTGATCCGATCAACCTTTTAGCATCAAAGCTGTGTCTCGTTCACAGTATACAAACATCAACAACTCATTCCCTTTCATCTAATCGCTGTAAGCGGCAAGCCTCTGGATCATCTACATCCATGCCACTATCCCTCTTTTAGCATGAGAAATTCCTAAGGAAAGATGGCATTGCTCTACACTGAGTTAAAGTCTTCTCCTTCAGGTTAAAATCCCCTATAAAGGAAATTATGGCATTGCCGGATTCACACATCCCGGTTAAAGTAATCCTCTTTTACTGTCAGTCACCCAACAATTGTGACATACAACCCCCTCTTTAGAGATGACAAATTCTCTCTAAAGTCAACACCTTCAGCTTCACATCTTGGGCTTTAAACAAGATACAAATCACCTTTCGCTTCACGTCTTGGGCTTTGAACAAGACACCAAAAACAACCATTTCCTCCCATAGAATAGGAGAAACTACGAACGCTCTGATTTCCCTGTTTCGGTAAACGGGAATACGTAGGCATAAGATTGAAAGAAAAATCTTAGCGAGCACACTAAACAAAAACCCAAAATCTCATACTCTCATGTATCTATCAAAAGCATCAGTCCTAACATCCTAATCCTCGTTCCCCGCCAAAAAATCTAAGAAAGAGAGAAAACCGTATTGGCAAAAATACAAATAACCAGTACAAAGGCCCCCCCACATTGATAGCATTCGTAACCTAACAGACCGCTGTTTAAACTCAGTATGCAAAGTAGGGTTAATTGGATACATCTATTTCCCTTCCTTCATCAGCTTTAATAGGATAAAAAATGAATTGACCTGTAGTAAAATCAACCGCAGAGAGCGACCAGCGCTTAAGAACCGTGTCCAAAATTGCTCGCTACAGAAAAATGGCGCCCACCGTGGGGCCCGTCTCTGTTTTTCTTCTTCCTTTTCACCTCTTGTGTGAATACCGTAGATTGGGACTTCCGCCGGGGAACCCAATTTCTGTCAGGAACTTAGGATTCATAGCTTTAAAGGTCTAGGATGATTAGGACAAATATATATACTGCTTTTCCTAATTACTATACGTGTTTATTTTTCTGCTAATGGGAATGCGTGTGATGCCGCATGTGGAAAGATTGAGTATACACTTAAGATAAATGATGGCGACGAGGTCGACCATCAACCTCAGTGGAAGCTGACCAATGCAACCCATTCTCTCACCTAGACAATGGGCCAATTGTTAAGTCTAAGAAGCTGAGGAGCCAAACCCTTTCGTAGTGCGGAAACTATCGGGAATAGTTGTTACGCGATACTACCCTCATTTGAGGCTGGTGATCTATTCTCGGTGAATGGCACTTACTCTAAGATTGCTCTACAACTTGCTGGCAATCCGCTTGTTGTTTTGCTTTCCTGGGAGGAGCTGATGATAATGAGTACAGGTACAAAAATCACCTTAGTATAAACCTTTGGGGATGGGTAGAGCCTTGACTTCATGACAATGACCCTTTGACCACATGTTTTTTCTATGTTTTTGTGTGCTGCATTCATGCATTCATTTAAAAAACATTAAAACATTCAAAAAATTCTTCTCTTCTAGTCTCTCTGTTTTTCAAATTAAACTAAGACTGTGATTGCAAATATCAGAGAAAATGATTGTGCTAATGGATTTCGGTAAAAGGAGAACTCATACGTATACCTTCAAGGTTCCAAAACTAGAGGATTTGAGAAGGTTAGCAAGGATGATCACTAACCCTGAGGCTTTCAGAGCCAAGCACGGAGGTCTGCTACCACTATTAAGAGTCCATGTGATTGAGGGAATCATGGATGCGCTCATTCAGTTTTACGATCCGGTTTATCACTGTTTCACATTCCCGGATTACCAGTTAGCACCAACGCTGGAGGAGTATTCTCACCTGATTGATCTACACATTACAGATCGTGCTCCATTTTCTAGACTGGAAGAAATTCCAAAGAATCAGACCATTGCAAGAGCAATTCATTTGGACGAGTCTGAGGTCAGGACTCACATGACCGCTAAGGGTGGCATCCAAGGTTTGCCAGCCCAGTTCTTGACAAAGAAGGCCTTTTATTTTTCCAGTATAGGAAACATCACTGCTTTTGAAAGCATCTTTGTCTTGCTCACCTACGGGTTATTTTTGTTTCCCAACATCAATAACTTCGTCGATATTAACTCCATTAAGGTTTTTCTCATTGGAAACCCTGTGCCGACTTTGCTCGCAGATGCATATCATTCTGTACACTTGGAAAATTTGTACAGTGGAGGGGAGATCACATGTTGTGTACCTCTGCTTTACAAATGGTTTATCTCTCACTTGCCCAAGTCTGCTGCTTTTTGGGATTGCAAGAGTGCCTTACGTTGGTCGCAGAAGATCAAGTCTCTTACCAACTCTGATATAGATTGGTGTAATAGGATCTTTGAGGGAATCAGAATCATTGATCATTGTGGAAACTTCCCCAACGTACCCCTCATAGGAACAAAGGGGGGAATCAACTACCATCCAGTTCTTATTCATCGTCAATTTGGATACCCGATGAGACACGTCCCACGGGGTGTTCATCTGAAAGGTCTTTTCTTCAAGGAAGGAGAAAACGACAGAGCACTAAAGATGGAAATAGTGCACGCTTGGAAGCATGTTCATAAGAAAGGACGAGAGTCTCTAGGAAAACCGGACTGTATCTCGGTGGAGCCTTATCTCCACTGGGTACAAACTAGAGATCTCAAGCTAAAAATGCCTTATCCTCGTTACGAAATTCTTCCGCCGAGGGAATCTGTCATGTACTTCATGACGGAAACTGAAAAGCTTCAGGTTACTCTCAACAAAGTTCAAAAGGAGAGAAGGTCTTGGAAGAACAAGTACTGCACCCTCGATGTAGAGTGCATCAAAATACAGCAATTACTGAAAGAGAAAGATGCTCTGATTGAAATTTTGGAGCAACATGCTGTGGATAATCAGGATAACCAAAGGAATTTGCTCGCTCCTTTCACTTGGCAAAGGAATGACAACCCGACAACGGCCCAAGAGCCCCGGTCAAAGAAAAGGAAGATACCAGAATCAGCACCCGATTTCTCTTTAGAGAGGACTCGGGACCCATTAGTTTAGGTTTCTGTTTCTGCACCTTGTAATCTACTGTATTTCCATTTCTGTAATCCTTTGAATTCAATAAAAAGGAGTTTCCCCACCGTTTGATATTTGCAATCTAATTGTCGAAGTTTATTTTGATTAAACCAAAAAACAATTAATATAATCATTGCATTCATCATTCTCACATCGCGAATTCTTCTTACATACGAATCTCACGTTTGTGTCTCGGTTCTAGAGTCAAACTGTCTCATTCGTATAATACTCGGGCCAATCGTCAGAAAAAGATGGATGATCTTGAGGAAGAAAACAGAGAGTTGAAAAAAGAGATCGACGCTCTGAGAGAGGATATGAGGAAGCTTCGTAACGACATGCAAGCCATGGCAGAAGCTCAGCTACAAAGAACTGCGATCTCAGAGATCACCTCAACGCCCATAGTGGAGAAGTATGATCCTAGGTATCAAATACCGAAAGATCGTCCTTGGGGCATGCCTGTTAACTATATCCCGGAAGGATATGTTCCGCCGATCACTGAAGATCAGGGAATCACAACAGAAGCCGCTGGGCCTGAAGGTTACAAACTTCGGGAAAGCGAAGATGCCAGAGGCATGCTGAAGACTCCTGAAGGTTACAAACTTTGGGAAACGCCAAGATTCGCTACCGTAGTCACGGTACCACCCCCTGTGGTGCACACTGTCCCGGAAGGACAGATTCCACAGACACCTTCTGGTAAGAAGGAAACTATGTTTGACAGAATGGAGGAATTCCAGGAGCAGTTCTTGGAAATGCAGAAGGAACTGCAAGCCATTCGCGGTTAGGATCTATTTGGAAAGGACGCCTCAGATCTCTGCTTGGTCCCAAATGTGAAAGTCCCGCACAAATTTCAAGTGCCCGACTTTGAAAAGTACAAGGGTAACTCTTGCCCTCAAAGCCATCTGGTGATGTACGCTCGGCGGATGTCAGCTCAGACAGAAAATCAGGACCTACTGATTCACTACTTTCAGGATAGTTTAACCGGTGCCGCACTCAAATGGTACATGGGTTTAAACCGTGCTACGATCAGCACTTTCAGAGATCTTGGTACTGCCTTCGTTCAATAATACAAATACAATTTGGACATGGCACCCGACAGAGATCATCTCAGATCAATGTCGCAAAAGGACAAGGAAACCTTTAAGGAGTATGCTCAAAGGTGGCGTGAAATTGCCACTCAAATTTGTCCACCTCTTGAGGAAAAAGAGATGACAAAGATCTTCTTAAAAACCTTAAGCTCATTTTACTATGACCGAATGGTTGCCAGTGCACCCAGTGATTTCACCGAGATGGTGGGCATGGGCGTACGTCTTGAGGAAGCCGTCCGAGAAGGACGTTTGGTAAAAGACGCTGGATCGACGAGCGGTACAAAAAAATACGGTAGTGCTCTCCCTAAGAAAAAAGAGTAGGATATTGGGAATATCTCTCTCGGAAAGCAAAGGCGACGTTATCAGCCGATAGTAGCTGTAACTCCTGCTATCAGCCCTGCATCTATTCCTACGTATCAACCTCAGGTTGCGCAGAACCAACCTGATCAGCAAAGGACACAACAGCCTCTTCAGTAGGCTCGTCCTCCATATAACAACAACCGTACAACACAGCCACCAGGATTTGATCCTATACCCGTGTCGTACGCAGAGCTGTTTCCATTACTGCTAGCCAAGGGGCACATTCAGACTAAATCTCCTCTTACAGTACCAGAAAATCCGCCTTTTTGGTTTAAGGTGGATCAAACTTGCCCTTATCATCAAGGAGGTCCAGGGCATAACATAGAGACTTGTCTCAATTTCAAGTCCGACGTGCAAAAACTTGTTAGGAGCGGGGTCTTATTCTTCAAGGATACAAATCCTAATGTTCTTACGAACCCGCTGCCTCAACACGAGAAGGCTGCAGTCAATTTGATAGATGGAGAGACTAACGATGTCTATCAAATTCACGATGTACTCTTGTTGAAAACCAATTTGGTCAAGATGCATTGTAGACATAGTGGATATGGCCATGTGCCACCTCATAACTATCATCAGTGTGATGTCTGCTCTAAAAACAATCAAGGATGTTCTGTGGTGCAAGCAACTCTACAGGAACAGATGGATCTCGGATGGATCCAAGAGCACCGAGTTCGTGGAGTTAACATGGTCTACATGAATTCTAACATCATTCAGAACCACGATATCCGTGCAATGAATGCCAACTTGGTGGCGATGCACTCAAGGCAAAGCCAGTATCATAATATGCCGCGGCACGATTACAGTTCCTGTCTGATTTACTCGGTAAACAAATAGGGATGCTCTTTCATACAGGAGGCCCTCCAGCGTCAGATGGATCTTGGATGGATCCAAGACTACCATGATAGGAATTCCTATCAGATCAATATGGTTCAGATCTTTGATATTCGCGTGATGAATACCAACCTGGTAGAGTTACATACTGAACAGGTCTGACTCGGATTCTTAATATCACATGACTATCAAAGCTGTAAAGCGGGTTGCAAAAACGATCGAGGTTGTACCCTTGTCCAGGAGGCACTTCAGCACTTGTTAAATCACTGGTGGATGCCAATTTATATGGATGAAGATACTCAGCAGATTAGTATCAATAACAGAAACCCCACTCGGCGTCAGAGTCAGGATGTCCGATCTATGGAAGCTAACCTAGTGAGGTTACATTGTATTCAAAGTGGACGTGGCCAGGTGCCACCACACAACTATGAACGTTGCGGCGTCTGTTCGGAAAGTAACCAAGGGTGTTACTTTGTGAGAGCAGCTCTGCAGGGTCAGGTAGATCGTGGAGAGATTCACCCATATCCGGGTTCTGGACCCATCAACTGGACACCGAACTACCTTGCTGAGCAAGTTGAGGATGTTGTCATGATCTCTGGTCATCATAGGACCAGGGATGTTTTTGCCATTATCCCTCTACTTGACGAATCTAAAGTTCCCAACCGTGAACGGGTCGAGATCACTTATGATGGTCAGAAAAATCAAAAGGTTCCCATAGTCATCTATCTGCCGGGACCACTACCGTATGAATCAACTAAGGCTATCCCTTACAAATACGGTGCAACGAAAATTGAAAATGGAAAGGAAATTCCATTACCCTCCGTTGTGAATATTGCAGACATCAGTCGAGTAACACGGAGTGGTAGAATCTTCAACCGAGGGGTTGGGGAACCTAACAAAGAAAAGGAACTTCAGACAGAAGCTCCTGATCTACCAGTCGGTCAATCCAGTAATCCAGACCTTTCGAAAAACGATGATGAGATGCTGAAGCTCATCCAAAGGAGTGAATACAACATTGTTGATCAACTGTTACAGACTCCTTCAAAGATCTCGGTATTATCACTATTACTCAGTTCAGAAGCGCATAGGGAGGCTCTACAGAAAGTCTTGGAGCAAGCCTTTGTGGAACAGGATGTAACAATCAGACAGTTTGATAGCATTGTCTCTAACATCACTTCCTGCAATAATTTGGGATTTAGTGATGAGGAATTACACGAAGAGGGCCGCCGTCATAACATGGCGCTCAATATCACAGTTAACTGCCAGGACGATGCTTTAGCCAACGTACTGGTAGACACAGGGTCAGCCCTGAATGTTATGCTGAAGTCCACTTTGATGCAATTATCATTCAAAGGCCCTCCGATGAGAATCAACGAGGTCGTCGTCAAAGTGTTCGACAGATCCAGAAAAACTGTTATCGGCAAAGTTGATCTTGCCATAACTATTGGTCCTCATACTTTCCAAGTCACTTTCCAGGTCATGGACATCCGGGCAATGTACAGTTGTTTATTAGGAAGACCTTGGATACATCAGGCTGGAGCGGTCACTTCGACCCTCCACCAAAAGCTAAAGTTCGTCAAGAACGATCAACTTGTCACAGTTTGTGGGGAATAAGCCTTGCTTGTAAGTAACTTGTCATCATCTACTGGTATAGAACCCGAGGAGGTCATTGGAACTTAGTTCCAAGCACTGTCGGTGAGCAAGAACAATCAGTTCAAAGGAGGAACCTCGATTTCCTCATACAACGATGCTATCAAAGCGGTCGAGAGTACCGATACAACAGGATGGGGACAGCTTGTCATTCCTACTGGCAATACAACAAAGAAGGGTCTTGGTTTTTCTGCAACCTGTACCCAGACAGCTGCCAATGATGAAAGTCTTCATCCCCTTCGAAACTTCTTCCACAGTGGAGGTTTCCTTTACCCAGTGTCCCAGGCAGTACATGCTATCAATGAGGAAGATCCCTCCGACACAGATGAAGAATGGAAGTCCTATCTTAACGAGGACGGTTATATGTCTCAGGAAGAGGTGCCTATACCATTTTGCTTTCCTACACAGAGTCTGAGATTTATACCATGGTCAGACGTCGAAATGATCTATGGAGATTGTGATCCTGAAGGATGCCATGCTCCGCCAAATTCATTAGAGGAAGACACTCTGATGAAAGACAACTTTGACCACAATTACCATGGCCCAATGGATGGTCTTCCAATGTGGCAACCTTATCCAGGAAACTTGGGGCAAGAGAGTCATCCGAATAATGAAAATTAGCTGACCATCATTGAACAGAATACCTGTGTCCCCACCATGTCATGGGATCAACACTCAGGTCATTCAGACACTACTCAACATGAAGATGAATTTGCAACATTTGCAGGACTTGAATTCATCAACTATGATTTTCCTGAGGTTAACGTCATCGAGAGAGATGACTCCTCCAGTTCCAGAGAAGTGTGGGACACCTTGGGACAACTGAGTGGAAAATACGCTATATGGTCAAGTACACCGCTCCCAAAAGCTCTCGTATCAGGCTCGAAGATATCCAGCCTACTGGATGGGGAGATACAGCTGAGAGCACAAATACTCTGCAAAATGCAACAGAGGAATTTTCCTACGACAATTCTTCCTGGGAGACAGATTCCAATGATCCTGCTCCACCAGAAATCAGCGTCATTTCTGAAGACAAATCAAGGAAGGTGCCAGACTTTGTGATTCACCGAGGAGTTCGCCGCCAATGGGTTGCCGTCGAGGTTCCGAGGGCCGTTCACCAGTCAAAGTAATTGACGTCCTTTAACCTTTCACCCTGCCCAGGTGAAACAGATGTTTTGATAGGGCTCGCTTTCTGTAAATTTCCCTCTTCGCTTTGCTCAAAGCGACAGAGTTTTGTTTTATAGGGCTGTAGTTTCAAGAATCGACTTGTTCATTAATAAAATAACGTCGTTTTGTAACTTTCGCATTAATTGCTGTTTTCTCTTTTTGATTTTTCAGAAAATGGTAATCCTAAAAAAACAATCAATAATAAAAACAAGCAGTAATAAAAAATAATACACTGAACACACTTGCATTTTCTCTATCTCTTCTAAACACGAATCATTACGTCATGCAGATTGCTTGTTTTAAACCCCGTTGAAACATACGATCCGATGCCTTCTCCCAACTTTGAGTTCCCAGTATTCGAGGCTGAAGAAGAAAATGACAATGAAATTCCAGAAGAGATTTCCCGACTACTCAGACAAGAGGAAAGGTCCATTGAACCTCACAAAGAACCGTTGGAAACGGTAAACTTGGGTTCAAAAAAAGAGAGAAAAGAAATCAGGATTGGGGCACTGCTCAGTCCAACTGCCAAAGAGAGTTTGATAAAGCTTCTCAAAGAATTCCCCGATGTATTCGCTTTGTCCTATCAGGATATGCCAGGTTTGGATACCAGCATCGTGGAACATCACTTACCTTTGAGATCGGAATGTCTGCAGTAAAGCAAAGGTTGAGACGTACTCATCCGGACATGGCCATCAAAATCAAAGAGGAGGTGCAGAAACAGATTGACGCGGGTTTCCTCGCTACGTCTGAATATCCTCAATGGTTAGCCAACATCGTACCCGTTCCCAAAGAGGACGGAAAAATCAGAATGTGTGTCGATTACAGGGATCTGAACAAGGCAAGTCCAAAGGACAAATTTCCTTTACCACACATTGACATGCTGGTAGATAGTACAGCAAAGTTCAAAGTATTCTCCTTCATAGATGGATTCTCGGGCTATAACCAGATCAAAATGGCGCCAAAAGACATGGACAAAACTTCATTCATTACCCCATGGGGTACCTTTTGTTACAAGGTAATGCCGTTCAGTTTGAAGAACGCCGGGGCAACCTATCAAAGGGCCATGACTACTCTGTTGCATGACATGATACATAAGGAAATCGAGGTATATGTCGATGATATGATTGCAAAATAAAAAATAGAGAGTGAGCACGTTGAACATCTGTCAAAATTGTTCGAACGTTTAAGAAAGTTCAAGCTCCGCTTGAATCCCAACAAGTGCACCTTCGGTGGCCGTTCAGGGAAACTCTTAGGGTTCATCGTCAGTCAGAAAGGAATTGAGGTTGATCCTGACAAGGTCAAGGCCATTCAAGAAATGCCTTCTCCGAAAACTGAAAAACAAGTCAGAGGATTCCTGGGACGTTTGAACTACATCTCCAGATTCATATTCCTTATGACCGCCACATGTGCGCCGATTTTCAAATTACTAAAAAAGAACCAAGATTGCGTTTGGACAGAAGAATGTTAAACCGCCTTCGACAGTATCAAGGAATATCTGTTGAATCCGCCGATTCTATCATCTCTAGTGGAAGGAAAACCACTGATCATTTACCTCACAGTCTTGGAACACTCAATGGGATGTGTACTTGGCCAACAGGACGAAACCAAACGGAAAGAGTCTGCCATTTACTATTTGAGCAAGAAATTCACCGATTGCGAAACTCGGTACACTTTGCTTGAGAAAACTTGTTGTTCTTTGGCTTGGGCAGCCAAACGTCTTCACCAATACATAATTTGTCACACTACTTGGTTAATCTCAGAAATGGATCCAATCAAGTATGTTTTCGAAAAACCTGCTCTCACGGGAAGAATCGCCCGTTGGCAGATGTTGTTATCAGAATATGACATAGAGTACCATGCTCAGAAAGCCGATAAGGGAAGTATTTTAGCCGATCATTTGGCTCATCAACCGATTGACGATCAGGAATCAATCGGGTTTGACTTCCCAGATGAAGATGTCATGTATCTAAAAATGAAAGATTGCGATGAACCGCTACCCAGTTAAGGGCCAGAACCAGGTTCCCAATGGGGGCTTATCTTTGACGGAGCAGTTAATCATTACAGAAACGGAATTGGGGCAATCATTGTTACCCCTCAGGGTACCCACATTCCTTTCACTGCCAGACTTACGTTCAAATGTGCGAACAACAAGGCCGAATACGAAGCTTGTATTATGGGTCTCGAGGAAGCAATTGATTTAAGGATCAAAAACTTGGACGTATAAGGCGACTCAGCTCTGGTTATCAATCAGATAAAAGGAGATTGGAACACGTACCAATCAGGATTGATTCCTTACAAAGACTACGCAAGAAGATTGTTACCTTTCTTTAACAGAGTCGAGTTTCATCATATCCCTCGTGAGGAGAATCACATGGCTGATACATTAGCCACTCTCTCTTCCATGATTAGTGTAGGTCAATGGAACGACTTACCTAAGATCGACATAATGCGCCTCGAAAGGCCCGCTTACATCTTCACGATTGAAGCAGTCATAGACGACAAACCTTGGTATCACGATATCAAATGCTTCCTTTAGAAACAAGAGTACCCACCTGGGGCACTAAGGAAGGACAGAAAAACCCTCAGAAGATTGGCTGGAAACTTCTTCCTGAGCGGTGACACTCTCTATAAGAGAAATTTTGACATGGTCTTGCTCCGATGCGTCGACAGACCAGAAGCAGACATGCCAACGGACACACAATGGCGAGAAAAATTTTAAGAGCAAGGTACTATTGGTTGACAATGGAATCCGACTGCTACAAGTACATGAGGAGGTGTCACAAGTGTCAGATATACTCCGACAAAATTCATGTATCGCCATCACATCTCAAAGTTCTTTCTTCCCCATGGCCTTTCTCCATATGGGGAATCGACATGATTGGCATGATTGAGCCCAAGGCTTCAAACGGACATCGGTTCATCCTGGTAGCCATTGACTATTTCACCAAGTGGGTCGAAGCAGCGTCATTCGCTAATGTAACCCGACAAGTGGTGGTCCGATTTATCAAAAACAATATCATCTGCCGTTATGGTGTTTCAAGCCAGATCATTACTGACAATGGATCTAACTTGAACAACAAGATGATGAAAGAGTTGTGTGTAGAGTTCAAGATCGAACACCATAACTCATCTCCCTACCGACCCAAGATGAACGGGGCGGTAGAAGCGGCTAATAAGAACATCAAGAAGATCGTTCAAAAGTTGGTTGTAACCTACAAAGATTGGCACGAGATGCTACCCTTTGCTCTTCACGTTTATCGCACATCTGTCCGCACTTCAACAGGGGCTACCCCTTTCTCTCTAGTATATGGCATGGAAGCAGTGCTCCCCATAGAAGTAGAGATCCCATCAATCTGAGTACTGATGGAAGCTAAGCTCACCGAAGCTGAATGGTGTCAAAGTCGACACGATGAACTCAATCTGATAGAAGAAAAGCGAATCACGGCACTATGCCACAGTCAGTTGTATCAACAGAGAATGAAGAGGGCGTTCGACAAAAAGGTCCGACCCCGCATCTTCAGGAAAGGAGACCTTGTGCTCAAGAAGATACAATCATTTCTCACTGATTCTCGGGGCAAGTGGACTCCGAATTATGATGGCCCCTATGTGGTCACAAAAGCTTTCTCAGGCGGCGCCTTGAGACTTGCAACCATGGACGGAGAGGAATTTGCCTACCCCACGAATGTCGATGTAGTCAAGAAATACTTCGCCTAAACTAAAATAAAAAACACGTCTCGGTGGATTGAAAACCCAAAAGGGCGGTCCAGGCAAAAGTTAGAGACATAAAAAAAAATCATCCCTATGGATTGGAAACATCACAGTACAATCCAGGCAAAAGTTAGGGATAATGGCAAGTAACTATGTTCAACAGAGGCAGGTCCCTCAGCAGCAGTTACACCATCCATCGGAGGAAAACTCCATTCAAGGTCATCTTCGAAAGAAGCTCAGGATGCCCCAAATTCAAAGTTGGTAGAAGGATAGCGGTCGTTATGTTTCAACGTAGCCCTTTTCCCTGTAAATTACCATTTTCTAACTTTGTATATACTCAATGGAATCACGCGTTTTGCTGATTTCCATCCTATCAATAAGATTTGAGCCCTTGTGCTTTTGTTTGTAATTCTTATTTGTTTTAGCTTTACAGAACGACGTTGTTAACATGATTAACGATTCTTGAAATAAAACAAAAATGAATTTACTTGTTAAAACTTTTTCTGCTTTTAAAATAAAGATGGCAATTTCTTTTGACTGTTGAACATCAGAATAACATCGGTCGCTTCTCCAGAAGTAATCGAACCTCAAAGTGCAGAATCAAAGTGCTCATTCTAACCCAGTATGCCTGAATGAAGGGATCGACTGTGTCAGAGACCTTGTTTCGTCTAACACACCTCGGCCAAGTTCTTATCTCCTAAGCCCGATTAAAGGTATTCCCCGCAGGGACTATCTCTCCTAAGCAAGGCGGAATTGCTATTCTGAACCAACGGTACTTCTTCGCCCCGCGATGGCCGAGTATCCAGTCGTGTTCACCTGTCAGTTTGTATGTCGCGTCAGTTTTGTCAGCATAAACATACATACATCATGCATTATTGATTTACATTCACATTTCATATTGCATCGCTATCACTCTAGTCGGCCTTGTCCCCTAGTGATAAAAGTCCTCTCAGTCAAGTTGTCAGCCCTTTCCTCGTCAGGAAGTGTTACGTCTGAACAATCTCTCTTCTCCAGCTTTACTTCTGGATTGAAGTGGGGTCCTCGACCACTTTGATAACTTGAACCTCTAAAAGACCAGAGAGCCCTCAGTTAACATCATTCTTCGCCATTGAAGATGATATCCTTGTTTTCCCGGATTAAAGAAAATCCCGAGAGAAAGCCTCCTAAATCGGAGATTCGGCAGTACGGCAGTTTTTCTCCAAAAAACCCACTGATGAAAAGGTCATCGGCACCTCAAAATTGGATCACATCATATGGCATTTCTCCGAGAAGATCTTCGAGAAAAGTATGATGTAAAGACCCCAAGCGAATGCAGTCTCTCAAGGGACTCGCATTCCCCAAGTAGAGTCAACAAATGGCATCTCCAATAGAGAAGTTTGTACACCTCTACAACTCAGACGACTGGGTTCCCCAGCAAGTCTGACATCGAAACTTTTTCCACTCAAATGGCATCTCCCCAGGAAATTTCGGCGAGAAGTTTGAGGGAAAACCGCTACGAATAGCGTCCATTGTCAGTAAAGTTTATTGACGAAAGAAACTAAGACCAGCTCCTGTGTAGGAAACCAGGATCGAGGGGAAGTTTATTTCAGAAACTGAGACCAGTTCCTTGGTAGGAAACCAGGATCGAGGGGAAGTTTACATCAGAAACTGAGACCAGTTCCTTGGTAGGAAACCGGGATCGAGGGGAAGTTTACATCAGAAACTGAGACCAGTTCCTTGGATGAAGACCAGGATCGAGGGGAAGTTTACCTTTTCTAAGCATCATTTCTTAGCTAAAGAATATGAATGCGTAAGCTACCATTCATAACCACCATCAAAATTTCGGGTATTCCGATATTTAATCCTCTTGCACCCCGAATGCCCGAATACCTTCGTCATTCACACCTTCGTGTCCAAGAAGATTAAATAGGGGCATCTGTCATACCCCAAATTTTGACCACTATGATGTCCCATCATTGTACAAATCATCATCACAATATGGAGGAACCATCATACTTCATCAGTCTCCCCAAAGATGGGTGAGCATTCACCACAATCAAAATTAGGGTTTCAAGCCCTCTCTGAGTGCTTAGACAAAGGGTCAATCAAGGAATGACATGATTTTCAACTTGTCTAACCTCTCAAACATCCACAATGGATCAAAAGGATTCCCACTTCAAGGATTAAGCACAAGGCTGCTCCCTTCTAGGTGGATTAAGTCTCAAGATCGACAGTGTCACCAAATTAGGGTTTTGGTCGACCAGGGCCTCCAGATGGAAATTTTTCATCTAGGAACAAGCCAATGATCCAAGACCTAACCTAATATACTCCATGTAACCTCATGGACCCAATCATCAAGTCAATTTTGCCTCAGGGGATGCATTCATCAAAAATCAGGAATTATGGTTTCTTGACCTAATTCACCCCTAAGTTGACTTTTGGTGCAAATCATGAGCCAAGACCTCAAGAGAGGTTTTGAGGGTCTCTAATGACTATATTGATCCATTTGGAATAATGGATTAATCCAAGAAGCTTGAGCAACAAGTCTCAATTTCATCTGCACCACAATTAGGGTTTTAAGAGGAAAGTCAACTGTAACTTTGACTTTTGACCAGGACATACTCCCAAACCCTAGGACATGCATCAATATACCCTATGACACCCATGGAACATGTCCATCAAGTTTGATTTAGGTCAAGGACATGATTTCCTGAAGAATTGCACAGTTTGGAATTCATTTGATAAAAAGTCAACTGTGCACAAAAGTCAACATTGACTTTTTGAGATTTTTCACCAAAATGGATTTTTAACCCTAAAATGATGTTAATGTATGATTTGAATAATCATTCATCAAGAAAAATCAAGAAAAGTTGGATAACTTGTAAAAGGGGTAACCATAAAAACTTAGAAAATTTTCTAAGTTAAAAATAAAGTGGCTAGGGTACCAACTTTGGAGGGTCATAACTCCTAAACCACAAGGCCATTTTTTCCCATCCAAAGCTTGATTTGTAGATCTCATTTCCCTCTACAAAAACTTCAACTAGACCTAACTCCAATTAATTATGGATTTTGAGCTATGAGTGAGCCAAAATGGCTGAAAATATGAAAGTACACCATTTTCCAACACTTAGAAAAATTTCTGTCCAAGACAGATTTTGTTGAAACACCAAAACTTGTGAGATCTTTTCACATAGATGCAAGCTGAATCAAATCCAAAGTTAAACATCAATGTTGTTGCATATGTTGCCAAGAATTCAAAGAGCCTAACAACATGAATTGATTCAACTTGAGCCAAGAGAAATCCATGCCCAAAGTCATGCTGGTGCAAGCTATTTTGGAAAAATCAGTTTACATGTTTGCTTGCCATACACGATTTTGAACCAAAAACTGAGGATCAGCATGCCACATGTATTCAAACCAATCACATTGCATCTAATCCAACTGATAAATCTGAGTAAAAAAGCCAAGGAATCTTCCAACTTGAAATTCATCCACTTTGGCACATTTTACCTTGAATTCAAAGTGCATTAATGTGGAATAGTGCATTGTCAAGGTAGCTACCCTACTCAGTCAAATTCTCTGATTAAACAACAATAAAAACATCTGAGGAATGTGATTTTGGTCAAGGCATAGCCCTGCTCTTGGGAATGGCTAGCTTGCCTTGCTTGAGAAGAAATCCTCCAAGCCAATCCATGCAAATGTGATCTGATCCAGCAGCCATTCACTATTCCTCCGAAACAAAAGTTGATCACCTATAAATAGAGGTCCCAATGGATCATTCAACTCACACCAAAGCCAGTTACAGCACTGCTTTCTCTCATTCTTCCTTAAACCTCAAGTTTTTTGGCTTATGGAGTAACCACTATCGGGTTTTGAGTTGCAGCCTTAGGCAATCAATTCCAATTGCTCAAACACATCAAATATGATGTATTTGAGGTGTCCAAACACTTAAACACTGACTGTAACACCTCAGGCTCAAAATCACCCTTCAACCAAGCCATTATGCCTCAATTATGCAGGTGGAGGTCTCCAGCTTGATCCAAAGAGTTTCAAAGTGTTCCAGAGCTTGTAACACACTCCATAACATCCATTGAAGCTGTAGGGATCATTAATTCACGACTGGAACAAAGTTTGTGCATAGTTCCATTTCAGCTTGCATCAAGGTAAGCCTCAAAACTTAAACTCCATGATCCATGCATATTTCCTCGCATGATATTTTTGCCAATTACTTGCCATCATATGCTGATTGTTTTCCCTCAGAAAATTTGATCATTGCACTCATAATCATGCCTACTCGATTGCTTTTGCAAAATTAGGGTTCATACGGCCACAATGATATAATTTGTTATACACTGAAAATGAATAAAATTGGGTATTGCCATCTTCTTCCTTGTGAAAAAACGCATGAGTTTGGTGTTTGAATGATGTCCAATGGTTGAGAGATGAGTGAGATATGGTGCTTCATGCATGAGCTCGAGGAAGAAGATGGCCATGGCGCCATTCTTCAGGTTTTCCAACTAAGTTTGATATATATTTTTCACTTGCCATGTTATATTTGAATTGGCATTGCGCCGCAGCAGTTCATCAGCTGGTTTTGTGTGTATTGGCAAACGAGAGGTCTGGGGTTCGAATCCCCCTCGCCCCAGACTTCTTTTTATCACTTGTTTATTTTATTTTTTTTCATATTATTATTTTTAATGATTTGAAAAATTAATAACTCCTTCAATTTTTATCATTTTTGATTGGTTCTTTTTGCAATAATTCACAAAAATGTTGAAATATTTTATTCCACCAAAAAATTAGATTTATATTATTAATTTAATATAATTAGTATTTTGTGAATAAATTCATTTTTAATTGTTTTTAAACATTCTAAACGTGAATATTTACTTTGAAAATCAAAACCTAATGAGTTTAAATATTCCTTGTGATTGTCCCTCATTTTTTTCAAACCTTAAACAAAATCATAAATGGATTATTCAAATTTATTTTGTATTTTGTTTGATTTTCTTTAAGTATTTACTTTTAAAGATTAAAATTAGGGTTTTTGATTAATTCAACTTTCAAAATTGATTTTCAAATACACTTGGGCCTCTAATAGAGTGTAAGACCCAATCCTTTTTTGACCAAACCATTTTTTGGGCCTCAGTGTATTGTATAAGTCCCGATACCGTCAAAAACAAACGGCGCGATCGTCGCCTTTTGAAAAAATAACCTTCTGGGCCTACCCTCGAGTAGTAAGACCCATCTCTTTTTCTTTAAGCTTTTTTGGGCCTCTATTAGAGTGTAAGACCCAACACCCTTGTACAGAAAACATGTTGGGCCTCATTCGTTGTATAAGTCCCTCTGTACATTTTCAAATAAACGGCACGATCGTCGCCTTTTCAAAATAACCCCGGGCCTACCCTCGAGTAGTAAGACCCATTTCTTTTCTTAAAACTCACTTGGGCCTCTATTAGAGTGTAAGAACCAATCCCTTTTTAACCAAAACCATTTTTGGGCCTCAGATATTGTATAAGCCCCTCTGCGTTAAAAGAAAACCTCGGCGCGATCGCCATTTCAAACGGAAAAATCATCTGGGCCTACCCTCGAGTAGTAAGACCCATCTCTTTTTCTTTAAACATTTTTGGGCCTCAGTCACTTGTATAAGTCCCTCTGTACAAATTCAAACAGTGCGCTCACTGATAAAACCCTGGGCCTCTCCTTGAGCTGTAAGCCCCAAATCTCTCCTTTTCAAAGCACTTTCTCCTTTGATTTTGAATATATTGTTGTTTTCAATCTTTTCTTGTTGAACAACTAACCAAACAACATGGAAGCTCTACAACCGAGTAAGTGGTTATTGCTTTCATTTACCGCTTTCATATACATATAACTGTATTGTGGGGCTGTTTCACTGTAAGTCTTCTTTCATAAACTCATATCAACTGTGTAATAATAGTATATATATTTAGAGTTTCCCCGGCAACTACGTCTAGCATTAAGCCCGTTGATCACTCTTAGAAATAGTCTAAACTAGATCCCCATAGGATTACCAGACACAGTCTTCCCTCCTCTTAGGGTTAAACAATATGGAGATATGAAAGGCAGTATTCTCTGTGAACCCTTTCATAGACTGTCACTCATAGAAGTTATCAAGAAACTCTATTCCCCAGAGGTGATCTTTTCTCCGTGAATGGCATCTCTTGAGTTTCTTCCAAATTCTCGGACTTTCCTGACTTGATCTATTCTCGGTGAATGGCATGTCTTGAACTTCTCGGGGTTTGGGGACCCACAGGCTTCTTAAAAGCACTTGTCAAGAAGCTCTACTCCCCAGAGATGATATTTTCTCCGTGAATGGCATCTCTTGAGTTTCTTCCAAATTCTCGAACTTTCCTGACTTGATCTATTCCTTGTGGATAGCTTGTCTTGAATTTCTCAGGGTTTGGGGACCCATCGGCTTCTTAAAAGCAATCGGCCTCCTCTTGGGCACCATACAAGGACCCACAGGCTTCCTAAAAGCAACCCCGCCTCCTCTTGGGCGTTGTACAAGGACCCGCCGGCTTCTTAGAAGTATTCACAACCTCCTCTTAGGCTTCGTATAAATGATTTCTTCCTCCGGGAATGATAGCCTCCTCTTGGGCTTCATACAAGGACCACTCGGCTTCTTAAAAGCTTCCAGCCTCCTCTTGGGCTTCGTACAAATTGTCCCGATAGCCTCCTAGAGCTATAGGAACAGAACTTAGTCATCTGCATAGAACAATCCTTTCAAAGAGTCTACTATTGTTTCTCAAAGCATAGTACAAAAGATGAAACTCTAGACTTGGACAGTCTAATCTCCTTGAGTCTCAAAGACATTCTCAAGCACCCTTCAAAAATAGGAAGAAAACCCGTAGACTCGGACAGTCTCAATACCCTTCGGATTTCCCGCTTCCTTAAAGAATAGGAATAACCCGGATCCTTGAATCAAATCCATGAGTACAGTGTTGCTCATATAAGAACTGATTTTCTCTTTAAAATCGGTATACTGGACCTGTCACTTAACTGAAACAACATTTAGCCTCTCTCTCGGGCTTTGTACGAGACACATAAGAGACTCCCTCGTTGAGTCAATTACCCCTTTCGCCTCCATCTCGGGCTTTATACGAGATACAAAAAGGTTCTTATTGAGCCAAACAAACAACAGCCTCCATCTCAGGCTTCGTACGAGATACAAAAAAAAATCTCTTGTTAAGTCAATTAGCCTTCATCTCGGGCTTTATACGAGATACCAAAAGATTCCCTCGTTGAGTCAAAACCTTTTAGCCTCTCTCTCGGGCTTTGTACGAGACACATAATAGCCTCCTCTTAGGATTTGTATAAGAAAACCACTGGTTGATCCGATCAACCTTTTAGCATCAAAGTTGTGCCTCGTTCACAGTATACAAACATCAATAACTCCTTCCCTTTCATCTAATCGCTGTAAGCGGCAAGCCTCTGGATCATCTACATCCATGCCACTGTCCCTCTTTTAGCATGAGAAATTCCTAAGGAAAGATGGCATTGCTCTACACTGAGTTAAAGTCTTCTCCTTCAGGTTAAAATCCCCTATAAAGGAAATTATGGCATTGCCGGATTCACACATCCCGGTTAAAGTAATCCTCCTTTACAGTCAGTCATCCAACAGTTGTGACATACAACCCCCTCTTTAGAGATGACAAATTCTCTCTAAAGTCAACACCTTCAGCTTCTCATCTTGGGCTTTGAACAAGATACAAATCACCTTTCGCTTCACGTCTTGGGCTTTGAACAAGACACCAAAAACAACCATTTCCTCCCATAGAATAGGAGGAACTACGAACACGCTGATTTCCCTGTTTCGGTAAACGGGAATACGTAGGCATAAGATTGAAAGAAAAATCTTAGCGAGCACACTAAACAAAAACCCAAAATCCCATACTCTCATGTATCTATCAAAAGCATCAGTCCTAACATCCTAATCCTCGTTCCCCGCCAGAAAATCCAAGAAAGAGAGAAACCGTATTGGCAAAAATACAAATAACCAGTACAAAGGCCCCCCCACATTGATAGCATTCGTAACCTAACAGACCGCTGTTTAAACTCAGTATGCAAAGCAGGGTTAATTGGAGACATCTATTTCCCTTCCTTCATCAGCTTTAATAGGATAAAAAATGAATCGACCTGTAGTAAACTCAACCGCAGAGAGCGACCAGCGCTTAAGAACCACGTCCAAAATCGCTCGCTACATAAGGGAAGTGGCATTCTTTGTTATGCCAATGGGGTAGTGTAGCGCGAATTTTCGGACGTGGTTGCGAAGCACTATCGCTTTGGGGTACTACAGCTCGATTCATTTTTTATCTTATTGAAGCTGATGAAGGAAGGGAAATAGATGTCTCTAATTAACCCTACTTGCAAACTGAGTTTGAACAGATGACTATTGGTTTATAGATGCTACAAAGATTGTGGGTCTCTCTTAGGTTATTTTGTTAAAATAGTGCCCGAGTGATTGGTGGGAGGTTTAAGACTAATGCTTTTCGTTTGATATGTGAAGGTACGGGATTTGGGTTTTTGGATTAGTGTGCTCGCTAAGATTTTTCTTTCAATCTTATGCTTACGTATTCCCGTTTACCGAAACAGGGAAATCAGAGCGATCGTAGTTCCTCCTATTCTATGGGAGGAAATGGTGTTTTGGTGTCTTGTTCAAAGCCCAAGATGTGAAGCTAAAGGTGGTTTATATCTTGTTCAAAGCCCAAGATGTGAAGCTAAAGGTGTTGTCTTTAGAGAGAATTTGTCATCTCTAAAGGGGGTCTGTTTGTCACAACTGTTGGGTGACTGACTATAAAGGAGGATTACTTTAACCGGGATATGTGAATCCTAGCAATGCCATAATTTCCTTTATAGGGGGTTTTAATCTGAAGGATAAGACTTTAACTCAGTGTAGAGCAATGTTATCTTTCCTTAGGAATTTCTCATGCTAAAAGAGGGACAGTGGCGTGGATGTAAATAATCTAGAGGCTTGCTGCTTACAGCGATTAGATGAAAGGAGTTGTTGATGTTTGTATCCTGTGAACGAGGCACCAATTTGATGCTAAAAGGTTGATTGACTCAACCGGGGTTTTTCTTATACAAAGCCTAAGAGGAGGCTATTGACCCAACAAGAGGATGCTTTTGCGTCTCGTACGAATCCCGAGAGGGAGGCTAAAGGTTGACTCAACAAGAGAGTCTTTTTGTGTCTCGTACGAAGCCCGAGAGGGAGGCTAAAAGGTTTGACTCAACAAGAGAGTCTTTTTGTGTCTCGTACGAAGCCTGAGAGGGAGGCTAAAAGGAGTGTTGTTTCAGTTGAGTGACAGGTCCAGTAGGTTGGTTAAAAGAGAAAATTAGTTCTTATAAAGAGACTGATTAAAGGTAAGGCTATGCTTTGGGATTGATCAGAGGATCAGGGTTATTTCCTATTTCTTTAAGGAAATGGGGAATCCAGAGGGTATTGGAGACTGTCCGAGTCTACTGGTGTTTTTCCCTACTTGAGAATGCATTCGAGACTCAAGGAGATTAGACTGTCCAAGTCTAGAGTTTTATCTTTTGTACTATACTTAAAGAAACAGTAGTAGTTTGTTCACGGTAGAAAGATCTAGACTCTTTGAAAGACTGTTCTATTAAGATGACTAATTTATGTTCCTATACCTCTAGGAGGTCGTCGGGACAATTTGTACGAAGCCCAAGAGGAGGCTGGAAACTTTTAAGAAGCCGAGGGACAATTTGTACGAAGCCCAAGAGGAGGCTCTCTTCCCGAAGGAAGAATCCTTATACGAAGCCTAAGAGGAGGCTGTGAATACTTCTAAGAAGCCGTAGGGTCCTTGTACAACGCCCAAGAGGAGGCGAGATGCTTTTAGGAAGCCTGTGGGTCCCCAAACCACGAGAAATTCAAGACAGGCTATTCACAGAGAATAGATCAAGCCAGGAAAGACCGAGAATTTGGAAGAAACTCAAGAGATGCCATTGACGGAGAAAAGATCATCTCTGGGGAATAGAGTTTCTTTGACGATTTCTAAGGGTGACAGTCTGAGAAAGGGTTCACCGAGAATGCTGCCTTTCACGTCTCCATATTGTTTAACCCCAAGAGGAGGGAATATTGTATCTGGTAATCCTATGGGGATCTAGTTTTGACTGTATTTAAGAGTGACCAACAGGGCTTAGTGCTAGACGTAGTTGCCGGGGAAACTCTAAATATCTATACTAGTATTACACAGTTGATATGAGTTTATGAAAGAAGACTTACAGTGAAACAACCCCACAATACAGTTTATATGTATATGAAAGCGGTAAATGAAAGCATATAAACACTTACTCTGTTGTAGAGCTTCCATGCTGTTTGGTTAGTTGTTCAACAAAGAAAGATTGAAAACAACAGTATATTCAAAATTTAAAGGAGAAAGTATTTTGAAAAGATGTTGGGGCTTACAGCTCAAGGAGAGGCCTGAGGTTTATCAGTGATCGCACTGTCGTTTTGTACAGAGGGACTAATACAAGTGACTGAGGCCCAAGAAGTTTTCTGTACAAGGGGATGGGTCTTACACTCTCTCAAGAGGCCCAAGTGATTTATTTTTGTACAAGTGGTGGGGCTTACAGCTCAAGGAGAGGCCCAGGATCATTTGTTTGAAAATGGCGATCGCGCCGAGATTTTTGAAAACGCGGTGGGTCTTATACAATGCATTGAGGCCCAAAATGGTTTTGTTTTCAAAGAGGGTTGGATCTTACACTCTAATAGAGGCCCAATGATTTTGAATGGGTCTTATAGCTCGAGGAGAGGCCCAAGGTTTGTTTTTCAACGGACGATGATCGCGTCGAACTTTTTGAAATACAACGGGACTTATACAATAAGTGAGGCCCAAAAAATAGGTTTGTATTTACAAAGGATTGGGTCTTACACTCTATTAGAGGCCCAAAAGTGTTTGAAATTGTTTGATGAGGGTGAAAATCAAAGAAACCCTAATTTGTTATCCTTTAAAAGTAAATATTTAAAGAAAATCAAATAAAATACCAAATACGTTTGAATAAACCATTTGTGATTTTTGTTTAAGGTTTGAGAAATGAGGGATTAATCACAAGGTTAATTAAAACTCACTTGGTTTTGATTTTCAAAGTAAATATTCACTTTTAAAATGTTTAAAAACATTAAAAAGGAATTTATTCACAAAAATACTAATTATATTAAATAAATAATATAAACTTAATTTTTTTTTGGAATAAAATATTTCAACATTTTTGTGATTTTTTGTAAAAAGAACCAATAAAAAATAATTAAAATTGAAGGAGTTATTAATTTTCCAATTAATTAATAAAACATGAAAATATTGGAAAAAATAGCAAAAATGTGAGAAAATACAAAATAGCATGGGTGGGGTTTGAACCCACGACCTCAAGGTTATAGGGCGCGCGCCTTACCACTGGGGTGGTGATACATCCATTGCTTGAAGTGAAACCACAAATATACAAGGCTTGCCTTGTTTTCTAGGCCTGACCAAGGCAAGGCAAGGCAAGTTTTGCCAAGAAACGGGGAGGTCCATAACTTTCTCATTTCTCAATGGTTGGGGACAAAATTTATATGCATCTGGCCTAGAATTTCACAAGGAATCCAATGGTGGTGGTATTTTTTTCAGATCATACTCCCTCCTCAAAACCCGATAGTGGTTTTGAAAAAGGCCTATAATTGCATTTTCTATGCTACACTTTGATACAGACATGAATTACATGATGAATTGGTCCAAACACAACATATATAACATGTATGAGGTGTGTATGATCAGTGGACTTCAAAGCAATGCATATTTTGGAAAGCTCAAGTCATGATGCTTACCTCTTTTTGAGCTTTTGGAGTTTTCTGTGCAATCTGCCAAACTTTTTGTTCCAGAAATGGTTTGATGCTTTGGACACTCTCAAATGATCCCTTAGAAGCTTTGAGGATGGTTGGAATCAGCTGGAACCTGCAAAAACACAAACTGGCCCTTTCTTGCAAAAGGGGTTAAAATGGCCAAAATATCAACTCCCTCAAATGGTGTTCCAGATGGGGGAAACCATTTGGGACAGTTCAAGGATGTTATTTGGAGTGTGTTTGAGGTTTTATCTGGTTTGGAAAGTTACTGAATCAAGACATGGCTTGAAAAATGCACAAAAGGCCTATTTTGAGGTTTTGAGAGGTGACTTTGTGATTTTGGTGTTACAGGTCACTTTTGATAGTTTGGATCACCTACATATGATGTTTATGAGGTGTTAGGATCATGAGTTGTGATGGAAATGCTCTCTAACTCAAAAACTCAGAGTTACCTTGCTAAAGAAGGCATTTTGGCCTAAGGAGAAGGATTTTGAGGAAAGCATCTGTTTGATGGCTTTGGTGTACTCAAACTGAGCAAAAATTAGCTCTATTTATAGTAGAGCAAGTTTGTTTTGGGATCAATAGTGAATGGCAACTGCAGCAGAGGTTTGGCCAATGGTTGCACTTTGGAATCCAAGTCTCCTCTAGCCATTGACTAGAGGTTAGGGCACAGGGTTGTGGTTCCCTTGGTCTTGGATACGTCTTGACTGAATTCAGTTGCAAATGGCTCAGTCCATGCCACCTTGGTATATGCATTGAATGCTCCAATCCAAAATTGGAGTCTTGTCCCTCTTTTAGGCAATTCTAGGTTTGGCATGCTACTTCTTGTTCCAAGGACTTTGGAGGCTTAGCTCAGTGTTTGTCCCCTTTAGATTTTATCCTCAGATGTGTCCAAAGTGATGACAAGGCTTGGAATTATCTAATTTTGCCAAATCGAGCAAAAATACAAAATTCTGCCTAGCCTTGGCAGTTTTCAGCAAGGCATATTGCCATTGTCATATCTCATGGCCCAAGTGGAATTTGGTGATGTTCTTGGCCATTTTGGAAAGCCCTCGTATGATACAACAACTGTTTGATCATATTTGGTTTTGATACCTTTTGGATCTAAGTGAAAAATCCCCCTACATTTGGAAAAAAGTGAAGGCAGATTCTGACTTAGTGAAAATTTCACTAAGTGTTGGAAAAAGTGACATTTTCACTTTTTGTGATTTTGATCATTCTATAACTTAAAATCCATGATGAATTTGGAGGGAGGTCAGTTTTAAGCTTTTGTAGAGGGTAATTAGAGCTACAAATCTAACTTTGGATGGGGGAAAGTGGCCTTGTGGTTTAGGAGTTATGATCCTCCAAAGTTGGTACCCTTGCCACTTTGTTCATAACTTAGAAAATTTTCTAAGTTTTTATGGTTACCCCATTTACAAGTTATCCCACTTTTCTTGATTTTTCTTAATGAATGATGATTCAAATCATACATTAACATCATTTTAGGGTTAAAAACCCATTTTTGTGAAAAATCTCAAAAAGTCAAAGTTGACTTTGGTGTACAGTTGACTTTTTGTCAGATGAATTCCAAATTGTGCGATCCTTTAGGAAATCATGTCCTTGGCCTAAATCAAACTTGACGGACATGTTCCATGGGTGTTATAGGGTATATTGAATCATGTCCTAGGGTTTGGGAGCATGTCCTGGTCAAAAGTCAAAGCTACAGTTGAATTTTTCCGCGAAACCCTAATTGTGGTACTGATGAAATTGAGACTTGCTGCTCAAGCTTCCTGAATCAATCCATTGTTACAAATGGATCAATGTGGTATGTTGGAGACCTTCAAATCCTCTCTTGATGTCTTGGCTCATGATTTGTCCCAAAAGTCAACTTAGGGGTGGATTAGGTCAGGAAACCCTAATTCCTGATTTTTGATGTATGCATCCCCTGAGGTCAAATTGACTTGATGCTTGGGCCCATGAGGTTCCATGGAGTATTTTAGGATATGCTTTAAAGCATTGGCTCATGCCCAGAGGAAAATTTTCATCTAGAGGCCCTGGTCGACCAAACCCTAATTTGGTGATACTGGCGATCTTGAGGCTTGATCCACCTGGAAGGGAGCAACCTTGTGCTTAATCCTTGAAGTGGGAGTCCTCTTGATCCATTGTAGATGTTTGAGAGGCTAGACAAGTTGAAGATCATGTCATTTCTTGATTGATCCTTTGTCTAAGAACTCTGAGAGGGCTTGAAACCCTAATTTTGATTGTAATGGATGCTCACCCATCTTTGGGGAGACTAATAAGGTATGATGGTTCCTCCATATTGTGATGATGATTTTCAAAATGATGGGAAATCTGAGTGGTCAAAATTTGGGGTATGACAGGATGGTAATACATTTGATGGGATTGATAATGATGTTGGTAGCATTGTACTCGCGTGGGTAGTGTTGTGGATAGGTGAAGAATCAATCCTTAAAGCAGACTGAGACAATGGTTCAAGTGTCTCCGTTGTACAGGAATTAGTTTGGTGTGAACTCAGTCGAGGTCTTCGTTTTGATTGTCTTAGAATAGTAGGATTCATCGGGGTTAAAGGAGTTGTGTTTTGTGTATCACTAATGGCGTTCAACACGACAGATGAGGACACTCCACACGTAGCAGACGAATTGAAAGTGGGAAACAAATTTACTCCAGAATGCACATCAAATCGTCTACGTTTTGTATGACACGTAGGTAGTAAATGTCTTGTAGGCGGGGCAGTATGAGTGGTGTTTACAACATCAGTCAACGGAGCTGTATTCGGTCTTTGGGAGTATTTTGAGATTGAGATGGAAGGGGTGGATGGTGAGCCTACTATATTCTCCTTGTTACCTACAGGGTGTTTAAGTTACTTCTCCATCAACAACAATTTTTGCCTCTTCCTTGCAATGGAAGAAGGCGTTTAACTAAAGGTTTCTACAAATTGGTTATGGTAAATAAAAGTTAGCAACTCTTCAATGGCCTCAATGTTGAACATACATGTTGGGAATTTGGGCATACATTCAGTTCATATTGGAAACCACGACATTGAAGAAAAAATGAGAAATAAGGGTAACTTACCAAGGTTGGTAACAGAAGCTGAATGCAATGGTGTTTTGACCAAGAAGCATGGTAATATGCAAAACCACACTACCTAGAAGAAATAGCATTTGAAGGGAACTTGGGACTTGTTTTTTTCAAAACGTTGTTATGTTGTGAAGACCAAATTAAAACTATAAATGGCAAAAAAAAAATATCCACAATGGAAAAAATAATGACGTGTCTTCCAACTAACATACCAATACAAATTATGTGAAAGCTATGTTAGCAATGTAGTTGTTTGGTAGACGTCTCTTTTAACAATATTATATTGAAAACGTGAATAGTACACAAAAGGGAGCACAGTGGTTGGAGTTGACATATTTTCATAAAGTTTGCAGTAGTGCAATGATGATAAAGGATATTGACAGGTTTTTAAAATATTTTTACCAAGCAAAGACATAAGGCAGGTTTTACTCAAGTATAACCTTTTAGTAGTATTGGTTAAAAATATTTTGTAGTTCTCCAAGGGGATTTCCAATTTGACGTAAAAATGTATATCATCCATCACATAATAGGCTAAATGTTTTGGTGGTCTTGTTTAAAGCATTGTTTTGGTAGTATTAATTATGATTTTATTCAAGGCTACATGTTGTGGTAGTCTTGTTTAAAGTAATTTTTTTCTCCAAGGGGATAGCCAGTATAGGAAGAATAATATAAACTTGCTGCAATAATATTGAACAGGAGTCTGCAAGTCTGTATTAAAGTAATAGCCATTTTTGGATTGAGCCATAACAGTATATATGATAACATCTGCATCTGTGATAACACTTATAGAATGATTATGAAAATAGCCCACAACCAAAATATACACAAAGTGATTTCATAATGAACTATATAGATTTTGAAGTAATATTAGATAACATTGGCGACTTTGTCGTTGACATTCCAAGCTAAAGCTACTGCCATAGTTTTAAGAATTATCCAAAATAACACCCATCATTTTAAGGGGTAAGCTCATAAGATGACCAAAATAAATATACTAAATACAACATAATATTATACATGATACTTGTCCCAAAATATATACTTGGCAATTATGTGGATCCAATTCCAAAACAAAATCCTTTTGTCGCACGACAGCAGTACATTTAAACCAATTCCGTTTTACCGCGCTTGATAAGTTTCTTCACTTTAGTTGATGAAAGGTCCCCGTCATTAAGAGTTTTGTTGGAGAAATAAGTTGAGGCATCGGGAGACATCCTCTTCACATTAGTTATAGGGGTGATATGATCAAGAACGTGTGCAGAAGTTATTTCACTATCCTACACTATGAAACGAAAGAGCACTTAGAAAAGATGACGTGTTGTTGTACAAGACTGAATAATAAATGATGATTATAAGTGTTTAAATACCATGATTGGATTCAACTTTTCAAACGATGCATCCTCGTCGACACTATCCATTACCTGTAGCAAAAAAAACAAATGAGTGTGTATTACTGGTGAAAACTTAGAAAACTTAGTTATGATTCTTGATTTAATGTATGAGCTAGACATAAGATGTAGACAAAGGAGATTAAAAAACCTGGACTGAATGAGAAGTGGTATCAATGACAGATGTTGGCTGAAAGGTATAAACATCATCAGCAATTGTGACATAAGTTGAGTGGATTGTAATTGTAACAACAAAACAATGATAGGGTATTTACCTGATCAGTTCCAAGTGATCCCTCAAGTTGTTTAATTAGTTGTTCATCTTTAAAAAACTGGACGACGGAGCAACTCTTCCACCTGGGACACCACTTAACCTTGAAAGCACACTTCAAGCCCAACATTGCATCCAAGGCCAGCGGAAATTCCAGGGGGGTCTGTGAATCCAGCTTACATTGAAAATGGAAAATGTTAGTGTGAATAATAATGTGATTACCACATTAACATGCTGAAATGGGATATTAATGGATACAATTTAGGGCAGCCAATGCAAACCTCCATCATGGTTGCACGTAGTTGGCCAACAGACGTCTTCAAAAGCTCGGTGGCTTCGCGGTCCCAGAACATGAAGTTCCCACAGCAGCCATTATGTTTGACTTCAATCTCAATTTTATACCTACAATAATGATAAAGACTATATAACAAACAAATGGCACGTGCACCTCCAGATCTCAGCTTCGGTTCAGTGTCCATCCCTGCAAAAAAAGGTGGTTTGTCACCCTTAGCAAAAACTAGACATTTATGGCATGCTCTGTAGTGACAACCGTTAGGCGATGCAATGAGCTTGTCGGTGGTTGCAACAGTAACACAAAAAGTTGTCTGCAAATCATGATTTCACAACACTATTATAACATCCAGGTTTTGTAATATAAACCAACAAATACAAAATCAACTTCGAATTACCCCACTTAATGTGATGATATCCTGTAATGGTAGGTGGATAGCTTTGGCCATAAACTTCTCGGTCGGGGATAGGTTAGAATCAGAAGATTGTTGTGACCAAGAACGGTTTTGGGTGCCAGATGATGAAGATCTTCCCATTTTGAAGTCCACAGGTAACCTGTATTTGGCATAAAGTCATAACAGATCAGAAATCATTTATCCGTCCCTAAGCTTTAAAAATTGAAGAAATGTTGAAATTAACAGGGTGATACTTTTTCAAAAAATCTTGGATGCCTGGCATATCCTCATTGATATGAATTTTGGTGATGTTGTAGGTGTTTGTAACGGCCTGCAGATATTTTCCTACAAAATACATATAATAAAGTGATCAGCATTTAACAAAATAATGGATGTTAACATCATTAAGTCGACCACTCAGAATTTTTCCCATGTCTTTGCTAATCTTCTTCCTTAACCTTTGCATACTTCATGAGAATAACAGTTGGTGTTGAGACATCAAGTTGTTTTTGTTTGTAGTCAAAGAACTCCATAGCATAGCCTTCTCATAGCGTACAATGCAAGGTGTTATCCCTATTGTACCAAAATGAAAATAGTCAGAATATAATGCAACCAACTACAGCACCGGACGTACAAATTTATTAGATAAGACGTGGTTAACCCACATATCATAAATCTCTCAATACCAAGTTGACTTGAGGTTTCTTGCCCCCAAATTGGGACTGGGAGTATCCAATTTCATCGACCACGCCTATAACATCTACAAAAAAAGAAGCAGCAATGTTTATTTAACAAATATCCAAAGTAAGAAGGCAACAAGGATTGAAATTGTTATAAAATATACCTATTAGGAGATTCTTTGGCCATTGGTCTGAGATGATGTTCGCAAATGGGGTAAGGTTAATCACCTTATCGGGGATGTCATGTTTACCAATATCTCCAATTCTTGTTCCACCAGTGATCTTCAAAAGATATTTGTGGGATGTGGGTTTGAAAATCAAATCATTTGGTTGTACTTGGAAGTTCGACATCATGCAAGTCACATTAACAGATAAAGCCGAATCAAATGCTTGTCTAAATATTGTTGGAACAACAACATGAATGTCATGGCCCTGAGATGTGCAAAACAATGTTCAATAGTTAACACAAACCTACTCAAGCATTACACATATTAAATCCTTTAAAAAACAAAAAACAGAACCATAAGAAAAACCAAACCAAAACATTCAAACGATTTCACTCAAAACACACAAAACACCTTAGTCGATTACAAAAGAAGACTAGATCCAACAGAGCTTCACAAACATGGTTGTAACATCATTAAGTATTTAGCTGAAGTACAAAAAATATCCAAATAGAAATTATCCAAATAAAAGTTCTCCAAAACATTTTGTAAAACATGAGCATCAGAAAAACCAAACCAAACCATTCAAAAGATATCACTCAAAACACACAAATCACCTTAGTGTGTTACCTTAGAAGACTATGTCCAACAGAGCTTCACAAACATGGTTGTAACATCAATAAGTATTTAGCTGAAGTAAAACAAATCTCAAAACAGAAATTATCCAAATAAATGTTCTCCAAAACATATTGTAAAACATGAGCATTATTTAGCTGAACTAAAAAAAAATGGAAACTCACTTGTTTGTCTACAACAACCATCATAAAATGCTCCTTTGTTGTGGTGGTAACCTTTCATTTGTGATGTATTTTGACAGCAAGCTTCCATAAATTCTTGTGATCAGTGATGTCGTTGATCATTTCAAAGGGTCTCGCCATTTCGTGAATGTTGAGCAACAATAGGAGATGGAATCGGCGAGAGAGGCGACAAAACAAGCCAAGGTAGAAGAAGTAGAGTGGTACAGAAGAGAGATAAAGGAGTAAGAGTGTGATTAGGGTGTAGCGTGAATGAGTAGACATGTTTGCAAATCGGTTCCCAATGCAGGTGCACAATACTTCTGCAGAGCTTCAAAATATTTCAATTGATAGTTTCAAAAATTGGTTCAGTTAGAAGTATGTTTAGGGTTATAGTTAGCGAAATGTGATGAGGAAAAATGAAAAAACGTGTGAAATCAAATAGTGTGGTTCAATAGTTACTTTTTAGGTGCATAAAGACTCAATTTGACCATAAAATGGTGACGTGGCGGAAGAAGGGAAATGGGTAAAAAATTGATTTCATAGGATATATTTTTTCTTATATGGTAGATTCCAAGTATTGACAAACCACCACTACATCAAATTCTTTCATCTTTGTAGCTGCATCTCCAAGCCACTAACCAAAACAAGAGAAAAAGTCCAATCCATAATGCCCAAAGAAAATGCAACATCTAATCAAAATAAAAAAGGGAAAAGTAAGGATGATTGCTGCAACAAAACTTTTTTTAAAAAAAGTTTAACTTTATACAAAATAAGGGAAAGAGTTAAAAAACAATAAGCTTGCAGCATAGCAGAAAGTACAGCAGTATCATTTGCATCAAGATAGCATGACATCCACCAAACCAATTTGATTCCTCTGTATCATTCCACAATTGTCATTCTAACAACATTTGAAACCCTAATGATTTCACTATAAATTCATGAGTAAGGGGGAAGAAAAAGGGCAGCCAAGAACCATTAACAGTAACCTTCACTACTACCAAACATCCAGAAACCTTAAGAGTCTTTCCATAAACCAGAACATAAGAAAATGAAAGGGACCGTAGCACCAAAAGAAAACCACGCATACATTAAAAACACCCAAAAACATGATATCAAAACAGAGAGGGGATCATGAGTTTCTTTTTTAACACAGAAAAATCCAAAATTTACAAAACATAGTCACCAAGAGAAAACACAGAAATTCAATCTCTAAGCTTGCACTGATACATTAAAAAAAAACTTAACATATCTGAACAACAATCAATAAAAAATAAGTGAGAAAAAGGAGTTGGAAGTTGCTACAGAAAGAGGCAAATCGCATGCCTAAAATCGGTTTGAAGCAGACTTGTCCTTGTTAGTATCTCTTCATGAATATTTTGCTTACTATTGCATTTTATTTTGAATATGTTGTTGCTGTTGCTCATTATATTTGTAGATCGTTTGTAGAGGTGTGCATGGTTCTTAAACCAATCCAAATTGAATCACATATATGATTTGGTTTGGTTTTTAGAACCGTTTATATATAACCAGTTTATGTTTTTAAAACCAGTTTATATTTGGATCAGTTTGGTTCAAAACCAATTTCTACCAAAAACCAGTTTTAAATTTCAAACAGTTCTAAAATTGATTTTATAAAATTCAATTATATCATAATTACATTACTTTTTTGTCATTTACAAATTAAACTATTTACCATAAAATTGATTTATCTGTTAAAATAGTTTCAAATCTGTTCATAAAGTTTTTAGTAATTTTTTTTTTCAGTTCACAACTAGTTTTTGTTAAAAATTAATTTTTCATAATATTTATTTTTAAGGAACGGGATTTATTCATTTATGGGTTTTAAAAAATTTAAGTTTAAAATTCTTTCTATTTTTCTCCACGTAACTTTTTCTGTATAAAAATTAGAAACTATGTGAAAAAAGAGTTTGTTCTATTATTTAAAAAAAAGAGTAATACAATGAAACAAAAACAATAATTTTGAAAAATTAACTGAGAAAAAATAACAAATATTCATCATGTCAACCAAACAAAACGAAAATCAATCTGTATTCAACAAAATGTTAATGAAGCACAGTGAAGAAACAAGAAAGTTAAAGAACTAGTGTGAAAAAATTACAGTATAAATGAGTAAATAATCAATCTGTATTCAACAAAATGTTAATGAAGCACAATGAAGAAACAAGAAAGTTAAACAACCAGTGTAAAAAAATTATAGTATAAATGAGTAAATATTAAATTAACCGATTCAGAACTGATTTTTATAATAGGTACCGGTTATACTTTGGTTCAATGAAATGGATCTGCATCAGTTTTTAGGCAAAGTGGTTTGGGTTTTTAAAATTGGTGCACCAAATTTTCTAAACTAGTTTATGTAAAGTGGTTTTTTTCACACCCCTAAATTCGTTTGTAGTTGATGAGTTTGTTTCCTCTTGTTTATACTCGCCTGTTGCCATTATGATATTTGCTTTCATTTGATTGATTTTGTACTTGTTGTTCATGGCCGATGAGAAGTTTAATAGTGAGGGATAATATCGAATGTGTTATAACTGTGTTGTTGGATTCGCGATCCGATTTCAGATGTTTTTTCGTTTCCAATATGTTCTCTTGGGGCTCGTGTAGAACAAAGAAAATCACGTTTGGTTTTTTCAGAAGGAGATATAAAGGAGAATGCGACTTTGAGAGAGAGACAGATGCGATTTTTTCTTAATCATCTCGATTTCATGGTGCTGAGAGTGATCGAGAGTGAGAAACGAGTTAGGCTTGGTGTTTTTTCCTATGGTTTTATTCCATGGCCATTCATAAGGTGATTGCGAGATGAGAGGAGGGAGGTCGACTGAGTCTCTGAGGGAGAAAACAGAAAAATTTGAAGGCTGTGATTTCGACCTGAGAGAGAGACTTTCAAATCGACAAACCGAAATCTGATTTTTGAATCGAGTTTATTCTGTTCTCGAGTGAGGATTTTGTTTCAACTGTGTTGTAGGCTCTTTTCGTTTCTTCTTCATTTTTTTCGGAATCGTGTTTGTATCTCGTTGTTTCCGTTGAGTTTTTGTGCGTGCGGTTTCTGAAAATTTGGGAGGAGGGAGATGAATTACGGCTGATGAAATTAGGGTTGAGTGGTATATCCTTGGTTCCTTCCTCTTTTAGTTGATGGATCGGTCCGACCCAGACCCGAACGTGAAGGCCACTAGGCTCGGATCCATGTATTTCCTTTGGGTCTACTTTGTTTCCCTGGCCCTTTTCGTTTCACTTTTCTTTTTCATTTTTTTTCTAATTTTGTTTTAGCTTCATATTAAACAGTGTTAATGTTGAGTTTTCAATAAAAAGAATTATATTTAAGTTTTAGTAGAATAATATTAGTTTTCTGATATCAAAAATATAGATTAGTTATTTTATAGAAAAATGGTCTAATTATTTTTTTATCATATAATAATAGTAATATGAAATTAGGTTTTAGTTTGGGTTTTAGGCCCATTTTGCATTTTACTTGGTGAAACCCCTAACCCATTGTTGCAAAGCAAAAAACAACCGGCGAAAAAACAGAGTCGCCACCGAACATTATTTATCCCAACGGGGGAAAGAAAACGATCGAAGAAACCTCAAAAGGGAGAAGACATGGCCTCATAACCAAATCCTTGGTTCGGGAGTCGATTACGCGAGAGGAAGGTATTAGCACCCCCTCACGTTCGTTGTACTCAACGGGATCCACGTTTGTTGTCTAATCAAAGGGTGTGTTATCTAAAGCCTACTGCTTAACAGAAACGAAAAGGGAAAAAACAAAAGGGGACTCGATAGGACTTCGTCGTCCTAGGCCAATGTATTCCCTCGTGCAATGGGAAAGTCAGAGTCATCGTAGTTCGGAGGACTACGGGTGGATGGGGGAAGGTTGCTCGCCAAGACATCACCGTCTTGTGCCTATGTATCCTCATTCGGACGAGAATGAGGAAATCAGAGCGTCCGTAGTTCGTGGGTACGACCACGGGAAAGGTCTTGATCGCACTGGAGCGATAGAAAAGACTTAGTTAGCTGGTTGGTCTCGATCGCACGGGGGCGAGAAAAAAGAGAAATTAGTTGTTAGTGTACTCGCCAAGGATAGGGATCCTCGTGCCTACGTATCCTCATTAGGGAATGAGGAATTAGAGCATCCGTAGTTCATAAGACTACGGGAAAATGGGATATCGATCGCACAGGGGCGAGAGAAAGAGAAGAGAAGGATGCACGAAAGGTCTAAGGGGAACTCGGTCCTACATGTTTTCATGCAACAATGGTCCTAAAGTTGGGATTAGAAGGGAGCTAACCTAATGTTGTCATGCTTGGATTAAGAGCCTAATGTCTATCCTACTCCAAACTTAATCAGAAATTAAGTCGGACTAGGAGTCTTAAGGGAGCATGTGAATACGAAGCACAAGTAAACACGAGACAACTCAATCACAAAGAGAAAATCGAATACGAAACCAGGTTAAGAGAAATTCATGCCAAAGCACAAGGTAAGTATCATCAAAATAATTCGCAAGCACCATCAAGACAAAATCATATCCAAGATCACCCACAATCCTAATATCAAGAGTTAATCCTAATTAAAATAAAAACTAATGATTAAAACCAAAATTAATCCATAATTAAGAACAAAATCAAAAATAAAAAATTTAAATCAAACATCAAAATTTAATTCTAAAAAAAAAATCAATTAAACTAAAATCTGATTAAAACTAAAGTCTAATTAAAATTGAAATCAAATTAACATTGGCCAAAATAGAAAAAAGAACAAAATCAAAATTTAATTCAGAATTAAATTCCTAATAAAAAATAAAACCTAATTAAAACCAAAGGTTAACTTTTAAAAAATAAAATCTATTCATAAGAGAATCTAATTAAAACATATACAAAGGGGTGCAGTTAGCGATTCAAGGGTGCAAACAGAAGGTCAGGCGCATGGGCCTTCTAGTTTAGGCCCAAGGATTGTTGCTCACATACAGGGGGGCGTGGGTGGGCTTGGCGGTGTGAAAAGAAAAACATGAAAGGCATATAGCCTGATCCAATGTGCTGTCCACTTTTAACCTAATATGTCAACAACAAATGAATCTTCAAAAACAACTCAGCAGACACGCTCTAATCTTCTTCAACTCTTCATTGCGCCGCGGCTCCGCAGCATCTCCGTCCGTCGCGTCATCCTCCTCTCTGGATTCACTCTCCGTTTACAACGCGTCACCAACAGAAACCTCCGCTGCGCCGTGGCCTCACGCCGGCGGCGGCGGAGATGAAACCTCCTACATCGTCTGCTCACTTCTCCGCTTCTCTCCGAATCGCATCGCACAAAATCCTCATCGGCGACTTACTCGGTTATCAATAAATGGCGTAGCTCTAATTCGCATACGAATCGTGAGATCTACATCGCCGCTATCTACTAATTTGCATCCAGACACAATAAAAAATGGAGTAAAACGATGTGGCTTACCTACCGGAGTAGTTCCGGCGACTCTTCGAAAGCGAGGTATGCATGTTCTTCAACTTTCTTTGATTTCTGTAATGATTTTTGATCCATCTTCATCTTCTGCAATCTAGTGCAGCTTCTGATCGCGAACTCCTTCTTTTCCTTTGCGTACTTGTTCTTGTGTTATGATATGTTGTTCTTGTTGTTGTTGACGTGAATTTGCTTCTGCGATTGTGAACTCTTGAATGTTGAATTGTGATTTTGTATTCTGCAGAATTATTGAGTTGGAAGCTGTTGTGTTGTGATTTTCTGCAGGTTTTGCAATGAGAGAGTTCCAGAATTGAAGATGATGAAGCTCGTGTGTTGATTTGTGAAGATGAATGGGAGTAGAGAGATTAAGGAAGAGTGATTTCTATAAAAAGATCCAGAAGAAAAGCTTTTATACAGGTGGATTTGAGAGGGTAGTTTAGGAAATAGGTTGTAATTCTGTTAGAATTTGTTTTGAATTCTGTTTCAATTGCTTTTTTTGTAAAAGATGAAAATCTGTTAAGAGGCTTATTCACTGCTTACAATTTTCTTTTCCCACGTTGTATCAATTTTTCTATCATCAATTTCTGCTGAGACTTTGGTTTTGAACTGGACCTGTTATGAGATTTTCTGCTATGTACCCTTTCCTTTGATGTATCTATATTTCCAATGAGCTGGTGGATATTTTTTATGTAACTTCTCGTATCATACCAAGCCCCCTTGAAGACATCACTAACCATTGAATCAGTAGATAAACACTCCCTCCGTTTCATATTATAAGCAAATTTTACTTTTTAGATACATTGAATAATTAATGTATCTGGTCTATATATAGATCAGATACATTAATTATTCAATGTATCTAAAAAGTAAAATTTGCTTATAATATGGAACGGAGGGAGTATCATCTTATCAAAGAATCTACGAGGCAAGCTTTCCGTGTACTACATTAATAGCGTCTTCCAATTTCACTATAATCAAAGGAAATTCTAGTTCCCAAGTGACATAGGTATCAAAAGCTTCATAAGCTTCCTCTTTGACATTTGAAAGTTCCTTAATTGACTGGACAAGCTTAGCAGCCTTGGAAAGGGTTCCAACCTTTTTTATTGGTCTTCCAAACGCGAGGATATCTTGGTCTTGGACCTTATTTGGACTTATTTAGACAATGATGATTTTTAGGAATTTTGGAAATGGGCTTTAAAGAAATGAATTTGGGTTAAATTGGATAAAAAATGGATGTGGATTAGAAAGTGGTTTAATTGGATTAAAAATAGATATCAAAATGGTTATTTGGAATTGGATAATGAGATGAAGTTGATATGGATTTGAAAATGTAGGTAAAATGGTTTGAAATAAAAATGCGGATCAAGAAATGGATTTATGAATGGAATGGATTAAAATATGGTTTGGATATGGATAAGAAAATAGATATGGACTTTTGTGATTTGAAATGGTCTTTGAATCTTGAATTACAAGAAATCCACATGACCAATTTTGACATGTCTAATTCCAATCAAACTCCCAATCCACACCAAACTCCTATCCTCAATGAATCCCAAAAATTCAATCAGTAAGCTCAATTGACCATGACCCAATGCCCTTAAAATCAATCCACAAATGCTTTGTCCTGATGACCACTGATCTCCTTAACATGAAACCCTAATCTCATGATCTTCAATTGATGACTAATCCTCCTTGATATGTACACTGATAATAATGAAATGTCTTGAAGAAGATGACTTGAACTGAGAAGGAGTCCAACCGTGATTCACACTAATGAAATCCTGACCCGATGCTTCTGATGAATCCTCTAAATGGGGAAAACCTTGGAGCTTGGTGAACCTCTGAATAGGAAGATATTTATGATAATATGAATTCAAACCTTGCTTCAACTTGACCTGAAATAGGAACCGGCTGAATCACCTCTGAATATGGCAAACACCAATAACAAGAAAATCCTTTGATCCCATGTCTTAGGAGCTCCATGAAATGCATGATTATGAGTTATGACCTATTGGAAGATGCAGACGAACGCGAAGCAAAAGCCAGCTAAAGTTAGAAAAAGTGAGGGCAAATTTTGGGGTGCAACAGCTGCCCCTATTCAATCGACTTGGACCTGAAAGGATGATAGCAACGACTTTCAGACATTCGAGGTGTAAGGTGATTGAATAACTAAAGAACCGTAAAATTTGCACTCTGTGGGGGAAAGAAATGTAGACCATGGGTACAGCCAACAGATCTACGACCCTGGGAATTGATTAAAATATCTGTTGGGGAATGAAGCTTCTAGTGCAAAGAACCATGCGATAATAAAAAGGCTAGTCGTCAGTACTACAACATGGAAAGTACATTGTATGATATCATGACGGTGACTGAAACATCAGTTTGGTTAACTGGGATTACGACATCAACTCTGAGGTTGAGAAAAAATTGGGTAAACGTCAACTCGGAGGTTGAGAGAAAATAGACATGTGTCAACCCTGAGGTTGGGAAAAGGATATACGTCAACTCTGAGGTTGGTAAAAAGGTAGACATCAACTCAGAGGTTGGGAAAAAGGGGATACACATCAACTCTAAGGTTAGGAAAAGATAGGCGTCAACTCTGAGGTTAGGGACGAAAGACGTCAACTCTGAGGTTGAGGAAGAAAGGCGTCAACTCTGAGGTTGGAGATAAAAGATATACGTCAACTCTAAAATTGGAGACTATAGTCTTAACATCAATTCTGAGACTGAGGATAAAAATAGAATTCAACTCTGAGGTTGAGGCTAGATATTGGTCAACATCAACCATTGGGTTGAGAAAAAATTTGGATAAGCACCGGCCTTAAAGTTGAGAAAAAGATAGACATCAACTCTGGGGTTGAGAAAAAACTTGACATTAACTCTGAGGTTGAGAAAAGGTAGGCGTCAACTCTGAGGTTGGAGATAAGACCTGACAAACATCAACTCTGAGGTTGAAGTTTGAAAAGAAAGACATCAACTCTAAAGTTGAGAAAAGGCAGGCATTAACTCTGAGGTTGGGGAAGGTAAGGCGTCAACTCTGAGGTTGGGAAAAAGATAGGCATCAACTCTGAGGTTGGGGAAGAGTAAGGATATACGTCAACTCTGAGGTTGGTAAAAAGATAGACATCAACTCTGAGGTTGGGAAAAAGGTATACGTCAACTCTGAGGTTGGAGATAAGCAAAATATACATCAACTCTGAGGTTGGGAAAAGAGGCGTCAACTCTGAGGTTGGAGTTTGAACGGGTAATGCTCTCTTCGGAGGAATGAAATCATTGTCATGATTGAGGGTTGATCTGGGCTTTCGTGCAAGGTACCAAATCTGACTTATGCTTTGATGCATGTTTGAATCTTTTTATATGGTGTAATGCTCCATATCGAATGGAAATGCTACGCGTTTTGGTAGATGCAATGCAATGATGATTACTATATGGAAAAATGAGAAGCCATTTCGTCAGGGAATGCGCAGAACGGAACAAGCAACTTTACTGAGGAAGGGATCACCAATATCTGATCTCATAACTGTACCACCAATAACCACTAGCGCTGCAAACTCTGTTAGGGAACCGCAAGCTGAATTGCGAACTCTGTTTAGGAGATGTGTCATACTCCAAATTTTGACTACAATATTTCCCATCATTGTGCAAATCATCACCACAATATGGATGTACTTTCATGCCTCATCAATCCTCTCAAAGATTGTTGAGCATTCACTACAATTAAGGATTAGGGTTTTGAGCCCTCTTAGAGTACTAAGACAAAGGATTAATCAAGAATGGACATGATCCTCAACTTTTCAAGTCTCTCAAACATCCATGAAAGATCAAAAGGTATCCCGCATCAAGAATCAAGCATAAGAGTGCAACATTTCAAATGGATTAAGCCTCAAGATCATCAGTGTCACCAAATTAGGGTTTTGGTCGACCAAGGCCTCCAGAGAGAAATTTTCATCTGGGCACGAGACAATACTTAAAAACATGATCCAAGAAGCTCAAAGGGACCTCATGAACCCAATCATAGAGTCAAAATAGCCTCAGGGGATGCATTCATCAAAAATCAAGAATTAGGGTTTCTTGACCTAATTCACCCCTAAGTTGACTTTTGGAGCAATGCATGAGTCAAGACCTCAAGAAGTGTTTTGAAGACCTCCAATACATCATATTGATCCATTTACAAGATTGGATTGACCCAAAGAACTTGGTTCATAAGCAATACAAGACACTCTAAAACACCTATGGAACCCATACATTAGGTTTGAATTAGGTCAAGGACTTGATTTCATAGAGGATCACAAAGTTTGAAATTCATCTGATTAAAAGTCAACTGTGCCAAAAAACCAAGTCTAACTTTTTGAATTTCTTGACAAACAAGGCTTCCCTAAGTCAAAAACAATGTTAACTTATGGTTTGGACCATCATCCATCAAGAAAAATCAAGAAAAGTAGGGTTACTTGCAAAAGGGGCAACCATAAGAAACTTGAAATTTCACTAAGTCATGAAAAAAAGTGATTTATACCCAACTTTGCAAGACCATAACTTATGATCCAAGCAACCTTTTTCTTCCATCCAAAGCTCAAATGAAAGCTCTCATTACTTACTTCAAGATTGTCAACTACATCATATTCCAAATCTTCATGGATTTTGAGTTATGCATTAATCAAAATCACAAAAATGTGAAAATGACCATCTTTCCAACACACAGTGAAATTTTGGACAGAATCTGTTTTGTATTTTCACCAACTTTGAGACCATTTTTCACAATGATCCATGATGATTCAAGACCAAAGTTGGACATCAAAGTTAAAGTAGGATATACAAGCTTTCCAAAGAGTACAAGAACTCCCATTAATTCAACTTAAGCAAGAAGTTACAAGCATTGAAACATGCCTTGCTCAAATTGATTTCCAAGACAGATTTTGTGCATTACTTGTGGCACACGATTCTTGAGTCCAATTTTAGTGACTATGCAAGATTAATCCTCATCCAAATTCAACAAGAATCTCAGTCAATCATGAAGAACCTGCAAACTTGGACCTTAAGGCAAGGATTCTATCCTTTGGCATGTGATCATTCAAGTTTGCAAATCCAAAAATCAAGTTTTGTCATTTGGCATTGATGTGTGTCATACCCCAATTTTTGACCATACGATTTCCCATCATTTTGAAAATCATTACCACAATATGGATGTACCATCATACCTCATCAATCTCCTCAAGGATTGTTGAGCATTCACTACAATCAAGAATTAGGGTTTTGAGCCCTCTCAAAGCACTTAGACAAAGGATCAATCAAGAAATGACATGATCTTTAACTTGTATAGCCTCTCAATCCCCTATAAAGGATCAAGAGGTCTCCCACATCAAGAATCAAGCACAAGGTTGCAATATTCCAAGTGGGTCAAGTCTCAAGATCGCTAGTGTCACCAAATTAGGGTTTTGGCTGACCAAGGCCTCCAGATGAATTTTTCCTCCGGGCATGAGCCAATACTTCAAAACATGATCCAAATTGCTCCAAGGGACCTCATGGATCCAATCATCAAGTCAAAATGGCATCAGGGGAGGCATTCATAAAAAATCAGGAATTAGGGTTTCTTGACCTAATTCACCCCTAAGTTAACTTTTGGAGCAAGACATGAACCAAGACCTCAAGAAATGGTTTGAGGGCCTCAAATACACCACATTGATCCATTTACAACAATGGATTGATCCAATAAGGTTGATTCATAAGTTTTAATTTCATCTGGACCACAATTCGGGTTTTGGAGAAAAAGTCAACTATACCTTTGACTTTGGACCAAGACATGTTCCCAAACCTTGGGACATGATCCAAGACACCCTAAATCACCTATGAAATCCATCCATTAGGTTTGAATTAGTTCAAGAACTTGATTTCATAGAGGATCACACAGTTTGGAATTCATCTGACAAAAAAGTCAACTGTGCCCAAAATCAAGTTTGACTTTTTAAATTTTTTCACAAATATGGCTCCCCTAAGTCAAAAACAATGTTAATGAATGGTTTTGATCATCATTAATCAAGAAAAATCAAGAAAAGTGAGGTTTCTTGCAAAAGGGGCAACCATATGAAACTTAAAATTTTCTAAGTTATGGAACAAAATGGATTTGGTACCAACTTTGCAAGGTCATAACTCCCAAACCCTAAGGCATTTTTCTTCCATCCAAAGCTCAAATGAAAGTTCACATGACATACTTCAAAAGTTTCAACTACATCTCATTCCAAATCATCAAGGATTCTGAGTTATGGTTCAATCAAAATCACTAAAACATGAAAATGTTTCTCTTTCCAACACTTAGACAAAATTCTGTCCAAGACAGATTTTGGGTAAAACACCAAAACTTGGGAGATGTTTACACCTAGTTACAAGATGAATCAATCTCAAATGTAAAAATCAAAGTTATTATACATGTTGCCAACAATCCAAAGAGATCATTGGCATGAAACAACTTAACTTGAGCCAAGAGTTATGGCTGCCACAAGAGGCATTATTGCAAATGTTTTCATGACAGTTTGGATGTTTTCTTGCTAGCCACGATTTTTGAGTCAAATGCAATGATCACTATGCCAAGCCAATTCAATGTGATCAGAGTGACTCCTCACAAACTTGCAAGATAGTGCCAAAGAGCCAAGGAAAAATCTCATGAGAATGATGAAGTTTTGTCATGGAAGCCTTGAATTTCAAAGGAAATTATGAGCAAATAGTGCATATTTAAGATTCTTATCCCTTGTAGTCAAGATGCTCTAATAAACAACATTTAAAAGGACTACAAAATGTGGATTGAGTCAATACATAGCTGAGCTATTTGGGACTGCTATTGTACCTTGTGTAAGAAGCAATTATGCCAAGCCAAGACCATAAAATTCAGTTCTTATCCTTCAAGTTCCATCTGTTCATGCTTGACAAATCTATTCACCTATAAATAGAGCTCACTTCTGATGTTTATGAACACACCAAAGCAACTTACAACATAACTTTCTCTCATTTACTTCTTAAGCACAAAAACTCCATTTTCTTGAGAAGTCACTATCGGGTTTTGAGTTGGAGACCAATGCAACTCAAACCAATGGTTCACACACCTCATATACAACATATAGAAGTGATCCAAACACCTTGATCACTTCTGTAACACAAGAATCAAGATCTCACAAGTCAACTTGATCCCAATACAACTGAATTCTAGCCAAGTGATCTAAGGAGTTCCAAAGGGCTTTGAAGCTTGCGACACAATCTATACCATCAAAGGAAGCTGAGAGGATCATCATTTCCCTTCTGTAACACCTCTGGAGCAAAGTTCCATTTCTTCTTGCAAAGAGGTAAGCCTTGACTCTCTAACTATGTGAAGCATGTATTATCTATTAGGCCTTAAGTTTTCCTTATGTATATAAACATGTGTTAAGCAATTCCCCTCAAACAATTGAACCAAAATCATCATGTACACGATTGCATAGTTTGTTTTGCATATTTTAGGGTTTATCTGATCATCACGATATAACTTGTTGCACACTAAAAAGAAATGTAATTAAACCATATCACTGAGTTCCTGGCATAAAATCACACAACTTTCATGTTTATTTCATTCAAAACCATTGTGAAATGAAGGAGATAGGGTAGTTTTTGCAACCTGCGAGCCAACTCAAGGAAGAAGATGGCCATGGCGCCATTTTCAGGTTTTTAGAACAAAACATATATAGTATATATTATTCCCTTGCCAATATATGTTTGAATTGACATTGCGCCCTAGTGGAAACACTAGTATTTGTGTGTGTGTGTAGCGAGCAAAAGGTCTGGGGTTCGAATCCCCCTTGCCCCAGACCTTTTGGTATTTTTTTTGAACCATTTTCAAAAAGAAAGTTTCCTATATTATTTACTCTTTCCATTCTTTATCAGCCAACGCGCATGACTCAGATGGTAAAGTTTTAAACTCTTCACCCCAAGGGCGTGGGTTCAAACCTTGGGAGGACCATCCCATATTTTTTACCACTTAATTCCTTCATTCTTTTTACAACTTCTAAAATAACTTCAAAAATTCATTTCTCTTTCAATTTCAATCATTTTTGAATAATTCTTTTTTCCAAAATTCACAAATATGTTAAAATATTTTGTTCCACAAAAAAAATAAAAAAAATATTATTTATTTAATATAGTTTGAATTTTTGTAAAGAATTCCTTTTTAATTGTTTTTTTAAACATTTAAAATATTTCTTTCTCTTGATTTTTCAAATTCAAATGATTTTCAAATCATTTTATGGGTAAAATATGATTTTTCAAACATTAATCCAAGATCACAACTTGTTTTTCACACATGTTTGATAAATTTTGATCATTTAATTGAATTTTATTCAATTTAAAATACATTTTTTTATCAAAGTAGGGTTTTGATTATTTTCACCCTTACAAATCTTTTTCAAAACACTTTTGGGCCTCTTATAGAGTGTAAGACCCAGCCCTCTTTGTACATAAATAATTTGGGCCTCTGTCATTTGTATAAGTCCCGGTACAATTTTCAAAATAAATGGTGCGATCACTGCTTTTCATCTGGGCCTTCCCTTGTGTTGTAAGCCCCATCTTTCTTCTTCTCAATCACTTTTGGGCCTCTGATAGAGTGTAAGACCCATCCTCTTTGTAAAAATACAATAATTTGGGCCTCAGTCATTGTATAAGTCCCTCTGTGGTGTTCAAAACTACCGACGCGATCGTCACCTTTTCAAAAGAGATCATTTGGGCTCTTCCTTGAGTATAAGCCCCAAAACTCCTTTTACAACAAACTTTATTTTTGATTTAGATTCAAATCTTAAGTTTCATCAAAACTTTCTTCAATTTCTTGAATAACTAACCATACAATTGTGGTTACAATGCTGGAGCTTGCACACCTGTAAGTTCCACTATCTTTTTAACACATACTTGTTTATATATTTCATCTGTATATATATGCTTGTATATACTTGCTTAGAGTCTTCCCCGACAATTAGGTCTAGTTTTAGATCAAACCAGTGGTTACTCTTTCAACACAGTCAAAACTAGTTCCCCCATAGGAAATTCCAGATACAGTCTTGCCTCCTCTTGGGCTTATACAATATGGAACAGAGAAAGGCATTATTCCTGGTGAAGCTTTTCTCAAGACTGTCACAATTTAGAAATGTGTGTACAATAAATTCATTTCCCTAGAGAGGATTATTCCCGGTGAAACCTCTCTTGAATTTCTTCAAACCCTAGAACTGTTCACTAAAGAAAGGATTATTCCCAGTGAAACCTTTCTTGAAATTTTCTCAGGCTTGGACCCACAGGCTTCCTAAAAGCATCCCCAGCCTCCAATTAGGCTTTGTACAAGGACCCTCAGGCTTCTTAGAAGTTCTCAGCCTCCTCTTGGGCTTAGTACAAGGACCTGAAGACCTCCTACACGTATAGGACATAACTTAGTCATCTCTACTAGTTCAATCCTCCAGAGAGTCAGAATTCCAAAACATCAGACCAGTTTAGGGTTGATTCTCTTCCCTTAAAACATTAGCCTCATCTTGGGCATCATGCAAAGACCATCCTCCAGTTAAGAGTAAACCTCTTCACACCAGTAGACTTGGAAAGTCTCATCTCCTCTTGGATCTCAAGGAAACCCTCAAGTTTCCTAAAAAGCACAGGAAAAACCCTGATCACTTCATCAATCTCCAGCAGAGTTAAATCCCCCATAGGTTTTAAAACTCAATCTTTAAACTTTCATTCTAAATTCCCCAGCTAGGGTCAAATTACCACCAATAAACCCTCAGAAAAATCAGAACCTCAAGGATCTGATATTTCAACTCTTCTACACTCAGCAAGAGTTGATTCCCCAATTTGGACCTGTCTCAGGATCTCAATAACCCTAAGCAGAAGCTAGCCTCCTCTTAGGATTAATATAAGAAATTCCCCAACCAGCCTCCTCTTAGGCTTTGTATAATGATTTTTCCTCAGCTAAGTTAGCCTCAATCTTGAGCTTTACTGATCATATTCTCCAGCTGAGTCAATCAATTCTTTTTAGCTTCAATCTTGGGCTTTGTACAAGACAGATAAAACCTCTCCCCAGTGGAGTCATTTCTTTTAGACTCAATCTTGGGCTTTGTACAAGACAGACAAAATTTTCCCCGGAAGAGTCATCTCTTTCAGCCTCAATCTTGGGCTTTGTACAAGACAGATATAAAAACTCTCCTAGTAGAGTCAACCTTTTAGCTTCAACCTTGGGCTTTGATCAAGGCACACATCAACATCCCCTCAGAGGAAATCAAGAGTTTCTCTCTGTAGGAAGACATTTCACTATACATCACACATCAAAACAGATAATCAACAAACCTAATTCCAGATAACTACTGTAAGTGGCATACTTGTTGATTCAAAAATCCAAGCGGTGGTCCCTCTTTTATCCTGGTAAACTTCCTCTTTCATCTAATTACTGTAAGTGGTAAGCCTCAGGATTATTTACATCTAAGCCAATGTCCCTCTCTTAGCATGAAAGACTCCTGAGGAAAAATGGCATTACTCAACACTGAGTTAAAGTTTCCTCCTTCTGGACAATTCCCTTATAAAGGAAATTATGGCATTGCTGGATTCCGTACATTCCAGTTAAAGTAATTCCCCCTTATAACCAATTTCTCAACAACTGTGATGAACATGTGAGATATCTCCCTTTAGAGATGACAAATTCTCTCTCAGTCAAACTTTTAGCCTCAATCTTGGGCATTAAACAAGACACAAATAACCTTTAGCTTTAATCTTGGGCTTTAAACAAGACACCAAACATCTTTTTCCTCCCATAGAATAGGAGGAACTATGATTGCTCTGATTTCCCTGTTATCTTTACGGGAATACACAGGCATAAGATTACAAAATCTTAGTGAGCACATAAATAAAAAACTCTAGGTCCAGTACCTTCCCAAAAACAACGAAAAAAGCTGAAAACAACAAAAACACTCTCTCAACATTCCCGAAAGAAATTTTCCCAACCTATAATAGTAAAAACCAGAAAGTATTTAAACACGCCACACAAGATCTATGGATAACCATATATACACCGGGTAATTAATAACTTCCCTTTGTATAACCTGACCCCGGACCCCCCAATCACTTAGCATTTGTAAAAGAAAACATTTGCGTGCAAGGTTAGTTTTAGATAGCTTACCTTTCCTTTCCAGCTTCATAGGATAAATAAGAAATCAGAAAGTAGCAACTAATTTCAACCATTGCGGTAAGGTGGCCGCGTCACCGACAAAAATCGCACGCTACAGAAAAATGGTGACTCTGCTGGGGAGTCCTAGGATTAGAGTTCTAAAGAGGTCTAGGTTTTGTTTGGCATTTTCTATACTTCCTACTATATATATATATATATATATATATATATATATATATATGTTATGGTGAAAATCGGATAACAAGCTATTAATTAACTTGCATCATATTTCTTTTACAACCGACTTTGATTTATCCAAAGGAAAGGTTCAAGATCGTTAGAAAAACCTAAAGGGGAAAAGATCTAAGGTTCGGGGGTTGGTTACGCCTAGGGAAGATATTAGCACCCTAAATGTCCGTAGTACTCTACGGGAGCCTCTTGTTAATGTTATCTTATGTTTGCTAAAGGTTCTATGCTAAAGGTTTGAAACCCTAGGGGTTAGTATCTAAGTATACTCGATAAGGCATCGCACCTTACGCCTACGTATCCTCGGGAATAGAATCAGAGTACGCGTAGTTCTACTTCTACTGAACTATTGACTATGGCCAATATTCAGAGGGGAAATGAGTGTGAACTCATTGTAGAGTATAAGAACTCTCTAAATCTAGTTGTAATGGACCTATGTTATATTTTAGTCAGTAGGGGAAGTGATGATTCATTATGATGAATATCACTAAGAGTTTAAGAACTCTATCCTAAAGCTAGTTATGATTTCTATGGCTCCAATGAGGCCAAGAAATAAAGTTTCTCCTAAGAGGTTACTTAGGTTAAGGTGGGAGGTCAATGACTTATGAGTCAACCAAGTTCATCTTCCTTTGGAATGGGGAAAGATATAACAGTTACAAAAGTTCTAAAGATAACAAGTTAATAATGCAAATAAGATGATGCAAAATAGACATGAATAAGATAATGCGATGAGATAAAATCATGATATCAATGTAAAGTGAGAATTAAACATGTTAGACAATGATTAAATATGAGATGAAAAAAAGTCTCGTCTTAGTCATGATTTAATCGAGAAGCCGATAATCAATGATTCTTGACTTTCATCGACTAAAATAAAATAAAAACCAAGTTGGTCTCGTTTAAATCAAGATTTAATCGATAAATTGATAATCTAGGATTTTTAACTTTCATCGGCCAGACTAAGAATCGGAATAAAAATAAAACTAGTCTCGTCTAAATCAAGATTTAATCAATAAATCGATAATCTTAGATTTTAACTTTCATCGACCAAAATAAAATCGGAATGAAAATAAAACTAGTCTCGTCTAAATCAAGATTTAATCGATAAATCGATAGTCTTGGATTTTAACTTTCATCGACCAAAATAAAATCGGAATAAAACAAGTTGGTCTCGTTTAAATCAAGATTTAATCGATAAATCGATAATCTAGGATTTTTAACTTTCATCGACCAAAATAAAATCGGAATAAAACAAGTTGGTCTCGTTTAAATCAAGATTTAATCGACAAATCGATAATCTTAGATTTTTAACTTTCATCGACCAAAATGGAGAAAATAGAAGGCGACCTCCTACAAATCTAGACTTTTAGTGATTTTGAGATAATCAACAAAGTCAGAATTTATATGATATCATTGGCCAAAAAGATTAAAATAAAATAAACCACTAAAACCAAGTCATTTCAAAATAAAATAAAACCAAGTTTAGTGAAAAAGGGGGTGAGCTGGATTTAAAAGGGCGTGTGAAATAACGTGGGTCTGTGTGGAAATCCACCATGGGCTACAAGGCCCATTAACACCACACGATTAGCTTTAATAAGAAACGAAGGTGGTGTGTGAGCACGGGATGGTGCAGAAGTATTTGAGGTGTTTGTTAAAAAAACCAACACGGGCTCAAAGACCCGCTAGCAAACAAAGGTGAAATAAAAAAACAAAAACACCATAAACATGAAGGTGAACATCATCAGCAATAACACTTAACCACGGCCAAACCGAAGTCACACAAACGAGAAACAAAAGCGGTCAAAGCACCACCTTATGAACACTAAAACTCAGACGCTCATCACCATCCTCACACAGTTCCAATCGCCAGTCCCTCTCCGTCCCGCTTGGTATTCTTGTTCCTTTCTTACTCGATTTAGGTCTTAGATTCGCAAGGTTAGTGGTTCGTCCGGCTTCATTTTCCTCGTCTCAATCTCTTCGTCCATTCATCTCTGTTATAATTTGGATTCAGTCGATTTGGGCTCCCTCTGTCTTGGTTTGAAAAAGGTTTGAGTTGAGTGGATTTGATTTTGGGTTTCTGATGCTTTGAAAAGGGGAGAGTTAGAGAAAAGAGTGAGGTTTCGATTGGGGTCTGTGAAACGGGTTTGTGATTGAAGAATCATCTTGAAGATTTGATGATGGCTTTGGGTGTGATTGAAGGCTGGGTTTTGTTGTTGTCGTTGGTTATTATGAAAGCTGACGAAGGTTTGATTGGTGTTTTGTTTGGTGAAAAGAAGACATGGGAATCTGATACAAGTCGTGTTGTTGCTGTTCGATTTAGGGTGGTTTGAAGAAAAGGTGGGTTTTTGTTGTAGTAGGGGGGTTGAAGACGAGTTACGGTTGATGATGATGAAGGTGGATGTTGGTTTCAGAAGGGTTGTGGCGAGGTACGCTTAAGGTTGAAGAGGAAGGAGGATTTCGTTTTCATACTTGATGTTTCAAAGAACGAGGTACGTTGTTTTTTTGCTGTTGGAAATTTTCGAAGCCCCCTTACTATTCTCCTCCCTCTCTGCTATTGATTTGGTTTTGCATTATTGAGGTTTGGTTCTGTGTTTGATTTAAGGTGAAGACGAGGTTTCAATTGGTTCGTGAGTTTAGAAGACGGAGAGATTGATAGTAGTTTTGAAGAAGATGAAGGAGAATTGGTGGATGGTCTATTGTGTTGTTTTGTGAGGTTGAATTGAGAACGGCGGAAGGAGAAGGTAAGGAGGTTTGATGTTTTTTCAGAGTGAGAGCAACCCCCTTTTAAACAACAATTCTTACTTTCAAAATTTGAATTTGTTGCCGTTGTTGTATGGTCACTTTCACTGTAGAGGGAGCGTACGGTTGAGCAGCAGGTTTGTGCAGAAGTCGCAAGTTTACGTTGGCTGGGGTGTAAACTTGGTCGCATTGCATTTGGAAACTTGGAGTATCAGCTTGTAACAACTGCTTGTGTATTCATTAGCTTGAGTGGGGCTTGGAAGTTTGGATTTGGCGGAAGCTTGAGATTGTTTGGGAGTGTAGTGACTTCATGGCTTGGTTAGCAGCTATGTAAAGTAACTTATTTGGCTGACTGATATTTTCATGCGCTTTTATTTTTGGCAATCGTTTGGTTGTTGTAAACTTGGGCTTTCTCTTCTTCCTTTTTTTTATCACTTGTTGGCGATGGAAAGTGGACTATGGGCTTGTAATGTTCTATATTTTTTGCCAATTTTTGTTGTATCAAAATGTATTGGGCTTTTTGTATTCTGAATGAAATGGACCAAGACCCTTTTTTTAAGCATTTTTTGTGAATGAAATGGGATGTGAAAAGTCAATCGAAAATGCTTGATTCTCATTGGTTGTTTGGTTAATGAAATCCTCCAATTATGAACTAAACACGGTGGACCCAAAAGTTGTGGTAGAAATGAAATAGTTTTTCTTTAAATTTTAAAATAACATGCTAAATAATAATAATAACTATTAAAATGACAATTAATTCCAAATAATTAAACTAGTGCACAATTAAATTAAATTGAGGTTAATTTAATAAAAATAGGACAATAAAATATAAATAAAATTAAAAATGAGCCATATTGAAATTAAATTAAAATAAAAACAAATAAAACACTAAAATAAATACTAAATTAAAATATAGAGAAAAACATCAACTAGCAAAAAAAATGAGGGTAAAATTTGTGGTACAACAGTTGCCCCTATTTTAATATCATCACCTGATGACATGAGAGATGAAGATCCTCATGTAATCAATAGTGAAAGATATTTAAATACAGATAACCAAAAATTTTGCCCTCAGATGCACACACATGCAATGCAGCAGAAATGATGCCAAGGAGATGCAAGAAAATGCAGACACAACAAGACACCAAGGGGCAAACAGGAAGCAAAAAAGATCACAGAGCTTCACTGGGGAAGGACGAAAGCTAGTATCCATGAGAAACACCTCACTAGGGATACAAGCTAACCAACAAAAGAGACCCACCGGGGAGACTCCAAAGAAACACTGGGGAAAAGACCACAGAACAATCTCCACTGGGAAAAAACCAGGGAGATAGACTACTGGGGACAAAGCAAACCCACATTCTTCCTGGGCATGAAACCAGAAAGAAAAACCTGATCCGGGGATCAGTAAAAAAGGACAGACAACCAAGCAAAGACTTCCTGGGGATCTTATACTGAAGAGTTCAGAATGGGATCTTCAAGAAAAGCCAGGAAGACAGAGACAAACTCTGCGCACTAGATAGGAGTCTTAAGGTTGAAGAAATTTGTTCCAAGAATCTTTTGAACAGCCCTAACCACCACCACTTAAAGCTAAACAAAATATCCAAGGAGAAAATAGTAAAATTAAATCAGAGTTCTCTGATATCCTAGTATATCCACCAAAGACATTGGGCGGTGATTCCCACGAGTCAAAAAGCTTCAATTGCAAACCTAAAACCCAGCCCTTTAATGCATGAGTCAAAAAGCTTCAATTGCAAACCTAAAACCCAACCCTTTAATGCAGTGAAGCAAAGCCATAACTTGTTTTAAATAAATAATATGTATGATTAAGACCATAATATAAGTTAAGTCAATTAAAAGTATGAATTGTAGAACATAATGTAATCCAAAGAGATGTTACAGAAGTGTGAAATAAACTAATCTAACTGACAGAGTAAACAGAACAATAAAATGACAAATTTTGATAAGTTGAATGAAAAGCATAATAGTCAGATAATAACAAGTTGTGTTACAAGTCTACAAAAGAAAATAATGCATGTATATCAACACTAATAGACTCCTAGGAAGTAGGAAATTCAAACATACTACTAGTAAGTGTTGAGTTTTAGATTGCTAGGTCTTAATTGAGATGCTAATATTGATAGAAATAAAGTACTCAAACTGAAGAAAACTTTTATTGCATATTAATTATCATCACAATTTTGCATACATAATGAAACATTCTGATATTCTAGAGTTACTTACTATGTAACTAACTAACTATATATTTTCTTTTCTGAGTTAAGCTAAAATAGTGATGTGATATGTGAGATATAAAAAAAATATAGTGATATGTGAGATATAAAAAAATATAGTCATATGTGAGATATAATACTTGTTTGAATGAGAAAAGTGAAGAGAAATTATATATATGTACTAAAAAAGATGTCCAGAACACCAAAATGCTCACAACCTAAACTTCAGGTACCTAAATTGAGGAGAAATGAGAAGAAAGAAGAAATAAGAGTACCTTTAACTTTCTTGTCGATCCATGCTTCTACTAGCATACCTTTTTAGGACATTCAAAGGTTGGTCTTGTGAGTACAATAAACACCCAACCTTTAAAATATTTTATAATATAATTGGGAACAAGTGAAATATTATTTATACAATTAAAATAACATTTTCAAATATTATATTATTGGTTGTTTTTATAAATCTAAATCATTGCATAAATATTTTTATAACAAATACCAACCGATGCCCGCAATATTGATTCTATCATTTTTTTTAAATATAAATTATATTTTTTATATTTACTAATTTTATTAATCCTATTTACAAAAAAAAAAAACAAATGCGCATAACACACCCGTACTCGGATGAACATACGGGGTACTAATATGAGTATCCCACGAAATAGATATTTGTAATAACAGTTAAATAAAATATATTTATTTATGTTAATAATATTTATTTATACAGTTAAAATAATATTTACAAATACTATGATATTATTTGATAATATCAATAGTATTATATTATTATTTTAATTTAACTATCTATCTATATTGTAATAGTTTTAACTATTGTTTGCTCCTTTTGATGGATAGATAGATATGACTATTGTTAAATATAAAACTTTCAGTATGCTAAAAATGTACATTATATCTATATATATATGGCAAAAAATAGTTAAATAGGAATCAATTTAAACCAAGGTCATGCTAAAAAAAATTCTTAAACAAAGAAGAGATGTCAATTGATAACTACTAGTCGATCAACAGTCTAAGAAAGAACCCAAATAAACTATTGAATCACACTTATTTGTTAAACTAATAACTATAGATAAATTTGAGTAGAGATCAATATTTGAGTGGAGTGCTGGGGAGGCAGTCATGTGACATTAGATGTAGCAAAAATCCAGAGTCAATTGATACATCTAAGGTAAGGGTTCAATGTCTGACATGATTCGAACAAGAACGGTTTTAAAACCAGAAGACAGTGCTTGACACGATTCAAACAAAGTCCAAGTTCAAGTTTGACACGATTCAAACAAGAACAAGTTTTAAAACACAAGACAATGCTTGACATGATTCAAACAAAGTCCAAGTTCAAGTTTGACACGATTCAAACGAGAATGGTTTTAAAACAAGAAGACAATGCTTGACACGATTCAAACAAAGTCCAAGCTCAAGTTTGACACGATTCAAACAAGAACCGGTTTTACAAAATATTTAATGTTAAACTTCTTGGGGAACAGCAAAAGGTTTAAAGATTCAAATCTGGCGCGCAAAGGTTAAGATCGAACAAGCACGACACAAAGCAAACCGGGAATGTCTTTACTTCACTGGGGAAATAAAGACAGACACAAACAACAGACCGCAAGCAAAACAGAGCACAAAGATGTGAAGATGCTAGGGTATGATGCATATGCTTAGCTATATGCTAGAAACGACGTGAACGACGCAAAACAGGAAAGAAGAAAAGATAACACAAGCCAACACCCTGAAACCCAAACATCAAAGATAACTGGGAAATCTTCTTTCACTGGAGATGGTAAATCCAAGCCAAAGATACAGTACTACTAACTCTTCCTGTACCAACTTGATTCCAAAACGTCTTGATACTAGAGTAAAACTTAGTTCATCTTTGTGTTTTCTTAGAACTTCCGCTTCCAAGAACCAAATGAAAATGACGAAGTTATTGTATTCAAAGACCAATAACAATTCTAGTGACTAAGAATTCTGTCGTCTAACAACCGACTTCTCTGGGGACTCCTGCATAAAGAGCTGGGGTTTAAACGGAAACATGGTTAATGAGCCAAGAATATACTCTGGTATCCACATAAGAGTTGGTTGAGATAACACATAATCTGCTTCATGAAGGAAGACCGGTAGGAGCCAGAAAGGTAACCTCATTGGAGATAGAAACAAGAAATGGGCTCCAATAAAGGTATCTAGAATGATTGATCATCAAGGCTAAACGCAACTAGATGACATTCTAGAAAGGATCCGCAATGAAGGTTGAACCGAAAAACAGTCTTCACTGGGAAAAGATATCCAAAGTGATGGAACAACAGGTTCAAGCATGACCGGTTGGTACTTTGGAAAAAGAAGAACCTTATTGGAGATTGAACCAAGAAATGGGCCCCAATAAAGTATCTAGAATGATTGATCATTAAGTCTAACGTGACTAAATGACATCCTAGAAACACCTCTAAAGTGATGGAACAATAGGTTTAAGTATGACCGGTTGGCTCTTTAGAAGTAACATCTAAAGTGATGAAACAACAGGTTCAAGTATGCCCGGTTGGCGCTTTAGAAGTAACCTTATTGGAGGTAGAACCAAAAAATGGGCTCCAATAAAGTATCTAGAATGATTGATCATCAAGGCTAAACACGACTAGATGACATTCTAGAAAGAATCCGCAATGAAGGTTGAACCGAAAAACGGTCTTCATTGGGAAAAGACATCCAAAGTGATGGAACAACAGGTTCAAGTATGACTAGTTGGTACTTTGGAAAAATAAGAACCTTATTGGAGATTGAACCAAGAAATGGGCCCCAATAAAGGTATAGAATGTGATAGGTTAGTACCAGGGTTGTGTAACTGAAGATAAGGCTTCCTGAGGAATACCCAATTACGGTTGCGAAGAGGTTGAATAGTACCAGAGATAAATAAGCTGCTTATAAGAGACTGCCAAACTTCTTCAATAGATTACTGCTTCAAATATATATTGATATCACAATAATGTTGGAGAAATAATGTCTTCAATGAGGATCTTGTAAAATATGCTTCTGGCGAGAAACTATGCAAAATAAATGCACGTTCAAAGATAGGTTTGAAAACCACACCTTCCAGGGAACCAAGTTCAATCTAGGAACAAGCTAGAAAGAAACGGTCAAACAAGACTCCAATTGAGGAATGAACTCAAATGGGGATTTATCTTATCCACATGTGGAAAAGATAACTGAAACAACCATCATCCACGAGGATAAAACTCTATGGGGAATTCAGAAAAGAATGGGCACTTTATGCCTAAGGGCTGACAACTCTATTGGAGAGAAAAGACAAACCCAGTCACTTGGGGAGACAAACACCAAAGTGAACCAAATAGGAAAACACCAGAAAAGGAAGAAGAAATGCAAAAATGGTAAGATGCAAAGGTATGAGTGCTTATGCCATGCTTATGCTTATGCTGACAAAACAGACAGAAAGCGAAGCTGGAGATGAAACAAACGTCTTGACAAAGGATACCCGGCCAAACTTAAAAGGTTGGACCAATACTGGGGATGAAGAAGAATCAACAACTTCACTGGTGAAAAAGGGTATTCCACTTAAGGTATAACATCATGAGGATTGCCATTATGAGCTTGATCTCTTTGTTGAAGGAGAATCCATGGGGATTGTCAAGATTAGTTGTAGTAACAGCTTATTGGGGAGCTAACAAAGTAATTATGCATTCCACTGGCATAACTACCATCTTAAAATCTTATCTTCCCCAGGCTAGACGGTCTATACGATAACAAGAGGATTTTATAGAAGAATTGGAATACAGGGTGTTTCAATATCTTCAAACTCTTGGGGAGATCTCGGCGTAACTGCCCCAGATTAACGGCATTTACAACAAAGCCTTTGGACTTGCTTCAGAATAGTTGTTGACAACTGGGGAAGAGATGCCCCAGACTGATTGGCCTTTTAGAGATTTACCGAATCTCGACTTGATTGCCTCTAATTAACTGATAGGTAAGGGTAAGTCATCAAAAGGATTTTACAGAAGAATTGATATACCAGATGCTTCAATATCTTCAAACTTTTGAAAAGAAATGAACTTAGACATGATTGCCCCAGTTCAACTGTATTCGTAATACTCAAATTGTAGTAGAAACGACTGGGGAACAAAACTTGCCCCTGCTGATGGGTTACTGAAGTCAAAACTTGTCATAAGATGACCTGGAGAAGACTTGCCCCAATATTCTGAACTTGAAGAATTCTGCCCCTAATTTATCAACTCTTGGGATAATAGATTGGCAAACCTCACACTTGGTTGCCCCTGACTGAGTCAAATTTCCATTATCGAGTTCAATTCCTTGACTGACCACGTTTGTTGGGATCCCTTGATATCGAATGGTATTGCAAACAAGTGTTGTTCATTAAAATTGGCAAAATTTAATGCAAAGTTTAATGCAAAGTTTGAAAACAAAGCTTTGATAAAAAACGCACAGTGAAATGATTAAATAGTCAAAAACAAAGGTGAGTCTAGTCATTAAGGAAGTGACCAACACACGCTAGTAGCAAAGATTATTAGGAGTCAGGTTACTCAACCTTGCTGTAGTATGCTTTTCAAAACAACCTTACCTCAATTAGGTCTTTTAGGGGTTGTAATGTGGTATGGTTCATGGTTTATGAAACAAAGGATGAATTCCAATCCTACGCTCAGTTAACTCAAGATATACGTTCAACTCTCCAAAAGTAGGAAGTCACTTGATCTGAAAGCTGACTGGCGCCTTATATGAAGCGCTCGTGTTTGAATGCATAACCGAGTTAAACTGAGAACTACCCTGCCCCAAGGTTTGAGATTTAAGGTTTTTTTTTGTGTGTAAGGAAAGAAAACTCCTACTTCTAGGCTCGAAGGGGTTAACAAGGGATGAATCAAAACAATGCCTTACATCCTTGGCGAGGTTTAATTGAAAGCATATCACAATAATTATGAACATGAGGTTTTCATCATCCTCCCCAATCTTTGTTTAAACAAACAGTTGAATAAAGGGAGAAAAAGATATATATTTTTTGAACATAATAGTAAATGAGTGAAACGAATGGATTTAATCTAAAAGATGGACAAACATTTCATTAATCTTTCCAGTTTGAAAAAAAACAACAGCTTATAAGCAAATACAAATTCAAAGTGCAAAGGAAATACAATAAAATTGCTGAAACAACCAAAAGATTGCCAGCTTTAGGGAACCAAAATACAGAAAATCAAAGAGGAGACACCTAATCCCTCTTTGTCTTGATACATCCTCATTCCTTATTTCCTGAGTGGGTAAGGATTGTTCTTGATATTAGGCTGTGAGCCGTCGAAATACAAAATGTTTCTCTCCACTAAGTCCTTCACAATATGCTTCAAAGCAAAACAACCTTCTAAATTGTGGCCTGGTGCACCTTCATGGAATGCACAATGAGCATTGGGATTGTAAGAAGGTGGAAGCGGATCAGGAGGTGGGCCTGATGACCTTGTAGTTATTAATCCTTGTTGCACCAAAGCAGGATATAATGTTGTATACGTCATAGGAATGGGAGGAATCAGAGGCCTTCCACCCTTTCTTTTCCTTGGAATGTTCTGACGGGAAACTTGAGTCTGTTGGCGATAAGTAGGAGCGTTGGGCGCTCGTTGATACACAAGTGGTTGAGGAACCGGCTGATAAACAGAAGCTTGATGGTTGAAAGTTTGCGCGATGGCGGCCACATAAGGTTGCTGAACAGAATAACATTGTTGTTGCTGCTGACGCTTCCAGTACTGATTCTTCCTCTTTTGGTTTGTCATCACCACATTGGTATCTCCTTCCCTTTTGAATGATATTTTGGCATCGTCACTTGGACTACCAGCTCTCTTGGCATCGGAAAAACTAGCAGACACGCTTCTGATCATCCTTTCATAGAATTCCGGCCTCACCGTGTCGACGAACCAATCCGTTAACTCCTTTTCAGATAAGGGTGACTCTACCTGTGAAGCCAGCTCTCTCCATCTTTGTGCATACTCTTTAAAGGACTCAGTATCGTTTTGAGACATACTCAGTAATTATCTGCGATCTGGCGCGAGATCCACGTTATATCTATAATGCTTTACAAAAGCATCAGATACATCTTGAAAACATCGGATCCTAGATTGGTCCAAAGTCAAATACCACTTTGCAGCAGCCCCTTTGAAACTATCTTGGAAGCAGTGGATCATCAACTTATCATTATCCATAAATGCAGCCATTCGTCGGTAATACATGACCAAATGCGACTTAGGACAGGTCGCACCAGAGTAGAGGTCGAAATTGGGTAGTTTGAACTTGGGTGGAATTACCAAGCCTGAGACTAAGCACATGTCCTTAACGTTAGTATTAGATACATTGCCTCTCTCCATTGCTTCCAATTTCCTCCGCATTATCTCTACACTTTCCTCCAACCTTTCATGTCGATTATCCCCTTTTTTAGACATATTGACATGATCGTAAACCGGATGTGGGTTCTGAAAAACTGGGTGCATCTGGGCTTGCGCTGTCGCTGGAGTGAAGGTAGGAATAGCTTGAAAAGCCTCATTAACCAAAGGAACAGCTTGTTGGGTGGAAGTGACGACCGGAGCACGTATAAAGTTAAAAGGCATACCCAAAGTGGGGTTCACAATAGTAACGGGAGGTTCCACAGTTGTAGCAACGACTTCTGAGACTACGGTGACCTGCGTATCCACCTTTGCTTGTATAACATTCAAAACTTCCATGATCTGCCCCATTCCTCCTCGGAGCTCACTCAATTCATTGTTAACTCTGTCCATCTCGCAGTATTGTTCAGACATCCTTTGTCGAGTTTGGCTCGGGTGACGATTCAAAGACGATTCTGAAGGGAAGACGGTGACATGAGACGAAGACAGAGAGGAAATGCACATGCTATGACATGATGCAAATGAGATGCTAATGCAAGCCAAATGGTTTCAAGGAACTCAAAGGCAAGTTGCGAAATTTTTTGGGAAAAACTGAAAAAGTTTTTGTTTTAAAATCCAAGCTCTGTTGATCTTTGAAAAGGAAACAAACATTTGATTTCCTCGAAACCAAAGGGCTAAGAATGCTTGAATGTAGAGATGCATAAAGCACACGAGCACAAACATATGTACACACAACAAAACATATAAATCCTAGGTTTATAGGTCTCATGAATGGAGCCATGGTCTACCCATCCCAATAGGTATGTACTACTGGTTTTCACCTACCGAACAAGGTTCTATAAAGGTTCCCAGAGTCGACAATCCATCTTTCGGATTTTAAGGATTTCCCAGATGACTTGGTAATCGATAAAATTCTCAAGAGGATCTCGTCTGAGTGTAGTATCGCGTGACAACCAATTCAGAAATAGACTCCATCATGGTCACCGCACTACATCCTAAAAGGCCAAGTGGGGTTTGGTAACTACGGTTCTCAATATCATGGGCTCCTAGGTCGAGAGTAGCACGCTTTCACGAATAGGATCGTTCAACATAACTAGACTCTCGAGAGGGCCTCAACTGAGTGATGGTGTTTTTAATTCAACTTTTCAGGAATCGACTCCCTCAAAGCCTCCTTGAATACCATCGTCCTATCATAAGTGTATGCTCAAATCCAGGTATAGGATTTATCTCACTCATAGATATCATATCCACCCAAATCAAATAGAAAAATGTCAAGCAAGAATAGATATACAGATATATAAGCAAATATGACATACATAAGCATATACAAGTAAATAAGCAAACATGAATAACATAAAAGCAAGATAGGCTTAACCCTCTTAGGAAAGGACCAGCAATAGGTCTAACATCCCCAGTGAAGTCGCCATTTCTGTTGCGGTGAAAATCGGATAACAAGCTATTAATTAACTTGCATCATATTTCTTTTACAATCGACTTTGATTTATCCAAAGGAAAGGTTCAAGATCGTTAGAAAAACCTAAAGGGGAAAAGATCTAAGGTTCGGGGGTTGGTTACGCCTAGGGAAGGTATTAGCACCCTAAACGTCCGTAGTACTCTACGAGAGCCTTTTGTTAATGTTATCTTATGTTTGCTAAAGGTTCTATGCTAAAGGTTTGAAATCCTAGGGGTTAGTATCTAAGTATACTCGATAAGGCATCGCACCTTACGCCTACGTATCCTCGGGAATAGAATCAGAGTACGCGTAGTTCTACTTCTACTGAACTATTGACTATGGCCAATATTCAGAGGGGAAATGAGTGTGAACTCATTGTAGAGTATAAGAACTCTCTAAATCTAGTTGTAATGGACCTATGTTATGTTTTAGTCAGTAGGGGAAGTGATGATTCATTATGATGAATATCACTAAGAGTTTAAGAACTCTATCCTAAAGCTAGTTATGATTTCTATGGCTCCAATGAGGCCAAGAAATAAAGTTTCTCCTAAGAGGTTACTTAGGTTAAGGTGGGAGGTCAATGACTTATGAGTCAACCAAGTTCATCTTCCTTTGGAATGGGGAAAGATATAACAGTTACAAAAGTTCTAAAGATAACAAGTTAATAATGCAAATAAGATGATGCAAAATAGACATGAATTAGATAATGAGATAAGATAAAATCATGATATCAATGCAAAGTGAGAATTAAACATGTTAGACAATGATTAAATATGAGATGAAAAAAGTCTCGTCTTAGTCATGATTTAATCGAGAAGCTGATAATCAATGATTCTTGACTTTCATCAACTAAAATAAAATAAAAACCAAGTTGGTCTCGTTTAAATCAAGATTTAATCGATAAATCGATAATCTAGGATTTTTAACTTTCATCGGCCAAACTAAGAATCAGAATGAAAATAAAACTAGTCTCGTCTAAATCAAGATTTAATCGATAAATCGATAATCTTAGATTTTAATTTTCATCGACCAAAATAAAATCGGAATGAAAATAAAACTAGTCTCGTCTAAATCAAGATTTAATCGATAAATCGATAATCTTAGATTTTAACTTTCATCGACCAAAATAAAATCGGAATAAAACAAGTTGGTCTCGTTTAAATCAAGATTTAATCGATAAGTCGATAATCTAGGATTTTTAACTTTCATCGACCAAAATAAAATCGGAATAAAACAAGTTGGTCTCGTTTAAATCAAGATTTAATCGACAAATCGATAATCTTAGATTTTTAACTTTCATCGACCAAAATGGAGAAAATAGAAGGCGACCTCCTACAAATCTAGACTTTTAGTGATTTTGAGATAATCAACAAAGTTAGAATTTATATGATATCATTGGCCAAAAAGATTAAAATAAAATAAACCACTAAAACCAAGTCATTTCAAAATAAAATAAAACCAAGTTTAGTGAAAAAGGGGGTGTGCTGGATTTAGAAGGGCGTGTGAAATAACGTAGGTGTGTGTGGAAATCCACCATGGGCTACAAGGCCCATTAACACCACACAGTTAGCTTTAACAAGAAATGAAGGTGGTGTGTGAGCATGGGATGGTGCAGAAGTATTTGAGGTGTTTGTTAAAAAAACCAACACGGGCTCAAAGATCCGCTAGCAAACAAAGGTGAAATAAAAAAACAAAAACACCATAAACATGAAGGTGAACATCATCAGCAACAACACTTAACCACGACCAAACCGAAGTCACACAAACAAGAAACAAAAGCGGTCAAAGCACCACCTCATGAACACTAAAACTCAGACGCTCATCACCATCCTCACACAGTTCCAATCGCCAATCCCTCTCCGTCCCGCTTGGTATTCTTGTTCCTTTCTCACTCGATTTAGGTCTTAGATTCGCAAGGTTAGTGGTTCTTCCAGCTTCATATTCCTCGTCTCAATCTCTTCGTCAATTCATCTCTGTTATGATTTGGATTCAGTCGATTTGGGCTCCCTCTATCTTGGTTTGAAAAAGGTTTGAGTTGAGTGGATTTGATTTTGGGTTTCTAATGATTTGAAAAGGGGCGAGTTAGAGAAAAGAGTGAGGTTTCGATTGGGGTCTGTGAAACAGGTTTGTGATTGAAGAATCATCTTGAAGATTTGATGATGGCTTTGGGTGTGATTGAAGGCTGGGTTTTGTTGTTGTCGTTCGTTATTACGAAAGCTGACGAAGGTTTGATTGGTGTTTTGTTTGGTGAAAAGAAGACATGGGAATCTGATACAAGTCGTGTTGTTGCTGTTCGGTTTAGGGTGGTTTGAAGAAAAGGTGGGTTTTTGTTGTAGTAGGGGGGTTGAAGACGAGTTACGGTTGATGATGATGAAGTAGGATGTTGGTTTCAGAAGGGTTGTGGCGAGGTACATTTAAGGTTGAAGAGGAAGGAGGATTTCGTTTTCATACTTGATGTTTCAAAGAACGAGGTACGTTGTTTTTTTGCTGTTGGAAATTTTCGAAGCCCCCTTACTATTCTCCTCCCTCTCTGCTATTGATTTGGTTTTGCATTATTGAGGTTTGGTTCTGTGTTTAATTTAAGGTGAAGACGAGGTTTCAATTGGTTCGTGAGTTTAGAAGACGGAGAGATTGATAGTAGTTTTGAAGAAGATGAAGGAGAATTGGTGGACGGTCTATTGTGTTGTTTTGTGAGGTTGAATTGAGAACAGCGGAAGGAGAAGGTAAGGAGGTTTGATGTTTTTTTTCAGAGTGAGAACATCCCCCTTTTAAACAACAATTCTTACTTTCAAAATTTGAATTTGTTGCCGTTGTTGTATGGTCACTTTCACTGCAGAGGGAGCGTACGGTTGAGCAGCAGGTTTGTGCAGAAGTCGCAAGTTTACGTTGGCTGGGGTGTAAACTTGGTCGCGTTGCATTTGGAAACTTGGAGTATCAGCTTGTAACAACTGCTTGTGTATTCATTAGCTTGAGTGGGGCTTGGAAGTTTGGATTTGGCGGAAGCTTGGGATTGTTTGGGAGTGTAGTGACTTCATGGCTTGGTTAGCAGCTATGTAAAGTAACTTATTTGGCTGACTGATATTTTCATGCGCTTTTATTTTTGGCAATCGTTTGGTTGTTGTAAACTTGGGCTTTCTCTTCTTCCTTTTTTTTTTTATCACTTGTTGGCGATGGAAAGTGGACTATGAGCTTGTAATGTTCTATATTTTTGCCAATTTTTGTTGTATCAAAATGTATTGGGCTTTTTGTATTCTGAATGAAATGGACCAAGACCCTTTTTTTTAAGCATTTTTTTGTGAATGAAATGGTATTTGAAAAGTCAACCGAAAATGCTTGATTCTCATTGGTTGTTTGGTTAATGAAATCCTCCAATTATGAACTAAACACGGTGGACCCAAAAGTGGTGGTAGAAATGAAATAGTTTTTCTTTAAATTTTAAAATAACATGCTAAATAATAATAATAACTATTAAAATGACAATTAATTCCAAATAATTAAACTAGTGCACAATTAAATTAAATTGAGGTTAATTTAATAAAAATAGGACAATAAAATATAAATAAAATTAAAAATGAGCCGTATTGAAATTAAATTAAAATAAAAACAAATAAAACACTAAAATAAATACTAAATTAAAATATAGAGAAAAACATCAACTAGCAAAAAAAATGAGGGTAAAATTTGGGGTACAACAATATATATATATATATATATATATATCATTTACTGTTATACTACTTGATACCCGTGTTTAATTTTCTGTCAACTGGGAATGCGATTAAAACGTAAGTGGAAAGTTTGAGAGAACATTAAGATAAGTGGTGGCATATCCAGGAAACGCTTATAGGGAGTGAATCCCGACCAAGCTAACTTGGCAGTTCACCGAATCAGTCGAGGTACCCGTGCGGAAGTTTGGATATTGAACGACTGATTGTCGTGAAAGCATTGTCTTTCCTAGTGTGGTACCCATGACTCTGAGGATTTAGTAGACATTAACCATATGACCATTTGGTAGTGCGGTAACTATCGGGAATAGTTGATACGCGATACTACACTCAAATGAGATTCATCCTAGGATATTACAGCTTGCTCGAGTGAATCAGCTTGCTGTTGATATCCCTAGGAGGGGTCAATCACTTTGGGAACTTTAGAACCCGTTCTACAAGTACAAAAATTGACCAAAATAGTACAACCTTTGGGGATGGGTAGAGCCATGACTTCATGCACGTGACGTTGAACCCTTGAACCCATGTTTTCAAATGTTTTTGTTTACTGCATTCATGCATTCATTAAAAAACACTTTTTAAACAAGAAAAACCTTTTTTTTCTCTAAAAAAAAAACTAAAACAATAATTGCAAATATCAGAGGTTGCGTTATGGATTTCGGTAGAAGAAAAACGCACAAGTACACCTTCAAGGCTCCGAAACTAGAAGACTTAGGGAAATTGGCAACGATGATTACAAATCCCGAGGCTTTCAGAGCTAAGCACGGAGGACTGTTGTCTCTGTTAAGGGTCAACGTGGTTGAAGGGATCCTGTCTACGCTAATTCAGTTCTACGATCCGGTTTACCACTCCTTCACCTTTCCGGATTACCAGCTTGCACCAACACTGGAAGAGTACTCCCACCTGATTGATTTACCTATCACTGATCAAGCTCCAGTTTATGGACTGGAAGAAATTCCAAAGGATCAGGCCATTGCAAAAGCAATCTCTTTAGACGAGTCAGAAGTTAGGACTCACATAACCACTAAAGGAGGAGTCCAAGGTTTACCAGCTAAATTCCTGATGGAGAAAGCTCTATACTTTACTAGTATAGGAAACGTAACTGCCTTCAAAGACGTCTTTGTTCTTCTCATATATGGGTTATTCCTTTTTCCCAACATTGACAACTTCGTCGACACCAATGCTGTTAAGATATTCTGGATAGGAAACCCCGTACCAACCTTACTCGCAGATGCTTATCATTCTGTACACTTAAGAAATTTGTACATTGGAGGGATAATCACATGCTGTGTACCATTACTCTTCAAATGGTTTATCTCCCACTTACCCATGTCTGTTGCTTTTTGGGATCACAAGAGTAATCTACGATGGTCACAGAAAATTATGTCCCTTACCAACTATGACATAGATTGGTATAATAGGATTACGAAGGGATAAAGATCATCGATGTAATACCCCGTATTATTTAAATGCTCAATTGGAGATCAGATGAGTATTTATGTACTCTATCTTTGGATAATTGGATTAATGGAATTCCCTAAATACTTTAAGTATTGTTAATTCGGATCAATAGAGCAACTGGAGAACTCTGAAGAGATCAATTATTTTAGTAAAGAGACAGATTAATATTTATTAGTTCAAGAAAAGATTTTAAGGTAACTCTAATAATTGATCAATTGGGTTGAGACGACAAAATATCAATTAGAGATGTTTTACCCTATTGGATTATATTATATAATATTGGTTTATATATATATATATATATATATATATATATATATATATATATATTTGTTATAAGAGAAAGAAAAAGATAGAAAAGAAGAGAAAGGAAGAGAAGAAGAGAAAAAGCCATGGAAAGAGAAGAAAAACTTATGGATCATCTTCATCGATTCATCATCTTCTTCAAACTCCTCTTCGATTACCAGGTGGGTTCTAGTTAGACACTTTAAGTTCTAGAAATATAAGTTTAGAACTTAGGTTAGATTTGAGAGAAAATGATTAAACGGTTAAATCAATAAAATCTAACGGATGATTTGATGAAATGCATGTCTAAATGTGTTATAACATGTTATTTTGGGTCATTGGGTGCAATAATATCATATGGATTGAAGGTTTTGATCATTTTTAGGTCCCAAACACGTTTTGGGAGAATTCTGGTTCGTCCAGATTCGCCAGGCGAGCTAGAGGCGAGTCTGCTTCGCCTGGGATTCGCCGGGCGAAATTCGCTGGGACAGCAAAACATTGTTTTCGTATTTTCGTCGTAACTTGAGATCCGTAACTCGGATTGACGTAGGTCGGAAGCGTTGGAAAGCTATTTCAATGCTCGTTGTGGTGGTGATATTGAAACATAGTTATATGCTATGGATTAATATGGTAGAGTTAAATATTGTGATGAATGTGAAAAGTGTGGTTTATGTTTCCATCGGAAATTCATGAATCAGGAAGCCGATTTATATGGGACTTGAAGCCTTGGAAAGAGAATCCAATGGGCTAGTAAATAGTAATTTGAGACCATGATTTAACCAAGAGTTCTTGGTAGAGGATAGTAGTGGCTAGTATGCCTTAAAAATATGTGTGAACTACTATGTGGATTATGTTTGATATGCATGCTATTATGTGTGTTCCGTGATTGATAGGGTTATATGCCAATGATCTATGTTATATATATGTTGTTTAAATGCGATTAAGCGCTAACATGTTTAAAAGACTATAACAGAAAAAGTGAGGAAACCTTAGATCAATGGAATAACCTAGAAATGTAACTAGGTGTTATGAGATGTGTTGAGAACAATGCTTATGCATCGATACTAGAAGAGTGTTTTTGATAAGTAGTGGTTGTGGAGGACCGTATTTCCTCCGGTTTGTACCTATCGCTTAATAAATATTAGTGACCCGTGTTTAATCCTCTGGTGTAGGATGGCCGGGGAAAGTATTTATTAAGTATGTGTCCCTTAATAAATATTAGTGACCCGTGTTTAATCCTCTGGTGTAGGATGGACGGGGAAAGTATTTATTAAGTATGTGTCCCTTAATAAATATTAGTGACCCGTGTTTAATCTCTTTGAGAGGGATGGCCGGGGAAAGTATTTATTAGGTTTGTGTTCCTTAATAAATATTAGTGACCCGTGTTTAATCCTTAGGTGTGGGATGGTCGGGAAAAGTATTTATTAAGTAAGTAACTATGACCCGTGTTTAATCTCTTTGAGAGGGATGGCCGGGGAAAGTTACTTAGTGGTTGGTATTAGTGACCCGTGTTTAATCTCTTTGAGCGGGATGGCTGGGGAAAGTACCAATTATAGATAACTGTGACCCGTGTTTAATCTTTTTGAGTGGGATGGCCGGGGTAAGTTATCTACGTTAAGGATCCTTGACCCGTGTTTAATCTCTTTGAGCGGGATGGCCGGGGAAAGATTCCTTAACTAGTTATCGTTTTGGTGTTTTATGCGATTGTTTCTCTAATCGAAAATGTTATAACTCAAGGTCATTTCCCTTCCCCTTTGACTTAAGTTAGGATAGATAGAACCTTGTAAAGCCGAGAGAATCCATAAGATAGGGAACTCACTGAGATTTGATGTATCTCACCCCACTATTGTTGATTATTTTCAGGAGGTATTTGCAGGTTTGATTTACAAGTGGAGCTATGCTTGGATGTTTCAAGAGAAACTTAGTTTTATTATTTCCGCTGTGTATCATTCTTGTAGAATGAGGAATATTGTACCTTATTCTTAGATTTTATTATTTTGGATAGTTGCCATGACTTGTGCCATAGTTTGTATTTATGTTTTAGAAATGGACAAGTATGTGAATTATGCCAATAGGCACTTATGATTGTGTCAGTACCAGAGCAGGTCGTGTCCTCGATCTAGCCTTGAAACATCATAAGTAAATCTATTCCTGCCTCTTAAGTGTGTCTTGCCCTCATGAAACTTAATATCATACTATGTAGTGTTGGGCCTGATCAACTTAATACTATGCATGTGATAGGTAGAATCATGGTTGAGCGACCACGAGGACTTCGAAGTGTTGTCGGAACTTGTGCTGTGAGTGTAGGCTCAAGCCAAGAGTTAGTAGTGAGGAGTTTTAGTCAGCTCAGTTGAGGTCTTAGTAGAAGTTGTGCTTGGGTTGCATGGACTTAAAGAGTAATGTGTGGTTTAAGCAATCCTTTGGAATGGATAGAGTCTAATAGTTAAGGCTTTCTATTGGACGATTGGTCAAAGTATTAAGGAATATGTAAAGTCGCTAGTAGAGCTGGATTGACTACTGGTATAGATAAGAGTTTCAAGTAATCTCATTCTGAGGAAAAGAAAAGTTATTTTGTGGAATGTGTGATGTAAGGTCCGGAAGTGAGATAAGTATCGGTGTTTCAATTTCTAAGGTTGCTATGGTATCTTGGACGGACGAGAGTACCTTAAGGAATGTGTTCGGAACCATATCTTCCAACTGGTTAAAGGTGGAGAGTTAGGAAAGTTTGGCTCTTATGGAAACCTAAAGTAGTAGAGAAGTGTGAGAAGGAACACAAGAATGTGTTTACGTGCTTCAAGTGAAACAAGCATGTGCCGTACGAAGAGTGGGTGACGAATTGAGTATATTCAGTTATGTAGAGAGATTAAGTTTGAGATATTACATCGGGATTTTTTTGTATCCGATGAGAGACCAATTTAGAATTTGAATATGTTTTGGTTTGGAGAAGTTGGATTTTGAGGCTTGGAAACCATGTAAAACGCAGCAGAGAATTCTAGTTCTGGTGCGATTCGCCAGGCGAATGAGGATTTGTTAGGCGAATTAGGTTTCGCCACCGCTTCGCCTGGCGAAGTACTAGCGAAGAGGAATTCGCCAGGCGAATTACTTAGTCGCCAGGCGAAAAAGAAGAAACAGAACATGTGTAGCTACTGGAACTTTTGGGTTTTTATAAAATGAGGATTCGCCACAGGTTCGCCAGGCGAAGTGCTGGCGAAGTGGGATTCGCCAGGCGAAATCCTTAACCGCCAGGCGAATCTGGCAGTTTTTCAATAATTTTTCCTTTCTTAAAAAATCCATATATTTTGACTCGGGTGTCCGATTTAAGCATTCTTTATATCGATATGAAGCTATGAAAGTGTTCTATGTTGTGGAAAGTGAAAATATTGTTTATGAGGTGGATTTTATTCGATTATGTGGAATAAACGGTATTAATAGTATGATTATGAGAAAGTTACACCTTGGAATTAAGAACAAGCATATTAGTTGCACCGTGGTCACAAGTGTACGTGATGGTTTCTTATTCTTGAGACAAGTGTGAAGGGACGTACCTTATGGAGCAGTAAGTGTTGTATTCTAAGAAGCAAGATTGCGGTAAACAACGAGAAATAAATCAGGACTTATTACGGACTAAGTGTAAATCATGGAACGATTTATAACAAAAGGGTTTGGTAGCTACTTGATAAGAATTATCGGTTGCAAATCTTCCATTAAGTAATTTGGTGTAAGTGGGATGTGTAATGGATAGTGATGGGTAAGAAATCCCGATTAATGTGTGCAAAGTAATGGAAAGGTTCTTCAAGAGGATGCATTACCCCAATTTATTTTCAAGTATAGAGAGAACTTCTGTATTTGTGAATAATCGGAATATTAGGAATCTACCCTTTTGTTGGACTAAGAACATTGTTGTTTTAAATTCTCACCAAGGAGTTCAAGTGAGAGAATAAGGTGGTATGCTTGATATGAGATGTCCATTGCCTTGAGGTACCGTATAATGGTTGTGTGTTGGATTTTGCTTAAGGACGAAGTTGGAAAATAATCACGAAGTATTGAGATCGCAAGGAATAATTCGGCGTGTAATTGGTGTTATTAAGTTATGAGCGGTCGGTCAGAGTTTCGTATTTGTTATCTTCTGTAAGTTCATGGTTTTGGATTTAGACTGTGGGAGTGGTACTAGTTGTATGCAGTTGTGTTTTACCCAGAGGAGGAATTTTGAAGGTTATCCTTCCAAGTAAGAGCGAGAATTGGACGTTCCGAAGTTAAGTATGTAACTTGGAATCGTTTATGAAACGGAACGAATGAGAAAAGTGGATTCAATTGGGAAGCGTGTTATGGACTTCGAAAGTGTGGGTGTATGTGGAGTGTTGTATGTGAATTGGTGAGTAGTATGGAATCTCACAGTTGTGCCTTGAATGGTTTAAGCTTTGATAAGTGGTGACTCGCATATGATTGAAGTATCGTGATGGAGTTATGTAATATTGGTCGAGAACTCGAGTCAACCCGAAACCTTGAGTGAGTCAGAAATCCCGTAAGAAGAATCGATTTGGAATGTAGTAACCAGAACCGAAGGTTGTTAAACTATTTTGGAGGTATTATTCGAGTTAAAGTGGATTTTAGAGTTGTATATGTTATTTTGTAGCAGTGTAACTCCTGTACCTTTATCGTCTGGAGAGTGTTGGGCAGATGTTAAGATACTGTGTGTTGGCGAGGAAATTGTTCTACTATAAGATGTTAATAAGTTTCTTGTACCGTTGGTTAGTAAGGATCCTAGGGGATAAGCGTGTTTCTCCGTGGATTGTTAGCTGCTTGGTAGTGCTTGAGAATCCGTGTATCCCACTATTAGATTTTTTGATTGCACAGTGGAAGGTGACAGACGAAAGAGTTCGGTCAGAATAATAAGGATTAGAAGGATTGTTGCTTGTAAGTATGGAAATAAGGATATCTTGTTCTAAGTGTGTTACCTTTTGGGGTGATACGAAAGAGATAAATTATCAGATGTAATGGTTGCAATGTTTAGTATCAGACCAGATAGAACTAGTGAAGGAGTCGTTTGACTAGTTATGAACTGGTACGAATGTTAAAGGATTTATGAAAGGATAGTTGTCGGTAATTGTATGAAGTTAAGAAATCACTGTTTACCTTGCAAAGATTTGATGAGTGTTTGTTACCTTAAACCAAGACAAGGTATTATGGTTTTGTGTTGTGACTCAGTAGAAGAGCATATAATGGTATATTTCTTCCGAAGGTAAGATATGACCAAGTCTCTTTGTATGAAACAACAGATGAATTGAGGAAGCAAAGTTTGAAGTTAACCCAATATTGGAACAAGAGTATAACTAAGGACACGAAGTTTGATAAACTGTGAAAATACGGATTTTGGTCTGTGAAGTCAAGTTGGATTTTTGGATTATGTTAGAAATTCTAATGGAAGTAAAGTTAAGCGTGGATCAAAGACAGGGATATAAGTAGCAGTTGTTGTAGAGTAGAGGAAATTCGGGGGCAAATTTCAATTTAAGAAGGGGAGAGTGTAATACCCCATATTATTTAAATGCTCAATTGGAGATCAGATGAGTATTTATGTACTCTATCTTTGGATAATTGGATTAATGGAATTCTCTAAATACTTTAAGTATTGTTAATTCGGATCAATAGAGCAACTGGAGAACTCTGAAGAGATCAATTATTTTAGTAAAGAGACAAATTAATATTTATTAGTTCAAGAAAAGATTTTAAGGTAACTATAATAATTGATCAATTGGGTTGAGACGACAAAATATCAATTGGAGATGTTTTACCCTGTTGGATTATATTATATAATATTGGTTTATATATATATATATTTGTTATAAGAGAAAGAAAAAGATAGAAAAGAGAAAGGAAGAAAAGAAGAGAAAAAGCCATGGAAAGAGAAGAAAAGCTTATGGATCATCTTCATCGATTCATCATCTTCTTCAAACTCCTCTTCGATTACCAGGTGGATTCTAGTTATACACTTTAAGTTCTAGAAATATAAGTTTAGAACTTAGGTTAGATTTGAGAGAAAATGATTAAATGGTTAAATCAATGAAATCTAACGGATGATTTGATGAAATGCATGTCTAAATGTGTTATAACATGTTATTTTGGGTCATTGGGTGCAATAATATCATATGGGTTGAAGGTTTTGATCATTTTTAGGTCCCAAACCCATTTTGGGAGAACTCTGGTTCGTCCAGATTCGCCAGGCGAGCTAGAGGCGAGTCTGCTTCGCCAGGGATTCGCCGGGCGAAATTGGCTGGGACAGCAAAACATTGTTTTCGTATTTTCGTCGCAACTTGAGATCCGTAACTCGGATTGACGCACGGTCGGAAGCGTTGGAATGATATTTCAATGCTCTTTGTGGTGGTGAGATAGAAACATAGTTATATGCTATGGATTAATATGGTAGAGTTAAATATTGTGATGAATGTGAAAAGTGTGGTTTATGTTTCCATCAGAAATTTATGAATCGGGAAGCCGATTGAAATGAGACTTGAAGCCTTGGAAAGAGAATCCAATGGGCTAGTAAATGGTAATGTGAGACCATGATTTAACCAAGAGTGCTTGGTAGAGGATAGTAGTGGCTTGTATGCCTTAAAAATGTGTGTGAACTACTATGTGGATTATGTTTGATATGCATGCTATTATGTGTGTTCCGTGATTGATATGGTTATATGCCAATGATGTATGTTATATATATGTTGTTTAAATGTGATTAAGCAATAACATGTTTAAAAGACTATAATAGAAAAAGTGAGGAAACCTTAAATCAATGGAATAACCTAGAAATGTAACTAGGTGTTATGAGATGTGTTGAGAACAATGCTTATGCATCGATACTAGAAGAGTGTCTTTGATAAGTAGTGGTTGTGAGGGACCGTATTTCCTCCGGTCTGTACCTATCGCTTAATAAATATTAGTGACCTGTGTTTAATCCTCTGGTGTAGGATGGTCGGGGAATGTATTTATTAAGTATGTGTCCCTTAATAAATATTAGTGACATGTGTTTAATCTCTTTGAGAGGGATGGTTGGGGAAAGTATTTATTAGGTTTGTGTTCCGTAATAAGTATTAGTGACCCGTGTTTAATCCTAAGGTGTGGGATGGCCGGGGAAAGTATTTATTAAGTAAGTAACTGTGACCCGTGTTTAATCTTTTTGAGAGGGATGGCCGGGGAAAGTTACTTAGTGGTTGGTATTAGTGACCCGTGTTTAATCTCTTTGAGTGAGATGGCCGGGGAAAGTACCAATTGTAGATAACTGTGACCCGTGTTTAATCTTTTTGAGCGGGATGGCCGGTTAAAGTTATCTACGTTAAGGATCCGTGACCCGTGTTTAATCTCTTTGAGCGGGATGGCCAGGGAAAGATTCCTTAACTAGTTATCGTTTTGGTGTTTTATGCGATTGTTTCTCTAATCGAAAATGTTAGAACTCAAGGTCATTTCCCTTCCCCTTTGACTTGAGTTAGGATTGATAGAACCTTGTAAAGCCGAGAGAATCCATAAGATAGGGAACTCACTGAGATTTGATGTATCTCACCCCACTATTGTTGATTATTTTCAGGAGGTATTTGCAGGTTTGATTTATAAGTGGAGCTATGCTTGGATGTTTCAAGAGAAACTTAGTTTTATTATTTTCGCTGTGTATCATTCTTGTACAATGAGGAATATTGTACGTTATTCTTAGATTTTATTATTTTGGATAGTTTCCATGACTTGTGCCATAGTTTGTATTTATGTTTTAGAAATGGACAAGTATGTGAATTATGCCAATAGGCACTTATGATTGTGTGAGTACCAAATAAAACACTTGTATGGTATTATTCTAGATAAATATTATATAGGGCGTTACAATTGACAGATGTGGAAATTTCTCTAACGTACCCCTCATTGGAACTAAATGAGGAATCAACTATCATTCAATTTTAGCTCACCGTTAACTCGGATACCCGATGAAGAATATCCCACATAATGTTCATCTGGAAAGGTCTTTTCTTCAAGGAAGGAGAAAGTGACAGGGCACTAAAGAAAGAAATAGTGCATGCCTGGCAACATATTCACAGGAAAGGGAGAGAGTCTTTGGGAAGACCAAACTGTACCTCCATGGAACCTTATCTCCATTGGGTGCAAACTGGAGCCCTTAAGCTGAGGATGCCTTACCCTCCTCAAGAAGTTTTTCCCTTAAAGGAATATGTCCTTTATTTCATGTCTGATGTGGAAAAACTCCAGGTAGCTCTCAACAAAGCTCAACGTGAGAAGAGCTCTTGGAAAAACAAGTACCAAATCCTTAATTTGTAATGTACCAAGATTTAGGAACTGCTAAAGGAAAAGGATGCTCTGATTGAGATATTAGAGCAGCATGCCTTTCAACTTTATACCTGAGGGATATATCCCGCCGGTCACTGAAGACCCAGAAGCCGCAACAGGAACCATTGGCCTGAAGGTTACAAACTTCTGGAAAATGAAGATGCAAGGGTTCCAACAGCAACTCCTAAAGTTTACAAACTTCAGGGCACTAAAGCACCAAGAGTCACCGCTGTAATGTTTATACCACAACCAGTGGTACACACTGTCCCGAAAGGACAAATTCCGCAAGCAATTTCTGGTGGAAATGAAGACATGTACGAAAGGATGAATGAGTTCAAAGAACAATTCTTGGAAATGCAGAAGGAACTGCAAGCCATTCGCGGTCAAGACTTATTTGGAAAAGACGCCGCAGACCTCTGTTTCGTCCCTAATGTAAAGATACCACACAAATTCAAGGTGCCTGACTTTGAAAAATACAAAGGCAACTCTTGCCCTCAAAGTCATTTGGTGATGTAGGCTCGAAAAATGTCTACTCAGACAGAAAATCAATAGCTACTGATCCATTTCTTCCCAGACAGTTTAACCGGTGCCGCACTCAAATGGTACATGGGTTTGAACCGCACCAAGATCAGTACTTTCAGAGATCTCGGGCAGCCTTTGTTCAGCAGTATAAATACAATTTGGACATGGCACTGGATAGGGACCAACTCAGAGCAATGTCACAAAAGGATAAGGAAACTTTCAAATAATATGCTCAGAGATGGCGTGAAATTTCCGCTCAGATATGTCCCCCTCTTGAGGAAAAGGAGATGACAAAGATCTTCCTGAGAACGTTGAGCTTGTTCTATTACAACCGAAAGGTCTCCAGTGCGCCCAGTGACTTCACTGAAATGGTGAACATGGGAGTACGCCTTGAAGAAGCAGTCCGAGAAGGACGATTGGTCAAAGATGCAGAGCCATCCAGCAGTACCAAAAAGATACGGTAGTGCTTTCTAAAAGAAGAAAGAGCAAGTGATCAGTAATATTTCTCTGAGAAAGCAAAGGCGAAGGTATCAACCAGTAGCGGAGGTCACACACGCTATTAACGCAGTGCCAACACCGAATTATCAACCTCAGGTTGCTCAGAGCCAACCAGGTCAACAACAGTATCAGCAAAGGCCGCAACAGCCTTTTCAGCAGGCTCGTCCACAGTACAATAACAACAATCATACTACACGACCATCAGGGTTTGACCCTATACCGATGTTGTACGCAGAACTATTTCCACTTCTACTGGCCAAGGGGCACGTCCAAACCAGGACTCCTCTCGCAGTACCAGAAAATCCACCTTTTTGGTTTAAAGCAGATCAAACTTGCCCTTACCATCAAGAAGGATCAGGACACAACATTGAGAATTGTCTCAGCTTCAAGTCTGATGTACCGAAGCTTGTTAGGAATAGGATTTTATCTTTCAAAGATACTAATCCGAATGTTCAGACGAACCCATTACCGCAACATGAAAAGACTACGGTAAACCTGATAGAAGGAGAACCTATCAACAGTTATCAAATTCACTATGTGCTCCTATTAGGAACCAATCTGGTGAAGATGCATTGCAGACAGAGCGGGTACGGTCATGTGCCATCTCATAACTATCATCAGTGTGACGTCTGCTCCAAAGACAATCAAGGGTGTTCTGTAGTGCAAGCAGCTCTGCAAGAACAATTGGATCTAGGCTGGATTCAGGATCACAGGGTTCGTGAAGTAAACATGGCCCATGCACATCCCAACATTGTACAGAACCACGACATCCGTGCAATGAACATCAATTTAGTGGCGATGCATTCGATACAAAGTCAGTATTATAATTTGCCACGACACGATTACAGTGCTTGTCCAGTCTGCTCAACAGATAATCAAGGATGCTCATTTGTACAACCCTCAAACGTCAGATGGATCTTGGATGGATCCAAGATTACCGTGAAAGAATTGACCATCAAGTCAATACGGTTCAGATCTTTGACATACACCTAATGGATACCAGTCTAGTGGAATTACATGCTAAGCAAGTCAGACTTGGTTTTCTAGCTTCACATGATTATCTAGACTGTAAAGAATGCTGCGAAAACGACCAAGGGTGTGTACTTGTGCAGAGAACCCTCCAACATCTGTTGGACCACTGGTGGCTTCCAATCTACCTAGATGAAGTCATACAACAGATTAGCATGACCGATGGGAATCCAGATAGACATCAAAGTTGTGATATATGCTCAACAAAAATAGATCTAGTGAAGATCCACTGCGTACAAAGCAGATATGGTCGGGTACCGCCGCACAATTATGAGCGTTGTAGAGTATGCTTGAAAAATAACCAAGGATGTTATCTCATACGAGCAGCCCTCTAAAATCAGTTAGACCGGAAGGAGATTTGACCATGTTCAAGTTCTGGGTCGATCATGATACAAGAGTACCTCCCTGGTCAAAGCAAAAACACTATCATAATCTCCGATCACAGAATGACCAAGGACGTTTGCACCATAATCCCTCTGCTCAACGAGTTAAAAGTCTCCCTTGACAGTAGAAGAATCCTTAACCTCGAACCAATTGAGGCTGCCTACGATGGTCAGAGGAATAAAAAAGCTCATGTGGTTATTTACCTACCAGGACCAATACCGTACAAATCAGAAAAGGCTATCCCTTACAAGTATGGGGCAACGACCATCGAAAATGGAAAGGAAACTCTATTACCCTTCGTCGTAAACATTGTCGACATCAGTCGAGTCACACGAAGCGGTCGGATCTTCAACAGAGGAGTTGGAGAACCTACCAAAAAAAAGGAACCTCAAACAGAAGTTCCTAACCCACTAGACGGTCAATCTTGTAATCCAGAACTGGTGAAGAACAACGATGAGATGCTGAAGCTCATCCAAAAAAGCGAGTACAACATTGTGGACCAATTGTTGCAAACTCCGTCTTGAATCTCTGTGTTATCTCTCTTGCTTAGTTCAGAAGCTCACAGGGAAGCTCTACAGAGGGTCTTAGAGCAAGCCTTTTTGGAACAAGATGTGACGGTAGGAGAGATTGACGTCATCATCTCCAACATCACTTCCTGCAAAAACTTAGGATTCAGTGATGAAGAACTGCCGGAAGAAGGCAAGAATCATAATATGGCGCTTAACATTATAGTCAACTGCCAAGACGATGCTTTAGCCAGCGTACTGGTGGACACAGAATCATCTTTGAATGTTATGCCAAAATTAACTCTGATATGACTATCATTTCAAGGAGCTCCGATGAGAGGCAGTGAGATCATCGTCAAAGCCTTTGACGGATCTAGAAAAACAATTATCTGCGAAGTCGATCTTCCCATAACCATCAGTCCTCACACTTTCCAAGTCACTTTCTAGGTCATGGACATCTGGGCAGCATACAACTGTTTATTAGGAAGACCTTGGATACACGAAGTTGGGTCAGTCACTTCGACACTTCACCAGAATCTAAAGTTCGTCAAGAATGACAAGTTAGTCACAGTGTGTGGAGAGCAGGCCTTAATCGTGAGCAAACTATCATCATTCTCCTATGTAGAACCCGAGGAGGTTGTTGGAACTCAGTTCCAAGCACTCTCGGTGAGCAATGAGAATCAATCAGAAAGAGGAATGTCGATTTCCTCATACAAGGATGGTCTCGAAGTAATCAAGAGTAATGACATAAAACGATGGGGACATATTGTAATTCCTACAGATAACAAGACAAGAAAAGGTCTTGGTTTCTCTCCGACCTGTACCCAGACTACTAAGAAGGATGAAAGTTTTTGTCCTATTCAGGATTTCTTCCACAGTAGAGGTTTCCTCCACCCGGTGTCTCAAGAAGTACACACCATCAATGAAAGCGATTCCTCCGATACAGATGATGAATGGAAATATTATCTCAACGGTGACAGTTATATATCTCTGGGAGAGGCGCACATGCCATTCTGTTTTCCAAAGCAGAGCCCGAGATATATACCAAGATCAGACGTCCGGATGATCTATGGAGATTGTGATCCTGAAGGATGTCATGCTCTGCCCAACTCATTAGAGGAAGACAATCTAATAAAAGACAACTGCGATTATTATGATCCCCTGGATGACTTGCCTATCTAGAAGCCATACATGGAAGACTTGGGGCAAAAGAGTCAGCCGGACGATGCGTATCAGCTGAGTAACATTGAAAAGAATACCCACGTCCCCATCAAGTCATGGAATCATTACTCAGGACATTCCAAAAATGTCTGATACCATGGTGATGAATCTGCAAAGATTGCAGGACAAGAGTTCATTAACTATGCCTTTCCTGAGGTCAACGTCATTGAGGAGGATGACTCCTCTATTCCCACAGAAATATGAGACACCTTGGGACAGCCAAGCGGCAAGTATGACTTCCTAGTTAAATACACTGCTCCTGAAAGTTCTCGCATCAGATATGAGGACATCCAGCCAACTGGATGGGGAGATCCGCTTGAGAGCGAAAACACTATGGAAGAGACAACAAAAAAGTTCGTTTATGACAACTCTGCATGGGAGGAAGACTCCAATGATCCTACTCCACTAGAAATCAGCGTCATTTCTGAAGACAAACCAAGAAGGAAAAGACTTTGTGATTCACGGGGGAGTTCGCCGCCATTGGGTTGCTGTCGATGTCCCAAAAGTCGTCCATAAGTCTAAGTAATTGCCATCTTTGTTTTAACCTTTCACCTTGCCCGGGTGAAATGGATGTTTTATAGGGCTCACTTTTGTGTAAATGTCCCTCTTCGCTTCGTCCAAAGCGACAGAGTTTTATTTTATAGGGCTGTATTTCAAGAATCGACAAATCATAAATAAAAAATGTCATTCTGTCATTCCCGCATTTATTGCTGTTTTCACTTTTCGTTTTTCAGAAAATGGTAATCCTAAATAAAAAACAGCCCAAAATAAAACAAGTATTTTTCAAAAAAAAATACACTGCACACACTCTTGCATTCTCCCTGTCTCTGCTAAAAAACGAATCACCACGTCATGCAGATTGCTTGTTTTAAACCCCATTGAAACGTACGATCCAATGCCTTCTCCCAACTTTGAATTCCCGGTATTCGAGGCTGAAGAAGAAGAGGACGAAGAAATTCCAAAAGAGATCTCCCGATTACTCAGACAAGAGGAAAGGTCTATTGAGCCTCACAAAGAGCCGTTGGAAACGGTCAATTTAGGTTCAGGAGAAGAAAAGAAAGAAGTTAAGATTGGGGTATTGCTCAGCTCAACTGCCATAGAATATTTGATAAAACTTCTCAAAGAGTTTCCAGATGTATTTGCTTGGTCCTATCAAGACATGCCAGGGTTGGATACCAGCATCGTGGAACACCACTTACCGTTGAAAATGGGATGTCTGCCAGTAAAACAAAGACTGAGAATGACTCATCCAGATATGGTCATCAAGATTAAAGAGGAAGTGCAGAAGAAGATCGACGCAGGTTTCCTCGCCACCTCAGAATATCCTCATGGTTAGCCAACATAGTGCCAGTCCCGAAAAAGGACGGAAAGGTCAGAATGTGTGTAGACTACAGGGATCTGAACAAAGCAAGTCCAAAGGATGACTTCCCCTTGCCACACATTGACATGTTGGTTGACAGCACAGCAAAATTCAAAGTCTTCTCCTTCATGGATGGATTCTTGGGCTATAATCAAATCAAAATGGCGCCAGAAGATATGGAGAAAACTTCATTCATCACCCCATGGGGCATCTTTTGTTACAAGGTAATGCCGTTCGGTCTATAGAATGCGGGGGCAACTTATCAAAGGGCCATGACAACTCTGTTTCACGACATGATGCACAAAGAAATCGAAGTGTACGTCGATGACATGATTGCCAAATCTAAAATAGAAGAAGAGCATGTGACACACCTGTCAAAGTTATTCGAGCATTTGAGAAAATACAAACTCCGCTTGAATCCTAATAAGTGCACATTCGGTGTTCGCTCAGGAAGGCTCTTGGGATCATCTTCAGCTAAAAAGGAATTGAGGTTGATCCTGACAAGGTCAAGGCCATTCAAGAAATACCTTCACCAAAGACTGAGAAACAGGTCAGAGGATTTTTGGGACGTCTAAATTACATCTCAAGATTCATATCCCTTATGACCGCGACATGCGCGCCAATCTTCAAAATACTCAGAAATAATCAAAGCTGCATGTGGACGGAAGATTGCCAAAAAGCTTTCGACAACATCAAGGAGTATCTACTGAATCCACCGATTCTGTCTCTCTCAGTGGAAGGAAGACCACTGATCATTTACTTAATAGTCTTGGAAGACTCTATGGGTTGTGTGCTTGGCCAACAAGACGAAACAAAAAGAAAAGAGTTTGCCATCTACTACTTAAGCAAGAAATTCACAGACTGTGAAACTCGGTACACTATGCTCGAGAAAACTTGATGCGCTCTGGCTTGGGTAGCCAAACGTCTTTGCCAGTACATGATTTATCACACTACTTGGTTAATCTCCGATATGGATCCGATCACGTATGTCTTTGAAAAACCTGCTCTCACGGGAAGGACTGCCCGTTGGCAGATGTTGTTATCAGAATACGACATTGAGTACCAAGCTCTGAAAGTCGTCAAAGGAAGTATTTTAGCCAATCATTTGGCTCATCAACCGATTGACGATCAGGAATCAGTTGGGTTTGACTTCCTAGACGAAGATGTCATGTACTTGAAAATGAAAGATTGCGAAGAACCGCTACCCAGTGAAGGGCCAGAACCAGGTTCCTAATGGGGACTAATTTTCGACAGAGCTGTCAACACTTACTGAAACGGAATTGGGGAAATCATCGTAACACCTTAGGGTACCCATATTCCTTTCACTGCCAGACTAACATTCAAATGCAGAAACAGCGAGGCCGAATACGAAGCTTGTATCATGGGTTTCGAAGAAGCAATTGAGTTGAGGATTACGAATTTGGATGTGTATGGAGACTCGGCCCTGGTTATCAATCAGATCAAAGGAGAGTGGAACACATACCAATTAGGTTTGATTCCTTACAAAGATTACGCAGAAGGTTGTTACCATTCTTCGACAGAATCGAGTTTCATCATATTCCTCGTGAAGAAAATCACATGGCTGATGTACTAGCCACTCTCTCCTCCATGATTAGTGTAGGTCAATGGAACGACGTACCTAAGATCGATGTAATGTGCCTTGAGAGGCCCGCCTATATCTTCACGATCGAAGCGGTCATAGACGACAAACCTTGGTATCACGATATCAAATGCTTCCTTCAAAGACAGGAATACCCAACTGGGGCATCAAGAAAAGGCAGGAAGACACTTAGAAGACTGGCTAGAAACTTCTTCCTGAATGGTGATACACTCTATAAGAGAAACTTTGACATGGTTTTACTCAGATGTGCAGACAGACAAGAAGCAAACATGTTGATGAAAGAGATTCACGAAGGCACCTTTGGCACTCATGCCAATGGACACACAATGGCAAGAAAAATTCTGAGAGCAGGATATTATTGGTTGACAATGGAATCCGATTGCTACAAGTACATGATAAGATGTTATAAGTGTCAGATATACGCAGACAAGATCCATGTACCGCCAACGCATCTCAAAATTCTTTCTTCCCCATGGCCTTTTACCATATGGGGAATCGACATGATTGGCATGATTGAACCTAAAGCTTCAAACGGACATCGGTTCATCGTGGTAGCCATTGACTACTTCAACAAGTGGGTCAAAGCAGTGTCATACACCAATGTAACCCGACAAGTGGTGGTCCGATTTATCAAGAACAATCTCATCTGTCATTATGGTGTTCCAAGCTAGATCATTACAGATAATGAATCCAACTTGAACAATAAGATGATGAAAAAGTTGTATGCTGAGTTCAAAATAGAACACCATAACTTATCTCCCTACCAGCCTAAGATGAATGGAGCAGTAGAAGGGGCCAACAAGAACATCAAGAAGATCATTCAAAAGATGGTTGTAACCAACAAAGACTGGCACGAGATACTACCCTTTGCTCTCCATGGTTATTGCACATCTGTCCGCACTTCAACAGGGGCAACCCCTTTCTCTCTAGTATATGGCATGGAGACAGTGCTCCCCATAGAAGTAGAGATCCCATCAATCCGGGTATTGATGGAAGCTAAGCTAACAAGGGCTGAATGGTGTCAAAGTCGACACGATGAACTGAACCTAATAGAAGAAAAGCGGATAACGGCTCTATGCCACGGTCAGTTGTATCAACAAAGAATAAAGAAGGCGTTTGACAAAAAGGTCCGACCCCGTGTCTTCAGAAAAAGAGACCTCATGCTCAAGAAGATACAATCATTTCTCACTGATTCCCGGGGCAAGTGGACTCCGAATTATGACGGCCCCTATGTGGTCAAGAAAGCCTTTTCAGGAGGCGCCTTGAGACTCACAACCATGGATGGAGTGGAGTTTACCTACCCCACAAATGTTGATGTAGTCAAGAAATACTTCACCTAAATAAATAAAAAAACGTCTCGATGGATTGAAAACCCGAAAGGGCGGTCCAGGCAAAAATTAGAGACATAAGCAAAATGTCATCCCGATGGATTGAAAACCTCAAAAGGAAATCTAGGCAAAAATTAGGGATTCATGGCAAGTAACTACGTCTGACAAGGTTAAATTCCCCAGCGGTAACACCATCCGTCGAAAGACTTCAGTCAAGGTCACCTTCGACAAGAAGCTCAGAATGTCCAGAATTCAAAGTTGGTGGAAGGATAACAGTCATTATGTTTCAATGTAGCCCCTTTTCCCATAAATTACCATTTTCTAAACTTTGTAAATGCTTTATGGGATCACGCGTTTGGCTGATTTCCATTCTATCAATAAAATTTGAGCCCTAGTGCTTTTTTTTGCAATTCTCATTTATTTTACTTTATAGAATGAAATTTTTAACATGATCAACGATTTTTGAAACAAAACAAAAATGAATTTTACTTGTTAAATTTTCTTCTATTTTTAAAATAAGGATGGCAATTCTTTTTTACTACTGAACACAAAAGGAACATCGATGGATTCTCCGGAAGTGATTAAACCTCAAAATGCAGAATCAAAGTACTCCTTCTAAACCAGTACGCCTGAATAAAGGATCATCTGTTTCAGATGTAATGTCCCATCTGATATCCCCAGCAGAGTTCTTACCTTTTAGACCAATTGATGGTTCTTTCACCCCAGTAGGGTCTACCCCTCCTAAGCAGGAAAGGATCACTATCTTGAACTAATGATACTTTTATCCCCCACGCAGTGGCTGAGTATCCAGTCATGTTCATTCATTAGTCTGTATGTCGCGTCTGTTTTGTCAGCATAAACATACATACATCATGCATATTTGATTTATATTTATATACATGTTGCATTAATATCACTCTGGTCATGTTCATCCCCAAGTGATAACGTCCTCCCGCCAATAGAGTTGTTATTTCTTTCCTCATCCGAAAATGTATCGTCTGAGCGATTTCTCCCCAGTTTATTTCTGGATTGGAGATGGTCCTCGACCACTTTGATAACTTGAACCTCTGAAAGGCAAGAAGACATTCGACGGACACCTCTGGAACATCACTCTTCACCATTGAAGTTGATATTTTCGCTTTCCCAGATTAAGGAAAATCCCTAGAGAAAGCCTCTCAACCAAAGACTTTTGGCAATACAGCCGTTTCTCCCCGAAAAATTGACTTCAAGGAAGTCATCAGCACCTCAAAATTGGATCACATCACATGGCATTTCTCCAAAATTATCTCGAAGAAAAGTATGATGTAACCTCACCAAGTTAAATGCGGTCTCTCAAGAGTCTCGTTTTTCCCCAGTAGAGTCGACAAATGGCATCTCTTACAGAGAAGTTTGCGCACCTCTACAACTCAAACTAATGGGTTTCCCCAACAAGTCTGACATTAAAATTTTTCCATCAAATGGCGTCTCCCCAGTAAAACTCGGCGAGAAGTTTGCTGAAGACCGCTACACATAGCGTTCCTTGTTGAGGAAGGAACTCGACAAGAAGAAACTAAGACCAGTTCCGTGGCTAAAAGCCAGGATCAAGGGGAAGTTTATTTCAAGAAACTGAGACCAGTTTTGTGGCTGAAGACCAGGATCGAGGGGTGGTTTGTTTCAAAAGAAACTAAGACCAGTTCCTTGGCTGAAGACCAGGATCGAGGGGAAGTTTTACCCTTTTCTAAGTAACATTACTTAGCAAAAGAATATGGATGACCAAACTGCTATTCATAACCACAGTCAAAATTTCAGGTATTCCGATATTTAATCCTCTTGCACCCTGAATGTCCGAATATCTCCGCCATTCACACCTTCGGGTCCAAGAAGATTAAATAGGGGCATTTGTCATACCCCAATTTTTGACCACAAGATTTCCCATCATTGTGAAAATCATTACCACAATATGGATGTACCGTCATACCTCATCAATCTCCTCAAGGATTGTTGAGCATTCACTACAATCAAGAATTAGGGTTTTGAGCCCTCTCAAAGCACTTAGAAAAAGGATCAATCAAGAAATGACATGATCTTCAACTTGTCTAGCCTCTCAAACCCCCATAAAGAATCAAGAGGTCTCCCACATCAAGAATCAAGCACAAGGTTGCAATATTCCAAGTGCGTCAAGTCTCAAGATCGCCAGTGTCACCAAATTAGGGTTTTGGCCGACCAAGCCCTCCAGATGAATTTTTCCTCTAGGCATGAGCCAATACTTCAAAACATGATCCAAATTGCTCCAAGGGACCACATGGATCCAATCATCAAGTCAAAATGGCATCAGGGGAGGCATTCATAAAAAATCAGGAATTAGGGTTTCTTGACCTAATTCGTCCCTAAGTTGACTTTTAGGGCAAGACATGAACCAAGACCTCAAGACATGATTTGAGGGCCTCAAATACACCACATTGATCCATTTACAACAATGGATTGATCCAAGAAGCTTGATTCACAAGTTTTAATTTCATCTGGACCACAATTAGGGTTTTGGAGAAAAAGTCAATTGTACCTTTGACTTTGGACCAAGACATGTTCCCAAACCTTGGGACATGATCCAAGACACCCTAAAACACTTATGAAATCCATCCATTAGGTTTTAATTAGGGCAAGAACTTGATTTCATAGAGGATCACACAGTTTGGAATTCATCTGACAAAAAAGTCAACTGTGCCCAAAATCAAGTTTGACTTTTTGAATTTTTTCACAATTATGGCTCCCCTAAGTAAAAAACAATGTTAATGTATGGTTTTGATCATCATTCATCAAGAAAAATCAAGAAAAGTGAGGTATCTTGCAAAAGGGGCAACCATAGGAAACTTAAATTTTTCTAAGTTATGGAACAAAATGGATTTGGTACCAACTTTGCAAGGTCATAACTCAAAAACCCTAAGGCCTTTTTCTGCCATCCAAAGGTTAAATGAAAGTTCACATGACATACTTCAAAAGTGTCAACTACATCTCATTCCAAATCATCAAGGATTCTGAGTTATGGTTGAATCAAAATCAATAAACCTGAAAATGCTTCTTTTTCCAACACTTAGACAAAATTCGGTCCAAGACAGATTTTGGGTAAAACACCAAAACTTAGGAGATGTTTACACCTAGTTACAAGATGAATCAATCTCAAATGTAAACATCAGAGTTGTTATACATGTTGCCAACAATCCAAAGAGATCATTGGCATGAAACAACTTAACTTGAGCCAAGAGTTATGGCTGCCACAAGAGGCATTGTTGCAACTGTTTTCATGACAGTTTGGTTGTTTTCTTGCTAGCCACTATTTTTGAGTCCAATGCAATGATCACTATGCCAAGCCAATTCAATGTGATCAGAGTGACTCCTCACAAACCTGCAAGATAGTGCCAAAGAGCCAAGGAAAAATCTCATGTGAATGATGAAGTTTTGTCATGGAAGCCTTGAATTTCAAAGGCAATTATGAGCAAATAGTGCATATTCAAGATTCCTATCCCTTATAGTCAATATGCTCTAATAAACAACATTTAAAAGGAATGCAGAATGTGGATTGAGTCAATACATAGCTGAGCTATTTGGGACTGCTATTGTACCTTGTGTAAGAAACAATTATGCCAAGCCAAGACCATTAAATTCAGTTCTTATCCTTCAAGTTCCATCTGTTCATGCTTGACAAATCTATTCACCTATAAATAGAGCTCACTTCTGATGTTTACAAACACACCAAAGCAACTTACAACAGAGCTTTCTCTCATTTCCTTCTTAAGCACAAAAACTCCATTTTCTTGAGAAGGCACTATTGGGTTTTGAGTTGGAGACCAATGCAACTCAAACCAATGGTTCACACACCTCATATACAACATATAGAAGTGATCCAAACACCATGATCACTTTTGTAACACAAGAATCAAGATCTCACTAGTCAACTTGATCCCAATACAACTGAATTCTAGCAAAGTGATCTAAGGAGTTCCAAAGGGCTTTGAAGCTTGCAACACAATCTATACCATCAAAGGAAGCTGAGAGGATCATTATTTCCCTTCTATAACACCTTTGGAGCAAAGTTCCATGTCTTCTTGCAAAGAGGTAAGCCTTGACTCTCTAACTTTGTGAAGCATGCATTATCTGTTAGGCCTTAAGTTTGCCTTATGTATATAAACATGTGTTAAGCAATTCCCCTCAAACAATTGATCCAAAATCATCATGTACATGATTGCATAGTTTGTTTTGCATATTTTAGGATTTATCTGATCATCACGATATAACTTGTTGCCCACTAAAAAGAAATGAAATTAAACCATATCACTGAGTTCCTGGCACAAAAACACACAACTTTCATGTTAATTTCATTCAAAACCATTGCGAAATGAAGGAGATAGGGTAGTTTTTGCAACCTGCGAGCCAGCTCAAGGAAGAAGATGGCCATGGCGCCATTTTCAAGTTTTTAGAACCAAACATAGTATATATTATTCCCTTGCCATATATGTTTGAATTGGCATTGCGCCCTAGTGGAAACACTAGTATTTGTGTGTGTGTAGCGAGTGAGAGGTCTGGGGTTCGAATCCCCCTTGCCCCAGACCTTTTGGTATTTTTTTTGAACCATTTTCAAAAAGAAAGTTTCCTATATTATTTACTCTTTCCATTCTCTATCAGCCAACACACATGGCTCAAATGGTAAAGTTTTAAACTCTTCACCCCAAGGGCGTGGGTTCAAACCTTGGGAGGACCATCCCATATTTTTTACCACTTAATTCCTTCATTCTTTTTACAACTTCTAAAATAACTTCAAAAATTCATTTCTCTTTCAATTTCAATCATTTTAGAATAAGTCTTTTTTAAAATTCATAAATATGTTAAAATATTTTGTTCCACAAAAAAAATAAAAAAAATATTATTTATTTAATATAGTTTGAATTTTTGTAAAGAACTCCTTTTTAATTGTTTTTTTAAACATTTAAAATATTTCTTTCTCTTGATTTTTCAAAATAAAATGATTTTCAAATCATTCTATGGGTAAAACATGATTTTTCAAACATTAATCCAAGATCACAACTTGTTTTTCACACATGTTTGATAAATTTTGATCATTTAATTGAATTTTAATCAATTTAAAATACATTTTTTATCAAAGTATGGTTTTGATTATTTTCACCCTTACAAATCTTTTTCAAAACACTTTTGGTCCTCTAATAGAGTGTAAGACCCAACCCCCTTTGTACATAAATAATTTAGGCCTCTGTCATTTGTATAAGTCTCGGTACAATTTTCAAAATAAACGGTGCGATCACTGCTTTTCATCTGGGCCTTCCCTTGTGTTGTAAGCCCCATCTTTCTTCTTCTAAATCACTTTTGGGCCTCTGATAGAGTGTAAGACCCATCCCCTTTGTAAAAATACAATAATTTGGGCCTCAGCCATTGTATAAGTCCCTCTGTGGTTTTCAAAACTACCCACGCGATCGTCGCCTTTTCAAAAGAGATCATCTGGGCCCCTCATTGAGTATAAGCGCCAAACCTCCTTTTACAACAAACTTTCTTTTTGATTTAGATTCAAATCTTAAGTTTCAACCAAACTTTCTTCAATTTCTTGAATAACTAACCATACAGCTGTGGTTACAATGCTGGAGCATGCACACCTGTAAGTTCCACTATCTTTTTAACACATACTTCTTTATATATTTCATCTGTATATATATGCTTGTATATACTTGCTTAGAGTCTTCCTCGGCAATTAGGTCTAGTTTTAGATCAAACCAGTGGTTACTCTTTCATTACAGTCAAAACTAGTTCCCCCATAGGAAATTTCAGATACAGTCTTGCCTCCTCTTGGGCTTATACAATATGGAACATAGAAAGGCATTATTCCCAGTGAAACTTTTCTCAAGACTGTCACAATTTAGAAATGTGTGTACAAGAAATTCATTTCCCTAGAGAGGATTATTCCCGGTGAAACCTCTCTTGAATTTCTTCAAACCCTAGAACTGTTCACTAAAGAAAGGATTATTCCCGGTGAAACCTTTCTTGAACTTTTCTCAGGCTTGGACCCACAGGCTTCCTAAAAGCATCCCTAGCCTCCTCTTGGGCTTTGTACAAGGACCCTCAGACTTCTTAGAAGTTCTCAGCCTCCTCTTGGGCTTAGTACAAAGATCTGAAGACCTCCTACAGGTATAGGACAAAACTTAGTCATCTCTACTAGTTCAATCCTCCAGAGAGTCAGAATTCCAAAACATCTGACCAGTTTAGGGTTGATTCTCATACCTTAAAACATTAGCCTCCACTTGGGCATCATGCAAAGATCATCCTCCAGTTAAGAGTAAACCTCTTCACACCAGTAGACTTGGAAAGTCTCATCTCCTTTTGGATCTCAAGGAAACCCTCAAGTTTCCTAAAAAGCATAGGAAAAACCCTGACCACTTCATCAATCTCCAGCAGAGTTAAAACCTCCATAGGTTTTAAAACTCAAACTTTAAACTTTCATTCTAAATTCCCCAGCTAGGGTCAAATTACCACCAATAAACCCTCAGAAAAATCAGAACCTCAAGGCATCTGATATTTCAACTCTTCTACGCTCAGCAAGAGTTGATTCCCCAATTTGGACCTGTCTCAGGATCTCAATAATCCTCAGCAGAAGCTAGCCTCCTCTTAGGCTTAATATAAGAAATTCCCCAACCAGCCTCCTCTTAGGCTTTGTATAATGATTTTTCCTAAGCTAAGTTAGCCTCAATCTTGGGCTTTACAGATCATATTCTCCAGCTGAGTCAATCAATTCTTTTTAGCCTCAATCTTGGGCTTTGTACAAGATAGATAAAACCTCTCCCCAGTGGAGTCATTTCTTTTAGCCTCAATCTTGGGATTTGTTCAAGACAGACAAAATTTTCCCCGGAAGAGTCATCTCTTTCAGCCTCAATCTTGGGCTTTGTACAAGACAGATATAAAAACTCCCCTAGTAGAGTCAACCTTTTAGCTTCAACCATGGGCTTTGATCAAGGCACACATCAACATCCCCTCAGAGGAAATTAAGAGTTTCTCTCTATAGGAAGACATTTCACTATACATCACACATCAAAACAGATAATCAACAAACCTAATTCCAGATAACTGTTGTAAGTGGCACACTTGTTGATTCAAAAATCCAAGAGGTGGTCCCTCTTTTATCCTGGTAAACTTCCTCTTTCATCTAATTACTGTAAGTGGCAAGCCTCTAGATTATTTACATCCAAGCCAATGTCCCTCTCTTAGCATGAAAGACTCCTGAGGAAAAATGACATTGCTCAATACTGAGTTAAAGTTTCCTCTTTCAGGACAATTCCCTTATAAAGGAAATTATGGTATTACTGGATTCCATACATTCCAGTTAAAGTAATTCCCCCTTATAACCAATTTCTCAACAACTGTGATGAACAGGTGAGATATCTCCCTTTAGAGATGATAAATTCTCTCTCAGTCAAACTTTTAGCCTCAATCTTGGGCTTTAAACAAGACACAAATAACCTTTAGCTTTAATCTTGGGCTTTAAAAAAGACACCAAACATCTTTTTCCTCCCATAGAATAGTAGGAACTACGATTGCTCTGATTTCCCTGTTATCTTTACGGGAATACGTAGGCATAAGATTGCGAAATCTTAGCGAGCACACAAATAAAAAACTTTAGGTCCAGTACCTTCCCAAAAACAATGAAAAAAACCGAAAACAACAAAAACACTCTCTCAACATTCTCGAAAGAAATTTTCCCAACCTATAATAGTAAAAACCAGAAAGTATTTAAACATGCCACACAAGATCTATGGATAACCATATATACTCCGGGTAATTAACAACTTCCCTTTGTATAACCTGACCCCGGACCCCCCAATCTCTTAACATTTGTTAAAGAAAATATTTGCGTGCAAGGTTAGTTTTAGATAGCTTCCTTTTCCTTTCCAGCTTCATTGGATAAATAAGAAATCAGAAAGTAGCAACCAATTCCAACCATTGCGGTAAGGTGGTCGCGTCACCGACAAAAATCACACGCTACAATGTGGAACATAGAGCTGTCATGAACCAAGCCATATCAGTCTAATTGAGTCAAGATTGACTCAAAATTCAGAAGACCTAAAGCTACCAAGACCAGCTCAAGTCAATGGTTAAGAGGAGACTTGGTACCTTGGCATTTAAGAAAGTGATACATGGGCATATCCAATAGATAATAGAGTGAACCAGTTGCCATTCACTATTCCTCCAAAAACAAACTTCCTCTACTATAAATAGAGGTCATTTCTGATGTTTCAAACCACGCCAAAATAATACCAAAGGCTTATTTTCTCCCTCTCCCTCTCTTACTTCAATTTCAAGTCACAATGGAGCAATTTGGGGATTCTTGAAACCAGAACAAAAACCACTCAAATAACTATCCAAACACATCATAAATCATCTATTGGAGGTGTTTAACCCTTCATCCTCATTGTACAACTCCAAAATCAGAAAGTCAACCTCCAAAACCACAAATTTTGACTTTTCTGCATTTTTCAAGCCATGTCTTGATCCAATCACTTTCAATGCCAAGTAACCCTTCAAATACTCTCCAAATATCATCCTTAAGTTGTTCCAACAGGTTTCCCTCAACTGTAAAACCATTTGAGTGAGTTGCCATTTTGGTCACTTTTGCCACTTTTGCAAGAAAGAGCCTGTTCTTGTTCCTGAGGTTTCCAGCTGGTTTTGATCATCCTAAAAGCTTCTAAGGGATCTATCAAGAGTGTCTAAGGCATTAGATTACTTATGGAACAAGTATTTTGAAAGATAACACAAGGAGCTTCAAGAGGTAAGTGCATAACAACTTGAACTCTTTAAAATATGCATTGCTTTGATATCCATTGATCATGAACATGTCATACATATCATATGTATTGTGTTTAAACTAATTTACCATGCTATTATTGCTTGTATGAAGTGGTAGCATAAAATTTGCAAATTTTGGGCTATTTTGAAACCACTACCGGGTTTTAAAATGTAGGCATCTTTAGAAAATTCTAAGACCACCATTGGATTCCTCATGAAATTCTAGGTAGGATCCATCTAAATTTCATCCATTTTCATGGAGAAATGAAGAAGTTATGGCCTTATTGCAAATGCCCAAAAATCTGGTTTTTTGCCTTGACCTGACCTAGAATTTAGGTCACCCTTATATGCATATGGGGTGGTTTTGATACATGGATGTATCACCACCCCAGTGGTAGCAGCGTGTGTTTGTTTGGTATTTTTTCTCATTTTTCATTATTTTCTTAATTAATCTCAAAATTAATTTCTCCTTCAATTTTAATTATTTTTTATGGTTCTTTTTTTGAAAATTCACAAAAATGTTGAAATATTTTATTCCACAAAAAAATTCAAATTTATATTATTTATTTAATATAGCTTGAATTTTTGTAATTAATTTCATTTTATTTGTTTTCAAACATTTTTAAAATGAGATTTCCACCTTGAATTTTCAAATTCAATTGGATTCCAAGCTTTCATATGGTTAAACATGATTTTTCAAAACACTGTTCAAAGGTGACAACTAGTTTTTAAATATATTTCATATTTTATATCATTTATTATTTATTTTTCTTTGAAAAATTACATCTTTAAAGAAATTAGGGTTTTCTCTTGATTTTTCTTTCTTTAAAAACATTTTTGGTCCTCTAATAGAGTGTAAGACCCATCCCCTTTGTAAATATACATTTTGGGCATCAGTCATTCTCTAAGTCCCGATACGATTTTCAAAATAAACGGTACGATCACTATTTTTCATCTGGGCATCTCCTTGAGTTGTAAGCCCCATCTCTTGTATAAAAATAAAATTTTTGGGCCTCTATTAGAGTGTAAGACCCATCCCTCTTGTACACAAATAATTTTGGGCCTCAGTCATTGTGTAAATCCCTCTGTGGTTTTCAAAATCACGGCGCGATCGTTGCCTTTTCAAATAAAACTTCTGGGCCTCTCCTTGAGTATAAGCCCCATTTTTATTTCTTCAAAACAATTTTGGGCCTCTAATAGAGTGTAAGACCCAAACCCCTCTTTGTACACAAATAATTTTGGGCCTCTACTATAGTATAAGTCCCACAACGTCTTTCGATATCGTAGTGCGATCAATGTTTTCAGATAAGACATCTGGGCCTCAGTCATTGTATAAGCCCCAAACTTTCTTTTTAAACAAAACTTCTTTTAATTCAAATTCAAATTCAAAGTTTCCTCAAAACTTTCTTCAATTTCTTGAAACCCTAATCAAGCATACAGTTATAGTTGATACTACAGATTACAATACACCTGGGCTTCTTCTCAACAGGTAAGTCCCAAAATCTTTTTCAGTGCATATTTCTTATTTATATATTTGTCAATATAATTGTCTGTATATACTTGTGCATATCTTGCTTAGAGTTTTCCCCAACAGTTAGGTCTATGTTTAGGTCAAACCGGAGGTTACTTTACAACATAGTCAAAACTAGTTCCCTCATAGGAAATTCTCTATACAGTCTTTCCTCCTCTTGGGTTTATACAATATGGAACAGAGAAAGGCATTATTCCCGGTGAAACTTTTCTCAAGACTGTCAAACTTAGAAATAAATGCGTATACAATAAATTCATTTCCCCAAAGAGGATTAATTTCCGGTGAAACCTCTTTTGAATTTCTTCAAACCTTAGAACTGTTAAACAAAGAAAGGATTAATTCCCGGTAAAACCTTTCTTGAATTTTTCTTAGGTTTGGACCCATATGCTTCCTAAAAGCATCCCCAGCCTCCTCTTGGACTTAGTACAAGGACCCACAGGCTTCTTAGAAGTTCCCCCAGCCTCCTCTTGGGCTTAGTACAAGGACCCAAAGGCTTCCCAAAATCATAGGATATAATTTAGTCATCTCTACTAAATCAATCCTCAGGAGAGTCAGATTTCCAAAACATCAAACCATTTTTAGGGTTGATCTTTATCCCTTAAACCCTCAACCTCCTCTTGGGATTCATACAAGCAGACTTGGACAGTCTCAGCCTTCTCTTGGGCATCATACAAAGATCATTCCAAAACTAAGAGTCAACCTCTTTATGTAAATAGACTTGGAAAGTCTCATCTCCTCTTAGGTCACACAGAAACCCTCAAGTTTCCCAAAAGCACAGGAAAAACCCTGATCATTTCATCAATATACTAATCTCTTGCAAAGTTGAAACCTCAGAGGTTTTCAAACTCATCTTTAAACCCGTCTGACCCCCCCAACAAGGCTTAAGCTTTCATTTTAAGAAATCCCCACCAGGGTCAATTTACCATCAATAAATCCCCCAAGAGAATCAGAGCCTCATGGCATCTGATATCTCAACTCTTCCCTGATTCCCAGAAAGAGAAAAACCCTTGGATTCCCCAACACAATTTAGACCGGCTCCTGGATTTTTACAAATCCTCAGCAAGAGATATCCTCCTATTAGGCTTCATATAATAATTTCCCCCAGTGGAGTCAGTCAGCCTTAATCTTGGGCTTTGTACAAGATAGATAAAACCCTCTCCAGTAGAGTCAGTTTCTTTTAGCTTCAACCTTGGGCTTTGATCAAGGCACACAAAAAATCAACATCCCCTCAGATGAGACCATGAGTCCACTATGTAGGAGGACATTTCCTCTATACATCACATCTCAAAAACAAACAATTAAAACCTTTTGACCAGATAATTATTGTAAGTGGCACACTTGTTGATTCAAAATCCAAGCTAGAGTCCTTCTTTTATCCTGGCTAAAATTCATCTTTCATCTAACAACTATAAGTGGCAAGCCACTGGATCCCTAACATCCAAGCCAATGTCCCTCTCTTAGCATGAAAGATTCATAAAGAAAAAGTGGTATTGCTCTACACTGAGTTAAAGTTTTCTTCCTTCATGACATCCCTCTTATAAAGGAAATTATGGCATTGTTGGATTCACATATCCCAGTTAAAGTAATTTCCCTTATAATCAATTTCTCAACATTTGTGATGAATAGGTGAGATGTTCTCCCTTTAGAGATGACAAATTCTCTCTCAGTCACCCCTTTAGCTTCAATCTCGGGCTTTGAGCAAGGTACAAATACTTAAATATCTTCAATCTTGGGCTTTAAACAAGACACCAAACATTTCCCTCCCATAGAATAGGAGGAACTACGATTGCTCTGATTTCCCAGATCTCTTTACGGGAATACGTAGGCTTAAGATTGCGAAATATTAGCGAGCACACAAATAAAAAACTTAAGGTCCAGTACCTTCCCAAAAACAACAGAAAACCCGAAAACCATAAAAGCATTCTCTCAATTCTCCCAAAGGAGAAACTTTTCCCAAGCCACGGCAGATAAACACAAGAAAGCAATTTAAATAAACATGGAAACATGCAATAACAGGCCTATGGATAACCATATATACACTAGGTGTTAATAGCTTCCCTTTGTATAACCCGACCCCGTTCCCCATGTAGCGCAGTTTTTGTGGTTTCGAATCACTATCTCTTTGGTACTACAGTTCGATTCATTTTTTATCCTTTTGAGTTAATTAAGGATGGGAAATAGATGTCTCCAATTAACCCTGCTTGCATACTGAGGTTAAACAGTCAAAACTGTTGCTTTACAGATGCTATCAAAATAGGGGAGTTCTCCTTTAGGCTTAAGAACAGGATCTGGACTATTCGTGAGGATGTTAGGTCTGATGCTTTTCGATTGATGTATGAAGGTACGGGATTTTGGGTTTTTGATTAGTATGCTCGCTAAGAGTTTTGCAATCTTATGCCTACGTATTCCCGTTTGACGAAACAGGGAAATTCAAAGCCCAAGACATGAAGCTAAAGCTGATTTGTATCTTGTTCAAAGCCCAAGATGTGAAGTTAAAGGTTTGACTGAGAGAGAATTTGTCATCTCTAAAGAGGAGTTGTTGATGTCTGTACGTTGTGAGCAAAACACAACTTTAATGCTAAAAGGTTGATTGACTCAACCGAGGTTTTCTTTATATAAAGCCTAAGAGGAGGCTATCTTGTATAAAGCCCAAGATGGAGGCTGAACTGAGTTTGACTCAACAAGAGAGTACTAGTATGTGTCTTGTACAAAGCCCGAGACGGAGGCTAAAAAGGTTGACTCAATAAGAGAGTCTTGAACAGGTGATTGACTCAACAAGAGAGTTTTTTATACTCAACAAGAGAGTGATTTACTGTCTCGTACGAAGCCCGAGATTGAGCCTAAAAGGAGATTGACTCAACAAGAGAGTCTTTTATACTCAACAAAAGAGTGATTTATATGTCTTGTACAAAGCCCAAGATGGAGGCTAAAAGTGGTTGACTCAACAAGAGAGTATTTTTCTATCTCGTACGAAGCCCGAGATGGAGGCTAAAAAGGAGGTTGACTCAAAAAGAGAGTCTTTTATACTCAACAAGAGAGTGATTTTCTATCTCGTACGGAGCCCGAGATGGAGGCTAAAAAGGGATTGACTCAACCAGAGAGTCTTTTATACTCAACAAGAGAGTGTTTTTATATGTCTTGTACAAAGCCCAAGACAGAGGCTAAAAGTTGTTGACTCAACAAGAGAGTCTTTTATACTCAACAAGAGAGTGTTTTATATGTTTTGTACAAAGCCCAAGACGGAGGCTAAAAGTTGTTGACTCAACAAGAGAGTCTGAAAAGGTTAGCTCCACTAGGGAGAATCATTTGTATAAAGTCCAAGAGGAGGCTAACTTACTGCTGAGGATTAGATCCATAGGCAGGCCCAAGGGTGGGGAACTCTCATAAGAGATACCAGGTTTCAGAGTGATCGGTGTTTCTCCCTATGCGCGCCAGGAACTTGAGAATGTCTTTGAGACTCAAGGGTTTTAGACTGTCCGAGCCTAGTGTTTTTTCTTTTGTACAATGCCCAAGAGGAAGCACGGGTATTAAGGGATGAGTATCAACCCTACAACGGTCGGAGTTTTGACGCTGGAAAGACTGCTCTAGAAAAGGATGACTAAGTTCTGTCTTATACCTTTAAGAGGTCGTCAGGGTCCTTGTATTAAGCCCAAGAGAAGGCATGAGAACTTCTAAGAAGCCGACGGGTCCTTGTACAACGCCCAAGAGGAGGCGGGGTTGCTTTTAGGAAGCCCATGGGTCCCCAAATCAAGAGAAGTTCAAGACATGCTATTCACAGAGAATAGATCAAGCCAGGAAAGTTCGAGGATTTGAAAGAAACTCAAGAGATGCCATTCACGGAGAAAAGATCATCTCTGGGTAGTTAGAGTTTCTTTGAAAATTTCTAAGAGTGACAGTCTGAGAAAGGGTTCACCGAGAATGCTGCCTTTCACGTTTCCATATTGTTTAACCCCAAGAGGAGGGAAGACTGTATCTGGTAATCCTATGGGGGATCTAATTTGTTTTGTATTTAAGAGTGACCAACAAGGCTTTACCTAATGCTAGACGTAGTTACCGGGGAAAACTCTAAATAACTATACTAGTATTACACAGTGGATATATGACGAGTATATAAAAGGATGTGAAAGAAGACTTACAGTGAAGCAGCCTACAATACAGTTATATACATATGAAAGTGGTAAATAAAAGCAGATAAACACTTACCCGTTGTAAAGCTTCCATGCTGTTTTGTTAGTTGTTCAACAAAGAAAGTTTTGATAACAACATATATTTGAATTCAAAGTCAAAGGAGAAAGTGCTTTGAAAATATTGTTGGGGCTTACAGCTCAAGGAGAGGCCCAAGTTTTAACGATGATTGCACTGTTGTTTTGAAAACTGTACAGAGGGACTTATACAATATGTGAGGCCCACAAAGTTTTTATGTACAAGGGGATTGGGTCTTACACTCTATTAGAGGCCCAAATATTTATTTTTGTACAATTGGTGGGGCTTACAGCTCAAGGAGAGGCCCAAGGATTTTTGTTAAAAAGGCGACGATCGTGCCGAACTTTTTGACGGTATCAGGACTTATACAATACACTGAGGCCCAAATTATTTTATTTACAAAGGGGTTGAGTCTTACACTCTATTAGAGGCCCATGAGTGATTTTAAGAAAAAGAATGGGGCTTACAACTCGAGGAGAGGCCCAGTTGGTTTTGTAAAAAAGGCGACGATCGCGCCGTTGTTTTTGAAAATACAGTGGGACTTATACAATGACTGAGGCCCAAAAAGTGGTGTATTTACAAAGGGTATGGGTCTTACACTCTAATAGAGGCCCATGAGTTTTTAAAAAAGTTTGATGAGGGTGAAAATCAAAGAAACCCTAATTTTGTTTTCCTTTAAAAGTAAATTTCTAAAGAAAATCAATAAAAAATACCAAATAAGTTTGAATAAACCACTTGTGATTTTTGTTTAAGGTTTGAAAAATGAGGTTTTAATCACAAGATGAATTAAAACTCATTTGGTTTTGATTTTCAAGATGAATATTCACTTTTAAAATGTTTAAAAATAATTAAAAATGAATTTAGTCATAAAAATACCAACTATATTAAATAAATAATATAAATTTTATTTTTGGTGGAATAAAATATTTCAACATTTTTGTGATTTTTTGCAAAAAGAACCAATAAAAAATAATTAAAATTGAGGGAGTTATTAATTTTTCAAATCATTAAAAATAATATGAAAAATAATAAAAAAAAGTGAAAAATCCATTAAAAAGGGGTCTGGGGCGAGGGGGATTCGAACCCCAGACCTCATGTGTGCAGTGTGCGCGCCTTACCACTGGGGTGGTGATACATCAGTGTATCAAACCCCAGCCACAAATATACAAGGCTTGCCTTGTTCTTGGCCTGACCAAGGCAAGGCAAGGCAAGGTTTTTGGTCAGAAACGTGAAGGTCAAAACTTCCTCATTTCTCCATGGATGGAGACAAAATTTATATGCACCTGGCCTAGAATTTCCCAAGGAATCCAATGGTGGTGGTGGTTTTTCAAGAAAATCAATCCTCCTCAAAACCCGATAGTAGTTTTGAAATAGGCCATGATTTGCATTTTATGTGCTATCCCTTGTTATAGGCATGAATTACATGATGAATTGGTTCAAAAACAACACATATGACATGTATAAGAGATGCATGAGCAGTGGACCTCAAAGCAATGCATATTTTAAAGAGTTCAAGTTGAGATGCTTACCTCTTTAGGAGCTTTTTGGGCAATCTATCAAGTGCCTTATTCCAGAAATGTTTTGATGCTTTGAACACTCTCAAATGATCCCTTAGAAGCTTTTAGGATGATTGGAATCAGCTGGAAACTTCAGGAATGGAAATTGGCCCTTTCTTGCAAAAGGGGCAAAAGTGGCCAAAATAGCAACTCTCTCAAATGGTGTTCCAGATGTGTGAAACCATTTGGGACAGTTCAAGGATGATATTTGGAGTGCGTTTGAGGTTTTATTAGGTTTGGAAAGTGACTGAATCAAGACATGGCTTGAAAAATGCAAAAAGGCCCTATTTTGAGGTTTTGAGAGGGGACTTTGTGATTTTGGTGTTACAGGTCACTTGTGAGAGTTTGGACAACTTAAATATGACATATTGGATGTGTTTGGATCATGAGCTGTGATGAAATTGCTCTCTAACTCAAAAACTCAGAGTTACCTTGCTAAAGATGGCATTTTTGCCTAGAGAAAGAGATTTTGAGGAAAGCAAGTGTTGTAGTGCTTTGGTGTACTAAAATTGGGCACAAATGAGCTCTATTTATAGTAGAGCAAGTTTGTTTTGGCTGTAATAGTAAATGGCAACTATAACAAAGGTTTGGCCAATGTTGATCAATAGGAATCCAAGTCTCCTCTAGCCATTGACTAGAGGTTAGAGCACAGGCTGTTGGCTCCCTAGTTCTTGGATAAGTCTTGACTAAATTCAGTTGGAAAGGGCTCAGTCCATGTCACCTTGGTGCATCCATTAAATGTTCCAAACCAAAATTGGAGTCTTGTCCCTCTTTTAGGCATTTCTAGGTTTGGCATGCTACTTTTGGTTCCAAGGACTTGGGAGGCTGATGGATCAGTGTTTGTCCCTCCTTGGTCTCCCCCTGAGGTGTTCAGATGGATAGACTTGTTTGTCATTTGCACAAGTTGACCAAATCGAGCAAAATACACAAATCTGCCTTGCCATGACAGTTTGCAGCAAGGCATATTGCCATTGTCATATCTTATGGCTCAAGTGGAGTTTCATAGAGTTCTTGGCCATTTTGGAAAGCTCTCATATGATACAACATATGTGTGATCATAGTTTGTCTTGACACTTTTTGGATCCAAGTGAAAAATGCTCCTACATTTTGGAAAAAGTGATACAAATTCTGACTTAGTGAAAATTTCACTAAGTGTTGGAAAAAAGTGACATTTTCACTTTTTGTGATTTTGATCATTTCATAACTTAAAATCCATGAGGAATTGGAATGAGTGGTAGTTGAAGCTTTTGTAGAGTGCCACGAGAGATATAAATCCATCTTTGGATCAGCCAAAATGGTTGCTTGGATCTCAAGTTATGATCCTTGGAAGTTGGTATCCTAGCCACTTTGTTCCATAACTAAGAAAATTTCTAAGTTTTTTATGGTTACCCCTTTTACAAGTTATCCAACTTTTCTTGATTTTTCTTGATGAATGATGATTCCAATCACACATTAACATCATTTTAGGGTTAGGGAACCATAATTGACCAAAAAATCAAAAAGTCAAACTTTGACTTTTGGACACAATTGACTTTTTGTCAGATGAACTCCAAACTGTACGATCCTCTATGAAATCAAGTCCTTGACCTAAATCAAACTTGATGGATTTATTTCATAGGTGTTATAGGGTGTATTGAATCATGTCCCAAGGTTTGGGATCATGTCCTGGTCAAAAGTCAAAGGCACAGTTGACTTTTCCCGCGAAACCCTAATTGTGGCTCTGATGAATTTGAAACTTGTTGATCAAGCTTCTTGGATCAATACATTGTTGCAAATGGATCAATGTAGTGTGTTAGAGACCCTCAAATCATGTCTTGAGGTATTGGCTCATGTTTTGTCCCAAAAGTCAACTTAGGGGTGAATTAGGTCAAGAAACCCTAATTCTCGATTTTTATTGTATGCATCCCCTGAGGTAAAATTGACTTAATGATTGGGTTCATGATGTCCCTTGGGGCATCTTAGGTTGTGCTTTGAAGCCTTGGCTCATGCTCAGAGGAAAATTTCCATCTGGAGGCCCTGGTCGACCAAAACCCTAATTTGGTGACACTGGCGATCCTGAGGCTTAATCCACTTGGAGTGCTGCAACCTTGTGCCTGATTCTTGAAGTGTGAGTCCTCTTGATCCATTATGGATGTTTGAGAGGTTATACAAGTTTAAGATCATGTCATTCCTTGATTGATCCTTTGTCTAAGAGCTCTGAGAGGGCTTGAAACCCTAAGTTTGATTGTAATGGATGCTCACCCATCTTTGGGGAGACTAATGAGATATGATGGTTCATCCATATTGTGATGATGGTTTGAACAATGATGGGGAATCTTAGTGGTCAAAATTTGGGGTATGACAGATGCCCCTATTTAATCTTCTTGGACCCGAAGGTGTGAATGGCGAAGGTATTCGGGCATTCGGGGTGCAAGAGGATTAAATATCGGAATACCCGAAATTTTGATGGTGGTCATGAATGACAGTTTACGCATTCATCTTATTTTGCTAAGCAATGATGCTTAGAAAAGGTAAAAACATCCCCTTGACCCTGGTCTTCAGCCAGGGAGCTCGTCTCAGTTTTTGAAATAAACTGCCCCTCGATCCTGGTTTCCTGCCAAGGATCTGGTCTCAGTTTCTGATATAAACTTCCCCTCGATCCTGGTTTCCTACCAAGGAACTGGTCTCAGTTTCTGATATAAACTTCCCCTCGATCCTGGTTTCCTACCAAGGAACTGGTCTCAGTTTCTTTTGTCAATAAACTTTATTGACAAGGCACACTGTTCGTAGCGGTTTTCCTCAAACTTCTCGCTGAATTTTCCTGGGGAGATTCCATTTGATGGGAAAAAGTTTCGATGTCAGACTTGCTGGAGAAACCCATTCGTCTGAGCTGTAGAGGTGCACAAACTTCTCTACTGGAGACGCCATTTGTTGACTCTACTGGGGGAAAACGAGTCTCTTGTGAGATTGCTGTCTGCTTGGGGGTCTTACATCATACTTTTCTCGAGATCTTCTCAGAGAAATGCCATGTGGTGTAATCCAATTTTGAGGTGCTGGTGACCTTTTTGTCAGCGAATTTTTTGGAGAAAAACTGTCGTACTGCCGAATCTTTAATTAAGAGGCTTTCTCTGGGGATTTTCCTTAATCCGGGAAAGCGAAGATATCATCTTTAATGGCGAAGAGTGACGTTTGTCGAAAGCTCTCTGGCTTCTCAGAGGTTCAAGTTATCAAAGTGGTCAAAGGACCAATTTCAATCCAGAAATAAACTGGAGGAGAGGTTGTTCAGACACGACGTTTCCTGACAAGGAAAGAACTGACAACTTGACTGGAAGGACTTTTATCACTTGGGGCTAAGACTGACCAGAGTGATAGGGATGCAATATGAATATGAATGTAAATTAATAATGCATGATGTATGTATGTATATGCTGACAAAACTGACATGACATACAGACTAATAGATGAACACGACTGGATACTCGGCCACTATGGGGGGCGAAGAGGTACCACTAGGTTCAAAATAGAAATTATGCCTTGCTTAGGAGAGAGATGGTCCCTGTGGGGAACTATGTTGGTCGGGCTTAGGAGGTAAGAACTCTGTCGGGGGTGTCAGGGGAAACTCGGTCTCTGACATAGTTGATCCTTCATTCAGGTGCACTGGTTTTAGAAGGATTACTTTGATTCTGCACTTTGGAGCTCTATTACTTCTGGGAAAGCGATCGACGTTCTTTCGATGTTCAACAGTCAAAAGAAATTGCCATCTTTATTTTAAAAGCTGAAAAATTTGACAAGTAAATTCATTTTTGTTTTATTTCAAGAATCGTTAATCATGCTAAAACGTCGTTCTGTAAAGCTAAAACAAATAAGAATTGCAAACAAAAGCACAAGGGCTCAAATTTTATTGATAGGATGGAAATCAGCCTAGTGCGTGATTCCATAGAGTATGTACAAAGTTTAGAAAATGGTAATTTAAGGGAAAAGAGCTACATTGAAACATAACGACCATTATCCTTCCACCAACTTTGAATTCTAGGCATCCCGAGCCTCTGTCAAAGATGACCTTGACTGGAGTTTTCTTTCGATGGATGGTGTAACTGCTGCTGGGGGATTTGCCCCTGTTGGACGTAGTTACTTGCCATTATCCCTAACTTTTTCCTGGATTGTACTTTTGAAATTTCCAATCCACCTGGAAGATTTTTTGATTGTGTCTCTAATTTTTTCCTGGACCGCCCTTTCGGGTTTTCAATCCACCGAGACTCTTTTTTTTTTTACTTATTTAGGCGAAGTATTTCTTGACTACGTCAACATTCGTGGGGTAGGCAAATTCTTCTCCATCCAGGGTTGCGAGTCTCAAGGCACCGCCTGAGAAAGCTTTCTTGACCACATATGGGCCATCATAATTCAGGGTCCATTTGCCCCGAGAATCAGTGAGAAATGATTGTATCTTTTTGAGCACAAGGTCTCATTTCCTGAAGACGCGAGGTCGGACCTTTTTGTCAAATGCCTTCTTCATTCTCTATTGATACAACTGACCATGGCATAGACCCGTCATTCGCTTCTCTTCAATCAGATTCAGTTCGTCGTGTCGACTTTGACACCATTCAGCTTCTGTTAGCTTAGCTTCCATCAATACCCGGATTGATGGGATCTCTACTTCTATGGGAAGCACTGCCTCCATGCCATAAACTAGAGAGAAAGGGGTTGCCCCTGTTGAAGTGCGGACAAATGTGCGATAACCATGAAGGGCAAAGGGTAGCATCTCATGCCAATCTTTGTAGGTTACAACCATCTTCTGAACAATCTTCTTAATGTTCTTGTTAGCCGCTTCTACCGCTCTGTTCGTCTTAGGTCGGTAGGGAGATGAGTTACGGTGTTCGATTTTGAACTCTGCGCACAACTCTTTCATCATCTTATTGTTCAAGTTGGATCCATTATCGGTAATGATCTGGCCAGGAACACCATAACGACAGATGATATTGTTTTTGATGAATCAGACCACCACTTGTCGGGTTACATTAGCGAATGACGCTGCTTCGACCCACTTGGTGAAGTAATCAATGGCCAACAAGATGAACTGATGTCCGTTCGAAGCCTTGGGTTCAATCATGCCAATCATGTCGATTCCCCATATGGAAAAAGGCCATGGGGAAGAAAGAACTTTGAGATGCGTTGGCGGTACATGGATTTTGTCTGAGTATATCTGAAACTTGTGACATCTTCTCATGTACTTGTAGCAATCGTATTCCATGGTCAACCAGTAGTACCCTGCCCTCAGAATTTTTCTCACCATTGTGTTTCCGTTGGCATGAGTGCCAAAGGATCCTTCGTGAATTTCCTTTATCAGCATGTTTGCTTCTGGTCTGTCTACGCAGCGAAGCAAGACCATGTCAAAGTTTCTCTTATAGAGTGTATCACCGCTCAGGAAGAAGCTGCTTGCCAGTCTTCTAAGGGTCTTTCGGTCCTTTCTGGATGCCCTAGGAGGGTACTCTTGGTTCTGAAGGAAGCACTTGATATCGTGAAACCAAGGTTTGTCGTCTATGACTGGTTCAATTGCGAAGATGTAGGCGGGCCTTTCTAGGTGCATTATGTCAATCTTAGGTAAGTCGTTCCATTGACCTACACTAATCATGGAAGAGAGAGTGGCTAATGCATCAGCCATGTGATTCTCTTTGCGAGGGATATGATGAAACTCGATTCTGTTGAAGAAGGGTAACAACCTTCTCGCGTAATCTTTGTAAGGAATCAATCCTGATTGGTATGTGTTCCAATCTCCTTTAATATGATTGATAACCAAGGCTGAGTCGCCATATACATCCAAGTTCTTGATCCTTAAGTCGATCGCTTCTTTAAGACCCATGATACAAGCTTCGTATTCGGCCTCATTGTTTGTACATTTGAATGTTAGTCGGGCAGTGAAAGAAATATGGGTACCCTGAGGTGTTATGATGATTGCCCCAATTCTGTTTCCATAATGATTGACAACTCCGTCAAAGATAAGTCCCCATTAGGAACCTAATTCTGGCCCTTCACTCGGTAGCGGTTAATCGCAATCTTTCATTTTCAAGTACATGACATCTTCGTCTGGGAAGTCAAACCTGACTGATTCTTGATCGCCAATCGGTTGATGAGCCAAATGATCGGCTAAAACACTTCCCTTAATGGCTTTCTGAGCGTGGTACTCAATGTCGTATTCTGATAAGAACATCTGCCAACGGGCAATCCTTCCCGTGAGAGCAGGTTTTTCAAAGACATACTTGATTGAATCCATTTCTGAGATTAACCAAGTAGTGTGACGAATCATGTACTGGCGAAGACGTTTGGCTACCCAAGCCAAAGCACAGCAAGTTTTCTCGAGCATAGTGTACCGAGTCTCGTAGTCGGTGAATTTCTTGCTCAAATAGTAAATGGCAGACTCTTTCCTCTTGGTTTCATCGTGTTGGCCAAGTACACAACCCATTGAGTCTTCCAAGACTGTTAGGTAGATGATCAGTGGTCTTCCTTCCACTGGAGGTGATAGAATCGGTGGGTTCAACAGGTATTCCTTGATACTATCGAAGGTAGTTTGACAGTCTTCTGTCCAAACGCAGTCCTGATTCTTTTTGAGTAATTTGAAGATTGACGTGCATGTCGCGGTCATGAGGAATATAAATCTGGAAATGTAATTCAAATGTCCCAGGAATCCCCTGGCTTGTTTTTTAGTCTTTGGAGAAGGCATTTCTTGAATGGCCTTGACTTTGTCAGGATCTACCTCAATTTCTTTCTGGCTGACGATGAACCTTAAGAGTTTTCCTGAGCAGACACCGAAGGTACACTTGTTGGGATTCAAGCAGAGTTTGTACTTTCTCAATCGCTCGAATAGCTTTGACAGGTGGGTCACATGCTCCTCCTCTGTTCTAGATTTGGCAATCATGCCATCGACATATAACTCGATTTCCTTGTGTATCATGTCATGAAACAGAGTAGTCATGGCCCTTTGATAGGTTGCCCCGGCGTTCTTCAAACCGAACGACATTACCTTGTAACAAAAGGTACCCCATGGGGTGATAAATGAAGTTTTCTCCATGTCTTTCGGCGCCATTTTTATCTAATTATAGCCTGAGAATCCATCCATGAAGGAGAAGACTTTGAACTTGGCTGTACTGTCAACCAGCATGTCAATGTATGGGAAAAGAAAGTCATCCTTTGGACTAGCTTTGTTTAGATCTCTATAGTCCACACACATTCTGATCTTTCCGTCCTTTTTCGGAACTGGTACTATGTTGGCTAACCATTGAGGATATTCTGATGTGGCGAGGAAACCTGCGTCAATCTGTTTCTGTACTTCCTCTTTGATTTTGATGGCCATGTCTGGATGAGTCTGTCTCAACCTCTGTTTTACTGGCGGATATTCTGACCTTAACGGTAAATGATGTTCCACGATGCTAGTATCCAACCCTGGCATGTCCTGATAGGACCAAGTGAATACATCAGGAAACTCTTTGAGAAGCTTCATCAAACTCTCTTTGACGACTGGACTGAGTAGTGCCCCAATCTTGATCTCTTTTCTTTCTTCCTCTGAACCCAAGTTGAATGTTTCCAACGGCTCTTTGTGAGGTTTAATGGACCTTTCCTCTTGTCTGAGTAATCGGGAGATCTCTTCTGGAATTTCTTCATCATCTTCTTCTTCAGCCTCAAATATCGGGAATTCAAAGTTGGGAGAAGGCATCGGATCGTATGTTTCAACAGGGTTTAAAACAAGCAATCTGCATGATGTGATGATTTGTGTTTAGAAGAGATAGAGAAAATGCAAGAGTGTGTGTAGTGTATTTTTTTTTATTTCTTGTTTTTATTATTTGAATTGTTTTTAGGATTACCATTTAATGAAAAACGAAATGAGAAAACAACAATTAATGCGGAAATTACAGAACGACGTTTATTTATTTATGATTTTGTCGATTCTTGAAACTACAGCCCTATAAAACAAAACTCTGTCGCTTTGGGCGAAGCGAAGAGGGATATTTATAGAAAGTGAGCCCTATCAAAACATCCGTTTCACCTGGGCAGGGTGAAAGGTTAAAGACGGCAATTACTTAGACTTATGAACAATCTTCGGAACATCGACTGCAACCCATTGGCGGCGAACTCCTCGGTGAATCACAAAGTCTGGTACCTTCCTTGATTTGTCTTTAGAAATAACGTTGATTTCTGGTGGAGCGGGACCATTGGAATCTGTCTCCCAAGCAGAATTATTGTAGGAGGATTCCTTAGTTGTATTTTGCATAGTATTTGTGCTCTCAAGTGTATCTCCCCATCCAGTTGGCTGAATGTCCTCGAGCCTGATACGAGAGCTTTCAGGAGCAGTGTATTTGACCATGAAGTCGAATTTTCCAATTGGTTGTCCCAAGGTGTCCCACACCTCTTTGGAATTGGAAGAGTCATCCCTTTCGATGAAGTTGACCTCGGGAAAAGCATAGTTAGTGAATTCTAGTCCTGCAAACTTTGCAAATTCATCATCGTGCTGGATATTTTCTGAATGACCTGAGTGTTGATCTCATGACATGGTGGGGACGCAGATATTATTTTCAATGATGCTCAGCTAATTTTCATTGTTCGGCTGGTTTTCTTGCCCCAAGTCTCCTAGGTACGGCTGCTAGATAGGCAGACCATCCATCGGGCCATAGTAGTCGTTGTCGAAGTTGTATTTCATCAGAGTGTCTTCCTCTAATGAATTTGGAGGAGCACGACATCCTTCCGGATCACAATCTCCGTATATCATTTCGACGTCTGATCTTGGTATAAATCTCGGACTCTGTGTGGGATAGCAAAATGGCGTAGGCACCTCTTCCTGAGACATAAAACCGTCCTCGTTAAGATAGGACTTCCACTCTTCATCTGTATTGAAGGAATCTCCCTTGTTGATGGTATGTACTTCTTGAGACACTGGGTGAAGGAAACCTCCACCGTGGAAGAAGTTCTGAATGGGATGAAGACTTTCATTGTTAGTAGTTGTCTGGGTACAGGTTGCAGAAAAACCAAGACCCTTCTTTGTTTTATTGTCCGTAGGGATGACAAGCTGTCCCCATCCCTTTGTATTGTTACTTTTAATCACTTCGAGAGCATCTCTGTACGAGGAAATCGGTGTCCCTTTTTCTGATTGATTGTCACTGCTCGCTGAAAGTGCTTGGAACTGGGTTCCGACAACCTCCTCTGGTTCCACACAAGTGGACAATGAAAGGTTAATCATGATCAAGGCTTGCTATCCATAGACTGTGACCAGTTGGTTGTTTTTGACGAACTTCAACTTTTGGTAAAGTGTCGAAGTGACTGCCCCAGCCTGGTGTATCCAAGGACTTCCTAGTAAGCAACTGTATGTTGCCCGAATGTCCATGACCTGGAAAGTGACTTGGAAAGTGTGAGGACCGATAGTTATGGGAAGGTCGACTTCGCCAATAACTATTTTTCTGGACCCCTCAAATGCTTTGACGACAACCTCACTGCCTCTCATCGGAGATCCTTTGAATGATAGTCGCATTAGAGTGGACTTCAGCATAACATTGAGAGCCGATCCGGTATCTACCAGTACGCTGGCTAAAGCATCGTCTTGGCAGCTGACTGTGATATTGAGCGCCATGTTGTGACTTGGGCCCTCTTCTGGCAATTCCTCATCACTAAACCCCAAGTTATTGCAGGAAGTGATGTTAGAGACGATACTGTCAAACTGTCGTATTGACACATCCTATTCCATGAAGGCCTATTCTAAGACTTTCTGTAGATCCTCCCTGTGGGCTTCGGAACTGAGCAAAAGCGATAACACTGAGATCTTTGAAGGAGTTTGTAACAGCTGATCAACAATGTTGTATTCACTCCTTTGGATGAGCTTCAGCATCTCATCATCGTTCTTTGGAAGGTCAGGATCACTGGATTGACCGACTGGTGGATTAGGAACTTCCGTTTGAGGTTCCTTTTCTCTGGTAGATTCTCCAACTCCTCGGTTGAAGATTCGACTGCTCCGTGTTACTCGACTGATGTCTGCAATATTCACGATGGAGGGTAATGGAATTTCCTTTCCATTCTCAATTATTGTTGCACCGTATTTGTAAGGGATCGCCTTATCGGATTCATACGGTAGTAGTCCTGGTAGATAGATAACTACAGGAGCCTTCTGATTTTTTTGCTGTCGTAAGTAACTTCAATCAGTTCCTGGTTAAGAACCTTCGATTCGTCAAGTAGAGGGATGATGGTACAAACATCCTTGGTCTTTTCATGATCAGAGATTACGATAACATCCCTGATCTGATCAGCGAAATAGTCCGACGTTCAGTTGAGTGATCTAGAACTTGGACACAGTTGAATCTCCTTGGGAGCCAACTGACTTTGAAGGGCTGCTCGCACGAGGTAGCATCCTTGATTATTTTCAGAGCAGACTCTACAGCGCTCATAATTGTGTGGTGGCGCCTGGCCACGTCTGCTTTGAATGCAGTGTAACCTTACCAGGTCTATTTCCACAGATCGGACATCCTAACTTTGATGCCTAGTAGGGTTCCCATTAACCACACTGATTTGTTGCGTGTCTTCATCCATATAAATCAGAAGCCACCAGTGGTTTAACAAGTGTTGTAAAGTTCTCTGAACGAGAGCGCACCCTTGGTTACTCTCACAACATACTGTACAGTTCAGATAATTATGTGAAGTGAGAAAACCGAGTTGGACTTGCTTGGCGTGCAACTCCACCAAGCTAGTATTCATCAAACGAACATCAAAGATTTGAACCATATTGATCAGATATGGATTTCTATCATGGTAGTCCTGGATCCATCCAAGATCCATCTGACGCTGGAGGGCCTCTTGTACAAAAGAGCATCCTTGTTTGTTTACCGAGCAAGCCAGACAGGAATTGTAATCATGTTGTGGCAGATTATGATACTGGCTTTGCCTTGAGTGCATTGCCACTAAGTTGAAATTCATTGCGCGGATGTCGTGATTCTGAATGATGTTGGAATTCGTATAAGTCATGTTGACCCCACGAATTCGGTGTTCTTGGATCCATCCAAGATCCAACTGTTCCTGTCGAGCTGATTGCCCCACAGAACATCCTTGATTGTTTTTATAGTAAATATCACACTGGTGATAATTATGAGGTGGCACATGGCCGTATCCGCTCTGTCTGCGATGCATCTTGACCAGATTAGCCCTTAATAAGAGTACATCATGAATTTGATAGCTGTTGTTAGATTCTCCCTCTATCAAATTCACTGCAGCCTTCTCGTGTCGAGGCAGCGGGTTTGTGAGAACATTCGGATTCGTATCTTTGAAAGATAAGACCCCTCTTCTAACAAGCTTTAGCACATCGGATTTGAAACTGAGACAGTTTTCTATGTTATGCCCTGGTCCTCCTTGATGATAAGGGTAAGTTTGATCCGCTTTAAACCAAAAAGGAGGATTTTCTGGTACTGTAAGAGGAGCCCTGGTTTGGACATGTCCCTTGACCAGTAATAATGGAAACAGTTATGCGTACAACATCGGTATAGGGTCAAACCCTGGAGGTCGTGTTGCACGGTTGTTGTTGTACGGAGGACGAGCCTGTTGAAGAGGTTGTTGTGTCCTTTGCTGATATTGCTGTTGATTCGGTTGGCTTTGAGCAACCTGAGGTTGATACATAGGAACAGGCGCATGGTTGATAGCAGGAGTTACAGCTGCTACTAGTTGGTATCGTCGCCTTTGCTTTCTGAGAGAGATATTCCCAATATCTTGCTCTTTTTTCTTAGGGAGATCACTACCGCATCGTTTTGTATTACTTGATGATCCAGCTTCTTTAACTAACCGTCCTTCTCGGACTGCTTCCTCAAGACGAACTCCCATGCCCACCATCTCGGTGAAGTCACTAGGCGCATTGGCGACCATTCTGTCGTAGTAAAATGAGCTCAAGGTCTTTAAGAAGATCTTTGTCATCTCTTTTTCCTCAAGAGGTGGATAAATCTGGGGGGCAGTTTCACGCCATCTCTGAGCGTATTCGTTAAAGGTTTCCTTGTTCTTCTGTGACATCGATCCGAGTTGATCTCTGTCTGGTGCCATGTCCAGGTTATACTTATATTGTTGAACGAAGGCAGCACCAAGATATCTGAAAGTGGCGATCTTAGTGCGGTTTAAACCCATGTACCACTTTAATACAACACCGATTAAACTATCCTAAAAATAGTGGATTAGTAGCTCCTGGTTCTTCGTCTGAGCTGACATTCGCCGAGCGTACATCACCAGATGGCTCTGAGGGCAAGAGTTACCCTTGTACTTTTCAAAATCGGGTACCTGGAACTTGTGTGGAACTTTCACATTGGGGACCAAACAAAGGTCCGCGGCGTCCTTTCCAAATAAATCCTGATCGCGAAGGGCTTGCAGTTCTTTCTACATCTCCAGGAATTGTTCCTGGAACTCATTCTTTCTGTCGATCATACTTTCGTTTCCACCAAAAGGTATATGTGGAATTTGTCCTCCCAGGACAGTGTGTACCACGGGTGGTGGTATAGTCATTAAGGCCGAGACTCTTGGTGCCTCCCGAAGTTTGTAACCTTCAAGAGTTGCTGTCATTCCCCTGGCATCTTCGCTTTCCCGAAGTTTGTAACCTTCAGGCCCAGGGGCTCCTGCTGAAGTTTTCGGATCTTCAGTGATCGGCGGAATATATCCTTCCAGGATATAGTTAATAGGCATACCCCAGGGATGATCTTTCGGCATTTTGTACCGAGGATCATACTTCTCCACAATAGGCATTGATGTGATCTCTGAGATCACAGTCCTTTGTTGTTGCATCTGAGCTTTTGCTAGAGCTTGCATGTCATTATGAAGCTTTCTCAGGTCCTCTTTCAGAGTGTCGATCTCTTCCCTCAACTCTCTGTTCTCTTCCTCGAGATCATCTATCTTTTTCTGATGATTGGCCTGAGTATTGTACGAATGAGACAGTTTGACTCTAGAATCGAGACGCAAATGTGAGATTCATAGGTAAGAAGAATGCGTTAAGTGAGAATGATGAATGATATGCAATGATTATATTAATTGTATTTTTTTTTGTTTAATCAAAGTAAACTTCGACAATTAGATTGCAAATATCAAACAGTGGGGAAACCCCGTTTTATTGAATTCAAAGATTGTGGAAATGGAAATATAGTAATTTACAAAGTGCTTTAAAAGGAAATATAAACTTATGGGTCCTGAGTCCCCTTTGAGGGGAGCTCAGGTGCTGGTTTCGGCATTTTCCTTTTCTTTGACCGGGGCTCTTGAGCCGTTGTCGGGTTGTCATTCCTTTTCCAAGTGAAAGGAGCGAGCAAATTCTTCGGGTTATCCTAATTTTCTACAACATGTTGCTCTAAAATCTCAATCAGAGCGTCTTTATCTTTCAATAGTTGCTGCATTTTCTTGCACTCAACATTGAGAATACGGTACTTGTTCCTCTAAGACCTCTTCTCCTGCTGAACTTTGTTGAGAGTAACCTGAAGTTTTTCCGTATCAGACATAAAATAAAGGACATGGTCCCTTAATGGAAGAACTTCCTGACAAGGGTAAGGCATCCTCAGCTTGAGAGCTCTAGTTTGTACCCAGTGGAGATAAGATTCCACCGAGACACAGTCTGGTTTTCCTAGAGACTCTCGTCCTGTTCTATGAACGTGTTTCCAAGCATGCACTATTTCTGTCTTTAGTGCTCTGTCATTTTCTCCTTCCTTGAAGAAAAGACCTTCCAGATGAGCATTACGCGGGACATGCCTCATCGGGTATCCAAATTGACTACGAACTAAAACTGGATGATAGTTGATTCCTCCCTTAGTTACTATAAGGGGTACATTTGGGAAATTTCCACAACGGTCAATGATTCGGATCTCGTCATAGATTCGATTGTACCAATCGATGTCAGAGTTGGTAAGAGACATGATTCTTTGCGACCAACGTAAAGTATTCTTTTGATCCCAAAATGCAGCAGACTTGGGAAAATAGGAAGTGAACCATTTGTATAGCAGGGGTACACAACATGTGATCATTCCTCCGCTATACAAATTCCTTAAGTGTACAGAATGATAAGCATCTGCGAGCAAGGTCGGTACATGGTTTCCAATCAGAAAAATCTTAATGGCGTTGATATCTACAAAGTTATCAATGTTGGGAAATAAAAATAACCCGTAGGTGAGCAAAACAAAGATGCTCTCGAAAGCGGCCACGTTCCCTATACTAGCAAAGTACAGGGCTTTCTTTGTCAAGAACTGAGCTAGCAAACCCTGGATTCCACCCTTAGTGGTCATGTGAGTCCTGACCTCTGACTCGTCCAAATAGATTGCTCTTGCAATGGTTTGATCCTTTCGAATTTCTTCCAGTCCAGAAAAGGGAGCTTGGTCAGTAATATGCAAATCAGTCAGGTGAGAGTACTCCTCCAGTGTTTGTGCTAGTTGATAATCCGGGAATGTGAAACAGTGATAGACCGGATCGTAGAACTGGATTAGTTTGGACAGGATTCCTTCAATTACGTGGACCCTTAACAGTGACAGCAGTCCTCCATACTTGGCTCTAAAAGCCTCGGGGTTAGTGATCATACTCGCCAAACCTCTTAAATCGTTTAGCTTTGGAACCTTAAAGGTGTACTTGTGAGTCTTCTTTCTACCAAAATCCATAACACAATCTCTTTATCTGACATTTGCAATCATTGTCTTAGTTTAATTTGAAAAAGAGAGACTAGAAGAGAAGATTTTTCTTTGTTTTAATGTTTTTTAAATGAATGTATGAATGCAACACACAAAAACATAGAAAAAACATGGGGTCAAAGGGTCGGTGTCATGAAGTCAAGGCTCTACCCATCCCTAAAGGTTTATACTGGTGATTTTTTGTACCTGTCCGCAAAATCATTGACCCCTCTTGGGATAACAACAACAAGTGGATCGCCAGCGAGCTGATGTATCTTAGAGTGATCTCAGATGAGGGTAGTATCGCGTGACAACTATTTTCGATAGCTTTCGCACTACAAAATGGTTTCAGTCTACTAAAAACCTCAGCTTCTCAGATAACCCAATCGACCACACTACTTTCAACAACCGAAGTTATATAGGCAATGCATCTGCAAAGGGAGTCTCCATTAAGTTTGATGGTCGACCGGGGACTCTTAACTGGGATTCACTCCCCGTAAGATTACCCGTATAATGCCATCACTTATCTTAGGTGTATACTCGATCTTTCCACATGCGGCATCACAAGCATTCCCATTAGCAGAAAAATAAACACATATATCAATTAGGAAAAGCAGTATATATATCTGTCTTAATCATCCTAGACCTCTAGTGTTATGTTCCTATATAGACAATGGCTTCCTAGCAGAGTCGCCAGTTCTGTAACACTTCGAGAACTTAAGGTTTCATCCCTTGGGGAAGGCAAGAAAGAATGCCTCCCACTATGGTCGCCATTTTTCTGTAGCGCGGTTTTTGTGGTTTCGAATCACTATCGCTTTGGTACTATAGTTCGATTCATTTTTTATCCTTTTGAGCTGATTAAGGAAGGGAAATAGATGTCTCCAATTAACCTTGCTTGCATACTGAGGTTAAACAGTCAAAACTGTTGGTTTACAGATGCTATCAAAATAGGAGGTTCTCCTTTAGGGTTATTTTCTTAAGCGCAGGATCTGGACTATTCGTGAGGATGTTAGGTCTAATGCTTTTCGATTGATGTATGAAGGTACGGGATTTTGGGTTTTTGATTAGTATGCTCGCTAAGATTTTTGCAATCTTATGCCTACGTATTCCCGTTTGACGAAACAGGGAAATCAGAGCGATCGTAGTTCCTCCGATTCTATGGGAAGAAAAAGGTTGCTTTGGTATCTTGTTCAAAGCCCAAGACATGAAGCTAAAGGTGATTTGTATCTTGTTCAAAGCCCAAGATGTGAAGCTAAAGGTTTGACTGAGAGAGAATTTGTCATCTCTAAAGAGGAGTTGTTGATGTCTGTACGTTGTGAGCAAAGCACAACTTTGATGCTAAAAGGTTGATTGACTCAACCGGGGTTTTCTTTATACAAAGCCTAAGAGGAGGCTAGAAGTTGACTTTTCCGGGGAAAATGTTCTTTCTGTCTTGTACATCGCCCAAGATTGAGGCTAAAAGGAATTTTGACTCCGTTGGGGAGAATGTATCTTGTATAAAGCCCAAGATGGAGGCTGAACTGAGTTTGACTCAACAAGAGAGTGCTAGTATGTGTCTTGTACAAAGCCCAAGACGGAGGCTAAAAAGGTTGACTCAACCAGAGAGTCTTGAACAGGTGATTGACTCAACAAGAGAGTCTGAAGGTTGTTTGACTCAACAAGAGAGTTTTTTATACTCAACAAGAGAGTGATTTACTGTCTCGTACGAAGCCCGAGATTGAGGCTAAAAGGAGATTGGCTCAACAAGAGAGTCTTTTATACTCAACAAGAGAGTGATTTATATGTCTTGTACAAAGCCCAAGACGGAGGCTAAATGTGGTTGACTCAACAAGAGAGTCTATTATACTCAACAAGAGAGTATTTTTCTATCTCGTACGAAGCCCGAGATGGAGGCTAAAAAGGAGGTTGACTCAACAAGAGAGTCTTTTATACTCAACAAGAGAGTGATTTTCTATCTCGTACGAAGCCCGAGATGGAGGCTAAAAAGGGATTGACTCAACCAGAGAGTCTTTTATACTCAACAAGAAAGTGTTTTTATATGTCTTGTATAAAGCCCAAGACGGAGGCTAAAAGTTGTTGACTCAACAAGAGAGTCTTTTATACTCAACAAGAGAGTGTTTTATATGTTTTGTACAAAGCCTAAGACGGAGGCTAAAAGTTGTTGACTCAACAAGAGAGTCTGAAAAGGTTAGCTCCGCTAGGGAGAATCATTTGTATAAAGCCCAAGAGGAGGCTAACTTACTGCTGAGGATTAGATCCATAGGCAGGCCCAAGGGTGGGGAACTCTCATGAGAGAGGCCGGGTTTCAGAGTGATCGGTGTTTCTTCCTATGCGTGCCAGGAACTTGAGAATGTCTTTGAGACTCAGGGTTTTAGACTGTCCGAGCCTAGTGTTTTATCTTTTGTATAATGCCCAAGAGGAGGCACTGGTATTAAGGGATGAGTATCAACCCTACAATGGCCGGAGTTTTGACGCTGGAAAGACTGCTCTAGCAAAGGATGACTAAGTTCTGTCTTATACCTTTAAAAGGTCGTCAGGGTCCTTGTATTAAGCCCAAGAGAAGGCATGAGAACTTCTAAGAAGCCGACGGGTCCTTGTACAATGCCCAAGAGGAGGCGAGGATGCTTTTAGGAAGCCTGTGGGTCCCCAAATCAAGAGAAGTTCAAGACATGCTATTCACCGAGAATAGATCAGGCCAGGAAAGTTCGAGGATTTGGAAGAAACTCAAAAGATGCCATTAACGGAGAAAAGATCATCTATGGGGAGTTAGAGTTTCTTTGACAATTTCTAAGAGTGACAGTCTGAGAAAGGGTTCACCGAGAATGCTGACTTTCACGTTTCCATATTGTTTAACCCCAAGAGGAGGGAAGACTGTATCTGGTAATCCTATGGGGGATCTAATTTTGTTGTATTTAAGAGTGACCAACAAGGCTTTACCTAGTGCTAGACGTAGTTGCCGGGGTAAACTCTAAATAACTATACTTGTATTACACAGTGGATATATGATGAGTATATAAAAGGATGTGAAAGAAGAATTACAGTGAAGCAACCCCACAATACAGTTATATACATATGAAAGCGGTAAATGAAAGCGGATAAACACTTACCCGTTGTAGAGCTTCCATGCTATTTTGTTAGTTGTTCAACAAATAAAGTTTTGATAACAACATATATTTGAATTCAAAGTCAAAGGAGAAAGTGCTTTGAAAAGATTGTTGGGGCTTACAACTCAAGGAGAGGCCCAAGTTTTAACGATGATCGCACCGTTGTTTTGAAAACTGTACAGAGGGACTTATATAATATGTGAGGCCCACACAGTTTTTATGTACAAGGGGATTAGGTCTTACACTCTATAAGAGGCCCAAAGATTTATTTTTGTACAAGTAGTGGGGCTTACAGCTCAAGGAGAGGCCCAAGGATTTTTGTTAAAAAGGCGACGATCGTGCCAAACTTTTTGACGGTATTGGGACTTGTTCAATACACTGAGGCCCAAATTATTTTATTTACAAAGGGGTTGGGTCTTACACTCTATTAGAGGCCCATAAGTGATTTTAAGAAAAAGAACGGGGCTTACAACTCGAGGAGAGGCCCAGTTGGTTTTGTAAAAAAGGCGACGATCGCGCCGTTGTTTTTGAAAATACAGTGGGACTTATACAATGACTGAGGCCCAAAAAGTGGTGTATTTACAAAGGGGATAGGTCTTAAACTCTAATAGAGGCCCATGAGTTTTTAAAAAAGTTTGATGAGGGTGAAAATCAAAGAAACCCTAATTTTGTTTTCCTTTAAAAGTAAATTTCTAAAGAAAATCAATAAAAAATACCAAATAAGTTTGAATAAACCACTTGTGATTTTTGTTCAAGGTTTGAAAAATGAGGTTTTAATCACAAGATGAATTAAAACTCATTTGGTTTTGATTTTCAAGATTAATATTCACTTTTAAAATGTTTAAAAACAATTAAAAATGAATTTATTCATAAAAATACCAATTATATTAAACAAAATAATATAAATTTTATTTTTTTGTGGAATAAAATATTTCAACATTTTTGTGATTTTTTTGAAAAAAGAACCAATCAAAAATAATTAAAATTGAGGGAGTTATTAATTTTTCAAATCATTAGAAATAATATGAAAAATAATAAAAAAAAAGTGAAAAAACCATTAAAAAGGGGTCTGGGGCGAGGGGGATTCGAACCCTATACCTCATAAGTGTAGTGTTCGCGCCTTACCACTGGGGTGGTGATACATCTGTGTATCAAACCCCAGCCACAAATATACAAGGCTTGCCTTGTTCTTGACCTGGCCAAGGCAAGGCAAGGCAAGGTTTTTGGTCAGAAACATGAAGGTCATAACTTCCTCATTTCTCCATGGATGGAGACAAAATTTATATGCACCTGGCCTAGAATTTCCCAAGGAATCCAATGGTGGTGGTGGTTTTTCCAGAAAATCAATCCTCCTCAAAACCCGATAGTAGTTTTGAAATAGGCCATGATTTGCATTTTCTGTGCTATCCCTTGTTATAGGCATGAATTACATGATGAATTGGTTCAAACACAACACATATGACATGTATAAGAGATGCATGAGCAATGGACCTCAAAGCAATGCATATTTTAAAGAGTTCAAGTTGAGATGATTACCTCTGTAGGAGCTTTTTTGGCAATCTGTCAAGTGCCTTATTCCAAAAATGTTTTGATGCTTTGAACACTCTCAAATGGTCCTTTAGAAGCTTTTAGGATGATTGGAATCAGCTGGAAACTTCAGGAATGGAAATTGGCCCTTTCTTGCAAAAGGGGCAAAAGTGGCCAAAATAGCAACTCTCTCAAATGGTGACTGAATCAAGACATGGCTTGGAAAATGCAAAAAGACCCTATTTTGAGGTTTTGAGAAGGGACTTTGTGATTTTGGTGTTACAAGTCACTTGTGAGAGTTTGGACAGCTTAGATATGACATATTGGATGTGTTTGGATCATGAGCTGTGATGAAATTTCTCTCTAACTCAAAAACTCAGAGTTACCTTGCTAAAGAAGGCATTTTTGCCTAGAGAAAGATATTTTGAGGAAAGCAAGTGTTGTAGTGCTTTGGTGTACTAAAATTGACCACAAATGAGCTCTATTTATAGTAGAGTAAGTTTGTTTTGGCTGTAATAGTGAATGGCAACTACAGCAGAGGTTTGGCCAATGTTGATCAACAGGAATCCAAGTCTCCTCTAGCCATTGACTAGAGGTTAGAGCACAGGCTGTTGGTTCCCTAGTTCTTGGATAAGTCTTAAATGAATTTAGTTGGACAGGGCTTAATCCATGCCACCTTGGTGCATCCATTAAATGCTCCAAACCAAAAATGGAGTCTTGTCCCTCTTTTAAGCATTTCTAGGTTTGGCATGCTACTTTTGGTTCCAAGGACTTGGGAGGCTGATGGATCAGTGTTTGTCCCTCCTTGGTCTCTCCCTGAGGTGTTCAGATGGATAGACTTGTTTGTCATTTGCACAAATTGGCCAAATCGAGCAAAATGCACAAATCTTCCTTGCCATGACAGTTTGCAGCAAGGCATATTGCCATTGTCATATCTCATGGCTCAAATGGAGTTTCATGGAGTTCTTGGCCATTTTAGAAAGCTCTCATATGATACAACATGTGTGTGATCATATTTTGTCTTGAAATTTTTTTTGATCCAAGTGAAAAATGGCCCTACATTTTGGAAAAAGTGAAACATATTCTGACTTAGTGAAAATTTCACTAAGTGTTGGAAAAAAGTGACATTTTCACTTTTTGTGATTTTGATCATTTCATAACTTAAAATCCATGAGGAATTGGAATGATCGGTAGTTGAAGCTTTTGTAGAGTGCCATGAGAGCTACAAATCCATCTTTGGATCAGCCAAAATGGTTGCTTGGATCTCAAGTTATGATCCTTGGAAGTTGGTATCCTAGCCACTTTATTCCATAACTTAGAAAATTTCTAAGTTTTTTATGGTTACCCCTTTACAAGTTATCCCAATTTTCTTGATTTTTTTGACGAATGATGATTCCAATCACACATTAACATCATTTTAAGGTTAGGGAACCATAATTGACCAAAAAATAAAAAAGTCAAACTTTGACTTTTTGTCAGATGAACTCTAAACTGTACGATCCTCTATGAAATCAAGTCCTTGACCTAAATCAAACTTGATGGAATGATTTCATAGGTGTTATAGGGTGTATTGAATCATGTCCCAAGGTTTGGGAGGATGTCCTGGTCAAAAGTCAAAGGCACAGTTGACTTTTCCCGCGAAACCCTAATTGTGGCTCTGATGAATTTGAAACTTGTTAATCAAGCTTCTTGGATCAATCCATTGTTGTAAATGGATCAATGTAGTGTTTTAGAGACCCTCAAATCATGTCTTGAGGTCTTGGCTCATGTTTTGTCCCAAAAGTCAACTTAGGGGTGAATTAGGTCAAGAAACCCTAATTCCTGATTTTTATTATATGCATCCCCTGAGGCAAAATTGACTTGATGATTGGGTTCATGATGTCCCTTGGGGCATCTTAGGTTGTGCTTTGAAGCCTTGGCTCATGCCCAGAGGAAAATTTCCATCTGGAGGCCTTGGTCGACCAAAACCCTAATTTGGTGACACTTTCGATCCTTAGGCTTAATCCACTTGGAGTGCTGCAACCTTATGCCGGATTCTTGAAGTGGGAGTCCTCTTGATCCATTGTAGATGTTTGAGAGGTTAGACAAGTTGAAGATCATGTCATTTCCTTGATTGATCCTTTGTCTAAGAGCTCTAAGAGGGCTTGAAACCCTAAGTTTGATTGTAATGGATGCTCACCCATCTTTGGGGAGACTAATGAGATATGATGGTTCATCCATATTGTGATGATGGTTTGCACAATGATGGGGAATCTTAGTGGTCAAAATTTGGGGTATGACACCCCGATCTCTTAGCATTTGTTAAAGAAAACATTTACGTGCAAGGTTAGTTTTAGATATCTTCCCTTTCCTTTCCAGCTTCATAGGATAAATAAGAAATCAGAAAGTAGCACTCAATTCCAACCATTGCGGTAAGGTGGTCGCGTCACCGACAAAAATCGTACGCTATAGAAAAATGGCAACTCTGTTGGGGAAAAATCTTTAGGATTAGAGTTCTTAAGTGGTCTAGGCTTTGCTTTGCATTTATTTCTCTGTTTATTTACTTGCTATCTCCTTTTTCTGCTATATATCATATTCTGTCACCTTACTTGATACCCATGTTTAAATTACTGTTAACTGGGAATACGATTAATACGCATGTGGAAAGTTTGAGAGAACATTAAGATAAGTGGTGGCGTCTCCAGGGAGGCTTATAGGGTGTGATTCCCGACCAATTTAACCTGGCAGTTTAGCGAATCAGTCGAGGTACCCGTGTAGGCTTGCTAATGTTGAATGACCGTTTGTCGTGAAAGCATAGTTTTCCCAGTGCGGTACCTATGACACTGAGGATTTAGTAGACATTTAACCATTTGAACCATTAGGTAGTGCGGTGACTATCGAGAATAGTTGACACGCAATACTACACTCAAAAGAGATTCATCTTAGGATATTACAGCTCTACTGAGTCAATCAGTTTACTGTTAATATCCCTAACAGGGGCCGGTGATTTTTGGAACCTCTGTTAGAACCCGTTCTACAGGTACAAAAATTGACCAATTAGTACACACCTTTGAGTATGGGTAGATCCATGGCTCCATGCTCGTGACGATGAACCCCTAAACCCATGTTTTCAAGTGTTTTTGTTTGCTGCATTCATACATTCATTAAAAAACTTTTTTTAAACAAGAAAAAAAATATTTTCTAAAAGAACTAAAACAATAATTACAAATATCAGAAAGGTTGCGTTATGGATTTCGGTAGAAGAAAAACGCACAAGTACACCTTCAAGGTTCCAAAATTGGACGATCTAAGGAAATTGGGAAGGATGATTACTAATCCCGAGGCTTTCAGAGCTAAGCACGGGGGACTGTTATCTCTTCTAAAGATCAACATGGGTGAAGGGATCCTGTCTACGCTGATTCAGTTCTACGATCTGGTTTACCACTGCTTCACTTTTCCAGATTATCAGCTCACACCAACACTGGAAGAGTACTCCCACCTAATTGATTTACCTATCACTGATCGAGATCCATTTTCTGGACTGGAAGAAATTCCAAAAGAAAAAGCCATTGCAAGAGCAATTTCTTTGGATGAGTTAGAAGTCAGGACTCATATGACCACCAAAGGAGGAATCCATGGTTTACCAGCTAAATTCCTGATGGAGAAAGCTCTATACTTTGCTAGTATAGGAAATGTAACTGCCTTCGAAGATGTCTTTGGTCTGCTCACATACAGGTTATTCCTCTTTCCCAACATTGACAACTTCGTTGACACCAATGATGTTAAGATATTCTTGATTGGAAACCCGGTACCAACCTTGTTCGCAAATGCTTACCATTCTGTACACTTAAGGAATTTGTACAGTGGAGGGATGATCACATACTGTCTACCCCTACTCTACAAATGGTTTATTTCCCACATGCCCAAGTCTGCTGCATTTTGGGATCACAAGAGTAATTTGCGATGGTCGCAGAAGATTATGTCTCTTACCAACTCAGACATAGATTGGTACAAACAAATTTACAAAGGGATAAAGATTATCGACAGATGTGAAAATTTCCACAATGTACCCCTTATTGGTACTAAAAGAGGGATCAACTATCATCCAATTCTAGCTCACCGTCAACTTGGATACCCGATGAAGAATATCCCACATAATGCTCATCTGGAAGGTCTTTTTTTCAAGGAAGGAGAAAATGACAGGGCACTGAAGAAAGAAATAGTACACGCCTGGCAACATATTCACAAGAAAGGGAGAGAATCCCTGGGAAGACCAAATTGTTCCTCTGCAGAACCTTATCTCCACTGGGTACAAACCAGAGCCATCAAGCTAAGGATTCCTTACCCTCGTCAATAAGCTTTTCCATTAAAGGAATCTGTCCTTTATTTCATGTTTGATGCGGAAAAACTCCAGATCTCTCTCAACAAAGTCCAACGAGAGAAGAACTCTTGGAAGAACAAGTACCAAATCCTTAATTTGGAATGTTCCAAGATTCAAGAACTTCAAAAGGAAAAGGATGCTCTTATTGAGATATTAGAGCAGCATGCTATGGAAAGTCAAGAGGAACGAAGGAATTTACTCACTGATTTCACTTGGTAGAGAGTCATCGACTCGACAACGGCTGAAGGAGCCCAATCAAAGAAAAGAAAAGTCCAGGAACCAGCATCTGAGCTCTCCTCAGAGAGAACTCAGGATCCATAGGCCTAATTTCCTTTCTCACACTTTGTAAAATACGGTACTTTTCCTTGTAAAATACTGTACTTTGTCGAGTTCAATAAAAGGGTCTCCCTCGCTGTATGATATTTGCAATATAAATGTTAATAGTTCTTTTGAAAACCAAAAAAACTAAATAATATATCAGTCTTTGCATATCATTCATCATTCTCACATAACACATCTTTGTCTTTGAGTCTCACATATGTGTCGCACTCTAGAGTCAAACTGTCTCATTCGTACAATACTCGGGTAGATCGACAAAAGAAAATGGACAATCTCGAGGAAGAGAACAGAGAGCTGAGAGAAGAGATCAACGCTCTAAAGGAGAGTTTGGAGAAACTCTACCATGACATGCAATCCCTAGCAGCAGTCCAGGAGCAACAACATCAAAGGACTGTAATCTCGGAGGTTACATCCACACCAGCATTTGAGATGCCTGGCAGTCATCCTCAGCACAACATGCCTAAAGGTTTCCCTTGGGGCATGCCTCACAACTGTATACCTGAAGGATACATCCCACCTGTCACTGAAGATCTGGAAGTCGTAGCAGGAACCTCCAGACCTGAACGTTACAAACTTCAGGTTACTGAAGCGCCAAGAGTTACCGCAATAATGACTAAACCATAGCTAGTGGTACACACTGTCCCGGAAGGACAGATTCTGCAGGTGATTTCTGGTGGAAACGAAGAAGTATACGAAAGGATGAATGAATTCCAGGAACAATTCTTGGAAATGCAGAAGGAACTGCATGCCATCCGCGGTCAGGACTTATTCGGAAAAGACGCCGTCGAGCTCTGTTTGGTCCCTAATGTAAAGATACCGCACAAATTCAAGGTGCCCGACTTTGAAAAATACAAAGGCAACTCTTGCCCTCAAAGTCATTTGGTGACGTACGCTCGGAAAATGTCTACCCAGACAGAAAATCAACAGCTACTGATCCATTACTTCCAAGATAGTTTAACCGGTGCCGCGCTCAAATGGTACATGGGTTTAAACTGCACCAAGATCAGTACTTTCAAAGATATCGGGGCAGCTTTCATGCAGCAGTATAAATACAATTTGGACATGGCACCAGATAGGGATCAACTCCGAGCAATGTTACAAAAGGATAAAGAAACCTTCAAAGAATATGCTCAGAGATGGCGTGAAATTGCCTCCCAGATCTGTCCTCCTCTCGAAGAAAAGGAAATGACAAAGATCTTCCTGAAAACTCTAAGCTCGTTTTATTACGACCGAATGGTTGCCAGTGCGCCCAGTGACTTCACTGAAATGGTGAACATAGGAGTACGCCTTGAAGAAGCAGTCCAAGAAGGACGATTGGTCAAAGATGCAGAGCCATCTAGCAGTACCAAAATATACGGTAGTGCTTTCCAAAAGAAGAAAGAGCAAGAGATCAGTAATATCTCTTTGGGAAAGCAAAGGCAAAGGTATCAACCGGTAGCAGCGGTACCTCCAGCTATCAACCCAGCGTCAGCTCCGACTTATCAACCTCAGATTGCTCAGAGCCAACCAGTCAACAATAGTATCAGCAAAGGCCGCAACAACCTCTTCAGCAGGCTCGCCCGCAGTACAATAACAACAATCGTACTAAACGACCATCAGGGTTCGACCCTATACCGATGTTGTACGCAGAACTATTTCCACTTTTACTGGCCAAGGGGCACGTTCAAACCAGGACTCCTCTTACGGTACCAGAAAATCCACCTTTTTGGTTCAAAGTATATCAAACTTGCCCTTACCATCAAGGAGGATCAGGACATAACATTGAGAATTGTCTCAGCTTCAAGTCTGATGTACAGAAGCTTGTCAGGAAGAGGGTTTTTATCTTTCAAAGATACTAATCCAAATGTTCATAGAAACCCATTACCGTAACACGAGAAGACCACAGTGAATTTGATAGAAGGAGAGTTTGTCAATAGTTATCAAATTTACAATGAACGCTTACTGGGAACCAACCTGGTAAAAATGCATTGCAAATAGAGCGGGTACAGACATGTACCATCTCACAACTATCACCAGTGTGATATCTTCTCCAAGGACAATAAAGGGTGTGCCATAGTACAAACATCTCTGCAAGAACAAATGGATCTGGGCTGGATTCAGGATCACAGGATTCGTGAAGTAAACATGGCCCATGCACATTCCAACATTGTTCAGAACCGTGACGTCTGTCCAATGAACGTCAATCTAGTGGCAATGCATTCAAGACAAAGTCAGTATTACAATCTGTCGTGGCACGATTACAGCACTTGCCCGATCTGCTCAAAAGACAATCAGGGATGCTCTTTTGTACAAGAGGCCCTCCAACGTCAAATGGATCTCAGATGGATCCAAGACTACCATGAAAGAAGTGATCATCAAGTCAATATGGTCCAAATCTTTGACATACACTTAATGAATACCAGTCTAGTGGAATTACATGCTAAGCAGGTCAGACTTGGTTTTCTGGCCTCACATGATTATCAAGATTGTAAAGAAGGCTGCGAAAATGACCAAGGGTGTGCGCTTGTGCAAAGGACTCTTCAACATCTCTTGGACCACCGGTGGCTTCCGATTTACCTGGATGAAGACACACAACAGATTATCATGACTGGTGGGAATCCTGGTAGACATCAAAGTTGCGATGCCCGCTCAATAGAAACAGATCTAGTAAAGATGCACAACATACAAAGCGGATATGGTCGGGTACCAACTCACAATTATGAACGCTGTGGAGTATGCTTAGAAAATAACCATGGATGCTATCTAGTTCGAGCAGCCCTCCAGCATCAGTTAGACCGAAAGGAGATTCAACCATGTTCGAATTCTGAATCAATCAACATGATACAAGATTACCTCCCTGGTCAAAACAAAAAAACTGTCATAATCTTTAATCATGGAATAACCAAGGATATTTGTGCCATAATTCCTCTGCTCAACGAGTCAAAAGTCTCTCTTGATAGTAGAAGAATTCTTAACCTAGAACCAATTGAGGCTGCCTACGACGGTCAAAAGGCCCAAAAAGCCCCATGTGGTCATCTACTTGCCAGGTCCAATACCGTACAAGTCAGAAAAGGCTACCCCATACAAGTACGGTGCAACGACCATAGAAAATGGAAAAGAAACTCCATTACCTTCCGTCGTAAACATCGCCGACATCAGTCGAGTTATCCAGAGTAGTCGGATCTTCAACATAGGAGTTGGAGAACCTACCAAAGAAAAGGAACCTCAAACCGAGGCTCCTAACCAACAAGTCGGTCAATCCAGTAATCCAGAACCTGTAAAGAATAACGATGAGATGCTGAGGCGCATCCAGAAAAGCAAGTACAACATTGTGGATCAATTGTTTCAAACTCCATCTCAAATCTCTGTACTATCTCTTCTGCTTAGTTCGGAAGCTCACAGAGAAGCTCTACAGAGAGTATTAGAATAAGACTTTATGGAACAAGATGTGACAGTAGGCCAATTTGATAGCATCATCTCCAACTTCACTTCCTGCAACAACTTGGGATTCAGTGATGAAGAACTTCCAGAGGAAGGCAAGAACCATAATATGGCACTCAATATCACAGTCAATTGCCAAGACGATACTTTAGCCAAAGTACTGGTAGACATAGGTTCATCCTTAAATGTCATGCCAAGGTCAACTTTGGTTCAACTATCTTTTCAAGGAACTCCGATGAGAGGCAGTGAGATCATCGTCAAAGCCTTTGACGGAACTAGAAAAACAGTTATCGGCGAAGTCGACCTTCCCATAACCATTGGTCCTCACACTTTCCAAGTCACTTTCCAGGTCATGGACATCCGGGAAACATACAATTATTTATTAGGAAGACCTTGGATACACGAAGCCGGGGCAGTCACTTCGACACTTCACCAGAAGCTGAAGTTCGTCAAGAACGACAAATTAGTCACGGTATGCGGAGAGCAAGCCTTAATCGTGAACAAATTATCGTCATTCACCTGTGTAGAACCAGAGGAGGTTGTTGGAACTCAGTTCCAAGCACTCTCGGTGGGCAATGAGAATCAACAAGAAAAAGGAACATCGATTTTCTCATACAAGGACGCTATCAAAATAGTGGGGAGTGGTGACATAAAAGGATGATGACAAATTATAACTCCTACTGATAACAAGACAAGAAAAGGTCTTGGTTTCTCTCCAACCTGTACTCAGATTACAAAGAAGGACAAAAGTTTTCGTCCCATTCAGGATTTCTTTCACAGCGGGGGCTTCCTCCACCCAGTATCTCAAGAAGTACACACCATCGATGGGAACGACTCTTCTGATACAGATGAGGAGTGGAAATCTTATCTCAACGATGACAGTTATGCATCTCAGGGAGAAACACACATGCCATTCTGATCTCCAAAGCAGAACCCGAGATATATACCGAGATCAGATGTCAGAATGATCTATGGAGATTGTGATCCCGAAGGATGCCGTGCTCCACCTAACTCATTAGAGGAAGACAATCTAATGAAAGATAACTTTGACTACAATTATTATGATCCCCTAGATGACTTGGCCATCTGGAAGCCATACACGGAAGACTCGGGGCAAAAGAGTCAGCCAGACAATGCCTATCAACTGAGTAATCTTGAAAAGAATACCCATGTTCCCACATAGTCATGGAATCCTTACCCAGAACATTCCGAGAATGTCCAACACCATGGTGATGAATTTTCAAAGGTTGCAAGACAAGAATTCATTAACTATGAATTTCCTGAAGTCAACGTCATTGAGGAAGATGACTCGTCTATTCCCACAGAAACCTGGGATACCTTGGGACAACCAAGCGACAAGTACGACTTTCTAGTCAAATACACTACTCCCAAAAGCTTTCGCATCAGATACGAGGACATCCAGCCAACTGGATGGGGAGATCCTCTTGAGAGTGAGAACACTATGGAAGATGCAACAGAAGAGTCCTCTTATGATAACTCTGCATGGGAAGAAGACTCCAATGATCCTACTCCACCATAAATCAGTGCCATTTCTTAAGGCAAGCCAAGAAGGGAAGTACCAGACTTTGTGATCCACAGAGGAGTTCGTCGCCATTGGGTTGCCGTCGATGTCCTGAAAGTCGTCCATAAGTCGAAGTAATTACCATCTTTTGTTTTGACCTTTCATCTTGCCCGGGTGAAATGGATGTTTTATAGGGCTCACTTTTCTGTAAATGTCCCTCTTCGCTTTGCCCAAAGTGGTAGAGTTTTGTTTTATAGGGTTGTGTTTCAAGAATCAACATATCATGAATAAATAATGTCATTTTGAATTCCCGCATTTATTGTTGTTTTCACTTTTCGTTTTCAAAAAATGGTAATTCTAAAAAACAACCCGAAATAAAAACAAGCATTTTCAGAAAATACACTGCACACACTTTTGCATTCTCTCTATATTTTCTAAAAAAAAGGAATCATCACGTCATGTAGATTGCTTATTTTAAACCCCATTGTAACATACAATCCAATGCCTTCTCCCAACTTTGAATTCCCGGTATTTGAAGCTGAAGAAGAAGAGCATGAAGAAATTCCGGAAGAGATCTCCCAACTACTCAAGCAAGAGGAAAGGTCTATTGAGCCTCACAAAGAGCCGTTGGAAACGGTCAATTTAGGTTCAGAGGAAGAAAAGAAAGAAGTTAAGATTTGAGCACTGCTCAGTCTAACTGTCAGAGAAGGCTTGATAAAACTTCTCAAAGAGTTCCCAGATGTGTTTTCTTGGTCGTATCAGGACATGCCAGGGTTGGATACCAGCATCGTGGAACATCACTTACCACTGAAAATAGAATGTCCTCTAGTAAAACAAATATTGAGAAGGACTCATCCGGATATAGCCATCAAAATTAAGGAGGAAGTGCATAAGCAAATCGATGTTGGTTTCCTTGCCACCTCAGAATATTCTCGATGGTTAACCAACATAGTGCCAGTTTCGAAAAAGGATGGAAAAGTCAGAATGTGTGTAGACTACAGAGATCTAAATAGAGCAAGTCCAAAGGATGACTTCCCTCTACTATACATAGACATGCTGGTAGATAGCACATCGAAATTCAAAGTATTCTCCTTCATGGATGGATTCTCGGGCTATAATCAAATCAAAATGGCGCCAGAAGATATGGAGAAAACTTCATTCATCACCCCACGGGGCACCTTTTGTTACAAGGTAATGTCGTTCGGTCTGAAGAATGCAGAGGCAACCTATCAAAGGGCCATGACAACTCTGTTTCACGACATGATGCACAAAGAGATTGAAGTGTACGTCGATGACATGATTTTCAAATCTTAAACAGAAGAAGAGCATGTGGAACACCTGTTGAAGTTGTTCGAGCGTCTGAGAAAATACAAACTCCGCTTGAATCCCAATAAGTGCACATTCAGTGTTCGCTCAGGAAAGCTCTTGGGATTTAACATCAGCCTAAAAGGAATTGAGGTTGATCCCGATAAGGTCAAGGCCATTCAAGAAATGCCTTCGCCCAAGACTGAAAAATAGGTCAGAGGATTTTTGGGACGGTTGAATTACATCTTAAGATTCATATCCCTCATGACTGCGACATGCGCGTCGATCTTCAAACTACTCAGAAAGAACCAAAGCTGTGTATGGACAGAAGATTGCCAAAAAGCTTTCGACATCATCAAAGAATATCTGCTGAATCCACTGATTCTATCTTCTCCAGTGGAAGAAAGACCTTTGATCATCTACTTAACAGTCCTGGAAGGCTCCAAGGGTTGTGTACTTGGCCAACAAGACAAAACAAAAAGAAAAGAGTCTGTTATTTACTACTTAAGCAAGAAATTCACGGACTGTGAAACTCGATACACTATATTTGAGAAAACTTGCTACGCTCTAGCTTGGGAAGCCAAACGTCTTCGCCAGTACATGATTTGTCACACTACTTGGTTAATCTCCAAAATGGATCCGGTCAAGTACGTCTTTGAAAAACCTGCTCTCACAGGAAGGATTGCCCGTTGGCAAATGTTGTTATCAGAATACGACATCGAGTACCATGCTCAGAAAGCCATCAAAGGAAGTATTTTAGCCGATTATTTGGCTCATCAACCGATTGATGATCAGGAATCAGTCAGATTTGACTTCCTAGTTGAAGATGTCATGTACCTAAAAATGAAAGATTGCGATGAACCGCTACCCAGCGAAGGGCCAGAACCAGGATCCCAATGGGGACTAATTTTTGACGGAGTTGTCAACATCTATGGAAACGGAATTGGGGCAATCATCGTAACACCTCTGGGTACCCATATTCCTTTCAATGCCAGACTAATGTTCAAATGCACAAACAATAAGGCCGAATACGAAGCTTGTATCATGGGTCTCGAAGAAGCTATTGACCTAAGGATAAAGAACTTGGATGTGTATGGAGACTCAGCCCTAGTTATCAATCAGATTAAAGGAGAGTGGAACACATACCAATCATGATTGATTCCTTACAAAGACTATGCGAGAAGGTTGTTACCTTTCTTCAACAGAATTGAGTTTCATCATATCCCTCATGAAGAAAATCACACGGCTGATGCATTAGCCACCCTATCATCCATGATTAGTGTGAGTCAATGGAACGACGTACCTAAGATTGGCATAATGCGCCTTGAAAGGCCCGCTTACATCTTCACAATTAAAGCAGTCATAGATGACAAACCATGGTATCATGATATTAAATACTTCCTTCAAAGACAAGAGTACCCACCTGGGGCATCAAGAAAAGATAGGAAGACTCTCAGAAGATTGGCTGGCAACTTCTTCCTGAATGGTGATACACTCTATAAGAGAAACTTTGACATGGTTTTGCTCAGATATGTAGACAGACAAGAAGCAAACATGTTAATGAAAGAAATTCATGAAGGATCCTTTGGCACTCATGCCAATGGACATACAATGGGAAGGAAAATTCTGAGAGCAGGATATTATTGGCTGACAATGGAATCCGATTGCTACATGTACATGAGGAGGTGTCACAAGTGTCAGATATATGCAGGCAAAATCCATGTACCACCAACGTATCTCAAAGTTCTTTCTTCTCCATGGCCTTTCTCTATATGGGGAATCGACATGATTGGCATGATTGAACCCAAAGCCTCGAACGGACATCGGTTCATCCTAGTAGCCATTGACTATTTCACCAAGTGGGTCGAAGCAGTATCATATACTAATGTGACCCGACACGTGGTAGTCTGGTTCATCAAGAACAATCTCATCTGTCGTTATGGTGTTCCAAGCCATATCATTATTGATAATGGATCCAACTTGAACAACAAGATGATGAAAGAGTTATGTGCTGAGTTCAAGATCGAACACCATAACTCATCTCCCTACCGACCTAAAATGAATGGAGTGGTAGAAGCGGCTAACAAGAATATCAAGAAAATCGTTCAGAAGATGGTTATAACCTACAAAGACTGGCACGAGATACTACCTTTCGCTCTTCACGGTTATCGCACATCTGTTCGCACTTCAACAGGGGCAACCCCTTTCTCTCTAATATATGGCATGGAAGCAGTGCTCCCCATAGAAGTAGAGATCCCATCAATGAGAGTATTGATGGAAGCCAAGCTAATGAAAGCTGAATGGTGTCAAAGTAGATACAATGAACTAAACCTAATCGAAGAAAAGAGAATGATGGATTTATGCCATGGTCAGTTATATCGACAAAGGATGAAGAAAGCGTTCGACAAAAAGGTCCGACCTCGTGTCTTCAGAGAAGGAGACCTTGTACTCAAGAAGATATAATCATTTCTCACTGATTCCAGGGGAAAATGAACTCTGAATTACGATGGCCCTATGTTGTTAAGAAAGCCTTCTCAGGCGGTGCCTTGAGACTCGCAACCATGGATGGAGAGGAGTTTACCTACCCCACAAATGTGGATGTAGTCAAGAAATACTTTGCCTAAATAAATAAATAAAAAAAAACATCTCGGTGGATTGAAAACCCGAAAGGGCAGTCCAGGAAAAAATTAGAGACATAACCAATAATCATCCCGATAGATTGAAAACCTGAAAGGGAAATCTAGGCAAAAATTAGGGATTCATGGCAAGTAACTATATCCGACAAGTTTGGCTCCTCAAAGGCAACGTCGTCCGTCAGGAAAACCTCAGTCAAGGTCACCTTCGACAGAAGGTCAGAATGTCCAGAATTCAAAGTTGGTGGGAGGATAACAGTCGTTATGTTCAATGTAGCCTCTTTCCCTTTAAATTACAATTTTCTAAACTTTGTAATTCTCTATGGGATCACGTGTTCGGTTGATAACCATTCTATCAATAAAATTTGAGCCCGTGTGCCTTTTATTTACAATCCCCATTCATTTTGCTTTATAGAATGACATTTTAAATATGATTAACGATTCTTGAAACAAAAATGAATTTACTTTTTCAAAACAGGAAGTTCAAGTTTTACTTTTAAAACAAAGATGGTAATTTCCTTCCGGTCAATGAGCGCAAAAAGGAATATCGATTGCTTCTCCGGTAGTGATCGAATTTCAAAATGCCGAATCAAAGTACTTCCTTAATAAAGGATCAACTACTTCAGACGAAATGATCCATCTATCATCCCCGGCGGAGTTCTTATCTCTGAAAACCAATTGATGGTTTTTCTCCCCAGTAGGGTCCACCTCTAAAAAACAAGGACGGATGTCCATCCCTAGCAGGTTTATACTTCCGGAAGGAATCCCTATTCCCGAGCAAAAGTACAACTTTCAAAATCTCCAGTGATATCCCAATCTCCCAGAATAGCCGAGTATCCAGTTGTATACCTCGCCAGTCTATATGTCATGTTTGTTTTGTCAGCATAAACATACATACATCATGCATAATTGATTCGTATTCATGCATATGTTACATCAATATCAGTTTGGTCATATTCATCCCCGAGTGATAAACGTCTTATCTTTGATAGAGTTGTCAGTTTTCTTTTCCTCGTCCGAAAATATAACGTCTAAACAATCTCTCTCCAGTATATTCCTGGATTGAAATCGTTCCTCAACCACTTTGATAACTTGAACCTCTGAAAGACAAGAAACCATTTGGTTAGACACCTATGGAACATCACTCTTCACCATCGAAGATGATATTTTGCCTTCCCGAATTGAAGAAAATCCCCAGGGAAAGCCTCTCAACAAAAGACTCTTGGCAATACGGCAGTTTCTCCCTGAAAAATTTGCTGTCAATGAAGCCATCAGCACCTCAAAATTAGATTACATCACATGGCATTTCTCTGTAAAAAGGTCTTGAAGAAAAGTATGATGTAATATCCCCAAGCAACAAGCAATCTCTCAAGAGACTTGCTTTCCCCAGTAGGTCGACAAATGGCATCTTCGACAGAGAAGTTTGCACACCTCTACAATTCAGACAAATGGTTCTCCCTAGTAAGTCTGATATCAAATCTTTTTTCCACAAAATGGCGTCTCTCTAGTAAAAACTCGTTGAGAAGTTTGACGAGGACCACTACAAATAGTGTTCCTTGTCAAGAAAAAAACTCGACAAGAAGAAACTGAGACCAGTTCCATGGCTGAAGACCAGGATTGAGGGGAGGTTTATTTCAAAAGAAACTGAGACTAGTTCCATGGAAGAAGACTAGGACCGAGGGGAGGTTTGTTTCAAAAGAAACTGAGACCAGTTCTGTGGCTGAAGACCAGGATCGAAGGGAGGTTTATTTCAAAAGAAACTAAGACCAGTTATGTGGCTGAAGACCAGGATCGAGGGGAAGTTTTACCGCTTTTCTAAGTAGCACTGCTTAGCAAAAGAAGATGGATGAGCAAGTCGCTACCATTCATAACCACAATCAAAATTTTGGGTATCCGATATTTAATCCTCTTTTACCTCGAATGTCCGAACGTCTTTGCCATTCATACCTTCAGGTCCAAGAAGATTAAATATAGGCATATATCATACCCCAAATCTTGACCACAAGATTTCCCATCATTGTGCAAATCATCACCACAATATGGATGTACCTTCATGCCTCATCAATCCTGTAACACCCCATTTCTACCCGGCGGATAAGTAATAAAATCAGAGTTTTCATTTCCAAAAATTCTTCAACATAAACAGGATGTCACATTTTCAACAGAAAACAACTTCATATTAATCACAAATAATTCAGATACATAACACTGATTCGGAAGAACTGATAACAACCTTGTATTTTCCTTTTGAAAACAAAACAACTTTTATTAATAAGCGGCTTCACATAATTCAACTTATAATGACATAATCTCATGTCCAACTCAAAACAACTTTGAAACAACAATTCTTTAATAACAACAATTTAAGATTCAACTACTAAGACAATAACAACAAATAAACAACAATCGTTCATCCCCCCGAGTGCTACGTATCAGAGCAAGACCAACTCGAGCTAACGGCATCTAAGACTTCACATTATACCTCAACTTCTGCAGCTATTCATGAGTACCTGCTCAATTACCCATAATAGGTAACATCATTACAGAAGGGGTGAGATATCAAATATTATAAACAAAATATGATAATTAATATGCTAGATTAGAATCATACGAATTTCACCGCTTCATACAACAGTCATGCAACAACTAGAAATAAACAACTTAATAGCAACCACCACTTATAACACCCAGCAACTCATAACCACAACTTGTATCGACAGCAACTTATAGTAATAACAACATATAACAACAACTTATATAAAAGATGCAAATTATAGTAAGAACGACATATATAACAACAGCTCACGACATTAGTAATTTATATCAAGCAACAAGACATAGCAATAACAACTTATAACAAGCAACAACTTCACAACAACGGCAACTTCACAACAACAACGAATCAAGAATGACAGCAACTTCACAACGACTCAAAATGTGACACAACTATGCACATGCATGTGGTACCATCGGAGTAAAACTCCCAACTTAAACATATGCCAGGTTATCGAGGCATTTCAACAAGGCATAAGCCTTCAACGTGGTGCCATCAAGGCCAACTTAATCAATGCCATCAAGGCCAACTTAATCAATGCCATCAAGGCCAACTTAATCAATACCATCAAGGCCAACGTGGTGTAAGCATACAGCCCCGACTCATGAATGCAATGTATGCGACAATTATCAAAGGCATACAATCAACTACATCATCAACAAGAACAACCAGAACAACAACAACGAAAACAACAACTCAAACATGTATCAATAGCATCAACTTAATCCAACATTGGTCATTCGACCTACAACTTAATCAACAACAACACAACTCAAACAACATTGGTCATTCGACCTACAACTTAATCAACAACAACACAACTCAACAACTTCCACAACATAATCAACTTACACAACATAGCAACTTTTCCGACGTAAACAACTTATATCAACGTTGGCTTATCAAGCCTACAACTAACAATTCGCCCGTGTATCGGAACGAAACAACAAAGTCAGTTGTACCTGAGATTCCACTTTTTCAACATAATTTCAACAAAACAATTCAACAAAAGTCACCTACTAATTTACCCGACTTACCCCGACAATTTTCGTTAAATTCCGGGCAACTAAATTTTCCGACTAAATCGGCTAAACCGACTGAAACTACACTGTTTTTAACTTCTGCTACTACTACCAGTTTATTACCAAATTATGTTTTCTGATTAATTCCAAGCTTCTGTCATGAGTTGTTATTAACCTGCTACTAAATTACCTTCACTGTTAATATTGATTTATGTCAAACTACTAGCCCCTGCTATTCACAAATTCTGCTATCACTACCAACCTTGTCTCTTCACTGCTACCAAAATGCATACTGCTACTAAATTAATTAAACTAGTACTCTGCTACATTACTTGAACAACTTTGTTTAACCACAAATTATTTTTGGGACACCATTGCTACTAAAATATGCTACTGCTAATTATAAATGTTATACCTTATATAGTCTCATTTTCTACTACATATACACCACCTGCCATTTAATTATTAAGACTAACTCTTAGACTAGTAGAATACTTCTAATTCTAGAACTCCCAAAATTATCTTATTAATAATACCAAACCATTATTATCATTACTAGTATATAGTTCATAGGTGCTACTAAAATATATGTAACTCCCAAGTAATACTGATATAAACATCTCACTTTCAAGTAATGATACTGTATCTAACTTCTAAGTGATGTACGCTACAGTTTTCCACCCACACACCAAGCAAAAAAATCCAAAGAACCCAAAAGGCAATAGGAGGCGCCCACCCCCACCTCGTGAGGCCCCCGCCTCAAACCTATATATATATATTTCTATTCAAGACATAGGACGCCCACCTCAATACTTGGAGAAGACCGCCCCCTCCCCTTTATGCCAATGGAGGCGTCCGCCTCCCAACTTGTGGGGCCCTCCTCCTTCTCTTTCAATTACTTGAGACGCACGTCCTTATCATTTCCGGATTAAACTCACAACGCCATTTTAACTTCAACCCAGATTTTCTTCATATTCGATTCATAGTTTCAATTCCCAGAGATTTACCATAAATGTTACGATTTATTTTCATCGTAAACGCAAAACTCACAGCACAATCAATCGATCGCAGAACAACAGAATTTCATAGCAATAATTTCAGAATTCTACACACAACAAACACATCTAGCAGCAATTTTAGACAATCCAAACCCCACATGTCAATCATCATAACCCGGTTATAATAGTCGAACCCACCCTTACCTGGATTTTAACGGCAGTTCGAATTCTCCGGTTCCGGCTGCGCACTTCTCGTAATTCCTCTTCTCCAATCGTGTGCTTCCAACCCTCGTTCTGTCTCTGTAACTTCCCTTTTTCTCATTTTCTTACAGCCACTTCTTTTCTCTTTTCTTTACAAACCCTTATTTTATTATAATAATACCAATTAATCTAACTAATCCATTGGGCTTACTATTCATACCTCCTTATTTGCTAATCCCGACAAAAACCAAGCCCATTACCCAACATGCTCCAATAATCCATAATATCACTTATAATATTATTTCTTCGACTTTCCGATTAATATTCCGACTTAACGACTTAATTCTTCGAAACACAAAATTGACCGAAATAATAATTCGCGACCAACTACTTACTCCCGGCTTAATAGATTGATTCCGATTATCAACCAAATGGTCCAACAATTCAAATTAGTTAATTAAATAAGATAGTCCAATAAATAAATAATATTATTCTTAATATTATTCCTCCGATTTAACCGACTAAAATCCGACTTTAACTTAATAATCCCAATACGCCTCTTAAAATAATACCGACAAATCCAACTACTCCGATTAATTCTCAACTTCGTCTATTTCCAACAATTAAACCCTTTACTAATTTAATTAACTAATTAATTAAATTCGGGGCGTTACAAATCCTTTCAAAGATTGTTGAGCATTCACTACAATTAAGGATTAGGGTTTTGAGCCCTCTCAGAGTACTAAGACAAAGGATCAATCAAGAATGGACATGATCCTCAACTTGTCAAGTCTCTCAAACATCCAAAAAGGATCAAGAGGTCTCCCATATCAAGAATCAAGCACAAGAGTGCAACATTTCAAATGGATTAAGCCTCAAGATCATCAGTGTCACCAAATTAGGGTTTTGGTCGACCAAGGCCTCCAGAGAGAAATTTTAATCTGGGGATGAGCCAATACTTCAAAACATGATCCAATAAGCTCAAAAGGACCTCATGGACCCAATCATAGAGTTAAAATAGCTTCAGGGGATGCATTCATTAAAATTCAGAAATTAGGGTTTCTTGACCTAATTCACCCCTAAGTTGACTTTTGGAGCAATGCATGATTCAAGACCTCTAGAAGTGTTTTGAAGACCTCCAATACATCATATTGATCCATTTACAAGATTGGATTGACCCAAAGAACGTGGTTCATAAGCAATACAAGGGTTTTTGATGAAAAAAGTCAACTGTACCTTTGACTTTTGACCAAGACATGATCCCAAACCTTGGGATATGATTCAAGACACTCTAAAACACCTATGGAACCCATCCATTAGGTTTGAATTAGGTCAAGGACTTGATTTCATAGAGGATCACAAAGTTTGAAATTCATCTGACAAAAAGTCAACTGTACCAAAAAACCAAGTTTGAGTTTTTGAATTTCTTGACAAACAAGGCTTCCCTAAGTCAAAAACAATGTTAACTTATGGTTTGGACCATCATCCATCAAGAAAAATCAAGAAAAGTAGGGTTACTTGCAAAAGGGGCAACCATAAGAAACTTGAAATTTCACTAAGTCCGGAAAAACAAGTGATTTATACCCAACTTTGCAAGACCATAACTTGTGATCCAAGCAACCTTTTTCTTCCATCCAAAGCTCAAATGAAAGCTCTCATTACATACTTCAAGATTGTCAACTACATCAGATTCCAAATCTTTATGGATTTTGAGTTATGGATTGATCAAAATCACAAAAATATGAAAATGACAATTTTTCCAACACTTTGTGAAATTCTGGACAGAATCTGTTTTGCATTTTCACCAACTTTGAGGCCATTTTTCACAATGATCCATGATGATTCAAAACCAAATTTGGACATCAAAGTTAAAGTAGGATATACAAGCTTTCCAAAGAGTACAAGAACTCCTATTAATTTAACTTAAGCAAGAAGTTACAAGCATTGAAACATGCCTTGCTCAAACTGATTTCCAAGAAAGATTTTGTGCATTACTTGTGGCACACGATTCTTGAGTCCAATTTTAGTGACTATGCAAAACTGATCCTCATCCAAATTCAACAAGAATCTTAGTCAATCATGAAGAACCTGCAAACTTGGACCCTAAGGCAAGGATTATATCCTTTCGCATGTGATCATTCAAGTTTGTCAATCCAAAAATCAAGTTTTGTCATTTGGCATTGATGTGGAACATAGAACTATCATGAACCAAGCCATATCAGTCGAATTGAGTCAAGGTTGACTCAAAATTCATAAGACCTAAAGCTACCAAGACCAGCTCAAGTCAATGGCTAAGAGGAGACTTGGTACCTTGGCATTTAAGAAAGTGATACATGGGCATATCCATTGGATAATAGAGTGAACCAGTTACCATCACTATTCCTCTAAAAAAAAAACTTCCTCTACTATAAATAGAGGTCATTTCTGATGTTTCAAACCACACCAAAACAATACCAAAGCCTTGTTTTCTCACTCTCCCTCTCTAACTTCAATTTCAAGTCACAATGGAGCAATTTGGGGATTCTTGAAACCAGAGCAAAAACCACTCAAATAACTATCCAAACACATCATAAATCATCTATTGGAGGTGTTCAAACCTTCATCCTCATTGTACAACACCAAAATAAAAAAGTCAACCTCCAAAACCACAAATTTTGACTTTTCTGCATTTTTCAAGCTATGTCTTAATCCAATCACTTTCAAAGCCAAGTAACCCTTCAAATACTCTCCAAATATCATCCTTAAGATGTTCCAACAGGTTTCCTTTAACTGTAACACCATTTGAGTGAGTTACCATTTTGGTCACTTTTGCAACTTTGCAAAAAAGGGCCAGTTCTTGTTCCTAAGGTTTCCAGCTGGTTTTGATCATCCTAAAAGCTTCTAAGGGATCTATCAAGAGTGTATAAGGCATTAGATTACTTATAGCACAAGTATTTTGAAAGATAGCACAAGGAGCTTCAAGAGGTAAGTGCATAACAACTTGAACTCTTTAAAATATGCATTGCTTTGATGTCCATTGATCATGAACATGTCATACATATCATATGTGTTGTGTTTGAACCAATTTATCATGCTATTATTGCTTGTATGAAGTGGTAGCATATAACTTGCAAATTTTGTCCTATTTTGAAACCACTGTCGGGTTTTAAAATGTAGGCATCTTTAGAAAATTCTAAGACCACCATTGGATTCCTAATGAAATTCTAGGTAGGATCCATCTAAATTTCATCCATTTTCATGGAGAAATGAAGAAGTTATGGCCTTCTTGCAAATTCCCCAAAATCTGGTTTTTGACCTTGGCCTGACCTAGAATTTAGGTCACCCTTATATGCATATGGGGTGGTTTTGATACACGGATGTATCACCATCCCAGTGGTAGCAGCGTGTGTTTGTTTGGTTAGAGGGCGTGGGTTCAACACCCACCCAGACCATTTTTGATTCCCTCTCCTTTTTTTGCTATTTTTCTCATTTTTCATTATTTTCTTAATTAATCTCAAAATTAATTTCTCCTTCAATTTTAATTATTTTTTATTGGTTCTTTTTTTGAAAATTCACAAAAATGTTGAAATATTTTAATCCAGAAAAAAATCAAATTTATATTATTTATTTAATATAGCTTGAATTTTTGTAATTAATTTCATTTTATTTGTTTTCAAACATTCTTAAAATGAGATTTCCACCTTGAATTTTCAAATTCAATTGGATTCCAAGCTTTTAAATGATTAAACATGATTTTTCAAAACATTGTTCAAAGTTGACAACTTGTTTTTAAATATATTTTATATTTTATATCATTTATTATTTATTTTTCTTTGAAAAATTATATCTTTAAAGAAATTAAGGTTTTCTCTTGATTTTTCTTTCTTTAAAATCATTTTTGGGCCTCTAATAGAGTGTAAGACTCATCCCCTTTTTAAATATACATTTTGGGCCTCAGTCATTGTATAAGTCCCGGTACGATTATCAAAATAAACGGTACGATTGCTGTTTTCCATCTGGGCATCTCCTTGAGTTGTAAGCCCTATCTGTTATATAAATATAAACTTTTTGGGCCTCTATTAGAGTGTAAGACCCATCCCTCTTGTACATAAATAATTTTGGGGCTCAGTCATTGTATAAGTCCCTCTATGGTTTTCAAAATCATGGCGCGATCGTCGCCTTTTCAAATAAAACTTCTGGGCCTCTCCTTGAGTATTAGTCCCATTTTTATTTCTTCAAAACAATTTTGGGCATCTAATAGAGTGTAAGACCCAAACCCCTATTTGTTCACAAACAATTTTGGGCCTCTACTATAGTATAAGTCTCACAACGTCTTTCGGTATCGCAGTGCGATCAATATTTTCAAATAAGACATATGGGCCTTAGTCATTGTATAAGCCCCAAACTTTCTTTTTAAACAAAACTTCTTTTAATTCAAATTCAAATTCAAAGTTTCCTCAAACCTTTCTTCAGTTTCTTGAAACCCTAATCAAGCATACAGTTGTAGTTGGTACTATAGATCACAATACACTTGGGCTTCTTCTCAACAGGTAAGTCCCAACATCTTTTTCAGTGCATATTTCTTATTTATATATCTGTCAATATAATTGTCTGTATATACTTGTGCATATCTTGTTTAGAGTTTTCCCCAACAGTTAGGCCTATGTTTAGGTTAAACCAGAGGTTACTTTACAACATAGTCAAAACTAGTTCCCTCATAGGAAATTCCCTATACAGTCTTGCCTCCTCTTAGGCTTATACAATATGGAACAGAGAAAGGAATAATTCCCGGTGAAACTTTTCTCAAGACTGTCAAACTTAGAAATAAATGTGTATACAAGAAATTCATTTCCCCAAAGAGGACTAATTCCCGGTGAAACCTCTTTTGAATTTATTCAAACCTTAGAACTGTTCAACAAAGAAAGGATTAATTCCCGGTGAAACCTTTATTGAATTTTTCTTAGGTTTGGACCCACAGGCTTCTTAAAAGCATCCACAGCCTCCTCTTGGGCTTAGTACAAGGACCCACAAGCTTCTTAGAAGTTCCCCTGGCCTTCTCTTGGGCTTAGTACAAGGACCCAAAGGCTTCCCAAAAGCATAGGATAGAATTTAGTCATCTCTACTAGTTCAATCCTCAGGAGAGTAAGATTTCCAAAACATCAAACCATTTTTAGGATTGTTCTTCATCCATTAAACCCTCAGCCTCCTCTTGGGCTTCATACAAGCAGACTTGGACAGTCTCAGCCTCATATTGGACATCATACAAAGATCATTCCCCAGCTAAGAGCCAACCTCTTTATGTAAATAGACTTGGAAAGTCTCATCTCCTCTTAGGTCACATAGAAACCCTCAAGTTTCCCAAAAGCACAGGAAAAACCTTGATCATTTCATCAATATACTAATCTCCAGCAAAGTTGAAACCTCATAGGTTTTCAAACTCATCTTTAAACCCATCTGACCCCCCAACAAGGCTTAAGCTTTCATTTTAAGAAATCTTCGCCAGGGTCAATTTACCATTAATAAATCCCTCAAGAGAATCAGAGCCTCATGGCATTTGATATCTCAACTTTTCCCTGATTCCCAGAAAGAGAAAAACCCTTGGATTCCCTAACATAATTTAGACCTGCTCCTGGATTATTACAAATCCTCAGCAAGAGATAGCCTCCTCTTAGGCTTCATATAAGAATTTCCCCCAGTGGAGTCAATCAGCCTCAATCTTGGGCTTTGTACAAGACAGATAAAACCTTCTCCAGTAGAGTCAGTTTCTTTTAGCTTCAACCTTGGGCTTTGATCAAGGCACACAAAAATTCAACATCCCCTCAGATGAGACCATGAGTCCACTCTGTAGGAGGACATTTCCTCTATACATCACATCTAAAAAACAAACAATCAAAACCTTTTGACCAGATAATTGCTGTAAGTGGCACACTTGTTGATTCAAAATCCAAGCTGGAGTCCTTCCTTTATCCTGGCTAAAATTCATCTTTCATCTAGCAGCTATAAGTGGCAAGCCTCTGGATCCCTAACATCCAAGCCAATGTCCCTCTCTTAGCATGAAAGATTCATAAGGAAAAAGTGGCATTGCTCTACACTGAGTTAAAGCTTTATTCCTTCATGACATCCCTCTTATAAAGGAAATTATGGCATTGTTGGATTCACATATCCCAGTTAAAGTAATTTCCTTTATAATCAATTTCTCAACATTTGTGATGAATAGGTGAGATGTTCTCCCTTTAGCGATGACAAATTCTCTCTCAGTCACCCCTTTAGCTTCAATCTTGGGCTTTGAACAAGACACAAATACTCAAATAGCTTTAATCTTGGGCTTTAAACAAGACACCAAACATTTTCCTCCCATAGAATAGGAGGAACTACAATTGCTCTGATTTCCCATATCTCTTTATGGGAATACGTAGGCATAAGATTGCAAAATCTTAGCGATCACGCAAATCAAAAACTTTAGGTCCAGTGCCTTCCCAAAAACAACAGAAAACCCGAAAACCATAAAAACATTCTCTCAATTCTCCCAAAGGAGAAACTTTTCCCAAGCCACAGCAGATAAACACAAGAAAGCATTTTAAATCAAAAGAGAAACATGCAATAACAGGCCTATGGATAACCATATATACACTGGGTGTTAATAGCTTCCCTTTGTATAACCCGACCCCGTTCCCCGATCTCTTAGCATTTGTTAAAGAAAAAATTTGCGTGCAAGGTTAGTTTTAGATATCTTCCCTTTCCTTTCCAACTTCATAGGATAAATAAGAAATCAGAAAGTAGCACCCAATTCCAACCATTGCGGTAAGGTGGCCGCGTGACCAACAAAAATCGCACGCTACAAGATGCCAATGGAGATTGGACTTTAAATTACTGAGAATGCCAATAACCATTGGACTTTGACTTGCAGAGAATTATCAGATCTAACCTTTGAGGAAGATAACCCTGACTTCTCACCGTCTTCAAACTGATTGGGGATATTTCATCATCTCACGCTGCTGGGAATGAAGAATCCTCCTACACTGTTGGTGATAAGAAAATCTTCATAAAGAACCATTCTTTACTCGATGATGATTCTCTGCTTGGGGAAGAATAGAACTTTCAATACCTTACTAGGAAAAACTACCTTCTGACACCTTGCTGAGGAATAGAAACCCCATACTGGGAACCACTTTGGCGCTTCATGCTTCTAGTGATCAACTGCATGCTGATTATCATGAATGAACAACGGTTCCTTTAATTCTCAAGTTGTCTCAGACCACCAGGTCTATTGGAAGAAATCATCTCAAGAGGATTTTATAGAAAACCTGGCATTCAAAATTCCCCAGGGTCTTCAAACTCTTGGAGAGATTTATCGGATCCCGACGTAATTGTCCCCAACTGCATAATCCATGAAGGAATCTGCCTCGAGAGAATTTGTAGTGACTTGAGATATACCCGCCCCAATATTCTGAACCTTGAAGAGGTGCTTCTGATTAACCGTTTTCTGGAGAGGATAACTTCTCGTGCTCTTGAGGTGACATGCCTCAGTACGAGCCTTGAAGAGATTTTTCCCCTGACTGACTGATCTTTGAGGGAACACTCCAGACTAACTGCTCTTGGAGAGATTTTTTTGAATCTTGACTTGATTGCCTCAGTTTGGCTGAACTTTTGAAGAGATTTCTCGACGCGAATGCCTCGGTTCGGCTACATCTTAACACGACTTGCTGGGAAAGCTTCTGTTCAACATAGTTTCTTGGCAAAGTGCCCCTAGATATGACTGTCCTTCAGAATTTTCAGGCATTTCCTTTTGGCATGATCAAGTTTCTCGGCTGATGCTCATTATGTAAGCTTCCTTTATGCTTAAGCACATGTATGCGAGCAGAAAACATTTGTTCGGAGAATGATAATTCTAATGCAACGTACATGTTAATCTTGAATTTTTTATTGACAAGATGTCGCCAAACCCTGTGAATGAATCACTAGTTAGGATGCGACATTGATTTTTGAATGGAAGATATTATGCATATGCAATACCAACAAAAATATTATTAGCGCAACTCATGGGAGTCAGGAACGCTATCTTGCTGAAGTACGCCTTCAGAATAAACCCTGCTTCAATTAGGACTTTTAAGGGTTATAACGTGGCCTAGTTCACGGTTTCAGAAAAAAGGATTTATGGCTCAAAATTTGTTTGTACCCACCCATTCTCCTTGATGTTCTCCAGTCCTACGTTCAGTTAGTTAGGCACAAGCGCTCACCTTTCAAAAGGTTTTGTGAGGAGTGACAGTTAATGGACCCATGAGGTTTTCGAAGTGGCTGTCACCCTTTGGTGTCGGTTGTCACACGACTTGCTCTTGCTCGAGGATTTTTCTTTTGTAATCCATTTTGCTTTTCACTTTTCGTTCTTTTATTTTTCCCTAATTTTTGTATGGACTGATTCTTTTGAATTTTTTCGATTTTGAAGTCCAGCAGGATGCCCTAACTTTTGCCTAAGTCATTTGTTTTCAATCTTTCGACTTAGCGGGCTTTCTTTCTTTTTTATTTTTATTCTTTTATTTTGAACAAATCGTGTGACACTGGTTGTCTTGATTTCTCCGAAAGGGTTGTGACTGCCTCATTCCTTGCAGTGAGGGATAACCATTGTGGTTTCATGTCCCTTGATCTCCTGATGTGTGAGGGATAAAAAGTAATGGATCCTTAGATGTCCACTCCTTTTGAAATTTGGACGCGTGGTCAAATTAACTAAAGGATACCCTGCCATGGGTTAAAGTTGTGAGGATTTTTTGAAAGAAAAGAAACTCCTACTTCTAGGCTCAAATGGGTTGATGAGGGTCTATCTCCCTTATATCTCTGGTGTTTAGGGATTTGAAGCAATGCATGTACATCATCAGCAAGGTTTTATCCCAAAAGCATACAATCGGAAGTTTGCGTATTTACTTCATCATCCTCCCTCCAAGAGTTTAAGCAAGAAAGTTGGTATTGCAATGCATAAAAACATTTATATGAGTGAATAAGAATGAATTACTTTAAGAAAAACATATTCATTGCATTAGGATCATCATTCGAAACAAACAAGTTTTTACATGCAAACAGAGCATTAACAAACAAGGAAAAGTACAAATGAAAATGCAGTAAAGAAGCTGAAGATTGCCATTGTTGAGGAAGCCTGATTCCGTCTGGACTTATTGCTTGTGACGATGCCCTTGCAGTCTGAGTGCTCACTTGAGAGGCTTTAGTTAATCTGCAGATCGTCTGCAGTGAATACGATGACCTCTGAGTCGACCATATCTTGCACCTTGTGCTTGAACACGTTGCAATTTTCAATTGAATGGCCCGGTGTTTCCTAGTGATACTCACATCTAGAAACCATGTCATAACCAGGAGGGATAGGGTCTGGGATAGGCTTGGCCTCCCTTAGTTGAACTAGAGAACCTTCAAGCAGACGAGCAAGAAGCTGACTGTGAGGAATAAGAATTGGATCAAACCTTCTCTCACGCCTTCTTGCTCTCTATTATCTCTGTTGCTGATAAGTCTGTTGCCAAGGAGCACAAGGTTATTGGTACTGAACAGGTTGTTGAGCAGTTCGAATAGATAGAGCAATAGTTTCTCCATCCTTCCTCTTGGGGAACCTAGCATAAGGTTTCTTTGCGTCTTCAGAGGAACCAACAACATCTTGAATCTTCCCCATTTTGATGTCCTTTTCGACTCTTTCTCCAGACATTACCAGATCTGAGAAACCGACATAAGCACTACCAACCAACCTGTCGTAGTAGGGACCTTGCAAAGTGTTCATGAACATGTCCACAAGCTCTCTTTCCAACATAGGAGGTTGAACTCGGGCAGCCAATTCACGCCACCTCTGGGCGTACTCTTTGAAGCTTTCGTTTTGTCCTTGTGTAAGACCCTGCAGCTGAGTCTTGTTAGGAGCCATGTATGTGTTAAACTGGTAATGCTTGACGAAAGCTTCTGCCAAATCCTTCCAGCTACAGACATGAGTCCTCTCTAGTTGCATATACCACTCTAAGGATGCCCCAGCTAGGCTGTCCTGAAAGAAATGCATCAGCCGCTTCTCATCATCCGAATACGCATACATTTTTCTGAAGTATGCCCTATTGTGAGTCTTAGGACAGGTGGTTCCATTGTACTTGTCAAAAACAGGCACCCTGAACTTTGGAGGGATTTTCACACCCGGGACCAAACCCAAGTCAGCCATGTCCATACCCAAAGTCTTTGAGTTCTCAAAAACCTCCATTCTCTCTTCGAGCATACGAAACTTCTTTTACGCCTCGGTAGGAAAACTCATCTCAGTATCGTAAAACTGTTCATACTGATTGTCCACCTGCAGTCGAGGAACAGGAATTTCAGCAGTCCTTCTCCTTGGTTGACCCCTATGAGGGGGTGGAAGAAGCTCAATACGCAGAGGATTCACATCTCCGCCCGGAGGATTACCACTAACAACATTCCCATTACCAGCCTCTGGGATAACAACAACAACCCTGTGGATCAGCGACCTTAATTCCTCTTGACGCTGAGCCATACCTTGCATCACTTCTATGAATTGTCCCATACGAGTCTGGACTTCTGACAATTTTTATTGTACCTGATCCATGATCCGCCTCTGGTTGCTTCGAGTTGCATAGCGGTGAGAAGTCAGGTTTGCCTTTCCGAAGAGAATACCAATTCAGAATAAGAATCCTTATCCTTGAATACTTGTTATGAATGCATGCCTGCATGAGCGTATGAAAATGCCATGTTCGATTATTTCCAAGGAATTTACCTGCTTTGATTCAAGTTTTTCATAGAAGAACCACAAGAAATGGATGGACAACTCAACTACGAGACCCAAAGTTAAGATCCTCGGAAATAAAAGAGCATGTATGTAAGAATGCAAACATGCTATGATGATATGGATGCAGAGACATGGGATCAAAGCTTCCATAAATTCTAGATAACTGCTGTGCTACTGACGGAATAAGTTCAAAACTCTGGTCTGATGAGAAAACCAGAATATCTAGAATACCCAAATAATTAGAATACCAAACTGATAAGTCCACACTGATGAGAAAACCAGAATATCGGGTAGGATGAAGGTTACAGTTTCCTGCAAAACCCAATCCCCTCTCACATGTGGGTTCTAGTCTTGGACAGAGGTATCCTAGCAGGTCCTCAGTATCACGGAATCTCAGGTCGAGAAATGATGATACGTTCACCATTTCTGGTTTGGCATCATCATCAATCAAGGAGGCCTCAATCGATTTCCAATGAACGGTCTCCAGAGTCATAAGCTCTCTAAGTCAACACCCTATCATCTGCACCACACGTGCAAGATAGAACAGCTCCAAAGAAAACCTTGTCTGAATGTGGATTTCGTGTCAACTAAACGTGGCCAGATGCCATGCAAGCCACACTACTCTCCACTCTAATCCTAAGTGTATACTCAAGCCTGGGTAGTGGGCTTATCTCTCAAGGAACCAACCCACCCAACAGCACAACAGTAGCAACATAATAGGATAGCAATAATCAAATGCAAATAATGCAGTGAAATACAATAATATACAACAGATAATGTACAACAGATACAACATATGCACAAAAATAAACACCCAATGAAACAGAAACAGACAAGCGCTAGGATTGACTCGCATAGGGAACTAGATTCCCCAGCAGAGTCGCCAGCTGTTGCAACGTGAAAAACAACCGGCAGAAAAAACAGAGTCGCCACCGAACATTATTTCTCCCAACGGGGGAAAGGAAACGATCGAAGAAACCTCAAAAGGGAGAAGACATGGTATCACAACCAAATTCTAGGTTTGGGAGTCGATTACGCGAGAGGAAGGTATTAGCACCCCTCACGTTTGTTGTACTCAACGGGATCCACGCTTGTTGTCTAATCAAATGATGTGTTATCTAAAGCCTACTGCTAAACAGAAAAGGAAAGGGAAAAAAAAAAGGGGACTCGATAGGACTTTGCCGTCCTAGGCCTACGTATTCCCTCGTGCAATGGGAAAGTTAGAGTCATTGTAGTTCAGAGGACTACGGGTGGATGGGGGAAGGTTTCTCGCCAAGACATCATCGTCTTATGCCTACGTATCCTCATTCGGACGAGAATAGGGAAATCAGAGCGTCCGTAGTTCGTGGGTACGACCACGGGAAAGGTCTCGATTGCACTGGGGCGAGAGAAAAGACTCGGTTAGCTGGTTGGTCTCGATCGCATGGGGCGAGAGAAAAGGGAAGTTAGTTGTTAGTGTGCTCGCCAAGGATAGGGATCCTCGTGCCTACGTAATGAGGAATCAGAGCATCCATAGTTCACAGGACTATGGGAAAACAGGATCTCGATCACACGAGGGAGAGAGAAATAGAAGAGAAGGACGCACATAAGGTCTAAGGGGAACTCGGTCCTACATGTTATCATGCAACAATGGTCCTAAAGTTGGGATTAGAAGGGAGCTAACCTAATGTTTTCAGGCTTGGATTGAGAGCCTAATGTCTATCCTACTCCAAACTTAATAAGGAATTAAGTCAGACTAGGAGCCTTAAGGGAGCATGTGAATACGAAGCACAAGTAAACACGAGACAACTCAATCACAAAGAGAAAATCGAATACGAAACCAGGTTAGGAGAAATTCATGCCAAAGAACAAGGTAAGTATCATCAAAATAATTCGCAAGCACCATCAAGACAAAATCATATCCAAGATCACCCACAATCCTAATATCAAGAGTTAATCCTAATTAAAATAATAACTAATGATTAAAACCAAAATTAATCCTTAATTAAGAACAAAATCAAAAATCAAAATTTTAAATCAAACATCAAAATTTAATTCTAAAACAAAAATAATATTCAATTAAACTAAAATCTGATTAAAACTAAAGTCTAATTAAAAGCGAAATCAAATTAACATTGGTCAAAATAGAAAAAAGAACAAAATCAAAATTTAATTCAGAATTAAATTCCTAATAAAAAATAAAACCTAATTAAAACCAAAGGTTAACTTTTATAAAATAAAATCTATTCATAAGAGAATCTAATTAAAACATATACAAAGGGGTGCAGTTAGCAATTCAAGGGTGCAAACAGAAGTTCAGGCGCATGGGCCTTCTACTCTAGGCCGAAGGATTGTTGCCACATACAGAGGGGCATGAGTGGGCTTGGCGGTGTGAAAAGAAAAACCTGAAAGGCTTGAAGCCCGATCCAATATGTTGTCCACTCTTAACCTAATATGTCAACAACAAATGAATCTTCAAAAACAACTCAGCAGTAGGGGTGGGAATAGGCTGGGCCGAGCTAGGCTTTGCCAAGCCTGAGCCTGGCCTGCTAAAAAATTCAAAGCCTAAGCCTGGCCTGTAGCCTATCATAGGCTTATTTTTAGGCCTAAGCCTGGCCTTTTCGAAGGCTTGATTGGCCTACTAGCCTATTTAAAAAGCCTACTTCATTTGAACATCTATAAATAAGAAATTCAACTAATGTTAAATAGACTAACAAGTTAAAAGATCAATGAGTTTAAATATTTTTTTCATTGTCTCGTTCAAGTTTTCTTATTAGCATAAGTTTGGTGATACTATTTGTTGAAGAGAACTTATGAGAAAAACTTATGACAATAACTTATGACATTGTTTATAATGTTTGTTCAACTTATTTTCATAATTTCTTAAAGATAACTAAGTTTTATTTTCGTATTTTAATTAAAAGTACAAAATAGAATATAATAATAATAAATTTATTAATTTTTTCTTAAATAGGCCAGCCTGATAGGCTTAAAAGGCTTTTCTTACAGCCTGTGGCCTAGCCTCTTTAGCTAAATAAACTTATAAAAATGCCTAGGCCTTTTCTATTTAAGAAAAAGCCTGGCCTGGCCTGAGCCTATGTAGGCTAGGCCGTAGGCCCCTGTTAGTTGGCCTGGCCTATTCCCACCCCTACTCAGCAGACACGCTCTCATCTTCTTCAACTCATCATTGCGCCGTGCCTCCGCAGCAACTTTATCCGTTGCGCTGTCCTCCTCTCCGCATTCACTCTCCATTTACATTGCATCACCAATAGAAACCTCCGCTGCGTCGTGGCCTCATGTTGGCGGCGGCGGAGATGAAACCTTCTACATCGTTTGCTGACTTCTTCGCTTCTCTCCGAATCGCATCGCACAAAATCTTCATCGACGACTTACTCGATTATCAATAAATGGTGTAGCTCTAATTCGCATACGAATCATGAGATCTACCTCACCGCTATCTACTGATTTGAATCAAGACACAACAAGAAAACAGAGTAAAACAATGTGGCTTACCTGTCGGAGTAGTTCTGGTGACTCTTCGAAAGGGAGGTATGCATGTTCTTCAACTTCAATTGAATTTAATTATTCTTTTCGATCCATCTCCATCTTCTGCAATCTAGTGCAGCTTCTGATCGCGAACTCCTTCTTTTCCTTTGCGTACTTGCTCTTATGTTATGATCTATTGTTCTTGTTACTGTTGACGTGAATTTGCTTCTGCGATTGTGAAATCTTGAATGTTGAATTGTGATTTTGTATTATGAAGAATTATTAAGTTGGAAGCTATTGTGTTGTGATTTTCTGCAGGTTTTGCGATGAGAGAGTTGCAAAATTGAAGATGATGGAGCTCGGGTGTTGATTTGTGAAGATCACTGGGAGCAGAGAGATTACAGAAGAGTGATTTCTATGAAAGGATCCAGAAGAAAAGTTTTTATACAGGTGGATTTGAGAGGGTAGTTTAGGACATAGGTTGCAATTCTATTAGAATTTCTTTTGAATTATGTTTCAATTGCTTTTTTGTAAAAGATGAAAATCTGTTAAAAGGCTTTTTCACTGATTGCAATTTTCTTTTCCCGCGTTGTATCAATTTTTCTATCATCAATTTCTGCTGAGACTTTGGTTTTGAACTGGATCTGTTATGAGATTTTCTGCTATGTACCCTTTCCTTTGATGTATCTATATTTCCATTGAGCTGGTGGATATTTTTTATGTAACTTCTCGTATCATACCAAGCCCCCTTGAAGACATCACCAACCATTGAATCAGTAGATAGATATCATCTTATCAAAGAATCTACGAGGCAAGCTTTCCGTGTACTGCATTAATAGTGTCATCCAATTTCACTGTAATCAAAGGAAATTCTAGTTCCCAAGTAACATAGGTATCAAGAGCTCCATAAACTTCCTCTTTGACATTTGAAAGTTCCTTAATTGACTGGACAAGCTTTAACAGCCTCAGAAAGGGTTCCAACCTTTTTTATTGGTCTTCCAAACGCGAGGATATCTTAGTCTTGGACCTTATTTGGACTTATTTGGACAAAGATGATTTTTAGGAATTTTGGAAATGGGCTTTAGAGAAATGGATTTGGGTTAAATTGGATAAAAATGGATGTGGATTAGAAAGTGGTTTAATAGGATTAAAAATGGATATCAAAATGGTTATTTGGAATTGGATAATGAGATGAAGTTGAAATGGATTTGAAAATGTAGGTAAAATGGTTTGAAATAAAAATACAGATCAAGAAATGGATTTATGAATGAACTGGATTAAAATGTGGTTTTGGATATGGATAAGAAAATAGATATGGACTTCTGTGATTTGAAATGGTCTTTGAATCTTGAATGACTAGAAATCCATACGACCAATTTTAACATGCTAATTCCAATCAAACTCCCAATCCACACCAAACTCCTATCCTCAATGAATCCCAAAAATTCAATTATTAAGCTCAATTGACCATAACCCAATGCCCTTCAAATCAATCCACAAATGCATTGTCCTGATGACCACTGATCTCCTTAACATGAAACCCTAATATCATGATCTTCAATTTATTACTAATCCTCCTTGATATGTACACTGATAATAATGAAATGTCTTGAAGAAGATGACTTGAACTGAGAAGGAGTCCAACCCTGATTCACACCAATGAAATCTGGACCTGATGCTTCTGATGAATCCTCTGAATGGGGAAAATCTTGGAGCTTGGTGAACCTTTGAATAGGAATATATTCATGATAATATGAATTCAAACTTTGCTTCAACTTGACCTGAAATAGGGACCGACTGAATCACCTCTGAATAGGGCAAACACCAATAACAAGAAAATCCTTTGATCCCGTGTCTTAGGAGCTCTATGAAATGCATGATTACGAGTTATGACCTAATGGATGATGTAGACGAACATGAAGCAAAAGCCAACTAAAGTTAGAAAAAGTGATGGCAAATTTTGGTGTACAACACCCATGTATACATCTCTTTCGATTATCTCTTTCTATTTTATTTTTAAATTAATAGTAGATAAATGGATTAGATTTTAATTAATTAGTTGATATTAATTTTAATTAATTATTCTTTTAATTGCATTTGTTTGATTATCTATTTAGTCATTTTGCGATAGGCTTAGTCGATCATTATCTATGTCCATTTCGTACATGTAAATAATCATATTCACTAATATTTCATTCGACTTCAAAATCAACTCCAACTTTCCACAATTTCAAAATCCGTTTCAAAATAAACCCATTTCAATTTCAAAAATCAAACTCAAATTTTAAATCTTTTTCCTAAATAAACACAAAAGAAGAGGACTGTTGGAATCTAGTATTCTAGCAGAACCCTCGAACGATCGGTCCTGAGCCTTGTGCATTAGGATAACCATTCATTCTTTTCTTTTGTTCTTAAAAATAATTAATAATTAACTTGGACAGATAAGGGCCATTAGGATCTAGCATTCTGGCGTAACTCTTTGAACAATTAATCATTATCAAGTGTTCTTAGTCCACCAAACAATTTTCACAGTTAATCTTGAATGAAAAAGGGCCGTTGGGATCTAGCATCTTGGCATAACTCTTTGAACAGTTGATTCTCATCAAACGTGCGTCATTCACCTAAAATATATCCAACCAATCAAACTATTTTTCCTAGGCGCCGTGCAACCCTATTTTCACAACGCGAAAAATAACCCGCGGAAAAACAGAGTCGCCACCGAACGTTATTTATCCCGAAGAGGGAGAGGAAACGATCGAAGAAACCTCAAAAAGGGAAAGAACATGGTCTCATAACCAAGTTCCGGGTTCGGGATTCGATTACGCGAGAGGATGGTGTTAACACCCCTTGCGTCCGTTGTACTCAATGGGATCCACTCTTGTTGTTCTAATCAAAGGGTGTGTCTATCTAAAGCCTACTTGATAACGGAAATGAAAAAGGGAAAAAACAAAAGGAGACTCGATAGGAATTCGTCGTCCTATGCCTACGTATTCCCTCGTGCAATGGGAAAGTCAGAGTCAACATAGTTCGGAGGGCTACAGGGGGAAAGGGGGGAAGGTTGCTCGCCAAGACTTCGCTGTCTTGTGCCTACGTATCCTCATTCGAATGAGGAAATTAGAGCGTTCGTAGTTCGGCCTACCAATTGTTAAGTATCTTTTACGAGCGATGCTAAGTTCGCGTTTCAGCAGTTAGGGTCGATGCCTGTTTGCGGTAGAACGAAAGTAAGATGCCCTTTCTAAAAAGGTTTGACGTGAAATCCCACAGGACAAAATGATTTGCAATTTGTGTAAGAGTTTTAACAGAAATGAATTGACTTTGATTGAGATGCGTATAGCACTAAAGTCTATGACATAGGATCGAATACTTCGCAAGATCGACCCAAAAGGGGACGTATGCAAAGCACTCTAGACAAGGTTAGGAGAGACTCCCACTTATCACTTCACATGTACTTAAGGTTCATAACGTACCATACTCACCGTATTTAGTACATGTTTTGATTTTGTTTAAGAGAGAGAAGAAAGAGACTCAAAGGGTAAAGAAAAATCTAAGGGAACTCATACCTAGATGTTATCATGCCAAATGGTCCTATAGTTGAAGATGAGAAAGGGAAGTCTACTAATGCTATCATGCAAAAGATGGACCTGTGGTTGAGGTCAAGAAGGGACTACCCTAATGTTGTCATGCAAAGGATTGAGAGCCTAATATCTATCCTACTCCAAACTTAATCAGAAATTAAGTTGGACTAGGAGCCTTAAGGGAGCATCTGAACAAACACAAGTAAAAATTAAATAACTAAATCATAAAAATCATCAAGAAGTTCAATACTCAAAGGAGAAGAGAGGAGATGAAGAGGAAAGGGATGTCAAAGCAACACAAGGTTAGAATAATCAACCATCATTTCTCAAGTGTCAAACATCAAAGTCAACATCAAGACATGCTTATCATATGAATCAAAACATCAAACATGGATAAGGAAAACAATTAACACACATATTCCCAATCATTATAAATTATGCTCAAAGTATTCACATAATGAAGTTTAAGAAGATAAGTAATGGCAATCATAGGAGTGCACAAGCAAACATGTCTAAAAGTCATATCAAACATCACTAATCAAGATGCAAAGACAAAAGGGGTCAAGAAAAGTAGGAATCAAGGAAGGTTAGAATCTACATCATATCATGATCAACTCATTTCAAATATGAAGAAAGAGGCACAAAAGCATCCAACATGAATCCTAGCGATGTCCAAACATTTATAAACAATTATCTCATGAAAACAAACCACAAATGATTCACACAATGAAATTAGGGGATGTAATCATGGAAGGTCAGAAGCATACTCAAACATTTCAATTCAAAAGAAACTCATGTTAACATGAAGGATTCAATAGGCATCACATTCAAAGCATGAACAATAAACTAAGTAAGCACCAACCAAAGTCATCCACAAAAGGAAGCAAATAATCACGAGGAGAAAAAGAGGCAAGATGATCATACAATGGACATCAAAATATTAAGGTAATAAACTCAAAAAAGTTATTTAAGTCACACAAGAGCACCAAGCATCAAGGGATCATACAAGATAACAAACTCAAGAAACTAGGTCAAGAACACACAAGTATAATGTTCAACACATCACCAAATTGAAACCTCAATTAAAAATAGTTAAATGGTCAAACAAATGTGGATCTAAGGCTTTAACTCATGTTAAAACAATCAAGATCAAGTAGGAAAGATATCCTAAAAATAATTGCATGAATGCATCCTCAAATCAAATCAATAAGTTCAAGTATGCCACCAATCGAGCATATATCGAGGATCAATTAAAACCAACTAAGAAACATCCAAAAATTGATCATCCAAGCACCAAAAACACACTCAAATATTCATCAATCATATATCAAAACATGGCTAAGATATTGGATCAAATAGGCAAGCATAAAGCATCAATAACACAAACCCTAGTTCAAGGCTAAATGTGTAAAAACACCTTACAATTTAATTCAAATAAAATATGAAAATTAAATGAAAAATAAAATAAAAATTATGAAAATATTTCAAGATGTCAAGGAATCAGAAACATATTTTTAATATTTTTTAAAAGGGTTGGGACAATTAAAAATAAAATTAAATTGACAATAGCACAAAATAGAAAAAATAAAAAAAGAAATAAGAGGGAGGGGGTGCATCAGCAATAAACAAATGAACTAGGATCAAGGTATATGTGCGCTATGGGCTCAGATCTAGGGGGTGTGGGTATCAAAATATCACAAGCCCAATCCAATATCAATTAAAAAAATCTTTGAATGAAACACAAACGCACGCGTGGAGGCTCATTAATCTGACTTGGCTCCATGTCACTACCAGCTCAATGCCACATCCTCAGGTTAAGAAGTCAACACATCAAGACAACTTAGACGCCGGAGCTAGGGCTCCAGTCGTCTTCTCTGGTGGTCTCGCCGGAGTTAAAGAACGAAACATCATCAAAACAACAAAACCTTATACCATTCTCAAGGAAATTCCATGTGGATTCTAAACCTACATCAAAAATTACCTTAGAGTATGCTATCATCATGAAATAAGGGCACGAAGATTTGATGCATAATATGAAACTCATCCAAATCAAAACAATAGTCAATCAAACATGATCTATATTGATGTAACATCTCAAATACAACAATAACAAGCCTAAATAATGTCTAACATGTGAGAAACGAATTGAGAAAGCTTACTCACGAAGAAGGTCCGTTGCCTCTTCAACCAACTTGCAACAGCTTTAGAAACCCTTCTAAGTGCTTCCTTGATTTTCAAAGGTGATAAATGAAGAGAGAAAGAGTGGAAATCCTTTGGAAAAGCTTCAACCCATGCTTGGAGCTCTTGAGAGAGAGGGGGAGTTTTTTAGATCTTAAGCTTTCAAGAATGATGTGGTGAACAATTTGTTTAGGGTTTTAGAACGTATATAGGGTGGTTTAGGGTGAGCTTAATTACTAACCAAGGTCATAGAAGTTTGTTAGAGTGGTTTGTTTTCAAATTTGAAATAAGAGAGTGAAAATGAGTGCACACAGGTTCAACACATGTGAGGTGGTTATTTTGTGAATTTTGGAGTGGAATGAGAGCATGAAATGAGTGAAGCAAGTTTGGCACGTGAGAGCAAGAGTTAGATAAAGTTTGTTGTGCAAGTTTTCAATTCCCACTTTGGTACAAAGTACACATGAGGTGCATGGGGTTGCTTAGGTATATTTGGCAAAGAAGATAATGTCATGCATGTGGTTTTGATGTATACATGATCATATTGCAAGAAAATCCATTCAAAATGTGCCAAAGATGATATAAGGTGCCTTAAGAATCAAGTTCATATATCCAACTTTAGGCAATTGTAACTTCTTGATGAATAATCCATTTGATGAGAAATTCGTATCAAAGGAAAACTTGTATATCAAGGAACATTTCTTGTGTTAAAATCAAAGTGAAATGAAGCTTGGAAGATAATGAAAAGTTCACTTGAAGTTGGTTCCAAAATCTGCCCAAGACTTGAGAAAAAATTCTAAGTTACAAAAGGTGTTTTGGCATCCATGAACTACCCACTTTGGACTTTCATAACTTGAGGAGATTTCATCCAATTGAGGAGATCTTGGTATGCATAGAAAGCTTGAAGCATGAAGAACAATTCTCAAGTTGAAATAAAATTGAATTAATGCTTGGAACTATGAGAAAAATGCCTTGAAAGTTAGCTTTATGACATTGATCCATGACCTATCATTTTGACAACATGAAAAACCCTAACTTTGAGATATCATAACTTGAGTTATAATGATCTAAATGGAGAGTTCTTGGTATCAAAAGAAAGCTTGACGAATGAGGAACAACTTTCATGTTGGAGGAAAAGTGAGATGAAGCTTGAATCATTAAGAAAATAGCCATTGAAAACATGCCCTCCAAGCTGAATTTCTTTACTTAGAAAAATTCTAGGTATTGAAAACATGAATCTTGATTTTTCTCAACTTTATGCCACCATAAATTTTGATCTATTCATCTTTTGAAGTTGCTTTCTTCTAAAAACTTGTAGTATGTGATGTCCTGTTTAATTTGATTTCAAGTTTGCCTCATTTGGATCAAAGATGATGAAGTTATGAATCTTGCAAGATAGCACCATAAACATAAACTCTTCCATACTTAGAAAAATTCTCAAAACCCTAATTTAGTAACTTCTCCTAATTTTATGATTTCTCTTGATCAAACCTCATAATAACATGGATGATGACTTGAAATGCCCAAATAATCCCAAGAACTCTAAAGTTGACTTTGGTAGGGCATCAATTGACTTTTTGACCAGATGAATTCAATTCCTCCTCCATCCACTTAGGAAACTTCTGAGATGATTTGTGATGAACCATGAGACATGTAGAGAACCTTTGAGATGTAGGTTAAGCCATAAAACCTTGATTAGCTTAAGAAAGTAATCACAAGTAGCCTTTGCACAAAACCCTAGCTCAGAGCCACTAGGAGCTTGATCAGATGAATCTCTTGAAACCAATGAAATCCTAATCACCAGGTGATTGTGTGGACTTGTTGAAATACTTTGATGAATATAAAACCTTTGTAGCTTGAGAATACCATGATGTTGAGGCTATCTCCTTGCTCATTGCTTTGAGAACCATCTCCTCCTCTTGAGCAAAGTCAAGAAACCTTGATCCCATGTCTAGAACCAATGCAATGCACAAATGAAGATGAAAATGAAATGAAACATAAGCCAAAAAGGTTAAGAAAGGGAGGGAAAATTTTGGGGTGTTACAGCTGCCCCTATTCAATCAACTTAAACCTGAAGGTATGAAAGACAACGATGTTGAGACATTCAAGGTAGAAGGGGATTGAATACAAAAAAGAACCAGAAAATTTGCACTCTGTGGGGAAAGAAATAGACAATGATAGGGTGCCAGCCGAAGGTGGACTTAAAGAGAGGATTTGTCGGCCGAATGAGGACTTTAAAAAATGGAATGACGGTCGAAGGCGGACTTAAAAAGGGAATGGCGGCCGAAGGCGGACTTAAAAAAGGAATTCTGGCCGAAGGCAGACTTAAAATAAAGGGTACCAGCCGAAGGTGGATTTAAAATAAGGGGTGCCAGCCGAAGGTGGACTTAAAAGGCATATACAAACTGGGAATGAGAATGCCGACCGAAGGAGGACTTACAATAGGATGCCAACTGAAGATGGACTTAAAAAAGGTTTGTCGGCTGAAGGCGGACTCACAACCAAGGGGTGCCAGCCGAACGTGGACTTAAAAAGGAAGGATGTCAGCCGAAGGTGGAATTAAAAAAGGTTTGTCGGCCGAAGGCAGACTCACAACCAAGGGGTGCCAGCCGAAGGTGGACTTAAAAAAGAAGGATGTCGACCGAAGGTGAACTTTAAAAGAGAATTTCGGCCAAAGGCTGACTTACAATAGAGGATGCCAGCCAAAGGTGAACTTTAAAAATGGAATGCCTGCTGAAGGAGGACTTACAACAAGGGAATGCCAGCTGAAGGCGGACTTAAAAAGTGTTTGCCGGTCGAAGGCGGATTCACAACCAAGGATGCCAGCCGAAGGTGGACTTTTAAAACAGATTGTCGGCCAAAGAAGGACTTACAATAGAGGATGCCAGCCGAAGGTGGACTTTAAAAAGGGAATGTCTGCTGAAGAAGGACTTACAACAAGGGAATGCCGGCCGAAGGCGGACTTAAAAAGGGTTTTCCGGCCGAAGGCGGACTCACAACCAAGGATGACAGCCAAAGGTGAACTTTTAAAACAGATTATTGGCCAAAGGAGGACTTACAAAAGGGATTACCGGAAGTAGAATCAACAGACCTATGACCTAAAGCAAAGAGAAGATGACTCTGCTGGGGAAAAGAGAAATCTTAGACAGACAACTCTGCAGGGGATAACACAAGGTAGTTCCTCCGGAAGGAAACAAAAGTAGGATTAACCAGTCTACTTCTATGGGAATAAAAATAAATGATATCTCCTGGGTTACACACCTTCTACTAGGGAAAGGTCTGGAAAAGAGGGTATCAAATCTGGCTTATGCTTCGAATACATATGTTTAAATTTTTCCATGGCGTAATGCTCCATACGAAATGGAAATGCTACGCATTTCGAGGATGCAATGCAATGATGCTTATGATATGCAAAAGGACACTCCACTGAAAGAAGTGATGAGGAACCAAAACCAAATCTGTTGGGAAAGACAAACTAAAATGTCTTCGGGATCATAAACTCTACTGCAGAAACCCAACAGAACTTCCATTCTACCAGAAAGTAGTAAACACTAGATGACTATTAGGGAAACACCACCAGGATTATGATGAAAGGAATGCACCAATGACAATTGGGCTTTGATCTATTGGAAATACCAACTGAAGATGGCTGGTTTATACCTGAGTGAATCGCACACTCAAAGATACAACAGAGTCGCCAACAAACTTTATTTAGTCCCAAAGGGAAAGAGAAATGGGAACGGGGGTCGGTTATGCGAAAGGAAGGTACTAGCACCTTACACATCCGTCGTACTCAACGGGAACCATTTCACTTGCTTCTAGGCTTGGATGGGTAATCTATCTAAAGGCTTCTAGCTAAAAGAAGAGAGGAGAGAAGAGAAAAGAGAAAAGAAAGAAAGTGCTCGCAGAGGATTGGGGCCCTCGTGCCTATGTACCTCATAGTGTAATGAGGAAATCAGAGCGTCGTAGTTCAAAGGAACCAGGGAAAAGAAAGGAGAAATGGAAGAAGGTGGAAGGGTGGAAGGGTGGAAGGTTGAAAGGTTGGAAGGTTGGAAGGTTGCTCGCCAAGATCATCGCGATCTTGTGTCTACGTATCATACATTTGAAAGAATGCAGAATTAGAGCTTCTGTAGTTCGGGGAACTAAGACGAAAAAGGAAAAGGAAAGTGGTGTCAAAACCAAGAGCAAGAGAAAGAAGGAAACTCCGTTGGGGATTCCCAAGAAAATGGTGTCAAAACCAAGAAAGCAATGCAAAAAGGAAAGACAAAAGTTGTACTGAGAATAACGTGCAAGAGTGGTGTCGAAGCCAAGAAGAGAAAGGAACAAAACGAACAGAAAGGACCCCACTGGGGAGGTAATAAAACAAAGCGATTGTGCGGGGGACCAGAGGATGAGCGACCCTACTGGGGAACAAGAAAATGGATGGTGTCAAAACCAAGAGAAAAAAGGTTCGGTACATCAACTTGACTGGCAGTAGTTAACCGAAGGGAAAGAGATAAGAACTCTGGTGGGGACAAAGGTTTTAACAGATAGACTGTGGTTAACCAGAAGAGAGAGTACTAAACCAAAAGAAGGTGTTGACTCCGAAAAGGTTTTGGTATATTAACTGATAACAGTGGTTAACTAAAGGAAAAGGGTGTGGAACTAAGCAGAGGTTGTAACCCACTAGGGATGTTGGTACTAACTAAACCAATAGTACTTGACCAACAAAAAGGGTATTGAACCAAAAGAGGTTGCTAACCATTGAGAATTTAGTGTTAATAGAAGAAACTGTGATTAACCAAAAATAAACGAATGATTAACCAAGAAAAGGTGATTAACTCGAAAGAGGCTTAGTGTTTTAACATATTGGCTGTGGTTAACTGAAAAAATAAGTGATTAACCAAGAGAAGGTGATTAACCCAAAAGGAACTCAGTGTGTTAACAGATAGACTATGGTTAACTGAGAAGACGAGCAAATTGGTGTTTTAACTCACATGCAGTGATTAACTAATCAAAGGGGGAAGAACCAAGCGAAGGTTGTGAACTGCGCAAGGGTTTTGGTGTTTAACTGGAAGACTGTGTTTAACCGAAGACAAAGGAATAGAGACTCTTCTGGGGAATCAAAAGATGATGACCGACCATATAAGAAGGATACCGAGGCAAGAAACGGGTGTTAACCCAAGAACAATGATCTTTAACCTAGAAATGGTGATTGATCAAAAGAGAGATAGAGAGGCGTATAAGTGGTCAAGGATTGACTCGACTGGGCAAGGAGAAACACTACAACTTAATGATAGAGGTAACTATTCTCAACGAGAGGGCCAGACGCCCTTACCCAAGACATAGTCAGAATCAGGGTAGGACAACTCCATCCTCATTCCTTCTCTAGCAATCAAAGTATAGTGCGGAAATTGAAACGGGCAACGTGACAGCTCCAATTTGTACAGTGCTCCAGTGCGTCGTGCAAAATTCAAACTCCGCGGGGGAAGAGAGAAAGAAAGCTCTAAAGGAAGCCTACAGAGAAGCGCTAAAGGGATGATCAATAATCGAAACAAAGTTTCGATTAATTAATCAAGAGGGAGGAGTATGCTAGTAACTTTCCAAAATGAATTGATAAATTATTAAAGCAAAAAGGGTGGATTATTAATTGTACAAGATTAAACTTATCCTTTTGAAGAACAAACTTAATTCAAACATGAATTGAAAGTGCAAAACAGTACCAAATGACACTTAAAATGCAACACAAAGTCATGTGTGTGGATGAAATTGTGTAAGAATGAGCATGTGCATGCAATGCCAAGAATGAGCATAATTATGAAATCGAAAGATCAGAAAATTCACAATCATGCTTTAAACTGAAGTGAAACAGCACCTAAAACATCTATAAAAAATCAATCATATTAATCCATGGAAGTTAGAAGGAGAGAACATGACTAACACACTTGAAAAACACCAAAAAAAAGCACTCTGTTACAGTGGTAATCAGTTACTCTAAAGTGAGTAACCGATTACTTGCTTGAAAACAGCAAATCTGGGGAAAATTGGGAAGAGTAACCGGTTATCCTATATTGAGTAACCGGTTACTTAGTTGAAAAATGCAGCGCTGGTGTAAAATTTGTGAAGAGTAACCGGTTATCCTATATTGAGTAACCGGTTACCACTGTAACAGTGGCAAAACTAACTTTTGGAAAAGCACTTAAAGCATCCAAATCACTTGTTCAAATTACCACATGCTAGGGTATGATTTTGTGCACGAAAATCAAGCTTAAAAATAGCAAATAAACAGTGATGGAATCAATTAACACATCAAGATCATGGATCATGTAATGGCATAATTAATTCACACACAAAAGCATCGAAACTACATCGCGAATGATGCGAAAATGTTCGAAACAGTAAAATGAGTGAGATCTACCAACCTACAAGCTGGAGGATTGGCTTGGTGATTGTTGCAAAGGATTCTTGATGAAGATAATCAAAGAAAACCAGAGGAATCTTCAATTGTAGCCGAACTGTATCGAAATCGAGCAAATTGCGACGAAACTCCAAAATACGAATTCGAACCGTTAAATCTTGAACAAGCACTTGAGATGAATCCAAAAGCTAATAAAACTCCAGAAAACCAAGTATAATTGCAAGATGATGAAGGTTAAGCTCAAGAAATAATCACTTCCAATGTAGAAGTGATTATTCTTCAATGGTGAAGAGTTATCGTGAAGTTTGGGAAGAAAATGTAGATGAAGATGAAGAAGTTGCAGAAAAATTCGGAGAGAATGTGAGAGAATTGTGAGTGTGGAGAGACTTTGAAAATGATTGAAGGTTTGTTTATATAGAGTTTTGGTTTAGAGTGTGAGAGGTTTGGAATTAGGCTAGGAGCTAGCTTAGGATGGTTTGGAATTAGGCTAGGATTTAGTTACACTTGACTCACCGATTCAAGCGGTTAACTTAGTTAGTTAGGAAGTTAACTCGGTAGCAATCCTAATGTAAGCTTCAAATCCAAAGGTTCACAATTCTTGTAAATTAAGTAACATGATGGACTTAATTTAAAGTGATGTATTGGAATAAATGTAAGTGGAGTGTCTTGAATGGTCTTGAATTGTCTAGAATGTTCCACACAATGCTAGAACCATGTAGAATCCAAGAAAAAAGAGTGCAGGGTTGCTGTCCCAAAATGCAGCATGAATTGCAAATTTGTACAGAGTAACCGGTTACCCTAGGCAAAATTTGCCCAGATTGCTCAGGAACAAGTGCTGAAGTCCCAGTTTCGATTTTCTACCTCTTGTTTTGATGAATAGGCATGGAAACCAATATTTTGAGCTTGTTTTGCTGATGGGACGATCTTGAGAGGATGCGATTAATCGGGCCTAAAAAAACATGAGAATCCTGCAACAAGACACACATAGAGAAAAGTGCGAATGCGTATGCCAGCGATGCGAATGCACATGCTTATGCAAAAAGAAAAAAAAGGAGGTCAAATTTTGGGTTACGACAGCTACCCCTATTTAATCCTTTTGGACCTGAATATACGAATTGCGCTAGCTTTTCGATGATTCAAGGTAAAAGGGGATTAAATAAAAGAGTAGCTCGAAAATTTGGCCGACGGCGACAAAAGAAGAGGTACAAGTGTAAAGATTTGGTAGGTACGAAGTTTGGCTGAATATCTGCTGGGGAGACGAATCAGGCCAAAAGAAAGGGAGTATGCTTGATGCATATGCTATGTATGTATTCTACATGATGCTTGATATCATGCAATGCAAAGGTTCAGGTCGAGGTATTGCGCGGTGGGTTAGGCGGAGATTGTAGCAAAAGGAACTCGACACCCTCGGTTTGGGAGAAAACCCACAGAAGAAGACAGATCCTACCGGGGAAAGGCCCCTAAATGGTGACAACTTTGCTGGGGAAGAAACCGAGAAGTCTCAAACTTCTAGACTATCACCACTGTTATTGCCGGGGATAAGAGAATTAGGTAAATCTTTTCATCATGACTGACTGCCGGGGAAAGGAAACCTGAAAACTACCGCTGACTCTGCTGCATGGAATTACCAGGGTCCAGAGGATCTTCTCTGCTTGGGGAAGACGAGGAACCAAGTCATACCGCTACTGATGCGTGACAGTTCTGACATGGTGGGAATGATGCACGACCCATACTGGGGAAAAGAACAATCGTCTCCTCTCGGGGTACATCATGACAACTTTATTGTGAACCTTATGGATCTGTTGGAGAAATGGAAGGTAATCCACCTTTCCGAAGAACCATAATGGCGCTTGCTGGGGAAATGATGGCTCTCCTGAGGGAACAACAAATTCTTTAAAGTACCATCACGGTGTTGATCGGGCATTAGGCTTGCCAATGGATATTACCGATTATCCTGCATGAGTCACCAGTAAAATATGCAATGCAAAATGTTTTCTCCATTGATTTAGCTTTTTATTGTTCTCAACGCTTTATAGTATTATGTGATCACAAATAATCATTTATTTTGCAAACAAAATACTGAAAAGAGAACAATTGATAAAACAAATGATGCATTTTTATTAAATATGAAAATATTTGTACATAAGATGTGTACAAGGATGCAAAAATCCTTGATGAGGAAATTTGCAATAAAATTGAGAAACAAATGTAAATGGCAAAGGGAAATCATGCTTTGCATTGATTACAACATTGGCTACCATCCACTGTAAGTCTAGATTCCAACGCCTTGCACCAGTTGATGATGATTTGAATGCTCTGTTACCGTCTGAGGTCTAGCTATGATGAAGAGAAGCTCAAGTGTTCACAGTCAAATGCCTTCATCCCTAATTTTTGCCTGGACATGTTTTTTTATTTTTTTCGTCCACCGGGATACCCATTTTTGCCTAAGTCGCCCTTTCGGGTTTTCAACTTAGTGAGCTTATTGTTTGTTTATTTTTTATCATTGTCTCTAACTTTTGCATGGACATTTGTTTTTTTTTGGTCCATCAGGACACCCATTTTTGCCTAGATTTCCCTTACGGATATCAATCTAGCGGGCTCTTTATTCCTCTTTTTTTTCAGGCATAATATTTTTTGACTATATCGGAGTTCACGGGAGATGGCAACTCCTCCCCATCCATGGTGGTGAGGATCAGGGCTTCGCCTGAGAAGGTCTTCTTGACAACAAAGGGTCCTTCGTAATTGGGAGTCCACTAGCCGCGTGGATCCGAATGAATAGGTGAATATCTCTTGAGCACGAGTTCGCCTTCACGGAACGCTTAAGGGAGAACTTTCTTCTCAAAAGCTCGCTTGAGGCGTCTCTGATACAATTGACCATGACAAATGACTATAAGGCGATTCTCTTCGATGAGATTCAGCTGGTCATATCTGGATTGGACCTATTCAACTTCATTAAGATCTGCTTCCATGATGACTCTGAGCGAAGGAATCTCGACTTTAATGGGTAGAACAACCTCCATACCATACACAAGAGAATACGGAGTTACCCTAGTAGAAGTGCGAACTGAAGTTCTGTAGCCATGTAGCACAAAAGGAAGCATTTCATGCCAATCCTTGTATGTCTTGACCATTTTCTGGACAATCCTCTTGATGATTTTATTTGCTGCTTCGACGACACCGTTCATCTTGGGCCGATATGGTGAAGAGTTGTGGTGCTCGATCTTGAATTCTTGACACAACTCCTTCATCATCTTGTTATTTAGGTTACTTGCATTGTTCATGATAATGTTGCTAGGAATGCCATAACGGCAGATTATCTTTTTCTTGATAAATCTGGCAACCACTTGGCGTGTGACATTCGTGTAAAAAGCAGCTTCAACCCATTTGGTGAAGTAGTCGATAGCGACTAGAATGAAACGGTGACCGTTGAAAGCCTTCGGCTCGATCATTCCAATCATATCTATACCCCACATTGAGAATGGCCAAGGAAAAGTCAAAGCATTCAAGGGAGTGGGAGGCACATGGATCTTGACACCATAGATTTGGCACTTATGACATCTTTTGGTAAAGTTGTAACAGTCTACCTCCATTATTGTCCAATAATACCCACCTTGAAGGATCTTTTTTGCCATGGCAGGACCTTTAGCATGTACACCCTCGTAGCCCTCATGTATGGACCTTATGACCGTGTTTGCTTCGTGTCTATCCACGCATCTGAGCAACACGGAATCATAATTCCTCTTGTACAGTACACCACCACTTAAGAAGAATTTGGCGCAAAGCCGTCTAAGAGCTTTCTTGTCAGTGATAGTAATACCCTCGGGATATTCCTATTTTTCCAGATATCTCTTAATGTCGTAGAACCAAGGCTTGTCATCAGACTCGTCCTCGATTGCTAAATAGTGTGCTGATTCATTCAAATGATCAATGCGGTAGAAGGAGCTTCGTTCTTCCACTTGACTTTGAACATGGATGCTAGAGTGGCAAGTGCATCAGCTAGTTGATTTTCCTCTCTAGGGATATGATGAAAAGAGATTTCCTCAAAGTAAGGAATCAACTTCGCAATGTGTTTTTGGTATGGAACCAGCTTGGAATCCCGAGTCACAAAGTTTCCTCTGACTTGGCCAATAACCAAAGCAGAATCTCCATAGACCTCAAGAATCTTGATTCTCATGTCAATTGCCGCTTCAATACCGTAGATACATGCTTCGTATTCAGCCATATTGTTGGTGCATACAAAGCATAATCTGGAAGTGAAGGGAAGGTGAAAACCTGTTGGAGTGATGAGGATAGCCCCGATTCCACGACCTTTAGCATTGGAGGCACCGTCGAACACGAGCGTCCATCGAGCCCCTGGTTCGGGTCCTATGTCCGGGTCTGGAGTCTCATAATCTTTGATAAACAGAACATCCTCATCGGGAAAGTCAAACTTCATTTGTTGATAACCCTCCACAGGTTGATGAGCAAGGTAATCAGACAAGACGCTCCCTTTTATTGCTTTCTGGGTAACATGTTGGATATCATACTCAGTTAACAGCATCTGCCACCGAGCAATCCTTCCAGAGACAACAGGCTTTTCAAATGTGTACTTTATCAGATCCATTTTAAATATCAACAAAGTAGTATGGCAAATCATGTATTGTCTTAGGCGTCGAGCAGCCCAGACCAGAGCACAACAAGTTTTCTCTAAAAGTGAGTATCTGGTCTCACAATCAGTGAATTTCTTGCTCAGGTAGTAAATTGCATGTCCTTTTCTGCCAGTGTCATCATGTTGACCCAATACATACCCCATTGATTCATCGAGAACAGTGAGATACATGATTAAAGGCCTACCTGGAACCGGCGGTACTAAGATCGGTGGTTCTTGCAAGTATTGTTTTATTTTTTCAAATGCTTCTTGACAATCATTGTTCCATTCGACCGATTGATTTTTTCTTAGTAATTTGAACATAGGTTCACAGGTAGTCGTCAAGTGAGAAATGAATCTTGAAATGTAATTAAGTCTGCCCAGAAAGCCAGATACTTCTTTTTCTGTTTTGGGAGGCGGCATGTTCTGGATTGCTCGAACCTTGTCGGGATCAACTTCAATGCCCTTCTGACTCACAATAAAGCCCAACAGTTTTCCTGATCGAACTCCGAAGGTGCACTTCGCAGGATTCAACCGCAACCTAAACTTCCAGAGTCTGTCAAACAGTTTTTTCAGATGAACCAGGTGATCATCTTCTGTTTTGGACTTGGCAATCATATCGTCCACGTAAACCTCAATCTCTCCATGGATCATATCGTGAAAGAGGGTTTCCATGGCACGTTGGTATGTTGCCCCTGCATTCTTCAAACCGAATGGCATGACTTTGTAACAATATGTACCCCATGGCGTGATGAAAGTAGTCTTCTCCATATCAGCTGGGGACATCTTGATCTGATTATATCCGGAGAAACTGTCCATGAACGAAAAGACAGAGAACTGCACCGTGTTGTCTACCAAGACATCAATATGAGGCAATGAAAAATCATCTTTCGGGCTTGCCTTGTTAAGATCTCGATAATCCACACACATTCTGACTTTCCTGTCTTTCTTTGGAACCGGGACGATGTTGGCAATCCATTCAGGATATTCGGAAGTGGCGAGGAACCCATCATCAAGCTGTTTCTTTACCTCTTTTCTAATTTTAAGCGCCATGTCGAGTCTAGTATTCCTAAGTTTCTGCTTGACAGGAGGACATCCGGGCTTAAGTGGCAAGTGATGTTCAACGATGTTGGTATCCAACCCAGGCATAACTTGATAGGACCAGGCGAAGATATCAACATACTCTTCCAATAACTTGACCAACTGATGTTGAGTACAATCAAATGTAAGTATTATATTTTATCGTATCCACAGGGATTGGAGCGATATCAAAACCGTTCAATATGTTCTATGATTCTAAGCAAAAGTTCGAGATGTTTGGTTTATAAGTTACGAAAAGTAAACGCGGATAATAAATAAAGATAAGTTTCAGAGGAATAGGCTTGTTGGGAATTTGGTTTTCATTCACCGATTCAATATGCATATCACGAATCAGTTATACACAATTTAAGCATGTTTCGATATTATCACATATCCCTTACAAACAAAGTTTATGTCTAAAATTTGATGAGATTTCTACCTTATGGTTTAATCGACGATTTCTCAGCCTATTAAACAATACGGTAGCATTAAGATTCGATACTTTCGTGAATATTAAACCTAAATCTATGTCTAGCATTTAGGGTTTAATAGATGTTATCTTAGATCGAGATTAGAATCGTATTTGTCAATATCAATTCAATCCATGAAATAAACGATCAAATAAAGATAACATCAATAACGATTCATACATAAATTGCATATAACGCCATGATTAAAGATAATACATATTGTTTCGGTGAACTACGACCAATCCCAACAAGAGAGGGATTTAGCTACTCATGGTAGCTTGAAGCATAATGGAAGAATTGAGTTGAACAAGCATCAACGACAATTTCCCGACTCTTGATGCTATCCAATTCCTCTTTCTCTAATCCTCACTTCTATCTATTACAGATTTTTTTATGAAAGAAAATGTATTAAGAAAACATGAGATGCCCTTCTGCAATGCATTTCATCTCCTTTTATAGTGTTTTTGGCCGCCTAAGTTCGCTATGCGAAGTTCTGGTCGCTATGCGAACTCCCTTTTCTTCTCCATTAAGATTTGAACTTTCAAACTGCCTTTCAGGAACCGTCACACTTCACTATACGAAGTACAGTCCGCGTCGCGAACTTTGTCGGTTTCTTCCGCTTCATGTCGCTTCAAGCAAATATTGGTTATTTGCTTCTGTTTTGATTTGCTGGTCCCTCGCCTTTCCTCGCCTATCCTCGCGTCGCGACCTTTGCGATGCGCCCCATAGCGATCTTCAAGCGACTTTTCCTAATTTTTATTCTGTTTTGTTCAGCTGCATCTTGCTTCCTCTCGCTTCCTTTCGCATCCTTTCGCATAGCGAAGCTTCGCGTAGCGAATTTTCTGGTCGCGATGCGAAAGTTGCAGGGCATGAATTCTTTTTTCTTGTAACTGATGTGTTCTTTTGTTAATCCCTGCAAAACCAAACCCATTCAAGAGTAATATCCTTTTGTATCCTTTGTTGGTCAAATTTCATATTAAAAGTTAAAGGAAGCGAGCATTTCATTAGAGTTTTGATACAAGAAATATCAACTATTAGGCTTCCATCAAACTCTTCCCAACTTAGTTTCTTGGTTGTCCTCAATCAAGAGCATGATCTTTTTAAGAAATTTTTTCAGGAATTTCAAGCATGTATTTGTAATAATTTTGAAAAAATGAATGGTTCAATTGATTACTTGTCAAGTAAGAAAAATGTTTAACTGATTGTAGAATCAGCGCATGATTATGGAATTAAGTTTTTGCCCACAAAATCACATCATGTACTCAAAAATATAATGACACCACTTACTTGAATCTTTCCTAACACTCTTCTTCATAATAAGGGATGAAGATTTTGAAGTTTGTTTTAATTATGTGGTGTGACGACTCTCATTTGATCACTTGGTCAACATTCGGATCGATTCATGTTTTCATCCAAAAATTCAGAAATTTGAGCAACTGAAGGTATAAATCACATATGGCTTGTGAGGGTTTTAATGTGGCAAGGTTTCCTAAAGATATGGTTTTTCTCCTAAAGCTAAATTTCTAAAATTTGTCCACTTTTGTAACTTGCTTTACTTGCTTCACTCCTTACTTCATCACCATGATTTTGCCTTTTCTTTTGCTTCTTCAATCTTTTCCCTTTTTTTTCTTCATGATACCAAGTTCTTATGCTTTTGTATTTCTTTTTCTCTTTAGATCTTTCTTTTCTTTTTCTTTTCCTTTTGGTATCATCATCCATTCTCTCCCCAACTTATTTCTTTTTATGAGTGAAGCTCTTGATGATTCAAATCATTATAGTTCAAGTTGTGCATAAAGAAATTAGGATGGATCATGACTTCACTAAGTGGTTTTCTTAGTGGTTTTTGTATTTTCAAAATTTGATCCATCCTTTGATTTTTGTGGTTCAAAGAGGGTGCACAAATGCTCACTCACTTACTGGTTTTGATGAAAGTCTTTTTGGCCATGGTGGTTTTTCTGAAAATCAAACAATTGCCTTGATCCTCTTTATACCTTTACAAAGCTCAAATGGAATTTTCAGATTGAACATGAATCAACCGAGTTAAACACAAGTATTTCGCAGTTTTTGTACACAATGGAAATTCATCTCACTTTTCTGGTTTTTGCTAAAAGATTCAAGCAAGTGCGTGCACAATGTGAATGAGACATGTTATGACTGTTGTAAGCGAAAACAGAACTCAAAAATCATGCTACGATTCTACAAAGCAAGTGAACATGTACCTTGCTTGATGTTCATCTGATTCTTATCATTACCACTCACTCTCCTTCTTTGCTATCTGCTCACGATACTTGACTTGGCCTTTATTCAAAATATTTGGGAGAAGAATTCATGCTCGATGAGGATAATAGGATCATAGCAACACATTTTCAAAACGAGCTTGCAGCATACTAACACCAAGTGTAAAAGTGAGTACCATGTGAATTTATAGTATGCACTATCGTCAAAAAGTTTCAATTGCTGGCATTTCAAAAGAAAGTACTGAAATTAGAACTTAAATTGAAAGAACTGAAAGCTAGAATAAAATGAAATGGCTTACGACGTTGGGTTGCCTCCCAACCAGCACTTGTTTAACGTCTTTAGCTCGATGCCTGTTTCAAGTGAGATCAAGGTGGTTTGTATGAATTTGGCAAAGCATTTTTGCCACTATCCTTTGGCCTTTCTTTATCATTCTTTATCTTTAATTCCAGGCCTATTTCATCAGGAGCCTCAATCTTGTAATAGCCATCTTCTTTGTGTTGAAACAATTTGAAGTTGACTTCTTCATTTTTGTACCTCACTTTCATCTTGCCTTCATCTACGTCAATCATCATTCAGGCTATTTTTATGAAGGGACGTCCCAAAATCAGAGGAATGTCATCATCTTCTTCAATATTGATTACCACAAAATCTGTTGGAAATAGGAATCTCTCAAGTTTGACCATTACATTCTTTATCATGGCAACTCGTTTTGTGATTGATTTATTCGTAAGTTGTAACACCATTGTTGTAGGTTCTATTTTAGGATTACCGATCTTTTTAAGAATATAAAATGGAAGGAGATTGGTGCTTGAACCAAGATCAATCAGAGCTTTATCAAAATTCATTTTTTCAATGGTAACAGGTACTGTAACACTTCCAGGATCAGCATTGTTTTCTTCCTCCTTTTTCTCAAAATTTTCTTTGGTATTCTCTTCAACTTTTGTTTCATTTACTCTCCCAATCTTTGTTGTGAATGAATTGCACATTTCTTTTGGATTGGTTTGAGTGGCGGCAGAAAATGGTCCTTGTTGTTGCTCATTCAACTGCTTTGCAATTTGCCCTACTTGTGTTTCAATATTTCTGATTGATGCATCTGTATTTTTCTGGTTTGCCATGGACATCTGCATAAATTGATTCAAGGTTTCTTCGATCTTTGTAAGCTTATCTGGTTGAGTATAGCTTTGGTATTGGTTCTGCCTGTTTTGGCCATAGCTTGCATTGTTGTTGTACGAGTAACCTTGATTATTTTGGTACGGGACCTGTCTGTGCTGCTGGTTTCCCACATAATTGACCTCTTTATTAATCGGGGGACAAAAACCGATTGGGTGGTCTCCTGTACAAAGTTTGCACATGGCTGCTTGTTGTGGTTTAGGCGCTTCGTGCAGGTGTTTGAGTTGTTGTGGAAGATTGGATAATTGCTTGGTGAGTTCTTCCACTGTTTGAGTGAGAAGCTTGTTTTGTGCCAAGATTGCATTGTTTGTGTCCAACTCAAGAATTCCATATTTCTTTTGTGTGGTTCCTCGATTATATTGGACTTAATTATCGGTGAGAGCCATTCGGTTGATAATTGAAACTGCTTCTTCTGCACTTTTTGCCAATAAAGAACCACCAGCTGTTGTGTCAAGTAGGAGCTTTGGTTGGGGCTGCAATCTGTTGCGGAAGATGTGGACTTGTGTTAGACTATCAAAGCCATGATTTGGACATTTCCATAGCATGGATTTGTAACGTTCCCAAGCTTCACATAGAGTTTCATTTGTAGATTGAGCAAACACAACAATGGATGTTTTTGCATCCATGAACCGGTTGTGAGGGAAGAATCTGTTAAGAAAATTTTCTTCCAAAACATTCTAGTTTGTCATGGTTTCAGTAGGTTGGTCAAGATACCAATCTTTTGCTTTACCGATCAAAGAATGTGGGAATAACCTCATAAACACTGCTTCTTCTTCAGCTTCGGGTGCACCTAACGTACCGGCTAGTTCATAGAACTTTGTGAGGTGGGAGTATGGATCTTCATTATCCAAACCTGCAAAATGGTTAGCATAAATGATCTGCAGCAGTCATGTTTTCATTTCAGATTGTCAGTTATTTGAAGTGTTGGTGAGACGAGCTAATCGTCTTGGACTGCTCCGACAAGGTCCACTGTTGACAACTTCAACCATTGTTTCTTTTGTTGAGGAAGTTGATGGGGAAACTCCTTTGTGATTTTTCTTCTTAGATAGTTGTTTCTGTTTCTTCTTTTGTCTTTTGTTCTTTCAAATTGTTCTTTCGATCTCGGGATAAAAAACAAGTTGTTCTTCTGAAGTCTTGCCTCGAAGCATAAACAAAAGTTTCACCACCTATCTAACATTTAAACAAACGTTGCGAGAAACAAATATATACAATATATAACAACTTAGAAGTATAGAAACTATTGCAATTTTTTAATCTCTTAAACGCCAATCCCCGACAACGGCGCCAATTTGATGTTGAGTACAATCAAATGTAAGTATTATATTTTATCGTATCCACAGGGATTGGAGCGATATCAAAACCATTCAATATGTTCTATGATTATAAGCAAAAGTTCGAGATGTTTGATTTATAAGTTACGAAAAGTAAATGCGGATAATAAATAAATATAAGTTTCAGAGGAATAGGCATGTTGGGAATTTGGTTTTCATTCACTGATTCAATATGCATATCACGAATCAGTTATACATAATTTAAGCATGTTTCGATATTATCACGTATCGCTTACAAACATAGTTTATGTCTAAACTTTGATGAGATTTCTATCTTATGGTTTAATCGACGATTTCTTAGCCTATTAAGCAATACGGTAACATTAAGATTCGATACTTTCATGAATATTAAACCTAAATCTATGTCTAGCATTTAGCATTTAATAGATGTTATCTTAGATCGAGATTAGAATCGTATTTGTCAATATCAATTCAATCCATGAAATAAATGATAAAATAAAGATAACATCAATAAAGATTCATACATAAATTGTATATAACAACATGATTAAAGATAATACATACTGTTTTGGTGAACTACGACCAATCCCAACAAGAGAGGGATTTAGCTACTCATGGTAGCTTGAAGCATAATGGAAGAATTGAGTTGAATGAGCATCAACGACAATTTCCCGACTCTTGATGCGTATCTAACTCCTCTTCCTCTAATCCTCACTTGTATCTATTACAGATTTTTTATGACAGAAAATGTATTAAGAAAATATGAGATGCCTTTCTGTAATGCATTTGATCTCCTTTTATAGTGTTTTTGGCCGTCTAAGTTTTCTATGCGAAGTTCTGGTTGCTATGCGAACTCCCTTTTCTTCTCCATTAAGATTTGAACTTTCAAACCGCCTTTCAGGGACCGCCATACTTCGCTATGCGAAGTACAGTTCACGCCGCGAACTCTGTCGCTTTCTTCCGCTTCTTGTCACTTCAAGCGAAGATTGGTTATTTGCTTCTGTTTTGAGTTGCTGGTTCCTCGCCTATCCTCGCGTTGCGACCTTCGCGACGCTACCCATAGCGATCTTCAAGCGATGTTTGCTCAGTTTGATTATGTTTTGTTCAGCTGCATCTTGCTTCCTCTCGCTTCCTTTCGCATCCTTTCGCATAGCGAAGCTTCGCGTAGCGAAGTTTCTAGTCGCGATGCGAAAGTTTCAAGGCATGAATTCTTTTTGCTTGTAACTGACGTGTTCTTTTGTTAATCCCTGCAATACCAAACCCATTCAAGAGTAATATCCTTTTGTATTTTTTGTTGGTCAAATTTCATATTAAAAGTTAAACGAAGCGAGCATTTCATTAGAGTTTTGACACGAGAAATATCAACTATTGGGCTTCCATCACCAACTCGGAGTGTACATGCTCTGCGAGAGACGCGCCAACCTTGACTTCTCTTCTGACCTCATCAGTACCAAGATTGACAACTTCTACTGACTCTTTGTGTGGCTGAATCTCTTTATGCTCATGCTCAAGGAGCCTTGCTAGTTCAGTCGGTAATTCACAATCTTCCTCACCATCTTCTTCGGCTTGGTTGATTGGAATCCCAGAATTACAATGGATGTTTGCCATGTTGTTATCAATGCGTTTATTAGTTCTTCATGTTTGTGAATATGTTTAGAATGAGCAATTTTGGAAAAGTAAAAATAAAAGAAACTTTTTCCATTTGTTTATGAAAAAGTAAAATAAGGAAATAAAATAGAGCAAGGTTTTGAATGCAAAAAACTCTTATTTATTGATCACATAATATTGCAAAAGCAGGAGGCCCTATACAAGCTATCCAATCATCTCGGGCGAGGAAGAGGGAATGAGAAAGCAAAATGCATTACATGTTTGTTGGAAAAACCATAGGAATCACGGTAGATGTCTAATTGTTGAGCTTGAAACCCGGCGGGCACTTGCGCACAAAGCTTGAAATCTGGTTGCTAGGACCAACGTCATCAATGGCAGCCACGATGTCACCCTTCTGAAAACCCGCGCTGCTGAACTTGATAAAGTTGCACTACTTTTAACCATGGGAATTGAACCGTCGACCAGCACGATAACCCAATCCAAAACGATTATGCTTTTCAACCACATCAATCACATGCCCCCAGCCAGGCAAGGCACCTTTCTCGATGGTCTCTTTAACACTCTTGGCAGATGCTAAAGTCACTTGCAGTGATCTACTTTGACTAGTTGAAGCAGAGCTGACATCTTCGAACTCGAGACACTGTAACGACATCTCAATTATGCCTTCCTAGATCTCAACGTATCGGAAAGATGACAATTCGCTCACAATCAGATCTTCTTCCCCACAGACGATGACCAGCTGATCGTCGAACATGAATTTTAATTTCTGATGTAAAGTGGAAGTAACTGCCCCTGCGGCATGAATCCACGGGTGACCCAATAGGCAACTGTACGCGAGATTGATATCCATTACTTGGAAAGTAATGGTGAACAAATGCGGTCCAACCTTAATGGGTAAATCCACTTCTCCAATGACTTGTCTTTGAGTACCATCGAATGCTCTGACAACTAAGGCGCTCAGCCTCATCTCACTTCCTTCTACCAGTAATTGACTCAATGTGCCCTTAGGAATTATATTAAGAGAAGAACCGGTGTCCACCAGAGCACGAGATAACAGGATGTCTGTGCAGGTTACAGATATATGCAGTGCTCGATTATGAGCAGCTCCTTCGGGAGGCAATTCTGATTCATTAAAACCCAAATATCTGCTTGATGTTATGTTAGCCACTACATCATCGAACTCGACAACGGATATATCATGCATAACATGAGCAGTGTTCAAAACTTTCAACAAGGCTGATCTGTGCGCAGGCGAGCTCATGAGTAAGGACAAGATTGAGATCCTCGAGGGAGTCTGCCCCAGCTGATCCACAATTTTAAAGTCACTTTTCTTAATTAACTATAGGAACTCTTGATCATCAAGGGTCTCTTTGTTCTTTGAAACATCCTCACACGGAATAGTTGGCACTGGTACGACAGTAGATGTCCCTTGCTGGACAACAGAGGTTACAGACGCAGGTTTCTCCTTGGGAAGAACAATAGTTAGAACCTGAACAGGCTTTGTAGTGACCTTTAGAGCAAATACACGTCCACTACGAGTCATACCTCCAGTGGCCGTAACATTCATAATCTCAGACTCAGCAAACCTTATCTCTTGACCTCCAGAAAACACAGTAGACCCATATCTCCAAGGTACCTCCTTAGAATTCTGATACGGAAATGACTTTGGCGGGCAAACAACAATAGGTTGTATCTTCTTCTTAGGAGATTCAACAGGAACCTTCCTATAAACGATGGTGAATGGCTCGATGGTAGCAACTTCTTCAGCAGGCTTAGATCTGGCAAATTGAAATTCACCTCGGTTCATCAAAATTTTGACACAACCCTTCAGCCTTCGACACTAATTGGGATTATCGTCGCAAATCTGACAATTGCCATGCAGCCCTTTCAACAACCCATGTTCATTCAATCTCTTGATAACCACAGCCATCTGGGTTTTTACCTCGTCAACATCCATGATCAATTCAGCCCTTGAGTTATCCTCAACTATGTTCACCGTAGGTCCACCGTGATTAGGTAATAGATTATGCTGAATGTTGGGACCTTCCTCAGCAAACGTCAAAATCTTCCGATCAATGAGTTCTTGAACCTTCGTTTAGAAAACAAAATAGCCCTCTGTCGCATGTCCTATGTATCCAGCATGATAAGCACATGACACATTTGGATTATGCTTTGGGTTGAATGGAGGAATTGCAGCCGCGATCTCCTTGGGAACAATTGCCCCTTGGTGAACCAAGTAAGGAAATGACTCAGTGCATGACACCGGAATTCTGTCGAAATTCAGACGCTTACAGTTTCCTTAATTGTTGTTATTTTGCTGGTTTTGATTCTGCTGATTTTTGTTGTTCTGTTGAGTCTGTTGCTGACGTTGTGGTTGTTACTGATTCTGTACATTCTAAACTGGTTGTTGCGGATGATACTGGTACGGAAGTTGTTGATATTGTGCAGCAACAATGTATGGGTATGGATAGTATGTCATGGGAGCCATGGGTGCTTGATACTGAGGAGAAACTTAAGCTGTCACAGCGTTGGCTTCACCTTCCCTGTTCTTTGACTGATTATTCTGAGATTTTCTATTGGCCGGCTGCTGGGAAGCAGCTCTAGGAATCTTTCCAGTCTTTAAATAATTCTCAATCCGTTCACCGATGGTTACAATGTTAGCAAAGTTCGATGAAGAACTACCCACAATTTTCTCATAGTAGGGTCCTTGTAATGTACCCATAAAGATATCAACCAACTCATTGTCAGAGAGAGCAGGTCGCACACGAGATGCCATCTCACGCCATCTTTGTGCATACTCTTTAAATGTTTCAGCTGAGCGCTGAGACTGGTTCTACAACTGTAATCTGGTAGGCGCCATGTACCAATCTAATGAAGCACCGAACAAGCTATCTTGAAAACAATGAACCAGCAATTCATCATTATCAATATAGGATGCCATCTTCCTGCAGTACATAGTGATGTGACTACGTGGGCAACTCAAACCTTTATACTTTGGAAGCTCAGGTATCTTGAATTTCTGCGGCAGTACCACATTCGGAACCAAAAATAAGTCTTTGGCCTCCATGCCAAAAGCAGAAAACCCTTCAATAGCTCTGATACGGTCTTCCAACAACTTGTAATTAGCAGGTCTATCTTGATTAGCAGGCCTGACAAGAATCTGAGGATTTGGCAGCTGAGATGCGGCCAGAGCGTGCACTTGCGGAGTAGCAAACTGAGAAGGATATACCAATCCCTGATTAACCATCTGACCACCATTCTGACCCATCTGAACACCAAACAGATAATTTGGAGGAGGTATCACAGCAGCTGAGGATGACCCAGGATAGAGCATTCTAGAATAAACATTCTAAACAGCCGTTTGAGCAGCTTGGGATGAAATCGGAATCTGAAAAGGAGGACCTCTATACACATGCTCTTCTTCATCATGAGTTTCAATGTCAGCCAACCCAGGAGTCTGACGCGTCTGAACCTAAAGATTCTCATAATCATCATTCACTATCGGAGGTGGAACCCGAGTAGGCATACCCCACGGATATGCAACAACATTTCCATTATGCATGGGCACAACAAAAGGCTGATATGGTACGAAGGCACCATTATTTGCAATCTGAGGAGTGTAATTGGGAGGCATGCCCCAAGGAAAAGCAGTAGGCATCTTGTTCAACCCGAATTGAGAATTTGATGGATGAACAACAGACTGGACCACAGGTTCAACCGGTACTTCAACAATAGCAGAAGAAGGAACAACAGCAGGAATAGTTGTAACAACAGGAGGAACAATCACAACAGGAGTGACAATGGTTGCATCAGTGACAGTTACAACAACAGTGGCAGCAGCAGCGACGTCCTTCTAAGCATGAAGGAGTTCCATGATGGCATCCATGTTAGTCTTAAACTGATCCATCCGACCCTGGAATTGAGCCAAAATTTCCTTATAAGCAGCGTTCTCAGCTTCGAAGTCAGCCATGATTCTGGGTTTGCATGAGTGAGTGAAATACCGATGTCGAGTCGTCATCTTGCTACAAGCGGAAGACGAACAAGGATGAGCAATGGTTATTGGGATGAAGGACATGCATATGCGGGCATGAATGAATGTAATTCATGCAAAAAAATAAAAAAATTTAATGCCTATGCAAAAAGATTAATTTGACATGATGGAATGATATGCGACACCAGAATCAAGAGGCCAGCACAGTCTAAATAATCAAATCTAGACAATCTGAACATCTGCAAAGGTAATTCTGTATCGGTACAAAAGTCTGACGCGGTGAGAGAACAAAAGGTTGGAGGAGTCTTGGTTTCCTGCAGAAAAACCCAATATCCCTCTCACAGGTATGATATAGCCAAGAATTCCTAATGGTCCTCAGCTTCTCAGGCTCTAAGGTCGAGAGGTAATAATACTTTCACCATTTTTGGTTTGGCATTATTACTCCTCAAGGAGGCATCCACTAATTCCCCTCAAAAGGGTCATCCTATGGCAAGTTCCCAGCTTTGGGTCCTCGGATCAAGAAGCGTAATGGGTTTGCCATTTTTGGTCTGCCATTATCGCCCCTTGGGAGGAGTACCTCAACTGAGTTCTCGGGAATGGTCGCCAGAGTCGACAGCTCTCTAGGTTACGTTCTATCATTTTCCCCAACGCGCAGGATAGAACATCACCAAAGAAAACCTCGTCTGGATGTGGAATTTTCGTGTATACTAAGTCTGGCCAGACGCCACACAAGTCACACTACTTTCCACTCTAATCCTAGGTGTATACTCAAGCCTGGGTAGTGGGCTTATCTCTCAGAACACCCCTCCCACCAACAATAAAGAATATAGTAGATATCTAGAATATACAGCATATGAATACTCAAGCATTAAAGAAATGCAATAAATAAACACAAAGCAAATAAAGTGTAAAGATAAAGCTAGTAAAGCGTAAAAGATAAACACCCAAACAAGCAAGAAAGCAAACAAAACTAGGCGAGACCCCACCCTGCAAGAGTAAGAACTCCCCAGTAGAGTCGCCAGCTGAAGATGGCTGGTTTATACCTGGGTGAATCGCACACTCAAAGATACAACAAAGTCGCCACCGAATTTATTTAGTCCCAAAGGACAGGGAAAATATCGATAAAACCCAAAGTGAAGAGAAACGGGAACGAGGGGTTGGTTATGCGAAAGGAAGGTACTAGCACCTTACGTATCCGTCGTACTTGACGAGAACCATTTCGCTTGCTTCTAGGCTTGGATGGGTTATCTATCTAAAGGCTTCTAGCTAAAAGAAGAGGAGAGAGAAGAGAAAAGAGAAAAGAAAGAAAGTGCTCGCAGAGGATTGGGGCCCTCTTGCCTACGTACCCTCATAGTGCAATGAGGAAATCAGAGCGCCGTAGTTCAAAGGAACCAGGGAAAAAAGGAGAAATGGAAGAAGGTGGAAGGGTGGAAGGTTGGAAAGTTGGAAGGTTGGAAGGTTGCTCGCAAAGATCATCGCGATCTTGTGCCTACGTATCATACATTCGAAAGAATGCAGAATCAGAGCTTCCGTAGTTCGGGGAACTAAGACGGAAAAGGAAAAGGAAAGTGGTGTCAAAACCAAGATTAAGAGAAAGAAGGAAACTCCGATGGGGATTCCCAAGAAAATGGTGTCAAAACCAAGAAAGCAATGTAAAAAGGAAAGACAAAAGCTGTATTGAGAATAACGTGCAAGAGTGGTGTCAAAACCATGAAGAGAAAGGAACAAAAGGAACATAAAGGACCCCACTAGGGAGGTAATAGAACAAAGCGACTGTGCGAGGGACCAGAGGATGAGCGACCCTACTGGGGAATAAGCAAAGAGATGGTGTCAAAACCAAGAGAAAAAAGGTTCGGTACATCAACTTGACTGACAGTAGTTAACCGAAGGGAAAGAGGTAAGAACTCTGGTGGGGACAAAGGTTATAACAGATAGACTATGGTTAACCAAAAGAGAGAGTAATGAACCAAAAGAAGGTGTTGACTCCGAAAGGGTTTTGGTATATTAACTGATAACAGTGGTTAACCAAAGGAAAAGGGTGTGGAACCAAGCAGAGGTTGTAACCCACTAGGGATGTTGGTACTGACTAAACAAATAGTACTTGACCAACAAAAAGAGTATTGAACCAAAAGAGGTTGCTAACCATTGAGAATTCGGTGTTAACAGAAGAAACTGTGATTAACCGAAAAGAAATGAGTGATTAACCAAGAGAAGGTGATTAACTCGAAAGAGTCTCAGTGTTTTAACAGACTGGCTGTGGTTAACTGAAAAAATAGGTGATTAACCAAGAGAAGGTGATTAACCCAAAAGGAACTCAGTGTGTTAACAGATAGACTGTGGTTAACTGAGAAGACGAGCAAATTGGTGTTTTAACTGACATGCAGTGATTAACCAATCAAAGGGGGAAGAACCAAGCGAAGGTTGCGAATTGCGCAAAGGTTTCGGTGTTTAACTGGAAGACTGTGTTTAACCGAAGACAAAGGAATGAAGACTTTTCTGGAGAATCAAAAGACGATGACCGACCAGAGAAGAAGGATACCGAGGCAAGAAACGGGTGTTAACCCAAGAACAATGATCTTTAACCAAGAAACGGTGATTGATCAAAAGAGAGATTGAGAGGCGTACAAGTGATCAAGGATCGACTCGACTGGGGAAGGAGAAACACTACAGCTTGAGGATAGAGGCGATTATTCTCAACGAGGGGGCCAGACACCCTTACCCAAGAAATAGTCAGAATGAGGGTAGGACAACTTCATCCTCATTCCTTCTCTAGCACTCAAAGTATAGTGTGGAAATTGAAACAGGTAGCGTGATAGCTCCAATTTGTACAGTGCTCCTGTGCGTCGTGCGTCGTGCGAAACTCTAACTCCGTGGGGGAAGAGAGAAAGAAAGCTCTAAAGGAAGCCTAAAGAGAAGCGCCAAAGGGATGATCAATAATCGAAACAAAGCTTCGATTAATTAATCAAGAGGGAGGAGTATGCTAGTAACTTTCCAAAATGAATTAAAAATTTATTAAAGCAAAAAGGGTGGATTATTGATTGTACAAGATTAAGCTTATCCTTTTGAAGAACAGACTTAATTCAAACATGAATTAAAAGTGAAAAACAGTACCAAATGACACTTAAAATGCAACACAAAGTCATGTGTATGGATGAAATTGTGCAAGAATGAGCATGTTCATGCAATGCCAAGAATTAGCATAATTATGAAATCGAAAGATCAGAAAATTCACAATCATGCTTTAAACTGAAGTGAAACAACACCTAAAACATCCATAAAAAATCAATCATATTAATCCATATAAGTTAGAAGGAGAGAACATGACTAACCTACTTGAAAAACACCAAAAAATGCCTCTGTTACAGTGGTAATCGGTTACTCTAAAGTGAGTAACCGGTTACTTGCTTGAAAACAGCAAATCTGGGGAAAATTGTGAAGAGTAACTGGTTATCCTATATTGAGTAACCGGTTACTTAGTTGAAAAAAGCAGCGCTGGTGTAAAATTTGTGAAGAGTAGCCGATTATCCTTTATTGAGTAACCGGTTACCACTGTAACAGTGGCAAAACTAACTTTTGGAAAAGCACTTAAAGCATCCAAATCACTTGTTCAAATTACCACATGCTAGGGTATGATTTTGTGCACGAAAATCAAGCTTAAAAATAGAAAATAAACAGTGATGGAATTAATTAACACATCAAGATCATGGATCATGTAATGGCATAATTAATTCACACACAAAAACATCGAAACTACATCGTGAATGATGCGAAAACGTTCAAAACAGTAAAATGAGTGAGATCTACCAACCTACAAGATGGAGGATTGGCTTGGTGATTGTTGCAAAGGATTCTTGATGAAGATAATCAAAGAAAACCAGAGGAATCTTCAATCGTAGCCGAACCGTATCCAAACCGAGCAAATTGCGACGAAACTCCAAAATACGAATTCGAACCGTTGAATCTTAAACAAGCACTTGAGATGAATCCAAAAGCTAATAAAACTCCATAAAACCAAGTATAATTGAAAGACGATGAAGGTTAAGCTCAATAAATAATCACTTCCAATGTAGAAGTGATTATTCTTCAATGGTGAAGAGCTATCGTGAAGTTTGGGAAGAAAATGTAGATGAAGATGAAGAAGTTGCAGAAAAATTCAGAGACAATGTGAGAGAATTGAGAGTGAAGTGTGTGAAATAGTTGAGAGATTGTGGAGAGACTTTGAAAATGATTGAAGGTTTATTTATATAGAGTTTTTGTTTGGAGTGTGAGAGGTTTGGAATTAGAATAGGAGCTAGCTTAGGGTGGTTTGGAATTAGGCCAGGAGTTAGTTACACTTGACTCACCGAGTTAAGCGGTTAACTCGGTTAGTTAGGAAGTTAACTCGATAGCAATCCCAATGTAAGCTTCAAATCCAAAGGTTCACAATTCTTGTAAATTAAGTAACATGGTGGACTTAATTTAAAGTGATGTATTGGAATACATGTAAGTGGAGTGTCTTGAATGGTCTTGAATTGTCTAGAATGTTCCAAACAATGCTAGAACCATGTAGAATCCAAGAAAAAAGAGTGCAGGGTTGCTATACCAAAATGCAGCAGGAATTGCAAATTTGTACAGAGTAACCGGTTACCCTAGGCAAAATTTGCCCAGATTTCTCAGGAACAAATGCTGAAGTCCCGGTTTCGATTTTCCACCTCTTGTTTTGATGAATAGGCATGGAAACCAATATTTTGAGCTTGTTTTACAGATGGAACGATCTTGAGAGGATGCGATTAATCGGGCCTAAAAAAACATGAGAATCCTGCAATATGAAACACATAGAGAAAAGTGTGAATGCGTATGCCAGCGATGCGAATGCACATGCTTATGCAAAAAGAAAAAAAAAAGAGTTCAAATTTCGGGTTACGACACCAACCCTTATCAGTTTCTACCTGCTGAGGAGATTGAACAACCAACTCTGACAGGGAATGAAAATTGATGATATCAACTCTTCTTGGAGACAACATTGAGCTTACTCCTCTGTTAGGAAACTGCCCTCTACACTTACTCTACTAGGGATAAAATAATACCATTGTTGGGGAAACAGACATGCTCGGGAAGTACAAACAAACCACCCTTATCATGTCTAGGGATATGAACTCTTGTTGGAGAGCAAAAAACAAAATCAACTCTGGCTGGGAAAACAAACTTCTGGACTCTTGCAGGGGAGAACAATCAAAAACTTCATAATGCTCTGCTGAAGACGATAAAAATTTAGCGATCTCTGCCGGAGAGAGAAGCTCTACTGGGGAAGAAAGGTCAAACTATCCTGCAAACATATAATAAACAAAAGGATGTACCAGGTGTAGCATGGCAACGTCGGTTACCACCCACGATACTCAAAATTTCTTGCAATTTCCAATGTTTTAACACGCTCTATAAAGCTTCAATGTTTTCACATGCAATGTTTATCAAAATATCGGACATTTTTTGTAAACAAAATAGTAAAAGTAAAAACAAGAGGACAAATTTTGAATGAAAGAAAATTTTATTGATTGAAATTGGCCTATTAATAGGCATTTACAACAGGAGGCAATTCCTAGAAAGAGGTAATTGCACACAAATAAAAATAAAATACACAAATTGGCATTGTGGAAATAGATTTCCATCAAGTTTTGATTCGGCTATGACCCGTATGTCTTCGACTCTCTCAAATACTTTGCCATCTAAAGGGACCGATTGGACAAATTCTTATCCTTCTGAATTCCCATGTGTTGAGATGAGCTCACAGATCGAACGCAGATCGTAGCCTCTCACTTTCAAATCCCTAACTTTTGCTTGGATCGCCCTTTCGGGTTTTTAATCCACCGGGATACCCATTTTTGCCAAAGTTGTCTTTTCAGGTTTTCAACTTTGCGGGTTTAATCAATTCTTTTCTTTTATTTTATCCATAATTTTTTCCCGGACCTTTTCTTTTTGTGGTTCTCCAGGATGCTCTTTTTTGCCTGAACCTTTTCTTTTTGTGGTCCAGTGGGTCTCTTTTATGCGAAGTATTTTTTTGACTGCGTCTGCGTTCACATGGGATGTAAAATCTTCACCATCCATAGTTGAGAGCAACAAGGCTCTGCAGAGAAAACCTTTCTCACAACATATGGTCCTTCATAATTCGGAGTCCACTTGCCCCTGTGATCTGTCTGAGGAGGAAAAATCCTTTTCAAAACCAAGTCACTTGTTTGGAAACACCAAGGATGCATTGTCTGATCAAAAGCCTTTTTCATCCTGCTCTGATATAATCTCCCATGTGCAATAGCTGCCAGTCTTTTCTCTTCAATGAGGTTTAGCTGATTCAACCTGGTCCGTACCCATTCAGATTCATCAAGCTTCACATCCGTCAAAATACTAAAAGAAAGAATCTAAACTTCTAATGGTATGACTGCTTCCATACCATATACAAGTGAGAAAGGGGTTGCCCCTGTCGACGTACGCACCAAAGTACGATAACCATGCAAGGTAAATGGCAACATCTCATGCCAATCTTTATATGTCACAACCATCTTCTGCACAATCTTCTTAATATTCTTATTAGTTGCCTCAACAACACCATTCATCTTCGGACGATATGGAGAAGAATTATGATGTTCAATCTTGAAGCTCTGGCATAACTCCTTCATTGTCTAATTATTCAAATTGGAACCATTATCAGTAATGATTCTTTCGGTAATTCCGTAACGGCAGATGATATCCTTCTTTATAAACCGGGCAACCACTTGTTTGGTAACATTTGCAAACGAGGCCGCTTCCACCCACTTGGTGAAATAATCGATGGCAACCAGGATAAAACGATGTCCATTGGATGCAGTCGGCTCAATCTTCCCAATCATATCAATGCCCCACATAGAAAACGGCCAAGGAGATGTCAATACATTTAGAGGAGTCGGTGGCACATTCACTTTGTTCCCCTAAATCTGGCATTTGTGACACTTTCTGGCGTATTTGAAACAATTGGACTCCATGGTCATCCAGTAATAACCTGCTCTCTGTCGCTCCCGAACGATTCGCATCCAAAGATACAAACGCGAGAGTGGCATGGAAAAACACAGAGTCACCAGCAATGTGTATTTATCCCGAGAGAGGGAAAGGAAACACTGCATAAACCTGAAGAGAAAGGGGGAAAGACATGGTCATCGCAACCATAGTCCGGGTTCGGGAGTCGGTTATGCGAGGGGAAGGTGTTAGCACCCCATGCATCCATCGTACTCGATGGGATCCACGCTTGTTGTCTAAACGGAGGGTGAGCTGTCCTACTATCTATGGCTGAACAAAAGAAAACGGGGTTGGGGGTGACTAAGACAGACTCGGTAAGACATATTTGATGCCCTAGGCCTACGTACTCCCTCAGTTCAATGGGAAAGTCAAAGTCAACGTAGTTCGGACGGGAACTGTGGGGGAAGGTTGCTCGCCAAGACAATCGTTGTCTTGTGCCTACATATCCTCAATCGGACGAGAGAGAGGAATCAGTGCTGATGTAGTTCGTGGGTACGACCACGAATGGGTAAGTGTTTATTACGTGAGCGACGAGCTCTTTTCTAAAAATGAAATTTGAAACCCAACAATCCCGAAGGATAAAAATATTTGAATTGGTTTTGTATTTTTTAGACAGAAGTGTTTTTTAAGTTAGTTCATAACTTGCATTGCACCAAAGTCTAGGGCACAGGGACGAATACTTAACGAATCATCCCAAGACAGGACGCCCGCTAAGCACCCTAGAAAGATGAGAGGAAGCCCCTCATTTCTCATTCCCCACGCTTAAGGCTCGTGCGTAATACACTTTATCTTTATTAAGTGTTTTCAAGAAGTTTTGAGATGAGAAGAGAGAAGACCCAAAGGAAACTCTAAAGGGAAACTAAGAGTCCTAATGTTATCATGCATAGATGACTTATGGTTTGTAAGGCTTAGGAGAGACGACTACCTAAAACCTAATGCTAATCCTACTCCAAGCTTAATCAAAAATTAAGTTGGACTAGGTAGCTCTAAAGGGAGAGAATCCAAGACTTAAACAAGTCTTGAGATCCATGGGAGGAAGAGAGTGAAAGAGAAGAATGAGAAAGAGAAGGAGAATATGAGATACAATAAGTGGCAGCAAGCACATCCCATCATAAATGTCCAACTCAAATCATCAAAAATGTTTCAAATATCAATGCAAAACAATCTCAAGTAAGCATGCAAAAATAAACATGAAAGAATGCAAACATACTTGTATGAAATGCACAATTAAGCATACATGAACTTCATATCAAGATGAAATGAGAAAAATAAGATGAAGATGAAAGCAAGTCAGAACCAAGATCATATTATCATCAACAATTCCATATTCAAAAGTGATTCATATCATGAAGCATTATGATCCAAAGAAGTTACAAAGCAAATGGTAATGATGTTTATCATACAATTCAAACCAAATGCATTTAACTATGCTCAAGTGAAATGAAAACCAAGTAAGGAGCTCAAGGGGCAGTAGCATATGCATCAATATCATATCAAAACCAATCTCAAGTCATACAAGTCCAAACATAATGCAACACCTTCAAGACATGCACCAAAGTAATCCACAAATGGAAACTCAAAGTTCAAGCCCTTAAAACATACCCAAACATGATCCACAAATTGCAAAATTTGGTCACAAGGGACCTCAACCAGGGGTAAACATCATATCAAATGCACATGCAAAGAATCAAGAAGAAACTCAAGCAAATAGGCATGACAAGTCAACTTGTGTAAAGAGATGTCAAGATATAATCATGCATAAGTCATTTAAGCACAAATAAACAAACATATATCAAATGACATTCAAAAATTGTGAAATTAAAACTCAAATGAGCTAAGTCAGAAGCCAATCACATGTCAAAAGATCTCACAAAAATTCACAAGTTAAGCACCTCAAACAAATGAGTAAAGATCACATAAGAAACATAAACCAATATGCAAAAGAGAGGAACTAAAATGCAATATGAAAAAGTTTTAAAAATGAAACAAAAATATTTTTAGGAACCTCAACATGTCCTCTAACATATGCGAAAAGAATGAGATGCAAATCATGTATAGATGATGAGAACAAAAATCAACAAGGCAGGGTGTGCATATATGAAACAATCCAAAAAGAAATTAATTAAACAATTAATTCAGATGCACAAAATAAAATAAAAATGAAAAATAAAATTTGACAAAATTTTATAAAAACATAAACATGTTTCATGATTTTTTTGGTAATTTTTTTGATGCATAAAACTATTTTTAAAAATTAAAAAGCAAAATGCAACAATTAAAAAAATAAAAAGAAAGAAATAAACATGGGGGGTGCAAACAGCAGCCCAAACACGTTCAAAACCAAACTGGGCTCAAGGGAGAGGTGTGGATATCAAGCCCAGGTCAAAAGACCCATCAGCGAAGTCAACACACCCCACATAGAACTCAGTCAAATAATAGGACTCACATAAGCCATTGGATCAATCAAACGATTCTCATGCAGTCAACAAAATCACCAGTAATCAAGATGGAAGGCTCAAATCACAAGGCACACCATAATAAATGTAAGCATGCACACACCAAATCATCAATAATTAAAATACAAGCACGTGAAGGGCACATGAATTTTTAATGTGTTGGCATAATCCAAACCATCAGATGAATCCAACGCATGAGATCAAGTCAAACAATCACACAATCATACGTGATGAGAGGTCCAGATTAGATGCACATGATAACTATGATAGAGTAACATACACACACATTAAATAAAACATTAGAAAAATAAATGAAGTGGCAAGATCTGAACCATCAGATCTAACCCTTGGACGGCTGGGATTTCATCTTCTCCACTTAAACCCCCACCAGCCAGAAACATAACCAGACGCTGGAGCCCTAGCTCCGGTCGTCTTCTCTGGTGATCTGCATATCAAAAATCTCTAGAAATTGCAAACAGGTATACTATCTTGACCAAAATTCAGCAAGGATCTCATATATGCAATTATTTTTCACAAACAACCAACACACAAGCCAAATCGAACAGAATAAGTTTAGATCCAAAACTTTCAAACTCAAAATACACATAATCCACACGTCCAAAATCAATTTTAAACACACCAGCACACTCAGCGAACCTCATAGATCATTATACACATCAAAAAAGTAAGTTCTAAGAGCATGGAAAGTAAGCTTGCCTGAGATCTGTAGAGCTTGAAATACACTAAGAACGCCTTCCAAAAGCTGCAAAATAAATGCAAATGGAGACGTGAATCTGGCTAGATCTAAGACTTTGAACTTGAACCAACTTGAAATGCACCAGCTGAAAACCTTGCTCTTAGCTCAAAACAATGGTAGATTCTTACTCTACCAAGTATGTAGATCAAGAATATGAAAAAATTTCTTCAGAAACCCTTGAGATGAGAGAGTTTCGAAGAGGGAAAGTTTGGGTGAGAAAAAAGGATTCTGAGCAAATGAGGGTGCATGACCTAATTGTGAAGGCATGAGTAAGCTTATATACACCTCATTAGACCTCTGATCATGATTAGCAATTGATTAAACCCCTGTTTATTGAATTTTGATGGTTTATGCCAATTTGAACTTTGTGATGCCACCACTAATCCACACGTGAAAAGGCCACAAAATAAGCATGATTCACTCACATTTCTTCTACTGATCACAAATGAATTGTAATTGGGCCTTGTGGTTGATTGGTTTGTGAGTTTTAATCCATCTTGCCAAAATGCATTTTGTGAAATAAGTGAAGTACATGGCACGATTTCACTTGGTTTAAGGGTAAAAAATGATCCTTATGAAGTGTACTTGGATGTTGTAATGTGACATGAACCAATAAAAGTCATTACAAGTCAATTGGAACCAAAATGCAAATGGTGGAAAAATTGGTACATATGAAGAACCCTAAAAACACCTTGCCTTGCCTCAGCCATAACTTGAGTTCTACAAATGATATAGAGGCAAACTAGTACTTTTTGGAAATGGGAGAGAAAGATATTCAACTTTCATGCTGGAGGAAAATTCATTTGAAGCTTCCTTTATTATGAAAAGTCAAGTTGAATGTGGTGGAAAAATTGCCAAAAATGGAAAGTTCTCATTATAGGTCATTTTCCAAATTTAGTAACTTTTGCACAAACTCTTGATTCTTGAAGAATGATGCCATCCATGCTATTCCTTGACCAAATAAAGGTACATGGACTTGGGAAACATGATTTGGACCCTTGAAAACCCATGGTTGACTTTCCTTTTTCACTGTTGACTTTTCTTGGTCTACAAGCAATTGATCCACTGAACATCTTTCACAATGAAACACTAGCCAAGTCTCTATCCATGAACACTTGTGAGCATATAGGACCTCATGAGAATGTATTTGAACAAGCAAAACCCATCAAGAAGCCTTTTGGAACCAAAACCCTAATTTGGACCATCTGATTAGGAGAGAAAGATTCACTTGAAATCCTTTGCCAATCTTGACCTTGTGAAGATATGATGAACTCCTCTAACCACCTTGAGGCTTGAGACTCCTTTGAGATGAACCAAGTACCTTGATCCCATGCTAAGAACCCATGCTATGCACAAATTCTAATGCAAGAAATGCAAATAAACATAAGCCAGTTAGCTAAAAGCACGAAGGCAAATTTTGGGGTGTCACAGCTGCCCCTATTCAATCAACTTGGTCTTGAAGGTATGATAGCAACGACTATCATGCGTTCAAAGGATTCATGGAGATTGAATACCAAAAGAAACCTGAAATTTTCAATCCTCAAAAGAGAGACGACTCCACTGGGGAACAAGCAATAAATGCTGCATTGTTACAACATGGACGAGTGTTGGAAATCAATACATACGATGTATTGAAAAGTCTTGAAATAAACACAAACGAGTGTTATCTATACTAGGGATAAACACGGACGGGTGCAATTAAATCAAGGATATCAGATACGGATGGGTGTCGAAAAGATACACGGATGGGTGTAAAGAGATTCAATACGGACGGGTACTGAAAAGATACACGGACGGGTGTAAAAAGGTTTCAATACGGACGTGTATCGAAAAGGTACACGGACGGGTGTAAAAAGGTTTCAATACGGACGGGTATCGAAAAGGTACACGGACGGGTGTAAAAAGGTTTCAATATGGACGGGTATCGAAAAGGTACACGGACGGGTGTAAAAAGATTTCAATACGGACGGGTATCGAAAAGGTACACAGACGGGTGTAAAAAGGTTTCAATACGGACGGGTATCGAAAAGGTACACGGATGGGTGTAAAAAGGTTTCAATACGGACGGGTATCGAAAAGGTACACGGACGGGTGTAAAAAGGTTAAACTTACTGGGGATTAATCTCACTGGGGAATGGAAGGCAACACGGACGGGTGTCTAGAAAAACACTATTGAGTAAAAGACATAAAAAACATGGACGGGTGCCGAGGAAAACACGGACGAGTGTCATCAAAAGGTCAATACGGACGGGTGTTGAAACAAAAAGGTTTAGACACGGACGAGTGCTGAAGGAAACATGGACGAGCGTCTGACGGTAAAAACCTTGAGGGGATAATCCAAAGGACCACCTGGACAAAGGGGTAAAAATGAAATCATGGATTAACGATCCTGGCAAACAACTCTGCAAGGGAGTGTCAAATATTGATTTGAATGGCTAAATCCAACACTTGTGGAGTAAAGTCGAATGATACTCTCCTGAAACCCGACTTTCCTGACGAAGGAAAACCCAAACCTGGCATATGCTTCGGATGCATATGTTTGAATTTTGCCATAATGCTCCACGCGAAGTGGAAATGCTACGTATTTAGGAGGATGCCATGCAAAAAATGCTTATGCAATGCAAAAGAGGTGCCTCAGCAAAATAAATGTTGAGAGCGAAGGCAAACTCCACTAGGGACGACAACATAAATTGTCCTCCGAAATAAGAGACCCTGCTGAGAAAGACTTCAGTCGGCTGAGGAAGACATTGATCACAAATTCTGCTGGAGATGAAAGCTCCGAGAGAAGACCCACTCTGTTGGGGGATATCAAGATCAACAACTCTGCTGGAGATGGACGAAACTCCGAGAGAACACCCACTCAGCTGGGGAGGGAAAGGATACTGAAGATGGAAACTCCTCCGCCGGGGATCACCAAATACTTCAAAACTTGGATTTGACGCCTGCTAAAAACGATTGGATTTAAGACCTGCTGGGGATACCATTCACCACTAGACTCTGGTTGGGGATGTCGGTGAGTTTAATCTGCTGCTAGGGAAATAACTTTACCCTCACCCTGCTGGGGATTAGATCAAGCCGTTGTTGGCAAGACTATACTTTCTGACCAACTGAGGAAAGTAGACACCAGGACTCTGTGGGGATAATAACATCTTTGTCCACGAATCTCGTGTTGGAGATACAACAACATCCACCTTAGAGCAATCAACTTCTGAATGCTTGCTGGGGAATTATAATCCCAACACAACTTCGGCTGGGTATACAATCCTCTGTACTCCTGCTGAGGGGGACGATCCTCTTACATCCTGCTGAGGGGGACGATCTTCATCGACACATCTGCTTGGAAAATAGTAGTTGTCAACATCCACTCTGCTAGGGGGTAAACACATGTTTCCTGACTAGCTGAGGAAAAAACGATTGCCCCATACTCTGTGGGGAAGCACCACCTTTGATCAGAGAAGATGCTCCGTCAATCTCTTGCAGAAGAGGTTGGGAAAATAACAACTTCTGGCTACCTGCTGAGGAAAGATGAGCCAAATCACAACTCTGGCTGGGGGTAAACCTCTTATACCCTGCTGAGGGGGACGATCCTCAACGACTCCGCTCAGGGAATTACCTTTTTATACTCTGTTAAGGAAGACGATTCTCGCTACTCTGATGGGGAAGAGTAATAAACTACTGAGGACGATCAGACTTCAAAGTTGGAGAGAGCAGCTCTACTGGGGAGGTGCACCTGTCATCCTGCAAAACCAACAGAAAGGTCTACGTGCAAAAATGATTACTTTGATTATCATCATAGCGACTGGCGCTTAAGAAATTGCCACTATTTTCCAACTTGTTTCATAAAGCTCAACATTTAGCATGTAATGTTTATCAAAAATATCGGACATTTTCACAAACAAAACAGGTAAAACAAGAAACAAAAGTTCTCTGACTGAAATGCAAACTTTATTGAATGATCGGCCTGTAAATAGGCTATTACATTTGGAAGCAATTCCTGGAAAGAGGTAATTGCGCAAAAACCAAAAGAAAATACACATGTCGGCAATGTAGGGAACAGACATCCACCATGACTCGACTCAGCTATAACCCATATGACTTGTTTATCCGCAGATACTTTGGCCTTTGAAGATGACTAACTGGACTGATTCCTTTCCTTCAAATTTTCCAAGTGTGAATAGTGCTCACAGATCGAACGCGGATCGTAGTCTTTGCTTTTATATCCCTAACTTTTGCCTGGATCGCCCTTTTCGGGTTTTCAATGCACCGGGATACCCATTTTTGCCAAAGTTGCCTTTTCAGGTTTTCAACCATGCGGGTTTATTTCTTTTTTCTTTTTATCCCTAATTTTTGCCCGAACCTTTTCTTTTTATGGTTCGCCAGGATGCCCCTTTTTTTCCTGAACCTTCTTTTTATGTTCAGCGGGTCTTTTTATGCAAAGTATTTTTTGACTACATCCGCGTTCACAGGGGACGTAAAATCTTCGCCATCCATAGTTGAGAGTAATAAGGCTCCACCAGAGAAAACCTGTCTTACTAAATATGGCCCTTCGTAATTCAGAGTCCACTTGCCCCTGTGATCTATTTGAGGAGGAGTGATCCTTTTTAGAACTAATTCACCAGCCTGAAAGCACCGAGGATGCACTTTCTGATCAAATGCTTTCTTCATCCTGCTTTGATATAACCGGCTATACACAATGGCTTTCAATCTCTTCTCTTCAATGAGGTTCAGTTCATTCAACCGAGAACGCACCCACTCAGCTTCATTAAGCTTCACGTCCGTCAGAATTCTCAAAGAAGGAATCTCAACTTCTAATGGCAGAACTGCTTCCATACCATACACCAGTGAGAAAGGGGTTTCCCCAGTTGATGTGCGTACTGAAGTACGATATCCATGCAAAGCGTAAGGCAACATCTTATGCTAGTCTTTGTATGTCACTACCATCTTCTGCATAATCTTCTTTATGTTCTTATTAGCCGCTTTAATAGCCCCATTCATCTTCGGGCGGTAGGGAGAAGAATTGTGATGTTCGATCTTAAAGCTCTGGCATAGCTCCTTCATCATCTTATTGTTCAAATTCGAACCATTATCAGTAATGATTCTCTCCGGGACTCCATACCGGCAGATGATGTCCTTCTTGATAAACCGGGCTACCACTTGTCTGGTGACGTTGGCATACGATGCTGCTTCCACCCACTTCGTGAAATAATCAATAGCCACCAGGATAAAATAATGTCCATTTGAAGCAGTCGGCTCGATCTTCTTAATCATTTCAATGCCCCATATGGCAAAAGGCCAAGGTGACGACAAAACATTCAGAGGAGTAGGCGGTACGTGCACCTTGTCAGCATAAATCTGGCATTTATGACATTTTCGGGCGTATTTAAAACAATCAGACTCCATAGTCATCCAATAATACCCCGCTCTCAATAATTTTCTTGCCATAGCATGCCCACTGGCATGAGTACCGAAGGAACCTTCGTGAACTTCTTCCATTAACAGGCCTGCCTCGTGTTCATCAACACAACGTAGCAAGACCATGTCAAAGTTTCTCTTGTATAACACATCGTCCTTGTTCAAAAAGAAGTTTCCTGATAACCTCCTCAATGTCTTTTTATCCTTGAAAGACGCCCCAGCTGGGTATTCCTAACTCTTCAAAAAGATTTTGATGTCATGATACCAAGGCTTACCATCTGATACCCCTTCAATTGCAAATACAAAAGCAGGCCTGTCCAAGCGCATGATTCTGATTGAAGGAGTTTCATTCCAACGATTCACATGATACATTGATGACAACGTTGCCAACGCATCAGCCATCTGATTCTCTACCCTGGGAATGTGATGGAAGTCTACTCTGTCAAAGAAAGGTAACAACCTTCTGGCATAGTTGTTATACGGAACAAGATTCGCTTGACGAGTCTCCCATTCACCTGTAATCTGGTTAATCACCAACGCAGAATCACCATAAACATCGAGGTTCTTGATTCTCAAATCAATTGCTTCTTCTAACCCCATGATGCATGCTTCATACTCCGCCTCATTGTTGGTGCATATGAACGCCAATCGGGCAGTGAAGGGTATATGAGAACCCTGTGGAGTCGTAATGATTGCCCCGATTCCGTTACCATATGAATTGACAGCCCCATCAAAAACCATCTTCCACTGAGATCCAATCTTAGGTCCTTCAGCAGGCAAAGGTTCTTCACAATCCTTCATCTTCAGATACATGATATGCTCATCCGAAAATTCAAACTTCATCGGTTGATAATCCTCAATTGGTTGTTCGGTAAGATATTCTGACAAAACACTTCCCTTAATGGCCTTTTGGGAAACATACTGAATATCGTATTCTGTTAGAACCATCTGCCAACGGGCTATTCTACCAGAAAGTGTTTGCTTCTCAAACACATATTTGATCGGATCCATCTTCGAAATCAATAGGGTTGTGTGGTTTAACATATACTGCCTCAAATGCTTAGCGGCCCAAGCGAGCGCACAACATGTTTTCTCCAGCATCGAGTACCTTGACTCACAATCAGTAAACTTTTTACTCAAGTAGTAGATGGCGTGCTCCTTTCTACCTGACTCATCTTGTTGACCGAGCACACAACCCATTGAATTCTCAAGAACCGTGAGATACATAATCAAAGGCCTTCCTGGCACTGGCGGCATAAGGACCGGAGGTTCCTGCAAATATTCTTTATTCTTTTCAAACGCCTTTTGACAATTTTCATTCCACCTGACCGCTTGATCTTTTCTTAGCAACTTGAAGATTGGTTCACACGTGGCTGTGAGATGCGAGATGAACCTAGCAATGTAGTTTAATCTCCCCAAGAAACCACGAACCTCTTTTTCTGTTTTCGGCACAGGCATTTGTTGTATGGCTTTTACCTTTGCAGGATCAACCTCGATACCTTTTTCACTAACAATAAACCCCAGCAATTTTCCTGATCTCACCCCGAAGGTACATTTGTTTGGATTCAACCTCAGTCTGAATTTTCTTAATCTTTCAAATAACTTCTGAAGATTTACCAAATGTTCTTCTTCCGTCTGTGACTTCGCAATCATGTCATCAACATAGACCTCAATCTCTTTGTGAATCATATCATGAAAGAGAGTCACCATCGCCCGCTGATAAGTTGCCCCTGCATTTTTCAATCCAAAGGGCATCACTTTGTAGCAGAAAGTTCCCCACGGTGTTATGAATGTTGTTTTTTCCATGTCCTCTGGGGCCATCTTGATTTGGTTATACCCAGAGAAGCCATCCATGAAGGAAAACACAGAATAGTGAGCAGTATTGTCAACTAAATGGTCAATGTGAGGGAGAGGGAAATCATCCTTTGGGCTTGCTCTGTTCAAATCCCTATAATCAACACACATCCTGACCTTCCCATCCTTCTTAGGTACAGCCACGATGTTAGCAACCCATGGAGGATAATTTGTTACGGCAAGAAAACCGGCATCTAGCTGTTTCTGAACCTCTTCCTTGATTTTGACAGACATCTCCGGTTTAGTTCTTCTCAACTTTTGCTTGACCGGAGCACAACCTTCTTTAAGTGGTAGCCGGTGTACAACAATATCAGTATCGAGCCCAGGCATGTCTTGGTAAGACCAGGCGAAGATGTCCACATACTCTCAGAGCATTTCAATCAATCTTCCCTTGACACTGTCTTCCAATGCAGCCCCTATCCTTACTTCCTTTCTGGCGTCCTCGGTTCCTAGATTCACAATCTCAATTTCCTCCTGATGAGGTAGGATGACTCTCTCCTCTTGCTTCAACAATCTGGCCAACTCTTCGGGCAGCTCACAATCTTCGTCAGTCTCTTCTTCAGCCTGATAGATTGGATTGTCAAAGTCATACCGAGCTATAGCTGAGTCATGATCGGTGTCATTTGAACAAAAAGACCTGCATGATTGATGAGGTATGTTTTATTATGTATGCAACAAAGAAACACATTGCCATTTTGATGTGGGTTTTTAATGCATAAAAATAAAAACAGAAAGACAGAGATCAAAATATTTGAGTGTGAAAAGTCCTTTATTGATGATAAAGCAAAACATGCAACAGTTAAAAGCCCTACAAATAAAATCACTGCGTCTTGGGCAGAACGCAGGATTAACATAATAGGAAAACAAAGCAATTACTCGAAACTAGTCACTTGAATGATTTTTTTAGAAGACCAGTTGCACAAATTTTCTCCTGGGACGCAAGGGCGGATCCAGCTATCCATGTCACAATCACTGTCCCCTTCTTCCTCAATGGCATTAACTCTGTCGAAGAAAACACCGGCACTGGTGAAACGGACTGGGCCATAGAATTTGGGAGGATCCCCGTCTTTCTTGGATGGCTTGTATCCCAATCCATAAGTATCCCTCTTCTCTTGAAATTCAACCATTTGGCCCCACCTCTGTGAGCTACCAGCCTCAACCACAGCTTTGGCGTCTTTAAACGAAGACATAGAAATTCCAGGTTGGTCTGCCATTGCAGGCTGCTCTATAGCTTCAGACTGGACAACCTCTTCAGAAACCTTCACCTTCTCAAATCCCTGACACAACGTCTCATGGATTTCACCATCCACTTCCACGTATTTGAAGGTTGGCAGCTGACTAATCATTGTGTCTTCTTCTCCGCACACTGTCACTACGTGACCATCAACCATGTATTTCAGCTTTTGATGTAAAGTGGAGGTTACAGCGCCTGCACCATGGATCCAAGGACGACCCAACAAACAACTGTATGCTGGCTGAATATCCATTATATAAAATGTTGCATCAAAGATTTCCGGCCCAACCTTGATCGGAAGCACAATCTCACCAAAGACAGATCTCTTTGAGCCATCAAAAGCTCGCACCACCAAGTCGCTTGGTGTACACATAAGCCCCCTGGTATCTAACTTCAATAATACTTTCTTTGGCAATACATTCAACGATGATCTAGTATCAACTAACACATGTGACATCAGTGAACCCCGACACTCAATCGAAATATGCAAAGCATTGTTATGATTCCTCCCTGCGGGAGTCAAATCAAGATCTGTAAAGCCTAAGCCATTACCTGCATTCACGTGCGCTACAACCCCTTCTAGCTGGTTGACAGAGATCTCTTGAGGAACATAGGCCGCATTCAAAACTTTCAGAAGAGCATTCCTATGAGCTTCAAAGCATAACAACAAAGACATAATAGAGATCTTGGACGGGGTCTGATGTAATTGGTCCACGATCTTGTAATCACTTTTCCTGATGAGCCTCATAAACTCCTCAACATTTTCAGAAAAAGCATCATCAACCGGCTTTACTGTAGAATCCATAACCACTGGAGTCTGAACAGAACCATCAGCTACCTGTTTCCCCTTATCTTGGCTTGAAGTGTTGGGTTGATCATTAATAGGAGTAAGCACTCTACCACTTCTCGTTATAGCATCAGCTTCAACCTTAACCTCAGGACTAGAACTCACTGGTGAAGTAGTCAATAATTCCTGTTTTGTCCATTGACAAACACCTCTGCGCCGTAATTCCAGGGAATAGCCTTAGTGCTTTCATACGGAATGGGTCCAGCCCTTGTGATAATAACTGGTGGTGGCCTTGTCGGACCAGAAATAGTAATTGTTCTGAACGGAATAGTGATAGTAGCAACCTTCTCACTAACAACCTCTTCTTGTTGATTACACTGATCAAACTGCAAACAACCCTCATTAATCATACTCTGGATACCCATCTTCAACGAATCACAACCATTAACCTTCATCAAACAGTCTGAGCAGTTCTCATCACAACCCGGATAGACGCCACCCTTCAATAACCTATTTTTAACCATAGCCAACGAAGTCTTCAGCTCCTCAACATCCATGATCAAATTCAAAGCTTCGTATTCCTCAATTATCGCATTCACCCTCGGTCCATTATGATCAGGCATCGGGTTTTGAATAACATTGGGCCCAACATTCGAGAAATTGATAGCCTTGGAGTCTACAAGGTCTTGCACCTTGTGATGAAACGCCCTACATTTCTCCACAGTGTGCCCCGGAGCACCAGAGTGAAAATCGCAGTGTGCGTTAGCATCGTAGCCTCGTGGGAGTTCCCCTGTTGGTGGAGCCAGGGTACGGAGCTCAACTAGACGCAACTGCAGCAAATGTTGCAACAATTGTGCATATGACATTGGTGGTTGATCGAAATGCCTCTCTGCATTCCTTTGTCTGTTCTGATACTGACCCTGCTGCCTGTTCTGATTAGCAATATTCCTTTGTTGCTGTGGTGGAGGTAACGTTGCTGGGATAGTTACCGATGCTATTTGTTGATTATTGCTCTGACGCTGTTTCCCTTTTCCCTTGTAAGATGATACAGCATTGGCCTCTCCTTTCTTCTTATAACTATCAAATGGCTTCTTTCCATGCCCGAAGGACGATCCGTCACCACTAGAAACTTTTCCAGCCTTAATTCCAACCTCTACCTTCTGTCCGATAGCAATCAAATTTGCAAACTTGCCTAGTGAACAAGGCAACAGCTTCTCATAATAGTGCTTAGGCAGTGTGTCCATAAACATATCCAACATCTCTTTTTCCAGCATTGGTGGCTATACCCTAGCCGCCAATTCACGCCACCTTTGCGCGTATTCTTTGAAACTTTTAGCATTTTTCTGGGACATGCTCAACAGTTGAGTTCTGTTGGGAGCCATGTCTGTGTTGTATTGGTAATGCTTGATAAAAGCTACAGCTAGCTCTCTCCAAGTACGAACATCTCTACTCTCCAGCGCCATATACCATTCCAAAGACGTGCCAGACAGGCTGTCTTGGAAAAAGTGCATCATTAGCTTCTCGTCCTTGGCATGGGCAGCCATCTTCCTGGTATAATCCTTTACATGAGTTCTCGGGCAGGTAGAACCATTATACTTCTCCAGTGTGGGAATCTGAATCTTGTGCGGAATGACAATATCAGGGACCAACCCTAGGTCGTCCAAATCTATTCCCAGATCATCCTGTTTCACAACCCCTTTGAATTGCGCCTCAATTAAACGGATCCTCTCATCACTGACCACAGGAAGTCCAACGTCCAAGCTTCTGACTGAAAAAACATTATCCTGTTGATCATCAAAACGATGACCATGGATAGCTCGAACAGTGCTTCCTTCTCTAACCACTGAAGGAATCCCACCCTGTCCACCAGCACCAGGGATAGGAATGTTGATACCAGCACCACCTCCGCCCGGAGGAATAACAAGATTAAGAAGACCACCGTGTAAGATACCATTTTCATCAACCTGCGACACCAAAGGCTGAACTAGAGTTCTGAATTCATTCTGACTCTGCCCACACCCTGCATCATCTTCATGAATTAATCGATGCGAGCTTGCATGGCTGCCATGTCTGCCTGAACTTTGTCCATCACTCTGCTTTGATTAAGCCTGGTAGAATACCGATGAGTTGGTTGATCAATCCTGACTGTCAAAAAGAGAGAGCATAAGAAAACCAGAGAAACCAAGATAACCTGCAATGCAACAATGAGATGATTATGCAAATACAAACATGTACGAACATTATCAAGGCGATCTATCCCTTGATTCCAGTTTTAACAACAGAAGAGAACTGAATTCCTGATCATATAAAGAGAATAAGCATCTGTTACAACACAAGTCTAAATAAGCATAAACAAAGACCCCAACCAACAAACCTGGCGGTGGTCCCGGAAATACAAAGAAAACAGCAGCAAGGAAACTAAGGCATATCATCAAGACTCAGCCGTGCTAGAATTCCCCGTTCGTCATTCTTTTTGCACCAATTCTGCACTTCCTTGAGAAACTTCTTGGTATTAGGATGCTCTGGTCTCTGAATCAATTCCTGAATCAGAAGATCCCTCCTATGCAAGATCCTTGTTAAATAACGACTATGCAACTCCCAATCATCTTCTTTAGAAGCTCCACCTGAACTTGGACCTTCACTTCTAGCTTTTTTCACTTCAGCTTGGATCTTCAGCTGTTCCATATCTGCCATGGTTTCCTTAAGCTTTTTCTCAATTGCTCTCCTCTCAAATATCCCTGATAAATCTCCTTATCCTTTTTCCGAAGCTCTGTCTTCAAACCTTCAATCTGCTCTAGATACTTGTCCTCTTTCAACCTGTTGGCAGTAATTTCCATATTCCGACGGTCATGGAACTTGTGAATTCTTGACATAGCATAATCCAACTCTTTCTTTTTGGACGAAAGGACCTTGCTAACACTTTTCAACGCTTGAGCCACTTTCTCTCTGGCTGTGGCTTCTTTAGACAATTCTTTCTCCTTCACAGCCAAAAGTTCTGATTTCAACCTGGCAACATGGATAGCTTCGCCTTTTTCGTGCTTCAACTAACCAACCTCTCTGCCCAGCTCACGATTCTCCTCTCGGAGTTTCTCCTTCTCAGCCCATAACTTATCATACTTCTCGATATCAACAGTCGTGGGAGCCTCGATCATCAAAGGATTAAAAGGTGGTTCCACCGGGAAAGGAAGAAGCTCCTCTCCTGCCCTTTTCTTAACCCACTCTTCATAGGAAGGAAAAGCCCGGTTATTACATTTCCCGAATGAAGTTTTTCCCTTCTTGGTCACCTACTTCCAAGCATTCACAATCTTCCTTATCATCTCTTGATCCCCAGTACCATTGAAGAATAAGGACTCTCTGATATCTCGCTCTTCAGGTGGACCTCTCAAAGGATAACCAAACTGCCTGATAACAAGGGAAGGATTATAGTTAATTCCACCTCTTCTCCCTATCGAGGGTACATTAGGGAATTCTCCGCACTTGCAAATAATCTCCATCCCTAGCAAGTCATGGTTGAACCAAACAATGTTGTCAGCAGTCAAGCCCATTAACCTCTTTGACCACTTCAGAGAATCTCTCGTATCAACGAAAGCGCCAGCTTCGGGGAGATGACTCAGAAACCAAGTAGATAAGAGTGGTGGACAGCAACTCATAGTTTTTCCACGCCTACGTTCATTCTTGTAGTGGACTGAGTGATACACATCACCTAGCAAGGTAGGTATAGGATTCTTTGAAATAAAGATTCTGACAGCATGCATATCCACCAGATCAGGAACATTGGGAAACAGGACAATCCCATAGATGTACATAGCCAGAATAGCTTGGAAAGCAGTCCAATTCTTCTCTTTAACATGTATGCAAGCTTGATCAAATAAGAACTTCAATAAGAAACCCTTAGCTCCTTGTTTCTCCACACTATTATTGCTCAGAGCGGATTCACCAATATGAATAGCAATGACCATTTCTTTTATCCCAGGGCGTTCTTCAAAAAAGAAAACTATGTCATGCCTGATGGGGATTCCCAAAATAAATGAGAACTCCTCCAACGTTGGAGCCAAGATATAGTCTGGGAAAGTGAAGCAACGCAAAGACGGATCATAGAACTGAAGAAGTGTATGAATGGCATCCTTCTCATACTTGGAGATACTGTAGACAAACTTCAGAAGTCTCCCATACTCTCCACCGAACTCTGTACGAACTCCGGGACCAGCCATACTAATCAGCTTGTGAATCAACGTCAAGGTCGGGTCTGGGAACGAATAAGCAACAATCTTCTTTCTCTGGACATCCATGATAAGGAAACCTCAGAAAACCATAATCAAGAGTAAGATGCAAGCCCTGAAAAATGTCAAAAATGTTAGAATACAAGAAAAATGATATGCACATGCAAGCATGGGATCAAGGCACCACTGCTGGATGTGCTGTGCTGTTAATTGAACGAGAACCATAACCCAGAAAACCATAACTCTAGAATACCGAACCACTGAGATAACCAGAAACCTAGATAATCAAACACTGATGAGAAATCCAGAAAACCGGGTAGGTTGAAGGTTTCGGTTACCTGTAGACCTGCAAACACCCATCCCATCTCACATGTGGATTCTAGAAAGGCGAGGATCCTCAATATCACAGACTCTCAGGTCGAGAAATGATGATACGTTCACCATTTCTGGTTTGGCATCATCATCAATCGAGGAGGCCTCAACTGATTCCCTTAAAAAATAAGGTCATCCTATGCGAGTCCCTCAGCATTGGGTCCTCGGATCGAGAATGTGCAATGGGTTTGCCACAAAACGTGGTCTGCCACTGTCACATCTCGGGAGGAGAGGCGCAACTGAGGTATCGGAGAAACGGTCACCAGAGTCGACAGCTCTCTAGATCAACACCCTAACATGCACAAGACACACACGTCAGAATGCGTCCCAAGATAGCCTCGTCTGGTTGTGAATTTCGTGAACACACAAACGTACCAAGCGGGCACGTAGGTCCCACTACTCTCCACTCTAGTCCTAGGATGTACTCAAGCCTGGGTATTGGGCTTATCTCTCAGAACAACCCAACCTGCCAAACAGAAACCAGCCAGCACAACACAACAATATCCAGTATGACAGTAATAAAATGAAATGCAATGCAATAAAAGCTGTAAAACAGTAATATACAACATAATAAGGCACAACAAATAAACACCCAACAAATAAAAAAACAACCAAGCGCTAGGATCAACTCGCTAAAGGGGATGGACCAGCAAGAGGTCAACCAGAGTCCCCAGCAGAGTCGCCAGTTGTCGCTCCCGAAGGATTCGTATCCAACGGTACAAACACGAGAGTGGCGCGGAAAAACACAGAGTCGCCAGCAATGTGTATTTATTCCGAGAGAGGGAAAGGAAACACTGCATAAACCTGAAGAGAAAGGGGGAAAGACATGGTCATCGCAACCATAGTCCGGGTTCGGGAGTCGGTTATGCGAGGGGAAGGTGTTAGCATCCCACGCATCCATCGTACTCGATGGGATCCACGCTTGTTGTCTAAACGGAGGGTGAGTTGTCCTACTATCTAGGGCTAGACAAAAGAAAACGGGGTTGGGGGTGACTAAGACGGACTCGGTAGGACATATTCGATGCCCTAGGCCTACGTACTCCCTCAGTGCAATGGGAAAGTCAGAGTCAATGTAGTTTGGACGGGAACTATGGGGGAAGTTTACTCGCCAAGACAATCGCTGTCTTGTGCTTACATATCCTCAATCGGACGAGAGAGAGAGGAATCAGAGCTGATGTAGTTCGTGGGTACGACCACGAATGGGTAAGTGTTTTTTACGTGAGCGACGAGCTCTTTTCTAAAAATGAAATTTGAAACCCAACAATCCCGAAGGATAAAAAGATTTGAATTGGTTTTGTATTTTTTAGACAGAAGTGTTTTTAAGTTAGTTCATAACTTGCATTGCACCAAAGTCTAGGGCACAGGGACGAATACTTAACGAATCGTCCCAAGACAGGACGCCCGCTAAGCACCCTAGAAAGATGAGAGGAATCCCCTCATTTCTCATTCCCCACGCTTAAGGCTCGTGCGTAATACACTTTATCTTTATTAAGTGTTTTCAAGAAGTTTTGAGATGTGAAGAGAGAAGACCCAAAGGAAACTCTAAAGGGAAACTAAGAGTCCTAATGTTATCATGCATGGATGACTTATGGTTAGTGAGGCTTAGGAGAGACGACTACCTAAAACCTAATGCTAATCCTACTCCAAGCTTAATTAAAAATTAAGTTGGACTAGGTAGCTCTAAAGGGAGAAAATCCAAGACTTAAACAAGTCTTGAGATCCATGGGAGGAAGAGAGTGAAAGAGAAGAATGAGAAAGAGAAGGAGAAGATAAGATACAATAAGGGGCAGCAAGCACATCCCATCATAAATGTCCAACTCAAATCATCAAAAATGTATCAAAGATCAATGCAAAACAATCTCAAGTAAGCATGCAAAGATAAACATGAAAGAATGCAAACATACTTGTATGAAATGCACAATTAAGCATACATGAACTTCATATCAAGATGAAATGAGAAAAATAAGATGAAGATGAAAGCAAGTCAGAACCAAGATCATATTATCATCAACAATTCCATATTCAAAAGTGATTCATATCATGAAGCATTATGATCCAAAGAAGTTACAAAGCAAATGGTAATGATGTTTATCATACAATTCAAACCAAATGCATTTAACTATGCTCAAGTGAAATGAAAACCAAGTAAGGAGCTCAAGGGGCAGTAGCATATGCATCAATATCATATCAAAACCAATCTCAAGTCATACAAGTCCAAACATCAAGCAACACCTACAAGACATGCACCAAAGTAATCCACAAATGGAAACTCAAAGTTTAAGCCCTTAAAACATACCCAAACAAGATCCACAAATTGCAAAATTTGGTCACAAGGGACCTCAACCAGGGGTAAACATCATATCAAATGCACATGCAAAGAATCAAGATGAACCTCAAGCAAATAGGCATGGCAAGTCAACTTGAGTAAAGAGATGTCAAGATATAATCATGCATAAGTCATTTAAGCACAAATAAACAAACATATATCAAATTACATTCAAAAATTGTGAAATTAAAACTCAAATGACCTAAGTCAGAAGCCAATCACATGTCAAAATATCTCACAAAAATTCACAAGTTAAGCACCTCAAACAAATGAGCAAAGATCACATAAGAAACATAAACCAATATGCAAAACAGAGGGACTAAAATGCAATATGAAAAAGTTTTAAAAATGAAAAAAAAAATATTTTTAGGAACCTCAACATGTCCTCTAACAAATACAAAAAGAATGAGAAGCAAATCATGTATATATGATGAGAACAAAAATCAACAAGGCAGGGTGTGCATATATGAAACAATCCAAAAAGAAATTAATTAAACAATTAATTCAGATGCACAAAATAAAATAAAAATGAAAAATAAAATTTGACAAAATTTTATAAAAACCTAAACATGTTTCATGATTTTTTTGGTAATTTTTTTGATGCATAAAACTATTTTTAAAAATTAAAAAGAAAAATGCAACAATTAAAAAAATAAAAAGAAAGAAATAAACATGGGGGGTGCAAACAGCAGTCCAAACACGTTCAAAACCAAACTGGACTCAAAGGGGAGGTGTGGATATCAAGCCCAGGTCAAAAGACCCATCAGCAAAGTCAACACACCCCACATAGAACTCAGTCAAATAATAGGACTCACATAAGCCATTGGATCAATCAAACGCTTCTCATGCAGTCAACAAAATCACCAGTAATCAAGATGGAAGGCTCAGATCACAAGGCACACCATAATAAATGTAAGCATGCACACACCAAATCATTAACAATTAAAATACAAGCACGTGAAGGGCACATGAATTTTTAATGTGTTGGCATAATCCAAACCATCAGATGAATCCAACGCATGAGATCAAGCCAAACAATCACACATTCATACGTGATGAGAGGTCCAGATTAGATGCACATGATAACTATGATAGAGTAACACACACGCACATTAAATAAAACATCAGAAAAATAAATGAAGTGGCAAGATCTGAACCATCAGATCTAACCCTTGGACGGCTGGGATTTCGTCTTCTCCACTTAAACCCCCACAGCCGGAAACATAACCAGACGCCGGAGCCCTAGCTCCTGTCGTCTTCTCCGGTGACCTGCATATCAAAAATCTCCAGAAATTGCAAACAGGTATACTATCTTGACCCGAATTCAGCAAGGATCTCATATATGCAATTATTTTTCACAAACAACCAACACACAAGCCAAATCAAAAAGAATAAGTTTGGATCCAAAACTTTCAAACTCAAAATACACACAATCCACACGTCCAAAATCAATTTTAAACACACCAGCACACTCAGCGAACCTCATAGATCATTATACACATCAAAAAAGTAAGTTCTAAGAGCATGGAAAGTAAGCTTGCCTGAGATCTGTAGAGCTTGAAATACACTAAGAACGCCTTCCAAAAGCTGCAGATCTTCCTCTTTTGAGCTCTATTTGCAAAATAAATGCAAATGGCGACGTGAATCTGGCTGGATCTAAGACTTTGAACTTAAACCAACTTGAAATGCACCAGCTGAAAACCTTGCTCTTAGCTCAAAACAATGGTAGATTCTTACTCTACCAAGTATGTAGATCAAGAATATGAAAAAATTTCTTCAGAAACCCTTGAGATGAGAGAGTTTCGAAGAGAGAAAGTTTGGGTGAGAAAAAAGGATTCTGAGCAAATGAGGGTGCATGACCTAATTGTGAAGGCATGAGTAAGCTTATATACACCTCATTAGACCTCTGATCATGATTAGCAATTGATTAAACCCCTGATTAGTGAATTTTGATGGTTTATGCCAATTTGCACTTTGTGATGCCACCACTAATCCACACGTGCAAAGGCCACAAAATAAGCATGATTCACTCACATTTCTTCTGCTGATCACAAATGAATTGTAATTGGGCCTTGTGGTTGATTGGTTTGTGAGTTTTAATCCATCTTATCAAAATGCATTTTGTGAAATAAGTGAAGTACATGGCATGATTTCACTTGGTTCAAGGGTCAAAAATGATCCTCATGAAGTGTACTTGGATGTTGTAATGTGACATGAACCAATAAAAGTCATTACAAGTCAATTGGAACCAAAATGCAAATGGTGGAAAAATTGGTACATATGAAGAACCCTAAAAACACCTTGCCTTGCCTCAGCCATAACTTGAGTTCTACAAATGATATGGAGGCAAACTAGTACTTTTTGGAAATAGGAGAGAAAGATCTTCAACTTTCATGTTGGAGGAAAATTCATTTGAAGCTTCCTTGATGATGAAAAGTCAAGTTGAATGTGGTGGAAAAACTGCCAAAAATGGAAAGTTCTCATTATAGGTCATTTTCCAAATTTAGTAACTTTTGCAAAAAGTCTTGATTCTTGAAGAATGATACCATCCATGCTATTCCTTGACCAAATAAAGGTACATGTACTTGGGAAACATGATTTGGACCCTTGAAAACCCATGGTTGACTTTCCTTTTTCACTGTTGACTTTTCTTGGTCTACAAACAATTGATCCACTGAACATCTTTCACTATGAAACACTAGCCAAGTCTCTATCCATGAACACTTGTGAGCATATAGGACCTCATGAGAATGTATTTAAACAAGCAAAACCCATCAAGAAGCCTTTTGGAACCAAAACCCTAATTTGGACCATCTGATTAGGAGAGAAAGATTCACTTGAAATCCTTTGCCAATCTTGACCTTGTGAAGATATGATGAACTCCTCAAACCACCTTGTGGCTTGAGACTCCTTTGAGATGAACCAAGTACCTTGATCCCATGCTAAGAACCCATGCTATGCACAAATGCTAATGCAAGAAATGCAAAGAAACATAAGCCAGTTAGCTAAAAGCAAGAAGGCAAATTTTGGGGTGTTACACTCTCAACAATTTTCTGGCCATGGCATGTCCATTGGCATGGGTACCAAAATAATTCTCATGAACTTCTTCCATCAACAGGCCTGCCTCGTGTTCATCAACACACCGTAGCATGACCATGTCAAAGTTCCTCTTATACAACACATCTTCCTCATTCAGAAATAAATTACCAGCCAATCTCCTCAAAGTCTTTTTATCTTTGATGGATGCCCCAGTTGGGTATTATTGGCTTTTGAGGAAGCACTTGATATCATAGAACCATGGTTTACCATCTGACACTTATTCAGCTGTAAAAACAAAAGCAGGCCTGTCGAGATGCATAATTATGATTGCTGGGACCTCATTCCACAGATTCACCTTATGCATAGATGCTAACGTTACCAATGCATCTGCCATCTGATTTTCTGCCCGGGGTACATGATGAAACTCGACCCTATCAAAGAAAGGTAGTAACCTTCTGGCATAACCTTTGTAAGGTATCAGATGAGCCTGACGAGTCTCCCATTCTCCTTTAATCTGATTTATCACTAAAGCAGAATCACCGTACACATCAAGATTCTTGATCCTCAGATCAATGGCCTCTTCCAACCCCATAATACATGCTTCGTATTCTGCTCCATTGTTGGTACAATCAAACTTCAATCGGGCAGTGAAAGGGATATGAGAACCCTTAGGAGTAGTGATAATTGCCCCGATTCCGTTGCCATACGCATTAACGGCTCCATCAAAAATTAATCCCCACTGGGATCCAATTTCAGGTCCTTCATTAGGCAACTGTTCGTCACAATCTTTGGTTTTCAAATACATAATATCCTCATCAGGAAATTCAATCTTCATTGGATGATAATCTTTAATCGGTTGTTAAGCAAGATATTCTGATAGAACACTTCCCTTGGTGGCTTTCTGGGAAACATATTGGATATCGTATTCTGTCAAAACCATTTGCCAATGGGAAATTCTTCCGGTGAGAACTTGCTTCTCAAACACATACATAATCAGATCCATCTTCGATATCAACAGGGTCGTGTGATTTAACATATATTGCCTCAGGCGCTTGGCTGCCCAGGCAAGTGCATAACATGTTTTCTCCAATATTGAGTACCTCGACTCACAATCAGTAAATTTATTAATTAGGTAGTATATAGCATGTTATTTTCTACCCGTCTCATCGTGTTGACCGAGCAAACACCCCATTGAATTCTCAAGAACCGTCAGATACATTATCAATGGTCTCCCTGCTATTGGAGGCATGAGGATCAGAGGTTCCTGCAAATACTATTTTATTCTTTCAAAAGCTCTTTGATAGTTTTCGTTCCACGTGACCACTTGATCTTTTTTAACAACTTGAATATTGGTTCACACGTGGCTGTAAGATGAGAGATGAATCTAGCTATGTAGTTTAAAATCCCCAAGAAACCACGAACCTCTTTTTCTGTTCCCGGCTTAAGAATTTCTTGTATTGATCTTATTTTGGCAGGATCAACCTCGATACCTCGTTCACTGACGATAAAACCTAGCAGCTTACCAAACCTCACCCCGAAGCTGCACTTGTTCGGATTCAACCTCAACTTGAATTTCCTGAACCTTTCAAACAACTACTGCAAATTAACCAGATGTTCCTCCTCAGTTTGGGACTTTGCAATCATGTGATCAACATAGACTTCAATCTCTTTGTGAATCATATAATGAAAGAGAGTCACCATAGCCCGCTGATAAGTTGCCCCAACATTCTTCAATCCAAAGGGCATCACTTTGTAACAGAAAGTTACCCACGGTGTTATAAAAGTTGTTTTCTCCATGTCTTCTGGGGCCATCTTGATTTGGTTATACCCAGAGAAGCCATCCATGAAGGAAAACACTGAATATTATGCGGTATTGTCTACTAACACGTCAATGTGAGGAAGCGGGAAATCGTCTTTTAGGATTTCTCTATTCAGATCTCTGTAATCAACACACATCCCGAACTTACCATCCTTCTTATGTACAGGCACGATATTAGCAACCCATGGAGGATAACTAGTAACAACAAGAAAACCGACGTCCAACTGTTTCTGAACCACTTCTTTGATCTTGAGTGTCATGTCTGGTCGAGTTCTTCTAAGCTTCTGCTTGACTGGAGGACAAACTCTTTGAGAGGTAGACGATGCACAACAATGTCCGTGTCAAGCCCAAGCATATCCTGGTAAGACCAAGCAAAGATGTCGACATACTCTTGCAGCATTTCAATCAATCTTCTCTTAACACTGTCTTCCAGGGTGGCCCCAATTCTGATCTCTTTCTTAGCGTCCTCAGTACCCAGATTAACAATCTCAATAGCCTGCTGATGCAGCTGAATGACCCTTTCCTCCTATTTCAATAGTCTGGCAAATTCTTTAGGAAGTTTGCACTCTTCACCAACCTCCTCTCCGGCTTGGTAGATCAGATTGTCAAAATCATACTGAGTCTTAGCAGAGTCATTATTGATGGAATCTGGGATAATTAATCTGCATGATTGATGTTTTATACTTTATTTAGAATGAGAAAACAAACAAAAACACATTACCATTTAAAAATGTAAAAAAAACCAAAAATGAAAGACAGGGAGCGAAATATTTGAATGCAAAAAACGCCCTTTATTTATGATAATCATTGTAAACAAAAACATGAGGCTCTACAAATGAGTCACTACATCTTGGGCAGAACGTAGGACTTGTCATATGTAAAAACAGAGAAAATTACTCTTCACGAAGAGTGACATGAATGATTTCCTCAGAAGACCAGTTGGGAAGCTCTTGTCCTGGAATGCAGGGGGGATCCAATTATCCATGTCATAGTCACTGTCGACTTCATCTTCCCCCATGGCATTAACTTGGTAAAAAATGACCCCAACACTTGAAAATTTGATAAGACCTTTGATCTTTGGAGGCGCTTGTGAAGGCTTGTACCCCAAACCGAACCTGTCTTTCTTTACCAGTACATAAAGAACTTGGTCCCAACCTTTGGAGCTACCAGCCATAACCATGGTACGAACCTCTTTCAACAAAGACATAGAAACTTCAGGCTTTTTATCCTCCACTGGAGGCTCTTTCTTAATCTGAACTGCTTCGAATGCTTGACATAGAGTTTCATGAATCTCACCATATACCTCCACGTACTTGAATAATGACAAATGGCTTACCATAATATCCTCTTCTCCACAGACGGTAACTATCTTCCCCTCAACCACGTACTTGAGTTTCTGAAGCAAAGTCGAGGTTACATCCCCTGCAGCGTGAATCCATGGATGGCCCAGAAGACAGCTGTAGGCTGGTTGGATGTCCATGATAAAAAATGTTGTATCAAAAACCTCAGGACTGACCTTAATTGGCAATACCACCTTTCCAAATACAGATCGCTTTGACCCATCAAAAGCTCGGACAACCAGATCACTGAGCCTAAGGATCACCCCTCGTGTACCTAACTTCATAAGCGTTCTCTTCGACAATATATTCAAGGAAGACCCAGTGTCTACCAAAACATGCGATAACACAGAACCCCTACATTCCATGGAAATGTGTAGAGCTTCGTTATGGTTTCTCCCTGCTGGAGTCAAATCAAAGTCGGTGAATCCCAAACCATTACTTGCATTAACATGTACCACAACCCCTTCCAACTAATTAACCGAAATCTCTTGAGGTACGTATGCAGCATTCAGAATTCTCAGCAAAACATTTTTGTGGGCCTCCGAACACAGCAACAAAGACATAATGGAGATTTTTGAGGGAGTATGGTTCAACTGATCTACCACTTTGTAATCATTTTTTAATTATCATCATAAATTCTTCAACATCCTTCGAGAAGGAAGCTTCGGGTGTCTGTTTCTGCACAGAATTTTCAATAACCTGTTTTCCTTTATCTTTAGCAGAAGTATCAACATTACCATCCTGAGATACCGGTGGAGAGAAAACCCGACCACTGCGAGTGATGCCTCGGGCCCCCACAATATTATCAACATTGGACTTAGCACTTGAAGGACCCAAAATTTCCTATTTCTAACCATTATAAAACACCTCGGCTCCGTAATTCCACGATATAGCTTTGGTACTTTCGTATGGCACAGGCCCGGGCATGGTAATAACAACAGGTGTTTGCTGCACTGGCGCCGATATACGAATAGTATTATATGGAATGGAAATGATAGCAACATCTTCATTATCATCAACACTATCAACAGATGTTCTATCAAATTGAAGTCGACCTTGATCTATCAACCTTTGAATACCTTCCTTCAATAAATCACAACCCTCTAGTTGTACCGCACATTTTTTACAATCCAACAAACAACCTGGGAATACACCCCTCTGAGCAGACGTTCCTTCACAAACAAAAGCGGAGTTTTCAACATATATACATTGGTCACCAAATTCAACCCCTTTACCTCTTCAATAGCATTCACCCTTACACCGCCATGTGGTGGCATAGGGTTTTGTATCACATTGGGCCCATTGGTGAATTCAATGGCTTTTGAATCAAGCAAAACTTGGACTTTGTGCATGAATGCTTTACAGTTATCGATGTGATGCCCCAGTGCTCTAGAATGGAAATCCTAGCGAGCATTGGCGTCATAGCTAGGTGGAGGATTACCAGTAAGTGGATCCAAGGTTCTCAACTAAACCAATTTCAGTTGTAGCAGATATTATAACAATTGAGTGTACGGCATATGCGGAGTATCAAAATGCCTATCATCCATCTTCGGTCTTCTTTGAAATTGACGGGGATCATAAGGTTGCTATTGCGGTGCAGCAGGGATGGCTATAGCAGCTACCTGTTATGGAGAGCTTTGACTTATTCTGCCCTTACTTCTGTAGGAAGATATAGCATTTGTTTCCCCCTCTCTCTTCTTTGGGCCCCTAGCGTAAGGTTTCTTTCCTCCTCTAGATGCGAAGCCATTACCACTCTGAATCTTACCCATTTTTATCCTGCTTTTAACCCGTTCACCTGCCATAACCAAATCTTAGAACCCTACAGAAGTACAACCAACCAGTCTATCATAGTATGGACCCTGGAGTGTGCCCATAAACATATCCACTATTTCTCTCTCCATCATAGGAAGTTGAACTCGTGCAGCCAGTTCACGCCACCTCTGGGCGTACTCTTTAAAGCTCTCATTTGCCTTCTGAGTAAGATCCTGTAACTATGTTCGGTTAGGAGCCATATCACTGTTATATTGATAGTGTTTAACAAAGGCCTCGGCCAGGTCTCTCCAGCTTCTAATATATGTTCTCTCCAGCCCCATGTACCATTCCAGGGACGCCCCAACTAGGCTGTCCTGGAAGAAGTGCATGAGCAACTTCTCGTCTTCAGAATAGGCAGACATTTTTCTATAGTAGGATCTGATATGGGTCTTCAGACAGGTTCTCCCGTTATATTTATCAAAACCAGGGACCTTGAACTTAGGTGGGATCCTCACACCAGGCACCAAGCCTAGGTCAGTCATATCAATGCCCAGAGCATTTTAATTTTCATAGGCCCTCATCCTCTTTTCTATCATCTTAAACTTCTTCTCAGCCTCTGTCGGGAGACCAGCTTCCGGATCATGCATGGATAATGCATCCTCTTGTTGGTCAACTTCCCAATGATGAGCATGACCTACACCACCTCCATGAACAACAAACACACTACCTCCGCCAACACTACCTCTGCCAGGAGAATTATCACCACCAGCACCTCCGCCAGGAGGAATAACAACAACAGCACCACCTCCGCCCGGAGGAATAACAACACCAGCACTACCTCCGCTAGGAGGATTGGCACCACCACCTCCGCCAAGAGGAATAACACCACTATCGTCTGCCCTGGGAAGATCAATAAGGGGCTGAATCAATGTCCTCAACTCTCTTGGTCTTGAGCCATATTTTGCATCAACTCCATAAATTGATTCATACGGGTTTTCACCTCAAGTAACTCAGCCTGAATTTCTTCCATTGCTCTTTTCTGATTTCCCCTTGTATCGTATCTATGAATACCGGAGTTCGCAATCCTGCTAAAAAAACCTAGTAGAGATAAGAATGCCGGCCAAGAACACATGTTATGCACATGATTATGAAAATGCAATGCAAATGCCATGTTTGATTATTCCCAGGGTGATTTACACCTTGATTCAAGTTTTAAAAGTAATAAACATGAGAGATGGATAGAATACTAGCAAAAACCACTCATACATTAGCTAAAGAAGAGTCAATAAATAGTCAATACAATAAGCTCATACAGAAGAAACAAAATCAAATACAAAGCCACTGATCCCAATCAATAGGTCTGATGGTGATCAAATACAAAAAAAAAGAAACAACTAAGGTATATCCTCTATCTCTACCAAAGTCAATCCTCCCCAGCCACTATGCTCTCTGCTCCAGTCTTGAACCTCTTTGAATAGCTTCTTGGTGTCGGGATGTTTTGGACTTTGAATCAGCTCTTGAATTAGAACATCTCGCCTATGCATGATCCCCTCCAAGTAACGACATCTCAATCTCCAAGAATCATCTCCAGAAACATCTTCAACTCTGGGTTTCTTCACCTCCGCCTGAACTTTGAGCTCCTTCATGACTGACAGAGTCTCCCTAAGTTGCTGATCACTTCAGAGTCTGTGGAAAAGTTCTTCTCTGATCTTCCTCTCTTTGTCCTCAAGTTGCTGCTTCAACTCTTCAGCTTGGACTCTGAGCTCATATTGTTTCTTCTTGTGAGAATTCACAGTAGGATTCCACTGGCTGTTAAACTTGGAAATCTCAAGGTAGGCTTTGTCTAACTCCTTCATCTTCTACTGGAGGAGGCTGTTGGCACTTCTCAAATCTTTACTAATATGTTCTCTGATTTTGATTTCTTCCTCCACCTCTTGTTCTCTCTTGGCTAGCAGTTTTGTCTTCACTTTGGCTATATGTACTAATTCATCCTTAGTGTGACCCAGCCGGTAGACTTCCCTCTTTAGCTCTTCATTTTCCTCACGAAGCTCTTCTTTCTCAGCCCAAAGTTTGTTGTATCTCTCAATATCCACAGAAGTAGGCTGCTCGATCATCAATGGGTACAACGGAGCCTCTATAGAGAAAGGTAGAAGTATATCTTCAACTCTCTTCTGGATCCACTCCAAGTAAGGAGGATAGGCTCTGCGGTTATTCTTTCCCAAGGAAGTCTTCCCCTTTTGGTGAATATTTCCTCAAGCTCCTACAGCTTTCTTCAGCAACTCCTGATTTTCTGTACCATGAAAGAACAAAGACTCTCCGACATCTTAATCCTTCGGTGGCCCTCTCAAAGCATACCCGAACTATCTAATAGCAAGGGAAGGGTTGTAATTAATACCACATTTCCTTCCCACCAGAGGTACATTTGGAAAGTCCCCACAAGTGTAGATAATCTCCATACCAAGTAGTCTCTGATCAAACCATACTCAGAAGTCAACCCCATTAGCCTTTTAGACCACTTGAAGGAATCTGTTGTATCTACTAAAGCACCGGACCGAGGAAGATGATTCATAAACCATATGCACAAGAGTGGCACACAACAAGTTACAAGCCATATTCTCCTCTTCTCATTCTTGAAGTGCACAGAGTGGTACAAATCACCAAGTAGAGTTGGCACCATATTCTTCATGATAAAGATACGAACAACGTTCATATCAACAAAGTCAGCCACATTAGGGAATAAGACAATCCCATAGACACATAAAGCCAGAATAGCATTGCAAACAATCCAACTACCAGCTTTGGCAAACCTTTGAGCTTCACTCACCAAAAAACTCAGTTGGAATCCTTGAAAACCTCCTTTGCTAGCCATATTATCCACTAAATCAGACTTTCTCAAATAAAGAGCAGTAGCAATATCACCAAGCTCAGGATTCTCCTTGGAATCCTTAATTGGAATTCCCAGAATGAGCGCAAACTCCTCCAGTGTTGGAACCAACCGATAATTCGGAAAGGTGAAACATCTCAAGGGAGGGTCTTAGAATTGTAGAAGAGTATGGATGGCATCATTTTCAACTTCGTGATGGTGTGAAGAATGCTCAATATCTTCCCATAATCCTTTCTGAAATCCTCCAAGACATTAGAACTTACCAAGGCAACCAATCTGTGAAGAGAACTCAGAGCAGGTGTTGGAAACTTGTAGGCCACATTCTTCTTCGGGCCAGTGTCCATCTCTGCAGATCTTCAACGACTAGAATCAAGAATAAGATGCAAACCCTGGAAATAAAAAAACATGAATGTTAGGATGTAGTAATGATGTTATGAATGAAAACATGGTATCAAGGTTGCCACATATTCTGAACAACTGCTGTGCTGCTGAAGGAATAAGTTCAAAATTCTGCTGTGATGGGAATACCAGAATACCAAAATACCATAATAATCTGAATACCAGGTTCATAAGTCCACATTGATAAGAAAACCAGAAAACCAGGTATGTTGAAGGTCAAAGTTCCTGCAAAACCCCTCCCCTCTCACATGTGGGTTCTAGTCTTGGACAAGGCATCCTAGCAGTTCCTCAGTCTCACGGGCTCTCAGGTCAAGAAATGATAATACGTCCACCATTTCTGTTTTGGCATTATCATCCCTCAAGGAGGCCTACACTGACTTCCCATGAACGGTCTCCAGAGTTATAAGCTCTCTATGGGAACACCCTGTCATCTGCACAAGACGTGCATGACAGAGTATCTCCCAAGAAAACCTCATCTGAATGTGGGTCTCGTGTCAATTAAATGTAATAAGATGCTACACAAGCCACACGACTATCCACTAGAATCCTATATATGTACTCAAGCCTGGGTAGTAGGCTTATCCCTCATGGCACCATCCCACCCAACAGCACAGCAGAAGATCCATAATAATATGACAGCAGTAATCAAATGCAATAAATGCAAGAAAATGCAATAATATACAACAAATAAAGCAAATAAAAACATAAAGATAAACACCCAATGAAAAAGAAATAGACTAGTGCTAGGACTGACTCACATAGGGAACCAGATTCCCCAGTAGAGTCGCCGGCTGGCGCAATGCGAAAAACAATAGGCAGAAAAATAGAGTCGCCACCGAACGTTATTTATCCCGACAGGGGAGATGAAACAATTAAAGAACCCTAAAAAAGGGGAAAAAAAACATGGTATGGCAAGCAAGTTCTGGGTTCAGGAGTCGATTAAGAGAGAGGAAGGCGTTAGCACCCCTCGTGTCTGTTGTACTCAACTGGATCCACTCTTGTTGTTCTAATCAAAGGGTGTGTTTATCTAAAGCCTACTTGCTAACGGAAACGAAAAGGGAAAAAAACAAAAGGAGACTCGATAGGACTCCGTCGTCCCATGCCTACGTATTCCCTAGTGCAATGGGAAAGTCAGAGTCAACGTAGTTCGGAGGGCTACGAGGGGAAAAGGGGGAAGGTTGGTCGCCAAGACTTCGCCGTCTTATGCCTACATATCCTCATTCGGACGAGAATAAGGAAATCAGAGCATTCGTAGTTTGGCCTACCAATTGTTAAGTGTCTTTTATGAGCGATGCTAAGTTCGCGTTCCAACAGTTAGGGTCGATGCCTGTTTGTGGTAGAATGGAAGTAACATGCTCTTTCTGAAAACGTTTGACGAGAAATCCCGAAGAACAAAATGATTTGCAGTTTGTGTAAGAGTTTTAACAGAAATGAATTGACTTTGTTTGAGATGCGTATAGCACTAAAGTCTATGACATAGGATCGAATACTTCGCAAGATCGACCCAAAATGGGACGTATGCAAAGCACTCTAGACAAGGTAAGGAGAGGCTCCCGATTATCACTTCCCATGTAGTAAAGGCTCGTAACGTACCATACTCATCGTATTTATTACGTGTTTTGATTTTGTTTAAGAGAGAAAAGAAAGAGACTCAAAGGGTAAAAAAAATCTAAGGGAACTCATACCTAGATGTTATCATGCCAAATGGTCCTATAGTTGAGGATGAGAAAGGGAAGTCTACCTAATGTTATCATGCAAAATATGGACCTAAGGTTGAGGTCAAGAAGGGACTACCCTAATGTTGTGATGCAAAGGATTAAGAGCCTAATGTCTATCCCACTCCAAACTTAATCATAAACATCATCAAGAAGTTCAATACTCAAAGGAGAAGAGAGGATATGAAGAGGGGAGGGATGTCAAAGCAACACAAGGTAAGAAGAACCAACCATCGATTCTCAAGTGTCAAACATCAAACTCAACATCAAAACATGCTTATCATATGAATCAAAACATCAAAGATGGATAAGGCAGACAATTAAAACACACATACCTAATCATCACAAATCATGCTCAAAGTATTCACATAATGAAGTTTAAGAAGATAAGTAATGGCAATCATAGGAGTGCACAAGCAAACATGTATAAAAGCCATATCAAACATCACTAATCAACATGCAAAGACAAAAGGGGTCAAGAAATGTAGGAATCAAGGAAGGTCAGAAGTTACATCATATCATCATCAACTCATTTCAAATATGAAGAAAGAGGCACAAAAGCATCCAACATGAATCCTAGCGATGTCCAAGCATTTATCAACAATTATCTCATGAAAACAAACCACAAATGATTCACACAATGAAATTAGGGGATGTAATCATGGAAGGTCAGAAGCATACTCAAACATTTCAATTCAAAACAAACTCATGTTAACAAGAAGGATTCAATACGCGTCACATTCAAAGCATGAACAATAAACTAAGTAAGCACCAACCAAAGTCATCCACAAAAGGAAGCAAATAATCATGAGGAGAAAAAGAGGCAAGATGATCATACAATGGACATCAAAACATGAAGGTCAAAACCTCAAAAAAGTTATTTAAGTCACATAAGAGCACCAAGCATCAAGGGATCGTACAAGATAACAAACTCGAGAAACTAGGCCAAGAACTCACAAGTATCATGTTCAACACATCACCAAATTGAAACCTCAATTAAAAATAGTTAAATGGTCAAACAAATATGGATCTAAGGCTATAACTCATGTTAAAACAATCAAGATCAATAAGGAAAGAGATCCCAAAAAGAATTGCATGATCCTCAAATCAAATCAATAAGTTCAAGTATGCCACTAATCGAGCATATATCGAGGATCAATTAAAACCAACTAAAAAACATCCAAAAATTGATCATCCAAGCACGAAAACCACACTCAAACATTCATCAATCATATATCAAAACATGGCCAAGAGATTGGATCAAATAAGCCAGCACAAAGCTTCAAGATCACAAACCCTAGTTCAAGGTTAAATGTGTAAAAGCACCTTACAATTTAATTCAAATAAAATATGAAAATTAAATGAATAATAAAATAAAAATTATGAAAAATATTTCAAGATGTTAAGGAATCAAAAACATATTTTTAATATTTTTTAAAAGGGTTGGAATAATTAAAAATAAAATCAAATTGAAAATAACACAAAATAGAAAAAAATAAAAAAAATAAATAAGAGGGAGGGGGTGCATCAGCAATAACCAAATGAACTAGGATCAAGGTATACGTGCGCTATGGGCTCAGATCTAGGGGTGTGGGTAGTAAAATATCACAAGCCCAATCCAATATCAATTAAAAAAATTTTAGAATCAAACAAAAACGCACGCGTGGAGGCTCATTAATCTGACTTGGCTCCATGTCACTGCCAGCTCAATGCCACATCCTCGGGTCAAGAAGTCAACACATCAATACAACTCAGACGCCGAAGCTAGGGCTCCGGTGGTCTCGCCGGAGTTACAGAACGAAACATCTTCAAAACAATAAAACCTTATTGTTGAAATACAAATAGAGTAGGGTTTTTGTTATCGTTCCACATAGATTGTTTAGAGATATCACCGCCATTCTACAGTTGAAATCGTTTTAAACTTAAAGTAACAAAGGGTTTTGGTTGTTGATAACGGATCTTTTGCATAAACGGTAAAAGTAATCGGATTTTAAAGATTTATAAAACACATGCCAAGATTAGGGTTCGACCAACCATTTTGCACGTATATAATCGATAAAGCAAATGAACTCGTTTAGACGATAAATATAATCACATATCCTCTCAATATGTTTATCTCTAACACATATTGTGAGTTTTATCATTTTGATGCTTTGATGATCTCTCACTCAAACTATCAAAATGATAACATTCAAGTTCAATATTTATGAACATCAACTCTCATAACTATCTCTAGCCTATGTGCATTGATGGATGAAAGACCTAGATAAAGTGTAAGAACATATTTCTCAATCATGAACCTACACAACGAATAAACCATAGAAACAAAGTTTTTCACCATATATTCATCATCCATAAGTTCATAAGCTTTAATCAATACCTATACATACAAAAGAAAGGATTGTCTACCTTCTAATCTTGACACAAAAGGAGATTAGCTATCCATTGACATTGTAGCTTCACAAACAAGAAAATGGAGAAGAGGAACAAGCATCAACGACGATCTCTCGACTATTGATGCTCAGAGTTATCGAAAATAAGATGCTACAGTGTTTATAGGGTTTTTACTCTAAGAAAATAACAAGGATCCCCAAAAAATGCTGACCAAATCTATTTATACAGGGGCTGAGATGCGCAGAGCGCGCTAAGTGCGCTATCATTTATTGCTAAACCGCCTTAAATCCCGCTTAGCGGGTTCCAGACCGCGCTAAGCGGGCAACCTACTGGAATTATCTCCTTCCTTGGGCTAGGAGCGCGCTAAGCGCGCTTGTAGCATGCTTCAAAAATTCAATTTCTTCAAAAATGCTCCTTAAGAGCCTTCCATGCTCCAGGCTTCCCATTGCAATGTTAAAACCTACAATTATAAACACAAAAGTTAAATAACTAAGTCTAATAATGCATTTAAACTATACTACGATTATTTACCGGAAACAAAGGGAAAAAGCATCAATTAACAAATAAAGATCTCAAAAGGTGCCAAAAACTAAACTATATATTAACACATTCTAGCACCTAACAACTCTCTCCAACTTGCTTCTTTGTTTGTCCTCAAACAAAGGTAAGATAGAATAGAAACAAGAAGAATATCGGATAAGACAACACAATTAAAAATCGATGGTTCAAACTAAATTGATGCGCTCGTAAGTAATGCTCAACTCCAACACATAATCAAAACATGGCTATGAACTAACTTCTAAACAGAAATAACAAGCAACTCATCACAAGCAATCAAATGTTCAAACGAGAATCACCTACTTTACTCAAATGAGTCATGCTCAATATTTACAAGGGACAAAACACTCTCATAGTAATTGTGCCAGCATCCAGAACCATTCATGCATTCATCTACTCAATTCAACAAGGATATCAAGGAAACAAAGATCTCTTAAGGACTTCTAAATGTTGTAACTAGGCAAGGGTTAACAAGAAAGGGATATTTATAAAAGGCTAATGAATCAAAGTGGCTATCAAAATTTTTTCAAAAATGAAGAACATGCCGACTTAGTCAAACCTCAAATCATTTCAATCTTTTCCTTTCTTTTTCTTCTCTTTTCTTTCATGGTGCCCTCTCTCATTTGAATCAAATGCTTCTTTTATTTTTCTTTTCAAGCAACTCACTTTTGAGTGCAAAGCATAGCAAATAATACTTTTCATTTGTCTTTCTTTTTCACAAGAGGCACCATTTCACCAAATCATTTCTTTTTCACACAACAAACACTCTCCCCAACTTTAAATCACATTTTAATTTAATGACAATGTTCTTCAAAAGCATATTCAAACAAAGGGTTAACTGTATACAAAAACAAACTAGAATGAATCACAACGGTTTTCTTTTAACAAAAACAACCACAAATGAGTGGGTTTCCTGGCATTTTGCCGAATTTCGTTTTATGATTCATTCTATTTGTGTGAAGGCTCAAAATTGGTTAGCAAATGCTCACACTTCTCACCGGGTAAAGTAAAGCCTAAAAGAATTGGTGGTTTTTCTCAATGTCAAACAATGCCTAGATCACTTCTATGTTTCCAAGATTTACCAATGAATACAAGATTAAGCATGAATCGCACGAGCTAAACAACAACTACAGACTCCTCTCTTTTGTGAACAATGATGGGCACTCACTTTTGTGGCTTTGTCCTAAATGATTCCCATATGAACATACATGCGAAATGAAACAAAGCTTGAAATTTGTGTAAAGCAAAAAGTTCATACACATACTAACATTCTACAACGCAAAAACAGAGTACCTTTTTCGTGCAACAATCCAGAATTTTATCATCACCATCAATGATTGGTGTAGCATATCACTTTTGAACAAAGAAATTAAAACTTGCTTCAATCAATCAATTACCTTAAATCAAGAACAAACACAAAAATTTTGTACCAAAAAGCATGAACATAAAACCTCATCCGCCCGGATGGAAACTTCAATAATAAAAAGAAAGTTTTAACAACTAAAAACATATCCAAAACAAAAGTCAAATACTAAACATAATAAAAAATACGGGTAAAACGATCAAACCCATCAGTAACCCATCAGTAGGAACTCGAACTAGACACTCCATCATCAGCCTCATCACGGTCATCTCCGACATCCTTACCAACATCACCATCATCATGCACAGCCGCCCCCTCCGAGAAACCTGGCCTGGCCTCAGGCCACCTAGTATACGCCATTAGGTACTCTCTAGACCTCAATGGATGATCAACGCGAGGCTCCCGGAACTGGAGCTACAGCTGCACCATAGAGTTGTGCATAAATAAGAAGGCACACTGATGAGCCTCGTGCATGGCCCAGTTGGCCTCAGCACTCGGATCAAGCACACACCTGGCACGGGCAGCAGCAGCAACAGGGACAACATCATTATGAGCCTGCAAACAAAAACAGGTGATAAAAGCATCATCTAAAACTCCTAACTTCACATTCCCATGGCTAGGAAGTGCAACTCTCGCCCTATGACACAATGCCATAATCAGCCCAGGGTAAGTCAGTGTGCAAGCCACCCTATCTTCTAAAGGTGTTGAACTCAGCGCAATCCTTCTCAGCTTATTCGAAATAATCAGTGCCAAATCCACGGTCTTCTCATCATCAAGTATACATGCCAGGAGGGTTGCGGTCTACATAGGAATGGAAGAGGTGTGACTACGAGGCTTGAGGTTGTACAAGACAACCGACATCACAATCTGAGTTTTGGTAGTCAAAACACCTCTCATAAACTTCAGAGGGGCTCCATTAGCACCCAACTGATACGTCTGATCTCTCACACACAAAACTTCTCTCAACTGCTCGACATTCCAATTCCTTTGAGCTAACATCCTCCCATAATCACATAACTTGTCATCCACCAACTGAACGTGGTTCCCAAGGTAGTCATTAATTGCAGCTCTAGAGAAGTCGATCTCTTTGCCCCTCACCCAAGTCTTAAAGTTGAAAGGCGCATCTCCTGAAGGTAAGGCATTCGCAAAGAATTCCCTCACAATGTCCAAATGATACTCAGGGTATGGTTGAAAGAGCTCGTCCCAGCCACCTCCTTGCAAAAGAGAACTTGTGAGGCGATAACTCCCTTCGGGATCAATCTGCACAATCCTGTCAGCCCACAGAGTTCTCCGCTCAAGTTGTTGATACCTTAACTATTGGGCAGGACCAAGAAACTGAGTACGATCAAACGGCCCTGATGGGGCACGCTTAGCTAGGTTTGAGGTAGACCCAACACGTTGTTTCTTCTGACCTGACATCTGAAAAACACAACAAAACGTCCACAAAACAAACAAATACGTTAACGAAAACAACATTAAAATATGCCTAAATTCCTAAACAAATACGACGATTCATCCATAGGAATCAAAATAGAATTTAGAAGAGGGGAAAATTTCTGAAAATACCAGACCGCGCTAAGCCCGCAGAAGCGCGCTAAGCGGGCTCTGCGATTTGCAGAAACTTCCTCTCTGCAACAGAGATGCTTCCATGGATAAAACCCTACTTCCTAAAACAGAGATATGCACAGAGATACTTCCAATCACGAATTCATAAAATTAAAACCCTAATTTCTACAAAAGCCCTAATTTCTAAATTCAAGGTTCCTATCCACATGCAAATACAACTAGTCTAGTAACAACAATGGAGAATGACGAACAAGAAGAAGAACAAGATGAACAAGAGCATTGAAAATTAAAGCTTCAACCCAAAATGGGTTTTTTACACGAAAAATTTAAAAGAAATGGAAGAACTTACAGTTGTTGATGCTGAGCACGAAAATGAACAAAATGAAGCTAGGGCACCAAGAATCCAAGTAACTCTCAAGAATTTTGGAGAAGAAGAGAGAAACTTGAGATTTTGTGAGAAAAGGGTGAAATGAGGCACATAACCTCAGAACCCTAGCTTCACTAAAACAAAATCTGGGCGGGGCCAGCATTATTAAGCCCAGACAAAATAATTTTTTTTTTCAAAACTTCGCAGAACACGCTAAGCGGGCTCTAGGCCGCGCTAAGTGTGCTGCTCACTGGAATTTGGGGTTGATTTTTCTTCAGAGCGCGCTAAGCGGGCTAAGCGGGCTCTGCAACACAAGAAACATTTCCAACAACACAAAACTTATTTCCAGCAGCTTAAAACATCATTTCCAGCATCCAGAATCACACCAACTTTACAAAAACACGATTAAATAGCAAATTGACCAAAAAGACGATAAAAACTTACAAAATTGGGGTGCCTCCCAACGAGCGCTTGTTTAACGTCGGATAAGCTCAACGGACCAAGACGATCAATGAAGAACGTCTAGAAGAACGAAATAATTTTCTGGATCAAAATTACCTCCAAGGTAGATTTTTAAACGTTGACCATTTACGGTCCAACTGTCTTTTTTCTGCATATCTTCGATCACAATTGCTCCAAAACTGTTCACCTCTTTGACAAGAAACGATCCTGACCACTTCGATTTTAACTTTCCCGGGAAAAGTTTCAACCGAGAATTTAACAGTAATACCATTTGCCCAACCTTGAAATCCTTTTTCCAGATCTTCTTGTCATGATAACCTTTCACCTTTTCCTTATACAACCAACTAGAATGATATGCGGCATTCCGCATTTCCTCCAATTCATGTAGTTGTATTTTTCCTTTTTTCTCCGGCCAAGTTTTTGTCAAAATTTAACAGTTTCAGGGCCCACAATGCTTTGTGCTCCATTTCAACTGGTAAATGGCATGTTTTACCATAGACCATTTGAAACAGAGTTAAGCCAATTTGAGCCTTGTAAGCGGTACGGTATGCCCACAAAGCCTCATCCAATTTTTGTGACCAATCTTTTCTCGAACTCGACACGGTTTTTTCCAGAATCCTTTTCACCTCTCGGTTAGACACCTCGGCTTGACCGTTCGTTTGTGGGTGGTAAGGGGTCGCCACTTTATGCGATACACCATAATGTTTCAAAACACTTTCAAGGGATGTATTGCAAAAGTGTGACCCGCGATCACTTATAAGAACCAGAGGAGTGCCAAAATGGGCAAAGATGTTTTTCTTTAAAAATTTTATTACTGTTTTATCATCAGTCTTCGGTGAAGCAATCGCTTCAACCCACTTCAAAACATAATCAACCGCCACTAAAATATACTCATTTCCAAAAGAGGGTGGGAATGGACCAACAAAATCTATGCCCCAACAATAAAAAATTTCAACCTCTTGGATATTTTGAAGGGGCATTTCATCTCTTTCTCCATTTCCACCAGTTCTTTGGCAAGTATCACAACTTTGCGCATGGAGATTTGCGTCTTTAAATAGAGTAGGCCAATAAAAGCCTGATTGCAAGACTTTCGTGGCCGTTATCGAACCATTAAAATGGGCTCCATAAGGCGAGTTGTGACAATGCCATAGAATACTCTGAGCTTCATCACTCGTGGCACACCTTCTCAAAAGGTTGTCACCTCCTAACTTGAACAAGTAAGGTTCATCCCACACATAATAATTCGCATCCGATAAGAACTTCCTTTTTTGATTCCAAGTTAGGTCGTCGGGTATCCACCGGGTTACTTTGTGGTTAGCAAAATCTGTAAACCACGGCCTAACTTGTACTCAAAACAATTTTTCATCATGAAATTCCTCTCAGATTTCCTTTTCTGTTTTGGTTACCTCCACATTGATCAAACCGGACAAATGATCCGCCACCAAATTCTCTGAACCCTTTTTGTCCTTTATTTCCAAATCAAATTCTTGGAGCAAAAGGATCCAACGGATGAGCCTTTGCTTCGAATCCGGTTTAGTGAGCAGATATTTGATTGCCGCATGATCAGGGTAGATTACCACTTTTGACCCTATTAGGTAAGAATGAAACTTCTCAAGTGCGTATACAATCGCAAGCAACTCTTTTTCAGTTGTGGCGTAATTTACTTGCGCCTCATTTAATACCTTGCTTGTGTAATGTATAGCATGAAAAGTTTTGTCATTCCTTTGACCTAACACCGCTCCAACAGCGTAATCACTCGCGTCGCACATTAGTTCAAAATTTAAAGTCCAATTTGGCGCGATGATTATTGGAGCAGTAATTAGTTTCTCTTTCAAAATTTTGAAAGCAATAAGACATTCATCTTCAAAGAGAAATACCTGATCTTTGTTGAGCAAGTTGCTTAGTGGCCTTGCTACTTTTGCACAATCTTTGATGAATTGCCTATAAAATCCCGCATGCCCCAAAAAGCTTCTGATTCCTTTGACGTTGGTAGGAGGAGGCAACTTTTCAATCACTTTAATCTTCACTTGATCGACTTCAAGGCCTTTGGAAGAAACTTTGTGGCCAAGCACAATTCCCTCGGTCACCATAAAGATACACTTCTCCCAATTCAACACCAAGTTTGTCTTTACACACCTCTCAAGGACGGTTTCCAAATTCTTTAAGCATAAATCGAAAGATTCTCCAAACACTGAAAAATCATCCATAAACACCTCCATTGTCTTTTCTATGAGGTCGAAGAAGATAGCTTGAACACACCTTTGAAAAGTTACCGGTGCATTACATAAGCCAAAAGGCATCTTTCGATAGGCAAAAATGCCAAAGGGAGAAGTAAAAGCCGACTTCTCGTGATCCGCCGGGTCAACCACAATTTGATTGTACCCCGAAACCGTCCAAAAAACAATAGAATTGTTGCCCGGATAACCTCTCGAGCATTTAGTCCATGAATGGAAGTGGAAAATGGTCTTTTCTTGTTGCGGTGTTCAACCTTCTATAGTCAATACACATTCTCCACCCCGTCACAATCTTTGTTGGGATTAACTCATTCTTCTCGTTTCGGATAACGGTCATGCCACCTTTTTTAGGAACAATGTGCACGGGGCTTACCCATGGACTATCAAAGATCGGGTAGATCATTCCCGCATCCAAAAGCTTCACAACTTCTTTCCGAACAACCTCTTTCATAGTTGAATTCAAACGGCGTTGTGGTTGAGCTACCACCTTGAAATCCTCTTCCATTAGAATCTTGTGCATACAATAACATGGATTAATTCCTTTAAGATCGGAAAGAACCCACCCTATAGCTTCTTAATTTCTTTTCAACACTTGAATCAAACGGGTTTCTTCTTTGTCGGACAAAATGTTGCTAATAATAACCGGCTTGTTCCCACTTTCATCAAGGAATGCATACTTCAAATTAGAAGGTAATACCTTCAATTCAAGTTGAACTTTCTCATCACTTGGTTCTTTCTTCAACTCTTCATTCTCAACTTCCCATGGTTGTAATTCTTTGAGTGACTCAAGCTCTTTCAAACATTCTTCAAGTTCCCTTTCTTTCTCACTAGTAAGTATGTCAAATGACTCAACAAGTGCTCTTTCTAAGGGAGACTCCACATGAACTTGTTTTGCAACTTCAATAATTTCCATATCCGATGCATTAATGCGGAAGTTATCATGCTTGTCTTTGGAATGCTTCATTGCTTCAAATAGATTAAAAGATACCTCTTCATTTAGAACCCGCACTTTCATAAGGCCATCATCAACATCTATCATCATGCGAGCGGTCTTCATAAAAGGGCGACCAAGAATTAGAGGAGCATCCTCATCCTCTTCCATATCAATAACAATGAAGTCCATCGAAAAGAAAAATTTATCAACTTTCACCAACACATCTTGTGCCAACCCAATCGGATGAGTGGTAGATTTGTCGGCCAATTGCAATGTCATCTGGATGCCCTTAATTTCAATGTTCCTAAGACTTTTCACAATAGATAATGGAATGAGATTGATGCTTGAGCCCAAATCAATAAGGCCATTTCCAACAAAGACATTACCAATTGTAACGGGTAAGGTAACTCGCCCCGTATCGGCTTCTTTCTTCGGAAGAGTTCTTTGAATAATAGCACTATAATTTGCCGCAAGAACAACGGTTTCTGGCTCCGAATATTTCCGCCTCTTTGTAAGAATATCCTTCATAAATTTGGCGTACTTCGGCATTTTCTCTAGAGCTTCGGAAAAAGGGATGTTGATTTGTAGTTGCTTAAAGATATCCATGAATCTTGAGTAGTGCCTAGCATTGTCTTTCCTTGTCGACACATGAGGGTAAGGTATATTTTGAGTCGGTATCGGATTCATCTTCTCCTTCTCCTTCTTAACTCTCACATGTTTCTCTTTTTTCTTCACTTCCTCCACACTCTCATTTTCAACTTCAACAATATCATCATTTTTCTTTTCAACTACAACCTCATTATCATTTTTCTTTTCAACTACTTCCTCATCACTATCCTCCTCAACAATACCATCAATTTTTTCTTCTTCCACACTTTTGTCATTTTCTTTTGCTAACTCCTTTCCCCTTCTAGTAACGATTGCTTTGCAATGCTCCTTCGGGTTTACTTGAGTATTTGCGGAGAATGAAGGACCCGATTGTTGCTCGGCTATTTGTTTTGCAAGTTGCCCAACTTGATTTTTGAGATTCTTTATCACCGCATCGCTACTCTTTTGGTTAGCCATAGACATTTGAATGAATTTATTCAAAGTGTCTTCCAACTTAGAGCTAGCAACCGAAGGTGGTGGAGGTTGATAAGGATTTTTTCGATTTGAAGAACCACCACCATAACCTTGATTATTTTGATAGTTCCCCCTCGGTTGTTATCCTTGATTGTTTTGGTAATGTTGTTGAGGATTGTTTTGATAAGGTTGTTGTTGTGGTCTTCCTTGATAATCTCATTGATTGTTCATGTAGTTCACTTCTTTAAATCCCGGTGGAGGACAAAATCCGGTGTCGTGCTCTCCTTTGCAAAGTTCACAACATGCAACTTGTTTACTCTTGCTTGGTTGCTCATGCATTTCCTTCAATTGTTGTGGAAGCTTCAACATTTGTTGAGTCAAAAGTTCCACTTGTTGAGATAAAAGCTTGTTTTGAGCTAGGATTGCATCATTAGTTCCCAATTCAAGTACTCCGGGTTTCTTTTGCGAGTTGTTACGGTTTTGACTTTGAAGATCATTGAGAGCCATTCTATTGATGATATTCGTTGCTTCTTCGGCACTCTTTGATAACAAAGCTCCACCAGAAGTGGCATCCAATAATGTCTTGCAATTTGGTTAGAGACCATTTCTGAAGATGCGAATTTGAGTTAACTCGTCAAACCCGTGGCCTTTGCATTTTCGAATCATGGATTTGAATCTTTCCCATGCTTCATTTAGAGACTCATTAGTACCCTGAGAGAACACAGAAATCACAGTTTTTGATTCCATGAAATAATTGTGAGAAAAGAACCTTTCTGTAAATTTCTCCTCCAGAACATTCCAATCGGTCATCACAGTAGGAGTTTGGTCAAGATACCAATCCTTAGCTTTGCCAAGCAAAGCATGAGGAAATAGTCTCTTAAATAAAGGTAACTCTTGCGCTTGATCCACTTCGGCCGCTAACTCTATCTCGTAAAATTTGGTGAGAAATGCGAAAGGGTCTTCATGATCCATTCCCGTGAACGGACTTCCATATAACAAATTTAGAGTTCCCGTTTTCATCTCAGCTTGTCTTCCATTATTTGCATTGTGAGCAAACTGAGCGGTGTGACGCGGACTATTTACACATGGTGTGGAAGCGGGAGGTGGAGGTGGTGGTTGTGCCATGATTGGCGTGAACTGTGGTGGTGGTGTTGAATTAGAACTTTCTCCTTGCACTCTTTGTTCCTTGGCAAGTTGCCTCCTCCGTCTAGTTTTGCTATTTAACTTCCTTGCGGTTCTTTCAATCTCAGGATAAAAAAGAAGTTGGCCCATGGGAAGTTTTCCTCGCATAAACAGAGTCTGCACAAACTTAACTAAAAAAATTAACAAGTACAAGAAAAATTTTAACAAGTCTAAAACTTCACAACTATTGCAATGCTTGCAATATCAATTAACAATCCCCGACAACGACGCGATTTTGTTGAAATACAAATAGAGTAGGGTTTTTGTTATCGTTCCACAGAGATTGTTTAGAGATATCACCGCCATTCTACAGTTGAAATCGTTTTAAACTTAAAGTAACAAAGGGTTTTGGTTGTTGATAACGGATCTTTTGCATAAACAGTAAAAGTAATCGGATTTGAAAGATTTATAAAACACATGCCAAGATTAGGGTTCGACCAACCATTTTGCACATATAGAATCGATAAAGCAAATGAACTCGTTTAGACGATAAATATAATCACATATCCTCTCAATATGTTTATCTCTAACACATATTGTGGGTTTTATCATTTTGATCCTTTGATGATCTCTCACTCAAACTATCAAAATGATAACATTCAAGTTCAATATTTATGAACATCAACTCTCATAACTATCTCTAGCCTATGTGCATTGATGGATGAAAAACCTAGATAAAGTGTAAGAACACATTTCTCAATCATGAACCAACACAACGAATAAACCACAGAAACAAAGTTTTTCACCATATATTCATCATCCATAAGTTCATAAGCTTCAATCAATATCTATACATACAAAAGAAAGGATTGTCTACCTTCTAATCTTGACAGAAAAGGAGATTAGCTATCCATTGACATTGTAGCTTCACAAACAAGAAAATGGAGAAGAGGAACAAGCATCAACGACGATTTCTTGACTATTGATGCTCTGAGTTATAGAGTTTTTGCTCTAAGAAAATAACAAGGATCCCCAAAAACTGCTGATCAAATCTATTTATAGAGGGGCTGAGATGCGCAGAGCGTGCTAAACGCGCAGCATCGCGCTAAGCGCGCTGTCATTTATTGCTAAACTACCTTAAATCCCGCTTAGCGGGCTCCAGACCGCGCTAAGCGGGAAACCTACTGGAATTAGCTCCTTCCTTGAGCTAGGAGCGCGCTAAGCGCGCTCGTAGCATGCTTCAAAAATTCAATTTCTTCAAAAATGCTCCTTAAGAGCCTTCCATGCTCCAAGCTTCCCATTGCAATGTTAAAACCTACAATTATAAACACAAAAGTTAAATAACTAAGTCTAATAATGAATTTAAACTATACTATGATTATTTACCGGAAACAAAGGGAAAAAGCATTAATTAACAAATAAAGATCTCAAAAGGTGCCAAAAACTAAACTATATATTAACACATTCTAGCACCTAACCCTTATACCATTCTCAAGGAAATTCCGTGTGGATTCTAAATCTGACATCAAAAATTACTTTAGAGGATGCTATCATCATGAAATAAGGGCACGGAGATTTGATGCATAATATGAAACTCATCCAAATCAAAACAACAGTCAATCAAACATGATCTATATTGACGTAACATCTCAAATACAACAATAGCAATCCTAAATGATATCTAACATGTGAGAAACGAATTGAGAAACCTTACTCAACGGAGAAGGTATGTTGCCTCTTCAACCAACTTGCAACAACTTTAGAAACCCTTCTAAGTGCTTCCTTGATCTTCAGAGGTGATATATGAAGAGAGAAAGAGTGGAAATCCTTTGGAAAAGCTTCAACCCGTGCTTGGAGCTCTTGAGAGAAAGGGGAGTTTCTTAGATCTGAAACTTGTAAGAATGATGTGGTGAACGATTTGTTTAGGGTTTTAGAACTTATATAGGGTAGTTTAGGGTGAGGTTAATTGCTAACCAAGGTTAGAGAAGTTTTTAGAGTGGTTTGTTTTCAATTTTGAAATAAGAGAGTGAAAATGAGTGCACACATGTGTGGTGGTTATTTTGTGAATTTTTTAGTGGAATGAGAGCATGAAATGAGTGAAGCAAGTTTGGCACGTGAGAGCAAGAGTGAGACAAAGTTTGTTGTGCAAGTTTTCAATTCTCACTTTGGTACAAAGTACACATGAGGTGCATGGGGTTGCTTAGGTATATTTGGCAAAGAAGATAATGTCATGCGTGTGGTTTTGAGGTATACATGATCATATTGCAAGAAAATCCATTCAAAATGTGCCAAAGATGATATAAGGTGCCTTAAGAATCAAGTTCATATATCCAACTTTACGCAATTGTAACTTCATGATGAATAATCCATTTGATGAGAAATTGTTATCAAAGGAAAGCTTGTATATCAAGTAACATTTCTAGTGTTAAAATCAAAGTGAAATGAAGCTTGGAAGATAATGAAAATATCACTTGAAGTTGGTTACAAAATCTTCCCAAGACTTGAGAAAAAATTCTAAGTTACAAAAGGTGTTTTGGCATCCATGAACTACCCACTTTGGACTTTCATAACATGAGGAGTTTTCATCCAATTGGGGAGATCTTGGTATGCATAGAAAGCTTGAAGCATGAAGAACAATTATCATGTTGAAAGAAAAATGAATTGAGGCTTGGAACTATGAGAAAAATGCCTTGGAAGTTAGCTTCATGACATTGATCCATGACCTATAATTTTGACAACTTGAAAAATCCTAACTTTGAGATATCATAACTTGCATTCTAATGATCCAAATGGAGAGTTCTTGGTATCAAAAGAAAGCTTGAAGAATGAGGAACAACTTTCATGTTGGAGGAAAAATGGGATGAAGCTTGGATCATTAAGAAAATTTCCATTGAAAACATGCTCTCCAAGCTAAATTTCTATACTTAGAAAAATTCTAAGTATTGAAAACATGAATCTTGATTTTTCTCAACTTTATGCCACCATGACTTTTGATCTATGCATCTTTTGAAGTTGCTTTCTTCTACAAACTTGTATTATGTTATGTCCTATTTAATTTGATTATAAGTTTGCCTCATTTGGATCAAAGATGATGAAGTTGTGAATCTTGCAAGATAGCACCATAAACATAAACTCTTCCATACTTAGAAAAATTCTCAAAACCCTAATATAGTAACTTGTCCTAATTTAATGATTTCTCTTGATTTCTCTTGATCAAACCTCATAATAACATGGATGATGACTTGAAATGCCCAAATAAGACCCAAGAACTCCAGAGTTGACTTTGGTAGGGCATCAGTTGACATTTTTGACCAGATGAATTCAATTCCTCCTCCATCCACTTAGGAAACTTTTAAGATGATTTGTGATGAACCATGAGACATGTACAGAACCTTTGAGATGTAGGTTAAGCCATAGAACCTTTATTAACTCAAGAAAGCAAGCACAAGTAGCCTTTGCATAAAACCCTAGCTCAGAGCCACTAGGAGCTTGATCAGATGAATCTCTTGAAACCAATGAAATCCTAATCATCAGGTTATTGTGTGGACTTGTTGAAATACTTTGATGAATATGAAACCTTTGTATCTTGAGAATACCATGATGTTTAGGCTATGTCCTTGCTCATTGCTTTGAGAAACATCTCCTCCTCTTGAGGAAAGTCAAGAAACCTTGATCCCATGTTGTCGCTACTCGAAAAATAACGACCGGAGGCGAAAAAGAAACAAAGTCGCCATCGAACTTTATTTATCCCAAAAGGGGAAGGGAAAATAGCAAGAAAACCCCAAGAGAAAAGGATAAGATTGTCTCACAACCCAATTATGGGTTTGTAAGCCGGTTATGCGAATGGAAGGTATTAGCACCCCCCACATCCATCATACTCAATGGGAACCATTCATTTGTCTAATGTGTAAGGATATTTGCTAAAGGATTGCTTTCTAAAATTGTTCTAAGAAGGGAGAGAGAAGGGTAAGAAACAAAGAACGTGAAAGAAAATAAGATAAGGAAAAAGGTGGGAGAAAGAAAATGTGGGAAAAAGAAAAGGTGGCTCACCAAGACTTCGTCGTCTTGTGCCTACGTATCTTCATTGACCAATGAAGAATCAAAGCGTCAGTAGTTCGGAAGACTACGGGTAAGAAAATTAGGAAGTTTTCTCGCTAGGATCATCGCAATCATATGCCTACGTATTCTCAACATGTATGAGAAATTCAGAGCAACCGTAGTTCGGAAGTCTACGGGTTAGAAAAGATCTCGATCGCACTGGGGCGAGAGAAAATGTTAGGTTAGTTAGTCTTGATCGCACGTGGGTGAGAGAGAAGGGGAATTAGTTGTAAGTGTGCTCGCCATGGATAGGGATCTTTGTGCCTACGTATTCTAAATGGGAATGAGAAATCAGAGCATCCGCAGTTCACAGGACTATGATTTTTTGGTATTTTTTATGGACGATACTAACGTTCGCGTTCTAGCAGTTAGGTATATTGCTGCCTCTCGTGGAGTCTTATGCGTTACCTGTTTGCGGTAGAACGGACGTAACATGTCCTTTTTGAAAAGGATGAGTTTTTGCCATCAAGGCAAGATGCCACATTTGATTTGTTGAGATTGATTTTGTGGCGAATATAGTCACGTCTTCATATTGAAAGACGAGTATCGAGACCACACATTCTAAAGTGAGCATCCTAATACTCGGAGAGGAAGAAGTCTTCACTCAATCCCCTCTCTTTCGTTCAATACAAAGAGAACCTTATTCTCTTATTTAAAGATGTTTTATTTTGGATGGTAAGTGCTTTATGATAGTGAACCCTAAAGGTAATGTCAAACACTTAGGATAGGACAAGGCTTTCGCTTAACCACTCCACAACCATCCAAGTTTATTGAGAAAAAGTTGTAAAGGCACTTGGTACAAGACCAAGGTTTTTGACTCAAAAAGAAAAGATAAAGAAAGAAATGAAAAAGAGTTGAAAGGGTGGTGAATAGAACAAGGTAGGTTGATGGCGATGCGCAAGGCGATCGACTTACAAGGGTGAAAAATAGCTCGACGTATCGAGAATTTATTTTGAAAATGGTTTGGCGAATATAGTTACGTCTTCGTATTGAAGGATGGGTATCAAGACCGTACACTCTAAAGTGAGTATCTTAATACTCGGAGAGGAAGAAGTCTCCACTCAATCCCCACTCTTTAGTTCAATACAAAGAGAGCCTTATTCTCTTATTAAAGATGTTTTGTTTTAGATGGTAAATGCGTTATGACAGTGAACACTAAAGGTAATACCAAGCACTCGGGATAGGATAAGGCCTTCGCCTAACCACTCCACAACCATCCAAGTTTATTGAGAAAATGATTTTGAAAATGCACTTGGTACAAGACCAATGTTTTTTGAATTAGGAAGAGAAGAAGATGACGAAAGGAAATGAGAGGGTGATTGAGCACAAAATATGATCAAGAGAATAGACAAGCAAGACTCAAGCACAAAGAGAAAATCATATCATGTCGAAGTAACAAGCACATGGTAAGCATCAAGATTAAACAAGAGTTAAACACAACCAAGCTATCAAGAATTAATTAAGGCATTAGGAACATCACGACATCAAGGATGAATTAATTAGTGACTACAAAAACAAACATGGAAACGAATAGCTACAAAATTGAATCAAAGGAAAAAGAGAAATAACATGATAAGAAATGCAATAGATAATGAGTAATCAAACAGTCGGATTGCAATCACAAGCTTACGAAGTTAGAAATCAAATCACAGATAATTAAGTTAGTAGTTAAATAGATAAATAAATTAAAGTGGCCAAAGATTAAAAAATTTAGATAATTACATCCTAAATACAAATTAAAATGAGAAAAGATTAATCCACAAAACTAATTGAGAAAATATTTTTTAGGTTTTTTTTATTTATTTTATTTTAATCAATAATAAAAAAGACTAATTAATTAAACTAAAACATAAAAAAAATATTTGGAAATATTAGTTAAGAATTTTTCTAAATCGATAACAACATGTAGAATAAATGAAATTAAAAGAAATCCTAAAAAATAATTTAAAAAGAGAAATCTAAAAAATTAAGAGGAAAAATCTAAAAAAACATAAATTAAACAATATAATGAAAAAGAAAGGCAAAGAAAATTAGAAATTGGGCCAGGGAAAGCATTGCAATGAGGTCCACAAGAAAATACCCAGTGGGTCGGCTTGGTTCTGGAGTGGGTCGACCACGACCCGGTTTCACAAATTATATGAATTCCACGAACAACTCGCATGCGCAGCCAGGGCAAAAAACAAAATCAAAGTAAACGTGATTTGGGAACAAACACCAACAGCAAATGGAACTGCAAAACCGGTCGCAAATCGAATCTCCCAACTGCGTTCTTCTCGCAATCAAACCCTCAACCTCGTAATCGCTCCTCTCATCTCTATTCTACGGCGCTTGGAATCTTCAACGGCGGAGGGAGATCTGTGGTTCGAATCAACATAACAAAAGGGGCAGAGATATTCACGGCGATGTAAGTGATGTTGGGTAATGAACAAAAGGTGCATCGATGTGTAGTAAGGTGATTGAGTGTTTACATAAAGGGGGTCCGTGTGGTGCGGTTCAGTGAGTTATATGAAGAGTTATTGCTGTTGTTATGGCGGTGAAGTGAAGCTCAGTGTAGTGGTTTAATTTTGGGATGGCTGAAGGTGGTGGTAGGAGGAGGTTGATCGAGTTTATGGTGGTTGCGTGTTTGTTTACGGTGGTGAAAGCTGACTTCAAGGTTGTTGAAGTTTAGATATGAGAGGTTATTGTGTTATGAACAATGGACAGAGGAAAGGTGGAGTTTGTTTGTGCAAAACGAAGAAGAGGTTGGTGCGTGGTTTAAGTGTGTGATGGAGCTAAGAGGTTCGTGAAGGCGGTTTGAAGGCGACAGTTGTTGCGGAAGGGTGAAGGGACTTTGTTCAAGGTATGGTGGAACGAATTTGTTGCTGCTATTGGAAGATGATATATTTTTGTCGTGAAAAAGAAATGTTGTGAAGGTTAGCTTTTTCTTTTAACTTCTTATGGCTCTCTGTTCTTCTGATTTTTTTTAGGGTATGCCAAATGAAAATTTTTGTTAAGAATTTTTTTTCTGCCTTTGCGAATGGTTTCCCCCAGTTTTTCTCACTCCCTCTTATTTTTTTTGTTGCTTTTCAGCCAGTTCCCTTTGTTGTCATAGGTTTTGGGTTGTGAAAAAATGTTTTAGCAGCTCATTTGGCTCAGGTACAATTTTGGAGGCAGTACGGTTTGTGTACTGCAGGTTCTTGCGTGCCGGTTGTCTCGCGCGGTCTTTGAGGTTCTGCAGTGTTTGTCTTGTTTTGGGAGCAAAGTTGTAGTGGAGTGTTTTGTTTGTACGAATTGTATTTGTGGTGGGTAGAGCAGGGAGGACGTACGGTTTTGTCTGTTTTGTGGTATTGTGTAGTACACCCTCTAGTCACTATTATAAGCAAATTTACCTTTTTGTGATACATTTTACTATTAATGTATCTAGTCTATATATGGACTAGATACATTAATAGTCAAATGTACCATAAAAAGGTAAATTTGCTTATAATAGTGACCGGAGGGTGTAGCTTTCATGGCATGGTAAGGTCGTAGCATTGTGGCTTGTAGTGGAAGTAGAGGGTTGTATGGTAATGGTGAGTATGGAGTTGGTTCATGGCTTGTTGTATGGAATGTGCTGACTTAGTGAAACTTGAGTTATTGTGTAATGGAATATGGTATATTGCAATTTGTATCACAATTTTTTTTTGTTAATTTGTAAATGACATGGGCTTCAAGAATAATAACAAATTAATGGACTTAAATGATTTTTGATTTTGGTGATTGCAATGTCATTTAGACATGTGCTTTAACATGATTATTGAATTTGGCCTTTTTATTTTTAGAGTAAAACATGAATCAATGCATCATCATTTTTTGTGGAGTTTTTTTTTGGTATGGTGATGTAATGGGCTTTTGGATAATAGGCCTCGAATTGATGTGATTTGGAGTTGAATTGTGATCAATACTTGAAATTCTTGATTTAAGATTAAACACTATCATGCTCGTCCATAAGTGGAAGTAGAAATGGGAGTTATTTGCATTCGAACCCAAAACCACGCGCCATTCTTGAACTTGAACACTCTTGAAATGAATTGAACCCTTAAACTAAATTTGAGAGAATAAGTCAACCATGAATCAATCACCAATAAATCTTGAACTGATAACCACTTGAATCTTGAAAAAATTTCACCGAACCTTCTTGCGAACTAATCATGCTTTAAAATCATAGGGTTTATGAATTGAGACACGGACTTCAATACATCGCACAAAACCCTAATTGACCATGATCTGGTCCTTGGTGGTCTTCAATCACAGACCACTTGAATTCAATCACCTCTTTACTCCCAAACCAAGACATAGATTACTTGTAGATGAATCAATTCCAATTTGTCTGAACAAAAATTAGGCCAACTTAAATTGAGCCATTACTGCACACACTTTGAATGAACCTCAAATGAACCTTGATTTAATTCACTTCAACCTTGCAAAACCCTGAGCTAGGACCACAAGTAGAAGTAACATTTTGTATGCACAATGGTTAGATGACATGAATAATGGATATGATGCACATATGATGAAAATGTCATGATATGTAAGGCATGCTATGCTATGCGGATGATGAAAAGTGAGAATATGAATGAAAATGAAAGTTTTGAAAAAGCCCAGTCAAAATCGGGGTATGACACATGTCTAGAACCAATGCAATGCACAAATGAAGATGCAAATGAAATGAAACATAAGCCAAAAAGGTTAAGAAAGGGAGGGCAAATTTTGGGGTGTTACACCTATAAACTTTAAAAAAAAACGAAAGACATTTTGTCTTAAGATGATGCAAAGCAATTCTTCATCCACAACTTTTGAGTTGAGATAAGTGACCTGAATGTGATTTGTAAATCCATTCAATGTGATGCAAACATCCGCTCCTCACCTGTTTTGGGTAAAACAATGTTTTCGTCGATTAATACAAGATAGCTTTCGCTAAAATCGACAAACAAAAAAAAACCTTTTTTTACCAAGAACTATGTGTGCTTTCATTTCTCTTTTGAGATATGTAGGAGCAGGATTGTGAAATCTTGTCAGACTCCCTTGTAATAAAAACCCTTAGGTCCCCTTTCTTTTTAATAAAAATCCAAAAACATTTCTCTTCTCTCTATTTCTATCCTAAATAAGTAGAATATTAGAAACTAACATAAGCTAACATTCATTCAACCCTAATTAAATGGTTCCCATTGAGTATAACGGACGTGAGGGGGTGTTAATACCTTCCCCTTGCGTAACCAACACCCGAACCCTAATATTGGTTACGATGACCATATCCTTATCTTTCTTTTAGGGGTTTTATTCGATATTTTCCCTTTCCCTCTATGGGAATTGTCATAACCCAAATTTTGACTACAAGATTTCCCATCATTGTGAAGATCATTACCACAATATAGATGTACCATCATACCTCATCAATCTCCTCAAGGATTATTGAGCATTCGCTACAATCAAGAATTAGGGTTTTGAGCCCTCTTAGAACACTCAGACAAAGGATCAATCAAGAATGGACATGATCTTCAACTTGTCTAGCCTCTCAAGCATCTATAAAGGATCAAGAGGACTCCCACATCAAGAATCAAGCACAAGATTGCAACATTCCAAGTGGATCAAGCCTCAAGATTGCCAGTGTCACCAAATTAGGGTTTTGGTCGACCAGGGCCTCCAGATGAAAATTTTCATCTGGGCATGAGCCAATACTTCAAAACATGATCCAAAATGCTCAAAGGGACCTCATGGACCCAATCATCAAGTCAAAATAGCATCAGAGGAAGCATTCATCAAAAATCAGGAATTAGGGTTTCTTGACCTAATTCACCCCTAAGTTGACTTTTGAGGCAAGACATGAACCAAGACCTCAAGACATAATTTAAGGGCCTTAAATACACCACATTGATCCATTTACAACAATGGATTGATCCAAGAAGCTTGATTCACAAGTTTCAAATTCATCTGGACCACAATTAGGGTTTTGAAGAAAAAGTCAATTGTACCTTTGACTTTGGACCAAGACATGTTCCCAAACCTTGGGACATGATTCAAGACACCCTAAAACACCTATGGAACCCATCCATTAGGTTTGAGTTAGGTCAAGAACCTGATTGCATAGAGGATCACAAAGTTTGGAATTCATTTGACAAAAAGTCAACTCTGCCCAAAATCAAGTTTGACTTTTTAATTTTTTTTCACAAATGTGGCTTCCTTAAGTCAAAAACAATGTTAATGTATGGTTTTAATCATCATCTATCAAGAAAAATGAAGAAAAGCGAGGTTACGTGAAAAAGGGGCAACCATAGGAAACTTAAATTTTCTAAGTTATGGAACAAAAGTGATTTGGTACCAACTTTGCAAGGTCATAACTCCCAAACCACAAGGCCTCTTTCTCCCATCCAAAGCTTAAGTGAAAGTTCACATGACATACTTCAAAAGTGTCACCTACAAAAGATTCCAAATCCTCATGGATTTTGAGTTATGGATTGATCAAAATCACAAAAACATGAAAATGACCACTTTTTCCAACACTTAGTGAAAATTTTGGACAGAATTTGTCTTGGATTTTCACCAACTTTGAGGCCATTTTTCACCTTGATCCAAGTTGAACCAGGACCAATGTTGGACATCAAAGTTAAAGTATGTCATGAGGGCTTTCCAACAATTACCAGATCATCTCCAAATTTAATTTGAGCAGGAAGTTACAACCCTTGGAACATGACACCAAAAGCTAATTTCTCCCCAAGACAGATTATAGGTCATTTGCTCAAATTGGATAATTAGTACAATTACAAGTCATTTAATCCTTCTAGAAACATTAAGGATCAGATCAAAGCAAAAGATCTCTGAGCCACAAGTCTCCCAAGACAAAAGATCATCATGTATGCATGTGATATCTAATGATGCAAAAACCAAAAGCTTCAAAGTTGTCGTGGAGCATTCAATGGATGCATCAAGGTGGCATGAACTGAGGCAAATAAAACTGAGTGAGTCAAGCCTTATCCATGCAACAGAAGACCATAGGTCTGCAAGATTTACCCAAGTCAATGGCTAGAGAAGACTTAGATTCCTTTTGAAAACCATTGGACAAAGGTCTGTACCAGCCAGCATTCACTATTGATGCCAAAACAAACTTGACACACTATAAATAGAGGTCATTTATGATCAGTTTGAGTACACCAAAGCACGATAACACATGCTTTCCTCAAAATCTCTTTCAAAAAACCAGAAATGCCTTATTTTGCAAGTCACCATCGAATTTTGAGTTATAGAGAAATTCCACCACAGCTTATGATCTAAACACATCCAATATATCATATATAAGTTGTTCAAACACTCATACATCATCTGGAACATCATAATCATAGACCTCAAAATCCACTTGAAGCCTATTTGCAGTTGAGATACCACAAGGTGATCCAAGCATCTCCAATCAAGGCCAGGCATCTCAACACACTCCATAAGGTGTAGTGAAGTTGTCCAAGTCCTCACAACTCATCTGTAACACCTCCAACACATAATTCGAAATCCTCTTACACAAGCAAGCACAAGTAAGCCTGAAACCTTCAAACTCTATACTACATGCATCATCAATTTATTTTCAAGTTACCAACTTGTTTCTGGTAGTTCATGGAGTGATAACCCTAAATCAATTGCCATGTTTCATTCGCGTTTAGGATTTCATGATAGTTTTTGCAAATTCTAGGGTTTCTGTGTTCATCCATTATAACTCTCTCCACACTTAAAAGAAATGAAATTAATTGGTACCATCTTGTTCCTTATTCAAAACCGAGTGAGATTGATGTTTGAATCGTGCAAAATTATTGAGTAATCAGAGAGATATGAGAGATTTTGCAAATTTGGGAAGGAAGAACACGCGCGACCAAGAACATGTGTTCTTGGCGCCATTTTTAAAATTTTTGAATATTTGAATTTTTATGTTTTATTAATTGATTTCAAAAATTAATTTCTCTTTGGATTTTTATGATTTTGAATTGATTCTTTTTTTAAAAATTCACAAAAAAGTTAAAATATTTTATTCAACAAAAATTTCACAAAAATATTATTTATTTTACATATTTAATATTTTTGTAAAGAATTTATTTTTATTTGTTTTTAAGCATTTAAAAGTATTTCTTTCTCTTGATTTTTCGAATTCAAATGATTTTCAAATCATTCTATGGATGAAATATGATTTTTCAAACATTAATCCAAGGTCACAACTTGTTTTTCACACATGTTTGATAATTTTGATCATTTTAATTGATTTTTATTCAAATTAAAATGCATTTTTAAATCAAATTAGGGTTTAAATTCATTTCACCATCAAAACTTGTTTTCAATCATTCTTGGGCCTCTTGATAGAGTGTAAGTCCCACCCCTTTGTAAATAAACCATTTTTGGGCCTCAGTCATTGTATAAGTCCCGATACGATTTTAAAACTCTCGGCGCGATTGCCGTTTTCAAAACAGTTTTCATCTGGTCCTCCCCTTGGTTGTAAGTCCTCATTTCCTTCATTTTTAAACACTTTTGGGCCTCTAATAGAGTGTAAGACCCATCCCTTGTCACACACAAACTTTTTTGGGCCTCAGTCATTGTATAAGTCCCTACACGATTTTAAAAATAACGGTGATATCACTGTTTTTCATCTGGGCTTCTCCTTGAGCTATAAGTCCCAACTCTTGTATAAAAATAAACTTTTTTGGGCCTCTAATAGAGTGTAAGACCCAACCTCCTTTGTAAACAATAATTTGGGCCTCAGTCGTTGTATAAGTCCCTCTATGGTTTTCAAAACTATCGACGCGATCGTCGCCTTTTCAAAAGAGATCATCTGGGCCTCTCCTTGAGTATAAGCCCCAAACTTCCTTTTAAAACAACTTTCCTTTTTTATTCAAATTCAAATTCAAAGTATCATCAAAACTTTCTTCAATTTCTTAAAAACTAACCATACAGCTGTAGTTACTATGCTTGGGCTTGCACAACTGTAAGTTCCACTATCTTTTCAATATATACTTGTTTATATATTTCATCTGTATATATATATATATATATATATATATATATATATATATATATATATGCTTGTATATACTTGCTTAGAGTTTTCCCCAGCAGTTAGGTCTAGGTCTAGATCAAACCAGTGGTTACTCTTTTAACATAGTCAAAACTAGTTCCCCATAGGAAATTCCAGATATAGTCTTGCCTCTTCTTGGGTTTATACAATATGGAACAGAGAAAGGCATTATTCCCGGTGAAGCTTTTCTCAAGAGTGTCCTAACTTAGAAATACGTGTGTACAAGAAATTCATTTCCCTAGAGGGGATTAATTCCCGGTGAAACCTCTCTTACATTTCTTCAAACCTTAGAACTATTCTGCAAAGAAATGACTTATTCCCAGTGAAACCTTTCTTGAACTTTTCTTAGGCTTGGACCCACAGGCTTCCTAAAAGCATCCCCAGCCTCCTCTTGGGCTTTGTACAAGGACCCACAGGCTTCTTAGAAGTTCTCAGCCTCCTCTTGGGCTTAGTACAATGACCCAAAGGCCTCCTACAGATATAGGACATAAACTAGTCATCTTTACTAGTTCAATCCTTCAGAGAGTCATAATTCCAGAACATCAGCCTCCTCTTGGGCTTCATACAAGTAGACTTGGACAGTCTCGGCCTCCTCTTGGGAATCATACAAAGATCATTCTCCAGCTAAGAGTCAACCTCTTCATACCAGTAGATTTGGAAAGTCTCATCTCCTCTTGGATCTCAAAGAAACCCTCAAGTTTCCTAAAACCACAGGAAGAAACCTTGGTCATTTCATCAACACACTACTCCCCAACAGAGTTAAAACCTCCATAGGTTTTCAAACTCAATCTTTAACCTTCACCTTAAAAAACCCAGACAGGGTCAATTTACCATCAATAAAACCCTAACAGAGCCTCATGGTCTCTGATATTTCAACTCTTTTTCAATCCCCAGCAAGAGTTGATTCCCCAACACATATGGGACCTGTCTCTGGATTTCAACAATCCTCAGCAGAAGCCAGCCTCCTCTTAGGCTTCATATAAGTATTTCCCCAACCAGTATCCTCTTAGGCTTTGTATAATGATTTTCCTCAGTAGAGACCCTCAATCTTGGGCTTTGTACAAAACAGATAAAACCTCCCCAGGGGAGTCAATCTCTTTTTAGCCTTAATCTTGGGATTTGTACAAGACAGATAAAACCTCCCCAGTGGAGTCATTCTCTTTTCAGCCTCAAATCTTGGGCTTTGTACAAGACAGATATAAAACTCCCCTAAACAAAATCAACCTTTTAGCTTTAACCTTGGGCTTTGATCAAGGCACACAAAAATCAACATCCCCTCAGAGGATATCAAGAGTTCTCTCTATAGGAAGACATTTCCCTGTATATCACATATCAAAACAGACAATAAAAAAAGCATAATTCCAGATAATTGCTATAAGTGGCACACTTGTTGATTCAAAAATCCAAGCTGTGGTCCTTTTCTTATCCTGGTCAAAAATCATCTTTCATCTAATTGCTGTAAGTGGCAAGCCTCTGGATTATTTACATCCAAGCCAATGTCCCTCTCTTAGCATGGAAGACTCCTAAGGAAAAATGGCATTGCTCTACACTGAGTTAAAGTTTCATCCTTCAGGACAATTCCCTTATAAAGGAAATTATGGCATTGCTGGATTCCATACATTCCAGTTAAAGTAATCCCCCTTTATATAACCAATCCTTCAATAATTATGATGAACAGGTGAGATATCTCCCTTTAGAGATGACAAATTCTCTCTCAGTCAAACCTTTAGCTTCAATCTTGGGCTTTGAAAAATACACAAATAACCTCCGGCTTTTATCTTGGGCTTTAAACAAGACACCATACATCTTTTCCTCCCATAGAATAGGAGGAACTACGATTGATCTGATTTCCAAGTTTTCTTTATGGGAATACGTAGGCATAAGATTGCGAAATCTTAGCGAGCACATAAATCAAAAACTTTAGGTCCAACACCTTCCCAAAAACAACGAAAAACCCGAAAACAACAAAAACACTCTCTCAACACTCCCAAAGGAGAAACTTTCCCAACCCACATCAGATAAACACCAAAAAGTATTTAAACCAATAGAAAAACATGCCATAAAAGGTCTATGGATAACCATATATACACTGGGTGATTGACAACTTCCCTTTGTATAATCTGACCCCGACCCCCCAATCTCTTAGCATTTGTTAAAGAAAACATTTGCGTGCAAGGTTAGTTTTAGATAACTTCCCTTTCCTTTCCAGCTTCATAGGATAAATAAGAAATCAGAAAGTAGCACCCAATTCCAACCATTGTGGTAAGGTGGTCGCGTCACCGACAAAAATCGCACACTACAGAAAAATGGCGACTCTGCTGAGGAGTCCTAGGATTAGAGTACCTAAGAGGTCTAGGCTTTGCTTGGCATTTATTTTTCTATACTATATATATATATATATATATATATATATATATATATCATTTACTGTCATACTACTTGATACCCGTGTTTAAGTTTCTTTTAACTTGGAATGTGATTGATACGCATGTGGAAAGTTTGAGAGAACATTAAGATAAGCGGTGGCATATCCGAGAAACGCTCATAGGGAGTGAATCCCGACCAAGCTAACTTGGCAGTCCACCGAATCAGGCGAGGTACCCGTGTGGAAATATTGATGTTGAACGACCGATTGTCGTGAAAGCATCGTTTATCTCAGTGCGGTACCCATGACCCTGAGGATTTAGTAGACATTTAACCATATGGGCATTTGGTAGTGCGGTGACTATCAGGAATAGTTGATGCGCGATACTACACTCAAATGAGGTTCATCCTAGGATATTACGACTCGCTCGAGTGAATCAGCTTGCTGTTAACATCCCTAGGAGGGGTCAATGTTTTTGGGAACCTTTTAGAACCCGTTCTACAGGTACAAAAATTGACCAAAATAGTACAACCTTTGGGGATGGGTAGAGCCATGACTCCATGCTCGTGACATTGAACCCCTAAACCCATGTTTTCAAATGTTTTTGTTTGCTGCATTCATGCATTCATTAAAAAACTCTTTTCAAACAAGAAAATAAATCTTTTTTTTCAAAAGAACTAAAACAATAATTGCAAATATCAGAGGTTGCATTATGGATTTCGGTAGAAGTAAAACACACAAGTACACCTTCAAGGCTCCGAAACTAGAAGACTTAAGGAAATTGGGAAGGATGATTACCAATCCCGAGGCTTTCAGAGATAAGCACGGAGGGCTGTTGTCTCTGTTGAAGGTCAACGTAGTTGAAGGAATCTTGTCTACACTGGTACAGTTCTATGATCTGGTTTACCACTGCTTCACTTTCCCGGATTACCAACTTGCACCAACATTGGAAGAGTACTCCCACCTGATTGATTTACCTATCACTGATCGAGCTCCATTTTCTGGACTGGAAGAAATTCCAAAGGATCAGGCCATTGCTAGAGAAATCTCTTTGGATGAGTCAGAAGTTAGGACTCACATAACCACTAAAGGAGGAATCCAGGGTTTACCGGCTAAATTCCTGATGGAGAAGGCTCAATACTTTGCTAGTGTAGGAAACAAAACTGCGTTTGAAGACGTCTTTGTTCTGCTCACATATGGGTTATTCCTCTTTCCCAACATTGACAACTTCGTCGATACCAATGTTGTTAAGATATTCTTAATAGGAAACCCCGTACCAACCTTGCTCGCCAATGCTTATCATTCTGTACATTTAAGGAACTTGTACAGTGGAGGGATGATCACATGTTGTGTACCCTTACTCTACAAATGGTTTATTTCCCACTTGCCAAAGTCTGCAGCTTTTTGGGATCACAAGAGTACTCTCTTGGTCACAGAGGATTATGTCTCTTACCAATTCTGACATAGATTGGTACAATAGGATTTACGAAGGGATAGAGATCATCGACATATGTGGAAATTTCCCCAATGTACCCCTCATTGGAACCAAAGAAGGAATCAACTATCATCCAATTTTAGCTCGCCGTCAACTCGGATACCCGATGAAGAATATTCCACATAATGTTAATCTGGAAGGTCTTTTCTTCAAGGAAGGAGAAAATGACAGGGCACTGAAGAAAGAAATAGTGCATGCCTGACAACATATTCACAGGAAAGGGAGAAAGTCTCTGGGAAGACCAAATTGTACCTCCATGGAACCTTATCTCCACTGGGTCCAAACTAGAGCCCTCAAGCTAAGGATGCCTTACCCCCGTCAAGAAGTTTTTCCCTTAAAGGAATCTGTCCTTTATTTCATGTCTGATGCGGAAAAACTCCAGGTCGCTCTCAACAAATTCCAACGTGAGAAGAACTTTTGTAAGAACAAATACCAGATCCTTAATTTGGAATGTACCAAGATTCAGGAACTGTTAAAGGAGAAGGATGCTCGTATTGAGATATTAGAGCAACATGCTATAGAAAGTCAGGAAGACTGAAGAAATTTACTCACTCCTTTCACTTGGCAAAGAATCATCGACCCGACAACGGCTGAAGAGGCCTGATCAAAGAAAAGGAAAATACAGGAACCAGCATCTGAGCTCTCTTCAGAGAGAACTCAGGATCCATGAGCTTAGGAATTTTCCTTACAACACTTTGTAAAATACTGTACTTTTCTTTGTAAAATACTGCAATCTTTCGAATTCAATAAAAGGGGTCTCCCTGGCAGCAGCTCAGGAGCAACAACATCAAAGGACTGTGATCTTAGAGATTACATCTACACCCATATGGGAGACACATGATAATCATCCTCGGTACAACATGCCTAAGGGTCGCCTCTGGGGCATGCCTTTCAACTTTATACCTAAAGGATATATCCCACCGGTCACTGAAGACCCAGAAACCGTAGCAGGAACCGCTGGACCCGAAGGTTACAAACTTCGGGAAAGTGAAGATGCAAGGGTTACAACAGTAACTCCTGAAGGTTACAAACTTTAGGGCACTGAAGCGCTAAGAGTCACCTCTATAATGTATATACCACAACCTGTGGTACACACTGTCCCGAAAGGACAGATTCCGCGAGCAATTTTTGGTGGAAACGAAGACATGTACGAAAGGATGAATGAATTCCAGGAATAATTCTTGGAAATGCAGAAGGAACTGCATGCCATTCACGGTCAAGACTTATTCGGAAAGGACGTCGTCGACCTCTGTTTGGTCCCTAATGTAAAGATACCGCACAAATTCAAGGTGCCTGACTTTGAAAAATACAAAGGCAACTCTTGTCCACAAAGTCATTTGGTGATGTACGCTAGAAAAATGTCTACTTAGACAGAAAATCAACAACTACTGATCCATTACTTCCAAGACATTTTAGCCGGTGTCGTACTCAAATGGTACATGGGTTTAAACAGCACCAAGATCAGTACTTTCAGAGATCTCGGGGCAGCCTTTGTTCAACAGTATAAGTACAACTTGGACATGGCACCAGATACGGACCGGCTCAGAGCAATGTCACAAAAGGATAAGGAAAATTTCAAAGAATATGCTCAGAGATGGCGTGAAATTGCCGCTCAGATCTGTCCCCATCTTGAGGAAAAGGAAATGACCAAGATTATCTTGAAAACATTGAGCTTATTTTATTACGACCGAATGGTTACAATTGCACCCAGTGACTTCACTGAAATGGTGAACATGGGAGTACGCCTTGAAGAAGCAGTCCGAGAAGGACGATTGGTCAAATATGCAGAGCCATCTAGCAGTACTAAAAGATACGGTAGTGCTATCCAAAAGAAGAAAGAGTAAGATATCAGTAATATCTCTCTGGGAAAGCAAAGGCGAAGGTATCAACCGGTGGCAGCAATTACTCCCACTATCAACCCAGCGCCAGCTCCGAGTTATCAACCTGAGGTTGCTCAGAGCTAACCAAATCAACAACAGTATCAGCAAAAGCCGCAACAGCCTTTTTAGCAGGGTTGTCCATAGTACAACAACAATAATCGTACTACACGACCATCAGAGTTTGACCCTATACCGATGTTGTACGCAAAATTGTTTCCACTTCTACTGTCCAAGGGGCATGTTCAAACCAGGACTTCTCTCGCAGTACCAGAAAATCCACCTTTTTGGTTTAAAGTAGATTAAACTTGCCCTTACCATCAAGGAGGATCGGGACATAACATTGAGAATTGTCTCAACTTCAAGTCTGATGTACAGAAGCTTGTCAGTAACGGGGTCTTATCTTTCAAGGATACAAATCCAAATGTTCAGACAAACCCATTACCGCAACATGAGAAGACTACAATGAATTTGATAGAAGAAGAACCTGTCAACAGTTATCAAATTCACAATGTACGCTTATTGGGAACCAACCTGGTAAAAATGCATTGCAAGCAGAGCGGGTACGACCATGTGCCATCTCACAACTATCATTAATGTGATATCTACTCCAAGGACAATCAAGGGTGTATCACAGTACAAGCAGCTCTACAAGAACAAATGGATATGGGCTGGATTCAGGATCACAGGATTCGTGAAGTAAACATGTCCCATGCACATCCTAATATTGTTCAGAACCACGACATCCGTGCAATGAACGTCAATTTAGTGGCGAAGCATTCGAGACAAAGTCAGCATTATAATCTGCCACGACATGATTACAACGCTTGTCCAATTTGCTCAACAGACAATCAGGGATGCTCTTTTGTACAAGAGGCCCTCCAACATCAAATGGATCTCGGATGGATCCAAGACTACCATGAAAGAAATGAGCATCAAGTAAATATGGTTCAGATCTTTGACATACGCCTAATAAATACCAGTTTAGTAGAATTACATGCTAAACAAGTCAGACTCGATTTTCTGGCTTCACATGATTATCTAGACTGTAAAGAATACTGCGAAGACGACCAAGGGTGTGCACTTGTGCAAAGAACACTTCAACATCTGTTGGACCACTGGTGGCTTCTAATCTACCTGGATGAAGACACACAACAGATTAACATGATTGATGGGAATCCTAGTAGACATCAAAGTCGTGATATCCGCTCAATTGAAACAGATTTAGTAAAGATGCACTGCATACAAAGTGGGTGCGGTTGGGTACCATCGCACAATTATGAGCACTGTAGAGTATGCTCGGAAAATAATCAAGGATGTTATCTCGTACGAGCATCCCTCCAAAATCTGTTGGACCGGAAGGAGATTCGACCATGTTCGAGTTCTGGGTCGATCAACGTAATACAAGAGTACCTCCCTGGTCAGAACAAAAACGCCGTCATAATCTCCAATCACGGAATAACCAAGGGCGTTTGCGCCATAATCCCTCTACTCAATGAATCAAAAATGTCACTTGATAGTAGAAAAGTTCCCAACCAGGAACTGGTTGAGGTTGCCTATGACGGTCCAAAAAACCAAAAAGCTTATGTGGTTATCTACTTGCCGGGTCCAATACCGTACAAGTCAGAAAAGGCTATCCATTACAAGTACGGTGCAACGACCATCGAAAATGGAAAAGAAACTCCATTACCCTCCGTTGTGAACATTGCCGACATTAGTCGAGTTACCCAGAGCGGTCGGATCTTCAACAGAGGAGTTGGAGAACCTACCAAAGAAAAGGAGCCTCAAACGGAAGTTTCTAACCAACAGGTTGGTCAATCCAGTAATCCAGAACCTACAAAGAACAACGATGAGATGCTGAAGCTCATCCAGAAAAGCGAGTATAACATTGTGGACCAATTGTTACAAACTCCATCTCGAATCTCTGTACTATCTCTCCTGCTTAGTTCAGAAGCTCACAAGGAAGCTCTACAGAAGGTCTTAGAACAAGCCTTTGTGGAACAAGATGTGACAGTAGGACAATTTGACAACATCATCTCCAACATCACTTCCTGTAACAACTTGGGATTCACTGATGAAGAACTGCCGGAAGAAGGAAAGAACCATAATATGGCACTCAATATCATAGTCAACTGCCAAGACGATGCTTTAGCCAGTGTACTGGTAGACACATGATAATCTTTGAATGTTATGCCAAAATCAACTCTGGTATGACTATCATTTCAAGGAGCTCCGATGAGAGGCAGTGAGATCATTATCAAAGCCTTTGACGGATCTAGAAAACTAGTTATCGGTGAAGTCGATCTTCCCATAACCATCGGTCCTCACACTTTCCAAGTTACTTTCCAGGTCATGGACATCCGGTCAGCATACAGCTGTTTATTAGGAAGACCTTGGATACACGAAGCTGGGGCAGTCACTTCGACACTTCACCAGAAACTGAAGTTTGTCAAGAATGACAAATTAGTCACAGTATGCGGAGATCAGGCCTTAATCGTGAGCAACCTATCATCATTCTCCTGTGTAGAACTAGAAGAGGTTGTTGGAACTCAGTTTCACGCACTCTCGGTGAGCAATGAGAATCAACCAGAAAGAGGGACGTCGATTTCCTCATACAAAGACGCTCTCAAAGTGATCGGGAGGGGTGACATAAAAGGATGGGGACAGATTATAACTCCTACGGATAACAAGACAAGAAAAGGTCTTGGTTTCTCTCCGACTTGTAGCCAGACTACAAAGAAGGATGAAAGTTTTCATCCCATTCAGGATTTCTTCCATAGCGGAGGCTTCCTCCACCCAGTATCTTAAGAAGTACACACCATCGACGGAAATGACTCATCCGATGTGGATGAAGAGTGGAAATCTTACCTTAACCATACCGGTTATATGTCTCAAGAAGAAGCGCACATGCCATTATGTTTTCCAAAGCAGAGCCCGAGATATATACCAAGATCAGACGTTCAGATGATCTATAGAGATTGTGATCCTGAAGGATGCCGTGCTCCACCCAATTCATTAGAGGAAGATAATCTAATGAAAGATAACTTTGACTATGATTATTATGATCCCCTGGATGACTTGGGGAAAAAGAGTTAGCCGGACAGTGTCTATCGGCTGAATGATCATGAAAGGAACACACCTGCTCCTCCAGAGTCATGGAATCATGACCCCGCACACTTCGGGAATGTCCAAAACCATGCTAATAAATTTGCGAGGATCGCAGGACGAGAGTTCATTAACTACACATTTCCTAAAATCAATGTCATTGAGGAAGATGACTCATCCATTCCCACAGAAACATGGGACACTTTGGGACAGCCAAGCGGCAAGTATGACTTCCTAGTCAAATACACTGCTCCCGAAAGCTCTCGTATTATGCTTGAGGAAATCCAGCCAATAGGTTGGGGAGATTCCATTGAGAGTGAAAATGCCATGGAAAATACAACATAAGAGTTCATTTATGACAACTCTGCATAGGAGGAAGACTCCAATGATCCTACTCCGCCAAAAATCAGCGTTATTTATGAAGACAAACTAAGAAGGAAGGTACTAGACTTTGTGATTCACAGAGGAGTTCGCCGCTATTGGGTTGCTGTCGATGTCCCAAAAGTCGTCCATAAGTCGAAGTAATTACCATCTTTGTTTTGACCTTTCACCTTGCCCGAGTGAAATGGATGTTTTTATAAAGGCTCACTTTTCTGTTAATGTCCCTCTTCACTTCCCCCAAAGTGACAGAGTTTTGTTTTATAGGGTTGTGTTTCAAGAATCGATAAATCATGAATAAATAATGTCATTATGAATTCCCGCATTTATTGATGTTTTCACTTTTCGTTTTTCAGAAAATGGTAATCCTAAAATAACCCAAATTAAAAACAAGCATTTTTCAGAAAATACACTGCACACACTCTTGCATCCTCTCTGTCTCTTCTAAAAAATGAATCATCACGTCATGCAGATTGCTTGTTTTAAACCCCGTTGAAATATACGATCCAATGCCTTCTCCCAACTTTGAATTCCCGGTATTTGAAGCTGAAGAAGAAGATGACGAAGAAATTCCTGAAGAGATCTCCCAACTACTCAGACAAGAGGAAAGGTCTATTGAGCCTCACAAAGAGCCGTTGGAAACGGTCAATTTGGGTTCAGAAGAAGAAAAGAAAGAAGTTAATATTGGAGCACTGCTCAGTCCAACTGTCAGAGAAGAGTTGATAAAACTTCTCAAAGAGTTTCCAGATGTATTTGCTTGGTCCTATCAGGACATGTCAGGGTTGGATACCAGCATCGTGGAACATCACTTACCGCTGAAAATAGAATGTCCTCCGGTATTACAAAGACTGAGAAGGACTCATCCAGACTATCAAAATTAAGGAGGAAGTACAGAAGCAGATCGACGCAGGTTTCCTCGCCACCTCAGAATATCCTCAATGGTTAGCCAACATAGTGCCAGTTCCGAAAAGGGACTGAAAAGTCAGAATGTGTGTAGACTACAGAGATATGAACAAAGCAAGTCCAAAGGATGACTTCCCCCTGCTACACATTGACATGCTGGTAGACAGTACAACGAAATTCAAAGTCTTTTCCTTCATGGATGAATTTTTAGGCTATAATCAAATAGAAATGGCGCCAGAAGATACGGAGAAAACTTCATTCATCACCCCATGGGGAACCTTTTGTTACAAGGTAATGTCGTTCAGTCTGAAGAACGCAGGGGAAACCTATCAAAGGGCCATGGCAACTCTATTTCAGGACATGATGCACAAAGAAATTGAAGTGTACGTCGATGACATGATCGCCAAATCTAAAATAGAAGGAGAGCATGTAGAACACCTATCAAAGTTATTCGAGCATTTGAGAAAATACAAACTCCACTTGAATCCCAATAAGTGACGTTCGGTGTCCGCTCAGGAAAACTCTTAGGATTCATCGTCAGCCAAAAAGGAATTGAGGTGGATCCTGACAAGGTTAAGGCCATTCAAGAAATGCCTTCACCAAAGACTGAAAAATAGTTCAGAGGATTTTTGGGACGTCTAAATTACATATCGAGATTCATATCCCTCATGAACGCGACATGCGCGCCGATTTTCAAACTACTCAAATAGAATCAAAGCTGCGTATAGACAGAAGACTGCCAAAAAGCTTTCGACAACATCAAAGAATATCTATTGAATCCACCTATTCTGTCTCCTCCAGTGGAAGGAAGACCACTGATCATCTACCTAACAGTCTTGGAAAACTCCATGGGTTGTGTACTTGGCCAACAAGACGAGACAAAAAGAAAAGAGTCTACCATTTATTACTTAAGCAAGAAGTTCACGGACTGTGAAACTCAGTACACTATGCTCGAGAAAACCTGATGCGCTCTGGCTTGGGCAGCCAAACGTCTTCGCCAATACATGATTTGTCACACTACTTGATTAATCTCTGAAATAGATCTGATCAAGTACGTCTTTGAAAAACCTGCTCTCACAGGAAGGATTACCCGTTGGTAGATGTTGTTATCAGAATACAACATCGAGTACCATGCTCAGAAAGCCGTCAAAGGAAGTATTTTAACCGATCATTTGGCTCATCAACCGATTTCCGATCAGTAATCAGTTGGATTTGACTTCCCAGACGAAGATGTCATGTACTTGAAAATGAAAGATTACGATGAACCGCTACCCAGTGAAGGGCCAGAACCAGGTTCCCAATGGGGATTAATATTCGACAGAGCCGTCAACACTTATGGAAACAGAATTGGGGTAATCATTGTAACACCTAAGGGTACCCATATTCCTTTCACTGCCAGATTGATGTTCAAATGCACAAACATCAAGGCTGAATACGAAGCTTGTATCATGGGTCTCGAAGAAGCAATTGACTTAAGGATTAAGAACTTGAATGTGTATGGAGACTCAGCCCAGGTTATCAATCAGATCAAAGGAGCGTCGAATACATACCAATCGGGATTAATTCCTTACAAAGATTACGCGAGAAGGTTGTTACCATTCTTCAACAGAATCGAGTTTCATCATATCCCTCGTGAAGAAAATATATGGCTGATGCATTAGTCACCTTATCCTCCATGATTGGTGTAAGTCAATGGAACGACGTACCTAAGATTGACATAATGCGCCTTGAAAGGCCCGCTTACATCTTCATGATCGAAGCAGTCATCGATGACAAACCATGGTACCATGATATCAAGTGCTTCCTTCAAAAACAAGAATACCCACCTGGGGCATCAAGAAAAGATAGGAAGACCCTCGGGAGACTGGCTGGAAACTTCTTCCTGAATGGTGGTACACTCTATAAGATAAACTTCGACATTGCTTTGCTCAGATGCATAGACAGACAAGAAGCAAACATGTTGGTGAAAGAGATTCACGAAGGATCCTTTGGCACTCATGCCAACAAACACACAATGGCGAGAAAAATTCTGAGAGCAGGATATTATTGGCTGACAATGGAATCCGATAACTACCAGTACATGAGGAAGTGTCACAAGTGTCAGATATACGCTGACAAATTCCATGTACTGCCGATGCATCTCAAAGTTCTATCTTCTCCATGCCCTTTTCCTATATGGGGAATCGACATGATTGGCATGATCGAACCCAAAGCCTTAAATGGACACCGGTTTATCTGGGTAGCCATTGACTTCTTCACCAAGTGGGTCAAAGCAGTGTCATATACCAATGTAACCCGACAAGTGGTGGTCTGATTTATCAAGAATAATCTCATCTGCTGTTATGGTGTTCCAAGCCAGATCATTACTAATAATGGATCCAACTTGAACAACAAGATGATGAAAGAGTTGTGTGTTGAGTTCAAAATCGAACACCATAACTCATCTCCCTACCGGCCTAAGATGAATGGAGCGGTAGAAGCGGTTAACAAGAACATCAAGAAGATCGTTCAAAAGATGGTTGTAACCTACAAAGACTGACACGAGATGCTACCCTTTGCTCTTCACGGTTATCGCACATCTGTCTGTACTTCAACAGGGGCAACCCCTTACTCTCTAGTATATGGCACGGAAGCAGTGCTCCCCATAGAAGTAGAGATACCATCAATCAGGATATTGATGGAAGTTAAGCTAACAGAAGCTGAATGGTGTCAAAGTCAACACGATGAACTGAACCTGATCGAAGAAAAGAGAATGACGGGTTTGTGCCATGGTCAGCTATATCAGCAAAGAATAAAGAAAACGTTTGACAAAAAGTTCTCACCCCGTGTCTTCAGAAAAGGAGACCTCGTGCTCAAGAAGATACAATCATTCCTCACTGATTTCTGGGGAAAATGGACTCCGAATTATGATGGCCCTTACGTTGTTAAGAAAGCCTTTTTAGGCGGTGCCTTGAGACTCACAACCATGGATGGAGAAGAGTTTACCTACCCCACGAATGTTGATGTAGTCAAGAAATACTTCACATAAATAAAAAAAAACAAAAAAAAAACGTCTCGGTGGATTGAAAACCCGAAAGGGCGGTCCAGGTAAATATTAGAGACACAAGCGAAAATCATCCCGATGGATTGAAAACCTCAAAAGGCAATCTAGGCAAAAATTAGGGATTCTTGGCAAGTAACTACGCCCGACAAGGTTAAATCCCCAGCGGTAACACCATCCATCGAAAGACTTCAGTCAAGGTCACCTTCGATAGAAGCTCAGAATGTCCAGAATTCAAAGTTGGTAGAAGGATAGCGGTCATTATGTTTCAATGTAGCCCTTTTCCCTTTAAATTACCATTTTCTAAACTTTGTAATGCTATATGGGATCACGCGCTTGGCTGGTTACCATTCTATCAATAAAATTTGAGCCCTAGTGCTTTTGTTTGCAATTCTCATTTATTTTGCTTTACAGAATGACATTTTTAATATGATCAACGATTCTTGAAACAAAACAAAAGTGAATTTACTTGTCAAATTTTCTTCTGCTTTTAAAATTAAAGATGGCAATTCTTTTTTACTACTGAACACAAAAAGGAACATCGATGGCTTCTCCGGAAGTGATTAAACCTCAAAATACAGAATCAAAGTACTTCTCTTTAACCAGTACACCCTGATTGAAGGATCAACTATTTCAGATGTAATGACCTGTCTGATATCCCCGACAGAGTTCTTACCTCTAAAGACAAATTGATGGTTCTTTCACCCCCAATAGGGTCTACCCCTCCTAAGCAAGAAAGGATTACCATCAATTATGAGCACTGTAGAGTATGCTCAGAAAATAATCAAGGATGTTATCTCGTACGAGCATCCCTCCAAAATCTGTTGGACCGGAAGGAGATTCGACCATGTTCGAGTTCTGGGTCGATCAACGTAATACAAGAGTACCTCCCTGGTCAGAACAAAAACGCCGTCATAATCTCCAATCACGGAATAACCAAGGGCGTTTGCGCCATAATCCCTCTACTCAATGAATCAAAAATGTCACTTGATAGTAGAAAAGTTCCCAACCAGGAACTGGTTGAGGTTGCCTATGACGGTCCAAAAAACCAAAAAGCTTATATGGTTATCTACTTGCCGGGTCCAATACCGTACAAGTCAGAAAAGGCTATCCATTACAAGTACGGTGCAACGACCATCGAAAATGGAAAAGAAACTCCATTACCCTCCGTTGTGAACATTGCCGACATTAGTCGAGTTACCCAGAGCGGTCGGATCTTCAACAGAGGAGTTGGAGAACCTACCAAAGAAAAGGAGCCTCAAACGGAAGTTCCTAACCAACAGGTTGGTCAATCCAGTAATCCAGAACCTACAAAGAACAACGATGAGATGCTGAAGCTCATCCAGAAAAGCGAGTATAACATTGTGGACCAATTGTTACAAACTCCATCTCGAATCTCTGTACTATCTCTCCTGCTTAGTTCAGAAGCTCACAAGGAAGCTCTACAGAAGGTCTTAGAACAAGCCTTTGTGGAACAAGATGTGACAGTAGGACAATTTGACAACATCATCTCCAACATCACTTCCTGTAACAACTTGGGATTCACTGATGAAGAACTGCCGGAAGAAGGAAAGAACCATAATATGGCACTCAATATCATAGTCAACTGCCAAGACGATGCTTTAGCCAGTGTACTGGTAGACACATGATAATCTTTGAATGTTATGCCAAAATCAACTCTGGTATGACTATCATTTCAAGGAGCTCCGATGAGAGGCAGTGAGATCATTATCAAAGCCTTTGACGGATCTAGAAAACTAGTTATCGGTGAAGTCGATCTTCCCATAACCATCGGTCCTCACACTTTCCAAGTTACTTTCCAGGTCATGGACATCCGGTCAGCATACAGCTGTTTATTAGGAAGACCTTGGATACACGAAGCTGGGGCAGTCACTTCGACACTTCACCAGAAACTGAAGTTTGTCAAGAATGACAAATTAGTCACAGTATGCGGAGATCAGGCCTTAATCGTGAGCAACCTATCATCATTCTCCTGTGTAGAACTAGAAGAGGTTGTTGGAACTCAGTTTCAAGCACTCTCGGTGAGCAATGAGAATCAACCAGAAAGAGGGACGTCGATTTCCTCATACAAAGACGCTCTCAAAGTGACCGGGAGGGGTGACATAAAAGGATGGGGACAGATTATAACTCCTACGGATAACAAGACAAGAATAGGTCTTGGTTTCTCTCCGACTTGTACCCAGACTACAAAGAAGGATGAAAGTTTTCATCCCATTCAGGATTTCTTCCATAGCGGAGGCTTCCTCCACCCAGTATCTCAAGAAGTACACACCATCGACGGAAACGACTCATCCTTTGTGGATGAAGAGTGGAAATCTTACCTTAACCATACCGGTTATATGTCTCAAGAAGAAGCGCACATGCCATTATGTTTTCCAAAGCAGAGCCCGAGATATATACCAAGATCAGACGTTCAGATGATCTATAGAGATTGTGATCCTGAAGGATGTCGTGCTCCACCCAATTCATTAGAGGAAGATAATCTAATGAAAGATAACTTTGACTATGATTATTATGATCCCCTGGATGACTTACCTATCTGGAAGCCATACACGGAAGACTTGGGGAAAAAGAGTTAGCCGGACAGTGTCTATCGGCTGAATGATCATGAAAGGAACACACCTGCTCCTCCAGAGTCATGGAATCATGACCCCGCACACTTCGGGAATGTCCAAAACCATGCTAATAAATTTGCGAGGATCGCAGGACGAGAGTTCATTAACTACACATTTCCTAAAATCAATGTCATTGAGGAAGATGACTCATCCATTCCCACAGAAACATGGGACACTTTGGGACAGCCAAGCGGCAAGTATGACTTCCTAGTCAAATACACTGCTCCCGAAAGCTCTCGTATTATGCTTGAGGAAATCCAGCCAATAGGTTGGGGAGATTCCATTGAGAGTGAAAATGCCATGGAAAATACAACATAAGAGTTCATTTATGACAACTCTGCATAGGAGGAAGACTCCAATGATCCTACTCCGCCAAAAATCAGCGTTATTTATGAAAACAAACTAAGAAGGAAGGTACTAGACTTTGTGATTCACAGAGGAGTTCGCCGCTATTGGGTTGCTGTCGATGTCCCAAAAGTCGTCCATAAGTCGAAGTAATTACCATCTTTGTTTTGACCTTTCACCTTGCCCGAGTGAAATGGATGTTTTTATAAAGGCTCACTTTTCTGTTAATGTCCCTCTTCACTTCCCCCAAAGTGACAGAGTTTTGTTTTATAGGGTTGTGTTTCAAGAATCGATAAATCATGAATAAATAATGTCATTATGAATTCCCGCATTTATTGATGTTTTCACTTTTCGTTTTTCAGAAAATGGTAATCCTAAAATAACCCAAATTAAAAACAAGCATTTTTCAGAAAATACACTGCACACACTCTTGCATCCTCTCTGTCTCTTCTAAAAAATGAATCATCACGTCATGCAGATTGCTTGTTTTAAACCCCGTTGAAATATACGATCCAATGCCTTCTCCCAACTTTGAATTCCCGGTATTTGAAGCTGAAGAAGAAGATGACGAAGAAATTCCTGAAGAGATCTCCCAACTACTCAGACAAGAGGAAAGGTCTATTGAGCCTCACAAAGAGCCGTTGGAAACGGTCAATTTGGGTTCAGAAGAAGAAAAGAAAGAAGTTAATATTGGAGCACTGCTCAGTCCAACTGTCAGAGAAGAGTTGATAAAACTTCTCAAAGAGTTTCCAGATGTATTTGCTTGGTCCTATCAGGACATGTCAGGGTTGGATACCAGCATCGTGGAACATCACTTACCGCTGAAAATAGAATGTCCTCCGGTATTACAAAGACTGAGAAGGACTCATCCAGACTATCAAAATTAAGGAGGAAGTACAGAAGCAGATCGACGCAGGTTTCCTCGCCACCTCAGAATATCCTCAATGGTTAGCCAACATAGTGCCAGTTCCGAAAAGGGACTGAAAAGTCAGAATGTGTGTAGACTACAGAGATATGAACAAAGCAAGTCCAAAGGATGACTTCCCCCTGCTACACATTGACATGCTGGTAGACAGTACAACGAAATTCAAAGTCTTTTCCTTCATGGATGAATTTTTAGGCTATAATCAAATAGAAATGGCGCCAGAAGATACGGAGAAAACTTCATTCATCACCCCATGGGGCACCTTTTGTTACAAGGTAATGTCGTTCAGTCTGAAGAACGCAGGGGAAACCTATCAAAGGGCCATGGCAACTCTATTTCAGGACATGATGCACAAAGAAATTGAAGTGTACGTCGATGACATGATCGCCAAATCTAAAATAGAAGGAGAGCATGTAGAACACCTATCAAAGTTATTCGAGCATTTGAGAAAATACAAACTCCACTTGAATCCCAATAAGTGATGTTCGGTGTCCGCTCAGGAAAACTCTTAGGATTCATCGTCAGCCAAAAAGGAATTGAGGTGGATCCTGACAAGGTTAAGGCCATTCAAGAAATGCCTTCACCAAAGACTGAAAAATAGTTCAGAGGATTTTTGGGACGTCTAAATTACATATTGAGATTCATATCCCTCATGAACGCGACATGCGCGCCGATTTTCAAACTACTCAAATAGAATCAAAGCTGCGTATAGACAGAAGACTGCCAAAAAGCTTTCGACAACATCAAAGAATATCTATTGAATCCACCTATTCTGTCTCCTCCAGTGGAAGGAAGACCACTGATCATCTACCTAACAGTCTTGGAAAACTCCATGGGTTGTGTACTTGGCCAACAAGACGAGACAAAAAGAAAAGAGTCTACCATTTATTACTTAAGCAAGAAGTTCACGGACTGTGAAACTCAGTACACTATGCTCGAGAAAACCTGATGCGCTCTGGCTTGGGCAGCCAAACGTCTTCGCCAATACATGATTTGTCACACTACTTGATTAATCTCTGAAATAGATCTGATCAAGTACGTCTTTGAAAAACCTGCTCTCACAGGAAGGATTACCCGTTGGCAGATGTTGTTATCAGAATACAACATCGAGTACCATGCTCAGAAAGCCGTCAAAGGAAGTATTTTAACCGATCATTTGGCTCATCAACCGATTTCCGATCAGTAATCAGTTGGATTTGACTTCCCAGACGAAGATGTCATGTACTTGAAAATGAAAGATTACGATGAACCGCTACCCAGTGAAGGGCCAGAACCAGGTTCCCAATGGGGATTAATATTCGACAGAGCCGTCAACACTTATGGAAACAGAATTGGGGCAATCATTGTAACACCTAAGGGTACCCATATTCCTTTCACTGCCAGATTGATGTTCAAATGCACAAACATCAAGGCTGAATACGAAGCTTGTATCATGGGTCTCGAAGAAGCAATTGACTTAAGGATTAAGAACTTGAATGTGTATGGAGACTCAGCCCAGGTTATCAATCAGATCAAAGGAGAGTCGAATACATACCAATCGGGATTAATTCCTTACAAAGATTACGCGAGAAGGTTGTTACCATTCTTCAACAGAATCGAGTTTCATCATATCCCTCGTGAAGAAAATATATGGCTGATGCATTAGTCACCTTATCCTCCATGATTGGTGTAAGTCAATGGAACGACGTACCTAAGATGGACATAATGCGCCTTGAAAGGCCCGCTTACATCTTCATGATCGAAGCAGTCATCGATGACAAACCTTGGTATCATGATATCAAGTGCTTCCTTCAAAAACAAGAATACCCGCCTGGGGCATCAAGAAAAGATAGGAAGACCCTCGGGAGACTGGCTGGAAACTTCTTCCTGAATGGTGGTACACTCTATAAGATAAACTTCGACATTGCTTTGCTCAGATGCATAGACAGACAAGAAGCAAACATGTTGGTGAAAGAGATTCACGAAGGATCCTTTGGCACTCATGCCAACAAACACACAATGGCGAGAAAAATTCTGAGAGCAGGATATTATTGGCTGACAATGGAATCTGATAACTACCAGTACATGAGGAAGTGTCACAAGTGTCAGATATACGCTGACAAATTCCATGTACTGCCGATGCATCTCAAAGTTCTATCTTCTCCATGCCCTTTTCCTATATGGGGAATCGACATGATTGGCATGATCGAACCCAAAGCCTTAAATGGACACCGGTTTATCTGGGTAGCCATTGACTTCTTCACCAAGTGGGTCAAAGCAGTGTCATATACCAATGTAACCCGACCAGTGGTGGTCTGATTTGTCAAGAATAATCTCATCTGCTGTTATGGTGTTCCAAGCCAGATCATTACTAATAATGGATCCAACTTGAACAACAAGATGATGAAAGAGTTGTGTGTTGAGTTCAAAATTGAACACCATAACTCATCTCCCTACCGGCCTAAGATGAATGGAGCGGTAGAAGCGGTTAACAAGAACATCAAGAAGATCGTTCAAAAGATGGTTGTAACCTACAAAGACTGACACGAGATGCTACCCTTTGTTCTTCACGGTTATCGCACATCTGTCTGTACTTCAACAGGGGCAACCCCTTACTCTCTAGTATATGGCACGGAAGCAGTGCTCCCCATAGAAGTAGAGATACCATCAATCAAGATATTGATGGAAGTTAAGCTAACAGAAGCTGAATGGTGTCAAAGTCAACACGATGAACTGAATCTGATCGAAGAAAAGAGAATGACGGGTTTGTGCCATGGTCAGCTATATCAGCAAAGAATAAAGAAAACGTTTGACAAAAAGTTCTCACCCCGTGTCTTCAGAAAAGGAGACCTCGTGCTCAAGAAGATACAATCATTCCTCACTGATTTCTGGGGCAAATGGACTCCGAATTATGATGGCCCTTACGTTGTTAAGAAAGCCTTTTTAGGCGGTGCCTTGAGACTCACAACCATGGATGGAGAAGAGTTTACCTACCCCACGAATGTTGATGTAGTCAAGAAATACTTCACATAAATAAAAAAAAACAAAAAAAAAACGTCTCGGTGGATTGAAAACCCGAAAGGGCGGTCCAGGTAAATATTAGAGACACAAGCGAAAATCATCCCGATGGATTGAAAACCTCAAAAGGCAATCTAGGCAAAAATTAGGGATTCATGGCAAGTAACTACGCCCGACAAGGTTAAATCCCCAGCGGTAACACCATCCATCGAAAGACTTCAGTCAAGGTCACCTTCGATAGAAGCTCAGAATGTCCAGAATTCAAAGTTGGTAGAAGGATAGCGGTCATTATGTTTCAATGTAGCCCTTTTCCCTTTAAATTACCATTTTCTAAACTTTGTAATGCTATATGGGATCACGCGCTTGGCTGGTTACCATTCTATCAATAAAATTTGAGCCCTAGTGCTTTTGTTTGCAATTCTCATTTATTTTGCTTTACAGAATGACATTTTTAATATGATCAACGATTCTTGAAACAAAACAAAAGTGAATTTACTTGTCAAATTTTCTTCTGCTTTTAAAATTAAAGATGGCAATTCTTTTTTACTACTGAACACAAAAAGGAACATCGATGGCTTCTCCGGAAGTGATTAAACCTCAAAATACAGAATCAAAGTACTTCTCTTTAACCAGTACACCCTGATTGAAGGATCAACTATTTCAGATGTAATGACCTGTCTGATATCCCCGACAGAGTTCTTACCTCTAAAGACAAATTGATGGTTCTTTCACCCCCAATAGGGTCTACCCCTCCTAAGCAAGAAAGGATTACCATCAATTATGAGCACTGTAGAGTATGCTCGGAAAATAATCAAGGATGTTATCTCGTACGAGCATCCCTCCAAAATCTGTTGGACCGGAAGGAGATTCGACCATGTTCGAGTTCTGGGTCGATCAACGTAATACAAGAGTACCTCCCTGGTCAGAACAAAAACGCCGTCATAATCTCCAATCACGGAATAACCAAGGACGTTTGCGCCATAATCCCTCTACTCAATGAATAAAAAATGTCACTTGATAGTAGAAAAGTTCCCAACCAGGAACTGGTTGAGGTTGCCTATGACGGTCCAAAAAACCAAAAAGCTTATGTGGTTATCTACTTGCCGGGTCCAATACCGTACAAGTCAGAAAAGGCTATCCATTACAAGTACGGTGCAACGACCATCGAAAATGGAAAAGAAACTCCATTACCCTCCGTTGTGAACATTGCCGACATTAGTCGAGTTACCCAGAGCGGTCGGATCTTCAACAGAGGAGTTGGAGAACCTACCAAAGAAAAGGAGCCTCAAACGGAAGTTCCTAACCAACAGGTTGGTCAATCCAGTAATCCAGAACCTACAAAGAACAACGATGAGATGCTAAAGCTCATCCAGAAAAGCGAGTATAACATTGTGGACCAATTGTTACAAACTCCATCTCGAATCTCTGTACTATCTCTCCTGCTTAGTTCAGAAGCTCACAAGGAAGCTCTACAGAAGGTCTTAGAACAAGCCTTTGTGGAACAAGATGTGACAGTAGGACAATTTGACAACATCATCTCCAACATCACTTCCTGTAACAACTTGGGATTCACTGATGAAGAACTGCCGGAAGAAGGAAAGAACCATAATATGGCACTCAATATCATAGTCAACTGCCAAGACGATGCTTTAGCCAGTGTACTGGTAGACACATGATAATCTTTGAATGTTATGCCAAAATCAACTCTGGTATGACTATCATTTCAAGGAGCTCCGATGAGAGGCAGTGAGATCATTATCAAAGCCTTTGACGGATCTAGAAAACTAGTTATCGGTGAAGTCGATCTTCCCATAACCATCGGTCCTCACACTTTCCAAGTTACTTTCCAGGTCATGGACATCCGGTCAGCATACAGCTGTTTATTAGGAAGACCTTGGATACACGAAGCTGGGGCAGTCACTTCGACACTTCACCAGAAACTGAAGTTTGTCAAGAATGACAAATTAGTCACAGTATGCGGAGATCAGGCCTTAATCGTGAGCAACCTATCATCATTCTCCTGTGTAGAACTAGAAGAGGTTGTTGGAACTCAGTTTCAAGCACTCTCGGTGAGCAATGAGAATCAACCAGAAAGAGGGACGTCGATTTCCTCATACAAAGACGCTCTCAAAGTGACCGGGAGGGGTGACATAAAAGGATGGGGACAGATTACAACTCCTACGGATAACAAGACAAGAAAAGGTCTTAGTTTCTCTCCGACTTGTACCCAGACTACAAAGAAGGATGAAAGTTTTCATCCCATTCAGGATTTCTTCCATAGCGGAGGCTTCCTCCACCCAGTATCTCAAGAAGTACACACCATCGACGGAAACGACTCATTCGATGTGGATGAAGAGTGGAAATCTTACCTTAACCATACCGGTTATATGTCTCAAGAAGAAGCGCACATGCCATTATGTTTTCCAAAGCAGAGCCCGAGATATATACCAAGATCAGACGTTCAGATGATCTATAGAGATTGTGATCCTGAAGGATGCCGTGCTCCACCCAATTCATTAGAGGAAGATAATCTAATGAAAGATAACTTTGACTATGATTATTATGATCCCCTGGATGACTTACCTATCTGGAAGCCATACACGGAAGACTTGGGGAAAAAGAGTTAGCCGGACAATGTCTATCGGCTGAATGATCATGAAAGGAACACACCTGCTCCTCCAGAGTCATGGAATCATGACCCCGCACACTTCGGGAATGTCCAAAACCATGCTAATAAATTTGCGAGGATCGCAGGACGAGAGTTCATTAACTACACATTTCCTAAAATCAATGTCATTGAGGAAGATGACTCATCCATTCCCACAGAAACATGGGACACTTTGGGACAGCCAAGCGGCAAGTATGACTTCCTAGTCAAATACACTGCTCCCGAAAGCTCTTGTATTATGCTTGAGGAAATCCAGCCAATAGGTTGGGGAGATTCCATTGAGAGTGAAAATGCCATGGAAAATACAACATAAGAGTTCATTTATGACAACTCTGCATAGGAGGAAGACTCCAATGATCCTACTCCGCCAAAAATCAGCGTTATTTATGAAGACAAACTAAGAAGGAAGGTACTAGACTTTGTGATTCACAGAGGAGTTCGCCGCTATTGGGTTGCTGTCGATGTCCCAAAAGTCGTCCATAAGTCGAAGTAATTACCATCTTTGTTTTGACCTTTCACCTTGCCCGAGTGAAATGGATGTTTTTATAAAGGCTCACTTTTCTGTTAATGTCCCTCTTCACTTCCCCCAAAGTGACAGAGTTTTGTTTTATAGGGTTGTGTTTCAAGAATCGATAAATCATGAATAAATAATGTCATTATGAATTCCCGTATTTATTGATGTTTTCACTTTTCGTTTTTCAGAAAATGGTAATCCTAAAATAACCCAAATTAAAAACAAGCATTTTTCAGAAAATACACTGCACACACTCTTGCATCCTCTCTGTCTCTTCTAAAAAATGAATCATCACGTCATGCAGATTGCTTGTTTTAAACCCCGTTGAAATATACGATCCAATGCCTTCTCCCAACTTTGAATTCCCGGTATTTGAAGCTGAAGAAGAAGATGACGAAGAAATTCCTGAAGAGATCTCCCAACTACTCAGACAAGAGGAAAGGTCTATTGAGCCTCACAAAGAGCCGTTGGAAATGGTCAATTTGGGTTCAGAAGAAGAAAAGAAAGAAGTTAATATTGGAGCACTGCTCAGTCCAACTGTCAGAGAAGAGTTGATAAAACTTCTCAAAGAGTTTCCAGATGTATTTGCTTGGTCCTATCAGGACATGTCAGGGTTGGATACCAGCATCGTGGAACATCACTTACCGCTGAAAATAGAATGTCCTCCGGTATTACAAAGACTGAGAAGGACTCATCCAGACTATCAAAATTAAGGAGGAAGTACAGAAGCAGATCGACGCAGGTTTCCTCACCACCTCAGAATATCCTCAATGGTTAGCCAACATAGTGCCAGTTCCGAAAAGGGACAGAAAAGTTAGAATGTGTGTAGACTACAGAGATCTGAACAAAGCAAGTCCAAAGGATGACTTCCCCCTGCTACACATTGACATGCTGGTAGACAGTACAACGAAATTCAAAGTCTTTTCCTTCATGGATGAATTTTTAGGCTATAATCAAATAGAAATGGCGCCAGAAGATACGGAGAAAACTTCATTCATCACCCCATGGGGCACCTTTTGTTACAAGGTAATGTCGTTCAGTCTGAAGAACGCAGGGGAAACCTATCAAAGGGCCATGGCAACTCTATTTCAGGACATGATGCACAAAGAAATTGAAGTGTACGTCGATGACATGATCGCCAAATCTAAAATAGAAGGAGAGCATGTAGAACACCTATCAAAGTTATTCGAGCATTTGAGAAAATACAAACTCCACTTGAATCCCAATAAGTGACGTTCGGTGTCCGCTCAGGAAAACTCTTAGGATTCATCGTCAGCCAAAAAGGAATTGAGGTGGATCCTGACAAGGTTAAGGCCATTCAAGAAATGCCTTCACCAAAGACTGAAAAATAGTTCAGAGGATTTTTGGGACGTCTATATTACATATCGAGATTCATATCCCTCATGAACGCGACATGCGCGCCGATTTTCAAACTACTCAAATAGAATCAAAGCTGCGTATAGACAGAAGACTGCCAAAAAGCTTTCGACAACATCAAAGAATATCTATTGAATCCACCTATTCTGTCTCCTCCAGTGGAAGGAAGACCACTGATCATCTACCTAACAGTCTTGGAAAACTCCATGGGTTGTGTACTTGGCCAACAAGACGAGACAAAAAGAAAAGAGTCTACCATTTATTACTTAAGCAAGAAGTTCACGGACTGTGAAACTCAGTACACTATGCTCGAGAAAACCTGATGCGCTCTGGCTTGGGCAGCCAAACATCTTCGCCAATACATGATTTGTCACACTACTTGATTAATCTCTGAAATAGATCTGATCAAGTACGTCTTTGAAAAACCTGCTCTCACAGGAAGGATTACCCGTTGGCAGATGTTGTTATCAGAATACAACATCGAGTACCATGCTCAGAAAGCCGTCAAAGGAAGTATTTTAACCGATCATTTGGCTCATCAACCGATTTCCGATCAGTAATCAGTTGGATTTGACTTCCCAGACGAAGATGTCATGTACTTGAAAATGAAAGATTACGATGAACCGCTACCCAGTGAAGGGCCAGAACCTGGTTCCCAATGGGGATTAATATTCGACGGAGCCGTCAACACTTATGGAAACAGAATTGGGGCAATCATTGTAACACCTAAGGGTACCCATATTCCTTTCACTGCCAGATTGATGTTCAAATGCACAAACATCAAGGCCGAATACGAAGCTTGTATCATGGGTCTCGAAGAAGCAATTGACTTAAGGATTAAGAACTTGAATGTGTATGGAGACTCAGCCCAGGTTATCAATCAGATCAAAGGAGAGTCGAATACATACCAATCGGGATTAATTCCTTACAAAGATTACGCGAGAAGGTTGTTACCATTCTTCAACAGAATCGAGTTTCATCATATATCCCTCGTGAAGAAAATATATGGCTGATGCATTAGTCACCTTATCCTCCATGATTGGTGTAAGTCAATGGAACGACGTACCTAAGATTGACATAATGCGCCTTGAAAGGCCCGCTTACATCTTCATGATCGAAGCAGTCATCGATGACAAACCATGGTATCATGATATCAAGTGCTTCCTTCAAAAACAAGAATACCCGCCTGGGGCATCAAGAAAAGATAGGAAGACCCTCAGGAGACTGGCTGGAAACTTCTTCCTGAATGGTGGTACACTCTATAAGATAAACTTCGACATTGTTTTGCTCAGATGCATAGACAGACAAGAAGCAAACATGTTGGTGAAAGAGATTCACGAAGGATCCTTTGGCACTCATGCCAACAAACACACAATGGCGAGAAAAATTCTGAGAGCAGGATATTATTGGCTGACAATGGAATCCGATAACTACCAGTACATGAGGAAGTGTCACAAGTGTCAGATATACGCTGACAAATTCCATGTACTGCCGATGCATCTCAAAGTTCTATCTTCTCCATGCCCTTTTCCTATATGGGGAATCGACATGATTGGCATGATCGAACCCAAAGCCTTAAATGGACACCGGTTTATCTGGGTAGCCATTGACTTCTTCACCAAGTGGGTCAAAGCAGTGTCATATACCAATGTAACCCGACAAGTGGTGGTCTGATTTGTCAAGAATAATCTCATCTGCTGTTATGGTGTTCCAAGCCAGATCATTACTAATAATGGATCCAACTTGAACAACAAGATGATGAAAGAGTTGTGTGTTGAGTTCAAAATCGAACACCATAACTCATCTCCCTACTGGCCTAAGATGAATGGAGCGGTAGAAGCGGTTAACAAGAACATCAAGAAGATCGTTCAAAAGATGGTTGTAACCTACAAAGACTGACACGAGATGCTACCCTTTGCTCTTCACGGTTATCGCACATCTGTCTGTACTTCAACAGGGGCAACCCCTTACTCTCTAGTATATGGCACGGAAGCAGTGCTCCCCATAGAAGTAGAGATACCATCAATCAGGATATTGATGGAAGTTAAGCTAACAGAAGCTGAATGGTGTCAAAGTCAACACGATGAACTGAATGTGATCGAAGAAAAGAGAATGACGGGTTTGTGCCATGGTCAGCTATATCAGCAAAGAATAAAGAAAACGTTTGACAAAAAGTTCTCACCCCGTGTCTTCAGAAAAGGAGACCTCGTGCTCAAGAAGATACAATCATTCCTCACTGATTTCTGGGGCAAATGGACTCCGAATTATGATGGCCCTTACGTTGTTAAGAAAGCCTTTTTAGGCGGTGCCTTGAGACTCACAACCATGGATGGAGAAGAGTTTACCTACCCCACGAATGTTGATGTAGTCAAGAAATACTTCACATAAATAAAAAAAAACAAAAAAAAAACGTCTCGGTGGATTGAAAACCCGAAATGGCGGTCCAGGTAAATATTAGAGACACAAGCGAAAATCATCCCGATGGATTGAAAACCTCAAAAGGCAATCTAGGCAAAAATTAGGGATTCATGGCAAGTAACTACGCCCGACAAGGTTAAATCCCCAGCGGTAACACCATCCATCGAAAGACTTCAGTCAAGGTCACCTTCGATAGAAGCTCAGAATGTCCAGAATTCAAAGTTGGTAGAAGGATAGCGATCATTATGTTTCAATGTAGCCCTTTTCCCTTTAAATTACCATTTTCTAAACTTTGTAATGCTATATGGGATCACGCGCTTGGCTGGTTACCATTCTATCAATAAAATGTGAGCCCTAGTGCTTTTGTTTGCAATTCTCATTTATTTTGCTTTACAGAATGACATTTTTAATATGATCAACGATTCTTGAAACAAAACAAAAGTGAATTTACTTGTCAAATTTTCTTCTGCTTTTAAAATTAAAGATGGCAATTCTTTTTTACTACTGAACACAAAAAGGAACATCGATGGCTTCTCCGGAAGTGATTAAACCTCAAAATACAGAATCAAAGTACTTCTCTTTAACCAGTACACCCTGATTGAAGGATCAACTATTTCAGATGTAATGACCTGTCTGATATCCCCGACAGAGTTCTTACCTCTAAAGACAAATTGATGGTTCTTTCACCCCCAATAGGGTCTACCCCTCCTAAGCAAGAAAGGATTACCATCAATTATGAGCACTGTAGAGTATGCTCGGAAAATAATCAAGGATGTTATCTCGTACGAGCATCCCTCCAAAATCTGTTGGACCGGAAGGAGATTCGACCATGTTCGAGTTCTGGGTCGATCAACGTAATACAAGAGTACCTCCCTGGTCAGAACAAAAACGCCGTCATAATCTCCAATCACGGAATAACCAAGGACGTTTGCGCCATAATCCCTCTACTCAATGAATCAAAAATGTCACTTGATAGTAGAAAAGTTCCCAACCAGGAACTGGTTGAGGTTGCCTATGACGGTCCAAAAAACCAAAAAGCTTATGTGGTTATCTACTTGCCGGGTCCAATACCGTACAAGTCAGAAAAGGCTATCCATTACAAGTACGGTGCAACGACCATCGAAAATGGAAAAGAAACTCCATTACCCTCCGTTGTGAACATTGCCGACATTAGTCGAGTTACCCAGAGCGGTCGGATCTTCAACAGAGGAGTTGGAGAACCTACCAAAGAAAAGGAGCCTCAAACGGAAGTTCCTAACCAACAGGTTGGTCAATCCAGTAATCCAGAACCTACAAAGAACAACGATGAGATGCTGAAGCTCATCCAGAAAAGCGAGTATAACATTGTGGACCAATTGTTACAAACTCCATCTCGAATCTCTGTACTATCTCTCCTGCTTAGTTCAGAAGCTCACAAGGAAGCTCTACAGAAGGTCTTAGAACAAGCCTTTGTGGAACAAGATGTGACAGTAGGACAATTTGACAACATCATCTCCAACATCACTTCCTGTAACAACTTGGGATTCACTGATGAAGAACTGCCGGAAGAAGGAAAGAACCATAATATGGCACTCAATATCATAGTCAACTGCCAAGACGATGCTTTAGCCAGTGTACTGGTAGACACATGATAATCTTTGAATGTTATGCCAAAATCAACTCTGGTATGACTATCATTTCAAGGAGCTCCGATGAGAGGCAGTGAGATCATTATCAAAGCCTTTGACGGATCTAGAAAACTAGTTATCGGTGAAGTCGATCTTCCCATAACCATCGGTCCTCACACTTTCCAAGTTACTTTCCAGGTCATGGACATCCGGTCAGCATACAGCTGTTTATTAGGAAGACCTTGGATACACGAAGCTGGGGCAGTCACTTCGACACTTCACCAGAAACTGAAGTTTGTCAAGAATGACAAATTAGTCACAGTATGCGGAGATCAGGCCTTAATCGTGAGCAACCTATCATCATTCTCCTGTGTAGAACTAGAAGAGGTTGTTGGAACTCAGTTTCAAGCACTCTCGGTGAGCAGTGAGAATCAACCAGAAAGAGGGACGTCGATTTCCTCATACAAAGACGCTCTCAAAGTGACCGGGAGGGGTGACATAAAAGGATGGGGACAGATTATAACTCCTACGGATAACAAGACAAGAAAAGGTCTTGGTTTCTCTCCGACTTGTACCCAGACTACAAAGAAGGATGAAAGTTTTCATCCCATTCAGGATTTCTTCCATAGCGGAGGCTTCCTCCACCCAGTATCTCAAGAAGTACACACCATCGACGGAAACGACTCATCCGATGTGGATGAAGAGTGGAAATCTTACCTTAACCATACCGGTTATATGTCTCAAGAAGAAGCGCACATGCCATTATGTTTTCCAAAGCAGAGCCCGAGATATATACCAAGATCAGACGTTCAGATGATCTATAGAGATTGTGATCCTGAAGGATGCCGTGCTCCACCCAATTCATTAGAGGAAGATAATCTAATGAAAGATAACTTTGACTATGATTATTATGATCCCCTGGATGACTTACCTATCTGGAAGCCATACACGGAAGACTTGGGGAAAAAGAGTTAGCCGGACAGTGTCTATCGGCTGAATGATCATGAAAGGAACACACCTGCTCCTCCAGAGTCATGGAATCATGACCACGCACACTTCGGGAATGTCCAAAACCATGCTAATAAATTTGTGAGGATCGCAGGACGAGAGTTCATTAACTACACATTTCCTAAAATCAATGTCATTGAGGAAGATGACTCATCCATTCCCACAGAAACATGGGACACTTTGGGACAGCCAAGCGGCAAGTATGACTTCCTAGTCAAATACACTGCTCCCGAAAGCTCTCGTATTATGCTTGAGGAAATCCAGCCAATAGGTTGAGGAGATTCCATTGAGAGTGAAAATGCCATGGAAAATACAACATAAGAGTTCATTTATGACAACTCTGCATAGGAGGAAGACTCCAATGATCCTACTCCGCCAAAAATCAGCGTTATTTATGAAGACAAACTAAGAAGGAAGGTACTAGACTTTGTGATTCACAGAGGAGTTCGCCGCTATTGGGTTGCTGTCGATGTCCCAAAAGTCGTCCATAAGTCGAAGTAATTACCATCTTTGTTTTGACCTTTCACCTTGCCCGAGTGAAATGGATGTTTTTATAAAGGCTCACTTTTCTGTTAATGTCCCTCTTCACTTCCCCCAAAGTGACAGAGTTTTGTTTTATAGGGTTGTGTTTCAAGAATCGATAAATCATGAATAAATAATGTCATTATGAATTCCCGCATTTATTGATGTTTTCACTTTTCGTTTTTCAGAAAATGGTAATCCTAAAATAACCCAAATTAAAAACAAGCATTTTTCAGAAAATACACTGCACACACTCTTGCATCCTCTCTGTCTCTTCTAAAAAATGAATCATCACGTCATGCAGATTGCTTGTTTTAAACCCCGTTGAAATATACGATCCAATGCCTTCTCCCAACTTTGAATTCCCGGTATTTGAAGCTGAAGAAGAAGATGACGAAGAAATTCCTGAAGAGATCTCCCAACTACTCAGACAAGAGGAAAGGTCTATTGAGCCTCACAAAGAGCCGTTGGAAACGGTCAATTTGGGTTCAGAAGAAGAAAAGAAAGAAGTTAATATTGGAGCACTGCTCAGTCCAACTGTCAGAGAAGAGTTGATAAAACTTCTCAAAGAGTTTCCAGATGTATTTGCTTGGTCCTATCAGGACATGTCAGGGTTGGATACCAGCATCGTGGAACATCACTTACCGCTGAAAATAGAATGTCCTCCGGTATTACAAAGACTGAGAAGGACTCATCCAGACTATCAAAATTAAGGAGGAAGTACAGAAGCAGATCGACGCAGGTTTCCTCGCCACCTCAGAATATCCTCAATGGTTAGCCAACATAGTGCCAGTTCCGAAAAGGGACAAAAAAGTCAGAATGTGTGTAGACTACAGAGATCTGAACAAAGCAAGTCCAAAGGATGACTTCCCCCTGCTACACATTGACATGCTGGTAGACAGTACAACGAAATTCAAAGTCTTTTCCTTCATGGATGAATTTTTAGGCTATAATCAAATAGAAATGGCGCCAGAAGATACGGAGAAAACTTCATTCATCACCCCATGGGGCACCTTTTGTTACAAGGTAATGTCGTTCAGTCTGAAGAATGCAGGGGAAACCTATCAAAGGGCCATGGCAACTCTATTTCAGGACATGATGCACAAAGAAATTGAAGTGTACGTCGATGACATGATCGCCAAATCTAAAATAGAAGGAGAGCATGTAGAACACCTATCAAAGTTATTCGAGCATTTGAGAAAATACAAACTCCACTTGAATCCCAATAAGTGACGTTCGGTGTCCGCTCAGGAAAACTCTTAGGATTCATCGTCAGCCAAAAAGGAATTGAGGTGGATCCTGACAAGGTTAAGGCCATTCAAGAAATGCCTTCACCAAAGACTGAAAAATAGTTCAGAGGATTTTTGGGACGTCTAAATTACATATCAAGATTCATATCCCTCATGAACGCGACATGCGCGCCGATTTTCAAACTACTCAAATAGAATCAAAGCTACGTATAGACAGAAGACTGCCAAAAAGCTTTCGACAACATCAAAGAATATCTATTGAATCCACCTATTCTGTCTCCTCCAGTGGAAGGAAGACCACTGATCATCTACCTAACAGTCTTGGAAAACTCCATGGGTTGTGTACTTGGCCAACAAGACGAGACAAAAAGAAAAGAGTCTACCATTTATTACTTAAGCAAGAAGTTCACGGACTGTGAAACTCAGTACACTATGCTCGAGAAAACCTGATGCGCTCTGGCTTGGGCAGCCAAACATCTTCGCCAATACATGATTTGTCACACTACTTGATTAATCTCTGAAATAGATCTGATCAAGTACGTCTTTGAAAAACCTGCTCTCACAGGAAGGATTACCCGTTGGCAGATGTTGTTATCAGAATACAACATCGAGTACCATGCTCAGAAAGCCGTCAAAGGAAGTATTTTAACCGATCATTTGGCTCATCAACCGATTTCCGATCAGTAATCAGTTGGATTTGACTTCCCAGACGAAGATGTCATGTACTTGAAAATGAAAGATTACGATGAACCGCTACCCAGTGAAGGGCCAGAACCTGGTTCCCAATGGGGATTAATATTCGACGGAGCCGTCAACACTTATGGAAACAGAATTGGGGCAATCATTGTAACACCTAAGGGTACCCATATTCCTTTCACTGCCAGATTGATGTTCAAATGCACAAACATCAAGGCCGAATACGAAGCTTGTATCATGGGTCTTGAAGAAGCAATTGACTTAAGGATTAAGAACTTGAATGTGTATGGAGACTCAGCCCAGGTTATCAATCAGGTCAAAGGAGAGTCGAATACATACCAATCGGGATTAATTCCTTACAAAGATTACGCGAGAAGGTTGTTACCATTCTTCAACAGAATCGAGTTTCATCATATCCCTCGTGAAGAAAATATATGGCTGATGCATTAGTCACCTTATCCTCCATGATTGGTGTAAGTCAATGGAACGACGTACCTAAGATTGACATAATGCGCCTTGAAAGGCCCGCTTACATCTTCATGATCGAAGCAGTCATCGATGACAAACCATGGTATCATGATATCAAGTGCTTCCTTCAAAAACAAGAATACCCGCCTGGGGCATCAAGAAAAGATAGGAAGACCCTCAGGAGACTGGCTGGAAACTTCTTCCTGAATGGTGGTACACTCTATAAGATAAACTTCGACATTGTTTTGCTCAGATGCATAGACAGACAAGAAGCAAACATGTTGGTGAAAGAGATTCACGAAGGATCCTTTGGCACTCATGCCAACAAACACACAATGGCGAGAAAAATTCTGAGAGCAGGATATTATTGGCTGACAATGGAATCCGATAACTACCAGTACATGAGGAAGTGTCACAAGTGTCAGATATACGCTGACAAATTCCATGTACTGCCGATGCATCTCAAAGTTCTATCTTCTCCATGCCCTTTTCCTATATGGGGAATCGACATGATTGGCATGATCGAACCCAAAGCCTTAAATGGACACCGGTTTATCTGGGTAGCCATTGACTTCTTCACCAAGTGGGTCAAAGCAGTGTCATATACCAATGTAACCCGACAAGTGGTGGTCTGATTTGTCAAGAATAATCTCATCTGCTGTTATGGTGTTCCAAGCCAGATCATTACTAATAATGGATCCAACTTGAACAACAAGATGATGAAAGAGTTGTGTGTTGAGTTCAAAATCGAACACCATAACTCATCTCCCTACTAGCCTAAGATGAATGGAGCGGTAGAAGCGGTTAACAAGAACATCAAGAAGATCGTTCAAAAGATGGTTGTAACCTACAAAGACTGACACGAGATGCTACCCTTTGCTCTTCACGGTTATCGCACATCTGTCTGTACTTCAACAGGGGCAACCCCTTACTCTCTAGTATATGGCACGGAAGCAGTGCTCCCCATAGAAGTAGAGATACCATCAATCAGGATATTGATGGAAGTTAAGCTAACAGAAGCTGAATGGTGTCAAAGTCAACACGATGAACTGAATCTGATCGAAGAAAAGAGAATGACGGGTTTGTGCCATGGTCAGCTATATCAGCAAAGAATAAAGAAAACGTTTGACAAAAAGTTCTCACCCCGTGTCTTCAGAAAAGGAGACCTCGTGCTCAAGAAGATACAATCATTCCTCACTGATTTCTGGGGCAAATGGACTCCGAATTATGATGGCCCTTACGTTGTTAAGAAAGCCTTTTTAGGCGGTGCCTTGAGACTCACAACCATGGATGGAGAAGAGTTTACCTACCCCACGAATGTTGATGTAGTCAAGAAATACTTCACATAAATAAAAAAAAACAAAAAAAAAACGTCTCGGTGGATTGAAAACCCGAAAGGGCGGTCCAGGTAAATATTAGAGACACAAGCGAAAATCATCCCGATGGATTGAAAACCTCAAAAGGCAATCTAGGCAAAAATTAGGGATTCATGGCAAGTAACTACGCCCGACAAGGTTAAATCCCCAGCGGTAACACCATCCATCAAAAGACTTCAGTCAAGGTCACCTTCGATAGAAGCTCAGAATGTCCAGAATTCAAAGTTGGTAGAAGGATAGCGGTCATTATGTTTCAATGTAGCCCTTTTCCCTTTAAATTACCATTTTCTAAACTTTGTAATGCTATATGGGATCACGCGCTTGGCTGGTTACCATTCTATCAATAAAATTTGAGCCCTAGTGCTTTTGTTTGCAATTCTCATTTATTTTGCTTTACAGAATGACATTTTTAATATGATCAACGATTCTTGAAACAAAACAAAAGTGAATTTACTTGTCAAATTTTCTTCTGCTTTTAAAATTAAAGATGGCAATTCTTTTTTACTACTGAACACAAAAAGGAACATCGATGGCTTCTCCGGAAGTGATTAAACCTCAAAATACAGAATCAAAGTACTTCTCTTTAACCAGTACACCCTGATTGAAGGATCAACTATTTCAGATGTAATGACCTGTCTGATATCCCCGACAGAGTTCTTACCTCTAAAGACAAATTGATGGTTCTTTCACCCCCAATAGGGTCTACCCCTCCTAAGCAAGAAAGGATTACTATCACTGAACCAATGATACTTTTTATCCCCCACAGTGGCCGAGTATCCAATCGTGTTCATTCACCAGTTCGTATGTCACGTCTGTTTTGTCAGTATAAACATACATACATCATGCATAATTGATTAATATTCAGATTCATGTTGGATTAGCATCACTCTGGTCATTTTCATCCCCAAGTGATAAACGTCCTCCCACTGATAAAGTTGTTAGTTCTTTCCTCATCCAGAAATGTATCATCTGAGCAATCTCTCCCCAGTTTATTTCTGGATTGGAGCCTATCCTCGACCACTTTGATAACTTGAACCTCTGAAAGGCGAGAAGACGTTCAACAGACACCTTTGGAACATTACTCTTCACCATTGAAGATGATATTTTCGCTTTCTCGGATTAAGGAAAATCCCCAGAGAATGCCTCTCAACCGAAGACTCTTGGCAATACGGAAGTTTCTCTCTGAAAAGTTTGCTTTCAATGAAGTCATCAGTACCTCAAAATTGGATCACATCACATGGCATTTCTCTGAGAAAGATCTCGAAGAAAAGTATGATGTAACCTCACCAAGCATAAATCGGTCTCTCAAGAGACTCGTTTTCCCCAGTAGAGTCGATAAATGGCATCTCCAACAGAGAGGTTTGCACACCTCTACAGCTCAGATTAATGGGTTTCCCCAACAAGTCTGACATCAAAATTTTCCATCAAATGGAATCTCCCCAGTAAAACTCGGCGAGAAGTTTGATAAAGACCGCTACAACGGATAACATTCCTTGTCAAGAAAAGAACCCGACAAGAAGAAATTGAGACCAGTTCCGTGGTTGAAGACCAGGATCGAGGGAAAGTTTATTTCAGAAGCAACTGAGATCAGTTCCGTGGCTGAAGACCAGGATCGAGGGGAAGTTTATTTCAAAAGAAACTGAGACCAGTTCCATGGTTGAAGACCAGGATCGAGGGGAAATTTATTTTAAAAGAAACTGAGACAAGTTCCGTGGCTGAAAACCAGGATCGTGGGGAAGTTTTTTTTTTCAAAAAGAAACTAAGACTAGTTCCATGCCTGAAGACCAGGATCGAGGGGAAGTTTTAACCTTTTCTAAGTAACATTGCTTATCAAAAGAAGATAGATGAGCAAACTGCTATTCATAACCACAGTCAAAATTTCGGGTATTCCGATATTTAATCCTCTTGTACGCTAAATGTCCGAATATCTTCTCCATTCACACCTTCGAGTCCAAGAAGATTAAATAGGGGCATTTGTCATACCCCAAATTTTGACCACAAGATTTCCCATCATTGTGAAGATCATTACCATAATATGGATGTACCATCATACCTCATCAATCTTCTCAAGGATTATTGAGCATTCACTACAATCAAGAATTAGGGTTTGGAGCCCTCTCAGAACACTCAGACAAATGATCAATCAAGAATGAACATGATCTTCAACTTGTCTAGCCTCTCAAGCATCTATAAAGTATCAATAGGACTCCCACATCAATAATCAAGCACAAGATTGCAACATTCCAAGTGGATCAAGCCTCAAGATCACCAATGTCACCAAATTAGGGTTTTGGTCGACCAAGGCCTCCAGATGAAAATTTTCATTTGGGCATGAGCCAATACTTCAAAACATGATCCAAAATGCTCAAAGGGACCTCATGGACCCAATCATCAAGTCAAAATAGCATCAGAGGAAGCATTCATTAAAAAATAGGAATTAGGGTTTCTTAAACAAATTCACTCCTAAGTTGACTTTTGAGGCAAGACATAAACCAAGACCTCAAGACATGATTTGAGGGCATCAAATACACTACATTGATCCATTTACAACAATGGATTGATTCAAGAAGCTTAATTCACAAGTTTCAAATTCATTTGGACCATAATTAGGGTTTTGAAGAAAAAGTCAACTGTACCTTTGACTTTGGACCAAGACATGTTCCCAAACCTTGGGACATGATTCAAGACACCCTAAAAGACATATGAAATCCATCCATTAGGTTTAACTTAGGTCAAGAACTTGATTGCATAGAGGATCACAAAGTTTGGAATTCATCTGACAAAAAGTCAACTGTGCCCAAAATCAAGTTTGACTTTTTGAATTTTTTCACAAATGTGGCTTCCTTAAGTAAAAAACAATGTTAATGTATGGTGTTGATCATCATCCATCAATAAAAATCAAGAAAAGTAAGGTTACTTGGAAAAGGGGCAACCATAGGAAACTTAAAATTTTCTAAGTTATGGAACAAAAGTGATTTGGTACCAACTTTGCAAGGTCATAACTCTCAAACCACAAGGCCTCTTTCTTCCATACAAAGCTTAAATGAAAGTTCACATGACATACTTCAAAAGTGTCCCCTACAAAAGATTCCAACTCCTCATGGATTTTGAGTTATGGATTGATCAAAATCACAAAAACATGAAAATGACCACTTTTTCCAACACTTAGTGAAAATTTTGGACAGAATCTGTCTTGGATTTTCACTAACTTTGAGGCCATTTTTCACCTTGATCCAAGTTGAACCAGGACCAATGTTGGACATCAAAGTTAAAGTATGTCATGAGGGCTTTCCAACAAGTACCAGATCATCTCCAAATTCAATTTGAGCAGGAAGTTACAACCCTTGGAACATGGGACCAAAAGCTGATTTTTTCCCAAGACAGATTATAGGTCATTTGCTCGAATTGGATAATTTGTACAATTACAAGTCTTGTAATCCTTCTAAAAACATTAAGGATCAGATCAAAGCAAAAGATCTCTGAGCCACAAGTCTCCTAAGACAAAAGATCACCATGTATGCATGTGATATCTAATGATGCAAAACCTAAAAACTTCAAAGTTGTCCTGGAGCATTCAATGGATGCATCAAGGTGGCATGAACTGGGGAAAATAAAACTGAATAAGTCAAGCCTTATCCCTACAACAGAAGACCATAGGCCTGCAAGATTGACCCAAGTCAATGGCTAGAGAAGACTTGAGATTCCTTTTGAAAACCATTGGACAAAGGTCTGTACCAGCCACCATTCACTATTAATGAAAAAAAACTTGACACACTATAAATAGAGGTCATTTCTGATCAGTTTGAGTACACCAAAGCACCATAACACGTGTTTTCCACAAAATCTCTTTCAAAAAACCAGAAATGCCTTATTTTGCAAGTCACCATGAATTTTGAGTTAGAGAGCAATTCCACCACAGTTTATGATCTAAACACATCCAATATATCATATATAAACTGTTCAAACACTCACACATCATCTAGAACATCATAATCATAGACCTCAAAATCCACTTGAAGGCTATTTGCAGTTGAGATACCACAAGGTGATCCAAGCATCTCCAATCTAGGCCAGGCATCTCAACACACTCCATAAGGTGTAGTGAAGCCGTCCAAGTCCTCACAACTCATCTGTAACACCTCCAACAGACAATTCAAAATCCTCTTGCACAAGCAAGCACAAGTAAGCCTGAAACCTTCAAACTATATACTACATGCATCATCAATTTATTTTCAAGTTACCAACTTGTTTCTAGTAGTTCATAGAGTTATAACCCTCAATCAATTGCCACGTTTCATCCATGTTTAGGATTTCATGATAGTTTTTGCGGATTCTAGGGTTTCTGTGTTCATCCATGATAACTCTCTCCACACTTAATTAAAAGAAATTAAATTAAATGGTACCATCTTGTTCCTTGTTCAAAAACGAGTGAGATTGATGTTTGAATCGTGTAAAATTATTGAGTAATCAGAGAGAAATGAGAGATTTTGCAAATCTGGAGAGGAAGAACACGCGTGACCAAGAACATGTGTTCTTAGAGCCATTTTTTTAATTTTTGAATATTTGAATTTTTAAGTTTTATTAATTGATTTCAAAAATTAATTTCTCTCTGGATTTTTATGTTTTTTAATTAATTCTTTTTTTCAAAATTCACAATAAAGTTAAAATATTTTATTCTACCAAAATTTCACAAAAATATTAATTATTTTACATATTTATTATTTTTGTAAAGAATTTACTTTTATTTGTTTTTAAGCATTTAAAAATATTTCTTTCTCTTGATTTTTCAAATTCAAATGATTTTCAAATAATTCTATGGATGAAATATGATTTTTCAAACATTAATCCAAGGTCACAACTTGTTTTTCACACATGTTTGATAATTTAGATCATTTTAATTGATTTTTATTCAAATTAAAATGCATTTTTAAATCAAATTAGGGTTTAAATTCATTTCACCCTCAAAACTTGTTTTCAATCATGCTTGGGCCTCTTGATAGAGTGTAAGTCCCACCCCTTTGTAAATAAACCATTTTTGGGCCTCAGTCATTGTATAAGTCCCGATACGATTTTAAAAATCTCAGCGCGATCGCCGTTTTCAAAACAGTTTTCATCTGGGCCTCCCCTTGGTTGTAAGTCCAATTTTCCTTCATTTTTAAACACTTTTGGGCCTCTAATAGAGTGTAAGGCCCATCCCTTGTCACACACAAACTTTGTTGGGACTTAGTCATTGTATAAGTCCCTACACGATTTTAAAAATAACGGTGTGATCACTATTTTTTCATCTGGGCCTCTCCTTGAGCTATAAGTCCCAACTCTTGTATAAAAATAAACTTTTTTGGGCCTCTAATAGAGTGTAAGACCCAACCTCCTTTGTAAACAATAATTTGGGCCTCAGTCGTTGTATAAGTCCCTCTATGGTTTTCAAAACTATCGACGCGATCGTCGCCTTTTCAAAAGAGATCATTTGGGCCTCTCCTGGAGTATAAGCCCCAAACTTCCTTTTAAAACAACTTTCCTTTTTGATTCAAATTCAAATTCAAAGTATCATTAAAACTTTCTTCAATTTCTTGAAAACTAACCATACAGCTGTAGTTACTATGCTTGGGCTTGTACAACTGTAAGTTCCACTATCTTTTCAATATATACTTGTTTATATATTTCATCTGTGTATATATATATATATATGCTTGTATATACTTGCTTAGAGTTTTCCCCAGCAGTTAGGTCTAGGTCTAGATCAAACCAGTGGTTATTCTTTCAACACAGTCAAAACTAGTTCCCCCATAGGAAATTCCAGACACAGTCTTGCCTCCTCTTGGGCTTATACAATATGGAACAGAGAAAGGCATTATTCCTGGTGAAACTTTTCTCAAGACTGTCACAACTTGAAATATCTGTACAAGAAATTCATTTCCCCAGAGGGGATTATTCTCGGTGAAACCTCTCTTGAATTTCTTCAAACCTTAGAATTGTTCTGCAAAGAAAGGACTTATTCCCGGTGAAACCTTTCTTGAACTTTTCTTAGGCTTGGACCCACAGGCTTCCTAAAAGCATCCTTAGCCTCCTCTTGGGCTTTGTACAAGGACCCACTGGCTTCTTAGAAGTTCTCATCCTCCTCTTGGGCTTAGTACAAGGACCCAAATGCCTCCTACAGGTATAGGACAGAAACTAGTAATCTTTACTAGTTCAATCCTCCAGAGAGTCTGAATTCCAGAACATCAAACCATTCTAGGGTTGTTTCTATCCCTTAAAACATCAGCCTCCTCTTGGGCTTCATACAAGTTGACTTGGACAGTCTCAGCCTCCTATTGGGCATCATACAAAGATCATTCTCCAGCTAAGAGTGAACCTCTTCATACCAGTAGACTTGGAAAGTCTCATCTCCTCTTGGATCTCAAAGAAACCCTCAAGTTTCCTAAAAGCACAGGAAGAAACCCTGATCATTTCATCAACACACTACTCCCCAGTAGAGTTAAAACCTCCATAGGTTTTCAAACTCAATCTTTAACCTTCACCTTAAAAATCCTAGACAGGGTCAATTTACCATCAATAAAACCCTAACAGAGCCTCATGGTCTCTGATATTTCAACTCTTCTTGAATCTCCAGCAAGAGTTGATTCCCCAACACATATGGGACATATCTCTGGATTTCAACAATCCTCAGCAAAATCCAGCCTCCTCTTAGGCTTCATATAAGAATTTCCCCAACCAGCCTCCTCTTAGGCTTTGTATAATGATTTTCCTCAGTAGAGTCACCCTCAATCTTGGGCTTGTATAAGACAGATAAAACCTCCCCAGTGGAGTCAATCTCTTTTTAGCCTCAATCTTAGGCTTTGTACAAGACAGATAAAACCTCCCCAGTGGAGTCAATCTCTTTTCAGCCTTAATCTTGGGCTTTGTACAAGACAAATATAAAACTCCCCTAAACAAAGTCAACCTTTTAGCTTCAACCTTGGGCTTTGATCAAGGCACACAAAAATCAACATCCCCTCAGAGGATATCAAGAGTTCTCTCTGTAGGAAGACATTTCCCTGTACATCATATATCAAAGCAGACAATCAATAAATCCAAATTCCAGATAACTGCTGTAAGTGGCACACTTGTTGATTAAAAAATCCTAGTTGTGGTCCTTCTCTTATCCTGGTCAAAAATCATCTTTCATCTAATTGCTGTAAGTGGCAAGCCTCTGGATTATTTACATCCAAGCCAATGTCCCTCTCTTAGCATGGAAGACTCCTAAGGAAAAGTAACATTGCTCTACACTGAGTTAAAGTTTCATCCTTCAGGACAATTCCCTTATAAAGGAGATTATGACATTGCTGGATTCCATACATTCCAGTTAAAGTAATACCCCTTTATATAACCAATCCTTCATTAAATGTGATGAACAGGTGAGATATCTCCCTTTAGAGATGACAAATTCTCTCTCAGTCAAACCTTTAGCTTCAATCTTGGGCTTTGAACAAGACACAAATAACCTCCAGCTTCAATCTTGGGCTTTAAACAAGACACCAGACATCTTTTCCTCCCATAGAATAGGAGGAACTACAATTTCTCTGATTTTCCAGTTTTCTTTACGGGAATACGTAGGCATAAGATTGTGAAATCTTAGCGAGCACATAAATAAAAAACTTTAGGTCCAGCACCTTCCCAAAAACAACGAAAAACCTGAAAACAACAAAAACACTCTCTCAGCACTCCCAAAGGAGAAACTTTCCCAATCCACAGCAGATAAACACCAGAAAGTATTTAAACCAATAGAAAAACATGCCATAAAAGGTCTATGGATAACCATATATACATTGGGTGATTGACAACTTCCCTTTGTATAACCTGACCCTGACCCCCTAATCTCTTAGCATTTGTTAAAGAAAACATTTGTGTGCAATGTTAGATTTAGATAGCTTCCCTTTCTTTTCCAGCTTCATAGGATAAATAAGAAATCAGAAAGTAGCACCAAATTCCAACCATTGCGATAAGGTGGTCACGTCACCGACAAAAATTGCACGCTACAAGAATAAATTAAGATTGGTGGCGACTCTGTTAAGATATCCCACGAGCGTACGGTTGCGCTTTGTGAGGTCGTTCTCATTTTTTGGGGTACGACAGATGGCGACTCCCCTGGGGACTTTCCCATCCCTAAGTGAGTCAACCCTAGTTTAGGTAGGTTTTTGTATGTGTGTTAGCTTTGTTTGTTTCTTTTTCTTCTTTGATTATATGTTTTATTGATCTCTGCTTTATCGCATTTTACATATATATCTCTATATATTCATGTGCGGGCTTTGGGATTTGATATCATGAATAAAGCCCTACACCCGAGCTTTGAAAAAAAAAGAGAGAAAACATAGTTTAGATTTGGAAGTTGTGTAGTGTTAGTCACCAAGGGCCACTCCTTGCGTGCCTAGCATGAAGACTCCTCTAGAGTAGACTTATTAATAGATCTCGTTATAAGACCGCTAGCCTATCACATGACGCTGATTCATGAAGGGTCTGTGACTCTAGGACCCCCTCTTAGAACCAATCTCTGCTTTGGTGGTTGTGTAATGTTGGACTCCAAGGACCTCTCCTTGTTGCAGCCAACATGAAAACCCCGCTCAGAAGAGACCTTTTCATCACTTTTGTCATAAAGCGGGTAGCCTGTTGCATAGTATTGATACGACTAAGGTCCATGACTTCGAGAACCCTATCTAAAACTTAGAAACTATCCTGTAAGTGGATTTATAGGTAACCAACCTAGAACTATCTATTAAGAAGCCTACCAAATAGGGAGTGTGAGTTACTCATCTTATCCCAAACCCAAATACCATGCATTCATTTTCATCTGCATAACATCATGACACTCATACAAATTTTATTTTCATGGAATCTTTGTAACAAACAGTTGATAGCACAAAAAAGCTTGTAATGGGTTCAGACAAAAGAAAGCCATTGCTACTTAAAGAAAAAATGCCAGACGTTGCCAATATACCGAGACTTTTGAAAGAGCTTCCCTCGTGTTTTAGATCTACTTTGCAAGGAAAGTTTGGCCACATTTTGAATCTCCTCACAGTTGATGTTCAGATACCCGCCATCACAGCCTTAGCCCAATTTTATGACCCTCAGCTTCGATGCTTCCTATTCTAAGACTTTCAATTGGCTCTTACCTTGGAGAAATTCGACAGACTTTTGGACTTTTCTATGAAAGGAAGGACACCTTACAACAGGACTGGTGAGATACCCGAAGTAGAGAAGCTAACTCTTGCACTTCACATCCCCATCTCTAGTGCATTGGCTAATTGGAAGAAGAGAGAGAACTTTTCTGGTTATTGGAGAGCTTTTTTAGAAGAAGAAGCAGAGAAATTGTTTCTAGCATGTCATTAGGATGCATTGTTAAATGTATTAGCTCTTCTCATATATGGGCTAGTATTGTTCCCAACTCATGAAGGCTTCACAGACTCAGCTTCCTTTAGCATTTTTTGGGCCATTTGGAAAGAAAAACAAAGTTTGGTTTATCCACTCCTAGCAGACACCTTCCATACCTTGCATACTCATCATGAGAAGAGGAATGGAACATTTATATGTTGTCTTCCATTTATAATTGGCTTATCGCATGTGTGTTCAAGCCTAATGCTCATATCAGTGAAATGTCCAATGGGGATTGGGTTAAGTTTATGTTGTCCTTAACTAGTAGAGATATCCCTCGATATCGTTACAAGATGAACATCTAGGAGATCATTGTCAGTTGTGGAAACTTCCAGAATGTACCATTAAAAGGTTCTAAAGGTTGTATAAGCTACAACCATATGCTAGCTCTGCGACAACTTGGACATCTTATGCGTGGGAAGTCTGATGATAAAGAGCTGGAAGAAATGATTTTGAATGATATGGAGTCAATGACCCAGCTCAACTCCATAGGATCATCCGATCTTGGGAGAAGGTTCATAATAAGGGAACAAGGATATCAAAAATGAATGATGTACCTTATCAGCAACGAGTCCTAGATAGGGTCAATATTGTGAAGCTCCCATTCTTCAAAGAGATTCCTCCAAGGTTTCCTTCACCCAAACCTGTACCTATTTCTCTTGAAGAGGTGGAAGAACTTAAAGCCATTGTGGTTAAGCTTGGGAAGGAAAAATAAGATCTACAATCTCAGCTCAATAAGACAACTAGAGAAAACATGGTCCTCAAAAGGAAGAACAATCAAAGGAAAAAACTTTTGAAGGAAAGTCATAAGAAGAACAAAATTGAGCAAGACCTCAAAGAAAGAGTCTTGGAATGCTTGGATCAAGCTAATGGCGGATTGGGTTCACTCCATGACCAATTGGACAGAGTCAAAAGAAATGGACAAGAATGGAAGCGCTGGTGGAATCTAGCTACCCAACAAAAGAATGAGGTAAGAGTGAAGCTTGAGGCCCAGATCAAAGAATTAAAGGAGCTCCTCCGAAGATCTGGAGCCAAAGTGGAGTACGAGCGTCACCTCAGATGGAAAGTAAAGAACGCCTCTAAAATCAGTCCTGCAGCGTGGAAGGAGAAATGCGATGAGTCGGCAACTAATAAGGAGTTAGTGGAACATTGGAAAACCCTATACGAGACCTTGAAAAGTCAAAGTATGGGTTGGGTGAATGAGAATAAGTGTTTGGATGAGGTGTTAAAGACTTATGAGCACACCATTAATTTCCTTCAGCCCACTTCTATCACGTATCATGACAAACTTGCATGCTTGATAAGATTCTGCAATGAGATAGCCAAAGATTTACCTTTGAGGTTAGAGATGGTTGTGGAAGACATTGATGAGGACAATACTCCTCCCTCCTTTATTTACTTCATTCAGCTCGTTGAGAGGATGATGAAGAGATTCAAAAGTGAGTTGAAGGAGCTCCAAGAGCATGAAGCAAATAAGGCTTTTTTAGTGTTATTTCTTATCATGTATTTGATTCCAGATTTGTTGTATTTTGGCTCAGTTCATTATGTTTAATTGTACTCAGTACTCTCGCTTCTATTGAATGAATGAGTGTTTGCTTTTACCTGTTGTCTTTTTTGTTCTGTTCATATTACTTGCAAAATACGTGCTAACAACTAATAAAATCAAATGATTTCCTAAAAAATAAAAAATGCATCCACATATGCATTCATGCATCCATGTCATTCTTCAAATAAAAAGCTTATTCCGTTGTCTTCCTCCAGTTCCACACTAAGTCCTCAACACCAGTTCAACACCAGAGCCCAAGCTCATCAAAGAATGGTAGAATAAGAGCAAGAGTTGGAGAGAGTCAGCTCAGAACTTGAAGACCTTCGAGGGAGCGTCAGTCAAATAATGGAAATGCTACAAGTCATCAAGGCCAAGATGGACTTGCAACCAACAGTCATCTCAGAAATCGCCAGTCCAATGCTTGAACCCCAACCCGCAAGGACAGTACCTTCTACATGGCTCCATTCGGTCTGCCACCTGGTTTCACGCCTCATGTTTAAGTACCCCCTGTTGTAGTGCATTCCAGTCAACAAGTTGTTCCTCTACCAGTAGCCACTGAGGCTTACCCTATGGTTCATGCTTTCGCACCTGCAGCCGTTCATACACGCGTACAACCTTACTTTGAAGATCAACAACATGGTCCAAAAATGTTTGATGAGGATGAAGAAAGACATGAAGATATAACAGGAATTAAAGAGGATGTTCATACTTTTGAGAAGAGACTGAGGGAAATGGAGGGAGACCAAGTTTTTGGTGCTGCCGCTAGAGAGATGTGTCTTATATCCAGTCTTGTAATTCCTGCAAAATTCAAGACCCCCAACTTTGACAGATACGAAGGCCATATCTATCCTAAGAGCCATCTCATCATGTATTACCGAAAAATGGCTGCTCATGTTGAAAACGAGAAGCTCATGATCCACTTCTTCCAAGATAGCTTGAAGAGTCCCCCTCTAAGTGGTACCTAAGTCTTGATCAAAGTCGCATCCGTTGTTTTCAGGACTTGTCTGATGCTTTCATAAAGCATTACAAGTACAATATGGACATGGCTCCCGATATGAGACAACTGCTGAATATGTCTCAGAAAGACAACGAGTCATTCAAAGAGTATGCCTAACATCCGAGGGAGATGGCATCTTAGGTTGATCCACCTTTGGCGGAGAAAGAGTTAGCCAATTTGTTTATGGATACCGTACAACCAATGTTCTATGAGAGAATGATGGGTAGTGTATCAGTAAGCTTTTCAGATTTGGTCGCTGTAGGTAAAAAAGTCGAGCTCGGCTTAAAGAATGGAAAAATGATAAATACAATTGGAACTTCCAACAACAACAATGCTATGAAGTTTTCTGGAAATTTTCAGAAAAAAGAAGGAAAGAGAGACAAATGTTGTTTCATCCAGCCGAGGAAGGAATAAATCATGGAGGAGACAACTACGCCAATTCACTCAGCAACAACAAACATACCCTATGCAGTATGTTTAACAATTGTATGTGGTAGTTGTCACACCAACTTTCAATCAGCAACAAGTACCTGTTTATCAACCCGCTCAGGCTGATCCTGTATACCAACCAGCACCTGCAGCTCCAACATATCAACAACCAAGAGCTCAAGCTCCGTGTCAGAATGCACCTGTACAGAATAGAAGACAAGGTGTTAAACCTCTGTTCAGTCCGATTCCGGTGATGTATACTGAGTTATATCCTTCTATGTTTCGAAAGGGATTGGTGGTTCCTAGACCTTTGGGTCCCCCACCATATCCCATACCTCATTAGTATAACCCAAACGCTCATTGCCCTTTCCATGAGGGTTCACCTGGGCACGATTTGGACGAATGTTACGCTTTGAAGAACATAGTGAGGGAGCTGATAGAGAAGAAGATTCTTTCGTTTAAGGATTCAGGACCGAATGTCAAAAACAATCCTCTACCCGTACATAGAACTATTAATGTGATGGATGAAACATCTGATGATGTTTTAATTAGAGATGTTGCAAAAATCAGGACCCCTCTGCTAGCATTCCATACAAAGTTGGTAGAAGTTGGACTAGTAAAGGTTTGTCATAAAGATTGTGCAGATTATGCCATCCATCTAAAGGGATGTGAGATGGTACAAAGAGATGTCCAAGATTTAATCAACCAAGGGTTATTATAAGTCAGTAGTTGTGTAAAAAGAGATGAAGTGGCAGTGATCGAGCCGGTTTTCAACTTTCCAGAACCAGTCTTCAATTTATCAGAATCAGTTTTCAATTTATCAAAACCAGTTTTCAACTTGCCAGAGCCAATTTTCAACTTGCCAGAACCGATTGTTATAACTTACCAAAGTAAAGACACTGTTGAGATAGTTGATAATCGCACGCCTGTGGTTATCTGCATGCCCAATCCTTTACATTATGAAAGTACCAAGGCGGTGCCATGGAAGTACGATGTTACTCTAATTGACAAGGAATCTAAGGAGGTAGGACACGAGAAGAGTTTGAAGGATGGCGGTGCCGATGTCACCAATATTGCAGGAAAAAGCAAGATGACCCGCAGTGGTCGGATTACACTCCTGAGTGTTCTGTGACCTATCAAGCGCCACCTAAAGAAACAAAAATTGCAATTCATCCCTGGGAGCAAAATGTGGTTCATTCCAATGAAGATGCAGAGTTCTTAAAGATCATCAAAAAGAGTGATTATAAAATAGTGGATTAGCTGCACCAAACACCATCTAAAATTTCTACTTTGTCTCTACTCATGTATTCTCCTGCCCACAGGAACACATTACTGATAGTGCTTGCATAGTCCCACGTCACTCAGGACATAACGATCGGCCAATTTGATGGAGTGGTAGCCAATATCACTTCTTGTAACACTTTGAACTTTAATGGTAGAGAACTACCTAAAGAAGGACATAACCATAATCGTGCGCTGCACGTATCGGTAATGTGACAAGAGGATACTTTGGCAAGAGGATACTTTGGCAAGAGTCCTAGTAGATACAGGGGCCTTCCTCAATGGTCTACCTAAGAGAACACTTGCTAAGTTAGCCTTTCAAGGATAAAAAATGAGACCTAGTGCACTGGTAGTTAAAGCGTTTAATGGGTCGCGAAGAACTGTCATTGGTGAGGTGGATTTACCTATTGTAATTGGTCCACATGTTTTCGATATTACTTTCCAGGTCATGGATATTAATCCTGCCTATAGTTGCTTATTGGGGCGACCATGGATACACACTGCTGGGGTCGTAACTTCCACCTTGCATCATAAAATGATGTTTGTCGTCGATAACAAGCTAGTAATCGTCTCTGGTGAAGAAGATCTTTTGGTTAGTCACATCTCTTCCTTCCGTTACATTGAGGATGATGAAGATGCTTTGGAGACTGCTTTCCAAGCTCTTGAGATAGCCAATGCCATTTTTGTGGATGTGAAGGAATCTGTGGAGAAGGTCAAATCGTCGGTTGCATCTGCGAAGAGTACAAAGTCAACTATTGAGAATGGCAGTCCTGAAGGTTGGGGACAGGTTATTAAAATCAAAATGAAGAAGGACCGTTTCGGTTTGGGGTACAAGCCACATGTCAAAGAAGGAGCTCGGTCCCTAAAAAGTACCAAATACAAAGCATTCAAGAAGTTTTCATCAGTGCGGGCTATGTCCACGGAGATCATGTCAACACAGTTGAAGAAGACACTGAAGATGAAGACATGTCAAATCTGGTGTATCAGTGTGAAGCAACTTTGACTAATTGCAAAGCCATTGAGATTTCTGAAATTATTCCCATGTCAAAGTAATTGTTGTTTTCCTTTGTTTTCTAAATCCATAGCTCTGGCCAAGGCTAATGGATCATGTTGTAGGGCCACTTTTCATTTTCAAAATCATCATGATGAATAAAAGACATTTTGTTAAATTCTGTTTGTTTATTTTATTTGTGTTTTTCTTGTTTTTAAGAAAATGGAAATCTTTTCAAAACTACTAAAAAACATTTTTCCTTTTGCATTCTTAATTTCCACTTTTAATAAAAAGCAATCATTCCAAAACATGCAGAATCAATAAACCCGTTGAATCCAATGTCTCTACTCCCCTTCCTAACTGAGTTCCCTATCTACCAAGCGGAAGAAGAGGGTGAGGAAGATTGTGATATCCCCAATGAGTTGGCAAGGCTGCTCGAGCACGAGTCCAAAGCCCTCCAGCCACATCAAGAGCCGGTGGAGATAATTAACCTTGGCACAGAGGAAGAGAAGAAAGAGGTCAAGATTGGAGCCACACTGGGGGCAAGCATCAAAAAGAGATTGGTCAAGCTCATATTAGGATATTCCAGGTTTGGATACTGATATTGTTGTGCATAAGCTACCGCTTCAACCAGAGTGCCAACCAGTAAAGCAGAAACTCCGAAGAACAAGACCAAACATGGCTCTGAAAATTCGAGAAGAGGTCAAGAGAGAATTTAATGTTGGTTTCCTAGCAGTTTCGAAGTATCCTCAGTGGCTAGCCAACATTGTGCCTGTACCCAAAAAGGATGGCAAGGTTAGGATGTGTGTCGATTATAGAGATTTAAACAAAGCTAGTCCCAAGGACAACTTCCCTCTTCCACACATTGGCACTCTAGTAGACAACATTGCTAAATTTGTTGTTTTCTCCTTCATGGATGGCTTCTCGGGCTATAATCAGATCAAGCTGGATCCCGATGATATGGAAAAGACCACATTAATCACCCCTTGGGGAACGTACTGCTACAAGGTTATGCCCTTCGGTCTCAAGAACGCAGGGGCAACCTACCAAAGAGCGATGATCACCCTCTTTCATGACATGATGCACAAAGAGATTAAGGTTTATGTCGATGACATGATCGCTAAATCCCAAAGTGAAGAGGACTATATGAACCACTTGCAGAAGTTGTTTGAGCACCTCAAAAAGTTGCGACTACGTTTGAACCCTGCTAAATGCATATTTGGTGTTCGATTTGGAAAATTACTTGGCTTCATCGTTAGTCAACAAAGAATTGAGGTAGATCCAGACAAAGTTAGAGTGATACAAGAAATGCCTGCTCCACGTACTGAAAAAGAAGTCAGAGGCTTCCTTGGACGATTAAACTACATCTCCAGGTTTATCTATCATATGACTGCTACGTGTGATCCTATCTTCATGTTGCTTCAAAAAGATCAAGTAGTTGAATGGAATTCAGACTGTCATAGATCTTTTGAGAAGATAAGAGATTACTTGCAAGAGCCTCCTATTTTGATTCCACCTGTTCAAGAGAAGCCACTCTTTATGTATTTGACCGTGCTTGAAGAGTCCATGGGGTCCGTGCTAGGACAACATGATGAAACCGTCCAAAAGGAGCATGCTAGTTATTACTTGAGCAAAAAGTTCACCGATTGTGAAACAAGATATTCACTTTTAGAGAAGACTTGCTACGCTCTGGCATGGGCCGCCAAACGTCTCAGGCAATATATGATTTGTCACACCACTTTGTTGATTTTGAAGATGGATCCAATAAAGTACATATTTGAAAAGTTGGCTTTAACCGAAAGACTTGCCCGTTGGCATATGCTGTTGTCTGAGTATGATATCCAGTACATGACCCAGAAAGCTATTAAAGGAAGTGTGTTGTCAGAGTATCTTGCACACCAGCCTGTTGAAGACTATGAGCCATTGAAGTTTGATTTACCCGATGAAGATATTATGGCTATAAAAGATTGTTAGATCTCAGGCCCTGACGAAGGACCTGAACCAGGTTCTCGATGGAAACTCATGTTTGATGGTTCCTCCAATTACATGGGGCATGGTGTGGGAGTTGTTTTAATGAATCTAAATGGTGGCTATACTCATTTCACAACAAGGTTGTATTTTGAATTTACAAACAATATAGCAGAGTATGAGGCATGCATCCTGGGCATTGAAGCCTCAATTGACCTCTGAATTAAGATCCTTGAAGTGTGTGGAGATTCAGCCTTAGTGATCTACCAAGTCAAAGGTGAATGGAAAACCCGTGATACCAAGTTGATCCGGTATCGCGCTTACATTGTGGAATTAATAAAATACTTTGACGAAATCACCTTCCATCACATCCCAAGGACATAGAATCAAGTAGCTGACGCTCTGGCAATGCTATCTATGATGTACCAAGTCAGATTTCACAGCGAAGCGCCTTTCATACAAATCGAGTGAAAGACCGAGCCAGCCTACTGTCAATTGGTTAAAGAGGAAGCCACAGGAAAACCCTGGTTTCATGATATCAGACAATACTTGCAAAATCAAGAGTATCCAGAAAATGCTACAACTCTGGATAAGAAGACTTTGAGGAAGTTAGCATCAAAATTCTTCCTAAGCAATGGTGTGTTATACAAGAGAAACCACCACATGGTTCTACTCATATGCGTGGATAGACACGAAGCATACCTGTTTATCAAAGAGATTCATAAGGGATCCTTTGGAACCCATGCCAATGGGCATGCCATGGCCAAGAAGATCTTGAGAGCTGGTTATTACTGGTTAACCATGTAGTATGATTATTTCCTATGCCAGAAAATGTCACAAGTTTCAAATTTATTCTGACAAGGTGCATGTGCCGCCAACGCTGTTGAATGTTTTGACATTACCTTGGCCTTTCTCAATGTGGGGCATTGACATGATTGGCGCCATAGAGCCCAAAGCTTTCAATGGTCATCGTTTCATCCTGGTTGTGATTGACTACTTCACCAAATGGGTAGAAGCTACTTCTTATGCCAACATGACAAAGTAAGTGGTTGCCCGTTTGCTCAAGAAAGAGATTATCTGCCGCTATAGAATTCCAAGTTGGATTATTACAGATAATGGGACGAATCTGAACAACAAGTCAATGAAAGAGTTGTGTGAGAACTTCAAGATCGAGCACCGTAACTCTTCCCTATATGGTCCAAAGATGAATGGAGTTGTTGAGGCCGCTGTTATACCCCAAATTTTACCCCTTAGATGTCATAACATCTTGCACTTTCATTAGGGTTCAATCATCTATGAATTGTTAACTAACCACTATACTTTGCTAGTTTGTTCTTCTATTTGAAAAGCTAGGGTTTGCACAAGAAAGAAGGCTAATCATGAAGCTCTCAAATCATATGCCATGATCTTATGTGATTGGATCAAGAGAAATCAAAGAGAAACCATAAGATCAGGAGTTGTGGAATTAGGGTTTTGATCTAAGGGATTACAAGGGAATCTTGGTGTGATCAGTCAATGCTTTGATTGGTTCATCAACTAATTGAGCTTACATACATTCAAGAGGCCTTATTCATCAAGAAATCAAGTGTGCTTGACTCCCATCACAAGTGCAATGAGCCCCAAGTTCATCTGACCCCAGATTAGGGTTTTGTCAGGAAAAGTCAACCATGTCTTTGACTTTTGGTAAAGGCATGATCCCAAGCCTTGGAACATGATCCTATATGTTCATATGCATCTTTAGAGGCTATCCATTGGTATTTGAAGAGATTGAGAAAGCAAGATCATCAAAGATCATCCAGTTGAATTCATGAGGAAATTAGGGTTTTGTCTAAAAAGTCAAACCTTTGACTTTTGATATCTTTGATCCAAGATGAAGCATTCAAGCCATATTCCATCAAGACATGTTTGATTTTTGAGTTAGAGCATGAGAAATCAAGATTGGAGAGGTTCCTTGCAAAAAGGGCAAGGTTTGGTTCTTGAAATTTTCTAAGTATGGAAGAATTCACTCCTTGTGTGAAGTTTGAAGAGTCATAACTTTCAAACCACGCATCCAATTTTTGTGGCTCAAAGCTCAAATTAAAGCTCTCATCATTAACTTTAAAATGTATTAGAGGGTCCTTCTTCAAAAAAGACTTGGTTTTTAAGTTAGGAAGCTTAGAAGTTCAAGGCAATTTATGACTTAGTGAAATTTCACTACTTTTGCCCTAATTTTCAGCCAACTTCACCTCCATTTTTCATCATAATCCCTTTGGATCTAGAACTTGGAGTGAACATGAACATTGTAAAGCATACTTGGGGCTTTCCAAAAAGCATAAGAAGTCCCCAATCCAATGTGTGAGCTATGAGTTTCGAAGATTTAAAGTCGAGGGTTTGAAACTTGATTTTCATGCCTTGTCACTTGGTGCACTTGAAGTAAAACCACTTCCTTGAGGCAAATCTTTGCATTTCCGAGTAGATTACTTGCAAATCTTCATTAGTTCAGTAGATGGCACGAATTTGGATCAATATCCATCAAGTTTAAGCTTAATCCACTTGTTATTTCCATTTATGGCATAAAGAGAAGACTTCCATATTGATAAAGCATTGCTTTATGCATAAAGTTGATCTTGAGCCTCTAAATTATCTCTTCTGCACCAGAGCTCTTACCTTGTTCCATGATAAAGCTCTGTACACTTCCCACTACCCTAGAAAGGTTGGTACTATGCCTTGGAAATCTTGAAACCCTTGCCAAAGTCCACTTGCATCTCAACCAAGTTTCCAACCAAACCAACCACTTTGCTGCAAGCTGACTTTCCCCATCCCTTTGCCTATAAATAGAGGACTCAAACAAGCCTCAAAACACAAGAAATCATTCTGAAAACTCTCCTATCTCTCTCTCCTTTAGTTTTTGCAAGAACTCACCAAACTTGCAAGAACATTGTCCAGTTCTAATCCACTCGTGTAAACCACTAACAAACCTCATAAACCTTCCATAAACACTCCATAGAACTTCTTTAAACCATCAAACAAGTTCTGTAACACCTTATTCACCAGCTGCCATTTTTCAACCTCCATTTACAAATACACACGGGTTTGAAGTTTGAGCTTATTTCCAACCATTTCAAGCACTCCAGTCATCCTTCCTAGTGTCAACAAGCATAAAAGGGAGCTTAGTTCATCTTTGCAACACCTTTTGAAGAGGCAGCTCTCTTGAAACCCTAAGCTCAGATTATGTGCATTTCACTGTCTCATGTTAATAAGCAAAATGTAGTCTGCTTTGTGTACCATGTATTAGAAGCTTTGCTTGCTTTGTTTATGGTAAATATGTGTTGTTTGGTTCATGTGTTGTGTGGTGATGTTTCACTGTTAGGGTTGGTTTTGTGAATCATGTGTTTAGTTTTGGGACAAACCAATGTAACCATCAGATTCCTTGCAAGAAAAGCTCTAACTTTGGTTTTTATAGCTCATGAAATGATTGAGAAATGAGTGAGATATGTTGGGTAGAAGTTCTGGCTGCAACATGGTTAGGGCACGAGCGAGCGAGGGAAAGAAAGAAAAAGAAAGGAAGAAGAAAGAGTGAGCTGGAGGTGAGTTGGAGGTGAGTTAGAACTGAGGTGGCGCTTAGGTGGCCGTTTTGTTGTGTTTCTAAAATATATATTATTAGAGTTAGTTTTATTAACGGATAAGGGCATAGCACCGCTGGTCAATGGAGGTTTGTGTTTGTTTGTTGAGCGAAAAGACTGGGGTTCGAATCCCCCTCGCCCCAGTCTTTTGTTTTATTTTCTGAAATAAACTGAGCTTCATATATATTTTCTTGGAACCATCCCTTGTCACCATGCGCGCACTGGTAGGATTGGCAAACCTTTTAGGTTGTGAGGCTGGGTGCGTGAGTTCAACACCCATCTAAGGCATTCCTTTCCTTTTTATTACTTGGTTTTTCATGTTTCTTTCACAACTTTCAAAATTCATAACTCATTCAATTTTTGTGATTTTAAGTCCATTCTTTTTGCATTATTTTCCTTTTATGGTGTATTTTATGTTGACATTTAAAAACCTCCAAAAATATTAATCCTTAGGGCCTTTATTCACACGTGAACATAGTTGTGTTTTTAGGATATTTAGATTAGTTTTGGCTCTTAAGGCCATAACCTTTGATCTCCCTCACCTTTTAGGACTTGTACAGGCATGTCTTAACATGTTAGGATCACTTCCTTTGTCTTAGGACTTGTACATAATTGTAGGTTTTGGTTTTAGGTACACTTATAAGTTGTTTGTTACCTTAAAATGTACAAACTCTTGCCATCCCCTTTGAAGTCTTAGATTAGGTTTTCACCTTCAAATTAGGACTCTCCCCTCATGTATACATGCCATCAAGTAGATACAAAACCATACACTTAGGTTATACTATGTCACTTGTGCTTAGGTGAACTTTAGGATAACATAAGTGATACTTTCCCCTTGACACCAAGGTTAGGTCAAAGACATTTCCCTATATTAGGTCATCACCTATTTGCTTAAAATGTTTAGACTTATACCATGCTCCCTTTAGGTATTTACCTTGTTCATTAATGAATGATTTTTGTGTGTTAACATGATACTTGTATACTTCTTTAACATACTTGCCTTGAATGTCATCACATTCACCATCTTTACTTATGTGTTATATCCATGTATTTTTGCCATGTAAATATTATTGTTAACTTCTTTAAGTTACTCCCCTTAAGTGAGGCTAGCTTATTAGCTCTCCTCCTTTTAACCCTCTTTGTTTCCTCCTCCTTCCAAAGGAAAGTCTCTCTATTGACCTCAAAGTCATAGATAGCTCATTACCCTCTTGGCCTTATTAGAGTCGTCTCTCCCTTGGCCTCATTAGAGGCGCTCCTCTCCCTTTGACCTCATTAGGATCAAACCCTTGGCCTCATTAGAGCCACTTATCTCCCTTTGACCTCATTAGGATCAAACCCTTGGCCTCATTAGAGCCACTCCTCTCCCTTTGACCTCATTAGGATCAAACCCTTGGCCTCATTAGAGCCACTTCTCCCTTGACCTAGTTAGGTTCCACCCTCTTGTGAGCACTATCATCATAGATGCTTACCTCTCCCCCGTGGCGTCATTAGAGCCACTTATCCCATAACTTAGGATTCACCTAGAGTTCTTCAACTCTACGTGAGCATCATCATCATGATGTTCCTTTCCCTTTTGGCCTTATTAGAGCCATTCATCCCCTTTAAACTTATAATTAGGATATAGTTCTTAAACTCTATGTGATCCTCATCATCATGAGTATTCACTTCCCCTTTACAACTTAGACTTAGAGAGTTCTTTAACTCTATATGAGTATCATGATCATAAATACTCATTCCCCCTTGGAACCTTGATCATTATCAAGAGTTCCTCACCCTCGTTGAGGCGAACTACGAATGCTCTGATTCCATCTTTATTAGGATACGTAGGCACGAGATGCGACGTCTTGACGAGCATACTTAGTGTACATACCCATAGGTCTCTTCCTTTAGTACCTTGGTCTTTACCATAGGTCTTTATCTATACCCTTAGGTCTTTACCTTAGGCAATTTGGTCTTCACCATAGGTCTTTACCTTACCCTTAGCAGATTACCCTTAGCAAGCAAACATAACATAACACAAATACAAACAAGAGGTTCCTGTAGAGTACTACAGATATCTAGGATGCTAACACCTTCCCTAAGTATAACCAACCCCCGAACCTTAGATCTCTTAGTTGTGTCTTCACATAACGTAATTAGAGTTTTCTTCGATCTTTACCCTTTCCTTTGGATAAATCAAAGCTCGGTGGTGAACTTCATGTTTTATGATTCAAGTTAATTAATAGCTTGACATCCAATTCTCACCGCAACAGCCGCTAATAAAAATATCAAGAAGATCCTGCAAAAGATGGTGAAAACTTACAAGGATTGGCATGAAATGCTACTCTTTGCACTGCATGGATACCGAACCTCAGTCCGTACTTCTGCAGGGGTAACCCCTTTTCTCCTTGGTATATGGTATGGAAGCAGGTCTCCCAATCGAATTAGAGATACCATCTATGAGAATCTTAATGGAGACCAAGCTGGAAGAAGCTGAATGAATCCAAAACAGATATGACCAATTGAACCTCATTGATGAGAAGCGAATGACTGCTATGTGCCATGGACAGTTGTACTAGAAACGGCTCAAGAGGGCGTTTGACAAGAAAGTCAGTCTTCGGGAATTCAGAGAAGGAGATCTTGTGCTCAAGAAGCTTTTGCCTGTGTACAAAGATTTACGTGGGAAATGGACTCCTAACTATGAAGGACCATATGTTGTAAAGAAAGCCTTCTCAGGAGGTGCCCTGATTCTTACAACCATGGATGATGAACAACTCTCAGACCCCGTGAATTCTGACATAGTAAAAAAAATTATACCTAAAAAGAGCCCACTAAGTCGAAAACCTGAAAAGGCGACTTAGGCAAGAACGGACATCCTGGTGGATCGAAAACCCGAAAGGGCGGTCCAAGCAAAAGTTAGGGATAAAATAAAAAAAAAAAGATAGCTCGCTAAGTTGAAAACCCGAAGGGGCGGCTTAGGAAAAAAAGAGCATCCCGGTGGATTGAAAACCCGAAAGGGCGACCTAGGAAAAAATTTGGGACAAAAGGCAAAGACTGCATCAGATAGTGTTTATCAACATAAGAAGAGTCAAAAGCGGAAGATCAATCCAACTACTCCTTCAAAAGCAAGGTTTTGTGGAGTCATGGTTATTAGGGCTAGTAGTGGTTATTGGATTCAATGTAAACCCTTTCCCCATTGCCATTTTCAAAATTGTAATATCCCATGGAGCACCGCCATTTGTGTGTTACCATTTTTGAATAAATACAAACTCTGCCTATCAATTACTATCATCTGTGTTTTTCTCTGCTTTTCTTTGTTATGTGAAATGTCATTTATTTGTTAATAATGAGATTTTGAACTTGGAAATATTTTTAACACATATTGAAAAAAACACATTTTTTCTTTGACATATGGGAAGATTAAAATCATTTGTTTTTCTGAAAGTCTCAAAGTTGCAAAAGCACTCCTAGATCATCACAACAAAGATCTCTATGGCGCATAACCTGTCAATTCTCTGGAATAATCTGTTGGTCAGATACAATTATCAATTTTGATAAATTCTCCCTTAGCATTATCCATCACGTGACATTTGGTTGAATTATTAGTGTTGAAGAATCAGAACCTCCATAAAGAGTCTCCGTAAACTCCTAGTCTATATAGAGTCAGCATTTGTATATCATGAACATTCATATATCATGCAAAATCAAATCATGCATATCCCGAAAGGTGTTTCGTGCTCATTTTGCATTAACCCAGGTCTCGTTGATTGTTATCGCTTGACCCAAAGTCCGGCCGTTACCAATACCTTTGAAATCCCAGTTGTTACTGGCATTAGTTTTAATCCAGTTGATATTTGTATTCCAAGTCCAGTAGTCACTGGCACCCTTTTAAAGTCCAGTTGTCACAGGCACTCCATTAAAGTCCAATTGTCATCAGCACCTTTTAAGATCCAGTTGTCACTGGTATTACCTAAACTCGAATTGTGATTGGTACTTAAATGTCCAATTGTCACTGGTACCTTGTTTAAAATCTAATTGTTATTAGTACATCTAAAGTCTAGTTGTCACTGGCACCCTTTTCCCTGTCTGGTTGTTACCGACATTATTCTCAAGTCGAATTGTTATTGGCACTCATTGCAAAATCCAATTGTTATTGGTACTCCAAAATCTAGTTGTTACTGGTATCATTTACAAAGTCCAGTTGTCACTGACCCTATCTTTAAAGTCTAGTATTCACTGGCATTTTTTAAAGTCCAATTGTTATTGACATTCATTCTCTTAAAAGTATAGTTGTTACTGGCACTTACTTTGTGTAATTCAACTGTCATTGTTACTTAAAGTCCGATTGTTATTGGCATCGATTGCAAGTCCAACCGTTATTGGCATCTTCAGAATCCAATTGTTATTGGTATATCTAAAGGTTTAGTTGTTACTGGTGTCCCCTAAAATCCAGTTATCACTGGCCCCCATCTTTGAAAGTCCAGTTGTAACTGGCACCGACCCGTTAGAAGCTAGTGATAACCATGTATGTGGTCTAAGTCCAATTGTAATTAGCACATACAGAGAGTTTGTTTACCCTGTTTGTTTTTCTTGATGGTTCCCAGAAGGTCATACATGAATCTTCGCTTCAGGGAATTTCCAGAAGCTTGGATGTTATTCTCATTAGAAAACTCCAATGATGTTTGTTTCGATTGATTCTTCACAAAGGATCATTATATGTCTTGTTTTGTGTGGATGATCTTCTTGTAAGAAGGTTCCTATTATTGTCTTGTTTTGTATGAATGATCTCCTAGTAAGAAGACTCCAGATTTGGCCGTTACATTCTAAATTTCTTCAGGTCATATCTGAACCTGTGTGATAAATGACTTTGAATTTTCCCCAGTGTCTTTTCCCTCCAGCAATTTGTCATCCCTAGTGAGTCTTCACCCATTGTCATTGACATTTCCTGTGAATCACTGCTATCATATGTCTCCATCATTCCCCTCATGTTTGTCCATCATCCATCATAAAAAATCATGTTAGGGTTTATTTCATTTCATGTCACATCCCCAACAACCTAAAAAAGAGAGTTTGTCAGTCCATAGCATATCATATCACCTAGGGGCAAAATTTCAGGTATTCTGTATTTAAATACCTTTCACCCTGATCTCATGAGGATTGTCATCACTCATACCACCTGGTAAAGATATTTAAATAGGGGCAACTGTCATACCCCAAAATTTTCCCCACCTAATTCATCTACATTTACTTATTGATGTTCATTCATCTGAAGTTAATCCATTCATTCTCATACATATTTATGCAGTCATTTCATTTACATGTAATCATTTATTCATGCTTCATTCATCTGCATCTCATCATTTAAACTGGTTCCTTATGACCATTTTATTTAGTCATAAGAGTTTCATTTTCCATGCATAAGCTATGATTAATGGTCGCTTTGCCAGGGTTATTTATTATGATCAATCTTGCATTTTTCCAATTAGCATTCGATGGTGATTTCATTTAACTTTGGTCAGACTATTTGTTTTTTTTGTGTTGCTTTAGTTGTAGCTTTAATTAATCATGACTACGTCTTTGCATTGCATTTCCAAATAATTTAGAGTGCTATGTTTATTGCATTGTCTAGATTTTTATGTACTAAATTCTGGCAAGATAGACCTAGTTGATTTATAAATTTAATTCTATGTTTTGATATTTTGTGGTCATTTTTAGGAGCATAGAATTTTTTCTTTAAAATTAATTTTGGTTTTGTTTTTAGGTTTCATTGTGTTTGATTTCATTGTGTTTAGAACTTTAGTTTCCATATCATTTCTTTTTGCTCCCATGGGCTTGTCACAAACTTTTGAATGACTATTATTTCTAATTTCTATGAGACATAAAGATATTTCATGGAATTTTCTATCTCAATTAACCAATTAATGAAGGATTACATCAAATTAGAAAATTACACCATTTTATTTTTACAAATTTTGTTTCTTAAAACTTAAAAAATCCTTAAAAAAAAAAATAATCTTCAATCACCCAAGTTTCCTCTTTTTGCTTCAAATTCTAAGTATTGACCAAACCACCACTACATCAAATTCTTCCATCTTTGTATCTTCATCTCCAAGCCACTAACCAAAACAAGAGAAAAAGTTTAGTCCATAATGCCTAAAGCAAATGTAACAACTAATCAAAATTAAAAAAGAGAGAGGGAAAAGTAAGGATGATTGCTGCAACAAAACTTTTTTCAAACAAGTTTAACTTTTTACAAAATAAGGGAAATAGTTAAAAAAACAACAAGCTTGCAACATAGCAGAAAGTACAGCAGTATCATTTGCATAAAGATAGCAAGACATCCACCAAACCTATTTGATTCCACTGTATCATTCCACAATGGTCATTCTAACAGCATTTGAAACCCTAATGATTTCACTATAAATTCATGAGTAAGGGAGAAGAAAAAGGGCAGCCAAGAACCATTAATAGTAACCTTCACTACTACCAAACATCCAGAAACCTTAAGAGTCTTTCCATAAACCCGAACATAAGAAAATTAAAGGGACCATAACACCAAAAAAAACCATACATACATTAAAAACACCCAAAAACATGATATCAAAACAGAGAGGGGATCACGAGTTTCTTTTTTTAACACAGAGAAATCCAAAATTTACAAAACATAGTCACCAAGAAAAAACACAAAAATTTAGTTTCAAAGCTTGCACTGATACATTAAAAAAAACTTAACATATTTGAACAATAATCAATCAGAAATAAGTGAGAAGAAGGAGTTGGAATTTGCTATAATCGGTTTGAAGCAGACTTGTCCTTGTTAGTATCTCTACATGAATATTTTTCCTACTATTGAATTTTATTTTGAATGTGTTATTGTTGTTACTCATTTTATTTGTAGATTGTTTGTAGTTGTTGAGTTTGTTTCCGCTTGTTTATACTTGGTTTGGAGCAATTAATGGATGCACCAAGGTGGCATGGACTGAGCCCTTTCCAACTGAATTCAGTCAAGACTTATCCAAGAACTAGGGAACCAGCAGCCTGTGCTCTAACCTCTAGTCAATGGCTAGAGGAGACTTGGATTCCTATTGATCAACATTGGCCAAACCTCTGCAGCAGTTGCCATTCACTATTACAGCCAAAACAAACTTACTCTACTATAAATAGAGCTCATTTGTGCTCAGTTTGAGTACACCAAAGCACTACAACACTTGCTTTCCTCAAAATCTCTTTCTCTTGGCAAAAATGCCTTCTTTAGCAAGGTAACTCTGAGTTTTTGAGTTAGAGAGAAATTCCACCACAGCTCATGATCCAAACACATCCAATATGTCATATCTAAGTTGTCCAAACCTTCACAAGTGACCTCTCAAAACCTCAAAATAGGACTTTTGTGCATTTTCAAGCCATGTCTTAATTCAGTCACTTTCCAAACCAGATAAAACCTCAAACACACTCCAAATATCATCCTTGAACTGTCCTAAATGGTTCCCCAAATTTGGAACACCATTTGAGAGAGTTACTATTTTGGCCACTTTTGCCCCTTTTGCAAGAAAGAGCTCAAACTTGTTCCTGAGGTTTCCAGCTTATTCCAACCATCCTAAAAGCTTCTAAGAGATCATTTGAGGGTGTCCAAAGCATCAAATCATTTCTGGAACAAAACCCTTGGCATATTGTACAAAAGCTCTAAAAAGAGGTAAGCATCACAACTTGAATTCTGTGAATCATGCTTTCCTTTGATGTCCACTGATCATGCACATCTTATACATGTTATATGTGTTGTGTTTGCACCAGTTTATTATGTAATTCACACCTGTACCAAGAGGTAGCACAGAAAATGCAAACCATGGCCTATTTCAAAACCACTATCGGGTTTTGAGGAGGATTCATTTTCTGAAGAAACCACCACCACCATTGGATTCCTTAGGAAATTCTAGGCCAGATGCATATAAATTTTGCCTCCATCCATGGAGAAATGAGAAAGTTATGGCCTTCACGTTTCTGACCAAAAACCTTGCCTTGCCTTGGCTTGGCCAGGCCAAATACAAGGCAAGCCTTGTATATTTGTGGTTGTGTTTCAATACACGGATGTATCACCACCCCAGTGGTAAGGCGCACATGTTGTACACAAGAGGTTTGGGGTTCGAATCCCCTCACCCCAGAACCTCTTTTTGCTATGTTTTTCCACTTTTTTTTACTATTTTTCATATTATTTTTAATAGTTTGAAAAATTAATAACTCCCTCAATTTTAATTATTTTTTATTGGTTCTTTTTGCAAAAAATCACAAAAATGTTGAAATATTTTATTCCACAAAAAAATCAAGTTTATATTATTTATTTAATATAGTTGGTATTTTTGTGAATAAATTCATTTTAATTGTTTTTTTAAACATTTTAAAATTGAATTTTCATGTTGAAAATCAAAATCAAATGAATTTTAATTCATCTTGTGATTAAAACACCATTTTTCAAATCTCAACCAAAAATCACAAGTTATTTATTCAAAGTTATTTGGTATTTTATCATTTTTTTATTGATTTTCTTTGAGAATTTACTTTTAAAATGATGAAATTAGGGTTTCTTTGATTTTCAGCCAAACAAAACTTTTTTAAATAATCTTTGGGCCTCTTGTAAAGTGTAAGACCCAACCCTTTTTGAAAACCAAAATGATTTGGGCCTCAGTCATTGTATAAGACCCACGGTGTTTTCAAAAATCTCGGGCGATCGCCAGTTTAAAATAAAGCCACATGGGCCTCTCCTCGAGCTATAAGCCCCATTCCTTTTCTTAAAAAAACACTTTGGGCCTATAGTAGAGTGTAAGACCTAACCCTTTTTGAAAGCCAAAATGATTTGGGCCTCAGTGTATTATATAAGTCCCGATACCATCAAAAAGTTCGGCACGATCGTCGCCTTTTTAACAAAACCCATGGGCCTCTCCTTGAGCTATAATCCCCATCACTTATTAAAATAAATATTTGGGCCTCTAATAGAGTATAAGACCCAATCCCCTTTTAACCAAAACCATTTTGGGCCTCAGACATTGTATAAGTCCCCCTGCGTTAAAAGAAAAACCTCGGTGCGATCGCCAGTTCCAAAACAAATCATCTAGGCCTACCCTCGTGTTATAAGCCCCATTCCTTTTCTTTAAACACCTGTGGGCCTCTTGAGAGAGTGTAAGACCCATCCCTTTGTATAGAAAACCTTTTGGGCCTCAGTCACTTGTATAAGTCCCTGTACAAATCCCAAACAACAGTGCAATCACTGATAAAACCTTGGGACTCTCCTCGAGCTGTAAGCCCCAACAATCTTTTCAAAATACTTTCTCCTTTGATTTTGAATATATGGTGTTATCCAACTTTCTTTGTTGAACAACTAACCAAACATCATGGAAGCTCTACACCGGGTAAGTGTTTATCCGCTTTCATTTATCGCTTTCATATATATAACTGTATTGTGGGGCTGTTTCACTGTAAGTCTTCTTTCACAAACTTTTATATACTTGTCAAATATCCATTGTGTAATACTAGTATAGCTATTTAGAGTTTTCCCCGGCAACTACGTCTAGCACTAGGTAAAGCCCTGTTGGTCACTCTTAAATACAAACAAAACTAGATCCCCATAGGATTTCTAGATACAATCTTCCCTCCTCTTGGGGTTAAATAATATGGAGACGTGAAAGGCAACATTCCTTGTGAACCCTTTCTCAGACTGTCACCCTTAGAAATTGTCAAAGAAACTCTAACTCTCCAGAGATGATCTTTTCTCTGTGAATGGCATCTCTTGAGTTTCTTCCAAATTCTTGAACTTTCCTGGCTTGATCTATTCTCGGTGAATGGCATGTCTTGAACTTATCAGGATTTGGGGACCCACAAGCTTCTTAAAAGCATCCCCGCCTCCTCTTGGGCATTGTACAAGGACCCTTCGGCTTCCTAGAAGTTATCATGCCTTCTCTTGGGCTTAATACAAGGACCTTGACGACCTCTTAAAGGTATAAGACAGAACTTAGTCATCCTTTGCTAGAGCAGTTTTCCCAGCATCAAAACTCTGGCCGTTGTAGGGTTGATACTCATCCCTTAATGCCCGTGCCTCCTCTTGGGCATTGTACAATGGATAAAACTCTAGACTTGGACAGTCTAAACCTCTTGAGTCTCAAAGACATTCTCAAGTTCCTTTCAACATAGGTAAAAAACACCGATCACTCTGGATCAATCTCCAGCAAAAACCCGGTCTCTCTCATGAGATTTCCCCACACTTGGACCTGCCTAGGAATCTCGCTGGCCTTCGGCAGTAAGACATCCTCCTCTTGGGCTTTGTACAAATGATCCTCCCCAGCAAAGCTACCTTTTCAGACTCTCTTGTTGAGTCAAACACCTTTTAGCCTCCGTCTTGGGCTTCGTACAAGACATATAAATCACTCTCTTGTTGAGTATAAAAGACTATCTTGTTGAGTCACCCCCTTTTAGCCTCTATCTTGGGCTTCGTACGAGATAGTAAAAGACTCTCTTGTTGAGTCAATCACTGTTTCAGACTCTCTTGTTGATTCGACCACTTTTCAGACTCTCCTATTGAGCCGATCATTTTTCAGACTCTCTTGTTGAGTTAATCACCTTTCCGTACTCTCTTGTTGAATATAAAAGACTTTCTTGTTGAGTCAACAACTTTTAGCCTCCGTCTTGGGCTTTGTACAAGACATATACAAAGCCTCTCCTATTGAGTCAACCTTTTCGCCTTAATCTCGGGCTTTGTACGAGATAGCAAAACACTCTCTTGTTGAGTATAAAAGACTCTCTTGTTGAGCCAACCCTTTTTTAGCCTCCGTCTTGGGCTTCGTACAAGACACATAAACACTCTCTTGTTGAGTATAAAAGGATCTCTTGTTGAGTAAATCCCCTCTTAGCCTCAATCTCGGGCTTTGTACGAGACAGCAAATCACTCTCTTGTTGAGTATAAAAGACTCTCTTGTTGAGTCAGTCACCCCTTTAGCCTCTGTCTTGGGATTTGTACAAGACACATGAAAACCCTTTCTTGTTGAGTGAACCCTTTTAGCCTCAATCTTGTGCGTTGTACAAGACAGAAAGAACATTTTCCCCAGAAAAGTCAAACTTCTAGCCTCCTCTTAGGCTTTGTATAAAGAAAACCCCGGTTGAGTCAATCAACCTTTTAACATCGAAGTTGTGCCTTGCTCACAACATACAAACATCAACAACTCCTCTTTAGAGATGACAAATTCTCTCTCAGCCAACCCCCTTTAGCTTCACATCTTGGGATTTGAACAAGATACAAACCACCTTTAGCTTCATGTCTTGGGCTTTGAACAAGACACCAAAGCAACCTTTTTCCTCCCATAGAATAGGAGGAACTACGATCGCTCTGATTTTCCTATTTCGTTAAACAGGAATACGTAGGCATAAGATTACAAAAATCTTAGAGAGCATACTAATCAAAAAAACCCAAAATCCCATACCTTCATACATTAATCGAAAAGCATCAGTCCTAACATCTTCCCAATAGCCTAGACACTGTTTTGAATTAATAACCCAAAGGGAGAACCCCCCTATTTTGATAGCATCTGTAAACCAACAGTTTTAACTGTTTAAACTCAATTTGCAAGCAGGGTTAATTGGAGACATCTATTTCCCTTCCTTAATCAGCTTAATAGGATAAAAAATGAATCGAACTGTAGTACCAAAGCGATAATGATTCGAAACCACAAAAATCGCGCTACAGTGTTCAAGATTGAGGAATCAGAGATTCTGATTACAATTTGGAGATGCTGTTTCTAAGTGTGGAGACACTTTAGGAAACTTAGGATTGAAGAAACTATTCTAGAGGAAAATTAGTTGTAGATTCTGTGGAGCAGAATTGCTGCGTTTCTGAAGCCCAAATCTAGTCATGTTTATGGTTATAAATAGGATGGATTTAACCTAGGAAAAGTGTGGAAAATACATTGTTGCCTAGTGAGTTTAGGGTTTGTATTTTGTGAGCCTCTCTTATGTCGTGTTGATACTAGAGAAGAACTGTTTACATTGAGTTGTAATTTCTCTCACTGTTGTGATTGAAAGGGAATTGAGAAGGGTCTCATACCTAGGAAGTGTCTTAGGTAGAAATTAAGCACGGGTAGTAATTAAGTGATAAGTTGTAAACCGGAGGTGGTAAGCTTAGAATTAATACTATCTAGTGGATTTCATTCCTGGCTTGGTAGCCCCTAGACGTAGGTGTTGTTGTTCACCGAACTGGGTTAACAATCCTTGTGTGTTCCTTTATTTTCTGCATTGTGTATTCTGCTCCTAAATATCCTAGTGTGTGAAGCAGAGATCAAGTGTCTCGACATCTCTCCGGACATCTGAGATCTGCTATACCAGAATTTCAGTGCTAATACCTTCCTATAGCATAACCAACCCCTGAACCTTTAAATCTCTTTGCATTGTTGTTACATTGCACAATTAGGGTTTTATTCGATCTTTTCCCTTTCCTTTGGATAAATTAAAGTTGGTGGTGAACATTAAATGTTTTGTGATTCAAGTTAATATAATAGCTTGATATCCGATTCTCACCAAGACAGAAATGGCGACTGCACTGGGGACACCCAAGAGGGTTAAGCATATCTTGTTTGTATCTGTGTTATTATCTTTTGCTTGCTTGTATTGTTTGGTTTTTCTGTTTCTCAGGGTGGTGACCTTTGTGTGGTGAGGTAAGTCCTAACCTGGACTTGAGTGTACATAAATAAGATAAGATTGTGGTATAATCAAAAGTTAACTGTTGGGAGTAGTCCTAACATGATTAACATATGATATAACCATGCTCAGTGGAGGCCCCTTTGGATTGCTGATGTCATGCGAGTAGTCGTATTGGCATTACTTTTTCCGACCTAGGAGTCTGTGAAGCTGAGGACCTACCCCTTCACCCCTCTTAGCCTTTTTAGGACGTAGTGCAATGATTATCGAGGTGTAGACCTGAGGTAGTTGTCATGCGATACTACACTCAGACGAATTTATCTTGAGAATATTATTAGCCCGCGTGAGTAGTCGTGCAAGTCGATAATATCCGAAAGATGAATCAATGACTCTGGGAACTTTGTAGAACCTATTGTACAGGTACAATAAACCCATAGTACATATCCTTGTGGGAGGGTTAAACCTTGGCTCCATGCTCGTTGTTGACCCTTAAACCTGTGTGTAACCTTGTTTGTGTGCATTGCATTAGCATACCTTCATGCATTCATGAAAACTTTTTGGTTTCAAGGAACTCAGTTGTCCATTTATTTGCAAAAATCAATAGGTATCATGGATTACGGGAAGAGAAACACCAAGAAGTACAACTTCAAGAAACCTGATGTGATAGAGTTGAGAAAGCTAGGGGCTTTGGTTTCCTGTCCTGAGGATTTCAGTGAATGCTATGGGAGACTTTTAGGTTTTATCAAGACTAAGATGGAAGATGGAGTTCTTGACACACTTGCGCAGTTCTATGATCCCCTCTACCATTGCTTCACATTCCCAAATTACCAGCTTGTCCCTACTTTGGAAGAATATTCATATTGGCCTGGTCTTCCAGTGTTGGATAAGAAGCCTTTCAGTGGTTTGGAAAATATTCCCACAACTCAAGACATTGCAGATGCCATTTACCTAGAAGCATTCGAGATCAAAGCTAATCTTACTACCTAAGGAGGAATCAAGGGTTTGCCTTCCAAATTATTGATAGAGAAAGCCACTTTCTTAGCCAATGAAAACAATATGGACGCCTTCGAAGCTATCCTCACACTACTCATTTATGGCTTGGTTTTGTTCTCAAACATTGACGATTTTATTGATGTTATTGCTATCTGAATCTTTTTGATTGGAAATCCAGTACCTACGCTGCTTGGTGACACTTATCATTCCATCCATCATAGGACCCTCAAGGGAGGGGGGACTATTCTGTGTTGTGCTCCTCTACTCTACAAATTGTTTATTTCACACTTGCCTCGAACCGGACTCTTTAAGGAAAATTCAGACATGCTCAGATGGTCTCAAAGGCTCATGGCTCTTACTCACACAGATTTGCATTGGTATGATCCATCTTATGACAAGGGAGTAATCATTAATAGTTGTGGCCAGTTTCCCAACGTACCTCTTCTTGGTATCTGAGGAGGATTTAACTATAATCCTATTCTTGCAAGGCATCAATTTGGGTTCTCTATGAAGGAAAAACCTAGCAGCGGGTTTCTTTTATCTTAACAAAGAAGCTAGTGCAGATTCAAAGGACAAGGCTATGCATGCTTGGAACACAATTCACGGGCAGAGCAAGAATCAGTTGGGGAGGATAAATTGTACAGCCTTTGAGCCTTTCAGTCAGTGGGTTCGATCTAGAGCTCGTGACCTCAAGATGCCTTATCTTCTTGAAAGACCTTCATAACTAATTATTGCATCATCGTCTACCATTCATATTGAGCGCATGGAGGAGTATCAAGAAGTGTTAGCGAGGATGAAGCTAGAGAGAGATACTTGGGAAGGAAAGTATCATGCCATCAGTGCTGAGAAGATAGAGTTGACGAAGCAGCTGAGAGATAAAGATGACTTGATAGAGATCCTTGAGAGGCATGTTGTGGAGAGACATGAGGCGCAAGAGAATTTATTTTTCTCTAGCGTGCAGCCAATTCCTAGCGTTCATGAGTATTTAGAAATTCCTCCCTCGTCAGGTGCTTGGAAGGGGATCGTTGACAAGCTTGTGTTGGAGAACACACATTTGAAGAAGCAGAAGAGGAAGCATTAGCAGGGAGTGGGCCTTCTTTAGATGGGATTTCTTAGGACCCGTTAGACTTAGTTTTTTCCTCTTGTATTTTGGGTATCTTGAATTGTACTTCAAAGATGTAATATTCCTATTATCAATGAAATGAAGTTTTTCAGTTTTTTCCAAAATGTGTTATTCCTTTTAATGTTTGCAACTTACTTCTTGAGTTCCTTGAAACCATTAAAATTGCATTTGCATTGCATTCATGCACATGTCATCACATTTACATTTCTCTATCATAAGCTCATTCTGTTGTATCCTCTCCAGTTTCCACACTGAGTCCCTCACACCAGTAAAACACCAGAGCTCAAGCCCGACGAAGAATGGCTGAGCAAGAGCAAGAGATTGACAGAGTCATCGGTGAACTTGAAGACCTATGAGGGAACGTAGGACAAATAATGGAGATGTTGCAAGTGATTTGTGCAAAGATGGATACCCAACCCACAGTGGTTTCAGAAATTGCTAATCCAGTGGTTGATCCTTAGCCTGCATTGACTACTCCAGTAAATTAGACTCCTTTTGGTCTTCCTCTAGGTTTTGTGCCTCGACCTGCTACAGTTCCTACTACTCAAAAAGTTGTTCCATTGGTTTTCGAGACCCCTCATGTAATCCCTACCTTCGCACCAACTGGTGTGCATACTCAAGTGCAGCCTTACTTTGATGAGCAACAATAAGTGTATAATGTCCCCGATATGCCTGAAGAGGGGGATGAACGACATAAAAAGCTAAGCGAGAATGTTGAAACCCTTGAGAAGATATTGAAAGCTATGAAAGGTGACCAAATTTTTGGTGTTGCTGCAAGGGAAATGTGCCTTGTGTCTGGATTGGTTATCCCAACAAAATTCAAAACTCCAAACTTTAATTAGTGTGAAGGTGCTACTTGTCCCAAGAATCATCTCATCATGTACTATAGGAAGATGGCATCCCACGTGGACAATGATAAGCTCATGATCCACTGTTTCCAACATAGCTTAAAATGTGCCTATTCCAAGTGGTACTTGAGCTTGGATCAGACCCGTATTTGCTGTTTTTAAGACTTATCAGATGCTTTTATAAAACATTATAAATACAACATGGATTTGGCCCCTGACAGAAGGAAGTTGTTGAGCATGTTGCAAAAGGATTCCGAATCATTCAAAGAATATGCCCAGAGGTGGAGAGAAACAACATCTCAAGTTGAATCACCCTTGACTGAGAAAGAATTAGCTGACTGGTTTGTTGATACAGTACGACCAAAATTTTATGAAAGGATGGTAGGAAGTGTAACTGGTAGCTTCTCTGACCTAGTTTTTATGGGTATCAAAGTTGAACTTGGTTTGAAAAATGGCAAAATGATCAACGCAGCTGGGAGTTCCAACAATAACAACCACAATGCAAACAAGTTTTCTAGCAATTTTCACAAAAAGAAAGAAGGGGAAACAAATGCAGTGATGACTAGTCGAAGGAAAGATCAATCTTGGAATAAATAACAACAATAACGATGTTATGTTCAACAGTCAACTTACCCACTTCAATTCACTCAACAACCATATGTGGCAGCGATAACTTCTTTATTCAATCAACAAGTTCCTGTGTATCAACCTGTGCAGCCAACTCCTACTTACCAACCAATTCAAGCTGCACCAACATATCAATGAGCGTCCAACGCTCCAGCTTATCAACAACAAAGAACTCAAGCTCCACGTCAAAATGCTCTCGTTCAAAACAGAAGGCAGGGTGGCAGACCTCCTAGTGCCCCCATTCCAATGACTTACACAGAACTATACCCTTCATTATTGCAGAGAGGGTTGGTGACTCCAAGATCGTTGTGTCCACCACCTGATCCTCTTCCACCATACTACAATCCCAATGCGCACTGTCTGTTCCATGAAGGTGTGCCAGGGCATGATTTAGAAGATTGTTATGCTCTGAAAAACATTGTGAGAGAGCTGATTGAAAAGAAGATCCTCTCATTTGGAGATTCAGGACCAAATGTTAAAAACAACACATTGCTTGTTCACGGGGCTGTCAATGCCATTAATGAAGTGTCTGATGAAAATTTGATCCTAGATGTTACTGAAATCAAGACTCCTCTGTGAGCTTTCCATGCAAAGTTAGTAGAAGCAGGATTGGTCAAGGTTTGCCATGCAAAATGTGAAGAATGTGTTGTCTATCTTAAAGTATGTAAATTGGTCCAAAAGGACATCCAAAATTTGATTGATGAAGGTTTTTTGCAAGTGAGTAGCAATGTGAAAAAAGATGAAGTATCAGTAATTGATCCTATTTTTAATTTTCCAGAGTCAAATGACAAAATACCTGTTTTCAATTTGCCCGAGTCAAGTTCCAAGACACCAGTTTCAATTTACCAAAGCCAGTCTTCAATATTCTAGAACCTGTCATTGTTCAGCCAGCTAGTCATCAGAAGCCAGTGGTTATCCAAAGGCCTGGTCCGTTCCATTTTGAAAATACCAGAGCAGTACCATGGAAATATGGTGTGACTGTTATTGACAAAGAATATGAAAAAGTTAATAAAAAAGAAGGTTTGAAGATTGTTAATGCAGACATAACCAATATTGCAGGGGCAAGTAAAATGACTCGTAGCGGTCGCATCCACTCCCTAATTCAATGATGCCCAATCAAAAGAGACTGCTACCATAGTACCCAACAAAGACAAAGAAGTGATTCCAACTGATGAAGACGCTGAGTTTTTGAGAATCATAAGGAAGAGTGACTACAAGGTCATTGATCAGCTACATCAAACTCCGTCAAAGATATTTATCCTGTCTCTTCTAATGAGTTCTCCAGCTCACAAAAACGCCATGCAGATGTTACTAGCTCAAATTCATGTCACTCATGACATCACTGTTGGCCAATTTGATGGAATAATTGCCAATATCATAGCTTGTAATACTCTCAGATTCAGTAGAGAAGATTTACCAAGGGAAGGCCAGAACCATAACCGTGAGTTGCACGTATCTGTGAAATGTCAAGATGATGTTTTACCAAGAGTCCTTATGGACACTGGTTCCTCTCTTAATGTTTTACCCAAAAGGACATTTGCTAAGTTAGCTTTCCAAGGGGCAGAGATGAGGCCTATTGCTTTGATTGTTAAGGCATTTAATGGATCACGTAGGATAGTGATTGGGGAGGTGGAGCTGCCTATTTTGATTGGCTCGTGTGTGTTTGATATTACCTTTCAAGTCATGGACATCAATCCCGCATATAGCTGTTTTCTAGGAAGACCATGGATACACGTTGTTGGGGCAGTGACCTCTACTTTGCACCAAAAGATGAAGTTCGTTATTGACAATAAATTAGTGATTGTTTCTGGCAAGGAAGACCTTATGGTGAGTCAACTCTCTTCGTTCCGATATATTGAGGCTGATGAGGATGCTTTGGAAACTTCTTTCCAAGCTCTCGAAATAACCAATGTTGTCCTTATGGAAGTTGAAGAGCCTATGGGGAAGTTTATACCATCCTTTGCATCTTTGAATAGCACGAGGTCAACCATTGAAGAAGGTAGTCCGAAGGCTGGGGGGAGGTTATTGATGTCAAGGTAAAGCTGAACCGTTTTGGGTTAGGTTACAAACCAACCGCTAATGAAGGAGCATCAACATCAACCAAGGGTCGTCTGAAGAGTTTCCAAGAGGTATTCATCAGTTCAGGATTTCAAGTCAATGCAATTGATGAAGATTGTGAAGCTGAAGATATGAATAACTTGGTGTTTCAGTGTGAAGTTGCCTTGAACAATTGGGAGGCAATTGAGATCCCTCAGATCATTCCCATGTGAAAGTAATTTGCTGTTTCTCTGTTGTTTTCAAAAATCCATAGCTTTGCCCAAGGCTATTGGATTATTTTTTAGGACCACCTATGCACTTTCAAAATTATTATCAATGAAGACATTTTGTTAAATTCTCATTTGTTCATTTACTGTTTTATCGTTTTTACTTTTAAAGAAAATGGCAATCTTTTCAAAACTACAAAAAAATTCCTTTTGCATTTCTTTGTCCTTTTAATAAAATCAAATCATTCAAACATGGAGAATAATCAAAAACCCTGTTGAATCAAATGACTCTACTTCCACTCCTAACTTTGATTCACCCATCTACCAAGCTGAAGAGGAGGGTGAGGAAGATTGTGACATTCCTGATGAACTGATAAGAACGCTTGAGTATGAGTACACAGATCTCCAACCACATCAAGAGTAGGTAGAGACAATCAACCTTAGCACAGACGTGGAGAAGAAAGAAGTCAGGATTGGTACAACGCTTGGGGCAGACATCAGAGAAAGTTTGGTCAAGCTTCTACAAGAGTATGTGGATATGTTTGCATGGTCATATCAGAACATGCCAGGGTTAGACACAGATGTCGTTGTTCACAAATTGCCACTTCGACCAGATTGCCTGCCAGTAAAGCAGAAACTCTGAAGGATGAGACCAGACATGGCTCTGATGATTCGAGAGGAAGTCAAGAGGTAGTTTGATGCAGGTTTCTTTGCAGTTGCAAAGTATCCTCAGTGGGTAGCTAATATTGTGCTAGTACCTAAAAAGGATGGCAAGGTCAAAATGTGCGTAGATTACAGGGACTTAAACAAAGCTAGTTGTACCACCCCAAAATTTTCCCTCATATTTATATCATCAATGAGTGGCTTATGCTTCACATACATGTGCATTTAGGTCATAAACATCATACATGCATCATTGGCTTTCCCAAGGCATGGGATCAGGGGTCTATACCATTGGTATTCCTTAAGAGAGAAGAAGTAATTCAAAGAAAGAGAATGAGATATACTCAAGCATTCAAGCTACAAAGGCTTCTCATGCCTCAAGGCATCATATTTGGTTCACCATTTCATTAGGTGATTGAAATTTACAAGAAACTTGAAGAGGATCAACATCTCTTATCTTTTGGGGCCAAATTAGGGTTTTTCCCTAAAATCAGTTTATCTCTTATTCTTTGAGCAAGATCTGATTCCATGGCATTCTATAAGTTCTCAAGTATCTATGAGTGGAGTATGGACCATCAACTTCATTCAGAAGGGTTTCAATTGGCCAGATAATTGAGAATCAGCTGAATTGGGAAAAAGTCAATTGAGTAGTGAAAAAGTCAACTCCTAACTTTTTGAGGTCAACTTTGTGTTTGTCATGTCAAATGTGATCAATGGATGGAATTCGGTCAAGAAGTGTCAAAGGAATCATCAAAATCAAGCTTGTGTGGAAAGTTACCAAATTTGGCAAATTAGGGTTTTAGAAACTTTCCATTTTTTGAAAGTTCTTCATGCCATGCAGCCACTTTCAAGGCCATTTTTCTCCATGATCAAAGCTTCATTTCAATTTTTGTCAAACATCAAAGTTGTAGTGCTCATGACGAGCTTTCCAACCATATGTAATTCATCTCCATTGGATCATTTTTTTACCAAGTTATGATTGTTGAAAATTGGACATTTTCACACTTGCATGTTTCAACACTTAGACATTTTTCTGAGTGTTTAAGGGTCAGGTTTTATGCCCATGTTCAAGCTCACTTTTGAGTGGCTTCCAAGCCCCATTTGGAAATCATTTTCAAACCAAAATTGTAGAGTGATCTCCCACCTTTCCAACCATATAAAGAATGTCCCATTTGGATTCTTGGATCAAAAGTTATGATCATCCAAAATTTTGATCTCAAAGATGTGAAAACATGAAAACTCTTAGATTTTTCTAAGTCCAAAAACTCATATTTGTGACCATGATTTCAATGACAAATTTCATGATGTTCAAGACCTCTAATCCAAGTCCATTCAACATCAAAGTTTTCCTTTTCCATGAGAGCTTTCTAATGAGATCGAGATCATGCAATTTGGGCCATTATTCTTCAAGTTATGCCACCCTAAAGTCATCACCATGGAAGTTGTTTCTTCACTATCAAGTCGTCAGATTTTCAAACCAACAAAGGACATTATTGTTGCACTCATGCTGCCTTACCAATGCATGCCATCATGTCTTCACATTTGCCTTTTTAAACCATGCAAACCTTGCACACAAAAAACTTGTCAAGCTAGCCAGCCAATCTCACCACACATCAACATCCTTATCATCTTGTGCTCTATGATAACAACCATACACCCCAAACATTAGAGCAAATCCATTCCAACAACTTCACTCTCATTTTTTTCATTTTCATTAACCATGCTTTCTAACCTTGATTAATCACTAACCATCATCTAACCACATGTATAAATACTCTAACAATCTCTAACCATTTCAGTTACACACTGTTACAACGGATTGAGCCAAAGAGATCAAAACTCCATTTTGCACCCACCACTTCATCACTCGAATCACACTCAACATTGAAGATTTCTCCAAGCTTTCTTCACAATCATCATCACCAATCTTCCTTCTTGCTTCTGTTTGCAAGAGTTCTCAACTGGAACCACGATAACACCACATACCAGTTCATCAAATTCCATCATTAACTCTGAAATTGCAGTCAAGATTCTAAGAGTCTAAGCATTTATTTTGCTTCCCAGTGTAGATTACAAGTTAGTGCAAGAAGTTTTTGGGTTTCTTGGAGCTTGAAAGTCCATCTCCGGCCAGGTAAGAGTCTTGCAACTTTGAGCATCATTTAGCACGATTCATGTGGCTTAGGTTCATATAAATTAGGTGCATCTGAAGCCCTGTATTTGTAGGCATTGGTTGTGGTGGTTAGAATAGGTTGAAATGTGAGATCTTGAAATCTCAGATTTAAGTTGTCTTGTTCGAATGGCATGATAGAGTGGTTGTATGGATATTTTGAGCTTGGATATGGATCCAGCGTGAAAAACCAAGCAGGGTAGTGATCCCTTTTTTTAATTTCTGAAGTGTTTTATCATCACCCACGATGGTGATCCCACCGGAGAAGACGATCGGAGGTTATCTCCGACGTCTGTGCATCTGAACCCTAGTCAACGTGCGTGCTTGCATGTCCTGATGTGAACCGCGTGATTATTTTGATCCAACGCATAGTTGACCACATGCTCTTTTACTTTTTCTTTTCCTTTTATTTTTAGAAAATTAATTTAATTAATTAAATTCTGAATAAACGGGTTTTTTGCTTGAGGTGGAATTGACCCAGCACGTTGTGTTTTTCACAACCCCTTGTCTGGCCCATTTGCGATTGTGAACTAGGAATTACTCTGGCTACACCTCCTTGCTTCATTTGTGCATTTTAATTTCCTTTTCTTAACACACGTGCCATTTTGATTTTTAAAAATAGTTTCCTTCACATAAAAATTCCCAAATAATTCATAGGGGTTTCTTAGGACATTATTTAATTTTCAATATTTTTTAATTCCATTTTTGAATATTTTTATTATTTGTTTTGGAATTTTGTTTTGAATGTGTTCAAAGTGACATATCTTGCATATTATGGCTTGAAGGTAATTTTTTCCTAACTATTTTGGATCCTAATTTTTGTATACCTTTATTCAAATTATTATAGGACATATTGATGGTCACTTGGGATTTTTTCCATTATTTTTTGGTGCATTTTGAATGCCTTTTTATGGCTTGGCTTGAATGCTCTTGGCCTTGTAACTTGTGACATGTTTGCCATTGTTTGATCATCTGGTACACACAATCTTGGCCATATTTTTAGAGCATGTTGATCTTCTGACTTCATCATACCGTGGTTAAATTTTCATGATTTTTCAAGGGTTCTAACTATTTCTCATGAGTGGATCAATGCATGCCTAATGTTTGAATGAATGCTTAGAATTAGGGTTGAGTTGATGCTTGTGTGTGACTCTTTTTTAGAACAATGTTCTTGACATGTTTTAGCACATTCATAAGGACATTTTATGCTTCATTTTGATGCTTTGATATTGATTTTTGACCATGATCTATGTGCCTACCATGAACCCTAAATGCATACCCAATTCTTGTGTAATGCTAACCTAAGTGGTTGGATTTTGATGATGCATTTATGCAACCCTTTTGGGATTTTTGAGAATTGATTTACACTTGATCTAGAATGAGGTAAAGACTTTCCATACTATCTTATAGGTCATTTTGTATGCCTCTAATTGGTGTTATACTTGCATGAATTTGAACATGATTGTGCATCAACTTTGACAACTTTTGCTTGAGACATTTGAATGCAATCTTTGCTCAATGCTTGTGAGACTTAAACATGAAATATTATAGGTCATTTTCTACTGACTTGTATGCTTATACACTTTCTTGACATGACCTTTACATTCCTTTACTTGATTGACAATTCACATGCCCTTAGAAGAAGATTAGGGTTGATTTTGGTCCTTATTTGTTCCAACTTTTGAGAATGTGTTGACATGAGACTTTTGTGACAACTTGAGGTTACCTTTAAGCCTTGAACACATGAATTAGCTTCTGACTTAAGTTATTCAAATGTCAACTTCATGCTTACTTGTTCATTGTATGTTCATAAGTGAATAATGCTTCATAAGTGTGACATCTTTGTGTAGAATTTCCTAATCTTTTAAACATGAATTGGTGTGGATTTAATGATCATTCCTTGACATTCCAAACCTTACTTTGCATTGATTATAACATGTAATGCTACTGTCCAATGTGGTTCCTTCCTTCAAGTTTACACGTTTGAGCTTTTAAAGTGTATCTTACATGAACATTGTGATGACATTTGTTTAAGTGGAGACATGGTACATGATTTGAATCTTTTTGAGCTTTCTTTGGACATTAACATGAGTGTAATATAGTAGGACATAGCTACTGACCTAGGTAGGTTCTCATCACTTTAGGACTCATTTCCCTTTGCTAAGTGATTGACATTACTTCTAGTGTAGTCTTAGGGCATTTGCATGAGCATAAGTGCGTTGTTTTGCATATTTCTTTCAACTATCCAATAGTTGAGCTTGGTTTGAATTTGGGAAGTACTTGTATTACTTTACATTGTTGTCCACACTTATGTGAATTTTCTTTCATCTCATTTCTTCTTTACTTCTTTGAATTGTGATTGAATCATCTAATGTTTATTTATGTATGATCACATGTTCTCTTAAGGTTCCTAGCTTGAATCAAATTTTGGATTAAGTTCAAAGTAGGAAAGAAATTAGGTTACCAATCCAAGCATGCTAACATAGGTAGAGATTCCCTTTCCTTATCCTAACTATAGGATCAATCATTGCATGACAACTTCTAGGATGGAGATCCCCTTATATTTTTCTTCTAACCACTTGAGTCTCTCTTCTCTCTTTAAAAGAAAAGCAAAAACACTTAACAAATATTGTATGTGGAGTGCGCCATGAACCTTAAGCACATGGGAAATAATTAGTGAAGGTCTCCTTTACTCTTGTAGAATGTTTTGCAAACGTTCCGTTGGGGGCGACCTAGCAAAGTATTTGCTCATATGTCATAGTCTTTAGCACGATACATATCGCAAACAAAACAAATCAAAACACCTCTTCTAAAAGACAAAAACAAACCAATCGTCTTCCTTCTGGGTTTTTTTATCATCTCAGTCCTTCTAACCATAAGGGCACGCTATTTCCGTTCTACCGCAAGTAAGTAAACGCGTAAGTCTCCATGCAACGAGCGGCAACACCTAAACTCCTAGAACGCGAACGTTAGCGTCGTCCACCTAAAAAACACCAAATACACAAAAGACCACCCGTAATAGGTCAAACTACGACTGCTCTGATTTCCTCTCTCTCGTCCGATTGAGGATACGTAGGCACAAGGCGACGATGTTTTGGCGAGCAACCTTCCCCCCGTTCACCCGTAGTTCTTCGAACTACGTTGACTCTAACTTTCCCACTCCCGAGGGAATACGTAGGCCTAGGATGTCGATGTCCTGTCGAGTCACCTTTTTCCTTTTCCCCCTTTTCTTTGTTTCTCAGTCTATTCCTTTCCAATTAGCAGTGGAGCTTCTGATATCTACACCTTTTGATCAGAACAACAAGCGTGGATCCCATCGAGTATGATGGACGCGAGGGGGTGCTAATACCTTCCTCTCGCGTAACCGACTCCGGAACCCATACTATGGTTGCGATGACCATGTTTTTACCTTTCTCTAGGTTTTCTTCGATCGTTTCCTTTCCTTGCGTCAGGATAAATAACGTTCGGTGGAGACTCTTCTATTTTTTTTGCCAGTTGATTTTTCGCAGTTGCGACACTAGTCAAAAGGACGACTTCCCTCTACCACATATTGATACGTTGGTGGACAACGCTGCTCATTTTGCTGTTTTATCTTTCATGGATGGTTTTTCAGGCTACAACTAGATCAAGCTAAGGTCATGCCTCCTTGGGGAACATATTTCCCCTTGGGGAATATATTGCTATAAGGAACATGTTCATTACCCCTTAAGGAACATATTGCTATAAGGTCGTGCCTTTCGGTCTAAAGAACGTAGGGGCAACCTACCAAAGGGTGATGGTCACCCTCTTTCATGATATGATGCATAAGGAGATTAAGGTTTACGTTGATGATATGATTGCAAAATCTCAGAGTGAAGAAGACCACATGGACCATTTGTTGAAGTTGTTCGGGCGACTCAGAAAACTCTAGTGGCGGTTGAATCCTGCTAAGTGCAAGTTTGGTGTTTGATCTGGAAAGTTACTTGGGTTTATCGTTAGTCAACGAGGAATTGAAGTAGATCACGACAAGGTCAGAGCAATCCAATTGATGCCAGCCCCACAAACTAAAAAGAAAGTTAGAGGTTTTCTTTGACGATTGAATTACATTTCCAGATTTATCTCCAACATGACCGCTACATGTGAACCTATCTTCAAGCTACTTCACAGGGATCAAATCATTATTTGGAATTCTGATTGTCAACAAGCTTTTGAGAAGATTAAATGTTATCTGCAAGAACCTCCCATCTTGATTCCACTTGTTCCAAGGAAGCCTCTCTTCATGTATTTGATTGTACTCAAAGGATCTATGGGTTGCATATTGGGCCAACATGACGAAACCGGACGAAAATAACATACCATTTATTACTTGAGCAAGAAGTTCACTGATTGTGAAAGTAGATAGTCACTTTTGGAGAAGACTTATTGCGCTCTAGCATGGTTGCTAAACGTCTTAGGCAGTACATGATTTGTCACACTACTTTGTTGATCTCTTAAATGGATCCAATAAAGTACATCTTTGAGAAACCTGCTCTAACTGGAAGACTTTCCCATCGGCACATGTTGTTATCTAAATACGACATCTAGTATGTAACCCAGAAGTCCATCAAAGGAATTGTTTTGTCCGACTACCTTGCAGATCAACCTGTTGAAGACTACGAACCTTTGAAGTTTGATTTCCCTGACGAAGACATCATGTTGGTAAAAGATTTTGAGATCCCAGGCCCTGATGAAGGTCCTGAGCCACGTTCCCATTGGAAGCTGATGTTTGATGGTTCTTCCAATTACAGTGGGCATGGTATAAGAGTTGTTTTGATGAATCCCTATGGTGGCTATACACCTTTCACGGCAAGGCTATGTTTTGAATGTACCAACAACATTGCAGAATATGAAGCGTGTATCCTGGGCATTGAAGCTACAATTGATCTTTGAATCAAGTTCCTTGAAGTATGTGGAGACTCGGCCTTGGTAATCTACTAAGTCAAAGGTGAATGGGAAACCCGTGATGAAAAGTTGATCCCATATCGTGCTTACGTCGTGGAGTTAATAAAGTAATTTGATGAAGTCACTTTCTGTTATGTCCCAAGAACAGAAAATTATATAGCTGATGCTCTGGCTATGCTAGCCTCCATGTGGAAAGTCAGATTCCTTACTGAAGCACCGCTTATTCAGATTGAACGACAGATTGAGCCATCCTATTGTCAATTGATTGAAGAGGAAACTAATGGGAAACCATGGTTCTACGACATCAAAAACTACTTGCAAAATCAAGAGTACCCAGCCAATGCAACAACCCTCGATAAGAAGACTCTGAGAAGATTGGCATCCAAAATTTTCCATAGTAATAACGTGCTAAACAATAGAAACCATGACATGGTTCTGCGTAGATGTGTGGATAGACACGAAGTAAACTTGTTGATCAAAGAAATTCACGAAGGATCGTTTGGAACCCATGCCAATGGGCATGCTATGGCTAAGAAAATCTTGAGAGCTGGATACTACTGGTTAACCATGGAGTCCGATTGTTTCCAATATGCAAGAAAATGCCACAAATGCCAAATTTGTGCTGACAAGGTGCACGTGCCTCCAATACTGTTGAATGTTCTATCATCACCTTGGCCTTTCTCTATGTGGGACATTGACATGATTGGGGCAATTGAGCCCAAAGCTTCCAACGGTCACTGTCTCATCCTGGTCGCAATTGACTACTTCACAAAATGGGTAGAAGTTGCCTCCTATACCAATGTGACAAAGCAAGAGGTCGTCCGCTTCCTCAAAAAAGAGATTATCTGTCGTTATGGGATCCCAAGCCGAATCATTATAGATAATGGGACAAACTTGAACAATAAAACCAGGAAAGAGTTGTGTGCGGGTTTCAAAATTGAGCAGCACAACTCTCCCCCTTACTGTCTAAAAATGAATGGAGCTGTTGAAGTCGCAAACAAAAATATTAAGAAAATCCTGCAAAAAAATGGTGAAAACTTACAAAGATTTGCATGAAATGTTACCATTTGCTTTGCACGGATACCGAACTTCAACAGGGGCAACGCCTTTCTCTTTGGTGTATGAGATTGATGTAGTCCTCCCGATTGAAGTAGAGATACCATCCATGAGGGTCTTAATGGAGACCAAACTGGATGAAGCAGAGTGGATCCAAGATAGATTTGATCAGCTGAACCTCATTGATGAGAAACGCATGACTGCAATGTGTCATGGTTAGTTGTACTAAAAGCGGATCAAGTGGGTGTTTGACAAGAAGGTTCGTCTCCGAGAATTCAGAGAAGGAGAGCGCGTACTCAAGAAAAACTCGCCAGTTCACAAAGACTTGCGCAGAAAGTGGAATCCCAATTATGAAGGCCCATTTGTTGTGAAGAAATCCTTCTCCGGAGGTTCACTAATTCTTACAACAATGGATGGTGAAGAGCTTGCGCACCCTGTAAATTCTGATGCAGTCAGAAAATACTATGCCTAAATAAAGCCCGCTATGTTGAAAACTTGAAAAGGCGACTTAGGAAACAATAGGTATCCTGGTGGATCAAAATATATGAAGGAGATTCAGGCAAAAGTTAGGGATAAGAATAAAAAAATAAGAGCTCACTAAGTTGAAACCCCGAAAGGGCGGCTTAGGCAAAAATGAGTGTCCTGGTGGATTGAAAACCCGAAAGCGCGATCCAAGAAAAAATCAGGGACAAAAGGAATTTCACTGCATTAGATGGTGTTTATAATTACAGAATGTTATACCCCAAATTTTACCCCTTAGATGTTATAACATCTTGCACTTGCATTAGGGTTCAATCATCTATGCACTGTTAACTAACCACAATATCTTGCTAGTTTGTTCTTTTATGTGAAAGCTAGGGTTTGCACAAGAAAGAGGACAAGATCAATAAGGCAAGTTCTCATTTGGTCTTGAAGACTAATCATGAGGTTCTCAAGTCATATTCTGTGATCCCATGTGTTTGGATCAAGAGAAATAAAAAAGAGACCATCAGATTAAGAGTTGTGGAATTAGGGTTTTAACCTGAAGAGTCACAAGGGACCTTGGTGTGATCAGTCAATGCCTTGATTGGTTCATCAACCAATTGAGCTCACATACATCCAAGAGATCTTATTCAACAAGAAATCAAGAGTGTTTGACTCCCATCACAAGTGCAATATGCCTCAAAGTTCATCTGGCCCCAGATTAGGGTTTTTATCAGGAAGAGTCAACCATGCCTTTGATGGTTGATCAAGGCATGATCCCAAGCCTTGGGACATGAGCCAACATGTTCATATATATCCTTGGAACCTATCATGGTGTTTGGAAAAGTTCAAAGTTGCAAATTCATTGAGGATCATACTGTGGAATTCATCTGACCTAATTTTCATCTGATAAAGTCAACCCTTTGACTTTTGATATCTTGACCCAAGATGAAGCATTCAAGCTATATTCCATCAAGGCATGCTTGATTCTTGAGTTAGAGCATGAGAAATCACCATTTGAAAGGTTTCTTACAAAAAGGGCAAGGTTTGGTTCTTAAATTTTTCTAAGTGTGGAAGAATTCACTCCTTGTGCAAACTTTGAAGAGTCATAACTTTCAAACCACACATCCAATTTTTGTGACTCAAAGCTCAAATTGAAGCTCTCATCATGAACTTCAAAATATATTAGAGGGTCCTTCTTCAAAAGAGGCTTGGTTTTTAAGTTAGGAGGCTTGGAAGTTCAAGGCAATTAAAGCCCTAAATTTCAGCCAACTTCATCTCCATTTTTCACCATGATCCCTTTGGATCTAGAACTTGGAGTGAACATGAACTTTGTAGAAGACATTTGGGGCTTTCCAAAAAGTACAAAAACTCCCAAATCCATTGAGTGAGCTAGGAGTTTCGAAGGATTGAATATTGAGGTTCATTTCTTGAAGTGCAAGATTCCAACATAAGCATAATGATGCATAACCACTCCTAATCACCAAATTTCTCACATTTCTGATGTTTAGAGGTAAGATTAGTGTGTTTGGGACCTCTGCCACGAAAATGTAAGTTGCCACATTAAAAATAATAGTTTTATACAAAGTTGATGCAAGTGGATTCATGAAAGAGAAGCTTTTCATAAAGGCATGGTCACTCCAATTTTCTTGCAGCCTAGGGCCTTGCTCCAATCCCATCAGCACACATCAATAGTTCAAAAACCTACTACTGATCAGTTGCTAGAGCTCTTGAAAGCTATTGACCCAGCCAGCTCACCTGCACGAAGGAAATTTGGAAAGGACAATTCTGGAATGTTGTAACATTTGCCCATGCTGCAAGCCTTCCAGCTTTCCCTATAAATAGAGCATTATTCCTCAGTGTAAGGACATCACAAAAAGCCATAAAGCAAACCCTAAACACTCTTGCATTCTCAGAATCAAGTGCTCTTGCAAATTTGCAAGAACTGTCCAAATCTTCATTCCACTCATACCAAACTCAAACAAACACCATGGACCATCTCTAAACCACATATAGACTCCATCCAATCCATTGGAAAGGATCTATACACCCCTAGCCGTATCTGCCATTTCAAAACTCCATTGTTGCAAGGAGCTTCGTGTTCTGGGTTCCAGTTACTTTCCAGCTGATTCAACCATCCAGGCATCTCCTCAAAGGTTTAATAAAGCTCTCAGGATATTTATTTCTCAACTGTAACCATTGCCAAGAAGCCTTGGACTTTCTCCAAGAGGTAAGGAACTTCTGACCTTCAAACTCTCATATCCATACGTTACTTCATTGCTTTTTGATTAGTAAGATGTAGTATATGTGCTGTTGAATGTTTCTGAATGATTGTTTGTTTGATTTAGTTAGAATGTTACATGTTGCAATGTGTTGAAACCTTTTGGTACCATGCTGTTGTTGGCTGATTTGTGAATCATGTTTTTAGTTTGAGGACGACATTTTGTTATATTTGAGATCCTCGTGAGAAGAGCTTCAGTTTTGATCTTTACTTTATTAAGTTTGGTTGAGAAATAAGGAAGTTAGAGGAGGAGGAAACTCTGGGTCTGAATTGACGAAGCTAGGGCACGAGCGAGGGAGAGAATGAAGGAGATGAAGTGAGTGGAATGCCCAGTCAGCGTGACATGGCGCTGAGTGGGGCTGAGCTGGCCGTTTGGCCTTGTTTTTTAATATAATGATTCAAAGGCATATATTGTTTGGATGTAACAGTCACCCCAGTGGTAGAAACCTTGCCTTGCCTTTCCATTTGCCTTGCCTGTCATGGGTTCAATCATGCTGATCAACCCTATTGTTCCTTTTTCTGATTTTTGCTTGCTTTGTTATTTTATTCATTGATTGCATTACTTATTCACAACACACACACAACTCAGTTGGTGAGTGTTTTTGGGGGCGAGATTCAGGACGTGGGTTCAAACCCAAGGGGAGACATTCCTTTTTATTTTTATTATCTTGTTTATTTATATTTATGGTTTGTACATCTTTTTGTTTTGTTCATAACTCTCTTGATTTTTATCATTTTGGATCCATTCTTTTTGCATTGCACTCATAAAAAACTCTATTTTTCATCTATGAAGAGAAAAATCCAAAAAGATATTTTTTTCATTGCCTTTGTATGCATTCAAATATGGTTGCATTTTTAGGGTTTTTTATGTGAAGTACCTTGATTCCCTTGATCTTTCACCATGAGGTCTTAGTTTGTTTTGATTAATTGAATCCCAATACATGTTGTTTGAATCTCATGAGATGTTGTAACATTGTATGACATTGATTCACCTTGATACCATGATGTTTAAATATGTTGTTTGCATGTAAATGTCTTTTAAGAAAATCTTGTCATGTCTTGAGTTTTGGTTGTCACCTTGCCTTTAAATATGTAGTTGTTTGATCAAACATGAAATGTATGTATGCCTTGAAACTTTGATGCCATGTATGGTTTTTTGTTAAGTGCTATCATGTTTAGATTGTAATCTTTGAATACATGAACCTTGTGATGTTGTCACCTCCTTCAAATGCATGTTTAAACCCCAATGCTCTTGTATGGTTGTTACCTGCTTAATTAGCATGTTCAACTTGCATTAATAATGTTGCTCTTGAGATACCTTAACATGTTTTGCATCTTTGAAATTGCATGTTACCTTTGATACATGTTGATTCTGTTTACATGATTGTTGTTACACATGTATGTCTATAACCTTTGGTTGTCACCTTCTTCTTGTTAACCCATGTTTTATACCATCAGAACTTAATTCATGTTTGCTTAGGTGTTGTAACATCTATGATATGTATATCCCCATGTGAAGATTTTGGTTGTTACCTTAAACTCTTTTGAAATAATCTTGACTTTGAGTGTTGTTACATTCATATTCTTGGCCTTGGTGATTACTATGCTTATATTTTCATCTTGCTTCAAAGATGTTTGTTATCTTGAACTTCTTTAAGTTATCCCCTTTAAGTGAGGCTTGCTCTTTAGCTCTGCTCCTTAACCCTCTTTGTTCCCCTCCTTCCAAAGGAAAGTCTCTCTATTGACTTTTAACTCATAGATAGCTCATTACCTCTTGGCCTCTTTAGAGTCGTCTCTTATCCTCATTAGGATCAATCCCTTGGCCTTATTAGATCCTCTTCTCCCTTTAACCTAGTTATATCATCATGGTTGCTCCCTTTCCTTGGCCTCATTAGAGCCACTTACCTTACAACGTAGGATCCACCTAGAGTTCTTTAACTCTATGTGAGCATCATCATAATGATGTTCCTTTCCCCCCATGGCCTTATTAGAGCCATTCACCCCTTAAAACTTAGAACTAGGATAGAGTTCCTAAACTCTATGTGATTCTCATCATCATGAGTACTCACTTACCCTTTTACAACTTAGACTTAGAGAGTTCTTTAACTCTACATGAGTATCATAATCATTTCCCTTAGAACTTTGGTCATAGTCAATAGTTCCTCACCCCTAGTTAGGTGAACTACGATTGCTCTGATTCTTTAGTCAGGATACGTAGGCACAAGATGCGACGTCTTGGCGAGCATACTTAGTGTACATACCATTAGGTCTTTACCTTTAGCACTTAGGTCTTTACCTTACCCTTAGCAGATTCCTTAGCAAACAAACATTAAATATAACACAAATACAAATAAGAGGTTCCTGTAGAGTACTACGGATACTTAGGGTGCTAATACCTTCCCTTAGTATAACCAACCCCCGATCTCTTAGCTGTGTCTTCACATAGCACAATTAGGGTTTTCCGCGATCTTTACCCTTTCCTTTGGATAAATCAAAGCTCGGTGGTGAATTTCAAAGTTTTGTGATTCAAGTTAATTAATAGCTTGATATCCGATTCTCACCGCAACACAGAGGAATCAAAGTAAAGGTTCAATCCAACCGCTCTCGTCAGAAGCAAGGTTTTGGAAAGTCTTAGTTATTAGGGCTAGTAGTGTCATTGGATTCAATGTAACCTTTCCCTATTGCCATTTTCAAATTGCAATACTCCATGGAGCTCTGCCATTTGCAAGCTACCATTCTTAAATAAATACAGATTTTACCTAATCAATTCTTGTCATTTATGTTTTTTCTACTTTTCCTTGTTATGCAAGATGTCATTTATTTGTTAATAATGAATTTTGAAAGTGAAAAGTTTTGAATTGAAAACATTTTTGAAAACATAATGAAAGAACATAAATTTTCTTTGACATATGGAAGGATTAAAAGAAAATCTTTTGTCTCCCAAGAAGTCTCAGGATTGCAAAAGCACTTTTAGACCATTACAACAAAAATCCCCAGTGAAGCATAAACTGACACCACTCTTGGATCGATCCTTTGATCGCGTGTGACTATCAAGATTGAAGAAAATCCCCCCAGTGTCCATCATATGATACATATTTATTGGTGTTGAGGATATATTCCCCATGAGAGTCTCCGCAAACTCTTTGTCCCTCCGCAGAGTCGGCATTTGCATGTCATGATCATCCGCATCATGCCTAAACATGTGCATTTGGCATTAACCCAGGTCTTTGCTATTGGTTGTAGCCCTTTGACCCCAAGTCCAATTGTTACTGGCATCTTGTCAAAAATCTTTGGTTGTTACCAATCCCCTATCAAAGTCCAGTTGTTACCGCACTCTGCTTTTTAAAGTCCGGTTGTCACTGTCTTTCTTTTAAAGTCCAGTTGTTATTGACATTCAGTCTCCTTAAAGTCCAGTTGTTACTGGCACTGTTTGCAAGTCCAATTGTTATTGGCGTCTTCAAATCCAATTATCATTGGTACCTGAAGCTCAGTTGTTGCTGGCATTTTTCTTTTGTAATCCAATCGTCATTGGTGTCTGAGGTCTAGTTGTTAATAGTGTTCTTGTTTGAAAATCTAATTGTTATTGGTATTGGTAGTCTGGTTGTGACCAGTCCCTTCTTGAAGTCTAGTTGCTACTGGCACTGTTTGCAATTCTAGTTGTTATTGGCATTTTCAAATCCAATTGTTATTGGTATTGGTAATTTGGTTGTCACCAGTCCCTTCTTGAAGTCCAGTTGTTACTGGCTTGCTCGTTTGAAAATCTAATTGTTATTGGTATCTGATGTCTATGACCTTGGAAGTTCATTTGTTAATGACATCCCATTGTTATCCATTTATTATTGTCATTCAAAGTCCAATTTTTATTGGCACTCTTATCCAACTATTTTTGGTATTTGAAATTTGGTTATCACCAACATTCCCTTTGAAGTCCAGTAGTTACTGGCCCCGATCCGTTAGAAGCTGGTTGTCACCTTTGCTTGCGGTCTAAGTCCAATTATTTTGGCATATGCGGAAGAGTTTATTTACCCCGGTTTTCCTGATGTTTCCTGAATAACATGTTTGACTTCTTCATGTTAAGCAATTTCCAGTGGCTTGGATGTATTCTAGTCAGAAGACTCCAATGTTTGGTTTGATCTCTTGTTATAAGATCATTTATTTTGTTTGGTTTGATCTCTTATTATAAGATCATGTTATGTTTGGTTTGATCTCTTGTTAGAAGATCTTTCGTGTTTGGTTCGATTTCTTGTTAGAATATCTCTTTCTTTTCAATTGTATTTTAGAGTGTCACTAGGTCATGTTTGAACCTGTTGATCAGCCACTTTGGATATCCTCTAGTTTGTTTCTGTTTCCCTAGTGTATGTCATCCCCAGTGAGTTGTTAACCATTGTCGTCAACATTATCCTTTGCATTCATCATTCTCCACATATCACATTTATCATTCATCATAAATCACCATACTAGAGTTTATTGCATTTCACAGCATTGTCCCCACCATGTATAGAGAGAGTTCATTTGTCCATAGCATAGCATGCCATTGCATCTAGGGGCAAAATTTCTGGTTTTTTTTCTATATTTAAATAGCTTTCACCCTAATTTGATGAGGATTGTCATCACTCATGTCATCCAGTAAAGTTATTTAAATAGGGGCAGCTATCATACCCCAAATTTTACCCATAGATTCCATCATCATTTGCATAGCATCCAACACATTTCAGGTGTGTCATTCATGCATAGCCAACCCTCAAATTATCAAAATGTTGTCTTGCTTTGCTTTGTTTGTGAATTAGGGTTTGCATCAAGGATATTATTGGTTGATCAGTCAAAATCTTGGATTGATCATCAATATATTAAGTTCTCATGATCAAGAGTTTCCATACATCAATAATCAAGTGTATTATGGCCTCATTACAAGTTACTGAAGTTTTAAATTCATCTGGTCCACAAATTAGGGTTTTTGAGCCAAAGTCAACTGGACCTTTGACTTTTGATCAAGACATGATCTCATGCCTCGTTGCATGATTCAAGATACTCAAATACACCTTTGGAGTCAATCCATGGTGTTCTAATAGATCAAGGGTTCGATTTCATTGAAGCAGCACTTTGGATTTCATCTGATACAAAAGTCAACCACTAATCAAAGTCAACTTTGACTTTTGACTTTTTGGTCAAACATGGACTTCTCAAGTCAAATATCATGAAAACATGTGATTTGGATCATGATCAATCAAGAAAATCAAGGAAAACATCAAAGAATCAAGATTTGTGAAAATTAGGGTTTCATGATTTTTTCTAAGTTATGAAATTCAATGATTTTTACTCAACTTGCCAAGCTCATAACTTCCTCATCAAGTAACCATTTTCTTTGTTCCAAAGACCAAATTGAAGAGCTTGTTCCATTCTACAACTTTGTCCTAGAGGATTATTTCCCAAAAAATGCATATATTAAGAGATATGAGGCCATGAAGTGGGAGGTTCAATACTTTTGGAACCAAAACACTTAGAAAATTCTTCATGCAATCCTGACCCTTAAAAGTAGCCAACTTTGAGGCCATTTTTCACCACGATCCCAATTGATTCAAGAAAAACTCAAAACATGAAAGTTGTAGAGGATGTTTCAAGCTTTCCAAAGAGTCTAAGAACAAAAAGTTATCATGCATGAGCTATGAGTTTCGAAGAGATGAAGTTGGCACTTCAAACTTAAATTATATGTCATTTTCATGACATGTTCTTGATCAAATCTTGAGCCAAACCTACTCAATCTCGTTTTTCAGTCATTCTTGCTTCTAAATCTCAATAAAATATGAGCTTTACACAGGTTAATAATGCATTATCCAAGTGGTTAAGGCATTGTTAAAAGAATTATTCCATTTAGGGCATAAAGATCACACTTCCATTTTGATAAAGAGGCTTTAATCATAAATCAACTTGTATGGAGCTTTGCAATTATTTCCTCTGCCAACACTCCATTTCAGAAATCAGAAAGCAACACCTCAAAAGTGCTCAACCATCCTAGAGGCATGTACTATTCATTGGAACCACAAAGATCAATGGAACTACCACTTGAAATCCAACCAAACCATTTTGCACCAAATTTCCATTCTGCATAACCTCAGTCCTCCAACTTTTTCCCTATAAATAGAGACTCATTCTCAGTCCAAAACACACAACAAACACACAAAGAAACACCGAGACACATCCCTCACATCTGAATTTGCATCAAAACCTTATATGTGCCAAAAACCTTCACTTTGCACAAACCTGTCCAAAACTTTTTCCACTCACGAAATCATCAAACCACCCGTCCACACACACCATAAAACACCTAAAAAAGGTGTTCCAACCATCATCTTCATAAAAAATCCTCAAGATTAGAAAGTCAATTCCCAACACTCATTTTGTTGACTTTCTGCATAAAACACCTTAACTCTCCATTCTGACCAGTTTCAATCCATTCAAGCCTTCAAACACCTTCCATAAACATCCCACAAACTGTCAATAACATCATCTTGCAACTGTAACTTCATTTCCATCAAGATCAAATTCCCATTTTTCACTTTGGTAAGAGGATTCGTGCAAAGAATTTGTAGTTGTTCCAAAGTAATTCAAGCATTCCAAAAGCATCTTGGAGGTTCATAGAAGCTTCTTGGATCAAGAGACAACTTTTGTAACCAGTAGAGGAAGTCATTGGACCTTGCTCCAATAGGTAAGTGCATCCTAACTTGGAACAATGTGATTCTGTCGTCATACTCATTCATGTGGATTATAAACTTATTTGCCATGATGTATAGGTCATTTGCCCCTTATCAATTGCTATGAATATGATTTGTGTGGAATTTCATTTTACATTTTAGTTCTAGGGTTCATTCGGATTCGTGCATGATTATTTCATGTATGATGAAAATAAATGCAATTGGTTATTACCATCTTGTTCATTATGAAATTTTAAACAAGTTTCATGTTTACATCATTTCTTAATATTGAGAAATGAGAGAGATTGATTTTCCAAAATTTGAAAACGTGTTGGAGGTTGAAGATGATGGCCATGGAGCCATAGTTCAGTTAAAAAGCATGTTTTAATATTTATTGTTTGGTTTCCATGTTGTTAATGACTTAGGCATTGCGCCACAGTGGCTGAGGAGTGTGTTTGTAAGGCTTGCATGTTCAAGGTGTGGGGTTCGAATCCCCCTCGCCCCAGACCTTTTATGCTATTTTTATTTTTCTGGGTTTCAACTTGTTTTCACATATATTTTACAATGCGTGTTATGTATTAAGCCCAACCAACTGGCCCAGTGGCTAGTCTTTTAAGCTGGGAATCAGAGGGCGTGGGTTCAACCCATGTGTGAATCATTTCCCTTATTTTTTAACACTAGGAATCAAAGGCATTTTTTAAATGGTTTTAGGTCATTAAGTGATTCTTTTTGATTGATTCTTTGATTTTGCTTGATCATATTGATGTTTGTGAATGTCATGTATACTGTGTGAATCTTGTTTGATGTTGGTAACTTAATCCCTATGTTTTTGCCTAATTTTGATACACTTTAATGCAAGATTTTCATGTGTACATGTCTTGTTTCTTCATGTTTGATTATGAAACATTCCCTTTGAATTTAGCATGATACTTATGCCATATTTAACCTTTGATGCATGCTTGCTATGTGTTTGAATCACCTTTAATCATAAGTTCATGATTTTCCTTAACTTTGATACCATGACTTTGTTTGGTTCTTAAACTTCACGCTTATTATGTTTAAACCTTTTGAAATGCTTAGACTTGATTGTGATCACAATGAACCTTTGACATGAACCCTTGGTTGTTACCCTTATGTCTTGAACCATGTCTAACTTGTTTCATCATTAAGTGGTATCTTAAACTTGTCCATGATTGTTTGAAATCTTAAATTGTATTCATGATTAAGTGGTGTTAGTGTCAACCCTAAACCATGTCACAATCTTGACCTTAGCTCATCCATTTTTGATATTGTTATATCCATGTTGATTTCAACCTTTGTTTATACTTCATGTCCAAGCTCATATGTTGTTAATTATGTGTTTATATTCCATACTCACATGTTTTTGTCATGAACATGCTATTAGATATGCCATACTTGTGTTGTTACTTTGGTCTTGTTAGAACCATGTCTCATGTATACTTTGAATATGCATCATCCATGTTTATTACCTTGGTTGTTACCATGTTTATTTATGACTTTATTAAGTCTTGTCTTGGATGTGGTCACATTTACCTTCATGTGTTGGTTGTTACCATGTTCATTTTACTTTGTTATATCCCATTTCATCTCATGTGATCCTTTGATTAACATCATGCTTGAATGTCATATTTGCCATGATTTGTGTGTTTTTGTTTGATGTCATGTTTGAACATCATCTTTGTCACCTTTTGTTCACCTTGTTTGATGTCATGTTTGAACATCATCTTTATCACTCTTTATCCATTTTGATTGATGTCATGTTTGAATGTTATCATTTGTCATGTTTACTTTGATATCATGTTTGAATATCATTCTTGTTCATATCATCCATTATTACCCATATACTTATGTTTATTTTGACTTTGTCAAGTCACCCCTAGTGATGTTAGCTTGTTAGCTTATTAGCTCTCTCTCTCTCTCTCTCTCTCTCTCTCTCTCTTCTCTTTTCTTTTGTTTCCTAATCCAAAGGAAAGACCTCTTTTGTTGACTTTATGTCATAGGTAGTATATCATTCCATCAACTACCCATTTTGTCTTTGTTAAGCCATTAACCTTTCAACATAGTCTTAGGTTAGAGTTTGTAAACTCTTTGACTTTGTTAAGTCTTGTAAGTGTTATTGTTATAAACACTTACTTTCCCCTTTGGGACCTTGACCACTATCAAGTGTTCTTCACCCATAGTTAGGTGAACTACAATTGCTCTGATTCGATCCTTGTTAGGATACGTAGGCATAAGACTGCAGAGCCTTTGCGAGAACACTAGCAATAAACCTCCTTAGGTTCCTTATCTCATAAAACCCCAAAATAGAACATTTCCAAACATTAGCAAGCAAATTACCATAACAAAAATACTTTCAAGAGGTTCCTGTAGGATACTATAGATACTTAGGGTGGTAATACCTTCCCTTAGTATAACCAACCTCCGAACCTTTAAATCTCTTTGCATTGTTGTTACATTGCACAATTAGGGTTTTATTCGATCTTTTCCCTTTCCTTTTGATAAATTAAAGTTCAGTGGTGAACATTCAATGTTTTGTGATTCAAGTTAATATAATAACTTGATATCTGATTCTCACCACGACACCTGGCCCTTTTCGTTTCACTTTTCTTTTTCATTTTTTTTTTCTAATTTTGTTTTAGCTTCATATTAAATAATGTTAATGTTGAGATTTTAATAAAAAAATTAAATTTAAGTTTTAGTAGAAAAATATTAGTTTTCTTATATCAAAAATATATATTAGTTATTTTATAGAAAAAATGGTCTAATTTTTTTTTATCGTATAATAATAGTAATATGAAATTAGGTTTTAGTTTGGGTTTTAGGCCCATTCTGCATTTTACTTAGTGAAACCCCTAACCATGTATACACCTCTTTCGATTATCTCTTTCTATTTTATTTTATTTTTAAATTAATAGTAGATAAATAGATTAGATTTTAATTAATTAGTTGATATTAATTTTAATTAATTATTCTACTAAACGCATTTGTTTGATTATTTATTTAGTCATTTTGCGATAGGCTTAGCCAGACGTTATCTATGTCCATTTCGTACATGTAAATAATCATATTCACTAACATTTCATTCGACTTCAAAATCAATTCCAACTTTCCATAAATTCAAAATCCTTTTCAAAATAAACCCATTTCATTTTCATAAATCAAACTCAAATTTTAAATATTTTTCCTAAATAAACACAAAAGAAGAGGACTGTTGGAATCTAGCATTTTAGCATAACCCTAGAACAATCGGTCTCGAGCCTTGTGCATTGGGATAAGCGTTCATTCTTTTCTTTTGTTTTTAAAATACTTAATAATTAACTTGGACAGATAAGGGCAGTTAGGATCTAGCATTCTGGCGTAACTCTTTAAACAATTGATCATTATCAAGCGTTCGTTGTCCATCAAACAATTTTCTTAATTAATCTTGAATGAAAAAGGGCTGTTGGGATCTAGCAACTTGGCATAACTCTTTGTACAGTTGATTCTCATCAAACGTTCGTCATTCACCTAAAATATATCCAACCAATCAAACTATTTTTCCTCGCCGTCGTGCGACCCTATAAACTTTTTAAAAAAAAACGAAAGACATTTTGTCTTAAGATGATGTAAATCAATGCTTCATCCACAACTGTTGAGTTGAGATAAGTGGCGTGAATGTGATTTGTAAATCCATTCAATGTGATGCAAACGTCCGCTCCTCGCCTGTTGTGGGTAAAACAATGTTTTCGTCGATTAATATAAGATAGCTTTCGCTAAAATCGACCAACAAACAAACTTTTTTTTACCCAGAACTATGTGTGCCTTGATTTCTCTTTTGAGATACATAGGAGTGGGGTTGTGAAATCTTGTCAGGCCTACTAGTAATAAAAAACACCTAAGTCCCCTTGCTCTTTAATAAAAATCCTAAAACATTTCTCTTCTCTTTTTTTCTATCCCAAATAAGCAGAAGATTAGAAACTAACATAAGCTAACATTCATTTGACCCTAACTAAATGGTTCCCGTTGAGTACAACAGACGTGAGGGGTGATAATACCTTCCCCTTGTGTAAACGACTCCCGAACCCTGATATTGGTTGCGATGACCATATCCTTATCTTTCTTTTAGGGGTTTCATTCGATATTTTCCCTTTCCCTCTATGGGAATAAATAAAGATCGGTGGTGACTCTGTTAAGTCCATCCTGCGAGCATGTGATTGCGCTTTGCGAGGTCATTCTCATTTTCGAGGTACGACAAATAGTAAAACAAATTTAACCAATTGTCTATTCTTCTTCTTCCTTCTTTTCTCCCATTTGTAAAATCTAATAGGTTTTCTTGTGCTTGTTCAAGAAACTCAAATATTTTTCGCATATTTTGTTTTGTTCTTGACAGCATCAATTCACTACAAACTGATGCGGTGAGCATGGAGAGAATATGTCGTCAACAAAGTATGAGACTGAGAAATTTACCGGTGTGAATGATTTCTATTTGTGGCGCTTGAAGATGCAAGCCCTTCTTGTTCAAGAGGATTTGTTAGAAGCGTTGAAAGGATCAGAGATGATGAAAGGTAGTTTGTTCCATTCTTTGTGTAGAGTTTGTTCCAAGGTGGATATTTGTGGTATTTTGGATCGAACTCTAGTGTTGACAAGGGTAGCTTGATATTTCGACAAGAGTTGTGCATGTTGTAGTCGAAGTCTGTTCAAGCATTCTGTCGAAATATATTAACTTGTAATTTAAGTTAGTATGTCGAATTGGGTCTTGCTTGTAAGCCCAATTGTTTAAGTTAGCATGTTTCATAAGTTAGCTTGGGTAATGGGCCTGTGTGTAAAAGCCCATTAGGTTAGTATGTTAGTTTTCTTATAAATAGCTTGCTAGTCTCTCATCTTTGTAGTGTGGTGAAAATCCTAATTAGGATGAGAGAGGTTAATTGTTGGTATTCACTTGTAATCTTTGAACCCATATTGAGTAAGTGAATAGTAAAACAGATTTAACAAATTCTCTATTCTTCTTCCTTCTTCTCTCCCTTTTGTAAAACCTAATAGGGTTTCTTGTGTTTGTTCAAGAAACTCAAATCTTTTTCTCATATTTTGATTTGTTCTTGACGACATCAATTCACAACAGTTTTCTTTTACAAGTTTTCATCATGGAACATCAAATTGGTATATTTTGTATAATGCATAAAACATCAATTTCATACAAATAGTAGAATAATTATACATCCCCATACACTAATTAGACACTATTACATTATCTCTATCAAGTAATTTTAACATAATACTTCAAGGGCATAAACATAACATTATAAACTAATGAGTAGTTAATTTTGTACGATTCTCCTAAGCATGCACTTATTACGCATATTGTACATTATTATAGTAAAAAACTAGCATTGAAAAGTACATAACCAATAAAAAAATTTATAAAAAGTTTTCAATCTCTCAATATCTAACTTCATATGCATTTTTTAGTTACTCTTCTTTTCTTGTTCCATGAATTCAACATGCATTGCAATAACTTGACTTTCATTTTTGACTTCTATAGCATTAACTTGCTCTTCATCCCAAATAAACATGATACATATTATTTCCATATACAAAAAAAATAACATGAAGTAATTACACATAACCATAATTTAGAACAAGAACACAATCCATATTTTGGGGGAAACAATTTCCGATACCTTTCAATATGGATATCTTCGAAAACAATTCTAACATTTTGTTAAATGGTAAAAATTAGATTGATTAGAAAATTATACGTATTGTTGATTTTGGGTAGTAAGAGAGAAGGAGAATAATTTACTTACTACATATTTATTAAATGTCCATAACAAGATCAACTATCTATCCATTACTAATAGGTTGCCCAAACTCCCTAAATTATCCTTTCCACTAAAAAAATAACACTACAAGAAGGACTTATCTGTAACTAGCTAATTCAACAAAAAGCTTCACTTCATTTCCCTAACAAGAAGCCACGTGTCACAACATTTTGGTCCCAATTAAAATAATATTCTTCCCTCCATTTCACATTTCTCTCTCTTTCTCTCACGATTCTTTCTTCTCCCTCTTTCCCCCCTCAAACCCTAACACTACCACCGCCACCCCCTTCTCTCCATCTCTTTTCACTCTTACTCTCTTTGCTGGTAACCATCGTTCTTCTCTCCTTCTGCTCATTCCTCTTTGTTTTTTCATCATTGCTTCAATCTTATTGTTGTAACACAATTATCTATTATTAATTTCATTAACAGGTACAAGATTTATCGTTGCCAAGTCTCTGGTATCTAAGAACTGGTTGTGAACTGCTACGAAGTGGATTTCGCCTTATTGTTCATGTAGTCTTCCTGATTGTTGTTTTGAATCATTGCCATTTTGTGCGCAGGTTGTACAAGTTGAGGTGCTGCGCATATTTTGTATTTATGGTTCCCTTTCATGCGCTGTACGGATAGTTGAAGGTTTTTTGGGTGTTCGCTGAAGTGGTAGCAGGGCGTATGACTTTCGCGTAGGTCTGTGTGATGCCCATATTGGCGGTGTGAATGCCTTAGCATTTGCTCATCCAAATAAGCAACTTTGATTAATAGCACCACTGATGTTTTGCCTCGAACTTCTTTATTTTCTGACTTTAGTCTTCATCCATTTATAGTTTTCCCTGCAGAAAACAAATTCAAAACAGTCTTACAAGCCAGCTGTTGCTCCGGTTGCGGCGGCGCCGGAATATTCGACTTAACTTGTGGCAACTATGGAACAGGAGGGAGTCTTGGCTCTAGCATCAAGTAGTAAATAAGGTACTTTTACCACACTAACTTTTTATTTTTGAAGAAAGAACTAGAAGGACAAGGTTTACCTACTGATGGAACCTGAAATGTTCTTTACCAACGTGTTCAGAAAGCAAGGAGAATAAATCAATCTCATGGTCGGCCGCTTTGGGTTCCTCCCATTGAAGAGGAGGAAGAAAAGGTTGATTTTTTTAATCTAATGTGCCCGTATTCTATATTCTTTTGTCAGCCATCTTGATCTTAAATATATAATACCTAAACTTAAATATGGTTAATGTTGCAGGTGGATGAAGAGTTGGATGCATTGATTTCACGCATAAAGCTGGAGGAAGGAAATACAGAGTATTGGAAACGCCACTTCTTAGGATAAGGCTTAACTGGTGTTCATGGAAATGCCATGATTGAAGGTACATCAAAGTCCACTGATGTTCAAGAATATATTGATGTTGTAGAGGATGATGCAAAAGAGGCCAAAGATGATGAAGCAGATGATGAGGAAGAGGAGGAAGTAGAACCGGCAGAAGAGGAAGAAGAGAAAGTAGAAACAGTATAGAACAAAGATTCAGAGAGGATAAAGGACAAGGAAGTTGAAGCTAGAACGCCCCTTCAAATGATTGGAATCCAGCTATTGAAAGATTCCGACCAACCCTCTGCCTCTTCTAAAAAGTCAAAAAGAACAACTCAGAATATGGTTGAGGTATGATAATTCCTTTGTGTCTTTTTTTCCTTTCCACATATTCTGGTTGATCGGGGAGGGTGACAAGCAGGATGATTTGTTTTTTGGACCTAGAGGGATCGTGCATGAGAGGCTGAGTCTGTTTTGGACCATGAGATTGAATTTAATGTTATACTCTTTTATTCTTTGTTGCAGTGTTACATTTTGAATACTTTGATGTTGTTTGAGAATCTAAAGTTGTTTCCTTGCAGGATGAAGCTTATGAAGATTGGTTTCCTTTGGACATATTTGAGGAATTTAAGGAAATGAGGAATCGTAGAGTGTTTGATGTATCATACATGTACTCCTTAGCAGATGCTTGGGGATGGACATGGGAGAGAGAACTAAAGAACAAGCCTCCTCATAGATGGTCACAAGAATGGAAAGTCGAGTTGGCAATTCAAGTTATGGAGAAGGCAAGTAACTAAACCTGGACATTTTTTTTTTATTTCAAGCTTCTGTATTTGAATTGGTTTGAAATGGTAAAATGCCATGGTTTCTAAATTCTAATAGGCATATCAGAATAGCCGCTTCTTCATGTAAACAAAATGAAACATACTGTTTATAACTCCCCTTTAGAGTAGATCCAAAATGGTGTAGAATGGTATTGAAATTTGACAGTCAAGTTATCTTGTATTCAGATCAGCAGCATTTAAATCAAACATTTAATTTCATACAGATTGCAAATATACTCAGTTCAATTGATACCACAATAAAATTTACACTCCTCAATTTTTATTAATATCTTGCAATAGTAGTGTCATTTGGCATCGATTAGTTCTACTTATGAGCCTTGTAGGTAGCTTTAATGGATAATCAAATAAATTGAAGAGCTTTATTTTATTCTTATGCATTTTTGTTCAACTATCGTCTTTCCTTTTCTCTTTCATCTTTTTCTGAGTTAATTTATTCAATAAATTCTGAAAGATCATAAAACTAAAGGAATTTATATATAAATAGATTGTGAGCGACCATTTATGTATTGGATAGTGGCTTATATAGGATATAAGAGGATATATCCATTACATTTGGTACTTCTTAAGACTTAATAGATGCAAAAAAATTGCAATTTTTACTTTTTTTAAACCTAATTTTGTTTAACTCTAGCCTTTTTGACTGAAAGAACACAAAATGATATGATTTAACGCTAGAAATAATTACGAAGCATAATTTAGCATTTCATTTACTCATTTACGCATTTTTATCGTAAACTGTCGCAAACAGGTTAGCATTTCATTTACTCATTTACGCGTTCTTATCAAGTATATAGTCATTTAAGTTCTTGAATGTGTGAGACGATGCCATTTTTACAACTTCTAACTTTTGTTTCTTATAAATGGAAGGCCTACACTGTTGAACTAGAGGATGAAGTTGCAAAACTTAATGAAGTAAATGAGGAATTACAAAGAAAACAGGTATGTTATGTTGTCATTTTGACGGAAAAACTCGTCAATAATTTGTTCGCTGACGCTGAGGTTTTGGCAGTCTCTAACCACATTTGATATGATACAAGCAGAGTTTATGGAAATGCAGAAAAGTAAGGAGGATCTGCTACAGATAAGTAAAATAAGATACTTTAGAAGAACACTTACATGTCCATGATAGATTATGTGAGTTAGTTGAAAGTTTGTAGAAATGAAAGCATTGTGATGTATATGTAGGAGATGACTTATGCATGTAAGGTGTGAAGTAATTACAGTTTAACAGTAAACATGGTGGTTGCTTTTATGTATATGTATCTTCATTTCCTTTAAAAGCATTGTTAGTAATTTAATGGAGAGAAAAAAATATGGTCATTTGTAGTATCTTTGCTAAATTATTACTAAATTTATTAATTTGGTGTATCATATTAAATTATTAACTTCAAAGTAAGCATATGTAAGTTTGTATATAATTAATAAAATATAGTTTTTTAATCAATTTATTTTAGTTATTTTCTTTGCATTTTCATTTTACTATTTATTTTAAAATAAACGTGCCCTTTATTTAGATGGATATTTTTGCATTTTTCTGTAACTTAACTTTATTAAAATAATTATTGACATCTACAATAGAATTATGAAATTTAAATACATTCCAACATTTTTAAGATGTTAAAACAATGTGCATAAGTTTAATAATTTGGTGTCATATAATTAATTATTAAATTTGTGTGCCAAAAATTATTACATTTTAACTGTAGTGCATGTTTCTTTCATTGTATCCCAATCTCAAGTACAAAATTATTTCTATCCCGTGTATTTGTAAAAAGTTTGTATATTCTAAAATGTTTATCCAAATCCTCACGGGTCACTACCATAACAATACATATTTGTTATTAAGTATTTCTTTTCAAATTTACATATCCATTTAAATATATTTTATATCATATTAGATAAATTTATTCCTGTGAATGCACATGTATGCTGAATCATCACTATACCCAAATAACTATTTTTGAGATGATTAGTCTTGATATTTTTAATTCAAACTTTATCAATTATTGTTAATACATGTAAAGATGTATTTAAAAAGAGCCACAAACATTTAAACTTTTTATCGAATGATTTAGGCTAGGAATCAACTTACCTGTGCGAACGCACGGGTCTTCTACTAGTTTATAAACAAAAATTATGATTAAATTATTCTTTTAATCACCATGTTAATAATCAACGTATATTACTTTGTTACTCTAGTGTTTAAAATGTGTCTTAAAAGAAACATATTTGATTTGTTAACTAACTAAAAAGATTTTTTACTCTTCTTAACAACAAATATCTATTTTCTCAATTGTTAGATATGAGTAATTAAATTTGGAATAACCTTCTATCTTCAACGAAAACTCGTATTGAATTATTATTATTATTATTATTATTATTATTATTATTATTATTATTATGTTATTTTCTAATCTAATATTAATTTTTTATGCTTTTTATTGACCAGTTTTACCTTTAATTTAATCTATAATTTTCCTTGTGATAGAGAGTGGAATTAGAAAATATCATGAATTAGATAATCTTGTCTTTTGCTCCCTAGACATAACGGTAAACTAGGGATGACAACGGGTCGGGTCGGGTGCGGGTTTCACACTATCCAAACCCGCACCCGAAATCACCACCCGCACCCGAATTTGAACCCGAACCCAAAGGCTATTCGGGTGGCAAAATAACACTCACGCCCATACCCGTTGGGTTCGGGCTTTTCAGCCGAACCCGAACCCGTAGCAAAAACACAAAAATACAAAAGCAACATTGAAATTTAAAACACAAAAATTTCATCAAGGTCTCTCAAAGAAATTAAGGAATTAAATTACAACTTTTCATCAAGTTTGGTAACATTACAATTAAAATTAAGGTCTTCAACATATTAACATTACAATTAAAATTAAAGTCTACATATATATATAGGGGCACTTATGTAATTTCATGTCTAAGCGGGTGTGGGTTTCACACTACCCAAACACGCACCCGAAATATCGGGTGGCACCCGAACCCGAACCCGAACCCAGTCAACTTGGGTTTTCACCCGTTAACTCGGGTTCGGGTGTGGGTGGGACCCGCGGGTGTGGGTCTGCCTGCCATCCCTACGGTAAACCCTTGAAGTTAATAAATTTCAGTTAACACTTTAGCTTAATCTTAAATTGTATTTCACTAATTTGTTAGGGATTAGTTTAAGGTTAAATGTTTAATTTCAAAGAGATAAGGATTAAACACTCTTGGAAATTGATAATAACATATAGTAATAAGCTCATTGATAATGGTACTCCTCGACTGACAAGAAGGTAACTTCTCAGGGTTCATTTGCTAGAGAAGGTGAAACGAGATGCTTCTCTGTTACGGGTTCGAAGGTGGGTCAAGGTAACAAGAGGTTTTGGAGAGAGATGGAGCTCAAAGTTTCAAATAAGGTATGAGATATTATTTATTCTTTGGGAATCTCAGGAGAAGAGAGAAGAGAATTCTACGAGGCTCAAATCCGCGAGATGGAGGCTAGGGATAAAAAAGGGAAGTGCAAGAGGGGGTCTAAAGAATAGTTTCGATCATGAATATTGTTTCTCTCAATATTATGGGGGAGGTTTGCCTGCTAAGAGGAGAAGAGTGGCTCACTTAATTTAGTCTGGGAGGTTTGACGTTTGTTTTCTGCAGGAAACCAAACTTAGAGGGTTGGGCGATCGTGAGGTTGCTTCTTTTTGGGGAAATACTGATGTTGAATGGACAGATATTGGAGCAGAAGGTGCTGTTGGTGGTATGCTTATTCTTTGGAGGAAGAATTTTCTCAACCTTTGCGGTAGCTTTAAAGGGAGAGGGTTTGTGGGAGTTAAAGTAGAGTGGAAGGGGCAGGATATCTTCTTGGTCAATGTTTATGCTCCGTGTTGCTCTCAACTTAAGAAGTTCCTATGGAGGGATCTGGTGGAAGTGAAAAGGAGTTTCTCAAGGGGTGAATGGGTTATAGGGGGTGATTTCAACTCTGTTTCTCGTAGAGGGGAGCGAGTAGGTTTGACAGGGAGTAGTAGAGTAGGAGAAATGGAAGAGTTTTGTGGGTTCATTGGAGATATTGACTGTGTCGATGTTCCTCTAATTGGCGGCTGTTTTACCTAGTTTAATAGGCCAGGCTCAACAATGAGCAGACTTGATAGGTTTCTCGTTTCAGAATGGCTTGTGGATAGTTGGAGGATTGTGGGGCAACATGTGGGCAGAAGGGAGATCTCAGACCATGCTCCTATTTGGTTAAAAGCTAGTGTTGAAGACTGGGGTCCCAAGCCATTCAAGTTCAATAATGGGTGGTTTGCTAACAAACACTTTTATCAGTTTGTGGCAGGTGTGTGGAACTCCCTGGACGTAACAGGGAGAGGAGATTTTATCCTTAAGGAGAAGTTAAGATTGTTGAAGATCAGGTTGAAGAATTGGAATAAAGAGGTGTATGGGTGGATTGTCTTAAAGATTGAGGGAGCTGTAAGTAATCTCCATAGTCTTGATATTGAGGCAGTCGTCCCGTTAGAGGAGCAACTGGAGTCCTTGGTATAGAGGAGGGGGGAGGCCTCAGGAGCTGTTTGGGAGAGCATAGTGTTAAAGGAAAGGTTTATCAGACAGAAATCCAGAGTTATTTGGCTTAAAGATGGAGATAGGAACTCTAAATTTTTTCATAGAGTGATGAAGGCTAGGTTCCGTAAAAACCACTTAGCCTTTGTTAGTACAGATGAAGGAATCAAGGAGGAAGTCTCAGAGATTAAAAGCGAGGTTTGTTGTTACTTCAAACAAAACTTTATGGAAAAGGAGTATGCTAGACCAATGCTAAGTGGGGTGCTCCTCAAAAGCCTTTCCCAAGGAGATAGCAGGTATTTGGTTAATGAATTCTCTATTGAAGAAATCAAAGATGCGGTGTGGAGTTGTAACGGAGAGAAGAGCCTGGGACCAGACGGTTTTACGTTTACCTTTTTCCAAAAATGTTGGGAAATTGTTAAAGTGGATATAGTGAGGTTTGTGACTGATTTCCATTCTAAGCCTTCTCTGATTAAGGTTGCTGTTGCTTCATTTCTCACTCTAGTCCCAAAGGTGAACAACCCTGCTACTCTAAAGGACTATAGGCCCATATGTTTTGTTAGTTCGTTGCGGAAGTTACTGTAAAAAATTCTTGCTAATCGTTTAAAGGTTGTCATTGGGAGTTTAGTGTCGAAGGAACAAACTGCGTTTGTTGCAGGAAGAAGCATGTTTGATGGAGTAGTTGTAGTAAATGAAATCCTTGATATTGGCAAGAGAAGAAAGAAACCTTGTTTCATTTTGAAAGCTGACTTTGAGAGAGCTTATGACTATGTAAGCTGGAATTTTCTGAGGTTTATTTTGAGCAAGATGAATTTTAGCAATAAGTGGTTGAGCTGGATGGAGGCTTTGGTCTTTGGAGGTACGATGTCTGTTCTAGTTAACGGAAGTGCGACAAATGAATTCCCTGTAAGTAAAGGGATTAGACAGGGTGACCCTTTGTCACCCTTTCTCTTCATTCTCGTTATGGAATGTCTCAATAGGTTAATGGTTAAAGCGGTGGAAGAATCCCTTTTCAAAGGTTTCAAAATCACGGAAGCTATTTCTTTTAGTCTGGTTTAGTTTGCAGACGACACGGTCTTTTTAGGGGAAGGTTGCTTGGACAACATCTGGTGTTTAAAATTGGTGCTTAGGGACTTCGAGTTAATTTCAAGGCTCAAGGTAAACTTCTTTAAAATTCGAATCTACGGTGTAAACCTTAGAGACGGATTCTTGGATGCAGCTGCAGAATTTCTGTCATGTGAGGTTTGTAATTTGCCTTTTAATTTTCTTGGGATTACAGTAGGAGGTAATCCTAGGAGGGTGAAGTCTTGGACTCATGTTGTAGATAAGCTGAGGAGCAGGTTATCTGTGTGGAAAGGCAAATGTCTTTCTATTGGGGGAAGAGTTGCTCTCATCAACTCTGTGTTGAATGCATTGCCCATTTTTTCGTTATCTTTTTACAAGGCTCTAGTTAGAATTATTAAGGAAATTGTAAGAATCCAATCCAATTTCTTGTGGGGAGGTTTGGATGGTAAGAGACATATCCATTGGGTGAGTTGGTCGAAAGTTTGCAAGCTTAAAAGTGAAGGGGGGGGGTTAGGTGTTAAGGATGTGACATCCTTCAATAAAGCCCTTCTGTTGAAGTGGAAGTGGAGTTTTTTAAGCGACAAGGTTGCCCTGTGGTACGACCTTCTGCAGCTCAGGTATGGTCAGAGAAATGGTACTTTATTGTCGTCTATTCTTCATTAGCAGTCATAAATGGTAGGAAAAGTGATTCGATGTGGTGGAGAGATGTTATGTCGGTTGGGGTAAGCAAAGACCAAGTTGGTGATAAGTTTTCTATGGCTGTTGGAGGTAGGCTGGGGAAAGGCAATCTCATTTCCTTCTGGTCGACTTGTTGGGTAGGTAACGAGGTGCTGAGGGATGCCTTCCCGCAGTTGTTCACCAGGAAAATTGAGAAGGAGGAGGTTGTAGCAGACTATGGGCAGTGGTCATATGATGTTTGGTTTTGGAAGGATTGGAGGGATAGTGAGTCGTCTTGTCCTGATTTGTATTGTGAAATAGAGAGGCTTAGAGGGTTGCTGAATGAAGTGAAGTGTAAACAGGGTCTGGATGATTCTTTCTCTGGAGTCTTGAACCTGATGGTGGTTTCTCGATGTCGTCTTGTTTTGCTTTGTTCGTTGAGGAAGATGACTCTCTTCTAGGCTTTGCTACTGAGTTAGAAGCATTGCACTTTTTGTGGAGAGCGTCGATTCTATCAAAGATCCAAGTTTTCGTGTGGAGATTGGTTTGGAACAGAGTTGCCACTATGGACCAGCTGTTGAAGCGTGGAATTGCTGCGCATGACAATGACTATTTGTGCGTTTTTTGCGGTTCTACAGGTGAATATTCTGAACACCTGCTTCTGAGTTGTCCTTCTGCAGGTGAAGTTTGGAAAGAAGTTGAGAAGTGGACCGGTACTGAGCTGAACATAGGAGTTGGATGCAGAGTTTTGTTTCTTCATTTTGGTAGGAGTTGTAGAAAGGTGATAGGGAATGGCATTGGGTTTGTATTATGGTCTTTTACAGTCTAGTGTATTTGGTGTAGCGGAAATAATTTCATCTTTAGGAATACTCTCTCTTGTGTTGAAGATGTAGTGTATGCAGTTAAGTTGCAAGTGTGGAGCTGGTTAGGTTCTCATTCTCTTTTAGTGAATCCTTGTTCCTTTTATGATTGGGACCACAATCCTCTTTGGTGTATGAAGTAGCTCTATGGCTGTGTAGTTGTTTGGGTTGAGTACCCCTTGTACTCCTTTAATTCCATTGTCTTTTAAAATAAAAATGTGAATAATTCCATTGTCTTTTAAAATAAAAATGTGAAACCCAAGCCAACCTTATCCCTAACATATTTTAATATCAAATTTTAAACACAAATACTTAGCTGATTTTCTCTTAGCCAACTCAAACAAACAAATGAAACATGATATTCAACTAGTTAAAAAAACTTACGATTCAATATTATTCACCATATTCGTGTTTGATACTCGACATCTCTTACCATTTTACTATAAGTTGCAACGATTCCTTACATTTGTTGAAATGACTATTAATATTACTAGATTTTAACACATATGACATTCAGACCCTTAATACCTTTGGTCGTTGTCACTGGTCAAAGTTGAACAAGTAATATGATTAACTATGCAAAATGATTCCAACAGTGTGCATAAATTACAAAAAGCATCTAATAAATAATTTATGTGCCTTTTATACAAGCATGTGATTAATGATAACACGCTCCCTTATTTACATAGTGTCTGATAATGATAATCAAACATTTTCTAGTGCATTTATCTAATTGTATCTGGATTAGGTGTTCATGAAGCTCAATATTTTATATCATGAACCTTCTTCTAAAGTTAACAAATTTATCTTTTGCAAAATTAACCAGAGGTAATTTTTTTCTTAAACAGATGTCATAGGGTGTTAATACATTTCCTATGCATAATCAACCCCCTAATATAAATTTGGTTGTAAAGATCATATTTTTATTCTTTCACGGTTTTATCAACATTTCCCTATAAAAACAAACTTTGATATAGAATTCATTGTTTTTAGAACAACCCTAAATTTTTTTACGCTGTAACGCTTATATATGTGGTTGATGGATAATTTCCAGATGATTAAGAGTGTGAATAGTGTATAAATTTACTTATAATGTTGGGATCTAGAATATGATTTATAAATGTTATATTTAGAACCATAAGTATAGACGTATGTTTAGGGTGGAAAACATAAGGTTTTTCCTAGTTATTTGAATTTTCCTTATATAGGAATGAACATGTAAGTGAGGTTAAGTGAGTGCCACTTAGAGATCTAAATATGTTAACTATTAGTAAAGTATGTTATAAATAGGAAACAACAATTTTTATCGTGTCTAATGGTTGAGACACTTAAAACACGGTTAAGATAATATATCATATTGTAATTTTTAATGGAATTAAGAATAAGTAAATGGTCATATAGTGGGTAGATTTATAGAAAGAGCAGATTTTATATGCGTAGTATATTGACAAGGCAAGAGACATAACTGTTAAGTGTGGGGGAAACATCATGTGTCTTTATGCATCATGATGTGCTTCTATGATGGTTATCAAATGATGTTTTGAAATAACCATATGATTTTCATTATATATGTAATATAAATAGGTATATATCTATATGATATCAGTAGATAAATGCATAAATGTGTCTATTTAAGAAATATTAATTTTAATATGTCATTATTTATTGATAAGTAATAAATACTTAAATATGATAATGTTAAGCTAAAGGAGTATGGGAAATAACACAAATGTGATTAGATGCAAATATGAGTATGCGGGTGTATCCAAAGATGAATATGTGTTTAAAACTAATATGTGAATACGTGCATGTTTCCTATATTATTTTCTATGTTTTACATGATTTTATGATTAATTGCACACGCTTCTTTGTTCTTCGCTATGCTTTACATCATTCTATTACTCACTAATTTGCTACTTGTGTTTGGCATTTGAAAAAATGAAATAAATATCAATTTTCCAATTAAAATTTTGTGCTCTTATATAGGCGATACTGGTTTCGAAACCATAAATAATATTTTGTAGAGTCTTGAACAAATTTACAATTTTGTAAAATTATTCCCAAAATACGAGTATGTGAATGTACCCAAAGATGAATATTTGAATATGTTAATGTTTTTCATATATTCTTTTCTATGCTTTACACGATTATATGATTAATTGCACAAGTTTTTTCTAGTCTTTGTTATACTAATATTTGAATACATGAACATCTTTTCTATATTCTTTTCTATGCTTTACGCGATTATATGATCAATTGCACGTGTTTTCTCTATTCTTTGTTATACTATTATGTGAAAACATGCACATGTTTTCAATATCTTTTCTACGCTTTACATGATTATATGATTAATTTCGCATGTTTTCTCTATTCTTTGCTATGATTTACATCATTCTATTATTCACGAATTTTCTACTTATGTTTGACATTTGTAAAATGAAATAGTATCAAGTTATCAATTAAAAATTTGTGCTCTTATAGAATATACTAGATTGGAAACCATCCATTATGTTTTAAAGAGTCTTGAACAGATTTACAATTTCATAAAAGTATTTACCATAAATAGCCATTTGTAGTTTATTAGTTTTGAAGGCATAAGTCAAGCATCTTTGAGTTTGTGAATGAGTTGATGCGAAGATGTTTAAATGATATATTTTGATTATTTTTATTCTAATATATTATAATTAAGGAATTTTATATAAATACTTGGTGAAAGTGTGAAATTTGGAGTCCAAATTTCTTTATTTCAAAAGAAATCGTCATACTCTATTTTTTAAACTCTATGAATATCTTTTAAAACTAGTTAGTTTTATCTTATATTCAGATTTGGAGTTTATGATGGCATAAAAACAAAGCTACATCCCATAACTAGTTAATTATATTTCTTTACTAGTGGATGATAGCACAACATTTCCTTAATTCATATAACTTCCACATTTGAGAACTATTCACTTTAATATATATTTTTGTTCGAAAAATAAATCTATCTATGGTGCTTAAAATTTATAAATAAATGTGTTGTAGTCTTCCACGTGTTATTTACACAATTAATTTTTGTTTTTCATTTAGGTCAATTTTGTGATGATGTCGTATGGTACTTCCTTCTCATTCTAACTCATTTTTATGATTGTGATGAACTTTATGTTGCACGGTCTGTATTTTATGTTTTTTATTGCATTTTGTTGTTTTATTTATTTGTTTAGCCTTTTGTATTAAGTTTTTATTATTATTGTGGATTTTTGTCGCATATAGATATGCGTTCAATAGTCATTGAAAATTTAATGGAAAATATTAATGGCTAAAAGTGTCATCCCCAATGTTCCTCATAACCACTTATGAATGTGAATTTAATGTGTTTTGTATATTGATCTCTATTATATGTATAATTTAATAGAAAAATATAGTGATCAAATTGTTGTTTAGAGATGGAAATGTGGTTTTTCATTTATTTGATTTTAGTCAAAGAAATTACTAATGAGGGAAAAATGCATTTGAGGAAGAAGTTATTGATTTTTCTACAATAGAGGAAAATTATAAAATAGGAAAATTTGGCAAATGTTTCTTCAAAAAGGAAAGGTATTTAGTAATTGTTGTTATAAACCACTTTTGAACGAAATTAACTATATTGGTTATCTATGTAGATGGTTTCAAGGAAGGTTAGGTGAAAATAGATGGAGTTAACTCTTAACATGTCTTTTTGAGCCAGGATTGTAGAGGTTAAATCTTAAAATGTTAATAAATTAAAGATTAAGATAATGTTTCATATAAAAGAGTCTTATTTTGGTTATGTTAAGCTTTCATAGACTTTTCAGGTTTACAGTAGTATGAAAGATCGAATTGATATATGTTTTGATCGCGATGTCAGAGCAATTGGTAAGTCTTTTAGTTTTCATAATGATCATACACTCTTAAAAACATCAGTCATCATTGTTTCAATGTTTATTATTCCTACATTTTCTTGCAAACAGTTTGAAAAGTTATTCTAAATTCTCAACATCCTCAAAGCACAAAATACAGGAGATGGAATATCTTTCTAAAACTGAGTTGATTACTCTACCTCCGATTGAGAAATTAATGTCGTTCTAAGAGGAGAAATTCTTCTTCATAACGTTCACCACGGATTTCCAATTAGCACAACGATGTGGATTTGCACCAACGGGTGAATCATTAAAGTTAAAGAGCATAATGTCAATGCTAGAAGAAAGGAAAGTTTATGCTCCCTCCAAAAACTAGTCATCAAGATGAATCCCATACAACTTCCTTTTGAAAAAAAAATGACTTTTAGGTATGAGTCAAGTTCAAAAGTTATTATAACCATCTTAAAACTTCATATATTTTTGCACGAGCCTTCACCCATTAGTATTGCTTCATCTTCATATTGTAATATGTGGTACTGTTGAGAATCGTTCACTACATACCCATTGAAGCAATTGAATGCCATCATTTACTAAACTTGTAAGACCTTCAAATGATATAATGAATAAGAAAGGACATAAAGGACATAATTGTCTCAAACCTTTGCTTATCATAAAATCTTCAGTAGGGTTGTCATTGACAAGAATGGACATAAAGCTTGAGAAGACACATGCACACATCCATTTGATCCATAACTCATGAAATCCCATTTGGATGAGTATATGTTCTAATATATGATCTGTGATATTGGAGAAGATTCTTTTAGGAGAGCCCATGTGTATGATATATTATGTAGTAAGGAGGAAGAGTTGTTATAACCAGTGTGCACAAATTTTACACGATTGTCAGCAATGTTAAGACTGTTTAATCTAAAGAGAAAAAACGGGTTGATGAATCAAAGTTTCATTGAATTTCTTGAATTGTTGAAAGATATGCTTCAAAAAGGTAACCCGTTATCGAACAGTAATAATGAGGCCAAGAAGATATTATGTCTAATAAATTTGAACTATATCAAAATATATGAATGTCGTAATGATTGAAAATTATACATAAAAACATTTGAAAAACTGAATCAGTTCCTAAAGTGTGGAGAATTGCTCTACATGTTAAAGGAAAGTGGTGATGATAATGATAATGGTGTAAGCAAAAAGGGGTCCTCCCACAGAGATGATCTGGTACCTACCAATAATTCCAATGTTCAACAGACAATTTGATAATGTAATTTACGTAAAATAGGGATGTTCGTGGTGCAGTTTGGATCGATTTTGAGGTAAAAACTCATTTGTTCCAAAGATAAATTTATTCGCGGTTCGATTCAGTTTTGTATGATTGTTCAAAAAAATTCGATCAGATCTGATCCAATTTCATATAGTTTAATTTGGATCAGTTTTTGGATATCCAAATTACAAATGATATTTTTTTTATTAAGATTATAAAAATGATAATAAATAATATATTCGATATAATATATAACATAAAGTATATTAAAAATTAATATTATAAAATAAGAATGATTGATTATGGTTGAAACAAATGAAATAATAAAAATAAATAAATTAAACTAAATTACTAAATAGTATTAGAAAATATGTATCATCTAATAATAAATTAACATAACATATCATATAAATAAATAAATAAATAAATATAAAAATATATACACACGGTTCGGTTAAGTTTGGATCGATTTTGAAAATTAATCTTAAATCTGATCTGAATCGAGCGATTTTTTACAAAATAACATCCAAACACATTTCATAATATTTGATTTTTTTGTGATTTTTAGTTTTTTTTTTACTAATTTGCGATTTTTATTTGGATCAGTTTGGATTTGAACATTAGATGGCATGCATACGAATGAAAATGTAATGGAAAAATTCTCCATATAAATGATTCTTTACAATAAAAGAAAATTGATTTGTTGTTTCTGAAGCTAGCGGGATTATACCTGAGTGAATCGCACACTCAAAGATACAACAGAGTCGCCACCGAACTTTATTTAGTCCCAAAGGACAGGGAAAATATCGATAAAACCCAAGGGGAAGAGAAATGGGTCAGGGGGCCGGTTATGCGAAAGGAAGGTACTAGCACCTTATGCATCTGTCGTACTCGACGAGAACCATTTCACTTGCTTCTAGGATTGGATGGGTTATCTATCTAAGAGATACTAGCTAAAGAAGGAAAAAGAAAAAGAAAAAAAGTGTCGCGGAGGATTAGGGCCCTCGTGCCTACGTACCCTCATAGTGCAATGAGGAAATCAGAGCTCCGTAGTTCATGGAACCGGGAAAAGAGAAGAAGAATGGAAGAAGGTGGCTCGCCAAGATCTCGCAATCTCGTGCCTACGTATCCTTATAGTGCAATGAGGAATTCAGAGCCTACGTAGTTAGGGGAACAAAGACAAAAGAAAGGAAGTGGTGTCAAAATCAAGAGCAACAGAAGATAGAGAAAAATCCGCTAGGGATTCAAAAGGACTCGTGTCAAAACCAAGAAAGAAGGGCAAAGGAAAAGCAGTAATTGTGCTGAGGATAAAGTGCAAGAATGGTGTTGAAACCAAGAAGATAAAGGAGCAAAATAAATAAAAAGGACTCTACTGGGGAAGTAGGAGAACAAAGTGACTATGCTCGGGACCAGAGGGTTAACGACCCTACCAAAGAAAAAAAGATTAAAACTCTGCGGGGAAACAAAGGGATTGGTGCCAACAGACAGGTTGTGATGAACCAAAAGAACAGAGTATTGAACCAAGAGAAGGTGTTTGACTCTGAAGGGGCTTTGTTATATTAACTGATAAACAGTGGTTATCCGAGGAAAGTAAAGATTGCAACCGTGTGGGGAGAGAGGTTTTAACAGCAAGACTGTGATTAACCAGAAGAACGAGTGTAGAACCAAGCGAAGGTTGTGACCCAAAGAACGGGTGTGGAACCAAGCAAAGGTTGTGACCCACTAGGGATGTTGGTATTGACTGAACAAGCAGTACTTAACCAACGAAAAGGGGTATTTGAACCAAAAGGAGGTTTCTAACTGCTGGGAATTCGGTGTTAACAGGAAGACTGTGATTAACCGAAAATGAGTGTTTAACTGAGAGAAGGTGATTAACTCAAAAGACGCTTAGTATGTTAACATATGGACTGTGGTTAACTGAGAAGAAAGTACAAATTGGTGTTTTAACTGACAGGCAGTGGTTAACCAATCAAAGGGAGAAGAACCAAATGAAGGTTGCGAACTTCGCAAGGGTTTCGGTGTTTAACAGAAAGACTGTGTTTAACCGAAGAAAACGATTGCGACTGCAAGGGGAAAAAGAGAATTGGTTTTAACAGTAGGACTGTGATCAACCAAACAAAGAATGATTACGACTCTCATAGGGAATTAGCAAAAGAAGTGACTAGCCACAAGAAAAGGTATTTGAAACTCTCTTGAAGGAAAAGAGAACAAAAGAAAGGTATTGAAACAAGAGCAAGAGATTGACTCTCTGAAGATTGCCAATGATCGTGAACCAAGGGAATGGTGATTAATCAAAAGACAGATTGAAAGAGGCAAGAGTAATCAAGGATCGACTCAACTGGGGATTGAGATACGCTACAGTCTAGAGATAGAGACGCTTAATCCAGGCACAGGGTCATTCGTCCCCTACCCGAAATAATCAGAATGAGTGTAGGAATTCTCCACTCTCATTCCTTCTCTAACACACAGAGTGTAATGCAGAAATTGAAACAGACAGCATAATAGCTAGAAGTTGTACAGTGCTCTAGTGCGTCGCGCGAAACTCTGACTCTGTGAGGAAGAAAGCTCTAAAGGAAGCCTAAAGAGAAGCGCCAAAGGGATGATCAAGTAATCGAAATGAAATTTCAATTAATTAATCAAAGGGCAAAAGATGCTAATAATTTTCCAAATGAAATGAAAAATTATTAAAGAAAAAGGGTGTATTATTGATTACACAAGATTAAGTTCACTCCCTTAAAAACAAACTTAATTCAAACATGGATGAAAGTGCAAAATAGTACCAAATGGCATTTAATATGCATCACAAATCATGTTACCATGTGAATAAAAGTGTGCAAGAATGATCATGTTCATACAATGCCAAGAATGTGCACAACTACACAATTGATAAAATCGAGCATCGGAAAATTTGCGAGCACGCTTCAAACAGAAGTTAAATGACTCATAAAACATCCATAAAAATCAATCATATCAAGCCATGGAAGTTGAATGAGGAAAGCATAGCAAACACACTTGAAAAAGGTAAAAAATTTGCCTCTGTTACAGTTTTAATCGGTTAACCATATATGGTTAACCGGTTAACCCCTTGAAATGTAAAAAAAAAAAACGTGAAAAAAGACTAGTTAACCGGTTAACCATATATGGTTAACCAGTTAACACTGGAGCAGTGGCTGAAATTTGATTTTTCAAAAGTACTTTTGGCCACTTATTGATTGTGCAATCACTCCTATGCTAGGGCAAACAATTATGCACGAAAATCAAGTCTAACAACAGAAAATAATGAGCAATGGAATCAATTAACTCATCAAGATCATGGATCTATTTATGGCATAATCAATTCACACACAAAAAGTACCGAAAATACATCGCAAATGATACGAAAATGTTCGAAACAATAAAATGAGTAAAGAAGGACCAACCTACAAGGCTGAGATGTGCCTTGGATGTTGTTGCAAATGAATCTTGATGAAGATAATCAAAGAAAACCAGAGGAATCTCCAATTGTAGCCGAATCGTATCGAAACCGAGCACACTGCGACAAAATCTCCAAAACACGAATTTACACCGTAGAATCTTGAAGCAATCACTTGAGATGAATCAAAAGCTAATAAAACTCCAGAAAATCAAGTAGAATAGTAAGATGATGAAGGATAAGCTCAAGAAATAATCACTTCCAAGGTGAAAGTAACTACTCTTCAATGGTGAAATTGAGCTATAGTGAGGTTTTTGCAGAAAAATTTAGAGAGAATGAGATAGAATTGAGAGTGAAGAGAGTGACGAATGGTTGAAAATGGTGGAGCCCCCTTGCAACAAAGTGAAGGTTTCTTTATATAGAGTGGAGGTTTGGAGTGAGATAGGTTTGGAACTTGGTTTGGAGCTAGCTAAGGGTGGTTTGGCATTTGGTTTGGAGTTAGTTACATCTAACTCACTGAGCTGGAAGTTAACTCAGTTAGTTATTTGTTAACTCGGTGGGAACATCCCAATGCAAGCTCCAAATCCAATGGTTCACATGTTTGGAAATAAAGGTGCATGGTGGTCTTGATTGGAAATAATACATTGTAGCAAATGCAAGTGGATTCTTGAAGTATCTAGATCATTCCACACAATGCTAGAATAAAATAGACCAAAAGAGAGTGGAGAGAGTTGTTGTTATGTGATGAAAATGCTTAATTTTTGCTGAAAAGCAGGTGTTAATCGATTAACCAAATAAGGTTAACCAATTAACAGTTGTTCAAAAGTTGAATTTGGCGCTGTAAAAGGGTGTTAACCGGTTAACCATATATGGTTAACTGGTTAACCAGTCAAAACTTGCCCAATTTTGCTTGAAAAAGGTGTTAAGGCCCTGGTTCCAATTTCCGACCTCTTGCTTTGATAAATAGGCATAGAAACCCTTGTTTTGTGCTTGTGTTGATGATGTGATGACTTTGCGAGGATGCGATTAATCGAGCATTGAAAACCTGACTATTCCTGCAACAAAATCATAGAGAAAAGATACGTGAATACGTATGCCAACGATGCGAATGCACATGCTTATGCAAAAGGCAAAAAAGGGAGGTCAAATTTTGGGTTACGACAGTTTCCAGATTTTGACCATAAGGAAAGAAACCTTAGGCTTGTACTTTCCAATGATGACATAAACTCGATTGGCAATTTGAGTGCTAACCATACTTCAATACTTGTTCTCCTCGTAGTTTTTAACCTATCTATGTGGTTGTGCATAAAGTGAAAATATATGATGTTATATACGATGATTTTGGGTCAAAGACAACTAGGAAGCAACATTTATTTTTATTTGAGTCCATTGATTGAATATTTAAGAGTCTTGTGGGAGGATGGCTTTGTGTTGATGATATGTATTTAGGTGAAAATTGAAGGTGCGTTCCATGTTGTTTTTCATAATCAAAGACTTTCATGCATACAATAATTTGTCTGGGTACAAAGTTAAGAGACATAACATGTTTCCTATATGTGAAGCTAATACATGTTATCACCAAATAATGAGTGGAAAAAAAGATTTCTTGCCTTGGGCATCAAAATTTTCTAAAACCCAATCATCCATATCATAGATTGCAGAAGGATGGAGAACATGGGTTTGATATCGCTCTTAAGCCATTAACAAGGGAGGAAATTTATCGACGATAATAAAACATTAATATTTTCTTCGGAAAGAACCAAAAAGAGCCTGTGGTGAAAAATATATGGAAAAAGAGATCGGTGTTTTTTTTTATCTTCTATATTGGTCTAGCCTTGATGTAAGACATTATCTTTATGTGATGCATGTGGAAAAAAATGTGTGTAATAGTTTGATTATGACACTTCTCAACATTCAGGGCAAGACAAAATATGGTAAGAATGTTCATCTAAATATGGTGGAGATGGGTATACAAAAAGAGTTATCCCTATAAGAAATAAGTAAAAGAACATATTTTTCCCAATGTCATACCCTGAATTTTTCCCCTCCTAAAAGTATTTTCATCTACATTGATTTACTTGCATCAACATATCATTCATATGTCATTCATATCATTACACAATGACCATTTCATTTGGTCATTGTGCATCATTAGCATGCTCATTAAGGTTACATTTCCATTTAAGAATTTTGGCTTTGCTTTGTAATAGTGATATTAGATGTTTGTTTGAATAGTTAGATCATTTGAAACTCATGCATACATTCATCTAAGTTTTCTTTTCAAATCAATGCAATTCACATAAACTACAAGTTTAGATTTTGAGCCTAAAAGTGGTGTTCTTTAAATGGTTTTCAAATTACATCAAAAGTGTGAAACAATTGCATTTCAATGATGTTTCCATCTTTGTACATGTGAAGTTTTTCTACACTTTTTTTAGAACCAAAACATAACATGCATTTTTATTTTTCAATAGTGATCAAAGAAAAAATTTCACAAAGTTATAACAATATTGACACTTCACATTACTTTATTATTTTTTTAGTACATGTTTATTTATGGTTACAAAGAGCATTGTTTAATGAAAAGTCCTAATAAATTCCTAAACCTAAGGGTTTCTAAGACATGGTCTTCAAGTTTACCAATGGCTCTTTCATTTCTCTTCATCACCAAATTTGTCATGCTCCACCCCAAAATTTCCATGCCATGCCAAACTTGTTTCATCCTTTGTTCCCTGGCCAAGATCACCACCATATCAAATTTCTTCAATCCATGATCCTTCTTCATGTCCAAGCAATCTTCTCATTCAAGAACCTAAAACCAAAAGAAAGAAAATTGCAATTAAAGCCAATATCAATCCATGTTCAAAATTCGTAACAAACACACAAAAACTTTTGATTTATGCAAGCAAGGTAAGGATAGTTTATTTTGCCCCAATCCACATCAGACTAAAACCAATACAAATTGCATTCAAAGCAAAAATTTTACCATAGTAAAAAATACAGCAAATGAAATTCAAATTTTGACCAAAAACCAATTTATTCTGCAATATAGTATAGTCAAATTTTGTACATTCGAAACATATTACCACAACCAAATTTGCACTCCTCTTCTCCATTCCCAATTCCATCAATACATAGCTCATCACTTAGTATAATTCCCTTAACCTTATCCTTATTAAACCTTCTACAATCCCCACTGTGAAGGCACATTGTTCACATCAAAAGAGAGGGAGATACTTTGCAAAACCCTAGCCACCAAACCCTAATCATCTTGAACAAATAAGAACACAACACATGACACAAAGAGAAAAAACCTTGCCACCATTTCATAAACATAGAAAACAAAGATCTATCCATCAAGTCATCCACACTGATACAGAAAACGAAAAAAAAATCTACTTCAATGAGCATAAAAATATCATTCAACGTAACAACTCAGTAGCAGCCAACAAAGAAAAAAAAGAGGTGATTTCAAAGCAGCAGAAGGAGAAGCAAAAATATGTGGGTGGACTTCACATTGGTATCATGTGATTGGTAAGCCTTTGAATCATCTCAATGTGATAACTTGTTCGTCCAACCTCATCCAATAAGTGCTATGTTTGCCTCTGAACCAATTTGTTATTTCATTTACCTTCCTGCTCATATGTTGTTTATCTTTTTGTTTGGTTGATGTTCATTTCAAGGTTTTGTGTGGATCATTTGCTATGGTAGAGTTTAGTTTTGTTTTGTGTCAGAATTGTAGGTTTAAAAATTTAGGGTTTTATCAAGGTTTGGTTTTCGATCTGAAAAATGAAAGGTTTCCTGTTAGATTTGTTGGCAGGAGTGTGTGGAGAAGGAAATTTGAGGGGGAGTTCTTGTTTGTTGTTTTTCGATTTGATGAGTTTGGGAGAAATTTAGAAAAATTAGGGTTTTGGTTTGAAGATTCTAGTTGAAGTTCAATCGAAATATGGGGGAGACGGTGGTTTTAGGGGTGGTGGACGGTGGAACTTGTGAATTGGGCAGTGTTTGTTCATGACTTGAGAGGAGAAGAAGAAGAGAGCAATGTGAGGGATTGAGTGAGGAGAGAGAAAAATTTAAAGAAAGTGAACTCCCTCTCTCTCTCTCTCTTGGAGCGTGTTTATACCCCCTCCATTCACCTTCAGATACATGCCAAGTGGCATTTCCCAGGCCACATTGATTTGTTGACTATCCAGTCAACTGAAGTATTCCATGTGGAAACTACCATGCTAGCCCTGTGGTCACGCGCATCTTGGCATTTAGATATGGGTTGACCAAAAATAAGACCCATCGATGCCCCCTAGTTGAGTCAAACTGTTGACTCCCAAGAGGGCTTCCCAACTTTAAGCCTTCGGCCATTTTGTTGTTGGCACCCCATCCTTATCCTTTTTAGGCTTGCAGACTTGTTGTGAGTCCATTTCCTTTTTAAGCTTTAGTTTTTTTTTTGCATATTTGATGTTGGTAGTAAAAAACATAATGTTTTATTTAATTAATTCATTAATTAATTTAAAAAAGGAGATTAGTTTCTATTAAAAAATGGTAAAAAAAATTATTTTGTTTATTTTCTCTTTTTTAATTAGATCTATTTATTTAATTAGATACTTAGGTTTTTTTTCTTTAATAAAAATATCAAAACAAATAAAAATATCCTAATGTCTAAAAAAATAAAAAAAAATGATAATAATGATTTCAACTTTAAAAATAGTAATGTTTTTTTATCTTTATGGTGAGATTTTATTTTCTTTTATCTGGTTTATTATTCCTTTATGTTTGTTTGTTTAATTTCCAACTTATATATTTATTATTTACTTTATTGAATTTTATCATATTCCCCAAATGTCAAGTGTATCCCCTATCCTTCGTTTGTATTTATTTAATTATCTTTATTGCTCTTATTTCCCATTAGCTAGAATAAATAACCAATTAAATAATAGACAAAAATAAAATCAACCTTTTTAAACAACAAAAAACAAAACTTAGTCAACATGAAGTTTCATTTTAAAAAATACTTGGTCAGCACTAAGTTTCCATTATTCCAAATCCATTTCACCATCGTCAATTTTTTAAATCATTTCTCATTCGCAAAACAAATAAAACGTTTTATTCAACGTCAAGCCATTTTCTAAATAAATTCAAAATGACTAATAAATAACTTTGAGCATTTCAATATTAAAAGAAAAAAGACTACCTGAGTGAAAGGTCCAGTCATAGTCCCAAGTGTTAGACCCAAGTTGTAAGAGCTTGCAAGTCATAAACACTTGTCTTTTTCGCTAAAATTTCAAATGCATCTCTCTTTCTTGATAAATTGGAAGAAAAAGACTACATAGGTGAAAGGTCTAGTCATAATCCTGAGTATTAGACCCAAGTTGTAAGAGCTTGCAAGTCATAAATCCCCGTCTTCCAACCCAAAAAGACATCCAACCAATCAAAATCTTTTCTCGTCGTCGCGCGATCTTCAAACCTTTTCACAAATGAAAGATATTCCATCTCGAGACAGTGCAAAACAATGTTTCATCCATAAATGTGTGAGTTGAGATAAGTGATGTTTTTTCATGAATGTTGATATGCAAAAATTCATTCAATGTGATGCAAACGCTTTCTCCTTAAACTGTTTTGGGTAAGCAATGTTTTTCCGTTGATTGAGACAAAATAAATTTCGCTAAAATCGACTAACAAACAAGCATTTTCTACCCAAAACTACGTAGTCTTGAGTTCTCTATCGCACTCGGAGATACGTAGGAGCGAGATTCAAAGTCTCACCAGGAACCCTAATAAAAAATAAACCTTTTAGTCCTATCTTCTTTTCCCTTTCAATAATTCAAGAAGCCTAACATTTTAAACCTAAAACTAACGCGTACAACTAGCCTAACGGTTCCCATTGAGTACAACGGACATGATGGGTGCTAATACATTCCCCTTGCATAATCGATTCCCGAACCCTAATTTGGTTGCGATGACCATAATCATTGTCATTCTTTAGGCTTTTTATCGATATTTTCCCTTTCCCTCTTTGGAAATAAATAAAGTTAGGCACCGACTCATTTTAGTCCATCCCACGAGCGTGAGATTGCCTTCGCGAGCGTCATATTCTCATTTTTCGAGGTGTGACAGATGGCGACTCTGCTGGGGACTCCTCCCTAAGTGAGCCAATCCTAGTTTGGTGTGTTGTGCGTTTATGTTTGTTTACTTCTATGGCTTTTCTTTATCTTATGCTTTTGTTATTTCTATATGGTTATATAATATGTTGCGTGGTTCCATTATGTTGTGGTATTGGATTGATGCTCTAATTGCAAACCTTGTGAGAAAGACTCTCTACCAGAGTCTAGAATGAAAACATGAGATTGGACGAGGTTGAGTAGTGTGGGTCTGCGAGATTAATTTCTCGTTAGGGTTGGTACGAGAACCACACCTAGAGTAGATCCTTTTGAGAGTGTTGTCACCCAGAAAGTAAGTTGTCGTAAGCTTCAATGTTTTCATTAGGGTTCATGAATCTAAGGACCTTTTGTAGAACCTTAACCCTTTGGCCAACTAGGATCGATGGTTGTGCAGTATGGGTTTACGAGATGTATTTCTCATTGGGTCAATATGAGAACCTCACCCATAATAGATTCCCTTGATGGAGTTAATGCCCGACAAGTAAATTACTATAAGCGGCAAAGATTCTTGTGGATCCGTGACTCTAAAAACCTTGTATAGAACCCAGAAGTCGATGGTTTAGTAGTATGGGTATGCGAGATGAATTTCTTGTTGAATTGATACGAGAATCTCACCCAGAATAGATTCCCTTGATGGAGTTAACGTCCGACAAGTAATTTGCTGTAAGAGGCAAACATTCTTGTGGATCCATGACTCTGGGAACCTTTGTAACCCTAGATCATACCCGGTGAGAATCCATTCTTTGAAAAGCAATCAGATTCATCCCATACCTTGGACATTTCAACCTATACCTAAAACAAAAATGCATCACGTTTATCCACATGCATTGCATATGCATAAGCAAAGCTCTTAGCTGTCTCACATTTATTTCAAGAATTTGAGATCTTTCCAAGCTTTTGAAAATGACTTCTAAAAGAATAAGCACTTTCTTATTCAAGTACAAGGAACCTAAGCTCGAAAGCTTGGAAGGTTTAATCTTTGATTTAACTGCAATAAAGCGTGGTTACTTTAGAAGAGACCATGGAGAGATTTTGAGCCTTCTGACTGAAAAGGTGGACTATGGGATTATCAACACTCTGGAACAATATTATGATCTGCCTCTACGATGTTTTACATTATCCAACTTCCAGCCAGCTCCTACCTTGAAAGAAGTTGAGAGAATCGTGGGCCAAAAATTGAAGGATTTCAATCGTTTTCTAAAGCATTATAAAGAAGTATATCCAAAAAGAATAACTTTAGCTCTAAGCATTGATGTCCAACATGTTCTAGCCAATTAGATCAAGAAGGGAGATTTCAAAGGGTTTACCAAGAATTTCTTGGAAAAATTAGCTCTAAAGTTCAAGAAAGCAGAAAATTGGAAAGTGTTCTATGTTGTTCTAGTTCTTTTGATCCATGGAATTGTACTATTCCCAATATATGTTAACTTAGTGGATCATGTGGTTGTGGAATTCTTTTTCTCAGGAAATCCTGTGCCTTTTCTCTTGGCTGATATTTATCATGCTCTCCATGCCGGCCATAAGAAGAAAGGTGGAACTGTGTTGTGCAATGTTCCTTTGCTTTACACTTGGTTCATGCAACACATGCCTGCGAAATGTACTTTTGTTTCAAATGAGCTTAAATGGCCTCAAAGACTAGCTTCTCTTTCTACAACCGCCATCAAGTGGTACATCAAAGATTGGGAGACCCCAAATATTATAGTTACCTGTGGGAAATTTCCTAATGTGCCGCTATTGGGAACTGCAGGGTGTATTAATTACAACCTTCTGCTGACTCTAAGGCAACATGGTTATCCCATAAATGCTCCTCCCGAAGCCAAAGCCTTACAGCCATCCATACTATATGACATTGAAGCAATCAATCCTGATGTGAGGAAAGTCTGAAAAGCTTGACAAAAGATCGTCAGAAATGGAAAAGATTTTGGGAAAAGGAACATCCTCGTTGGAGAACCCTACACTCAGTGGGTGAAGTTGAGAGTACAAGTAATCAATTTTCCATTCATCTTTGATGCCTCAGTTTTTTCTAAAATGCCTGAACCTGAATCAATATTACATGAAGATGTGGAAAAGGTCAATGCTAGAATCAAAGAGCTAAAATTAGAGAACTTTGAGTTACAGCTTAAACTTAATCGAACTACTCTAAAAATTGATGACCTGAAGTCTGATCGCCAAGAAAAAGACAAAGAGCTTAAAGCTAGCAATAAAAGAGCTAGAATGTTTGAAGACAAGAAAGATCGGCTTGACGATATCCTCCTTGGTACTAAATCTACGTCCAGGGCTAAAAAACAAGAGCTGAAATAAGCCAGATATATAATTAAAGAGCTGGAGAGTATGTTGAATAAGGCTCTTGAGATGAAGAAAGAGGTTAGATTTGACTTTGAAGCTCAAATCATTGACCTTAGGGATGCTTTCAAAAAGTGCAAAGATAAGTTATCTCGTGAAATTCTTCAAAAAGAGGAAGTCGAGCGTAGCTGTCTGCCCCTAGAGTATTAGTTGGGGGAATCCAATAGGAGGATTGAAACTCTTGAAAACCAACACAAGGATGCATCTTACCTCCTCTTAAGGAATGAATGTGTGTATTGGAGGAACTTGTATAGGGAATCCAGAGCAGCCATGGCTAAAGATCAACGCATCATCAAGGATCTCCAAGAGCTCTACTCTGAGTGGAAGGGAAAATTCCTCAACTTGGCCAGATTTGCTAATCTAAACATGCTATAGTTGCCAGAGAGATGTGAAGACAATATTCTAACATGTTTTGATGAAGACAGGCTCAATCATTTCATTATCAAAGAATGAGAAAAAGATATTGAAGACTTGACCTTGGTTACTAGATCTTGTTCATCATTTAAGGTATATGAAGTTCTTAACACATACAATCTTAGTGCTCAAAGTCTTTTAATCATGCATTAGAAAGTTATTTTCATATTTGAACCATGTTAAATCAATTTCAAACATAATCTATTGACTTGGAAAAATCAATAGATGTTGCATAAGTTTGGTTCATGTACTTCGAATTTTTTTCCAGCTTTTTAGGCATGACAATCGATTTCTCAATAGCCACAATCGATTGATTATATCCCTTCCAGTCTAAAAACTGCATTTTCTTGGCATGACAATCGATTGTAATCTGGGTGCAATCAAATGTCACAGGCTTATTTTTGAAAAATTTTAAACGTTACAAGTATGACAATCGATTGTCATATATGTGCAATCGATTGTCACTGGCACTTTTATGAAAAATGCATTATTTCTCTACACATTTTCATCAAACATTTTCATGGTATCATTTCCATATCAATGCATTATTATTTTTCAAAAATCTTGCAAACATTGCCATGATTTATGAATGGTTATTTCATCACTATAAATACAATTCAAATTTTCATTGTACATTCACCTCTTTCAAAATCATTATCAAACTTCTATGCATAATTTCATAACAATATTTTAATATCATATTCATCAAAGTATCTTTGAGCACTTAGGGAATATTTGTTCTTGAATCTTCATATTTGAAAGAGAATAAGATTTGTTTCATTTGAAAAAGTCTAAACCATTCTACAAACTTCATCTTATTCAAATTATTGTATAATTTACAAATACCTAAGTATCAAGAATTATTTGGTACTTGGAGGATTACATTGGAAGGTGGATTGTATCTTCTTGTAGGAGTCTTTGCTTATTGTCCAGGATTGTTGGAGATAAGTGTGTTGTAAAATCACAAGAGGATTATTCTTGGTGATTATGTTAGAGTCTTGTATAGGAAGACTATGATTGTATTGTACTTAAGATCTAACAATATTAAATTCTCTTACTGTGTAATGGAACTAGAGTACTCTCGGATTGTGAGGGGAACTAGGATATATCGCTGATGTTCTTTACATTTATTTAATTTACCACTTTCTAAAACATCATCAAACCAGAAAGTCAAAAACAAAGTTTCATTAAACCAAAAATTGATCAAAGTACCTAATTCACCTCCCCACTTAGGTGCACTCTATACTTACAACTGGAATCAGAGAAGGTTATAGGTAACCTATTCCTAAAGATCCAGAATGGCTTCTGCAAGTGCAAATCCTGTTTTCAAAGATGGTGGCAGCAACAATAAACATCCCTTATTTTTTGATGAATACTTCTATTTGTGGAAAATTCCCATGAAGGCTCATTTGGAAGTGCAAGGAGAAGAAATATGGGATGTTGTCTAACATAGTCCGCATGTTCCAACAAGTGTTATCAATGGTGTTCGGAAGCCAAAGAAAGCAATCAACCTACTTCAAAATGCACTTAGCATGGATGAGTTCTTCCGTATCTCTCAATGTACATCGACCAAGTAAATATGGGATACAATGGTTGAAACTCATGAATGAACCACTGAAGTAAAGATATCTAATTGAATACTTTAAGTCAAGAGTAAGAGATGTTTAGAATGTAGCCCAGCGAATCAATCCTCGCATTGCAAAAGAGATTTGTACACTTGACAAATCACTTGATTGCTCTTGGTAATGCTTTTAATAATGAGGGTCTTAATCTTAAAGTGCTTAAATCTTTAGCCAGGGAATGGAAACCAAAGGTGACTGAAATATCATAAAATAAATGCCTTCTACCATGACATTTGCATCTTTGTTCGGAAAACTTCAATAGCACGAACTATAACTTGGAAGATTAAAAAAGCATGAGAATCAAGAGAATAAATCCAAAGGCATTGCTTTAAAAGTTGACACACAAGAAGAACAAGAAGATGATGCTCCAGAAGAAGATGAAAATTTTATGCTCCTTGTGAAAAGGCTTGGTAAGTTTTTTGGAAATAATGAAAATCTTTGAATTATACAAAAAGAAAGAAATTTTTCAAGAAAAAGGATGCTTTCACTTCAACACAAAATGTCACTTGCTATGAATGTGGAAAGCAATGACACATAAAGACAGATTGTCTAAAACTCACCAAGAATATCCTTCAAAATTAGAAAAGAAACAAAATCTAAAAGAGCCTACCTTGCATGGGATGACAATGAAGCAAGTTCATCATCTATCTCTGAAAGTGAAGAATTTATAAATCTTGCTTTGATGGCATCTCACCATTCTGATGACGAAAATGAAGAGGTTAGTAATGATTTTTCCCTTTATGATAATGATACTCCATGTGCTATAGATGAACTACTCAATGAATGCAAATTTCTATACAAAATGGTGTCAAAACAAAAGAAACAATTTTTATCTCTTGAAGAAAATATTGACACCATGGAAAAAAATTTTGAAGTTGAAAAAACAAACCTTTGTTAAATAACAAAAACAAAATTTTGTATGCAAAGAGTGTGAGTCACTTTCTTTCCAAATTGTTCAATTGAAAAGAGTCCTTGAAAGATATGAAAAAGGAAAAATTGGATTGGATGGTGTCCTTAGTCAACAAAGGTATTCTATTGATAAAAGTGGTCTTGGCTATTCCTAATTTGATAAACCAAGTTCTAACAAAACTATCTTTGTTAACGCTAGTGACCAATCCACTAAAGATAAAGTGAACAAAGCAAAATTGTTCATCATTATCCTAAAAGGAAAAGATTTATTAAAAAGAAATCTTATGTTCCTAGATATAGAACTAATTTTGTTCCTACTTGTTTCTATTTTGGAATTATTTGTCACACACCTAATGCTTGATTTGCAAGGAAATTTCGAGTGGCAAGTGGACATTATATGTGGATCAAGAAAGGAACTAATTACGAAGGACCCAAGGCAATTTGGGTACATAACAAAACCTAATTTGTTTTGTAGGTATACTTCAAAACCACTTAAAATTATGGTATCTCGATAGTGGTTGTTCTAAGCATATGACAGGAGACATAAGCAAATTTTCAAATCTAGTGCTTAAGGCTAAGGGATACATCACTTATGGAGACAACAACAAAGGAAAAATTCTTGGAATATGCAAAGTTGGAACACCACTTTCACATCCATTGAAGTTGCTCTTTATGTTGAAGGACTAAAGCACAATCTTCTAAGTATACGCCAACTTTGTGACAAAGGTTTCAAAATCAAGTTCACCAAGGATGAATTCTTGATTGAAGATAAAGCCACACATGAGGTAAAACTCAAAGGTAAAAGAATTAATAATATTTTTATTATTTCTTTAGATGATTTATCTTTGAAAGTAAAATGTCTTATGGTAAACAACAATGACTCATGGCTTTAGCATAAAAGAGTTTCCCATATTCATATGGAACATTTAAACAAACTAGTCGAGCATGATCTTGTCATTGGTTTACCTAAGATAAAGTTTCTCAAAGATAAATTATGTGATGCTTGTTAAAAGGAAAAACAAACCAAATCAACTTTTAAACCTAAGAATGTGGTGTCTACTTCAAGGACACTATAATTGTTGCATATGGACTTGTTGCATATGAAGGTAATGTACATACTTTAGTTATTGCTGATGATTTTTATAAATTTTATTGGACACTCTTTTTACTGCAGAAAAATGGTGCATTCAAGGTATTCAAGAGGTATGCAAAGCAAGTTCAAAATGAAAAATCAATAAAAATTATCTCCATAAGAAGCGAACATGGTAGAGAGTTCCAAAATGCTCCTTTTGAAGAGTTTTGTGAAGAACATGGGATCTTTCAAAAAATTCAGCACCAAGGACTCCACAACAAAAAGGAGTGGTGGAGAGAAAGAGTCAGTCTCTAGTAGAACTTGCAAGAACAATGCTTAGTGATTCTAATCTACCAAAATATTTTTGGGTGGATGCGGTAAGTACGGTATGCTGTGTAAGTAATTGGGTTATTATTGTTAGACGATATGCTTCGATCTATAGGGAGGTGAATAGATCATAAATTTAAAAATAACTTTTGGCAAAAATTATTTTCAAAAGTTTTATGGCATAGCGAAAACAACCCGAATCGAATCGTCTAACCGAACCTACTATCGAAAAGCTCGGATATGAGTAAAGTTACACAATTGAATGATAATGAACACAAATTGTTCAACAATGATTAATCACAACACAATAAAATTCTAAGATATATGTAGAGCTTATTTCTAATGATAAAAAAACACAAAAACACAAATGAGCAAATTATGGAACACTTTGTGTGCAATCGATATCGTTTGGATATTTAATTTGTTTTGTTGATCTTAAAACAAATCACAATCAACTGGATTATGATTCTATCAACAAAACCTAATTCAAACTGTGATAAAAAATAATTCCCAATTGAATTGATCAAACAACCAATAAATTCAATAATTTGAAAACACAACTGAGAGAGAGAGAGAGAGAGAGAGAGAGAGATAGAGAGAGAGAGAGACGAGGATTTGTTTAAGCAATTCTCCAATCGGCGTCACTATGGGTACATCTGCCCTCAATTTGAAATCCTTTAGATTTGTTGTTAATTCTGTTAGAACAAGATTTGTGTTATGCATATAATCTCTAGTTTTGATGATAACAATGTATATATTTTATATGTAACAATTCTGTACTCTAATATTTTCTTAATTGTGCGGATATATAATTTGATCTGATTTGGGATAGTTCTCTAAGAATATCATCTGAATCATATCTGGCCCGCCTCAAGAAACTACTTTGACCGCATTTGAAGAAACATCAGCAGTTCTAAAGATAGATTTATGTTCATTCTGAAACATTTAAAAATAGAACTTTGTCCAGAATAAATTATCCTTCTAATGTGTTCAACTCTTTCTGTAAAAATATGATTCTGACTTTGAGCAAATACTTCTCTTTTAATCTTTCTTTTCAATGATACTTCTACAAGTTAGAAGATGTCTTGGTCAGAAATATCTAAAGTCAAGAACCTCTTAGTATTCTTGACTCTGAGAACATCAAACCGTGTCTTTACAAACGTATGGCTATGATTTGCTTAGACACCTGTCTTTTTCAAATCATAACTTGCTGGTTGAAATGACACCTCGAGCGATGGGATGTCTTGAGATTAGGTTTTAAAGTCATCATTACTATTTATTACTCTCCCTCTTGTTCTTTTTCATTGCTTGGTAATCATTTCTTTTTTTTCTTTATATACTCACTCTTCGCACTCTCACACACTATGCTTCTTCACTCCCCATACTTAATCCCTTCAACCTAAACCCTTGTTCTCTTCAAATATCTCCTCCATGAATTCTCAACAAGAAGAAGTTTTCGAATTCTCTCAACAAATGCAACAACAAGATGAATCGTCTTAACATATGGTTGTCAGCACCATGCCACTAGAATCTTCAACCATGCAACATTCTTTGTCTACTTTTCAACAACCTCTTTTTCCACACATTCTTGATTGTCCTGCGCACATTCATTTGGAAACACCTTTTGATCAACTAGAAGTACTTTGTGAACTTCTAGTGGACTTTGATAATCTAAGGGATAATGGTATGGATCTGACCGAGGAACTAAACAAACAAGGCTGGGGTAACTATTTTGATCGTCTCTACGGTCCTATCTACTCAAATCTGGTAAAGGAATTTTGAAGATTTGCAGAAGCTGATGACAAATACATTGTATTCTATGTTCTGGGAGTTAAATGTGTCATCACGCAGAAGTCTATTGCTACCTTGCTCGGAATGGAGGACGCAAGAGGAAAGCAGATTTACAATATGAACCCTAGGCCAAAAGCTCTGACTCAGGAAGTAATCCCTGCAATCTTTAGACAAGTATCTGAAGGCAAACCGTCTTCTAAGAATCAGGAACTACATAAGAACCTCTGTTTGTGGGTCAAGATCATTCTAGGATGTATTCACCACGGACCACCATCCAGTTCATCTGACTATGTCAACACATATCATAAATACATGTTGTATTATCTGATGAAGGAAGAAAAGATACACCTTCCATTTATTCTCTTTAAATATCTCATAGATTCTATTAAAGAGACTAGAAACCATGGAAAGCCTTGAAACTATATCCTTCTGGGCAGACGCATCTGATATATTCTAATTGAAAATGGTCTTGTGGATCATGTATTTAGTCTAAATCTGATGGAAGATGTTACTGTGGATACTGGAAAACCCCTGAATGGTAAGAATCTCAAAAGCTTGGGCATTATTGATAAGGTGTTGGTTAAACCAAGCATTCCTACAGACTGGGACAACTTAAAGGAATGAAGGATGCTTGTTGATGGATATCCTCTCTTCACAAAGATTGATCCACCAGAAGTTCTACAAGAGTATATTAGAGGCCTTGGAGATGAAGGTTACGATCTGTCTGGATTTTCCTATGATTCTCTTATGGACGCACCTCCTGTTCTATAGAAAAGGAAGCATGACACATCTCAGAAGAAGAAGACTGAGAAGAAGAAGAAAAAACTTTTGCATATGGGAAAACCTGGAAAATCTAAGAAGAATGTTGCACTTGACTCCTATCCACCTCCATCCCACCTCCATCCTCTACTTTTTCAGCTCCTACAACAAAATCCAAAGGGACACCAACTCCACCTCAAATAACTTCTGAAACCATCCCCTAAACAACACCAATTTCTGAAACCTTCATCCCCACAACCACTTCCACCCCAGGAGCTCCTGCATCACTAATTTCCTTTGACTTTTTACATCGACCGCTGGAACTACATCCACATCTCTCCCAGATACCATCTCCATCATCACCTCTCTACCAATCTCTGAAGATATTTCTTTAGAACCTATACCTACTTATAATCGTCCTCTGTCACCCACTCTCTCCATCTCTACAACCAACAACATTCCATCATTCCAAGATCTCACCAACATCTCTGACCATTCTGGCCCTACCTCACCTGATCTGAACATAGACCACACCTTGACCAATGCTTTCTCAGACTCTGAAAAAACCCTTTTTGACAAAACTGACTCTGATGAAGAAACCCATCCTGATCATCAGACCTCTGAACTTCAAACTCCTAGCCTAAACCTTGATGAAGTAATGTATAGTTTCAAGGACAATACAGTAAGGAGAGTGAAGAAGCTCTACGAGGAGTCCAACTCTAGCAATGATCCTTCTCATCTGGGTGCGAGCTGGAATCGGTTTAACAGGTGGATGGCTGTTAAGTTTCTCAAAATAAAAAATATCTCTATCCAAGCCAGAGATAATTTTGTCAAGGAAGCAGGAGAAAGGTTAGAAGCTCGGAAGGCTGCTGAGAGAGAAGCTGATGAGGGAGAAGTTACTAAGAGAGAAGCCGCTGAGAAAGAAGTTGCGGAAAGAGAAGCTGCTAGAAAGGCAACTGATGAGAAAGACTCTACAGAAAGTTCTAATAAGTCACTTGTTTCTGAAGTTGATATTTTTCCTCTTATGATGAAGAATCTAGAAGACAGGCAGAAAGAACAGTAGTTGGTCAGAACATGACTCGACAAGCAAGATGAAATCAACAACAACATTCAGAACTCTCTAACTCAACTTGTTCATAGGATCCCTCCTCCTTCTCAACCTTAGGTACTTTAGGCTTCCCTTTAGCTTTCTTTTATGTTTTGTTCTATGTTTTTCTCACCTGTACCGTTCATGCTTCATTTATAATATCAGTTTAACTTTTTGATTATGACAAAAGGGGGAGTAAAATAAGTGATGATTTTGATACATATCTAATTCTCTAAATCTCAGTGCTTACATTCTAACATAATATATATGGAAAGTATGTGAATTCCTTTCAGGAACACTCTAAAAGTAGCTTATGGATCATGCTCTAATAAAAGTATTGCAAAAGGTTCTGATAATCTAAGCTCTGACAAGTCAACCAGGTTCTGATATCCCTTATATGTTAAGATCTTTATAAGTCATAACTCAGGGGGAGCGTGTTTATCTCAGGGGGAGTTCTCTAACTAAACTCTGATGATTTTTTTTGCATATATTCTCGTACACATTGTTCTATCAAAATACATGATTTTGTCATCATCAAAAAGGGGGGAGATTATTAGAACAATATTTTGGTTTTGCATATAATCTCTATTTTTGATGATAACAATGCATATATTTTATATGTAACAATTTTATACTCTAATATTTTCTTAAGTGTGCAGATATATAATTTGATCTGATTGTGGATAGTTCTCTAAGAATATCATCAGAATCAATTCTGGAACACCTTAAGAAACTACTTCGACCGCATCTGAAGAAACATCAGTAATTCTGATGAATGTTGTATGTCTATGAAAAAGAAAGTTGTGTGCTTCTCAGATAAGCTTTGCTTCCAGCTTTGGAGTCAAGGTTTTGGGTTCTGAAGACCTGTCCATTCTCTGCTGATAATCAAGATTTTGGTTCTGACAGAATCATTCTAAGAAAACTTAAGTGAAGACAGCTTATGAATCTGAAGACTTTGATACTTCTTGGCATCTTTATCCAATCACAATATCTTTTGGACTCATCATCACTTAACATCAGAAGAATTCCATCAGAAGATAAGATCAAGAAAAAACTTGCGCTAAAAGTATTCGTACAATAGTACAATCCAAAATTTGAAATAACAGATTGTGCGCCAAAGTTGTTAAGGAATGATTGCGAAACTTTACTGCTCATGTCTGCCACAATCTTTGGATTATCGTTATGGCAGCTGGCACTGATAGTGACATTTCTACCCTCCAACGTTTCACCATTGAGCCTATATAAAGGAGTCACTACTTCATTGCAAGAACAATGAACAATATTCCAAGAGTGAAAACGCAAAGTCTCAAAATTCTATCAAGAGAATATTCTCAAACACAAAGAGTTGTTTCTCATATTTGTGTATAAAGATTGTTCTTTACTTGTTTCATTCGCTTATCAAAAACACTATTGTAAACACTTTCTATTTTAATCTCTTTCAAATTATTTCTCCTCAAGTGACTAAGTGTTAGTTTGTATACTTGAGAGGGCTAAGGTGTTTTCTAACACTTAGAAGAACTTTTGTAATCTTTCAAGATTAGTGGATTAAGTCCTTATTGAAGGAGAAATCACCTTGGTCGGGTGGACAAGACGTAGCCTCGTTATAGGAGAACATGTATAAACCAAACGTGTCATTTTCTTTCTGAGTTTTTATATCTTGTTTGTGTGTGTAAAGCATTCCTATCGAAAAAGTTTTTGAAAACCCCAATTCAAACCCCCTTTCTTGTGTTTTCCCCACCTTCAGATTCTACAACCTCCAAAAATGTTGATCAAAGATTGATCAAGTCACTAACAATGCTGCTTTAATTCACCAATTCTTGCTATTTCCTTGCATGGAACCACCTTGTCGCAAGGCATTCACACAGTCGAATTGATCCCGAGCGCACACTTATTGAAACACATGATTCACCAACATGATCCACCACCTCACGCTACTCCCTTGCAAGGAACCACCTTGTCCCAAGGCTTTCACTCATTCATATCTAAATTGCGTAATCTTGTCCAAAATCTTTAAATCTTCAACGATCTTAAAGGAAAACCTCGGGTCAGTTTTCTTATTTCAAACCCTCAAAGAACTCAACCCAATATTCTCGGTACACCAACCTAATTGGATGTTATCAACCCTAATCTTGATGGTCACCCAATCAAAAAATATGATTAGAGGTAGTTTGATTATGTGTAAGCATAAAAGAGAGGCTGAAGATGATGAGTGTGCTTTGAAATTCTGGTTTCGTATAGGTTTTACACTAGAACCGTACTAGAAAAAGATACATGTAACAGTATATATATATATATATATATATATATATATATATAAATATATATATACATATGAAGCAAAGTGCATGCATGAGGAATTGAAAGGAAAACAAAATATTCAAAATTTTTAGTCTATAGGTCGACCTATGAATGTTATCTGTTGACCTATTAAGGAAAATGACTCGACATGTGAAGGTCTTAGGTCGACCCATGAAGGTCTCAGGTCGACCTATTTGCGGCGATCTATAGGCCGTGGCTAAAGGTTTCATTATTGAGGCAAGGGTGTGGACCTACGTGGCTTATGTGTCGACCTATGCTGAAGCAAAAGCTTCTATAGGTCGTCCTAAACACGTATGTGTCGGCCTATGCAGTAGTTTCATACTAAAAACACAATTTTTGATGCATGTATCTTGCCTAAGTCATTTCCAATCATTTCCAAACATGTTTATATGCACTCTAATGCTAAGATAATTGATGCACATCTAGAATTTGGTTGATACCGTCCAACGTACGAAAATGCTAGAGTTGCTCTTAGTTTTGACATCATTCAAAACACAACTAAACAGAAATATGCACTCACATACTCCCTCTTTTTTATGATGGCAAAACTTGAGATTAGAGACTATGCGTTTCTTGATATATATATGACAACATTCATAATAGTTATCTAAGTTAAACACAAAGTACAACCATTCAAACATATTAGAAATATTACTCATACATAACCAAAAGCAAATAACAAACCAAGCAAAATGAAAAAGCATGAAGACTTCAAACAAGACTCAAGAGATGAGACACACCAAGACTCAAGACCCAATGACACACATCATAACACCATAATCCTTCAACGTCTTCCACGTCCTCTAGACATCGATGTTTCTCCCTGATACCATCCTTGTCCTGCATTCCTATAGTGGGAGTCTAAGAAATCATACATTTCGCAGTAAATCTAATCATAATGGACGAAATCCTCTTCTTGGGCTCCAATCATGTGATTAAATCTAGAAATAATAGCAACATGGTTTTCATTCATATTAGTTCGCAAAGACACCAAAATCTTTGTTACAAATGAAGCAAAGGCCTCAAAGTTGGAATCTTGAGTAGACATATGATGCTTCATCAAACGAAACTGCTCGATTTGTGCAGCTTCAAAAGTTTCCCTCCATATGCACATACCTCTTGTCTTGCTTCATTTGCATATTCTGAAGCATTGTCATGATAGAAGAGGCATCGACAGAACTAGTACCAAAACCAGCATTATGATCAACTCAATGATGAGCATCTTGCATAGTAGCATCACCCTCATCAACATCATGAGCATCCATGAGTTCCTCATCATCCATGTGCTCTTCCGTTACATCATCACCAAACTCCGAAGGATCATCAATTTTATAGATTTTTCGGCCATGCTTTTCTAAACGAAGATAGTAAGCTCGACACTTGATATCCCAAAAATAGTTCATGTTCGTAAGAGTACATTGTGAAAATTCTTGAGATATTAGCCAGGAGATTTATAGATGAGATTTGACATTTCAATGTCAAAATAGTTCAAAATCTTAGCAATCATCAACGGATAGCACAAGATGTCCTCTGGTTGCATGTCTTGACAGAGAACATGCGAGACACACAGTAATGAGGGCAATTTATTTTGACCTTGTGCAGCAGAATATACACCAAATGAATCTCCGCAAAATCAATTCTAAAAAATCCACCATTCTTAGAGCGCAATATGTGAGACATAATCCAAAGGATAATTATTGGCACAATTTTCAATTGGCTAGTCGAAATGGGATCATAACATTCCTTTGGACGAAGAGCTTTAAGTGTCTCATTCAGATGAAGATCCTAATCAAAATTTACATGAGTGTGATCATCAGTTACCAAAGGATCAACCTCATCATCCTCATCAGCATCACCCACATCAATACCAAATAAGGTGTTCCATAATTCGTTAATAAATGATAGGTTTTGTTACCTATTGAGAACTTGAAACAAGAGGCTTGATTGTCATGTAGCCCTGAGTAGAAAACACGAATAAGATCTTTATTGTAAATCTGAGCAAGTTGTAAGAAGTATTCAATCTTTTGATGCTCCACAAGCTTAACAATATCAGACAAGTCCAGACAACCAACAGTGATAGGCTTCCACATGAATTGTTTCAGTATAAGGCGGGTTCGATGCTTTATCTCAAAATCTCTGGCATTCTTCTTTGAAACCAAAGTAAGAGGATTGTAAACAGCAATTGTAGAAATAGTAGCATTGTTTTTTCCTTTAGCATTGCTCTTGGACTTTGAAGCCATGGAAAATGTTGAAATGATGTGCGCACACCAAGTGTTTGACGAAAAGTTTGAATGAAGAGTGAGTGAGTATGAGAGGTTTTTGAATGCCCACATACTCACCCGAGCTTGATAATCACATTAATACACAAATAATTGAAAATGAATAATAAACAAGTGAGTTTTTTTTTGGATTTTTTGTGAGTTTGGGTGAAATGAGGTTTTTATGAGAAAAGGAGAGAATCTTGATGGAAATAAGTAGAATTTGTTGAAGTTTTATGTACACATGATGTGAAATGGATGAGTAGAAGGGGTATAATGAAGATTGGATGATTTATCAAGGTGCAAGAAGAAGTTTGTGAATTTGGTGGATTTAATGCATGTAAGGGGGTGAAGAGAATGAACCCAAATGACTCATTTTCGCACTTTTGAGTCGGCCTCTTACTATCATGCGTCGACCTATGACTGCCATGTGTTGACACATACTATAGCAAGACCAAAAGAATTTAGAAAATTTGATTATGCGTCGACCTATATGAGTATGTGTCGACCTATACTATAACTAATCTAAAAAATGCCAAAATTAATTATCATGTACCGACCTATAACTCTTATGTGTCGACTTATACTATTCAACTTATAAGACTTTGATTTAATTGGATTTATAATGACCTTAAGAGACTCAACTTGACTCATGGATGATTACTTGATGAAAAACATGTGCATATGATGGTATTTTATGGTTTGTTAGCTAAAATCATGCAAATATATATGAGAAAGCATGAAATGGTACAAGGTATATATCTAACATGAATACATTTTGAATATAATCAGTATAAACATATAAAATGCAACATACAATGGGCACATTTGAAATTTTTAGAAGTGAACATATCTCACAAACATCATACACATAACGCATCACATACCTTCAAGAAATAAACAGGTGAAATAAATACTTACTAGCAAAATAAGAAAAAGATTGAAACGATATTACCTCACCGTACGAATGACAGATGATGCACTTGCATTGCGCGAGAAACTCTGGAATGAAAGTTGAAATGAATGCAAAACGTGCCACAAAACACAAATGAAACCAAAACGCTCTTACCACTTTTCTTCTTGTACAAGTATTTGAAGGTGAGATTAATAATGTATCCAAGAGGCAATTGACTTAATGATCATCCTTGTTGTTGTACTTTCATTCTTGTTCAACCATGATGATTATCGTCCCCCTCATCATGTTTCATCATCTCATGTTGATCAATCCTAATTTGATGTACTTGAGTATGTCTTGTCGAAGATAAATCTACATCATTAAACATAATACCTTTCCGACACTTCTCAGATAGAAACATTAGTAACCATTCACACACTTTTACCAATTAATGAAACACTAAACGTTAACCTTCTTGACAACACAATCTGCCTTGCTTGTCACATAGTCAACACAATAAGGACATGTCATTGTTTTTTACCTTGATCTTTCATAAAAGAGATCCCATACTCTCTTCATAGAGCCAAGGCATTTTTCCTGCATGCTTAACAAATAGTGCTAGGTACCCAATATTTATTGAGTCCTTGAGGATTAATGAAACATTGGTTTCATTTAGGAAACCATTGAAAGGCTCCTTTAGGAACAAAAAGTTTCCTAAACTTGCACTTAGCAATAATAGGACCCTTGTTGCAACAATAATAACAATACAAATTATGAGAAGACGAACTTTTTCTATTTGGTTTCTTTTCAGCATAACTATATCTTCTATAAGGATTATGAGAAGGCATTTCATACTTAGAAGTATCTATATAAAAAGTAACCTTGGGTTGTAAAGCCTTATCCAACTTAGCTTTAAGAGTTCTTAACTCCTTTTTTCAAATGTGACAAGTCTCACAACCAAACCATGAATGTTTTTCATCCTCATTTTTTATCTTTCAGAATATATAATATAAACATCCTTAGAACTTCCATATTTTTTCCATTTTCCAAACTTTTTGCTTCTAAGTGAGAAATTATTCTTTTGTTTGAAGCTAATCTTTTGAAAGCATCTATGGATTGTCTTTGTAGATTTTGAAAATATTATTGTAATTGACAGAGAGCTAAGTCATGGGAAGTTTGAAGTTTAGAGTGACTTACAACCTTTTTCTTTCCTTTGTTTCCCATATATCATCACTTGAAGAATCACTTTTGGTCTCCCAAGCGGCATAAGTTTTTCTAGACTTGCTAGATCTCTTCTCATTACCTTTTTCTTTATCTTTCTTTATTGTAGGACACCCTGGCTTATAGTGACCCGATTTACCATAATTGTAGCATGTACTTATACACTTACCCTTCTTGTTCTCATATTACTTAGAGGAATTAGATAGCCTGATATATTTACCATGGTTCTTGTTGGAGTGTTTATTTCCATATTTCCTCGTGTATCTATGATACTTTTTGACAAACAACTCCATATCTTCTTCATCGAAATCATTGTCATTTTTAGTTTCATAATAACTTTGTTCATTATAAGAAGTCCTTGAACTTGAAGTCTTTAGAGCAATAAACTTCTTCTCCACTTCCTTGTGTTTACCTTTCTCCTTCTTCACTTTCCTTTCATATTTCTTTTTGTGTTTTTCCAAGCAAGAGAGTTCTTGCTCATGCTCTTCCAATTTTCCGAACAAAGTCATGAGATCAAGTACTTTAAGATCATTCACCTCTTTGATAGCGCTGACCTTGGGGTTCCATTCCCTACTTAAACATCTCAACACTCTGTTAGTAGAAATCTCATTGCAAATATGCTTACCTGGCTCATTTAATTGATTGATAAGATGTGTGAACCGTTTTCACATGTCCGCAATGTAACGCCCTGATTTATTATTTAATTATTTTACCGAGTTTAGCGATAATTTAGAGTGATTTACATGAATATTTGCGATGTATGATGTGTTGTGATGTGTTGATGGGTGTTGGTGAATAATATTATTAGCTTATTATAATATTATTAGTGGGGAAATAAATAATGAGAATTAGTAGTATTGTTTGATTATTAGAATATTAGTTAAATAATTGTTTAACTAGCGTGACATTAAATATTTATTTAATGGAATAAAATTAAAATGGAATAATGAGGTAGTAAGGGCAAAACTGGCAAAAAGAGGGAACTTAGGGGTTCTAGGGGCTAAGTTTGAATAAGGGGAATATGTTATAAGGAGTTTGAGGAAGTTACACAATAGAACATGAATACAACTTTTGAGGAAACCGTAGAAGTGAGAAGAAAGAAGAGAATAACGATCGTGGGAAGGCAAGAGACTAGAGTTTAGAGATTCAAAAAGGTCATCCAATCTAAGGTAAGGGTGGGACTAACTTTCTCTAATACGGGTTCAATAATCATGAAAGGGATTGGGTTAGATATTGGTTGATAGTTGTTGTTGTTAGAGATGAATGAAATTGATTGATACGTGTTAATTTAGTATTTCTATGAGAATAATGTGAAGAAATTCTATTTTGGGTTAGGAATAGTGAAACCTAGACATTTTGGTGCGAAATTCATCATCGCGAAAATTAGTTTTTATGCTACCAATGAGTTCTAATAGGTATAACTAAGTTAAAATAAGAGTCTCGCGAATTAAATCGAAGTTTCGGATGGGTTTTTGGGCAAAAAAGTGATCAAACCCGTCGCTATGTTAGTGCAGAATTTTGGAAACTTCGAAAATTCGTAACTTGAGTTCCGGGAGTCCGATTCGTACGCCGCTCGAAGCGTTGGAAAGATAACGAGACGAGCTATCTTATAATAATAGTGTCTGGCCCAGGGGTGAGTTATCTTGTGTGGAATAACTGAAATGGAATTATAGTGTTAAAATTCTGATTTTTGGCGAAGTGAAAGTTTGAGTTTTAGCGCGATTTCGAAATTGAAAATTTTCCATATTGTGAAATGAATTCAGAATGTGATTCCTTGTATTTAATGATGAATTTAGGTGTATTTTAATAATTATTTCGTCATGTCATTGAGCTGCTTTTGAAGCGTTTTCGATTAAAGTATACATGCTTGAGTTTTGTAATTATAATTGTGTGAATGAAATTATTGTTTATTTGTGAAGAATAATGTTGATTAATTGTGAAGTCGTAATTGCTTGTAGTATATGTTAGTCGGTACAGAGTATGTTATAGTTGATGTGATATTGTTGTTGGGAATTATAAAGTTGCAGGTGTGAAATATGTTACATTGCATCTAATTATTGGCAAAAGTTAAGTTGTGGGCCTATGGCCAATGTTGATTTGTTGTTGTGTTGATATATAAGTATCATTGTTGTTATTCTGACATTCATGTTGAGTCGCATTGCATAGCATATCAAGCTGGAGTTGTTGCTCGGTAAGTTGGTCTGGATTGGCAAAATATTAAGTTGAAGGCTTATGCCTTGTTGATGCCTCTATTAATTGGCAAATTTTAAGTTGGGAGTTCTGCTCCAATGGTACCACATGCATGATTGCACTGCATTGCATCCGTTGAGTCGTGTTGTTGTATTGTTGAGCGAAGTTATGTGATGATTTGTTGTTGGACTTATGCGAAGTATTGATAATGATGAGTTGCGCAGTTATATGATGTTATGTGTTGCTAATTCCTTTATACGAGTTATTGCCTTGTATTATTGAATGTAAAATCTCACCCCTTCCGTTTGAATGTTGCCTCCACGTGGGTAACGTGCAGATAATCAGGAGTAGTGTGGAAGTCATGGTCGGTGAAGACGAGGTGCTTCACTTTAGTTTGGAGTCTGCTCTGATATGTAACATTGGGAGTCGGGAATGCTTTATGCATGATTTTACTTTGTTAAAGAATTACAGTTGCCTTTACATTTTTGAAAACAAATATTTTGATTAATTGAAACCGTTATATTTTGTTGATCACAATGAAGAATTTTCGCTGTGTAATAAAGATGATTTTTGGATTAAAATTGCATTAATATTTATTATATGTTACATGTCTTATTGTGAGCAAGTTCTTGTTGAAAGTAATACCTTTTTATTCCGAGTTGTTTCATTTTACTCTGATTTTTCAATTAAATTATTTGGGGGAATTTAGGGTGTTACAAAGTGGTATCAGAGCAGGTCGGTCCGTCCGGCCAGGTTGTCTAATTATGTTGTTCCCTAGTATGCGACATGTGTGTGAAAAAACTGTCGGTGCTTGTTTTGTTTTCCATTTGAAGGTGGGTAATGAAACAAGTGGGGGAGAAGTATCTGCTTCTCTTAGATATTCCAGTGGTTGAGGGATTGGATATCATGTTGTCGCATGAGGGAGTGCAGTGTTGGATTGTCCAACTGTTTGAGAATGGTGTGATCCATGAGGGAAGACGGTCAGGTGTTTTTGTTGTTCGCTTCCTTGTGAGGGGGAAGGCGATGTTGTGGCTAGAGATAGGCGGTGATGTGTGGAGTATCCTGACGTGTTTCCTTAGGAGGTACACAGTTATCTTTAGTTAGAACAAGATGATGTCATTTTTGGACGAATTGGTGGAGATAAACCATGTGTTTACCAATTATTTAGATGCGTGGTGTAGTGTGTTGTTGAGACAAGTGTAGCTTCGGTGTTATTAGTTAAGAAGGAAGAAGGTAGTACGAGATGGTGTGTGGATTACCGACGGTTGATAATAAATATACATTTCAACGGGATTGATGATTTGATGGACCAACTGGTGGGCGAGTGTGTTTTTGGTATAATGGAATTGAAGTCGGATTACCTTCCGATTTGGGTGAAAAGTGAAGATAGTTGGAGGATCTTGGGAGTAAGAGAAAAATGTGGAACTCATGTTCATCATTTCCAATTTTCATTTTCGCACTTATGGAACAATCTTCATTAAACAGGTGATAACTTTTCGCTGGCAACTCCGATGGGAGAAATTCTAGACTTTTTGGAAAGCTTACGAAATTACCTACGGTTTGCATATAAAATTTGTCTTCTACATGTTTTTGACGAGATAGAAAAATGCATTTGAAGATTTGGGTCTGATTCTGATTTTTGAGAAGGCAGGTATACGGGATTTCTTGATCAACCTCCATTGCGCAGGTGATATCTTTTTAATCGAAACTCGGATTAAAGCAATTCTTGAATTTCTAGAATCTACGAGAAATTCTCTTCATTTTGGAATATAATTTTGTATCAAGAAGGTCTGTATTGAAGGGGATAATTGTGTTTGAAGTTGAGTGAGTCTTGCTGAAAGTGGGTAAGATGAGGTCAGGTATAAGATGTTTGGTAACAGGACGGAGGTGAGGACTTCAGAGAAGCACATGGAGATACGGCGTGTGCCAGTTGAGAATGATTAGAGTGGAGAGATTTTGAGGAATGGAGAAGGTTGAATAGTAACATGGATTGTGTGTCATTGATGACATGGTGTCAACATGTGTCAGGAAGATTTTGGAAAGTTTCTATCACCAACCAGATGATGAGATGTTATTGTTAAGATGGTGATTAGGATGAGATCAAATGTGAAACTATACGGATCATCGAGATTGTGAAATTAAAGAAAGGACGAAGGATTTATTAGTATTGTTAAAAACCTCTATTTGGATAAATGTTTCATTTAGAGCGGACCGATTTGGATTGTACTTGAAGTAGTAGCATTTCTGGTTTTGGGAGAATATTTAACAATTGTGTTGTGTTACAAGCGTGTATCGGAGAATATGTAATGGATTTTGGGCGTTTATATATCATTGACGAGGTTAAAAAGAAGGAAATTAAGAAAACGATTGTAAGCCTTAGAGAGATGGCGGAGCATTATGCTTAGGTAACTTTGGGCACGAATTAAAGGATGCTATTATAGTTGGGTAATGATGATGTATGCCACCGTTATGGTTGCCAGCTACCTATTGACAAATTGAGGAACTGATCACCCTTAATCTCTTGTTGATAGTAGACGGGATCATGTTGGATGGGATAGATGTGTCTTGCTAGCTGGTATAGTATGTACATTGAATTGTTTGAAGTCGAGCCAAGTGCTTGTGGATTGTTTGATTAGTCAATGCAGATTCCTATATCTGAAGATGAGGCGGATTCGAGGCAGAAGCAAGCACGCTTAGTGCGAGTCGGATCCCACTTAGCGCGGTCTGGGAGTGGAAAAGGTGATTTTTCTTGTCGAAATTAATTGGAAATATGTATCCTTATGCGGTTATGGTATTGGGATGCTGTTATGTGTTTAAGATGAGTTTAGACAGTGTGATAATATAAGATGGTGAAGTTGTAGCTTATGTTTTACGATAGTTGGAGATTCATGAAAGTATCTATCCTATTCAAGATTTGGAATTGGCTGAGGTTGTAATTGTGTTAAGTATCCGGAGGAATTATTTTTATGGATCTAGGTCCGAAGTGTTTAGTAATCACAAGAGTGTAGAATACCTGTTTGGTCGGAATTCCCGATGAGTTAAGTCGAAAGTCGTTTCTTATGTCTACTTTGATGGTCAGAAGTTGGATGTGAACTTGGTAGATTTGATAGTTGTGAGTAGTTCGAGTACGCAGCGAAAGCGTGGTGTAGTGCAGTTTGTTCGTACGTGTGTAACAACGATGTTAGTAGTTTGGCTACATTGAGGTTGTGTTATGGACTTTTGTGTTTTTATCTTTGTTGTTGCCTCGTTACCTATGGTGATGGTTCGAATGCAAGTAGCTAATTCCTATGATGGGGAATTAGGGGAGTGTTGCCTACGGTGATGGTGACGATCGTGTTGTGTTCTGGTTCATAGTGAACCTATGTGTTCTTAACTTGGTTATTCTTTGTGTCTTGAGTGGGTCGTCGAGTGCATTGCGTGAGCATTGCATCTTGTTGTTGTTGTCGTTAATAAGTTAGTTTGTTGTTTTGTGTTAACCGCGGTGTTGCCTTTCATGGCATGGGAATTGATTAATCGAATACGAGGACGTATCTGGGGTAGTTCGCATCAGGTGAATTTTCGAGGACGAAAACATTCTAAGTGGGGGAGTGTTGTAACGCCCTGATTTATTATTTAATTATTTTACCGAGTTTAGCGATAATTTAGAGTGATTTACATGAATATTTGCGATGTATGATGTGTTGTGATGTGTTGATGGGTGTTGGTGAATAATATTATTAGCGTATTATAATATTATTAGTGGGGAAATAAATAATGAGAATTAGTGGTATTGTTTGATTATTAGAATATTAGTTAAATAATTGTTTAACTAGCGTGACATTAAATATTTATTTAATGGAATAAAATTAAAATGGAATAATGAGGTAGTAAGGGCAAAACTGGCAAAAAGAGGGAACTTAGGGGTTCTAGGGGCTAAGTTTGAATAAGGGGAATATGTTATAAGGAGTTTGAGGAAGTTACACAATAGAACATGAATACAACTTTTGAGGAAACCGTAGAAGTGAGAAGAAAGAAGAGAATAACGATCGTGAGAAGGCAAGAGACTAGAGTTTAGAGATTCAAAAAGGTCATCCAATCTAAGGTAAGGGTGGGACTAACTTTCTCTAATACGGGTTCAATAATCATGAAAGGGATTGGGTTAGATATTGGTTGATAGTTTTTTTTTTAATACTCAACTCAAAATTACTTCATTAAAAGGTCCAAATCAGACCGTCCACCAAGAATACAATCAGTATACATTCAATTTAATGCATTGAAAACTAAAGAAAACTATTTGTAATACCCCTGCATCATGTTTTATCAAGAAACAGAAGCAACAAACTATAAAATTTGTGCATCAACAACCAAGTTAATCAACCAAAATCTAATGGAGATTTATACCACTCGTACCAGCTACCAAACGACGCATTCTTTGATCTCCTTTTCTTCTAATTCCACTAACATACCTGTATGTCCTGCAGAATTTTGTTTTCCATAGCCACCTCTCCTTGAAAAATCACCTTATTTCGTGTTCGCCATATACACCAACACGATGTCAGCCATAAGAACGCCAAAGTAGAACTGAATTCCTTTTGCCTTGCCCATCTTACAAACATGTCTTTGTAGTTGTCTTCTCTTGGCAAATGGATACCAACCCAATCCTCCAGCCCTTTCCACACTAGTTTGGATGTATTGCAGCCAACAATGAGGTGATTGATGTCCTCAATAACTCTGAAACAGAAAACGCAGGATTGTTGACGAGGATCTGATATAATTCTCCTTCTAATAAGATTACTTCGTGTTGGAAGCCTGTCAATAAGAGATCTCCAGCCGAATATCAAAGCTTTAAGTGGAATCTTTATCTTCCAAAGTAAATGTAAGGCTTCTTTGAGACTGCATTCCAATGTTGCTCCCTCCTCACACCTATTCTAAAAGTTATAACAGTCTCTAACACTAAAGGATTTGTCAGTCTTCGTAGGCCATATTATCACATCCTCTTCATTGTTGTTTAATCTTACCTCCTCCAGCATTTGTTGAATTTCTCTAGTAGACCTCCTCCAGCATTTGTTGAATTTCTCTAGTAGAGTCAGCATCTTCTCCAGGTAGAACAATGTTCCTGCTAGTAATTTCCCACCTCCAATTATTATCTACCCATCTGCCACAGTCTTTTATGAGTATGTTCTGTTGTGGAGAAGATAAGAATAGTGAAGGAAATAGAGTGGCTAAGGAATCATAACTAAACCATCTTGACTGCCAGAATAATGTTTTATCCCACATTCCAACCTTCCAAATCAACTGTCTAAACAGACCTTGACTATTAATGTCTTTGGCCAGGTATAATAGGTCCTTCCACCAGCTTGACATAAGTCTAGTAGCCACACTACCTTGGTTAAGGAATAAGCATGCAAAATCACCCTTGTATCTTGCCTTGATGAGATCAGTCCAAAATTGCACCATTATCATTGGAAATCCTCCACAGCCACTTTGCTACAAGAGCTTTGTTGAATTTACCAATGTCCATAATCCCTAAGCCACCTTGTTCTTTTGATTTGCATACTGCAGACCATTTTACCCATGATATACTTTCCTTCTCACCATCTCTAGCCCATAAAAACCTTATTTGAATTCTTTTGATTTCTTTGATAACAGTTACAGGTGCTATATAAAAAGACAAATAATGGATTGGTAGATTATTCAGCACTGAGTTGATTAGTGTAACCCTCCCTCCAATAGAAATCAATCTTCCTCTCCAACCACTAATTGATTCTTTATAGATTGAATTACAGGTTTCCAAAAACCTACTGACCTGTGTATACCACCAACGCATAGCCCTAAAAATTTAAAAGGGAAGCGTCCAACTTTGTAATTCAGAAAAGCTGCTGCAGCAATACTTCTATCATTCTCAACTACAATTCCCATCAGCCTACTCTTACCATAGTTTACTTTCAACCCATACATTGCCTCAAACCCCCTCAGTATTGATTTTATGCACCAGATATTCTCCCAATTATCATCACAGGTAATCAATGTATCATCTGCAAATTGCAGCAGAACATTGGTTGGGCCTCCTTCAATCCTGATACCCTTCAATAAGCCTTCATCCACCGCTTTCTTAAACAACAGTGCCATACTCTCAGCCAGTAAAACAAATAAGAATGGAGAGATGGGATATCCCTGTTTTAGTCCCTTAAGCATTTTAAAGTCTTTGCTTGAGCTACCATTAACTAAGACAGATCCATAGCTATTGCATACTAACCCTTTAAACCACTCAATCCACTTGGTACTGAAATTCATAGCTTTAAGTACTTTGCACATGAAACACCAATTTATACTGTTATAAGCCTGTGCAAAATCCACTTTGAACATAAATCATGTCTTCTTTCTTCTCTTTGCATAATCAAGTATTTCATTTGCAACTAGAACACCATCTAGAAGCTGTCTCCCAGGTACAAAAGCTGTTTGGATAATAGAAACCAGTTTATGAATCACTCTACTTAGCCTAGCCACAAGAATCTTGGAAATTATCTTGTTGACACAACCTATCAAGGCTATAGGTCTGAACTCCAACAGATTTTGTGGATTGTTAACCTTAGGGATCAGCACAAAGAAAGCTGAGCAGAAAGCCTTAGGTAAAATAGCTTTTTCATGGAATTCTGTAATACATCTGAAGAAATCGTTTCCAACAATCTCCCAAGCTTTCTTTAAGAATTTAAAGTTAAAACCATCTGGCCCAGGGCTTCTATCTCTTTCACCACTATTTATGGTATCAACAAACTCGTCATAAGAAAAAGTTTCTACAAGTCTACAGCTATCTTCCAATGAGAGTTTGTTCAATGCAGAGAGATCCATCTCAACATTTTCATTAACATTTGCTTTGTATTTGTTCTCAAAGAAATTTTTAACCACCTGTTTTACTTTCTCTACACCAACATCTACTTCAAGTCCTAAACAGGTTGCTGAGATCGAATTTAGATTCCTCCTCCTATTTATGACATTGTGGAAGTATTTTGTGTTATAGTCACCCTCCTCCAACCACTTCTTCCTGGATTTCTGGTGGAGAATACTTTCTTTAGTGTGAAGGTTGTTTCACATTTCCTCAATTGTCTTCCCTCTAGCCTTTAATGTTTCCTCAGATCTTTGTTCATCAGCTTCTCTCATCATATCCTCCAACTCATTTATACTTTTTATATTCTCCTGTATTTTCAGATCTTGAATATCAAAAACATTTAAATTCCACCATCTTGGCCTTTTCTTGAGATGTCCCATCTTTTGGATTAGTGTATTGCTTGCATTCCCTGTATACTCCACCTCTGCCCAACTTTCCTTTACAAACTCCAAAAAACTAGGATGTTCTAGCCAAGCATTAATAGATTTAAAAGGCTTAGGGCCCCAATTCAAATTGTTAACCACTAAGGAGATATGCCGGTGGTCAGAAACATCTCTTAAACCAACCTTTTAGTTTGTCACCTTCCAAGCATTGCATAACTCTTCACTGATAAGAAATCTACCTAGCCTGCTTTTACACGAGCCATTTGCCTTAAACCAAGTGTACCTATTTCCCACAGTAGGTAGATCCAACAGTTCCACATCTTCAATAAACATTTCAAATTCCTCCATCTCATTCCTATTGTAACTCCCACATCCCTGCCTCTCTTCCTTGCACTTAATAGAGTTAAAATCTCCTCCTATTATCCAATCTCCCCTAGGCATACTAGCTTTCAATTGTAAGAGTTTCTCCCATAATATTCTTTTTTCAGATAAGCCACATGGTGAGTAAATATTAATTACATACATATGCCTATCTTTCCATACACCAAACACACCTAAATATCCTCTACCTGAAAAGCTAAATATGGAGTTGAATAATTGTTTATTCCAGATTGAAAGCATACCTCCAGATTGACCAACTGCCTCAGAAGCCGACCAATCGCAATCCTCTCTGCCCCAGATCCCCTTGACAATCTTGTCTTCCACTACTTTACGTTTGGTTTCTTGAATTAGAATGAATTCTACTGCTTCTTTCTCAATCATCAGTTTAAGCCTTCTTTTCTTCATTAAGAATTACACCCCCGAATATTGTAAGTTGTCAAATTCATAACTCAATATTAGTTGCCACCCTCAAACTCTGAAATTTTTTCAAACTACTCCCATCCATCTTCCTTATGATACCATCCAATACCTCCTCATCTTCGTCTCCTTCAATCCCCAACTTCTTTAGGATAGACCAAACTTTTCTTGAAACATCTCCTGGTTTTCTTCTTATTCTCTCATTGCCCATTACTACATCTGCATCAGATAAAGAATTACAACAAAGAATGGAACCTCCAAAGTACTTAGAATCATCAAATCCAGATTGAGAAGACAGCTGAAGAGAGTTGCCTACTTCACCAGAGATCCCTATGGAGCCTTTATTTTCAGTGGAAGCATGTAGTAGAGTAGCATAATATGAAGGCTCATATGGAATCTTCACCTTCTCATAAATCTCACTCAAAGCCTTCTTTTCCCTTCTTAGAATTTGTGTTGGTCCAACAGACCTCCTCTGGTCTGAGTTCACAATTGTTTTGGGCCTAGTTACCAAGCCCAAAGCCCCAAATCCTGTTTGGTCCCAGTTCAAGGCCTTTTGAGATATACCTATCCCATTTCCAACCGTACACTCAATGTCTATGCTTGTATCTACTTCTCTGCTCTTTTCACACCTATTGTCAACAACCCTCATCTCTTGTCTTATCAGATTGCCTTGGACTTCCTCCTCATTAAATGCCACCTCTCCTAGAATAGCCACGTGGCTCTGACCACTATTCTCTTTGCCTCCAAAAATCACCTTTTCTGCATTTTGTATTCCCAAGTTCTGGTTGTATCGTACATCAAGAATGGCTTTCTGATTATCACCTATACCTTGATTCCTGCTCCTGGGTATAAGATCACTCTTCCCCAGATTTTCTTTTCCACCAACTCCATCCTCAACTTTAGAGGATTCAATTTCATCCTCATCTGATACCCTGTCGTTGTTAGAGGATAATCTAGCTTCATAATCTTCATTATTCTCATCATGTGAATCATCATCCTCTGTTTCATTTACCACAGACTCGTCTTGTACCAGGTGACTTCCCTCCTTCAAGCCCTCAATATTTATCCGTTTAGGACCGTGGTTGTCCTCCACCAGTTTAATGATGAACACCACACCATTGATTTCAACTTTTATAATCTCATTTAGGTTGCTTACATATCTAGTCTTGATCAATATTCTAGCAACATCAAAAGAGGATTGAGACATGGTTTCATTATCACTCCTGATATATTCACCCACACGACTTGAAATGTATTTAAAGAAATCCTCTCTCCATGCATGACACGGGATACCAAAGCATTTCACCCATGTGAGCCTTTCTTTATCCACTTCTGAAGGGCACCAACCTCTGATATCCGAAAACAAACTCTGCAGCCAATCAACATCTTCCTCCACTATCGATTTGACTGCATTCTCAACCATATCTTCAATGAGACATAAATTAGCTCCCATGGGAGTAATTTTAACTTGAAAAATTCCTTCTTTATAGAACATCTCTTTAATGTTATACGCATTTTCGGAATCCTTCAGCACACCAACATACGCACTGTCGAACCGTTTGATTTCATTCTCATCTATTTTGAATGATAAACCTCCCCATTCAGGATTTGGTCGGCTTTTCTTCCCCCATCCTCCTTTCACTTGTCTGCGCTCCCCTCTTACCATTTCAATATATGATTCCTTTTGTCTCAAGCCAAACTGCTTTTTCTTATGTTCTTCAAACTTGTGACCAGCCTTACTCATCGGTTTGGCAGTAGGGGCTTTATTCAGATGATTCACTCTTCTTTGGAATCTGGGAACGTTCACGAATATTTTCCTTCCATTGATTTGTATATTAGCCAACGCCATAGCTAAAATCCTAACATCATCAACCTTTCTGAATCTAATAAAACCATATCGCTTACCTCTTTTATCCAATCTAGTTGGGATATACACTTCCTGCGCTTGACCAAACTCTTTGAATATGTTAAACATATCCTTAGCGTTGTAGTTTTCTGGCATTTCAGTGAAAAAGAATGAAGAAACTTCTTCTTCACTTATGAGTTTTCCAGATCTATCCTTCCATACTGAGAACTTTGGGTTCACCATCTTATTCTTTCTTTTTACCACTTGCCACTCCATGCTCCGAAACAAAACCACCGTGTATAGTCACTCTCGGAAACACACACAAAGAGTGCCAAGGCCCTTTACTCGAAAGCAAGGAATTTAAGCCAAAGACACTCTCCACAGATGTCCTAAGATTAACGTTTTCTAGCTAAAAAACAATCGATTATTTCCAAAAATTTTACTGTCACAAAATATGCGAAAAGATTGGTTGATAGTTGTTGTTGTTAGAGATGAATGAAATTGATTGATACGTGTTAATTTAGTATCTTGATATTAGGAATTTGAACCTAATTTGATGTTAGGAGTTTGCAATGATTGAATTATAATACTATCATTATGATGTAGTGTTTCTATGAGAATAATGTGAAGAAATTCTGTTTTGAGTTAGGAATAGTGAAACCTAGAAATTTTGGTGCGAAATTCATCGTCGCGAAAATTAGTTTTTATGCTACCAATGAGTTCTAATAGGTATAACTAAGTTAAAATAAGAGTCTTCCGAATTAAATCGAAGTTTCGGATGGGTTTTTGGGCAAAAAGTGATCAAACCCGTAGCTATGTTAGTGCAGAATTTTGGAAACTTCGAAAATTCATAACTTGAGTTCCGGGAGTCCGATTCGTACGCCGCTCGAAGCGTTGGAAAGATAACGAGACGAGCTATCTTATAATAATAGTGTCTGGCCCAGGGGTGAGTTATCTTGTGTGGAATAACTGAAATGGAATTATAGTGTTAAAATTCTGATTTTTGGCGAAGTGAAAGTTTGAGTTTTAGCGCGATTTCGAAATTGAAAATTTTCCAAATTGTGAAATGAATTCAGAATGTGATTCCTTGTATTTAATGATGAATTTAGGTGTATTTTAATAATTATTTCGTCATGTCATTGAGCTGCTTTTGAAGCATTTTCGATTAAAGTATACATGCTTGAGTTTTGTAATTATAATTGTGTGAATGAAATTATTGTTTATTTGTGAAGAATAATGTTGATTAATTGTGAAGTCGTAATTGCTTGAAGTATATGTTAGTCGGTACAGAGTATGTTATAGTTGCTGTGATATTGTTGTTGGGAATTATAAAGTTGCAGGTGTGAAATATGTTGCATTGCCTCTAATTATTGGCAAGAGTTAAGTTGTGGGCCTATGGCCAATGTTGATTTGTTGTTGTGTTGATATATGAGTATCATTGTTGTTATTCTGACGTTCATGTTGAGTCGCATTGCATAGCATATCAAGCTGGAGTTGCTGCTCGGTAAGTTGGTCTGGATTGGCAAAATATTAAGTTGAAGGCTTATGCCTTGTTGATGCCTCTATTAATTGGCGAATTTTAAGTTGGGAGTTCTGCTCCAATGGTACCACATGCATGATTGCACTGCATTGCATCCGTTGAGTCGTGTTGTTGTATTGTTGAGCGAAGTTATGTGATGATTTGTTGTTGGACTTATGCGAAGTATTGATAATGATGAGTTGCGCAGTTATATGATGTTATGTGTTGCTAATTCCTTTATACGAGTTATTGCCTTGTATTATTGAATTTGAAATCTCACCCCTTCTGTTTGAATGTTGCCTCCACGTGGGTGACGTGCAGATAATCAGGAGTAGTGTGGAAGTCGTGGTCGGTGAAGACGAGGTGCTTCACTTTAGTTTGGAGTCTGCTCTGATATGTAACATTGGGAGTCGGGAATGCTTTATGCATGATTTTACTTTGTTAAAGAATTACAGTTGCCTTTACATTTTTGAAAACAAATATTTTGATTAATTGAAACCGTTATATTTTGTTGATCTCAATGAAGAATTTCCGTTGTGTAATAAAGATAATTTTTGGATTAAAATTGCATTAATATTTATTATATGTTACATGTCTTATTGTGAGCAAGTTCTTGTTGAAAGTAATACCCTTTTATTCCGAGTTGTTTCATTTTACTCTGATTTTTCGATTAAATTATTCGGGGGAATTTATGGTGTTACACACAATGGTTTCACCATGCTCTATACGAAATAGCTCAAACTCTTGATTTAATTTGTTGATCCTAGCTTGTTTGACATCATTAGTACCCTCATGGGCAACTTCTAATGCGTCCCACGTAGCCTTGGCGGTCTAACAATGAGAAACACGATAATAATCATCAACACCTAAAGCGAATGTGAGAAAAATTTTCGCTTTCCAATCATGTGAATACAATTTCCAATCATTAGCATCCCAATGTGCTCCTGGTTTAGGTAATGTAACACCTTCATCATTGGTCACGCTTATTTCATTCGGAGCATTTTTGATGGCGTCCCATATACCTTAGTCAATGGAGTTGACATGAAAGGATACAAGCTTTCCAAGATCCATAATTTTCACTGGTGAAGATTGATGCTCTATTATACGCTCCCTTAGGTTCGATAGCCATTCTTCTAAAAAGTCAATCTTAAGCATGAAATAAACTGGAGCTCGTGATACCACTTGTTAGATGACAGACTTTGATCTTGAAGAGGGGGGGGGGGGGGGGAGGGTGAATAGATCACAAATTTAAAAATAAACTTTTGGAAAAAATGATTTTCAAAAGATTTATGACACACCGGAAACAACCTGTATCGAATTGTCTAACCGAACCAAATTGTTCAACAACGATTAATCACAACACAATAAAATGATAAGCTATGTGTAGAGCTTATTTCTAATGAGAAAAAACACAAAAAAACACAAATGAGAAAATTATTGAACATGTTGTGTGCAATCAATATCGTTTGGAAATTTACTTTGTTTTGTTGATCTTAAAACATATCACAATCAACCGAATTATGATTCTATCAACAAAACCTAATCCAAAATGTGATAAAAAATAATTCCCACTTGAATTGGTCAAACAACCAATGAATTCAGTAATTTACAAACACAACAATTAAAAGATAAAGAGAGGGAGAGAACGAGAGAGGTAGATAGATAAATAGATAGAGAGAGAGAGAGGAGGATTTGTTTAGGTTGTTTCTCAATCGGCCTCACTATGGGTACGTCTGCCCAATATTCGAAATCGGATTGAGATACTTGCAATTAACCTTACTTTGTAAAAAGTGTATATACAAGAGATGAAGAACTCTAACCCTACAAACCCTATGGTTTGTTGTTGATTCTACCACCTCCAAAATTGTTGATCAAAGATTGATCAAGTCACTAACAATGTCGCTTCAATTCGCCAATTCTTGCTACTTCCTTGCAAGGAACCACCTTGTCCCAAGGCTTTCACACAGTCGAATTAATCCTAAGTGTATACTTGTTGAAACCCAAGACTTACAAACACGATCCACTGTCTCACGCTACTCCCTTGCAAGGAACCACTTGTCCCAAGGCTTTCACTCGATCGGATCCGAATTATGTACTCTTGTCCAAAGCCTTCAAATCCTTGACGATCTTGAAAGAAAACCCCAACTCGGTTTTCTTATTTGAAACCCTCAAAGATATTAACCCAATATTCTTGTTACAACAACCTAATTGGACGTTATCAACCCTAATCTAGATGACCACCCAATCAAAAAATGATTATGTGTAGTTTGATTATGTATATGCATAGAAGAAAGGTTAAAGATGATGTGTGTGCTTTGAAATTCTAGTTTCGTATAAGTTTTACACTAGAACCTTACTAGAAAAAGATGCATGTAACAATATATATATATATATATATATATATATATATATATATATATATGTGTGTGTGTGTGTGTGTGTGTGTGTAAGTGTGTGGGTAGGTGTGTGTGAGTGTGTTTGTGTATGTATGTATGTATGTAAGATTTGACGCAAAGCACATGCATGAGGAATTGAAAGGAAAATAAATTTATCAAAATTTTTAGTCTATAGGTTGACCTATGAAAGTTATGTGTCGACCTATCAAGAAAAATGAGTTGACATGTGAAGTCTTAGGTCGACCTATGAAGGTCTCATGTCGACCTATTTGAAGCGACCTATAGGCAGTGGCTACAGGCTTCATTATTGAGGCATGGGTGTCGACTTAAGTGGCTTATGTGTCGACCTATGCTGAAGCAAAAGCTTCTATAGGTCGTCCTAAACACGTTGTGTCGGCGTATGCAGTAGTTTCATACTAAAAACACAATTTTTGATGCATGCATCTTGCCTAAGTCATTTCCAATCATTTTTAAACATGTTTATATGCACTCTAATGCTAAGATGAATGATGCACATCTAGAATTTGGTTGATATCGTCCAATGTACAAAAACGCTAAAGTTCCTCCTAGTTTTGACATCATTCAAAAAACATCTAAATGGAAAGATGTACTCGCATACTCCCCCTTTTTGATGGTGGCAAAACTTGAGATTTGAGACGATACATTTCTTGATACATGAATAGCACACCCTGAATGTGTGCATTATATTCTTTCATATTCTTATCCCCCTTTGACAACATCAAAAAGAGACAAGCAATACATTAGTAGTATCACATAGATACACATTACACATGTTCCATATACTACACAAAGGCAGTTTACAAAGATAAGTGGTACACTCACATACATTTATCATATATGTAAATACACAAGCTTAATAAACAAGACAACATTCATAATAGTTATCTAAGTTAAAGACATAGTACAACCATTCAAACATATTAGAAATATTGTTCAAACATAACCAGAAGCAAATAACAAACCAAGCAAAATGAAAAAGCATGAAGACTCCAAACACGACTCAAGAGATGAGACATACCAAGACTCAAGAACCAATGACACACATCACAACACTGCAATTCTTCAAAGTCTTCCACGTCCTCTAGGCATCGTTCTTTCTCCCTGATACCATCCTTGTCCTTCATTCATATAGTGGGAGTCTAAGAAATTACACATTTCATAGTAAAACCAATCATAATGGCCAAAATCTTATTCTTGAGCTCCAATCATGCGATTAATTATAGCTATAACAACATGCTTTTCATTCATATTAGTTTGCAAAGACACCAAAATCTCTGTCACAAATAAAGCAAAGGCCTCAAAGATGGAATCTCGAGTAGACATATAATGATGCATCAGACGAAACTGCTCCATTTGTGTATCTTTAAAAGTTTCCCTCCATTTGAATTCACCCTCATATCTCTCGTCTTGCTTCATTTGAAATTCTAAAGCATTGTCATGATAGAAGAGGTATCGACAGAACTAGTACTAAAACCAACACTATGATCAATTCCATGATGAGCGTCTTGCATAGTATCATCACCCTTATCAACATCATGAGTATCCATGGGGTGCTCATCATCCATGTGGTCTTCCTCTACATCATCACCAAACCACGAAGGCTCATAAAAGTTTTAGATTTTTTCTGCCTTGCTTTTCTAAACGAAGATAGTAAGTGCGACACTTGATATCCTAAAAATAGTTCATGTTCGTAAGAGTACGTTGTAAGAATTTTTGAGACGAGCCAAGTGATTTGTAGATGAGATTTGGCATACCAATGTCAAAATAGTTCAAAATCTTAGCAGTCATCCACGGTTAGCAGAAGGATATCCCTCAGATGCATGTCTTGACATAGAACATGCGAGACACAAAGTAATGAGGCCTATTTATTTTGACCTTGTGCAACAGAATATACACCAACTGAATCTCCGAAAAATTAATTCTCAAAAATCCACCATTCTTTGAGCGCAAGATGTGAGACACAATCCATGGGAGAATTCTTGGTACCATCTTCAATTTGCCAGTCGAAATGGGATCATAACACTTTTTTGGACGAGGAGCTTTGAGTATCTCATTTACATGATGATCCCAATCAAAATTTACATGAGTGTGACCATCATTTACCAAAGGATTAGCCTCATCAACATTACCCACATCAATACCAAATAAGGTGTTCCATAATTCGTTAATAAACTGATAAGTTGTATTACCTATTGAGAACTTAAAACTAGAGCATTGGTTGTCATGTAGCCCTGAGTAAAAACCGCGAATAAGATCTTCATTGTAATCCTGAGCAAGTTGTAAAAACTGGTCAATATTTTGATGCTCCACAAGCTTAACAACATCATCCAAGTTCAGACAACCAACAGTGATAGGCTTCCACATGAGTTGTTTCACTACAAGGCGGGTTCGATGCTTTATCTCAAAATATCTGGCATACTTCTTCAAAACCAGAGTAAGAGGATTCTCAGCAACAATTGTAGAAGTAGTAGCCTTGTTTTTGCTTTTATCATTGCTCTTGGACTTTGAAGCCGGATAATGTTGAAATGATGTGCGCATAACAAGTGTTTGACGAAAAGTTTTAAGGAAGAATGAGTAAATATGAGATATTTTTGAATGCCCACACACTCAACCAAGCTTGACAATCACATCAATACACAAATAATTGAAAATGAACAACATATAAGTGAGAATTTTGGATTTTTGGTGAGTTTGGGTGAAATGGGGTTTTTGAGAGAAAAGGAGAGAAATTTGATGGAAATAAGTAGAATTTGTTAAAATTTTAAGTACAAATGATGTGAAATGGATGAGTAGAAGGGGTATAATGAAGATTGGATGATTTATCAAGGTGCAAGAAGAAGTTTGTGAATTTGGTGGATTTAATGCATGTAAGGGGGTGAAGAGAATGAACCCAAATGACTCATTTTCGCACTTTGTCGACCACTGACTGTCATGCACCGACCTATGACTGCCATGGGTCGACACATATGGTAGCAAGACCAAAAGAATTCAGAAAATTTGATTATGCATCGACATATACCATAACTAATCTGAAAAATGCCAAAACTAATTAACATGTACCGACCTATAACTCTTATGTGTCGACTTGTACTATTTAACTTATAAGATTTTGATTCAACTGGATTTGTAATGACCTTAAGAGACTCAACTTGACTCGTGGATGATTACTTGATGAAAGGCATGTGCATATGATGGTATTTTATGGTTTGTTAGCTAAAATCATGAAAACATATATGAGAAAGCATGAAATGGTACTAGGTATAGATCCAACATGAATAAATTTTGAATATAATCAATATAAACATATAAAATGAAACACACAATGGGCACATTTGAAATTTTTGGAAGTGAACATGTCTCATAAACATCATACACATAACACATCACATACCTTCAAGAAATAAACAGGTGAAATAAATACTTACTAACAAAATAAGCAAAGGATTGAAACGATATTACCTCACCGTACGAATGATGGATGATGCACTTACATTGCGTGAGGAAATCTGGAATGAAAGTTGAAATGAATGCAAAACATGCCACAAAACACAAATGAAACCAAAACGCTCTTCCTACTTTTCTTCTTGTACAAGTATTTGAAGGTGAGATTAATAATGTATCCAAGAGGCAATTGACTTGATTATCATCTTTGTTGTTGTACTTCCATTCTTGTTCAACCATGATGATTATCGTCATCCTTCTCTGTTTCATCATCTTTTGATGATCAATACTAATTTGATGTACTTGAGTATGTCTTGTCGAAGATTGATCTGCATCATTAAACATAATACCTTTCCGACACTTCTCGGATAGAAACATTAGTAACCATTCACACACTTTTACCAATTAATGAAACACTAAACGTTAACCTTCTTGACAACACAGTCCTCCTTGCTTGTCACATAGTCAACACAATAAGGACTTGTCACTGTGTTGTACCTTGATCTTCCATAAACGAGATCTCATACTCTCTTCATAGAGCCAAGGCATTTTCCTGCATGATTAACAAATAGTGCTAGATACCCAATTTTCATTTGGGTCCTTGAGGATTAATGAAACCTTGGTTGCATTTAGGAAACCATTGAAAGGTTCCTTTAGGAACAAAAAGTTTCCTAAACTTGCACTTATAAATAGTATGACCCTTTTTGCAACAATAATGACAATGCAAATTATGGTGAGATGAGCTTTTGCTATTTTGTTTCTTTTCAATATAACTACACCTTCTATAAGGATTATGAGAAGGTATGTCGTACTAAGAAGTATCTATAACAAAAGTAACCTTGGGTTGCAAAGCCTTATCCAACTTGGCTTTAAGAGTTCTTGACTCTTTTTACAAAACGGGACAAGTCTTACAACCAAACCATGAAGGTTTGGCATCCTCATTTTTATCTTTTTGAATATCTAACATAAACTCCTTAGAGCTTCCATATTCTTTTGATTTTCCAAAATTTTAGATTTTAAGTGAGAAATTATTCTTTTGTTTGAAGCTAATCTTTTGAAAGCATCTATGGCTTGTCTTTGTATATTTTGAAAAGATTCTTGTAATTGAGAGAAAGATAAGTCATGGGAAGTTTGAAGTTTATAGTGACTTATAACCTTTTTCTTTGCTTTGTTTGCCATATAGCAAATCTTGGCCAGTTAAACACTTTAAGTGGAGCTATCATCACTTGAAGAATCACTTTCGAACTCCCAAGCGGCATAAGCTCTTCTAGACTTGCTAGATCTCTTGTCATAGCCTTTTTATTTGTCTTTCTTAATTGTACGACACTCCGGCTTATAGTGACCTGGTTTGCCACAATGGTAGCATGTACTTCTTAACTTACCCCTCTTGTTCTCATATTCCTTGGAGGAATTAGATTGCCTTATAGATTTACCATGGTTCTTGTTGGAGTGTTTATTTCCATATTCCCTCACGTATCTATGATACTTTTTTATAAACAACCCCATATCTTCTTCATCAGAATCGTTGTCATTTTTAGTTTCATAATCACTTTGCTCATTATAAGAAGACCTTGAGCTTGAAGTATTTAGAGCAATAGAATTCTTCTCTACTTCCTTGTATTTACCTTTTTCCTTCTTCTCTTTACTTTCATATTCTTTTTCTTCTTTTTCCAAGCAAGACATTTCTTGCTCATGCTCTTCCAATTTTCCGAACAAAGTCGTGAGATCAAGTACTTTAAGATCATTTGCCTCTTTGATAGTGGTGACCTTGGGTTTCCATTCCCTACTTAAAGTTATCAACACTTTGTTAGTGGCAATCTCATTGAAAATAATCTTACCTGGCACATTTAATTGATTGATAAGATAATTGAATCATTTCCGCATGTCCGCAATGCTTTCCCCATTCTTTACATGATATAGTTCAAACTCTTGAATCAATGTGTTGATCCTAGCTTGTTTGACATCATTAGTACCCTCATGGGAAACTTCTAATGCATCCCACATAGCCTTGGCGGTCTCACAATGAGAAACACAATAATGCTCATCAACACCTAAAGCGGATGTGAGAATATTTTCCGCTTTCCAATCGTGTGACCATAATTTCTAATCATTAGCATCCCATTGTGTTTCCAATTTAGGTAATATAAAACCATCATCATTGGTCACAGTTATTTCATTCGGACCATTTTTGATGGCGTCCCAAATACCTTTGTCAACGGAGTTGACATGAATACGCATGCAAGCTTTCTAATAGCCAAAATTTTCGCCGGTGAAAATTGGTGCTCTATTATACGCTCCCTTAGGTTCGGGAGCCTTTCTTATAAAAAGAAAATCTTAAGCATGGAATAAACCGGAGCTCGTGATACCACTTGTTATACGATAAGCTTTGATATAGAAGGGGTTGAATAGATTACAAATTTAAAAATAAACCTTTGGCGAAAATGATTTTTAAAAGTTTTAGGGCACAGTGGAAACTACCCAAATTGAATCGTCTAGCCGAACCTACTATAGAAAAGCTCGGATATGTGTAAAGTTACACAATTGAATGATAATGGACACAAATAGTTCAAAAACAATAAATCACAACACAATCAAATGCTAAGCTATATGTAGAGCTTATTTCAAATAATCAAGACCACACAAAACACAAATGAGCAAACTATTGAACAGATTGTGTGCAAATGATATCGATTCGAAATTTAATTTTTTTGTTGATCTTAAAATAAATCACAATCAACCGGTTTATAATTTTATCAAAAAAACCTAATTCAAAACGTGATCAAAGATAATTCCCAATCAAATTGATCAAACAACCAATGAATTCAATAATTTGCAAACACAGAAATTAAAAGAGAAAGATATATATATATATATATATATATATACATATATATATATATATATATATATATATATATATGTATAAATATATATATATAAATATATATATATATATATATATATATATATATATATATATATGTGTGTGTATATATATATATATATAGATATATAGAGAGAGAGAGAGGGAGAGAGAGAAAGAAAGATATATATATATATATATATATAGAGAGAGAGAGAGAGAGAGTTTATAATTTTATCAAAAAAACCTAATTCAAAACGTGATCAAAGATAATTCCCAATCAAATTGATCAAACAACCAATGAATTCAATAATTTGCAAACACAGAAATTAAAAGAGAAAGATATATATATATATATATATATATATATATATATATATATATGTATATATATATATATATATATATGTGTGTGTGTGTGTGTGTGTGTATAAATATATATATATATATATATATAGAGAGAGAGAGAGAGGGAGAGAGAGAAAGAAAGATATATATATATAGAGAGAGAGAGAGAGAGAGATTTGCAATTAACCTTACTTTGTAAGAAGTGTATATACAATAGATGAAGAACTCTAACCCTACAAACCCTATGGTTTGTTGTTGATTCTACCACCTCCCAAACCCTTGATCAAAGATTGATCAAGTCACAAACAATGTCGCTTCAATTCATCAATTCTTGATACTTCCTTGCAAGGAACCACCTTGTCCTAAGCCTTTCACACGGTCAAATTAATCTTAAGCGAACACTTGTTGAAACCAAGGATTTACCAACACGATCCACCATCTCACGCTACTCCCTTGCAAGGAACCACGTTGTCCGAAGGATTTCACTCGTTCAGATCTGAATTACGTAATCTTGTCCAAAACCTTCAAATCCTCAACAATCTTGATGGAAAACCCCCGCTCGATTTTCTTATTTGAAACCCTCAAAGAAATCAACCCAATATTATCTTTACACCAACCTAATTGGACGTTATCAAGCATAATCTAGATGGTCACCCAATCAAAAAATGATTATGTGTAGTTGGATTGTGTGTATGCATAGAAGAGAGGTTGAAGATGATGAGTATGCTTTGAAATTCTGGTTTCATATTGGTTTTACACTAGAACCTTACTAGAAAAAGATGCATGTAATAGTGTATATATATATATATATATATATATATATATATATATATATATGAAGCAATGTGAATGCATAAGGAATTGAAAGGAAAACAAAATTTTCAAAATAATTAGTCTATAGGTCGACCTATGAAAGCTATGTGTTGACCTATCAAGGCAAATGAGTTAACCTGTGATGGTTTTAGGTCAACCTATGAAGGTCTCAGGTCGACCTATTTGAGGCGACCTATAGGCAGCGGCTACATTCTTCATTATTGAGGCATGGGTGTCGACCTTAGTGGCTTATATATCAACCTATGCTGAAGCAAAATCTTCTATATGTTAGCCTAAACACGTATGTGTCGACCTATGTAGTAGTTTTCATACTAAAACTCAATTTTTGATGCATGCATCTTGCCTAAGTTGTTTCCAATCATTTCCAAACAAGGTTATAGGCACCCTAATGTTAAGATGAATAATGCACATCTAAAATTTGGTTGATACCGTCCAATGCACAAAAACGCTAAAGTTGCTTAAAGTTTTGACATCATTCAAAACACAATTAAACGGAAACATACACTCACAATTATAAGGCCAATATTGAAAAAGACTCCTTATGAACTCTCTGTTATACCCCAAATTTTGACCACAAGATTTCCCATCATTTTGCAAGTCATCATTACAATATGGATGTACCATCATACCTCATCAATCTTCTCAAGGATTATTGAGCATTCACTATAATTAAGAATTAGGGTTTTGAGCCCTCTCAGAACACTCAGACAAAGGATCAATCAAGAATGGACATGATATTCATCTTGTCAAGCCTATAAAACATCCATGAAGGATCAAGAGGTCTCCCATATCAAGAATCAAGCACAAGGTTGCAACATTCCAAGTGGATCAAGTCTCAAGATCGACAGTGTCACCAAATTAGGGTTTTGGTCGACCAGGGCCTCCAGATGAAAATTTTCATCTGGGCATGGGCCAATACTTCAAAACATGACCCAATAAGCTCATAATGACCTCATTAACCCAATCATAGATTCAAAATAGCCTCAGGGGAAGCATTCATCAAAAATCAGGAATTAGGGTTTCTTGACCTAATTCACCCCTAAGTTGACTTTTGAGGCAAGACATGAATCAAGACCTCAAGACATGATTTGAGAACCTCAAATACGCCACATTGATCCATTTTAAATAATGTATTGATCCAAGAAGCTTGATTCACAAGTTTCATTTTCATCTGGACCACAATTAGGGTTTTGAAGAAAAAGTCAACTGTACCTTTGACTTTGGAACAAGACATGTTCCCAAACCTTGGGACATGATTCAAGACACCCTAAAACACCTATGGTATCCATACATTAGGTTTGATTTAGGTCAAGAACTTGATTGCATTAAAGATCACACAGTTTGGAATTCATCTGACAAAAAGTCAACTATGCCCAAAATCAAGTTTGACTTTTTGAATTTTTTCACAAATGTGGCTCCCCTAAGTCAAAAACAATGTTAATGCATGGTTTTGATCATCATCCATCAATAAAAATCAAGAAAAATAGGGTTACTTGCAAAAGGCAACCATAGGAAACTTAAAATTTGCTAAGTTATAGAACAAAAGTGATTTGGTACCAACTTTGCAAGGTCATAACTTCCAAACCACAAGGCCTTTTTCTTCCATCCAAAGCTCAAATGAAATTTAACATGACATAATTCAAAAGTGTAAACTACAAAAGATTCCAAATCCTCATGGAGTTTGAGTTATGGATTGATCAAAATCACAAAAACATGAAAATGGCCACTTTTTCCAACACTTAGTGAAAATTTTGGACAGAATCTGTCTTGGTTTTTCACCAACTTTGAGGCCATTTTTCACCTTGATCCAAGTTGATTCAAGACCATTGGTGGACATCAAAGTTAAAGTAGGATATACAAGCTTTCCAAAGAGTACCAGAACTCATCCTAATTCAATTTGAGTATGGAGTTATGAGCATGGAAACATGACACCTCCAAGGCTGGTTTTTGCAAGACAGTCTTGCACTTTGATAAGTGCAAATTGTAGCTATTTTTGTATATATGTTTTGTTGCACTTATCGTTGCTTTTTGGTTAATATCGTTCAAATAAACCCCAATTTGTTTATAAATGCGTATAGTTTATATTTTAGTGCATATATGCGTTTCGTGTAAATATCATTGAGTTTAATTGATTTTATCTCATTTTTGTAGGTATTCAAGCAGTGGGATTTTGCCATTGTTGTATAGAGCATTGAATAAGCTTTTTAACGCTTCGAACCGGGCGAAAAACGGAATTACGGTTCAAGAGTTATGAAGAAAATAAGCTTTGGATTTTTTAGCATGCTTTGAGCGCGCTGAGCGCGCTCCAAGCCCCAGGAAGCATGCTTGGAGCGCGCTCCAAGCCCCCAGAAAGAGCTACTTACAGTAGGTTGCGCGCTGAGCGCGCTCCAAGCCCACTGAGCGCGCTTTTTTAAGGCGGTTTATCTTCAAAAACGCGCGCTGAGCGCGCTCTGCGACTTTGACAGCAATAAATATAGTGAAAAAACACATTTTTTGGAGGGGTTTTGGGTATTTTTTGCTCCCAACTCCATCAAACTTCATTTTTCTTGTAGATTAGCGTAGAAAACATCATGGAAGCTTGCATTTGGATGATCCGATGTGGATTTCTCATCGATCGGCGCCGACAAACCGTGAAGTGTTTGGTTCATTTCTGATTTTCTTCATGTTTTTCTTCTATGTTGGGTTTGTATATGTCTTACTTTGATCCTATGTATATTTGTTGATCATGGTGTTATATTTAATTTGCTTTACAAATCTTTATCGATGATTGTTTCTGATTTTTGCTTTATGCGCGGGATTTGGGTTGTGTTAGAGATAAACATCGCAAATCTTGATTAGGGATGATTATCTGTTAGTTTCTGGATGCTAGAGATAGATTTAGAGCTAACAATCCGTATGGGTGTCGGAACTTAAATGCCTTTCGTATTTCGAGGCTTCGTGCGCGAGAGTGACGAAGAGAGTGATACGGGTGATTTCTCAACTCAGTGTGCCAGAGATGGACACTGTTGTGAGCGATACCGGGTGATATTGAGGAGTATTGTAAGTTGAGTGTAATTGGTCGGTAAGTTTAAGTCTGTGATGAGTCGAATATATACACGCCTGATAAGTTCTTCTGTTTGAAGAATGAATTATTTTTATGTTTTTATTTACTTTTCTGATTTACGCTTTAAACTATTTAAACCCAAACTCATTAACAATTAAATTGTCGAACGGCAGTTCAGTAGCACCGATCTCTGTGGACACGATAAATTCCCGGAAAAATACTTCCAAATCTTTTTGCTTGCTTGCCCTATACCGCAACCAACACACTTGCCCCACGATTTTGTCATTTCCATAACTTGGCAAGCCTTGTCACCATGCAAGACAAGTTTCTAAAGTGCAATGAACATGATCTATGCAGAGCTACAACACCATAGAGCCTTGCAAGTCCAAAACCTCATCATTTGGCACGTGACATTCAAAGTTCAAATCCAAAACTTTCAAATTTGTCATGAGGCATTGAATGGATGCATAGAGCTGGCATGTATCAGTCCACAACATTGAAAAATGAGTCAAGATAAACTCAAGCATCAGAAGACCATAGGCCTGCAAGATTGACCCAAGTCAATGGCTAGAGAAGACTTGAGATTCCTTTTGAAAACCATTGGGCAAAGGAATGTACCATCCACCATTCACTATTGCTGCCAAAAGAAACTTGACAAACTATAAATAAAGCTCATTTGTGGTCAGTTTGAGTACACCAAAGCACCATAACACATGCTTTCTCCAAATCACTCTCAAAAAAACCAGATTTTGCTTCTCATTCAAGTAACATTCAAATTTTCCATTAGAGAGCAATTCTATCAAAACCAATCATGCCAACACCTCACATACATCATATATGAGTGATCCATGACCTTAAAACTCATCTGGAACACCTGAATCACAAAGACACCCCCATTTGCTCAAGCTTTTTGGCATGTTAGCAGTTGAGGTGCCACAACAAGTTCTAAGCTGATTCAATCCATTACAAGCCTTCAAACACATTACTTGAGGTCCATTGAAGATGTCTACATCATTACACAACATCTATAACACCTCCAACATTGAATTCGATCACCAGCTGCAAGAGGTAAGCCTGACACTCTCAAACTCTATGATTCATGCATCATAAATGTATTTTCAAGTTACAAACATGTTTTTGCACATATATAGAGTGTTTCCCCTCAATCAATTTCTATGTATGAATCGTGTATAGGATTTCATAGTGTTTTTGCAGAAATTAGGGTTCTTGAGTTCATCTTCTGATTTCTCACTCCACACTTAATATAAATGCAATTAATTTATATGGTTGTAATCCTTGTTAAAAGACGAGCAAGTTTCATGTTTACAAAAGTCATTTTCATTGAGTTAACAGAGAGATATGAGAGGTTTTGCAAATATGGGGAGGCAGAGCACGCGCGAGCAAGAACATGTGTTCTTGGCGCCATTTTTCAAATATTTGAATATTTGAATATTTGATTTTCTTTATTAATTGGTTCAAAAATTAATTTCTCTCTATATTTTAATGTTTTTGAAAAAATTATTTTTTTCAAAATTCACAAAAATATTAAAATATTTTATTCTACCAAAATTTCACAAAAATATTATTTATTTTATAAATTTAATATTTTTGTAAAGAATTGATTTTTATTTATTTTTAAGCATTTTCAAATATTTCTTTCTCTTGATTTTTCAAATTCAAATGATTATCAAATCATTCTATGGATGAAACATAATTTTTCAAACATTAATCCAAGATCACAACTTATTTTTCATACATGTTTGATAGTTTTGATCATTTTAATTAATTTTTATTCAAATTAAAATGAATTTTAAAATCAAATTAGGGTTTTAATTGTTTTCACCCTCACAAACATTTTTCAAACACTTTTGGGCCTCTTTGTAGAGTGTAAGTCCCATCCCCTTGTAAATAAACTTTTTTGCGCCCCAGTCATTGTATAAGTCCCGATGCGATTTTAAAAATCTCGGCGCGATCTTCGTTTTCACACAATTTTCATATGGGTCTCCCCTTTGTCGTAAGTCCCGTTTTTCTTCTTTTCAAACACTTTTGGGCCTCTAATGGAGTGTAAGACCCATCCCTTGTCACACACAAACGTTTTGGGCCTTAGTCATTGTATAAGTCCCTACGCAATTTTCAAAATAACGGTGCGAACACCGTTTTTCAATCAAGAATGGACATGATATTCAACTTGTCAAGCCTCTCAAACATCCATGAAGGATCAAGAGGTCTCCCATATCAAGAATCAAACACAAGGTTGCAACATTCCAAGTCGATCAAGTCTCAAGATCGACAGTGTCACCAAATTAGGGTTTTGGTCGACCAAGGCCTCCAGATGAAAATTTTCATCTGGGCATGGGCCAATAATTCAAAACATGACCCAATAAGCTCATAATGACCTCATTAACCCAATCATAGATTCAAAATAGCCTCAGGGGAAGCATTCATGAAAAATGTGGAATTCGGGTTTCTTGACCTAATTCACCCCTAAGTTGACTTTTAAGGCAAGACATGAATCAAGATCTCAAGACATGATTTAAGAACCTCAAATACACCACATTGATCCATTTTCAATAATTTATTGATCCAAGAGCTTGATTCACAAGTTTCATTTTCATCTGGACCACAATTAGGGTTTTGAAGAAAAAGTCAACTGTACCTTTGACTTTGGAACGAGACATGTTCCCAAACCTTGGGACATGCTTCAAGACACCCTAAAACACCTATGGTATCCATACATTAGGTTTAATTTAGGTCAAGAACTTGATTGCATTAAAGATCACACAGTTTGGAATTCATCTGACAAAAAGTCAACTGTGCCCAAAATCAAGTTTGACTTTTTGAATTTTTTCACAAATGTGGCTCCCCTAAGTCAAAAACAATGTTAATGCATGGTTTTTATCATCATCCATCAATAAAAATCAAGAACAATAGGGTTACTTGCAAAAGGCAACCATAGGAAACTTAAAATTTGCTAAGTTATAGAACAAAAGTGATTTGGTACCAACTTTGCAAGGTCATAACTTCCAAACCACAAGGCCTTTTTCTTCCATCCAAAGCTCAAATGAAATTTAACATGACATAATTCAAAAGTGTAAACTACAAAAGATTCCAAATCCTCATGGAGTTTGAGTTATGGATTGATCAAAATCACAAAAACATGAAAATGGCCACTTTTTCCAACACTTAGTGAAAATTTTGGACAGAATCTGTCTTGGTTTTTCACCAACTTTGAGGCCATTTTTCACCTTGATCCAAGTTGATTCAAGACCATTGGTGGACATCAAAGTTAAAGTAGGATATACAAGCTTTCCAAAGAGTACCAGAACTCATCCTAATTCAATTTGAGTATGGAGTTATGAGCATGGAAACATGACACCTCCAAGGCTGGTTTTTGCAAGACAGTCTTGCACTTTGATAAGTGCAAATTGTAGCTATTTTTGTATATATGTTTTGTTGCACTTATCGTTGCTTTTTGGTTAATATCGTTCAAATAAACCCCAATTTGTTTATAAATGCGTATAGTTTATATTTTAGTGCATATATGCGTTTCGTGTAAATATCATTGAGTTTAATTGATTTTATCTCATTTTTGTAGGTATTCAAGTAGTGGGATTTTGGCATTGTTGTATAGAGCATTGAATAAGCTTTTTAACGCTTCGAACCGGGCGAAAAAACGGAATTACGGTTCAAGAGTTATGAAGAAAATAAGCTTTGGATTTTTTAGCATGCTTTGAGCGCGCTGAGCGCGCTCCAAGCCCCCAGAAAGAGCTACTTACAGTAGGTTGCGCGCTGAGCGCGCTCCAAGCCCACTTAGCGCGCTTTTTAAGGCGGTTTATCTTCAAAAATGCGCACTGAGCGCCCGTAGCGCGCTGAGCGCGCTCTGCGACTTTGACAGCAATAAATATAGTGAAAAAACACATTTTTTGGAGGGGTTTTGGGTATTTTTTGCTCCCAACTCCATCAAACTTCATTTTTCTTGTAGATTAGCGTAGAAAACATCATGGAAGCTTGCATTTGGATGATCCGATGTGGATTTCTCATCGATCGGCGCCGACAAACCGTGAAGTGTTTGGTTCATTTCTGATTTTCTTCACGTTTTTCTTCTATGTTGGGTTTGTATATGTCTTACTTTGATCCTATGTATATTTGTTGATCATGGTGTTATATTTAATTTGCTTTACAAATCTTTATCGATGATTGTTTCTGATTTTTGCTTTATGCGCGGGATTTGGGTTGTGTTAGAGATAAACATCGCAAATCTTGATTAGGGATGATTATCTGTTAGTTTCTGGATGCTAGAGATAGATTTAGAGCTAACAATCCGTATGGGTGTCGGAACTTAAATGCCTTTCGTATTTCGAGGCTTCGTGCGCGAGAGTGACGAAGAGAGTGATACGGGTGATTTCTCAACTCAGTGTGCCAGAGATGGACACTGTTGTGAGCGATACCGGGTGATATTGAGGAGTATTGTAAGTTGAGTGTAATTGGTCGGTAAGTTTAAGTCAGTGATGAGTCGAATATATACACGCCTGATAAGTTCTTCTGTTTGAAGAATGAATTATTTTTATGTTTTTATTTACTTTTCTGATTTACGCTTTAAACTATTTAAACCCAAACTCATTAATAATTAAATTGTCGAACGGCAGTTCAGTAGCACCGATCTCTGTGGACACGATAAATTCCCGGAAAAATACTTCCAAATCTTTTTGCTTGCTTGCCCTATACCGCAACCAACACACTTGCCCCACGATTTTGTCATTTCCATAACTTGGCAAGCCTTGTCACCATGCAAGACAAGTTTCTAAAGTGCAATGAACATGATCTATGCAGAGCTACAACACCATAGAGCCTTGCAAGTCCAAAACTTCATCATTTGGCACGTGACATTCAAAGTTCAAATCCAAAACTTTCAAATTTGTCATGAGGCATTAAATGGATGCATAGAGCTGGCATGTATCAGTCCACAACATTGAAAATGAGTCAAGATAAACTCAAGCATCAGAAGACCATAGGCCTGCAAGATTGACCCAAGTCAATGGCTAGAGAAGACTTGAGATTCCTTTTGAAAACCATTGGGCAAAGGAATGTACCATCCACCATTCACTATTGCTGCCAAAAGAAACTTGACAAACTATAAATAAAGCTCATTTGTGGTCAGTTTGAGTACACCAAAGCACCATAACACATGCTTTCTCCCAAATCACTCTAAAAAAAACCAGATTTTGCTTCTCATTCAAGTAACATTCAAATTTTCCATTAGAGAGCAATTCTATCAAAACCAATCATGCCAACACCTCACATACATCATATATGAGTGATCCATGACCTTAAAACTCATCTGGAACACCTGAATCACAAAGACACCCCCATTTGCTCAAGCTTTTTTGCATGTTAGCAGTTGAGGTGCCACAACAAGTTCTAAGCTGATTCAATCCATTACAAGCCTTCAAACACATTACTTGAGGTCCATTGAAGATGTCTACATCATTACACAACATCTATAACACCTCCAACATTGAATTCGATCACCAGCTGCAAGAGGTAAGCCTGACACTCTCAAACTCTATGATTCATGCATCATAAATGTATTTTCAAGTTACAAACATGTTTTTGCACATATATAGAGTGTTTCCCCTCAATCAATTTCTATGTATGAATCGTGTATAGGATTTCATAGTGTTTTTGCAGAAATTAGGGTTCTTGAGTTCATCTTCTGATTTCTCACTCCACACTTAATATAAATGCAATTAATTTATATGGTTGTAATCCTTGTTAAAAGACGAGCAAGTTTCATGTTTACAAAAGTCATTTTCATTGAGTTAACAGAGAGATATGAGAGGTTTTGCAAATATGGGGAGGCAGAGCACGCGCGAGCAAGAACATGTGTTCTTGGCGCCATTTTTCAAATATTTGAATATTTGAATATTTGATTTTCTTTATTAATTGGTTCAAAAATTAATTTCTCTCTATATTTTAATGTTTTTGAAAAAATTATTTTTTTCAAAATTCACAAAAATATTAAAATATTTTATTCTACCAAAATTTCACAAAAATATTATTTATTTTATAAATTTAATATTTTTGTAAAGAATTGATTTTTATTTGTTTTTAAGCATTTTCAAATATTTCTTTCTCTTGATTTTTCAAATTCAAATGATTATCAAATCATTCTATGGATGAAACATAATTTTTCAAACATTAATCCAAGATCACAACTTATTTTTCATACATGTTTGATAGTTTTGATCATTTTAATTAATTTTTATTCAAATTAAAATGCATTTTAAAATCAAATTAGGGTTTTAATTGTTTTCACCCTCACAAACATTTTTCAAACACTTTTGGGCCTCTTTGTAGAGTGTAAGTCCCATCCCCTTGTAAATAAACTTTTTTGCGCCCCAGTCATTGTATAAGTCCCGATGCGATTTTAAAAATCTCGGCGCGATCTTCGTTTTCACACAATTTTCATATGGGCCTCCCCTTTGTCGTAAGTCCCGTTTTTCTTCTTTTCAAACACTTTTGGGCCTCTAATGGAGTGTAAGACCCATCCCTTGTCACACACAAACGTTTTGGGCCTTAGTCATTGTATAAGTCCCTACGCAATTTTCAAAATAACAGTGCGATCACTGTTTTTCAATCAAGAATGGACATGATATTCAACTTGTCAAGCCTCTCAAACATCCATGAAGGATCAAGAGGTCTCCCATATCAAGAATCAAACACAAGGTTGCAACATTCCAAGTCGATCAAGTCTCAAGATCGACAGTGTCACCAAATTAGGGTTTTGGTCGACCAGGGCCTCCAGATGAAAATTATCATCTGGGCATGGGCCAATAATTCAAAACATGACCCAATAAGCTCATAATGACCTCATTAACCCAATCATAGATTCAAAATAGCCTCAGGGGAAGCATTCATGAAAATTGTGGAATTCGGGTTTCTTGACCTAATTCACCCCTAAGTTGACTTTTAAGGCAAGACATGAATCAAGATCTCAAGACATGATTTGAGAACCTCAAATACACCACATTGATCCATTTTCAATAATTTATTGATCCAAGAGCTTGATTCACAAGTTTCATTTTCATCTAGACCACAATTAGGGTTTTGAAGAAAAAGTCAACTGTACCTTTAACTTTGGAACGAGACATGTTCCCAAACCTTGGGACATGCTTCAAGACACCCTAAAACACCTATGGTATCCATACATTAGGTTTAATTTAGGTCAAGAACTTGATTGCATTAAAGATCACACAGTTTGGAATTCATCTTACAAAAAGTCAACTGTGCCCAAAATCAAGTTTGACTTTTTGAATTTTTTCACAAATATGGCTCCCCTAAGTCAAAAACAATGTTAATGCATGGTTTTGATCATCATCCATCAATAAAAATCAAGAACAATAGGGTTACTTGCAAAAGGCAGCCATAGGAAACTTAAAATTTGCTAAGTTATAGAACAAAAGTGATTTGGTACCAACTTTGCAAGGTCATAACTTCCAAACCACAAGGCCTTTTTCTTCCACCCGAAGCTCAAACGAAATTTAACAAGACATAATTCAAAAGTGTAAACTACAAAAGATTCCAAATCCTCATGGAGTTTGAGTTATGGATTGATCAAAATCACAAAAACATGAAAATGGCCACTTTTTCCAACACTTAGTGAAAATTTTGGACAGAATCTGTCTTGGTTTTTCACCAACTTTGAGGCCATTTTTCACCTTGATCCAAGTTTATTCAAGACCATTGGTGGACATCAAAGTTAAAGTAGGATATACAAGCTTTCCAAAGAGTACCAGAACTCATCCTAATTCAATTTGAGTATGGAGTTATAAGCATGGAAACATGACACCTCCAAGGCTGGTTTTTGCAAGACAGTCTTGCACTTGCCCCACGATTTTGTCATTTCCATAACATGGCAAGCCTTGTCACCATGCAAGACAAGTTTCTAAAGTGCAATGAACATGATCTATGCAGAGCTACAACACCATAGAGCCTTGCAAGTCCAAAACCTCATCATTTGGCATGTGACATTCAAAGTTCAAATCCAAAACTTTCAAATTTGTCATGAGGCATTGAATGGATGCATAGAGATGGCATGTATCAGTCCACAACATTGAAAATGAGTCAAGATAAACTCAAGCATCACAAGACCATAGTCCTGCAAGATTGACCCAAGTCAATGGCTAGAGAAAACTTGAGATTCCTTTTGAAAACCATTGGGCAAAGGAATGTACCAGCCACCATTCACTATTGCTGCCAAAAGAAACTTGATAAACTATAAATAAAGCTCATTTGTGGTCAGTTTGAGTACACCAAAGCACCATAACACATGCTTTCTCCAAAATCACTCTCAAAAAACCAGATTTTGCTTCTCATTCAAGTAACATTCAAATTTTCCATTAGAGACCAATTCTATCAAAACCAATCATGCCAACACCTCACATACATCATATATGGTGATCCATGACCTTAAAACTCATCTGGAACACCTGAATCACAAAGACACCCCCCATTTGCTCAAGCTTTTTGGCATGTTAGCAGTTGAGGTGCCACAACAAGTTCTAAGCTGATTCAATCCATTACAAGCCTTCAAACACATTACTTGAGGTCCATTGAAGATGTCTAGATCATTACACAACATCTATAACACCTCCAACATTGAATTCGATCACCAGCTGCAAGAGGTAAGCCTGACACTCTCAAACTCTATGATTCATGCATCATAAATGTATTTTCTAGTTACAAACATGTTTTGCACATATATAGAGTGTTTCCCCTCAATCAATTTCTATGTATGAATCGTGTATAGGATTTCATAGTGTTTTTACAGAAATTAGGGTTCTTGAGTTCATCTTCTGATTTCTCACTCCACACTTAATATAAATGCAATTAATTTATATGGTTGTAATCCTTGTTAAAAAACGAGCAAGTTTCATGTTTACAAAAGTCATTTTCAATGAGTAAATAGAGAGATATGAGAGGTTTTGCAAATATTGGGAGGCAGATCACGCGCGAGCAAGAACATGTGTTCTTGGCGCCATTTTTCAAATATTTGAATATTTGAATATTTGATTTTTTTTATTAATTGGTTCAAAAATTAATTTCTCTCTAGATTTTAATGTTTTTGAATTAATTATTTTTTTTCAAAATTCACAAAAATGTTAAAATATTTTATTCTACCAAAATTTCACAAAAATATTATTTATTTTATATATTTAATATTTTTGTAAAGAATTGATTTTTATTTGTTTTTAAGCATTTACAAATATTTCTTTCTCTTGATATTTCAAATTCAAATGATTATCAAATCATTCTATGGATGAAACATAATTTTTCAAACATTAATCCAAGATCACAACTTATTTTTCATACATGTTTGATAGTTTTGATCATTTTAATTAATTTTTATTCAAATTAAAATGCATTTTAAAATCAAATTAGGGTTTTAATTGTTTTCACCCTCACAAACATTTTTCAAACACTTTTGGGCCTCTTTGCAGAGTGTAAGTCCCATCCCCTTGTAAATAAACTTTTATGGGCCCCAATCATTGTATAAGTCCCGATGCGATTTTAAAAATCTCGGCGCGATCTTCTTTTTCAAACAATTTTCATATGGGCCTCCCCTTTGTCGTAAGTCCCGTTTTTCTTCTTTTCAAACACTTTTGGGCCTCTAATAGAGTGTAAGACCCATCCCTTGTCACACACAAACGTTTTGGGCCTCAGTCATTGTATAAGTCCCTACGCAATTTTCAAAATAACGGTGCGATCACTGTTTTTCAATAAAGAATGGACATGATATTCAACTTGTCAAACCTCTCAAACATCCATGAAGGATCAAGAGGTCTCCCATATCAAGAATCAAACACAAGGTTGCAACATTCCAAGTCGATCAAGTCTCAAGATCGACAGTGTCACCAAATTAGTGTTTTGGTCGACCAGGGCCTCCAGATGAAAATTTTCATCTGGGCATGGGCCAATACTTCAAAACATGACCCAATAAGCTCATAATGACCTCATTAACCCAATCATAGATTCAAAATAGCCTCAGGGGAAGCATTCATCAAAAATCAGGAATTAGGGTTTCTTGACCTAATTCACCCCTAAGTTGACTTTTAAGGCAAGACAAGAATCAAGACCTCAAGACATGATTTGAGAACCTCAAATACACCACATTGATCCATTTTCAACAATGTATTGATCCAAGAAGCTTGATTCACAAGTTTCATTTTCATCTGGACCACAATTAGGGTTTTGAAGAAAAAGTCAACTGTACCTTTGACTTTGGAACGAGACATGTTCCCAAACCTTGGGACATGCTTCAAGACACCCTAAAACACCTATGGTATCCATACATTAGGTTTGATTTAGGTCAAGAACTTGATTGCATTAAAGATCACACAGTTTGGAATTCTTCTGACAAAAAGTCAACTGTGCCCAAAATCAAGTTTGACTTTTTGAATTTTTTCACAAATGTGGCTCCCCTAAGTCAAAAACAATGTTAATGCATGGTTTTGATCATCATCCATCAATAAAAATCAAGAACAATAGGGTTACTTGCAAAAGGCAACCATATGAAACTTAAAATTTGCTAAGTTATAGAACAAAAGTGATTTGGTACCAACTTTGCAAGGTCATAACTTCCAAACCACAAGGCCTTTTTCTTCCATCCGAAGCTCAAATGAAATTTAACATGACATAATTCAAAAGTGTAAACTACAAAAGATTCCAAATCCTCATGGAGTTTGAGTTCTGGATTGATCAAAATCACAAAAACATGAAAATGACCACTTTTTCCAACACTTAGTGAAAATTTTGGATAGAATCTGTCTTGGTTTTTCACCAACTTTGAGGCCATTTTTCACCTTGATCCAAGTTGATTCAAGACCATTGGTGGACATCAAAGTTAAAGTAGGATATACAAGCTTTCCAAAGAGTACCAGAACTCATCCTAATTCAATTTGAGTATGGAGTTATGAGCATGGAAACATGACACCTCCAAGGCTGGTTTTTGCAAGACAGTCTTGCACTTGCCCCACGATTTTGTCATTTCCATAACTTGGCAAGCCTTGTCACCATGCAAGACAAGTTTCTAAAGTGCAAGGAACATGATCTATGCAGAGCTACAACACCATATAGCCTTGCAAGTCCAAAACCTCATCATTTGGCATGTGACATTCAAAGTTCAAATCCAAAACTTTCAAATTTGTCATGAGGCATTGAATGGATGCATAGAGCTGGCATGTATACTTCCACAATATTGAAAATGAGTCAAGATAAACCCAAGCATCACAAGAGCATAGGCCTGCCAGATTGACCCAAGTTAATGGCTAGAGAAGACTTGAGATTCCTTTTGAAAACCATTGGGCAAAGGAATGTACCAGCCACCATTCACTATTGCTGCCAAAAGAAACTTGATAAAATATAAATAAAGCTCATTTGTGGTCAGTTTGAGTACACCAAAGCACCATAACACATGCTTTCTCCAAAATCACTCTCAAAAAACCAGATTTTGCTTCTCATTCAAGTAACATTCAAATTTTCTATTTGAGAGAAATTCTATCAAAACCAATCATGCCAACACCTCACATACATCATATATGAGTGATCCATGACCTTAAAACTCATCTGGAACACCTGCATCACAAAGACACCTCCCATTTGCTCAAGCTTTTTGGCATGTTAGCAGTTGAGGTGCCACAACAAGTTCTAAGCTGATTCAATCCATTACAAGCCTTCAAACACATTACTTGAGGTCCATTGAAGATGTCTAGATCATTACACAACATCTATAACACCTCCAACATTGAATTCGATCACCAGCTGCAAGAGGTAAGCCTGACACTCTCAAACTCTATGATTCATGCATCATAAATGTATTTTCAAGTTACAAACATGTTTTTGCACATATATAGAGTGTGTCCCCTCAATCAATTTCTATGTATGAATCGTGTATAGGATTTCATAGTGTTTTTGCAGAAATTAGGGTTCTTGAGTTCATTTTCTGATTTCTCACTCCACACTTAATATAAATGCAATTAATTTATATGGTTGTAATCCTTGTTAAAAAACGAGCAAGTTTCATGTTTACAAAAGCCATTTTCATTGAGTAATCAGAGGGATATGAGAGGTTTTGCAAATATGGGGAGGCAGAGCACGCGCGAGCAAGAACATGTGTTCTTGGCGCCATTTTACAAGTATTTGAATATTTGAATATTTGATTTTTTTTATTAATTGATTCAAAAATTAATTTCTCTCTAGATTTTAATGTTTTTGAATTAATTCTTTTTTTCAAAATTCACAAAAATATTAAAATATTTTATTCTACCAAAATTTCACAAAAATATTATTTATTTTATATATTTAATATTTTTGTAAAGAATTGATTTTTATTTGTTTTTAAGCATTTACAAATATTTCTTTCTCTTGATTTTTCAAATTCAAATGATTATCAAATAATTCTATGGATGAAACATAATTTTTCAAACATTAATCCAAGATCACAACTTATTTTTCATACATGTTTGATAGTTTTGATCATTTTAATTGATTTTTATTCAAATTAAAATGCATTTTAAAATCAAATTAGGGTTTTAATTGTTTTCACCCTCACAAACATTTTTCAAACACTTTTGGGCCTCTTTGTAGAGTGTAAGTCCCATCCCTTTGTAAATAAACTTTTTTGGGCCCCAGTCATTGTATATGTCCCGATGCGATTTTAAAAATCTCGGCGCGATCGCCGTTTTCAAACAATTTTCATATGGTTCTCCCCTTTGTCGTAAGTCCCATTTTTCTTCTTTTCAAACACTTTTGGGCCTCTAATAGAGTGTAAGACCCATCCCTTGTCACACACAAACGTTTTGGGCCTCAATCACTGTATAAGTCCCTACGCGATTTTCAAAATAACGATGCGATCATTGTTTTTTCAATCAAGAATGGACATGATATTCAACTTGTCAAGCCTCTCAAATATCCATGAAGGATCAAGAGGTCTCCCATATTAAGAATCAAGCACAAGGTTGCAACATTCCAAGTGGATCAAGTCTCAAGATCGACAGTGTCACCAAATTAGGGTTTTGGTCGACCAGGGCCTCCAGATGAAAATTTTCATCTGGGCATGGGCCAATACTTCAAAACATGACCCAATAAGCTCAAAATGACCTCATTAACCCAATCATAGATTCAAAATAGCCTCAGGGGAAGCATTCATAAAAAATTAGGAATTAGGGTTTCTTGACCTAATTCACCCCTAAGTTGACTTTTGAGGCAAGACATAAATCAAGACCTCAAGACATGATTTGAGAACCTCAAATACACCACATTGATCCATTTTCAATAATGTATTGATCCAAGAAGCTTGATTCACAAGTTTCATTTTCATCTGGACCACAATTAGGGTTTTGAAGAAAAAGTCAACTGTACCTTTGACTTTGGAACAAGACATGTTCCCAAACCTTGGGAGATGATTCAAGACACCCTAAAACACCTATGGAATCCATACATTAGGTTTGATTTAGGTCAAGAACTTGATTGCATTAAAGATCACACAGTTTGGAATTCATCTGACAAAAAGTCAACTGTGCGCAAAATCAAGTTTGACTTTTTGAATTTTTTCACAAATGTGGCTCCCCTAAGTCAAAAACAATGTTAATGCATGGTTTTGATCATCATCCATCAATAAAAATCAAGAAAAATAGGGTTACTTGCAAAAGGTAACCATAGGAAACTTAAAATTTGCTAAGTTATAGAACAAAAGTGATTTGGTACCAACTTTGCAAGGTCATAACTTCCAAACCACAAGGCCTTTTTCTTCCATCCAAAGCTCAAATGAAATTTAACATGACATAATTCAAAAGTGTAAACTACAAAAGATACCAAATCCTCATGGAGTTTGAATTATGGATTGATCAAAATCACAAAAACATGAAAATGGCCACTTTTTCCAACACTTAGTGAAAATTTTGGACAGAATCTGTCTTGGTTTTTCACCAACTTTGAGGCCATTTTTCACCTTGATCCAAGTTGATTCAAGACCATTGGTGGACATCAAAGTTAAAGTAGGATATACAAGCTTTCCAAAGAGTACCAGAACTCATCCTAATTCATTTTGAGTATGGAGTTATGAGCATGGAAACATAGCACCTCCAAGGCTGGTTTTTGCAAGACAGTCTTGCACTTGCCCCACGATTTTCTCATTTCCATAACTTGGCAAGCCTTGTCACCATGCAAGACAAGTTTCTAAAGTGCAATGAACATGATCTATGCAGAGCTACAACACCATAGAGTCGTGCAAGTATAAAACCTCATCATTTGCATGTGACATTCAATGTTCAAATCCAAAACTTTCAAATTTGTCACGAGGCATTGAATGGATGCATAGAGCTGGCATGTATCAGTCCACAACATTGAAAATGAGTCAAGATATACTCAAGCATCAGAAGACCATAGGCCTGCAAGATTGACCCAAGTCAATGGCTAGAGAAGACCTGAGATTCCTTTTGAAAACCATTGGGCAAAGGAATGTACCAGCCACCATTCACTATTGCTGCCAAAAGAAACTTGACAAACTATAAATAAAGCTCATTTGTGGTCAGTTTGAGTACACCAAAGCACCATAACACATGCTTTCTCCAAAATCACTCTCAAAAAACCAGATTTTGCTTCTCATTCAAGTAACATTCAAAATTTCCATTAGAGAGCAATTCTATCAAAACCAATCATGCCAACACCTCACATACATCATATATGAGTGATCCATGGCCTTAAAACTCATCTGGAACACCTGAATCACAAAGACACCCCCCATTTGCTCAAGCTTTTTGGCATGTTAGCAGTTGAGGTGCCACAACAAGTTCTAAGCTGATTCAATCAATTACAAGCCTTCAAACACATTACTTGAGGTCCATTGAAGATGTCTAGATCATTACACAACATCTATAACACCTCCAACATTGAATTCGATCACCAGCTACAAGAGGTAAGCTTGACACTCTCAAACTCTATGATTCATGCATCATAAATGTATTTTCAAGTTACAAACATGTTTTTGCACATATATAGAGTGTTTCCCCTCAATCAATTTCTAAGTATGAATCGTGTATAGGATTTCATAGTGTTTTTGCAGAAATTAGGGTTCTTGAGTTCATCTTCTGATTTCTCACTCCACACTTAATATAAATGCAATTATTTATATGGTTGTAATCCTTGTTAAAAAACGAGCAAGTTTCATGTTTACAAAAGTCATTTTCATTGAGTAATCAGAGAGATATGAGAGGTTTTGCAAATATGGGGAGGCAGAGCACGCGCGAGCAAGAACATGTGTTCTTGGCGCCATTTTTCAAGTATTTGAATATTTGAATATTTGATTTTTTTTATTAATTGATTCAAAAATTAATTTCTCTCTAGATTTTAATGTTTTTGAATTATATCTTTTTTTCAAAATTCACAAAAGTATTAAAATATTTTATTCTACTAAAATTTCACAAAAATATTATTTATTTTATATATTTAATATTTTTGTAAAGAATTGATTTTTATTTGTTTTTAAGCATTTACAAATATTTATTTCTCCTGATTTTTCAAATTCAAATGATTATCAAATCATTTTATGGATGAAACATAATTTTTCAAACATTAATCCAAGATCACAACTTATTTTTCATACATGTTTGATAGTTTTGATCATTTTAATTGATTTTTATTCAAATTAAAATGCATTTTAAAATCAAATTAGGGTTTTAATTGTTTTCACCCTCACAAACATTTTTCAAACACTTTTGGGCCTCTTTGTAGAGTGTAAGTCCCATCCCTTTGTAAATAAACTTTTTTGGGCCCCAGTCATTGTATAAGTACCGATGCGATTTTAAAAATCTCGGCGCGATCGCCGTTTTCATACAATTTTCATATGGGTCTCCCTTTTTTCGTAAGTCCCATTTTTCTTCTTTTCAAACACTTTTGGGCCTCTAATAGAGTGTAAGACCCATCCCTTGTCACACACAAACGTTTTGGGCCTCAGTCATTGTATAAGTACCTACGCGATTTTCAAAATAACGGTGCGATCACTGTTTTTTCAATCAAGAATGGACATGATATTCAACTTGTCAAGCCTCTCAAATATCCATGAAGGATCAAGAGGTCTCCCATATCAATAATCAAGCACAAGGTTGCAACATTCCAAGTGGATCAAGTCTCAAGATTGACAGTGTCACCAAATTAGGGTTTTGGTCGACTAGGGCCTCCAGATGAAAATTTTCATCTGGGCATGGGCCAATACTTCAAAACATGACCCAATAAGCTCAAAATGACCTAATTAACCCAATCATAGCTTCAAAAGAGCCTCAGGGGAAGCATTCATCAAAAATCAGGAATTAGGGTTTCTTGACCTAATTCACCCCTAAGTTGACTTTTGAGGCAAGACATGAATCAAGACCTCAAGACATGATTTGAGAACCTCAAATACACCACATTGATCCATTTTCAATAATGTATTTATCCAAGAAGCTTGATTCACAAGTTTCATTTTCATCTGGACCACAATTAGGGTTTTGAAAAAAAAGTCAACTGTACCTTTGACTTTGGAACAAGACATGTTCCCAAACCTTGGGACATGATTCAAGACACCCTAAAACACCTATGGAATCCATACATTAGGTTTGATATAGGTCAAGTTCTTGATTGCATTAAAGATCACACAGTTTGGAATTCATCTGACAAAAAGTCAACTGTGCCCAAAATCAAGTTTGACTTTTTGAATTTTTTCACAAATGTGGCTCCCCTAAGTTAAAAACAATGTTAATGCATGGTTTTGATCATCATCCATCAATAAAAATCAAGAAAAATAGGGTTACTTGCAAAAGGCAACCATAGGAAAGTTAAAATTTGCTAAGTTATAGAACAAAAGTGATTTGGTACCAACTTTGCAAGGTCATAACTTCCAAACCACAAGGCCTTTTTCTTCCATCCAAAGCTCAAATGAAATTTAACATGACATAATTCAAAAGTGTAAACTACAAAAGATACCAAATCCTCATGGAGTTTGAATTATGGATTGATCAAAATCACAAAAACATGAAAATGGCCACTTTTTCCAACACTTAGTGAAAATTTTGGACAGAATCTGTCTTGGTTTTTCACCAACTTTGAGGCCATTTTTCACCTTGATCCAAGTTGATTCAAGACCATTGGTGGACATCAAAGTTAAAGTAGGATATACAAGCTTTCCAAAGAGTACCAGAACTCATCCTAATTCAATTTGAGTATGGAGTTATGAGCATGGAAACATAGCACCTCCAAGGCTGGTTTTTGCAAGACAGTCTTGCACTTGCCCCACGATTTTCTCATTTCCATAACTTGGCAAGCCTTGTCACCATGCAAGACAAGTTTCTAAAGTGCAATGAACATGATCTATGCAGAGCTACAACACCATAGAGCCTTGCAAGTATAAAACCTCATCATTTGCATGTGACATTCAATGTTCAAATCCAAAACTTTCAAATTTGTCACGAGGCATTGAATGGATGCATAGAGCTGGCATGTATCAGTCCACAACATTGAAAATGAGTCAAGATATACTCAAGCATCAGAAGACCATAGGCCTGCAAGATTGACCCAAGTCAATGGCTAGAGAAGACTTGAGATTCCTTTTGAAAACCATTGGGCAAAGGAATGTACCAGCCACCATTCACTATTGCTGCCAAAAGAAACTTGACAAACTATAAATAAAGCTCATTTGTTGTCAGTTTGAGTACACCAAAGCACCATAACACATGCTTTCTCCAAAATCACTCTCAAAAAACCAGATTTTGCTTCTCATTCAAGTAACATTCAAAATTTCCATTAGAGAGCAATTCTATCAAAACCAATCATGCCAACACCTCACATACATCATATATGAGTGATCCATGGCCTTAAAACTCATCTGGAACACCTGAATCACAAAGACACCCCCCATTTGCTCAAGCTTTTTGGCATGTTAGCAGTTGAGGTGCCACAACAAGTTCTAAGCTGATTCAATCAATTACAAGCCTTCAAACACATTACTTGAGGTCCATTGAAGATGTCTAGATCATTACACAACATCTATAACACCTCCAACATTGAATTCGATCACCAGCTACAAGAGGTAAGCTTGACACTCTCAAACTCTATGATTCATGCATCATAAATGTATTTTCAAGTTACAAACATGTTTTTGCACATATATAGAGTGTTTTCCCCTCAATCAATTTCTAAGTATGAATCGTGTATAGGATTTCATAGTGTTTTTGCAGAAATTAGGGTTCTTGAGTTCATCTTCTGATTTCTCACTCCACACTTAATATAAATGCAATTATTTATATGGTTGTAATCCTTGTTTAAAAAACGAGCAAGTTTCATGTTTACAAAAGTCATTTTCATTGAGTAATCAGAGAGATATGAGAGGTTTTGCAAATATGGGGAGGCAGAGCACGCGCGAGGCAAGAACATGTGTTCTTGGCGCCATTTTTCAAGTATTTGAATATTTGAATATTTGATTTTTTTTATTAATTGATTCAAAAATTAATTTCTCTCTAGATTTTAATGTTTTTGAATTATATCTTTTTTTCAAAATTCACAAAAGTATTAAAATATTTTATTCTACTAAAATTTCAACAAAAAATATTATTTATTTTATATATTTAATATTTTTGTAAAGAATTGATTTTTATTTGTTTTTAAGCATTTACAAATATTTATTTCTCCTGATTTTTCAAATTCAAATGATTATCAAATCATTTTATGGATGAAACATAATTTTTCAAACATTAATCCAAGATCACAACTTATTTTTCATACATGTTTGATAGTTTTGATCATTTTAATTGATTTTTTATTCAAATTAAAATGCATTTTAAAATCAAATTAGGGTTTTAATTGTTTTCACCCTCACAAACATTTTTCAAACACTTTTGGGCCTCTTTGTAGAGTGTAAGTCCCATCCCTTTGTAAATAAACTTTTTTGGGCCCCAGTCATTGTATAAGTACCGATGCGATTTTAAAAATCTCGGCGCGATCGCCGTTTTCATACAATTTTCATATGGGTCTCCCTTTTTTCGTAAGTCCCATTTTTCTTCTTTTCAAACACTTTTGGGCCTCTAATAGAGTGTAAGACCCATCCCTTGTCACACACAAACGTTTTGGGCCTCAGTCATTGTATAAGTACCTACGCGATTTTCAAAATAACGGTGCGATCACTGTTTTTTCAATCAAGAATGGACATGATATTCAACTTGTCAAGCCTCTCAAATATCCATGAAGGATCAAGAGGTCTCCCATATCAAGAATCAAGCACAAGGTTGCAACATTCCAAGTGGATCAAGTCTCAAGATCGACAGTGTCACCAAATTAGGGTTTTGGTCGACCAGGGCCTCCAGATGAAAATTTTCATCTGGGCATGGGCCAATACTTCAAAACATAACCCAATAAGCTCAAAATGACCTAATTAACCCAATCATAGCTTCAAAAGAGCCTCAGGGGAAGCATTCATCAAAAATCAGGAATTAGGGTTTCTTGACCTAATTCACCCCTAAGTTGACTTTTGAGGCAAGACATGAATCAAGACCTCAAGACATGATTTGAGAACCTCAAATACACCACATTGATCCATTTTCAATAATGTATTTATCCAAGAAGCTTGATTCACAAGTTTCATTTTTCATCTGGACCACAATTAGGGTTTTGAAAAAAAAGTCAACTGTACCTTTGACTTTGGAACAAGACATGTTCCCAAACCCTTGGGACATGATTCAAGACACCCTAAAACACCTTTGGAATCCATACATTAGGTTTGATTTAGGTCAAGTTCTTGATTGCATTAAAGATCACACAGTTTGGAATTCATCTGACAAAAAGTCAACTGTGCCCAAAATCAAGTTTGACTTTTTGAATTTTTTTCACAAATGTGGCTCCCCTAAGTCAAAAACAATGTTAATGCATGGTTTTGATCATCATCCATCAATAAAAATCAAGAAAAATAGGGTTACTTGCAAAAGGCAACCATAGGAAAGTTAAAATTTGCTAAGTTATAGAACAAAAGTGATTTGGTACCAACTTTGCAAGGTCATAACTTCCAAACCACAAGGCCTTTTTCTTCCATCCAAAGCTCAAATGAAATTAACATGACATAATTCAAAAGTGTAAACTACAAAAGATACCAAATCCTCATGGAGTTTGAATTATGGATTGATCAAAATCACAAAAACATGAAAATGGCCACTTTTTCCAACACTTAGTGAAAATTTTGGACAGAATCTGTCTTGGTTTTTCACCAACTTTGAGGCCATTTTTCACCTTGATCCAAGTTGATTCAAGACCATTGGTGGACATCAAAGTTAAAGTAGGATATACAAGCTTTCCAAAGAGTACCATAACTCATCCTAATTCAATTTGAGTATGGAGTTATGAGCATGGAAACATAGCACCTCCAAGGCTGGTTTTTGCAAGACAGTCTTGCACTTGCCCCACGATTTTCTCATTTCCATAACTTGGCAAGCCTTGTCACCATGCAAGACAAGTTTCTAAAGTGCAATGAACATGATCTATGCAGAGCTACAACACCATAGAGCCGTGCAAGTATAAAACCTCATCATTTGCATGTGACATTCAATGTTCAAATCCAAAACTTTCAAATTTGTCACGAGGCATTGAATGGATGCATAGAGCTGGCATGTATCAGTCCACAACATTGAAAATGAGTCAAGATATACTCAAGCATCAGAAGACCATAGGCCTGCAAGATTGACCCAAGTCAATGGCTAGAGAAGACCTGAGATTCCTTTTGAAAACCATTGGGCAAAGGAATGTACCAGCCACCATTCACTATTGCTGCCAAAAGAAACTTGACAAACTATAAATAAAGCTCATTTGTGGTCAGTTTGAGTACACCAAAGCACCATAACACATGCTTTCTCCAAAATCACTCTCAAAAAACCAGATTTTGCTTCTCATTCAAGTAACATTCAAAATTTCCATTAGAGAGCAATTCTATCAAAACCAATCATGCCAACACCTCACATACATCATATATGAGTGATCCATGGCCTTAAAACTCATCTGGAACACCTGAATCACAAAGACACCCCCCATTTGCTCAAGCTTTTTGGCATGTTAGCAGTTGAGGTGCCACAACAAGTTCTAAGCTGATTCAATCAATTACAAGCCTTCAAACACATTACTTGAGGTCCATTGAAGATGTCTAGATCATTACACAACATCTATAACACCTCCAACATTGAATTCGATCACCAGCTACAAGAGGTAAGCTTGACACTCTCAAACTCTATGATTCATGCATCATAAATGTATTTTCAAGTTACAAACATGTTTTTGCACATATATAGAGTGTTTCCCCTCAATCAATTTCTAAGTATGAATCGTGTATAGGATTTCATAGTGTTTTTGCAGAAATTAGGGTTCTTGAGTTCATCTTCTGATTTCTCACTCCACACTTAATATAAATGCAATTATTTATATGGTTGTAATCCTTGTTAAAAAACGAGCAAGTTTCATGTTTACAAAAGTCATTTTCATTGAGTAATTAGAGAGATATGAGAGGTTTTGCAAATATGGGGAGGCAGAGCACGCGCGAGCAAGAACATGTGTTCTTGGCGCCATTTTTCAAGTATTTGAATATTTGAATATTTGATTTTTTTTATTAATTGATTCAAAAATTAATTTCTCTCTAGATTTTAATGTTTTTGAATTATATCTTTTTTTCAAAATTCACAAAAGTATTAAAATATTTTATTCTACTAAAATTTCACAAAAATATTATTTATTTTATATATTTAATATTTTTGTAAAGAATTGATTTTTATTTGTTTTTAAGCATTTACAAATATTTATTTCTCCTGATTTTTCAAATTCAAATGATTATCAAATCATTTTATGGATGAAACATAATTTTTCAAACATTAATCCAAGATCACAACTTATTTTTCATACATGTTTGATAGTTTTGATCATTTTAATTGATTTTTATTCAAATTAAAATGCATTTTAAAATCAAATTAGGGTTTTAATTGTTTTCACCCTCACAAACATTTTTCAAACACTTTTGGGCCTCTTTGTAGAGTGTAAGTCCCATCCCTTTGTAAATAAACTTTTTTGGGCCCCAGTCATTGTATAAGTACCGATGCGATTTTAAAAATCTCGGCGCGATCGCCGTTTTCATACAATTTTCATATGGGTCTCCCTTTTTTCGTAAGTCCCATTTTTCTTCTTTTCAAACACTTTTGGGCCTCTAATAGAGTGTAAGACCCATCCCTTGTCACACACAAACGTTTTGGGCCTCAGTCATTGTATAAGTCCCTACGCGATTTTCAAAATAACGGTGCGATCACTGTTTTTTCAATCAAGAATGGACATGATATTCAACTTGTCAAGCCTCTCAAATATCCATGAAGGATCAAGAGGTCTCCCATATCAAGAATCAAGCACAAGGTTGCAACATTCCAAGTCGATCAAGTCTCAAGATCGACAGTGTCACCAAATTAGGGTTTTGGTCGACCAGGGCCTCCAGATGAAAATTTTCATCTGGGCATGGGCCAATACTTCAAAACATGACCCAATAAGCTCAAAATGACCTAATTAACCCAATCATAGCTTCAAAAGAGCCTCAGGGGAAGCATTCATCAAAAATCAGGAATTAGGGTTTCTTGACCTAATTCACCCCTAAGTTGACTTTTGAGGCAAGACATGAATCAAGACCTCAAGACATGATTTGAGAACCTCAAATACACCACATTGATCCATTTTCAATAATGTATTTATCCAAGAAGCTTGATTCACAAGTTTCATTTTCATCTGGACCACAATTAGGGTTTTGAAAAAAAAGTCAACTGTACCTTTGACTTTGGAACAAGACATGTTCCCAAACCTTGGGACATGATTCAAGACACCCTAAAACACCTATGGAATCCATACATTAGGTTTGATTTAGGTCAAGTTCTTGATTGCATTAAAGATCACTCAGTTTGGAATTCATCTGACAAAAAGTCAACTGTGCCCAAAATCAAGTTTGACTTTTTGAATTTTTTCACAAATGTGGCTCCCCTAAGTCAAAAACAATGTTAATGCATGGTTTTGATCATCATCCATCAATAAAAATCAAGAAAAATAGGGTTACTTGCAAAAGGCAACCATAGGAAAGTTAAAATTTGCTAAGTTATAGAACAAAAGTGATTTGGTACCAACTTTGCAAGGTCATAACTTCCAAACCACAAGGCCTTTTTCTTCCATCCAAAGCTCAAATGAAATTTAACATGACATAATTCAAAAGTGTAAACTACAAAAGATTCCAAATCCTCATGGAGTTTGAGTTATGGATTCATTAAAATCACAAAAACATGAAAATGGCCACTTTTTCCAACACTTAGTGAAAATTTTGGACTGAATCTGTCTGGGTTTTTCACCAACTTTGAGGCCATATTTCACCTTGATCCAAGTTGATTCAAGACCATTGGTGGACATCAAAGTTAAAATAGGTTATACAAGCTTTCCAAAGAGTACCAGAACTCATCCTAGTTCAATTTGAGTATGGAGTTATGAGCATGGAAACATGGCACCTCCAAGGCTGGTTTTAGCAAGACAGTCTTGCACTTGCCCCACGATTTTGTCATTTCCATAACTTGGCAAGCCTTTTCACCATGCAAGACAAGTTTCTAAAGTGCAATGAACATGATCTATGCAGAGCTACAACACCATAGAGCCTTGCAAGTCCAAAACCTCATCATTTGGCATGTGACATTCAAACTTCAAATCCAAAACTTTCAAATTTGTCATGAGGCATTGAATGGATGCATAGAGCTGGCATGTATCAGTCCACAACATTGAAAATGAGTCAAGATAAACTCAAGCATCAGAAGACCATAGGCCTGAAAGATTGACCCAAGTCAATGGCTAGAGAAGACTTGAGATTCCTTTTGAAAACCATTGGGCAAAGGAATGTACCAGCCACCATTCACTATTGCTGCCAAAAGAAACTTGACAAACTATAAATAAAGCTCATTTGTGGTCAGTTTGAGTACACCAAAGCACCATAACACATGCTTTCTCCAAAATCACTCTCAAAAAACCAGATTTTGCTTCTCATTCAAGTAACATTCAAATTTTCCATTAGAGAGCAATTCTATCAAAACCAATCATGCCAACACCACACATACATCATATATGAGTGATCCATGACCTTAAAACTCATCTGGAACACCTGAATCACAAAGACACACCCCATTTGCTCAAGCTTTTTGGCATGTTAGCAGTTGAGGTACCACAACAAGTTCTAAGCTGATTCAATCCATTACAAGCCTTCAAACACATTACTTGAGGTCCATTGAAGATGTCTAGATCATTACACAACATCTATAACACCTCCAACATTGAATTCGATCACAGGCTGCAAGAGGTAAGCCTAACACTCTAAAACTCTATGATTCATGCATCATAAATGTATTTTCAAGTTACAAACATGTTTTTGCACATATATAGAGTGTTTCCCCTCAATCAATTTCTATGTATGAATCGTGTATAGGATTTCATAGTGTTTTTGCAGAAATTAGGGTTCTTGAGTTCATCTTCTGATTTCTCACTCCACACTTAATATAAATGCAATTAATTTATATGGTTGTAATCCTTGTTAAAAAAAGAGCAAGTTTCGTGTTTACAAAAGTCATTTTCATTGAGTAATCAGAGAGATATGAGAGGTTTTGCAAATATGGGGAGGCAGAGCACGCGCGAGCAAGAACATGTGTTCTTGGCGCCATTTTTCAAATATTTGAATATTTGAATATTTGATTTTTTTTTATTAATTGATTCAAAAATTAATTTCTCTCTAGATTTTAATGTTTTTGAATTAATTCTTTTTTTCAAAATTCACAAAAATATTAAAATATTTTATTCTACCAAAATTTCACAAAAATATTATTTATTTTATATATTTAATATTTTTGTAAAGAATTGATTTTTATTTGTTTTTAAGCATTTACAAATATTTCTTTCTCTTGATTTTTCAAATTCAAATGATTATCAAATCATTCTATGGATGAAACATAATTTTTCAAACATTAATCCAAGATCACAACTTATTTTTCATACATGTTTGATAGTTTTGATCATTTTAATTGATTTTTATTCAAATTAAAATGCATTTTAAAATCAAATTAGGGTTTTAATTGTTTTCACCCTCACAAACATTTTTCAAACACTTTTGGGCCTCTTTGTAGAGTGTAAGTCCCATCCCTTTGTAAATAAACTTTTTTGGGCCCCAGTCATTGTATAAGTCCCGATGCGATTTTAAAAATCTCGGCGCGATCGCCGTTTTCAAACAATTTTCATATGGGTCTCCCCTTTGTCGTAAGTCCCATTTTTCTTCTTTTGAAACACTTTTGGGCCTCTAATAGAGTGTAAGACCCATCCCTTGTCACACACAAACGTTTTGGGCCTCAGTCATTGTATAAGTCCCTACGCGATTTTCAAAATAACGGTGCGATCACTATTTTTTCAATCAAGAATGGACATGATATTCAACTTGTCAAGCCTCTCAAATATCCATGAAGGATCAAGAGGTCTCCCATATCAAGAATCAAGCACAAGGTTGCAACATTCTAAGTGGATCAAGTCTCAAGATCGACAGTGTCACCAAATTAGGGTTTTGGTCGACCAGGGCCTCCAGATGAAAATTTTCATCTGGGCATGCGCCAATAATTCAAAACATGACAAAAATAAGCTCAAAATGACCTCATTAACCCAATCATAGATTCAAAATAGCCTCAGGGGAAGCATTAATAAAAAATCAGGAATTAGGGTTTCTTGACCTAATTCACCCCTAAGTTGACTTTTGAGGCAAGACATGAATCAAGACCTCAAGACATGATTTGAGAACCTCAAATACACCACATTGATCCATTTTCAATAATGTATTGATCCAAGAAGCTTGATTCACAAGTTTCATTTTCATCTGGACCACAATTAGGGTTTTGAAGAAAAAGTCAACTGTACCTTTGACTTTGGAACAAGACATGTTCCCAAACCTTGGGACATGATTCAAGACACCCTAAAACACCTATGGAATCCATAAATTAGGTTTGATTTAGTTCAAGAACTTGATTGCATTAAAGATCACACAGTTTGGAATTCATCTGACAAAAAGTCAACTGTGCCCAAAATCAAGTTTGACTTTTTGAATTTTTCACAAATGTGGCTCCCCTAAGTCAAAATCAATGTTAATGCATGGTTTTGATCATCATCCATCAATAAAAATCAAGAAAAATAGGGTTACTTGCAAAAGGCAACCATAGGAAACTTAAAATTTGCTAAGTTATAGATCAAAAGTGATTTGGTACCAACTTTGCAAGGTCATAACTTCCAAACCACAAGGCCTTTTTCTTCCATCCAAAGCTCAAATGAAATTTCACATGACATAATTCAAAAGTGTAAGCTACAAAAGATTCCAAATCCTCATGGAGTTTGAGTTATGGATTGATCAAAATCACAAAAACATGAAAATGGCCACTTTTTCCAACACTTAGTGAAAATTTTGGACAGAATCTGTCTTGGCTTTTCACCAACTTTGAGGCCATTTTTCACCTTGATCCAAGTTGATTCAAGACCATTGGTGGACATCAAAGTTAAAATAGGATATACAAGCTTTCCAAAGAGTACCAGAACTCATCCTAATTCAATTTGAGTATGGAGTTATGAGCATGGAAACATGACACCTCCAAGGTTGGTTTTTGCAAGACAGTCTTGCACTTGCTCCACGATTTTGTCATTTCCATAACTTGGCAAGCCTTGTCACCATGCAAGACAAGTTTCTAAAGTGCAATGAACATGATCTATGCAGAGCTACAACACCATAGAGCCTTGCAAGTCCAAAACCTCATCATTTGGCATGTGACATTCAAAGTTCAAATCCAAAACTTTCAAATTTGTCATGAGGCATTGAATGGATGCATAGAGCTGGCATGTATCAGTCCACAACATTGAAAATGAGTCAAGATAAACTCAAGCATCAGAAGACCATAGGCCTGCAAGATTGACCCAAGTCAATGGCTAGAGAAGCCTTGAGATTCCTTTTGAAAACCATTGGGCAAAGGTATATACCAGCCACCGTTCACTATTGCTGCCAAAAGAAACTTGACAAACTATAAATAAAGCTCATTTATGGTCAGTTTGAGTACACCAAAGCACCATAACACATGCTTTCTCCAAAATCACTCTCAAAAAACCAGATTTTGCTTCTCATTCAAGTAACATTCAAATTTTCCATTAGAGAGCAATTCTATCAAAACCAATCATGCCAACACCTCACATACATCATATATGAGTGATCCATGACCTTAAAACTCATCTGGAACACCTGAATCACAAAGACACCCCCCATTTGCTCAAGCTTTTTGGCATGTTAGCAGTTGAGGTGCCACAACAAGTTCTAAGGTGATTCAATCCATTACAAGCCTTCAAACACATTACTTGAGGTTCATTGAAGATGTCTAGATCATTACACAACATCTATAACACCTCCAAAATTGAATTCGATCACCAGCTGCTAGAGGTAAGCCTGACACTCTCGAACTCTATGATTCATGCATCATAAATGTATTTTCAAGTTACAAACATGTTTTTGCACATATATAGAATGTTTCCCCTCAATCAATTTCTATGTATGAATCGTGTATAGGATTTAATAGTGTTCTTACAGAAATTAGGGTTCTTGAGTTCATCTTCTGATTTCTCACTCCACACTTAATATAATTGCAATTAATTTATATGTTTGAAATCCTTGTTAAAAAACGAGCAAGTTTCATGTTTACAAAAGTCATTTTCATTGAGTAATCAGAGAGATATGAGAGGTTTTGCAAATATGGGGAGATGGAGCACGCGCGAGCAAGAACATGTGTTCTTGGCGCCATTTTTCAAATATTTGAATATTTGAATATTTCATTTTTTTTATTAATTTATTCAAAAATTAATTTCTCTCTTGATTTTAATGTTTTTGAATTAATTCTTTTTTTCAAAATTAACAAAAATATTAAGATATTTTATTCTACCAAAATTTCACAAAAATATTATTTATTTTATATATTTAATATTTTTGTAAAGAATTGATTTTTATTTGTTTTTAAGCATTTACAAATATTTCTTTCTCTTGATTTTTCAAATTCAAATGATTATCAAATCATTCTATGGATGAAACATAATTTTTCAAACATTAATCCAAGATCACAACTTATTTTTCACACATGTTTGATAGTTTTTATCATTTTAATTGATTTTTATTCAAATTAAAATGCATTTTAAAATCAAATTAGGGTTTTAATTGTTTTCACCCTCACAAAAAATTTTCGAACACTTGTGGGCCTCTTTGAAGAGTGTAAGTCCCATCCCTTTGTAAATAAACTTTTTTGGGCCCCAGTCATTGTATAAGTCCCGATGCGATTTTAAAATTCTCGGCGCGATCGCCGTTTTCAAACAATTTTCATATGGGTCTCCCCTTTGTCGTAAGTCCCATTTTTCTTCTTTTGAAACACTTTTGGGCCTCTAATAGAGTGTAAGACCCATCCCTTGTCACACACAAACGTTTTGGGCCTCAGTCATTGTATAAGTCCCTACGCGATTTTCAAAATAACGGTGCGATCACTGTTTTTTCAATCAAGAATGGACATGATATTCAACTTGTCAAGCCTCTCAAATATCCATGAAGGATCAAGAGGTCTCCCATATCAAGAATCAAGCACAAGGTTGCAACATTCTAAGTGGATCAAGTCTCAAGATCGACAGTGTCACCAAATTAGGGTTTTGGTCGACCAGGGCCTCCAGATGAAAATTTTCATCTGGGCATGGGCCAATAATTCAAAACATGACCAAATAAGCTCAAAATGACCTCATTAACCCAATCATAGATTCAAAATAGCCTCAGGGGAAGCATTAATAAAAAAATTAGGAATTAGGGTTTCTTGACCTAATTCACCCCTAAGTTGACTTTTGAGGCAAGACATGAATCAAGACCTCAAGACATGATTTGAGAACCTCAAATACACCACATTGATCCATTTTCAATAATGTATTGATCCAAGAAGCTTGATTCACAAGTTTCATTTTCATCTGGACCACAATTAGGGTTTTGAAGAAAAAGTCAACTGTACCTTTGACTTTGGAACAAGACATGTTCCCAAACCTTGGGACATGATTCAAGACACCCTAAAACACCTATGGAATCCATAAATTAGGTTTGATTTAGTTCAAGAACTTGATTGCATTAAAGATCACACAGTTTGGAATTCATCTGACAAAAAGTCAACTGTGCCCAAAATCAAGTTTGACTTTTTGAATTTTTCACAAATGTGGCTCCCCTAAGTCAAAATCAATGTTAATGCATGGTTTTGATCATCATCCATCAATAAAAATCAAGAAAAATAGGGTTACTTGCAAAAGGCAACCATAGGAAACTTAAAATTTGCTAAGTTATAGATCAAAAGTGATTTGGTACCAACTTTGCAAGGTCATAACTTCCAAACCACAAGGCCTTTTTCTTCCATCCAAAGCTCAAATGAAATTTCACATGACATAATTCAAAAGTGTAAGCTACAAAAGATTCCAAATCCTCATGGAGTTTGAGTTATGGATTGATCAAAATCACAAAAACATGAAAATGGCCACTTTTTCCAACACTTAGTGAAAATTTTGGACAGAATCTGTCTTGGCTTTTCACCAACTTTGAGGCCATTTTTCACCTTGATCCAAGTTGATTCAAGACCATTGGTGGACATCAAAGTTAAAATAGGATATACAAGCTTTCCAAAGAGTACCAGAACTCATCCTAATTCAATTTGAGTATGGAGTTATGAGCATGGAAACATGACACCTCCAAGGTTGGTTTTTGCAAGACAGTCTTGCACTTGCTCCACGATTTTGTCATTTCCATAACTTGGCAAGCCTTGTCACCATGCAAGACAAGTTTCTAAAGTGCAATGAACATGATCTATGCAGAGCTACAACACCATAGAGCCTTGCAAGTCCAAAACCTCATCATTTGGCATGTGACATTCAAAGTTCAAATCCAAAACTTTCAAATTTGTCATGAGGCATTGAATGGATGCATAGAGCTGGCATGTATCAGTCCACAACATTGAAAATGAGTCAAGATAAACTCAAGCATCAGAAGACCATAGGCCTGCAAGATTGACCCAAGTCAATGGCTAGAGAAGCCTTGAGATTCCTTTTGAAAACCATTGGGCAAAGGTATATACCAGCCACCGTTCACTATTGCTGCCAAAAGAAACTTGACAAACTATAAATAAAGCTCATTTATGGTCAGTTTGAGTACACCAAAGCACCATAACACATGCTTTCTCCAAAATCACTCTCAAAAAACCAGATTTTGCTTCTCATTCAAGAAACATTCAAATTTTCCATTAGAGAGCAATTCTATCAAAACCAATCATGCCAACACCTCACATACATCATATATGAGTGATCCATGACCTTAAAACTCATCTGGAACACCTGAATCACAAAGACACCCCCCATTTGCTCAAGCTTTTTGGCATGTTAGCAGTTGAGGTGCCACAACAAGTTCTAAGGTGATTCAATCCATTACAAGCCTTCAAACACATTACTTGAGGTTCATTGAAGATGTCTAGATCATTACACAACATCTATAACACCTCCAAAATTGAATTCGATCACCAGCTGCTAGAGGTAAGCCTGACACTCTCGAACTCTATGATTCATGCATCATAAATGTATTTTCAAGTTACAAACATGTTTTTGCACATATATAGAATGTTTCCCCTCAATCAATTTCTATGTATGAATCGTGTATAGGATTTAATAGTGTTCTTACAGAAATTAGGGTTCTTGAGTTCATCTTCTGATTTCTCACTCCACACTTAATATAATTGCAATTAATTTATATGTTTGTAATCCTTGTTAAAAAACGAGCAAGTTTCATGTTTACAAAAGTCATTTTCATTGAGTAATCAGAGAGATATGAGAGGTTTTGCAAATATGGGGAGATGGAGCACGCGCGAGCAAGAACATGTGTTCTTGGCGCCATTTTTCAAATATTTGAATATTTGAATATTTCATTTTTTTTATTAATTTATTCAAAAATTAATTTCTCTCTTGATTTTAATGTTTTTGAATTAATTCTTTTTTTCAAAATTAACAAAAATATTAAGATATTTTATTCTACCAAAATTTCACAAAAATATTATTTATTTTATATATTTAATATTTTTGTAAAGAATTGATTTTTATTTGTTTTTAAGCATTTACAAATATTTCTTTCTCTTGATTTTTCAAATTCAAATGATTATCAAATCATTCTATGGATGAAACATAATTTTTCAAACATTAATCCAAGATCACAACTTATTTTTCACACATGTTTGATAGTTTTTATCATTTTAATTGATTTTTATTCAAATTAAAATGCATTTTAAAATCAAATTAGGGTTTTAATTGTTTTCACCCTCACAAAAAATTTTCGAACACTTGTGGGCCTCTTTGAAGAGTGTAAGTCCCATCCCTTTGTAAATAAACTTTTTTGGGCCCCAGTCATTGTATAAGTCCCGATGCGATTTTAAAATTCTCGGGGCGATCGCCGTTTTCAAACAATTTTCATATGGGTCTCCCCTTTGTCGTAAGTCCCATTTTTCTTCTTTTGAAACACTTTTGGGCCTCTAATAGAGTGTAAGACCCATCCCTTGTCACACACAAACGTTTTGGGCCTCAGTCATTGTATAAGTCCCTACGCGATTTTCAAAATAACGGTGCGATCACTGTTTTTTCAATCAAGAATGGACATGATATTCAACTTGTCAAGCCTCTCAAATATCCATGAAGGATCAAGAGGTCTCCCATATCAAGAATCAAGCACAAGGTTGCAACATTCTAAGTGGATCAAGTCTCAAGATCGACAGTGTCACCAAATTAGGGTTTTGGTCGACCAGGGCCTCCAGATGAAAATTTTCATCTGGGCATGGGCCAATAATTCAAAACATGACCAAATAAGCTCAAAATGACCTCATTAACCCAATCATAGATTCAAAATAGCCTCAGGGGAAGCATTAATAAAAAAATTAGGAATTAGGGTTTCTTGACCTAATTCACCCCTAAGTTGACTTTTGAGGCAAGACATGAATCAAGACCTCAAGACATGATTTGAGAACCTCAAATACACCACATTGATCCATTTTCAATAATGTATTGATCCAAGAAGCTTGATTCACAAGTTTCATTTTCATCTGGACCACAATTAGGGTTTTGAAGAAAAAGTCAACTGTACCTTTGACTTTGGAACAAGACATGTTCCCAAACCTTGGGACATGATTCAAGACACCCTAAAACACCTATGGAATCCATAAATTAGGTTTTATTTAGTTCAAGAACTTGATTGCATTAAAGATCACACAGTTTGGAATTCATCTGACAAAAAGTCAACTGTGCCCAAAATCAAGTTTGACTTTTTGAATTTTTCACAAATGTGGCTCCCCTAAGTCAAAATCAATGTTAATGCATGGTTTTGATCATCATCCATCAATAAAAATCAAGAAAAATAGGGTTACTTGCAAAAGGCAACCATAGGAAACTTAAAATTTGCTAAGTTATAGATCAAAAGTGATTTGGTACCAACTTTGCAAGGTCATAACTTCCAAACCACAAGGCCTTTTTCTTCCATCCAAAGCTCAAATGAAATTTCACATGACATAATTCAAAAGTGTAAGCTACAAAAGATTCCAAATCCTCATGGAGTTTGAGTTATGGATTGATCAAAATCACAAAAACATGAAAATGGCCACTTTTTCCAACACTTAGTGAAAATTTTGGACAGAATCTGTCTTGGCTTTTCACCAACTTTGAGGCCATTTTTCACCTTGATCCAAGTTGATTCAAGACCATTGGTGGACATCAAAGTTAAAATAGGATATACAAGCTTTCCAAAGAGTACCAGAACTCATCCTAATTCAATTTGAGTATGGAGTTATGAGCATGGAAACCTGACACCTCCAAGGTTGGTTTTTGCAAGACAGTCTTGCACTTGCTCCACGATTTTGTCATTTCCATAACTTGGCAAGCCTTGTCACCATGCAAGACAAGTTTCTAAAGTGCAATGAACATGATCTATGCAGAGCTACAACACCATAGAGCCTTGCAAGTCCAAAACCTCATCATTTGGCATGTGACATTCAAAGTTCAAATCCAAAACTTTCAAATTTGTCATGAGGCATTGAATGGATGCATAGAGCTGGCATGTATCAGTCCACAACATTGAAAATGAGTCAAGATAAACTCAAGCATCAGAAGACCATAGGCCTGCAAGATTGACCCAAGTCAATGGCTAGAGAAGCCTTGAGATTCCTTTTGAAAACCATTGGGCAAAGGTATATACCAGCCACCGTTCACTATTGCTGCCAAAAGAAACTTGACAAACTATAAATAAAGCTCATTTATGGTCAGTTTGAGTACACCAAAGCACCATAACACATGCTTTCTCCAAAATCACTCTCAAAAAACCAGATTTTGCTTCTCATTCAAGTAACATTCAAATTTTCCATTAGAGAGCAATTCTATCAAAACCAATCATGCCAACACCTCACATACATCATATATGAGTGATCCATGACCTTAAAACTCATCTGGAACACCTGAATCACAAAGACACCCCCCATTTGCTCAAGCTTTTTGGCATGTTAGCAGTTGAGGTGCCACAACAAGTTCTAAGGTGATTCAATCCATTACAAGCCTTCAAACACATTACTTGAGGTCCATTGAAGATGTCTAGATCATTACACAACATCTATAACACCTCCAAAATTGAATTCGATCACCAGCTGCTAGAGGTAAGCCTGACACTCTCGAACTCTATGATTCATGCATCATAAATGTATTTTCAAGTTACAAACATGTTTTTGCACATATATAGAATGTTTCCCCTCAATCAATTTCTATGTATGAATCGTGTATAGGATTTAATAGTGTTCTTACAGAAATTAGGGTTCTTGAGTTCATCTTCTGATTTCTCACTCCACACTTAATATAATTGCAATTAATTTATATGTTTGTAATCCTTGTTAAAAAACGAGCAAGTTTCATGTTTACAAAAGTCATTTTCATTGAGTAATCAGAGAGATATGAGAGGTTTTGCAAATATGGGGAGATGGAGCACGCGCGAGCAAGAACATGTGTTCTTGGCGCCATTTTTCAAATATTTGAATATTTGAATATTTCATTTTTTTTATTAATTTATTCAAAAATTAATTTCTCTCTTGATTTTAATGTTTTTGAATTAATTCTTTTTTTCAAAATTAACAAAAATATTAAGATATTTTATTCTACCAAAATTTCACAAAAATATTATTTATTTTATATATTTAATATTTTTGTAAAGAATTGATTTTTATTTGTTTTTAAGCATTTACAAATATTTCTTTCTCTTGATTTTTCAAATTCAAATGATTATCAAATCCTTCTATGGATGACACATAATTTTTCAAACATTAATCCAAGATCACAACTTATTTTTCACACATGTTTGATAGTTTTTATCATTTTAATTGATTTTTATTCAAATTAAAATGCATTTTAAAATCAAATTAGGGTTTTAATTGTTTTCACCCTCACAAACATTTTTCGAACACTTGTGGGCCTCTTTGAAGAGTGTAAGTCCCATCCCTTTGTAAATAAACTTTTTTGGGCCCCAGTCATTGTATAAGTCCCGATGCGATTTTAAAAATCTCGGCGCGATCGCCGTTTTCAAACAATTTTCATATGGGTCTCCCCTTTGTCGTAAGTCCCATTTTTCTTCTTTTGAAACACTTTTGGGCCTCTAATAGAGTGTAAGACCCATCCCTTGTCACACACAAACGTTTTGGGCCTCAGTCATTGTATAAGTCCCTACGCGATTTTCAAAATAACGGTGCGATCACTGTTTTTTCAATCAAGAATGGACATGATATTCAACTTGTCAAGCCTCTCAAATATCCATGAAGGATCAAGAGGTCTCCCATATCAAGAATCAAGCACAAGGTTGCAACATTCTAAGTGGATCAAGTCTCAAGATCGACAGTGTCACCAAATTAGGGTTTTGGTCGACCAGGGCCTCCAGATGAAAATTTTCATCTGGGCATGGGCCAATAATTCAAAACATGACCCAATAAGCTCAAAATGACCTCATTAACCCAATCATAGATTCAAAATAGCCTCAGGGGAAGCATTAATAAAAAATCAGGAATTAGGGTTTCTTGACCTAATTCACCCCTAAGTTGACTTTTGAGGCAAGACATGAATCAAGACCTCAAGACATGATTTGAGAACCTCAAATACACCACATTGATCCATTTTCAATAATGTATTGATCCAAGAAGCTTGATTCACAAGTTTCATTTTCATCTGGACCACAATTAGGGTTTTGAAGAAAAAGTCAACTGTACCTTTGACTTTGGAACAAGACATGTTCCCAAACCTTGGGACATGATTCAAGACACCCTAAAACACCTATGGAATCCATAAATTAGTTTTGATTTAGTTTAAGAACTTGATTGCATTAAAGATCACACAGTTTGGAATTCATCTGACAAAAAGTCAACTGTGCCCAAAATCAAGTTTGACTTTTTGAATTTTTCACAAATGTGGCTCCCCTAAGTCAAAATCAATGTTAATGCATGGTTTTGATCATCATCCATCAATAAAAATCAAGAAAAATAGGGTTACTTGCAAAAGGCAACCATAGGAAACTTAAAATTTGCTATGTTATAGATCAAAAGTGATTTGGTACCAACTTTGCAAGGTCATAACTTCCAAACCACAAGGCCTTTTTCTTCCATCCAAAGCTCAAATGAAATTTCACATGACATAATTCAAAAGTGTAAGCTACAAAAGATTCCAAATCCTCATGGAGTTTGAGTTATGGATTGATCAAAATCACAAAAACATGAAAATGGCCACTTTTTCCAACACTTAGTGAAAATTTTGGACAGAATCTGTCTTGGCTTTTCACCAACTTTGAGGCCATTTTTCACCTTGATCCAAGTTGATTCAAGACCATTGGTGGACATCAAAGTTAAAATAGGATATACAAGCTTTCCAAAGAGTACCAGAACTCATCCTAATTCAATTTGAGTATGGAGTTATGAGCATGGAAACATGACACCTCCAAGGTTGGTTTTTGCAAGACAGTCTTGCACTTGCTCCACGATTTTGTCATTTCCATAACTTGGCAAGCCTTGTCACCATGCAAGACAAGTTTCTAAAGTGCAATGAACATGATCTATGCAGAGCTACAACACCATAGAGCCTTGCAAGTCCAAAACCTCATCATTTGGCATGTGACATTCAAAGTTCAAATCCAAAACTTTCAAATTTGTCATGAGGCATTGAATGGATGCATAGATCTGGCATGTATCAGTCCACAACATTGAAAATGAGTCAAGATAAACTCAAGCATCAGAAGACCATAGGCCTGCAAGATTGACCTAAGTCAATGCCTAGAGAAGCCTTGAGATTCCTTTTGAAAACCATTGGGCAAAGGTATATACCAGCCACCGTTCACTATTGCTGCCAAAAGAAACTTGACAAACTATAAATAAAGCTCATTTATGGTCAGTTTGAGTACACCAAAGCACCATAACACATGCTTTCTCCAAAATCACTCTCAAAAAACCAGATTTTGCTTCTCATTCAAGTAACATTCAAATTTTCCATTAGAGAGCAATTCTATCAAAACCAATCATGCCAACACCTCACATACATCATATATGAGTGATCCATGACCTTAAAACTCATCTGGAACACCTGAATAACAAAGACACCCCCCATTTGCTCAAGCTTTTTGGAATGTTAGCAGTTGAGGTGCCACAACAAGTTCTAAGGTGATTCAATCCATTACAAGCCTTCAAACACATTACTTGAGGTCCATTGAAGATGTCTAGATCATTACACAACATCTATAACACCTCCAACATTGAATTCGATCACCAGCTGCTAGAGGTAAGCCTGACACTCTCGAACTCTATGATTCATGCATCATAAATGTATTTTCAAGTTACAAACATGTTTTTGCACATATATAGAATGTTTCCCCTCAATCAATTTCTATGTATGAATCGTGTATAGGATTTCATAGTGTTCTTACAGAAATTAGGGTTCTTGAGTTCATCTTCTGATTTCTCACTCCACACTTAATATAAATGCAATTAATTTATATGTTTGTAATCCTTGTTAAAAAACGAGCAAGTTTCATGTTTACAAAAGTCATTTTCATTGAGTAATCAGAGAGATATGAGAGGTTTAGCAAATATGGGGAGATGGAGCACGCGCGAGCAAGAACATGTGTTCTTGGCGCCATTTTTCAAATATTTGAATATTTGAATATTTCATTTTTTTATTAATTTATTCAAAAATTAATTTCTCTCTAGATTTTAATGTTTTTGAATTAATTCTTTTTTTCAAAATTAACAAAAATATTAAGATATTTTATTCTACCAAAATTTCACAAAAATATTATTTATTTTATATATTTAATATTTTTGTAAAGAATTGATTTTTATTTGTTTTTAAGCATTTACAAATATTTCTTTCTCTTGATTTTTCAAATTCAAATGATTATCAAATCATTCTATGGATGAAACATAATTTTTCAAACATTAATCCAAGATCACAACTTATTTTTCACACATGTTTGATAGTTTTTATCATTTTAATTGATTTTTATTCAAATTAAAATGCATTTTAAAATCAAATTAGGGTTTTAATTGTTTTCACCCTCACAAACATTTTTCGAACACTTTTGGGCCTCTTTGAAGAGTGTAAGTCCCATCCCATTGTAAATATACTTTTTTGGGCGCCAGTCAATGTATAAGTCCCAATGCGATTTTAAAAATCTCGGCGCGATCGCCGTTTTCAAACAATTTTCATATGGGTCTCCCATTTGTCGTAAGTCCCATTTTTCTTCTTTTGAAACACTTTTGGGCCTCTAATAGAGTGTAAGACCCATCCCTTGTCACACACAAACGTTTTGGGCCTCAGTCATTCTATAAGTCCCTACGCGATTTTCAAAATAACGGTGCGATCACTGTTTTTTCAATCAAGAATGGACATGATATTCAACTTGTCAAGCCTCTCAAATATCCATGAAGGATCAAGAGGTCTCCCATATCAAGAATCAAGCACAAGGTTGCAACATTCCAAGTGGATCAAGTCTCAAGATCGACAGTGTCACCAAATTAGGGTTTTGGTCGACTAGGGCCTCCAGATGAAAATTTTCATCTGGGCATGGGCCAATTATTCAAAACATGACCCAATAAGCTCAAAATGACCTCATTAACCCAATCATAGATTCAAAATATCCTCAGGGGAAGCATTCATCAAAAATCAGGAATTAGGGTTTCTTGACCTAATTCACCCCTAAGTTGACTTTCGAGGCAAGACATGAATCAAGACCTCAAGACATGATTTGAGAACCTCAAATACACCACATTGATCCATTTTCAATAATGTATTGATCCAAGAAGCTTGATTCACAAGTTTCATTTTCATCTGGACCACAATTAGGGTTTTGAAGAAAAAGTCAACTGTACGTTTGACTTTGGAACAAGACATGTTCCCAAACCTTGGGACATGATTCAAGACACCCTAAAACACCTATGGAATCCATAAATTAGGTTTGATTTAGTTCAAGAACTTGATTGCATTAAAGATCACACAGTTTGGAATTCATCTGACAAAAAGTCAACTGTGCCCAAAATCAAGTTTGACTTTTTGAATTTTTCACAAATGTGGCTCCCCTAAGTCAAAATCAATGTTAATGCATGGTTTTGATCATCATCCATCAATAAAAATCAAGAAAAATAGGGTTACTTGCAAAAGGCAACCATAGGAAACTTAAAATTTGCTAAGTTATAGATCAAAAGTGATTTGGTACCAACTTTGCAAGGTCATAACTTCCAAACCACAAGGCCTTTTTCTTCCATCCAAAGCTCAAATGAAATTTCACATGACATAATTCAAAAGTGTAAGCTACAAAAGATTCCAAATCCTCATGGAGTTTGAGTTATGGATTGATCAAAATCACAAAAACATGAAAATGGCCACTTTTTCCAACACTTAGTGAAAATTTTGGACATAATCTGTCTTGGCTTTTCACCAACTTTGAGGACATTTTTCACCTTGATCCAAGTTGATTCAAGACCATTGGTGGACATCAAAGTTAAAATAGGATATACAAGATTTCCAAAGAGTACCAGAACTCATCCTAATTCAATTTGAGTATGGAGTTATGAGCATGGAAACATGACACCTCCAAGGTTGGTTTTTGCAAGACAGTCTTGCACTTGCCCCACGATTATGTCATTTCCATAACTTGGCAAGCCTTGTCACCATGCAAGACAAGTTTCTAAAGTGCAATGAACATGATCTATGCATAACTACAACACCATAGAGCCTTGCAAGTCCAAAACCTCATCATTTGGCATGTGACATTCAAAGTTCAAATCCAAAACTTTCAAATTTGTCATGAGGCATTGAATGGATGCATAGAGCTGGCATGTATCATTCCACAACATTGAAAATGAGCCAAGATAAACTCAAGCATTAGAAGACCATAGGCCTGCAAGATTGACCCAAGTCAATGGATAGATAAGCCTTGAGATTCCTTTTGAAAACCATTGGGCAAAGGTTTATACCAGCCACCGTTCACTATTGCTGCCAAAAGAAACTTGACAAACTATAAATAAAGCTCATTTATGGTCAGTTTGAGTACACCAAAGCACCATAACACATGCTTTCTCCAAAATCACTCTCAAAAAACTAGATTTTGCTTCTCATTCAAGTAACATTCAAATTTTCCATTAGAGAGCAATTCTATCAAAACCAATCATGCCAACACCTCACATACATCATATATGAGTGATCCATGACCTTAAAACTCATCTGGAACACCTGAATCACAAAGACACCCCCCCATTTGCTCAAGCTTTTTGGCATGTTAGCAGTTGAGGTGCCACAACAAGTTCTAAGCTGATTCAATCCATTACAAGCCTTCAAACACATTACTTGAGATCCATTGAAGATGTCTAGATCATTACACAACATCTATAACACCTCCAACATTGAATTCGATCACCAGCTGCTAGAGGTAAGCCTGACACTCTCGAACTCTATGATTCATGCATCATAAATGTATTTTCAAGTTACAAACATGTTTTTGCACATATATAGAGTGTTTCCCCTCAATCAATTTCTATGTATGAATCGTGTATAGGATTTCATAGTGTTCTTACAGAAATTAGGGTTCTTGAGTTCATATTCTGATTTCTCACTCCACACTTAATATAAATGCAATTAATTTATATGTTTGTAATCCTTGTTAAAAAACGAGCAAGTTTCATGTTTACAAAAGTCATTTTCATTGAGTAATCAGAGAGATATGAGAGGTTTTGCAAATATGGGGAGACGGAGCACGCGCGAGCAAGATCATGTGTTCTTGGCGCCATTTTTCAAATATTTGAATATTTGAATATTTGATTTTTTTATTAATTTATTCAAAAATTAATTTATCTGTAGATTTTAATGTTTTTGAATTAATTCTTTTTTTCAAAATTAACAAAAATATTAAGATATTTTATTCTACCAAAATTTCACAAAAATATTATTTATTTTATATATTTAATATTTTTGTAAAGAATTGATTTTTATTTGTTTTTAAGCATTTACAAATATTTCTTTCGCTTGATTTTTCAAATTCAAATGATTATCAAATCATTCTATGGATGAAACATAATTTTTCAAACATTAATCCAAGATCACAACTTATTTTTCATACATGTTTGATAGTTTTTATCATTTTAATTGATTTTTATTCAAATTAAAATGCATTTTAAAATCAAATTAGGGTTTTAATTGTTTTCACCCTCACAAACATTTTTCAAACACTTTTGGGCCTCTTTGTAGAGTGTAAGTCCCATCCCTTTGTAAATAAACTTTTTTGGGCCCCAGTCATTGTATAAGTCCCAATGCGATTTTAAAAATCTCGGCGCGATCGCCGTTTTCAAACAATTCTCATATGGGTCTCCCCTTTGTCGTAAGTCCCATTTTTCTTCTTTTCAAACACTTTTGGGCCTCTAATAGAGTGTAGGACCCATCCCTTATCACACACAAATGTTTTGGGCCTCTGTCATTGTATAAGTCCCTACGCGATTTTCAAAACAATGGTGCGATCACTGTTTTTTCAATCAAGAATGGACATGACATTCAACTTCTCAAGCCTCTCAAATATCCATGAAGGATCAAGAGGTCTCCCATATCAAGAATCAAGCACAAGGTTGCAACATTCCAAGTGGATCAAGTCTCAAGATCGACAGTGTCACCAAATTAGGGTTTTGGTCGACTAGGGCCTCCAGATGAAAATTTTCATCTGGGCATGGGCAAATACTTCAAAACATGGCCCAATAAGCTCAAAATGACCTAATTAACCCAATCATAGATTCAAAATAGCCCCAGGGGAAGCATTCATCAAAAATCAGGAATTAGGGTTTCTTGACCTAATTCACCCCTAAGTTGACTTTTGAGGCAAGACATGAATCAAGACCTCAAGACATGATTTGAGAACCTCAAATACACCACATTGATCCATTTTCAATAATGTATTGATCCAAGAAGCTTGATTCACAAGTTTCATTTTCATCTGGACCACAATTAGGGTTTTGAAGAAAAAGTCAACTGTACCTTTAACTTTGGAACAAGACATGTTCCCAAACCTTGGGACATGATTCAAGACACCCTAAAACACCTATGGAATCCATACATTAGGTTTGATTTAGTTCAAGAACTTGATTGCATTAAATATCACACAGTTTGGAATTCATCTGATAAAAAGTCAACTGTGCCCAAAATCAAGTTTGACTTTTTGAATTTTTTCACAAATGTGGCTCCCCTAAGTCAAAAACAATGCTAATACATGGTTTTGATCATCATCCATCAATAAAAATCAAGAAAAATAGGGTTACTTGCAAAAGGCAACCATAGGAAACTTAAAATTTGCTAAGTTATAGATCAAAAGTGATTTGGTACCAACTTTGCAAGGTCATAACTTCCAAACCACAAGGCCTTTTTCTTCCATCCAAAGCTCAAATGAAATTTCACATGACATAATTCAAAAGTGTAAGCTACAAAAGATTCCAAATCCTCATGGAGTTTGAGTTATGGATTGATCAAAATCACAAAAACATGAAAATGGCCACTTTTTCCAACACTTAGTGAAAATTTTGGACATAATCTGTCTTGGCTTTTCACCAACTTTGAGGACATTTTTCACCTTGATCCAAGTTGATTCAAGACCATTGGTGGACATCAAAGTTAAAATAGGATATACAAGATTTCCAAAGAGTACCAGAACTCATCCTAATTCAATTTGAGTATGGAGTTATGAGCATGGAAACATGACACCTCCAAGGTTGGTTTTTGCAAGACAGTCTTGCACTTGCCCCACGATTATGTCATTTCCATAACTTGGCAAGCCTTGTCACCATGCAAGACAAGTTTCTAAAGTGCAATGAACATGATCTATGCATAGCTACAACACCATAGAGCCTTGCAAGTCCAAAACCTCATCATTTGGCATGTGACATTCAAAGTTCAAATCCAAAACTTTCAAATTTGTCATGAGGCATTGAATGGATGCATAGAGCTGGCATGTATCATTCCACAACATTGAAAATGAGCCAAGATAAACTCAAGCATTAGAAGACCATAGGCCTGCAAGATTGACCCAAGTCAATGGATAGATAAGCCTTGAGATTCCTTTTGAAAACCATTGGGCAAAGGTTTATACCAGCCACCGTTCACTATTGCTGCCAAAAGAAACTTGACAAACTATAAATAAAGCTCATTTATGGTCAGTTTGAGTACACCAAAGCAACATAACACATGCTTTCTCCAAAATCACTCTCAAAAAACTAGATTTTGCTTCTCATTCAAGTAACATTCAAATTTTCCATTAGAGAGCAATTCTATCAAAACCAATCATGCCAACACCTCACATACATCATATATGAGTGATCCATGACCTTAAAACTCATCTGGAACACCTGAATCACAAAGACACCCCCCCATTTGCTCAAGCTTTTTGGCATGTTAGCAGTTGAGGTGCCACAACAAGTTCTAAGCTGATTCAATCCATTACAAGCCTTCAAACACATTACTTGAGATCCATTGAAGATGTCTAGATCATTACACAACATCTATAACACCTCCAACATTGAATTCGATCACCAGCTGCTAGAGGTAAGCCTGACACTCTCGAACTCTATGATTCATGCATCATAAATGTATTTTCAAGTTACAAACATGTTTTTGCACATATATAGAGTGTTTCCCCTCAATCAATTTCTATGTATGAATCGTGTATAGGATTTCATAGTGTTCTTACAGAAATTAGGGTTCTTGAGTTCATATTCTGATTTCTCACTCCACACTTAATATAAATGCAATTAATTTATATGTTTGTAATCCTTGTTAAAAAACGAGCAAGTTTCATGTTTACAAAAGTCATTTTCATTGAGTAATCAGAGAGATATGAGAGGTTTTGCAAATATGGGGAGACGGAGCACGCGCGAGCAAGATCATGTGTTCTTGGCGCCATTTTTCAAATATTTGAATATTTGAATATTTGATTTTTTTTATTAATTTATTCAAAAATTAATTTATCTCTAGATTTTAATGTTTTTGAATTAATTCTTTTTTTCAAAATTAACAAAAATATTAAGATATTTTATTCTACCAAAATTTCACAAAAATATTATTTATTTTATATATTTAATATTTTTGTAAAGAATTGATTTTTATTTGTTTTTAAGCATTTACAAATATTTCTTTCGCTTGATTTTTCAAATTCAAATGATTATCAAATCATTCTATGGATGAAACATAATTTTTCAAACATTAATCCAAGATCACAACTTATTTTTCATACATGTTTGATAGTTTTTATCATTTTAATTGATTTTTATTCAAATTAAAATGCATTTTAAAATCAAATTAGGGTTTTAATTGTTTTCACCCTCACAAACATTTTTCAAACACTTTTGGGCCTCTTTGTAGAGTGTAAGTCCCATCCCTTTGTAAATAAACTTTTTTGGGCCCCAGTCATTGTATAAGTCCCAATGCGATTTTAAAAATCTCGGCGCGATCGCCGTTTTCAAACAATTCTCATATGGGTCTCCCCTTTGTCGTAAGTCCCATTTTTCTTCTTTTCAAACACTTTTGGGCCTCTAATAGAGTGTAGGACCCATCCCTTATCACACACAAATGTTTTGGGCCTCTGTCATTGTATAAGTCCCTACGCGATTTTCAAAACAATGGTGCGATCACTGTTTTTTCAATCAAGAATGGACATGACATTCAACTTCTCAAGCCTCTCAAATATCCATGAAGGATCAAGAGGTCTCCCATATCAAGAATCAAGCACAAGGTTGCAACATTCCAAGTGGATCAAGTCTCAAGATCGACAGTGTCACCAAATTAGGGTTTTGGTCGACTAGGGCCTCCAGATGAAAATTTTCATCTGGGCATGGGCAAATACTTCAAAACATGACCCAATAAGCTCAAAATGACCTAATTAACCCAATCATAGATTCAAAATAGCCCCAGGGGAAGCATTCATCAAAAATCAGGAATTAGGGTTTCTTGACCTAATTCACCCCTAAGTTGACTTTTGAGGCAAGACATGAATCAAGACCTCAAGACATGATTTGAGAACCTCAAATACACCACATTGATCCATTTTCAATAATGTATTGATCCAAGAAGCTTGATTCACAAGTTTCATTTTCATCTGGACCACAATTAGGGTTTTGAAGAAAAAGTCAACTGTACCTTTAACTTTGGAACAAGACATGTTCCCAAACGTTGGGACATGATTCAAGACACCCTAAAACACCTATGGAATCCATACATTAGGTTTGATTTAGTTCAAGAACTTGATTGCATTAAATATCACACAGTTTGGAATTCATCTGATAAAAAGTCAACTGTGCCCAAAATCAAGTTTGACTTTTTGAATTTTTTCACAAATGTGGCTCCCCTAAGTCAAAAACAATGCTAATACATGGTTTTGATCATCATCCATCAATAAAAATCAAGAAAAATAGGGTTACTTGCAAAAGGCAACCATAGGAAACTTAAAATTTGCTAAGTTATAGATCAAAAGTGATTTGGTACCAACTTTGCAAGGTCATAACTTCCAAACCACAAGGCCTTTTTCTTCCATCCAAAGCTCAAATGAAATTTCACATGACATAATTCAAAAGTGTAAACTACAAAAGATTCCAAATCCTCATGGAGTTTGAGTTATGGATTGATCAAAATCACAAAAACATGAAAATGGCCACTTTTTCCAACACTTAGTGAAAATTTTGGACAGAATCTGTCTTGGTTTTTCACCAACTTTGAGGCCAGTTTTCACCTTGATCCAAGTTGATTCAAGACCATTGGTGGACATCAAAGTTAAAGTAGGATATACAAGCTTTCCAAAGAGTACCAGAACTCATCCTAATTCAATTTGAGTATGGAGTTATGAGCATGGAAACATGACACCTCCAAGGCTGGTTTTTGCAAGACAGTCTTGCACTTGCCCCACGATTTTGTCATTTCCATAACTTGGCAAGCCTTGTCACCATGCAAGACAAGTTTCTAAAGTACAATGAACATGATCTATGTAGAGCTACAACACCATAGAGCCTTGCAAGTCCAAAACCTCATCATTTGGCATGTGACATTCAAAGTTCAAATCCAAAACTTTCAAATTTGTCATGAGGCATTGAATGGATGCATAGAGCTGGCATGTATCAGTCCACAACATTGAAAATGAGTCAAGATAAAATCAAGCATCAGAAGACCATAGGCCTGCAAGATTGACCCAAGTCAATGGCTAGAGAAGACTTGAGATTCCTTTTGAAAACCATTGGGCAAAGGTATGTACCAGCCACCATTCACTATTGCTGCCAAAAGAAACTTGACAAACTATAAATAAAGCTCATTTATGGTCAGTTTGAGTACACCAGAGCACCATAACACATGCTTTCTCCAAAATCACTCTCAAAAACCCATATTTTTCTTCTCATTCAAGCAACATTCAAATTTTCCATTAGAGAGCAATTCTATTAAAACCAATCATGCCAACACCTCACATACATCGTATATGAGTGATCCATGACCTTAAAACTCATCTGGAACACCTGAATCACAAAGACACCCCCCATTTGCTCAAGCTTTTTGGCATGTTAGCAGTTGAGGTGCCACAACAAGTTCTAAGCTGATTCAATCCATTACAAGCCTTCAAACACATTACTTGAGGTCCATTGAAGATGTCTAGATCATTACACAACATCTATAACACCTCCAACATTGAATTCGATCACCAGCTGCAAGAGGTAAGCCTGACACTCTCAAACTCTATTATTCATGCATCATAAATGTATTTTCAAGTTACAAACATGTTTTTGCACATATATAGAGTGTTTCCCCTCAATCAATTTCTATGTATGAATCGTGTATAGGATTTCATAGTGTTCTTGCAGAAATTAGGGTTCTTGAGTTCATCTTCTGATTTCTCACTCCACACTTAATATAAATCCAATTAATTTATATGTTTGTAATCCTTGTTAAAAAACGAGCAAGTTTCATGTTTACAAAAGTCATTTTCATTGAGTAATCAGAGAGATATGAGAGGTTTTGCAAATATGGGGAGGCGGAGCACGCGCGAGCAAGAACATGTGTTCTTGGCGCCATTTTTCAAATATTTGAATATTTGAATATTTGATTTTTTTTATTAATTGATTCAAAAATTATTTTCTCTCTAGATTTTAATGTTTTTGAATTAATTCTTTTTTTCAAAATTAACAAAAATATTAAAATATTTTATTCTACCAAAATTTCACAAAAATATTATTTATTTTATATGTTTAATATTTTTGTAAAGAATTGATTTTTATTTGTTTTTAAGCATTTACAAATATTTCTTTCTTTTGACTTTTCAAATTCAAATGATTTTCAAATCATTCTAGGGATGAAACATAATTTTTCAAACATTAATCCAAGATCACAACTTGTGTTTTCATACATGTTTGATAGTTTTGATCATTTTAATTGATTTTTATTCAAATGAAAATGCATTTTAAAATCAAATTAGGGTTTTAATTGTTTTCACCCTCACAAACATTTTTCAAACACTTTTGGGCCTCTTTGTAGAGTGTAAGTCCCATCCCTTTGTAAATAAACTTTTTTGGGCCCCAGTCATTGTATAAGTCCCGATGCGATTTTAAAAATCTCGGCGCGATCGCCGTTTTCAAATAATTTTCATATGGGTCTCCCCTTTGTCGTAAGTCCCATTTTTCTTCTTTTCAAACACTTTTGGGCCTCTAATAGAGTGTAAGACCCATCCCTTGTCACACACAAACGTTTTGGGCCTCAGTCATTGTATTAGTCCCTACACGATTTTCATAATAACTGTGCGATCACTGTTTTTTCAATCAAGAATGGACATGATATTCAACTTGTCAAGCCTCTCAAATATCCATGAAGGATCAAGAGGTCTCCCATATTAAGAAGCAAGCACAAGGTTGCAACATTCCAAGTCGATCAAGTCTCAAGATCGACAGTGTCACCAAATTAGGGTTTTGGTCGACCAGGGCCTCCAGATGAAAATTTTCATCTGGGCATGGGCCAATACTTCAAAACATGACCCAATAAGCTCAAAATGACCTAATTAACCCAATCATAGATTCAAAATAGCCTCAGGGGAAGCATTCATCAAAAATCAGGAATTAGGGTTTTTTGACCTAATTCACCCCTAAGTTGACTTTTGAGGCAAGACATGAATCAAGACCTCAAGATATGATTTGAGAACCTCAAATACACCACATTGATCTATTTTCAATAATGTATTGATCCAAGAAGCTTGATTCACAAGTTTCATTTTCATCTGGACCACAATTAGGGTTTTGAAGAAAAAGTCAACTGTACCTTTTACTTTGGAACAAGACATGTTCCCAAACCTTGGGACATGATTCAAGACACCCTAAAACACCTATGGAATCCATACATTAGGTTTGATTTAGGTCAAGAACTTGATTGTATTAAATATCACACAGTTTGGAATTCATCTGACAAAAAGTCAACTGTGCCCAAAATCAAGTTTGACTTTTTGAATTTTTTCACAAATGTGGCTCCCCTATGTCAAAAACAATGTTAATGCATGGTTTTGATCATCATCCATCAATAAAAATCAAGAAAAATTGGGTTACTTGCAAAAGGCAACCATAGGAAACTTAAAATTTGCTAAGTTATAGATCAAAAGTGATTTGGTACCAACTTTGGAAGGTCATAACTTCCAAACCACAAGGCCTTTTTCTTCCATCCAAAGCTCAAATGAAATTTCACATGACATAATTCAACAGTGTAAACTACAACAGATTCCAAATCCTCATGGAGTTTGAGTTATGGATTGATCAAAATCACAAAAACATGAAAATGGTCACTTTTTCCAACACTTAGTGAAAATTTTGGACAGAATCTGTCTTGGTTTTTCACCAACTTTGAGGCCAGTTTTCAGCTTGATCCAAGTTGATTCAAGACCATTGGTGGACATCAAAGTTAAAGTAGGATATACAAGCTTACCAAAGAGTACCTGAACTCATCCTAATTCAATTTGAGTATGGAGTTATGAGCATGGAAACATGACACCCCCAAGGCTGGTTTTTGCAAGACAGTCTTGCACTTTCCCCACGATTTTGTCATTTCCATAACTTGGCAAGCCTTGTCACCATGCAAGACAAGTTTCTAAAGTGCAATGAACATGATCTATGCAGAGCTACAACACCATAGAGCCTTGCAAGTCCCAAACCTCATCATTTGGCATGTGACATTCAAAGTTCAAATCCAAAACTTTCAAATTTGTCATGAGGCATTGAATGGATGCATAGAGTTGGCATGTATCAGTCCACAACATTCATAATGAGTCAAGATAAACTCAAGCATCAGAAGACCATAGGCCTGCAAGATTGACCCAAGTCAATGGCTAGAGAAGCCTTGAGATTCCTTTTGAAAACCATTGGGCAAAGGTATGTACCAGCCACCATTCACTATTGCTGCCAAAAGAAACTTGACAAACTATAAATAAAGCTTATTTATGGTTAGTTTGAGTACACCAAAGCACCATAACACATGCTTTCTCCAAAATCACTCTAAAAAAACCAGATTTTGCTTCTCATTCAAGTAACATTCAAATTTTCCATTAGAGAGCAATTCTATAAAAACCAATCATGCCAACACCTCACATACATCATATATGAGTGATCCATGACCTTAAAACTCATCTGGAACACCTGAATCACAAAGACACCCCCCATTTGCTCAAGATTTTTGGCATGTTAGCAGTTGAGGTGCCACAACAAGTTCTAAGCTGATTCAATCCATTACAAGCCTTCAAACACATTACTTGAGGTCCATTGAAGATGTCTAGATCATTACACAACATCTATAACACCTCCAACATTGAATTCGATCACCAGCTGCAAGAGGTAAGCCTGACACTCTCAAACTCTATGATTCATGCATCATAAATGTATTTTCAAGTTACAAACATGTTTTTGCACATATATAGAGTGTTTCCCCTCAATCAATTTCTATGTATGAATCGTGTATAGGATTTCATAGTGTTCTTGCAGAAATTAGGGTTCTTGAGTTCATCTTCTGCTTTCTCACTCCACACTTAATATAAATGCAATTAATTTATATGTTTGTAATCCTTGTTAAAAAACGAGCAAGTTTCATGTTTACAAAAGTCATTTTCATTGAGTAATCAGAGAGATATGAGAGGTTTTGCAAATATGGAAATATGGGGAGGCGGAGCACGCGCGAGCAAGAACATGTGTTCTTGGTGCTATTTTTCAAATATTTGAATATTTGAATATTTGATTTTTTTTATTAATTGATTCAAAAATTAATTTCTCTCTAGATTTTAATGTTTTTGAATTATTTTTTTTTTTCAAAATTAACAAAAATATTAAAATATTTTATTCTACCAAAATTTCACAAAAATATTATTTATTTTATATATTTAATATTTTTATAAATAATTGATTTTTATTTGTTTTTAAGCATTCACAAATATTTCTTTCTCTTGATTTTTCAAATTCAAATGATTATCAAATCATTCTATGGATGAAACATAATTTTTCAAACATTAATCCAAGATCACAACTTATTTTTCACACATGTTTGATAGTTTTTATCATTTTAATTGATTTTTATTCAAATTAAAATGCATTTTAAAATCAAATTAGGGTTTTAATTGTTTTCACCCTCACAAACATTTTTCAAACACTTTTGGGCCTCTTTGTAGAGTGTAAGTCCCATTCCTTTGTAAATAAACTTTTTTGGGCCCCAGTCAATGTATAAGTCCCGATGCGATTTTAAAAATCTCGGCGCGATCGCCGTTTTCAAACAATTTTCATATGGGTCTCCCCTTTGTCCTAAGTCCCGTTTTTCTTCTTTTCAAACACTTTTGGGCCTCTAATAGAGTGTAAGACCCATCCCTTGTCACACACAAACGATTTGGGCCTCAGTCATTGTATAAGTCCCTACGCGATTTTCAAAATAACGGTGCGATCACTGTTTTTTCAATCAAGAATGGACATGATATTCAACTTGTCAAGCCTCTCAAATATCCATGAAGGATCAAGAGGTCTCCCATATCAAGAATCAAGCACAAGGTTGCAACATTCCAAGTCGATCAAGTCTCAAGATCGACAGTGTCACCAAATTAGGGTTTTGGTCGACCAGGGCCTCCAGATGAAAATTTTCATCTGGGCATGGGCCAATACTTCAAAACATGACCCAATAAGCTCAAAATGACCTAATTAACCCAATCATAGATTCAAAATAGCCTCAGGGGAAGCATTCATAAAAAATCAGGAATTAGGGTTTCTTGACCTAATTCACCCCTAAGTTGACTTTTGAGGCAAGACATGAATCAAGACCTCAAGACATGATTTGAGAACCTCAAATGCACCACATTGATCCATTTTCAATAATGTATTGATCCAAGAAGCTTGATTCACAAGTTTCATTTTCATCTGGACCACAATTAGGGTTTTGAAGAAAAAGTCAACTGTACCTTTGACTTTGGAACAAGACATGTTCCCAAACCTTAGGACATGATTAAAGACACCCTAAAACACCTATGGAATCCATACATTAGGTTTGATTTAGGTCAAGAACTTGATTGCATTAAATATCACACAGTTTGGAATTCATCTGACAAAAAGTCAACTGTGCCCAAAATCAAGTTTGACTTTTTGAATTTTTTTCACAAATGTGGCTCCCCTATGTCAAAAACAATGTTAATGCACGGTTTTGATCATCATCTATCAATAAAAATCAAGAAAAATAGGGTTACTTGCAAAAGGCAACCATAGGAAACTTAAAATTTGCTAAGTTATAGATCAAAAGTGATTTGGTACCAACTTTGGAAGGTCATAACTTCCAAACCACAAGGCCTTTTTCTTCCATCCAAAGCTCAAATGAAATTTCACATGACATAATTCAAAAGTGTAAACTACAAAAGATTCCAAATCCTCATGGAGTTTGAGTTATGGATTGATCAAAATCACAAAAACATGAAAATGGTCACTTTTTCCAACACTTAGTGAAAATTTTGGACAGAATCTGTCTTGGTTTTTCACCAACTTTGAGGCCAGTTTTCAGCTTGATCCAAGTTGATTCAAGACCATTGGTGGACATCAAAGTTAAATTAGGATATACAAGCTTTCCAAAGAGTACCTGAACTCATCCTAATTCAATTTGAGTATGGAGTTATGAGCATGGAAACATGACACCCCCAAGGCTGGTTTTTGCAAGACAGTCTTGCACTTGCCACACGATTTTGTCATTTCCATAACTTGGCAAGCCTTGTCACCATGCAAGACAAGTTTCTAAAGTGCAATGAACATGATCTATGCAGAGCTACAACACCATAGAGCCTTGCAAGTCCAAAACCTCATCATTTGGCATGTGACATTCAAAGTTCAAATCCAAAACTTTCAAATTTGTCATGAGGCATTGAATGGATGCATAGAGCTGACATGTATCAGTCCACAACATTGAAAATGAGTCAAGATAAACTCAAGCATCAAAAGACCATAGGCCTGCAAGATTGACCCAAGTCAATGGCTAGAGAAGCCTTGAGATTCCTTTTGAAAACCATTGGGCAAAGGTATGTACCAGCCACCATTCACTATTGCTGCCAAAAGAAACTTGACAAACTATAAATAAAGCTCATTTATGGTCAGTTTGAGTACACCAAAGCACCATAACACATGCTTTCTCCAAAATCACTCTCAAAAAACCAGATTTTGCTTCTCATTCAAGTAACATTCAAATTTTCCATTAGAGAGCAATTCTATAAAAACCAATCATGCCAACACCTCACATACATCATATATGAGTGATCCATGACCTTAAAACTCATCTGGAACACCTGAATCACAAAGACACCCCCCATTTGCTCAAGCTTTTTGGCATGTTAGCAGTTGAGGTGCCACAACAAGTTCTAAGTTGATTCAATCCATTCCAAGCCTTCAAACACATTACTTGAGGTCCATTGAAGATGTCTAGATCATTACACAACATCTATAACACCTCCAACATTGAATTCGATCACCAGCTGCAAGAGGTAAGCCTGACACTCTTAAACTCTATGATTCATGCATCATAAATGTATTTTCAAGTTACAAACATGTTTTTCCACATATATAGAGTGTTTCCCCTCAATCAATTTCTATGTATGCATCGTGTATAGGATTTCATAGTGTTCTTGCAGAAATTAGGGTTCTTGAGTTCATCTTCTGATTTCTCACTGCACACTTAATATAAATGCAATTAATTTATATGTTTGTAATCCTTGTTAAAAAACGAGCAAGTTTCATGTTTACAAAAGTCATTTTCATTGAGTAATCAGAGAGATATGAGAGGTTTTGCAAATATGGGGAGGCGGAGCACGCGCGAGCAAGAACATGTGTTCTTGGTGCTATTTTTCAAATATTTGAATATTTGAATATTTGATTTTTTTTATTAATTGATTCAAAAATTAATTTCTCTCTAGATTTTAATGTTTTTGAATTAATTCTTTTTTTCAAAATTAACAAAAATATTAAAATATTTTATTCTACCAAAATTTCACAAAAATATTATTTATTTTATATATTTAATATTTTTGTAAAGAATTGATTTTTATTTGTTTTTAAGCATTCACAAATATTTCTTTCTCTTGATTTTTCAAATTCAAATGATTATCAAATCATTCTATGGATGAAACATAATTTTTCAAACATTAATCCAAGATCACAACTTATTTTTCACACATGTTTGATACATTTTATCATTTTAATTGATTTTTATTCAAATTAAAATGCATTTTAAAATCAAATTAGGGTTTTAATTGTTTTCACCCTCACAAACATTTTTCAAACACTTTTGGGCCTCTTTGTAGAGTGTAAGTCCCATTCCTTTGTAAATAAACTTTTTTGGGCCCCAGTCAATGTATAAGTCCCGATGCGATTTTAAAAATCTTGGCGCGATCGCCGTTTTCAAACAATTTTCATATGGGTCTCCCCTTTGTCGTAAGTCCCATTTTTCTTCTTTTCAAACACTTTTGGGCCTCTAATAGAGTGTAAGACCCATCCCTTGTCACACACAAACGTTTTGGGCCTCAGTCATTGTATAAGTCCCTGCGCGATTTTCAAAATAACGGTGCGATCACTGTTTTTTCAATCAAGAATGGACATGATATTCAACTTGTCAAGCCTCTCAAATATCCATGAAGGATCAAGAGGTCTCCCATATCAAGAATCAAGCACAAGGTTGCAACATTCCAAGTGGATCAAGTCTCAAGATCGACAATGTCACCAAATTAGGGTTTTGGTCGACCAGGGCCTCCAGATGAAAATTTTCATCTGGGCATGGGCCAATACTTCAAAACATGACCCAATAAGCTCAAAATGACCTAATTAACCCAATCATAAATTCAAAATAGCCTCAGGGGAAGCATTCAAAAAAAATCAGGAATTAGGGTTTCTTGACCTAATTCACCCCTAAGTTGACTTTTGAGGCAAGACATGAATCAAGACCTCAAGACATGATTTGAGAACCTCAAATGCACCACATTGATCCATTTTCAATAATGTATTGATCCAAGAAGCTTGATTCACAAGTTTCATTTTCATCTGGACCACAATTAGGGTTTTGAAGAAAAAGTCAACTGTACCTTTGACTTTGGAACAAGACATGTTCCCAAACCTTAGGACATGATTCAAGACGCCCTAAAACACCTATGGAATCCATCCATTAGGTTTGATTTAGGTCAAGAACTTGATTGCATTAAATATCACACAGTTTGGAATTCATCTGACAAAAAGTCAACTGTGCCCAAAATCAAGTTTGACTTTTTGAATTTTTTCACAAATGTGGCTCCCCTATGTCAAAAACAATGTTAATGCACGGTTTTGATCATCATATATCAATAAAAATCAAGAAAAATAGGGTTACTTGCAAAAGGCAACCATAGGAAACTTAAAATTTGCTAAGTTATAGATCAAAAGTGATTTGGTACCAACTTTGGAAGGTCATAACTTCCAAACCACAAGGCCTTTTTCTTCCATCCAAAGCTCAAATGAAATTTCACATGACATAATTCAAAAGTGTAAACTACAAAAGATTCCAAATCCTCATGGAGTTTGAGTTATGGATTGATCAAAATCACAAAAACATGAAAATGGTCACTTTTTCCAACACTTAGTGAAAATTTTGGACAGAATCTGTCTTGGTTTTTCACCAACTTTGAGGCCAGTTTTCAGCTTGATCCAAGTTGATTCAAGACCATTGGTGGACATCAAAGTTAAAGTAGGATATACAAGCTTTCCAAAGAGTACCTGAACTCATCCTAATTCAGTTTGAGTATGGAATTATGAGCATGGAAACATGACACCCCCCAAGGCTGGTTTTTGCAAGACAGTCTTGCACTTGCCCCACGATTTTGTCATATCCATAACTTGGCAAGCCTTGTCACCATGCAAGACAAGTTTCTAAAGTGCAATGAACATGATCTATGCAGAGCTACAACACCATAGAGCCTTGCAAGTCCAAAACCTCATCATTTGGCATGTGACATTCAAAGTTCAAATCCAAAACTTTCAAATTTGTCATGAGGCATTGAATGGATGCATAGAGCTAGCATGTATCAGTCCACAACATTGAAAATGAGTCAAGATAAACTCAAGCATCAGAAGACCATAGGCCTGCAAGATTGACCCAAGTCAATGGCTAGAGAAGCCTTGAGATTCCTTTTGAAAACCATTGGGCAAAGGCATGTACCAGCCACCATTCACTATTGCTGCCAAAAGAAACTTGACAAACTATAAATAAAGCTCATTTATGGTCAGTTTGAGTACACCAAAGCACCATAACACATTCTTTCTCCAAAATCACTCTCAAAAAACCAGATTTTGCTTCTCATTCAAGTAACATTCAAATTTTCCATTAGAGAGCAATTCTATCAAAACCAATCATGCCAACACCTCACATACATCATATATGAGTGATCCATGACCTTAAAACTCATCTGGAACACCTGAATCACAAAGACACCCCCCATTTGCTCAAGCTTTTTGGCATGTTAGCAGTTGAGGTGCCACAACAAGTTCTAAGCTGATTCAATCCATTAAAAGCCTTCAAACACATTACTTGAGGTCCTTTGTAGATGTCTAGATCATTACACAACATCTATAACACCTCCAACATTGAATTCGATCACCAGCTGCAAGAGGTAAGCCTGACACTCTCAAACTCTATGATTCATGCATCATAAATGTATTTTCAAGTTACAAACATGTTTTTGCACATATATAGAGTGTTTCCCCTCAATCAATTTCTATGTATGAATCGTGTATAGGATTTCATAGTGTTCTTGCAGAAATTAGGGTTCTTGAGTTCATCTTCTGATTTCTCACTCCACACTTAATATAAATGCAATTAATTTTTATGTTTGTAATCCTTGTTAAAAAACGAGCAAGTTTCATGTTTACAAAAGTCATTTTCATTGAGTAATCAGAGAGATATGAGAGGTTTTGCAAATATGGGGAGGCGGAGCACGCGCGAGCAAGAACATGTGTTCTTGGTGCTATTTTTCAAATATTTGAATATTTGAATATTTGATTTTTTTTATTAATTGATTCAAAAATTAATTTCTCTCTAGATTTTAATGTTTTTGAATTAATTCTTTTTTTCAAAATTAACAAAAATATTAAAATATTTTATTCTACCAAAATTTCACAAAAATATTATTTATTTTATATATTTAATATTTTTGTAAATAATTGATTTTTATTTGTTTTTAAGCATTCACAAATATTTCTTTCTCTTGATTTTTCAAATTCAAATGATTATCAAATCATTCTATGGATGAAACATAATTTTTCAAACATTAATCCAAGATCACAACTTATTTTTCACACATGTTTGATAGTTTTTATCATTTTAATTGATTTTTATTCAAATTAAAATGCATTTTAAAATCAAATTAGGGTTTTAATTGTTTTCACCCTCACAAACATTTTTCAAACACTTTTGGGCCTCTTTGTAGAGTGTAAGTCCCATCCCTTTGTAAATAAACTTTTTTGGGCCCCAGTCAATGAATAAGTCCCGATGCGATTTTAAAAATCTCGGCGCGATCGCCGTTTTCAAACAATTTTCATATGGGTCTCCCCTTTGTCGTAAGTCCCATTTTTCTTCTTTTCAAACACTTTTGGGCCTCTAATTGAGTGTAAGACCCATCCCTTGTCACACACAAACGTTTTGGGCCTCAGTCATTGTATAAGTCCCTACGCGATTTTTAAAATAACGGTGCGATCACTGTTTTTTTAATCAAGAATGGACATGATATTGAACTTGTCAAGCCTCTCAAATATCCATGAAGGATCAAGAGGTCTCCCATATCAAGAATCAAGCACAAGGTTGCAACATTCCAAGTGGATCAAGTCTCAAGAGCGATAGTGTCACCAAATTAGGGTTTTGGTCGACCAGGGCCTCCAGATGAAAACTTTCATCTGGGCATGGGCCAATACTTCAAAACATGACCCAATAAGCTCAAAATGACCTAATTAACCCAATCATAGATTCAAAATAGCCTCAGGGGAAGCATTAATCAAAAATCAGGAATTAGGGTTTCTTGACCAAATTCACCCCTAAGTTGACTTTTGAGGCAAAACATGAATCAAGACCTCAAGACATGATTTGAGAACCTCAAATGCACCACATTGATCCATTTTCAATAATGTATTGATCCAAGAAGCTTGATTCACAAGTTTCATTTTCATCTGGACAACAATTAGGGTTTTGAAAAAAAAGTCAACTGGACCTTTGACTTTGGAACGAGACATGTTCCTAAACCTTGGGACATGGTTCAAGACACCCTAAAACACCTATGGAATCCATACATTAGGTTTGATTTAGGTCAAGAACTTGATTGCATTAAATATCACACAGTTTGGAATTCATCTGACAAAAAGTCAACTGTGCCGAAAATCAAGTTTGACTTTTTGAATTTTTTCACAAATGTGGCTCCCCTATGTCAAAAACAATGTTAATGCACGGTTTTGATCATCATCCATCAATAAAAATCAAGAAAAATAGGGTTACTTGCAAAAGGCAACCATAGGAAACTTAAAATTTGCTAAGTTATAGAACAAAAGTGATTTGGTACCAACTTTGGAAGGTCATAACTTCCAAACCACAAGGCCTTTTTCTTCCATCCAAAGCTCAAATGAAATTTCACATGACATAATTCAAAAGTGTAAACTACAAAAGATTCCAAATCCTCATGGAGTTTGAGTTATGGATTGATCAAAATCAGAAAAACATGAAAATGACCACTTTTTCCAACACTTAGTGAAAATTTTGGACAGAATCTGTCTTGGTTTTTCACCAACTTTGAGGCAAGTTTTCACCTTGATCCAAGTTGATTCAAGACCATTGGTGGACATCAAAGTTAAAGTAGGATATACAAGCTTTCCGAGGAGTACCTGAACTCATCCTAATTCAATTTGAGTATGGAGTTATGACCATGGAAACATGACACCTCCAAGGCTGGTTTTTGCAAGACAGTCTTGCACTTGCCCCACGATTTTGTCATTTCCATAACTTGGCAAGCCTTGTCACCATGCAAGACAAGTTTCTAAAGTGCAATGAACATGATTTATGTAGAGCTACAACACCATAGAGCCTTGTAAGTCCAAAACCTCATCATTTGGCATGTCACATTCAAAGTTCATATCCAAAACTTTCAAATTTGTCATGAGGCATTGAATGGATGCATAGAGCTGGCATGTATCAGTCCACAACATTGAAAATGAGTCAAGATAAACTCAAGCATCAGAAGACCATAGGCCTGCAAGATTGACCCAAGTCAATGGCTAGAGAAGCCTTGAGATTCCTTTTGAAAACCATTGGGCAAAGGTATGTACCAGCCACCATTCACTATTGCTGCCAAAAGAAACTTGACAAACTATAAATAAAGCTCATTTATGGTCAGTTTGAGTACACCAAAGCACCATAACACATGCTTTCTCCAAAATCACTCTCAAAAAACCAGATTTTGCTTCTCATTCAAGTAACATTCAAATTTTCCATTAGAGGGCAATTCTATCAAAACCAATCATGCCAACACCTCACATACATCATATATGAGTGATCCATGACCTTAAAACTCATCTGGAACACCTGAATCACAAAGACACCCCCATTTGCTCAAGCTTTTTGGCATGTTAGCAGTTGAGGTGCCAGAACAAGTTCTAAGCTGATTCAATCCATTACAAGCCTTCAAACACATTACTTGAGGTCCATTGAAGATGTCTAGATCATTACACAACATCTATAACACCTCCAACATTGAATTCGATCACCATCTGCAAGAGGTAAGCCTGACACTCTCAAACTCTATGATTCATGCATCATAAATGTATTTTCAAGTTACAAACATGTTTTTGCACATATATAGAGTGTTTCCCCTCAATCAATTTCTATGTATGAATCGTGTATAGGATTTCATAGTGTTCTTGCAGAAATTAGGGTTCTTGAGTTCATCTTCTGATTTCTCACTCCACACTTAATATAAATGCAATTAATTTATATGGTTGTAATCCTTGTTAAAAAACGAGCAAGTTTCATGTTTACAAAAGTCATTTTCATTGAGTAATCAGAGAAATATGAGAGGTTTTCCAAATATGGGGAGGCGGAGCACGCGCGAGCAAGAACATGTGTTCTTGGCGCCATTTTTCAAATATTTGAATATTTGATTTTTTTTTATTAATTGATTCAAAAAATAATTTCTCTCTAGATTTTAATGTTTTTGAATTAATTCTTTTTTTCAAAATTCACAAAAATATTAAAATATTTTATTCTACAAAAATTTCACAAAAATATTATTTATTTTATATAATTAATATTTTTGTAAAGAATTGATTTTTATTTGTTTTTAAGCATTTACAAATATTTCTTTCTCTTGATTTTTCAAATTCAAATGATTTTCAAATCATTCTAGGGATGAAACATAATTTTTCAAACATTAATCCAAGATCACAACTTGTGTTTTCATACATGTTTGATAGTTTTGATGATTTTAATTGATTTTTATTCAAATTAAAATGCATTTTAAAATTAAATTAGGGTTTTAATTGTTTTCACCCTCACAAACATTTTTTAAACACTTTTTGGGCCTCTTTGTAGAGTGTAAGTCTCATCCCTTTGTAAATAAACTTTTTTGGGCCTCAGTCATTGTATAAGTTCCGATGCGATTTTAAAAATCTCGGCGTGATCGCCGTTTTCAAACAATTTTCATATGGGCCTCCCCTTTGTCGTAAGTCCCATTTTTCTTCTTTTCAAACACTTTTGGGCCTCTAATAGAGTGTAAGACCCATCCCTTGTCACACACAAACGTTTTGGGCCTCAGTCATTGTATAAGTCCCTACGCGATTTTCAAAATAACGGTGCGATCACTGTTTTTTAATCAAGAATGGACATGATATTCAACTTGTCAAGCCTCTCAAACATCCATGAAGGATCAAGAGGTCTCCCATATCAAGAATCAAGCACAAGGTTGCAACATTCCAAGTGGATGAAGTCTCAAGATCGACAGTGTCACCAAATTAGGGTTTTGGTCGACCAGGGCCTCCAGATAAAAATTTTCATCTGGGCATGGGCCAATACTTCAAAACATGACCCAATAAGCTCAAAATGACCTCATTAACCCAATCATAGATTCAAAATAGCCTCAGGTGAAGCATTCATCAAAAATCAGGAATTAGGGTTTCTTGACCTAATTCACCCCTAAGTTGACTTTTGAGGCAAGATATGAATCAAGACCTCAAGACATGATTTGAGAACCTCAAATACACCACATTGATCCATTTTCAATAATTTATTGATCCAAGAAGCTTGATTCACAAGTTTCATTTTCATCTGGACCACAATTACGGTTTTGAAGAAAAAGTCAACTGTACCTTTGTCTTTGGAACAAGACATGTTCCCAAACCTTGGGACATGATTCAAGACACCCTAAAACACCTATGGAATCCATACATTAGGTTTGATTTAGATCAAGAACTTGATTGCATTAAATATCATACAGTTTGGAATTCATCTAACAAAAAGTCAACTGTGCCCAAAATCAAGTTTGACTTTTTGAATTTTTTAACAAATGTGGCTCCCCTAAGTCAAAAACAATGTTAATGCATGGTTTTGATCATCATCCATCAATAAAAATCAAGAAAAATAGGGTTACTTGCAAAAGGCAACCATAGGAAACTTAAAATTTGCTAAGTTATAGATCAAAAGTGATTTGGTACCAACTTTGGAAGGTCATAACTTCCAAACCACAAGGCCTTTTTCTTCCATCCAAAGCTCAAATGAAATTTCACATGACATAATTCAAAAGTGTAAACTACAAAAGATTCCAAATCCTCATGGAGTTTGAGTTATGGATTGATCAAAATCACAAAAACATGAAAATGGCCACTTTTTCCAACACTTAGTGAAAATTTTGGACAGAATCTGTCTTGGTTTTTCACCAACTTTGAGCCCATTTTTCACCTTGATCCAAGTTGATTCAAGACCATTGGTGGACATCAAACTTAAAGTAGGATATACAAGCTTTCCGAGGAGTACCTGAACTCATCCTAATTCTATTTGAGTATGGAGTTATGAGCATGGAAACATGACACCTCCAAGGCTGGTTTTTGCAAGACAGTCTTGCACTTTCCCCACGATTTTGTCATTTTCATAACTTGGCAAGCCTTGTCACCATGCAAGACAAGTTTATAAAGTGCAATGAACATGATCTATGCAGACCTACAACACCATAGAGCCTTGCAAGTCCAAAACCTCATCATTTGGCATGTGACATTCAAAGTTCAAATCCAAAACTTTCAAATTTGTCATGAGGTATTGAATGGACGCATAGAGCTGTCATGTATCAGTCCACAACATTAAAAATGAGTCAAGATAAACTCAAGCATCAGAAGACCATAGGCCTGCAAGATTGACCCAAGTCAATGGCTAGAGAAGCCTTGAGATTCCTTTTGAAAACCATTGGGCAAAGGTATGTATCAGCCACCATTCACTATTGCTGCCAAAAGAAACTTGACAAACTATAAATAAAGCTCATTTATGGTCAGTTTGAGTACACCAAAGCACCATAACACATGCTTTCTCCAAAATCACTATCAAAAAACCAGATTTTGCTTCTCATTCAAGTAACAGTCAAATTTTCCATTAGAGGGCAATTCTATCAAAACCAATCATGCCAACACCTCACATACATCATATATGAGTGATCCATGACCTTAAAACTCATCTGGAACACCTGAATCACAAAGACACCCCCATTTACTCAAGCTTTTTGGCATGTTACCAGTTGAGGTGCCAGAACAAGTTCTAAGCTGATTCAATCCATTACAAGCCTTCAAACACATTACTTGAGGTCCATTGAAGATGTCTAGATCATTACACAACATCTATAACACCTCCAACATTGAATTCGATCACCATCTGCGAGAGGTAAGCCTGACACTCTCAAACTCTATGATTCATGCATCATAAATATATTTTCAAGTTACAAACATGTTTTTGCACATATATAGAGTGTTTCCCCTCAATCAATTTCTATGTATGAATCGTGTATAGGATTTCATAGTGTTCTTGCAGAAATTAGGGTTCTTGAGTTCATCTTCTGATTTCTCACTCCACACTTAATATAAATGCAATTAATTTATATGGTTGTAATCCTTGTTAAAAAACGAGCAAGTTTCATGTTTACAAAAGTCATTTCATTTAGTAATCAGAGAAATATGAGAGGTTTTGCAAATATGGGGAGGCGGAGCACGCGCGAGCAAGAACATGTGTTCTTGGCGCCATTTTTCAAATATTTGAATATTTGATTTTTTTTTAATAATTGATTCAAAAATTAATTTCTCTCTAGATTTTAATGTTTTTGAATTAATTCTTTTTTTCAAAATTCACAAAAATATTAAAATATTTTATTCTATAAAAATTTCACAAAAATATTATTTATTTTATATATTTAATATTTTTGTAAAGAATTGATTTTTATTTGTTTTTAAGCATTTACAAATATTTCTTTCTCTTGATTTTTCAAATTCAAATGATTTTCAAATCATTCTAGGGATGAAACATAATTTTTCAAACATTAATCCAACATCACAACTTGTGTTTTCATACATGTTTGATAGTTTTGATCATTTTAATTGATTTTTATTCAAATTAAAATGCATTTTAAAATCAAATTAGGGTTTTAATTGTTTTCACCCTCACAAACATTTTTTAAACACTTTTTGGGCCTCTTTGTAGAGTGTAAGTCCCATCCCTTTGTAAATAAACTTTTTTGGGCCTCAGTCATTGTATAAGTTCCGATGCGATTTTAAAAATCCCGGCGCGATCGCCGTTTTCAAACAATTTTCATATGGGCCTCCCCTTTGTCGTAAGTCCCATTTTTCTTCTTTTCAAACACTTTTGGGCCTCTAATAGAGTGTAAGACCCATCCCTTGTCACACACAAACGATTTGGGCCTCAGTCATTGTATAAGTCCCTACGCGATTTTCAAAATAACGGTGCGATCACTATTTTTTAATCAAGAATGGACATGATATTCAACTTGTCAAGCCTCTCAAACATCCATGAAGGATCAAGAGGTCTCCCATATCAAGAATCAAGCACAAGGTTGCAACATTCCAAGTGGATCAAGTCTCAAGATCGACAGTGTCACCAAATTAGGCTTTTGGTCGACCAGGGCCTCAAGATAAAAATTTTCATCTGGGCATGGGCCAATACTTCAAAACATGACCCAATAAGCTCAAAATGACCTCATTAACCCAATCATAGATTCAAAATAGCCTCAGGGGAAGCATTCATCAAAAATCAGGAATTAGGGTTTCTTAACCTAATTCACCCCTAAGTTGACTTTTGAGGCAAGAAATGAATCAAGACCTCAAGACATGATTTGAGAACCTCAAATACACCACATTGATCCATTTTCAATAATGTATTGATCCAAGAAGCTTGATTCACAAGTTTCATTTTCATCTGGACCACAATTAGGGTTTTGAAGAAAAAGTCAACTGTACCTTTGACTTTGGAACAAGACATGTTCCCAAACCTTGGGACATGATTCAAGACACCCTAAAACACCTATGGAATCCATACATTAGGTTCGATTTGGGTCAAGAACTCGATTGCATTAAATATCACACAGTTTGGAATTCATCTGGCAAAAAGTCAACTGTGCCCAAAATCAAGTTTGACTTTTTGAATTTTTTCACAAATGTGGCTCCCCTAAGTAAAAAACAATGTTAATGCATGGTTTTGATCATCATCCATCAATAAAAATCAAGAAAAATAGGGTTACTTGCAAAAGGCAACCATAGGAAACTTAAAATTTGCTAAGTTATAGATCAAAAGTGATTTGGTACCAACTTTGCAAGGTCATAACTTCCAAACCACAAGGCCTTTTTCTTCCATCCAAAGCTCAACTGAAATTTCACATGACATAATTCAAAAGTGTAAACTACAAAAGATTCCAAATCCTCATGGAGTCTGAGTTATGGATTGATCAAAATCACAAAAACATGAAAATGGCCACTTTTTCAAACACTTAGTGAAAATTTTGGACAGAATCTGTCTTGGTTTTTCACCAAATTTGAGGCCAGTTTTCACCTTCATCCAAGTTGATTCAAGACCATTGGTGGACATCAAAGTTAAAGTAGGATATACAAGCTTTCCAAAGAGTACCTGAACTCATCCTAATTCAATTTGAGTATGGAGTTATGAGCATGGAAACATGACACCTCCAAGGCTGGTTTTTGCAAGACAGTCTTGCACTTGCCCCACGATTTTGTCATTTCCATAACTTGGCAAGCCTTGTCACCATGCAAGACAAGTTTCTAAAGTGCAATGAACATGATCTATGCAGAGCTACAACACCATAGAGCCTTGCAAGTCCAAAACCTCATCATTTGGCATGTGACATTCAAAGTTCAAATCCAAAACTTTCAAATTTGTCATGAGGCATTGAATGGATGCATAGAGCTGGCATGTATCAGTCCACAACATTGAAAATGAGTCAAGATAAACTCAAGCATTAGAAGACCATAGGCCTGCAAGATTGACCCAAGTAAATGGCTAGAGAAGACTTGAGATTCCTTTTGAAAACCATTGGGCAAAGGTATGTACCAGCCACCATTCAGTATTGCTGCCAAAAGAAACTTGACAAACTATAAATAAAGCTCATTTGTGGTCAGTTTGAGTACACCAAAGCACCATAACACATGCTTTCTCCAAAATCACTCTCAAAAAACCAGATTTTGCTTCTCATTCAAGTAACATTCAAATTTTCCATTAGAGAGCAATTCTATCAAAACCAATCCTGCCAACACCTCACATACATCATATATGAGTGATCCATGACCTTAAAACTCATCTGGAACACCTGAATCACAAAGACACCCTCCATTTGCTCAAGCTTTTTGGAATGTTAGGAGTTGAGGTGCCACAACAAGTTCTAAGCTGATTCAATCCATTCCAAGCCTTCAAACACATTACTTGAGGTCCATTGAAGATGTCTAGATCATTACACAACATCTATAACACCTCCAACATTGAATTCGATCACCAGCTGCAAGAGGTAAGCCTGACACTCTCAAACTATATGATTCATGCATCATAAATGTATTTTCAAATTACAAACATGTTTTTGCATATATATATACTGTTTACCCTCAATCAATTTCTATGAATGAATCATGTATAGGATTTCATAGTGTTCTTGCAGAAATTAGGGTTCTTGAGTTCATCTTCTGATTTCTCACTCCACACTTAATATAAATGCAATTAATTTATATGGTTGTAATCCTTGTTAAAAAACGAGCAAGTTTCATGTTTACAAAAGTCAGTTTCATCGAGTAATCAGAGAGATATGAGAGGTTTTGCAAATATGGGGAGGCAGAGCACGCGCGAGCCAGAACATGTGTTCTTGGCGCCATTTTTCAAATATTTGAATATTTGATTTTTTTTTAATAATTGATTCAAAAATTAATTTCTCTCTAGATTTTAATGTTTTTGAATTAATTCTTTTTTTCAAAATTCACAAAAATATTAAAATATTTTATTCTATAAAAATTTCACAAAAATATTATTTATTTTATATATTTAATATTTTTGTAAAGAATTGATTTTTATTTGTTTTTAAGCATTTACAAATATTTCTTTCTCTTGATTTTTCAAATTCAAATGATTTTCAAATCATTCTAGGGATGAAACATAATTTTTCAAACATTAATCCAACATCACAACTTGTGTTTTCATACATGTTTGATAGTTTTGATCATTTTAATTGATTTTTATTCAAATTAAAATGCATTTTAAAATCAAATTAGGGTTTTAATTGTTTTCACCCTCACAAACATTTTTTAAACACTTTTTGGGCCTCTTTGTAGAGTGTAAGTCCCATCCCTTTGTAAATAAACTTTTTTGGGCCTCAGTCATTGTATAAGTTCCGATGCGATTTTAAAAATCCCGGCGCGATCGCCGTTTTCAAACAATTTTCATATGGGCCTCCCCTTTGTCGTAAGTCCCATTTTTCTTCTTTTCAAACACTTTTGGGCCTCTAATAGAGTGTAAGACCCATCCCTTGTCACACACAAACGATTTGGGCCTCAGTCATTGTATAAGTCCCTACGCGATTTTCAAAATAACGGTGCGATCACTATTTTTTAATCAAGAATGGACATGATATTCAACTTGTCAAGCCTCTCAAACATCCATGAAGGATCAAGAGGTCTCCCATATCAAGAATCAAGCACAAGGTTGCAACATTCCAAGTGGATCAAGTCTCAAGATCGACAGTGTCACCAAATTAGGCTTTTGGTCGACCAGGGCCTCAAGATAAAAATTTTCATCTGGGCATGGGCCAATACTTCAAAACATGACCCAATAAGCTCAAAATGACCTCATTAACCCAATCATAGATTCAAAATAGCCTCAGGGGAAGCATTCATCAAAAATCAGGAATTAGGGTTTCTTAACCTAATTCACCCCTAAGTTGACTTTTGAGGCAAGAAATGAATCAAGACCTCAAGACATGATTTGAGAACCTCAAATACACCACATTGATCCATTTTCAATAATGTATTGATCCAAGAAGCTTGATTCACAAGTTTCATTTTCATCTGGACCACAATTAGGGTTTTGAAGAAAAAGTCAACTGTACCTTTGACTTTGGAACAAGACATGTTCCCAAACCTTGGGACATGATTCAAGACACCCTAAAACACCTATGGAATCCATACATTAGGTTTGATTTGGGTCAAGAACTTGATTGCATTAAATATCACACAGTTTGGAATTCATCTGGCAAAAAGTCAACTGTGCCCAAAATCAAGTTTGACTTTTTGAATTTTTTCACAAATGTGGCTCCCCTAAGTAAAAAACAATGTTAATGCATGGTTTTGATCATCATCCATCAATAAAAATCAAGAAAAATAGGGTTACTTGCAAAAGGCAACCATAGGAAACTTAAAATTTGCTAAGTTATAGATCAAAAGTGATTTGGTACCAACTTTGCAAGGTCATAACTTCCAAACCACAAGGCCTTTTTCTTCCATCCAAAGCTCAACTGAAATTTCACATGACATAATTCAAAAGTGTAAACTACAAAAAGATTCCAAATCCTCATGGAGTCTGAGTTATGGATTGATCAAAATCACAAAAACATGAAAATGGCCACTTTTTCAAACACTTAGTGAAAATTTTGGACAGAATCTGTCTTGGTTTTTCACCAAATTTGAGGCCAGTTTTCACCTTGATCCAAGTTGATTCAAGACCATTGGTGGACATCAAAGTTAAAGTAGGATATACAAGCTTTCCAAAGAGTACCTGAACTCATCCTAATTCAATTTGAGTATGGAGTTATGAGCATGGAAACATGACACCTCCAAGGCTGGTTTTTGCAAGACAGTCTTGCACTTGCCCCACGATTTTGTCATTTCCATAACTTGGCAAGCTTTGTCACCATGCAAGACAAGTTTCTAAAGTGCAATGAACATGATCTATGCAGAGCTACAACACCATAGAGCCTTGCAAGTCCAAAACCTCATCATTTGGCATGTGACATTCAAAGTTCAAATCCAAAACTTTCAAATTTGTCATGAGGCATTGAATGGATGCATAGAGCTGGCATGTATCAGTCCACAACATTGAAAATGAGTCAAGATAAACTCAAGCATTAGAAGGCCATAGGCCTGCAAGATTGACCCAAGTAAATGGCTAGAGAAGACTTGAGATTCCTTTTGAAAACCATTGGGCAAAGGTATGTACCAGCCACCATTCAGTATTGCTGCCAAAAGAAACTTGACAAACTATAAATAAAGCTCATTTGTGGTCAGTTTGAGTACACCAAAGCACCATAACACATGCTTTCTCCAAAATCACTCTCAAAAAACCAGATTTTGCTTCTCATTCAAGTAACATTCAAATTTTCCATTAGAGAGCAATTCTATCAAAACCAATCCTGCCAACACCTCACATACATCATATATGAGTGATCCATGACCTTAAAACTCATCTGGAACACCTGAATCACAAAGACACCCTCCATTTGCTCAAGCTTTTTGGAATGTTAGGAGTTGAGGTGCCACAACAAGTTCTAAGCTGATTCAATCCATTCCAAGCCTTCAAACACATTACTTGAGGTCCATTGAAGATGTCTAGATCATTACACAACATCTATAACACCTCCAACATTGAATTCGATCACCAGCTGCAAGAGGTAAGCCTGACACTCTCAAACTATATGATTCATGCATCATAAATGTATTTTCAAATTACAAACATGTTTTTGCATATATATATACTGTTTACCCTCAATCAATTTCTATGAATGAATCATGTATAGGATTTCATAGTGTTCTTGCAGAAATTAGGGTTCTTGAGTTCATCTTCTGATTTCTCACTCCACACTTAATATAAATGCAATTAATTTATATGGTTGTAATCCTTGTTAAAAAACGAGCAAGTTTCATGTTTACAAAAGTCAGTTTCATCGAGTAATCAGAGAGATATGAGAGGTTTTGCAAATATGGGGAGGCAGAGCACGCGCGAGCAAGAACATGTGTTCTTGGCGCCATTTTTCAAATATTTGAATATTTGATTTTTTTTTAATAATTGATTCAAAAATTAATTTCTCTCTAGATTTTAATGTTTTTGAATTAATTCTTTTTTTCAAAATTCACAAAAATATTAAAATATTTTATTCTATAAAAATTTCACAAAAATATTATTTATTTTATATATTTAATATTTTTGTAAAGAATTGATTTTTATTTGTTTTTAAGCATTTACAAATATTTCTTTCTCTTGATTTTTCAAATTCAAATGATTTTCAAATCATTCTAGGGATGAAACATAATTTTTCAAACATTAATCCAACATCACAACTTGTGTTTTCATACATGTTTGATAGTTTTGATCATTTTAATTGATTTTTATTCAAATTAAAATGCATTTTAAAATCAAATTAGGGTTTTAATTGTTTTCACCCTCACAAACATTTTTTAAACACTTTTTGGGCCTCTTTGTAGAGTGTAAGTCCCATCCCTTTGTAAATAAACTTTTTTGGGCCTCAGTCATTGTATAAGTTCCGATGCGATTTTAAAAATCCCGGCGCGATCGCCGTTTTCAAACAATTTTCATATGGGCCTCCCATTTGTCGTAAGTCCCATTTTTCTTCTTTTCAAACACTTTTGGGCCTCTAATAGAGTGTAAGACCCATCCCTTGTCACACACAAACGATTTGGGCCTCAGTCATTGTATAAGTCCCTACGCGATTTTCAAAATAACGGTGCGATCACTATTTTTTAATCAAGAATGGACATGATATTCAACTTGTCAAGCCTCTCAAACATCCATGAAGGATCAAGAGGTCTCCCATATCAAGAATCAAGCACAAGGTTGCAACATTCCAAGTGGATCAAGTCTCAAGATCGACAGTGTCACCAAATTAGGGTTTTGGTCGACCAGGGCCTCCAGATGAAAATTTTCATCTGGGCATGGGCCAATACTTCAAAACATGACCCAATAAGCTCAAAATGACCTCATTAACCCAATCATAGATTCAAAATAGCCTCAGGGGAAGCATTCATCAAAAGTCAGGAATTAGGGTTTCTTGACCTAATTCACCCCTAAGTTGACTTTTGAGGCAAGACATGAATCAAGACCTCAAGACATGATTTGAGAACCTCAAACACACCACATTGATCCATTTTCAATAATGTATTGATCCAAGAAGCTTGATTCACAAGTTTCATTTTCATCTGGACCACAATTAGGGTTTTGAAGAAAAAGTCAACTGTACCTTTGACTTTGGAATAAGACATGTTCCCAAACCTTGGGACATGATTCAAGACACCCTAAAACACCTTTGGAATCCATACATTAGGTTTGATTTAGGTCAAGAACTTGATTGCATTAAATATCACACAGTTTGGAATTCATCTGACAAAAAGTCAACAGTGCCCAAAATCAAGTTTGACTTTTTGAATTTTTTCACAAATGTGGCTCCCCTAAGTCAAAAACAATGTTAATGCATGGTTTTGATCATCATCCATCAATAAAAATCAAGAAAAATAGGGTTACTTGCAAAAGGCAACCATAGGAAACTTAAAATTTGCTAAGTTATAGAACAAAAGTGATTTGGTACCAACTTTGCAAGGTCATAATTTCCAAACCACAAGGCCTTTTTCTTCCATCCAAAGCTCAAATGAAATTTCACATGACATAATTCAAAAGTGTAAACTACAAAAGATTCCAAATCCTCATAGAGTTTGAGTTATGGATTGATCAAAATCACAAAAACATGAAAATGGCCACTTTTTCCAACACTTAGTGAAAATTTTGGACAGAATCTGTCTTGGTTTTTCACCAAATTTGAGGCCAGTTTTCACCTTGATCCAAGTTGATTCAAGACCATTGGTGGACATCAAAGTTAAAGTAGGATATACAAGCTTTCCAAAGAGTACCTGAACTCATCCTAATTCAATTTGAGTATGGAGTTATGAGCATGGAAACATGACACCTCCAAGGCTGGTTTTTGCAAGACAGTCTTGCACTTGCCCCACGATTTTGTCATTTCCATAACTTGGCAAGCCTTGTCACCATGCAAGACAAGTTTCTAAAGTGCAATGAACATGATCTATGCAGAGCTACAACACCATAGAGCCTTGCAAGTCCAAAACCTCATCATTTGGCATGTGACATACGAAGTTCAAATCCAAAACTTTCAAATTTGTCATGAGGCATTGAATGGATGCATAGAGCTGGCATGTATCAGTCCACAACATTGAAAATGAGTCAAGATAAACTCAAGCATTAAAAGACCATAGGCCTGCAAGATTGACCCAAGTCAATGGCTAGATAAGACTTGAGATTCCTTTTGAAAACCATTGGGCAAAGGTATGTACCAGCCACCATTCAGTATTGCTGCCAAAAGAAACTTGACAAACTATAAATAAAGCTCATTTGTGGTCAGTTTGAGTACACCAAAGCACCATAACACATGCTTTCTCCAAAATCACTCTCAAAAAACCAGATTTTGCTTCTCATTCAAGTAACATTCAAATTTTCCATTAGAGAGCAATTCTATCAAAACCAATCCTGCCAACACCTCACATACATCATATATGAGTGATCCATGACCTTAAAACTCATCTGGAACACCTGAATCACAAAGACACCCCCCATTTGCTCAAGCTTTTTGGCATGTTAGCGGTTAAGGTGCCACAATAAGTTCTAAGCTGATTCAATCCATTCCAAGCCTTCAAACACATTACTTGAGGTCCATTGAAGATGTCTAGATCATTACACAACATCTATAACACCTCCAACATTGAATTCGATCACCAGCTGCAAGAGGTAAGCCTGACACTCTCAAACTCTATGATTCATGCATCATAAATGTATTTTCAAGTTACAAACATGTTTTTGCACATATATAGAGTGTTTCCCCTCAATCAATTTCTATGTATGAATCGTGTATATGACTTCATAGTGTTCTTGCAGAAATTAGGGTTCTTGAGTTCATCTTCTGATTTCTCACTCCACACTTAATATAAATGCAATAAATTTAAATGGTTGTAATCCTTGTTAAAAAACAAGCAAGTTTCATGTTTACAAAAGTCATTTTCATTGAGTAATCAGAGAGATATGAGAGATTTTGCAAATATGGGGAGGCAGAGCATGCGCGAGCAAGAACATGTGTTCTTGGCGCCATTTTTCAAATATTTGAATATTTGAATATTTGATTTTTTTTAATAATTGATTCAAAAATTAATTTCTCTCTAGATTTTAATGTTTTTGAATTAGTTCTTTTTTTCAAAATTCACAAAAATTTTAAAATATTTTATTCTACATAAATTTCACAAAAATATTATATATTTTATATATTTAATATTTTTGTAAAGAATTGATTTTTATTTGTTTTTAAGCATTTACAAATATTTCTTTCTCTTGATTTTTCAAATTCAAATGATTTTCAAATCATTCTATGGATGAAACATAATTTTTCAAACATTAATCCAAGATCACAACTTGTTTTTCATACATGTTTGATAGTTTTGATCATTTTAATTGATTTTTATTCAAATTAAAATGCATTTTAAAATCAAATTAGGGTTTTAATTGTTTTCTCCCTCACAAACATTTTTCAAACACTTTTGGGCCTCTTTGTAGGGTGCAAGTCCCATCCCTTTGTAAATAAACTTTTTTGGGCCTCAGTCATTGTATAAGTCCCGATGCGACTTTAAAAATCTCGGCACGATCGCCGTTTTCAAACAATTTTCATATGGGTCTCCCCTTTGTCGTATGTCCCATTTTTCTTCTTTTCAAACACTTTTTGGCCTCTAATAGAGTGTAAGACCCATCCCTTGTCACACACAAATGTTTTGGGCATCAGTCATTGTATAAGTCCCTATGCAATTTTCAAAATAACGGTGCGATCACTATTTTTTCAATCAGGAATGGACATGATATTCAACTTGTCAAGCCTCTCAAACATCCATGAAGGATCAAGAGGTCTCCCATATCAAGAATCAAGCACAAGGTTGCAACATTCCAAGTGGATCAAATCTCAAGATCGACAGTGTCACCAAATTAGGGTTTTGGTCGACCAGGGCCTCCAGATGAAAATTTTCATCTGGGCATGGGCAAATACTTCAAAACATGACCCAATAAGCTCAAAATGACCTCATTAACCCAATCATAGATTCAAAATAGCCTCAGGGGAAGCATTCATCAAAAGTCAGGAATTAGGGTTTCTTGACCTAATTCAACCCTAAGTTGAGTTTTGAGGAAAGACATGAATCAAGACCTCAAGACATGATTTGAGAACCTCAAACACACCACATTGATCCATTTTCAATAATGTATTGATCCAAGAAGCTTGATTCACAAGTTTCATTTTCATCTGGACCACAATTAGGGTTTTGAAGAAAAAGTCAACTGTACCTTTGACTTTGGAACAAGACATGTTCCTAAACCTTGGGACATGATTCAAGACACCCTAAAACACCTATGGAATCCATACATTAGGTTTGATTTAGGTCAAGAACTTGATTGCATTAAATATCACACAGTTTGGAATTCATCTGACAAAAAGTCAACTGTGCCCAAAATCAAGTTTGACTTTTTGAATTTTTTCACAAATGTGGCTCCCCTAAGTCAAAAACAATGTTAATGCATGGTTTTGATCATCATCCATCAATAAAAATCAAGAAAAAAAGGGTTACTTGCAAAAGGCAACCATAGGAATCTTAAAATTTGCTAAGTTATAGAACAAAAGTGATTTGGTACCAACTTTGCAAGGTCATAACTTCCAAACCACAAGGCCTTTTTCTTCCATCCAAAGCTCAAATGAAATTTCACATGACATAATTCAAAAGTGTAAACTACAAAAGATTCCAAATCCTCATGGAGTTTGAGTTATGGATTGATCAAAATCACAAAAACATGAAAATGGCCACATTTTCCAACACTTAGTGAAAATTTTGGACAGAATCTGTCTTGGTTTTTCACCAACTTTGAGGCCATTTTTCACCTTGATCCAAGTTGATTCAAGACCATTGGTGGACATCAAAGTTAAAGTAGGATATACAAGCTTTCCAAAGAGTACCTGAACTCATCCTAATTCAATTTGAGTATGGAGTTATGAGCATGGAAACATGACACCTCCAAGACTGGTTTTTGCAAGACAGTTTTGCACTTGCCCCACTATTTTGTCATTTCCATAACTTGGCAAGCCTTGTCACCATGCAAGACAAGTTTCTAAAGTGCAATGAACATGATCTATGCAGAGCTACAATACCATGGAGCCTTGCAAGTCCAAAACCTCATCATTTGGCATGTGACATACGAAGTTCAAATCCAAAACTTTCAAATTTGTCATGAGGCATTGAATGGATGCATAGAGCTGGCATGTATCAGTCCACAACATTGAAAATGAGTCAAGATAAACTCAAGCATTAAAAGACCATAGGCCTGCAAGATTGACCCAAGTCAATGGCTAGAGAAGACTTGAGATTCCTTTTGAAAACCATTGGGCAAAGGTATGTACCAGCCACCATTCACTATTGCTGCCAAAACAAACTTGACAAACTATAAATAAAGCTCATTTGTGGTCAGTTTGAGTACACTGAAGCACCATAACACATGCTTTCTCCAAAATCACTCTCAAAAAACCAGATTTTGCTTCTCATTCAAGTAACATTCAAATTTTCCATTAGAGAGCAATTCTATCAAAACCAATCATGTCAACACCTCACATACATCATATATGAGTGATCCATGACCTTAAAACTCATCTAGAACACCTGAATCACAAAGACAGCCCCCATTTGCTCAAGCTTTTTGGCATGTTAGCGGTTGAGGTGGCACAACAAGTTCTAAGCTGATTCAATCCATTCCAAGCCTTCAAACACATTACTTGAGGTCCATTGAAGATGTCTTGATCATTACACAACATCTATAACACCTCCAACATTGAATTCGATCACCAGCTGCAAGGGGTAAGCCTGACACTCTCAAACTCTATGATTCATGCATCATAAATGTATTTTCAAGTTACAAACATGTTTTTGCACATATATAGAGTGTTTCCCCTCAATCAATTTCTATGTATGAATCGTGTATATGACTTCATAGTGTTCTTGCAGAATTTAGGGTTCTTGAGTTCATCTTCTGATTTCTCACTCCACACTTAATATAAATGCAATAAATTTAAATGGTTGTAATCCTTGTTAAAAAACAAGCAAGTTTCATGTTTACAAAAGTCATTTTCATTGAGTAATCAGAGAGATATGAGAGGTTTTGCAAATATGGGGAGGCAGAGCATGCGCGAGCAAGAATATGTGTTCTTGGCGCCACTTTTCAAATATTTGAATATTTGAATATTTGATTTTTTTTAATAATTGATTCAAAAATTAATTTCTCTCTAGATTTTAATGTTTTTCATTAGTTCTTTTTTTCAAAATTCACAAAAATATTAAAATATTTTATTCTACATAAATTTCACAAAAATATTATATATTTTATATATTTAATATTTTTGTAAAGAATTGATTTTTATTTGTTTTTAAGCATTTACAAATATTTCTTTCTCTTGATTTTTCAAATTCAAATGATTTTCAAATCATTCTAGGGATGAAACATAATTTTTCAAACATTAATCCAAGATCACAACTTGTGTTTTCATACATGTTTGATAGTTTTGATCATTTTAATTGATTTTTATTCAAATTAAAATGCATTTTAAAAATATATTAGGGTTTTAATTGTTTTCACTCTCACAAACATTTTTCAAACACTTTTGGGCCTCTTTGTAGAGTGTAAGTCCCATCCCTTTGTAAATAAACTTTTTTGGGCCTCAGTCATTGTATAAGTCCCGATGCGACTTTAAAAATCTCGGCGCGATCGCCGTTTTCAAACAATTTTCATATGGGTTTCCCCTTTGTCGTAAGTCCCATTTTTCTTCTTTTCAAACACTTTTTGGCCTCTAATAGAGTGTAAGACCCATCCCTTGTCACACACAAACGTTTTGGGCATCAGTCATTGTATAAGTCCCTACGCGATTTTCAAAATAACGGTGCGATCACTATTTTTTCAATCAAGAATGGACATGATATTCAACTTGTCAAGCCTCTCAAACATCCATGAAGGATCAAGAGGTCTCCCATATCAAGAATCAAGCACAAGGTTGCAACATTCCAAGTGGATCAAGTCTCAAGATCGACAGTGTCACCAAATTAGGGTTTTGGTCGACCAGGGCCTCCAGATGAAAATTTTCATCTGGGCATGGGCAAATACTTCAAAACATGACCCAATAAGCTCAAAATGACCTCATTAACCCAATCATAGATTCAAAATAGCCTCAGGGGAAGCATTCATCAAAAGTCAGGAATTAGGGTTTCTTGACCTAATTCACCCCTAAGTTGACTTTTGAGGCAAGACATGAATCAAGACCTCAAGACATGATTTTAGAACCTCAAACACACCACATTGATCCATTTTCAATAATGTATTGATCCAAGAAGCTTGATTCACAAGTTTCATTTTCATCTGGACCACAATTAGGGTTTTGAAGAAAAAGTCAACTGTACCTTTGACTTTGGAACAAGACATGTTCCCAAACCTTGGGACATGATTCAAGACACCCTAAAACACCTATGGAATCCATACATTAGGTTTGATTTAGGTCAAGAACTTGATTGCATTAAATATCACACAGTTTGGAATTCATCTGACAAAAAGTCAACTGTGCCCAAAATCAAGTTTGACTTTTTGAATTTTTTCACAAATGTGGCTCCCCTAAGTCAAAAACAATGTTAATGCATGGTTTTGATCATCATCCATCAATAAAAATCAAGAAAAATAGGGTTACTTGCAAAAGGCAACCATAGGAATCTTAAAATTTGCTAAGTTATAGAACAAAAGTGATTTGGTACCAACTTTGCAAGGTCATAACTTCCAAACCACAAGGCCTTTTTCTTCCATCCAAAGCTCAAATGAAATTTCACATGACATAATTCAAAAGTGTAAACTACAAAAGATTCCAAATCCTCATGGAGTTTGAGTTATGGATTGATCAAAATCACAAAAACATGAAAATGGGCACTTTTTCCAACACTTAGTGAAAATTTTGGACAGAATCTGTCTTGGTTTTTCACCAACTTTGAGGCCATTTTTCACCTTGATCCAAGTTGATTCAAGACCATTGGTGGACATCAAAGTTAAAGTAGGATATACAAGCTTTCCAAAGAGTACCTGAACTCATCCTAATTCAATTTGAGTATGGAGTTATGAGCATGGAAACATGACACCTTCAAGGCTGGTTTTTGCAAGACAGTTTTGCACTTGCCCCACTATTTTGTCATTTCCATAACTTGGCAAGCCTTGTCACCATGCAAGACAAGTTTCTAAAGTGCAATGAACATGATCTATTCAGAGCTACAATACCATGGAGCCTTGCAAGTCCAAAACCTCATCATTTGGCATGTGACATACGAAGTTCAAATCCAAAACTTTCAAATTTGTCATGAGGCATTGAATGGATGCATAGAGCTGGCATGTATCAGTCCACAACATTGAAAATGAGTCAAGATAAACTCAAGCATTAAAAGACCATAGGCCTGCAAGATTGACCCAAGTCAATGGCTAGAGAAGACTTGAGATTCCTTTTGAAAACCATTGGGCAAAGGTATGTACCAGCCACCATTCACTATTGCTGCCAAAACAAACTTGACAAACTATAAATAAAGCTCATTTGTGGTCAGTTTGAGTACACTGAAGCACCATAACACATGCTTTCTCCAAAATCACTCTCAAAAAACCAGATTTTGCTTCTCATTCAAGTAACATTCAAATTTTCCATTAGAGAGCAATTCTATCAAAACCAATCATGTCAACACCTCACATACATCATATATGAGTGATCCATGACCTTAAAACTCATCTAGAACACCTGAATCACAAAGACAGCCCCCATTTGCTCAAGCTTTTTGGCATGTTAGGGGTTGAGGTGGCACAACAAGTTCTAAGCTGATTCAATCCATTCCAAGCCTTCAAACACATTACTTGAGGTCCATTGAAGATGTCTAGATCATTACACAACATCTATAACACCTCCAACATTGAATTCGATCACCAGCTGCAAGAGGTAAGCCTGACACTCTCAAACTCTATGATTCATGCATCATAAATGTATTTTCAAGTTACAAACATGTTTTTGCACATATATAGAGTGTTTCCCCTCAATCAATTTCTATGTATGAATCGTGTATATGACTTCATAGTGTTCTTGCAGAATTTAGGGTTCTTGAGTTCATCTTCTGATTTCTCACTCCACACTTAATATAAATGCAATAAATTTAAATGGTTGTAATCCTTGTTAAAAAACAAGCAAGTTTCATGTTTACAAAAGTCATTTTCATTGAGTAATCAGAGAGATATGAGAGGTTTTGCAAATATGGGGAGGCAGAGCATGCGCGAGCAAGAATATGTGTTCTTGGCGCCACTTTTCAAATATTTGAATATTTGATTTTTTTTTAATAATTGATTCAAAAATTAATTTCTCTCTAGATTTTAATGTTTTTGAATTAGTTCTTTTTTTCAAAATTCACAAAAATATTAAAATATTTTATTCTACATAAATTTCACAAAAATATTATATATTTTATATATTTAATATTTTTGTAAAGAATTGATTTTTATTTGTTTTTAAGCATTTACAAATATTTCTTTCTCTTGATTTTTCAAATTCAAATGATTTTCAAATCATTCTAGGGATGAAACATAATTTTTCAAACATTAATCCAAGATCACAACTTGTGTTTTCATACATGTTTGATAGTTTTGATCATTTTAATTGATTTTTATTCAAATTAAAATGCATTTTAAAAATATATTAGGGTTTTAATTGTTTTCACTCTCACAAACATTTTTTAAACACTTTTGGGCCTCTTTGTAGAGTGTAAGTCCCATCCCTTTGTAAATAAACTTTTTTGGGCCTCAGTCATTGTATAAGTCCCGATGCGACTTTAAAAATCTCGGCGCGATCGCCGTTTTCTAACAATTTTCATATGGGTCTCCCCTTTGTCGTAAGTCCCATTTTTCTTCTTTTCAAACACTTTTTGGCCTCTAATAGAGTGTAAGACCCATCCCTTGTCACACACAAACGTTTTGGGCATCAGTCATTGTATAAGTCCCTACGCGATTTTCAAAATAACGGTGCGATCACTATTTTTTCAATCAAGAATGGACATGATATTCAACTTGTCAAGCCTCTCAAACATCCATGAAGGATCAAGAGGTCTCCCATATCAAGAATCAAGAACAAGGTTGCAACATTCCAAGTGGATCAAGTCTCAAGATCGACAGTGTCACCAAATTAGGGTTTTGGTCGACCAGGGCCTCCAGATGAAAATTTTCATCTGGGCATGGGCAAATACTTCAAAACATGACCCAATAAGCTCAAAATGACCTCATTAACCCAATCATAGATTCAAAATAGCCTCAGGGGAAGCATTCATCAAAAGTCAGGAATTAGGGTTTCTTGACCTAATTCACCCCTAAGTTGACTTTTGAGGCAAGACATGAATCAAGACCTCAAGACATGATTTGAGAACCTAAAACACACCACATTGATCCATTTTCAATAATGTATTGATCCAAGAAGCTTGATTCACAAGTTTCATTTTCATCTGGACCACAATTAGGGTTTTGAAGAAAAAGTCAACTGTACCTTTGACTTTGGAACAAGACATGTTCCCAAACCTTGGGACATGATTCAAGACACCCTAAAACACCTATGGAATCCATACATTAGGTTTGATTTAGGTCAAGAACTTGATTGCATTAAATATCACACAGTTTGGAATTCATCTGACAAAAAGTCAACTGTGCCCAAAATCAAGTTTGAGTTTTTGAATTTTTTCACAAATGTGGCTCCCCTAAGTCAAAAACAATGTTAATGCATGGTTTTGATCATCATCCATCAATAAAAATCAAGAAAAATAGGGTTACTTGCAAAAGGCAACCATAGGAATCTTAAAATTTGCTAAGTTATAGGACAAAAGTGATTTGGTACCAACTTTGCAAGGTCATAACTTCCAAACCACAAGGCCTTTTTCTTCCATCCAAAGCTCAAATGAAATTTCACATGACATAATTCAAAAGTGTAAACTACAAAAGATTCCAAATCCTCGTGGAGTTTTAGTTATGGATTGATCAAAATCACAAAAACATGAAAATGGCCACTTTTTCCAACACTTAGTGAAAATTTTGGACAGAATCTGTCTTGGTTTTTCACCAACTTTGAGGCCATTTTTCACCTTGATCCAAGTTGATTTAAGACCATTGGTGGACATCATAGTTAAAGTAGGATATACAAGCTTTCCAAAGAGTACCAGAACTCATCCTAATTCAATTTGAGTATGGAGTTATGAGCATGGAAACATGACACCTCCAAGACTGGTTTTTGCAAGACAGTTTTGCACTTGCCCCACTATTTTGTCATTTCCATAACTTGGCAAGCCTTGTCACCATGCAAGACAAGTTTCTAAAGTGCAATGAACATGATTTATGCAGAGCTACAATACCATGGAGCCTTGCAAGTCCAAAACCTCATCATTTGGCATGTGACATACGAAGTTCAAATCCAAAACTTTTAAATTTGTCATGAGGCATTGAATGGATGCATAGAGCTGGCATGTATCAGTCCACAACATTGAAAATGAGTCAAGATAAACTCAAGCATTAAAAGACCATAGGCCTGCAAGATTGACCCAAGTCAATGGCTAGAGAAGACTTGAGATTCCTTTTGAAAACCATTGGGCAAAGGTATGTACCAGCCACCATTCACTATTCCTGCCAAAACAAACTTGACAAACTATAAATAAAGCTCATTTGTGGTCAGTTTGAGTACACTGAAGCACCATAACACATGCTTTCTCCAAAATCACTCTCAAAAAACCAGATTTTGCTTCTCATTCAAGTAACATTCAAATTTTCCATTAGAGAGCAATTCTATCAAAACCAATCATGTCAACACCTCACATACATCATATATGAGTGATCCATGACCTTAAAACTCATCTAGAACACCTGAATCACAAAGACAGCCCCCATTTGCTCAAGCTTTTTGGCATGTTAGCGGTTGAGGTGCCACAACAAGTTCTAAGCTGATTCAATCCATTCCAAGCCTTCAAACACATTACTTGAGGTCCATTGAAGATGTCTAGATCATTACACAACATCTATAACACCTCCAACATTGAATTCGATCACCAGCTGCAAGAGGTAAGCCTGACACTCTCAAACTCTATGATTCATGCATCATAAATGTATTTTCAAGTTACAAACATGTTTTTGCACATATATAGAGTGTTTCTCCTCAATCAATTTCTATGTATGAATCGTGTATATGAGTTCATAGTGTTCTTGCAGAAATTAGGGTTCTTGAGTTCATCTTCTGATTTCTCACTCCACACTTAATATAAATGCAATACATTTAAATCGTTGTAATCCTTGTTAAAAAACAAGCAAGTTTCATGTTTACAAAAGTCATTTTCATTGAGTAATCAGAGAGATATGAGAGGTTTTGCAAATATGGGGAGGCAGAGCATGCGCGAGCAAGAATATGTGTTCTTGGCGCCACTTTTCAAATATTTGAATATTTGAATATTTGATTTTTTTTAATAATTGATTCAAAAATTAATTTCTCTCTAGATTTTAATGTTTTTGAATTAGTTCTTTTTTTCAAAATTCACAAAAATATTAAAATATTTTATTCTACATAAATTTCACAAAAATATTATATATTTTATATATTTAATATTTTTGTAAAGAATTGATTTTTATTTGTTTTTAAGCATTTACAAATATTTCTTTCTCTTGATTTTTCAAATTCAAATGATTTTCAAATCATTCTAGGGATGAAACATAATTTTTCAAACATTAATCCAAGATCACAACTTGTGTTTTCATACATGTTTGATAGTTTTGATCATTTTAATTGATTTTTATTCAAATTAAAATGCATTTTAAAAATATATTAGGGTTTTAATTGTTTTCACTCTCACAAACATTTTTCAAACACTTTTGGGCCTCTTTGTAGAGTGTAAGTCCCATCCCTTTGTAAATAAACTTTTTTGGGCCTCAGTCATTGTATACGTCCCGATGCGACTTTAAAAATCTCGGCGCGATCGCCGTTTTCAAACAATTTTCATATGGGTCTCCCCTTTGTCGTAAGTCCCATTTTTCTTCTTTTCAAACACTTTTTGGCCTCTAATAGAGTGTAAGACCCATCCCTTGTCACACACAAACGTTTTGGGCATCAGTCATTGTATAAGTCCCTACACGATTTTCAAAATAACGGTGCGATCACTATTTTTTCAATCAAGAATGGACATGATATTCAACTTGTCAAGCCTCTCAAACATCCATGAAGGATCAAGAGGTCTCCCATATCAAGAATCAAGCACAAGGTTGCAACATTCCAAGTGGATCAAGTCTCAAGATCGACAGTGTCACCAAATTAGGGTTTTGGTCGACCAGGGCCTCCAGATGAAAATTTTCATCTGGGCATGGGCAAATACTTCAAAACATGACCCAATAAGCTCAAAATGACCTCATTAACCCAATCATAGATTCAAAATAGCCTCAGGGGAAGCATTCATCAAAAGTCAGGAATTAGGGTTTCTTGACCTAATTCACCCCTAAGTTGACTTTTGAGGCAAGACATGAATCAAGACCTCAAGACATGATTTGAGAACCTCAAACACACCACATTGATCCATTTTCAATAATGTATTGATCCAAGAAGCTTGATTCACAAGTTTCATTTTCATCTGGACCACAATTAGGGTTTTGAAGAAAAAGTCAACTGTACCTTTGACTTTGGAACAAGACATGTTCCCAAACCTTGGGACATGATTCAAGACACCCTAAAACACCTAAGGAATCCATACATTAGGTTTGATTTAGGTCAAGAACTTGATTGCATTAAATATCACACAGTTTGGAATTCATCTGACAAAAAGTCAACTGTGCCCAAAATCAAGTTTGACTTTTTGAATTTTTTCACAAATGTGGCTCCCCTAAGTCAAAAACAATGTTAATGCATGGTTTTGATCATCATCCATCAATAAAAATCAAGAAAAATAGGGTTACTTACAAAAGGCAACCATAGGAATCTTAAAATTTGCTAAGTTATAGAACAAAAGTGATTTGGTACCAACTTTGCAAGGTCATAACTTCCAAACCACAAGGCCTTTTTCTTCCATCCAAAGCTCAAATGAAATTTCACATGACATAATTCAAAAGTGTAAACTACAAAAGATTCCAAATCCTCATGGAGTTTGAGTTATGGATTGATCAAAATCACAAAAACATGAAAATGGCCACTTTTTCCAACACTTAGTGAAAATTTTGGACAGAATCTGTCTTGGTTTTTCACCAACTTTGAGGCCATTTTTCACCTTGATCCAAGTTGATTCAAGACCATTGGTGGACATCAAAGTTAAAGTAGGATATACAAGCTTTCCAAAGACTACCAGAACTCATCCTAATTCAATTTGAGTATGGAGTTATGAGCATGGAAACATGACACCTCCAAGACTGGTTTTTGCAAGACAGTTTTGCACTTGCCCCACTATTTTGTCATTTCCATAACTTGGCAAGCCTTGTCACCATGCAAGACAAGTTTCTAAAGTGCAATGAACATGATCTATGCAGAGCTACAATACCATGGATCCTTGCAAGTCCAAAACCTCATCATTTGGCATGTGACATACGAAGTTCAAATCCAAAACTTTCAAATTTGTCATGAGGCATTGAATGGATGCATAGAGCTGGCATGTATCAGTCCACAACATTGAAAATGAGTCAAGATAAACTCAAGCATTAAAAGGCCATAGGCCTGCAAGATTGACCCAAGTCAATGGCTAGAGAAGACTTGAGATTCCTTTTGAAAACCATTGGGCAAAGGTATGTACCAGCCACCATTCACTATTGCTGCCAAAACAAACTTGACAAACTATAAATAAAGCTCATTTGTGGTCAGTTTGAGTACACTGAAGCACCATAACACATGCTTTCTCCAAAATCACTCTCAAAAAACCAGATTTTGCTTCTCATTCAAGTAACATTCAAATTTTCCATTAGAGAGCAATTCTATCAAAACTAATCATGTCAACACCTCACATACATCATATATGAGTGATCCATGACCTTAAAACTCATCTAGAACACCTGAATCACAAAGACAGCCCCCATTTGCTCAAGCTTTTTGGCATGTTAGCGGTTGAGGTGCCACAACAAGTTCTAAGCTGATTCAATCCATTCCAAGCCTTCAAACACATTACTTGAGGTCCATTGAAGATGTCTTGATCATTACACAACATCTATAACACCTCCAACATTGAATTCGATCACCAGCTGCAAGAGGTAAGCCTGACACTCTCAAACTCTATGATTCATGCATCATAAATGTATTTTCAAGTTACAAACATGTTTTTGCACATATATAGAGTGTTTCCCCTCAATCAATTTCTATGTATGAATCGTGTATATGAGTTCATAGTGTTCTTGCAGAAATTAGGGTTCTTGAGTTCATCTTCTGATTTCTCACTCCACACTTAATATAAATGCAATAAATTTAAATGGTTGTAATCCTTGTTAAAAAACAAGCAAGTTTCATGTTTACAAAAGTCATTTTCATTGAGTAATCAGAGAGATATGAGAGGTTTTGCAAATATGGGGAGGCAGAGCATGCGCGAGCAAGAATATGTGTTCTTGGCGCCACTTTTCAAATATTTGAATATTTGAATATTTGATTTTTTTTAATAATTGATTCAAAAATTAATTTCTCTCTAGATTTTAATGTTTTTGAATTAGTTCTTTTTTTCAAAATTCACAAAAATATTAAAATATTTTATTCTACATAAATTTCACAAAAATATTATATATTTTATATATTTAATATTTTTGTAAAGAATTGATTTTTATTTGTTTTTAAGCATTTACAAATATTTCTTTCTCTTGATTTTTCAAATTCAAATGATTTTCAAATCATTCTAGGGATGAAACATAATTTTTCAAACATTAATCCAAGATCACAACTTGTGTTTTCATACATGTTTGATAGTTTTGATCATTTTAATTGATTTTTATTCAAATTAAAATGCATTTTAAAAATATATTAGGGTTTTAATTGTTTTCACTCTCACAAACATTTTTCAAACACTTTTGGGCCTCTTTGTAGAGTGTAAGTCCCATCCCTTTGTAAATAAACTTTTTTGGGCCTCAGTCATTGTATAAGTCCCGATGCGACTTTAAAAATCTCGGCGCGATCGCCGTTTTCAAACAATTTTCATATGGGTCTCCCCTTTGTCGTAAGTCCCATTTTTCTTCTTTTCAAACACTTTTTGGCCTCTAATAGAGTGTAAGACCCATCCCTTGTCACACACAAACGTTTTGGGCATCAGTCATTGTATAAGTCCCTACGCGATTTTCAAAATAACGGTGCGATCACTATTTTTTCAATCAAGAATGGACATGATATTCAACTTGTCAAGCCTCTCAAACATCCATGAAGGATCAAGAGGTCTCCCATATCAAGAATCAAGCACAAGGTTGCAACATTCCAAGTGGATCAAGTCTCAAGATCGACAGTGTCACCAAATTAGGGTTTTGGTCGACCAGGGCCTCCAGATGAAAATTTTCATCTGGGCATGGGCAAATACTTCAAAACATGACCCAATAAGCTCAAAATGACCTCATTAACCCAATCATAGATTCAAAATAGCCTCAGGGGAAGCATTCATCAAAAGTCAGGAATTAGGGTTTCTTGACCTAATTCACCCCTAAGTTGACTTTTGAGGCAAGACATGAATCAAGACCTCAAGACATGATTTGAGAACCTCAAACACACCACATTGATCCATTTTCAATAATGTATTGATCCAAGAAGCTTGATTCACAAGTTTCATTTTCATCTGGACCACAATTAGGGTTTTGAAGAAAAAGTCAACTGTACCTTTGACTTTGGAACAAGACATGTTCCCAAACCTTGGGACATGATTCAAGACACCCTAAAACACCTAAGGAATCCATACATTAGGTTTGATTTAGGTCAAGAACTTGATTGCATTAAATATCACACAGTTTGGAATTCATCTGACAAAAAGTCAACTGTGCCCAAAATCAAGTTTGACTTTTTGAATTTTTTCACAAATGTGGCTCCCCTAAGTCAAAAATAATGTTAATGCATGGTTTTGATCATCATCCATCAATAAAAATCAAGAAAAATAGGGTTACTTGCAAAAGGCAACCATAGGAATCTTAAAATTTGCTAAGTTATAGAACAAAAGTGATTTGGTACCAACTTTGCAAGGTCATAACTTCCAAACCACAAGGCCTTTTTCTTCCATCCAAAGCTCAAATGAAATTTCACATGACATAATTCAAAAGTGTAAACTACAAAAGATTCCAAATCCTCATGGAGTTTGAGTTATGGATTGATCAAAATCACAAAAACATGAAAATGGCCACTTTTTCCAACACTTAGTGAAAATTTTGGACAGAATCTGTCTTGGTTTTTCACCAACTTTGAGGCCATTTTTCACCTTGATCCAAGTTGATTCAAGACCATTGGTGGACATCAAAGTTAAAGTAGGATATACAAGCTTTCCAAAGACTACCAGAACTCATCCTAATTCAATTTGAGTATGGAGTTATGAGCATGGAAACATGACACCTCCAAGACTGGTTTTTGCAAGACAGTTTTGCACTTGCCCCACTATTTTGTCATTTCCATAACTTGGCAAGCCTTGTCACCATGCAAGACAAGTTTCTAAAGTGCAATGAACATGATCTATGCAGAGCTACAATACCATGGATCCTTGCAAGTCCAAAACCTCATCATTTGGCATGTGACATACGAAGTTCAAATCCAAAACTTTCAAATTTGTCATGAGGCATTGAATGGATGCATAGAGCTGGCATGTATCAGTCCACAACATTGAAAATGAGTCAAGATAAACTCAAGCATTAAAAGGCCATAGGCCTGCAAGATTGACCCATGTCAATGGCTAGAGAAGACTTGAGATTCCTTTTGAAAACCATTGGGCAAAGGTATGTACCAGCCACCATTCACTATTGCTGCCAAAACAAACTTGACAAACTATAAATAAAGCTCATTTGTGGTCAGTTTGAGTACACTGAAGCACCATAACACATGCTTTCTCCAAAATCACTCTCAAAAAACCAGATTTTGCTTCTCATTCAAGTAACATTCAAATTTTCCATTAGAGAGCAATTCTATCAAAACCAATCATGTCAACACCTCACATACATCATATATGAGTGATCCATGACCTTAAAACTCATCTAGAACACCTGAATCACAAAGACAACCCCCATTTGCTCAAGCTTTTTGGCATGTTAGCGGTTGAGGTGCCACAACAAGTTCTAAGCTGATTCAATCCATTCCAAGCCTTCAAACACATTACTTGAGGTCCATTGAAGATGTCTAGATCATTACACAACATCTATAACACCTCCAACATTGAATTCGATCACCAGCTGCAAGAGGTAAGCCTGACACTCTCAAACTCTATGATTCATGCATCATAAATGTATTTTCAAGTTACAAACATGTTTTTGCACATATATAGAGTGTTTCCCCTCAATCAATTTCTATGTATGAATCGTGTATATGACTTCATAGTGTTCTTGCAGAAATTAGGGTTCTTGAGTTCATCTTCTGATTTCTCACTCCACACTTAATATAAATGCAATAAATTTAAATGGTTGTAATCCTTGTTAAAAAACAAGCAAGTTTCATGTTTACAAAAGTCATTTTCATTGAGTAATCAGAGAGATATGAGAGGTTTTGCAAATATGGGGAGGCAGAGCATGCGCGAGCAAGAATATGTGTTCATGGCGCCACTTTTCAAATATTTGAATATTTGAATATTTGATTTTTTCTAATAATTGATTCAAAAATTAATTTCTCTCTAGATTTTAATGTTTTTGAATTAGTTCTTTTTTTCAAAATTCACAAAAATATTAAAATATTTTATTCTACATAAATTTCACAAAAATATTATATATTTTATATATTTAATATTTTTGTAAAGAATTGATTTTTATTTGTTTTTAAGCATTTACAAATATTTCTTTTTCTTGATTTTTCAAATTCAAATGATTTTCAAATCATTCTATGGATGAAACATAATTTTTCAAACATTAATCCAAGATCACAACTTGTTTTTCATACATGTTTGATAGTTTTGATCATTTTAATTGATTTTTATTCAAATTAAAATGCATTTTAAAAATATATTAGGGTTTTAATTGTTTTCACTCTCACAAACATTTTTCAAACACTTTTGGGCCTCTTTGTAGAGTGTAAGTCCCATCCCTTTGTAAATAAACTTTTTTGGGCCTCAGTCATTGTATAAGTCCCGATGCGACTTTAAAAATCTCGGCGCGATCGCCGTTTTCAAACAATTTTCATATGGGTCTCCCCTTTGTCGTAAGTCCCATTTTTCTTCTTTTCAAACACTTTTTGGCCTCTAATAGAGTGTAAGACCCATCCCTTGTCACACACAAACGTTTTGGGCATCAGTCATTGTATAAGTCCCTACGCGATTTTCAAAATAACGGTGCGATCATTATTTTTTCAATCAAGAATGGACATGATATTCAACTTGTCAAGCCTCTCAAACATCCATGAAGGATCAAGAGGTCTCCCATATCAAGAATCAAGCACAAGGTTGCAACATTCCAAGTGGATCAAGTCTCAAGATCGACAGTGTCACCAAATTAGGGTTTTGGTCGACCAGGGCCTCCAGATGAAAATTTTCATCTAGGCATGGGCAAATACTTCAAAACATGACCCAATAAGCTCAAAATGACCTTATTAACCCAATCATAGATTCAAAATAGCCTCAGGGGAAGCATTCATCAAAAGTCAGGAATTAGGGTTTCTTGACCTAATTCACCCCTAAGTTGACTTTTGAGGCAAGACATGAATCAAGACCTCAAGACATGATTTGAGAACCTCAAACACACCACATTGATCCATTTTCAATAATGTATTGATCCAAGAAGCTTGATTCTCAAGTTTCATTTTCATCTGGACCACAATTAGGGTTTTGAAGAAAAAGTCAACTGTACCATTGACTTTGGAACAAGACAAGTTCCTAAACCTTGGGACATGATTCAAGACACCCTAAAACAAATAAGGAATCCATACATTAGGTTTGATTTAGGTCAAGAACTTGATTGCATTAAATATCACACAGTTTGGAATTCATCTGGCAAAAAGTCAACTGTGCCCAAAATCAAGTTTGACTTTTTGAATTTTTTCACAAATGTGGCTCCCCTAAGTCAAAAACAATGTTAATGCATGGTTTTGATCATCATCCATCAATAAAAATCAAGAAAAATAGGGTTACTTGCAAAAGGCAACCATAGGAATCTTAAAATTTGCTAAGTTATAGAACAAAAGTGATTTGGTACCAACTTTGCAAGGTCATAACTTCCAAACCACAAGGCCTTTTTCTTCCATCCAAAGCTCAAATGAAATTTCACATGACATAATTTAAAAGTGTAAACTACAAAAGATTCCAAATCCTCATGGAGTTTGAGTTATGGATTGATCAAAATCACAAAAACATGAAAATGGCCACTTTTTCCAAAACTTAGTGAAAATTTTGGACAGAATCTGTCTTGGTTTTTCACCAACTTTGAGGCCATTTTTTACCTTGATCCAAGTTGATTCAAGACCATTGGTGGACATCAAAGTTAAAGTAGGATATACAAGCTTTCCAAAGAGTACCTGAACTCATCCTAATTCAATTTGAGTATGGAGTTATGAGCATGGAAACATGACACCTCCAAGACTGGTTTTTGCAAGACAGTTTTGCACTTGCCCCACTATTTTGTCATTTCCATAACTTGGCAAGCCTTGTCACCATGCAAGACAAGTTTCTAAAGTGCAATGAACATGATCTATGCAGAGCTACAATACCATGGATCCTTGCAAGTCCAAAACCTCATCATTTGGCATGTGACATACGAAGTTCAAATCCAAAACTTTCAAATTTGTCATGAGGCATTGAATGGATGCATAGAGCTGGCATGTATCAGTCCACAACATTGAAAATGAGTCAAGATAAACTCAAGCATTAAAAGGCCATAGGCCTGCAAGATTGACCCAAGTCAATGGCTAGAGAAGACTTGAGATTCCTTTTGAAAACCATTGGGCAAAGGTATGTACCAGCCACCATTCACTATTGCTGCCAAAACAAACTTGACAAACTATAAATAAAGCTCATTTGTGGTCAGTTTGAGTACACTGAAGCACCATAACACATGCTTTCTCCAAAATCACTCTCAAAAAACCAGATTTTGCTTCTCATTCAAGTAACATTCAAATTTTCCATTAGAGAGCAATTCTATCAAAACCAATCATGTCAACACCTCACATACATCATATATGAGTGATCCATGACCTTAAAACTCATCTAGAACACCTGAATCACAAAGACAACCCCCATTTGCTCAAGCTTTTTGGCATGTTAGCGGTTGAGGTGCCACAACAAGTTCTAAGCTGATTCAATCCATTCCAAGCCTTCAAACACATTACTTGAGGTCCATTGAAGATGTCTAGATCATAACACAACATCTATAACACCTCCAACATTGAATTCGATCACCAGCTGCAAGAGGTAAGCCTGACACTCTCAAACTCTATGATTCATGCATCATAAATGTATTTTCAAGTTACAAACATGTTTTTGCACATATATAGAGTGTTTCCCCTCAATCAATTTCTATGTATGAATCGTGTATATGAGTTCATAGTGTTCTTGCAGAAATTAGGGTTCTTGAGTTCATCTTCTGATTTCTCACTCCACACTTAATCTAAATGCAATAAATTTAAATGGTTGTAATCCTTGTTAAAAAACAAGCAAGTTTCATGTTTACAAAAGTCATTTTCATTGAGTAATCAGAGAGATATGAGAGGTTTTGCAAATATGGGGAGGCAGAGCATGCGCGAGCAAGAATATGTGTTCTTGGCGCCACTTTTCAAATATTTGAATATTTGAATATTTGATTTTTTTTAATAATTGATTCAAAAATTAATTTCTCTCTAGATTTTTATGTTTTTGAATTAGTTCTTTTTTTCAAAATTCACAAAAATATTAAAATATTTTATTCTACATAAATTTCACAAAAATATTATATATTTTATATATTTAATATTTTTGTAAAGAATTGATTTTTATTTGTTTTTAAGCATTTACAAATATTTCTTTCTCTTGATTTTTCAAATTCAAATGATTTTCAAATCATTCTATGGATGAAACATAATTTTTCAAACATTAATCCAAGATCACAACTTGTTTTTCATACATGTTTGATAGTTTTGATCATTTTAATTGATTTTTATTCAAATTAAAATGCATTTTAAAAATATATTAGGGTTTTAATTGTTTTCACTCTCACAAACATTTTTCAAACACTTTTGGGCCTCTTTGTAGAGTGTAAGTCCCGTCCCTTTGTAAATAAACTTTTTTGGGCCTCAGTCATTGTATAAGTCCCGATGCGACTTTAAAAATCTCGGCGCGATCGCCGTTTTCAAACAATTTTCATATGGGTCTCCCCTTTGTCGTAAGTCCCATTTTTCTTCTTTTCAAACACTTTTTGGCCTCTAATAGAGTGTAAGACCCATCCCTTGTCACACACAAACGTTTTGGGCATCAGTCATTGTATAAGTCCCTACGCGATTTTCAAAATAACGGTGCGATCACTATTTTTTCAATCAAGAATGGACATGATATTCAACTTGTCAAGCCTCTCAAACATCCATGAAGGATCAAGAGGTCTCCCATATCAAGAATCAAGCACAAGGTTGCAACATTCCAAGTGGATCAAGTCTCAAGATCGACAGTGTCACCAAATTAGGGTTTTGGTCGACCAGGGCCTCCAGATGAAAATTTTCATCTAGGCATGGGCAAATACTTCAAAACATGACCCAATAAGCTCAAAATGACCTTATTAACCCAATCATAGATTCAAAATAGCCTCAGGGGAAGCATTCATCAAAAGTCAGGAATTAGGGTTTCTTGACCTAATTCACCCCTAAGTTGATTTTTGAGGCAAGACATGAATCAAGACCTCAAGACATGATTTGAGAACCTCAAACACACCACATTGATCCATTTTCAATAATGTATTGATCCAAGAAGCTTGATTCACAAGTTTCATTTTCATCTGGACCACAATTAGGGTTGTGAAGAAAAAGTCAACTGTACCATTGACTTTGGAACAAGACATGTTCCTAAACCTTGGGACATGATTCAAGACACCCTAAAACACCTATGGAATCCATACATTAGGTTTGATTTAGGTCAAGAACTTGATTGCATTAAATATCACACAGTTTGGAATTCATCTGGCAAAAAGTCAACTGTGCCCAAAATCAAGTTTGACTTTTTGAATTTTTTCACAAATGTGGCTCCCCTAAGTCAAAAACAATGTTAATGCATGGTTTTGATCATCATCCATCAATAAAAATCAAGAAAAATAGGGTTACTTGCAAAAGGCAACCATAGGAATCTTAAAATTTGCTAAGTTATAGAACAAAAGTGATTTGGTACCAACTTTGCAAGGTCATAACTTCCAAACCACAAGGCCTTTTTCTTCCATCCAAAGCTCAAATGAAATTTCACATGACATAATTTAAAAGTGTAAACTACAAAAGATTCCAAATCCTCATGGAGTTTGAGTTATGGATTGATCAAAATCACAAAAACATGAAAATGGCCACTTTTTCCAAAACTTAGTGAAAATTTTGGACAGAATCTGTCTTGGTTTTTCACCAACTTTGAGGCCATTTTTCACCTTGATCCAAGTTGATTCAAGACCATTGGTGGACATCAAAGTTAAAGTAGGATATACAAGCTTTCCAAAGAGTACCTGAACTCATCCTAATTCAATTTGAGTATGGAGTTATGAGCATGGAAACATGACACCTCCAAGACTGGTTTTTGCAAGACAGTTTTGCACTTGCCCCACTATTTTGTCATTTCCATAACTTGGCAAGCCTTGTCACCATGCAAGACAAGTTTCTAAAGTGCAATGAACATGATCTATGCAGAGCTACAATACCATGGATCCTTGCAAGTCCAAAACCTCATCATTTGGCATGTGACATACGAAGTTCAAATCCAAAACTTTCAAATTTGTCATGAGGCATTGAATGGATGCATAGAGCTGGCATGTATCAGTCCACAACATTGAAAATGAGTCAAGATAAACTCAAGCATTAAAAGACCATAGGCCTGCAAGATTGACCCAAGTCAATGGCTAGAGAAGACTTGAGATTCCTTTTGAAAACCATTGGGCAAAGGTATGTACCAGCCACCATTCACTATTGCGGCCAAAACAAACTTGACAAACTATAAATAAAGCTCATTTGTGGTCAGTTTGAGTACACTGAAGCACCATAACACATGCTTTCTCCAAAATCACTCTCAAAAAACCAGATTTTGCTTCTCATTCAAGTAACATTCAAATTTTCCATTAGAGAGCAATTCTATCAAAACCAATCATGTCAACACCTCACATACATCATATATGAGTGATCCATGACCTTAAAACTCATCTAGAACACCTGAATCACAAAGACAGCCCTCATTTGCTCAAGCTTTTTGGCATGTTAGCGGTTGAGGTGCCACAACAAGTTCTAAGCTGATTCAATCTATTCCAAGCCTTCAAACACATTACTTGAGGTCCATTGAAGATGTCTAGATCATTACACAACATCTATAACACCTCCAACATTGAATTCGATCACCAGCTGCAAGAGGTAAGCCTGACACTCTCAAACTCTATGATTCACGCATCATAAATGTATTTTCAAGTTACAAACATGTTTTTGCACATATATAGAGTGTTTCCCCTCAATCAATTTCTATGTATGAATCGTGTATATGACTTCATAGTGTTCTTGCAGAAATTAGGGTTCTTGAGTTCATCTTCTGATTTCTCACTCCACACTTAATATAAATGCAATAAATTTAAATGGTTGTAATCCTTGTTAAAAAACAAGCAAGTTTCATGTTTACAAAAGTCATTTTCATTGAGTAATCAGAGAGATATGAGAGGTTTTGCAAATATGGGGAGGCAGAGCATGCGCGAGCAAGAATATGTGTTCTTGGCGCCACTTTTCAAATATTTGAATATTTGAATATTTGATTTTTTTTAATAATTGATTCAAAAATTAATTTCTCTCTAGATTTTAATGTTTTTGAATTAGTTCTTTTTTTTAAAATTCACAAAAATATTAAAATATTTTATTCTACATAAATTTCAAAAAAATATTATATATTTTATATATTTAATATTTTTGTAAAGAATTGATTTTTATTTGTTTTTAAGCATTTACAAATATTTCTTTCTCTTGATTTTTCAAATTCAAATGATTTTCAAATCATTCTATGGATGAAACATAATTTTTCAAACATTAATCCAAGATCACAACTTGTTTTTCATACATGTTTGATAGTTTTGATCATTTTAATTGATTTTTATTCAAATTAAAATGCATTTTAAAATCAAAATAGGGTTTTAATTTTTTTCACCCTCACAAACATTTTTCAAACACTTTTGGGCCTCTTTGTAGAGTGTAAGTCCCATCCCTTTGTAAATAAACTTTTTTGGGCCTCAGTCATTGTATAAGTCCCGATGCGATTTTAAAAATCTCGGCGCAATCGCCGTTTTCAAACAATTTTCATATGGGTCTCCCCTTTGTCGTATGTCCCATTTTTCTTCTTTTCAAACACTTTTGGGACTATAATAGAGTGTAAGACCCATCCCTTGTCACACACAAACGTTTTGGGCATCAGTCATTGTATAAGTCCCTATGCAATTTTCAAAATAACGGTGGGATCACTGTTTTTTCAATCAAGATTGGACATGATATTCAACTTGTCAAGCCTCTCAAACATCCATGAAGGATCAAGAGGTCTCCCATATCTAGAATCAAGCACAAGGTTGCAACATTCCAAGTGGATCAAGTCTCAAGATCGACAGTGTCACCAAATTAGGGTTTTGGTCGACCAGGGCCTCCAGATGATAATTTTCATCTGTGCATGGGGCAATACTTCAAAACATGACCCAATAAGCTCAAAATTACCTCATTAACCCAATCATAGATTCAAAATAGCCTCAGGGGAAGCATTCATAAAAAATCAGGAATTAGGGTTTCTTGACCTAATTCAACCCTAAGTTGACTTTTGAGGCAAGACATGAATCAAGACCTCAAGACATGATTTGAGAACCTCAAATACACCACATTGATCCATTTTTAATAATGTATTGATCCAAGAAGCTTGATTCACAAGTTTCATTTTCATCTGGACCACAATTAAGGTTTTGAAGAAAAAGTCAATTGTACCTTTGACTTTGGAACAAGACATGTTCCCAAACCTTGGGACATGATTCAAAACACCCTAAAACACCTATGAAATCCATACATTAGGTTTGATTTAGGTCAAGAACTTGATTGCATTAAAGATCACACAGTTTGGAATTCATCTGACAAAAAGTCAACTGTGCCCAAAATCAAGTTTGACTTTTTGAATTTTTTCACAAATGTGGCTCCCCTAAGTAAAAAACAATGTTAATGCACGGTTTTGATCATCATCCATCAATAAAAATCAAGAAAAATAGGGTTACTTGCAAAAGGCAACCATAGGAAACTTAAAATTTGCTAAGTTATAGAACAAAAGTGATTTGGTACTAACTTTGCAAGGCCATAACATCCAAACCACAAGGCCTTTTTCTTCCATCCAAAGCTCAAATGAAATTTCACATGACATAATTCAAAAGTGTAAACTACAAAAGATTCCAAATCCTCATGGATTTTGAGTTATGGATTGATCAAAATCACAAAATCATGAAAATGGCCACTTTTTCCCACACTTAGTGAAAATTTTAGACAGAATCTGTCTTTGTTTTTCACCAACGTTGAGGCCATTTTTCACCTTGATCCAAGTTGATTCAAGACCATTGGTGGACATCAAAGTTAAAGTAGGATATACAAGCTTTCCAAAGAGTACCAGAACTCATCCAAATTCAATTTGAGTATGGAGTTATGAGCATGGAAACATGACACCTCCAAGACTGGTTTTTGCAAGACATTCTTGCACTTGCCCCACGATTTTTTCATTTCCATAACTTGGCAAGCCTTGTCACCATGCAAGACAAGTTTCTAAAGTGCAATGAACATGATCTATGCAGAGCTACAACACCATAGAACCTTTCAAGTCCAAAACCTCATCATTTGGCATGTGACATTCAAAGTTCAAATCCAAAACTTTCAAATTTGTCATGAGGCATTGAATGGATTCATAGAGCTGGCATGTATCAGTCCACAACTTTGAAAATGAGTCAAGATAAACTCAAGCATCAGAAGACCTTAGGCCTGCAAGATTGACCCAAGTCAATGGCTAGAGAAGACTTGAGATTCCTTTTGAAAACCATTGGGCAAAGGTATGTACCAGCCACCATTCACTATTGCTGCCAAAACAAACTTGACAAACTATAAATAAAGCTCATTTGTGGTCAGTTTGAGTACACCAAAGCACGATAACACATGCTTTATCCAAAATCACTCTCAAAAAACCAGATTTTGCTTCTCATTCAAGTAACATTCAAATTTTCCATTAGAGAGCAATTCTATCAAAACCAATCCTGCCAACACCTCACATACATCATATATGAGTGATCCATGACCTTAAAACTCATCTGGAACACCTGAATCACAAAGACACCCTCCATTTGCTCAAGCTTTTTGGCATGTTAGCAGTTGAGGTGCCACAACAAGTTCTAAGCTGATTCAATCCATTCCAAGCCTTCAAGCACATTACTTGAGGTCCATTGAAGATGTCTAGATCATTACACAACATCTATAACACCTCCAACATTGAATTCGATCACCAACTGCAAGAGGTAAGCCTGACACTCTCAAACTATATGATTCATGCATCATAAATGTATTTTCAAGTTACAAACATGTTTTTACACATATATATACAGTTTCCCCTCAATCAATTTCTATGAATGAATCGTGTATAGGATTTCATAGTGTTCTTGCAGAAATTAGGGTTCTTGAGTTCATCTTCTGATTTCTCACTCCACACTTAATATAAATGCGATTAATTTATATGGTGGTAATCCTTGTTAAAAAAGAGCAAGTTTCATGTTTACAAAAGTCAGTTTCATCGAGTAATCAGAGAGATATGAGAGGTTTTGCAAATATGGGGAGGCAGAGCATGCGCGAACAAGAACATGTGTTCTTTGCGCCATTTTTCAAATATTTGAATATTTGAATATTTGATTTTTTTTTATTAATTGATTCAAAAATTAATTTCTCTCTAGATTTTAATGTTTTTGAATTAATTCTTTTTTCAAAATTCACAAAAATATTAAAATATTTTATTCTACAAAAATTTCACAAAAATATTATTTATTTTATATATTTAATATTTTTGTAAAGAATTGATTTTTATTTGTTTTTAAGCTTTTACAAATATATCTTTCTCTTGATTTTTCAAATTAAAATGATTTTCAAATCATTCTATGGATGAAACATAATTTTTCAAACATTAATCCAAGATCACAACTTGTTTTTCATACATGTTTGATAGTTTTGATCATTTTAATTAATTTTTATTCAAATTAAAATGCATTTTAAAATCAAATTAGGGTTTTAATTGTTTTCACCCTCACAAACATTTTTCAAACACTTTTGGGCCTCTTTGTAGAGTGTAAGTCCCATCCCTTTGTAAATAAACATTTTTGGGCCTCAGTCATTGTATAAGTCCCGATGCGATTTTAAAAATCTCGGCGCGATCGCCGTTTTCAAACAATTTTCATATGGGCCTCCCTTTTTTTGTAAGTCCCATTTTTCTTCTTTTCAAACACTTTTGGGCCTCTAATAAAGTGTAAGACCCATCCCTTGTCACACACAAACGTTTTGGGCCTCAGTCATTGTATAAGTCCCTACGCGATTTTAAAAATAACGGCGCGATCACTGTTTTTTCATCTGGACCTCTCCTTGAGCTATAAATCTCAACTCTTGTATAAAAATAAACTTTTGGGCCTTTAATATATTGTAAGATCCATCCTTTTTGTAAATACAATAATTTGGGCCTCAGTCATTGTATAAGTCCCGCTTTGGTTTTCAAAACTACGACGCGATCGTCGCCATTTTAAAAGAATGCATCCGGGCCTTTCCTTGAGTATAAGCCCCAAACTTCCTTTTAAAAACAACTTTCCTCTTTGATTCAAATTCAAATTCAAAGTTTTTATCAAAACTTTCTTCAATTTCTTGAATAACTAACCATACAGTTGTAGTTACTATGCTTGGGCTTGCACAACTGTAAGTTCCACAATCTTTTCAATACACACTTGTATATATATTTCATCTGTGTATATATATATATATACATACATATATATGCTTGTATATACTTTCTTAGAGTTTTCCCCAGTAATTAGGTCTAGGTTTAGATCAAACCAGTGGTTACTCTTTTAACACAGTCAAAACTAGTTCCCTATAGGAGATTCCAGATACAGTCTTTCCTCCTCTTGGGCTTATACAATATGAAATAGAGAAAGTCATTATTCCCGGTGAAACTTTCTCAAGACTTTCCAAATTTAGAAGTATTGTGTACAAGAAATTCATTTCCCCAGAGAGGATTAAATCCCGGTGAAACCTCTTTTGAATTTCTTCAAACCCTAGAACTGTTCTGCAAAGAAATGACTTATTCCCGGTGAAACCTTTCTTGAACTTTTCTTAGGCTTTGACCTACAGGCTTCCTAAAAGCATTCCCAGCCTCTTCTTGGGCTTTGTACAAGGACCCACAGGCTTCTTAGAAGTTCTTAGCCTCCTCTTGGGCTTAGTACAAGGACCCGAAGACCTCCTACAGGTATAGGACATAACTTAATCATCTTTGCTAGTTCAATCTTCAAGAGAGTTAGAATTACAAAATATCATACCATTCTAGGGTTGATTCTCATCCCTTTAAACATCAACTTCCTCTTGGGCATCATACAAAGATCATTCTCCAGCTAAGTGTCAACCTCTGCATACCAGTAGACTTGGAAAGTCTTATCTCTTTTTGGATCTTAAAGAAACCATCAAATTCCCTACAAGCACAGGAAAAACCATGATCATTTCATCAATATACTAATCTCCCGCGGAGTTTGAAACCTCCATAGGTTTTTATACTCAAGGTTTAAACCTTTACCATTGTTGCGGTGAGAATCGGATAACAAGCTATTAATTAACTTGCATCGTAAAACTTTGAATTCACAACTGACTTTGATTTATCCAAAGGAAAGGTTCAAGATCGAGAAAACCTAAAGGGGGGAGATCTAAGGTTCGGGGGTTGGTTATACTAAGGGAAGGTATTAACACCCTAAGTATCTGTAGTACTCTACAGGAACCTCTTGTTTAGTTTGTGTTATGTTATGTTTGCTTGCTAAAAGGAATCTGCTAAAGGTAAGGTAAAGACCTAAGATATGTACACTAAGTTTGCTCGCCAAGACGTTGCATCTTGTGCCTACGTATCTGACTAAAGAATTAGAGCAACCGTAGTTCACCTATCTAAGGGTGAAGTGTAACACCCCAATTCCCATCGCGAATAAATAATACATAAATAAAATCAGAGTAACTAAAAAATTATTTTTCCGACAGAAACAGGGATGCCACACTTAAATAAACAAAACATCATCCCTGCTCATAAATTTGATACATAGCATAAAATAGAGTACCCTCAAAAGGGGAAACTTTTTCCATATAAAGGAATGTCAATTATGGAATAAAGCGGAAAGATCCATAACCGACTTGTTTTACAAAATAAACTGTTTTCTACATCAAAATATTCATACAAAATATATCCTACAAATATATACATATATAACATAATCGTTCCCGGACTCCCATGCTACGTATCAGAGCAGACACCAAGACCTAAGCAAAGACGAAGATCTAACTCTTCCACTTGCCTCCACGCCTCTAAAGCTGGCAATCTGCACTATGCCATAAAAAGCATATTCCAGCAGAAGGGTGAGAAATAACAACTAAATCAAGATTGCATAATAATATGTAAAAACATATAAATTCACATACACAGTTATTCTTACCACAAGCATCACATATATCTAGTATCCAATATACTCGCATATTCGCACATAAGACATACCAAGTCATAACATTTAGAAACACATTACACATCACATAACACATGTCATTCATAACCAATGCATTTATCACATATGCACATCAAATTACCAATTCTATCATAATTCCCACATGGGCACACGATCGTCTATAACCATCGTTTTGGGTCCTCAGGCATCGCCTTAGGTCCTCAGGCATCGCCTCATATTTTCGAGGCACACGATGTTATAGCAGATTCCCTCTGGAACCAAACCGTCACTCAGGACGTTTCAACAATGCATATCATGATGCTTGGCATACAATGACTTATGACATCAAATGCATCTTCACAAATCAACAATATGATTATCACATCATCATATTCATGCATTGAAAATAATTCAAACAATGCATTTCATCACATACCACATACCACAACAATCATACACTCATCACAATTCATTCCACAAGGGATTCACACCACAAAGGCTATTCACAACACATCATAATAACATCCTTAATCATGCATCGAAGTTTAACCCAAACAATGCACATATTTGCCATAAGGCCACCAAATAACACACATTGAATTTCACATAAGCAATGCATTTCACAAACCACACAACAAATCACGAACCAACACAACATCATAACCACATACATTGATATTCAATCAAACAATGTATTTACCGCACAACAACAACATTATCATAACCTCGCATCACAACACCTTATCACAATATCTCATTACATGTATTCACATCATATAGCAGCACACAAGCTATACGTTACCTATTAAAAGCATATAGCATGATAACACATCAATCGCACACATTGTACGTGATAAAAACCCGACAACCCGACTATTTTCCAAAAACACGAATTAATTAAATCATCTTTTACCATCCAAACCATTTTTAATTGAAATAAATTTTCGTTAGCTTTCCAACGCTTCAAACGGGGACCAAAACCGACTTACGGTTCAAAAGTTATGGGTTTTTGAAAATAATATTTTTCTGAAAACTGACACTGTTAATCGATTAACGCATTTGGTTAATCGATTAACCGTTGCGAAACAGCAGAAAAACCAGAATTTTATGACCTAAAATCCCTCCAAACTCATCCTTAAACCCCCCGATCATACCAACAAGTATTCCCAACTAAATCCTATCATTTCCCGACTATTCTACGCGAATTATTCCACATTCTAACCGTTAAAACATCGATTTCTATCAATTGCTCACAAATTCAACCAAATAGAAAACATATATTTTTTTACCCAAACATTCAAACAAAACATACATATACATATACAAGCAAGATATAATTGAAACTTCTCACCCTTACCCGATTATTCGCGCTTGAAACGGACGAATTCTTGATTTTCCTTCTTTTTCCTCTTCTCCCTTTCTTTCCTCTCTTTTCTCTTCTCTTCCCTTTCTCTTCTTCTTCTTTCTTTTCTCTCTTTTTCTCTCTCTCTCTCTCTCTTTCTATTTATAAAATATCTACTACCCAAATGACCAAAATACCCCTCGGCTCAAATATCTCCCAAACGCTCTCAAAATGCGATAAAACATAAACATCGATGAAAAATAACATATTGTCAAACAAAAGTCAATAATAAAATAATATAATAATAAAATAATCAAATAGACTCGACTAAATAAAACTGACAAAAACTGGGGCGTTACAATTCTCCCCCACTTAGACATTTTCGTCCTCGAAAATCTAACCGATACGAACAACTCCGGATATGACTCTCGCATCCGACCAACAAACTAACATGCCAACAAAAGGCACACCACAAATAACACAAACTAACCAACCACCTCGCTAACAACGACTACAACAACGACAAGACAACGACAACAACCACAACGACCAAGTGCAATGCCCATACAATGCACTTGACCACCAACTCACGACTCGAAGAAAACCCAAGTTACCAACACACAGGTTCACTCTAGAACCGAAACACAACAAGATCTCAACAACATCAACAAAACAAGAACACCAACATCCTTGTCACACAACCATACTACAACAATGCTACGATTCACCAATCGAACATACAACCAAACATCCATCTACATAGTAGCCCGTGGATAACATTTAAACCTTTCACCTAACACTTCCATTCTGAAACGTCCAATAGTCTCACCATTCCTACATGTTCCTAATGTTCAACCTATGAATTCTTACAAGTCCCACACGCAAATACGAAATGTGCCACATCACGCTTTAGCTGCGCACTCTGATTACTCGAAACCATCAAGTCTACCAATTTCACGTCCAAAGTCTAACTCTTTCTCATATTGGCCAAAACGCACTGTGCACTTTAATATACCCAACCTCGCTCTCTGCATGTTAGCTTACACACCAGACACAAGTCTCTGAATGGCTCAAATAATTCTAACTCCCTGACCATCAAAATAGACATGTATAAAACCTTCGACTTAACTCATCAGGCACGACATTAACTTCACCAATGGGATAATTCCAACTAAAGTCATAACTCATCACAAATTCCAACCATCCTCGCGGTCTCATACTATATTCCTTCCGACCAAACAGATACTCAATATTCTTGTGATTACTAAACACTTCGTGCCGAGAACCATAAAAATAATACCTCCAATTTTCCAACACAATACAACCGCGACTAATTCCAAATCCAGAATAGTATAGATCCTTTTATGAATCCTTAATTGTAGTAAAGCATAAGCCACGACTTTACTTTCTTGCATTAACACACTGCCTAAACTCATCAAAGACACATCTCCCAAACGGTTTATTAGGATCATCCAGAATCAAAACTGAAACCGCAGACAACCTCTACTTTAACCCTCTCAACTTCTTCCACAATGAACATCCAAAGCAAACAAATTACCCTTTGCAAGTCAACTGAAATAACCGAAGTACGAACTTAGCGAAGTCTCCAATAACCAGCGGTAATAACCAACTAAAGTCCAAAAAGCTTCTAATCACCTTAACCAACTACGGAGCCTCTCATTGTAGAACTGCATCTACTTCCGATGGATCCATAACAATACCATTACCTGAAATAACATATCCAAGAAACTAACGTTTTTCAACCAAAATTCTCACTTGAATAACTTAGCATAACACTTTGTCTTTTTCAACACTTGTGATTCAATTCTCAAACACTCTACTTGTTCTTCCTCTGAGTTTATAACAGATCCCAATATCCTCAATCAAAACCACTACAAACTTATCCAAATTCACGACACAATCAAATCGGCCACTGGCAGGAAAACCATTTTTATAAGAAAGAACATCTCATTAGCTTCCTATCACTTCAAACGGCGGCCAAAATGGACTTACGATTCAAAAGATATGAATTTTCAAAGTTTTGGATTTTTCAAAGTTTTGCCTCTGTTAATCGGTTAACCCATTTGGTTAACCGGTTAACAGAATGGAACTCACGCAAAACTCTCAAATTTTTCACGTGTTAATCGGTTAACACATTTGGTTAATCGATTAACACTGCTGCAAAACCACCAAAAACTCTGTTTTAAAGACAGAAAAACCAACCAAAACCCGATTAAATCCCGTAGACTCATTCCAATAATTCCACCCGATTAAATACCAGCCAATGACAATTATACGAAACCTATCCAAACACCATTCAATCAATGTCAACCAAACCATTCCAGTCATTCATTCTCGAAAGTGAACACTTATTCTCAATCGTTACCTTATTCAACTGTTAATAATCCATACGCAATTTCTTCTCTTGACCGTCCAATTCCACAAATTCCAACAAGTATCAACGACCAACCAAAAAGAACTCTCATATATCACATCCACACTTAAGGTTTTCTCAAAATTTCCAATAATGCTCTACAATTCCAAGGACTCCAAACCTCATCAGAACTCTAAGTTTGGCTTTCCATAGTCTCAATAACCTTATACACATCATGCTTGTTATTCCGCTCAATCATCCTTCCTTGTATTACTATCAATACTGGAGCTCTCTAAGACGACACACTTGGCCTCCCAATTCTCCTTTCCAGTAAATCTTCCAACTGCTCTATCAGTCCGGGTACTTCTAATGCTAACATCCAAGATTCCATCCGGAAATATGTCTGAAAATCACGCACAACTGGCAGCCCCTCACTGTGGCCTTTCTGCCAATTTCTAGAACACTATCATCACAAACATGACAAACATCTGAGTTTCACTTCCTAAAAGTTCTTCTACTTGCTTAGCAGATCCAAACCTCAAATCCTCACCTTTGTCAAATTTGAGTTCACACTTTACTCTCTGAGAACAACCATTAACGATACCCAATCGTTCTCTCTCAATGACTTCCCAACTGGACCATCATACCAAAGCCTCTAATCCGTCTCGCCTTCCGATATAAGAATATTCATCGACTCAACACAACAATTCGTAATCCTTTTCTTAAATTCCAAACAATTCATTGCACACACTATCAAAGCCAGAAAGACCCGTCTATTCCATCCAACATAATTCCCGTCTACTATCAACAAGAGATAAAGGGTGATCAGTTCCTCAATTTGTCAATAGACAGCCGACAATCATGATGGGGCATATACCGCCTTTACCAAACTATAATAGCATCCCTTGCATCCTGCACAAAACTACCTAAGGCACAAATCCTTAGTTGACATAAACCTTACCTCCGCATTCCTCCGGAATCAGAAACCACACTATCCAAACAACACTTACAATCTTGCAATTCACCACACACTGAGCCAACGCTCTACACCTGAAGCAACTTAGAGAAGTACCAGCTTCTCCCCCACTTATCTCAATCTAAATCCTGCAGACAAAGGACTAGAAAAACCAGAAAGTACTGACAGTGTTTCACACACATATCATGCACTAGGGGACAAACAACATCGACAGTATTCAACTGTCACACCAACTGACTCAACAACTTGGCCGGACGGACCGACCTGCTCTGATACCACTAATGTAACACCCCAATTCCCATCGCGAATAAATAATACATAAATAAAATCAGAGTAACTAAAAATTTATTTTTTCGACAGAAACAGGGATGCCACACTTAAATAAACAAAACATCATCCCTGCTCATAAATTTGATGCATAGCATAAAATAGAGTACCCTCAAAAGGGGAAACTTTTTCCATATAAAGGAATGCCAATTATGGAATAAAGCGGAAAGATCCATAACCGACTTGTTTTACAAAATAAACTGTTTTCTACATCAAAATATTCATACAAAATATATCCTACAAATATATACATATATAACATAATTGTTCCCCGACTCCCGTGCTACGTATCAGAGCAGACACCAAGACCTAAGCAAAGACGAAGATCTAACTCTTCCACTTGCCTCCACGCCTCTAAAGCTGGCAATCTGCACTATGCCATAAAAAGCATATTCCAGCAGAAGGGTGAGAAATAACAACTAAATCAAGATTGCATAATAATATGCAAAAACATATAAATTCACATACACAGTTATTCTCACCACAAGCATCACATATATCTAGTATCCAATATACTCGCATATTCGCACATAAGACATACCAAGTCATAACATTTAGAAACACATTACACATCACATAACACATGTCATTCATAACCAATGCATTTATCACATATGCACATCAAATTACCAATTCTATCATAATCTCAATACATAACAAATCAATGCACAATTTCCACACATAATCAATCAAATCATGATTTTCCACACATAATGCATCCATTCATAATTCTCACACATAATCAATCAAATCATGATGTTCCACACATAATGCATCCATGATTTATGCAAATGCACAGAGACCGACACAACGACTCTATGCAAATGCCATGCAGTACCGACTTCCAATGTCTCATGTCTCATCACCAGTTCACTCAGGAACTATTGGAACCATCGCTCATTACTGAGGCTTACTCAAGTAACACCCCGTCGGGCCTACGATGTTCACCCGTCGCTTTAGGTCCTCAGGCATCGCCTCATATTTTCGAGGCACACGACGTTATGGATTGCTTTAGGTCTCCACATGAGCACACAATCCGATCGCTTTAGGTCCCCACATGGGCACACGATCGTCTATAACCATCGCTTTAGGTCCTCAGGCATCGCCTCATATTTTCGAGGCACACAATGTTATAGCAGATTCCCTCTGGAACCAAACCGTCACTCAGGACGTTTCAACAATGCATATCATGATGCTTGGCATACAATGACTTATGACATCAAATGCATCTTCACAAATCAACAATATGATTATCACATCATCATATTCATGCATTGAAAATAATTCAAACAATGCATTTCATCACATACCACATACCACAACAATCATACACTCATCACAATTCATTCCACAAGGGATTCACACCACAAAGGCTATTCACAACACATCATAATAACATCCTTAATCATGCATCGAAGTTTAACCCAAACAATGCACATATTTGCCATAAGGCCACCAAATAACACACATTGAATTTCACATAAGCAATGCATTTCACAAACCACACAACAAATCACGAACCAACACAACATCATAACCACATACATTGATATTCAATCAAACAATGTATTTACCGCACAACAACAACATTATCACAACCTCGCATCACAACACCTTATCACAATATCTCATTACATGTATTCACATCATATAGCAGCACACAAGCTATACGTTACCTATTAAAAGCATATAACATGATAACACATCAATCGTACACATTGTACGCGATAAAAACCCGACAACCCGACTATTTTCCAAAAACACGAATTAATTAAATCATCTTTTACCATCCAAACCATTTTTAATTGAAATAAATTTTCGTTAGCTTTCCAACGCTTCAAACGGGGACCAAAACCGACTTACGGTTCAAAAGTTATGGGTTTTTGAAAATAATATTTTTCTGAAAACTGACACTGTTAATCGATTAACGCATTTGGTTAATCGATTAACCGTCGCGAAACAGCAGAAAAACCAGAATTTTATGACCTAAAATCCCTCCAAACTCATCCTTAAACCCCCCGATCATACCAACAAGTATTCCCGACTAAATCCTATCATTTCCCGACTATTCTATGCGAATTATTCCACATTCTAACCGTTAAAACATCGATTTCTGTCAATTGCTCACAAATTCAACCAAATAGAAAACATATATTTTTTTACCCAAACATTCAAACAAAACATACATATACATATACAAGCAAGATATAATTGAAACTTCTCACCCTTACCCGATTATTCGCGCTTGAAACGGACGAATTCTTGATTTTCCTTCTTTTTCCTCTTCTCCCTTTCTTTCCTCTCTTTTCTCTTCTCTTCCCTTTCTCTTCTTCTTCTTTCTTTTCTCTCTTTTTCTCTCTCTCTCTTTCTATTTATAAAATATCTACTACCCAAATGACCAAAATACCCCTCGGCTCAAATATCTCCCAAACGCTCTCAAAATGCGATAAAACATAAACATCGATGAAAAATAACATATTGTCAAACAAAAGTCAATAATAAAATAATATAATAATAAAATAATCAAATAGACTCGACTAAATAAAACTGACAAAAACTGGGGCGTTACATGAAGGATAGGAACCATTGACTATGGCCAAAGTTCCAAGGGGAAATGAGTGTGAGCTCATTTAGAGTTTAAGGAAACTCTCTAAATCTAAGTTATGATGGGGAAAGTGAGTTCTCATGATGATGAGAATCACATAGAGTTTATAAACTCTATCCTACTTCTAGTTATGATTCCATGGCTCTTATGAGGCCAGGAAAAGGGAAAGGCTCTTATGAGGCCAAGGTGGGGTGATTTGTTTATTGACTTATAAGTCAACTGAGGAGAACTTTCCTTTGGAAGCATTGAGTATGTGTCGGATGAAATAGGCAACCACAGTCATAATAGAATAATTGTCCGCAAGACTTTATCAGAAAATATGTACAGGTCCCGCCAAAGGGGGAAATGAAAAGTTAGTATTCAAAGAAATTGAAAATTGACATGAAATAGAATTAGTCTCGTCTTAATCATGATTTAATCGAGAAATCGATAATCAGTGATTCTTGACTTTCATCGACTAAAAAGTGAATGAAATTGAAATAAAGAGGAGGTGGTCTCATATTGATCAAAGTTTTGTCAATTCAATGAGATCAACCAAACCATGAAGTTTGTTATGTCATCGACCCAAAATAAAGATAATGGAATCGAAATGAAAAAATAAAGTTGGTCTCGTCTAAGTTAAGATTTAATCGAGAAATCGATAATCTTTTTATTAAACTTTCATTGACCAACAAAAATAGAAAATGAGCCTCATACATATCAAGACTTTTAACCATTTTGAATAAATCAACCAAGTCATGATTTTTGTAATATCACTGGCCCAAATAAAGAAAATGGAATTGAAATGGAAACAAAGGTGGTCTCGTCTAAATCAAGATTTAACTCGATAATCTCGATATTTAACTTTCATTGACCAACAAAATAGAAGATAAAAAAGTAGCCTCATATACATCAAGACTTTTTGGTGATTTAGCATAAATCAACAAGTCATGATTTTTTGTATGTCATTGGCCCCAAAATAATAACAAAAATGAGAAATAAAATATGAGTTATTAAAATCAGACAGCATATTACAATGTTCAACATTTTAAAAAACTTCTAAAAATCTAAAAAGAAACAAATCATAAAAGTATATTAAATTATTTATTTAAAACAAGTAAGAAGAGGGAGGGGGTCTGAATATTGAGTAGTGTGAACACGAAACTCAGGAATCATATGGACTTTAAAAAAAGCCCATCATCCTTTCAAAAAACCAAGGCATGGTAGATAAAAAAGTGGTGGTGAATAGAAAACTTAACGGGCCATGAAGCCCAATATCAGATTCAAAAAAAGTAGTAAAAACAAAACTATCCACAAGACAGAAAAACAAATTATCACTCTAGGTCAGTGATCCACTTTCAATGCATATCCCCAGACCTTTCATATGAACGAACTCAAGAAACAAACACTCAGAAAATTCATCATCATCGTGAAAAAAAACAAAAGCGGTTTCAACCCATTTCTCACTGATAACGACCTAGGTCTCTTCAAAAATCCTTCACGGCGGCGGCCTCTCGGCTCACATTCTCCTTCTTTGTTCTGTTTTCTAATTGCGAAATGGGTTATTGATTTGGTTCTCAATCGTCTTCTTTTTTCTTTTTCTGAGTTCGATTTTGATTTCGTATTTGTGGTTTGGTATATGATTGGAGGCTTGCGATGAAGATTGGGAAAGGTTGAACAAAGTTGAGCGATGGAAGATTTTGAAGAGTTGGTGTTCTGTTGGTTTAAAGTGATGGAAGGTTTGAGGCGATGAAGGTCGGCTGAAGAAAGAGATTTTTGGCGATTTACTTTGCTGAAGGGTTTTGGATGGAAGCTGTGAGGTTTGTTGTTGATGTTGATGAAGGTAGAAGAACAGATATGAAGGTTGAATTGAAGGCGTGTGGGTTTTGTGTTGGTGAGGTTCTCTTGTTAACGGTGGAGGTGCTGTGTTTTTGAATTTGGTGTTATTTGATTCGAATATAATGATGGAGGATGGGTTGTGTTGTTGTTTGAAGATATGGTGTTGACTCGGTTCCGAAAGTAGAGAATGGTTATGGGGTTTTGAATGAGGTTTTATGAGGATCCCGGTTCAGAGTCTTTTTTGTCTTTTGAAAGAGGTTTTTCCCCAGGTCTGAGATTTAAGGCCAATGTTTTCTTTAAGGTGAGTGAGGTTCCCCCCTTTTTGATTTTAGCTGATTCTTCTTTTAAAACAGAATGAAAACTTGTTTGATAAGTTTCAAATTTCTCTCAATGCAAACGTCGCTGTTGCTTGTTGGTTTCCAATCGTAGGTTTACAGCTGTGTGTTGAAATGTCGTTGTTGGTGTGCAGGTCAGGTACAAATTTTTGGAGGAGATACCATTTTCTTGCAGGTTGCGATTTGGCATTCTTGGATAGTAACAGGGTCGTACAGAAAAAATGCAGGTCTGCAAGACAACTTGTTTTGGTGTATGGTGCTTGTTGGTCAAAGTCTTGGACTGTTTTTTGTACCTTGTAACTCCAAAGAGAAACAATGGGCCTTTGGTAATTTTGTGAGTTAAAATGGACTTGGACAATGGAAGTTTTCTATATTTTTGCGGATGGATTTTTTGTAAGTGGACTTTGATGAAAAGAATGAAAATGTGAATTAATTATAAATGGATCTTAAAGAAGATAAAAATGGAAAATGGATATCAAATTATTTGGATAAATAAAATAAGATAAAAAGGTGGATAATAATAATAGTGAAATGAATAAATGGATAAAATAGAAAATGGACTTAATGGATTGTGATGGATATGAAACGAAAAGAAAATGGATTTAAGAGAATGAAATGGATTTTATAGAAAATAGATGTATGGTTGGAAATGAAATTTAATTTTTGAATATGGATATCAAGAAAATTTGGATAATAGGATAAGAAAAATGGTTTAGGAATGGATTATGAGAAATGGGTAATTGAATAAAAATGGTCAACGAAGATTGAATTGAAAAAAAGGATAAATAACAAAGTGGATAAAAGGCAGTTATGGGAATGGATATGCACTTCCACGCTTGAACAACACCTAAACCTTGACAACTGCACTTGACTGTCGCGTCTCCTAAATTACATGACCAAACACTTGCACACAACTTGAAATGTACCAACTGCTCTGATCTCTTTGATGGCTCTACAACCTCAATTGAACTGAAACAGTATTGCACACACCATGAACCGGCTAGCCTTAGGAGACTCAACTGAACGATATTTGTCAATCATAAACTCCAAGGGTGAGAAACCCTAATCCTCGTGCCTTGAGTGCACACTTATGAAACAAATGACTGGATGAGGACCAAAACCCTAATTCAGAATCTCTGTCACGGCCTGATAACTTGACACTGATAACAAACCACTTGTTTGACCCAGATTAGGTCAAACTTCCATTGAATCTCAAACCATACCACACAAACCCTTAACCTGATGACCTTGTCTGGTCCTTGAGGAAGAACTTGTGATGAAAACAAATCACATTGGATTATTGAGGAGAGGAGGTCTCTTGAAACAAAAACCTGATTCACAAGTGAAACAGAACAAACAAAAACTAATAAAATGGTTAGTTAACAATGCATAGGTGATTGATCTATGATGCTCATGCAAAAGATGTTATGACATCTAAGGGGTCAAATTTGGGGTACAACAGTTGCCCCTATTTAAATAGCTTTACCGGATGGCACGAGGAATGGAAATCCTCGGGACATCAAGGGGAAAGGTATTTAAATATAGCAAACCGGAAATTTTGCCCTTAGATGGAATGCAGATGCTAAGGACAAGCAACAAACATGCAAATGCTGACATGCCATGAACTTCTAGTATGATGATATGATGTCATGATTGTGCAGAGATGCAGCCAAACAAGACACTAAAGGATAAACACATGTGAGCATCACCGGGGAAGGATGAAGGTTAGTATCCACGAGGAAGACTCAAAAGGGATACAGACTAACCAACAAAAGAGACTCAATGGGGAGACTCTAAGGAAACACTGGGGATGGAAAAATAAAGGGGGAAACCCTACAGATCCTCACTGGAGATAGGATCCAGAGAGGTGTTCTTCGCTGGGGAAAGATCCAGGGAGATGGATGACAGGTTCATATGTGACCGGACGACACTGGGGAAATGAAATACATTCTTACTGGGCATGAAACTAGAAAGAAGACATGATCTCCACTGGGGATCAACTTGAAATAAAAGGATAGACATCCTACAAAAGAGTTTCTGGGGGATTTCTTATATTGAAGAGTTCAAACGGGATCTTCAAGAAAAGCCAGAAAAGACAGAGACAAACTCTGCGTGTTCCAAATGATGATCAATCACAAGGACTTTCAAAGAGATATTGATAATGATCGAACTTCTGCTGGGAACCAGATTAAAGTACCAACAAGGATTGGACTCAGAAGTGACATGCAAAGAGATATTGATAGTGACTGAACTTCTGCTGGGAACCAGATTAAAGTGCCAACAAGGATTGGACTCAGAAGTGATATGTCAGTATACACCAATTTGAACAAGGTAACAATTTGAGTTAGTTTGCCAGCAAGAACTGGACTTGGACACCAATATGAGGTGGGATTTTGAATACCAGTATGAGCTGGATTTTGAGGTTTAGGTTCATATTTGACCTGGTTTCAAACAACGGGTTCACGATAACCTGAAGTTTAGGCTCACATCTGACATGGTTTCAAACAACTGATTCACGATAATCTGAAGTTTAGGTTCACGATAAACTGATTTCAAACAACTGGTTCACGATAACCAGAAGTTTAGGCTCACAATAACCTGATTTCAAACAACTGGTTCACGATAACCAGAAGTTTAGGCTCACAATAACCTGATTTCAAACAAAGGATTCACGATAACCCGAAGTTTAGGTTCACGATAACCTGATATAAACAAACTGGTTCACGATAACCAGAGGTTTAGGTTCTTGATAACCTGATTTCAAATGACAGATTCACGATAATCTGAAGTTTAGGTTCACATTTGACATGGATTCAAACAACGGGTTCACGATAACCTGAAGTTTAGGTTCATATTTGACCTGGGTTTAAACAACGGGTTCATATTTGACTTGAAGTTTAGGTTCATATTTGACCTGGGTTCAAACAACGGGTTCATATTTGACTCGATGTTTAGGTTCATATCTGACCTGGGTTCAAACAACGGGTTCATATTTGACTCGAAGTTTAGGTTCATATATGACCTGGGTTCAAACAACAGGTTCATATTTGACTCGAAGTTTAGGTTCATATTTGACCTGGTTTCAAACAACAGATTCATGATAATCTGAAGTTTAGGTTCATGATAACCTGATTAAACAATGCCAGCGATTACTGGACTTTAGGTATCCAAATGAGGTGATTGAGTATCAGATAGATTGGTACCAGGGTTGCAGGTTAGACTTCCTGTGGAATACCAATTATGGTTGCAAAAAGGTTGGATAAAACCCGAGATAGATAAGTTTCTCATAAGAGACTACCACTTATCACCATGGAAAAACAAGCTTCTCTAAGAGAATGCCACTGAAGGTATATTTTGAATTGAGGTTCACAACTGACCAAAGTTCACATCGTCAAAAAGGGCTGACGGCAAGGAACAAGACCTATAACATCATCCACGTCAAAGGATTGACGGAATGAAGAAATTGACTTCATCAAACATCATCCACGTCAAAGGATTGACGGAATGAAGAAATTGACTTTATCGAACATCATCCACGTCAAAGGATTGACAGAATGAAGGAATTGACTTCATCGAAGAGATACCTCGTCAAAGAAATGACGGAAAGAAACGGATCACCAAACACCGTCCACGTCAAAGGATTGACGGAATGAAAACTAACTGATATCGTCGAAAGGGTTGATGGCATATAACATCATCCACGTCAAAGGATTGACAGAATGAAGAAAATGACTTCATCAAAGAGACACCTCGTCAAAGGATTGACGGAAAGAAAACTAACTGACATTGTCAAAAGGGTTGACGGGGAGGATGTAACGCCCCAGTTTTTGTTAGTTTTATTAAATTGGGTCGTTTTGATTCTTTTTATTATTATATTATTTTATTTTTGACTTTTATTTGGTAATATATTTTTTTTCATCGTTGTTATGTTTTGTCGCGTTTTGAGAGCGTTTGCGAGATATTTGAGTATGGGGCTATTTTGGTCTTTTGATGGGTAGATATTATGTTTTTTCATTTAAAATAGAAAGAAAAGAGAGAAAATAGTAAGGAAAGAAAAAGAGAAGAAGAAAAAGAGAAAGAAGGAAAAGAAGAGAAAGAAAAAGAGAGAAAACTTGTGGGTTAAGAAATCGATCAACCGACTTTCAAAAACACGATTAAATCGGGTAAGGGTGCGAAACTGAGTTATACTATGTTTGTGTATGATTATGTATGTGTTTGTGTGAATGTTTGTTGTGTTCCATAGCTTTTCAATTCTAGGTCAGAACGAGAGAAATCGATGTTTTCGCGGTTGAAAATCGGTGTAAATGTAGTAGAATACTTGTTACCATGATTGGGTTATGTTCTGATTGTTATGTTTTGGTTTAGAAGTGTTTTGGGGGTTGAAATGTTGGTTGGGAGTGATCTATCGCGCTGCTGGGGTTTTCTGGTTTCGCAGGTTCGCATTGCGAATGGCCAGCGAAGGGGAAAGCGAACGTTCGCGTGAGGTTCGCACTGCGAACTTTGTGTTGTTTTCTTTCTGCCACGGTTCGCTGGGCAATTCGTACTGCGAAGGGGACAGCGAAGGTTCGCTGGGAGTTCGCACTGTGAACTTTAGACTGTTTTCTTTCTTCCAGGGTTCGCTGGGGCATTCACACTACGAATGAGGACAGCGAAGGACTCGCTAGGAGCTTCGCATTGCGAACATGACAATTTTTCTAATTTGTTTTCTTTATAACTGTTGGGTCGTAAGTCGGTTTGAGGTGCGGGTTGATGCGTTAGAAAGCTATTGAAATGTTCTTTCTTATGATAATGGTTTTGGGATTGTTGGCCACTTAAATTATGTCGGGAATTTGAAAATATGTCATTTTGTTGACTTTTACCGTTTAACTGTGTGTATTTGATGTGCTATCATGTAATATGCCTTTGATAGATATCGTGTGATTTGTGTGCTGTCGTATGAGGTAAATGCATGTGCTAAAGGTTATGATGATGGTTTGTGGTCGTATGGCAAATAAATGCATTGTTTTGGGCTTGATGGTAAAGCATGATTATTGTTGATTGAGATGGTTTCATATATGTGTGCATTTGAATGTCCTGAGTCATTGTATGCCAAGCATCATGATAGCATTCTTGTGACGTCGTGTGCCCTAGTGGGTGTGAGCGACGAATCAATTCCAGAGGGAATCTGCTATAACATCGTGAGCCTTATACCGAGAAGACCTAAAGCGATGGTTATAGACGATCGTGAGCCTTATACAAAGAGGACCTAAAGTGATCGGATCGTGAGCCTTATACCGAGAGGACCTAAAGCGATCCATAAACTTCGTGAGCCTTATACCAAGAGGACCTAAAGCGACGGGGAACATCGTTTGCCCGACGGGGAGTTACACTAAGTAACAAGCGATGATTCCAATAGTTCCTGAGTGAACTAATGATGTGATGATGGATGGAACAGTACCGCATTGCATTTGCATAGAGTCGTGTGTCGGTCTCTTTGCATTTGCATAAATCATGAATGGATTGATTTTGTGTGGAATTGTGAATGGCATTGATGAATTGAAATATATATATGTTGGTGATAATTGTATTGTGCATAATTGATATGCCTTGGTGATGGATATGTGAAATATGCATTGTGTTGTATTATCTTTGAATTATGTTGTAAGTTGTGGTGAGAATATTTTACATGTGTATTTGTGTATTATTATATAATTGTATGCAATTATATTATGATTGTGTTTCTCACCCTTCTGCTGTTTTGAATGCTCTATGAGGTATTGCAGATTAGATGCTGGAGGTCTTTTGTGAAGCTTAGGTCTTCATTCTTTTGTCGGTCGGCTCTGATATGTAGCACCGGGTAGTCAGGGTGATCAAGTGTGATTATTATGTATATGTATCTTTTGGATTGTACATGTATGATGTTGTATATGATAGACAAACTTTTATCTTATATATATATATATATATGAGATTCAGTTGCAGATTTTCCGCTTTTATTCTGTATCTGAATTGTGGGTAGTAGGAACTAAGTTCCTCTGTTATTTGCTACCTAATTGTTGCATATCTTTATGAGCAGGTTGTTGTATATTGTTTCAAATTGATGTGATGCCTCCGTCTATGCCGTGAATGTTTTATTTATACTCTGATTAATTGTTATCGTTTTATGTTATTTGGCGGTATAGATTGGGGGTGTTACATTAAGTGGTATCAGAGCCAGTCAGTGTCAGTTTGTGTCAGTCCTTGTTGGTCGTTGTGTGTGGGTGAGCTGTTTGTTTAACCATAGTTGCTGTTATTGGAAATGAACAGAATATGGCTGGTAGGAATGACGCTGCTTTGGCTGCTGCTATGCAAGCTATGGCTCGGGCTATGCAGGGTGCACCTAATGCTGCTGGTAATGATGAGTTCAGGAAGAACAAACCGCCTATCTTCAAAGGAAGATATGATCCTGATGATGCTCAGATTTGGCTTAAGGAGATTGAAAGAATCCTCCGAGTGATGGATTGTGCTGAGGATCAGAAGGTGAGACTGGGTACTCACATGTTACTGAAAGAAGCTGATGATTGGTGGGTTAGTACATGTCATGTGTTGGAAGCTGCTGATGAAGAGATCACTTGGGCTTTGTTTAGCATTGAGTTTCTGAGGAAGTATTTTCCTGAGGACGTAAGGGGAAAGAAGGAGATTGAGTTCTTGGAATTGAAACAAGGTAATATGTCTGTTGTTGATTACACTGCTAAGTTTGTGGAGCTTGTACAGTTTTATCCACATTATGCTGAAGCGACTGCAGAGTTTTCTAAGTGTGTGAAGTTTAAGAACGGGTTGCGTCCTGAGATAAAGCAGGCAATCAGTTATCAAAGGATTAGAAGGTTTTCTGATTTGGTGGATTGTTGTAGGATTTTTGAGGAGGATAATAAAGCTCGTTCTACTCACTATAAGAGTGTGAACGAGAGGAAAGGGAAGCAACAGTTTCGTGGTGGTCCTTATGTGTCGCCAGCTGATAAGGGTAAGAAAATGGGTAATTTTGAGAAAAGGCCAAGTGGGGGAGGTATGTCTAATCCTCTGAGATGTTTTAGGTGTGGTGACTTAGGACATCGTCAGTTTGAGTGTAGGAAGGATATGAGAAAGTGTTCCATTTGTGGAGGTTTAGGACATGTTGCAGCTGATTGTAAGAAGAATGTGGTGAAGTGTTTAACTGTGGTGAACCTGGTCATATTAGTACAAAGTGTCCGAAACCAAAGCAAGCTCCAGCTGGTGGGAAGGTATTTGCATTGGTAGGGACTCAGACTACAAGTGCAGACCGTCTGATCAGAGGTACTTGTTTTATTAATAATACGCCTTTAGTTGCTATTATTGATACCGGAGTGACTCATTCGTTTATTTCGTCTGAGTGCGCGAAGCATTTGAATCTTGTGTTGTCTTCGATGGGTGGTGAGATGGTTATTGATACTCCAGCAATGGGGTCAGTAACTACTTCCTTGGTTTGTTTAAGTTGTCCTTTGACCATTTATGGTAAAGATTTTGAGATGGATTTGGTGTGTTTGCCGTTGGAGGGTTTAGATGTGGTTCTGGGAATGAATTGGTTGCAGTTCAATCGGGTTCATATTGATTGTTATCATAAGCTGGTACGATTTCCTTCTCTTGAAGAAGACGAGGAATCGAGTTTCTTATCTACCAAAGAGTTGAAGAAACTTTTGGCGGAGAAAGCTCAGTTGTTTGGGTTGTTTGCATCGTTGACCATGGATAGTCAAGTTGCACTTGATGTGTTTCCAGTTGTGTGTGATTTTCCTGACGTGTTTCCAGAGGATATTTCAGATATGCCGCCAGAGAAAGAGGTTTGTGAGACCAAGTGTATCGCCTTGGGGTGCACCAGTTTTATTGGTGAAGAAGAAAGATGGAAGTATGCAATTGTGTATTGACTATCGCCAGTTGAATAAGGTGACGATTAAGAATAAGTATCGTCTTTCGAGAATTGATGATCTGATGGACTAGTTGGTAGGTGCGTGTGTGTTTAGTAAGATTGATTTGAGGTCAGGGTATCATCAGATTAGAGTGAAAGAGGAAGATATTCAGAAGACGGCTTTTAGGACACGTTACGGTCATTATGAATATTCTGTGATGCCGTTCGGGGTTTCTAATGCGCCAGGTGTGTTTATGGAGTATATGAATCATATTTTCCATGAGCATTTGGATCGATTTGTTGTTGTGTTTATTGATGACATCTTGATTTATTCTAAGTCCCGAGAGGAACATGCGAAGCATTTGCGTGTCGTGTTGCAAATTTTGAAGGAAAAGAGACTTTTTGCCAAGTTGTCCAAGTGTGAACTCTGGTTGTCAGAAGTGAGTTTTCTTGGGCACGTGATTTCAGGTAATATTGCGGTGGATCCATCTAAAGTAGATGCAGTTCTACAATGGGAGGCTCCGAGATCTGTTACTGAAATTAGAAGCTTTTTGGGTTTAGCCGGATATTATCGAAGATTCATTGAAGGTTTTTCCAAGTTAGCACTTCCTTTGACCCAGTTGACTTGCAAAGGTCAAGCGTTCATTTGGGATATTCGGTGTGAGGAAAGTTTTAGTGAGCTGAAGAGAAGATTGACTACAACTCTGATTTTGATTTTACCGAATCCTACTGAACCGTTTGTGGTGTATTGTGATGCGTCTTTGATTGGTTTAGGTGGAGTGTTGATGCAAGAAGGTAAGGTGGTGGCTTATGCTTCGAGGAAACTGAGGATTCATGAGAAAAATTATCCTACTCATGATCTGGAGTTAGCGGCTGTGGTTTTTGTGTTGAAGATTTGGAGGCATTATCTCTATGGTGCAAGATTCAAAGTCTTTAGTGATCATAAAAGTTTGAAATACTTGTTTGATCAGAAAGAGTTGAATATGAGGCAACGGAGATGGTTGGAATTTTTGAAGGACTATGACTTTGGCTTGAATTACCATCCTGGTAAAGCTAATGTGGTAGCCGATGCGTTAAGTCGGAAATCGTTGCATATGTTTGCCTTGATGGTTAAAGAGTGGGAACTTTTGGAAGCGTTTAGGGATTTGAGTTTGGTGTGTGAATTGACATATGACAGCGTGAGACTTGGTATGTTAAAGGTTACTAATGATTTTCTGTTGACCGTTAGCAAGAAACAGAAATTGGATGTGAAATTTGTGGATTTGATGACGGTTGGAGATACAAGTGAAAATGGTGACTTTAAAGTGGACGATAAGGGTGTTTTGAGATTTCGTGGTAGAATTTGTATTCTTGATGATTCGGACTTGAAAAGGATGATTTTAGAGGAAGGACACCAGAGTAGTTTGAGTATACATCCGGGAGCTAATAAGATGTATCAAGATTTGAAGAAGATCTTTTGGTGGTCTGGATTAAAGAGAGATGTGGCTCATTTTGTTTATGCGTGTTTGACATGTCAGAAGTCAAAGGTAGAACATCAGAAGCCTAGTGGATTGTTGCAACCGTTGGATATCCCAGAATGGAAGTGGGATAGCATTTCTATGGATTTTGTGACAGGGTTGCCGAATACACAAAGGGGAAATAATGCTATTTGGGTGGTTATGGATAGGCTGACTAAATCGGCGCATTTCATTCCGATTGACATCAGTTTTTCTTTGGAGAGTTTGGATGAGATTTATATCCGTGTGATTGTGAGATTACATGGTGTTCCGTTGTGTATTGTTTCAGATCGAGATCCGAGGTTTACTTCCAGATTTTGGGAAAGTTTGCAAAAGGGGTTAGGTTCCAAGTTGAGATTGAGTTCTGCTTATCATCCTCAGACAGATGGTCAGACCGAAAGAACTATTCAGTCGTTTGAAGATTTGTTGAGAGCTTGTGTTCTTGAGCAAGGTGATGCTTGGGACAGTTATTTGTCGTTGGTGGAATTCACGTATAATAATAGTTTTCATTCGAGTATTGGAATGGCACCTTTTGAAGCGTTGTATGGAAGAAGATGTCGAACACCTTTGTGTTGGCATGAATCTGGTGAGAGTTTGGTGGTTGGACCGGAGTTGGTGTAACAGACTACGGAAAAGGTGAAACTTATTCGTGAGAAAATGAAGGCTTCTCAGAGTAGGCAGAAGAGTTACCATGATCGAAGGAGGAAAGATCTTGAGTTTCAAGAGGGCGGTCATGTATTTTTGAGAGTTACACCGGTGACGGGTGTTGGGTGTGCATTGAAGTCGAAGAAGCTTACTTCTCGGTTTATTGGTCCTTATCAAATATCCGCGAGAGTGGGTGATGTGGCTTATTGGGTGGCGTTGCCGCCGCATCTTTCGAATTTGTATGACGTGTTCCATGTTTCACAGCTTCGGAAGTACGTTCCGGATCCGTCACATGTGATTCCGATGGATGAGGTTGAGGTAAGGGAGAACCATACGGTTGAGGCATTACCGGTGAGGATTTTGGATCGCGAGTTGAAGCGGTTAAGAGGCAAGGATATTTCGCTTTTGAAAGTAGCGTGGGGAGGCGCTGCTGAGGGCAATTTGACTTGAGAGTTGGAGAGTCGGATGCAGGAGTCGTATCCGGAGTTGTTCGTCTCAGGTAATATTTTCGAGGACGAAAATTTCTAAGTGGGGGAGAGTTGTAACGCCCCAGTTTTTGTTAGTTTTATTTAATTGGGTCATTTTGATTATTTTTATTATTATATTATTTTATTTTTGACTTTTATTTGGTAATATATTTTTTTCATCGTTGTTATGTTTTTGTCGCGTTTTGAGAGCGTTTGCGAGATATTTGAGTGTAGGGGTATTTTGGTCTTTTGATGGGTAGATATTATGTTTTTTCATTTAAAATAGAAAGAAAAGAGAGAAAATAGTAAGGAAAGAAAAAGAGAAGAAGAAAAAGAGAAAGAAGGAAAAGAAGAGAAAGAAAAAGAGAGAAAACTTGTGGGTTAAGAAATCGATCAACCGACTTTCAAAAACACGATTAAATCGGGTAAGGGTACGAAACTTAGTTATACTATGTTTGTGTATGATTATGTATATGTTTGTGTGAATGTTCGTTGTGTTCCGTAGCTTTTCAATTCTAGGTCGGAACGAGAGAAATCGATGTTTTCGCGGTTGAAAATCGGTGTAAATGTAGTAGAATACTTGTTACCATGATTGGGTTATGTTCTGATTGTTATGTTTTGGTTTAGAAGTGTTTTGGGGGTTGAGATGTTGGTTGGGAGTGATCTATCGCGCTGCTGGGGTTTTCTGGTTTCGCAGGTTCGCACTGCGAATGGCCAGCGAAGGGGAAAGCGAACATTCGCGTGAGGTTCGCACTGCGAACTTTGTGTTGTTTTCTTTCTGCCACGGTTCGCTGGGGCATTTGCACTGCGAATGAGGAAAGCGAAGGACTCACTAGGAGCTTCGCATTGCGAACATGACAATTTTTCTAATTTGTTTTCTTTATAATTGTTGGGTCATAAGTCAGTTTTGAGGCGCGGGTTGATGCGTTAGAAAACTATTGAAATGTTCTTTCTTATGATAATGGTTTTGGGATTGTTGGCCGCTTAAATTATGTCGGGAATTTGAAAATATGTCGTTTTGTCGACTTTTACCATTTAACTGTGTGTATTTGATGTGCTATCATGCAATATGCCTTTGATAGATATCGTGTGATTTGTGTGCTGTCGTATAAGGTAAATGCATGTGCTAAATGTTATGATGATGGTTTGTGTCCGTATGGCAAATAAATGCATTATTTTGGCCTTGATGGTAAAGCATGATTATTATTGATTGAGATGGTTGCATATATGTGTGCATTTGAATGTCACGAGTCATTGTATGCCAAGCATCATGATATGCATTCTTGTGATGTCGTGTGCCCTAGTGGGTGTGAGCGACGAATCGATTCCAGAGGGAATCTGCTATAACATCGTGAGCCTTATACCGAGAGGACCTAAAGCGATGGTTATAGACGATCGTGAGCCTTATACAAAGAGGACCTAAAGCGATCGGATCGTGAGCCTTATACCGAGAGGACCTAAAGCGAGCCATAAACGTCGTGAGCCTTATACCAAGAGGAACTAAAGCGATGGGGAACATCGTTTTCCCGACATGGAGTTACACTAAGTAACAAGCGATGATTCCAATAGTTCCTGAGTGAACTAATGATGTGATGATGGATGGAACGGTACCGCATTGCATTTGCATAGAGTCGTGTGTCGGTCTCTTTGCATTTGTATAAATCATGAATGGATTTATTTTGTGTGGAATTGTGAATGGCATTGATGAATTTAAATATATATATATATATATATTAGGTATTTAGAATTATCAGAAAGAAATAATATAACTGTAAGAACAAGTAGGTGTTTGGGGGAAAGAGGAACAAGGGTTGGAAGGAGAATACGTAGAGGCTGCGAGAGCAAGAATCCAATCAAAGAGTAGAGCGACCTTCAATCCAAGGTAAGGGTGGGGTTCTGACTCCATAATAGGGTAGTTGATGAATGGTATGTGGGATTTGGGTTTGTATAAATGGTCACTGTGTGTAATTGTGTCGAGAAATATACCGAATTCCTGTTGTTTTCGCATCTGGTTGTTATCTCTGAAAAATCATGGGTTATGTGAAATTAATTAATGTTGCTAAAAAGAAGTTGAATTGAAAGGTCTGTGTGCGGAAATTATTTTGGATTGGTTGACTTAAAAAAAAGGGGGGGGGGGGGGGGTGGCGCAACCCACCTTTGTGTGTGTGTGTAAGGGTGGCGCAAGCCACCTGGGTGTGTGTGTGAGGGTGGCGCAAGCCACCTTGTGTGTGTGAGTGGAAGTGGCGCAAGCCACTTGTGTGTGGGTGAGTTTAGCAGAAATATTAAGAAATATTAGTATTATATTAGTAATAGTAGCGGGAAAATAATATTTGTTTAGAATATTAATAATGAATTAACACGGAAATAATATTTGCTTAGAATATTAATAAGGAATTAGCAGGAAAATAATATAGCCACTATTAGCTTCAGTTAATAGAAAAATGACAGCAAAGGCATGAACTAGCAGGTAGCAATTCAGTGGCAGAACAATGATAAATTAGTAGAAGAATAATCTAACAGGTGTGAATTTTGTTGCATTGCCTCTAATTATTGGCAAGAATTAAGTTGTAGGCTTAATGTCAAAGTTGAATTGTGGTTGTAATTGTGTTGTAGTTGATGGTGTGTTCATGAACGCATGTTTCCTTTATTGTTGATTTTAGAATTGTTGCTGAATTTTTAAGTTGTTTTCATTAAAGACTTTTTGTTTTGAAGTTTTTTTAAGTGGACAAAGATGGTATGTCATTAAAGTTGAATTTTTGTGAATCCGCTGCGTAGTAATGACAGTTTTTTTATTTTAAAGACTGAGCAGGTTGTTATCGGTTCATCCGAAATTATGTGTTATGTATCTGTTTTCCAAGTGATTAATTGTCGTTGTTTTATGTAGAAAGTGTAACATTTCATATGTACGTTGAAACTTTGTAACTCTGATTTTATATTATTCGATGGGTAGAAATAGGGTGTTGCATTAGTGGCATCAGAGCTGGTCGGTCCGTTCGGCCAAGTTGTCGAGTCGTAGTTTTGTTTAACAATCGAGTATTGTTAATAAGTTCTAACCTTGTGTATGTTGTAGTGATAGTTGAGATGGTTGGAAGGAATGATGCTGCAATTGCTGCTGCATTGGAAGCAATGGTTCAGGCTTTGCAGAATCAGCCGAACGCTGGCGAGAATGCTGGATCTCGTAGTTTAGCAACTTTCCAGAGGGAGAATCCGCCTACCTTCAAGGGCAAGTATGATCCTGATGGAGCGCTGGATTGGTTGAAAGAGATGGAGAGAATCTTCTGTGTGATGGACTTCACTCCAGCGCAGAAGGTTCGATATGGGACTCACATGCTAGCAGTCGAGGCTAACGACTGGTGGCTAGAGACTCGTTAGAGGTTGGAAGCTGCAGGTGAAGGTATCACTTGGGCTGTGTTCCGAAGGGAGTTCCTGAGGAAGTATTATCCAGAGGATGTTCGTGGTAAGAAGGAAATCGAGTTTCTTGAGCTGAAGCAAGGAAATGTGTCGGTTACTAAATATGCTGCAAAGTTTGTTGAGTTGGCTAAGTTTTATCCGCACTATAACAGGGATACTGCTGAGTTTTCAAAATGCATCAATTTTGAGAGTGGGTTGCGCCCAGAGATCAAGAAGGCAATTGGATATCAAAAGATTCGTGTCTTCTCTGATTTGATTGATAGTTGCAGAATTTATGAAGAGGATAACAATGCTCATTATAAGATCATTAATGAGAGGAAGATCAAGCACCAACAGAATCGTGGCAAGCCTTATGATGCTCCAGCTGGAAAAGGTAAACAGAAAGTGGCTGATGGTAAGAGGACTAGTGGGGGAGATGCTCCTGCTGGCATAGTTTGTTTCAAATGTGGGAAACCTGGTCATAAGATTAATGTGTGTACTGCTGAGGTGAAGAGGTGTTTCCGTTGTGGTAAGACTGGGCATGCAATATCTGAGTGCAAGCATAAAGAGATGATTTGTTTCAACTGTGGTGAAGAAGGACACATTGGTAGTCAGTGTTAGAAACCAAAGAAGGCGCAAACCGGTGGGAAAGTGTTCGCTTTGGCTGGGACTCAGACAACTACTGAGGACAGACTCATCAGAGGTACATGTTTCATTAATAGTACTCCTTTAATCACTATGATTGATACTGGTGCTACTCATTGTTTTATTGCTGCTGAATGTGTTGAAAGATTGGGTCTTATGTTGTCTTCTATGAATGGAGAAATGGTCATCGAGATTCTGGCTAAGGGATCGGTGACTACTTCTCTTGCGTGTTTAAAGTGTCCTTTGACGATCTTCGACAGAGACTTTACTGTTGATTTGGTGTGTTTGCCATTAACTGGGATGGTTGTAATCTTGGGAATGAACTGGTTAGAATATAACTATGTTCATATCAATTGTTATAACAAGTCAGTGAGATTTTATACTCCTGAAGAGGAATAAGCTGGGTTGTTGTCTTTTAGGCAGTTACAGCAGTTGATGCAAGAAGGAGCTCAGATGTTCTCGGTGATGGCGTCGTTATCTATTAAGAGCCGAGCTGAAATTGAGGAGTTGCAAGTGGTACGTGAATTTCCTGAAGTTTTCCCTGATGAAATTGTTGATGTACCGCCAGAAAGAGAAGTGGAATTGGCAATTGACCTTGTACCTGGTACCAGACCTGTTTCTATGGCACCATACAGGATGTCTACATCTGAATTGTCAGAATTAAAGAAACAATTGGAGTATTTACTTGAAAGATGGAAGTATGAGGCTCTGTGTTGATTATAGACAATTAAATAAAGTGACAATTAAGAACAAGTATCCGTTTCCGAAGATAGATGACTTGATGGATCAATTGGTATGGGCTCGTGTGTTTAGCAAGATTGATTTGAGGTCGGGCTATCATCAGATTAAAGTGAAAGATGAAGATATCCAGAAGACGGCTTTCAGAACGCGTTATGGACATTATGAGTATTCGGTGATGCCGTTCGGTGTTACTAATGCGCCGGGAGTATTCATGCAGTACATGAACCGTATCTTTCATACTTATTTAGATCGGTTTGCGGTAGTGTTCATTGATGATATATTGATTTACTCTAAATCGGAAACAGAGCATGCAGAACACTTAAGACTAGTATTGCAAGTTTTGAAAGAGAAGAAGTTATATGCAAAGCTGTCTAAATGTGAATTTTGGTTAAAGGAGGTTAGTTTTCTTGGTCAGGTCATTTCAGGTAGTGGCATTGTTGTGGATCCATCTAAAGTAGATTCTGTGTTGCAATGGGAAACTCCAAAGTCGGCTACCGATATTAGAAGCTTTTTGGGACTAGCCGGTTATTACCGAAGGTTTATCGAAGGATTTTCTAAGTTAGCACTTCCGTTGACTAAGTTGACTTGTAAAGGTAGAGCTTTTCTGTGGGACATTCAATGCGAAGAAAGTTTTACGGAATTGAAGAAGAGATTGACATCGGCTCCGGTTTTGACATTACCTAATCCAGGAGAACCTTTTGTGGTATATTGTGATGCTTCTAAGATGGGTTTAGGAGGTGTGCTTATGCAGAATGATAAGATAGTTGCTTATGCGTCGAGGCAGTTGAGAACTCATGAAAAGAACTATCCTACGCATGATTTAGAACTTGCTACAGTTGTTTTTGTGCTGAAGATTTGGAGGCATTATCTTTATGGTTCTAGATTTGAAGTGTTTAGTGACCATAAGAGTCTAAAGTATTTATTTGATCAGAAGGAATTGAATATGAGACAACGAAGATGGTTGGAATTATTAAAAGATTATGATTTCGGTTTGAACTATCATCCAGGTAAAGCTAATGTTGTGGCTGATGCCCTAAGTCAGAAAACTTTGCATATGTCGGTGATGATGGTTAAAGAATTGGAATTAATTGAGCAGTTCAGAGATATGAGCTTAGTTTGCGAAATGACACCGCAGAGTGTGATGTTGGGAATGCTGAAAATTAACAATGATTTTCTGGATAGTATCAAGGAAGCTCAGAAGTTAGACGTGAAACTGGTATATTTGATGGTTGGGATCGATCAGTCTGAGAATGATGATTTCAAGTTAGATGCACAAGGTGTGTTGAGATTCTGAAATCGAATTTGTATTCCTGATGATGCAGAGATGAAGAAAGCAATTCTCGAGGAAAGTCATAGAAGCAATTTGAGTATTCATCCGGGAGCTACAAAAATGTATCAAGACTTGAAGAAATTGTTTTGGTGGCCTGGGATGAAGCGTGATGTAGCTCGATTTGTGTACGCATGTTTAACTTGTCAGAAGTCGAAAGTTGAACATCAGAAGCCTGCAGGGTTGATGCAACCGTTAAAAGTTCCAGAATGGAAATGGGATAACATTTCAATGGACTTTGTGACGGGATTACCTAATACTTCAAGAGGACACGATTCGATTTGGGTGATTGTTGATATGCTTACAAAGTTGGCTCATTTTATTCCTATTAACTTCAGTTTTCCAGTATCGAAGTTGGCGGAGATTTATACTAGCGTAATTGTAAAGCTGCACGGTGTTCCTCTGTGTATTGTGCCGGATAAAGATCTGAGGTTTACTTTTGATTTTTGGAAGAGTTTGCAAGAGGCGTTGGGTTCTAAGTTGAGGTTGATTTCAGCGTATCACCCTCAGACGGATGGTCAAACTGAGAGGACTATTTAGTCGTTGGAGGATTTGTTGAGAGCATGTGTTCTTGAGCAGGGAGGTTCGTGGGATACTTATCTTCCATTGACCGAGTTCACTTATAATAACAGTTACCATTCCAGTATTGGAATGGCACCTTTTGAAGCGTTATATGGTCGGAGATGTATGACTCCTTTATGTTGGCATGAATCTGGAGAAAGTGTAGTGCTTGGACCTGAAATTGTTTGAGAGACTACTGAGAAGGTGAAGTTAATCCGAGAAAAGATGAAATCTTCCCAAAGTAGGCAGAAGAGTTATCATGACAAGCAAAGGAAAGATTTAGAATTTCAAGCAGGTGACCATGTGTTTTTGAGAGTTACACATGTGACAGGTGTTGGGCGTGCATTGAAGTCTAAGAAGCTCACTCCTCGTTTTATTGGTCCGTATCAGATTTTGGACAGAGTTGGGAATGTTGCTTATAGAGTGGTCTTACCGCCTAATCTTTCAAATTTACATGATGTGTTTCATGTGTCTCAACTCCGGAAGTATGTTCCAGATCCATCTCATGTAATTCATATGGATGGTGTGAAAGTACGGGATAATCTTACTATAGAAACGATGCTTGTACAGATCGCGGATCGTGAAATGAAGACTCTAAGAGGCAAGGAGATTGCGTTGGTAAAAGTAGTCTGGTTAGGAGCTGCCGGATAAAGTATGACGTGGGAGTTGGAAAGCAAGATGCGGGAATCCTATCCCAAGTTGTTTGAACAAGGTAAATTTTCGAGGAGGAAAATATTCTAAGTGGGGGAGAGTTGTAACACCCGATATTTAATTATTTATTTAATTAAATATTTTTGAATATTTTCTGAATAATTGTCAAAATTAAAGAATGTTGATTTAAGTTGTGTTGTTGTTAGTTGATTAATTAAACTGATTAAGTTGTAGATATAGTATTAGAATTAATACTATATTATATTATTTGGGCTTTGATGATTAGAAGTAGAATTAGTGGGGGTGTAGAAATGAGGCCCAATAAAACAAATAGAATAATAGTGTTATTATATTAGGTATTTAGAATTATTAGAAAGAAAGAATATAACCGTAAGAACAAGTAGGTGTTTCGGGGAAAGAGGAACAAGGGTTGGAAGGAGAATACGTAGAGGCTGCGAGAGCAAGAATTCAATCAGAGAGTAGAGCGACCTTCAATCCAAGGTAAGGGTGGGGTTCTGACTCTATAATAGGGTAGTTGATGAATGGTATGTGGGATTTGGGTTTGTATAAATGGTCACTGTGTGTAATTGTGTCGAGAAATATACTGAATTCCTGTTGTTTTCGCATCTGATTGTTATTTCTGAAAAATTATGGGTTCTGTGAAATTAATTAATGTTGCTAAAAAGAAGTTGAATTGAAAGGTCTGTGTGCAGAAATTATTTTGGATTGGTTGATTTAAAAAAAAAAGGGGGTGGTGGCGCAAGCCACCTTTGTGTGTGTGTGTAAGGGTGGCGCAAGCCACCTGGGTATGTGTGTGAGGGTGGCGCAAGCCACCTTGTGTGTGTGAGTGGAAGTGGCGCAAGCCACTTGTGTGTGGGTGAGTTTAGCAGAAATATTAAGAAATATTAGTATTATGTTAGTAACAGTAGCGGGAAAATAATATTTGTTTAGAATATTAATAATGAATTAACAGGGAAATAATATTTGCTTAGAATATTAATAATGAATTAGCAGGAAAATAATATAGCCACTATTAGCTTCAGTTAATAGAAAAATGACAGCAAAGGCATGAACTAGCAGGTAGCAATTCAGTGGTAGAACAGTGATAAATTAGTAGAAGAATAATCTAACAGGTGTGAATTTTGTTGCATTGCCTCTAATTATTGGCAAGAATTAAGTTGTAGGCTTAATGCCAAAGTTGAATTGTGGTTAAAATTGTATTGTAGTTGCTGGTGTGTTCATGATGTTGTTGCATACATAGCATATCATGTTGGAGCTGATGCTCGGTAAGTTGGCCTGGATTGGCAAATTAAGTTGAAGGCTTATGCCTTGTTGACGCCTCTATTAATTGGCAGATTTTTAAGTTGGGAGTTCTGCTCCAATGGTACCACATGCATGTGCATTTTATGTGTCGCATTCCATGTCGCATAATTGTTGTTGTGTTGTTGATGAATGTTGATGGTACTGTTGTGAAGTGTTGATTTTATATAATCCGATCTAATAAATTGTTTATCATATACCCAATTATATTGTTTGATATCTCACCCCTTCTGTGTTTGGTGATGGTTTATACGCCATCCTGCAGGTAATCCAGAGTGAAGGTTGTCTACCTTCATTAGTTCGAGTTGGTGTCGTTGCTCTATTACGTAACACTCGGGGGGATGAACGCATGTTTCCTTTATTGTTGATTTTAGTATTGTTGCTGAATTTTTAAGTTGTTTTCATTAAAGACTTTTTGTTTTGAAGTTGTTTTAAGTGGACAAAGATGGTATGTCATTAAAGTTGAATTTTTGTGAATCCGCTGCGTAGTAATGATAGTTGTTTTATTTTAAAGACTGAGCAGGTTGTTATCGGTTCATCCGAAATTATGTGTTATGTATCTGTTTTCCAAGTGATTAATTGTCGTTGTTTTATGTAGAAAAGTGTAACATTCCATATGTACGTTGAAACTTTGTAACTCTGATTTTATATTATTCGATGGGTAGAAATGGGGTGTTGCTGCTTTCGATCTACCTGGATGAAGACACACAACAGATTAACATGACTGACGAGAATCCTTGTAGACATCAAAGTCGTGATATCCTCTCAATAGAAACAGATCTAGTAAAGATGCACGACATACAAAGCGGATACGGTCAGGTACCACCGTACAATTATGATTGCTGTAGAGTATGCTCAAAATATAATCAAGGATGTTATCTAGTGCGAGCAGCCGTCCAGAATCAGTTGGACCGGAAGGAGAGTCGACCATGTTCATGTTCTGGGTCGATCAACATGATACAAGATTACCTCCCTGGTCAGAACAAAAACGCTGTCGTAATCTACGATCATGGAATAACCAAGGACGTTTGCGCCATAATCCCTCTACTCAATGAATCAAAGATCCCTCTTAATGGTAGAAAAGTTCCCAACCAGGAACTGATTGAGGTTGCCTATGACGGTCAGAAAAACCAAAAAGCTCATGTGGTTATCTACTTGCCAGGTCCAATACCGTACAAATCAGAAAAGGCTATCCCTCACAAGTATGGTGCAACGACTATATAAAATGGAAAAGAAACTCCATTACCCTCCGTTGTGAACATTGCCGACATCAGTCGAGTTACCCGGAGCGGTCGGATCTTCAACAGAGGAGTTGGAGAACCTACCAAAGAAAAGGACCCTCAAACAGAAGTTCCTAATCAACAAGTCGGTCAATCCAGTAATCCAGAACGTATAAATAACAACGATGAGATGCTGAAGCTCATCCAGAAAAGCGAGTACAACATTGTGGACCAATTATTGCAAACTTCGTCTCGGATCTCAGTATTATCTCTCATGCTTAGTTCAGAAACTCACAGGAAAGCTCTACAGAGGGTCTTAGAACAAGCCTTTGTAGAACAAGACGTGATAGTAGGACAATTTGATAGCATCATCTCCAACATCACTTCGTGTAACAACTTGGGATTCAGTGATGAAGAACTGCCAGAAGAAGGCAAGAACCATAATATGGCACTCAACATTATAGTCAACTGCCAAGACGATGCTTTAGCCAGCGTACTGGTAGACACATGATGAACTTTGAATGTTATGCCAAAATCAACTTTGGAACGACTATCTGTAGCATGCGATTTTTGTCAGTGACGCGACCACCTTATCGCCATTGGTTAGAATTGGGTGCTACTTTCTGATTTCCTATTTCTCCTATGAAGCTGGAAAGGAAAGGAAAGCTATCTAAAACTAACCTTGCACGCAAATGTTTTCTTTAACAAATGCTTAAGAGATTGGGGGGTCCGAGGTCAGGTTATACAACAGGGAGTTATCAATTACCCATCCTATATATGGTTATCCATAGATCATTTAGTAAACTCTACTGTTATCTACTTAATAGTGTTTATCTGTCGTGGGTTGGGAAAGTTTTTTCTTTGGGAGTGTTTGAGAGAGAGTTTTGAGTAAAGCATCAGTTTGGGTGCTTTGGTGTGCTTAAACTAATCACAATTGATTTCTATTTATAGTGCAAAAAGTTTGTTTTGCCATCAATAGTGAATGGCAACTGGTACAACTTGTTATCCAATGGCTTTCAAAAGGAATCTCAAGTCTCCTCTAGCCATTGACTTGCGATTAGAGCACATGTCTATGGTCTTCTGTTGCAGGGATAAGGCTTGACTCATTCATTTTGGTTTGCTTGTGTCCATGCCACCTTGATGTATCCATTGAATGCTTGATGCCAAATTTGAATTTCAAGGTTCCTTTCATGATGATTTTGCATATGGAAGGCTAGGTTCTTGGCATTTTGTGTTATGGATCAAATTCCTCATTCATTTGTGTTGTAATTGGACAGAAATTGAATGATCAAAGTGCCCAAAATTAGTCTAAGGAATCGTGGGATGCTAGTTTGTACCAAATGCTGTCAAAAAATAGTTTGTGTTTAGGTAAATTGTGAGATTCATAACTCCTAGCTAAAATGGAGTTTGATTGAGTTCTTGGACATTTTGGAAAGCTTGCCTTATGTACTTTAACTTTGTTGTTCACCAATGGACCTGGTTCAACTTGGATCAAGGTGAAAAATGTCCTCAAAGTTTGGAAAAAGTGAAACAGATTCTGACTTGTTGAAAATTTCACTAAGTGTCGGAAAAAGTGGCCATTTCCCATTTTTGTGATTTTGATCAATCCATAACTCAAAATCCATGAGGATTTGGAATCTCTTGTAGTTGACATATTTGAAGTATGTAAGATGAACTTTCATTTGAGTTTTGAATGGGAGAAAAAGGCCTTATGGTTTAGGAGTTATGACCTTGCAAAGTTGGTACAAAATCACTTTTGTTCCCTAACTTAGAAAAAATTTGGTTTCTCAAGGATGCCCCTTTTGCAAGAAACCACACTTTTATTGATTTTTATGGATAAATGATGATCAAAATCATACATTAACATTGTTTTTGACTTAGGGGAACCATATTTTGAAAAATTCCAAAAAGTCAAACTTGATTTTGGGCACAGTTGACTTTTTGTCATATGAAATCCAAACTGTGTGATCCTTTAGGAAATCAAGTCCTTGACCCAATTCAAACCTAATTGATGGAGTCCATAGGTATTTTAGGGTGTATTGAATCATGTCCCAAGGTTTGGGAGCATGCATGTAGCGTGCGATTTTTGTCGGTGACGCGACCACCTTATCGCCATGGGTTTCTCCTCACGGCAATGGTAGGAGTGGGGTGCTAATTTCTGATTTCTTATTTATCCCGTGAAGATGGAAGGGAAAGGAAAGCTATCTAAAACTAACCTTGCACGCGAATGTTTAACTGAACAAACGCTAAGAGAGATTCAGGGAGTTCGGGGCCAGGTTATACAATGGGGAGTTGTCAATTTCCCATCCTATATGTGGTTATCCACAGGTTGTTAGTAATAGGTTCTGCTTTTATACTTGATGGTGTTTATCTGTTGATGGGTTGAGAAAGTTTCTTCTTTGGGAGATATAAGAGAGAGATTTTTTGATGATTTTGGTGAGGTACTGGACCTCAGTTTTGATTGGTGTGTGAAGGTACTGGACCTAGTTTTTGATTGGTGTGTGAAGGTACTGGACCTAGAGTTTTTGATTGGTGTGCTCACTAAGATTTCGCAATCTTATGCCTACGTATTCCCGTTTAAAGAAATAGGGAAATTAGAGCAGTCGTAGTTCCTCCTATTCTATGGGAGGAAAAGATGATGTTTTGGTGTCTTGTTCAAAGCCCAAGATTGAAGCTAAATGAGTATTTGTGTCTTGTTCAAAGCCTAAGATTGAAGCTAAAAGGTTTGACTGAGAGAGAATTTGTCATCTCTAAAGGGAGACATCTCTTCTGTTTATCAGAACTCTTGGGTGACTGTTTATAAAGGAGGATTACTTTAACTGGGATATATGAATCCAGCAACGCCATAATTTCCTTTATGAGGGAGGTTATCTTGGAGGAGAAAACTTTAACTCAGTGTAGAGCAATGCCATTTTTCCTTAGGAGTCTTTCATGCTAAGAGAGGGACATTGGCTTGGATGTAAATAATCCAGAGGCTTGCCGCTTACAGCAATTAGTTGAAAGAAAGGGATTTACCAGGATAAGAGATGGACTACAGCTTGGATTTTTGAATCAACAAGTGTGCCACTTACAGAAGTTATCTGGGATTAGGGTCTGTTTTGATTTTTTAGTTTTGATGTATGATATACAGAGAAATGTCTTCCTACAGAGAGATAATGTCTTCCTACAGAGAGATTTTGATTTCCTCTGAGGGGATGTTGATTTTTGTGTGCCTTGATCAAAGCCCAAGGTTGGAGCTAAGTGTTTGATTGACTCCACTGGGTAAGTCCTTATACAAAGCCTAAGAGGAGGCTGGAAAAGATTGACTCAACAAGAGAGTGTTTATCTGTCTTGTACAAAGCCCAAGATTGAGGCTAAAAGAGAGTTGACTCTTTTGCGGATATCATTATACAATGCCTAAGAGGAGGCTAGAAGTTGACTTTTTCGGGGAATTATTTTGTCTTTCTTGTACAAAGCCCAAGATTGAGGCTAAAAGAAGATTGACTCTGTTGGAGAGATTTATACGGTGTCTTGTACAAAGCCCAAGATTGAGGCTAAAATGAGACTGACTCAACAAGAGAGTGTTTTATTTGGTGTCTTGTGCAAAGCCCAAGATTGAGGCTAAAAGGTAGTTGACTGACTCAACTGAGGATTTTTTTAGGTGTCTTGTACAAATCCCAAGATTGAGGCTGACCTTACTGGGTAGAATCATTATACAATGCCTATGAGGAGGCTGGAAGGAATTGACCCCGCTGGGAAAGATATTTATCCTGAGCTTAAGAGAAGGTTATGAATATTTTGACTTCGTGGGAGAAAGTTTATATATGTCTTGTACAAAGTCCAAGATTGAGGCTGAAGGAATGACTCAACAAGAGAGTACTTATATAGTGTCTTGTACAAAGCCCAAGATTGAGGTTGAAAAGAGGATTGACTCAACAAGAGAGTGCTTATATGGTGGTTGACTCAACAAGAGAGTCTTAAAAAAGTGATTGACTCAACAAGAGAGTCCTTTTTTTTGAAGTTAACTCAGCTGGGGAAAAAGCATTATACAAAGCCTAAGAGAAGGCTGAATATACTGAGGAAAAGAAGGATCATTATGCGAAGCCTAAAAAAGGGGGTTAACTCAACAAGAGAGTGTTTTAAGAAAGAAGATGGACTCAACAAAAAGGTGTTGTTGGGGCTAATTCTACTGTGGAAAATCATTATACAAAGCCTAAGAGGAGACTGTCTTATGCTGAGGATTATTGAGATCCAAAGGCAGGTCCAAGTTGGGGGATCAACTCTTGCTGAGGTTTATAGCAAAGTTGAGGCATCAGATGCCTTGAGGTTCTAATTTGGGATAGTGTTATACTGATGATAAGTTGACCCTGGCTGGGGAAATTTAGGATGAAAGACTGAGTTTTAGATCTTGTGAGGATTTTAACTCTACCGAAGATTGGTTAAATAACCAGGGTTTTTCTTGTGTTTGTTGGGAACTTGAGAATGTATTTGAGATCCAAGAGGAGATTAGACTGTCCGAGTCTACTGGTATGGAAGAGTTTATCTTTGTATGATGCCCAAGAGGAGGCTGGTGAGAATCAACCCTAAATTGGCCTGAGGTTTTGACTCTGGAAAGACTGCTCTAGCAAAGGATGACTAAGTTCTGTCCTATACCTTTAAGAGGTCTTCAGGGTCCTTGTATTAAGCCCAAGAGAAGGCATGAGAACTTCTAAGAAGCCGGAGGGTCCTTGTACAAAGCCCAAGAGGAGGCGGGGATGCTTTTAGGAAGCTTATGGGTCCAAACTTAATAAGAGTTCAAGAAAAGTTTCACCGAGAATAATCTTTTCTTTAGTGAACAGTTCTAGGGTTTGAAGAAATTCAAGAGAGGTTTCACTGGGAATTAATCCTCTTTGGGGAAATGAACTTCTTTGACAATTTCTAATAGTGATAGTCTAAGAAAAGTTCCACCGGGAATAATGCTTTTCTCTTTGTTCCATATTGTTTAAGCCTAAGAGAAGGCAAGAGTGTATCTGGAAATTCCTATGGGGAACTAGTTTTGACTGTATTTTAAGAGTGACCAACTGGCTTTACCTAATTCTAGACTTAGTTGCCGGGGAAAACTCTAAGCAGATATACAAGTATATATACAGTTGATATATGACAAGTATTTAAAAGGATATGAAAGAAGGACTTACAGGTGAGCAAGCTTCCAGCAATATAGTTATATATATATGTAAGCATGTAAATGAAAGCTGATAAAAACTTACAGGCGAGCAAGCTTCCATTATAACAGCTGTATAGTTAGTTGATCAAGAAATTAAAGAAAGTTTTGATAACAACTATGGATTTGAACCTAAATAAAAAGGTAAGTTGTTTTTGAAAAGATTGGGGCTTATACTCAAGGAGAGGCCCAGATGAAAAACAGTGATCGTACCGTTGTTTTGAAAATTGCATCGGGATTTATACAATGACTGAGGCCCAAAATATTGTATTTACAAAGAGGGTTGGGTCTTACAACTCAAGGAGAGGCCCAAAGGTTTGAAAAAGAAAAGAAATGGGACTTACAACACAAGGGTAGGCCCAGATGAAAATATTTTGAAAAGCGACGATCGCGTCGAGATTTTACAATCGTATTGGGACTTATACAATGACTAAGGCCCATAAAGGTTTATATTTACAAAGGGGTGGGACTTACACTTTATCAAGAGGCCCAAAGTTGTTTGAAAAGATTTGTTAGGGTGATAGTGATAAAAACCCTAGTTATTGGTTTTAAAATGTATTTTAATTGAATAAAAATTCAATTAAAATAATCAAACATGTGAAAAAAGGTTGTGATCTTGGATTTATATTTGGAAAATCATGTTTCATTCATGAGATGATTTAAAAATCATTTGAATTTTGCAAAACCAAGAGAAAGAAATATTTTTTATGTTTAAAAACAAATAAAAATATAATTCTTTTCAAAAATATCAAAAATATGAAATAAATAATATTTTTGTGAAATTTCCATGGAATAAAATATTTTAATATTTTTGTAAATTTTCAAAAAAAGAACCAATAAAAAATAATTAAAATTGAGAGAGAAATTAATTTTTGGATTAATTAATAAAAACATGAAAATATTAAAAATAGAAAAATGTGGAAAGGTAGCAAAAAAGGTCTGGGTGGGGTTTGAACCCATGACCTCATACACAAACACACATGCGCGCTACCATTGGGGTGGTGATACATCCGTGTATCAAAACCACCCCATTAATACATAAGGGGTGCCAAGTTTTCAAGCCTGGCCAAGGCAAGGCAAGGCAAGTTTTGGAAATTTACGTGAAGCCTCTAACTTTCTCATTTCTCCATGGATTTAGACAAAATTTAGGTTCATCTGGCCTAGAATTTCACAAGGAATCCAATGATGCATTTGGAATTTTCAGAAAGTGTCCCTATTTTAAAACCTGATAGTGGTTTCAAAATAGGCCTAGATTTGCATGTTCTATGCTATCTCATGGTACAGGCAAGAATTACATGACAAATTGGTTCAAACACAACATATACAACATGTATGAGATGTTTCTGATCAGTGGACATCAAAGGAATGCATAATTCAAAGAGTTCAAGTTGTCATGCACTTACCTCTTGGAGCTTCTTGTGCTAACTGTCAAGATCCTTGTGCCAGAAGTGATCCAATGCTTTGGACACTCTTAATTAATCCCTTAGAAGCTTATAGTATGATTAGAACCAGCTGGAATCCTCAGGAACAAGTTTTAGCTCTTTCTTACAAAAGGGGCAAAAGTGACTAATATGGCAACTCTCTAAAATGGTGTTCCAGATGAGGGGAACCATTTTGGACAGTTTGAGGATGATATTTGGAGTGTGTTTGAGGCCTTGTTTGGTTTTGGAAGTGACTGAATCAAGACATGGCTTGAAAAATGCAGAAAAGTCAATTTTTGAGGTTTTGGAGGTTGACTTTTTGATTTTGGTGTTTCAGGTCACAAGTGAGGGTTTGAACAACTTAGATATGACATATTAGAGGTGTTTGGATCATGAGCTGTGGTGGAATTGCTCTCTAACTCAAAAACTCAAAGATAACTTGCAAAAGAAGGCATTTTGGCCTAAAGAGAGAAATTTTGAGGAAAGCAAGTGTTGTAGTGCTTTGGTGTACTCAAACTGAGCACAAATGAGCTCTATTTATAGTAGAGCAAGTTTTTTTTGCAAGCAATAGTGAATGGCAGTTGGTACAGGCCTTTGGCCAATGTTGATCCAAGGGAATCTTTAGTATCCTATAGCCATTGACTTGAGGTTAGGGCATAGGCCTATGTTTCTTTGATTCAGTGCTGATTCTTGACTCATTCAGTTAGGAATGTGTCAGTCCATGCCACCTTGGTGCATCCATTGAATGCTTGGAAACAAAATTGGAATCTTGGCACCTTTTTAGCCTTTTTTGGTTTGTTATGGCTAAGTGTAGATTCTTGGACTTTGGAGGCTTGGGGATCAGATCATTCTCCTTTTGTTTTATCCGCATATGTGTCCAAATGGATGACGAGGCTTGGAGTTGTCCAAATTTGCCAAATTGAGCAAATGCACAAAATCTGCCTTGTACAAGGCAGTTGGAAATGGTGATTTTGAGGAGATCACATCTCCCTGCTCAGGTTGAGTTATGGGAGGCTCTTGTGTTTTTTCGAAAGACCTCATATGATACAAAACATGTGTGATCATAGTTTTATTTAACCTATTTGGATCCAACTGAAAAAACCTCATGAACATTGATGTTCAAGGCTGGTAACTTAGGCAGATTTTCACTAAGTGTTGGAAAAAGTGTCATTTTCAAGTTTTTGTGATTTTGATCAATCCCTAACTCAAAATCCATAAAGAATTGGAGTATTAGGTATTTGAAGCTTTTGTAGAGTGTAGCAAGACCTACAAATCCAGCTTTGGATCACCCAAAATGGTTGCTTGGATCTCAAGTTATGATCCTTGGAAGTTGGTACCAAAATCACTTTTGTTCCATAACTTAGAAATTTTTTGGTTTCTTATGGTTGCCCCTTTTGCAAGAAACCTCACTTTTCATGATTTTTCTTAATTAATTATGATCAGTACCATACATTAACATTATTTTTTACTTAGGGGAACCATATTTGTGAAAAATTCCAAAAAGCCAAACTTTATTTTGTGCACAGTTGACTTTTTATCGGATGAAATCCAAACTGTGCGATTCTTTGTAAAATCAATTCCTTGACCTAAGTCAAACCTAATGGATGGATTCCATAGGTGATATAGGGTTCATTGAATCATGTCCCAAAGTTTGGGAGCATGCCCTGGTCAAAAGTCAGAGGTACGGTTGACTTTTTCCTTCAAAACCCAAACTGTGGTCCAGATGAAATTGAAACTTGTGAATCAAGCTTCTTGGATCAATCCATTGTTGTAAATGGATCGATGTGGTGTATTGGAGGCCCTCAAATCATGTCTTGAGGTCTTGGCTCATGCTTTGTGTAACGCCCCAGTTTTGTTAGATTTATTTAATAGAGTAGATTTAATTGGTTTTCGTTTTATATTATTTTACTATTGACTTTTATTTGGCAATATATTATTTTTCATCGTTGTTGATGTTTGATCGCATTTTGAGAGCGTTTGGGAGATATTCGAGCTGAGGGGTATTTTGGTCTTTTGCTTGGGTAAGTTTATGTTTTTATATAAATAGAAAGAAATAGAGAGAAAATGAGGGAAAGAAGAAAAGAAGAAAGAAGAGAAAGAGAAAAGAAGAGGAAGAGGAGAGAAAAGAGGAGAAAGTGGGAAAAATCGGGAAAAGCTCCGTTTCAATCGCGAATAATCGGGTAAGGGTGAGAAGTTTCAATTATATGTCGATTGTGTATGTATATGTGTTGTTTGTGTAATCGTTTTGGTTGTTTTCACAACTTTTCTCTAATTGATAAATTGATGAACAATTGATGAAAATCGATGTTTTCGCGGTTAGATTTCGAAATTGTTCGCGTAGAATAGTCGAGTGAGGAGTGGGTTTAATCGGGAATACACGTTGGTGAGATTTGAGGGGTTTGTGTCGAGTTATCGAGAATTTGAGTTTAGGGCATAAATGGTAGAATCGAGTGGAAATCGATGTTTTCACGGTTGAAACTCGGAATAAGTTGTGTGGTGTAGTCGGGTAAGGTTTGGGTTTAATCGGGAATGGTTGTTTGCATGTTTTCCCGCGGTTTCGATCGAGTTCGAATTTAGAATTCAATGATAAAATTATGTTTTAAAATATGTCTAAAATGGTAAAATGTGTTGGATGGCTTTTTAATAGTGAAAATATTGTAGTACGTCGAATTCTGAGAACGCAGCTTTTTACGGAATCGAAAACGGATGTCCGGAAGTCTAAAAATGGTGTTTTTAAGGCTGAAATTCGTAGCAGGTTTCGCGCTCAGCGCGCAGGTCTGGGCGAAAAGGAAAATTTCTGAAACTTTGAAAATTCATAACTTTTGAACCGTAAGTCCGTTTTGGTCCCCGTTTGAAGCGTTAGAAAGCTTATGAAATGTCCTCTCTTATAAAAATGGGTTGGAAGGCAGTAGATGATTTATTTAGGTCGTGGTGTTGGAAAAGTCTTGGGTTGTCGGGTTTTTATCGCGTTAAACGCGTGCGGACGGTGTTTTACCGTGCTATATGCTTTTAATATGTATCATATGGCTTGTGTGCTGGTATATGATGTGAATATATATGATAAGTGTTGGTGATGATGGTCTGTGGTGTTATGGAGGAATAAATGTATGTTTTGGGTTTTGATTTCAATGTGCGATAATGATTTGTTGTGAGTAGCATTTTATATGTAAATCCCTTGTGTGAGGAATTAATGATGTTGTGGTGTAGTAATATACATTGTTTGATTGAATATCAATGTATGTGGGTATGATGTCGTGTTGGTTCGTGGTTTGTTGTTGTGGTTTGTGATAATATGCATTGCTTATGTGAAATTCAATGTGTGTTTTGGATGTGAATCATACAATAGTGCATTGATGTGAATGTATGTGATTGTATGAGATGATTACAAACGATTGTGTGCCTAGGTGAGGTGTGAGCAATCGGATTGTGGGTAGCCTTTGTGGTGTGAGTCCCATGTGAAAGTAATTGTGATTGTATGATTGTTGTGGTATGTGGTATGTGATGAAATGCATTGTTTGAATTGTTTTCAATGCATGAATAATGATGAGGAGATAATTCATATTGTTGAATTGTGAATGTATATAGATGGTATGTGATTGTATGAGATGAATGCATGAATATATTGTGAATATGTATGCATTTCAAGAATGTCTTGAGTCATTTTGCATGTGAAGCATAATGAAGTACATTCTTGTGTTGAGCGATTCTAATGAGAATCCGTGGTAACATCGTGTGCCTATGTGAGGTGTGAGCGATGGTTACAAATGATTGTGTGCCCATGTGGGGTGTGAGCAATCAGATTGTGTGCCTATGTGGGGTGTGAGCAATCGGATCGTGTGCCCGCGTGTGGGGTGTGAGCAATCGGGTCGTGTGCCCAGGTGGGGTGTGAGCGATCCATAAACATTGTGTGCCCATGTGGGGTGTGAGCAATGAGTGAACATCGTCGGCCCGACGGGGAGTTACATTGGTAACGAGCGATGGTTCCAGCAGAGTTCCTGAGTGAACTTGAGATGATTGAGTCGGTACCCGCATTGCATTTGCATAGAGTCGTGAGTCGGTCTCTATGATTTGCATTTATCATCTCTATAATTATGAATTGATAAATAAACATGAATATGAATGTTTATGTGGAATGATAAGAATTGTGAAAATGTGCATGATGAATATGCTTGGTTTTGTATAGATATATACATTGTGATGTATATGAGTGAGTTGTGATGAATTGTGGTGAGAATTGTGAAGGAATGTGTTATGTGTGGAAAATCATGATTCGGTTTATTATGTGTGATATGTTATGTATTGGTGCCATGCTATATGTGTTAGTATGTGATGTATGTGGTGAGAAATATTATATATGTGAATTATCTGTGTTGTGGCATATTATTATGCAATCTTGTTATAGTTGTTATTTCTCACCCTTCTGCTGGAATATGCTTTTTATGGCATAGTGCAGATTGTCAGCTTTAGAGGCGTGGAGGCAAGTGGAAGAGTTAGATCTTCGTTTGCTTAGGTCTTGGTGTCTGCTCTGATACGTAGCACGGGAGTCGGGGAACGATTATGTTATATATGTATATAATTGTGTAATATATTTCTGTATTACTTGTGTATGTGTACTTTGACGTTATAAACCATTTATTTTGTAAAACAAGTCGGTTATGGATCTTCCGCTTTATTTCATAATTGACATTTCCTTTATTATGGAAAAAGTTTCCTCTTTGAGGGTACTCTGTTTTATGCTATGTATCAAATTTATGAGCAGGGATGATGTTTTGTTTATTTAAATGTGACATCCTTGTTTCTGTCAGAAAAATAAATTTTTATTTACTCTGATTTGTTTATGTATTATTTATGCACGATGGGAATTGGGGTGTTACATAAGTGGTATCAGAGCAGGTCGGTCCGTCCGGCCAAGTTGTTGAGTCAGTTGGTGTGACAGTTGAATACTGTCGTGGTTGTTTGTTTCTTAGTACGTGACATGTGCGTGGAACACTGTCAGTACTTTCTGGTTTTCTAATCCTTGTTTGCAGGAGTTAGAATGTGATAAGTGGGGGAGGAGCTTGTACTTCTCCAAGTTACTTCAGGTGTGGAGCATTGGCTCAGTGTGCCATTGGTTGCAAGATTGTAAGTGTTGTTTGGACGGTGTTGTTCCCGGTTCCGAAGGGAATGCGGAGGTAAGGTTATGTCAACTAAGGATTTGTGCCTTAGGTAGTTTGGTGCACAGGATGTAAGGAATGCTATTATAGTTGTTAAAGACGGTTTATGCCCCATCATGATTGTCGGCTGTCTATTGACAAATTGAGGAACTGATCACCCTTAATCTCTTGTTGATAGTAGACGAGAATTATGTTGGATGGAATAGACGTGCCTTTCCGGCTTGATAGTGTGTGTAATGAATTGTTTGGAATTAAGAAAGTGATTATGGATTGTTTTGACGAGTCGATGAAGATTTTTATATCGAAAGATGAGTCGGAATTGAGGTTTTGTATATTGGTCAAGTTGGGGGGTCATTGAGAGAGAATGATAGGGTATTACTATGGTTGTTCTAAGAAAGAAGAGTGTGAACTCAAATTGGATGAAGGTGAGGATTTGAGGTTTGGAGTCTTTGGAGTTTTCAAGCATTAATGGAAATCTTGAGAAAACCCTTATGTGCGGATGCAATATTGATATTAAGAGTTCCTTTTGGTGGGTTGTTGATACTTGTTATGTTGGTTGGAGCTGATTTGAGATGAAAATGGTGAGTTTTGGGAAGGACTGTCGAAGGGCTATTTTTCTGAAAATCGCAGTGCCCGCTCAGCGCGCAGATGCTCGCTCAGCGCGGTCTGCAGAATTTTGAACCTCTCCAGGCAGTGAGGAGCGCGCTCAGCGCGGGACAGAGCCCGCTTAGCGCGACTTGAAAAAAAAATTTGAAGCTTGAGTTTTTTTTCTTTCTAAATCCATAACTTTGGATTCGTAACTCGGATTGAGATGTTCTTTCTTATATAAATGGTGTTGAGATTTAGTGGCCGATTTGATTGTGTCGTGAATTTGTATAAGTTCGTAGTGGTTTTAATTGAGGATATTTGGATTTGTTATAAACTCAGAGGAAGAACAAGTAGAGTGTTTGAGAATTGGATTACAAGTGTCGAAAGGAGACAAAGAGTTATGCTAAGTTATTCAAGTGAGGATTTTGGTTGGAAAGGGTTAGTTTTCCTGGATATGTTATTTCTGATGATGGTATTTTTATGGATCTATCGGAAGTAGATCTAGTTCTACAATGAGAGACTCCGAAGTTGGTTAAGAAGATTAGAAACTTTTGGGTTTAGTTGGTTGTACTGCAGGTTATGAAAGACTTTGCTAAGTTAGTACTTCTGTTATCTCAGTTGATGCGCAAAGGGTAAGTCGTTTGTTTTGGATGTTCTTTGTGAGGAAAGTTTCAGAGAACTGATGTAGAAATTTTCTACGGCTCCAGTTTTGATTTTGTGTGATCCTAATAATCTGTTTGTAAGGTATTGTGATGTGTCTTTGATGAGTTTAATCTGTGTGTTAATGCAAGAGGGTAAAGTCGTAGCTTATGCTTTATGACGATTGAGGATTCATAAGAGGATCTATACTATTCAGGATTTGGAGTTGGTTGCGGCGGTATTGTGTTGGAAATTTGGAGGTATTATTTTTATGGTTCTGGGTTCGAAGTGTTTAGTAATCACAAGAATATTGAGTACCTGTTTGGTCGGAAGGAATAGAGTATGAGACAACGAGGATGGTTAGAATTCGTGACGAGTTATGAATTTGGCTTGGAGTATCCTTCGGGAAAAACTAAGGTTGTGCCTGATGAGTTAAGTCGAAAGTTGTTATGCATGTCTGTTTTGATGGTCAGGGAGTTAAAATTAGTTGAGCAGTTCAGAGACTTGTGTCTGGTGTGTGAGAAACACAGTAGAGTGTGAGGTTGGGTATATTAAAAGTGAACAGTGATTTTTGGTGAATATGAGAAAGAGTTAGACTTTGGACGTGAGATTGGTAGACTTGATAGTTTCGAGTAATCAGAGTGCGCAGTGGAAGCGTGATGTGGCACATTTTGCATGTTCGAGTGAGACTGGTAAGAGTTAATTGGTTGAACATGGGGAATATGTAAGAGTGATGAGACGTTGTTGTGTCATGGGACTTCATGTTCTTGTTTGTGTTGTTGCCTCGTTTCCATGGTGATGGTTCGAGTGTGTGTGGCTAATTCCTTGTGGTGAATTAGAGGAGTGTTACCTATGGTAATGGTAACGATCTCGTTGTGTTTCGGTTCCTGAGTGAACCTGTGTGTTGGTATCGTGGTATTCCTTGAGTTGTGAGTTGGTCGTCAAGTGCATTGTATGGGCTTTGCATCTTGTCGTTGTTGTTGTCGTCGTTGTCGTGTCGTTGTGGTAGTTAGCAAGGTGGTTTGCCAGTTGTGTCATTCGTGGTGTGCCTTTTGTTGGCATGTTGGTTTGTTAGTCGGATGCGAGAGTCGTATCCGGAGTTGTTCGTATCAGTTAGATTTTCGAGGACGAAAATGTCTAAGGGGGGGAGAATTGTAACGCCCCAGTTTTGTTAGATTTATTTAATAGAGTAAATTTAATTGGTTTTCGTTTTATATTATTTTACTATTGACTTTTATTTGGCAATATATTATTTTTCATCGTTGTTGATGTTTTATCGCATTTTGAGAGCGTTTGGGAGATATTCGAGCTGAGGGGTATTTTGGTCTTTTGCTTGGGTAAGTTTATGTTTTTATATAAATAGAAAGAAATAGAGAGAAAATGAGGGAAAGAAGAAAAGAAGAAAGAAGAGAAAGAGAAAAGAAGAGGAAGAGGAGAGAAAAGAGGAGAAAGTGGGAAAAATCGGGAAAAGCTCCGTTTCAATCGCGAATAATCGGGTAAGGGTGAGAAGTTTCAATTATATTTCGATTGTGTATGTATATGTGTTGTTTGTGTAATCATTTTGGTTGTTTTCACAACTTTTCTCTAATTGATAAATTGATGAACAATTGATGAAAATCGATGTTTTCGCGGTTAGATTTCGAAACTGTTCGCGTAGAATAGTCGAGTGAGGAGTGGGTTTAATCGGGAATACACGTTGGTGAGATTTGAGGGGTTTGTGTCGAGTTATCGAGAATTCGAGTTTAGGGCATAAATGGTAGAATCGAGTGGAAATCGATGTTTTCACGGTTGAAACTCGGAATAAGTTGTGTGGTGTAGTCGGGTAAGGTTTGGGTTTAATCGGGAATGGTTGTTTGCGTGTTTTCCCGCGGTTTCGATCGAGTTCGAATTTAGAATTCAATGATAAAATTATGTTTTAAAATATGTCTAAAATGGTAAAATGTGTTGGATGGCTTTTTAATAGTGAAAATATTGTAGTACGTCGAATTCTGAGAACGCAGCTTTTTACGGAATCGAAAACGGATGTCCGGAAGTCTAAAAATGGTGTTTTTAAGGCTGAAATTCGTAGCAGGTTTCGCGCTCAGCGCGCAGGTCGGGCGCTCAGCGCGCAGGTCTGGGCGAAAGGGAAAATTTTCGAAACTTTGAAAATTCATAACTTTTGAACCGTAAGTCCGTTTTGGTCCCCGTTTGAAGCGTTAGAAAGCTTATGAAATGTCCTCTCTTATAAAAATGGGTTGGAAGGCAGTAGATGATTTATTTAGGTCATGGTGTTGGAAAAGTCTTGGGTTGTCGGGTTTTTATCGCGTTAAACGCGTGCGGACGGTGTTTTACCGTGCTATATGCTTTTAATATGTATCATATGGCTTGTGTGCTGGTATATGATGTGAATATATATGATAAGTGTTGGTGATGATGGTCTGTGGTGTTATGGAGGAATAAATGTATGTTTTGGGTTTTGATTTCAATGTGCGATAATGATTTGTTGTGAGTAGCATTTTATATGTAAATCCCTTGTGTGAGGAATTAATGATGTTGTGGTGTAGTAATATACATTGTTTGATTGAATATCAATGTATGTGGGTATGATGTCGTGTTGGTTTGTGGTTGTTGTTGTGGTTTGTGATAATATGCATTGCTTATGTGAAATTCAATGTGTGTTTTGGATGTGAATCATACAATAGTGCATTGATGTGAATGTATGTGATTGTATGAGATGATTACAAACGATTGTGTGCCTAGGTGAGGTGTGAGCAATCGGATTGTGGGTAGCCTTTGTGGTGTGAGTCCCTTGTGAAAGTAATTGTGATTGTATGATTGTTGTGGTATGTGGTATGTGATGAAATGCATTGTTTGAATTATTTTCAATGCATGAATAATGATGAGGAGATAATTCATATTGTTGAATTGTGAATGTATATAGATGGTATGTGATTGTATGAGATGAATGCATGAATATATTGTGAATATGTATGCATTTCAAGAATGTCTTGAGTCATTTTGCATGTGAAGCCTAATGAAGTACATTCTTGTGTTGAGCGATTCTAATGAGAATCCGTGGTAACATCGTGTGCCTATGTGAGGTGTGAGCGATGGTTACAAATGATTGTGTGCCCATGTGGGGTGTGAGCAATCAGATTGTGTGCCCATGTGGGGTGTGAGCAATCGGATCGTGTGCCCGCGTGTGGGGTGTGAGCGATCGGGTCGTGTGCCCAGTTGGGGTGTGAACGATCCATAAACATTGTGTGCCCATGTGGGGTGTGAGCAATGGGTGAACATCGTCGACCCGACGGGGAGTTACATTGGTAACGAGCGATGGTTCCAGCAGAGTTCCTGAGTGAACTTGAGATGATTGAGTCGGTACCGCATTGCATTTGCATAGAGTCGTGAGTCGGTCTCTATGATTTGCATTTATCATCTCTATAATTATGAATTGATAAATAAACATGAATATGAATGTTTATGTGGAATGATAAGAATTGTGAAAATGTGCATGATGAATATGCTTGGTTTTGTATAGATATATACATTGTGATGTATATGAGTGAGTTGTGATGAATTGTGGTGAGAATTGTGAAGGAATGTGTTATGTGTGGAAAATCATGATTCGGTTTATTATGTGTGATATGTTATGTATTGGTGCCATGCTATATGTGTTAGTATGTGATGTATGTGGTGAGAAATATTATATATGTGAATTATCTGTGTTGTGGCATATTATTATGCAATCTTGTTATAGTTGTTATTTCTCACCCTTCTACTGGAATATGCTTTTTATGGCATAATGCAGATTGTCAGCTTTAGAGGCGTGGAGGCAAGTGGAAGAGTTAGATCTTCGTTTGCTTAGGTCTTGGTGTCTGCTCTGATACGTAGCACGGGAGTCGGGGAACGATTATGTTATATATGTATATAATTGTGTAATATATTTCTGTATTACTTGTGTATGTGTACTTTGACGTTATAAACCATTTATTTTGTAAAACAAGTCGGTTATGGATCTTCCGCTTTATTTCATAATTGACATTTCCTTTATTATGGAAAAAGTTTCCCCTTTGAGGGTACTCTGTTTTATGCTATGTATCAAATTTATGAGCAGGGATGATGTTTTGTTTATTTAAATGTGACATCCTTGTTTCTGTCGGAAAAATAAATTTTTATTTACTCTGATTTGTTTATGTATTATTTATGCACGATGGGAATTGGGGTGTTACACTTTGTCCCAAAAGTCAACTTAGGGGTGAGTTAGGTCAAGAAACCCTAATTCCTGATTTTTGGTAAATGCATCCCCTGAGGTTTAATTGACTTGATGATTGGGTCCATGAGGTCCCTTGGAGTATCTTAGGTTATTCTTTGAAGCATTGGCTCATGCCCAGAAGAAAATTTTCATCTGGAGGCCTTGGTCGACCAAAATCCTAATTTGGTGACACTGTCGATCTTGAGGCTTGATCCACTTGGAATGTTGCAACCTTGTGCTTAATTCTTGATGTGGGAGTCCTCTTGATCCCTTATGGGTGTTTGAGAAGTTAGACAAGTTGAAGATCATGTCATTCCTTGATTGATCCTTTGTCTAAGTGCTCTGAGAGGGCTTGAAACCCTAATTCTTGATTGTGGTGAATGCTCAATCATCTTTGAGGAGATTGATTAAGCATGAAAGTACATCCATATTGTGATGATGATTTGTACAATGATGGGAAATCTTGTTGGTCAAAATTTTGGGTATGATAGATGCTCCTATTTAATTTTCTTGGACCCGAAGGTGTGAATGGCGAAGGTATTCGGGCATTCGGGGTGCAAGAGGATTAAATATCGGAATACCCGAAATTTTGACGGTGGTTATGAATGGTAGCGGTTTGCTAATCCATCTTCTTTTGCTAAGCAATGATACTTAGAAAAGGGTAAAACTTCCCCTCGATCGGGGTCTTCAGCCGCGGAGCTGGTCTCGGCTTTTGATATAAACTTCCCCTCGATCCTGGTCTTGAGCCAAGGAACTGGTCTTAGTTTTCTGAAATAAACTTCCCCTCGATCCTGGTCTTCAGCCAAGGAACTAGTCTCAGTTTCTTTTGTCAATAAACTTCCCCTCGATCCTGGTCTTCTGCCAAGGAACTGGTCTCAGTTTTTTTTTCAAGTTCCTTTCTTGACAAGGGATGCTATGTGTAGCAGTTTTCATCAAACTTCTCTCCGAATTTTCCTGGGGAGATGCCATTTGATGGGAAAAAGTTTTGATGTCAGACTTGCTGGGGAAACCCATTCGTCTGAGTTATAGAGGTGTGCAAACTTCTCTGTTGGAGATGCCATTTGTTGACTCTATTGGGGAAAAACGAATCTCTTGAAAGACTGCTTTTCCGCTTGGGGATATTACATCATACTTTTCTTCGAGATCTTCTCGGAGAAATGCCATGTGATGTCATCAAATTTGGAGGTGCTGATGACTTCATTAACGTTGACTTTCTGGAGAGAAAAGCCAATGTATTGCTGAGAGTCTTTAGTTACGAGGCTTTCTCTAGGGATTTTCCTTAATCCGGGAAAGCGAGAACATCATCTTCAATTGTAAAGAGTGACGTTTGCCGAATGTCTCTTTGCCTTTTAGAGGTTCAAGTTATCAAAGTGGTCGAGGACCGTCTCCAATCTAGAAATAAACTGGGGAGAGAGTTTGTTTTAGGCGATACATTTCCTGACGAGGAAAGAACTGAAAACTCGATTAAGGACTTTTATCACTTGGGGATAAGACTGACCAGAGTGATATTGATGCAATATGAATATGAGTATGAATCAATAATACATGATGTATGTATGTTTATGCTGACAAAACTGACGCGACATACAAACTAATAGATGAACACGACTGGATCCTCGGCCACGGCGGGGAATAAAAGTCCCATTGGTTCAAAATAGCAATCCTGCCCTACTTGGGAAAAATGGTCCCCGTGGGGAGAAAGAATTGTTCAATCGGTCTTAAGAGATACGAACTCTGCCGGGAATATCAGATGGGAAAATCAAATCTGATACAGTTGATCCTTCATTTAGGCGTATTGGTTTAGAAGGAGTACTTTGATTCTGCACTTTGAGGTTCAATTACCTTCGGAGAAACTATCGATGTTCTTTTTTATGTTCAACAGTCAAAAGAATTGCCATCTTTATTTTAAAAGCAGTAAAATTTTGGCAAGTAAAATTCATTTTTGTTTTATTTCAAGAATCGTTGATCATTGTTAAAAATGTCATTCTGTAAAGCTAAAATAAATAAGAATTGTAAACAAAAGCACTAGGGCTCAAATTTTATTGATAGGATGGAAATCAGCCAAGCGCGTGATCCCATAGAGTATTTACAAAGTTTAGAAAATGGTAATTTACGGGAAAAGGGCTACATTGAAACATCACGACCGTTATCCTTCTACCAACTGTGAATTCTGGACATCCTGAGCTTCTGTCGAAGATGACCTTGACTGGAGTTTTCCTGATGGATGGCATCATTGCTGGGGATTTAACCTCCTCGGACGTAGTTACTTGCCATTAATCCCTAATTTTTTCCTGGATTGTACTTTGAGATTTCCAATCCATTGGGATTTTTTTTTGCTTGTGTCCCTAATTTTTGCCTGGACCGCCCTTTCGGGTTTTCAATCCACCGAGACATTTTTTTATTTAGGCGAAGTATTTCTTGACTACGCCAACATTTGTGGGGTAGGAAAATTCCTCTCCATCTATGGTTGCGAGTCTCAAGGCACCGCCTGAGAAAGCTTTCTTGACCACATAGGGGCCGTCACAATTCTGAGTCCATTTGCCCCGGGAATCAGTGAGGAATGATTGTATCTTCTTGAGCAGTTTGAAGATCGGCGTGCATGTCGCGGTCATAAGAGATATGAATCTGGAAATGTAATTCAAACGTCCCAGGAATCCTCTGACTTATTTTTCAGTCCTTGGAGAAGGAATTTCTTGAATGGCCTTGACTTTGTCAGGATCAACCTCAATTCCTTTCTGGCTGATGATGAACCCTAGCAGTTTTCTTGAGCGGACACCGAACGTGCATTTGTTGGGATTCAAGCGGTGTTTGTACTTTCTCAGACGCTTGAATAGTTTGGACAAGTGGGTCACAGGCTCCTCTTCTGTTTTAGATTTGGAAATCATATCATCGACATACACTTCAATTTCTTTGTGCATCATGTCGTGAAACTGAGTAGTCATGGCCCTTTGATAGGTTGCCCCGGTGTTCTTCAAACTGAATAGTATTACCTTGTAACAAAAGGTGCCTCATGGGGTGATGAACGAAGTTTTCTCCGTGTCTTCCGGCGCCATTTTTATCTGATTATAGCCCGAGAATCCATCCATGAAGGAGAAGACTTTGAACTTTGATGTACTATCTACCAGCATGTCTATGTGTGGCAAGGGAAAGTCATCCTTTGGATTGGCTTTGTTCAGATCCCTGTAGTCTACACATATTCTGATGTTTCCGTCTTTTTTCGGAACTGGCACTATGTTGGCTAAACACTGAGGATATTCTGAGGTGGCGAGGAAACCCGCGTCAATCTGTTTTTGTACTTCCTCTTTGATTTTGATGGCCATGTCTGGATGAGTCCATCTCAGCCTTTGTTTTACCGGCGGACATTCTGATTTCAACGGTAGATGATGTTCCACGATGCGAGTATCCAACCCTGGCATGTCCTGATAGGACCAAGCGAATACATTAGGAAACTCTTTGAGAAGTCTTATCAAACTTTCATTGACAGTCGGACTGAGTAGCGCCTCAATCTTGACTTCTTTTCTCTCTTCTTCTGAACCCAAGTTGACTGTTTCCAATGGCTCTTTGTGAGGTTCAATGGATCTTTCCTCTTGTCTGAGTAATCGGGAGATCTCTTCTGGAATTTCTTCGTCTTCTTCTTCTTCAGCTTTAAATACCGGGAATTCAAAGTTGGGAGAAGGCATTGGATCGTGTGTTTCAATGGGGTTTAAAACAAGCATTCAGCATGACGTGATGATTTATTTTTAGAAGAGATAGAGAGAATGCAAGAGTGTGTGCAGTGTATTTTCTGATAAATGCTCGTTTTTTATTGTGGAGTTTGTTTTTTAGGATTACCATTTTCTTGAAAAAAGCAAAAAGTGAAAACAACAATAAAATGCGGAAATTACAGAATGACGTTTATTTACGATTTAGTCAATTCCTGAAACTACAGCCCTATAAAACAAAACTTTGTCGCTTTGGGCGAAGCGAAGAGGGACATTTACAGAAAGTGAGCCCTATAAAAACATCTGTTTCACCTGGGCAGGGTGAAAGGTCAAAACAAAGACGGCAATTACTTAGACTTATGAACGATTTTGGGAACATCGACTGCAAACCATTTGCGGCGTCCTCGGTGAATCACAAAGTCTGGTACCTTCTTTCTTGGTTTGTCCTTGTAGCACCCCAAAATTTGCCCTACCTTTTTTTTCTAACCTTAACTGGCTTATGTTTCCTTTTCATTTGCATCATTAGGTCATAATTCATAATCATATAGTGCATTGGACTTCTAAGACATGGGATTACAACATTTCTTTAAATAAGGGTTTTCTATTTGCAAGAGTTTGAAGTCTGGTCCTTGTAATATTCTTATTCAGAGGATTCATCAAAGGCTTTGGGTCAGGGGTTCATTGTTGTGAATCAGGGTTTATTTTCTTCTCAGTTCAAGTCATCTTCTTCAAGATTTATCAGTGTACATCAAGGGGAATTAGGGTTTGTTTTCAAGGTTGAGTTGTAGACTTCATCGGGTTGTCAAGCAAGAGTTCATGTGAGGGTTCACTTGATCAAAGATTCAGAGGATGTTTGATTCAGATGTTTTGTTTCAAAGGCAAGATCATTCAGTGGTAGCTGTGTGCACTTTATCAAAGGCTCGTGAAAAAGTTTGGGATTGGTTTCGGATTCATTTGGCTATCCATTTGCTAAACCATGTTCTTATCCACCTTTTAATTTTCAAATCCATTATTCAGAAACCATTATCCAATATCCATTTTATTCATCCATATATAATCCACATTTTAATTCAATTACCCATTTATTATTCCAAACCATTTAAATCCAATCCATTTCATTAACCAATTTCAAACCATGCCCAATTTAAAATCCAATGTTCATATTTCCTAACCTTTTTAAATTCAAAGTTCATTTTAACCATTTTTAATTCTTTTTATCCAAATCCATATTATATCCATTTTCATTTTTTTATTATTCCCACTTAATTGTTTTGTTCATTTCAATATCTGTTTAGATAACCAACACCGAAACTCTCCCAAAAAAAACCTTCAGCATCATAACTTTACAAAATGAAAAATGGAGACCCCACAAGCCAAGAATACAAGTTGTAAAGATAAGCTCATGTATTGTGAACACAGTTCCAACATCACGTGCCTTAATCTAAGCCGTTACGTATGAGCTTCCAAGCCTTGAAAACAATTAAGCCAAATCTCCTCACGGTGCAGCAAGAGTGAGCAACGAGAATTACGTGAAGCACAAGGGGGTGAATGCAAAATTACAAAGTCATTTTCAAAAACTCATGTGCAAAACTCGTGACTTTTTCCACAACTCACTATAATTACACAAAGTTTCTAACAGAATTTCACTGTAAATACCATCCTACCCCTCCCAATTCACTGTATAAAAACAAAGCTGCAACGAATTTCAAACCATCAGCATCATTCTTCTACTGCAAATCATCACTTTCTGCTATCTTCAATTTTTCACCAACACAAACGACATTCTTTATCATCTTCAATTTAAACAGTTTGCAACACTTTTCACCATCTTAAACACTACAACAGACTCTCCATAGCCATTAACAGATCTGCAGAATCCCATCCCTTTCTTCATCAATTCTCCACCTGCAAAGTGATCAACAAGCAACTCACGCGACCTGCAGAGATTAACAACAGTTCAACAGAGGTCTCAGAACCGCGCAACAACAAAATTTCAGAAGAAGCGAGTTGAATGGAACACGCAAGAATCCGCAAGAAGCCGCAACAAGCTTCATCAACCAATCTTCCTCAGCGTAAACATAACAATTGCTCGATTTAGCAGAATTCAGAGTTGGAGAAGAGAATCGAGAGATCAAAGAAGAAGATCGAGAAAGGCAAGCTTACCTCGCAGAGTTTTCGTTGCTTACAGTTTAAGAAGCGCCGAACTATCTCCGGTAGGTACGAAAATCTTGCTCCATGATTCTGCGATATTATTTGTGGTCTACTTGTTGTTGTTTCGATTCACTTGAATATATCTCGTGGTGCCTCATGGCGAATCATGTTTTCCGCGGCGACGTTACGGTGTTTCCGGCGATGCTCTTTGAAAAGAAGTAGGATGTTGAAGTGAAAGGAAGATCCGGTGCGGCGTAGTTTCGCTCCGGCATCGATCTCGTTCCATGGTAGACGGAGGCGATGTTGAAGAACAGGGATAGGCGAATGAGATTTTGTTGTTGTCGTTGTATGAGTGTGAGAAGGTGAGATGGAGAGCTGCCGGCGCAATTTTGGAAGGTGATGGCGAGGATGTTGTGGAAAGGAGAGAATGACGGAGGTGCGATGGGGAAGAAGATGGAAGTCGCAGTGTTGAAGAAGAAAGAGTGACGGAAGAGGCCATGAACGGTGCGATTTTGAACGAGACAGGGGAAAAGCGAATTTGGGTATTTAGGTCAGCATAACTTTGACTTTAGTAATTAAGTTTTTATTTTGCATCCGGATCGGGCTTGGGCCCATAGATTTTTTTTTGTTTCCAGACGCCCTAACTTACATACGCACCCCCCTGGCTGTTAATTCAATTTCATGGGCCTCAGAACCATCAGCCCACACGCCTGATTTCTGACCACCCCCAAGTCACTTCTTGCACCCCTGCAACTACTGCTACACCATTTTTGTTTGGTTTTTAGTGTTTTTTTATTCTAATTGATAATTAAATTAGTTAGTAATTTTGGAATTTGATTTTATTTTACTTAGAATTTAATTGTTTTTAATTAGATTTTAACTAGAATTTAGAACTTTAATTTGGTTTTGATTTTAGAAATATTTTTAGATTAGAAATTAACTTGAATAAATTTTAGGTTCAATTTTCTTATTAGTTTTAATTTTAGATTAACTCTTTTTAACTTAGAATTTAATTTTAATTTTTAATTAGCATTTTAATTTTTACTTGGACTATTTTGGTGCTTATTCTGATTAATTCCTGGTTAATTGTTAATTTCTCATGACTTGTTTTCGTATTCAATTTTCTCTTTGTGATTGCGATGCTTCGTGTTTACTTGTTAATTACCTTTGTATTCACATGATCCCCTTAGGCTCCTAGTCCGACTTAATTTTTGATTAAGCTCAGAGTAGGATAGACATTAGGCTCTCAATCCAAGCATGATAACATTAGGTAGGTTCTCCTAATCCTGACTTTAGGGCCACTTTGCATGATAACTTGTAGGACTGAGTTTCCCCCATAGACCTTCGTGAGTCTCTTTTCTCTCGCACCCCTGCGATCGAGACCATTCTAGTTTTTCCATAGTCCCACGAACTATGGGCGCTCTAATTTCCTCTCTCTGGATAGATTGAGGATACGTAGGCACAAGACGGCGATGTCTTGGCGAGAACTCTTCTCTCGCACCCATGCGATTGAGACCCTTCCACCATTTCCTTTCTTACGTAGTCGCGTGAACTACGGACGCTCTGACTTCCTCTCTCTGGATAGATTAAGGATACGCAGGCACGAGGATCCCTATCCTTGGCGAGCACACTAACAACTAACTCCCCTCTTCTCTCGCACCCTTGCGATCGAGACTAGCCAGTTAACCGAGCCTTTTCTCTCGCCCCCGGTTCCATCGAGACCCTTTTCGACCCGTAGGTCGAACTACGACTGCTCTGATTTCCTCTCTCTTTTCCGATTGAGGATACGTAGGCACAAGACGGTGATGTCTTGGCGATCAACCTCCCCCCGTAGTGTTCCAAACTACGTTGACTCTGACTTTCCAATTGCACGAGGGAATACGTAGGCCTAGGACGGAGATGTCCTATCGAGTCTCTTTTTTCCCTTTTGTTTCCCGTTTATGTTTAGCCGTAAACTTTAGGATAACTCACCCTTTGATTAGACAATAAGTGTGGATCCCATCGAGTACGATGGACGCGTGGGGGTGCTAATACCTTCCCCTCGCGTAACCGACTCCCGAACCTAGGCTATGGTTACGATGACCATTCCTTCTCCCTCTTCAGGTTTTCTTCGATCGTTTCCTTTTGCTGCGTCGGGATAAATAACGTTCGGTGGCGACTCTATTTTTTCTGCCGGTTGTCTTTTCGCAGTTTCGACATCCTCAGAAATGACGCTGATTTCTGGCGGAGCATGTTCGTTGGAGTCTTCCTCCCAGGTAGAGATGTCGTAGACGAACTCTTCTGTTGTATCTTGCACAGTATTTTCACTCTCAGGTAGATCTCCCTATCCAGTTGGATGGATGTCCTCGAGCCTGATACGAGAGCTTTCAAGAGTGGTGTACTTGACCAAGTAGTCGTACTTGCCACTCGATAGTCCTAAGGTGTCCCATACTTCAGTGGAACTGGAGGAGTTATCCTTTTCGATGACGTTGACCTCAGGAAAAGCATAGTTGATGAACTCTTGTCCTGTAATCTTTGCAGATTCATCGTTGTGATGGATGTTTTCTGAATGTCCTGAATAATGATCCCATGATTTGATGGGGACACAAGTATTCTTTTCAATGATGCTCAGCTGATATGCATCATTTGGCTGACTCTTTTGCCCCAAGTCTTCTGGGTACGGTTGCCAGATAGGAAAGTCATCCAGGGGATCAAAATAGTCATAGTCGAAGTTGTCTTTCATTAGATTGACTTCCTCTATTAAATTCACTGCAGTCTTTTCATGTTGCAGCAACGGGTTCGTCTGAACATTCAGATTAGTATCTTTGAAAGATAGGACCCCGTTCCTGACAAGCTTCTACACATCAGACTTGAAGCTAAGACAATTTTCTATGTTGTGCCCCGATCCTCCTTAATGGTAAGGGCAAGTTTGATCTGCTTTGAACCAAAAAGGTGGATTTTCTAGTACTGTAAGAGGAGACCTGGTTTGGACATGCCCCTTGACCAGTAGTAGTGGAAACAGTTCTGCGTACAACATCGATATAGGGTCAAACCCTGGTGGTCGCGTTGTATGGTTGTTATTGTTGTACTGAGGACGAGTCTGCTGAAGAGGCTATTGTGTCCTTTGCTAGTATTGTTGTTAATTCGGTTGGCTCTGAGAAATCCGAGGTTGATATGTTGGAACAGGCGCAGGGCTGATAGCGGGAGTTACTGCTGCTACTGGTTGATACCTTTGCCTTTGCATTCCGAGAGAGATATTACCAATACCTTGCTCTTTTTTCTTAGGGAAAGCACTACCGTATCTTTTGGTACTACTAGATGATTCTGTACCTTTGACCAAACGTCCTTCTCAGACTGTTTCTTCAAGGCGTACTCCCAAGTTCACCATTTCAGTGAAGTCGCTGGGTGCACCGGCGACCATTCAGTCGTAATAGAATGAGCTCAAGGTTTTCAAAAAGATCTTTGTCATCTCTTTTTCCTCAAGAGGGGGACAGATCTGGGCGGAAATTTGACGCCATCTCTGAGCATATTCCTTAAAAGTTTATTTATCCTTCTGCGACATTGCTCTGAGTTGATCTCTGTCTAGTGCCATGTCCAAGTTATATTTATATTGCTGAACGAAGGCAGCGCCAAGATCTCTGAAAGTGATGATCTTGGTGCGGTTTAAACCCATGTACCATTTGAGTGCGGCACCGGTTAAACTGTCATGGAAATAATGGATCAATAGTTGTTGATTCTCTGTCTGAGTTGACATCTTTCGAGCGTACATCACCAAATGACTTTGAGGGCAAGAGTTATCCTTGTATTTTTCAAAGTAAGACACCTTGAATTTGTGCGGGATTTTTACGTTAGGGACCAGACAAAGGTCAGCGGCGTCCTTTCCAAGTAAATCCTGGCCGCGAATGGCATACAGTTCCTTCTGCATCTCCAAGAATTGTACCTGAAACTGATTCATTCTGTCGTACATATCTTCATTTCCACCAGAGGTTATTTGTGGAATCTGTCCTTCCAGAGCAGTCTGTACCACGGGTTGTGGTATAGTCATTATGGCAGTGACTCTTGGTGCTTCCTTAACCCGAAGTTTGTAACCTTCAGAAGTTGCTGTCATGAATCTTGCATCTTCGCCTTCCCAAAGTTTGTAACCTTCAGGCCCAGCGACTCATGCTGGAGTTTCCGGGTCTTCCGTGACCGACAGGATATATGCTTCAGGGATAAAGTTGATAGGCATGCCCCAGGGACGATCTTTAGGCATGTTGTACCGAGGATCATACGTCTCCACTATGGGCGTAGATGTGATCTCCGAGATCACATTCCTTTGTTGTTGTCTCTGAGCTACTGCCAGAGATTGCATGTCACTGTGAAGTTTTCTCAAATCTTCTTTCAGAGCGTCGATTTCTTCTCTCAGTTTGTAATACCTCAAAATTTGCCCTCTTATTTATTACCTTATAACAGTGGCTTATGCTTCATTTTCATTTTAGCTAGGTCATCGGGTACATACATGCATATCATTTGGCTCTGTGGTTATGGTATCAAGGTTCTCTGTTCAAGCATCGTCAGGTTGCAACAGACGTTTATTTCGTCACTCGACACATGCGCAAAGTATTTCTCCGGGTTACGTAATCACCAGGTCAGCAAAGCTCTTATCAAACATAATTTTTCATGTCAAGAATCTCAGAGGAAGTTGAAGTTTTCAGCCGATTCAGAACAGTTTGAGCAGAAAATCAGTTTGCTGTACAAACTTGCAAAATTCATAACTCTTGCTCTGGAACTCGTTTTGGCTGGATATTCAATAGTTAGAACCGTCTTGGTATTCTCTACAACTTTTATGTTCGGCTCGGAAGTCAATTCATCAAGGAAAGTGGTGGGAATTATTTGTTTCTGGAATTTCGGTTTCGCTGGATAATTGCGTCAGTGGTATTCAAAAGGGCTTAACTTCTGATAGGATCATCAGTTCTGAGATATTCCTATGCCAAAAAGTTCCATATTGGAATTATCTGCATCTTTCGTGTTCGGACCGAGGGCTGATTCTTTGAGGAAGATCTTCGAATACGCGAGTTTTCAGAGTCGATACAGTGCAAAAACAGTGGAAAATAGTGTTGAACCGTCATGTTTCAGTCACTGAAAAATTCATAACTCTCAGCTCGTTTATCGGATTGATGTCGTTCCGGGGCCTAAAATTCCATTTCGATGCCATCTTCATGACGCAAGTTCAGTATGAGTCAGGTCCAAACTGAAGAGCCCCGAAAGTGCGAATTACTGGAAGAATTCTTTGGCACAGTTCACTGTCTGTCAGATATTGGAAAATTCATAACTCGGTCAATTTTAATCGGATTGCGTCTGTTCTCAAAGCTACGGTTCACAAATTTTGTGCTCTTCAAGATTGAAAACAAGCTCGAGTTCGAACGGTACTCCGAAGATGGTCGTTTTGGTTTATTTCGCAAAACGGAAATGCTGAACCGAAGAAAAAGGTTGAAAGTTGTTTCACGGGAAAATTCATATCTCACTCGTCGTTTGTCCGATTGAGCTCATTTTAGGACACGAGGTCACTGACTCGTAGATTTACAACTTTTATGACAAAGTAAAGTCGAGATTTTGCTCCCGAGCGCATGACCTTGTCACGTTTTTTAGTAGCAGACAGTCGAAAAGTTGAAAAAGGATGATTTACTCAGTAGCGTCTCGCCATTCAAAAACTCGCAACTCACTCAATTTTTATCTGATTGCGTCCATTCTCGAAGCGTTACGACCGTGAGTCCGTCATGGACGTTTTCACGTGAGACGTAGAGTCAGAGATTCGCACCGAGCCAAGAGTTAATTTTTAATTAAGCAGGTTATTTTCAGGTGCAACCGAATTCCCCTTGCACTATATATTCAAGTTTAAGTGTTTTTCCCTCCAACTTCACAATTCATTACAAAAACTCTAAAATCAAACTCCAATTCTCTCCAAGATCAAAGTGAGGGTTTTTAACTTATTCATCAAGAAATTCAAGAACATCATGAACAAGTTCAAGAACTCAACAACAACTTGATCAATTCTCTTTCTCCGATCAACTTCCGACCGAACTCCGACCTCCCACCGGCCAGCCACGCGGCCTCCTCTCCCTCTCCTCTTCGCAATCGCGTGCTTCATTCTCCCTTCCTCCGTCTTTGCAATTTCTTCGTCGATTCTTCATTTGGTTAGTTTCTTGAACTTTAATCCTTTAATTCTTGAATAATTGATTAATCGTTTCTTGAACTTTGCATTGAATTGATTTTGTGAAGAATTGTTGAACATACTTGAATATTGTTTAATTGATCTTGTTGAATATTAAGGTTGATATAACATTTGTTGTGATAAAGTGATTCTAATGATTGTTATGGTGCATTAAATTGTGAATTCTTGTTGGAATTGTGTCATGATAATTGGTGCATGCTAAGTGTTTGACAAAAATCCTAGGAGAGTTAATTGTTGTGATTTGACATCCATTGAATTGCTCGACTCTTGAATTCATGCTTGTTACAATGTGCAAATCCGGAATAGGATAGGTTGGTGATTAATTGTTGTTGTGAATTATGCCGCGTGTCGAGAACCTCGCGTTGTGCTTAATTGTTGAATTGTTGTGTTTATGTGCCACGTGTCGAGATTATGTGTTTTGGTCATAACTTCCCAACTGTGGCGTGTTTTTACGAATGTGAATAATGTAACTTGACTTTGTTGATGATTCGGGAGCTGTTGGTGGACTTTTTAGCCGATTTTGGACAACTTTTTTCTACTGTTTCGCTACTGCCAGCCGACGAAATCGGCCTAAAAGTCCCAATTTCGAGCGGAATTAATTCAAACCGAGTTCGTTTTTGAGTCTGTTGGCACGTTTGCGGTTAACCATGCGATTTTTGTTCAATTCTGAGTTGGTGATTTTTGACGCGTTTTTTCCGATTTGACGCTTTTAAGCTCCGTTTCGTGCGAACTTTGCATGTTGACTTGTATTTGATGTGCACTTGTGCTTACTTGCTCATACATTATCATTGTGATTGGTTTCGCTCTTTTCCGAATCGACTTTGTGCACGATTTATGATATTGCGACGTTGCTGCCCCGTGTTTGAGATGCATGTTCCGGTGCATGTTTGCGACTTGTGTGCTCATCATTATGCATGATTTGGAGTTATGATGCATAGGTGCAACTTCCGGTTGCACCTCTTTGTGGTTTCTAATGTGTTTTTTGAGTATTTTTGCAAGGTTTTCGTGGAGATCCCGACGACGAGTATGCGCTTGGTGTTCCATTTTTATTTGTGGGACGCCGCTTTGCTTGCGACGCACTTGTTATGCTTTGTCTTGTTTGTTTGTCTGGATTGTATTTTGTGCAGGACATTTGTGTAGTCGCATCCGACTTACACATTACGTATGATTTATTTTCACACCGACGACTTGAGCTTATATTGGACGTGCAATTGCTAACTTGACTTCTTTGTGGATGCTAGCTTGTTCGAGCGGATCTCTGGGTTTCTTTACTGTTAGTTGCTTGTAATTCGGATCTATATCTGTGCAGTAGTATTTTGTTTCTCTTTTATGTCTTCACTACTCTTTAATGCTTTCAAATGCCATGAGAAGTAGGAATAGTCGATGCCATGAAAAGTAGGATTGTATGGAAAGCCCTCAAGTGAGGCCATGATTGTGCTTGTTTAATATTGTGCCTAAAGACCTCTAAAGAGGCATCCCATTCCCATATCCCCTTGTAAGACCGCAAAGAAGGAAATTGACGGAATAGGGTTCGCAATCGACCCTCATTATTCCAGTGTGTCGTTCTTAGCTCTCATTACATGATTGAAGCTTTGAACCTTATCACTCTTGTTATCGAGTCAGTGGAATAGGGTTCTGCAATCGAATCCCCACACATTGTCATTAGTTCGCATCGACCGATGTTGACGCTCATGTGATCTTCATCACACCCCTCTTCTTTTCTTTCTTCATCTGCTTTGATATCTCATATCATTGCATTGTTTGTTATTAGCTTATCTTTCTTCTTCCTTAAGACACCTATTCTAACTTATTCAAGTTAGATAGGTTAGAAACTATAACATAGGACTATTCATTATATGATAGTGTTAGGTAGTCTTTCCCCTTTAACTCAACCATAGGGCCACCTTTGCATGACAACATTAGGATAGAATTCCCCTTAGTGTTTTCCAACCCCTTGAGTCTCTTTCTTATCTCAAAACAAAAATCAAAGCATCTAATAAAGGATTAACACTACAAAAAAGCGTGTAAATTGCGGCGGTTATTTCAAGAATATTTTGGCGGTTTGAATCGCCATAATTAACAATTACGGCATTTTTAAAAACGTCACAAATTTGGCTGCCGCAAGGAAAAAAGTGGCGGTTTAATATTAAACGCCGTGCAAACCTCCGTATTATAAACAGTTTAACTTGGCGGTTTTTTAATGAAATTAGTGGCGGTTTGAAATGCCATAAGTTTCACATAATAAACAAATATCTTCAAATTATACGTTGGTTAAAACCGTCGTAATATACTGAAAATTCGGTCATTTTAAACCGTCCTAATTTATGTATGAAATCTTTGCATAAACCGCCACAATTATGAAATTAATTTTAAAAAGATTTTTTTGAAATATGCTCTAATAAATTTTTTTTTTCACAATTTAACACTAACACTAAAAGTAAATTAAAATATGTATAATAATTTTATATTTAAGCCTTCTTGTTAAAAAAATTATAGAACATATATTAAAAGGCCCAAATATTAAATATATACAAGTAAGTAACTTCAGCTATGCCTATTCAAGGCGTTCAATCATACGTGAAACTCCAGCTATGCCTGCATTCATCTCACGTTGAACACCTTTAGCTTTTTCACTGTCACATTATGAGCAAGTAACTTCTCTGAGTCCACTGGTACTTTTGGAAATTGATTCCTTATATCTGTTTCAAGATTTAAGATGTGTTAGGACCAAAGGATTATCAGAGTTTACAAGAATCCAAAAGCTAATAAGTTTACCTGGCTGAAGCGGCAGAAAGTTTGGATTTGATGGACTCGGGCAAGGAGAACACCTTGGAAGTATTTAGTTTCCTCCCATCCTGAGGTGGTGACGGACATTAAAGAACTCTGAACACCAAGTAGGAAAAAGTTAACATATGAAACATCAATAGGTAAATGAGTAAATGGACATTTTGGTACTTTAATATATCAGGTGTCATTGTTGTAGTCCCTGAATTAACTAAACATAAAAAGCATCCTTAAATGTATCTCTAGTTAGTTAATTTTGTTCTTGAATGTGTTCATTGTTAGTTAGTTTGATCCTTGAATGTGTCTTCCATTAGTCAATTTAGTTCATCATATTACTAATAGAAGATACACTTGAGGATATTTTTGTAATTTTGATACATTAAGGGGCTATTATAGTGATACCACACTGCCTTACATATTTACGGACCAAAATGACTCTTTACTTGTGTGTTACACTCAAGGAAAAAACTTTTTCTAAATAACTGATGTTAGTGCCACTGCTTTGTAATTAAAAGTGTGAACACAGTTCGTTACCTGGATTGGTACGAGACATCAGTCTCAGGGCTAACGTTTCTAGCAACCTCGGGACGAAGGTCGGTAGTCGAGGGTAGACCAGTGGTCGGAGAACTACTACCATCCAGTAAAGTTGTAAGAGTCGGTTGCACCCCAGATACCTCTGATGGACCTGCTCCAGGCGATCCTTGTCTTCTCTATCTCTGAACAAAATGAGCTCTATTTGCAGCGGCATATAGGTGCTGCATAATTTGCTCATCAAAATCAATGTCATCTGGGTGAGAAGCATCCTGAAAGTGTATAATTTTCTTCTAATCATTGAAAGATAGTATGATACATGTATCAAGGAAACTAATACCGATAAATATTAACACAAGAAAAGAGTTTTCATGACACAATCAATTCACTCACATGGTCACCATTAAAACTTTCAAAGGGGACACGAGAATTAGTAAGTGAAGATGAATAATTGTTTCTCAGCCTCCACGGCAACAAGAAGCTCTTGGCTACAAAAAAAAGATAAGTCATCTATAAACAAGAAGCTCTTGGCTACAAAAAAAGATAAGTCAATGATAAACGCTACTAATCATACCATAAAAAGCCTGTATTGAGAATCGAAAAGAAATACTAGAGACTGGCAGGGAGGGGGTTACTTGCAAGTAAAAATATACCTGGAAGGGTCTTTCAAAGAAAGTGTTTACTTAACATATTGGGCATTCTTTGCTTCTCTGTAACCTAAAGAAAAAGTAGTTGTGTTATAAGCAACCAATCCATGACCTACTATTGCACCCCAAAATTTGCCCTCCTTACTTTATTACTAACTGGCTTATGTTGCATTGCATTTTGCATTATCATGTGTGCATATCATTGGTTCTTAGCATGGGGTCAAGGTGCCTGAGGCAGTGCTTCAGAGGGTCAAGCAAGAGTCCTGGTATTGTCCAAGAGAGCTCAGGTGGTTCATCATCTCCTGACCAGTGCATAGATTAGGGTTTTGAGATTCTTGGGTTTATTGCTTCAATGGGCAAGCTCCTTGGGTTTTTTATCATCATCAAATGGCATATCTTATCTTTGTTGGAGAGGATACACATCATATTCAGAGGAATTTGGATTTGGAGACTGTGCTATTTCCTCCTAGACTGAGGGTACCAAAACTAGGCTTTGCTATAAAGTCAGTTTATCTCTGATTTTTTGCGCAATATTTGATTCCATGGTATTCCTTGGGTCCCTAAGTACCTAGGGGTGGGAGGTTGTCCATCAGTTTGGTTCAAGAGAGACTTAATTGATCAGAAGATTGAGAATCAGGTGAATTGGGTAAAAGTCAACAGTGAGAGGAGAAGTCAACTGTGGAATTTTGAGGTTCTCTCCAAGGTTTTCAAGGTCTCACATCCTCATATGGTCATCAAGAGTCAAGTTTCACACCATTTATCAAAAATCAGGAGTTGGTGCAAAAGTTACTAAAAATGGAAATGACCTATAATTTGAAAGTTTCCTTTTTGGGCAAGTTCCTGCACTGCATTCAACTTGACTTTTCATCATCAAAGAAGCTTCAAATGAATTTTTCTCCAACATTAAAGTTGAATATCTTTTTCTCCTCTTTCCAACAAGTACTAGTGAGTCTCCATATCATTTGTGAAACACCAGTTATGATCAAAAGAAGGAAAGTTGGTTTTTAGGGTTTTTCATGGTTTCATTTTCACAACTTTGGGCATAATGACCTATAATCAATTTCATTGCTTCATGCCACACTCTAATATCAAAGAACATTCCTTGAGGATTATTTTGGGCCCAAGAATCATGAAATTCCATGGTTTATTCTTCACTTACTTTCCATTATTCAAAAAAACCAAGTCATTAAAAACTCATGAATCAATTGTTTTCAACGCCCAAGTTCAATTGAGGTGTAATTAGCAAATCACATATGGGTGATCCATCATGGTTTTCTTAAGTGAACACGCATGGAGAGAGGTGTAATTCACATTATGAAATTTTCTAAAAATCACCCAAACTCACTAAACAAGTAATTACCCAAGCCCAATTCATTATCAGTGGAAAACCCTAGTCTATATAAACCCATCCATGCACTGGTTAGGGTTAGATACACGTGATATTTTGGAGGAAAAAAAATTCAACCCTAATTCTTGAATTCATTGGATCTCTCAATCTACAAGGAGTTTCTTCAAAATTCTTCCACAAACCTCTTCCTGGTGATCTCTAGAGTACAAATCGCTCACCCTTTGGAGCTAAAAGCAAAGATTCAGGTTGCACCATCTCAGGTTGGAAGGTTTTTAAGAATCCTAAAACTCTCTTTTTTTACGTGCATATTGTTGTGTGATTGTCACTGATCATGCTGGTATAATTGGTTTTGTGTTTGGACATGTGTATGGCTTGTTCTATGTGTTTAAAGTTTTGTGCCCTAATAATATTTCATGCGTTTTTTATGGTGTGCTAACGGTTTGAAATTTTGGATCACATATTTGAATTCCTGACGAAATTCTGGTCAGAATAGTATATGGCTTTGCATTTTCTAGGCAGTTCTGAGTTGCAGGTGACCGGAGAAGGGAGCGGAACCCTAACTCCGGCGGCGGCGATTGGTTTAGTCCGGCAGGGTGGCTGGAGGTAGGAGAGATAATCGTGACCGTCCATGGTCACGATCCAAGGACTATCATCGCGCCACATATTTTTTTCTTTTATTTTTTTTCTGATTTTTAATTGATAATCTCATGTATATTACCCCACCGTGCCTATTGTGTTCCACCAATGATCTTATGTCATTTTGATTACTTTTATTTTTGTTGACCAAACATGGACCGTGTGATGAATCGTATGGATAATAGCGTGCCAGCTAATTAAAATTACCACGTGCCTGGCACATGGTGAGTGTATGGTATACAGACAGTTTGGTGTGTGTGCGTGCACGTTAATTAAGGTGTTCTTTGCATCATGACCCTTCATCATTATTACTATTATTTTTGTTGACTAACCGCAGAGCGTACGATTGATCCTAAGGCCCATGTGGAGTCTGATGGTTGACCAAGTCCATACGTGTTCTTTTTTTGTTTTTTTTTATTTTACTTTGCAGACGGACCTTAGTACCTGGGCCTGCTTCCTATTCGCACCACCCACTTAGCCCTTTTCAACATTTTCAACGTGATTCTTTTACTTTCCACACCCCCTTGCATTTTATTTCATTTTCATTTTATTTTAATTATCATATTTCATTTTTAATTTTTAAAAATACATTATTGCATTTAAAAATTCCCATAAAATTCATGCATACTTTTCATCATTTTATAAAATTTTCCAAATTTTATTTTTATTTTTTATTTTATTTTTTATCATCCAAATTAATTATTTAGTCTATTTTCTTTTTGAATTATCCATATCATGCACATTTGAATTTGTTTATTTTGTTTCTCTGCATCCATAAAATATTTTCAATCCATTCCTTTTGCATTCATTCACTAACATTCTAAAGTGCATTAAAATATTTTTCTTTCATTTTAAAAATTATTGCATATTGCATTTTGGTCCTTCTCTTTGGCACATTGAACCCTTCTTGTCACCTGAGCTTTGCCCAATTGTTTAAATGATTAACATCTTGATTTTTTTTGCAGGGGTTCTTGGTTTTTGGTTTGTCTCTGGTTGAGCAACTTTTATATTTAATTTGGTGATTTTAGAAGTTGTCTTTCTATTTGTTTAATGGCTCTTTGCATGAGATTTTCCTGTATGCGTATCCTCGATCTTGTCTGGTTATCTGTGCGAAGAGGCACTTGTGCCATTGCTTTGGGGTTGTTTATTTGATTTCTTAATTCATGTTTGGAATGTTATCACTCTTATGTGCCATTGTTTGGTTTTCATTTGCCTTAATATCACTTGTGTCTGTTTCTCACTAACCTTTTATGCAGGGACTAAGGTAAGTTATTTGAGGGTATGGATAAGTATCCATGGTCACCCTTTCTCTTTCCTTCTCTCATCCTTTCCTTCCTTTACGTTTAGGTTGTCGTCAAACCTCACTAACCATAGGTCACCCATGCATGATAACTTTAGGACTCATAGTCCCCCTTTAGAGTTACCCCTGTGTCTTCTCTTTTCTCATCTCAAATTTCTTTAAAATACTTAATAAGGATAAATTGTATTGCGCACGCGCCTTAAGCGTGGGGAATGAGAAATGAGGGGCTTCCTCTCATCTTTCTAGAGTGCTTAGCGAGTGTCCTGTCTTGGGACGATGCGTTAAGTATTCGCCCCTGTGCCCTAGACTTTGGTGCAATTCAACTTAGGAACTAACTTAAGCCACTTCTGTCCTAAAAAATACAAACCAACCTCAAACCCTTTTATCCTTCGGGATCGTCAAACTAAAGGCTATTTTCAAAAAGGGCACGTTACCTTCCGTCTGAGTCGCAAACAGGCATCGACCCTAACTGCCGGACGCGAACTTAACATTGCTCATAAAAAACACAAAAAGAACTTGGTCCAAACTACGTTGACTCTGAATTCCCCATTGCACAAAGGGGGTACGTAGGCCTAGGACGACGACGTCCTACCGAGTCTGTCTTTGTTTCCCCCCCCCCCCCCGTCTTAGTACAGCCCTAGATGATAGGATAACTCACCCTTAGAATAGAAAACAAGCGTGGATCCCATCGAGTACGATGGACGCGTGGGGTGCTAGCACCTTCCCCTCGCGTAACCGACTCCCGAACCCAGGTTATGGTTGTGATGACCATTCCTTTCCCTCTTCCTCAGGTTTATGCGGTGTTCCCTTTCCCTCTCTTGGGATAAATTTACACGGCTGGTGACTCTGTTTTCCGCGCCACTCTCATGTTTGTACCTGGATGAAAATCCTGGGAGCGACAGCTGGCGACTCTGCTGGGGACTCTGGTTGACCTATGCTGGTCCATCCCTAAGTGAGTTAGTCCTAGCGATTGCTTGTCTTTGTTCTCTTTGGGTGTTTTGTGTTTGTTTTGTTTTATTTGTTGTATTTTATTTTTACAGCTTTTCTGCATTGCATTCCATTTTTATTACTGTCATACTGCTGTGTTGTGCTGGTTGTTCTTGTTTTGCAGGTGGGGTGGGTCTGAGAGATAAGCCCAATACCCAGGCTTGAGTATACCCTAGGACTAGAGTGGAAAGTAGTGGGACCTACGTTCCCGCTTGGTACGTTTGTGTGTTCACGAAATTCACAACCAGACGAGGCTATCTTGGGACGCATTCTAACGTGTGTGTCTTGCGCATGTTGGGGTATTGATCTAGAGAGCTGTCGACTCTAGTGACTGATCACCGAGGACCTTAGTGGAAACATCCCTCTTTAGTGGTGACAGTGGCAGGCCACATCATGTGGCAAACCCATTCGCACCCGAGGGCCCGCTTTGGAACTCGCATAGGATGGCCCCTACTTTTTTGAAGAGAATCAGCGGAGGCACTCCTCGATTGACGATAGTACTGTACCCCGAGGGATGAATGTACTATTGTTTCTCGACCTCAGTGCCAAAGCTGAGGACCTTCCGCTTTGGAGAATCAGTTGAGGCCTCCTCGATTAATGATGATGCCAAACCAGAAATGGTGAACGTATCATCATTTCTCGACCTGAGAGCCCGGGATACTGAACATCCTAGTACCCACACGTGAGAAGGGATGGGTGTTTGCAGGTTTGCAGGTAACCGAAACCTTCAACCTACCCTGTTTTCTGGATTTCTCATCAATGTACGATTATTTGGGTTCTTGGTTATCTCAGTGGTTCAGAATTCTGGTTTTCTGGGTTGTGGTTCTCGTTCAGTTAACAGCACAGCACATCCAGCAGTGTTGCCTTGACCCCATGTTTGCATGAGCATATCATTTTCTTGCATTCTGACATGTTTGACATTTTTCAGGGCTTGCATCTTACTCTTGATTCTGGTTTTCTGAGGTTACTTCAGCATGGATGTCCAGAGAAAGAAGACTGTTGCCTATTCGTTCCCAGATCCGACTTTGACATTGATTCACAAATAGATTAATATGGCTGGTCCCGGAGTTCGTACAGAGTTTAGTGGAGTGTATGGGGAGAATTCTGAAGTTTGTTTATAATATTTCCAAGTATGAGAAGGATGCCATTCATACACTTCTTCAGTTTTATGATCCGTCCTTGCGTTGCTTCACTTTCCCAGACTACATCTTGGCCCCAACGTTGGAGGAGTTCTCATTTATTTTGGGAATCCCCATCAGGCATGATATAGTTTTCTTTTCTGAAGAACACCCCGGGGTAAAAGAAATGGTTGCTGCTCTTCATATTAGTGAATCTGTTCTGAACAGTAACATTGAAGAAAAACAAGGAGTTAAGGGTTTCCTGTTGAAGTTCCTGTTTGATCAAGCCTGCATACATGTCAAAGAGAAGAATTGGACTGCTTTCTAAGCTATCCTAGCTATGTGCATCTATGGGATTGTCTTGTTTCCGAATATTCCTGATCTGGTGGATATGCATGCCGTCAGAATCTTTATTTCGAAGAATCCTATACCTACCTTGCTAGGTGATGTGTATCACTCAGTTCACTACAAGAATGAGAATAGGCGTGGAAAAACTGTGAGTTGTTGTGCACCACTCTTATCTACTTGGTTTCTGAGTCGTCTCCAGGAATCTGGCGCTTTTGTTGATACGAAAGATTCTCTGAAGTGGTCAAAAAGGGTTATGGGCTTGACCGCTGACAACATTGTTTGGATCAATCATGATTTGCTAGGAATGGAGATTATTTACAAGTGCGGAGAATTCCCTAATGTACCCTTGATAGGGAGAAAAGGGGGAATTAACTATAATCCTTCCCTTGTTATCAGACAGTTTGGTTATCCTTTGAGAGGTCCACCTGATGAGAGAGATATCAGAGAGTCCTTATTCTTCAATGGTATTGAGGATCAAGAGATGATGAGGAAGATTGTGAATGCTTGGAAACAGGTGACCAAGAAGGGTAAAGCTTCGTTCAGAAAATGTAATAACCGGGCTTTTCCTTCCTATAAAGAGTTGATTGAGAAGAGGAGCTTCTTCCCTTCCCGGTGGAACCACCTTTGTATCCTTTGGTGATCGAGCCTCCTACCACAGTTGAGTTGGAGAAGTATAAAAAATTATGAGCTGAAAAGGAAAGGCTGCGGGAAGAAAATAGTGAGCTAAAAAGAGAGATTTATCAGTGGAAACATGAGCGGGGTGAAGCTGTTCATACCGCCAAGTTGAAGACAGAGCTTCTTGCTAAGGCAAAAAGAGAGCTAACTGACATGGTCACATCTAGACAAAGGATGAAAGAAGTTTGGATGGTATCAGTAAGGTTCTCAAGTCCAAGAAGGAGGAATTAGACAAGGCTTTATTGAAGATTCACAGGTTCAATGATCACCAAGAGACTGCCATGGCCGAGAATAAGAGAAAGGAAGACGGTTATCTAGCTAAGATTGACCAACTGACGTTGACGCTCAAGAAAAAAGACGCTGAGATCTTATCAGGGATATTCAAGAGACAAGTAGTCGAGGGTCGACTCAATGAAGCCATAGCCTCCATGGAAGAACTGAAAGTCCAAGCTGAAGTGAAGAAACCTAGACATGAGGGTCCTAGCATGAATGGTGCTACTGGAGAAGACGCTTGGGAGTTACATTGCCGATACTTGGATGGGATCATACACAGGAGAGACCTTCTCATTCAAGAGCTAATTCAGAGGCCGAGGCATCCCGATACTAGAAAGTTGTTCAATGAAATTCAAGATTGGTGCAGAAAGCATAATAGATGGGGGGGATTGACACTTGTGAATTTTGATGATATGCCGTAGTCTCCTTTTCTCTTTTATTGTATTGGGATCACCACCAGGCTTGTTGGTTGGGACCTCTATGATTCATGTGTTCAGATTTGTTATCTTGGATTCGTGATTGTTGACATTTGGTTTTCCTCTGGTTTTCTTAATATATGAGCAGAAGTTCTGTTCTATCTTGTTATTAAACTGGAATCAAGGGGTGGATCGCCCTACTAATATTCAAACATGTTCATTTGCATTTACATATTCATAATCATTGTGCATAATCATTTTGCATGACAGGTGTTTATCTCCGGTATTCTTATCTTGTTCTCATCTCAGAATTGCAGATCAGCATATTCACCGGTATCCTACTAGACAGAATCAGAAGAGACTCATGGATCAGCTACAGAATGAGATCATTGAGATGCGGACTCGCATGAACCAATTCATGGAACTAATGCAAGGGGTTGCTCAGGGACAAGAGCAGTTGAGGACTCTCGTTCAGCCATTGATTGCGAGGGTTGATGATGACGGTGTCCTTCATGGAGGACTTCATACTGGTGTTACTGGTAATAATGGTCAGAATGGTCCTACTGGCGGAGGTATTCCTATTTCTGGTGTTGTAATTCCTCCGGGCGGAGCTGAAAATGCTGGGGGAGGTGGTACTGGTGCTGGCGCAGGTCATGGCCGTCAGTATGATGATGTTCAAGATGATGCATTTTCTCTGCCAGGTGGGGATGCTGGCCCCCAGATTGACAATAATCAGAGAATCAGGCTGATTGAGGAACAGCTAAGGGGTATTGTGAATCAGGATTCTGTGGGAATGGATCTAGAGGATTTGGGGCTGGTTCCAGGCGTTGTTATTCCGCACAAATTTTAGACTCCCAATTTCGAGAAGTATAATGGTATGACTTGTCCGAGGACTTATGTGAGGGCATACGCAAGCAAAATGGCTGCGCATGCGAAGAATGAAAAGCTGATGATGCATTGCTTCCAGGATAGCCTATCTGGGGCATCCCTGGAGTGGTACATGCAATTAGAAAGGAAGGATGTGCGTAGTTGGAGAGATCTGGCAGGGGCATTTATCAGACACTACCAATATAACACTGATATGGCTCCGAACAGAACACAGCTGCAGAACTTATCACAGAAAAATAATGAGAGCTTCAAGGAGTACGGCCAGAGGTGGCGTGAGCTGGAAGCAAGGGTTCAGCCTCCCATGCTGGAACGTGAAATGATAACTATGTTTATGGCCACCTTGCAGGGTCATTACTATGAACAGCTGGTACCATGTATGACTGGAAAGTTTGCTGACTTGATCTTAGTAGGAGAGATGGTGGAAAGCGGAATTAAGGCAGGAAAAATATCAGGCGGTGATGGGTCCTCATCTGGAGGAAGTAAGAAGCCTTATGCCAGTGGTTATAAGAAGAAGGAGGGAGATACAAACTCTGTGTCATCATATCGTGGTAGAGATGGACCTCGTCAGAACTACAATCAGCAGGTGGCTTCTGTAACCATCCCAGCAGCACCTCAGCAGCCAGCAGTGTCTCAACAACAAAATCAGGCTCCTTACCGATCACAACCTCAGAATAGGTGGGATAGGCATTTTGACACTCCACCTATGTCCTACTCTCAATTATTCCAGCACTTGTTAAAACTGCAGTTAATTCAGACGAGAACATTGGCTCCACCTACTGGTAATCCATCTCCCAGCTATGACGCCAACGCCCACTGTGAGTTTCATTCTGGGGCACCCGGACATCATACTGAGAACTGTAAAGCTTTTAAGCATAAGGTTCAAGATTTGGTGGATTCCAAAGCCATCAATTTCTCCAATGACGTTCCAAATGTGAATCAGAACCCGATGCCGAATCACAGAGGGCCGAAGGTAAATGCTATTATTAAAGACTGTGAAGGCTTGAGTTTGATTTCAGATGTGAATGAAGTCCAAACTCCCTTGGGTGTAGTGAAGGAAAGACTGTTGAAGGGAGGGGTATTTCCTGGTTGCGATGAAGGTTGTGTAGGATGTGTGTCGCAGCCAGGCGGTTGTGAGTTATTAAAAGCAGGTATTCAAAAACTGATCAACGAAGGGGTATTACAGTTTGACAGAGGTTGCAAGCAGAGTAATGTTACTGACAGAGAGATTGATGTTGCCACGATAACAATTCCATTCAAGACAATAACTATATCAGCACCGGCGAGACCAGCGCCGGTCACTATCACTGTTCCTGGACCAGTCCCGTATGAGACTACCAAGGCCATCCCATGGAACTATGGGGCCGAGGTGTTCGTTAATGGTAAGAAGCAGGAATTGGAAGACACATCAGATGTGAATACAGGGGTTGGAAATCTTGTTGAAGCAGGGGCTATCACTAGGAGTGGTAGGGTCTTTATTCCGTCCGAGAATCAAGCTGGCAGTTCAAGACAAGACAAGGGTAAACAGATGATGGATGAGTCTGTACAGAGGCAGGAATCTAATAACTCTATGACGAAGCCAGGTGGGGATACTTTCTCAGAAGATGTAGAAGAGTTTATGAGGTTGATCAGAAAGAGTGATTACAAGATTGTTGACCAACTTCACCAAACTCCATCGAAGATTTCCATTCTATCCTTACTGTTGTGCTCTGAGGCACACCGAAATGCATTGCTGAAGGTTCTGAATATGGCTTATGTACCGCAGGAAATATCCGTCAATCAGTTAGAAGGGGTTGTGGCTCATGTGAATGCTGGTAATGGTTTGGGTTTCATCGATTTAGATCTGACTCCGGCTGGGAGGAATCACAACAACGCTCTACATATTTCAGTGGAATGTCGTGGCTCCTTAATGTCACATGTGTTAGTCGATACTGGGTCATCTTTGAATGTGTTACCAAAGAAGGCTTTGATGAAGTTGGATACTCGTGGGTTGATTTGTACACCAAGTGACTTGGTGGTACGTGCTTTTGATGGCTCCAAGAGGTCAGTTTTTGGAGAGTTAGTTTTGCCGATCAAGGTGGGTCCTGAGATTTTCAACACCACCTTCTACATAATGGATATTCAGCCTGCCTATAGTTGTTTGTTGGGCCTCCCATGGATCCATGGTGCTGGGGCAGTAACTTCTACGCTGCACCAGAAGTTGAAGTATATGGTGGATGGTCACGTTGTGACTGTTTGTGGTGAAGAAGATATCAAGGTGAGTCACCTATGGACCTTTAAGTATGTAGAGGTAAATTGTGAGATACAGGAAACTTTGTGCCAAGCCTTTGAAGCCGTGAAGATTCCCGAGGAACCCCCAAAGGCAGTCAATCAGCCTGAGGTGGTTGCCCAACCTGAAGTTGTCAGACAACCGGAGGTTCCAATGTCCTCTTTCAAAGAGGCGCGTGCTATAGTTGAAGCGGGTGGTTCTCGGAAGTGGGGCAGTGTTATTAATGTTCAAAGGAAGCAAGATACTCATGGATTGGGTTACAAGCCACCCAGGCATTCTGAAGAGCCTCCCAAGTTCTATGGTCCAGTCCGTTTCATCAGTGCCGGTGTTTTCTTCGACAGAGTCAATGCTATTGAGGATGAAGGAGATAGTGATTGTGACATGGATGAATGGATCCGTCCCTGCATTCCTGGTCAGAGTCTAGGAAACTGGTCCTCCGAGAAAGTTATCCAAGTGACGCGCCCGGAGTAATTTACTTTTGTTTTCTGTTATGTTGAATCCTACGTTCTGCCCAAGACGTAGTGATATTTATTTGTAGGGCTTGGATGTTTTATTTGCTTTTTTTATCAGCAATAAAGGACGTTTTTTCATCCAAATATTTTGATCCCTGTCTTTCTATTTTTACTTTTTGCATTAACCCACATCAAAATGGCAATGTGTTTTCTTGTTTGTTGCCCTCATAATAAACATAAAACATCCATCATGCAGGTTCCTTTGTTCAGATTCCACCCATGACTTAGCTATGGCTCGATATGACTTCGACAATCCCATCTATCAGGCCGAAGAAGAGACTGACGAAGACTGTGACTTACCAGAAGAATTAGCCAGGCTACTGAAACAAGAGGAAAGGGTTATTCTACCTCATCAGGAGGAAGTTGAGACTGTTAATCTGGGAATCGAGGATGTTAAATGAGAAGTAAAGGTTGGGGCTGCCCTGGAAGACACTGTTAAGGGAAGATTGATTGAGTTACTTTGAGAGTATATGGATATCTTCGCCTGGTCTTACCAAGACATGCCTGGGCATGACACTGACATTGTTTCACACCGGCTGCCGCTTAAAGAGGGTTGTGCTCCAGTCAAACAGAAACTGAGAAGGACGAAACCCGATATGGCTATCAAGATCAAGGAAGAGGTTCAGAAACAGTTGGACGCCAGATTTCTTGCTGTGACAAATTATCCTCCGTGGGTTGCTAATATTGTACCTGTACCTAAGAAGGATGGAAAGGTCAGGATGTGTGTTTATTACCGAGATTTGAATAGGGCGAGCCCGAAGGATGATTTCCCGCTCCCCCATATTGACGTGTTAGTGGACAATACTGCTCAATATTCCGTGTTTTCCTTCATGGATAGATTCTCTGGGTATAACCAAATCAAAATGGCCCCAGAGGACATGGAGAAAACTACATTCATAACACCGTGGGGAACATTTTGCTACAAGGTAATGCCCTTTGGATTGAAGAATGCTGGGGCAGCCTATCAGTGGGCGATGGTGACTCTCTTTCATGATATGATTCACAAGGAGATTGAAGTCTATGTTGATGACATGATTGCGAAGTCACAGACAGAGGAAGAACACTTGGTAAACCTCCAGAAGCTATTTGAAAGGTTGAGGAAGTTCAGGCTGAGATTGAATCCGAACAAGTGCACTTTCGGTGTGAGGTCTGGTAAACTGCTGGGATTCATTGTTAGCAAAAGAGGTATCGAGGTTGATCCTGCAAAGATAAGAGCCATACAGGAGATGCCTGAGCCGAGGACAGAGAAAGAGGTTCGTGGGTTCCTGGGGAGGTTGAATTACATTGCTAGGTTCATCTCTCATCTGACAGCCACGTGTGAACCAATTTTCAAGTTGTTGAGAAAGGATCAAGAGGTCAGGTGGAATGAAAATTGTCGAGAGGCATTTGAAAGGATAAAGACGTATTTGTAGGAACCTCCAGTCCTTATGCCACCGGTGTCCGGGAGACCGTTGATTATGTACCTTACGGTTCTTGAGAATTCGATGGGTTGTGTGCTTGGTCATCACGACGAGACAGGTAGGAAAGAGCATGCCATTTACTACCTGAGTAAGAAGTTCACTGATTGCGAATCAAGATACTCTATGCTGGAAAAGACATGTTGTGCACTCGCTTGGGCAGCCAAGCGCCTAAGGCAGTATATGTTAAATCACACAACCTTGTTGATTTCGAAGATGGATCCGATTAAGTACGTGTTTGAGAAGCAAGCACTTTCTGGAAGGATAGCCCGTTGACAGATGGTTCTGACAGAGTACGATATTCAGTATGTTTCTCAGAAGGCCATTAAGGGAAGTGTTTTGTCAGAATATCTTGCTGAACAGCCGGTCGAGGATTATCAGCCTATGAAGTTTGAGTTCCCGGACAAACATGTTATGTTCCTGAAAATGAAAGATTGTGAAGAGCCTCTGCCTGACGAAGGACCGGAGATTGGGTCACAATGGAAGATGATTTTTGATGGGGCTGTCAACTTGTATGGTAATGGAATTGGGGCAATCATTACAACCCCGAAGGGTTCTCATATACCTTTCACTGCCTGGTTAGCATTCGTGTGTACCAACAACGAGGCGGAGTATGAAGCATGCATCATGGGGTTAGAAGAAGCAATTGATTTGAGAATTAAGAACCTCGATGTCTATGGTGATTCCGCGTTGGTGGTTAATTAGGTTATAGGAGAATGGGAGACTCGTCAGGCGAATCTGGTACCTTACAACAACTATGCCAGAAGGTTGTTACCTTTCTTTGATAGGGTGGATTTTCATCATGTGCCCAGAGCTGAGAATCAGATGGCTGATGCGTTGGCGACATTGGCATCCATGTATAAGGTGAACCATTGGAATGAAACTCCGTCGATTAGAATCATGCATCTGGACATACCAGCTTTTGTGTTTGCAATTGAAGATGTGTCAGATGGCCAGTCGTGGTATCATGATATTAAGGTTTTTCTGAAGAGACAGGAGTATCCGGAGGGTGCCTCCACCAAGGATAAGAAGACTCTGAGAAGGTTGGCAGGAAACTTCTTTCTGAACAAGGATGATGTGTTGTATAAGAGGAACTTAGATATGGTCTTGCTACGGTGTGTTGATGAACATGAGGCAGGTTTGTTGATGGAGGAAGTTCACGAGGGCTCTTTTGGTACTTATTCCAGTGGACATACCATGGCTAGAAAGTTGTTGAGGGTGGGATATTATTGGATGACTATGGAGTCTGATTGTTTCAAGTACGCTCGGAAGTGCCATAAATGCCAGATTTATGCAGATAAAATGCATGTACCGCCTACGCCTCTAAATGTGTTGTCATCTCCTTGGCCTTTTGCAATGTGGGGCATAGATATGATTGGAAAGATTGAGCCCACCGCTTCCAATGGGCATCGTTTCATTTTGGTTGCCATCGACTATTTCACAAAGTGGGTGGAGGCAGCCTCGTACGCCAACGTCACCAAGCAAGTGGTAGCCCGGTTTATAAAGAAGGACATCATCTGTCGTTATGGGGTCCCAGAAAGAATCATTACTGATAATGGCTCGAATTTGAATAATAAGATGATGAAGGAACTATGTCAGAGTTTCAAGATCGAGCATCACAATTCTTCTCTGTATCGTCCGAAGATGAATGGTGCTGTTGAGGCGACGAATAAGAATATCAAGAAGATTGTGCAGAAGATGGTGGTAACATATAAGGACTGGCATGAGATGTTACCTTACACCCTACATGGTTACCGTACTTCGGTGCGTACGTCAACTGGGGCAACCCCTTTCTCATTGGTATATGGTATGGAAGCAGTTTTACCCTTAGAGGTCGAGACTCCGTCTTTGAGAGTTCTGGCAGATGTGAAGCTTGATGAGGCTGAATGGGTACGTTCCAGATTGGATCAGTTGAACCTTATTGAAGAAAAGAGATTGGCAGCCATCGCACATGGTCGATTGTATCAGAGCAGGATGAAGCACGCCTTTGACCAGAAAGTGCGTCCTCGGAATTTTCAGATAGGTGAATTGGTTTTGAAAAGGATCCTTCCTCCTCAGACAGATCACAGGGGTAAATGGACTCCAAACTACGAAGGGCCGTATGTAGTCAGAAAGGTTTTCTCTGGAGGAGCCTTACTACTTTCAACTATGGATGGCGAAGATTTTACTTCCCTTGTGAACACAGACGTAGTCAAAAAATACTTCGCATAAAAGAGACCCGCTGGACATAAAAAGAAAGTCCAGGCAAAAAGGGGCATCCCGGCGAACCATAAAAAGGAAAGGTTCGGGAAAAAGTTAGGGATAAAATGTAAAAAGAAACGTGTAAACCCGCAAAGTTGAAAACCTGAAAAGGCGACTTTGGAAAAAATGGGTATCCCGGTGGATTGAAAACCCGAAAAGGGCGATCCAGGTAAAAGTTAGGGATTTATAAGCGAAAGGCTACGGTCTGCGTTCGATCTGTGAAGCACTCTCAATACCTGGAAATTCTGAAAGAAAAGGATCAGTACAATTAGTCTCTTCGAAGGTCAAGACATTTGTGGATAAGCAAGTCATATGGGTCATAGCTGAGTCGAATCATGGTGGATATCTGTTCCCACATTGCCGACATGTGTATTTTCTTTTTTGTTTTTGCGCAATTACCTCTTTCTAGGAATTGCTTCCAAATGTAAATGCCTATTTACAGGCCACTCTTCTCAATAAAATATGCATTTCACTCAGAAAGTTTTCCATTGTTTGTTTCACTTTTACTTTTACTGTTTTGTTTGCAAAAACGTCCGATATTTTTTATAAACATTGCATATAAAACTTTGAGCATCGCGAAGCATAACGAAAAGCAGTAGAAATTACTTAGGCGTTAACAGTGATAGTTATGTTGTGGCATTCTCCTTTTGTTGTTATTTGACTTGCAGGGCAACAACATTATACTCCCCAGCAGTGAAATTGTTCCTTCCCCAGCAGGACAAAACTTTCCTCAGCAGAGCAGACTTTCCCCAACAGGAGGCTCAGGGAAGCATTTTCTCTGGATCAAGACATTATCTCCCCACAGAATCAGGGTGTTCACCTTCCCCATCCAGCCAGGAAGCGTGCTTTCACCGACGATGTCATGTTCTAGTCCCCAGCAAGAAGGGAGTAAAGTCATTCTCCCCATCAGCAGGCTAAGTTCAACAGTATCCCCAAGCAGGATGGTATTAAGGACTATTTTCCCCAAGCAGGATGATTATGGGCTGGCACCCCCAGCAGGTCCTGAGCCCAATTGGCTATTAGCAATCCTCAGTAACAGACTTCCGGTTCTGTTATTGGCACTCATTCTCAACTCGCCCAGCAGAGGAGAAATCTCAGGTTTTGGATGTTACCTTCAGTAGAAGACAGGTGTGGCCCCCGGTAGTTCTTTCGGGATTTCATCCCCAGCAAAAGTTGGTGATCTGAAGAGTCGATCAGTATGACACTTCTCAGCAGAGTTTCTAGATTCAGAGGACAATTTATTTTTGTCATCCCCAGATGAATTGGTTTTTTCTCTCCGGCATTTATTTTGCTGGAGAGACCCTTTTTGCATATCATAAGCATTCGCATTGCATCCTCAAACGTGTAGCATTTCCATGTCGTATGGAGCATTACGCCATTATTCAAACATTTGCATTTGAAGCATAAGCCAGGTTTGATACTTTCATTGCTAGTTCTCTTTCTCAGCAGAGACGGTACAACTCAGGAGATTTTGGAGGGTTGCGTTCCTTATACTTGTGCTCCCCAACAGAGTCTTTTATCTAGACTTCTCCTTCCCCAGCGGAGTCATCTCGCCTATGGATTTTGAGTCGGTTGGGAGTTCACCTGTATTTGGCCCTTCTCTTTAGTAAAATCCCGTTCTCACCCGGTAGTCAGTTCTTGCTTGACATATTTTGCTGGCCAGTTTCCCTTTATCAGCAGGGATGGCATTTACTTTGCTAGTTCTCTTTATCAGCAGAGATAGCAGTCTTTCGGATATGTTCTTCGTCAGTTTCCCTTTATCAGCAGGGATGGTGTCAATTTGCTAGTTTCTCTTTATCATCAGAGATAGCGATCTTTTGGATAGTTCTTCGTCAGTTTCCCTTTATCAGCAGGGATGGCATTTATTTTGCTAGTTTCCCTTTATCAGCAAGGATGGCATCAGTTTGCTAGTTTCTCTTTATCAGCAGAGATAGCGATCTTTTGGATAGTTTTTCGTCAGTTTCCCTTTATCAGCAGGGATGGCATTTATTTTGCTAGTTTCCCTTTATCAGCAGGGATGGCATCAGTTTGCTAGTTTCTCTTTATCAGCAGAGATAGCGATCTTTTGGATAGTTCTTCGTCAGTTTCCCTTTATCAGCAGGGATGGCATTTTACTAGTTTCTCTTTATCAGCAGAGATAGCAATCTTTTGAAGATAATCTTTTCATCAGTTTCCCTTTATCAGCAGGGATGGCATTTATCTTGCTAGTTTCCCTTTATCAGCAGGGATGGCATTTGTTTTGCTAGTTTCTCTTTATCAGCAGAGATAACAATCTTTTGGAGATTTTCTTTCGTCAGTTTCCCTTTATCAGCAGGGATGGCATTTGTTTTGCTAGTTTCTCTTTATCAGCAGAGATAGCAATCTTTTGAAGATTTTCTTTCGTCAGTTTCCCTTTATAAGTAGGGACGGCATTTGTTTTGCTAGTTTCTCTTTATCAGCAGAGATAGCAAGCTTTGAAGATATTCTTTTGTCAGTGTCCCTTTATCAGTAGGGATGGTATTTATTTTGCTAGTTTCTCTTTATCAGCAGGGATAGCAATCTTTTGGAGATTTCTTTCGTCAGTTCCCTTTATCAGCAGGGATGGCAGTTTATTTTGCTAGTTCTCTTTGTCAGCAGGGATAGCGATCTTTTGAAGATTCTTTTCGTCAGTTCCCTTTATCAGCAGGGATGGCATATTTCGAGATACCTTTGTCAGTTCTCTTTATCTGCAGAGATGACGTAACTTTGGAGAGTTTGTTTCACTTTATACCCAGATAGCTAGCACTCGTCCGTATTGTGATAGTACAACATTTATGGCTAATTCTCCAGCAGAGGATTGCAAATTTCCGGGTTCTTTGGTATTCAATCTCCATGTATCCTGATTGTCTGAAAGCCGTCGCTATCATACCTTCAAGACCAAGTTGATTAAATAGGGGCAGTTGTTGCACCCCAAAATTTGTCCTCCTTACTTTATTACTAACTGGCTTATGTTGCATTGTATTTTACATTATCATGTGTGCATATCATTGGTTCTTAGCATGGGGTCAAGGTGCCTGAGGCAGTGCTTCAGAGGGTCAAGCAAGAGTCCTGGTATTGTCCAAGAGAGCTCAGGTGGATCATCATCTCCTAACCAGTGCATAGATTAGGGTTTTAAGATTCTTGGGTTTATTGCTTCAATGGGCAAGCTCCTTGGGTTTTTTATCATCATCAAATGGCATATCTTATCTTTGTTGGAGAGGATACACATCATATTCAGAGGAATTTGGATTTGGAGACTGTGTTATTTCCTCCTAGACTGAGGGTACCAAAACTAGGGTTTGCTATAAAGTCAGTTTATCTCTGATTTTTTGGGCAAGATTTGATTCCATGGTATTCCTTGGATCCCTAAGTACCTAGGGGTGGGAGGTTGTCCATCAGTTTGGTTCAGGAGAGACTTAATTGATCAGAAGATTGAGAATCAGGTGAATTGGGTAAAAGTCAACAGTGAGATGAGAAGTCAACTGTGGAATTTTGAGGTTCTCTCCAAGGTTTTCAAGGTCTCACATCCTCATATGGTCATCAAGAGTCAAGTTTCACACCATTTATCAAAAATCAGGAGTTGGTGCAAAAGTTACTAAAAATGGAAATGACCTATAATTTGAAAGTTTCCTTTTTGGGCAAGTTCCTGTACTGCATTCAACTTGACTTTTCATCATCAAAGAAGCTTCAAATGAATTTTTCTCCAACATGAAAGTTGAATATCTTTTTCTCCTCTTTCCAACAAGTACTAGTGGGTCTCCATATCATTTGTGAAACTCCAGTTATGATCAAAAGAAGGCAAGTTGGTTTTTAGGGTTTTTCATGGTTTCATTTTCACAACTTTGGGCATAATGACCTATAATCAATTTCATTGCTTCATGCCACACTCTAATATCAAAGAACATTCCTTGAGGATTATTTTGGGCCCAAGAATCATGAAATTCCATGGTTTATTCTTCACTTACTTTCCATTATTCAAAAAAACAAGTCATTAAAAACTCATGAATCAATTGTTTTCAAGGCCCAAGTTCAATTGAGGTGTAATTGGCAAATCACATATGGGTGATCCATCATGGTTTTCTTAAGTGAACACGCATGGAGAGAGGTGTAATTCACATTATGCAATTTTCTAAAAATCACCCAAACTCACTAAACAAGTAATTACCCAAGCCCAATTCATTATCAGTGGAAAACCCTAGTCTATATAAACCCATCCATGCACTGGTTAGGGTTAGATACACGTGATATTTTGGAGGAAAAAAAGTTCAACCCTAATTCTTGAATTCGTTGGATCTCTCAATCTACAAGGAGTTTCTTCAAAATTCTTCCACATACCTCTTCATGCTGATCTCTAGAGTACAAATCGCTCACCCTTTGGAGCTAAAAGCAAAGATTCAAGTTGCACCATCTCAGGTTGGAAGGTTTTTAAGGATCCTAAAACTCTCTTTTTTACGTGCATATTGTTGTGTGATTGTCACTGATCATGCTGGTATAATTGGTTTTGTGTTTGGACGTGTGTATGGCTTGTTCTATGTGTTTAAAGTTTTGTGCCCTAATAATATTTCATGCGTTTTTTATGGTGTGCTAACGGTTTGAAATTTTGGATCACATATTTGAATTCCTGACGAAATTCTGGTCAGAATAGTATATGGCTTTGCATTTTCTGGGCAGGTTCTGAGTTGCAGGTGACCGGAGAAGGGAGCGGAACCCTAACTCCGGCGGCGGCGATTGGTTCAGTCCGGCAGGGTGGCTGGAGGTAGGAGAGATAATCGTGACCGTCCATGGTCACGATCCAAGGACTATCATCGCGCCACATATTTTTTTCTTTTATTTTTTTTTTTATTTTTAATTGATAATCTCATGTATATTACCCCACCGTGCCTATTGTGTTCCACCAATGATCTTATGTCATTTTGATTACTTTTATTTTTGTTGACCAAACATGGACCGTGTGATGAATCGTATGGATAATAGCGTGTTAGCAAATTAAAATTACCACGTGCCTGGCACATGGTGAGTGTATGGTATACAGACAGTTTGGTGTGTGTGCGTGCACGTTAATTAAGGTGTTCTTTGCATCATGACCCTTCATCATTATTACTATTATTTTTGTTGACTAACCGCAGAGCGTACGATTGATCCTAAGGCCCATGTGGAGTCTGATGGTTGACCAAGTCCATATGTGTTCTTTTTTTGTTTTTTTTATTTTACTTTGCAGACGGACCTTAGTACCTGGGCCTGCTTCCTATTCGCACCACCCACTTAGCCCTTTTCAACATTTTCAACGTGATTCTTTTACTTTCCACACCCCCCTTGCATTTTATTTCATTTTCATTTTATTTTAATTATCATATTTCATTTTTAATTTTTAAAAATACATTATTGCATTTAAAAATTCCCATAAAATTCATGCATACTTTTCATCATTTTATAAAATTTTCCAAATTTTATTTTTATTTTTTATTTTATTTTTTATCATCCAAATTAATTATTTAGTCTATTTTCTTTTTGAATTATCCATATCATGCACATCTGAATTTGTTTATTTTGTTTCTCTGCATCCATAAAATATTTTCAATCCATTCCTTTTGCATTCATTCACTAACATTCTAAAGTGCATTAAAATATTTTTCTTTCATTTTTAAAATTATTACATATTGCATTTTGGTCCTTCCATTTGGCACATTGAACCCTTCTTCTCACCTGAGCTTTGCCCAATTGTTTAAATGGTTAACATCTTGATTTTTTTTGCAGGGGTTCTTGGTTTTTGGTTTGTCTCTAGTTGAGCAACTTTTATATTTAATTTGGTGATTTTAGAAGTTGTCTTTCTATTTGTTTAATGGCTCTTTGCATGAGATTTTCTTGTATGCGTATCCTCGATCTTGTCTGGTTATCTGTGCGAAGAGGCACTTGTGCCATTGCTTTGGGGTTGTTTATTTGATTTCTTAATTCATGTTTGGATTATTATCACTCTTATGTGCCATTGTTTGGTTTTCATTTGCCTTAATATCACTTGTGTCTGTTTCTCACTAACCTTTTATGCAGGGACTAAGGTAAGTTATTTGAGGGTATGGATAAGTATCCATGGTCACCCTTTCTCTTTCCTTCTCTCATCATTTCCTTCCTTTAGGTTTAGGTTGTCATCAAACCTCACTAACCGTAGGTCACCCATGCATGATAACTTTAGGACTCATAGTCCCCCTTTAGAGTTACCCTTGTGTCTTCTCTTTTCTCATCTCAAATTTCTTTAAAATACTTAATAAGGATAAATTGTATTGCGCACGAGCCTTAAGCGTGGGGAATGAGAAATGAGGGGCTTCCTCTCATCTTTCTAGAGTGCTTAGCGAGCGTCCAGTCTTGAGACGATGCGTTAAGTATTCGCCCCTGTGCCCTAGACTTTGGTGCAATGCAACTTAGGAACTAACTTAAGCCACTTCTATCCTAAAAAATACAAACCAACCTCAAACCCTTTTGTCCTTCGGGATCGTCAAACTAAAGGCTATTTTCAAAAAGGGCACGTTACCTTCCGTCTGAGTCGCAAACAGGCATCGACCCTAACTGCCGGACGCGAACTTAACATTGCTCATAAAAAACACAAAAAGAACTTGGTCCGAACTACGTTGACTCTGAATTCCCCATTGCACAAAGGGGGTACGTAGGCCTAGGACGACGACGTCCTACCGATTCTGTCTTTGTTTCCCCCCGTCTTAGTACAGCCCTAGATGATAGGATAACTCACCCTTAGAATAGACAACAAGCTTGGATCCCATCGAGTACGATGGACGCGTGGGGTGCTAGCACCTTCCCCTCGCGTAACCGACTCCCGAACCCAGGTTATGGTTGTGATGACCATTGCTTTCCCTCTTCCTCAGGTTTATGCGGTGTTCCCTTTCCCTCTCTTGGGATAAATTTACACGGCTGACGACTCTGTTTTCTGCGCCACTCTCCCGTTTGTACCTAGATGAAAATCCTGGGAGCGACACCTACTTATCAAGCTATAATGCTCTGAATTACCATTCAAGTATGCAATGCAGGTGATATTCATGTTTGCAACAGGTAACCTGAAATTGAAAAAGAAACATTATCATGAATACACGGTTCAACAGTTAAGTTTAGACATTAATATAAGGAACTTCCTTGAAAATTTTCCCTTTGATAATCTACAAACTAATCCACACAAAAGGCATAATTAAACACATCAAAATAGATAAATATATAGATGCTGAGAAAATGTTTTCCATCACAGAAATCATCAAGTTTAAACCTGCAATACACCAAGTTGGATATAAATATCTCAAATTTCTAATCCTCAACCACTCATAAAATTTTTTTTAATTGATGAATGAAGAAGAACAAAAAAAGCTTCGACATAAATATAAGTATATACATAGTTCCTTAAGATTCTTAATAAACACCATGGTATGGCAAAATTTCCCCAATACATAGATCAGTGCAGACACTGTTACTGACAGAACATAAGCAGAACAAATGCACAAATTTATCTCAAAATAGTAAAATAAAAACAAGTTCAATCAAAGAAATAATACACGCATCACTAAAACCAAAGTGAAAAATGGAAAAGAAAGAAAATCCTCAAAATCACATCAATCAATCAATTGAGTTCTTAACAAAAAGATTGAAAAGCCATTAGAATCATCACACATCAAATTGCAGTACAACACACAACAAAAACCAAAAAAGTGATGAATCAATACATACAGTGGATGGGTCATGAACGCTGAAGGACTCTAACCAAATACTACACGAATCCTCAAAAGAGTTGTCATCAAACAGTGAAGAAGAAGACGAAGCTGAAATGTACCAGAAAGAAGGGGGAGGAGGAGTGGAAGATGAAGAAGAGAAAGAACTAAAATTATCCATGGTTAGGTTAGGTGTGAAGTGGTGTGAAGAAGAAACAAACCCTAGAATGAAGTAAGAATATAATATTTTCAAACAATAAAGCTGCCAACAATAAAAATCTATATATAAGTCTCAATAAAATATAAGTTTAAAATGTAAAAATATGTATACAAAAATGCCATGTTAACTGGGTTTAAAACCATGATTGAATTCAAAAGTCATGTAAACTTCTACCTAGATGATTTAGGGAAACAACAATAAGTCAAAAAAGTTAAACCGAGAGGACTAAAGTCTAAAACACAAATTTTAACTTTGCACACTCTGCTAGTGTTTACTGTTTGATAATTATTTTCTTAAGACTTATTTTTGAATTTTGACTAAAAAAAGTATGATAATATTGACTCAAGTAATTATAGTGATTATGAATATTAGTAGCACAAGTAAACATTTTCCTTATTCTTCTATAAGCATCTAGTCTTAGTTTTGACCAATTTGTAGTATTTGTTCTAGTTGTATTGAACTGAACAATAGTCACACACACTTTTGGAAACAATACATAATAATAGTCTTATAGTCTATATATTAGTACTAAATAACAAGGTTATTAATCTACTGTCCCTTTGAAAAAAACTTGTACTAGTCTACTTTTCTATATATGAAGAGTGTTAATGTTATGGATGGACCAAATTTTAATATAGAAATCCATTGGTAGGAGTTTCAAAGGTAGAAATTAAGAGAAAAGATGCATTGTTCTAGTTTCCTTTCCACCCTCTTTTTGACGACAATTGATAATGCTATATTAAAATACTTGCAACTTTTATGTTGTCCTCACCTGCAGGAGAGCATTAACTTTTAGAACCTCATTATAGTAAGATTAGTTCTAAGTGTATAAACCAAATAACAAGAGCTTAATTATGCAGTTAATGAGAATGAAATTTAGACAAGAGCAATGAACATAGTATAAAAAACATTAGCATAAGAATCATTTGAAGTCATACATAAATACACCCCATACATTAAACGCAATAAGCAACATGTTTTTATCAACAAACAGTACTAAGAACTCCTATACAGTTCATTAAGAAACTTGTCAACTAGATAGAAAGTTTGTAAAAATAAAACTTCCAGGTTCGTGAATTGAACAGAGTATATAAAATTATAAGACTAAACCAGAATCCTTCTATAGTGAGGCATCACAAACATTTTACTGGAAAGCGATCTCAAGATTTTTGTGATCCATTTTTAAGTGGTGAGGAAAATCAAATGGTATTTTATTAGCAAAAAGTCCTGCATCATTGAACACCTTGGTCAGTTATTCATACAGTACTTCATTTCCATCTACTGTCAGGTGCAACCCATCTATGTAACACCAAAACAACAATCTTAATCACCCTTAATACAAGAAGTTTAAATCATAAGAGGCTAAAGCAATGTCGTTAACTATAAATGGCTAAACTTATGCCAGGCATGTATTTCATGTTTAGATTGCAACAAACTATAAAATTTTTTTTTTTCAAGTTCAGGTAGCAGGAATAGTTTCCTTCCATGATATTAATAAGATGTCATAAATAACCAATAGTGGAGCTAGACAATGTTCATAAATAAATGCAGAATTTAACGAGAGAGGAGGAATTTACTAACATTACAAGTGCTCATAATATCAACATCATTATACAATCACAAGGAGTTTTATGTTATAGCATAGTGAAAGTTAAAATGTCATAATCCTCGCAAGTTACACACTTGAAATAGAAGATATAATGCGACACAAATAGAAGATATAATGCGACACTTGAAACAGAGGAATTTACTTAAGCATCTTAAGTATCAAAATGACAACAATCAATAATTTATAAGCATTCATTGATACAAGAGATCTCAATTTATAGGCTAAGCCAACATCAACAAATTGATAACAGAATGAATCTACTTGCCAATTAGCATGTGAAATGCCATTGAATATAACCGAATTTGGAGACCGAAATTAAAAAGAAAGAGAAACAAAATAATTCATCCACAGTATTATTCAGAATTTGGATATAGTTGTTAAATGCCATTGAATAGAACCGAATTTGGTGGCCGAAATTATAAGATAAACCAGAGAACTAAGAAAATAATATCATTCAAACTACCCTAAAAGCACTCTTCCATAAGAATATATCAAAAACTTGAACTTAGACAAAAAAATCCAAATGAATATAGAATAACATATTCAAACAATGCTAATCTTGTGAAAAATGAAATAAAACTATCACCTGAGTCTCATAAACCATAACATTTATGTCATATCATAATACATGTTGTGAAAAAACGAAAGCACATTATTACCTTAAAATTGGTGGATTGTGGAATTTTGGATTGTTAAGTAGCAAAACGGAGCAATAGATTGGTCGATTGCGGAACAGCAGATTGCAGAGCAGCAGAACAGAGCAGCAAAAAACCTAATGGTGGAATAGCACAAAACCTGATTGTTAGGGTTCCATATTGATACTGATATTGAATAGGGGTGATTCTGATTTCAAATAATTGTTAGGGTTTGAATTTGAATGAAAGAAACAAATTGAGATCAAAAGGGTTTACTGAAAACTGAACGGAAGGAAAGGAATATGAGAAATTTGAAACTGAAGCTGAAATTCAGAGAAGAAAGCTCAAAATCGGAGAAGAAAGCTTCAATATCGATAGGGTTGAGAAGAACTTAGGGTTATTTTGAACGTTCGAAGAAGAAGGGCGTAAGAATAATGGTTTTGTTTTTTATTTCCAGAATATCATAATAATAATAATAATAATAATAATAATTATTATTATTATTATAAAAACGGAATGGGTATTAAAAAGGGAATGAAGAGTTAGAAAAACGTGTTTCACACATCATGTGCGAGAATTAAAAAATAAGTAAATAGTGGCGGTTTTAGTTACTAATGTTACGTCGTTTATAAAAACTGCCGTAATTAACCGTAAATTATGGCGTTTTAAACTAAACGCCATAATTAAACTGCCGTAATTTACGCGAATTTTTGTAGTGTAACATGTATTGCATATGAGCCTTGCATGTGGGAGGTAAGATAGTGGAGGATCTTCTTTCACTTTCTTAGAGTGTTTAGCGTACGTCCCGTCTTGGGTCGATATGCGAGGCATTCAATCCTATGTCATAGACTTTAATGCAATATGCGTTATAAACACATCATAATCAAAACACTTCTCTTTAAAAGACAAAAACAAACAAACAATTCTCTTCTCATCTTCCTCACTCCATTCATAAAGGATGTGTCATTTCCGTTCTACCGCAAACAGGTAAATGCCTAAGACTCCGTACAACAAGCTGCGACACCTAACTGCTGGAACGTGAACCTTGGCGTCTTACGTTAAAAAAAACACAAACAAAGCAAAACCATCCCTAGTGAGGGGAACTACGTCGCTCTAATTCTCGCGTGCGAGCGAGATACGTAGGCAGGAGATCGTGCGAGATCTCTCCGAGAACAATCCTTTCACCCTTCCCTTAAACCGTAGTCCGAACTACGTTGACTCTGACTTTCCCATTGCACGAGGGAATACGTAGGCCTAGGACGCTGTCGTACCCCAAATTTTGACCACAAATATTTCCTATCATTGTCAAAATCATCATCACAATATGGAGGAACCATCATACTTCATCAGTCTCCCCAAAGATGAGTGAGTATTCACTACAATCAAAATTAGGGTTTCAAGCCCTCTCTGAGTGCTTAGACAAAGGATCAATCAAGGAATGACATGATCTTCAACTTGTCTAACCTCTCAAACATCCACAATGGATCAAAAGGACTCCCACTTCAAGGATCAAGCACAAGGCTGCTCCCTTCTAGGTGGATTAAATCTCAAGATCGATAGTGTCACTAAATTAGGGTTTTGGTCGACCAGGGCCTCCAGATGGAAATTTTTCATCTGGGCACAAGCCAATGATCCAAAACCTAACCTAATATACTCCATGGAACCTCATGGACCTAATCATCGAGTCAATTTTGCCTCAGGGGATGCATTCATCAAAAATTAGGAATTAGGGTTTCTTGACCTAATTCACCCCTAAATTAACTTTTAGGGAAAATCATGAGCCAAGACCTCAAAATAGGGTTTGAGGGTCTCTAATGAACTATATTGATCCATTTGGAACAATGGATTAATCCAAGAAGCTTGAGCAACAAGTCTCAATTTCATCTGCACCACAGTTAGGGTTTTAAGGAAAAAGTCAACTGTAACTTTGACTTTTGACCAGGACATGCTCCCAAGCCCTATGACATGCATCAATATACCCTATTACACCCATGGAACATGTCCATTAAGTTTGATTTAGGTCAAGGACATGATTTCATGAAGAATTGCACAGTTTGGAATTCATCTGATAAAAAGTCAACTGTGCACAAAAGTCAACTTTGACTTTTTGAGATTTTTCACCAAAATGGATTTTTAACCCTAAAATGATGTTAATGTATGATTTGAATCATCATTCATCAAGAAAAATCAAGAAAAGTTGGGTAACTTGTAAAAGGGGTAACCATAAAAAACTTAGAAAATTTTCTAAGTTAAAAATAAAGTGGCTAGGGTACTAACTTTGGAGGGTCATAACTCCTAAACCACAAAACCATTTTCTCCCATCCAAGGCTTGATTTGTAGATCTCATTGCCCTCAACAAAAACTTCATCTAGACCTAATTCCAACTCCTCATGGATTTTGAGTTATGGAGTGATCAAAATCAAGAAAAGTCACTTTGTTCCAACACTTAGTGAAAATTTCACCAAGTCAGATTTTACCCTACTTTTTGCCAAATGTAGGGGGATTTTTCACTTGGATTCAAAAGAGATCAAAACCAAATATGTTCAAAAAGTTGTTGTATCATGTAAGGGCTTTCCAAAATGACCAAGAACATTACCAAATTCAATTTGAGTCATGAGATATGACATTGGAAAGTTGCCTTGCTGAAATCTGCCAAGGCAAGGCAGAATTTGCATTTTTCCTCGATTTGCCAAAATCAGCCAAATCCAAATGCTCCTATCCACTTTGACACCTCTGAGGATTGAATCTAAAGGGGACAATCACTGAGCTAAGCCTCCAAAGTCTTTGGAACAAGAAATAGCTTGTTGAACCTAAAATGGCCAAAATAGGGACAAGACTCCAATTTTGGATTGGAGCATTCAATGGAAGCATCAAGGTGGCATGGACTGAGCCATTCTCAACTGAATTCAGTCAAGACTTATCCAGACCAAGGGAACCACAACCCTGTGCCCTAACCTCTAGTCAATGGCTAGAGGAGACTTGGATTTCCATTGGCCAACATTGAACAAACACCTGCTGCAGTTTCCATTCACTGTGGATCCCAAAACAAACTTGCTCTACTATAAATAGAGCTCAATTCTGATTAGTTTGAGTACACCAAAGCCATCAAATAGATGTTATCCTCAAAATCTCTTCTTTCACTCCAATTTTGCCTTCTAAGGCAAGTCACTATCGGGTTTTGAGTTTGAGAGCTTTTCCAATCAAACCAATCACTCACACACCTCACATACATCATATAGAAGTGATCCAAACACTCACATAACATCTGGAACACATATTTCACAAAATCACTAGTCAATTGCTCAAGGTTTTAACCAAAGTGCAGTTGAGATGCCATGAAGTGATCCAGCCATTCTCAGTCAAGTCCAAGCATTCAAACACACTCAATAGGGTGTAGGGAAGCTGTTCAGATCATCACAATTCATCTGTAACACCTCCTACTCAGAAATCAATTTTCTCTTGCTGTCACGACCTAGAGGTAAGCCTAAACTTGGCCATCTCTCAATCTATGCATATTTCCTCGCACAATACTTTTGCCAAATGTTCATAATCATGCATGGAATGTTTCCCCTGAAGTAATTGCTTTGTTTGAATCGTGTATCAAAAATCCTAGCCTTCATGCAGAAATTAGGGTACTTAAGGATTTATCGTGATTTCTTGTTATATGTTTAATTTAAATGAAATTAAATACCATAGACATGATCGTGAGGTTGAAACGAGTTGATTGGTATGTGGATTACATGATATGATTAAGTATTCAGTGAGATTGGAGAGAAAATGCAAATCTGGGCCAAGCTGAAACACGCGCGTGTTCTTCAGCTGTTCTTGGCGCCATTTTTCATAAATTCAAATATTTGAATTGTGATTTTATTTAATTGATTCAAAAATTAATTTCTCTCTGAGTTTTAATGATTTTGAGTTGATTCTTTTTTTAATAATTCATAAAAATGTTAAAATATTTTATTTTCCCAAAAAATCCCAAAAATATTATTTATTGTATATAATTGATATTTTTGCAAAGAATTAATGTTTTAATTGTTTTTGACATTTGAAATATTTTTTCCACCTTGATTTTACAACTTTTAATGCTTTCTAATTATTTTGTAGGTCAATACTTAATTTTTGAAGCATTAATCCAGGATCACAATTTGTTTTCCATATGTTAAACAATTTTGATCATTTTAATTGAATTTTTATTCAATTAAAACATATTTTGAAAACAAATTAGGGTTTTTGATTAATTCAACCCTCATAAATCATTTTCAAAACACTTTGGGCCTCTAATAGAGTGTAAGACCCAATCCTTTTTTTGACCAAACCATTTTTGGGCCTCAGTGTATTGTATAAGTCCCGATACCGTCAAAAACAAACGGCGCGATCGTCGCCTCTAAATAGAGTGTAAGACTCAACCCCCTTTTAACCAAAATCACTTTGGGCCTCAGATATTGTATAAGCCCCTCTGTGTTAAAAGAAAACCTCGGCGCGATTGCCATTTCAAACGAAAAAATCATCTGGGCCTACCCTCGTGTTATAAGCCCCACTCTTTTTCTTTAAACCTTTTGGGCCTCTAGAGAGAGTGTAAGACCCATCCCCTTTGTACAGAAAACCTTTTTTGGGCCACAGTCACTTGTATAAGTCCCTCTGTACAAATTCAAACAGTGCGCCCACTGATAAAACCCTGGGCCTCTCCTTGAGCTGTAAGCCCCAAATCTTTCTTTTTCAAAACACTTTCTCCTTTGATTTTGAATATACCGTTGTTTTCAATCTTTCTTTATTGAACAACTAACCAAACATCATGGAAGCTCTACAACCGAGTAAGTGTTTATACGCTTTCATTTACCGCTTTCATATACATATAACTGTATTGTGGGGCTGTTTCACTGTGAGTCTTCTTTCATAAACTCATATCAACTGTGTAATAATAGTATAGATATTTAGAGTTTTCCCGGCCACTACGTCTAGAACTAGGTGACGCCGTTTCGTTTATTCGTAGAAATAGACAACTAGATCCCCAATAGGATCACCAGATACAGTCTTCTCTTCGGCTGTCCTCATTAGGAATTGTCAAGAAACTCTATTCCCAGAGATGAATGTATTCTCCGTGAATGGCATCTTTGAGTTTCTTCCAAATTCTCAAACTTTCCTGACTTGATCTATTCCTTGTGAATAGCTTGCCTTGAATTTCTCGGGGTTTGGGGACCCACGTGCTTCTTAAAAGCATCGGCCTCCTCTTGGGCATCGTACAAGGACCCACAGGCTTCCTAAAAGCAACCGTGCCTCCTCTTGGGCTTAGTACAAGGACCCATCGGCTTCTTAGAAGTATTCACAGCCTCCTATTAGGCTTCGTATAATGATCTCTTCCTCCGAGAATGATAGCCTCCTCTTGGGCATCATACAAGGACTCGTCGGCTTCTTAAAAGCTTTCAGCCTCCTCTTGGGCTTCATACAAATTGTCCCAACGACCTCCTAGAGGTATAGGAACAGAACTTAGTCATCTGCATAGAACAGTCCTTTCATAGAGTCTACTACTGTTTCTCAAAGCATAGTACAAAAGATAAAACTCTAGACATGGACAGTCTAGTCTCCTTGAGTCTCAAAGACATTCTCAAGTGACCCCTTCAAGAATAGGAAGGAACCCCATAGACTCAGACAGTCTCAATACCCTTCGGATTTCCCACTTCCTTAAAGAACATGAATAACCCGGATCCTTGAATCAAATCCTTGAGTACATCATTGCTCATATAAGAACTGATTTTCTCTTTCAAAATCAGTATACTGGACCTGTCACTTAACTGAACAGTCATCATAGCCTCCTCTTAGGCTTTGTATAATGATCCTTCTCCAGTGAAGTTAGCCTCCCTCTTGGGCTTTGTACAATGATTCTCCCCAGCGGGGTTAAACAACGTTTAGCCTCTCTCTCGGGCTTTGTACGAGACACATAAAGAGACTCCCTCGTTGAGTCAATCACCATTTCGCCTCCATCTCGGGCTTTGTACGAGATACAAAAACTCTCTTGTTGAGTCAAATAGCCTCCATCTCGGGCTTTATACGAGATACCAAAAGATTCCCTCATCGAGTCAAAACCTTTTAGCCTCTCTATCGGGCTTTGTTCGAGACACATATTTGTCTCCTCTTAGGCTTTGTATAAGAAAACCACTGGTTGATCCAATCAACCTTTTAGCATCAAAGTTGTGCCTCGCTCACAGTACACAAACATCAACAACTCCTTCCCTTTCATCTAATCGTTGTAAGCGGCAAGCCTCTGGATCATCTACATCCATGCCACTGTCCCTCTTTTAGCATAAGAAATTCCTAAGGAAAGATGGCATTGCTCTACACTGAGTTAAAGTCTTCTCCTTCAGATTAAAACCCCCTATAAAGGAAATTATGGCATTGCTAGGATCCGCACATCCCGGTTAAAGTAATTCTCCTTTATAAACAGTTGTGACATACAACCCCCTCTTTAGAGATGACAAATTCTCTCTAAAGGCAACACCTTTCAGCTTCACATCTTGGGATTTGAACAAGATACAAACTACCTTTTCAGCTTCACGTCTTGGGCTTTGAACAAGACACCAAAACACCCATTTCCTCCCATAGAATAGGAGGAACTACGAACGCTCTGATTTCCCTGTTTCTGTAAACGGGAATACGTAGGCATAAGATTGAAAGAAAAATCTTAGCGAGCACACTAAACAAAAAACCAAAATCCCATACTTTCATATATATTCGTCCTAACATCTCAACCGATAGCCCAAAGCACCCCTCGTCAACAAAATAAACCTAGGAAAAACCCCGAATCTTTGTAGCATCTGTAAACCAACAATTTTGACTGTTTAATCTCAGTATGCAAGCAGGGTTAATTGGAGACATCTATTTCCCTTCATTCATCAGCTTTAATAGGATAAAAAATGAATCGAACTGTAGTACCAGAGAGATCGTGCTTCGCAACCACATCCAAAAATCACTCGCTACAGAAAAATGGCGACTCTGCTGGGGAGAATCATAGGTCTCTTTAGGGATTTTGTTCTTTTTTGTACCCTAGGTGGAAACCTTCACGTCATTAGGATCTTAGGTCAAAACGCCGTTAATTTGGAATGAAACCACAGATTGGTGACTCCGTCGGGAAACCATTTTCTGTCAGGAACTTAAGATTCTTAGCTTTTAAAAGTCTAGGATGATTAGGACAAATATATATACTGCTTTTCCTAATTGCTATACGTGTTTATTTTTCTGCTAATGGGAATACGTGTGATGCCGCATGTGGAAAGATCGAGTATACACTTAAGATAAGTGATGGCGACGAGGTCGACCATCAACCTCAGTGGAGGCTGACCAATGCAACCCATTCTCTCACCTAGACAATGGGCCGATTGTGATGTCTGAGAAGCTGAGGAGCAAAACCCTTTTGTAGTGCGGAAACTACCGGGAATAGTTGTTACGCGATACTACCCTTATTTGAGGCTGGTGATCTATTCTCGGTGAATGGCACTTACTCTAAGATTGCTCTACAACTCGCTGGAGATCCACTTGTTGTTTTTCTTTCCTGGGAGGAGCTGATGATAATGAGTACAGGTACAAAAATCACCCTAGGATAAACCTTTGGGGATGGGTAGAGCCTTGACTTCATGACAACGACCCTTTGACCCCATGTTTTTCCTATGTTTTTGTGTGCTGCATTCATGCATTCATTTAAAAAACATTAAAACAAAAAAAATTTCTCTTCTAGTCTCTCTGTTTTTTAAATTAAACTGAGACTGTGATTGCAAATATCAGAGAAAAGGATTGCACTAATGGATTTCGGTAGAAGGAGAACTCATAGTTATACCTTCAAGGTTCCAAAGCTAGAGGATTTGAGAAGGTTAGCGAGGATGATCACTAACCCAGAGGCTTTCAGAGCCAAGCACAGAGGTTTTCTACCATTGTTACGAGTCCATGTGATTGAGGGATTCATGGATGTGCTCATTCAGTTTTATGATCCGGTTTATCACTGTTTCACATTCCCGGATTACCAGCTCGCACCAACGCTGGAGGAGTATTCTCATCTGGTCAATTTACATATCACTGATCGAGCCCCATTTTCTGGACTGGAAGAAATTCCAAAGAATCAGACCATTGCAAGAGCAATTCATTTGGACGAGTCTGAGGTCAGGACTCACCTAACTACCAAGGGTGGCATCCAAGGTTTTCCAGCCCAGTTCTTGACAAAGAAGGCCCTGTATTTTGCCAGTATAGGAAACGTGACTGCTTTTGAAAGCGTCTTTGTCTTGCTCTCCTACAGGTTATTTTTTTTCCCAACATTAATAATTTCGTCGATATCAACTCCATTAAGGTTTTTCTCATTGGAAACCCTGCGCCGACTTTGCTCGCAGATGCGCATCATTCTGTACATTTGGGAAATTTGTACAGTGGAGGGGAGATCACGTGCTGTGTACCTCTGCTTTATAAATGGTTTATCTCTCACTTGCCCAAGTCTGCTGCTTTTTGGGATTGTAAGAGTACCTTACGTTGGTCGCAGAAGATCATGTCCCTTACCAACTCTGATATAGATTGGTGTAATAGGATCTATGATGGGATCAGGATCATTGACCGTTGTGGAAACTTCCCCAACGTACCCCTCATAGGAACTAAAGGAGGAATCAACTATCATCCGGTGTTGGTTCGCCGTCAGTTTGGATACCCGGTGAGACACGTCCCACGGGGTGTTCATCTGGAAGGTCTTTTCTTTAAGGAAGGAGAAAGCGACAGAGCACTAAAGACAGAAATAGTGCACGCTTGGAAGCATGTTCATAAGAAAGGACGAGAGTCTCTAGGAAAACCAGACTGTGTCTCGGTGGAGCCTTACCTCCATTGGGTACAAACTAGTGCTCTCAAGCTAAAGATGCCTTATCCTCGTTACGGAATTCTTTCGCCGAGGGAATCTGTCATGTACTTCATGACGGAAACTGAAAAGCTTCAGGTTACTCTCAACAAAGTTCAAAAGGAGAGAAGGGCTTGGAAGAACAAGTACCGCACCCTCGACGTGGAGTGCATCAAAATACAGCAATTACTGAAAGATAAGGATGCTCTGATTGAAATTTTGGAGCAATATGCTATAGAGAATCAGGATAACCAAAGGAATTTTCTTGCTCCTTTCATCTGGCAAAGGAATGACAACCCGACAACGGCCCAAGAGCCCCGGTCAAAGAAAAGGAAGATATCAGAATCAGCGCCCGATTTCTCTTTAGAGAGGACTCGGGACCCATTAGCTTAGGTTTCTGTTTCTGCACTTTGTAATCTGCTGTATTTTCGATTCCGCAATCTTTTGAATTTCAATAAAAAGGGATTTCCCCACCGTTTGATATTTGTAATCTAATTGTCGAAGTTTATTTTGATTAAACCAAAAAACAATTAATATAATCATTGCATTCATCATTCTTACATCGCGTATTCTTCTTACCTACGAATCTCACGTTTATGTCTCGGTTCTAGAGTCAAACTGTCTCATTCGTATAATACTCGGGCCAATCGTCAGAAAAAGATGGATGATCTTGAGGAAGAAAACAGAGAGTTGAAAGAAGAGATCGACGCTCTGAGAGAGGATATGCGGAAGCTTCGTAATGACATGCAAGCCATGGCAGAACCTCAGCTACAAAGAACTGTGATCTCAGAGATCACCTCAATGCCCATAGTGGAGAAGTATGATCCTAGGTATCAAATACCGAAAGATCGTCCTTGGGGCATGCCTGTTAACTATATCCCGGAAGGATATGTTCCGCCGATCACTGAAGATCAGGGAATCACAACAGAAGCCGCTGGGCCTGAAGGTTACAAACTTCGGGAAAGCGAAGATGCCATAGGCATACTGAAGACTCCTGAAGGTTACAAACTTCGGGAGACGCCAAGACTCACTACCATAGTCACGGTACCACCCCCTGTGGTGCACACTGTCCCGGAAGGACAGATTCCACAGACACCTTCTGGTAAGAAGGAAACTATGTTTGACAGAATGGAGGAATTCCAGGAGCAGTTCTTGGAAATTCAGAAGGAACTGCAAGCCATTCGCGGTCAGGATCTATTTGGAAAGGACGCTGCAGATCTCTGCTTGGTCCCAAATGTGAAAGTCCCGCACAAATTTCAAGTGCCCGACTTTGAAAAGTACAAGGGTAACTCTTGCCCTCAAAGCCATCTGGTGATGTACGCTCGGCGGATGTCAGCTCAGACGGAAAATCAAGACCTACTGATTCACTACTTTCAGGATAGTTTAACCGGGTGCCGCACTTAAATGGTACATGGGTTTAAACTGTGCCACGATCAGCACATTCAGAGATCTTGGCACTGCCTTCGTCCAACAATACAAATACAATTTGGACATGGCACCCAACAAAGATCAACTCAGATCAATGTCGTAAAAGGACAAGGAAACCTTTAAGGAGTATGCTCAAAGGTGGCGAGAGATTGCCGCTTAAATTTGTCCACCTCTGGAGGAAAAAGAGATGACAAAGATCTTCTTAAAGACCTTAAGCTCATTTTACTATGACTGAATGGTTGCCAGTGCGCCCAGTGATTTCACCGAAATGGTTGGCATGGGTGTACGTCTTGAGGAAGCCGTCCGAGAAGGACATTTAGTAAAAGACACTGGATCAACGAGCGGTACTAAAAAATACGGTAGTGCTCTCCCTAAGAAAAAAGAGCAGGATATTAGGAATATCTCTCTCGGAAAGCAAAGGCGACGTTATCAACCGGTAGCAGCTGTGACTCCTGCTATCAACCCTGCGTCTGTTCCTAAGTATCAACCTCAGGTTGCGCAGAGCCAACCTGATCAGCAACGGACACAACAGCCTCTTCAGCAGGCTCGTCCTCAGTACAACAACAACCATACAACACGGCCACCAGGATTTGATCCTATACCCGTGTCGTACGCGGAGCTATTTCCATTACTACTGGCTAAGGGGAACATTCAGACTAAATCTCCTCTTACAGTACTAGAAAATCCACCTTTTTGGTTTAAGGTGGATCAAACATGCCCTTATCATCAAGGAGGATCGGGGCATAATATAGAGACTTGTCTCAATTTCAAGTCCGACGTGCAAAAACTTATTAGGAGCGGGGTCTTATCCTTCAAGGATACAAATCCTAATGTTCTCACGAATCTGCTGCCTCAACACGAGAAGGCTGCAGTCAATTTGATAGAAGGAGTGACTAACGATGTCTATCAAATTCACGATGTACCCTTGTTGAAAACCAATCTGGTCAAGATGCATTGTAGACAGAGTGGATATGGCCACGTGCCACCTCATAACTATCATCAGTGTAATGTCTGCTCTAAAAACAATCAAGGATGTTCTGTGGTGCAAGCAGCTCTACAGGAACAAATGGATCTCGGATGGATCCAAGAGCACCGAGTTCGTGGAGTTAACATGGTTTACACAAATTCTAACGTCATTCAGAACCACGATATCCGTGCAATGAATGTCAACTTAGTGGCGATGCACTCAAGGAAAATCCAGTATCATAATCTGCCGCGACACGATTACAGTTCCTGTCTGATTTGCTCAGTAAACAAACAGGGATGCTCTTTCATACAGGAGGCCCTCCAGCGTCAGATGGATATTGGATGGATCCAAGACTACCATGATAGGAACCCTTATCAAATCAACATGGTTCAGATCTTCGATATTCGCGTGATGAATACCAACCTGGTAGAGTTACATGCTGAGCAGGTCCGACTCAGATTCTTAACATCACATGACCATCAAAGCTGTAAGGCAGGTTGCGAAAACGATCGAGGTTGTACCCTTGTCCAGGAGGCACTTCAGCACTTGTTAAATCACTGGTGGATGCCAATTTATATGGATGAAGATACTCAGCAGATTAGTATCAATAACAGAAACCCTACTCGGCGTCAGAGTCAGGATGTCTGATCTGTGGAAGCTAACCTAGTGAGGTTACATTGTATTCAAAGTGGGCGCGGCCAGGTGCCACCACACAACTATGAACGTTGCGGCGTCTGTTCGGAAAGTAACCAAGGGTGTTACTTTGTGAGAGCAGCTCTTCAGGGTCAGGTAGATCGTGGAGAGATTCGCCCATATTCGGGTTCTGGACCCATCAACTGGACGCCGAACTACCTTGCCGAGCAAGTTGAGGATGTTGTCACGATCTCTGGTCATCACAGGACCAGGGATATTTTTGCCATTATCCCTCTACTTGATGAATCTAAGGTTCCCAACCGGGAACGGATCGAGATTAATTATGATGGTCAGAAAAATCAGAAGGTTCCCATGGTCATCTATCTACCGGGACCACTATCGTATGAATCAGCTAAGGCAATCCCTTACAAATATGGTGCAACAATAATTGAAAATGGAAAGGAAATTCCATTACCCTCCGTCGTGAATATTGCAGACATCAGTCGCGTAACACGGAGTGGTCGAATCTTCAACTGAGGAGTTGTGGAATCCAACAAAGAAAAGGAACTTCAGACAGAAGCTCCCGATCCACCAGTCAGTCAATCCAGTAATCCCGACCCTTCGAAAAATAATGATGATATGCTGAAGCTCATCCAAAGGAGTGAATACAACATTGTCGATCAACCATTACGAAATCCTTCAAAGATCTCGGTATTATCACTGTTACTCAGTTTAGAAGCCCACAGGGAGGCTCTACAGAAAGTCTTGGAGCAAGCCTTTGTGGAACAGGATGTAACAATCAGACAGTTTGATAGCATTGTCTCTAACATCACTTCCTGCAACAATTTGGGATTTAGTGATGAGGAATTACCCAAAGAGGGTCGTCGTCATAACATGGCGCTCAACATTATAGTTAACTGCCAGGACGATGCTTTAGCCAGCGTACTGGTAGACACAGGGTCAGCCCTGAATGTTATACCGAAGTCCACTTTGATGCAATTATCATTCAAAGGCCCTCCGATGAGAATCAGCGAGGTCGTCGTCAAAGCGTTCGACGGATCTAGAAAAATAGTTATCAGTGAAGTTGATCTTCCCATAACTATCGGTCCTCACACTTTCCAAGTCACTTTCCAGGTCATGGACATCTGGGCAACGTACAATTGTTTATTAGGAAGACCTTGGATACATCAGGCTGGAGCGGTCACTTCGACCCTCCACCAAAAGCTAAAGTTCGTCAAGGACGATCAACTTGTCACAGTTTGTGGGGAACAAACCTTGCTTGTAAGCAACTTATCATCATCTACTGGCATAGAACCCGAGGAGGTTATTGGAACTCAGTTCCAAGCACTGTCGGTAAGCAAGAACAATCATTTCAAAGTAGGAACCTCAATTTCCTCATACAAAGATACTATCAAAGTGGTCGAGAGTACCGATACAACAGGATGGGGACAGCTTGTCATTCCTACTAGCAATGCGACAAAGAAGGGTCTTGGTTTTTCTGCAACCTGTACCTAGACAGCTGCCAACGATGAAAGTCTTCATCCCCTTCAAAACTTCTTCCACAGTGGAGGTTTTCTTCACCCAGTGTCTCAGGCAGTACATGCTATCAATGAGGAAGATCCCTCTGACACGGATGAAGAATGGAAGTCCTACCTTAACGAGGACGGTTATATGTCTCAGGACGAAACGCAAACTCCTTTTTGCTTTCCTACACAAAGTCCGAGATTTATACCCAGATCAGACGTCGAAATGATCTATGGAGATTGTGATCCGGAAGGATCCCGTGCTCCGCCAAATTCATTAGAGGAAGACACTCTGATGAAAGACAACTTTGACCATAATTACTATGGCCCAATGGATGGTCTGCCAATGTGGCAACCTTACCCAGGAGACTTGGGGCAAGAAAGTCAGCCGAGTAATGAAAATCAGCTGACCATCATTGAACAGAATACCTGTGTCCCCACAATGTCATGGGATCAACACTCAGGTCATTCAGAAACTACTCAACATGAAGATGAATTTGCAACGTTTGCAGGACTTGAATTCATCAACTATGCTTTTTCTGAGGTTAACGTCATCAAGAGAGATGACTCCTCCCATTCCAAAGAAGTTTGGGACACCTTGGGACAACCGAGTGGAAAATACGACTATATGGTCAAGTACACCGCTCCCGAAGGCTCTCGTATCAGGCTCGAAGATATCCAGCCTACTGGATGGGGAGATACAGCTGAGAGCACAAATACTATGCAAAATGCAACTGAGGAATTCTCCAACGACAATTCTGCTTGGGAGACAGATTCCAATGATCCCGCTCTACCAGAAATCAGCGTTATTTCTGAAGACAAATCAAGGAAGGTGCCAGACTTTGTGATTCACCGAGGAGTTCGCCGCCAATGGGTTGTCGTCGAGGTTCCTAAGATCGTTCATCAGTCAAAGTAATTGCCATCTTTAACCTTTCACCCTGCCCAGGTGAAACGGAAGTTTTAATAGGGCTCGCTTTCTGTAAATTTCCCTCTTTGCTTAGCCCAAAGCGACAGAGTTTTGTTTTATAGGGTTGTAGTTTCAAGGATCGACTTGTTCATTAATAAAATAACGTCGTTCTGTAATTTCCGCATTAATTGTTGTTTTCTCTTTTCGTTTTTTTCAGAAAATGGTAATCCTAAAAAATAATTCAAATAAAAACAAGCAGTAATGAAATAAAAACACTGCACACACTTGCATTTTCTCTATCTCTTCTAAACACGAATCATCACGTCATGCAGATTGCTTGTTTTAAACCCCGTTGAAATATACGATCCGATTCCTTCTCCCAACTTTGAGTTCCTGGTATTCGAGGCTGAAGAAGAAAATGACAACAAAATTCCAGAAGAGATTTCTCGATTACTCAGACAAGAGGAAAGGTCCATTGAACCTCACAAAGAGCCGTTGGAAGCGGTAAACTTAGGTTCAGAAAAAGAGAGAAAAGAAATCAGGATTGGGGCACTGCTCAGTCCAACTGCCAAAGAGAGTTTGATAAAGCTTCTCAAAGAATTTCCTGATGTATTCGCTTGGTCCTATCAGGATATGCCAGGGTTGGATACCAGCATCGTGGAACATCATTTACCGTTGAGATCGGAATGTCCGCCAGTAAAGAAGAGGTTGAGACGGACTCACCCGGACATGGCCATCCAAATCAAAGAGGAGGTACAGAAACAGATTGACGCAGGTTTCCTCACCACATCAGAATATCCTCAATGGTTAGCCAACATCGTACCCGTTCCCAAAAAGGACGGAAGGGTCAGAATGTGTGTTGATTACAGGGATCTAAACAAAGCTAGTCCAAAGGACGACTTTCCTTTACCACATATTGACATGCTGGTAGACAGTACAGCAAAGTTCAAAGTCTTCTCCTTCATGGATGGATTCTCGGGCTATAACCAGATCAAAATGGCGCCGAAAGACATGGAGAAAACTTCATTCATTACCCCATGGGGTACCTTTTGTTACAAGGTAATGCCGTTCGGTTTGAAGAATGCCGGGGCAACCTATTAAAGGGCCATGACTACTCTGTTTCATGACATGATACACAAAGAAATCAAGGTATATGTTGATGATATGATTGCAAAATCAAAAACAGAGAGTGAGCACGTTGAACATCTGTCAAAATTGTTTGAACGTCTAAGAAAATTCAAGCTCCGCTTGAATCTTAACAAGTGCACCTTCGATGTCCGTTCAGGGAAACTACTAGGGTTCATCGTCAGCCAGAAAGGAATTGAGGTTGATCCTGACAAGGTCAAGGCCATTCAAGAAATGCCTTCTCCGAAAACTGAAAAGCAAGTCAAAGGATTCCTGGGATGTTTGAACTACATCTCCAGGTTCATATTCCTTATGACCGCCACGTGTGCGCCGATTTTCAAATTACTCAAAAAGAACCAGGATTGCGTTTGGTCAGAAGATTGCCAAACCGCCTTCGACAGTATCAAGGAATATCTGTTGAATCCTCCGATTCTATCACCTCCAGTGGAAGGAAGACCACTGATCATTTACCTTACAATCCTAGAGGACTCAATGGGATGTGTACTTGGCCAACAAGACGAAACCAAAAGGAAAGAGTCTGCCATTTACTATTTGACCAAGAAATTCACCGACTGTGAAATTAGGTACACAATGCTTGAGAAAACTTGTTGTGCTTTGGCTTGGGCAGCCAAACGTCTCTGCCAATACATGATTTGTCATACTACTTGGTTAATCTCCAAAATGGATCCAATCAAGTACGTCTTCGAAAAACCTGCTCTCACGGGAAGAATCGCCCGTTGGCAGATGTTGTTATCAGAATATGACATAGAGTACCACGCTCAGAAAGCCGTTAAAGGAAGTATTTTAGCCGATCATTTGGCTCATCAACCGATTGACAATCAAGAATCAATCGGGTTTGACTTCCCAGACGAAGATGTCATGTATCTAAAAATGAAAGATTGCGATGAACCGTTACCCAGTGAAGGGCTAGAACCAGGTTCCCAATGGGGACTTATCTTTGACGGAGCAGTTAATCATTATGGAAACGGAATTGGGGCAATCAATATTACCCCTCAGGGTACCCACATTCCTTTCACCGCCAGACTTACGTTCAAATGTACGAACAACGAGGCCGAATACGAAGCTTGTATCATGGGTCTCGAAGAAGCAATTGATTTAAGGATAAAAAACTTAGACATATATGGTGACTCAGCTCTGGTTATCAATCAGATAAAAGGAGATTGGAACACATACCAATCAGGACTGATTTCTTACAAAGACTACGCAAGAAGGTTGCTACCTTTCTTCGACAGAGTTGAGTTTCATCATATCCCTCGTGAGGAGAATCACATGGCTGATGCATTAGCCACTCTCTCTTCCATGATTAGTGTAGGTCAATGGAACGACTTACCTAAGATCGACATAATGCGCCTTGAAAGGCCCGCTTACATCTTCACGATTGAAGCAGTCATAGACGACAAACCTTGGTATCACGATATCAAATGCTTCCTCCAGAAACAGGAGTACCCATCTAGGGCATCAAGAAAGACAGAAAAACCCTCAGAAGATTGGCTGGAAACTTCTTCCAGAGCGGTGACACTCTCTATAAGGGAAATTTTGACATGGTCTTACTCCGATGCGTCGACGGACCAGAAGCAGACATACTTATGAAAGAAATTCATGAAGGGTCCTTTGGCACTCATGCCAACAGAGACACAATGGCGAGAAAAATTTTAAGAGCAGGGTACTACTGGTTGACCATGGAATCCGACTGCTACAAGTACATGAGGAGGTGTCACAAGTGTCAGATATACTCCGACAAAATCCATGTACCGCCAACGCATCTCAAAGTTCTCTCTTCCCCATGGCCTTTTTCCATATGGGGTATCGACATGATTGACATGATTGAACCCAAAGATTCGAATGGACATCGGTTCATCATGGTAGCCATTGATTACTTCACCAAGTGGGTCGAAGCAGTGTCGTACGCCAATGTAACCCGACAAGTGGTGGTCTGATTTATCAAAAATAATAGCATCTGCCGTTATGGTGTTCCAAGCCAGATCATTACCGATAATGGATCTAACTTGAACAACAAGATGATGAAAGAGTTGTGCGCAGAGTTCAAGATTGAACATCATAACTCATCTCCCTACCGACCCAAGATGAACGGAGCGGTAGAAGCGGCCAATAAGAACATCAAGAAGATCGTTCAAAAGATGGTTGTAACCTACAAAGATTGGCACGAGATGCTACCCTGTGCTCTTCACGGTTATCAAACATCTGTCCGTACTTCAACAGGGGCAACCCCTTTCTCTCTAGTATATGGCATGGAAGCAGTGCTCCCCATAGAAGTAGAGATCCCGTCAATCCGAGTATTGATGGAAGCTAAGCTCACCGAAGCTGAATGGTGTCAAAGCCGACACGACGAGCTTAATCTGATCGAAGAAAAGAGAATCATGGCACTATGCCATGGTCAATTGTATCAACAGAGAATGAAGAGGGCATTTGACAAAAAGGTCTGACCTCGTGTCTTTAGAAAAGGAGACCTCGTGCTCAAGAAGATACAGTCATTTCTCGCTGATTCGCGAGGTAAATGGACTCCGAATTATGATGGCCCCTATGTGGTCACGAAAGCTTTCTCAGGCGGCGCCTTGAGACTTGCAACCATGGACGGAGAGGAATTTGCCTACCTCACGAATGTTGATGTAGTCAAGAAATACTTCGCCTAAAAAAAAAGAAACGTCTCGGTGGATTGAAAACCCGAAAGGGCGGTCCAGGCAAAAGTTAGAGACATGAAAAATCATCCCGGTGGATTGGAAACATCAAAGTACAATCCAGGAAAAAATTAGGGATAATGGAAAGTAACTATGTTCAACAGAGGCAGGTCCCTCAGCAGCAGCAGTTACATCATCCGCCAGAAAACTCCAGTCAAGGTCATCTTCGGTAGAAGCTCAGGATGTCCCGAATTCAAAGTTGGTAGAAGGATAGTGGTCGTTATGTTTCAACGTAGCCCTTTTCCCTGTAAATTACCATTTTCTAACTTTGTAAATACTCTTTGGAATCACACGTTTGGCTGATCTCCATCTTATCAATAAAATTTGAGCCTTTGTGCTTTTGTTTATAATTCTCATTTGTTTTAAGCTTTATAGAACGAAATTTTAACATGATCAACGGGTCTTGAAACGAAACAAAAATGATTTTACTTGTTAAAACTTTTTCTGCTTTTAAATTAAAGACGGCAATTTCTTTTGACTGTTGAACATCAGAAGAACATCGGTCGCTTCTCCCGAAGTAATCGAACCTCAAAGTGCAGAATCAAAGTACTCCTTCTAACCCAGTACGCCTGAATGAAGGGATCGATTATGTCAGAGACCTTGTTTCGTCTGACACGCCTCGGCCGAGTTCTTATCTCCTAAGCTCGATCAACGGTATTCCCCACAGGGACTATCTCTCCTAAGCAAGGTGGAATTGCTATTCTGAACCAACGGTAATTCTTCGCCCCGCGATGGCCAAGTATCCAGTCGTGTTCACCTGTCAGTTTGTATGTCGCGTCAGTTTTGTCAGCATATACATACATGCATCATTGCATTATTGATTTTCATTCACATTTCATATTGCATCACTATCACTCTAGTCGGCCTTGTCCCCTAGTGATAAAAGTCCTCTCAATCGAGTTGTCAACCCTTTCCTCGTCATGAAGTGTTACGTCTGAACATTCTCTCTCCTCCAGTTTTATTTCTGGATCGAAGTGGGGTCCTCGACCACTTTGATAACTTGAACCTCTGAAAGACCAGAGAGCCCTCAGTTAACATCACTCTTCGCCATTGAAGATGATATCCTTGTTTTCCCGGATTAAAGAAAATCTTGAGAGAAAGCCTCCTAAATCGAAGATCCGGCAGTACGGTAGTTTTTCTCCGAAAAACCCACTGATGAAAAGGTCATCGGCACCTCAAAATTGGATCACATCATATGGCATTTCTCCGAGAAGATCTCCGAGAAAAGTATGATGTAAAGACCCCAAGCGAATGCAGTCTCTCAAGGGACTCGCATTCCCCAAGTAGAGTCAACAAATGGCATCTCCAACAGAGAAGTTTGTACACCTCTACAACTCAGACGACTGGGTTCCCCAACAAGTCTGACATCGAAACTTTTTCCACTCAAATGGCATCTCCCCAGGAAAATTCGGCGAGAAGTTTGAAGGAAAGCCGCTACGAATAGCGTCCCTTGTCAGTAAAGTTTATTGACGAAAGAAACTAAGACCAGTTCCTCGATAGGAAACCAGGATCGAGGGGAAGTTTACATCAGAAACTAAGACCAGTTCCTTGGTAGGAAACCAGGATCGAGGGGAAGTTTATTTTAGAAACTGAGACCAGTTCCTTGGTTGAAGACCAGGATCGAGGGGAAGTTTACCTTTTCTAAGCATCATTGCTTAGCTAAAAGAAGATGAATGCGTAAGCTACCATTCATAACCACCATCAAAATTTTGGGTATTCTGATATTTAATCCTCTTGCACCCCGAATGCCCGAATACCTTCGTCATTCACACCTTTGTGTCCAAGAAGATTAAATAGGGGCATCTGTCATACCCCAAATTTTGACCACTAAGATTTCCCATCATTGTGAAAATCATCATCACAATATGGAGGAACCATCATACTTCATCAGTCTCCCCAAAGATGGGTGAGCATTCACTACAATCAAAATTAGGGTTTCAAGCCCTCTCTGAGTGCTTAGACAAAGGATCAATCAAGGAATGACATGATCTTCAACTTGTCTAACCTCTCAAACATCCATAATGGATCAAAAGAACTCCCACTTCAAGGATCAAGCATAAGGCTGCTCCCTTATAGGTGGATTAAGTCTCAAGATCGACAGTGTCACTAAATTAGGGTTTTGGTCTACCAGGGCCTCCAGATGGAAATTTTTCATTTGGGCACAAGCCAATGATCCAAAACCTAACCTAATATACTCCATGGAACCTCATGGACCTAATCATCGAGTCAATTTTGCCTTAGGCGATGCATTCATCAAAAATCAGGAATTAGGGTTTCTTGACCTAATTCACCCCTAAATTGACTTTTATGGCAAATCATGAGCCAATACCTCAAAGAAGGGTTTGAGAGTCTCTAATGAACTATATTGATCCATTTGGAACAATGGATTAATCCAAGAAGCTTGAGCAACAAGTCTCAATTTCATCTGCACCACAGTTTGGGTTTTAAGGAAAAAGTCAACTGTAACTTTGACTTTTGACCAGGACATGCTCCCAAGCCCTATGACATGCATCAATATACCCTATGACACCCATGGAACATGTCCATCAAGTTTGATTTAGGTCAAGGACATGATTTCATGAAGAATTGCACAGTTTGGAATTCATCTGATAAAAAGTCAACTGTACACAAAAGTCAACTTTGACTTTTTCAGATTTTTCACCAAAATGGATTTTTAACCCTAAAATGATGTTAATGTATGATTTGAATCATCATTCATCAAGAAAAATCAAGAAAAGTTGGGTAACTTGTAAAAGGGGTAACCATAAAAAATTTAGAAAATTTTCTAAGTTAAAAATAAAGTGGCTAGGATACTAACTTTGGAGGGTCATAACTCCTAAACCACAAAGCCATTTTCTCCCATCCAAGGCTTGATTTGAAGATCTCATTGCCCTCAACAAAAACTTCATCTAGACCTAATTCCAACTCCTCATGGATTTTGAGTTATGGAGTGATCAAAATCAAGAAAAGTCACTTTGTTCCAACACTTAGTGAAAATTTCACCAAGTCAGATTTTACCCTACTTTTTGCCAAATGTAGGGGGATTTTTCACTTGGATTCAAAAGAGATCAAAACCAAATATGTTCAAACAGTTGTTGTATCATGTAAGGGCTTTCCAAAATGACCAAGAACATTACCAAATTCAATTTGAGTCATGAGATATGACATTGGAAAGTTGCCTTGCTGAAATCTGCCAAGGCAAGGCAGAATTTGCATTTTTGCTCGATTTGCCAAAATCAGCCAAATCCAAATGCTCCTATCCACTTCGACACCTCTGAGGATTGAATCTAAAGGGGACAATCACTGAGCTAAGCCTCCAAAGTCTTTGGAACAAGAAATAGCTTGTTGAACCTAAAATGGCCAAAATAGGGACAAGACTCCAATTTTGGATTGGAGCATTCAATGGAAGCATCAAGGTGGCATGGACTGAGCCATTCTCAACTGAATTCAATCAAGACATATCCAAGACCAAGGGAACCACAGCCCTGTGCCCTAACCTCTAGTCAATGGCTAGAGGAGACTTGGATTTCCATTGGCCAACATTGAACAAACACCTGCTGCAGTTGCCATTCACTGTGGATCCAAAAACAAACTTGATCTACTATAAATAGAGCTCAATTGTGATCAGTTTGAGTACACCAAAGCCATCAAACAGATGCTTTCCTCAAAATCTATTCTTTCACTCCAATTTTTCCTTCTAAGGCAAGTCACTATCGGGTTTTGAGTTTGAGAGCTTTTCCAATCAAACCAATCACTCACACACCTCACATACATCATATAGAAGTGATCCAAACACTCACATAACATCTGGAACACAGATTTCACAAAATCACCAGTCAATTGCTCAAGGTTTTTACCAAAGTGCAGTTGAGATGCCATGAAGTGATCCAGCCATTCTCAGTCAAGTCCAAGCATTCAAACACACTCCATAGGGTGTAGGGAAGCTGTTCAGATCATCACAATTCATCTGTAACACCTCCTACTCAGAAATCAATTTGCTCTTGCTGTCACGACCTAGAGGTAAGCCTAAACTTGGTTATCTCTCAATCTATGCATATTTCCTCGCACAATACTTTTGCCAAATGTTCATAATCATGCATGGAATGTTTCCCCTCAAGTAACTGCTTTATTTGAATCGTGTATCAAAAATCCTAGCCTTCATGCAGAAATTAGGGTTCTTAAGGATTTATCGTGATTTCTTATTATATGTTTAATTTAAATGAAATTAAATACCATAGACATGATCGTGAGGTTGAAACGAGTTGATTGGTATGTGGATTACATGATATGATTAAGTATTCAGTGAGATTGGAGAGAAAATGCAAATCTGGGCCAAGCTGAAACACGCGCGTGTTCTTCAGCTGTTCTTGGTGCCATTTTTCATAAATTCAAATATTTGAATTTTGTGATTTTATTTAATTGATTCAAAAATTAATGTCTCTCTGAGTTTTAATGATTTTGAGTTGATTCTTTTTTTAATAATTCATAAAAATGTTAAAATATTTTATTTTCCCAAAAAATCCCAAAAATATTATTTATTGTATATAATTGATATTTTTGCAAAGAATTAATGTTTTAATTGTTTTTGACATTTGAAATATTTTTTCCACCTTGATTTTACAACTTTTAATGCTTTCTAATTATTTTGTAGGTCAATACGTAATTTTTGAAGCATTAATCCAAGATCACAATTTGTTTTCCATATGTTAAACAATTTTGATCATTTTAATTGAATTTTTATTCAATTAAAACATATTTTGAAAACAAATTAGGGTTTTTGATTAATTCAACCCTCATAAATCATTTTCAAAACACTTTGGGCCTCTAATAGAGTGTAAGACCCAATCCTTTTTTTGACCAAACCATTTTTGGGCCTCAGTGTATTGTATAAGTCCTGATACCATAAAAAACAAACGGTGCGATCGTCACCTTTTGACAAATAACCTTTTGGGCCTCTCCTTGAGCTATAAGACCCATTCAAAACTTTTGGGCCTCTAAATAGAGTGTAAGACCCAACCCCCTTTTAACCAAAATCACTTTGGGCCTCAGATATTGTATAAGCCCCTCTGCATTAAAAGAAAACCTCGGCGCGATCACCATTTCAAACGGAAAAATCATCTGGGCCTACCCTCGTGTTATAAGCCCCACTATTTTTCTTTAAACCTTTTGGGCCTCTTGAGAGAGTGTAAGACCCATCCCCTTTGTACAGAAAACCTTTTTTGGGCCACAGTCACTTGTATAAGTCCCTCTGTACAAATTCAAACAGTGCGCTCACTGATAAAACACTGGGCCTCTCCTTGAGCTGTAAGCCCCAAATCTTTCTTTTTCAAAACACTTTCTCCTTTGATTTTGAATATACTGTTGTTTTCAATCTTTCTTTGTTGAACAACTAACCAAACAACATGGAAGCTCTACAACCGAGTAAGTGTTTATACGCTTTCATTTACCGCTTTCATATACATATAACTGTATTGTGGGGTTGTTTCACTGTGAGTCTTCTTTCATAAACTCATATCAACTGTGTAATAATAGTATAGATATTTAGAGTTTTCCCGGCCACTACGTCTAGAACTAGGTAACGCCGTTTCGTTTATTCGTAGAAATAGACAACTAGATCCCCAATAGGATCACCAGATACAGTCTTCTCTTCGGCTGTCCTCATTAGGAATTGTCAAGAAACTCTATTCCCAGAGATGAATGTATTCTCCGTGAATGGCATCTTTGAGTTTCTTCCAAATTCTCGAACTTTCCTGACTTAATCTATTCCTTGTGAATAGCTTGCCTTGAATTTCTCGGGGTTTGGGGACCCACGGGCTTCTTAAAAGCATCGGCCTCCTCTTGGGCATCGTACAAGGACCCACAGGCTTCCTAAAAGCAACCGTGCCTCCTCTTGGGCTTAGTACAAGGACCCATCGGCTTCTTAGAAGTATTCACAGCCTCCTCTTAGGCTTCGTATAATGATCTCTTCCTCCAGGAATGATAGCCTCCTCTTGGGCATCATACAAGGACCCGTCGGCTTCTTAAAAGCTTTCAGCCTCCTCTTGGACTTCATACAAATTGTCCCAACGACCTCCTAGAGGTATAGGAACAGAACTTAGTCATCTGCATAGAACAGTCCTTTCATAGAGTCTACTACTGTTTCTCAAATCATAGTACAAAAGATAAAACTCTAGACACGGACAATCTAGTCTCCTTGAGTCTCAAAGACATTCTCAAGTGACCCCTTCAAGAATAGGATGGAACCCCGTAGACTCGGACAGTCTCAATACCCTTCGGATTTCCCACTTCCTTAAAGAACAGGAATAACCCGGATCCTTGAATCAAATCCTTGAGTACAACATTGCTCATATAAGAACTAATTTTCTCTTTCAAAATCAGTATACTGGACCTGTCACTTAACTGAACAGTCATCATAGCCTCCTCTTAGGCTTTGTATAATGATTATTCTCCAGTGAAGTTAGCCTCCCTCTTGGGCTTTGTACAATGATTCTCCCCAGCAGGGTCAAACAACGTTTAGCCTCTCTTTCGGGCTTTGTACGAGAGACATAAAGAGACTCCCTCGTTGAGTCAATCACCCTTTCGCCTCCTTCTCGGGCTTTGTACGAGATACAAAAACTCTCTTGTTGAGTCAAATAGCCTCCATCTCGGGCTTTATACGAGATACCAAAAGATTCCCTCGTCGAGTCAAAACCTTTTAGCCTCTCTCTCGGGCTTTGTACGAGACACATATTAGCCTCCTCTTAGGCTTTGTATAAGAAAACCACTGGTTGATCCAATCAACCTTTTAGCATCAAAGTTGTGCCTCGCTCACAGTACACAAACATCAACAACTCCTTCCCTTTCATCTAATCGCTGTAAGCGGCAAGCCTCTGGATCATCTACATCCATGCCACTGTCCCTCTTTTAGCATGAGAAATTCCTAAGGAAAGATGGCATTGCTCTACACTGAGTTAAAGTCTTCTCCTTCAGATTAAAACCCCCCCTATAAAGGAAATTATGGCATTTCTAGGATCCGCACATCCCGGTTAAAGTAATTCTCCTTTATAAACAGTTGTGACATACAACCCCCTCTTTAGAGATGACAAATTCTCTCTAAAGACAACACCTTTCAGCTTCACATCTTGGGCTTTGAACAAGATACAAACTACCTTTTCAGCTTCACGTCTTGGGCTTTGAACAAGACACCAAAACACCCATTTCCTCCCATAGAATAGGAACTACGAACTCTCTGATTTCCCTGTTTCGGTAAACGGGAATACATAGGCATAAGATTGAAAGAAAAATCTTAGCGAGCACACTAAACAAAAAACCAAAATCCCATACTTTCATATATATCCGTCCTAACATCTCAACCGATAGCCTAAAGTACCCCTCGTCAACAAAATAAACCTAGGAAAAACCCCGAATCTTTGTAGCATCTATAAACCAACAATTTCAACTGTTTAATCTCAGTATGCAAGCAGGGTTAATTGGAGGCATCTATTTCCCTTCCTTCATCAGCTTTAATAGGATAAAAAATGAATCGAACTGTAGTACAGAGCGATCGTGCTTCGCAACCACATCCAAAAATCACTCGCTACAGACGCGATGTCCTATCGAGTCATTTCTTTTCTTTTTCCCCCATTTCTCCATTTAATCTTTTGTTTCCAGTTTCCAGTTAGCAGTTGAGTTTCAGATACCCTACACCCTTTGATCGATAACAACCAGCGTGGATCCCATCGAGTACGATGGATGCGAGGGGGTGCTAATACCTTCCCCTTGCGTAACCGACTCCCTTACCCGATTCTCTTGGTCGCGAGATCATGCTCTTTCCTTTCCCTCAAGTTTATGCAGTGTTTCCTTTCCCTCTCTTGGGATAAATACACATTGCTGGCGACTCTGTTTCAGCGCCACTTTCGCGTTTGTACTTGGATGAAAATCTCAGAAACGACAGCTGGCGACTCTGCTGGGGACAGATTGACCTCTTGCTGGTCCATCCCTAAGAGAGTCAATCCTAGCGCCTATTTGTTTGCGATTTTAGGGTGTTTATCTGTTTACTTTACTCCCTTTACTTATGGCATTGTTGCATGTTTACTGTTTTATTGCATTTACATGCTTTTCATTTACTGTTGCCATATATTATACTGTGATTGACTATGATGTGCTGTACTGGATTTTTTGTTTGGCAGGTTGGGGAGTTCTGAGAGATAAGCCCACTACCCAGGCTTGAGCATACACATAGGTATTAGCGTGGGCAGGCGTGTCGCTCCCGTGGTGTTTGGCCACATGTGGGTGTTCACGAGACCTACAGCCAGACGAGGTTCTATCCGGAGCTATCTTCTACTGTATGCTCGATACAGGCCAGTATATATTCTCTGGAGGAATCGTCGACTCTGGTGACCATTCCTGAGGACTCAGTTAAGGCACTCCTTCAGGGAGCGATAATGGCAGGCCAGAAAGGGCAAACCCATTACGTATCCTGCCGAGGACCAGAAACTGGGAACTTGCTATAGGATATCCTTTTTAGGGGGAATCAGTGGACGACCTCTTTGTTTGGCGATAGTATTGTACCCCGAGGGATGAATGTGCTATTGCTTCTCAAATCGAGAATCCAAAACTGAGGATCCCGACTTTCTAGTACCCACCTGTGAGAGGGGCGGGTGTTTACAGGTTTGCAGGTAACCTTGACCTTCGACATACCCGATATTCTGGTTTCCTTATCAGTGTGGACTTATCAGCCTGGTATTATGGTATTTCGATTATTCTGGCACCCTGATTATGTCGATATTCTGGCATTCCCGTATTCTGATTACGTCGGTGTTCTGATTATTATGGTATTCTGATTATACTGATATGTTGGCCTTCTGGTTTCTGATTATTTGGATATTCTGGTATTCCGGTATTTCTCTTCAGAGCAGACCTGTGAACTTATTCATTCATCGGCACAACACAGTCATTATTCAGACTATATGGAAGCTTTGATCCTATGTCTTATTGCATCCATACCTTTGCATTGCATTTGCATCTTGCATCATTTTGCATATCTTTCTCCGGCCAGAACAGTGAGCTCATCCATCCTTTGTCTGAACTGCAGTTTGATTTCCCTACTTTCGTATTGGACTTGAATTAGCTTCGGGAAGATCATGAACTCAGGAGAGCAGAATAAGTTTGTGACTCGGGCCGATGTTGAATTGATGAAGAGTCAGTTGGACCAACTGGTAGAAGCTATGAAAGCCATGACTAGGGGAGAGGCCAATGTTCAGAGGACTTCAGTTATTGGGAATGTCATTCCACCTCTGGTGAACAATGTTGCTCAAGCTCAACTTGTACGAATTCCTGTTGAGAATCATGATATACACGAGCGTACCATCATCTGAGACAGACATTCTTCTTCTCTTGATGCCACAGACTATCAGAGCTTTCCCTTCTCTGTGCCAGATATCCAGGGGGTAGTTCCAAAGATGAAACCTAATGACCCACGCTCTGTTGATGATGAAAGATATCGTGTGTTGGACGAGAAAATTAAAGCCCTGGAGAGGCGTGATACTCTTGATTTGAATGCTTCGAGCATGTGTCTGGTACCTGGCCTTGTGTTGCCACCAAAGTTTAAGATGCCGAAGTTTGAGCAATACAAAGGGGATAGCTGCCCAAAACTACATTTGGTGATGTTTTGCCGAAGAATGACTTCACGCACCCACAATGACAAGCTCATGATCCATTGTTTCCAAGACAGTCTGAGTGGGGCATCACTGGGTTGGTATATGCAGTTAGAAAGTGGTAGCATCCGATTATGGACAGCCCTATCTAATGCCTTTGTAAAGCAGTACAGTTATAATCTTGACATGGCTCCCAGCCGAATGCATTTGCAAGACTTGTCTCAAGCAGATAATGAATCATTCTGAGAGTATGCTCAGAGATGGAGAGAGTTAGCCGCTCGCGTTCAACCGCTACTTTCGAATAGAGAATTGGTTGATTTATTCATGGATACCTTGCAAGGCCCGTACTTAGGAAAGATGATTGTCAATGGGGCAGCAAAACTTTCTGACCTGGTGATGGTGGGAGAACGTATCGAGAGTCTGATCAAGTGTGGAAAGCTCCAAGGCGTCTCGAACTTCCAAGCTAATGAAAATGAATCAGTTGTCAGTTCTCAGGAAGAATTCGAGGAAGAAACTAGTTCCATTCAGGAATCTTCACCACCTCGCTCTCGGTGTTCAGACATATCAACTGTTCAGAGTCAACAATCTTATGGATTTTCATATCAGGGACAATATTCTTCTGCAAATCAGAGACCTCCTCAGAGTCAACAATCATATCTCCGTCAGCCGCGTCAACACGCCCGACAAAGACCAAGGAAGCCAGAGAGGAATTTCACTTAGTTGCCATGTCATACAGTCAGATGTTGCCTGATTTAGTCAGAGGTGGACTTATTGTGCCGAAGGAGATAGGTCCAGTGATTCCTTCGTACCCACCAGGTTTTGATATCAACGCCCGTTGTGACTACCATGATGGGGCACAGGGGCATTCAACTGAAGACTGTAAGGTGCTCAGGAGCAAAATTCAGACACTCCTTGACTCCAATATGTTCTCGTTCATGCCTCAGGGTATTCGAATCAATAATCCTTCTTCGTCTAGTCAGGTGGGTTCATCAGTCCAAGTTATGGAAGAAGTCACCGAGAGTAGTGGTGCAAATGATTATCGGACTGACTTCGACGAGCAATTTTGAAGATGGCTAACTCTGTAGGAAATCAAGCTTGGAAAGCCTAGTTCCTCGAGGCTGGCAATCTTTTAGATCATGTCATTTCTTTGGATTTGTAGTTTCTTTTCTGTTAAAATGTACAAACTCATTTGTAAAACTTGTTGTTTTCGATAGATAATGATAATGAAATAAATATGCATGTTTTGATTAAATACAGTCGTGTTCACTCATACTTTTTATCAATATCATATGCTTGTTTAAGCAGGATCCTAGGGAGGATGACGAAATTGAAAGGTGCAAAACTTCCGATTGTATGCTTTTGAACAAAAACCCTGTTGATGATGTACAGGCATTGTTTCAAATTCCTAAACACCAGAGACATAAGGAAGATAATCCCTTGCAAACCCCGTTGAGCCTAGTAGTAGGAGTTTATTTCTGAAAATGAAAAACCCTCAATCTTAACCTGGGGCAGGGTAGGTGTCAGTTAATTTGACCGTGCGTTTAAATTTCAAAAGGAGTGTCCCGTTCGAGGATCAATTAGATCCATGGTTATCCCTCACCAACCAAAGAGTGAGATGGTTACAACCCTTTACAAGTCAAGACAAACCTGTGTCACACGATTAGTTCAAAAAAAAGAAAAGGGAATCAAAAGAAAAAAGAAAAAAAAGCCCGCTAAGTCAAGACTTGAAAACAAGTGACTTAGGCAAAAGTTAGGGCATCCCGCTGGACTTCAAAATCGAAAAATTCAAAAGAATCAGTCCAGGAAAAAATCAGGGAAATCAAAAAAACAAAAGAACGAAAAGTGAAAAGGATTACAAAAGAAAAATCCTCGAATAAAGAACAAATCGTGTGACTACAGACACCAAGGACAAAAGGGGTGACTGTCACTCCGAAAATCGTGCGGGTTCCTTCCATCCTCATACCATTCATTAACCTTTTTGAAAGGTGAGCGTATGTGTCGAGTTAACTGAACGTAGGACTAGAGAACATCAAGGAGAATGAGTGGGTTAAAATAAAACTTTGAGCCTTATATCCTTTTTTTTTCTCAAACCGTGAACCAGGCCACGTTACAACCTTTAAAAGACCTAATTGAAGCAGGGTTGGTTCGAAAGCATACTTCGGTAAAGACCGTGTCTAAACTGACCCCTAAGGGGTTTTTCTTACCATTCATGTTGGTATCGATGTGACATTCTGATAAGTGATTCTGTTAGTTCTTGTAGTTGGCTGGAATTTTGGTAAAACAATGTGGATGTCCTGGTTGATGTTTCAACATGAGTTTTTAACATTCTGGTTGTGTCAAGTTGTAAATGGTTGCAGATTCTGGGCTGATGTCAAACCCGATGTTAAGACATCAATTGATAAAACATCAGTCTGAGTTGTTTTATTAGGGCTGCGTGTTTCTGTTATTGGAGAGATATTCTGCTGAAGAGAGTAAGAGATTCTAGGCGAATATCTTGGTAAAGATATATTCAGTTGCAATCAGATTTGGAGCAGATCTTGTTGCTGTTTTTAAGGCTAAAAGATATGAAGATTTAATTGAAGATTTAATTGAAGATCTATTTTGTAGCAGAATCTTCTGCAGATTTGTAGCAGTTAATATGCTGAGATTTAAAGCCCAAATCTAGTTGGGAAAAAGGTTATAAATAGAACCATTGTAACCTAGTTTAAGTTAAGCCAGCCATCATGTAAATTCTAAGGGCTGAGTTTGTGAACCACTCTCTAGGAGAGTTGGTATGTGTGAACCACTCGGATTGTGAGATGGTCATTGTTCTTAGAGGAAGTTGTTAAGCAACTCTAAGTATTGTTCTTAGTCATGAGGGTCATGTCTAGGTATTGTTATAGGAGTGTGTCTTCTACTTTTCTGTGATGGAACAGTTTTTGGAAATCAAGCTGTTGATGCAGTGACTGAGATGTTAATTGCTAGACATCATTGCGATGATTGGGAGTGAGATGGAGTCTCTTATCTAGGGAGGACTTAGATAGAAGGGTCATTGGGTAGTGATTAAGTTAGTGGATTGTCAACTGGTCTGTTGAGTCTGTAATTTGATACTGCTAATAGTGGACTTCCTTCCTGGCTTGGTATGCCCCCAGATGTAGGTTGTTAGACCGAACTGGGTGAACAAATTTTGTGTGCACTTTACTTTTCACAACTTCTTTAAATGCCTATAGTTGCCTTGTTGTTTATGTCAGACCATATGTCTCGACATCATGTAGGACATCTGGGATCTGTTATACCAAAATTTCAATTGGTATCAAAGCAGGCATCCTGTCTGTTTCTGGATGAGATCTAGGGAAGATACTTTTTGGTTCATGAGCAAGGAAGATAGTTTTGCTGAGTTATGGACTTGGTCAGTTCATATAGTTGTTTGTTTGATCCCTTGAAATGAAGGATAGACTATTCATGACAGGGTATGTATTGGACCTGTCTGTTGTTATCAGGTGTGTAGTTTTGGTGGAGAACTGCTGTTGTGAGTTTGATTTATTTTCAAACTTTTTTGGCACTTGGATTATGGTGATGGTGTGCAAGGATTATTGAGTAGTGCCTGAAGAGTGTTGAGGAGTTGTTGTGTGTTCCGCTGCATGATGTAACCCTGGTTGTTTCTTGTGTCTCTGGTGGTGAGACTTTAGGAAGGTATTTTCTTGGAAAGACTTTAGAGTTTGGTCTCCTCAGCAGAAGAAGAATATATTTTAAATCAGGTATTGAAGACCAATCTGTCCAGAACACTGATTCCTTCCTTCTCAATTTTCTTGATGATGAAAGAAGAGGGTGGAGCCAAAGCAAAAGAGTATCACTGTTAAATCTTTCATGCGGGAGTGAAGATCTTGATAAGGTATCTCTTAAGCGTATTTATGGTGTCCAATGTAGTTCTGGTATATCTGAAGATGAATTCTCTTGTGAAGATACATGTTTCTGATTTTCAAAATCATGAACTGGAGGAAGTTTCATCAAGAAAGAAGCTGAGCTTGATATGTCAATCCTAATGTCTCGACATCGCGCTACACATCATCAGTTAATGGTAAATGCTAAGTCAAAGACCTATTAGATTGTAGCTGGTTGAAGAAAAGGTAGTTATCTTGATAGCAGAAGAGAAGGAAATGATCCTTGTTTAAACTAATATGTCTGAGGACAATTTTATAGGGAAAATGCATCCAAGAGTTTATGTGCAGTAGTAGTGTAAATCAGCCTGTGGTCAATTGGTGTTTGCATGAGCTCTTTCAGTTTTGTGGCTTGAAGGATTGGAAGTAGCAGATTGTCTATGGTATTTTTATGCAGAAGGATGGCAGTTATCACTCTTAAGTTAGACAAGAGGTCTAAACCTTGTGCTTATAAGAAGAAGCTTCTGGAAGAGTGTGTTATGCAAGTTACTGCAGTTTTGTTGGCCTGATCTTGGAAGTTGATATGTTCTCGTGTGTTCCCTACAAGAGATATGTATGGATTAATATGGTTGTAGTCTCCAAATCCATAGGAGATGTTTAATGTGATTTAGACTAATGTCGGAACTGATGTTGAAACATCATTTTAGTTCTTTGCTCAGGGTGGAGTAAAAGAGCAAGACACTGACCTAACCTGGAAGGCTTTTGTGGTATGAATGGTTGTCATAATGGTCTGTCATGAAGAAGATTCAGAAGATGCTGGAATCTGAAGAAGGGTTAAACCACAAGGATCAATTGCTATTTGTGAAATTCACAAGTATTTAATTGATTATCCTTGAAAGACAAGATTAAGGATGTTCTGTCTATTGTTGTAACATCTTTACATCAGAGGTTTGGAGAATCATGGGAGGGGTTCTACATTCGCTCACAAGTCGCCTAGGTGTTGACCTGGGATTATTGCTTAGCATCTGTTCCTAGAAAGTATTGTGAATGACTTGTCCAGATGGTGGTGCTGTTGAAGATGAAGATGGAAGACTATGAAGACATCATAATCTTGATGGTTACAGCTTGGATCAGTTTATTTCTGATCTAAGTGGTTTGGAGCATGGTGTTTGCTCTGGTTGTGAAGGTCGAGGATAAGTGGCAGTTATCTCTGGCTTTCTACTGACGGCTCTACTAAGGGAAGTGACTTTCTTTAGTATTGCTATGGGGTAGTCTTGGACTACTTATTTTCTGAAGATTCAGATGTGGTAGGTTTGAAGTCTTTGGAGTTTCTAAGCAGGATGGAGGTTGTCTACTCAAACTTGATTGTTGAATCAAGTCTATGAGAGCATGGAAATCTGTTTCTGCAAAGGGAGGAGGTTCTTCTGAGTGGTAGAAGGTAGAGCTGAATTCAACAGTTGGATGACATAATGTTCTGACATCTAGCTTAACATCAGAAGTCTCAGCTGGTGATATGGCACATCAGCTTTTTGATAGGGTGATCTACAGGAATGAACAATAGGATGCTTCTAAAAGATTGTTCTCATGGCAGTTTGCGGGAGCTGCAGGAAGGAGAAGATGTTACATGACCATGGATTAGGGAGTCTAAGTGTGTTTGCTATTGAGCAATTGGAACATGTGACTTGAAGATCTGGTTTCCTTGGTGGATCAGGATATCTTTGTGAGAGTTCTGACAAACGTGAAAAAGGTCAAAATGTGGCATTTGGCTGTTTTCATATGAGGATTCATGCTTGAGGTGATCAAATTGTGGCATTTGGTTGATCTCAGAAGTGAATTCGAAGAATCAAGATAATCAGAGTGTGGCAGCTGGTTATTATTGAGGATTGTCATGGAACAAGTTACTCTTGGGCAGAAGGGTGATGAGTTGAAGAATCAAGGAGATTATTTTTGAAGGTGGATGAGAGTTTATTTCTCTGGTTCGTTGGATTACTATGCTAGAGTAAGTCCAGTTGGTAGAGCATATCAAGAATCATGGTGTTGATGTTTTGGTGTGTGGAAGATGTTCTAACTTGTAATAGGACATTATCTGGGATGATTACCTACACTGTATCCAAAGAGAATCTACCTAATCATACGGGAGAATGATGAAGTAGAAGGTCTGCTTTGGAAGGAGAATGTAGAGAAGACTGAAGTAGATCAGGTATTGATTGCTTGAAAGTCTGAATGTGGATATTCATCAATTGATCCAAATGTCAAAAATAGATGATTGGATGTGTATCGCTAAAGGCAGAAGAAAAGCTGTGAAGGGGACATAGCCCTATTGTCAAGTCATGCTAGAGAATAGTTGATCAACCTGGCAAGATGTGGAGTTTTGGAGCATATGAAGATAACAAACTAAGATGGAATCATGTGAGTATACTAATTTGCAGTCTGAACTCTTTGCTTCAGAGAGAGTGTGCGTGTGGAGTTGGATGCTCAAGCATTTTGTCAGAAGAGCTGTTTCTGACTATGTGAATTAGAATGTGGAGATTCTGGTCTTGTTTTTAGTAGTTTGTTCTGGCAAAGCATGACTACTAATTTTGAAGACTTCACTAGTATCAACAACTACTGGTGGATGTAATGGTAGAGGGATTGTGATGTGATCTGATCAGAACATTTTTTTAGAGAGTTGTTCCTTCTTCTGCTACAAGTATCTCTTGAAGAGATTAGATCTCAGTAAAGCAGAGAATTTGTGGAGTCTGTGAGCAGTGTCAAACAAGTCAGAATACTTGGTTGTGTTCTCCAAAAGTGAAAGTACAGTATGTGAATGTGCTCAGCAAGTGTGCTCAAATGTTCATCTCCATCTAGAGCATTAGTTAACCATGACAGGGGGAGTACTTGTCTATGGATTCTGCAGCAAAGGTGCATATATTGTGAAGCTTGCATGCTGATCAAGCTTGTAGAGATTGGTTACCTCTTATGAGGAGATAATGTCAGATAACATGTTATGACATTAGGCTGTTGGATGACATGTTGGTGTGGACATGAATGGTTCTAGCCATGTGAAGCTAATTGTTTGTATCATGTGCGCACATGCTTCTGAGGAGAAGTCTGAAGACAATTTTATGCAGTTTTGGAAAAACTTTGTGAGGGTCGTTGTTGATGGGAGATGTCACACTTGTCTTGATGTGTGTTATTAATTCTAAGTAAGAGGAGTTTACTTAGAGTTCAGTGGAAGGCATTGTGAGTGTGCTTTAGAATTTGTGGATGATTGTGTGAAGCATTCCTGACTGGATGGATGAAGACTATGTCTAGATTTTCCAAATGTTATGATATACTGGTCAAGGAGCACCATTTGTGAATTATAATGGGAGAACTTCTGTCTGTACTAGTGTGGTACTTGGATTGTTTGAGGATTAAGCATTATGTGAATGCGTTCAGCAGGTGTGTTGAACAGAGGGTGCGCTCTTGAAGACATGAAGATGAGTCTTATGTTTTCCATTCATTTAAGGTGTTCTTCTTGCAAAGGAGCACTAGTTATCTTAGATAGGGGGAGTTGATCTTTTGTTGAAGAAGTTGTTTATCAAGATTGTAATGTCAGACAAGATGTCGTGACATTGTGTTACTGGTGAAGTTCATGGTGTACTTGACAGTTTAAACCTGGTTTCATGGTGTCAGATAAGATGTCAATGGATTGAATCAGCAGTATACATTTACCCCAATGTTTGTTCAGCTATTGAGTCTGGATCTTGTTCTGAGTATGTTAGTTGTCAGATTCAGAGGGTGTCCAATTGTGGCTAAAAAGGGGGAGACTTAGCCCATGTGTTGCCTAGTTTTGTTGGTATAGGCTTGAGGGGGAGTAATCGTGTTTGAACAACTGTTATGATGGTTCTTTCTTTGAGGGGGAATTTATTTTGTGCTGAGTTACTAGTTGTTGCAGCTGGTTGGTATTGCTGCAGGTTGTGCTGTGAATGTTAGTAAGTGTTTTTCCGCTGCAAGCTGAAAGTGTTTTAGCCAAAATTAGCCAAAGGAGGAGATTGTTAGTTCTTATAGTTGGCTGGAATTTTGGTAAAAGAATGTGGATGTCATGGTTGATGTTTCAACATGAGTTTTTAACATTCTGGTTGTGTCAAGTTGTAAATGGTTGTAGATTCTGGGCTGATGTCAAACCCGATGTTAAGACATCAGTTGATAAAACATCAGTCTGAGTTGTTTTATTAGGGCTGCATGTTTATGTTATTGGAGAGATATTCTACTGAAGAGAGTGAGAGATTGTAGGCGAATATCTTGGTAAAGATATATTCAGTTGCAATCAGATTTGGAGCAGACCATGTTGTTGTTTTTAAGGCTAAAAGATATGAAGATTTAATTGAAGATTTATTTGAAGATTTAATTGAAGATCTATTTAGTAGCAGAATCTTCTGCAGATTTGTAGCAGTTAATATGCTGAGATTTAAAGCCCAGATCTAGTTGGGAAAAAGGTTAAAAATAGAAGCATTGTAACCTAGTTTAAGTTAAGCCAGCCATCATGTAAATTCTAAGGGCTGAGTTTGTGAACCACTCTCTAGGAGAGTTGGTATGTGTGAACCACTCGGATTGTGAGATGGTCATTGTTCTTAGAGGAAGCTGTTAAGCAACTCTAAGTATTGTTCTTAGTCATGAGGGTCATGTCTAGGTATTGTTATAGGAGTGTGTCTTCTACTTTTCTGTGATGGAAGAGTTTTTGGAAATCAAGCTGTTGATGCAGTGACTGAGATGTTGACTGCTAGACATCATTGCGATGATTGGGAGTGAGATGGAGTCTCTTATCTAGGGAGGACTTAGATAGAAGGGTCATTGGGTAGTGATTAAGTTAGTGGATTGTCAACTGGTCTGTTGAGTCTGTAATTTGATACTGCTAATAGTGGACTTCCTTCTTGGCTTGGTATACCCCTAGATGTAGGTTGTTAGACCGAACTGGGTGAACAAATTCTGTGTGCACTTTACTTTTCAGCAACTTCTTTAAATGCCTATAATTGCCTTGCTGTTTATGTCAGACCAGATGTCTCGACATCATGTAGGACATCTGGGATCTGTTATACCAGAATTTCAGATTTGTTCACTATATGTCACAACATTTTTCCAGTGAACAAACTTGGATTTCAAAATAGTCATATGCATCGCTTTAAAATTATCTTTTCAAAACGAGTTATTTTACTTGCGAGTCAGTACCTGACATCAGGAAAGTTTCTACAATGGAAATATTGATTAATCTAAGGTGCAAAGTGCCCGAGTACGCCGTTGAGCCGGGGCAAGTCATATCAAATGGGAAATCCATTCCAAGATTCAGTTAATCTGGGGCAATCAGTTCAATATTCAACAAATCCCTCAAAGGTCAGTTAAAGGGACTCCTTCAAACATCAGCCAGACAGGGGCAAAATCACTTCAAAGCTGGGGCAGGCCACCCCAAAGCACAAAAGGTTATTCTCTCTAGAGGACGGTTAATCAAAAGCCATGGGGCAATATATGTCGGATCTTCACGAGACATCCTGAAGACATGTTCATTTACAGGTTATGCTGCATCGGGGCACCTCTTTTGGTCATATCACATCTGCAGGGTTCATGTTGATAGCTGGCGCGTGACGTCCCCAGTAGAGTTTCTCGCCTCGGCAGAGATGGCTGAAGTTTTATCTTTCAGCAGAGCATTATGAAGATTGTGAATCATTCTCCCTAGCAAGAATTCAGGGGTTCCCTCTCCCCTAGCCAGCTTGGTGAAGTTTATTGCTCTTCAGCAAGAGTTCATATTCTTGTACAGAGTGTTGGGTTTATGCTTCACCGGTTTGTGGTAAAGTTGTTTCCGTCTCCCCAATAGAGTAATGGTAGAAGGTAGATTCCCAACAGAGGACTAAGTCCGATCTTGTTCCCTAGCAGAGTTGATTTCATCAACCATTGTCCCCAAGTATATTTTTGGGTGGTGGTTAGCTTTCCCCAGCAAGTCAAAGGTCGATCGTCATTGGGATGTTTCTCCAGCAGATTCCTGGGATGTTTCTCCAGCAGACGTTTGTTGTTCGTACTTTCCTACAAAATGGAGGTTTAGTCGGGATCTCGAGCAGTTATGACACTGAAGGCGATTCAGTTTGTTATCCCCAGCGGAGTTAGCCTCGTCTCTTCAGCATTTATTTTGCTGGAGTGCTCCTGTTGCATATCATAAACATCATAGCATAATCATTACCATGCATATCATTCGCATAGCATTGCATGAAGCCTTGCAAAACCGAATAGAAAATACATAGCCCAACCTTGCCCGACACCTTCAACAGCCCACTTTGCTGGCATCTTTCAAAAACCTGAAGCCCAATCCCTATTGGCGCTTCCTGCGAAATCCAATCCCCATTGGTACCCAGAAAGATTTCTCCTTTGAAAAAACAATCACCATCAGGTTTTACCTGTCATAGCAAGCATAGTCCAATCGTACTTGGCACATCCTTCTTTTCCCGGTAGCCCAAGCATACGTCGGCATTTTGCATATAACAATCATAGCATCCTCAAAACGCGTAGCATTTCCATTGCGTGTGGAGCATTACGCCATAGAAAGAAAATTCAAACATATGCATGCGAAGCATAAGCCAGATTTGGTACCTTGCGCGAAAGCCCAAATCAACTTTCAGTCAAGACGGTGACATATCCCCAATAGACATTACAGTTAACCCATCTGCTTACTTCTCTTCAGGGTCATAGATCATACGTCAATCTTACCCTCGATCAGTCTTTGTCCATCAACCCTTTGATGACGATATTCCCAAAACAAGTTTCCTTTCTGTCATTTCTATGACGATGTGTTATCTTCGTTCAAGTTTCCTTTCCGTCATTTCTATGACGATGTGTTATCTTTGTTCAAGTTTCCTTTTCGTCATTTCTATGACGATGTGTTATCTTCGTTCAGGTTTCCTTTCCGTCATTTCTATGACGATGTGTTATCTTCGTTCAAGTTTCCTTTCCGTCATTTCTATGACGATGTGTTATCTTCGTTCAGGTTTCCTTTCCATCATTTCTATGACGATGTGTTATCTTCGTTCAAGTTTCCTTTCTGTCATTTCTATGACGATGTGTTATCTTCGTTCAGGTTTCCTTTCCGTCATTTCTATGACGATGTGTTATCTTCGTTCAGGTTTCCTTTTCGTCATTTCTATCACGATGTGTTAACTTCATTAGGTTTCCTTTCTGTCATCCCTATGCCAATGTGTAATCTTCGGTCAAGTTTTCTTCCCGTCAACCCTTTGACGAAGTGTTCTTTAAAGCAAGTCTTCTTTCTGTCATCCCTATGACAGTGTGCTCCCCAAGTCAGGTTTTCTTTCTGTCATCCCCATGACAGTGTGTTACCTTTGGTCAGGTTTTCTTTCTGTCATCCCCATGACAATGTGTTTCCTTTGGTCGAGTCTTCTTTCTGTCATCCCTATGACAATGTGTTCCTTCAGTTGAGTCTTCCTGCCGTCAAATTACTTTGATGATGTGCCCTTTCGGTGGGGTTCCATTTTTCTTTTCATCAAATCCCTTTGACGATGTGGTTCGCTGGGTATGTTGTCTTTCCGTCAGATTCCTTTGCAAAGTGGGACTGGGCTCTAGTTTATATGGTTTCTCCTCGCAGTTAGCAAATTTTGCAGTTCTTTTTGTATTCAATCACCTTCTACCTTGAATGTCTGAAAGTTGTTGCTATCATCCATTCAGGTTCAAGTTGATTGAATAGGGGCAGCTGTAATACCTCAAAATTTGCCTTCTTATTTATTACCTTATAACAGTGGCTTATGCTACATTTTTATTTTAGCTAGGTCATCGGGCACATACATACATATCATTTGGCTCTGTGGTTATGGGATCAAGGTTCTCTGTTCAAGCATCGTCAGGTTGCAACAGACATTTATTTCGTTACTCGAAACATGCGCAAAGTATTTCTCCGGGTTACATAATCACCGGGTCAGCAAAGCTCTTATCAAACATAATTTTTCATGTCAAGAATCTCAGAGAAAGTTGAAGTTTTCAGCCGATTCAGAACAGTTTGAGCAGAAAATCAGTTTGCTGTGCAAACTTGCAAAATTCATAACTCTGGCTCTATAACTCGTTTTGGCTAGATATTCAACAGTTAGAACCGTCTTGGTATTCTCTACAACTTTTATGCTCGGCTCGAAAGTCAATTCATCAAGGTAAGTGGTGGGAATTATTTGTTTCTGGAATTTCGGTTTCGCTGGATAATTGCGTTAGTGGTATTCAAAAGGGCTTAACTTCTGATTGGATCATCAGTTCTGAGCTATTCCTATGCCAAAAAGTTCCATATTGGAATTATCTGCAACTTTCGTGTTCGGACCGAGGGTTTATTCTTTGAGGAAGATCTCCGAATACGCGAGTTTTCAGAGTCGATACAGTGCAAAAATAGTGGAAAATAGTGCTGAATCGTCATGTTTCGGTCACTAAAAAATTCATAACTCTCAGCTCGTTTATCGGATTGATGCCGTTCCGGTGCCTAAAATTCCATTTCGATGCCATCTAAGTGACGTAAGTTCAGTATGAGTCAGGTCCAAAAGGAAGAACCCCGAAAGTACGAATTACTGGAACAATTCTTTGGCACAGTTCACTGTCTGTCAGATATTGGAAAATTCATAACTCGGTCAATTTTAATCGGATTGCGTCTGTTCCTTAAGCTACGGTTCTCAAATTTTGTGCTCTTCAAGATTGAAGACAAGCTCGAGTTCGAGCGGTACTCCGAAGATGGTCGTTTTGGTTTATTTCGCAAAACGGAAATGCTGAACCGAAGAAAAAGGTTGAAAGTTGTTTCACGGGAAAATTCATATCTCACTCGTCGTTTGTCCGATTGAGCTCATTTTTGGACATGAGGTCACTGACTCGTAGATTTACAACTTTTCTGACAAAGTCAAGTCGAGATTTTGCTCCCGAGCGCATGACCTTGTCACGCTTTTGAGTAGCAGACAGTCGAAAAGCTGAAAAAGGATGGTTTACTCAGTACCGTCTCGCCATTCAAAAACTCGCAACTCACTCAATTTTTATCCGAGTGCATCCATTCTCGAAGCATTACGACCGTGAGTCCGTCACGGACGTTTTCACGTGAGACATAGAGTCAGAGATTCGCACCGAGCCAAGAGTTATTTTTTAATTGAGCAGGTTATTTTCAGGCGCAACCGAATTCCCCTTGCACTATATATTCAAGTCTAAGTGTTTTTCCCTCCAACTTCACAATTCATTACAAACACTCTAAAATCAAACTCCAATTCTCTCCAAGATCAAAGTGAGGGTTTTCAACTTATTCATCAAGAAATTCAAGAACATCATGAACAAGTTCAAGAACTCAACAACAACTTGATCAATTCTCTTTCTCCGATCAACTTCCGACTGAACTCCGACCTCCTACCGGCCAGCCACGCGGCCTCCTCTCCCTCTCCTTTTCGCAATCGCGCGCTTCATTAGCTCTCTCTCCGTCTTTGCAATTTCTTCGTCGATTCTTCATTCAGTTAGTTTCTTGAACTTTAATCCTTTAATTCTTGAATAATTGATTAATCGATTCTTGAACTTTGCATTGAATTGATTTTGTGAAGAATTGTTGAACATACTTGAATACTGTTTAGTTGATCTTGTTGAATATTAAGGTTGATATAACATTTGTTGTGATAAAGTGATTCTAATGATTGTTATGGTGCATTAAATTGTGAATTCTTGTTGGAATTGTGTCATGATAATTGGAGCATGCTAAGTGTTTGACAAAAATCCTAGGAGAGTTAATTGTTGTGATTTGACATCCATTGAATTGCTCGACTCTTGAATTCATGCTTGTTACAATGTGCAAATCCGGAATAGGATAGGTTGGTGATTAATTGGTGTTGTGAATTATGCCGCGTGTCGAGAACCTCGCGTTGTGCTTAATTGTTGAATTGTTGTGCTTATGTGCCACGTGTCGAGATTATGTGTTTTGGTCATAACTTCCTGACCGTGGCGTGTTTTTGTGAATGTGAATAATGTAACTTGACTTTGTTGATGATTCCAGAGCTGTTGGTGGACCTTTTAGCCAATTTCGAACAACTTTTTTCTACTGTTTTGCTACTGCCAGCCGATGAAATCGGCCTAAAAGTCCCACTTCCGATCAGAATTAATTTAAACCGAGTTCATTTTTGGGTCCGTTGGCACGTTTGCGGTCAACCATACGATTTTTGTTCAATTCCGAGTCAGTGATTTTTGACGCGTTTTTTCCGATTTGACGCTTTTAAGCTCCGTTTCGTGCAAACTTTGCATGTTGACCTGCATTTGATGTACACTTGTGCTTACTTGCTCATACATTATCATTGCAATTGGTTTCGCTCTTTTCCGAATCGACATTGTGCACGATTTATGATATTGCGACGTTGCTGCCCCGTGTTTGAGATGCATGTTCCGGTGCATGTTTGCGACTTGTGTGCTCATCATTATGCATGATTGGGAGTTATGATGCATAGGTGCAACTTCCGGTTGCACCTCTTTGTGGTTTCTAATGTGTTTGTTGAGTATTTTTGCAAGGTTTTCGTGGAGATCCCGACGACGAGTATGCGCTTGGTGTTCCATTTTTATTTGTGGGACGCCGCTTTGCTTGCGACGCACTTGTTATGCTTTGTCTTGATTGTTTGTCTGGATTGTATTTTGTGCAGGGCATTTGTGTAGTTGCATCCGACTTACACATTACGTGTGATTTATTTTCACACCGACGACTTGAACTTATATTGGACGTGCAATTGCTAACTTGACTTCTTTGTGGATGCTAGCTTGTTCGAGCAGATCACTGGGTTTCTTTACTGTTAGTTGCTTGTAATTCGGATCTATATCCGTGCGGTAGTATTTTGTTTCCCTTTTATGTCTTCACTTCTCTTTAATGCTTTCAAATGCCATGAGAAGTAGGAATATTCGATGCCATGATAAGTAGGATTGTATGGAAAGCCCTCAAGTGAGGCCATGATTGTGCTTGTTTAATATTGTGCCTAAAGACCTCTAAAGAGGCACCCCATTCCCATATCCCCTTGTAAGACCGTAAAGAAGGCAATTGACGAAATAGGGTTCGCAATCGACCCTCGTTATTCCAGTGTGTCGTTCTTAGCTCTCATTACATGATTGAAGCTTTGAACCTTATCACTTTTGTTATCGAGTCGGTGGAATAGGGTTCCGTAATCGAATCCCCCCACATTGTCATTAGCTCGCATCGGTCGATGTTGACGCTCATGTGATCTTCATCACATCCCTCTTCTTTTCTTTCTTCATCTGCTTTGATATCTCATATCATTGCATTGTTTGTTATTAGCTTAGCTTTCTTCTTCCTTAGGACACCTATTCTAACTTATTCAAGTTAGATAGGTTAGAAACTATAACATATGACTACTCATTGTATGATAGTGTTAGGTAGTCTTTTCCCTTTAACTCAACTATAGGGCCACCTTTGCATGACAACATTAGGATAGAATTCCCCTTAGTGTTTTCCAACCCCTTGAGTCTCTTTCTTATCTCAAAACAAAAATCAAAGCATCTAATAAAGGATTAACATGTATTGCATATGAGCCTTGTATGTGGGAGGTAAGATAGTGGAGGATCTTCTTTCACTTTCTTAGAGTGTTTAGCGTACGTCCCGTCTTGGGTCGATATGCGAGGCATTCGATCCTATGTCATAGACTTTAATGCAATATGCGTTATAAATACATCATAATCAAAACACTTCTCTTTAAAAGACAAAAACAAAAAAATAATTCTCTTCTCATCTTCCTCACTCCATTCATAAAGGATGCGTCATTTCCGTTCTACCGCAAACAGGTAAATGCCTAAGACTCCGTACAACGGGCTACGACATCTAACTACTGGAACGCGAACCTTGGCGTCTTCCATTAAAAAAAACACAAACAAAGCAACGCCATCCCTAGTGAGGGGAACTACGTCGCTCTGATTCTCGCGTGCGAGCGAGATACGTAGGCAGCAGATCGTGCGAGATCTCTCCGAGCACAATCCTTTCACCCTTCCCCTAAACCGTAGTCCGAACTACGTTGACTCTGACTTTCCCATTGCACGAGGAAATACGTAGGCCTAGGACGCGATGTCCTATCGAGTCATTTCTTTTCTTTTTCCCCCGTTTCTCCATTTCACCTTTTGTTTCCAGTTTCCAGTTAGCAATTGAGTTTCAGATACCCTACACCCTTTGATCGATAACAACCAGCGTGGATCCCATCGAGTACGATGGACGCGAGGGGGTGATAATACCTTCCCCTCGCGTAACCGACTCCCTTACCCGTTTCTCTTGGTCGCGAGACCATGCTCTTTCCTTTCCCTCAGGTTTATGCAGTGTTTCCTTTCCCTCTCTTGGGATAAATACACATTGTTGGCGACTCTGTTTCAGTGCCACTTTCGCGTTTGTACTTGGATGAAAATCCCGGGAGCGACACAGTTCTCTGTTCTCTTCCTCGAGATCGTCCATTTTCTTTTGTCGATTGGCCCGAGTATTGTACGAATGAGACAGTTTGACTCTAGAATCGTGACACATACGTGAGATTCGAAGGTAAGAAGAATGCGTTATGTGAGAATGATGATTGATATGCAATGATATATTTTTTTTTTTGCTTTAATCAAAAGGAAACTTCAACAAATAGATTGCAAATATCATACAGTGGGGAGACCCCGTTTTATTAAATTTGAAAGATTACAGAAAGGGAAATACAGTATTTTACAAAGTCCTATAAAATGAAAAGTCTAAGCTTATGGATCCTGAGTCCTCTCTAAGGAGAGCTCAGGTGCTAGTTCTGGTATTTTCATTTTCTTTGACCGGGGCTCTTGAGGCGTTGTTTGGTTGTCAGTCCTTTGCCAAGTGAAAGGAGTGAGCAAGTTTCTTCGGTCTTCTTGATTTTTTACAACATGTTGCTCTAATATTTTAATTAGAGCATCCTTCTCTTTTAACAGTTGCTGAATTTTGGTATACTCCACATTGAGAATACGGAACTTGTTCTTCCAAGATTTCTTTTCCCGTCGAACTTTGTTGAGAGTGACCTGGAGTTTTTCCGCATCAGACATAAAATAAAGGACAAATTCCTTTAGCGAAAGAACTTCTTGACGAGAGTAAGGCATCCTCAGCTTGAGGGCTCTAGTTTGTACCCAGTGGAGATAAGGTTCCACGGAGATACAGTCCGGTTTTCCTAGAGACTATATTCCTTTCCTGTGAATATATTTCCATGCATGCACTATTTCTTTCTTTAGTGCCCAGTCATTTTCTCCTTCCTTGAAGAAAAGACCTTCCAGATGAACATTACGCGGGATATGCCTCATCGGGTATTCGAGTTAACGGCGAACTAAAATTGGATGATAGTTGATTCCTCCTTTAATTCCTATGAGGGGTACATTAGGGAAATTTCCACATTTGTCAATGATCCTTATTCCGTCATAGATCTGATTGTACCTATCTATGTCAGAGTTGGTAAGAGACATGATTCTCTGTGACCAACGTAGAGTACTCTTATGGTCCCAAAAAGCAGCAGACTTGGGTGAATGGGAAGTGAACCACTTGTAAAGCAAGGGTACACATCATGTGATCATTCCTCCGCTGTATAAATTTCTTAAATGTACAGAATGATAAGCATCTGTGAGCAAGGTTGGTACAGGGTTTCCAATCAGAAATATCTTAATGGCATTGGTATCGACGAAGTTATCGATGTTGGAAAAAGGAATAACCCGTATGTAAGTAGAACAAAGATATCTTCAAAAGCAGTAACGTTTCCTATACTGGAAAAGTATAGGGCTTTCTCTATGAAAAACTTGGCCGGTAAACCATGGATTCCTTCCTTAGTGGTCATGTGAGTCCTAACTTCTGACTCGTCCAAATAGATTGCTTTTGCAATGGTTTGATCTTTTGGAATTTCTTCCAGTCCAAAAAAGGGAGCTTGGTCAGTGATGGGTAAATTAGTCAGGTGAGAGTACTCCTCCAGTGTTGGTGCCAGTTGATAATCTGGGAATATGAAACAGTGATAAACCGGATCGTAAAACTGAATTAACGTAGACAGGATTCCTTCAACTACGTGGACCCTTAACAGAGACAGCAGTCCTCCATACTTAGCTCTGAAAGCATCAGGGTTGGTGATCATCCTTGCCAACCCTCTTAAATCCTCTAGTTTTAGAGCCTTGAAGGTGTACTTGTGCGTCTTTCTTCTACCGAAATCCATAACACAATCTTTCTCTCTGATATTTGCAATCATTGTTTTAGTTTAATTTTGAAAAAATAGAGAGAAGAGAAAAGAAGATATTTTCTTTGTTTAAGAGTTTTTTAAATGAATGCATGAATGCAACACACAAAAACATTGAAAAAACATGGGTTCAAGGGTTCAATGTCACGAGCATGGAGTCATGGCTCTACCCATCCCCAAAGATTGTATTCTGGTGAATTTTTGTACCTGTAGAATGGGTTAAAAGTTCCCAAAATCATTGACTCCCCTAGGGATAACAACAGCAAGTTGGTTCACCCGAGCAAGCTGTAGCATCCTAGGGTGATCTCAATTGAGTGTAGTATCGCGTGTCAACTATTTCCGATAGCTACCGCACTACCAAACGGCCACATAGTTACTGTCTACTAAATCCTCAGTTTCACGGATACCACATTGGGACAATCTGCCTTCACAACGGAGTCGTTAAGCATTGAATCCGTAAAGGGTATCTCCACTAATTTGATGGTCTACCGCAATAGCTTATTCGGGATTCACTCCCTATAATACCGCCGGTCTATGCCATCACCTAACTTAGGGTTCTCTCATACTTTCCACATGCGACATCACTCGCATTCCCATTAGCAGAAAAATAAACACGGATATCAAGTAGGAAAAGCGGTATATATATATATATATATGATTCCTAAAACTAACATCCTAGACCTCTCAGGAATTCTAGTCTTAATCTTAAACAAACAAAATGAGTCCCCAGCAGAGTCGCCACTTCACTGTAGCGTGCGATTTTTGTCGTTGACGCGACCACCTTATCGCCATGGGTTTCTCCTCACCGCAACGGTAGGAGTGGGTGCTACTTTCTGATTCCTTATTTATCCCGTGAAGCTGGAAGGGAAAGGGAAGCTATCTAGAACTAACCTTGCACGTGAATGTTTAACTGAACAAACGCTAAGAGAGATTCGGGGAGTTCGGGGTCAGGTTATACAATGGGGAGTTGTCAATTACCCATCATATATGTGGTTATCCACAGGTTGTTAGAAATAGGTCCTGCTTTTATACTTGATGGTGTTTATCTGTTGATGGGTTGGGAAAGTTTCTTCTTTGGGAGATATGAGAGAGAGAGTTTTTGATGATTTTGGTGAGGTACAGGACCTCAGTTTTGATTGGTGTGTGAAGGTACTGGACCTAGAGTTTTTGATTGGTGTGTGAAGGTACTGGACCTAGAGTTTTTTATTAGTGAGCTCGCTAAGATTTCGCAATCTTATGCCTACGTATTCCCGTTTAAAGAAATAGGGAAATTAGAGCAATCGTAGTTCCTCCTATTCTATGGGAGGAAAAGATGATGTTTTGGTGTCTTGTTCAAAGCCCAAGATTGAAGCTAAATGAGTAGTTGTGTCTTGTTCAAAGCCCAAGATTGAAGCTAAAAGGTTTGACTGGGAGAGAATTTGTCATCTCTAAAGGGAGACATCTCGTCTGTTTATCACAACTATTGGGTGACTATTTATAAAGGAGGATTACTTTAACTGGGATATGTGAATCCAACAACGCCATAATTTCCTTTATGAGGGAGGTTATCCTGGATGAGAAAACTTTAACTCAGTGTAGAGCAATGTCATTTTTCCTTAGGAGTCTTTCATGCTAAGAGAGAGACATTGGCTTGGATGTAAATAATCTAGAGGCTTGCCGCTTACAGCAATTAGATGAAAGAAAGGTATTTACCAGGATAAGAGATGGACTACATCTTGGATATTTGAATCAACAAGTGTGCCACTTACAGCAGTTATCTGGGATTAGGGGTTGTTTTGATTTTTTTGTTTTGATGTATGATATACAGAGAAATGTCTTCCTACAGAGAGATTTTGAATTCCTCTGAGGGGATGCTGATTTTTGTGTGCCTTGATCAAAGCCCAAGGTTGAAGCTAAGTGTTTGATTGACTCCACTGGGGAAGTCCTTATACAAAGCCTAAGAGGAGGCTGGAAAAGACTGACTCAACAAGAGAGTGTTTATCTATCTTGTACAAAGCCCAAGATTGAGGCTAAAAGAGAGTTGACTCTTTTGAGGATATCATTCTACAAAGCTTAAAAGGAGGCTGGAAGTTGACTTTTTCGGGGAAATATTTTGTCTGTCTTGTACAAAGCCCAATATTTTGTCTGTCTTATACGGTATCTTGTACAAAGCTCAAGATTGAGACTAAAATGAGACTGACTCAACAAGAGAGTGTTTTATTTGGTGTCTTGTACAAATCCGAAGATTGAGGCTGAAAGGTAGTTGACTGACTCAGCTAAGGATTTTTTAGGTGTCTTGTACAAAGCCCAAGATTGAGGCTGACCTTACCGGGTAGAATCATTATACAAAGCCTAAGAGGAGGCTGGGAGGAATTGACCCCGCTGGGGAAGATATTTATCCCGAGCTTAAGAGAAGGTTATGAAGATTTTGACTTCATGGGAGAAAGTTTATATATGTCTTGTACAAAGCCCAAGATTGAGGCAGAAGGAATGACTCAACAAGAGAGTACTTATATAGTGTCTTGTACAAAGCCCAAGATTGAGGCTGAAAAGAGGATTGACTCAACAAGAGAGTGCTTATAAGGTTATTGACTCAACAAGCGAGTCTTAAAAAAGTGATTGACTCAACAAGAGATTCCTTGTTTTTGAAGCTAACTCAGCTGGGGAAAATCATTATACAAAGCCTAAGAGGAGGTTGACTATGCTGAGGAAAAGAAGGATTATTATGCGAAGCCTAAAAAAGGGGGTTAACTCAACAAGAGAGTGTTTTAAGAAAGAAGATGGACTCAACAAAAGGGTGTTGTTGGGGCTAATTCTGCTGAGGAAAATCATTATACAAAGCCTAAGAGGAGGCTGGCTTCTGCTGAGGATTATTGAGATCCAAAGGCAGGTTCAAGTTGGGGGATCAACTCTTGCTGAGGTTTATAGCAAAGTTGAGGTATCAGATGCCTTGAGGTTCTGATTTTGGATAGTGTTATACTGATGATAAGCTAACCCTGGCTGGGGAAATTTAGGATGAAAGATTGAGTTTTAGATCCTGTGAGGATTTTAACTCTACTGGAGATTGGTTAAATGACCAGAGTTTTTCCTGTGTTTGTAGGGAACTTGAGAATGTCTTTGAGATCCAAGAGGAGATTAGATTGTCCGAGTCTACTGGTATGGAAGAGTTTATCTTTGTATGATGCCCAAGAGGAGGCTGGTGAGAATCAACCCTAAATTGGTCTGAGGTTTTGACTCTGGAAAGACTGCTCTAGCAAAGGATGACTAAGTTTTGTCCTATACCTTTAAGAGGTCTTCAGGGTCCTTGTATTAAGCCCAAGAGAAGGCATGAGAACTTCTAAGAAGCCGGAGGGTCCTTGTAAAAATTCCAAGAGGAGGCGAAGATGCTTTTAGGAAGCCTGTGGGTCCAAACTTAAGAAGAGTTCAAGAAAAGTTTCACCGAGAATAATCTTTTCTTTAGTGAACAGTTCTAGGGTTTGAATAAATTCAAGAGAGGTTTCACCGGGAATTAATCCTCTATGGGGAAATGAACTTCTTTGAATATTTCTAATAGTGACAGTCTGAGAAAAGTTTCACCGGGAATAATGCTTTTCTCTTTGTTCCATATTGTTTAAGCCCAAGAGAAGGCAAGACTGTATCTGGAAATTCCTATGGGGAACTAGTTTTGACTGTATTTTAAGAGTGACCAACTAGTTTTACCTAATTATAGACTTAGTTATCGGGGAAAACTCTAAGTAGATACACAAGTATATATACAGTTGATATATGACAAGTATTTAAAAGGATATGAAAGAAGGACTTACAGGTGGGCAAGCTTCCAGCAATACAGTTATATATATATGTAAGCATGTAAATGAAAGTTACAAGCGAGCAAGCTTCCATTGTAACAGCTGTATGGTTAGTTGTTCAAGAAATTAAAGAAATTTTTGATAACAACTATGGATTTGACCCTAAATCAAAAAGGGAAGTTGCTTTTGAAAAGATTGGGGCTTATACTCAAGGAGAGGCCCAGATGAAAAACAATGATCGTACCATTGTTTTGAAAATTGCATCGGGACTTATACAATGACTGAGGCCCAAATTATTGTATTTACAAAGAGGGTTGGGTCTTACAACTCAAGGAGAGGCCCAAAGGTTTGAAAAAGAAAAGAAATGGGACTTATAACACAAGGGTAGGCCCAGATGAAAATGTTTTGAAAAGCGACGATCGCGTCGAGATTTTAAAATCGTATCGAGACTTATACAATGACTGAGGCCCCAAAAGGTTTATATTTACAAAGGGGTGGGACTTACACTCTATCAAGAGGCCCAAAGTTGTTTGAAAAGATTTGTTAGGGTGATAGTGATCAAAACCCTAGTTTTTTGTTTTAAAATGTATTTTAATTGAATAAAAATTCAATTAAAATAATCAAACACGTGAAAAAGGGTTGTGATCTTGGATTTATATTTGGAAAATCATTTTTCATTCATGGGATGATTTAAAAATCATTTGAATTTTGCAAAACCAAGAGAAAGAAATATTTTTTTATGTTTAAAAAAAATATATATATATATATATAATTCTTTACAAAAATATCAAATATATGAAATAAATAATATTTTTGTGAAATTTCCATCGAATTAAATATTTTGATATTTTTGTGAATTTTCAAAAAAATAATCAATCAAAAATAATTAAAATTGAGAGAGAAATTAATTTTTGCATTAATTAATAAAAACATGAAATTAATTTTTTCAAATATACATGTTGTTATCAAAACTTTCTTTGATTTCTTTGAACAACTACCAATACAGCATGGAAGCTTGCTCACCTATAAGTTTTAATAGTTTTCATTTACTCGCTTTCATATATATACATATATAACTGTATTGTGGGAAGCTGCGCACTGTAAGTCCTTCTTTCACACCCTTTTAAATACTTATCATATATCAACTGTATATGTACTAGTATAGTTATTTAGAGTTTTCCCCAGAAATTAGGTCTAGAACTAAGTAAAGCCAGTTGGTCACTCTTAAATACAGTCAAAACTAGATCCCCATAGGATTTCCAGATACAGTTTTGCCTTCTCTTGGGCTTAAACAATATGGAACAAAGAGAAAGGCTGTATTCCCTGTGAACCTTTTCTCAGACTGTCACCCTAGAAATTTTCATAGAAGTTCTATTCCCCAGAGTTGATCTATTCTCGGTGAATAGAATCTCTTGAATTTCTTCAAACATTAGAACTTTCACTAAATGATCTATTCTCGGTGAATAGCATTTCTTGAACTTTTCTTAGTTTGTGTCCCACAGGCTTCCTAAAAGCATCTCCGCCTCCTCTTGGGCTTTATACAAGGACCCTCTGGCTTCTTAGAAGTTCTCATGCCTTCTCTTGGGCTTAATACAAGGACCCTGATGACCTCTTAAAGGTATAAGATAAAACTTCGTCATCCTTTGCTAGAGCAGTCTTTCCAATGTCAAATATCGGATTTTTGGGTTGATTCTCATCCCTTAATACCCGTGCCTCCTCTTGGGCATCATACAAAAGATAAATCTCTTCCATACCAGTAGACTTTGACAGTCTAAATACCCTTGAGTCTCAAAGACATTCTCAAGTTCCCTACAAACACAGGAAGAAACCCCGTTCATTCTGGATAAATCCCCAACTGAGTTAAAATCCAGTCTCTATCCGAAAAATTCCCCAACTAGGGGTCACTTTATTATCAGGATAACACTATCTCAAATCAGAACCTCAAGGCATCTGATACTTCAACTCTGTTGTAAACCCTCAGCAAGAGTTGATTCCCCACTTGGACCTGCCTCGAGATCTCAATAATCCCCTGCAGAAGTCAGCCTCCTCTTAGGCTTTGTATAATCATCCTTTCCTCAACAAGTTAGCCTCCTCTTGGGCTTTGTATAATGATTCTCCCAAGCGAAGCTAACCTTTTCAAACTCTCTTATTAAGTCAATCACTTTTCAGACTCTCTTGTTGAGTCAATCACTTTTCAGACTCTCTTGTTGAGTCAATCACTTTTCAGACTCTCTTATTAAGTCCATCACCTTTTAGCACTCTCTTGTTGAATCAAACTTTTTAGCCTCAATCTTGGGCTTTGTACAAGATAGATAAAAACACTCTCTTGTTGAGTTAATCCTCTTAGGCTTTGTATAAAGATTTTCCCCTAGCAGGACAGATAAAAGCATTTTAGCCTCCATCTTGGGCTTTGTACAAGACATAAATCTCCATCTATTAAGCTGGGGATAGATATCATCCCTAGCAAAGTCACTTCCTCCCAGCTTTCTTTAGGCTTTGAGGAATGATTTCCCAAGTAGAGTCAAACTCATTTCAGCCTCCGTCTTGGGCTTCGTACAAGACACCTAAAATATCCTCACCAGAGTAAAGTAAATTTCCCATTTCAGCCTTAATCTTGGGCTTTGTACAAGACACATACAAACCTCCCCGGTGGAGTCAAAATCCCTTTTAGCCTTAATCTTGGGCTTTGTACAAGACAGACAGAACATTTTCCCCGGAAAAATCAAACTTTTAGCCTCCTCTTAGGCTTTGAATAATGATATCCCCAAAGAGTCAGTCTCTTTTTTGCCTCAATCTTGGGCCTTGTACAAGACATATAAATACTCTCTTGTTGAGTCGGTCATTTCTAGCTTCCTTTTAGGCTTTGTATAAGGACTTCCCTAGCGGAGTCAATCAACCTCTTAGCTTCAACCTTGGGCTTTTATCAATGCACACAAAAATCAACAATCCCCTCAGAGGAAATCTAATCCCTCTTTAAAGATGACAAATTCTCTCTTAGTCAAAACCTTTTAGCTTCAATCTTGGGCTTTGAACAAGACACAAATAAACCTTTTAGCTTCAATCTTGGGCTTTAAACAAGACACAAATAAACCTTTTAGCTTCAAATCTTGGGCTTTGAACAAGACACCAAAACATCTTTTTCTTCCCTTAGAATAGGAGGAACTACGATTGCTCTGATTTCCCTGTTTTGTTTAAACGGGAATATGTAGGCATAAGATTGCGAAATCTTAGCGAGCATACTAATCAAAAACTCTAGGTCCAGTACCTTCTCACATCAATCAAACTTAGGTCTAGTACCTTACCAAAAACATCGAGTAGAACCCGAACATCAACAAAAACTCACTCACTTACTCATACTTCCCAAGAAACTTTCCCAACCCATTAACGGATAAACACCATTAATTACAAAGCGAAACCTAAAGCTAATATCTTGTGGATAACCACATATAGGATGGGTAATTGACAACTCCCCATTGTATAACCTGACCCCGGACCCCCCAATCTCTTTTAAGCATTTGTTCAGTTAAACAATCACGTTTAAGGTTAGTTTTAGATAGCTTCCCTTTTCCTTCCAACTTCATGGGATAAATAAGAAATTAGAAAGTAGCACCCCATCCTCCTCATTGCGGTGAGGAAAACCCAGCGATAAGGTGGTCGCGTCACCGACAAAAATCGCTCGCTACAGTAAAATAGCGACTCTGCTGGGGAGTCATTGACTGTATAGGACTAGGATTATAGCTCTTAAGAGGTCTAGGATGTTAGTTTTAGGAATAAATATATATATATATATATATATATATATATATACTGCTTTTCCTAATTGATATCCGTGTTTACTTTTTCTGCTAATGGGACTGCGGGTGATGCCGCATCTGGAAAGTTTGAGTGACACCTAAGATAAGTGATGGCACTAGACGGGTAATCTTACATGGAGTGACTCCCAAATAAGAGACCTCGGCCGACCATCGAATTAGTGGAGATACCTTTTGCAGATTCAATGCCTATACGACTTCGGTTGTTGAAAGCAGATTGTTCGATTGTGGTATCTGAGAGACTGAGGATTTTAGTAGACTGAGACCATGTTACTATTTTGTTGTGCGGAAGCTATCGGAAATAGTTGTCACGCGATACTGCCCTCATTTGATATTACTCTAAGATACTGCAGCTCGCTTGGGTGAACCAGCCTGTTGTTGTTATCCCAAGAGGGGTCAATGATTTTGAGGACAAGCACAAAAAATACCAGTACAACCTTTGGGGATGGGTAGAGCCATGACTTCATGACACTGAACCTTTGACCCCGTGTTTTTTCTATGTTTTTGTGTGCTGCATCCATGCATTCATTTCATTAAAAAACTTTTAAACAAAGGAAATTTTTTTCTCTTCTAGTCTCTCTATTTCAAATTAAACTAAGACAACGATTGCAAATATCAGATAAAAAGATTGCGTTATGGATTTCGGTAGAAGGAAGACTCACAAGTACGCCTTCAAGGTTCCAAAACTAGAGGATTTAAGAGGGTTGGCAAGGATGATCACCAACCCTGATGCTTTCAGAGCTAAGTACGGAGGACTGCTGTCTCTGTTAAGGGTCCATGTAATTGAAGGAATCCTGGCTATGCTAATTCAGTTCTACGATCCGGTTTATCATTGTTTCACATTCCCGGATTATCAACTAGCACTGACGCTGGAGGAGTACTCTCACCTGACTGATTTACCCATTACTGACCAAGCTCCCTTTTCGGGACTGGAAGAAATTCCAAAGGATCAAGTCAGGACTCACATGACCGTTAAGGGTGGAATCCAAGGTTTGCCAGCCCAGTTTTTGGTAAAGAAAGCCCTGTACTTTGCTAGTATAGGGAACGTAACTGCTTTTGAGAGCGTCTTTGTTTTGCTCACCTACGGGTCATTTCTGTTTTCCAACATTGATAACTTCATTGATATCAATGCCATTAAGATTTTTCTAATTGGAAACCCTGTACCGACCTTGCTCACAAATGCTTATCATTCTGTGCACTTAAGGAATTTATACAACGGAGGAATGATCACATGATGTGCACCCTTGCTATACAAATGGTTCACTTCCCATTTGCCAAAGTCTGCTGCATTTTGGGATCATAAGAGTACTTTACGTTGGTCACAGAGAATCATGTCTCTTACTAATTCTGACATAGATTGGTACAATCGGATCTATGACGGTTAAGAATCATTGACCGTTGTGGAAACTTCCCTAACGTACCCCTCATAGGAACTAAAGGAGGAATCAACTATCATCCAATTTTAGTTCGTCGTCAATTCGGATACCCTATGAGGCATGTTCCGCGTAATGCTCATCTGGAAGGTCTTTTCTTCAAGGAAGGAGAAAATGACAGGGCACTAAAGACATAAATAGTGCATGCCTGGAAACATGTTCACAGGAAAGGAAAAGAGTCTCTCGGAAAACCAGACTGTGTCTCTGTGGAACCTTATCTCCACTGGGTACAAACTAGAGCTCTCAAACTCAGGATGCCTTACCCTCATCATGAAGTTCTTCTGTTAAAGGAATCTGTCCTTTATTTTATGTCTAATACGGAAAAACTTCAGGTTACTCTCAACAAAGTTCAACGGGAGAAAAAGTCTTGGAAGAACAAGTACCGCATTCTCAATGAGGAGTGTACCAAAATACAACAACTGTTAAAGGAATAAGACACTATGATCGAGATTTTAGAGCAACATGCTATAGAGAATCAAGAAGACCAAAGGAATTTGCTCGCTTCTTTCACTTGGCAAAGGAATGACAACCCGACAACGGCTCAAGAGCCCCGGTCAAAGAAAAGGAAAGTACCAGAACCAGCACCTGAGCTCTCCTCAGAGAGGCCTCAGGATCCATAAGTTTAGACATTTCCTTTTACAGCACTTTGTAAATTATTGTATTTCCATTTCCGCAATCTTTGAATTCAATAAAACGGGTTTTCCCCACTGTATGATATTTGCAATCCAATTGTTGAAGTTTCTTTTGATTAAAATAACAAAAAATAAATATAATAATTGCATATCATTCATCATTCTCACATAACGCATTCTTCTTCCCTACGAATCTCACGTTTGTGTCTCGATTCTAGAGTCAAACTATCTCATTCGTACAATACTCGGGCCAGTCAACAAAAGAAAATGGATAATCTCGAGGAAGAGAACAGAGAGTTGAGAGAAGAACTCGACGCTCTGAAAGAAGATCTGAGGAAACTTCACAACGACATGCAAGCTCTGGCCGTAGCTCAGATACAAAGGACTGTTATCTCAGAGATCACATCGACGCCCATAGTGGAAAAGTATGATCCTCAGTATAACATGCCTAAAGATCGTCCCTGGGGCATGCCACTCAACTATATCCCGGAAGGATATATCCCGCCGATCACGGAAGATCCGGAAACTACAGTAGAAACCGCTCGTCCTGAAGGTTACAAACTTCGGGAAAGCGAAGATGCAAGGGGCATGATAGCAACTCCTGAAGGTTACAAACTTTGGGAGAGGGAAGCACAAAGAGTCACTGCCATAATGACTATACCACCAACCGTGGTACACACTATCCCGAAAGGAAAAATTCCACAGATACCTTCTGGTGGAAATGAAAGTATGTACGACAGAATGAATGAGTTCCAGGAGCAATTCTTGGAGATGCAAAAGGAGCTGCAAGCCATTCGCGATTAGGATCTATTTAGAAAGGACGCCACAGACCTTTGTTTGGTCCCCAATGTGAAAGTTCCGCACAAATTCAAGGTGCCCGAATTTGAAAAGTACAAGGGTAACTCTTTCCCTCAAAATCACTTAGTGATGTACGCTCGGAGAATGTCAACTCAGACAGAGAACCAACAGCTACTGATCCACTATCTCCAAGACAGTTTAACCGGTGCGGCACTCAAATGGTACATGGGTTTAAACCGCACTAAGATCATCACATTCAGAGATCTTGGCGCTGCCCTCGGTCAACAATATAAGTACAACCTAGACATGGCGCTGGATAGAGATCAACTCAGAGCCATGTCGCAGAAGGACAAGGAAACCTTTAAGGAGTATGCTCAAAGATGACGTGAAATTTCCGCCCATATTTGTCCACCTCTTGAGGAAAAAGAGATGACAAAAATCTTCTTGAAAACCTTGAGCTCATTTTACTATGAAGAATGGTCGCCAGTGCGCCCAGCGACTTCACTGAGATGGTAGGCATGGGAGTTCGTCTTGAAGAAGCAGTTCGAGAAGGACGTCTGGTCAAAGATGTCGGGTCATCAAGTAGTGCCAAAAGATACGGTAGTGCTCTCCCTAAGAAAAAAGAGGAAGATATTGGCAATATCTCTCTCGAAAAGCAAAGGCGACGGTACCAACCAGTAGCAGCTGTAACTGCTGCTATTAGCCCTGCGCTAGTTCCAATGTATCAACCTCAGGTTGCTCAGAGCCAACCGAATCAACAACAATATCAGCAAAGGACACAACAGCCTCTTCAGTAGGCTCGTCCTCAGTACAACAACAACCGTACAATGCGACCGCTAGGGTTTGACCCTATACCGATGTTGTACGCATAATTGTTTCCATTACTACTGGTAAAGGGGCACGTCCTAACCAGGTCTCCTCTTACAATACCGGAGAATCCACCTTTTTGGTTCAAAGCAGATCAGACTTGCCCTTACCATCAAGGAGGACCAGGGCATAACATAGAAAACTATCTCAGCTTCAAATCCGATGTGCAGAAGCTTGTCAGGAACGGGGTCTTATCCTTCAAGGATACAAATCCAAATGTTCAGATGAACTCGTTGCCTCAACATGAGAAAGCTGCAGTAAATTTGATAGAGGAAGAGTCTAACCACAACTATCAAATTCACGATGTACTCTTATTGGGAACCAACCTAGTCAAGATGCATTGTAGACAGAGCAGATACGGTCATGTACCGTCTCATAATTATCACCAGTGTGATATCTGCTCTAAAGACAATTAAGGATGTTCTGTGGTGCAATCCGCTCTACAGGAACAGATGGATATCGGATGGATCCAAGATCAACGAATTCGTGAGGTCAATATGACTTATACAAATTCCAACATCATTCAAAACCACGGCATCCGTGCGATGAATGTCAACTTGGTGGCAATGCACTCAAGGCAAAGCCAACATCATGATCTGCCACGACATGACTACGATTCTTGTCTGGTCTGCTCGATAAATAATCAAGGATGCTCTTTTGTACAGGAGGACCTCCAGCGTCAGATGGATCTTGGATGGAATCAGGATTACCGTGATAGAAGTCATTATCAAGTTAACATGATCCAAATCTTTGATGTTCGCTTGATGAATACCAGCTTGTTGGAATTACACGCTAAGCAAGTCCAGCTCGGTTTTCTGACTTCACATAAGTATCAGAACTGTACAGTATGTCTTGAGAGTGTCCAAGGATGTGCTCTCGTTCAAAGAACACTTCAACACTTGTTGAACCACTGGTGGCTTTCGATCTATCTAGATAAAGACACACAACAAATCAGTATGACTGATGGGAACCCTACTAGGCATCAAAATTAGGATGTCTAATCAATGGAAACAGATCTAGTAAGGTTACACTGCATACAAAGCGGATGTGGCCGGGTGCCACCTCACTACTAGGAACGCTGTAGAGTTTGCTCAGAAGATAACCAAGGATGCTACCTCGTATGAGCAGCCCTTCAAAGTTAGTTGGACCACAAAGAGGTTCAACCATGCTCAAGATCTGATTCGATGAACATGATGTCAGACTATCTTCCCAATCAAGGCAAAGAAGTTGTCTTGATCCCTAAGCAAGAAGTGGCCAAAGATGTATGTTCCATAATCCCTTTACTCCTTGAATCAAGAGTTCCTCTCGATAATGGAAGGATTCTCAAAAGGCACCTGTAGTTATCTATCTACCAGGACCAGTACCATACAAATTCGATAAGTCTATCCCTTACAAATACGATGCAACAACAATTGAGAATGGGAAAGAAATTCCATTACCCTCCGTCGTAAATATTGCAGACATCAGTTGAGTAACACGGAGCGGTTGGATCTTCAACCGAGGAGTTGGAGAACCCAACAAAGAAAAGGAACCTCAAACAGAATTTCCTAATCAACCAGTCGGTCAATCCAGTGATCCCGACCTTTCAAAGAACAATGAAGAGATGCTGAAGCTCATCCAGAAAAGTGAATACAACATCGTTGATCAGCTGTTGCAGACTCCTTCAAAAATATCTGTGTTATCTCTATTACTCAGTTCCGAAGCTCACCGAGAAGCTCTACAGAAAGTCTTAGAGCAGGCCTTTGTGGAACAAGATGTAACAATAAGACAATTCGATAGCATCATCTTCAACAACACTTCCTGCAACAACTTGGGGTTTAGTGATGAGGAACTATCGGAAGAGGGCCAAAATCATAACATCTCGCTAAATATTATAGTCAATTGCCAAGACAATGCTTTAGCCAGCGTACTGGTAGATATCGGATTAACTCTAAATGTTATGCCGAAGTCCACTCTAATGCGAATATCATTTAAAGGATCTCTGATGAGTGGCAATGAGGTCATCGTCAAGGAATTTGACGGATCCTGAAAAATGGTTATCGGCGAAGTCGGCCTTCCCATAACTATCGATCCTCACACTTTCCAAGTCACTTCCAGGTCATGGACATCCGGGCAGCATACAACTGTTTGTTAGGAAGACCTTAGATACACGAGGCTGGGGCAGTCACTTCAACACTTCACCAAAAATTGAAGTTTGTCAAGAACGACCAACTAGTCACAGTCTGTGGAGAATAAGCCTTGATCGTAAGTAACTTATCGTCATCTACTTGCGTAGAACCAGAGGAGGTTGTTGGAACCCAGTTCCAAGCACTTTCGGTGAGCAATAACAACCAGTCAGAAAAAGGAACGTCAATTTCCTCATACAAGGATGCTCTCGAAGTAATCAAAAGTAACAATGTAAAAGGATGGGGACATCTTGTCATTCCTACTGATAACAAAACAAAGAAGGGTCTTGGTTTTTCTTCAACCTATACCCAGACTGCTGCTAATGATGAAAGCTTTCATCCCATTCATAACTTCTTCGATAGTGGAGGTTTCCTTCACCCAGTGTCTCAAGAAGTACATACCATCAACGAGGGTGACTCCTCCGATACAGATGAAGAGTGGAAGTCCTATCTTAACGAGGACGGTTATATGTCTCAAGGAGAGGTGCCTACGCCATTTTACTATCTCGCATAGAGTCTGAGATATATACCGAGATCAGATGTTAAAATGATATACGGAGATTGTGATCCAGAAGGATGTCGTGCTCCACCAAACTCGTTAGAGGAAGACACTCCGATGAAAGATAACTTTGACCATGACTATTATGGCCCAGTGGATAGCCTGCCTATCTGGCAGCCATACCCAGGAGACTTGGGGCCAAAGAATTATCCGAACGATGAATATCAGCTTAGCATCATTCAAAAGAATACCTGCGTCCCCACCATGTCATAGGATCAACACTCAGGGCATTCAAAAAATATCCAGCATGACGATGAATTTGCAAAGCTTGCAGGAATAGAATTCATCAACTATGCTTTTCCCGAGGTCAACGTCATCGAGAGGGATGACTCCTCTTGTTCCAAAGAAGTGTGGGACACCTTAGGACAACCGAGTGGCAAGTACGACTACTTGGTTACATACACCACTCCTGAAAGCTCTCGCATCAGGCTCAAAGACATTCAACCATCTGGATGGGGAGATTTACCTGAGAGCACAAACACTGTACAAGATACAACAGAAGAATCCTCCTACGACAACTCTGCCTGGGAGACAAATTCCACCGATCTTGCTCCACCAGAAATCAATGTTATTTCTGAAGACAAGTCAAGAAAGAAGGTACCAGACTTTGTGATTCACCGAGGAGTTCGCCGCCAATGGGTTGCTGTCGATGTCCCGAAAGTTGTCCATAAGTCTAAGTAATTGCCGTCTTTATCTTAACCTTTCACCTTGCCTAGGTGAAACGGATGTTTTGATAGGTCTCACTTTCTGTAAATGTACCTCTTCGCTTTGCCCAGAGCGACAAAGTTTTGTTTTATAGGGCTGTAGTTTCAAGAATCGACAAGATCATAAATAAAATAACGTCGTTCTGTAATTTCTGCATTTATTGCTGTTTTCTCTTTTCGCTTTTTTAGAAAATGGTAATCATAAAAAATTCAAATAATAAAAATAAGCATTTTTCAGTAAATACACTGCACGTACTCTTGCATTCTCTCTATCTCTTCTAAAACAAATCATCACATCATGCAGATTGCTTGTTTTAAACCCCATTGAAACATTCGGTCCAATGCCTTCTCCCAACTTTGAATTCCCAGCATTTGAGGCTGAAGATGAAAATGATGAAGAAATCCCAAAAGAGATATCCCGATTACTAAGACAGGAGGAAATGTCCATTAAACCTCACATAGAGCCGTTGGAGATGGTCAACTTAGGTTCAGAAGAAGAGAGAAAAGAAGTCAAGATTGGGGCACTGCTCAATCCGACTGTCAAAGAAGGTTTGATAAAGCTTCTCAAAGAATTTCCCGATGTATTCGCTTGGTCCTAACAGAACATACCAGGGTTGGATACCAGCATCGTGGAACACCATCTACCGTTGAGATACGAATATCCGCTGGTAAAACAAAGACTAAGACGGACTCATCCAGACATGGCCATCAAAATCAAAGAGGAAGTACAGAAACAGATTGATGCGGGTTTCCTCGCCACATCAGAATATCCTCAATGGCTAGCCAACATAGTGCCAGTTCAGAAAAAAGACGAAAAAGTTAGAATGTGTGTAGACTACAGGGATCTGAGCAAAGCCAGTCCAAAGGATGACTTTCCCTTACCACACATAATATACTGGTAGACAGTGTCGCTCCCGAGGATTTGCATCTATGGTACAAATGCGAAAGTGGCGCGGAAAATAGAGTCGCCAGCAATGTGTATTTATCCCAAGAGAGGGAAAGGAAACACTGCGTAAACTTGAGGGAAGGAAAAGAGCATGGTCTCGCGACCAAGAGAAACGGGTAAGGGAGTCGGTTACGCGAAGGGAAGGTGTTAGCACCCAACACGTCCATCGTACTCGATGGGATCCACGCTTGTTGTCTCGATCAAAGGGTGTCGTCATCTGGAGGTTCACTGCTACTGGACCGGAGAAGGAACGAGAACGGAAAGAATGGAGAAACGAAGAAGAAAAGAAAAAGAAGTGACTCGATAGGACGTCCTCGGAGTCCTAGGCCTACGTATTCCCTCGTGCAATGGGAAAGTCAGAGTCAACGTAGTTCGGACACGAACTAAGGGGGGAGGTTGCTCGCCAAGACATCGCCTTCTTGTGCCTACGTATCCTCAATCGGATGAGAAAGAGGAAATCAGAGGAGTTGTAGTTCGATCTATGGGTCGATGGAGAAGTCTCGATCACACTGGGGCGAGAGAAAAGATTTCCGTTAACAAGTCTCAATCACACTGAGGTAAGAGACAAAAGAGGGAAGTTAGTTGTTAGTGTGCTTGCCGAGATATCGCATCTCGTGCCTACGTATCTCATCGGAAATGAGAATCAGAGCATCCGTAGTTCGCAGCACTACGGGAAACAGGATCTCGATCACACTGAGGCGAGAGAAAAAAAGGGGGAGACGCACGGAAGGTCTAAAGGAACTGAATCCTACAAGTTATCATACAAAATGGCCCTAAAGTCAGGATTAAGAGGGAAATCTACCTAATGTTATCATGCTTGGATTGAGAGCCTAATGTCTATCCTACTCCAAGCTTAATCAGAAATTAAGTCGGACTAGGAGCCTTAAGGGAGCAAGCGAATACATAGGTAATCAACAAGTAAACATCAGACAGCTCAATCACAAAGAGAAAATTGAGTACGAAAACAAATCATGAGAAATTAACAATTAACCATGAATTAATCAGAATAAACATCAAAATAGTCCAAGTTAAAATTAAAATGCTAATCAAAAATCTAATTCTAAAATTACCTAAAGATTAATTCTAAAATAAAAACCAAACAAATTTAAACAAAATTGATTTCTAAGTGAAAACTCTAATTTCTAATTCAAAATTAATCTAAATCAAAATCAAATTCTAATAATATCCCATTAATCCCTAATTAAAATCTAATTAAGTGAATTAAAATTAAAACCAAAATTAAAACCTAAACTAATTAAACTCTAAACTAATTAAAAAAAGATTAAAAGTTTAATTATTTAAAACAATTAACAAAACCAAAAATAAAACTGAAATTAAACAAGGGTGCAGGCAATAAATGGGGTGCAAATAGGGCCAGGCGCTGGGCTAATGCTGCAGGCCCAACAACCTTATCAAAGAGCCAGGGGAGGGCGTAGCAGTGTTCTGAGGGTGAGAAACCAAACAGGGCGTGTGGGCCTTGTGCCAGGCCCAAATGTTTTAAACATGAAGCCAGGGGGTGCAAAAAGTGAGACGGTGGGTGACAATCAGTAGTCCAGGCAGGTGGGCTTGGTCTGAGGCCCAAAGGTTTCTCTTATCATGAAACTCAGGGGTGAACAAGTGAAATAAAGGGTGCGAAGGAAAGAAAACATGGGCCTACGCCCGGTCCAATTCAGAAACAAAAAGGACTTAAAAAAACCTAATTACTGAAGACAAAAAAAAAATCGGTTGACCTAATCTCAAATTCCTCTTCCCCCGTTCCAGAATTCATCTTCTCACTCTCAACTGCTCTCTTCTCGCCATCTCCCAAACCTTTGTCGTCTTCCACCGCGACTCCACCCTCAACCTCCTGCAATCGCCGCCGTTTGCTCCCTCCGTCTCGTCATCTCCTCTCCTCTCTCTTCTCCGTCCATATCTTCTTCTTCTAAAACCTCTACGGAGCAAAACACCGCGCCGGAATAAAACAAACACAGCACCAGGATCCTCATTCGCTCGTCTTTCCTTTCTATTCTTCTCACACAACACAAACCAGCAATGAAATCCTCGTTGTGCCATGGCTCATTGCCGGCGACGGCGGAGTACAAACCCCAACACTTCAACGCGAGCAGAAGATTCAAAACACAACATGCTTGAATCAAAATTTAAAGCATACAATAAGTAATCAATATGAGACGAGGATGAAAGAATAACAGCTTACGAATCGGAGTCGCTCCGATGGCGTCTTCGACGATGCGAAGAAATCTCAGGTACACGTGGTTCCCTTTCCTTCTCCTTCTTTTCGTAACTTCAGTTGTTGTTGTTGATTTTGCTTCTGAGTTTATCGTGATTGACGTTGCTCTGAATACTTTCTGCTTCTTCAGTGATTCACTTCTGAAATGATGTTGCGGGATAATTGAAGATGGTTGATGAAATATTGATGTTGAGTGTTCTTGTATTCTTCTTCTCCCTTTCTGTGATTCTGAAACACTACTGTTATGAAGCTTTAAGTAATGATGGTGATTTTGTACAGGTATGTTTGGAGATGGAGTTGAAGCTTAGTCACAGATTTGAAGAGTTTGTGATTAATTTTTTCTGCACCCTTTTGAATGGAAGAGGACGAGTGTATTAGGCAGAAGATGAAATTGAAAATTGATGCTCTCAGCTCCCCAATGAAGTTCTGAAATTCTGAGTTTTAAAGGATGAGTTAGGGGTAGGATTGGTTTTTACAATGGAATTCTGTTATGCTTTTGTGAAATTCTGCTGTGAATGTTGTGTGGTTTGGCGTGAAATGTGTAGGGGTTGGTTTTACGTTTTGCACAGTGGTATAGTGTGGGAATTGTACAAGGTGTGGGACCAAGTTATGGAGTGGGAGTGTGTTGTGTATGGTTTGGCGGTGTGGGAGACAGTACCGTTTGTTTTGGTTATGGTTTCTATTTTGAAAGTAGAAAATGATAAAATGATTTGGATATAAATTAGAAAAATGGATTATGGATAATAAAAATGGATAATGGAATAAAGTTTGATGGACTTGGATGTTTAAATGGATAAAAAAAAGTTTATGAATTTTTAAATGGATGGATAATGAATAATGGATTAGAAAATGGATTAAAATGGATTAAATATAAAAAAAAAGAGGAAGTTGGATTGAAATGGATAAAAAAAGGATTTTGGATGATAATGGGTTAGAAAATGGATATGAATAGCATAGGAAAGAAAATGGATTTAAAGTGAATATGGATTTTGGATATGGTAGAAAAAGAATTAGAAGAAAGAAGTGGATAGTTGAAATAAAATGGATATTTAGTGATATTTTGAATAAGATGGATAATGACGGACATAAAATGGATTATGGATACAAAATGAATAACCCAATGAATTCAAAACCAATCACAAACTTTTCACAAGCCTCTGACAAAATGGCCACAGCTACCACTGAGCAATCTGGCCACTCACATGATCCACTGAAGAATCTCAACCGATAAACAGTCCACAAGCTTAACCTTGAACAAGAACCCTAACTATCCTTGAGATGTACACCCTGATTCACATCAATGAAGCCCTAACCCAATACTTCTGATGAATCCTCTGAATGGGGAAAACCTTGGATCTTGGTAAACCTCTGAATAAGAAGTCACTCATGATAATATGAATCCAACCCTGACTGAGGATGAGAATACGAGAATCCCGAGCTCGCACATAATACCTTGATCCCATGTCTTAGAAGACCAATGCAATGACTGAATGCAAAAAATATGACCTAATGGGATGCAAACTAAAAAGAGACATAAGCCAGTTAGAGGTTAGAAAAAAGAGTGGGCAAATTTTGGGGTGCTATAGACAGTACAACAAAGTTCAAAGTTTTCTCCTTCATGGATGGATTCTAGGGCTGTAATCAGATAAAAATGGCGCCGAAAGATATGGAGAAAACTTCATTCATTACCCCATGGGGTACCTTTTGTTACAAGGTAATATCGTTCGGTTTGAAGAACGTCGGGGAAACCTATCAAAGGGCCATGACTACTCTGTTTCATGACATGATACACAAAGAAATAGAGGTGTATGTCGATGATATGATTGCCAAATCTAAGACAGAAGAGGAGCATGTGACCCACCTGTTAAAACTATTCGAGCGGTTGAGAAAGTACAAACTCCGCTTGAATCTCAACAAATGCACATTCGGTGTCCGTTCAGGGAAACTATTAGGGTTCATCGTCATCCAGAAAGGAATTGAGGTTGATCCTAACAAGGTCAAGGCCATTCAAGAAATGCCTTATACAAAGACTGAAAAACAAGTCAGGGGATTCCTAGGACGTCTGAACTACATTTCCATATTTATATTCCTCATGACCGCGACATGTGCGCCCATCTTCAAATTACTCAAAAAGAATTAGGACTGCGTTTGGATGGAAGACTGCCAAACCGCCTTCGACAGTATCAAGGAATACCTGTTGTATCCACCAATTCTATCACCTCCAGTGGAAGGAAGACCACCGATTATCTACCTAACAGTCTTGGAAGACTCCATGCATTGTGTACTTGACCAACAAGATGAAACAAAAAGGAGAGAGTCTGCCATCTACTATTTGAGCAAGAAATTTACCGACTGCGAGACTCGGTACACTATGCTTGAGAAAACTTACTGTGCTCTGGCTTGGGCAGCCAAACGCCTTCGCCAGTATATGATTCGTCACACTACTTGGTTAATCTCCGAAATGGATCCAATCAAGTATGTCTTTGAAAAACCTGCTCTCACGGGAAGGATTGCCCGTTGGCAGATGTTGTTATCAGAGTACGACATCGAGTACCACGCTCAGAAAGCCGTCAAAGGAAGTATTTTAGCCAATCATTTGGCTCATCAACCGATTAGCGATCAGGAATCAGTCGGATTTGACTTCCCAGACAAAGATGTCATGTACTTAAAAATGAAAGATTGCGAAGAACCACTACCCAGTGAAGGGCCAGAACCAGGTTCCCAATGGGGACTTATCTTTGACGGGGCTGTCAATCATTATGGAAACGGAATTGGGTCAATCATTATAACACATCAGGGTACCCACATTCCTTTCACCACCCGACTGACATTCAAATGCATAAACAACGAGGCCGAATACGAAGCTTGTATCATGGGTCTCGAAGAAGCGATCGACTTAAGGATTAAGAATTTGGATGTGTATGGAGACTCAGCCCTGGTTGTCAATCAGATCAAAGGAGATTGGAACATATACAAATCAGGATTGATCCCTTATAAAGACTACGCGAGAAGGTTGTTACCATTCTTCGACAAAATTGAGTTTCATCACATCCCTCGTGAGGAGAATCATATGGCTGATGCATTAGCCACTCTCTCTTCCATGATTAGTGTAGGTCAATGGAATGACATACCTAAGATTGACATAATGCGCCTTGAACGGCCCGTTTACATCTTCGCGATTGAAGCAGTCATAGACGACAAACCTTGGTATCACGATATCAAATGCTTCCTTCAGAAACAAGAGTACCCACCTGGGGCATCCAGAAAAGGCAGAAAGACCCTCAGAAGATTGGTAGACAGCTTCTTTCTGAGCGGTGATACACTCTATAAGAGAAACTTCGACATGGTCTTGCTTCGATGTGTAGACAGGCCAGAAGAAAACAGGCGAATGAAAGAAATTCATGAAGGATCCTTTGGCACTCATGCCAACAGACACCAATGGCGAGGAAAATTCTGAGAGCAGGGTACTATTGGCTGACAATGGAATCTGATTGCTACAAGTACATGAGGAGATGTGACAAGTGTCAGATATACTCAGACAAAATCCATGTATCGCCAATGCATTTCAAGGTTCTCTCTTCCCCATGGCCTTTTTCCATATGGGGAATCGACATGATTGGCATGATCGAACCCAAAGCTTCAAACGAACATCGGTTCATTCTGGAAGCCATTGATTACTTCACAAAGTGGGTCAAAGCAGCATCATACGCCAACGTAACCCGACAAGTGGTGGTCCGATTTATCAAAAACAATCTCATCTGTCATTATGGTGTTCCAAGCCAGATCATTACTGATAATGGATCCAACTTGAACCACAAGATGATGAAAGAGTTGTGTGCTAAGTTCAAAATCGAACACCATAACTCATCTCCCTACCGACCTAAGATGAACGGAGCGGTAGAAGCGGCTAACAAGAACATCAAGAAGATTGTTCAAAAGATGGATGTAACCTACAAAGACTGGCACAAAATGCTACGTTTTGCTCTTCACGGTTATCGCACATCTGTCTGCACTTCAACCGAGGAAACCCCTTTCTCTCTAGTATATGGCATGGAGGCAGTGCTCCCCATAGGAGTCGAGATACCATCAATCCGGGTATTGATGGAAGCTAAGCTAACAGAAGCTGAATGGTGTCAAAGTCAACACGGCGAATTGAATCTGATCGAAGAAAAGCAAATAACGGCACTATGCCATGGTCAATTGTATCAGCAAATGAAATTCTGGTACCAGATATGTTATGTCACACTTAATGTCACAACAACACACTCTGCTATGGACAATAACATACAACAACAGAAACACACAGAATTGTTTACCCAGTTCAGTTCAACAACTTAATCTGGGGGCTACCAAGCCAGGGATGAAATTCACTACTTGTAGAATTAATTTACAGACTCAACAATCTAGTTGACAATCTCCTAAACTTAATTTCTACTAATGAACTTTCTACCTAAGATCCCACTTAGGTATGAGAACACTACTCAATCCCTAAAACCTCTCAAAGATCAAACACTTTGAGAAACACCTTGATTCTGCTTCACAGCTTTGATCAAGTTACAAAACTCTCTTGCTTCACAGCTCTAGAGAGGACATATTACACTCACCAATTCACACTTGAATGGTTAACACAACACTCGTACAAAGACAATGCTTAACCTCCAGTCAAAGCTCTCTATCTTCTATCTACTTTCTGTGTTTTCTTCCTTTGGTTGATGCGCTTTATATAGCTATTTGATCTGGTCTTGGACCTGCTACAATATCTGACCTGATTTGTTATTTAAAACTGAATCTTCGACAAATTTTCTCTCTCAAAATCTTCTTAAATCTTCAGCCTTTAAACAATCCTACAAATCTGCATCAAATCTATTTGTAACAGAAAATATCTCCTCCAAGATATCCGCATCTGATTACTCTACCAACTATCTCAAAATCCAGTTAAAACGCAAACCCTAACAACATCACTAAACCTGATGCTATTAATCTTCTGTAGACCTGATGTCACAACATCGCATGTGACATCAGACATCCAAACTTCAACAAGCTAAACACTTAACATACACCAATGTTAAGACATCACCCATGTGACATCAACATTGAACACTTTGTTTTACCAAAATTCTAGTCAATCCAAGAACCAACAATCTCCCTCTTTGGCTAATTTTGGCTAAAATAATCTCTACACCATCAGAGACTTCAGCAGCGGATAAACATGAATATTTTACCAACCTTTGCAGCAACATTTCTTCATAACAGCTTCACAATGCTTTCAGCATGCTGCACACACTCCAATACTCTGCTAGTAGCAGCATTGGGCAAGCTCCTCCTCAAAGCAAGAATCAGCATACCAGCAACTGTTCAACAACTCTCCCCCTCAATATCTGCATTTCAGCATCACACTAGCTGCTCAATGACTAATTCTTCATCTTGGCATTGCAACACCTTGACTAACTCTTAGCACTCTTGGCTAACTCTCCCCTTTTTTAGCCACAATTGGACAACCACCTACTCACTACCAGTTAGTACTAAGCTAGCTCTCATTGTCAGTCTAAAGTCAGCATGCAAGACAAGACAAATCATAGAACATAAAAATATAAATAGTGCATAAACAGGCACAATATTCAAATTACATATTAGGCACAAAATAAAACTAAACTACTATCTAGAAAAAGCAGCAAGGAAACTAGTCTTCATCAGAGTTGGCCCCATCTTCATCATCAGTGTTAGGACCACCTTCTTCAGAACCTGGTTCTTCAACATCATCATCATTTTGGCTAGCATTGACTGCTTCATCTTCTTTTTCTGCCAATCTCAGAGTCATGAGAAGTTTTTCAAATTTCTGTTTTCTTTCAGTACTCACTCTGATGACTTCATCCAACTCCTTGCAAGCCTCCTCCAATTCTGAAATCAACCCAGTTTTGGCAGGTGGCTATTGTGATGTTGAAGCTGATGTCTTGACAATGTCAGGGACATGTTTCCCTTCAAACAGCTTATAGTGGATTGACAAGGCAGATTCTCTCTTACACACCACATCAGATTGATGAAGAATCTCAGGATGTTGTGACAAGATGATCCCACAAATGAGAGAGGGAAAGGCAACAGGCATCTTCACTGCATTTGTAGCAGCATGCTTGATAGTCTAATCATATATATAAGCCCCATAGTCAAACAACCTCTTTGTCCCGACAACATAAATGAATTTACCCATTCCAGCAGAGATAGTTGTCTTGTGATTGGTAGGGACCCAATTAGCTGCTCCTATTCTGTGCATAATAGCATATTTGACACTTAACAAACTGGCAGACTATTTTCCTTTCAGAGGCCAGACTTTCACTTGCCCTGCTGTGATTTCCTTGCACACAACATTGTCTGTTTCTTCTAACTCTTTATACTCCAGCTCATCCCTTCCAAGGTAAGTGTTAATTACCTCAGGAGAAAAGTTTACACATTGGCCTCTCACGTAAACCTTCCTAAAATCCATATTTTTGTTGTCATTAATAGCCATAAGAATGTTGACAATAAATTCGTTGACTAATCCATCATAGCACTTGGACAGTCCAGACACAGTCTTCATTAACCCAGCAAATCTAATCAATTCAATAACTTCCTTAAGATCCAAGGCATCTCCACCAAGTTCTCTCTCCAGTGCTAGTCTCCTCTGGCAGACAAATTTCCACATGGATGCACTGCTAGCATAGTGGAATGAAATATTGTCAACAGGGATGTTAGGGATCTTATCAGCAATTCTTCTTAATATAGACCTTCTCACTGGTGTGATGTCTTAAACATCATTCTCAACATCAAATTCTGATTCTGAATCCTGCCTCGCCTTTCTCTTTTTGGATTTCACAACCACTTTGCTCCATGACTTGGTTGGACCAACCACAGAGGCCTTTTTCTTCTTGCCTTCAGCTGACATTTTAGGAGAGGTTTCCACATTCTTTCCTTTCCTTGTCTTCAATCTATTGGCAATCCCAGGAACTGCATTACCAATTACTTCATTATCAGATAAATCACCAACATCCACCACATCAGCATTCTTCTTCCCTTTGGGACTAGGAGTAACATCCCTAGTAGATGATGTTTCAACATCATGTCCAACATCAACTTCATCTTCAGCATGAGTATCCCTTTCCCTTTCTGCTTCAGCTTCACCACCATCTTCAATCTCAGCATCTTCAATGACTGAAACAACTAATCTATGAAGATTTGTCTCAGAAGTCTCAACGTCACCCTCTTCTCTAACAGATTCAGCAGGCCTTTGACTCAGAGGTCTAGATATTCCCTTCACAGGGATCCCTTTCTCAAATATTTGTGACAATCTGATCAATGATCGTGTCCACATCTACCCTTTCTTCAACAGTTTAAGAAGTGGATGACCTAGGTACTGTTTTACCACTAAATAGAACACTAGTAACAAGCTTCTTTGTTTCATTATCTCTAAAGATAGTCGCAGCCCTTTTTGAAACAAATTTAGAAGGTCTAGATTTACCTGACTCTGGGAGCATCATAGAGATGGGTTCTACATTCAAAGCTTCTTCTGCAGTCCCCTCTTCTATATAAACCCTAGCTTTATCTCGCGAGGAGCTTTGAGAAACAGATTTCTTTGATGGAGAAGACATCTGTTTTGACATGGTTCCCTTGAGGCAGTATAGGTTCAGAGACAGATGATTCTTCTTATTGAAGGAGATGAACAGATGGGAGATATGAGCTTTGATGAAACGTGATATTGCTACAATAGGGAATGATGGTCTAAGGTATGGCGCCTGATTTTGTGTATTCCTTAAAGACCAATCAATGAGTTTCTCCCTCCAAATTAACTTTCCTTTTAAAAATTTAAAAGGATCCACATTAAGAGTAATTATCCCTAATTGACCTTTCAGCAGACTTTCACACTTGTTGTCACAATCTGATGTTACAACATCAACCTTAACATCACCAGATAAGCTGTCCACTTGAGGTACCCATTGATAGCAATTATCTCTAGATCTTATTCCCTTCATCACTACCTCATTCAGCTCATTTGTCACCACACACTCATCTTTGGTGTAGCTGACCTTATATCCATCATCACAGAGCTGACTTATGCTAATCAGGTTAACACTCAAACCTTTGACAAGCAGCACATTGTCAAGATCAGGTCCATCATGACACTTCACTTTTCCAACACCTTTTACCACCCCTTTCTCTCCATTTCCAAAAGTAACATCAATTGAGGAACAAGAATTGACATCCACCAATTAGTTTTTGAATCCAGTCACGTGCTTTGAACAGCCACTATCAAAGTACCAACCATCCTTAGCAGAGTGTCTATCTGAAAAGTGAGCCAATAGACACTTAACCTCTTCTTTAGGAACCCACTGCTTAACAACCTTGGGCCTGTTATCCTTCTGTCTAGGTTGAGGGATAGACTTTGGATAACCATGGAGCTTGAAACAAGAAAATTGCATGTGTCCAAATATGCCACAGTAAAAGCACCTAACTCTGTCTTCTCTGAAGTGTTTAAACCTTCTGCCACCTTGATGATGATACTGTTGTGGCTGCCACCCATAATGTTATCTTCTTCTCCCATAGTTTGACTATCTTCTATGGTAAGAATGTTGTCCTTTTGGCTGTCTTCTATGGTGATGAGGCTTCATTATTCCATAATAATAAGGCACAACATTATTATATCCATAGCCATACATGTTTCCCTGATGTTGAGACATCTGATGGAACATGTTCTATTTGAACCTAGAAGCCTGCATGCTCTTATGATATTGTGGAGGCATATACTGCCTAGCTCCAGAAACATGTGCCTTCCTTTGATCATGCCTTTTCCCAACATTTTGAGGTTGTGGATGAGCTACCTGCTTAGGTTTAGGATCCTGTCTCTTTGTGTGATGTTGAGACATTGGTTGAGACATCTCCTTCTTGGTTCCTGAAGTGCTTGCTTCAGCAAGTACCTTTTCCTCAACCACAAATCCTATGCCTGACTTATCTCCAGCAACCTTTTATGTCTGAAGGATCTTGTCAAGTGTGTCTGTACCACTGTTCAGCATCCTAACAGATTTGGTCATATGATCAAGACGAGCTTTGACCAATAAGACTTCATTTTCCAGATCAGCTTTAGCAGTCTCAAGCTGAACAATCTGTTTCTTCTGTTTTTCACTTTCTTGACAAATTTCTGCACTCTTCAGATAAAGCTCTTGATAAGTGGATGCAAACTCCTCAAAAGTCAGTTCCTCATCACTTGAATCCCCATCAGAAACAACTGTTCCAGTTAAAGCTTTGACATGTTTGGCTGACTCTCCTTCACTTTCACTGTCAGAGTCTGACCAAGAAACTGTCATGCCTTTCTTCTGCTTCTTCAGGAATGTGGGACATTCTTTATTAACATGTCCATAACCTTCACACTCAAAGCATTGAACACCCTTGTCTTGAGCAGTCTTCTCTTCATCCTTCTCCTTAGACTTGCTGATGTCAGAAGCGATGTTCTTGACATTAGGCTTGAAGTTCTTGTTCATTCTTTTGAACACCTGGTTGAACTGCCTTCCCAACATAGCAATGGCCTGAGATAGATCCTCTTGGGATTCAACATTATTCCCTTTATCTTCTTGTTCATTTGAAACCAAGGCTATACTCTTTGGCTTCTTTTCAGGTTCTTCCTCATTCAACCCAAGCTCAAAAGTTTGAAGAGAACCAATGAGCTCATCAACCCTCATCTGGCTGATGTCTTGTGCTTCTTCAATGGCAGTCACCTTCATCTTGTACCTCTTAGGAAGGGACCTAAAATTTTGACTGTGGTTATGAATGGCAGTTTGCTCATCCATCTTCTTTCACCAAGCAATATTACTTAGAAAAGGGTAAAACGTCCCCTCGATCCTGGTCTTCAGCCACGGAACTGGTCTTAGCTTCTGAAATAAACTTCCCCTCGAAGGATCAGATGTGTCAAATTCGAATATTACATCTGACACCCCTGGCGGAGTTCTTATCTCCTAAGCCCGACCAAGGTTGTTCCCCACAGGGACTATCTCTCCTAAGCAAGGCAGAATTGCTATTTTGGACCAAATGGTACTCCTTCGTTCCCAGTAGTGGCCGAGTATCCAGTCGTGTTCATCCACTAGTCTGTATGTTGTGTCAGTTTTGTCTGCATAAACATACATACATCATGCATTATTGATTTGCATTCATATTAATATTGCATCACTATCAGGCTAGTTGATCTTATCCTCTAGTGATAAAAGTCCTCTCAATCGAGTTGTCGGTTCTTTCCTCGTCAGGAAGCGAATCATCTAAGCGATCTCTCCCCAGTTTATTTCTGGGATGAAGTTGGTCCTCGACCACTTTGATAACTTGAACCTCTGAAAAGCAAGAAAACTTTCGACGAACATCACTCTTCGCCATTGAAGATGATATCTTCGCTTTCCCGGATTAAGGAAAATCCCCAAAGAAAGCCCCGTGATTAAAGACTCTTAGCAACACATTGGTTTTTCTCTCCAGAAAGTCAATGTTAATGAAGTCATCAGCACCTCAAAATTGGGTTACATCACACGGCATTTCTCTGAGAAGATCTCGAGGAAAAGTATGATGTAATATCCCCAAGCAGAAAACGGCCTCTCAAGAGACTCGTTTTCCCCCAATAGAGTCGACAAATGGCATCTCCAACAGAGAAGTTTGTGCAGCTCTGCAACTCAGACGAATGGATTCCCAAGCAAGTCTGACATCAAAAACTTTTTCCGTCAAAAGGCATCTCCCCAGGAAAATTCGACGAGAAATTTGAGGGAAAAACGCTACAAATAGCGTCCCTTGGCAAGAAAGTTTATTGACAAAAGAAACTAAGACCAGTTCCTTGGTAGGAAACCAGGATCGAGGGGAAGTTTATTTCAGAAACTAAGACCAGTTCCTTGGTAGGAAACCAGGATCGAGGGGAAGTTTATTTTAGAAACTGAGACCAGTTCCTTGGTAGGAAACCAGGATCGAGGGGAAGTTTATCTCAGAAACTAAGACCAGTTCCTTGGTAGGAAACCAGGATCGAGGGGAAGTTTACATAAGAAACTTAGACCAGATCCTTGGTAGGAAACCAGGATCGAGGGGAAGTTTACATAAGAAACTTAGACCAGATCCTTGGTAGGAAACCAGGATCGAGAGGAAGTTTACATCAACTGTACAAGAAGTCAAAGTTTAACTTTTTGATTTTTTTGGTCAACCAAGGTTCCTTAACCCTAAAACAATGTTAATATGTGATTTGAAGCATCATCCATCAAGAAAAACCAAAGAAAATGAGTTAACATGTAAAAGGGGTAACTATAAAAAAACTTAGAATTTTTCTAAGTTATGGAACAAAGTGGCTAGGGTACCAACTTCCAAGGACCATAACTTGAGATCCAAGCAACCATTTTGGATGGTACAAAGATGGATTTGTAGCTCTCATGGCATACTTTAAAAGTGTCAACTACATCTCATTCCAATTCTTCGTGGATTTTAAGTTATGGAGTGATCAAAATGGCTGAAAACATGAAAATGACATTTTTCCAACACTTAGTGAAATTTTCACTAAGTCAGAATCTGCCTTATTTTTTCCAAAACGTAGAGGAATTTTTCAGTGCAATTCAAGTTGTATCAAAACCAAAGTTGGACATCATGTTGAAATAGGATATGTCAGCTTTCCAAAATGCCCAAGAACTCCATCAAACTCCACCTGAGCTGGAGGTTATGACAACTGCAACATGCCTTGCTGCAAACTGTCTTGGCAAGGAAGATTTGTGCATAAGGGCTCGATTTGATCAAATTGTGCAACAACAAGCATGATTATCCATCTGCACACCTCAAGGGGGGAACAACCAAGGGACGAGCACTGATCTACCAGTCTCCCAAGTCCAAGATTCAACAAGTAGCCATGCCAAACCTAAAAAGCTAAAGATACCTCAAGACTCCAATTTTGTTTTGAGACATTTAATGGATGCATAGAGCTGGCATTTATCAGTCCATGATCAGCCAAACGAGTCAAGATAAGCTCATACAACAGAGGACCTAAGCCTGTAAAGTTTGGCACAAGTCAATGGCTAGAGGAGACCCTTGATTAAAGAATTACCACATTCAACACAATCTGATCCAAGCTGCCAAACACTATTGATGCCAAAACAAATTTGCTCTACTATAAATAGAGCTCATTTGTGCTTAAATTAAGTACACCAAAGGTCCTAAACAAATTCCTTTCTCATAATCACCTCTTTCACTCCATCGGGTTTTGAGTTTGAGAGCAATTCCAACCAAACCAATCACCCACACACCTCATATATAACATATAGAAGTGATCCAAACTCTTACATAACATCTAGAACATCAATTTCACAAAATCACCAGCCACTTGCACAAGCTTTTAGCAGATTTGCAGTTGTGGTGCCATATCAAGTTCCAGCTCAATTCAATCCACTCCAAGCATCCAGACACACTCCATAGCACCTAGGAAAGCTGTTCAGATCATCCAAACTTATCTGTAACACCTCCAACTCAAAAATCAACTTGCTCTTGTTGCCACGACCTTCAAGTAAGCCTAAACTTGGTCATCTCATGATTCATGCATATTTCTTCGCACAATAATTTTGCCATATGTTCATAATCATGTATAGAGTGTTTCCCCTCAATTGATTGCTTTGTATGAGTCGTGTATGAAATTTCTTAGCCTTCATGCAGAAATTAGGGTTCTTGGGGTTTATCTTTGATTTCTCATTCCATACTTAAAATAAATGAAATTAGAGACCATAGACATGACCGTGAGTTAAAAACGAGCATATTGATATGTGGATTGTGTGATTTCATCAAGTATTCAGTGAGATTGATGAGAAAATGCAAATCAGGAAAAAATTTGAGCACGCGCGTGTTCTTGGTGTGTTCTTGGCGCCTTTTTTTGAAAATTTGAATTTTGTTATTTTATTTAATTGATTCAAAAATTATTTTCTCTCTGAATTTCAATGATTTTATTAATTTTTAATCAAAATTAATTCCATTTTTAACAAAATTAGGGTTTTGATTGATTTCACCCTCATCAATCTTTTTTAAACATTGGGCCTCTAATAGAGTGTAAGACCCAATCCCTTTTTAACCAAAACCATTTTTGGGCCTTAGTTATTGTATAAGACCCACTGCATTAAAAAGATCTCGGTGCGATCGCCATTTTCAAACAAGAAACTCTTTGGGCCTCTCCTTGAGTTGTAAGCCCCATCACTTGTACAAAAATAAGCTTTGGGCCTCTAATAGAGTGTAAGACCCAACCCTTGTTGTACATAAACCATTTGGGCCTCAAGTTTTGTATAAGTTCCGACACAATGAAAAATCTCGGCGCGATCGCCATTTTCAAACAGAAAACACCTTGGGCCTCTAATAGAGTGTAAGACCCAACCCCTTTGTAAATAAAAAATTTTGGGCCTCACGCATTGTATAAGTCCCTATGTATAATTTCAAAAGTTCGGCGTGGTCGTCGCCTTTTTTAACAAAATCAACTGGGCATCTCCTTGAGTTTTAAGACCCATCCCTTTGTACAGAAAACCTTTTTATGCCTCAAGCATTGTATAAGTCCCGACACAGTTCACAAAACAACAGCGCAATCACTGTTAAAACATTGGGTCTCTCCTTGAGTATAAGCCCCAACAATCTTTTCAAAAACAACTTCTCTTTTGACTTAGATTTAAATACACATCTTGTTATCAAAACTTTCTTTGATTTCTTTGAACAACTAACAATACAGCATGGAAGCTTGCTCACCTGTAAGTTTTAACAGCTTTCATATATATATATATATATATATATATAACTGTATTGTGGGAAGTTGCGCACTGTAAGTCCTTCGTTCATACCCTTTTAAATACTTGTCATATATCAACTGTATATATACTAGTATAGTTATTTAGACTTTTCCCCAGCAATTAGGTCTAGAACTAAGTAAAGCCAGTTGGTCACTCTTAAATACAGTCAAAACTAGATCCCCATAGGATTTCCAGATACAGTCTTGCCTTCTCTTGGGCTTAAAAAATATGGAACAAAGAGAAAGGCAGTATTCCCTGTGAACCTTTTCTCAGACTGTCACCCTAGAAATTGTCAAAGAAGTTCTACTCCCCAGAGTTGATCTATTCTCGGTGAATAGTATCTCTTGAATTTCTTCAAACATTAGAACTTTCACTAAATGATCTATTCTCGGTGAATAGCATTTCTTGAATTTTTCTTGGTTTGAGTCCCACAGGCTTCCTAGAAGCATCCCAGCCTCCCCTTGGGCTTTATACAAGGACCCTCCGGCTTCTTTGAAGTTCTCATTCCTTCTCTTGGGCTTAATAGAAGGACCCTGACGACCTCTTAAAGGTATAAGACAGAACTTAGTCATCCTTTGCTAGAGCAGTCTTTCCAGTGTCAAATATTGGATTTTTAGGTTGATTCTCATCCCTTAATACCCGTGCCTCCTCTTGGGCATCTTACAAAAGATAAAACTCTTCTATACCAGTAGATTTGGACAGTCTAAATACCCTTGAGTCTCAAAGACATTCTCAAGTTCCCTACAAACATAGGAAGAAACCCCGGTCATTCTGGATAAATCCCTAACTGAGTTAAAATCCAGTCTCTATCCTAAAAATTCCCCAACTAGGGTCAGTTTATTATCAGGATAACACTATCTCAAATCAGAATCTCAAGGCATCTGATACTTCAACTCTGCTGTAAACCCTCAGCAAGAGTTGATTCCCCACTTGGACCTGCCTCGGGATCTCAATAATCCCCTGCAGAAGTCAGCCTCCTCTTAGGCTTTGTATAATAATCCTTTCCTCAGCAAGTTAGCCTCCTCTTGGGCTTTGTATAATGATTCTCCCTAGCGGAGCTAACCTTTTCAAACTCTCTTGTTAAGTCAATCACTTTTCAGACTCTCTTGTTGAGTCAATCACTTTTCAGACTCTCTTGTTGAGTCCATCACCTTTTAGCACTCTCTTGTTGAATCAAACTTTTTAGCCTCAATCTTGGGCTTTGTACAAGATAGATAAAAACACTCTCTTGTTGAGTTAATCCTCTTAACCTCCTCTTAGGCTTTGTATAAAGATTTTCCCCTAGCAGGAGTTAGCCTCCTCTTAAGCTGTGTGGAATGATTTCTCCAGCTTGTTCAGCCACAATCCTGGACTTCGTACGGGACAGATAAAAACACTCTCTTGTTGATTCAAACCCTTTTAGCCTCCATCTTGGGCTTTGTACAAGACATAAATCTCCATCTATTAAGCTGGGGACAGATATCTTCCCTAGCGAAGTCACTTCCTCCCAGCATTCTTTTAGGCTTTGAGGAATGATTTCACAACCAGAGTCAAACTCATTTCAGCCTCCGTAATGGGCTTCGTACAAGACACCTAAAATATCCTCACCAGAGTAAAGTAAATTTCCCATTTCAACCTCAATCTTGGGCTTTGTACAAGACACATACAAACCTCCCCGGCAGAGTCAAAATCCCTTTTAGCCTCAATCTTGGGCTTTGTACAAGACAAATAGAACATTTTCCTCGGAAAAGTCAAACTTTTAGCCTCCTCTTAGGCTTTGTATAATGATATCCCCTAAGAGTCAGTCTCTTTTTTGCCTCCATCTTGGGGCTTGTACAAGACATATAAATACTCTCTTGTTGAGTTAGTCATTTGCAGCTTCCTCTTAGGCTTTGTATAAGGACTTCCCTAGCGGAGTCAATCAACCTCTTAGCTTCAACCTTGGGCTTTGATTAAGGCACACAAAAATCAACAATCCCCTCAGAGGAAATCTAATACCTCTTTAGAGATGACAAATTCTCTCTCTGTCAAAACCTTTTAGCTTCAATCTTAGGCTTTGAACAAGACACAAATAAACCTTTTAGCTTCAATCTTGGGCTTTGAACAAGACACAAATAAACCTTTTAGCTTCAAATCTTGGGCTTTGAACAAGACACCAAAACATCTTTTTCCTCCCTTAGAATAGGAGGAACTACGATTGCTCTGATTTCCCTATTTCGTTTAAACGGGAATACGTAGGCATAAGATTGTGAAATCTTAGCGAGCATACTAATAAAAAACTCTAGGTCTAGTACCTTCTCACATCAATCAAACTTAGGTCTAGTACCTTACCAAAAACATCGGGTAGAACCCGAACATCAACAAAAACTCACTCACTCACTCATACTTCCCAAGAAACTTTCCCAACCCATTAACAAAAAAACACCATCAATTACAAAGCGAAACCTAAAGCTAATATCCTATGGATAACCATATATAGGATGGGTAATTGATAACTCCCCATTGTATAACCTGACCCCGGACCCCCCAATCTCTTTTAAGCATTTGTTCAGTTAAACAATCGCGTGCAAGGTTAGTTTTAGATAGCTTCCCTTTCCCTTCCAGCTTCATGGGATAAATAAGAAATCAGAAAGTAGCACCCTCTCCTCCTCATTGCGGTGAGGAAAACCCAACGATAAGGTGGTTGCGTCACCGACAAAAGTTGCTTGCTACACATCCATATTATGATGATGATTTGCACAATGATGGGAAATCTTGGTGGTCAAAATTTGGGGTATGACAATGTCTTGGTCAAAAGTCAAAGAAACAGTTGACTTTTTCTTTAAAACCCTAATTATGGTCCAGATGAGATTGAAACCTGTGAATCAAGTTTCTTGGATCAATCTATTGTTGTAAATGGATCAATGTAGTGTATTTGAGGCCCTCAAATCATGTCTTGAGGCCTTGGCTCATGCTTTGCTCCAAAAGTTAACTTAGGGGTGAATTAGGTCAAGAAACCCTAATTCCTGATTTCTGATGAATGCTTCCCCTGAGGCTATTTTGACTTGATGATGGAACTCATAAGGTTCCTTGGAGTATCTTGGGTTATGCTTTGAAGCATTGGCTCATGCCCAGAAGAAAATTTTCATCTGGAGGCCTTGGTCGACCAAAACCCTAATTTGGTGACACTGGTAATCTCGAGGCTTGATCCACTTAGAATGTTGCAATCTTGTGCTTGATTCTTGATATGGGAGACCCCTTGATCCCTTATGGGTGTTTGAGAGGTTAGACAAGTTGAAGATCATGTCATTTCTTGATTGATCCTTTGTCTAAGTGCTCTGAGATGACTTAAAACCCTAATTCTTGATTGTGGTGTATACTCAACCATCTTTGAGGTGATTGATGAGGCATGGAAATACATCCATATTGTGGTGATGATTTGCACAATGATGGGAAGTCTTGGGGTCAAAATTTGGGGTATGACAGATGCCCCTATTTAATCTTCTTGGACCCGAAGGTGTGAATGGTGGAGATTTTCGGAGATTCAGGGTGTAAGAGGATTAAATATCGGAATACCCAAAATTTTGACTGTGGTTATGAATGGCAGTTTGCTCATCCATCTTCTTTCACCAAGCAATATTACTTAGAAAAGGGTAAAACTTCCCCTCGATCCTGGTCTTCAGCCACGGAACTGGTCTTAGCTTCTGAAATAAACTTCCCCTCGATCCTGGTCTTCAGCCACAGAACTGGTCTCAATTTCTCTTGAAATAAACTTCCCCTCGATCCTGGTCTTCAGCCACGGAACTGGTCTCAGTTTCTTTTGAAATAAACTTCCCCTCGATCCTGGTCTTCAGCCACGGAACTGGTCTCAGATTATTTTGAAATAAACTTTCCCTCGATCCTGGTCTTCAGCCATGGAACTGGTCTTAGTTTCTGAAATAAACTTCCCCTCGATCCTGGTCTTCAGCCACGAAACTGGTCTCAGTTTCTTTTGAAATAAACTTCCCCTCGATCCTGGTCTTCAGCCACGGAACTGGTCTTAGTTTCTTTTGAAATAAACTTCCCCTCGATCCTGGTCCTCAGCCACAGAACTGGTCTCAGTTTCTTTTGAAATAAACTTCCCCTCGATCCTGGTCTTCAGCCACGGAACTGGTCTCAGTTTCTTTTGAAATAAACTTCCCCTCGATCCTGGTCTTCAGCCATAAAACTGGTCTCAGTTTCTTCTCGTCGAGTTCCTTCCTTGACAAGGGATTCTATTTGCAACAGTTTTCGTCAAACTTCTCACCGAGTTTTACTATTGGGGAGACGTCATTTGATGGAAAAGATTTGAGGTCAGACTTGCTGAGGGTACCCATTTGTCTGAGCTGTAGAGGTGTGCAAACTTCTATGTTGGAAATGCCATTTGCTGACTCTACTGGGGAAAGACGAGTCTCTTGAAAGACTTCTTTTTGCTTGGGGATATTACATCATACTTTTCTTCGAGATCTTTTTGGAGAAATGCCATGTGATGTAATCCGATTTTGAGGTGCTGATGACTTCATTAACATCGCCTTTGTTTTTTTTTTGGGAGAAAAATTGATGTATTGCTGAGAGTCTTTGGTTGAGAGGCTTTCTCTGGGGATTTTCCTTAATCCGGGAAGGCGAGAAATATCATCTTCGATAGTGAAGAGTGACGTTCCAAAGGTGTCTGTGAAATGTCTTTTTGCCTTTCAGAGGTTCAAGTTATCAAAGCGGTCGAGGACCGTCTCCAATCCAGAAACAAACTGGGGGAGAGATTGCTCAGACAATGCATTTCCTGACGAGGAAGGGACTTAAACCGGGATTTTGTCTTATCCGACACGAAAAGGACAGCTGACAACTTAATTGACAATAGGGCTTTATCACTTGGAAAATGAGTATGACCAGAGTGATATTAACGCGATATGATTATGAATGAGAATCAATTATGCATGATGTATGTATGTTTATGCTGACAAAATAGACGCGACATATAGACTAGTGAATGAACACGACTAAATACTCGGCCACTGCGGGGGATAAAAAGTATCATTGGTCAAAGATAGCAATCCTGCCTTGCTTAGGAGAGGTAGACCCTGTCGGGGGAGAAAGAATCGTCAATTGGACTTAAGAGGTAAGAACTCTGCCGAAAATGTCAGATGGGACATTATATCTGAAATAGTTGATCCCTCATTCAGGTGTACTGGTTTAGAAGGAGTACTTTGATTATGCACTTTGAGGTTCAATCACCTTCGGAGAAACTATCGATGTTCTTTTTGATGTTCAAAGTCAAAAGGAATTGCCATCTTTATTTTAAAATCCAAAAATTTTTTGACAATTAAATTCATTTTTGTTTTGTTTCAAGAATCGTTGATCATGTTAAAAAATGTCATTCTGAAAAGCAAAAACAAATGAGAATTGCAAACAAAAGCACTAGGGCTCAAATTTTATTGATAGAATGGAAATCAGCCGAGCGCGTGATACCATAGAGCATTACAAAGTTTAGAAAATGGTAATTTAAGGGAAAAGGGGCAGCATTGAAACATAACGACCGTTATCCTTCTACCAACTTTGAATTCGGGACATCCTGAGCTTCTGTCGAAGATGACCTTGACTTGAAGTTTTTCGACAAACAGTGTTACCGCTGGGGATTTAACCTTATCGGACGTAGTTACATGCCATGAATCCCTAACTTTTGCCTGGATTATCTTTTGAGGTTTCCAATCCATCGGGATGATTTTTGCTTATGTCTATAACTTTTGTCAGGACCGCCTTTTCAGGTGTTCAATCCACCAAGACGTTTTTTTTTCATTCATCATTTTTTGCATTTCATTTAGGCGAAGTATTTTTTGACTACATCAACATTTGTGGGGTAGGTAAACTCCTTTCCATCCATGGTTGCGAGTCTTAAGGCGCCGCCTGAGAAGGCTTTCTTGACCACATAGGGGCCATCTTAATTCGGAGTCCATTTGCCCTGGGAATCAGTGAGGAATGATTGTATCTTTTTTAGCACAATGTCTCCTTTTGTGAAGACGCGAGGTCGAACCTTTTTGTCGAACGCCTTCTTCATTCTTTGCTGATACAACTGACCATGGCACATAGCCGTTATTCGCTTTTCTTCTATCAGATTCAATTCATCGTGTCGACTTTGACACCATTCAGCTTCTGTTAGCTTAGCTTCCATCAATACCCAGATTGATGGGATCTCTACTTCTATGGGAAGCACTGCTTCCATGCCATATACAAGAGAGAAAGGGTTGCCCCTGTTGAAGTGCGAACATATGTGCGATAACCGTGAAGAGAAAAGGGTAGCATTTCGTGCCAGTCTTTGTAGGTTACAACCATCTTTTGAACAATCTTCTTGATGTTCTTGTTAGCCGCTTCTACCGCTCCGTTCATCTTAGGCCGGGAGGGAGATGAGTTATGGTGTTCGATCTTGAATTCAGTACACAACTCTTTCATCATCTTGTTGTTCAAGTTAGATCCATTATCAGTAATGATCTGGCTTGGAACACCATAACGGCAAATGAGGTTGTTCTTGATAAATTGGACCACGACTTGTCGGGTTACATTGGTGTATGACGCTGCTTCGACCCATTTGGTGAAGTAGTTAATGGCTACCAGGATGAACCGATGTCTGTTCGAAGGCTTGGGTTCGATCATACCAATCAAGTCGATTCCCCATATAGAAAAAGGCCATGGAGAAGAAAGAACTTTGAGATGCGTTGGCGGTACATGGATTTTGTCAGCGTATATTTGACACTTGTGACATTTCCTCATGTATTTGTAGTAATCGGATTCCAGGGTCAACCAATAGTATCCCGCGCTCAGAATTTTTCTCGTCATTGTGTGTCCGTTGGCATGAGTGCCAAAGGATCCTTCGTGAATTTCTTTCATCAACATGTGTGCTTCTTGTCTGTCTACGCATCTGAGCAAAACCATGTCAAAGTTTCTTTTGTAGAGTGTATCACCGTTCAGGAAGAAGTTACATGCCAATCTTCTGATGGTTTTCTTGTCTTTTCTTGATGCCCCAGGTGGGTACTCTTGTTTCTTAAGGAAGCATTTGATATCGTGATACCAAGGTTTGTCGTCTATGACTGCTTCGATCACGAAGATGTAAGCGGGCCGTTCTAGGTCGTTCCATTGACCTACACTAATCATGGAAGAGAGAGTGGCTAGTGCATCAACCATGTGATTTTCTTCACGAGGGATATGATGAAACTTGATTATGTTAAAGAATGGTAACAACCGTCTCGCGTAATCTTTGTAAGGAATCAATCCTGATTGGTATGTGTTCCACTCTCCTTTGACCTGATTGATAACCAGGGCTGAGTCTCCATGCACATCCAAGTTCTTTATTCTTAAGTCGATCACTTCTTCGAGACCCATGATACAAGCTTCGTATTCGGCCTCGTTGTTTGTACACTTGAATGTCAGTTGGGCGGTGAAAGGAATATGGGTGCCCTGAGGTGTTACGATGATTGCCCCAATTCCATTTCCATAATTGTTGACAGCTCCGTCAAAAATTAGTCCCTATTGGGAACCTGGTTCTGGCCCTTCACTAGGTAGCGGTTCATCGCAATCTTTCATTTTCAGGTACATGACATCTTCGTCTGGGAAGTCAAATCTGACCGATTCCTAATCGTCAACCGATTGATGAGCCAAATGATCGGCTAAAATACTCCCTTTGACAGCTTTCTGAGCATGGTACTCGATGTCGTATTCCGATAACAACATCTCCCAACGGGCGATCCTTCCCGTGAGAGCAGTTTTTTCAAAGACGTACTTGATCGGATCCATTTCAGAGATTAACAAAGTAGTGTGACAAATCATGTACTGGCGCAGACGTTTGGCTACCCAAGCCAAAGCACAACAAGTTTTCTCGAGCATAGTGTACTGATTCTCACAGTCGGTAAATTTCATGCTTAAATAATAGATGGCAGACTCTTTTCTTTTGGTTTTGTCTTGTTGGCCAAGTACACAACCCATAGAGTCTTCCAAGACTGTTAGGTAGATGATCAGTGGTCTTCCTTCCACTAGAGGTGACAGAATTGGTGGATTCAGCAAATATTCTTTGATACTGTTGAACGCTTTTTGGCAATCTTTTGTCCATTCACAACTTTGATTCTTTTTTAGTAGTTTGAAGATTGGCGCGCATGTCGCGGTCATGAGGGATATAAACCTTGAGATGTAATTCAGACGTCCCAAAAATCCTCTAACTTGTTTCTCAGTCTTTGGTGAAGGCATTTCTTGAATGGCATTGACCTTGTCAGGGTCAACCTCGATTCCTTTTTGGCTGACGATGAACCCTAAAAGTTTTCCTGAGTGGACACCAAACGTGCATTTGTTGGGATTCGAGCGGAGTTTGTACTTTCTCAGACGCTCGAATAACTTTGACAGGTGTGTCACGTGCTCTTCTTCCGTTTTAGATTTGGCGATCATGTCTTCGACATACACTTCGATTTCTTTGTGCATCATATCGTGAAACAGAGTAGTCATAGCCCTTTGATAGGTTGCCCCGACGTTCTTCAAACCGAATGGCATTACCTTGTAACAAAAGGTGCTCCATGGGGTGATGAATGAAGTTTTCTCCATATCTTTCGGCGCCATTTTGACTTGGTTATAGCACGAGAATCCATCCATGTAGGAGAAAACTTTAAACTTTACTGTATTGTCTACCAATATGTCAATGTGCGGCAGGGGGAAGTCATCCTTTGGACTTGCTTTGTTCAGATCCCTGTAGTCTACACACATTCTGACTTTTCTATCCTTTTTCGGAACTGGCACTATGTTGGCTAGCCATTGAGGATATTCTGAGGTAGCAATGAAACCTGCGTCGATTTGTTTCTCCACTTCCTCCTTGATTTTGATAGCCATATCCGGATGAGTCCGTCTCAGCCTTTGTTTCACCGGAGGATATTCTGTCTTTAGCGGTAAATGATCTTCCACGATGCTGGTATCCAACCCTGGCATGTCCTGATAGGACCAAGAAAATACATCTGGAAACTCTTTGAGAAGTTTTATCAAGCTTTCTTTGATAGTCGGACTGAGCAGTTCCCCAATCTTAACTTCTTTCTTTTCTTCCTCTTATCCCAAATTGACTGTTCCCAATGGCTCTTTGTGAGGTTCAATGGATCTTTCCTCTTGCCTGAGTAGTCGGGAGATCTCCTCTGGAATTTCTGCGCCCCTTCTTCTTTAGCTTCAAATACCGGGAATTCTAAGTTGGGAGATGGCATTGGATCATATGTTTCAATGGGGTTTAAATCAAGTAATCTGAATGACGTGATGATTCATTTTTTAGAAGAGATAGAGAGAATGCAAGAGTGTGTGCAGTGTATTTTCTGAAAAATGCTTGTTATTATTTTGGGTTGTTTTAGGATTACCATTTTCTGAAAAAAAAAAAGTGAAAACAGCAATAAATGCGGGAATGACAGAAAGACGTTTATTTATTTATGATTTTTCGATTCTTGAAATACAGCCCTATAAAACAAAACTCCGTCGCTTTGGGCAAAACGAAGAGGGATATTTACAGAAAAGTGAGCCCTATAAAAATATCTATTTCACCTGGGTAGAGTGAAAGGTTAAAACAAAGATGGAAATTACTTAGGCTTATGGACGACTTTCGGGACATCGACAGCAACCCATTGACGACGAACTCCTCGGTGAATCACAAAGTCTGGTACCTTCTTTCTTGGCTTGTCCTCAGAAATGACGCTGATTTTTGGCGGAGCAGGATCATTGGAGTCTTCCTCCCAGGCAGAGTTGTCATAAACGAACTCTTCTGTTGTATCTTCCCTAATGTTTTCACTCACAAGAGGATCTCCCCATCCAGTTGGCTGGATGTCCTCATATCTGATGTAAGAGCTTTTAGGAGCGGTGTACTTGACCAAGAAGTTGTACTTGCCACTCGGCTGTTCTAAGGTGTTCCATACTGCTGTGGGGATAGAGGAGTCATCCTTCTCAATGACTTTGACCTCAAGAAAAGTATAGTTGATGAACTCTTGTCCTACAATCTTTGCAGATTCATCGTTGTGCTGGATATCTTTGGAATGTCCTGAGTAATGATCCCATGACTCGGTGGGGACGTGGGTATTCCTTTTAATATTACTCAACTAAAGGCATCGTTTGGCTGACTCTTTTGCCTCAAGTCTTCTGGGTACAACTTCCAGATAGGCAAGTCATCCAGGGGATCATAATAGTCCTGATCGAAGTCGTTCTTCATTAGATCATCTTCTAATGAGTTAGGTGGAGCACGACATCCCTCAGGATCACAATCTCCATAGATCATTCGAACGTCTGATCTTGGTATATATCTCGGGCCCTGCTTGGGAAAATAGAATGGCATGTGCGTTTCTTCCTGAGACATATAATCATTGTCGTCAAGATAAGATTTCCATTCCTCGTCTGTATCGGAAGAGTCGCTCTTATTGATGGTGTGTACCTCTTGAGACACTGGGTGGAGGAAGCCTCCACTGTGGAAGAAGTCTTGAATGGGATGAAAACTTTTATCTTTAGTAGTCTCGGTACATGCTGAGGAGAAACCAAGACCTTTCTTTGTCTTGTTATCCGTAGGAATTACAAGTTGTCCCCATCCTTTTACGTTATTACTCTCGATTACTTTGAGAGCATCTTTGTATGAGGAAATCGACGTCCCTCTTTCTGATCGATTCTCATTGCTCACCGAGAGTGCTTGAAACTGGGTTCCAACAACCTCCTCGGGTTCTACACAGGAGAATGATGATAATTTGCTCACTATTAAGGCCTGCTCTCCGCATACTGTGATTAACTTATCATTCTTGATGAACTTCTGCTTTTGGTGAAATGTCGAAGTGACTGCCCCAAATTCGTGTATCCAAGGACTTCCTAATAAACAGATGTATGCTGCCCGAATATCCATGACCTAGAAAGTGACTTGGAAAGTGTGAGGACCGGTGGTTATGTGAAGGTCAACTTTCACCGATAACTATTTTTCTGGATCCGTCAAAGGCTTTGACGATGACCTCGCTGCCTCTCATCGGGGCTCCTTGAAATGATAGGCGTATCAGAGTTGATTTTGGCATAACATTCAAAGACAATCCTGTGTCTACCAGTACGCTGGCTAGAGCCTCATCCTGGCAATTAACTATAATGTTAAGCGCCATATTGTGATGTTTGCCTTCTTCTGGCAGTTCTTCATCACTGAATCCTAAGTTGTTGCAGGAAGTGATGTTGGAGATGATGTTGTCAAACTTCTTTACCGTCACATCTTGCTCTACGAAAGCTTGCTCTAATACTTTATGCAGAGCTTCCCTGTGAGCTTCGGAACTAATCAGGAGAGATAGCACAGAGATTCTAGATGGAGTTTGCAACAGTTGGTCCACAATGTTGTACTCGCTTTTCTGGATGAGCTTCAACATCTCATCATTGTTTTTTACCAGTTTTGTATTACTGGATTGTCCGACTGGTGGGTTAGGAACTTCTGTTTGAGGTTCCTTTTCCATGGTGGGTTCTCCAACTCCTCGGTTGAAGATTCGGCCGCTCCGTGTTATTGACTGATGTCGGTAATGTGTACGACGGAGGGTAAGGGAGATTCCTTTCCATTTTCAATGGTAGTTGCACTGTACTTGTAAGGGATAGGCTTTTCTGATTTGTACGGTATTGGACCTGGCAAGTAGATTACCATAGTAGCTTTTTGGTTTCTCTGACCGTTATAGGCAACCTCAATCAGTTCCTGGTTGAGAACTTTTCTACTACCAAGAGGAATTCTTAATTCATTGAGTAGAGGGATTATGACGCAAACGTCTTTGGTCCTCCCATGATCGGAGTTTATGACAACATCTTTGCTTTGATCAGGGAGATAGTCTTGTATCACGTTGATTGACTTAGAACTTGAACACGGTCGAATCTCTTTTTGGTCCAACTGATTTTGAAGAGCCGCTCGTACGAGGTAGCATCCTTGGTTATTCTCTGAAGAAACTCTACAATGCTCGTAGTTGTGGGGTGGCATCCGACCATACCCGCTTTGTATGCAGTGCATCTTTAGTAGGTTTGTTTCCATCGAGCGAACATCCTGGCTTTGATGCCTACCAGGATTCCCATCAGTATTACTAATCTGTTGTGTAGCTTCATCTAAGTAGATTGGAAGCCACCAGTGGTCCAACAAGTGTTGAAGTGTTCATTGGAAAAGTGCACACCCTTGGTCATCTACATGGCATTCTTCACAATCTTGATAATCGCGTGAAGCCAGAAATCTGAGCCTGACTTGCTTAACGTGTAATTCTACCAGACTGGTATTTATCAAGCATATGTCAAAGATCTGAACCATATTGACTTGATGTTTATTTCTCTCACGGTAGTCTTGGATCCATCCGAGATCCATCTGATGTTGGAGGGCCTCTTGTATAAAAAACCATCCCTGATTGCTTGTTGAGCAGATCGGACAGGTGTTGTAATCGTGCAGTGGCAGATTATGATATTGACTTTGCCTTGAATGCATCGCCACCAAGTTGACGTCCATCGCAAGAATGTTGCGGTTCTGAACAATGTTGGGACCCACATGGGGCATGTTGACTTCACGGATTCGGTGATCCTGAATCTAACCCAGATCCATCTGTTCTTGTAGGGCTGATTGCACTACGGAACACCCCTGGTTATTCTTTGAGCAGATATCATACTGGTGATAATTGTGAGGCGGTACACGACCGTACCCGCTCTGTCTGCAATGCATCCTGACCAGATTGGTTCCTAATAAGAGTACATCGTGAATTTGATAACTCCAGCTAAATTCTTCCTCTATTAAATTTACTGTAGTCTTTTCATGTTGCGGCAATGGGTTCATCTGAACATTTGGATTAGTATCTTTGAAAGATAGGATCCCGTTCCTAACAAGCTTCTGTACATCAGACTTGAAGCTGAGATAGTTCTCAATGTTGTGGCCCGATCCTCCTTGATTGTAAGGGCAAGTTTGATCCGCTTTGAACCAAAAAGGCGGATTTTCCGGTACTGTAAAAGGAGACCTGGTTTGGACGTGCCCCTTGGCCAGTAGAAGTGTAAATAACTCTGCGTACAACATCGGTATAGGGTCAAACCCTGATGGTCGTGTCGTACGATTGTTATTTTTGTACTATGGATGAGCATGCTGAAGAGACTGTTGTGTCTTTTGCTAATACTGTTGTTGACTTAGTTGGATATGAGCAACATGAGGTTGATAAGTCGGAGCCGGCGCGGGGTTGATAGTGGGAGTTATTGCCGCTACTAGTTGATTCCTTCGCCTTTGTTTTCTGAGAGAGAGATATTACTAATATCTTGCTCTTTTTTCTTTTGGAAAGCACTACCGTATCTCTTAGTACTGCTAGATGGCTCTGCATCTTTGACCAATCGCCCTTCTCGGTTTGTTTCTTCAAGGAGTACTCCCATGTTCACCATCTCAGTGAAGTCACTGGGTGCACTTACAACCATTCAGTCGTGATAGAATGAACTCAAGGTTTTCAAAAAGATCTTGGTCATCTCTTTTTCCTCAAGAGGGGGACAGATCTGGGCGGAAATTTCACGCCATCTCTGAGCATATTCTTTGAAAGTTTCTTTGTCTTTTTGCGACATTGCTCTGAGCTGATCTCTATCTGGTGCCATGTCCAAATTGTATTTATACTGCTGAACAAAGGCTGTGCCGAGATCTCTAAAAGTACTGATCTTAGTGCAGTTTAAACCCATGTACCATTTGAGTGTGGCACCGGTTAAACTATCTTGGAAGTAATGTATCAGTAGCTGTTGATTTTCTGTCTGAGTTGACATTTTTAGAGCGTACATCACCAAATGACTTTGAGGCCAGGAGTTGCCTTTGTATTTTTCAAAGTCAGGCACCTTGAATTTGTGTGGGATCTTTACATTAGGGACCAGACAGAGGTCTGCGGCATCCTTTCCAAATAAGTCTTTACCGCGAATGGCATGCAGTTCCTTCTGCATTTCCAAGAATTGTTCCTGGAACTCATTCATCCTTTCATACATGTCTTCGTTTCTACCAGAAATTGCTTGTGGAATCTGTCCTTCCGGGACAGTGTGTACCACTGGTGGTGGCATAGACATTACAGCGGTGATTTATGGCGCTTCAGTGTCCTGAAATTTGTAACCTTCAGGAGTTGTTGTTGTAAACCTTGCGTCTTCACTTTCCCGAAGTTTGTAACCTTCAGGTCCAGTGGTTCTTGCTACAGTTTCTTGGTCTTCAGTGACCGGCGGGATATATCCTTTAGGGACAAAGTTGAGAGGCATGCTCTTGGGGCGATCTTTAGGCATGTTGTACCGAGGATGATTCTCATGTGTTTCCATAATGGGTGTAGATGTAATCTTTGAGATCACAGTCCTTTGTTGTTGCATCTGAGCTTCTTCCAGGGATTCCATGTCACTGTGAAGTTTTTCCAAACTTTCCTTTAGAGCGTCGATTTCTTCTCTCAGCTCTCTGTTCTCTTCCTCGAGATCGTCCATTTTCTTTTGTCGATTGGCCCGAGTATTGTATGAGTGAAACAGTTTGACTATAGAATCGTGACACATACGCGAGACTAAAAGATAAGAAGAAGGCGTTATGCGAGAATGATATGCAATGACATATTTTTAGTTTTTGTTTTATTCAAAAGGAAACTTCAACAAATAGATTACAAATATCGTACAGTGGGGGATACCCCTTTTATTGAATTCGAAAGATTGCAATATGTTACAAGGAAAAGTACAGTATTTTACAAAGTGCTGTAAGGAAAATGGCTAAGCTCATGGATCCTGAGTCCTCTCTGAAGAGAGCTCAGATGATGGTTCTGGTTTTTCCTTTTCTTTGACCGAGGTTCTTCAGCCGTTGTCGGGTCGTCAGTCATTTGCCAAGTGAAAGGAGCGAGCAAATTTCTTCGGTCTTCTTGACTCTCTATAGCATGTTGTTCTAATATTTTAATCAGAGCACCATTCTTCTTTAACAGTTTCTGAATCTTGGTACATTCCAGATTGAGGATTCGGTGCTTGTTTTTCCAAGAGCTCTTCTCAAGTTGAACTTTGTTGAGAGCTACCTGGAGTTTTTCCATATCAGACATGAAATAAAGGACAAATTCCTTTAACGGAAAAACTTCTTGGTGAGGGTAAGGCATCCTCAGCTTTAGGGCTCTAGTTTGCACCCAGTGGAGATAAGGATCCATGAAGGTAAAGTTTGGTCTTCCTAGAGACTCTCTTCCTTTTTTGTGAATATGTTTCCAGGCATGCACTATTTCCTTCTTTAGTGCCCTGTCATTTTCCCCTTCTTTGAAGAAAAGACCTTTCAGATGAACATTATGCGGGATATTCTTCATTAGGTATCCAAGTTGACGGCGAACTAAAATTGGATGATAGTTGATTCCTCCTTTAGTTCCAATGAGGGGTATGTTAGGGAAATTTCCACATCTGTCGATGATCTCTATTCCTTCGTAAATCCTATTTTACCAATCTATGTCAGAGTTGGTAAGGGACATAATCTTTTGTGACCAACATAGAGTACTCTTGTGATCCCAAAAAGCAGCAGACTTGGGTAAATGGGAAATGAACCATTTGTAGAGTGAGGGCACACAACATGTGATCATTCCTCCGTTGCACAAATTCCTTAAGTGTACAGAATGATAAGCATCTGCGAGCAAGGTTGGTACGGTGTTTCCAATCAGAAATATCTTAACAACGTTGGTATCAACGAAGTTGTCAATGTTGGGAAAGAGGAATAACCCATATGTGAGTAGGACAAAGATATCTTCGAAAGCAGTTATGTTTCCTATACTGGCGAAGTATAGAGCTTTCTCTTTCAGTAATTTAGCTGGTAAACCCTGGATTCCTCCTTTGGTGGTCACGTGAGTCCTAACTTCTGACTCGTCCAAAGAGATCGATCTTGCAATAGTTTGTTTCTTTGGAATTTCTTCTAGTCCAGAAAATGGAGCTCGATCAGTGATAGGTAAATTAATCAGGTGAGAGTACTCCTCCAGTGTTGGTGCCAGTTGGTAATCCGGAAATGTGAAGCAATGATAAACCGAATCGTAGAACTGAATCAGCGTGGACAGGATTCCTTCAACTACGTGGACCCTTAATAGAGACAAGAGTCCTCCATGCTTAGCTCTGAAAGCATTAGGGTTGGTAATCATCCTTGCCAACCTCCTTAAATCCTTTAGTTTCGGAGCCTTGAAGGTGTACTTGAGCGTCTTCCTTCTACCGAAATCCATAACGCAATCTCTCTGATATTTGCAATTATTGTTTTAGTTTTTTTGAAAAAGATTTTTCTTTGTTAAAAAAAAGTTTTTTAGATGAATGCATGAATGCAGCACATATAAACATTGAAAAAACATGGGTTCAAAGGTTCAGCGTCACGAGCATGGAGTCATGGTTCTATCCATCCCCAAAGGTTGTACTATTCTGGTCAATTTTTGTACCTGTAGAACGGGTTCCAGGTTCCCAAAATCATTGACCCCCCTAGGGATATCAACAGCAAGCTGATTCACGTGAGCGAACTGTAATATCTTAGGGCATATCTCATTTGAGTGTAGTATCGCGTATCAACTATTCCCGATAGTCACCGCACTACCAAATGGTCATATGGTTAATGTCTACTAAATCCTCAAGGTCACGGGTGCCGCACTTGGAAAACTATGCTTTCACGGTAATTGGCCATTCAACATTAAGCATCCACACGGGTGCCTCGCCTGATTTGGTGGGCTACTAGGATCGCTTGTTCAGGATTCACTCCCTATAAGTTCTCCCGTCTGTGCTACCCCTTATATTACTGTTCTCTCAAACATTCCACATGCGTATCAATCGCATTCCCATTGACAGAAAAATAAACACAGATATCAAGTAGGAAAATTATATATATATATATATATATATATATATATATAGTACATAGTATGCTAAACAACCTAGACCTCTTAGGAATTCTAATCCTATCTTGGCTCCCCAGCAGAGTCGCAACTTTTCTGTAGTGTACGATTTTTGTTGGTGACGCGACCACCTTATCACCATTGGTTGGAATTGGGTGCTACTTTCTGATTTCTTATTTATCCTATGAAGCTGGAAAGAAAATGGAAGCTATCTAAAACTAACTTTGCACGCAAATGTTTTCTTTAATAAATGCTTAAGAGATTGGGGGGTCCGGGTGTCATACTCCAAATTTTGACCACTGAGATTTCCCATCATTGTGCAAATCATCATCACAATGTGCATGTACTTTCATGCCTCACAATCTCCTCAAAGATGAACGAGCATTCACAACAATCAAGACTCAGGGTTTCAAGCCCTCTCAGAGCACTTAGACAAAGGATCAATCAAGAAATGACATGATCTTCAACTTGTCTAACCTCACAAACACCTATAAAGGATCAAGAGGACTCCCACATCAAGAATCCAGCACAAGGTGTCAACATTCCAAGTGGGTCAAGCCTCAAGATCGACAGTGTCACCAAATTAGGGTTTTGATCGACCAAGACCTCTATATGGAATTTTTCCTCTGGGCATGAGCCAATGCTTCAAAGCATAACCCAAGATACCCTAAGGGACCTCATGGACCTAATCATCAAGTCAATTTAAGCCTCAGGGGAAGCATTCATCAAAAATCAGGAATTAGGGTTTCTTAACCTAATTCACCCCTAAGTTGACTTTTGGGGCAAACCATGAGCCAAGACCTCAAGACATGACTTGAAGACCTCAAATATACCACATTGATCCATTTGCAACAATGTATTGATCCAAGAAACTTGATTCACAAGTTTCAATTTCATCTGGACCACAATTAGGGTGTTGAAGGAAAAAGTCAACTGTACCTTTGACTTTTGACCAGAACATGCTCCCAAACTTTGGGACATGATTCAATACACCTTATATCACCTATGGAATCCATCCTTTAGGTTTGATTTAGGTCAAGGACTTGATTCCACAAAGGATCGCACAGTTTGGATTTCATCCGATAAAAAGTCAACTGTGTACAAAATCAAGTTTGACTTTTTGGATTTTTTCACAAATATGGTTCCCCTAAGTCAAAAATAATGTTAATGTATGGTATTGATCATCATTAATTAAGAAAATCAAGAAAAGTGAGGTTTCTTGCAAAAGGGGCAACCATGAGAAACCAAAAATTTTCTAAGTTATGGAACAAAAGTGATTTTGGTACCAACTTCCAAGTATCATAAGTTGAGATCCAAGCAACCATTTTGGGTGATCCAAAGCTGGATTTATAGGTATTGCTACACTATACAAAAGCCTCAACTACCTCAGACTCCAATTCCTCATGGATTTTGAGTTATGGATTGATCAAAATGACAAAAAAACATGAAAATGGCACTTTTCCAACACTTAGTGAAAATCTGCCTAAGTTACCAGCCTTGGACATCAATGTTCATGAGGATTTTTTAGTTGGATCCAAATAGTTTCAAAACAAACTAGGACCACATGTGTTTTGTATCATATGAGGGCTTTCTAAAAAGCACAAGAGCCTCCTATAACTCAACCTGAGCAGGGAGATATGATCCCCTCAAAATCACCATTTCCAACTATCTTGGACAAGGAAGATTTTGGCAGATTTGTGCATTTTGCTCAATTTGGCAAATTTGGACAACTCTAAGCCTTGTCATCCATTTGGACACATCTGAGGATAAAACAAAAGGAGAATGATCTGATCCCCAAGCCTCCAAAGTCCAAGAATCTACACTTAGCCATAACAAACCTAAAAAGGCTAAAAAGGTGCCAAGACTCCAATTTTGTTTCCAAGCATTCAATGGATACATCAAGGTGGCATGGACTAACACATTCCTAACTGAATGAGTCAAGAATCAGCACTGAATCAAAGAACCATAGGCATGTGCCCTAACCTCAAGTCAATGGCTATAGGAGACTAAAGATTCCCTTGGATCAACATTGGCCAAAGGCCTGTCCCAATTGCCATTCACTATTGCTTGCAAAACAAACTTGCTATACTATAAATAGAGTTCATTTGTGCTCAGTTTGAGTACACCAAAGCACTACAACGCTTGCTTTCCTCAAAATCTCTTTCTCTAGGCCAAAATGCCTTCTTTTGCAAGCTATCTCTGAGTTTTTGAGTTAGAGAGCAATTCCACCACAACTCATGATCGAAACACCTCTAATATATCATATCTAAGCTGTTCAAACCCTCACTTGTGACCTGAAACACCAAAATCAAAAAGTCAACCTCCAAAACCTCAAAAATTGACTTTTCTGCATTTTTCAAGCCATGTCTTGATTCAGTCACTTCCAAAACCAAACAAGGCCTCAAACACACTCTAAATATCATCCTCAAACTGTCCCAAATGGTTCCCCTCATCTGGAACACCATTTGAGAGAGTTGCCATATTAGTCACTTTTGTCCCTTTTGCAAGAAAGAGCTAAAACTTGTTCCTGAGGATTCCAGTTGGTTCTAATCATCCTAAAAGCTTCTAAGGGATCACTCAAGAGTGTCCAAAGCATTGGATTACTTCTGGCACAAGGATCTTGATAGTTAGCACAAGAAGCTCCAAGAGGTAAGTGCATGACAACTTGAACTCTTTGAATTATGCATTCCTTTGATGTCCACTGATCATAAACATCTCATACATGTTGTATATGTTGTGTTTGAACCAATTTGTCATGCAATTCTTGCCTGTACCATGAGTTAGCATAGAACATGCAAATCTAGGCCTATTTTGAAACCACTATTTTAAAATAAGGACACATTCTAAAAATTCCAAAAGCACCATTGGATTCCTTGTGAAATTCTAAGCCAGATGCACCTAAATTTTGTCTAAATCCATGGAGAAATGAAAAAGTTAGAGGCTTCACGTAAATTGCCAAAACTTGTCTTGCCTTGCCTTGGCCAGGCCTGAAAACTTGGCACCCCTTATGTATTAATGGGGTGGTTTTGATACACGGATGTATCACCACCCCAGTGGTAGCGCACATGTGTGTTGGTGTATGAGGTCGTGGGTTCAAACCCCACCCAGACCTTTTTTGCTACCTTTCCACATTTTTGCTATTTTTAATATTTTTCATGTTTTTGTTAATTAATTCAAAAATTAATTTCTCTCTCAATTTTAATTATTTTTTATTGATTCTTTTTTTGAAAATTCACAAAAATATTAAAATATTTTATTCCATGGAAATTTCCCAAAAATATTATTTATCTCATATATTTGATATTTTTGTAAAGAATTATATTTTTATTTGTTTTTAAACATAAAAAATATTTCTTTCTCTTGGTTTTGCAAAATTCAAATGATTTTTAAATCATCCCATGAATGAAACATGATTTTCCAAATATAAATCCAAGATCACAACCTTTTTTCACATGTTTGATTATTTTAATTGAATTTTTATTCAATTAAAATACATTTTAAAACCAAAAATTAGGGTTTTGATCACTACCCCCTAACAAATCTTTTCAAACCACTTTGGGCCTCTGATAGAGTGTAAGACCCAACCCTTTTTAAAAACCAAACTATTTTGGGCCTCAGTCATTGTATAAGTCCCAATACAGTTTTCAAAACAACGGTGCAATCACTGTCTTTCCATGGGCCTCTCCTTGAGTTGTAAGCCCCATTTCTTGTATAAAAATAAACTTTGGGCCTCTCCTTGAGTTGTAAGACCCAACCCTCTTTCTAAATAAAACCTTTTTGGGCCTCAGTCATTGTATAAGCTCCCAGTATAGTTTACAAAACAATGGTACGATTACTGTTTTTACATCTGGGCCTCTCCTTGAGTATAAGCCCCAACAACCTTTTCAAAAACAACTTCCCTTTTGATTAAGATTCAACTCATATTTGTTATCAAAACTTTCTTTAATTTCTTAGACAACTAACCATACAACTGTTACTATGGAAGCTTGATAGCCTGTAAGTTTTATCAGCTTTCTTTACATGCTTTCATATATATATATATATATATATATATATATATATATATATATATATATATATATATATATATAACTGTATTGCTGGAAGCTTGCTCACCTGTAAGTCCTTCTTTCATATCCTTTTAAATACTTGTCATATATCAAATGTATATATACTTGTAGATCTGTTTAGAGTCTTCCCCGGCAATTAGGTCTAGAACTAGATAAAGCCAGTTGGTTACTCTTTCAATACAATCAAAACTAGTTCCCCATAGGAATTCCAGATACAATTTTTCCTTCTCTTGGGCTTAAACAATATGGAACAAAGAGAAAGGCATTATTCCCGGTGAAACTTTTCTCAGACTGTCACTATTAGAAATTGTAAAAGAAGTTCATTTCCCCAGAGAGGATTATTTCCCGGTGAAACCGCTCTTGAATTTCTTCAAACCCTAGAACTGTTCACTAAAGAAAAGATTATTCTCGGTGAAACTTTTCTTGAACTCTTCTTAAGTTTGGACGCACAGGCTTCCTAAAAGCATCCCCGCCTCCTCTTGGGCTTTGTACAAGGACCCTCCAACTTCTTAGAAGTTCTCATGCCTCCTCTTGGGCTTAATACAAGGACCTTGAAGACTTCTTAAAGGTATAGGACAGAACTTAGTCATCCTCTGCTAGAGCAGTTTTTCCAGTGTCAAAACATCAAACCATTTTAGGGTTGATACTCTTCCCTTAAAATACCTGCCTCCTCTTGGGCATCATACAAAGATAAACTCTTCCATACCAGTAGACTCAGACAGTCTAATCTCCTCTTGGATCTCAAAGACATTCTCAAGTTCCCTACAAACACAGGAAAAACCCTGGTCATTTTAATAAATCTCCAGTAGAGATAAAACCCAGTCTTTTATCCTAAATTTCCCCAGCCAGGGTCAGCTTATCATCAGTATAACACTAACCCAAATTAGAACCCCAAGGCATCTGATACCTCAACTCTTCTGTAAACCTCAGCAAGAGTTAATTCCCCATCTTGGACCTGCCTCTGGATCTCCATAATCCTCAGCAGAAGCCAGCCTCCTCTTAGGCTTTGTATAATGATTTTCCTCAGCAGAGTAAACTGTCGCTCCCAGGATTTTCATCCAGGTACAGACGCGAAAGTGGCTCGGAAAACAGAGTCGTCAGCCGTGTAAATTTATCCCAAGAGAGGGAAAGGGAACACCGCATAAACCTGAGGAAGAGGGAAAGGAATGGTCATCGCAACCATAACCTGGGTTCGGGAGTCGGTTACGCGAGGGGAAGGTGTTAGCATGCCACGTGTCCATCATACTCGATGGGATCCACGCTTGTTGTCTGTTCTAAGGGTGAGTTATCCTAAAATCTAGGGCTGCACTAAGACGGGGAAGGGGAAGACAAAGACAGACTCGGTAGGACGTCGACGTCCTAGGCCTACGTACCCCCTTTGTGCAATGGGGAATTCAGAGTCAACGTAGTTCGGACCAAGTTCTTTTTGTGTTTTTTATGAGCGACGTTAAGTTCGCGTCCGGCAGTTAAGGTCGATGCCTGTTTGCGACTCAGATGGAAAGTAACATGCCCGTTTTGAAAATAGCCTTTAGTTTGACAATCCCGAAGGACAAAAAGGTTTGAAGTTTGTTTGTATTTTTTAAGACAGAAGTGACTTGAGTTAGTTCATAACTTGCATTGCACGAAAGTCTAGGGCACATGGACGAATACTTAACGAATCATCCCAAGACAGGACGCTCGCTAAGCACTCTAGAAAGATGAGAGAAATCCCCTCATTTCTCATTCCCCACGCTTAAGGCTCGTGCGTAATACACTTTATCCTTATTAAGTGTTTTCAAGAAGTTTTGAGATGAGAAGAGAGAAGACACAAAGGAAACTCTAAAGGGAAACTAAGAGTCCTAATGTTATCATGCATGGGTGACCTACGGTTAGTGAGGTTTGACGAAAACCTAAGCCTAAAGAAAAGAAAGGATGAGAGACAGAAAGAGTGAGAGTGGACATGGATAACTATCCACACCCTCAAATAACTTACCTCAGCCCCTGCATGAAAGGTTAGTGCAAAACAGACATACGTAAAAGAAATGAGATAAATGAAATCCAGGCAATGACATATAATGGCAATCAAGTGACCTATAACAATCTAAACATGGTTTATGAAGTCAAAGACACAATCCCAAAACAATGGCACAAGTGCCTTCTCAAACAGGTAACCAGACATGATCAGAGATATGTATACAAGAAGACCTCAAATAAAAGCAATCAAACAATTAGCAAAACATCTTCTAAAATCACCAAATTAATTATCAACATATCTCATCCAGAAGCAAACAACATGTCCAGAATTCATGCCAAAATTCCCAAGATAGGTCACTCAAACAATTATGCAAATTCATATGAGAAATATGGTTCAATATGCTAAAGAAAAGGACTAAAGTGCAATATGAAATGATTTTAAAAATGAGAGAAAAATATTTTAATGCAATTAAATGTGTTGGTGAAACAATGCAAAAAGAATGAGTTCAAAAGGTTTTATGAATGATGAGAAATAAAATAAACAAGTTAAAGTATGCATGTAAGGAATAAATTCAAAAGAAAATAAACCAAATAATTAATTTAGATGATGAAAATGAAATAAAATAAAAAAATAAAATTTGCAAAAAATTTTATAAAACTATAAATATGCTTCATGAATTTTTTGGTGATTTTTGGATGCAAATATATATTTTTAAAAATTAAAAATGAAATGGAATAATTAAATAAAAAATAAAAATAAAGAAATAACATGGGGGGGGGTGTTCAGCAGCCCAGATACGTTGAAATGTGGAAAGTGGGCTTAAAAGGGAGTGTAATTAGAAAGCCTAAACCAACAAAAAAATCAGCGAAAATAAAAAAGAACAATGTAACCCAGTCAACCAATTGACTCACCTGCGTCCCTCAGATCAATCTAACGCTCCCCATTAAGTCAACGCAATCACAAAATACACAAAACCAACGGTCATGATTAAGAGTGCACCATAATTATTAAACGCACGCGTGCATACAGTCGTTCAGCTCACCATACATCTCCCACGTGACTGGCACATGTGTTTTTTAATTGGCTGGCATAATTATGGCAATCAGATGGATCCAGCGTCCCAGATCAGTCGACCAAAAACAAAAGTAAACGTGATGTGTGATTTGGATTTGAGGAACGTGGTAATTATCATGGGATGTCACGCACAGAACACATAAAATAAAAACAAAAAAATTAAAACGTGGCAATGCTGTGGACCGTCAGATCAAAGTGATGGAGGGCCATGATTTTGTCTTCCCCATTCAAACCCTTCGCCGGACTGAAACGCCTCAGGTCGCCGGAGCTAGGGTTCAGGTCACCCTCTCCGGTCACCTACAACCAAAACTTTACCAAAACATGCAAAAAAGTATACCATTCTGACCAGATTTCAACAAGGATCAATAATACGTCATCAAAAATCACAAATAATCCACACACAAAGAGAATCGCATGAAACAAGGTTTGGGTCCAAAACTTTAAACACACGAAACAACCAATCTACACGTCCAATCTCAAAAATAAATACATCAGAATCATCCCCAATAATCACAGATCATTATGCAAGTCAAAAGTTTGAGTTCTATGATCATGAAAAAAACCACTAACCTGAGATTGTGCAACCTGTACCCTTGCCCTTAGCTTCAAGTGATGGTTGGTTTGTGTTCTATGGACACCAAGGATGAAGAATGTGAAAGAACTTTGCCCAAAGCCTTTGTAGATCGTGAGATTCGAAGGAATGAATTTTTAGGGCTCACACTTGAATTCTCCTCAAAAGCACGTGTAATCCCCTCTAACCCTAGCATGAGTAATCTTAAATAGACTAGGTTAATCCACTGATCAGCATTTGGGCCTTGGTAATTCTTTGTTTAATGAGTTTTGGATGATTTTAGAAAATTGAATTATGTGAGATACACCCTCTTCCATGCATGTACACCCAAATATTTCATGATGGATCACTTATTTAACAATTTCTAATCACGCCTGAATTTGATTTGGGCCTTGAGATGCCTTAGTTCATGAGTTTTCAATAATTTGGCAATTTTGCATAATGGAAAATAAATGATGAATAAACCATGGATCCACTTGATTCAAAGGCCCACAATGATCCCTAAGGGATGATCTTTGATGTTAGAATGTGACATGAAGCAATGGGATCAATTATAGGTCACTATGTCCCAAAATACAAATGGAACCATGAGAAAACCCTAAAAAACCACTTTGTCTTCTTTTGATCATAACTTGAGTTTCACAAATGATATCGAGACCCACTAGTACTTGTTGGAAAGGGGAGAAAAAGATCTTAAACTTTCATGCTTGAGGAAAATTTATTTGAAGCTTTCTTGATGGTGAAAAGTCAAGTTTAATGTAGTGTAAGGACTTGCCCAAAAAGGAAACTTTCAAATTATAGGTCATTTCCATATTTAGTAACTTTTGTGCCAACCCTTGATTCTTGATAAATGGTATGAAATTTGACTCTTGAAGACCATATGAGGATGTGAGACCTTGAAAACCTTGAAGAGAACCTCAAAATTTCACAGTTGACTTCCCCTCTCACTGTTGACTTTTCCCCTGATTCTCCTGATTCCCAATCCATTGGCCAATTGAATCTCTCCTGAACCAATCTGATGGACAATCTTCCATTCCTAGATACTCAGGGACCCAAGGAATACCATGGAATCAAGTCTTGCCCAAAAAATCAGAAATAAACTGACTTTATGGCAAACCCTAATCTTAGTACCCTCAGTCTAGGAGGAAATAGCACAGTCTCTAAATCCAAATTCCTCTGAATATGATGTGTGTCCTCTCCAACAAAGACAGCATATGCCATTTGGTGATGACAAAAACCCAAGAAGCTTGCCTATTGGAGCAATAAACCCAAGAATCTCAAAACCCTAATTTATGCACTGGTTAGGAGAGAGTGATCCACTTGAGCTCTCTTGCTTGACCCTTTGAAGAACATCTTCTCCTCTTGAACTTGCCAATGGCACCTTGACCCGATGCTAAGAACCCATGATATGCACACATGATAATGCAAAAATGAAATGAAACATAAGCCAGTTAGTACTAAAGTAAGGAGGGCAAATTTTGGGGTGCAACAGCTGCCCCTATTCAATCAACTTGGTCCTGGGGTATGATAGTGACGGCTTTCAGACAATCGGGATGCACGGAGATTGAATACCAAAGAACCCGAAAATTTGCCATCCTCAAAGGAGGGACGACTCCACTGGAGAATCAACCATAAATGTTGTACTGTCACAACACGGACGAATGCTAGCTATGCTAGGTATAAAATGAAACAAACTCTCCCAGGTTATGTAATCTCTGTTGATAAAGAGAACTGACAAAGGAATCTCAAAATATGCCATCCCTGCTGATAAAGAGAACTGACGAAAAGAATCTTCAAAAGATTGTTATCCCTGCTGACAAAGAGAACTAGCAAAATAAATGCCATCCCTGCTGATAAAGGGAACTGACGAAAAGAATCTTCAAAAGATTGTTATCCCTGCTGACAAAGAGAACTAGCAAAATAAATGCCATCCCTGCTGATAAAGGGAACTGACGAAAGAAAATCTCCAAAAGATTGTTATCTCTGCTGATAAAGAGAACTAGCAAAACAAATGCCATCCCTGCTGATAAAGGGAATTGACGAAAGAAAATCCTCAAAAGATTGCTATCCCTGCTGACAAAGAGAACTAGCAACATAAATGTCATCCCTGCTGATAAAGGGAAAGAAAATCCTCAAAAGATTGCTATCCCTGCTGACAAAGAGAACTAGCAACATAAATGCCATCCCTGCTGATAAAGGGAACTGACGAAAGAAAATCTTCAAAAGATTGCTATCCCTGCTGACAAAGAGAACTAGCAAAACAAATGCCATCCCTGCTGATAAAGGGAACTGACGAAAGACAACCTTCAAAAGATTGTTATCTCTGCTGACAAAGAGAACTAGCAAAATAAATTCCATCCCTGCTGATAGAGGGAACTGACGAAAGACAACCTTCAAAAGATTGCTATCTCTGCTGATAAAGAGAACTAGCAAAACAAATGCCATCCATACTGATAAAGGGAACTGACGAAAGAAAATCTTCAAAAGATTGCTATCTCTGCTGATAAAGAGAACTAGCAAAATAAATGCCATCCCTGCTGATAAAGTGAACTGACGAAAGAAAACCTTCAAAAGATTGCTAGCAAAACAAATGCCATCCCTGCTGATAAAGGGAACTGACGAAAGAAAATCTTCAAAGGATTGCTATCTTTGCTGATAAAGAGAACTAGCAAAACAAATGCCATCCCTACTGATAAAAGGAACTGGCCAGCAAAATATGTCAAGCAAGAACTGACTACCAGATGAGAACGGGATTTCACAAAAGAGAAGGGCCAAACAAAGGCAAACTCCCAACCGACTCAAAATCCAAAGGCAAGATGACTCCGCTGGGGACGGAGAAGTCTAAATAAAAGACTCTGTCGGGGAGCACAAGTATGAGGAACGCGCCCCTCCAGGATCTCCTGAGTCATGCCATCTCTGCTAAGAAAGAGAACTGGCAAAGAAAGTATCAAACCGGGCTTATGCTTCAAATGCAAATGTTTGAATTTTGCTGTAATGCTCCACACGAAGTGGAAATGCTACGCGTTTGAGGATGCAATGCAAATGCTTATGATATGCAAAAAGGCCCCTCCAGCAAAATAAATGCTGGAGAGAAGAGACCAATCCAGCTGGGGATGACAAAAATAAATTGTCCTCTGAATCCAGGAACTCTGCTGTGAAAGATCACACTGACCGACTCTTTGGATCCACAACTTCTGTCGGGGATGAAATCCAAAGCATATACACTCTACCGGGGATTGCATATGTCCTTTACTGAATGTGACATTGAACCTGAGATTCCTCCTCTGCTGGGGGAGTTGAGAACGAATGCCCATAACGGAAACGGAAGTCTGTTACTGAAGATTGCTAATATCCAATTGGGCTCAGAACCTGCTGGGGGATGCCAGCCCATAATACCATCCTGCTTGGGGAAAACAGTCCATAATACCATCCTGCTTAGGGATACTGCTGAACTTAGCCTGCTGGTGGGGAGAATGACTTTACTCCCACCTAGCTGGGGACTAGAATATGACATTTTCGGCGAAAGCACGCTTCCTGACTGGATGGGGGAAGTGAAAACCCTGATTCTGTGGGGAGATAACGTCTTGATTCAGAGAAAATACTTTCCAGGTCTCCTGCTGGGGAAGGTCTGCTCGCCTGAGGAAAGTGTAATCTCAATGCTGGGGAAAGCAAACTGCTGGGGAAATACAATCCTGTTGCCCTACAAGTCAAATAACAACAAAAGAATATGCCATAACCTGACTATCACCGTTAATTCCTAAGTAATTTCTACTGCTTTTCGTTATGCTCCACAAAGCTCGAAGTTTTATATGCAATGTTTATCAAAAATATCGGACGTTTTTTGCAAACAAAACAGTAAAAGTAAAATAAACAACCGAAAGCTCTTTGAGTGAAATGAGTATTTTATTGAGAAAAGTGGCTTGTAAATAGGCATTTACAATAGGAAGCAATTCCTAAAAAGAGGTAATTGCGCAAAAGCAAAAAGAAAATACACATGTCGGCAATATGGGAACAGATATCCACCATGATTCGACTCAGCTATGACCCATATGTCTTGCTTATCCACAAATGTCTTGACCTTTGAAGAGACTAACTGTACTGATTCCTTTCTTTCAGAATTTCCAGGTATTGGAAGTGCTCACAGATCGAACGCAGACCATAGCCTTTCGCTTATAGATCCCTAACTTTTGCCTGGATCACCCTTTTCGGGTTTTCAATCCATCGGGATACCCATTTTTTCCAAAGTCGCCTTTTCGGGTTTTCAACTTTGCGGGTTTACACGTTTATTTTTACATTTTATCCCTAATTTTTGCCCGAACCTTTTTCCTTTTTTATGGTTCGCTGGGATGCCCCTTTTTTGCCTGGACTTTCTTTTTATGTCCAGCGGGTCTTTTTTATGCGAAGTATTTTTTTACTACGTCTGCGTTCATAGGGGATGTAAAATCTTTGCCATCCATAGTTGAAAGTAGTAAGGCTCCACCAGAGAAAACCTTTCTGACTACATATGGCCCCTCGTAGTTTGGAGTCCATTTGCCCCTGTGATCTGTCTGAGGAGGAAGGATCCTTTTCAAAACCAATTCACCTGTCTGAAAACTCTGAGGACGCACCTTCTGGTCAAAGTCGTGCTTCATCTTGCTCTGATACAACCGACCATGTGCGATGGCTGCCAATCTCTTTTCTTTAATAAGGTTTAACTGATCCAATCTGGAACACACCCACTCAGCTTCATCAAGCTTCACATCTGCCAGAACTCTCAAAGACGGAATCTCGACCTCTAAGGGTAAAACTACTTCCATACCATACACCAATGAGAAAGGGGTTGCCCCAGTTGATGTACACACCGAAGTAAGGTAACCATGTAGGGCATAAGGTAGCATCTCATGCCAGTCTTTATATGTTACCACCATTTTCTGCACAATCTTCTTGATATTCTTATTTGCTGCCTCAACAGCCCCATTTATCTTCGAACGATATGGAGAGGAATTATGATGCTCGATCTTAAAACTCTGGCATAGTTCCTTCATCATCTTGTTGTTCAAATTCGAGCCATTATCAGTAATGATTCTCTCCGGGACCCCATAACGACAGATCATATCCTTCTTTATAAACCGGGCTACCACTTGCTTGGTGACGTTGGCGTACGAGGCTGCCTCCACCCACTTTGTGAAATAGTCAATGGCAACCAAAATGAAACGATGTCCATTGGAAGCAGTGGGCTCAATCTTCCCAATCATATCTATGCCCCACGTTGCAAAAGGCCAAGGAGATGACAACACATTTAGAGGCGTAGGCGGTACATGCATCTTATCTGCATAAATCTGGCATTTATGGCACTTTCGGGCGTACTTGAAACAATCAGACTCCATAGTCATCCAGCAATATCCTGCCCTCAACAACTTCCTAGCCATGGTGTGTCCACTGGAATGAGTACCGAAGGAACCCTCGTGAACTTCCTCCATCAACAAACCTGCCTCGTGTTCATCAACACAACGTAGCAAGACCATATCGAAGTTCCTCTTATATAACACATTATCTTTATTCAGAAAGAAGTTTCCTGCCAACCTTCTCAGAGTCTTCTTATCCTTGGTGGAGGCACCTTCTGGATACTCCTGTCTCTTCAGAAAGACCTTAATATCATGATACCACGGTTTGCCATCTGACACATCTTCAATTGTAAACATAAAAGTTGGTCTGTCCAGACGCATGATTCTAATCGAAGGTGTTTCATTCCAACGGTTCACCTTATACATGGATGCCAATGTCGCTAACGCATCAGCCATCCGATTCTCGGCTCGGGGCACATAATGAAAATCCACCCTGTCAAAGAACGGTAACAACCTTCTGGCATAGTTGTTATAAGGCACCAAATTCGCCTGACGAGTCTCCCATTCTCCTGTAATCTGATTAACTACCAACGCGGAATCACCATAGACATCGAGGTTCTTAATTCTCAAATCAATTGCTTCTTCTAACCCCCATGATGCATGCTTCATACTCCGCCTCGTTATTGGTACACACAAATGCTAACCGGGTAGTGAAAGGTATATGAGAACCCTTCGAGGTTGTAATGATTGCCCCAATTCCATTACCATATGAGTTGACAGCCCCATCAACAATCATTTTCCACTGAGACCCAATCTCAGGTCCTTCGTCAGGCAGAGGCTCTTCACAATCTTTCATTTTCAGAAACATGACATGCTCGTCCGGAAACTTGAACTTCATAGGCTGATAATCCTCGACCGGCTGTTCAGCAAGATATTCTGACAGAACACTTCCCTTAATGGCCTTCTGAGAAACATACTGAATATCGTACTCTGTCAAAACCATCTGCCAACGGGCTATCCTTCCAGAAAGCGCTTGCTTCTCAAACACGTACTTAATCGGATCCATCTTCGAAATCAACAAGGTTGTGTGGTTTAACATATATTGCCTCAGGCGCTTGGCTTCCCAAGCGAGTGCACAACATGTCTTCTCCAACATAGAGTATCTTGATTCGGAATCAGTGAACTTCTTACTCAGGTAGTAAATGGCGTGCTCTTTCCTACCTGTCTCGTCGTGTTGACCGAGCACACAACCCATCGAATTCTCAAGAACCGTATGGTACATAATCAACGGTCTCCTAGACACGGGTGGCATAAGGACTGGAGGTTCCTGCAAATACTTCTTTATCCTTTCAAACGCCTTTCGACAATTTTCATTCCACCTGACCTCTTGATCCTTTCTTAGCAACTTGAAAATTAGCTCACACGTGGCTGTCAGATGAAAGATGAACCTAGCAATGTAATTCAACCTCCCCAAGAAACCACAAACCTCTTTCTCTTCCCTTGGCTCAGGCATCTCTTGTATGGCTCTTATTTTTGTAGGATCAACCTCGATACCTCTTTCACTAACAATGAATCCCAGCAATTTACCAGATCTCACCCCGAAAGTGCACTTGTTCAGATTCAACCTCAGTCTGAACTTCCTCAACCTTTCAAACAACTTCTGGAGGTTTACCAAGTGTTCTTCTTCTGTCTGTGACTTCGCAATCATGTCATCAACATAGACTTCAATCTCCTTGTGAATCATATCATGAAAGAGAGTCACCATTGCCCGCTGATAGGTTGCCCCAACATTCTTCAATCCAAAGGGCATCACCTTGTAGCAAAATGTTCCCCACGGTGTTATGAATGTTGTTTTCTCCATGTCCTCTAGGGCCATTTTGATTTGGTTATACCCAGAGAAGCCATCCATGAAGGAAAACACAGAATATTGAGCAGTATTGTCTACTAACACGTCAATGTGGGGGAGCGGGAAATCATCCTTCGGGCTCGCCTTATTCAAATCTTGGTAATCAACACACATCCTGACCTTCCTATCCTTCTTAGGTACAGGTACGATATTAGCAACCCACGGAGGATAATTTGTCACAGCAAGAAATCCGGCGTCCAACTATTTCTGAACCTCTTCCTTGATCTTGACAGCCATATCTGGTTTCGTCCTTCTTAGTTTCTGCTTGACTGGAGTACAACCCTCTTTAAATGGCAGTCTGTGTGAAACAATGTCAGTGCTAAGCCCGGGCATGTCTTGGTAAGACCAGGCAAAGATATCCACATACTCTCAAAGTAACTCAACCAATCTTCTCTTAACAGTGTCTTCCAAAGTAGCCCCAATCCTTACTTCTCGTTTAACATCCTTGGTTCCCAGATTAATAGTCTCAACTTCCTCCTGATAAGGTAGAATAACCATTTCCTCTTGTTTCAGTAACCTGGCTAATTCTTCTGGTAAGTCACAGTCTTCATTAATCTCTTCTTCGGCTTGATAGATAGGATTGTCGAAGTCATATCGGGCCATAGCTAAGTCATGATGGGTGGAATCTGAACAAATAAACTTGTATGATGGATGTTTTATGTTTATTATGAGTGCAACAAACAAGAAACACATTGCCATTTTGATGTGGGTTAATGCAAAAAGTAAAAACAGAAAGACAGGGATCAAAATATTTGAATGAAAAAAACATCCTTTATTGATGATAAAAATAGCAAATAAAACATCCAAGCCCTACAAATAAATATCACTACGTCTTGGGCAGAACGTAGGATTCAACATAACAGAAAACAAAAGTAAATTACTCCGGGCGCGTCACTTGGATGACTTTCTCGGAGGACCAGTTGCCTAAACTCTGACCAGGGGTGCAGGGACGGATCCACTCATCCATGTCACAGTCACTATCTTCTTCATCCTCAATAGCATTGACTCTGTCGAAGAAAACACCGGCACTAGTGAAACGGACTGGACCATAGAACTTGGGAGGCTCTTCAGAACGCCAAGGTGGCTTGTAACCCAGCCCATGAGTATCTTGCTTTCTTTGAACATCAATGACACTGCCCCACTTCTGAGAACCACCAGCTTCAACTATAGCGCGCGCCTCTTTGAAAGAGGACATTGGAACCTCTGGTTGCCTGACAACTTCGGGTTGGGCAACCACCTCAGGCTGACTGACTGCCTTTGGGGGTTCCTCGGGAATTTTCACAGCTTCAAAGGCTTGGCACAAAGTTTCCTGTATTTCACCATCTACCTCTACATACTTGAAGGTCGATAAGTGACTCACCATGATCTCCTCCTCAACACAAACAGTCACAACATGGCCATCCACTATATACATCAACTTCTGGTGCAGCGTAGAAGTTACTGCCACAGCACCATGGATCCAAGGGCAACCCAACAAACAACTATAGGCAGGCTGAATATCCATTATGTAAAAGGTGGTGTTGAAAATCTCAGGACCCACCTTGATTGGCAGAACTAACTCTCCAAACACTGACCTCTTGGAGCCATCAAAAGCACGTACCACCAAGTCACTTGGTGTACAAATCAACCCACGAGTATCTAATTTCATCAAAGCCTTCTTCGGTAACACATACAAAGACGACCCAGTATCAACTAACACATGCGACATTAAAGAACCACGGGATTCCACTGAAATATGCAGAGCATTGTTGTGATTTCTCCCAGCCGGAGTCAGATCTAAATCGGTGAAACCCAAACCATTACCAGCATTCACATGAGCCACAACCCCTTCTAACTGGTTGACAGATATTTCCTGCGGTACATAAGCCATGTTCAGAACCTTCAGCAATGCATTTAGGTGTGCCTCAGAGCACAACAGTAAGGATAGAATGGAAATCTTCGATGGAGTTTGGTGAAGTTGGTCAACAATCTTGTAATCACTTTTCTTGATCAACCTCATAAACTCTTCTACGTCTTTGAGAAGGTATCCCCAACCTGCTTTGTCATAGAATTATTTGCTTCCTGTCTCTGTACAGACTCATCCATCATCTGTTTACCTTTGTCTTGTTTTGAACTGCCAGCTTGATCCTAGGAAGGAATAAAGACTCTACCACTCCTAGTGATAGCCCCTGCTTCAACAAGATTTTCAACCCCTGTATTCACAGCTGATGTCTCTTCCAATTCCTGCTTTTTACCATTAACAAACACCTCGGCCCCATAGTTCCATGGGATGGCCTTGGTACTCTCGTACGGGACTGGTCCAGGAACAGTGATAGTGATCGGCGCTGGTCTTGCCGGTGCTGATATAGTTATTGTCTTGAACGGAATTGTTATTGTGGCAACATCAATCTCTCTGTCAGTAACTTTATCCTGTCTACAACCCCTATCAAACTGTAATATCCCTTCGCTGATCATTCTCTGAATACCTGCTTTCAATGAATCACAACCGCCTGGCTGCGACACACATCCTACACAACCTTCATCACAGCCTGGAAATACCCCTCCCTTCAACAGTCTTTCCTTCACCACACCCAAGGGAGTTTGGACTTCGTTCACATCTGAAATCAAACTCAAGTTTTCACAGTCTTTAATAATAGCATTGACCCTCGGCTCACCGTGATTCGGCATCGGGTTCTGGTTCACATTTGGAACATCATTGGAGAAATCGATGGCTTTGGAATCCACCAAATCTTGAACCTTATGCTTAAAAGCTTTACACTTCTCAATATGATGTCCGGGTGCCCCAGAATGAAACTCACAGTGGGCGTTGGCGTCATAGCCGGGAGGTGGATTACCAGTAGGTGGAGCCAATGCTCTCTTCTAAATTAATTGTAGCTTTAACAAGTACTAAAATAACTGAGCGTAGGGAAGAGGTGGAGTGTCAAAATGCCTATCCCGCCTATTCAGAGGCTGCGATCGGCGAGGATCCTGATTTTGTTGTTGAGACACTGCTGGCTGCTGAGGTACTGCTGGGATGGTTACAGAAGCCACCTACTGATTGAAGCTCTGACGAGGTCCTTCTCTTCCACGATATGATGACACAGAGTTTGTATCTCCCTCCCTCTTCTTGTAACCACTGACATAAGGCTTCTTACTTCCTCCAGATGAGGACCCATCACCGCCTGATATTTTTCCCGCCTTAATTCCGCTTTCCACCGTCTCTCCTACTAAAATCAAATCAGCAAACTTTCCAGTCATACACGGTGCCAGCTTTTCATAGTAATGACCCTGCAAGGTGGCCATAAACATAGTTATCATTTCTCGCTCCAACATGGAAGGCTGAACCCTTGCTGCCAATTCCCGCCATCTCTGGGCATACTCCTTGAAACTCTCATTGTTCTTCTGAGACAAATTCTATAGTTGTGTTCTGTTCGGAGCCATGTCAGTGTTATACTGATAGTGTTTGATAAATGCCCCAGCCAGATCCCTCCAACTACGCACATCTTTCCTCTCTAGTTGCATGTACCACTCCAGGGATGCCCCAGATAGGCTATCCTGGAAGCAATGCATCATCAACTTCTCATTCTTCGCATGCGCAGCCATTTTACTTGCGTGTCGCTCCCGGGATTTTCATCCAAGTACAAACGCGAAAGTGGCACGGAAACAGAGTCGCCAGCAATGTGTATTTATCCCACGAGAGGGAAAGGAAACACCGCATAAACCTGAAGGAAAGGATAGAGCGTGGTCTTGCGACCAAGAGAAATGGATTCGGGAGTCGGTTACATGAAGGGAAGGTATTAGCACCCCCACGCGTCCATCGTACCCAATGGGATCCACGCTTGCTTGTCTCAATCAAAGGGTGTATGGAAAAGATACTGGAAAAGGAACTGAAAGAAAGAAAGGAGAAAGAAAACAAATGTAGGGAAAATAAAAGAAGTGCTCGAATGGGCCCTACCCCACTGCCTACGTATCTCATCGGGAGCATGAGAATCAGAGCGACGTAGTTCCCCTCACTAGGGATGGATTGTTTGTGTTTTTTAGGGAACGACTGACGTTCAAGCTTAGGTGTTGCAGGCTCGCTAGTCCGAGTGCGTTACCATCTTGCGAGAGAACGAGGAGAAGCACGTTCGTATGTCGGGAGTGAGTGAGATGAGAAAAGAATTCTCGAAGGAAAGACGTTGTTGTTTGTTTGAAGTTTTTTAAGAGTTTTTTTTGTCATTTGTTTGCATATAATAGTGTATCTAAATCTTAATCATTGGAGTGTATACATCCTCACATTCCAAGATGGAATGAGTAAGAAAATACACTAAGTGTGAAGAAGACCCTCACATTTAGTTCCAATTATTAAGGTTCAAACACACTAGCATACTAGTATTTATTAAGTGTTTTTGTTGATTATGAAATGAAGAAGTGTTTTTTATTTGTACCTTCAACAAGTATTGCATTTAAGTCCCTCATACAAGATCAAATGTTTAACACATTGACCCAAGATGGGGCATATGCTACACATTCTAAGATTATAAGAGAAGACCCCTTTATAATCTTTTCTTTATATGAAAGGCCTAAATGCAATAAATGTCTACCTTTATTAGATATTTTGAATTTTCTTTGAGATGAGAAGATGAAAGACTCAAGTGGGAGAGAAAGGTAAAATCTATGTGAGCTAAGACTCAATCCTAATTGATTAGTTAAGGGAGTGATCCTAAAGGTTTGTGAGGTTGCAAAACCTAAAATCTAAAGAAGGAATGAATTAAACAACTCACTTCTAAAGTAGAAGATGAATTGTAACCCAAAAGGGAAAGTAATGAGTTAATCAAAGAAAGCACATAAGTGCCTAACAAAACACAAAATTGAATTGTAAAAGAAATGAAAGGAGGGAGTTTTGAATTTGGATTCCTTATCCACACTCAATTTCAACTTACCAAAGCCCCTACATGGTTAGTAAACATGGAAACATGTATAAGAAGTAAAAAAAAGTACTTAATGCACATTAAAGTTCAAAAGAATAAGATGAAGAATCAAATCCTAATATCACAACCAGAATGTGAATCATATTGACAACCAATGAATATCATCATATAAGTTCCAATGAATAAGCAACAATCATCATCCATAGCATTCAAACATGTTATCTTAAGAAAGGATGGATGAAAGATGAAAAGAAATGAAAAGAACATGCATAAATGGAACATGCAAATCCAAAAAATCAGAATTGAAACTAAATCGAAAATGGTCTATAAACATCTCAAAAGTGTTCATGAATCAACATCAAGACATTCAAGAAGTAATAGAAGAAGAAGTGAAGTGGAAGTTCAAAAGGAAAGTGCAAACAATACATGTTAAGGATGCACAAAGTTTAAATTGAAATGAACATGTAAAGATGACCTATAATGTGTACCAATGACCTATAATATCATATGAATAGCTCATAAAATATGCAAATGCTCATACAAATATGCACAAAAGAATTCATGCAAACATGCACTAAAGGTTAGAATGAGATGACATGTATTATGCTTCAAATGTAATGCATCAAACAAAAATCAAATGAACTTATGAAAATTATGCAAGCATGGTATTGAATGGTCTAAGTCAGAAGTAAATCATACATCAACATAGCATGTCAAAATTCAAAGTAAAATGACTTCAAACAATGCAATTAGGTCAAGTTGAAACATCATGCAAAGTGGTGCAAAGACAAGAATCAAAACATGTCATAGAGTGACCTAAAAAATCAAACAAAAATCATCCAACATGATTCAATGTATTGGTGAATCAATAGAAAAAGAATCAAGTCAAAACAGTTTGTAATGAGCAAGAACAAAATTCCATAAATTCATGTATCACATTTGGAATGCATACAAATGAAAATTCAAATAAAATTATGAAACAGGGGTAAAAATGTAATAAAATCATGAAATAAAAATATCAAAAATTTCCTAAATGTCTTATAAATATTCATGAATTTTTCTAGAATTTTCTGATGTTGTTTTGTAATTTTAAAAAATTAAAAAGGAAATGTGCATAAAATAAAAAAATAAAAAGAAATTGAAATAAGAGAGGAGGTGCATGCATAGCAAAATATCAGTTCAAAATTGCTTGGGCTTTAGTACGCAGGGTGTACATAGCAATTTAGTCCAGTCCAAGTCCCAGCGCGTGAAACACAATAACAAACATGGAATTCAGTCCACAAAGTTGACTCACGCATGGCCATTGGATTAAATCAGAGTCAAGCCACAATCAAAGTAAGCAAATCATGCACATCATACTGCTGGTACATCATAACAATCATATACGCACACGCATGCAAGCATCAGATGGATTAAAATGAATCACGTGACACACACCATCCCCATTAATTCGCTGGCAACATCACCACCCTTGGATTAAAACAAATCAGACGGTCACAACTTAAAACAAGATTAAAACCCTAGCAACTCAGACCACCGGCCGGAGATGACCTCCGGTCATCTTCTCCGGCCAACCTCCGGTGACAATAATTTGCAGGCAAGCACAAATGCACAAAATATACATCAATGCAAAGCTCAAGTGATGAGGAATATGAATCCAGTGATAAAATGCACAAAATATTCATGAAATAAGAGAATCGAACAGAAGAAGTTTTACCCTAACTTTTCAACTATGCCTCTAAAGGCCTATCAACTAGCCAGACAAGTTCTTGAGCTTATAAGAAGCTTCAAGAACCTGATAACATCTTCAAAGCATGTCTATAATGGCTAAAATCCGTACCTGAAGATTTGCGACCTTGATATATTCTTCAGAAAACCAGAGATTCCAAGATGCTTTTGATCCACTCTTGGCCAAATAAAGGCTTAGATGATGTAGTTGAGTATGATTCAGTGGAAAGAAGTTGAAATCCAAGCTTCAAAACCAGTTGCAATTGTGAAAGATTGAGAGAGAAGAAGAGAGAGTTTTGGAGAGAAACTGAGCACAATGAGCTTCGAAAACCAGTGACAATGGTGAGAGATTGAGAGAGAAGAAGAGAGAGGTTCTGAGTGAGAGTGTGAAAATGAGTGTTGAAATGAATTTTGAGAGTGAGGTTTCTATTTATAAGTTGGCTTAACTATGGTTAACATGAGTTGGTTAATTGAGTTGACATGGTTTAGGTGAGTCTATCCTAACTAACTGAGTCAAGTTAGTTAGGGGACGAGTTAGCAGTGGCTGTGATAGGATGATGGTGATTCATGGTGAGCTATGGTGGAGATTAATTGAATAAAGCAAACTCATATATGCTGCAGCAAGCAAAACTTGTTCTACAAGCTTTCCTTCTTTCCACTTCTATGTATAATGAAGCACGTGCCATGGTATATGTGAAAGGTGCTTGGTTTAAAAGGGCAATGGATGAATGGCATAACAACATCAACAACATTTGTTTTTTCTGATTTTATGACAGTTTGGCACCAATGGAAATAAGCAAGTTTGAGAAGGAAATTCTCCATGTTCATGGCATGGAATGGCATGCTTTTGGAATCAATGAAAAGAGGGATCATAATAGAACAACTTTGGTATGAGAAATGAATTGAATTGAGGCTTGGAATAGGTTGGAAAATGGATTGGAACACAAAGGTTTGGCACTGGTCATGGGCGAGGTAAAATGTGGCATGTCAAGGCAACATGGCACCTGGGTTTTCAGCATGATCATAGCAAATTGGACTCAACATAACTTCTTATCCTTTGGTCAAATGAACAAATCATGAACACCAATTTTGAAGATCTCACATAGAGGAACAACTTTCATGTTGAAAATTTTTTCATTTGAGGCCTCTAACCATGAGTAATTGATCAAAACATTTGGCCCACCACATGTTTGTAGAAATGATGGCGCGTGACCTGAGATTTGCCCAAGCTGACTTGCATTTTGCCCAAGTTTTCCTCAACTTTGATCATCCATAACTCTCCCAATTTTTATCCAATGGAGATGTTCTACACATGGATTTGAAGCTTGAAACAAGATCTTTTGTTGTGGCCAAGTGGAATTTTCATTTGATGTCTCAATTTTGAATGGCCTTGGTTCAAAGTCTAGTGCAAAATGGCCAAAACTTTCCTTATTTAGAAACCCTACTTCTTCCAAAAATGGCAACTTTTCAAATCTTGATTTCTCATGATCCTTTTGGAGTTTCTTGATCAAATTTTGTACATTGGTCACATATAACATGAATTTCATGAATTTGGCCTCAAAAAGTCAAGAGTTGACTTTTTCCTCTGATTATTTGACTTAGCCCCAATTTTCCTGATTTTTTATCTTTCTTCCAATTGAACCACTTCTAAAACCAATTGAGAGGCAATTTTCCACACACATACACTTAAGAACATGTAGAATACCATGACATCAAGTTTTGTCCAAAAAATCAAAGATGACCTGATTTTAGGTCAAACCCTAATTTTGGCCCCTTCTGGTTAGGAGGAAATTGCACATCTTCCAAATCCAAATTCCTCTGAGTATGTTGTGTATCCTCTTAAAGGATGATGAGATATGCCACTTGAGGGTGATTTTGAACCAATAAGCTATCTCTTTTGAGGGTGTTTCTTCAGTTTTTTTTGGACCTCTTGCATAATGAAGAATGTAGTGCTTCAATCTCCTATTGAATCTCACTTTCTTGAGGTTTTGGATAATCAATTGAGATAGTATGAGATATGAAAGACCTCTTGGCTTGCCTTGAGGCAACTTGTTTGACCTTTTGTGCCTTGAATGATTCCTTGATTTCCCATCTTTCACCTGATAACATGCCTTGATGGTAAGAGGGATGCTATGCTTCATTTTTCTATGTTAAATATGCAATGCAAGGCTAATGAGATAGATATGATATGCTATATGATAATGCTATGCTATGATGACAAAAGAGAGAGCAAATTTTGGGGTATTACAGCTGCCCCTATTCAAACGATGTAGACCTGAATGCCTGAAAGCGATTGCTTTCAGACTTTCAAGGTATATAGTGATTGAATACCAAATATAACCAAAAATTTGCTCTGGATGACGAAGAACAAAAGGGATATAAACCCAACAAGACCGCTGGATTGAATCTTCAATGAAACGTTGTCGGAGAGATCTGTCTTTTGAACGACGCTAGACGACTACTGGCTTGCCACTCTATGGATGGACTTTCAACAATGTCTTTTTGAACGACGCCAGACGACTACTGGCTTGCCACTCTATGGGTGGACTTTCAACAATGTCTTTTTTAACGACGCCAGACGACTACTGGCTTGCCACTCTGTGGGTGGACTTTAGCTGCTCTGCCATTCTAGACAATGGACTTTTACCAATTCGTGTTGGATTTCTGCCAATCTGTCGTTGGACTTCAATGATTACCAAACCGGCTTTGGAATCTCAAACTTGCCATACTCTGATGGACTTTTGCAGCTTTGCCAAACTAACGTTGGACTTCGATGCTTACCAAACCGGCTTTGTTAGCTTTGCCAAATGATCATCCCACCTGCTGGAACAACCACCTGTAATACTATCCTACCTGCTGGAATAATACGAACGACTATCTGTATGATCATCCCACCTGCTGGAACAATCATCTGCAATACTATCCCACCTGCTGGAATAATACGAACGATTGTATATATTGATCACTCCACCTGCTGGAACAATCATCTGTAATACTATCCGACCTGCTGGAATAATATGAACAATTATATATAATGATCACTCCACCTGCTGGAACAATCATCTGTAATACTATCCCACCTGCTGGAATAATATGAACAATTGTATATAATGATCACTCCACCTGCTGGAATAACCATCTGTAATACTATCCCACCTGTTGGAGTAATATTAACAATTGTCTGTATGCCAAAAATAAATTGGACTTTGAGTTGTAAATGAGTAATGCTGAGAATTACACCACTGGCTGCGTAATATCATATGCTGACACTTTGCTGAAGAAGAGATTCCCTTGATCTATTTAGACCTTGCTGGGGAAATTACTGTCAAAATGTCGAACTCTGTGGGGATACCAGGGCTACTCTGTCAGAGATATGCGAATCCTGGTCATAGGACACCCTGTTGCAAACTTGATGGGAGAGAGTCCCTAGAGATCTGCTGGGGAAACCCAAAGCAATTCCACGGTAGTCTGCTGAGGAATACGACTGTCAAGCCTAGGATAAGTACCAAAATGCCCCATGTTAGGCGAACTTGCCGTTTGACGATTCTGCTGGGGATAATGAGTTTGTAACAATCTCCGCTGGGGAAAACCGTTTCCAAAGCATCTCGTGCTGGGAAATGCCCTTTTAAGAGGATTTTACAGAAGACCAAACATCTTCAAACTCTACTGGGGATAATAGATTTGGAACGTCTCGCTGGGGAAGTTCAATATGCCCCGTGTTTGAGAGGATCAGCAACCTGCTTTTCGCCGATCTGAAAAAACGTCCCGGGAGGATTTTACAGAAGAGTAAGTGTCTTCAAACTCCTGATAACTTCACTGGGGATTGACCATCAACTTCGGTGCCTGCGAAGCAACTCTACTGGGGGATTCGCAACCGTTATCGACACAGCAAAAGCTTGTAGCTGTTGGAAGTATTGAATGAGAGAATCGACTTAGCAAGATACAACAGTATCAAGTCATAGCAAATATATGTTGATTATGCTGAGAGATAACCTTCGTGCTGCTTGAGCCGATCGTACTCATTACCTGCAACAGAAAAGTATACACACATGCCCCAGGATATTGCGTGGTTTTTTGAGTCCACCATCCAAGGTTGTCCAACAAGCAAAGTAATTTTAATTGTCTTTTTTGTGCATGTTTTTGCAAGGCCATGATATTTTCAAAGTAATGTTTTATTATCAAAAATCGGACGTTTTTGCAAACAAAACAGTAAAATGAAAATAAAAGCTTGTGACTGAATATTCAAATTTTATTGATAAAATGCCAAAGTCGGCGAATCTATAATCGGAAGCAAACCCCTGAAAGAGTTTATTGCCGTAAAATTGAGAAAAGAAATCTATCCTAATGATAATGCGGAAATTGGATTCCAACTGATTTCTGATTCTGTTATAACCAGTATGTATTCCAACTCTCTTGATTATCTTTGCCTTCGGAAGCTCGTGGTCAGAACAATTCCTCCTTCGAAAACTTTGCTATTCTGCTGAAGAGTAGAGAAAGTACAGATTAATTCAGACTGCAGTCATTCGCTTAAATCCCTCTTTTGCGTGGATCGCCTTTTCAGGTTTTCAATCCACCGGGATACCCATTTTTGCCTAAGTTGCCCTTTCGGGTTTTCAACTTACCGGGTGTACAATTCTTTTCAATTATATCCCTAACTTTTTCCCGAACCTTTATTTTGTTTTTGGTTCGCCGGGATGCCCTTTTTTACCTAGATTTTTTCTTTTTTTTTTATCCAGCGGGTCTATTTATACGAAGTATTTTTTAACTGCATCTGAATTAATATGGGATGAAAAGTCTTCACCATCCATGGTTGTCAGCAACAAGGCTCCACCTGAGAAAACCTTTTTAACCACGAATGAACCTTCATAATTAGGAGTCCATTTGCTCCTGTGATCTGTACTCGGAGGAAGTATTCTCTTGATTACCACATCTCCGACCTTGTAAACTTGAGGTCGAACCTTTTGGTCGAATGCCCTCTTCATTCTGCGCTGGTATAGCTGGCCATGACATATTGCTGCTAATCGCTTTTCCTCAATAAGGCTCAGCTGATCAAATCTGGCTCGTACCCATTCAGCTTCATCTAGTTTAACGTCCATCAATACTCGGAGAGAGGGAATCTCAACTTCGATCAGTAGAACTGCCTCCATACCGTATACAAGTGAGTATGGTGTTGCCCTAGTGGACGTGCAGACTGATGTTCGATACCCATGCAAAGCAAATGGTAACATCTCATGCCAATCTTTGTACGTGACAACCATCTTCTGCACAATCTTCTTGATATTTTTGTTGGCCGCTTCGACCGCGCCATTCATCTTTGGGCGGTACGGAGAAGAATTGTGATGTTCGATTTTGAAGTCCCGGCATAGCTCAGCCATCATCTTATTATTCAAATTAGAACCATTATCAGTAATGATTCTTTCGGGAACTCCATATCGACAAATGATATCTCGTTTCAAGAAACGAGCTACTACTTGCTTTGTGACATTGGCATAAGATGCTACTTCAACCCATTTAGTGAAGTAATCAATGGCGACCAAGATGAAACGATGGTCATTTAAAGCAGTAGGCTCAATTTTCCCGATCATATCAATGCCCCACATTGCAAAGGGCCACGGAGAGGACATGATACTCAACGGATTTGGAGGAACATGTACTTTGTCTGCATAGATCTGGCATTTGTGACACTTGCGGGCATACTTGCAGCAATCTGACTCCATTGTCAACCAATAATACCCCGATCTCAACAATTTCTTAGCCATCGCATGTCCTCCGGCATGGGTACCGAAAGAGCCTTCGTGCACTTCAATCATTAACAGGTATGCCTCGTGTCTATTCGCGCATCTGAGCAGAACCATGTCAAAATTTCTTTTATACAGCACGCCATCTTTGTTCAAGAAGAAACTACCGGCTAGCCTTCTTAATGTCTTATTGTCTTTGGAAGATGCCCCAGGCGGGTATTCTTGATTTTCCAAGAAGCATTTAATGTCATGGTACCAAGGCTTGTCGTCAGACATTGCATCAACATCAAACACAAAAGCAGGTCTATCAAGACGAGATACATCAATCCTGGGTACAAAGTTCCAACCATGCACTTTGATCATTGAAGATATAGTGGCCAAGGCGTCTGCAAACTTATTTTCATCTCTGGGAACATGGTATAACTTGACAGTTGTAAAGAACGTCAGCAATCTCCTTGTATAATCTCTATACGAAATCAAATTTTGCTGATGTGTGTGCCACGTTCCCTTTACTTGATTGATTACCAGTGCTGAATCACCAAAGATATCGAGGGTCTTGATTCGTAAATCAATGGCCTCTTCAATCCCTAGTATGCAAGCTTCGTATTCTACTTCATTGTTGGTACACCCGAAAGTTACTCGGGCAGTGAAGGGCATGTGAATGCCTTTTGGCGTAATGAGAACTGCACCAACTCCGCACCCATTCATATAAACTGCCCCGTCAAACATCAAACTCCATTTGGATTCAGGGTCAGGCCCCTCCTCCAAAAGTGGTTCCTCGCAGTCTTTCGCTTTGAGAAACACGATGTCCTCATTCAGGGAAATCAAACCTCATGGGCTGGTAATCATTTAGAGACTGTTGCGTAAGATAATCTGACAGTATACTTCCTTTGATTGCTTTTTGTGAAGTAAATTGAATATCGTACTCTGTCAGTACCATCTGCCACCTTGCAACTCTGCCTGTAAGCGCTGGTTTCTCAAAAATATACTTGACCGGATCCATTTTTGAGATCAACAGGGTTGTATGTGTGAGCATATATTGTCTCAATCGCTTTGCAGCCCATACGAGTGCACAACATGTCTTCTCAAGCATTGAATAACGCGATTCACAATCTGTAAACTTCTTGCTCATGTAGTAGATAGCATGTTCTTTCCTACCTGTCTCATCGTGTTGATCGAGAACACAACCCATGGATCCTTCAAGCACTGTCAAGTACATAATTAGTGGCCTCCCTTGAACTGGAGGTATCAGAATCGGAGGTTCCTGCAGATATATTTTTATTTTATCGAATGTATTTTGACAATCCTCATTCCACCAGACCGTTTGATCTTTTCTTATTATTTTGAATATCGGTTTGCAGGTGGCAGTCAGATGAGATATGAACCTTGAAATGTAGTTCAATCTCCCTAGAAAGCCGCAAACTTCTTTCTCAGTTCTTGGTACAGGCATATCTTGTATAGCTTTCACTTTAATAGGATCAACCTCTATTCCTTTTTCACTGACAATGAAACCAAGCAATTTTCCGGACCGCGCGCCGAAAGTACACTTGTTAGGATTCAGTCTCAACCTGAATTTCCTCAACCTCTCAAACAACTTCTTCAAGTTGATCAGATGTTCTTCTTCTGTCTTTGATTTAGCAATCATGTCATCCACATAACACTCGATCTCTTTATGAATTAAATCGTGGAATAATGTCACCATTGCTCTTTGATAAGTTGCTCCTGCGTTCTTCAACCCAAAAGGCATTACTTTGTAACAGAAGGTACCCTACGGGGTAATGAATGTTGTCTTCTCCATGTCTTCAGGCGCCATCTTTATCTGATTGTACCCGGAGAATCCATCCATAAATGAGAACACTAAAAACTGAGCAGTATTGTCAACCAGCACATCAATATGAGGGAGTGGAAAATCATCTTTAGGGCTCGCCCTATTGAGATCTCTGTAATCCACGCACTTCGGCACCGGTACTATGTTGGCCACCCAGGGAGGATAGTTGGTTACTGCCAGAAAACCTGCATCCAACTGTTTCTGTACCTCTTCCTTGATCTTCAAAGCCATTTCTGGTTTCGTTCTGCGCAACTTCTGCTTGACCGGTGGACAGTCCTCTTTCAATAGTAGTCTATGCACAACTATGTCTGTATCTAAACCTGGCATATCTTGATATGACCAAGTGAAGATATCAACGTATTCACGTAGCATGACTATCAGCTCTTGCTTTACATCAGCCCGCAGACTTGCACCGATCTTGATCTCTTTCTTGCTTTCTTCTGAACCAATATTGATAACGTCAAGAACTTCCTGATGAGGCTGATGGTCTTTTCTTCCTGTTTCAACAATCTAGCCAACTCTTCCAGGAGTTCATAGTCCTCATCACTTTCCTCCTCAGCTTGATAAATCGGATTGTCGAAATCATACGTGGGCATAACAGAATCATTTTCAAAGGAATCCACAGAATCAAGTCTGCATGATTGGATTGATGCTTTATTTTAGATTATCTTTGCTTGAAAACAAAAGAAAAGAAAGTGCATTATCATTTTTTTATTTTCTTTGTGCAAAAATAAAAATAAAGAAGGAATAAAGGAACACAAATTTGTAAACAAAAACGTCCTTTTTATTGATGTTTGAACATTGTATGAGAAAATATGGTGGCCCTACAAATGGATCCTCACACCTTGGGCAGAGTGTGGGATTTCATGCATTATGAAAGACAAGAATTATTACTCTGAATGGTGTACAATATGAATGATTTCTTCACTAGACCAGTTTTGCAATGCCTCGCCTGGAGCCAGTGAATACACCCATCTGTCCATATAATCTGAGCTTTTAGCGCCATCTTCTATTGCTGAGCAGGACTGATTAGGGTTGATAATTCCTCCACTGTTGAAATTGATTGGCCCAAGGAATCGGGGAACTGGCGTCTGGCCCGGTTGGTATCCAATGCCGAACTTATCTTCTTTCACGAACACGTCGATAGCTTTACCCCAACCTTGGGCATTTCCGCTTTCAACCACTTCTCTGGCCTGCTTGTAGGACGCGATTGATGCACTCGGCCCAACTGGCACATTTGACACCACTGCTGTTGAAGTTGATTCTGGGGATTTGTTGATGTTCAGGGCTTCAAAAGACTGGCACAGGGTTTCATGAATCTCCCCATCCATTTCCACATATTTGAAAGTGGATAGATGACTCACAAATATATCTTCCTCGCCGCAAACAGTAACCACTTGACCCTCGAACACATATTTGAGCTTCTGATGTAGTGTGGAGGTAACTGCGCCTGCTGCGTGAATCCACGGTCGGCCCAACAAACAGCTATAGGCAGGCTGAATGTCCATAACGTGAAAGATTGTCTTGAATATCTGTGGACCAATCTGTATTGGTAATTCTACCTCTCCAAACACCGATCTTTGGGATCCATCGAAAGCTCTCACAATCAGATCGCTGGGTCTAAGAATCAATCCCTCTACTTCAATTTTCATCAGGGCCTTTTTGGGTAATACATTCAATGAAGAACCTGTGTCGACCAGCACATGCGACAAAACAGCTCCTTTGCATTCAAGTGTGATGTGCAATGCTTAGTTGTGATTGCGTCCATCTGAAGTCAAATCCCTATTCGTAAACCCCAACCTGTGGCTCACATTGACATTAGAAATTACTCCCTCTAACTGGTTCACAGTGATCTCATGGGGAACGTATGCCATATTCAAAACTTTCAACAAAGCAGCCCGGTGTGCATCTGAACTCATTAACAGGGATAATATTGAGATTTTAGAGGGTGTCTGATTGAGCTGATCAATGATCTTGTAATCACTCTTTTTGATAATCCTCATCAATTCCTCAACATCATTATCAAAATTGACTTTAGGGTCCTCTTCCTGAACAGGCACCTTGTCATCAACAACCTGTTTTCCTTTTGTTCTTGCAGCTGCTTCAGCTTCTTTATCACTCCTTAGAGTCTGGGGAGCAAACAGTCGACCGCTCCTGGTGAAACCACTTGGTCCACTGACATTCTCAACACTGGTACCAACAACAGCCTCTGCTTTCTGTTGACTTCCTCCTTGATGAGTATTAGTTCCATATTGCCATGGAACTGCCCTATTAGACACATAAGAAGTAGATTCAGGAACTATAATCGTAACTGGTCTCGGTCTCTCGGGCACGATGATAGCAACAGGATCTTCAACGGGCACCTGTATTTCAACTGGATTATAATAAATGGTAACGGCTGAAATATCTTTTCCTTTCTCTACCTTATCAAACTGAAGGCTTCCTTCGTCCGTAAGACCCTGCAGTCCAACTTTCAACTTACTGCAGCCATTAATCTGTCTTGGACAATCTTCACAATCAGAGCCACATCCGGGAAATTCCTTTCCTTTTAACAAACGCTCTTTTACAATCAACAGCGGAGTCTTTACCAAATTAACATCAGTAATCAGATTCAATTTCTCGCCATCAGAAATAGCATGCATGCCTGCGTCTCCATGATGAGGCATTGGATTATCACGAACATTCGGCGGCTTAGAGAAATTAATAGCTTTTGCGTCAATCAGATCTTGAACCTTATGTTGAAAGGCCCAACACTTTTCTATCGAGTGACCCGGCGCACCAGAATGATATTCACATCGAACATTAGCATCATAATTTTGAGGCAATTTTCCAGCATTCGGCGGCCTCATGGTCCGAAGTTCAACCAACTTTTCTTTGAGCAATTGTGGTAACAAAGCAGCATATGTCATAGGCAAGGGATCAAACTTACGGTCCCTTTGTCTATTAGTCTGGAATCGGGGTCTAGCTTGTTGATCTGGAGCTTGCTGTCCTGCTGGAACCAGAATGGTTACAGCGTCCACCGGATGGTAGGATTGAGTCCTGCCTCTGCCCTTTCCTCTATACCCAGCACTGGACTCCCCTTCTCTTTTCCTTGGTCCATTAGCAAAGGGTTTCCTCGAACTCGAAGCACCAGTCCCACTGACGTCTTGAATCTTACCCAACTTCAACAGACTCTCTATTCGTTCCCCAGCAATAACAATGTCGGCAAACCTTGTTGACGGACACGCAGCCAATCTATCCAGATACGGCCCTTGGAGCGTGCTCATGAACATATCAGCCATTTCACGATCAGCCAAAGGTGGTTGAACTCGAGCTGCTAATTCTCTCCATCTCTGTGCGTACTGCTTAAAGCCCTCCTTGTGATCCTGAGTCATACTCTGCAGTTGAGTACGATTGGGTTCCATGTCCAAATTATATTGATATTGCTTCAGAAACGCAGCACACAAATCTTTCCAGCTCTTTATATGAACCCTGTCCAGCTTAATGTACCATTCCAGGGAGGCGCCTGACAGGCTATCCTAGAAAAAATACATCCAGAGCTTTTGGTCCTCAGTATAAGCGGCAATCTTGCGATTGTAAGCTTGCAAATCTGTTTTGGGACAGGTACTGCCATTGTACTTATCCAATGTAGGGAGCTTGAACTTGGGAGGGATTCTCACACCCTGCACGAGACCCATGTCCTCTACATCAATCCCCAGAGGATTTTGGCTCTCAATAGCCTTGAGTCTTTCATCTAACCCTTCGTACTTCCGGTCATCATTGTAGAAACCCATGTCGTTGTTGAATGCGGTAAACTGGTCATCTTGACCATCCTCTAAACCATTATTATCAAATCCCAGATGTACCCCACCAGTGGGGATGTTGACGACATGAGGAGTGCGCATGTTGCGATTTGGGATTTCGGTCTCCAGCCTCTGAATGGTGACCCTCATGGCATCTTGACCAACCCTCATGGTTTCCTGACCGGCCCTCAGCTCCTGCTGACCTTGAGCAATCCCCTGCATAAGGTTCATGAACTGCTCCATTCTCCCCCTCAAATAAGCTAATTCAGTCTGAACTTGCTCCATGACTCTGGCTTGATTGCGTCGGGTAGAGTATCGGTGAACTGGGGTATCAGCTATCGTGCCTGAAAACCAAATAAAGGTTAGCAGGCGCCTGCAAAAAGAACACTTGTAATGCAAAAAATGATATGCTATGCAAATGCAAATGCACAGTTATGTTTGTCATTTCAGGATACTTTTCATATCCTGATTCCAATCGTAACCACGAATTTTTGACGACCAGAAATCATGATTATTGAGTTTTACCTTGAAGAGATATTCATATACGCCAATCACAAATATATGATGACCAGAAATAGTGATTTTGTAGTGTGCCAGTGTGCAAGTATCTTATATATCTGAAGACCAGAAATTGTGAACAGAAATAGCTCATTTCATACAAATTCCCAAAAGTTTTCAAGCACATTTGTCATAGTTTCAGCAACAGAATAAGAAACAAGCAGTCAAATGGATCCATCAACAATTTGATGATAACCATTGCAAATTACAAAGAAATGACAAAAATCATTAATTTGATAGCTCTACGTCTTTCAGCTTCTGGCTGGAAAACTTAATCTCTTCGAACAGGATACGAGTACGCTGATGATGTGGCTTCTCAATCAGCTCTTTGATTACGACATCCCTTTTTTCCAATGCATCAGATAATGAGCCCATGTGCATCAGCAAGGCTTCATCTTCACCGGCTCCTTTACGCCTCTTAATTCCAGCTTGAATTTTAACCAGCTTCAGATCCGCCGTAACATCTTCGAGCTCTTTGTTGGCAATTTTCAGCTTATCTTCAGTATTCCTTACCTGTTCCTGGCTCTTTCCAAGGTCCTCTCGATACCTTCTTCTTTCTACATGTGCTTTCTTTAGCTCTTCATCTTTATCTTTTAACTGGGTCAGCAATTCAGAGTTTTCAATTCTGACCTCATCCCAAGCTTGACGAAGTTTAGCTAATTAATCCCTGCTTCGGGCTAAAGCCTGCTTTGTAGTCTTGTGAGCTTGACTAGTATCATCTGCTCCCAAAGTAAGTTTCCAGAAGTACCGAGCTCTATCATCAAAAGCTTCTTCTTTGTCTGCCAATATTTTCTCCATTTTCAATACTCTCTTCTCCAAATCTTTGTTGTCAGCCAAAGCATTCTAAAGACATCTGCTCATTCCAGAGTTCTCTATCTGCAACTCTCTAACCATTTTCTTCCATTTCTTGCACTCTTCAGCCGGTACCATGGAGTGTAGATTTGGACATAAGAGAATCTCTCTTGAAAAGGGTAGCAACAGCTCTTTGACCTTCATCTCAATCCAACCATCGTAGTCAGGGTATGATCTACAGTCTCCTTTGCCAAAAACTAACTTTCCCTCTCTTTGCCTAAATTTCCAGGCATTTATTACTTCTGGCACTCTTTCATTCTTGGTTCCCACGAAAAACAGAGAAGCACTAATCTCTTCATCAGCAGGAGGATTTCTCGAAGCATAACCAAATTGCCTAACAGCCAACATCGGGTTGTAATTAATCCCACCCCTTCTTCCAAGTAGAGGCACATTCGAAAAACTTCCACATTTAACAGTAAGCTCTATTGTCAGTAATTTGGGATCAAACCAAATGATGTTACTGGCAGTCAAACCTATCAGTCTCTTGGACCATTTCATTGTCTCATCAGTTTCTACGAAAGCACCAGTTCGAGGTAAATGTTTAAAGAGCCAATGACATAACAATTGGGTATAGCAACTAACCAGACTTCCTCTTCCCTTCTCATTTTTGTAGTGTACTGAGTAATAAAAATCACCTAGCAGGGTAGGAATCGGATTCTTCAAAACAAACACTTTTATTGCCTGCATATCAACAAAGTCAGGTTGACCGGGGAAAAGCACCAACCCATAGATACAAAGAGCTAACACAGCATTGTAAGTAGTCCAATTTTTAGCCTTGGCATCCTCCTGAGCTTGTTGGAAAAGAAACTCCACATGAAATCCTTCATCTTCTTTGAGCTTACTCAGGCCACTTTTCACAATAAACAGGTCCAGATGTAGAACAGCAGCAATTACTTCGGGGGTAAGAGCACCTCCAGAAAAATACGGTATAGAAGACGTGACTGGAATTCCCAAAATAAATGATAATTCCTCCAAAGTAGGCATCCAAATGTAGTCAGGGAACAGGAAACATCTCATTGATGGTTCATAGAACTGTAAGAAAGTGTGCAACCCATCCTTCTCATACTTTGTGAATGCACACACCATTTTAATCAGCTCTCCATATTCCTTCTGAAAAGTGCCGAGAACACCAGAACCAGCCATGCCTATCATCTTGTTCAATGAATCCAACTTAGGATCAGGGAATTTATATGACACATTATTCTTCCTTTTAAGCTCAACTTCTTGGGAACTCATGATTGGAATCAGACAATATGGTAGGTACCTGAAAATGACAAACATAACCTGTTATGATATGAGTATGCAAATGCAAAAGGCATGTGATCAAGTATTCAGATGTCTGTGTCTGTGTTGAGCTGTGTGCACTGTGTCTCTGTACTGAATCTGGCAATATATCTGAGATGAATACTCAAACCACTGTCATAGGATACACTGTCTGTAACAATCATAGAATCACAAGTAAGGTATGTAGGAGGCTGGGTTACCTGCAAACCTGTAAACATCCCACCCATACTCACGTGTGGTTCCTAGAAAACAAGGCTTGCCAGCTTCGGAGGTTTGAGAAGCGATAGCACATTCAGCCCATAGGATACAATGTTATGCCAATCAAAGAGGTCGTCCACTGACTCACCTTAGAAAATAAAGGTCATCCTATGAAAGTTCCAAAGTGGGCTCTCGGGTGCGAGTGGGTTTGCCACAAAATGTGGTCTGCCACTGTCACCACTAAAGAGAGATGTTTCCACTAAGGTCCTCATGATCGGTCACTAGAGTCGACAGCTCTCTAGATCGACATCCTGGAATATGCAAGATGCGTACGCCATGATGGGTCCCAAGATAGCCTCGTCTAGCTGTGAATTTCGTGATTACCCAACGTACACAGATGGCACGTAGGTCCCACTACTCTCCACTCTAAATCTAAGTGTATACTCAAGCCTGTGTACTGGGCTCATCTCTCAGAAATCCCATCCCGCCAAACAGACAGAACAATGCAACGCAGTATAATATATGAAATGTAAATGCTAACATGCTGTAAATATGGTACAAGTAATAAAATACAGTAAACAGCAAATACAAGATAACAGTAAACACCCAATGACAGAAAAGCAAACAAGCGCTAGGATTGACTCGCTTAGGATGGACCAGCAATAGGTCAACCAGTCCCCAACAGAGTCGCTAGCTGCCGCTCCCGGTATTTTCATCCAAGTACAAACGCGAAAGTGGCACGGAAATAGAGTCGCCAGCAATGTGTATTTATCCCATGAGAGGGAAAGGAAACACCGCATAAACCTGAAGGAAAGGATAGAGCATGGTCTTGCGACCAAGAGAAATGGATTCGGGAGTCGGTTACACGAAGGGAAGGTATTAGCACCCCCACGCGTCCATCGTACCCGATGGGATCCACGCTTGCTTGTCTCAATCAAAGGGTGTAAGGAAAAGATACTGGAAAAGGAACTGAAAGAAAGAAAGGAGAAAGAAAACAAATGTAGGGAAAATAAAAGAAGTGCTCGAATGGGCCCTACCCCACTGCCTACGTATCTCATCGGGAGCATGAGAATCAAAGTGACGTAGTTCCCCTCACTAGGGATGGATTGTTTGTGTTTTTTAGGGAACGGCTGACGGTTTAGCTCAGGTGTTGCAGGCTCGTTGGTCCGAGTGCGTTACCATCTTGCGAGAGAACGAGGAGAAGCACGTTCGTACGTCGGGAGTGAGTGAGATGAGAAAAGAATTCCCGAAGGAAAGACGTTGTTGTTTGTTTGAAGTTTTTTAAGAGTTTTTTTTGTCATTTGTTTGCATATAATAGTGTATCTAAATCTTAATCATTGGAATGTATACATCCTCACATTCCAAGATGGAATGAGTAAGAAAATACACTAAGTGTGAAGAAGACCCTCACATTTAGTTCCAATTATTAAGGTTCAAACACACTAGCATACTAGTATTTATTAAGTGTTTTTGTTGATTATGAAATGAAGAAGTTTTTTTATTTGTACCTTCAACAAGTATTGCATTTAAGTCCCTCATACAAGATCAAATGTTTAACACATTGACCCAAGATAGGGCATATGCTACACATTCTAAGATTATAAGAGAAGACCCCTTTATAATCTTTTCTTTATATGAAAGGCCTGAATGCAATAAATGCCTACCTTTATTAGATATTTTGAATTTTCTTTGAGATGAGAAGATGAAAGACTCAAGTGGGAGAGAAAGGTAAAATCTATGTGAGCTAAGACTCAATCCTAATTGATTAGTTAAGGGAGTGATCCTAAAGGTTTGTGAGGTTGCAAAACCTAAAATCTAAAGAAGGAATGAATTAAACAACTCACTTCTAAAGTAGAAGATGAATTGTAACCCAAAAGGGAAAGTAATGAGTTAATCAAAGAAAGCACATAAGTGCTTAACAAAACACAAAATTGAATTGTAAAAGAAATGAAAGGAGGGAGTTTTGAATGTGGATTCCTTATCCACACTCAATTTCAACTTACCAAAGCCCCTACATGGTTAGTAAACATGGAAACATGTATAAGAAGTAAAAAAAAGTACTTAATGCACATTAAAGTTCAAAAGAATAAGATGAAGAATCAAATCCTAATATCACAACCAGAATGTGAATCATATTGGCAACCAATGAATATCATCATACAAGTTCCAATGAATAAGCAACAATCATCATCCATAGCATTCAAACATGTTATCTTAAGAAAGGATAGATGAAAGATGAAAAGAAATGAAAAGAACATGCATAAATGGAACATGCAAATCCAAAAAATCAGAATTGAAACTAAATGAAAAATGGTCTATAAACATCTCAAAAGTGTTCATGAATCAACATCAAGACATTCAAGAAGTAATAGAAGAAGAAGTGAAGTGGAAGTTCAAAAGGAAAGTGCAAACAATACATGTTAAGGATGCACAAAGTTCAAATTGAAATGAACATGTAAAGATGACCTATAATGTGTACCAATGACCTATAATATCACATGAATAGCTCATAAAATATGCAAATGCTCATACAAATATGCACAAAAGAATTCATGCAAACATGCACTAAAGGTTTGAATGAGATGACATGTATTATGCTTCAAATGTAATGCATCAAACAAAAATCAAATGAACTCATGAAAATTATGCAAGCATGGTATTGAATGGTCTAAGTTAGAAGTAAATCATACATCAAGATAGCATGTCAAAATTCAAAGCAAAATGACTTCAAACAATGCAATTAGGTCAAGTTGAAACATCATGCAAAGTGGTGCAAAGACAAGCATCAAAACATGTCATAGATTGACCTAAAAAATAAAAAAAAAAATCATCAAACATGCTTCAATGTATTGGTGAATCAATTCAAAAAGAATCAAGTCAAAACAGTTTGTAATGAGCAAGAACAAAATTCCATAAATTCATGTATCACATTTGGAATGCATACAAATGAAAATTCAAAGAAAATTATGAAATAGGCGTAAAAATGTAATAAAATCGTGAAATAAAAATTTCAAAAATTTCCTAAATGTCTTAAAAATATTCATGAATTTTTCTAGAATTTTCTGATATTGTTTTGTAATTTAAAAAAATTAAAAAGGAAACGTGCATAAAATAAAAAAATAAAAAGAAATTGAAATAAGAGAGGAGGTGCATGCATAGCAAAATATCAGTTCAAAATCGCTTGGGCTTTAGAACGCAGGGTGTAAATAGCAATTTAGTCCAGTCTAAGTCCCAGCGCATGGAACACAATAACAAACATGGAATTCAGTTCACAAAGTTGACTCACGCATGGCCATTGGATTAAATCAGAGTCAAGCCACAATCAAAGTAAGCAAATCATGCACATCATACTGCTGGTACATCATAACAATCATATACGCACACGCATGCAAGCATCAGATGGATTAAAAATGAATCACGTGACACACACCATCCCCATTAATTCGCTGGCAACATCACCACCCTTGGATTTAAACAAATCAGACGGTCACGACTTAAAACAAGATTAAAACCCTAGCAACTCAGACCACCGGCCAGAGATGACCTCCGGTCATATTCTCCGGCCAACCTCCAGTGACAATAATTTGCAGGCAATCACAAATGCACAAAATATACATCAATGGAAAGCTGAAGTGATGAGGAACATGAATCCAGTGATAAAATGCGCAAAATATTCATGAAATAAGAGAATCGAACAGAAGAAGTTTTGCCCTAACTTTTCAACTATGCCTCTAAAGGCATATCAACTAGCCAGACAAGTTCTTGAGCTTATAAGAAGCTTCAAGAACCTGATAACATCTTCAAAGCATGTCTATAATGGCTGAAATTCGTACCTGAAGATTTGTGACCTTGATATATTCTTCAGAAAACCAGAGATTCCAAGCTGCTTTTGATCCACTCTTGGCCAAATAAAGGCTTAGATGATGTAGTTGAGTATGATTCAGTGGAAAGAAGTTGAAATCCAAGCTTCAAAACCAGTTGCAATTATGAAAGATTGAGAGAGAAGAAGAGAGAGTTTTGGAGAGAAACTGAGCACAATGAGCTTCGAAAACCAGTGACAATGGTGAGAGATTGAGAGAGAAGAAGAAAGAGGTTCTGAGTGAGAGTGTGAAAATGAGTGTTGAAATGAATTTTGAGAGTGAGGTTTCTATTTATAAGTTGGCTTAACTACGGTTAACATGAGTTGGTTAATTGAGTTGACATGGTTTAGGTGAGTCCATCATAACTAACTGAGTCAAGTTAGTTAGGGGACGAGTTAGCAGTGGCTGTGATAGGATGATGGTGATTCATGGTGAGCTATGGTGGAGATTAATTGAATAAAGCAAACTCATATATGCTGCAGCAAGCAAAACTTGTTCTACAAGCTTTCCTTCTTTCCACTTCTATGTATAATGAAGCACGTGCCATGGTATATGTGAAAGGTGCTTGGTTTAAAAGGGCAATGGATGAATGGCATAACAACATCAACAACATTTGTTTTTTCTGATTTTATGACAGTTTGGCACCAATGGAAATAAGCAAGTTTGAGAAGGAAATTCTCCATGTTCATGGCATGGAATGGCATGCTTTTGGAATCAATGAAAAGAGGGATCATAATAGAACAACTTTGGTATGAGAAATGAATTGAATTGAGGCTTGGAATAGGTTGGAAAATGGATTGGAACACAAAGGTTTGGCACTGGTCATGGGCGAGGTAAAATGTGGCATGTCAAGGCAACATGGCACCTGGGTTTTCAGCATGATCATAGCAAATTGGACTCAACATAACTTCTTATCCTTTGGTCAAATGAACAAATCATGAACAGCAATTTTGAAGATCTCACATAGAGGAACAACTTTCATGTTGAAAAATTTTTCATTTGAGGCCTCTAACCATGAGTAATTGATCAAAACATTTGGCCCACCACATGTTTGTAGAAATGATGGCGCGTGACCTGAGATTTGCCCAAGCTGACTTGCATTTTGCCTAAGTTTTCCTCAACTTTGATCATCCATAACTCTCCTAATTTTTATCCAATGGAGATGTTCTACACATGGATTTGAAGCTTGAAACAAGATCTTTTGTTGTGGCCGAGTGGAATTTTCATTTGATGTCTCAATTTTGAATGGCCTTGGTTCAAAGTCTAGTGCAAAATGGCAAAAACTTTCCTTATTTAGAAACCCTACTTCTTCCAAAAATGGCAACTTTTCAAATCTTGATTTCTCATGATCCTTTTGGAGTTTCTTGATCAAATTTTGTACATTGGTCACATATAACATGAATTTCATGAATTTGGCCTCAAAAAGTCAAGAGTTGACTTTTTCCTCTGATTATTTGACTTAGCCCCAATTTTCCTGATTTTTTATCTTTCTTCCAATTGAACCACTTCTAAAACCAATTGAGAGGCAATTTTCCACACACATACACTTAAGAACATGTAGAATACCATGACATCAAGTTTTGTCCAAAAAATCAAAGATGACCTGAGTTTAGGTCAAACCCTAATTTTGGCCCCTTCTGGTTAGGAGGAAATTGCACATCTTCCAAATCTAAATTCCTCTGAGTATGTTGTGTATCCTCTTAAAGGATGATGAGATATGCCACTTGAGGGTGATTTTGAACCAATAAGCTATCTCTTTTGAGGGTGTTTCTTCAGTTTTTTTTTGGACCTCTTGCATAATGAAGAATGTAGTGCTTCAATCTCCTATTGAATCTCACTTTCTTGAGGTTTTGGATAATCAATTGAGATAGTATGAGATATGAAAGACCTCTTGGCTTGCCTTGAGGCAACTTGTTTGACCTTTTGTGCCTTGAATGATTCCTTGATTGTCCATCTTTCACCTGATCACATGCCTTGATGGTAAGAGGGATGTTATTCTTCATTTTTCTATGTTAAATATGCAATGCAAGGCCAATGAGATGGATATGATATGCTATATGATAATGCTATGCTATGATGACAAAAGAGAGAGCAAATTTTGGGGTATTACATTGCGTATGCCCTCACGTGGGTCCTTGGGTAAGTCATACCATTATACTTCTCGAAAGTGGGAGTCTGAAACTTGTGCGGAATAACAACGCCTGGAACCAGCCCCAAATCCTCTAGATCCATACCCAAAGCATTCTGATTCACAACACCCCTTAGCTGTTCCTCAATCAACCGGAACCTCTGATCATTGTCAATTTGGGGACCAACATCCCCACCTAGCACAGAGAAAGCATCTTCCTGGAGATCATCATACTGACGGGCATGAATTGCACTGACATTGTTACCTCCCCCCACTACAGTAGGAACCACAACATTTTCTCCTCCGCCCGGAGGAATCACAACACCAGCAACAGGAATACTTCCGCCCGGAGGGCCATTCTGAACATTATTACTAGTAACACCAGTATGAAGGACACCGTCCTCATCAACCCTTGCAATCAGTGGCTGAACGAGAGTCCTTAACTGCTCTTGACCTTGCGCAACCCCTTGCATCAAATCCATGAATTGGTTCATGCGAGTCCGCATCTCAGTCATCTCATTTTGTAGCTGATTCATGAGTCTCTTCTGATTTTGTCTGGTAGAATACCGATGAATATGCTGATCTGCAATCCTGAGATCATAACAAGATAAGAATACCGGAGATAAACACCTGTTATGCAAAATGATTATGAAAATGATTATGAATATGCAAATGCAAATGAACATGTTTGAATATTCGCAGGGCGATCCACCCCCTTGATTCCAGTTTAACAACAAGATAGAACGGAACTTCTGCTCATATATTAAGAAAACTAGAGGAAAACCAAATGTCAACAATCACAAATCCAAGATAACAAGTCTGAACATAATGATCATAGATCCCGACCAACAAGCCTGGCGGTGGTCCAAATAATGAAAGAAAATAGAAAACTACGGCATATCATCGAAGTCCACAAGTGTCAATCCCCCCATCCATTATGCTTTCTGCTCCAGTCTTGAATTTCCTTGAACAGCTTTCTGGTGTCGGGATGCTTCGGGCTCTGAATTAGCTCTTGAATGAGAATGTCTCTCCTATGCATGATCCCTTCCAAGTATCGGCAATGTAACTCCCAAGCGTCTTCTCCCGAAACACCATCCATGCTAGGTCCCTCATGTCGAGATCTCTTCACTTCAGCTTGGACCTTCAGTTCCTCTATGGAGGCTATGGCTTCATTGAGTCGACCCTCGACTGCTTGTCTCTGGAATACCCTTGATAAGATCTCAGCGTCTTTCTTCTTGAGCTGCGACTTCAATTGATCAATCTGAGCCAGGTAATCGTCTTCCTTTCTCTTATTCTCAGCCATTGCAGTTTCTCGGTGAGCATTGAACCTGTGAATTTTTAACAAAGTCTTGTCCAATTCCTCCTTCTTAGACTCGAGAACCTTACTGATACCGTCTAGAGCTTGCTTCATCCTTTGTCTGGATACGACCTTGTCAGCTAGCTCTTTTTGTGCCTCAGCAAGAAGCTCTGTCTTCAACTCGGCGATATGAATAACTTCACCCCGTTCATGCTTCAACTGATAAATCTCTCTTTGTAGCTCACTGTTTTCTTCTCGCAGCTTTTCCTTTTCAGCCCACAACTTGTTAAACTTCTCTATCTCAACTGTGGTAGGAGGCTCAATCAGCAAGGGGTAAGATGGTGGTTCTACCGGGAAGGGAAGAAGCTCTTCTTCTGCTCTCTTCTTAATCCATTCTTTATAGGAAGGGAAAGCTCGATTGTTACATTTCCCGAATGAAGTTTTTCCCCTCTTGGTCACCTGCTTCCAAGCATTCACAATCTTCCTTATCATCTCTTGATCCTCAGTACCATTGAAGAATAAGGACTCTCTGACTTCTCGCTCTTCAGGTGGGCTTTTCAAAGGATAACCAAACTGCCTGATAACAAGGGAAGGATTATAGTTAATTCCACCTCTTCTCCCTATCAAGGGTACATTAGGGAATTCTCCGCACTTGAAAATAATTTCTATTCCTAGCAAGTCACGGTTGAACCAGACAATGTTGTCAGCAGTCAAGCCCATTAACCTCTTTGACCACTTCAGAGAATCTTTCGCATCAACGAAGGCGCCAGTCTCGGGGAGATGGCTCAGAAACCAAGTAGATAATAGTGGGGGACAACAACTCACAGTTTTTCCACGCCTATTTTCATTCTTGTAGTGGACTGAGTGATACACATCACCTAGCAAGGTAGGTATAGGATTCTTTGAAATAAAGATTCTGACAGCATGCATATCCACCAGATCAGGAACATTGGGAAACAGGACAATCCCATAGATGCACATAGCCAGAATAGCTTGGAAAGCAGTCCAATTCTTCTCTTTAACATGTATGCAAGCTTGATCAAACAAGAACTTCAATAAGAAACCCTTAGCTCCTTGTTTTTCCTCAATATTACTGCTCAAAACGGATTCACCAATATGAAGAGCAATAGCCATTTCTTTTATCCCGGGGGTGTTCTTCAGAAAAGAATACTAAGTCATGCCTGATGGGGATTCCCAAAATAAATGAGAACTCCTCCAACGTTGGGGCCAAGATGTAGTCTGGGAAAGTGAAGCAATGCAAAGACGGATCGTAAAATTGAAGAAGTGTATGAATGGCATCCTTCTCATACTTGGAGATATTGTAGACAAACTTCAGAAGTCTCCCATACCCTCCACTGAACTCTGTACGAACTCCGGGACCAGCAATACTAATCAGCTTGTGAATCAACGTCAAGGTCGGATCTGGGAACGAATAGGCAACAGTCTTCTTTCTCTGGACATCCATGTCATGGTAACCTCAGAAAACCAGAATCAAGAGTAAGATGCAAGCCCTGAAAAATGTCAAACATGTCAGAATGCAAGAAAAATGATATGCTCATGCAAACATGGGATCAAGGCAACACTGCTGGATGTGCTGTGCTGTTAACTGAACGAGAACCACAACCCAGAAAACCAGAATTCCAAAATACCGAACCGCTGAGATAACCAGAAACCCAGATAATCAAACACTGATGAGAAATCTAGAAAACCGGGTAGGTTAAAGGTTTCAGTTTCCTACAAACCTGCAAACACCCATCCCCTCTCACGTGTGGGTACTAGGATGTTCAGTATCCCGGGCTCTCAGGTCGAGAAATGATGATACGTTCACCATTTCTGGTTTGGCATCATCATTAATCGAGGAGGCCTCAATTGATTCTCCAAAACGGAAGGTCCTCAGCTTCTGGCACTGAGGTCGAGAAACAATAGTACATTCATCCCTCGGGGTACAGTACTATCGTTAATCGAGGAGTGCCTCCACTAATTCTCTTTAAAAGATAGGGGCCATCCTATGTGAGTTCCAAAGTGGGCCCTCGGGTGCGAATGGGTTTGCCATAGAATGTGGTCTGCCACTGTCACCACTAAAGAGGGATGTTTCCACTAAGGTCCTCGATGATCGGTCAACAGAGTCGACAGCTCTCTAGATCGACATCCTAACATGCGCAAGACACACACGTTAGAATGCGTCCCAAGATAGCCTCGTCTGGTTGTGAATTTCGTGAACACACAAACGTACCAAGCGGGCACGTAGGTCCCACTACTCTCCACTCTAGTCCTAGGGTGTACTCAAGCCTGGGTATTGGGCTTATCTCTCAGAACAACCCAACCTGCAAAACAGAAATAGCCAGCACAACACAGCAATATCCAGTATAACAGTAATAAAAATGAAATGCAATGCAGTAAAAGCCGTAAAACGGTAATATACAACATAATATAGCACAACAAATAAACACCCAACAAAAAAAACAAACAGGCGCTAGGATCGACTCGCTAAAAGGGATGGACCAGCATAGGTCAACCAAATTCCCCAGCAGAGTCGCCAGCTGTCGCTCCCAGGATTTTCATCCAGGTACAGACGCGAAAGTGGCGCGGAAAACAGAGTCCTCAGCCGTGTAAATTTATCCAAAGAGAGGGAAAGGGAACACCGCATAAACCTGAGGAAGAGGGAAAGGAATGGTCATCGCAACCATAACCTGGGTTCGGGAGTCGGTTACGCGAGGGGAAGGTGTTAGCACCCCACGCGTCCATCGTACTCGATGGGATCCACGCTTGTTATCTGTTCTAAGGGTGAGTTATCCTAAAATCTAGGGCTGCACTAAGACGGGGAAGGGGAAGACAAAGACAGACTCGGTAGGACGTCGACGTCCTAGGCCTACGTACCCCCTTTGTGCAATGGGGAATTCAGAGTCAACGTAGTTCTGACCAAGTTCTTTTTGTGTTTTTTATGAGCGACGTTAAGTTCGCGTCCGACAGTTAGGGTCGATGCCTGTTTGCGACTCAGACGGAAAGTAACGTGCCCTTTTTGAAAATAGCCTTTAGTTTGACAATCTCGAAGGACAAAAAGGTTTGAAGTTTGTTTGTATTTTTTTAAGACAGAAGTGACTTGAGTTAGTTCATAACTTGCATTGCACCAAAGTCTAGGGCACAGGGACGAATACTTAACGAATCGTCCCAAGACAGGACGCTCGCTAAGCACTCTAGAAAGATGAGAGGAATCCCCTCATTTCTCATTCCCCACGCTTAAGGCTCGTTCGCAATACACTTTATCCTTATTAAGTGTTTTCAAGAAGTCTTGAGATGAGAAGAGAGAAGACACAAAGGAAACTCTAAAGGGAAACTAAGAGTCCTAATGTTATCATGCATGGGTGACCTACGGTTTGTGAGGTTTGACGACAACCTAAGCCTAAAGAAAAGAAAGGATGAGAGACAGAAAGAGTGAGATTGGACATGGATAACTATCCACACCCTCAAATAACTTACCGCAGCCCCTGCATGAAAGGTTAGTGCAAAACAGACATACGTAAAAGAAATGAGATAAATGAAATCCAGACAATGACATATAATGGCAATCAAGTAACCTATAATGATCTAAACATGGTTTATGAAGTCAAAGACACAATCCCAAAACAATGGCACAAGTGCCTTCTCAAACAGGTAACCAGACATGATCAGAGATATGTATACAAGAATACCTCAAATAAAAGCAATCAAACAATTAGCAAAACATCTTCTAAAATCAGCAAATTAATTATCAACATATCTCATCCAGAAGCAAACAACATGTCCAGAATTCATGCCAAAATTCCCAAGATAGGTCACTCAAACAATTATGCAAATTCAGATGAGAAATATGGTTCAATATGCTAAAGGAAAGGACTAAAGTGCAATATGGAATGATTTTAAAAATGAGAGAAAAATATTTTAATGCAATTCAATGTGTTGGTGAAACAATGCAAAAAGAATGAGTTCAAAAGGTTTTATGAATGATGAGAAATAAAATAAACAAGTTAAAGTATGCATGTAAGGAATAAATTCAAAAGAAAATAAACCAAATAATTAATTCAGATGATGAAAATGAAATAAAATAAAAAAATAAAATTTGAGAAAATTTTATAAAACTATAAATATGCTTCATGAATTTTTTGGTGATTTTTGGATGCAAATATATATTTTTAAAAATTAAAAATGAAATGCAATAATTAAATAAAAAATAAAAATAAAGAAATAACATGGGGGGTGTGTTCAGCAGCCCAGATACGTTGAAATGTGGAAAGTGGGCTTAAAAGGGGGTGTAATTAGAAAGCCCAAACCAACAAAAAAATCAGCGAAAATAAAAAAGAACAATGTAACCCAGTCAACCAATTGACTCACCTGCGTCCCTCAGATCAATCTAACGCTCCCCATTAAGTCAACGCAATCACAAAATACACAAAACCAACGGTCATGATTAAGAGTGCACCATAATTATTAAACACACGCGCGCATACAGTCGTTCAACTCACCATACATCTCCCACGTGACTGGCACATGTGTTTTTTAATTGGCTGGCATAATTATGGCCATCAGATGGATCCAGCGTCCCAGATCAGTCAACCAAAAACAAAAGTAAACGTGATGTGTGATTTGGATTTGAGGAACATGGTAATTATCATGGGATGTCATGCACATAACACATAAAATAAAAACAAAAAAATTAAAATGTGGCAATGCTGTGGACCGTCAGATCAAAGTGATGGAGGGCCATGATTTTGTCTTCCCCATTCAAACCCTTCGCCGGACTGAAACGCCTCAGGTCGCCGGAGCTAGGGTTCCGGTCACCTGCAACCAAAACTTTACCAGAACATGCAAAAAAATATACCATTCTGACCAGATTTCAACAAGGATCAATAATACGTCATCAAAAATCACAAATAATCCACACACAAAGAGAATCGCATGAAACAAGGTTTGGGTCCAAAACTTTAAACACACGAAACAACCAATCTACACGTCCAATCTCAAAAATAAATACATCAGAATCATCACCAATAATAACAGATCATTATGCAAGTCAAAAGTTTGAGTTCTATGATCATGAAAAAAACCACTAACCTGAGATTGTGCAACCTGTACCCTTACCCTTAGCTTCAAGTGATGGTTGGTTTGTGTTCTATGGACACCAAGGATGAAGAATGCGAAAGAACTTTGCGCAAAGCCTTTGTAGATCGTGAGATTCGAAGGAATGAATTTTTAGGGCTCACACTTGAATTCTCCTCAAAATCACGTGTAATCCCCTCTAACCCTAGCATGAGTAATCTTAAATAGATTAGGTTAATCCACTGATCAGCATTTAGGCCTTGGTAATTCTTTGTTTAATGAGTTTTGGATGATTTTAGAAAATTGCATTATGTGAGATACACCCTCTTCCATGCATGTACACCCAAATATTTCATGATGGATCACTTATTTAACAATTTCTAATCACACCTGGATTTGATTTGGGCCTTGAGATGCCTTAGTTCATGAGTTTTCAATAATTTGGCAATTTTGCATAATGGAAAATAAATGATGAATAAACCATGGATCCACTTGATTCAAAGGCCCATAATGATCCCTAAGGGATGATCTTTGATGTTAGAATGTGACATGAAGCAATGGGATCAATTATAGGTCACTATGTCCCAAAATGCAAATGGAACCATGAGAAAACCCTAAAAAACCACTTTGCCTTCTTTTGATCATAACTTGAGTTTCACAAATGATATGGAGACCCACTAGTACTTGTTGGAAAGGGGAGAAAAAGATCTTCAACTTTCATGTTTGAGGAAAATTCATTTGAAGCTTTATTGATGGTGAAAAGTCAAGTTGAATGTAGTGTAAGGACTTGCCCAAAAAGGAAACTTTCAAATTATAGGTCATTTCCATATTTAGTAACTTTTGTGCCAACCCTTGATTCTTGATAAATGGTATGAAATTTGACTCTTGAAGACCATATGAGGATGTGAGACCTTGAAAACCTTGAAGAGAACCTCAAAATTTCACAGTTGACTTCCCCTCTCACTGTTGACTTTTCCCCTGATTCTCCTGATTCCCAATCCATTGGCCAATTGAATCTCTCCTGAACCAAACTGATGGACAATATTCCATTCCTAGATACTCAGGGACCCAAGGAATACCATGGAATTAAGTCTTACCCAAAAAATCAGAAATAAACTGACTTTATGGCAAACCCTAATCTTAGTACCCTCAGTCTAGGAGGAAATAACACAGTCTCCAAATCCAAATTCCTCTGAATATGATGTGTATCCTCTCCAACAAAGATAGGACATGCCATTTGGTGATGACAAAAACCCAAGAAGCTTGCCTATTGGAGCAATAAACCCAAGAATCTTAAAACCCTAATTTCTGCACTGGTTAGGAGAGAGTGATCCACTTGAGCTCTCTTGCTTGACCCTTTGAAGAACATCTTCTCCTCTTGAACTTGCCTCTGGCACCTTGACCCCATGCTAAGAACCAATGATATGCACACATGATAATGCAAAAATGAAATGAAACATAAGCCAGTTAGTACTAAAGTAAGGAGGGCAAATTTTGGGGTGCAACATAAACCTCAAAAATACTCTCTTGTTGAGTCATCCTCTTTTTTAGCCACAATCTTGGGCTTTGTACAAGGAAGATAAAAGCACTCTCTTGTTGAGTCAATCTTTCCAGCCTTCTCTTAGGCTTTGTATAATGATTTCCCCTAGCAGAAGTTAGCCTTCTCTTAGGCTTTGTATAAGGATTTTAAAACACTCTCTTGTTGAGTTAATTACCTTAAGGAACCCTCTTGTTGAGTTAACCCTTTTTAGCCTCCTCTTAGGCTTTGTATAATGATTTCTCCAGTTTGTTCGGCCACAATCTTGGGCTTTGTACAAGACAGATAAAAGCACTCTCTTGTTGAGTCAACCCTTTTTTAGCCTCAATCTTAAGCTTTGTACAAGACACACAAAGATACTCTCTTGTTGAGTCAATCACCTTAAAACACTCTCTTGTTGAGTAATCATCTCTCAACCTCCTTCTAGGCTTTGTATAATGATCCTTCTTTTCCTCAGCAAAAGTCAGCCTCAATCTTGGGCTTTATACAAGACACCCATAAATATCTTCAGATGAGTCAGTCAAAAATCTTTTAGGCTCAATCTTGGGCTTTGTACAAGACACCATATAAATTTCCCTAAACAGAGTCAAACCTCTTTCCAGCCTCAACCTTGGGCTTTATACAAGACAAACCATACTCTTCAGCAGAGTCAATCTTCTCCTTTTCAGCCTTAATCTTAGGCTTTGTACAAGACACCTACAAATATTCCCCAGTGGAATCAAAAAATTTTCTTTTAGTCACAATCTTGGGCTTTGTACAAGACAGATAAATACCTCCCCAGCAGAGTCTATTCTTCCCAGCCTCCTCTTAGGCTTTGTATAATGATATCCCCAAAAGAGTCAACTCTCTTTTAGCCTCAATCTTGGGCTTTGTACAAGACACATAAACACTCTCTTGTTGAATCAGCCTTTTCCAGCCTCCTCTTAGGCTTTGTATAAGGACTTCCCCAGTGGAGTCAATCAATCTCTTAGCTTCAACCTTGGGCTTTGATCAAGGCACACAAAAACCAAAATCCCCTCAGAGGCAATTAAAATCTCTCTGCAGGAAAGCATTTCTCTGTATATCACTACACAAAACAAAAAATCAAAACAAACCCTAATCCCAGATAACTTCTGTAAGTGGCACACTTGTTGATTCAAATATCCAAGTTGTAGTCCATCTTTTATCCTAGTAAACTTCCTCTCTCATCTAAATGCTGTAAGCGGCAAGCCTCTGGATTATTTACATCCACGTCACTGTCCCTCTCTTAGCATGAAAGATTCCTAAGGAAAAATGGAATTGCTTTACACTGAGTTAAAGTTTTCTCCTTTAGGATAAATCCCCTATAAAGGAAATTATGGCATTGTTGGATTCATATATCCCAGTTAAAGTAATTCTCCTTTACAATCAGTCACCCAAAAGTTGTGATAAACAGACGAGACGTCTCCCTTTAGATATGAAAAATTCCCTCTCAGTCAAACCTTTTAGCTTCAATCTTGGGCTTTGAACAAGACACAAATGAACCTTTTAGCTTCAATCTTGGGCTTTGAACAAGACACTAAAACATCATCTTTTTCCTCCCATAGAATAGGAGGAACTACGATTGCTCTGATTTCCCTATTTCTTTAAACGGGAATACGTAGGCATAAGATTGCGAAATCTTCGCGAGCATACCAATCAAAAAAACTTTAGGTCCAGTACCTTCATACCAATCAAAACTTAGGTCCAGTACCTTACCAAAAACATCGGCAAGCCCGACACCATCAAAAAACTCTCTCTCTCTCGAAAACCTCCCAAAGAAGAAACTTTCCCAATCCACAACAGATAAACACCATCAAGTACAAAGTAGAACCGAATGCTAACAACATGTGGATAACCACATATAGGATGGGTAATTGACAATTCCCCATTGTATAACCTGACCCCGAACTCCCCGAATCTCTCTTAGCATTTGTTCCGTTAAACATTCGCGTGCAAGGTTAGTTTTAGATAGCTTCCCTTTCCCTTCCAGCTTCACGGGATAAATAAGAAATTAGAAAGTAGCACCCCACTCCTACCATTGCGGTGAGGAGGAAACCATGGCGATAAGGTGGTCGCGTCACCGACAAAATTCGCATGCTACACCGGGGTCAGGTTATACAATGGGAAGTTGTCAATTACCCATCCTATATATGGTTATCTATAGATCATTTAGCAAACTCTATTGTTATCTACTTACTGGTGTTTATCTGTCGTGGGTTGGGAAAGTTTTTTCTTTGGGAGTGTTTGGGAGAGAGTTTTGAGTAAAGCATCAGTTTGGGTGCTTTGGTGTGCTCAAACTGATCACAATTGATGTCTATTTATAGTGCAACAAGTTTGTTTTGGCATCAATAGTGAATGGCAACTGGTATAGCTTGTTATCCAATGGCTTTCAAAAGGAATCTCAAGTCTCCTCTAGGCATTGACTTGAGATTAGAGCACAAGCCTATGGTCTTCTATTATAGGGATAAGGCTTGGCTCATCCATTTGGGTTTGCTTCAGTCCATGCCACCTTGATGTATCCATTGAATGCTTGATGCCAAATTTGAATTTCAAGGTTCCTTTCATGATGATTTTGCATATGGAAGGCTAGGTTCTTGGCATTTTTTGTTATGGATCAGATTCCTCATTCATTTGTGCCCAAAATTAGTCTAAGGAATCGTGGGATGCAAGTTTGTACCAAATGCTGTCAAAAAATAGTTTGTGTTTAGGTAACTTGTGAGATCCATAACTCCTAGCTCAAATGGAGTTTGATTGAGTTCTTGGACATTTTGGAAAGCTTGCATGATGTACTTTAAATTTGTTGTTCAACTTGGATCAAGGTGAAAAATGTCCTCAAAGTTTGGAAAAAGTGAAACAGATTATGACTTGTTGAAAATTTCACTAAGTGTTGGAAAAAGTGGCCATTTCCCATTTTTGTGATTTTGATCAATCCATAACTCAAAATCCATGAGGATATGGAATATCTTGTAGTTGACATATTTAAAGTATGTAAGATGAAATTTCATTTGAGCTTTGAATGGGAGAAAAATGCCTTATGGTTTAGGAGTTATGACCTTGCAAAGTTGGTACAAAATCACTTTTGTTCCATAACTTAGAAAATATTTGGTTTCTCAAGGTTGCCCCTTTTGCAAGAAACCTCACTTTTCTTGATTTTTATTGATAAATTATGATCAAAATCATACATTAACATTGTTTTTGACTTAGGGGAACCATATTTGTGAAAAATTCCAAAAAGTCAAACTTGATTTTAGGCACAGTTGACGTTTTGTCAGATGAAATCCAAATTGTGTGATCCTTTAGGAAATCAAGTCCTTGACCCAATTCAAACCTAATTGATGGATTCCATAGGTATTTTAGGGTGTATTGAATCATGTCCCAAGGTTTGGGAACATGTTTTGGCCAAAAGTCAAAGAAATAGTTGACTTCTTCTTCATAACCCTAATTATGGTCCAGATGACATTGAAACTTGTGAATCAAGTTTCTTGGATCAATCCATTGTTGTAAATTGATAAATGTAGTGTATTTGAGGCCCTTAAATCATGTCATGAGGCCTTGTCTCATGCTTTACTCCAAAAGTCAACTTAGGGGTGAATTAGGTCAAGAAACCCTAATTCTTGATTTCTGATGAATGCTTCCCCTGAGGCTATTTTGACTTGATGATGGAACTCATAATGCTCCTTGGACTATCTTAGGTTATGCTTTGAAGCATTGGCTCATGCCCTGAAGAAAATTTTCATCTGGAGGTCTTGGTCGACCAAAACCCTAATTTGGTGACACTGGCGATCTCGAGGCTTGATCCACTTGGAATGTTGCAATCTTGTGCTTGATTCTTGATATGGGAGACCTCTTGATCCCTTATGGGTGTTTGAGAGGTTAGATAAGTTGAAGATCATGTCATTTCTTGATTGATCCTTTGTCGAAATGCTCTGAGAGGGCTTAAAACCCTAATTCTTGATTGTGTTGAATGCTCAACCATCTTTGAGGAGATTGATGAGGCATGGAAGTACATCCATATTGTGGTGATGATTTGCACAATGATGGGAAGTCTTGGGGTCAAAATTTGGGGTATGACACTATCGTTTCAAGGAGCTCCGATGAGAGGCAGTGAGATTATTGTCAAAGCCTTTGACGGATCTAGAAAACAGTTATCGGCGAAGTCGATCTTCCCATAACCATCGGTCCTCACACTTTCCAAGTCACTTTCCAGGTCATGGACATCCAGGCAGCATACAACTGTTTATTAGGAAGACCTTGGATACACGAAGCTAGGGCAGTCACTTTGACACTTCAGCAGAAACTGAAGTTCGTCAAGAATGACAAATTAGTCACGGTGTGTGGAGAGCAAGCCTTAATCGTGAGCAACTTATCATCATTCTCCTATGTAGAACCCGAAGAGGTTGTTGGAACCCAATTCCAAGCACTCTCGGTGAGAAATGAGAATCAACCAGAAAAAGGGGCATCGATTTCCTCATACAAAGATGCTCTCAAAGTGATCGGGAGTAATAATGTAAAAGGATGGGGTCAGTTTATAACTTTTACGGATAACAAGACAAGAAAAGGTCTTGGTTTCTCTCCGACTTGTACCCAGACTACAAAGAAGGACAAATGTTTTCGTCCCATTCAGGATTTCTTCCATAGTGGAGGCTTCCTCCACCCAGTACCTTAAGAAGTACACACCATCGACGGGAACAATTCCTCCGATACGGATGAAGAGTGGAAATCTTACCTTAACCATGACGGTTATATGTCTCAGGAAGAAGCGCACATGCCATTCTGTTTTCCAAAGCAAAGCCCGAGATATATACCAAGATCAGACGACCGGATAATCTACGGATTTTGTGATCCCGAAGGATGTCGTGCTCCACCCAATTCATTAGAGGAAGATAATCTAATGAAAGACAACTTTGACTAAGATAATTATGATCCCCTGGATGACTTACCTATCTGGAAGCCATACACAGAAGACTTGGGGTAAAAGAGTCAGCCAGACAATGTCTATTAGCTGAATGATCATGAAAGGAATACACATACTCCCCCAGAGTCATGGAATCATTAGTCAGCATACTCTGAGAGTGTCTAAAACCATGCTAATGAATTCGCGAGGATCGCAGGACGAGAGTTCATTAACTACGTGATTCCCGAAATCAACGTCATTGAGGAAGATGACTCATCCATTCCAATAGAAACATGGCACACTTTGGGACAGCCAAGCGGTAAGTATGACTTCCTAGTCAAATACACTGCTCCCAAAAGCTCTCGTATCAGGCTTGAGGACATCCAACCAACAGGTTGGGGAGATTCCCTTGAGAGTGAAAACACGATGGAAAATACAACAGAAGAGTTCATTTATGACAACTCTGCATGGGAGGAAGACTCCAATGATCCTACTCCCTCAGAAATCAGCGTTATTTCTGAAGACAAACCAAGAAGGAAGGTGCCAGACTTTGTGATTCACAGAGGAGTTCGTCGCCACTGGGTTACTGTCGATGTCCCAAAAGCCGTCCATAAGTCGAAGAAATTACCATCTTTGTTTTGACCTTTCACCTTGCCTGGGTGAAATGGATGTTTTTGTAGGGCTTACCTTTCTGTAAATGTCCCTCTTCGCTTTTCCCAAAGTGACAGAGTTTTGTTTTATAAGGTTGTGTTTTAAGAATCGACAAATCATGAATAAATAATGTCATTCTGAATTCCCGCATTTATTGTTGTTTTCAATTTTCGTTTTTCAGAAAATGGTAATCCTAAAAAATACCCAAAATAAAAACAAGCATTTTTCAGAAAATACACTGCACCCACTCTTGAATTCTCTCTGTCTATTCTAAAAAAAAGAATCATCACGTCATGCAGATTGCTTGTTTTAAACCCTGTTAAAATATACGATCCAATGCCTTCTCCCAACTTTGAATTCCCGGTATTTGAAGCTGAAGAAGAAGAGGACGAAGAAATTCCAGAAGAGATATCCTGACTACTCAGACAATAGGAAAGGTCTATTGAGCCTCACAAAGAGCCGTTGGAAACGGTCACTTTGGGTTCAGAAAAAGAGAAGAAAGAAGTTAAGATTGGGGCACGGCTCAGTCCAACTGTCAAAGAAAGCTTAATAAAACTTCTCAAAGAGTTTCTAGATGTATTTTCTTGGTCCTATCAGGACATGCCAGGGTTGGATACCAGCATCGTGGAACATCACTTACCGCTGAAAATAGAATGTTCTCCAGTAAAACAAAGATTGAGAAGGACTCATCCAGATATGGCCATCAAAATTAAGGAGGAAGTGTAGAAATAGATCGACGCAGGTTTCCTAGCCACCTCAGAATATCCTCAATGGTTAGCCAACATAGTGCGTGTTCCGAAAAAGGATGGAAAGGTCAGAATGTGTGTAGACTACAGGGATATGAACAAAGAAAGTCCAAAGGATAACTTCCCCTTACCACACATTGACATGCTGGTAGACAGTACAACAAAGTTCAAAGTCTTCTCCTTCATGGATGGATTCTTGGGCTATAATCAAATCAAAATGGTGCCGAAAGATATGGAGAAAACTTCCTTCATCACCCTATGGGGCACCTTTTGTTACAAGTTAATGTCGTTCGGTCTGAAGAACGCAGGGGCAACCTATCAAAGGGCAATGACAACTCTGTTTCACAACAATGCTGCACAAACAGATTGAAGTGTATGTCAATGACATGATTGCCAAATCTAAAACAGAAGAAGAGCATGTAGAACACCTATCAAAGCTATTCGAGCATCTGAGGAAATACAGACTCCGCTTGAATCCCAATAAGTGCACATTCGGTGTCCGCTCGGGAAAACTTTTGGGATTCATCGTCAGCTGGAAAGGAATCTAGGTTGAACCTGACAAGGTCAAGGCCATTCAAGAAATGCCTTCACCAAAGACTGAAAAACAAGTCAGAGGATTTCTGGGACATCTGAATTAAATCTCCAAATTCATATCCCTTATGACCGTGACATGTGCGCCAATCTTCAAACTACTCAGAAAGAATCAAAGTTGTGTATGGACAGAAGATTGCCAAAAAGCTTTCAACAGTATCAAGGAATATCTGTTAAATCCACCAATTATGTCACCTTCAGTGGAGGGAAGACCACTGATCATCTACCTAACAGTCTTGGAAGACTCTATGGGTTGTGTGCTTGGCCAACAAGATGAAACAAAAAGAAAAGAGTCTGCCATTTACTACTTAGCAAAAAATTTACCGACTGTGAAACTCGGTACACTATGCTCGAGAAAACTTGTTGCGCTCTGGCTTGGGCAGCCAAACGTCTTCGCCAGTACATGATTTGTCACACTACTTGGTTAATCTCCGAAATGGATCCGATCAAATACGTCTTTGAAAAACTTGCTCTCACGGGAAGGATTACCCGTTGGCAGATGTTATTATCGGAATACGACATTGAGTACCATGCTCAGAAAGCCGTCAAAGTAAGTATTTTAGCTGAGCATTTGGCTCATCAACCGATTGACGATCAAGAATCAGTCGAATTTGACTTCCCAGACGAAGCTGTCATGTACTTGAAAATGAAAGATTGCGATGAACCGCTACCCAATGAAGGGCCAGAACCAGGTTCCCAATGGGGACTAATTTTTGATGGAGCTGTCAACAATTATGGAAACGGAATTAGGGCAATCATCATAACACCTCAGGGTACCCATATTCCTTTCACCGCCCGACTGACATTCATATGCACAAACAACGAGGCCGAATACGAAGCTTGTATCATGGGTCTCGAAGAAGCTATTGACTTAAGAATAAAGAACTTGGATGTGTATGGAGACTCATCCTTGGTTATTAATCAGATCAAAGGAGATTGGAACACATACCAATCAGGGTTGATTCCTTACAAAGATTACGCGAGAAGGTTGTTACCATTCTTCAACAGAATCGAGTTTCATCATATCCCTCGTGAAGAAAATCACATGGCTGATGCTCTAGCCACTCTCTCCTCCATGATTGTTGTAAGTCAATGAATTAACGTACCTAAGATTGACATAATGCGCCTTGAAAGGCCCGCCTACATCTTCACGATCGAAGCAGTCATAGACGACAAACCCTAGTATCACGATATCAAGTGCTTCCTTCAAAGATAGGAATACCCGTCTGGGGCATCAATAAAAGATAGGAAGACTCTCAGAAGACTGGCTGGCAACTTCTTCCTAAGCGGTGATACACTCTATAAGAGAAACTTCGACATGGTTTTTCTCAGATGCATAGGTAGACAAGAAGCAAACATGTTAATAAAAGAGATTCACGAAGGATCCTTTGGCACTCATGCTAACGGACACACAATGGCCAGAAAAATTCTGAGACCAGGGTATTATTGGTTGACAATGGAATCCGATTGCTACAAGTACATGAGGAAGTGTCATAAGTGTCAGATATACGCAGACAAAATCCATGTACCGCCAACACGTCTCAAAGTTCTTTCTTCTCCATGGCCTTTTTCTATATGGGGAATCGACATGATTGGCATGATTGAACCCAAAGCTTCAAACGGATTTCAGTTCATCCTGGTAGCCATTGACTACTTCACCAAGTGGGTCGAAGCAGTGTCATACACCAATGTAACCCGACAAGTGGTAGTTCGCTTTATCAAATACAATCTCATCTGCCGTTATGGTGTTCCAATCCAGATCATTACTGATAATGGATCCAACTTGAACAACAAGATGATGAAAGAGTTGTGTGATGAGTTCAAAATTGAACACCATAACTCATCTCCCTACTGACCTAAGATGAACAGAGCGGTAGAAGAGGCGAACAAGAACATTAAAAAGATAGTTCAAAAGATGGTTGTAACCTACAAAGATGGCACGAGATGCTACCCTTTGCTCTTCACGGTTATCGCACATCTGTTCGCACTTCAACAGGGGCAACCCATTTCTCTCTAGTATATGGCATGGAGGTAGTGCTCCCCATAGAGGTATAGATCCCATCAATCTGGGTATTGATGGAAGCTAAGCTAACAGAAGCTGAATGGTGTCAAAGTCGACACGATGAACTGAATCTGGTCGAAGAAAAATGAATAACGGCTCTATGCCACAGTCAGTTGTATCAACAAAGAATGAAGAAAGCGTTCGACAAAAAATCCCAACCTCGTGTCTTCAGAAAAGGAGACCTCGTGCTCAAGAAGATACAATCATTTCTCACTGATTCCTGGGGCAAATGGACTCCGAATTATGACGGCCCCTATGTGGTCAAGAAAGCCTTCTCAGGCGGTGCCTTGAGACTCGTAACCATGGATGGAGACGAGTTTACCTATCCCACGAATGTTGATGTAGTCAAGAAATACTTCGCCTAAATAAGCAAAAAGAAGAAGAAAAAAAAAACGTCTCGGTGGATTGAAAACCTGAAAAGGCTGTCCAGGCAAAAATTAGATACATAAGCAAGAATCATCCCGATGGATTGAAAACCTCAAAAGACAATCCAGGCAAAAGTTAGGGATTCATGGCAAGTAACTATGTCCGACAAGGTTAAATCCCCCGCAGTAACACCGTCTGTTGAAAGGCAAATCAAGGTCATCTTCGACAGAAGATCAGGATGTCCCAAAGTTGGTAGAAGGATAGCGGTCGTTATGTTTCAATGTAGCCCTTTTTTCTTTAAAATTACCATTTTCTAAACTTTGTAAATACTCTATGGTATCACGCGCTTGGCTGATTTCCATCCTATCAATAAAATTTGAGCCCTAGTGCTTTTGTTTGCAATTCTCATTTATTTTTTATTTACAGAATGACATTTTTAACATGATCAACGATTCTTGAAACAAAACAAAAAAATGAATTTACTTGTCAAATTTTCTTCTGCTTTAAAATAAAGATGGAATTTCTGTTTAACTGCTGAACGCGAAAAGAACATTGAGGGCTTCTCCGGAAGTGACCAAACCTCAAAGTGCAAAATCAAATTACTCCTTCTAAAACAGTACGCCTGAATGAAGGATCAACTGTTTTAGATGCAAATGTCCCATCTGATATCCCCCAGCGGAGTTCTTACCTCTTAAGATCAATTGACGGTTCTTTCACCCCCAGTAGGGTCTATCTCTCCTAAGAAAGACAGGATTGCAATCTTGAACCAATGATACTTTTTATAACCCACAGTGGCCGAGTATCTAGTCGTGTTCATTCATCAGTCCATATGTCGCGTCTGTTTTGTCAGCATAAACACAGATACATCATGCATATTTGATTCATGTTCATATTCATATTGCATTAATATCACTCTGGTCATACTCGTCCCCAAGTGATAACGTCCTCCCGCCATAAGGTTGTCAGTTCTTTCCTCGTCAGGAAATGTATCGTCTGAATGATTTCTCCCCAGTTTATTTCTGGATTGGAGTCTGTTCTTGACCACTTTGATAACTTGAATCTCTGAAAGGCAAGAAGACATTCGACAGATGTCACTCTTCACCATTGAAAATGATATTTTCGCTTTCCCGGATTAAAGAAAATCCCCAGAGAAAGCCTCTTAACCAAAGACTCTCGGCAATACATCGGTTTTTCTACTAGGAAATTTGATGTTAATGAAGTAATCAGCTCCTCAAAATTGGATCCCATCACATAGCATTTCTCCGAGAAGATCTCGAAGAAAAAGTATGATGTAGTATCCCAAAGTAAAAAGCAGTCTCTTAAAAGACTCGTTTTTCCCTAGTAGGGTCCGCAAATGGCATCTCCACACAAAGAAGTTTGCACACCAACAGCTCAGACAAATGGATTTCCTCAGCAAGTCTGACATCAAATCTTTTTCCATCAAATGGAATCTCCCCAGTAAAACTCGGGGAGAAGTTTGATGAAAACTGCTACACATAGCGTCCCTTGTCAAGAAAGAAACTTGGCAAGAAGAAACCAAGAGCAGTTATGTGGCTGAAGACCAAGATCGAGGGGAAGTTTATTTCATAAGTAACTGAGACCAATTCCGTGGTTAAAGACCAGGATCGAGGGGAAGTTTATTTCAAAAGAAACTAAGACCAGTTCCATGGCTAAAGACCTAGATCGAGGGGAAGTTTATTTCAAAGAAAGAAACTAAGACCAGTTCTGTGGATGAAAACCATGATCGAGGGGAAGTTTTACCCTTTTCTGAGTATCATTGCTTAGCAAAAGAAGATGGAAGAGCAAACCGCTAACATTCATAACCACCGTCAAAATTTCGGGTATTCTGATATTTAATCCTCTTGCACCCTGAATGTCCGAACATTTTCGCTGATCACACCTTCGGGTCCAAGAAGATTAAATAGGGGCATCTGCCATACCCCAAATTTTGACCACCAAGATTTCCCATCATTGTCCAAATCATTGCCACAATATGGAGGCACCATCATGCCTTATCAATCTCTTCAAGAATTGTTGAGCATTCACTACAATCAAGAATTAGGGTTTTGAACCTTCTCAGAGCACTTAGACGAAGGATCAATCAAGAAATGACATGATCTTTAACTTGTCTAACCTCTCAAATACCCATAAAGGATCAAAAGGACTCCCATATCAAGAATCAAGCACAAAGTTGCAACATCCCAAGTGGATCAAGCCTCAAGATAGCCAGTGTCACCAAATTAGGGTTTTGGTCGACCAAGGCCTCCAGATGAAATTTTTCCTCTGGGAATAAGCGAATGCTTCAAAGCATAACCCAAGATACTCCAAGGAACCTTATGAGTCCCATCATCAAGATAAAATAGCCTCAGGGGATGCATCATAAAAAGTCAAGAATTAGGGTTTCTTGACCTAATTCACCCCAAAGTTGTCTTTTGGAGCAAAGCATGAGCCAAGATCTCAAGGCATGATTTGAGGGCCTCAAATACACCACATTGATCCATTTACAACAATGGATTGATCAAAGAAGCTTGATTCACAAGTTTCAAATTCATCTTGACCACAATTAGGGTTTTGAAGAAAAAGTCAATTGTATCTTTGACTTTTGACCAAAACATGTTCCCAAACCTAGGGACATGATTCAAGACACCCTAAATCACCTATGGAATCCATCCATTAGTTTTGAATTAGGTCAAGCACTTGATTTCATAAAGGATCACACAGTTTGGAATTCATCTGACAAAAAAGTCAACTGTGACCAAAATCAAGTTTGTCTTTTTGGAATTTTTCACAAATATTGTTCCCCTAAATCAAAAACAATGTTAATGTATGGTTTTGATCATCATTCATCAAGAAAAATCAAGAAAAGTGAGGTAACTTACAAAAGGGGCAACCTTAGAAAACTTAAATTTTTCTAAGTTATGGAACAAAATGGCTTTGGTACCAACTTTGCAAGGTCATAACTCCTAAACCCTAAGGCCTTTTTCTTCCATCCAAAGTTCACATGACATACTTCAAAAGTGTCAACTACAAAATATTCCAAATCCTCATGGATTTTGAGTTATGGATTGATCAAAATCACAAAAAATGAAAATGACCGCTTTTTCCAACACTTAGTGAAATTTTCAAAAAGTCAGAATTTGTTTCATTTTTTACCAACTTTGAGGTAATTTTTCATCATGATCCAAGTTGAACCAGGTCCATTTGTGAGCATCAAAGTTAAAGTATGTCATGAAAGCTTTCCAAAGAATACAAGAACTCTCATTGATTCAACTTAGTCCAGGAGTTATGAACCTCACAACATGCCTTCCTCAAACTATTTTCAAGGCAGATTTGATGCATTTCTTATGCCACACGATTTCCATTTCAAATTCTGTCATCTTGCAAGCTTTGTCCTCTTCCAAGATCAGAGAGGAATCTTGATGACTCACTTGATATTTTCAAGCTTGGACCCCAAGTCAAGGAATCTCATTATTTGGCATGTGGTCATTCAAGTTTCCATTCCAAAAACTCCAACTTTGTCATTTTGAATTGATGTGGTACATGGAGCTGTCATGAACCAAGCCTATCAGTCCAATTGAGTCAAGTTTTTTGCAAAGATCAGAAGACTTAGAGCTACAAATATCAGCTCTAGTCAATGGCCAAGTGAAGGCTTGGTACCTTGACATTTAAGGAATGATACATGGGCATATCCATTGGATAATACAGTGATCCCTCATCCATCACTATTCCTTCAAAAACAAAACTCCTCTCCTATAAATAGAGGTCACTTCTGATGTTTCAAACCACACCAAAACAATACCAAAGCCTTGTTTTCTCACTCTCCCTCTCTTACTTCATTTTCAAGTCACATTGAAGCAATTTGGGAATTCTTGAAACCAAAGCAAAAACCACTCAAGAAACCATCCTAACACATCATAAATCATCCATTGGAGGTGTTCCAACCTCCATCCACATTGCACAACCTCAAAATCAGAAAGTCAACCTCCAAAACCTCAAATTTTGACTTTTCTGCATTTTACAAGCCATGTCTTGATTCAGTCACTTTCAAAACCAAACAAAGCTACAAACACACTCCAAATATCATCCTCAAACTGTCCCAACAGGTTTCCCTCAACTGTAACACCATTTGAGTGAGTTACCATTTTGGTCATTTTTGCCACTTTTGCAAGAAAGAGGCAATTCTTGTTCCTGAGGTTTCCAGCTGGTTCTGATCATCCTAAAAGCTTCTAAGGGATCAATCAAGAGTGTTTAAAGCATTGGATTACTTCTGGCACAAGGATCTTGACAGGTAGCACAGAGAGCTTCAAGAGGTAAGTGCATCACAACTTGAACTCTTAAAATATCCATTGCTTTGATGTCCACTGATCATGGACATCTCATACATATCATATGTGTTGTGTTTGAACCAATTTACCATGCTATTATTGCTTGTATGATAAGATAGCATAGAACATGCAAATCTTGACCTATTTTGAAACTACTACCGGGTTTTGAAATAGAAGCATTTTTAGAAAATTCCAAAAGCACCATTGGATTCCTCATGAAATTCTAGGTAGGATCATCTAAATTTTGTCCAAATCCATGGAGAAATTAAGAAGTTATAGCCTTCATGCAAGAGGCCTAAAACCAGGCCAGCCTTGGCCAGGACTAAAACCTTGTCACCCTTATATGTATATGGGGTGGTTTTGATATACGGATGTATCACCACCCTAGTGGTAGCGCGCATGTGTGTTTGGTTGAGAGGTCATGGGTTCAACACCCACCCATACCATTTTGCCATTTTTTCCCTTTTTGCTATTTTTTTTCATATTTTTTAAAGTTTTTTTTAATTAATTCCAAAATTAATTTCTCTCTCAATTTTAATTATTTTTTATTTGTTCTTTTTTTGAAAATTCACAAAAATGTTAAAATATTTTATTCTACAAAAGTTTCACAAAAATATTATTTATTTCATATATTTGGTATTTTGTAAAGAATTATATTTTAATTTGTTTTTAGGCATTTAAAAATATTTCTTCCTCTTGATTTTTCAAATTCAAATGATTTTAAAATCATTCTATGAATGAAACATGATTTTTAAAACATTAATCCAAGATCACAACTGGTTTTTCACACATGTTTGATAATTTTGATTATTTTAATTGAATTTTATTCAATTAAAATATATATTTTTTTAAATCAAATTAGGGTTTTTGATTATTTCCACCCTTACAAATATTTTTCAAAACACTTTTGGGCCTCTAATAGAGTGTAAGACCCATCCCTTGTCAAAATAAATATTTTTGGGCCTCAGTCATTGTATAAGTCCCTAGGTGATTTTCAAAAACGATGGTGCGATCACTATTTTTCATCTGGGCCTCTCCCTGAGTTGTAAGCCCCATTCTCTTTTCTTTTTCAAACACTTTTGGGCCTCTAATAGAGTGTAAGACCTAACCCCCCTTTGTACAAAAATATTTTTGGGCCTCAGTCATTGTATAAGTCCCGATACAATTTCCAAAATAGTCGTGCGATCACTGTTTTTCATCTAGGCCTCTCCTTGAGTATAAGCCCCAAAACTTCCTTTAAAACAACTTTCTTTTTTGATTTAGATTCAAATGTATAGTTGTATCAAAACTTCCTTCAATTTCTTGAATAACTAACCATAGAGTTATGTTTATAATGCTGGAAGCTTGCTCACCTGTAAGTCCTACTACACTCTTCAACGTACTTGTCTATATATTTCATCTGTATATGCTTGTATATATCTGCTTAGAGTTTTCCCCACTAACTAGGTCTAGGGTTTAGAACAAACCAGTGGTTACTCTTTCAACATGGTCAAAACTAGTTCCCCCATAAGAAATTCTAGATACAGTCTTGCCTTCTCTTGGGCTTATACAATATGCAACAGAGAAAGGCATTATTCCCGGTGAAACTTTTCTCAAGACTGTCACAACTTAGAAATATCTGTACAAGAAATTTATTTCCCTAGAGAGGATTATTCCCGATGAAACCTCTCTTGAATTTCTTCAAACCTTAGAACTATTCACTAAAGAAAGGATTATTCCCGGTGAAACCTTTCTTGGATTTTTCTCAGGCTTGGACCCACAGGCTTCCTAAAAGCATCCCCAGCCTCCTCTTGGGCTTTCTACAAGGACCCTCAGGCTTCTTAGAACTTCTTAGCCTCCTCTTGGGCTTAGTACAAGGACCAGAAGACCTCTTACATGTATAGGACAGAACTTAGTCATCTTTTGATAGTTCAATCCTCCAGAGAGTCAGAATCTCAAAACATCAGACCAGTTTAGGGTTGATTCTCATCCCTTAAAACATCAGCCTCCTCTTGGGCTTCATACAAAGATAATTCTCCAGTTAAGAGAAAACCTTTTCATACCAGTAGACTTGGAAAGTCTCAACTCCTCTTGGATCTCAACGAAACCCTCCAGTTTTCTAAAAACACAGGGAATACCCTGATCATTTCATCAATTCACCAGCAGAGTTTAAACGTTTCATCCTAAGTTACCCAGCTAAGGTCAACTTACTATCAATATAATACTAATAGAATCAGAACCTCAAGGCATCTGATATCTCAACTCTTCTATAATCCTCAGCAAGAGTTGATTCCCCACTTTGGACCTCTCTCTGGATCTCAATAATCCTCAGCAGAAGCTAGCCTTCTCTTAGGCTTTATATAAGAAATTCCCCAACCAGCCTCCTCTTAGGCTTTGTATAATGATTTTCCCTCAGAAATTTTAGCCTCAATCTTGGGCTTTGTAAAGACACATATAAATATCCTCCAGCTGAGTCAATTAACCGTTTAGCCTCAATCTTGGGCTTTGTACAAGACAGATAAAACCTCTCACCAGCTGAGTCAGTCGATACCTTTTAGCCTCAATCTTGGGCTTTGTACAAGACTGATAAAACCTCTCACCAGTAGAGTTAATCCCTTTTAGGCTCAATCTTGGGCCTTGTACAAGACAGACAAAATATTTCCCCGGAAGAGTCAATTCCTTCCAGCCTCCTCTTAGGCTTTGTATAATGATCTCCCCAAAAGAGTTAGTCTCTTTTCAGCCTCAATCTTGGGCTTTGTACAAGACAGATATAAAACTCCCTAGTAGAGTTAACCTTTTAGCTTCAACCTTGGGCTTTGATCAAGGCACTTAAAACCATTCTCCCCTCAGAGGAAATCAACATTTCTCTATGCATGAAGACATTTCTCTATACATTACACATCAGCAAACCCTAATCCCAGATAACTACTGTAAGTGGAACACTTGTTGATTCAAAAATCCTAGCTATGATCCCTCTTTTATCCTGGTAAACTTCCTCTTTCATCTAACAGCTGTAAGTGGCAAGCCTCTGGATTATTTACATCCAAGCCCATGTCCCTCTCTTAGCATGAAAGATTCCTAAGGAAAAATGGCATTGCTCAATACTGAGTTAAAGTTTCCTCCTTCACGACATCACCCTTATAAAGGAAATTATGGCATTGCTGGATTCTCATATCCTAGTTTAAGTAATTCCCCATTATAACCAAATACCCCAAACAACGTGTGATGAATAGGTGAGATATCTCCCTTTAGAGATAACAAATTCTCTCTCAGACAAACCTTTTAGATTCAATCTTGGGCTTTCAACAAGACACAAAAACCGTTTAGCTTCAAGCTTGGGCTTTAAACAAGACACCAAACATCATCTTTTTCCTCCCATAGAATCGGAGGAATTACGATTGCTCTGATTTCCCTGTTATCTTTACGGGAATACGTAGGCATAAGATTGTGAAATCTTAGGGAGCACACCAATCAAAAACCTTAGGTCCAGTACCTTACCACAAATACTCTCTCAACACTCCCAAAGAAGAAACTTTCCCAATTTACAGATAAACACCAGTAAGTAGATAACAGTAGAATTTTCTAAACGATATATGGATAACCATATATACAGTGAGTAATTAACAACTCCCCTTTGTATAACCTGACCCTGGACTCCCCAATCTCTTAGCATTTGTTAAAGAAAACATTTGCATGCAAGGTTAGTTTTCGATAGCTTCCCTTTCCTTTCCAGCTTCATAGGATAAATAAGAAATCAGAAAGTAGCACCCAATTCCAACCATTGCGGTAAGGTGGTTGCATCACCAACAAAAATCGCACGCTACAGTGACGGACCTATCAAAGCTATTCGAGCGTCTGAGAAAATACAAACTCAGCTTGAATCCCAAAAATTGCACATTCGGTGTCTGCTCAGGGAAACTTTTAGGATTTATCGTCAGCCAGAAAGGAATTGAGGTGGATCCTGATAAGGTCAAGGCCATTCAAGAAATGCCTCCAGATTCATATCCCTCATGACCGCGACATGTGCGCCGATCTTCAAACTACTCAGAAAGAATCAAAGCTGTGTATGGACAGAAGACTGCCAAAAAACTTTCGACAACATCAAAGAATATTTGCTGAATCCACCAATTATGTATCCTCCAGTGGAGGGAAGACCACTGATCATCTACTTAATAGTCTTGGAAGACTCTATGGGCTGTGTACTTGGCCAACAAGACGAGACAAAAAGAAAAGAGTCTGTCATTTACTACTTAAGCATGAAGTTCACGGACTATGAAACTCGGTACACAATGCTCGAGAAAACTTGTTGCGCTCTGGCTTGGGCAGCCAAACGTCTTCTCTAGTATATGATTTGTCACACTACTTGGTTAATCTCTGAAATGGATCCGATCAAGTACATCTTTGAAAAGGCTGCTCTCACAGGAAGGATTGCCTGTTGGCAGATATTGTTATCAAAATACGACATTGAGTACCATGCTCAGAAAGCCGTCAAAGGAAGTATTTTAGCCGATCATTTGGCTCATCAACAGATCGACGATCAGGAATCAGTCGGATTTGACTTCCCAGATGAAGATGTCATGTACTTGAAAATGAAGGATTGCGATGAATCGCTACCCAGTGAAGGGCCAGAACCAGGTTCCTAATGGGGGTTAATATTCGACGGAGCCGTCAACAATTATGGAAACAGAATTGGGGCAATCGTTGTAACACCTCAGGGTACCCATAATCCTTTCACTTCCAGATTGACGTTCAAATGCACAAACAATGAGGCCGAATATGAAGCTTGTGTCAGGGGTCTCGAAGAAGCAATTAACTTGAGGATTAAGAATTTGGATGTGTATGGAGACTCAGCCCTGGTTATCAATCAGATCAAAGGAGAGTGGAATACATACCAATTGGGATTAATTACTTACAAAGATTACGCGAGAAGGTTGTTACCATTCTTCAATAGAATTGAGTTTCATTATATCCCTCAAGAAGAAAATCACATGGCTGATGCACTAGCCACTCTCTCTTCTATGATTGCTGTAAATCATTGGAATGACGTACCTAAGATTGACATAATGCGCCTTGAAAGGCCCGCTTACATCTTCACAATTGAAGAAGTCATAGATGACAAACCCTGGTATCATGATATCAAGTGCTTCCTTCAAAAACAAGAGTACCCGCCTGGGGCATCAAGAAAAGATAGGAAGACTCTCAGAAGACTGGCTGGCAACTTCTTCCTGAACGGTGGTACACTCTATAAGAGAAACTTCGACATGGTTTTTCTCAGATGCGTAGACAGACAAGAAGCGAACATGCTGCTGAAAGAAATTCATGAAGGTTCCTTTGGCACTCATGCCAATGGACACACAATGGAGAGAAAAATTATGAGAGCGGGATATTATTGGTTGACAATGGAAGCCGATTGCTACAAATACATGAGGAGGTGTCACAAGTGTCAGATATACACAGACAAAATCCATGTACCGCCAACATATCTCAAATTTCTTTCTTCTCCATGGCCTTTTTCTATATGGGGAATCGACATGATTGGCATGATTGAACCCAAAGCTTCGAACGGACATCAGTTCATCCTGGTAGCCATTGACTATTTGACCAAGTTGGTCAAAGCAGTATCATACACCAATGTAGCCAGGCAAGTGGTGCTCCAATTTATCAAGAACAATCTCATCTACCGTTATGGTGTTCCAAGCTAGATCATTACTCATAATGGATCCAACTTGAATAAGATGATGAAAGAGTTGTGTGCTGATTTCAAGATTGAACACCATAACTCATCTCCCGACCGACCTAAGATGAACGGAGCGGTCAAAGCGACTAACAAAAATATCAAGAAGATCGTTCAAAAGATGGTTGTAACCTACAAAGACTAACATGAGATGCTACCTTTTGCTCTTCACAGTTATCACACATCTATCCGCACTTCAACGGGGGCAACCCCTTTCTCTCTAGTATATGGTATGGAGGCAGTACTCCCCATAGAAGTAGAGATACCATCAATCATAGTATTGATGGAAGCTAAGCAAGCAGAAGCTGAATGGTGTCAAAGCAGGCACGATGAACTGAACCTAATCGAAGAAAAGAGAACGACAACTTTATGTCATGTTCATCTATATCAGCAAAGAATAAAGAAAGTGTTCGACAAAAAAGTCTGACCTCGTGTCTTCAGAAAAGGAGACCTTGTGCTCAAGAAGATACAATAATTTCTCACTGATTTCAGGGGCAAATGGACTCTGAATTACGACGGCCCCTATGTGGTCAAGAAAGCCTTCTCAGGCGGTGCCTTGAGACTCACAACCGTGGATGGAGAGAAGTTCGCCTACCCCAAAAATGTTGATGTAGTCAAGAAATACTTCGCCTAAATAAAAAAAAACGTCTCGGTGGATTGAAAACTTGAAAGGGCGGTCCAGGCCAAAATTAGAGACATAAGCAAAAATCATCCCGATAGATTGAAAACCTTCAAAGGCAATCTAGAAAAAAAATTAGGGATTCATGGCAAGTAACTACGTCTGACGAAGTTCAGATCCCCAGCGGTGACGCCATCCGTCGAAAAGCCTTCAGTCAAGGTCACCCGCGACAGAAGCTCAGAATGTCCAGAATTCAAAGTTGGTAGAAGGATAGCGGCCGTTATGTTTCAACATAGCCCCTTTTCCATTAAATTACCATTTTTTAAACTTTGTAATACTCTATGGGATCATGCGCTTGGCTGATTACCATTCTATCAATAAACTTTAAGCCCTAGTGCTTTCATTTGCAATTCTCATTTATTTTGTTTTACAGAATGACATTTTTAATATGATCAACGATTCTTGAAACAAAACAAAAATGAATTTACTTGTCAGATTTTCTTCTGCTTTTAAAATAAAGATGGCAATTCTTTTGACTACTGGGCACAAAAAGGACATCAATGGCTTCTCCGGAAGTGATTAAACGTCAAAGTGCAGAATCAAAGTATTCCATTTAAAACCAGTACACCTGAATGAAGGATCAACTGCTTCAGATGTAATGACCCGTCTGATATCCCCGGCAGAGTTCTTACCTCTGAAGACCAATTGATGGTTCTTTCACCCCCAGTAGGGTCTACCCATTCTAAGCAAGAAAGGATTACTATCACTGAACCAATGATACTTTTTATCCCCCACTGTGGCCGAGTATCCAGTCTGGTTCATTCACCAGTCTGTATGTCACGTCTGTTTTGTCAGCATAAACATACATACATCATACATAATTGATTCATATTCATATTCACGTTGCATTAGCATCACTCTAGTCATTTTCATCCCCAAGTGATGAATGTTCTCCCATCGATAAAGTTGTCAGTGCTTTCCTCATCTGGAAATGTATCGTCTAAGCAACCTCTCCCCAGTTTATTTTTGGATTGGGGACTTTCCTCGACCACTTTGATAGAAACCTTTGGAGCATCACTCTTCACCATTAAAGATGATATTTTTGCTTTCTCGGATTAAAGAAAATCCCCAGAGAAAGCCTCTCAACCGAAGACTCTTGATAATACGACGATTTCTCTCCGAAAAGTTTGCTTTCAATGAAGTCATCAGCACCTCAAAATTGGATTACATCACATGGCATTTCTCCGAAAAGGCCTCGAAGGAAAGTATGATGTAACCTCACCAAACAAAAGGCAGTCTCTCAAGAGACTAGTTTTCCCCAGTAGAGTCGGCAAATGGCATTTCCAACAAAGAAGTTTGCGCACCTCTACAGCTCAGACTAATGGGTTTCCCCAACAAGTCTGACCTTAAACTTTTTCCATCAAATGGTGTCTCCCCAGTAAAACTTGGTGAGAAGTTTGATAATGACCGCTATAGATAGCGTTCCTTGTCGAGGAAGGAACTCGACAAGAAGAAACTGAGACCAGTTATGTGGCTGAAGACCAGGATCGAGGGGAAGTTTATTTCAGAAGAAACTGAGACCAGTTCCGTGGCTGAAGACTAGGATCGAGGGGAAGTTTATTTCAGAAGAAACTGAGACCAGTTCCGTGGCTGAAGACCAGGATCGAGGGGAAGTTTATTTCAAAAGAAACTGAGACCAGTTCCGTGGCTGAAGACCATGATCGAGGGGAAGTCTTACCCTTTTCTAAGTAACATTGCTTAGCAAAAGAAGATGGATGAGAAAACTTCTATTCATAACCACAGTCAAAATTTCAGGTATTCCGATATTTAATCCTCTTGTACTCTGAATGTCCGAATATCTTCGCCATTCACACCTTCGGGACCAAGAAGATTAAATAGGGGCATTTGTCATACCCAAAATTTTTACCACAAGATTTCCCATCATTGTGCAAGTCATCACCATAATATGGATGTACCACCATACCTCATCAATCTTCTCAAGGATTGTTGAGCATTCACTACAATCAAGAATTAGGGTTTTGAGCCCTCTCAGAACACTCAGACAAAGGATCAATCAAGAATGGACATGATCTTCAACTTTTCAAGCCTTTCAAACATCCATGAAGGATCAAGAGGTCTCCCATATCAAGAATCAAGCACAAGGTTGTAACATTCCAAGTGTATCAAGCCTCAAGATTGCCAGTGTCACCAAATTAAGGTTTTGGTCGACTAGGGCCTCCAGATGAAAATTTTCATCTGGGAATAGGCCAATACTTCAAAACATGACCCAAGAAGCTCAAAATTACCTCATTAACCCAATCATAGATTCAAAATAGCCTCAAGGGAAGCATTCTTCAAAAATCAGGAATTAGGGTTTCTTGACCTAATTCATCCCTAAGTTGACTTTTGAGGCAAGACATGAATCAAGACCTCAAGACATGATTTGAGGGCCTCAAATACACCACATTGATCCATTTGCAACAATGGATTGATCCACGAAGCTTGATTCACAAGTTTCATTTTCATCTGAACCATAATTAGGGTTTTGAAGAAAAAGTCAATTGTACCTTTGACTTTGGACCAAGACATGTTCCCAAACCTTGGGACATGATTCAAGACACCCTAAAACATCTATGGAATCCATCCATTAGGTTTGATTTAGGTCAAGAACTTGATTGCATAAAAGGTTACATAGTTTGGAATTCATCTGACAAAAAGTCAACTGGGCCCAAAATCAAGTTTGACTTTTTGAATTTTTTCACAAATGTGGCTCCCCTAAGTCAAAAACAATGTAAATGCATGGTTTTGATCATCATACATCAAGAAAAATAAAGAAAAATAGGGTTACTTGCAAAAGGGGCAACCATAGGAAACTTAAAATTTTCTAAGTTATGGAACAAAAGTGATTTGGTACCAACTTTGCATGGTCATAACTTCCAAACGACAAGGCCTTTTTCTTCCATCCAAAGCTCAAATGAAAGTTCACATGACATACTTCAAAAATGTCAACTACAAAAGATTCCAAATCCTCATGGATTTTGAGTTATGGATTGATCAAAATCACAAAAACATGAAAATGGCCACTTTTTCCAACACTTAGTGAAAATTTTGGACAGAATCTGTCTTGGGTTTTCACCAACTTTGAAGCCATTTTTCACCTTGATCCAAGTTGATTCAAGACCATTGGTGGACGTCAAACTTAAAGTAGGATATACAAGCTTTCCAAAGAGTACTAGAACTCATCCTAATTCAATTTGAGTAGGGAGTTCTGAGCATGGAAACATGACACCTCCAAGACTAGTTTTTGCAAGATAGTCTTGCACTTGCCCACGATTTTGTCATTTCCATGACTTGGCAAGCCTTTTCACCATGCAAGACAAGTTTCTAAAGTGCAATGAACATGATCTCTGCAGAGCTACAACAACATAGACCCTTACAAGTCCAAAACCTCATCATTTGGCATGTGACATTCAAAGTTCAAATCCAAAACTTTCAAATTTGTCATGAGGCATTAAATGGATGCATAGAGCTGACATGTATCAGTCCACAACATTGCAAATGAGTCAAGATAAACTCAAGCATCAGAAGACCATAGGCTTGCAAGATTAACCCAAGCCAATGGCTAGAGAAGACTTGAGATTCCTTTTGAAAACCATTGGACAAAGGTTTGTACCAGCCACCATTCACTATTGCTACCAAAATAAACTTGACACACTATTAATAGAGCTCATTTATGGTCAGGTTGAGTACACCAAAGCACCATAACACATGCTTTCCTCAAAATCACTCTCAAAAAACCAGATTTTACGTCTCATTCAAGTAACATTCAAATTTTCTATTGGAGAGCAATTCTATCAAAACCAATCATGCCAACACCTCACATACATCATATATAAGTGATCCATGACCTTAAAACTCATCTGAAACACTTGAATCACAAAGTGACCGCCCATTTGCTCAAGTTTTTTGGCCTGTTTGCAGTTGAGGTGCCACAACAAGTTCTAAGCTGATTCAATCCATTCCAAGCCTTCAAACACATTACTTGAGGTCCATTGAAGTTGTCTAGATCATTACACAACATCTGTAACACCTCCAACATAGAATTCGATCACTAGCTGCAAGAGGTAAGCCTGACACTCTCAAACTCTATGATTCATGCATCATAAATGTATTTTCAAGTTACAAACATGTTTCTGCACATATAGAGTATTTCCCCTCACTCAATTGCTATGTATGAATCATGTATAGGATTTCATAGTGTTCTTGCAGAAATTAGGGTTCTTGAGTTCATCTTTTGATTTCTCACTCCACACTTAATATAAATGCAATTAATTTATATGGTTGTAATCCTTGTTAAAAAACGAGCAAGTTTCATGTTTACAAAAGTCATTTTCATTGAGTAATCAGAGAGATATGAGAGGTTTTGCAAATATGGGGAGGCAGAGCACGCGTGAGCAAGAACATGTGTTCTTGGCGCCATTTTTCAAATATTTGAATATTTGAATATTTGATTTTTTTTATTAATTGATTCAAAAATTAATTTCTCTCTGGATTTTAATGTTTTTTAGTTAATTCTTTTTTCAAAATTCACAAAAATATTAAAATATTTTATTCTACAAAAACCTCACAAAAATATTATTTATTTTATATATTTAATATATTTGTAAAGAATTTATTTTTATTTGTTTTATGCATTTAAAAATATTTCTCTCTTGATTTTTCAAATTCAAATGATTTTCAAATCATTTTATGGATGAAACATAATTTTTCAAACATTAATCCAAGATCACAACTTGTTTTTCATCCATGTTTGATAATTTTGATAATTTTAATTGATTTTTATTCAAATTAAAATGCATTTTTAAATCAAATTAGGGTTTTAATTGTTTTCACCCTCACAGACATTTTTCAAACACTTTTGGGCCTCTTGGTAGAGTGTAAGTCCCATCCCTTTGTAAATAAACCTTTTTGGGCCTCAGTCATTGTATAAGTCCCGATGCGATTTTAAAAATCTCGGCGCGATCGTCGTTTTCAAAGAATTTTCATCTGGGCCTCCCCTTTTTTGTATGTTCCATTTTTCTTCTTTTTCAAACACTTTTGGGCCTCAAATAGAGTGTAAGACCCATCCCTTGTCACACACAAACTTTTTGGGCCTCAGTCAATGTATAAGTCCCTACGCGATTTTCAAAATAACGGTGCGATCACTGTTTTTTCATCTGGGCCTCTCCTTGAGCTATAAGTCCCAAATCTTGTATAAAAATAAACTTTTGGGCCTATAATAGAGTGTAAGACCCATCCTTTTTGTAAATACAATAATTTGGGCCTCAGTCATTGTATAAGTCCCGCTTTGGTTTTCAAAACTACGACGCGATCGTCGCCTTTTCAAAAGATTTCATCTTGGCCTCTCCTTGAGTATAAGCCCCAAACTTCCTTTTAAAAACAACTTTCCTCTTTGATTCAAATTCAAATTCAAAGTTTTTATCAAAACTTTCTTCAATTTCTTGAATAACTAACCATACAGCTGTAGTTACTATGCTTGGGCTTCCACAACTGTAAGTTCCACTATCTTTTAAATACATACTTGTATATATATTTCATCTGTATATATATATATATATATATATATGCTTGTATATACTTGCTTAGAGTTTTTCCCAGCAATTAGGTATAGGTTTAGATCAAACCAGTGGTTACTCTTTTAACACAGTCAAAACTTGTTCCCCAGAGGAAATTCCAGATACAGTCTTGCCACCTCTTGGGATTATACAATATGGAACATAGAAAGACATTATTCCCAGTGAAACTTTTCTAAAGATTGTCCAAATTTAGAAGTATTGTGTACAAGAAATTCATTTCCCTAGAGAGGATTAATTCCCGGTGAAACCTATTTTGAATTTCTTCAAACCCTAGAACTGTTCTGCAAAGAAAGGACTTATTCCCGGTGAAACATTTCTTGAACTTTTCTTAGGCTTAGACCCACAGGTTTCCTAAAATCATCCCCATCCTCCTCTTGGGCTTTGTACAAGGACCCATAGGCTTCTTAGAAGTTCTTAGCCTCCTCTTGGGCTTAGTACAAGGACCCGAAGACCTCCTACAGGTATAGGATAGAACTTAGTCATCTTTACTAGTTCAATCTTAAGGAGAGTCAGAATTACAAAATATCAGACCATTCTAGGGTTGATTCTTATCCCTTAAAACATCAGCCTCCTCTTGGGCATCATACAAAGATCATTCTCCAGCTAAGTGACAACCTCTACATACTAGTAGACTTGGAAAGTCTTATCTCCTCTTGGATCTCAAAGAAACCCTCAAATTCCCTAAAGGCACAGGAAAAACCATGGTCATTTCATCAATACACTAATCTCCAGCAGAGTTTGAAACCTCCATAGGTTTTCATACTCAAGGTTTAAACCTTTACCATCAATAAAACCCTAACAGAATCAGAGCCTCATGGTCTCTGATATTTCAACTCTTCTTCAATCCTCAACAAGAGTTGATTCCCCAACACATATGGGACCTGTCTCTAGATTTCAATGATCCTTAGCAGAAGCCAACATCCTCTTAGGCTTCATATAAGAATTTCCCCAGCCAGCCTCTTCTTAGGCTTTGTATAATGATTTTCTTCAGTAGAGTCAGCCTCAATCTTGGGTTTTGTACAAGACAGATATAAAACTCCAGTGGAGTCCATCTCTTTTCAGCCTCAATCTTGGGCTTTATACAAGACAGATAAAACCTCCCCAGTAGAGTCTATCTCTTTTTAGCCTCAATCTTGGGCTTTGTACAAGACAGATCATACTCTCCAGCTGAGTCAATCTCTTTTCAGCCTCAATCTTGGGCTTTGTACAAGACAGGTATAAAGCTCCCCTAAACAAAGTCAACCTTTTAGCTTCAACCTTGGGCTTTGATCAAGGCACACAAAAATCAACATCCCCTTAGAGGAAATCAAGAGTTCTCTTTGTAGGAAGGTATTTCTCTGTACATCACGTATCAAAACAGACAATAAAAAAACCCAATTTCCAGATAACTGCTGTAAGCGGCACACTTGTTGATTCAAATCCAAGCTGTGATCCCTCTCTTATCCTGGTAAACTTCCTCTTTCAACTAACAGTTATAAGTGGCAAGCCACTGGATTATTTACATCCAAGCCAATGTCCTTCTCTTAGCATGAAAGATTCATAAGGAAAAATGGCATTGCTCAATACTGAGTTAAAGTTTCCTCCTTCTTGACATCACCCTTATAAAGGAAATTATGGCATTGCTGGATTTCTCATATCCCAGTTAAAGTAATTTCCCTTATAACCAATTACCCAACATATTGTGATGAATAGGTGAGATATCTCCCTTTAGAGATGACAAATTCTCTCTCAGTCAAACCATTAGCTTCAATCTTGGGCTTTGAACAAGACATAAATAACCTCTAGCTTCAATCTTGGGCATTGAACAAGACACCAAATATCTTTTCCTCCCATAGAAATAGGAGGAACTACGATTGCTCTGATTTCCCAGTTTTCTTTACGGGAATACGTAGGCATAAGATTGCGAAATCTTAGCGAGCACACAAAATCAAAAACTTTAGGTCCAGTACCTTACCAAAAACAACAGAAAACCCGAAAACAACAGAAACACTCTCTCAACACTCCCAAAGGAGAAACTTTCCCAACCCAAGATAGATAAACACCAGAAAGTATTTAAAAAACATGCCATAAAAGGTCTATAGATAACCATATATACACTGGGTGATTGACAACTTCCCTTTGTATAACCTGACCCCAACCCCCCAATCTCTTAGCATTTGTTAAAGAAAACATTTGCGTGCAAGGTTAGTTTTAGATAGCTTCCCTTTCCTTTCCAGCTTCATAGGATAAATAAGAAATCAGAAAGTAGCACCCAATTTCAACCATTGCAGTAAGGTGGTCGCATCAACGACAAAAATCGCACGCTATACTCTTCAAGGGAAGAAAGACAAACATTGCTAACTTTCACATCTTTAGATGCAAGTGCTTTATCCTAAACAATGACAAAGACAATCTCGGTAAGTTTGACGAGAAGTTCGACGAAGGTATTTTTCTTGGTTACTCTCTTACTAGTAAAGCTTATAGAATTTAAAATAAAGGAAATTTAACAATAGAAGAATCAATTCATGTTACTTTTGATGAATCTAACCCCTCTAAGGAGGATATAATTGTTTTTGATGATGATGATGATGATATTTTAGAAGTTCTCATGGAAGATGTTTCCAAAGTCAACAATCATGATCAATCGGAACATAAAGAGGAACCAATCCAACAATAGACAAATATCATAATGATCTTCCTAAAGAATGGAGAACCAATCATGATCACCCAATTAACAAAGTTATTGTTAATATAAGTTAAGGTGTAGCAACAAGACTAAATCTCAAAGATGCATGTTTGAATATGGCATTTGTTTCTCAAATAGAACATTCCAAAATTGATGAAGTCTTAGAAGACACTAGTGCAAAAAGAAGAATATAATTTTTTAATTTAAGCCCGTTATATTAAAAACGAGAGTAAATAAGAAATACAGTGGCAATTTTGTAAATAAAGTGTCATTTTAAGTATTAGTATGTGACAATAGACACCCTATTTTAAAAACGAGTGTAAATTCAAAATATTATCATAACTAATTCTCTATTACTCCCATTAAATTTAAAACAGGTGTAAATTTATACGGCTTGAAAATAATTAGGTAGAGGCAAAATATAAAAATTGGGTGTAATCAATTTTTTTTTATATTTTATAAAAATATAAAAAAATGCATTTTTTATATTAATTAATTAAATAAATTTTTTATAATTAAGATCTTGGGTAGAAGCATGATGTGCAAGTTATTAATGTTAAAAGTTATTTTATAAAAAAAATTAAAAAGAATTGTTATTTTTTAAAAGTGTATATTTACATCCACCATTTAATATATAATTAAAGAAAAAATATCCAATTTTTTATGGCATATTTTTTGCTGTTAGTTTTCCTCTTTCTTCAAAAGAAAAAGTGAGCGCTTATTTTGGATATCCCTCCATTTTTTTTGGCTCCGTATTAACAAAGGCAAGGTAAAGAAAAACACAAGATTTTGGTCCAACCCTCAATTTCATTTTCACTGCCATCGCGGATGTCGATTCTCTACTGATTTTTGCCTCGTTCTTGGATCCTTTCTCAAAACTTCTCTCACGTTCATCGTTGCAGCCCTTTTCATTGTCGTTCTTAGAGTTTTGCGGTGAGCTGTGACTTATTTTTTTCATTATGTTTTTGTCTTATTTACTTTAACGTGATTTTTATGACAATTAGGTATCTTAAACTAGGGATTTTCCTATTTCAAATTGGGAACACAGTTTTAAGATTCAAGTACAAAACTAACCCTAGCAATATTCTCTTAGTTAATTTGATGTCTCTTAAATACTGAGGTTTTAGATTTTTAGAGGAAATTTTGTTCCCTGAATATCTATTTTAATTGTATTTGTTTGCATTCAGAGGCCGCTACGGTTGGTGATTGTTTTTCGGTTTGGTTTTTTTATTGGTGGACATGGTGTTCTGTTATGTATTTGAGGCGAGTCTGATGCCTTTAACCAGCATGGTTTGGTATGAATATTTGTTAGTTTGTGCATTTTTCATTATCCGATGCGGATTATGTTTTGTTGTGGTGTGTGACATAATTGTATTGTGTCCCTAAAAAAGAACTATCGGGGCTCACAATCTCATTGCATATCAATATAATGTTCTGTAATAATTGAAAATCAAGTAAAGAGATATATGAAGGTTCTACTAATTTTCTATGGTTTCTTCAGCTTAGTTTTGTTATGGTGTAGTTTTTTGTGTTCATCAAGGTCCTGTCATGGTGTAGTTGGTTTCTTAATCCTAATAATTTTCTATGATTTCTTGAGCCTAGTTTTGTCTTGCATCCTTTGTGCTATTTTAAAACAACTTATAGTTTAATAATTTGTTTATAGTAATATATGATTATGTACTAGAGAATATTATTAATGAAAAAGCGAACTCCAGAATATTTTACTCTATTACTTCAGTTAGAGAAATTCATTGTCTTTAAACTAAAATATCTAGCTGAAAGTTTTTGAGGAAATCCTAAAAGGTTATTAATTATTTGATGATAATATTGGAATAACAATCTAACCATTGGAGTATGAAGCTTAAGCTCTCAAATATGACAATCATAAACCACCACGTGGTTTCAAGACTTCACCGAGTTGACCCTTAGAGTTAGAAAATATGATATGAACATCAACACTTACATTTCATTAGTTTTTTGTAATTTTTTTATTCTTTAATACTAACCTTCCATAAATAATTTTTTAAATCCCATATAGATTATGTCTTGAATCAAATTGATTGTTTTTTTATTATTTAGCCAAATATCTCCCTTGCACATTCTCGTTGTTCTTTCAATACATAATTCTTGATACAATCTCATTATTATACTCTTTTAGGATTTGGAATAAATTTTTTTGTCTATACAAACTAAAGAGAATTATAACTTTGAGTGTATTAAGGATGAAACTAAGAATAGCCCCCACCCACACAAAGAAAAAGCTTATCAAATACAACAATGAAGCATGTATTTGTGATGTGTGTACTATTATGCTAAGAGTGTGACTTACCACACATCACCAAGAGATGCGTTTGATCATGTGCAGTCGGGATTAAGTATTTTTCTCAATATTGAAACATTGAACTACTTTGTAGGTCTGTTTGCATAAATCCATGTTTTGAACTCAATTATAATCCAACCATACATACAAAATAAGTTGGATGGCGAATCATAAAAGTGTTACTTAGGGCCCTTGTTAAATCGGTAAATACATGTTTCCTTGAAGGTTTCATACATTATTTTTATGTTATTTTGTAATATTTGAATTTTAGTGATTCTAACACTTTTGTTTTGAAACTACAGAAATCATTGGCAGCTGTTTGTAATTTGTCCTAAAGATAATGATATCCTTTGGTTTTGTTCATTAAACAAACCTCCCAAAAAAAATATTAAGATCATACTTGAGGGGTAAGCAGCTTAAATCAAGAGATATCATTTATACTTAAGTTTTATACCTTTTAACTTTATATTTATAACTTACTTCTGCTGCAATTTCTTTTATCAGAGTTGTAGAAGGATATCATCTATTAAGAGGTATTAAGAATAAGAAGCCCAATTGGAAGATTGTCAAGGTAAGTGAGTTGTTTTGTACTACCCATATTTGTATACCATAGTTGTACTACCCATATTTCTGCTGCAATGTGTTTTGCCATAGTTGCATATTTAATGGTTAATGTTTTGTACCACACATATTTAATGGTTAATGGTTAATGTTCTGTACTACCCATATTTCTGCTGAATTTGTAATGCTAAGTTCATAGTTTGAATAGGTAATAGATGTATATAGGCTCAAGCAAAAATATCCCACTGTGGGATGATACCTTATTTGGCGTCTCCAAATGCCTCCTAAGTTCAATAATTTGTTATGGTGTATTTATCGGTGCTGCTTGCCTACTAGACTCGCTCGGGGTGGACTTTCCAACAGAGGTTGGGCCGACAAACTGCGTATAACTATGGCAACAGTAATATAGAATAAAGCAACAAATTTCGATTTAGCCGTTGCTATGAGCATAGTAGAAGATTCTTAATACAATGGTTAAAATTAAGAGCACTATTGTGACTGTCCAAAAGAAAGCATAAATGTTTAAAATTATTTTTCTCTTTAATCTCTTCTATTTAGAAATGGTTAAAGATTCTTAATACAAAACTATACCGTCAAGAGCACTGATGTGTCTGCTCCCTGTGCAATGGTTAAAAATGCACTTATTTGTTACCAAGTAGATTTTCACCTCAGTTTAGTTCTTAGTCGTCTTTGTCATCATGTCGTCATTCTTTTTTGTTGCAAATTGATTCGATTTTCTATGCAAATTGAATGGATTTGTTGTCGTTGAATATTTTGTTAAGTACTTTGATGCCAATTTTATAAAAAGTATGGAGTGTTTTCTAGTTCTGCTGCTGCATGAAATTTAATCGTGTGAGATATTGGATCGAACTCTAGTTTTAGCATGTTGTCGAAGTCCGCTCACATGCTGTTGTCGAAGACCTACATGCTGTAGTCGAATTGTGTTCTAGTATGTAGGAGATCGAATTGGGCCTTGTGTTATGGATCCAATTGTTTAAGTTAGCTTGTACCCTAAGTTAGCTTGTAATGGGTAATTGTTAAAAAGCCCGTTAGTTTAGTATGTTAGGTTTATTATAAATAGCATATTAGTCTCTCTTCCTAAGGTGTGACAAAACCTTATTAGGTTGAGAGAGGTTAATTGTTGGTATTCACTTGTAATCTTTGAACCCTATTGAGAAAGTGAATAGTAAAACAGATTTAACCAATTCTCTATTCTTCTTCCTCTTTTCTCTTCCTTTGTGAACCCTAATAGGGTGTCGTTTGTTTGTTAAAGTTTTTCCTTCTACTGTACCCTTGTGGATTTCTTGCTGTTCAAAAAACCAAATATACTTTGTTATTCCGATATCATTTTTCACAACAAATTGGTGTGGTGAGCGTGGAGAAGATGCCTTCAACAAAGTATGAGATTGAAAAGTTCACCGGAGTGAATGATTTCAGTCTATGGCGCTTGAAGATGAAAGCCCTCCTAGTTCAGCAGGGTTGTTTGGAAGCGTTGAAGGGGGAGGCAACCATGGATGTTGCATTAATGGAAAAAAAAGACGGCCATGATAGAAAAAGTCCACAGCGCAATATTGTTGAGCCTTGGTGATAAGGTTCTTCGACAAGTATCAAAGGAGACTACGGCATCAGGGTTATGGTTGAAACTTGAAAGTTTGTACCTGACCAAATCTCTGGTGAATTGACTCTACCTGAAGCACGCTTTGTATTCATTCAAGATGAGTGAAGACAAAGTTTTGGCTGAGCAGTTGGATATGTTCAGCAAGCTGATTCTTGATCTTGAAAATATTGATGTGAAGATCGATGATGAAGATCAAGCACTGTTTTTGTTGTGTGTTTTACCCATAACACATGCTCACTTCAAAGAAACTCTTTTGTATGGAAGGGACTCCCTGAGCTTTGAAGAAGTTCAATAAGCCTTGTATTCTAAGGACCTGAACGAACAAAAGGAGCATAAACCTTCGACGGTTGGTGAAGGTTTGGTCGTTAAGGGAAAATTCTTGCGAAAGGATGGTAATTTCGACAAGAAGAAAGGTAAAAGTCAGTAGAAGTCTTATAGTGGCGAAACATCTGGTATTCGATGTTATCACTGTAAGAAGGAGGGTCACACAAGAAAGGTGTGCCCTGAACGCCTAAAAGATCATGGAGGTAAGGATAATGGCAACGCAGACATTGTTCAAGATGACTTCGACTCATCTGATGTCCTTGTAGTTTCAAGCGATGACTCAAGAAAAGAGTGGATTATGGATTCAGGTTGCACTTGGCACATGACTCCAAACAGAGAATTGTTCGAGGAGCTATGGGTGTGTTTGTTTCGGTGCTAGAAAAAAAGTTCTCGGGAATCTGAGGCTGGAAATAATTATTCCATTGTTTGGTAGATGGGAAAGAAAAAAAAAATGCCTTGGAATAAATAATTCCCAGGAATAAAATTTACTCATGAAATTATGAATATTTATTCCCATGTCAAAGGGTGGGAATCATATATTCCCATGGGAATAAAAAATAACCAACTATAACTACCCACTTTCATATTATTTCAACACATTATTTTATATTTTTAAAATTTTAAAATTATAATTAAATCAATTTCAAAATTATTCCTTGGAACCTTAATTATTTACCAAACAAATTGATGGGAATAAAACTCTTAGGATTAACATTCCTAGGAATGATATTCCTGGGAATATAATTTTAATCTCTCAAACAAACACACCCTATGTGATCAAGATGGTGGATCGGTGCTGCTGGGAAACAACAAATCTTGCAAAATTGCAGGTATTGGATCTGTGAGATTCAAGCTCCATGATGAGTTAATAAGGTTATTGACTGAAGTCAGGTATGTACCTGATTTAAAGAGAAATTTAATTTCTCTTGGTGAATTCGACAGGAAGGGATATGTTTTCCAAGGAGAGAAAAGTATCCTAAGAATCATGAAGGGGTCAAAGGAAGTCTTGAGAGGCGTGAAGAAACAAGGCTTATATACCCTTGAGGCTGAGGTTGTAAGTGGTTCGATAAATATTGCATCCACGAAACCTGTGTCGAAGACAGAATTATGGCACATGAGATTGGGCCATGTCAGGGAAAGAGGCCTGGTCGAATTAAGGAAGCAGAACCTACTAGGTGGTGACAAAGTCAAAAAGTTAGAGTTTTATTAATCTTGCGTATTTGATAAATCCTGTAGGGCAAAGATTAACAATGGAAAGCAAAGAACACATGGATCCCTGGATTACATTCATGCTGATCTTTGGGGGCCTGCAAGGAATCCTACACACTCAGGTGCAAGGTATTTTCTATCCATCGTTGATGACTATTCCAGAAAGTTATGGGTATTCATTCAGAAGACAAAGGATGAAACTTTTGAGAATTTCAAAAGTTGGAAGGTTCTGGTCGAAACTCAAACTGGCAGAAAGGTTAAGAGGTTGAGAACCGACAATGGCCTTGAGTTCTGCAATGAAGCATTTGACAGTTACTGTGTTGAGTCTGGGATTGCAAGGCATAAGACTGTAGTAGGTACTCCTCAGCAAAATGGGTTAGCTGAGAGATTCAATCGAACAATCCTTGAAAGAGTTAGATGCATGTTGGTTAGTGCTAGATTGAGGGTGTTTTAGGCGGAGGTTGTTTCGACAGCAGCTTATCTGATAAATAGATGTCCCTCGACTGCCTTAGGAATGAAGACACCTGAATAATTTTGGTTGGGACATCCACCTAGTCTCGACAGACTGGGAGTATTTGGCTGTGTGACCTATGCTCATATTAGGCAAGACAAGGTCAAACCTAGAGCTCTGAAATGCATGTTCATGGGATACCCTGAAGGAGTCAAAGCTTATAGGCTATGGTGCCTAGAGCCAGGTCACAGGAGGTGTATCACCAGTCGAGATGTAGTTTTCAATGAAGCTGAGATGGATTTCAAGAAAACTGATGATGTTGACGAAGATATGGAACAAGGAGAGATTCCTGTTGAGGTGGAGCATGTTGATGTTGAATTGCGTATCCCAGATGAAGTCGAAGAAGAAGCAAAAGATGTTGTCGAAGATGAGGAGACTGATAATGACTACCTGATAGCAAGAGACAGGTCGAGGAGAGTCATCAAGCGACCTCAGAGACTTGGGTATGCAGATCTTATAGCTTATGCCTAAATCTCTGCAAGTGAGGTTCTCGACGAAGAACCTAGAGACTATAAGGAAGTTATGATGAGTCGAAAGAGGACTGAATGGTTGAAGGCCATGGATGACGAGATGAAATCTCTTCATGATAACAACACAAGGGAACTGATTAAGAAACCTGTTGGAGCCAGGTTAGTCAGCTGTAAATGGATTTTCAAAGTTAAGGAAGGAATCGAAGGAGTGGCGTCGAAGAGATACAAGGCAAGATTGGTCGCTAAGGGGTTCACTTAGAAAGAAGATGTTGAATTCAATGATGTGTTCTCTCCTGTTGTGAAGCACAGGTCCATTAGAATGTTGCTTGCCATGGTGGCACAGTTCGACCTTGAACTGGAACAGATGGATGTGAAGACTGTGTTCTTGTATGGTGATCTAGATGAAAACAATCCTGATGAGGCAACCTGAAGGGTATGTCGAAAAGGGGAAGAAAGATTATGTGTGCAAACTGAAGAGATATTTATATGGACTGAAACAATCTCCTCGACAGTGGAATAGGAGATTCGACAAGTTCATGGCACACATAAGTTTCATTAGAAGTCAGTTCGATCACTGTGTTTACTTCAGATTTCGACCTAGTAATTCATTTGTTATTTTATTGCTTTAAGTGGATGATATTCTAATAGCAAGCAACAATGTCGAAGATGTAATGAGGGTGAAGGCTGAACTCAATAAGGAGTTCGACATGAAGGATCTGGGAGCTGCGTCTAGGATTCTTGGGATTGACATCCGAAGAGATATAAAGTAGTCGAAATTATGCTTATCTCAAGAGGCATTGTAACACCCCAATTTAAATTATTTGATCGTCGTGTTATTTTTCCGTTGTTTGGGCTTGTTAAGGGCGTGTGGTTGAGCACGTAGGCGTGGTGTCCTTAGTGGGATGGGTAGACTAGAGATGTCGGGAGTAATTTTGAGTATGAGTAGTAATAGTAGTATGCGTATTATTACTATTATTATTATTATTATTATTATTATTATTATTATTATTATTATTACTAGTATTATTATAATTATTATGTGAGTATCATTACTAGTAATATTATTATTTTTATTAAATTAAAAATCTGATTTAATTAAATGGATAATGGGCTAGTGGAGAAAAATAAGGACAGTTTGGTCATTAAGCAGAGATTAGTGAGGATTAGTGAGTAGGGTTAGTCATAATCAGAATTTCACAAAGAGAAGGGCTAGGGAGAGGAAGAACAAGGAAGAACTAGGGCTTTGCATCATCAATTTTTGCAGGAATTTTATGAGTAATTTCGAGGTAAGGGGGGAGAATATATTTCAATATTGGTGGTAATAACATGAGAGGGTAGTGAGGAGTCCTTATCCTAGTAGGAATTTCGTATATATGTTCTGTATGTGAATTTTGAATCTGATATTAGTGCATTGTTGTCGATCTGATATGAATTGGTTGCTGATTTTATGAATTTCGTGTCATACTGTGATGATCTAAGAAATTCCCTGTTGTTGTTGTTGTTTTGTGTGAATGCAGTTATAGAACTGGTTTTGTGCAGGTTGAGAGAACGAAATTAGATCTAAGACCTGTAATTTTGATTAGTAATGATAGGTGAAAGAGGTAAGATGAAAAATAGGACCTAAAACTGATGTAGAAACAAGTTTAGGACTGAATTAGAGTGAAAAAGTGAGGATCCCGGAGCAGAACTCAGACTGGTGTGGAAGAAACAAGTTTGCGTAATAGATCTGGCCTTACGCGTAACAGGGAGTGTGTTACGCGTAATGCTGGGCATAGACGGAGGCAATACGCGTATTGGAGGGCCAAAAGGAGGCTTTGACACGACCCTCTGCCCGTACGCGTATGGAAGCTTGGCATTACGCGTATGAGAGGGAGTACACGTATTTGGATCTGAAAGTGGAATTTCTGGGAATGAAACGTCTCTGCTCATACGCGTAATAGGCAGGGAATTACGTGTATGGCAGGACGAGAGGAGAGGTACTACGCGTATGATACGCAGCAGGATGGGCGAGCGAGCTGGGCAATACGTGTATGGCACAGGGCAATACGCATATGACCAGCGAGAGTGCAGAATTCTGCTGTTCTGCGATTTCTTTCCCGATTTCGCATCTGATGCATTTCTTTTGGGTCTGAGAGGTTGGGGTAGATGTCTGAACTTGTTGAAACTAGGAATGGTGGTGAAAATAATTAAAAATGGAATTTTGGTGGATTAATTAGATAATTAGCTAATTGAACGCCGTGTGAGGAATTTCTTGTTGTGATGTGTATGATGGTGAGCAGGTATCTCATGTGTGATCAGGAGGATCGTGAAGAGGTATGATTGTTGTTATACATGTGTGTTGCATGCATATTTACTGTCATGCATTCATGGTGTCGGTGGTGATGAATCATTGCTCAGGAGGAGTGTATGTGATTCATCCGAACTCCAATGTGGAGTATGGTGGAGATAAATCATTGCCAAGTAGGGGTGTATGTGATTTATTCGGGTTCGATTGAATGAACCATGGTGTATTGGTACCACATGCATTGTCTTGGTGTCTTTGAGTCGCATTGCATTGTTATGTGTTTGGTGAAATCTGAATGAAAATGACAAGTATGTCTTGATGGTGTGTCACTGATATATGATTGTGTGAGTACTACCTTTAGCATGTATTATACACCGTTATTTATTGAATGTAGTTCTCACCCCTTGTTGTTTGTTGTGTCTGTGCTTCTTCGGAAGTACAGATAATCCAGGTACTTGAGTGTGCATGGAGTGTGTGTTGCTTGATCGAGTCTTAGGAGTCGCTCTGATACGTAACACGGGATTTTGGGAGTTTTCGTCATTTGTTATTCTTTATTGTTTTGTTACGTATCATTCTTTATTTGAAAATATGGTGGACCACGATTTATGTTGATTTTTGGTGTTGTTGGCAAATTGCCGTAATTTGAATAAAACGTTTATTTTCGCTGTTTTATTTCATTAATGAAAATGAGTTTTTGTTGTTGGTTTTAATGATGTGACATCCTACTGTTGTTGTAAACTCTGATTATTTTCGTAATATTTATATATTTTGAAAAATGGGAAAGTGAGGTGTTACAATTGGTATTAGAGCCTGGTTGGTCCGTCCGGCCAGGTGTTGTAGTAGAGTCTGTCCTTAGAATAGGAGTAAGTTGTGTGTTCTGACCGTATGTGGATTGTTGAACAGTATGGCAGGAATGAATGATGTTGCTCTTGCTGCTGCTATGTAAGCTATGACACAAGCGGTAGAAAACACTAATCAGGCTGGGGGTGCGCAGTTCCGCGACTTAGCACAGTTCCAGAGCAATAAGCCGCCTACATATGAGGGAGGTATTCTGGATCCTGAGGCTGCACAGAAATGGCTGAAGGCTGTTGAGAAGATCTTCAGGACCATGGGATGCGGTGATGCTCAGAAAGTACGGTTTGGCACTCATATGCTGGAGGGAGAGGCGGAAGCCTGGTGGGACAATAGTCGTCAGAGGTTGGAAGCTGCGGGTACTAACATTACTTGGACAGTGTTTCAGGTTGAGTTTTTGAAAAAGTACTTTCCGGAAGATATTCGTAGTGCAAAGGAGATTGAATTCTTGGAACTGAAACAGGGTACCATGACTGTTGCTGAATATGCTGCTCGGTTTGAAGAGTTGGTGCAGTATTGTGCTCATTACAATACGGAAGAAGCTATGAATCTGAAATGCTTGATGTTTGAGAATGGGTTGCATCCCGAGATTAAACAGAGCATTGCTTGTTAGACGATAAGGAATTATCCAGAATTGGTTAGTAGAAGTAGGATTTATGATAATGATAACAGGGCCCGGATTGCTCATTATAAGGCTGCAAGTGACCAGAAGGGTAAGCAGAGGTTTGGGGGTACTCCTTATAGTGCTCCAGCTGACAAGGGAAAACAGAAAGATGTTGTGGGGAAGAAACCAAAAGAGGGAGGAGTGGTTCCTGATGCTCTCAAGTGTTTCAGATGTGGTGGCGCGGGTCACCGTGCTAATAATTGTCTGAATGAAGTGAAGAAATGTTTCAAGTGTGGGCGACCAGGTCATGTTACAGCGGATTGTAGGGCCACTATGCCTACCTATTATAACTGTGGAAAACAGGGTCATATCATCACTCACTGTGAGAAGCCAAAGAAATCTCAGGCCAGTGGAAAGGTGTTTGCTTTGGTGGGAACCCAATCCACCAATGAAGAGCGCTCCATCAAAGGTACTTGTTTTATTAATGATATTCCTTTGATTGCTATCATTGACACGGGTGCAACCCACTAATTCATTTATGTTGATTGTGTGAAGAGATTAGGAATTGTGTCGTCCTAGATCAGAGGATGACTGAAACTTCATCTATTGGTTATGTAGTTACTTCCTTAGTGTGTTTGAAGTGTCCGTTGACTATGTTTGGTTGAGATTTCAGAGTGGACTTGATTTGTTTGCCACTCGGTAATCTCAATGTTATTTTGTGGATGAACTGGTTGGAGTTCAACCGGATTTATATTGATTGCTTTAGGAAGACGTTATTGTTTCTTACTCCTAAAGAGGAAGCATTAGCAGATTCTTTGTCTAACAGGGAGTTGAGAACGTTGTTGGAGGATGAAACTAAGATGTTTGCAGTGTTTGCCTCGTTATCTGTGGAAAGCAAGACTTCAGTTAATGAGTTACCGGTGGTGAGTGAATTCCCAGAAGTGTTTCCAGATGATATTACATAATTGCCTCCGACGAGGGAAGTTGAATTTGCTATTGATCTTGTTCCTGGTACCAGACCTATATCTATGGCACCGTACAGGATGTCTGCATCAGAATTGGCAGAGTTGAAATGTCAGATTGGAGAATTGCTTGATAAGAAGTTTATTAGACCGAGTGTGTCGCCATGGGGAGCTCCAGTGTTGTTGGTGAAAAAGAAGGATAGTAGTATGCGTCTGTGCATTGATTACCGTCAGTTGAATAAAGTGACCATTAAAAATAAGTATCCACTTTCGAGGATTGATGACTTTATGGATCAGCTTGTGGGAGCTCGTGTTTTTAGCAAAATTGATTTGAGGTCGGGTTACCATCAGATCAGAGTAAAGGAAGATGATATTCAGAAGACTGCATTCAGAACTCGTTATGGACATTACGAATATGCAGTGATGCCTTTCAGAGTGTCTAATGCGCCGGGTGTGTTTATGGAGTATATGAATCGTATCTTTCATTCTTATCTGGATCAGTTTATTGTGGTATTCATTAATGACATACTGATTTATTCTAAGTCTGACGAGGATCATGCAGGACACTTGAGAATTGCATTGTAGGTGTTGAAAGATAATAAATTGTTTGCAAAGTTCTCGAAATGTGAATTTTGGTTGGAGACTGTGAATTTCTTGGGTCATGTTATTTCTGGTGATGGCATAGCGGTGAATCCATCTAAAGTAAATGCGGTACTTCAGTGGGAGCCACCGAAGACAGCGACGAAGATCAAAAGTTTCTTCGGTTTGGCAGGTTATTATCGAAGATTCATTGAAGGGTTTTCTAATTTGGCGTTACCATTAACTCAGTTAACTAGAAAGAATCAAGTTTTTGTGTGGGATACGACTTGTGAGGAAAGTTTCGAAGAGTTGAAAAAGAAATTGACTACGACGCCAGTATTAATTCTACCAAGTCCAAGTGAACCTTTTGTGGTGTATTGTGATGCGTCTAAGATGCGTTTAGGCGGGGTGTTGATGCAAGATGGCAAGGTGGTGGCATATGCTTCGCGGCAATTGAGGGTACATGAGAGAAATTATCCTACTCATGATCTTGAATTAGCTGCAGTGGTTTTTTATTAAAAATTTGGAGACATTATTTGTATGGATCGAGATTTGAGGTATTCAGTGATCACAAAAGTCTGAAGTATTTGTTCGATCAGAAGGAATTGAATATGAGGCAGAGGAGATGGTTAGAGTTCTTGGAAGACTATGATTTTAATTTGAGTTATCATCCGGGGAAGGCTAATGTTGTAGCAGATGCTCTCAGTCGGAAGACAATTCATATGTCGGCATTAATGGTAAAAGAAATGGAATTAATTGATCAGTTTAGAGACTTGAGTATGGTTTGTGAAACTACACCTGAGAGTGTTAAATTGGGTATGCTTAAGGTGAATAATAACTTTTTGGATGTGATTAAGGAAAACCAGAGACTTGATGTGAAGCTAGTAGACTTGATGCCTACAGGAGGAGATGATCCTGATCATGATTTTAAAGTGGATAATGTTGGTGTATTGAGATTCCGGGGCAGAATTTGTGTACTGGATAATGATGAATTGAGGAAGGCGATCTTAGAGGAAAGTCACCGGAGTAGCTTGAGTATCCATCCTAGAGCTACGAAAATGTATCATGACTTGAAGAAGTTATTTTGTTGGTCCGATATGAAGAGGGACATAGCTCAGTTTGTTTATGCTTGTTTGATCTGTCAGAAGTCAAAGGTGGAACACCAGAAACCTTCGGGGTTAATGCAACCGTTGGAAATTCCGAAATGGAAGTGGGACAGTATTACTATGGATTTTGTTACTGGTTTTCCAAATACGGCGAGAGGCTTTGATGCTATTTGGGTAGTGGTGGATCGACTTACAAAATCTGCTCATTTTATACCAATTAATATCAGTTTTTCGTTATCAAAGCAAGTGGAGATTTATATCAGGATAATTGTGAAGTTGCATGGTGTTCTGTCAAGTATAGTGTCAGATAGAGATTCGAGGTTTACTTCAAAATTTTGGAAGAGTCTGCAGGAAGCTTTGGGTTCAAATTTGAAGTTGAGCTCGGCTTATCATCCACAGACCGATGGTCAGTCAGAGAGGATTATTCAGTCGTTGGAAGATTTACTGAGAGCCTGTGTGTTGGAGAAAGGTGGTGCGTGGGATACTCATTTGCCATTGATCAAGTTCAGGTATAATAATATTTACCATTCTAGTATTGGGGTGGCACCTTTCGAAGCTTTGTATGGTAGGAGGTGTAGGACGCCTCTGTGTTGGTATGAGACCGGTGAGAATGTGGTGCTTGGACTTGAGATCGTGCAATAGACTACTGAGACAATTCAGATGATCCGTGAGAAGATGAAAACGTCTCAGAGTAGGTAGAAAAGTTATCATGACAATCAGAGGAAAGACTTGGAATTCAGTTAAGGTGACCACGTGTTTCTGAAAGTCAACCCAATGACCGGTGTGGGGCGTGCATTGAAATCGAAGAAGCTGGATCCTAAGTTTATTGGATTGTATCAGATCTTGCAAAGAGGGTGGCGTTGCCGCCTGAGCTTTCGAACTTGCGTGACGTGTTTCATGTGTTGCAACTTCGGAAGTATGTATCTAATCCATCTCATGTTATCCAGAGGGATGAGGTGCAGATTAGAGATAATCTTACTGTGGAGACGATGCCGATAAGGATCGAAGCTCGCAAGATGAAACAACTCAGAGGCAAGGAGATTCCTCTGGTGAGAGTAGCTTGGAGAGGAGCTGCTGGAGGAAGTGTGACCTAGGAGCTGGAGAGCAGGATGCGAGAGTCGTATCCGGAGCTATTTCTATCAGGTACATTTTCGAGGACGAAAATAATTTAAATGGGGGAGAGTTGTAACACCCCAATTTAAATTATTTGATCGTCGTGTTATTTTTACGTTGTTTGGCCTTGTTAAGGGCGTGTGGTTGAGCGCGTAGGCGTGGAGTCCTAAGTGGGATAGGTAAACTAGAGATGTCAGGAGTAATTTTGAGTATGAGTAGTAATAGTAGTATGCGTATTATTATTATTAATATTATTATTATTATTATTATAATTATTATGTGAGTATCATTACTAGTAATATTATTGTTTTTATTAAATTAAAAATCTGATTTAATTAAATGGATAATGGGCTAGTGGAGAAAAATAAGGGCAGTTTGGTCATTAAACAGAGATTAGTGAGGATTAGTGAGTAGGGTTAGTCATAATTAGAATTTCACAAAGAGAAGGGCTAGGGAGAGGAAGAACAAGGAAGAACTAGGGCTTTGTATCATGAATTTTTGCAGGAATTTTCTGAGTAATTTTGAGGTAAGGGGGGAGAATATATTTCAATATTGGTGGTAATAACATGAGAGGATAATGAGGGGTCCTTATCCTCGTAGGAATTTCGTATATATGTTATATATGTGAATTTTGATTCTGATATTAGTGCATTGTTGTTGATCTGATATGAATTGGTTGCTGATTTAATGAATTTCGTGTCATACTGTGATGATCTGTGAAATTCCCTGTTGTTGTTGTTGTTATTCATTGTGAATGCAGTTGTAGAAGTGGTTTTGTGCAGGTTGAGAGAAAAAAATTAGATCTAAGACCTGTAATTTTGATTAGTAATGATAGGTGAAAGAGGTAAGATGAAAAATAGGACCTAAAACTGATGTAGAAACAAGTTTAGGACTGAATTGGAGTGAAAAAGTGAGGATCCCGTAGCAGAACTCAGACTGGTATGGAAGAAACAAGTTTGCGTAATAGATCTGGCCTTACGCGTAACAGGGAGTGTGTTACGCGTAATGCTGGACACAGACGGAGGCAATACACGTATTGGAGGGCTAAAAGGAGGCTTTGACACGGCCCTCTGCCCGTACGCATAACGGTACGCGTATGGAAGCTTGGCATTACGCGTATGAGAAGGAGTACTCGTATTTGGATCTGAAGGAGTACTCGTATTTGGATCTGAAAGTGGAATTTCTAGGAATGAAACGTCTCTGCTCATACGCGTAATAGGTAGGGCAATAGGCGTATGGCAGGACGGGAGGAGAGACACTACCCGTATGATACGCAGCAGGATGGGCGAGCGAGCTGGGCAATACACGTATGGCACAGGGCAATACACGTATGACCAGCGAGAGTGCAGAATTCTGTTGTTCTGCGATTTCTTTCCCGATTTCGCGTCTGATGCAGTTCTTTTGGGTCTGAGAGGTTGGGGTAGATGTCAGAACTTGTTGAAACTAGGAATGGTGGTGAAAATAATTAAAAATGGAATTTTGGTGGATTAATTAGATAATTAGCTAATTGAACGCCGTGTGAGGAATTTCTTGTTGTGATGTGTGTGATGGTGAGCAGGTATCTCATGTGTGATCAGGAGGATCGTGAAGAGGTATGATTGTTGTTATACATGTGTGTTGTATGCATATTTACTGTCATGCATTCATGGTGTCGGTGGTGATGAATCATTGCTCAGGAGGAGTGTTTGTGATTCATCCGAACTCCAATGTGGAGTATGGTGGAGATAAATCATTGCCAAGTAAGGGTGTATGTGATTTATCCGGGTTCGATTGAATGAACCATGGTGTATTGGTACCACATGCATTGTGTTGATGTCTTTGAGTCGCATTGCATTGTTATGTGTTTGGTGAAATTTGAATGAAAATGACAAGTATGTCGTGATGGTGTGTTACTGATATATGATTGTGTGAATACTACCTTTAGCATGTATTATACACCATTGTTTATTGAATGTAGTTCTCACCCCTTTGTTGTTTGTTGCGTCTGTGCTTCTTCGGAAGTACAGATAATCCAGGTACTTGAGTGTGCATGGAGTGCGTGTTGCTTGATCGAGTCTTAGGAGTCGCTCTGATACGTAACACGGGATTTTGGGAGTTTTTGTCATTTGTTATTCTTTATTGTTTTGTTACGTATCATTCTTTATTTGAAAATATGGTGGACCACGATTTATGTGGATTTTTGGTGTTGTTGGCAAATTGCCGTAATTTGAATAAAACGTTTATTTCCGATGTTTTATTTCATTAATGAAAAGGAGTTTTTGTTGTTGGTTTTAATGATGTGACATCCTACTGTTATTGTAAACTCTGATTATTTTCGTCATATTTATATATTTTGAAAAATGGGAAAGTGAGGTGTTACAATTGGTATCAGAGCCTAGTTGGTCGGTCCGGCCAGGTGTTGTAGTAGAGTCTGTCCTTAGAATAGGAGTAAGTTGTGTGTTTTGACCATATGTGGATTGTTGAACAGCATGGCAGGAAGGAATGATGCTGCTATGTAAGCTATGACACAAGCGGTAGAAAACACTAATCAGGTTGGGGGTGCGCAGTTCCGCGACTTAGCACAGTTCCAGAGCAATAAGCCGCCTACATATGAGGGAGGTATTCTGGATCCTGAGGCTGCACAGAAATGGCTGAAGGCTGTTGAGAAGATCTTCAGGACCATGGGATGCGGTGATGCTCAGAAAGTACGGTTTGGCACTCATATGCTGGAGGGAGAGGCGGAAGCCTGGTGGGACAATAGTCGTCAGAGGTTGGAAGCTGCGGGTACTAACATTACTTGGACAGTGTTTCAGGATGAGTTTCTGGAAAAGTACTTTCCGGAAGATATTCGTAGTGCAAAGGAGATTGAATTCTTGGAACTGAAATAGGGTACCATGATTGTTGCTGAATATGCTGCTCGGTTTGAAGAGTTGGTGCAGTATTGTGCTAATTACAATACGGAAGAAGCTATGAATTCGAAATGCTTGAAGTTTGAGAATGGGTTGCGTCCCGAGATTAAACAGAGCATTGCTTGTCAGAAGATAAGGAATTATCCAGAATTGGTTAGCAGAAGTAGGATTTATGATAATGATAACAGGGCCCGGATTGCTTATTATAAGGCTGCAAGTGACCGGAAGGGTAAGCAGAGGTTTGGGGGTACTCATTATAGTGCTCCAGCTGACAAGGGAAAACAGAAAGCTGTTGTGGGGAAGAAACCAAAAGAGGGAGGAGTGGTTCCTGATGCTCTCAAGTGTTTCAGATGTGGTGGCACGGGTCACCGTGCTAATAATTATCTGAATGAAGTGAAGAAATGTTTCAAGTGTGGGCGACCAGGTCATGTTACAACGGATTGTAGGGCCACTATGCCTACCTATTATAACTGTGGAGAACAGGGTCATATCAGCACTCACTGTGAGAAGCCAAAGAAATCTCAGGCCAGTGGAAAGGTGTTTGCTTTGGTGGGAACCCAATCCACCAATGAAGAGTGCTCCATCAAAGGTACTTGTTTTATTAATGATATTCCTTTGATTGCTATCGTTGACACGGGTGCAACCCACTCATTCATTTCTATTGATTGTGTGAAGAGATTAGGAATTGTGTCGTCCTAGATCAGAGGATGACGATTGAAACTCCGTCTATTGGTTATGTAGTTACTTCCTTAGTGTGTTTGAAGTGTCCGTTGACTATGTTTGGTTGAGATTTCAGAGTGGACTTGATTTGTTTGCCACTCGGTAATCTCGATGTTATTTTGTGGATGAACTGGTTGGAGTTCAACCGGATTTATATTGATTAATTTAGGAAGACGTTATTGTTTCTTACTCCTGAAGAGGAAGCATTAGCAGATTCTTTGTCTAACAGGGAGTTGAGAACGTTGTTGGAGGATGAAACTAAGATGTTTGCAGTGTTTGCCTCGTTATCTGTGGAAAGCAAGACTTCAGTTAATGAGTTACCGGTGGTGAGTGAATTCCCGAAAGTGTTTCCAGATGATATTACAGAATTGCCTCCGACGAGGGAAGTTGAATTTGCTATTGATCTTGTTCCTGGTACCAGAACTATATCTATGGCACCGTACAGGATGTCTGCATCAGAATTGGCAGAGTTGAAATGTCAGATTGGAGAATTGCTTGATAAGAAGTTTATCAGACCGAGTGTGTCTCCATGGGGAGCTCCAGTGTCATTGGTGAAAAAGAAGGATGGTAGTATGCGTCTGTGCATTGATTACCGTCAGTTGAATAAAGTGACCATTAAAAATAAGTATCCACTTCCGAGGATTGATGACTTAATGGATCAGCTTGTGGGAGCTCGTGTTTTCAGCAAAATTGATTTGAGGTCGGGTTACCATCAGATCAGAGTAAAGGAAGATGATATTCAGAAGACTGCATTCAGAACTCGTTATGGACATTACGAATATGCAGTGATGCCTTTCGGAGTGTCTAATGCGCCGGGTGTGTTTATGGAGTATATGAATCGTATCTTTCATTCTTATCTGGATCAGTTTATTGTGGTATTCATTGATGACATACTGATTTATTCTAAGTCTGACGAGGATCATGCAGGACACTTGAGAATTGCATTGTAGGTGTTGAAAGATAATAAATTGTTTGCAAAGTTCTCGAAATGTGAATTCTGGTTGGAGACTGTGAATTTCTTGGGTCATGTTATTTCAGGTGATGGCATAGCGGTGGATCCATCTAAAGTAAGTGCGGTACTTCAGTGGGAGCCACCGAAGACAGCGACGAAGATCAAAAGTTTCTTGGGTTTGGCAAGTTATTACCGAAGATTCATTGAAGGGTTTTCTAATTTGGTGTTACCATTAACTCAGTTAACTAGAAAGAATCAAGTTTTTGTGTGGGATACGACTTGTGAGGAAAGTTTCGAAGAGTTGGAAAAGAAATTGACTACGGCGCCAGTATTAATTCTACCAAGTCTAAGTGAACCTTTTGTGGTGTATTGTGATGCGTCTAAGATGGGTTTAGGCGGGGTGTTGATGTAAGATGGCAAGGTGGTGGCATATGCTTCGCGGCAATTGAGGGTACATGAGAGAAATTATCCTACTCATGATCTTGAATTAGCTGCAGTGGTTTTTTATTAAAAATTTGGAGACATTATTTGTATGGATCGAGATTTGAGGTATTCAGTGATCACAAAAGTCTGAAGTATTTGTTCGATCAGAAGGAATTGAATATGAGGCAGAGGAGATGGTTAGAGTTCTTGGAAGACTATGATTTTAATTTGAGTTATCATCCGGGGAAGGCTAATGTTGTAGAAGATGCTCTCAGTCGGAAGACAATTCATATATCGGCATTGATGGTAAAAGAAATGGAATTAATTGAACAGTTTAGAGACTTGAGTATGGTTTGTGAAACTACACCTGGGAGTGTTAAATTGGGTATGCTTAAGGTGAATAATGACTTTTTGGATGTGATTAAGGAAAACCAGAGACTTGATGTGAAGCTAGTAGACTTGATGCCTACAGGAGGAGATGATCCTGATCATGATTTTAAAGTGGATAATGTTGGTGTATTGAGATTCCGGGGCAGAATTTGTGTACTGGATAATGATGAATTGAGGAAGGCGATCTTAGAGGAAAGTCACCGGAGTAGCTTGAGTATCCATCCTGGAGCTACAAAAATGTATCATGACTTGAAGAAGTTATTTTGGTGGTCCGATATGAAGAGGGACATAGCTCAATTTGTTTATGCTTGTTTGATCTGTCAGAAGTCAAAGATGGAACACCAGAAACCTTCGGGGTTAATGCAACCGTTGGAAATTCCGGAATGGAAGTAGGACAGTATTACTATGGATTTTGTTACTGGTTTTCCAAATACAGCAAGAGGCTTTCATGCTATTTGGGTAGTGGTGGATCGACTTACGAAATCCGCTCATTTTATACCAATTAATACCAGTTTTCCGTTGTCAAAGCTAGTGGAGATTTATATCAGGATAATTATGAAGTTGCATGGTGTTCCGTCGAGTATAGAGTTAGATAGAGATCCGAGGTTTACTTCAGAATTTAGGAAGAGTCTGCAGGAAGCTTTGGGTTCAAAATTGAAGTTGAGCTCGGCTTATCATCCACAGACCGATGGTCAGTCAGAGATGATTATTCAGTCGTTGGAAGATTTACTGAGAGCCTGTGTGTTGGAGAAAGGTGGTGCGTGGGATACTCATTTGCCATTGATCGAGTTCACGTATAATAATAGTTACCATTCTAGTATTGGGATGGCACCTTCCGAAGCTTTGTATGGTCGGAGGTGTAGGACGCCTCTGTGTTGGTATGAGACCGGTGAGAATGTGGTGCTTGGACTTGAGATCGTGCAACAGACTACTGAGACAATTCAGATGATCCGCGAGAAGATGAAAACGTCTCAGATTAGGTAAAAAAGTTATCATGACAATCAGAGGAAAGACTTGGAATTCAGTGAAGGTGACCACGTGTTCCTGAAAGTCAACCCAATGACCGGTGTGGAGCGTGCATTGAAATCGAAGAAGCTGGATCCTAAGTTTATTGGACTGTATCATATCTTGCAAAGAGGGTGGCGTTGCCGCCTGAGCTTTCGAACTTGCATGACGTGTTTCATGTGTTGCAACTTCGGAAGTATGTATCTGATCCATCTCATGTTATCCAGAGGGATGAGGTGCAGATTAGAGATAATCTTACTGTGGAGACGATGCCGATAAGGATCGAAGATCGCAAGATGAAACAACTCAGAGGCAAGGAGATTCCTCTGGTGAGAGTAGCTTGGAGAGGAGCTGCTGGAGGAAGTGTGACCTGGGAGCTGGAGAGAAGGATGCGAGAGTCGTATCCGGAGCTATTTCCATCAGGTACATTTTCGAGGACAAAAATAATTTAAATGGGGGAGAGTTGTAACACCCCAATTTAAATTATTTGATCGTCGTGTTATTTTTCCGTTGTTTGGCCTTGTTAAGGGCGTGTGGTTGAGCGCGTAGGCGTGGAGTCCTAAGTGGGATGGGTAAACTAGAGATGTCAGGAGTAATTTTGAGTATGAGTAGTAATAGTAGTATGTGTATTATTATTATTATTATTATTATTATTATTACTATTATTATTATTATTATTATTATTATTATTATTATTATGTGAGTATCATTACTAGTAATATTATTATTTTTATTAAATTAAAAATCTGATTTAATTAAATGGATAATGGGCTAGTGGAGAAAAATAAGGGCGGTTTGGTCATTAAGCAGAGATTAGTGAGGATTAGTGAGTAGGGTTATTCATAATTAGAATTTCACAAAGAGAAGGGCTAGGGAGAGGAAGAACTAGGGCTTTGCATCATCAATTTTCACAGGAATTTTCTGAGTAATTTCGAGGTAAGGGGGGAGAATATATTTCAATATTGGTGGTAATAACATGAGAGGGTAGTGAGGAGTCCTTATCCTCGTAGGAATTTCGTATATATGTTATGTATGTGAATTTTGAATCTGATATTAGTGCATTGTTGTTGATCTGATATGAATTAGTTGCTGATTTTATGAATTTCGTGTCATACTGTGATGATCTGTGAAATTCCCTGTTGTTGTTGTTCATTGTGAATGCAGTTGTAGAAGTCGTTTTGTGCAGGTTCAGAGAACAAAATTAGATCTAAGACCTGTAACTTTGATTAGTAATGATAGGTGAAAGAGGTAAAATGAAAAATAGGACCTAAAACTGATGTAGAAACAAGTTTAAGACTGAATTGGAGTGAAAAAGTCAGGATCCCGTAGCAGAACTCAGACTGGTGTGGAAGAAACAAGTTTGCGTAATAGATCTGGCCTTACGCGTAACAGGGAGTGTGTTACGCGTAATGCTGGACACAGACGGAGGCAATACGCCAATTGGAGGGCCAAAAGGAGGTTTTGACACGGCCCTCTGTCCGTACGCGTAACGGTACGCGTATGGAAGCTTGGCATTACGCGTATGAGAAGGAGTACTCGTATTTGGATCTGAAAGTGGAATTTCTGGGAATGAAACATCTCTGCTCATACGCGTAATAGGCAGGGCAATACGCGTATGGCAGGACGGGAGGAGAGGCAATACACGTATGACCAACGAGAGTGTAGAATTCTGTTGTTCTGCAATTTCTTTCCCGATTTCGCGTCTGATGCAGTTCTTTGGGGTCTGAGAGGTTGGGGTAGATGTCAGAACTTGTTGAAACTAGGAATGGTGATGAAAATAATTAAAAATGGAATTTTGGTGGATTAATTAGATAATTAGCTAATTGAACGCCGTGTGAGGAATTTCTTGTTGTGATGTGTGTGATGGTGAGTAGGTATCTCACGTGTGATCAGGAGGATCGTGAAGAGGTATGATTGTTGTCATACATGTGTGTTGCATGCATATTTACTGTCATGCATTCATGGTGTCGGTGGTGATGAATAATTGCTCAGGAGGAGTGTATGTGATTCATCCGAACTCCAATGTGGAGTATGGTGGAGATAAATCATTGCCAATTAGCGGTGTATGTGATTTATCCGGTTTCGATTGAATGAACCATGGTGTATTGGTACCACATGCATCGTGTTGATGTCTTTGAGTCGCATTGCATTGTTATGTGTTTGGTGAAATCTGAATGAAAATGACAAGTATGTCGTGATGGTGTGTTACTGATATATGATTGTGTGAGTACTACCTTTAGCATGTATTATACACCGTTATTTATTGAATGTAGTTCTCACCCCTTTGTTGTTTGTTGCGTCTTTGCTTCTTCGGAAGTACAGATAATCCAGGTACTTGAGTGTGCATGGAGTGCGTGTTGCTTGATCGAGTCTTAGGAGTCGCTCTGATACGTAACACGAGATTTTGTGAGTTTTCGTCATTTGTTATTCTTTATTGTTTTATTACGTATCATTCTTTATTTGAAAATATGGTGGACCATGATTTATGTTGATTTTTGGTGTTGTTGGCAAATTGCCATAATTTGAATAAAACGTTTATTTCCGCTGTTTTATTTCATTAATGAAAAGGAGTTTTTGTTGTTGGTTTTAATGATGTGACATCCTACTATTGTTGTAAACTCTGATTATTTTTGTAATATTTATATATTTTGAAAAATGTGAAAGTGGGGTGTTACAGGCATACCTACGGAAGATTCTCGAAAAGTATGGTATGTCGAATTCAAAGCCTTTTGTGGCTCCGACAAACCCTAAATTCAAGCTGAGTATAGATCAGTGTCCCAGTACTGATGTCGAAAGAGCTTATATGAATAGCATTCCATATGCTAATATAGTGGTTCTTTGATGTATGTTATGGTCTGTACTAGACCTGACATAACATATGCAGCAAGTCTTGTAAGCAGGTACATGGCGAATCCTAGAAAGGCTCACTAGCGAGCATTGAAGTGGATTTTAAGGTACATAAATGGGTCTCTGAATAGAGTCCTAATTTATGGTGGAGCCTTGGGTGAAGATAGTAAAGCAACAATCAAAGAATATGTCGACTCTGATTATGCAGGTTGTACGGATTCCAGAAAATCTATTTCTGGATATGTGCTCACTATGTTTGGGACAACAATCAGTTGGAAAGCAACACTTCAGAAGGTTGTTGCCTTATCAACCACTGAAGCGGAATATATCGCCCTAACTGAAGCTGTAAAGGAAGCATTGTGGCTTGAAGGTTTTGCAAAGGAGCTGAAACTTCAAGGTCCAGTTATCACTTTAAATGTGATAGTCAAAGTGCAATACACCTGTCGAAGAATTCAGCCTATCATGAGCGAACCAAGCGAGCGTGGAGAAGTCCAAGTGCTGAAGGTTTTGACAGATCATAATGCTGCTGATAAGATCACCAAGACGTTGCCTAGTTGCAAATTTTTCCACTGTATGTAGTTGATAAAGCTGCATGAAAAAAGCTAGTTTATTTCTTGAGGATATAGAGTTAGATCCAAGGTGGATATTTGTGAGATATTGGATCGAACTCTAGTTTTGGCATGTCGTCAAAGTCTTCTCACATGCTGTTGTCGAAGACCTACATGCTGTAGTCGAATTGTGTTCTAGTATGTAGGAGATCGAATTGGGCCTTGTGTTATGGATCCAATTATTTAAGTTAGCTTGTACCCTAAGTTAGCTTGTAATGGGTAATTGTTAAAAAGCCCATTAGTTTAGTATGTTAGGTTTATTATAAATAGCATACTAGTCTCTCTTCCTAAGGTGTGACAAAACCTTTTGAGGTTGAGAGAGGTTAATTATATGTATTCACTTGTAATCTTTGAACCCTATTGAGAAAGTGAATAGTAAAATAGATTTAACCAATTCTCTATTCTTCTTCCTCTTTTCTCTTCCTTTATGAACCCTAATAGGGTTTCGTTTGTTTGCTAAAATTTTTCCTTCTTCTCTACCCGTATGGATTTCTTGGTGTTCAAGAAACCAAATATACTTTGTTATTCTGGTATCGTTTTTCACAACAAATCGTTATCCTATAAATACCATCTCTACTGCAATGTTGTTGTATGTATGAAATTGAATTCTTCTGTTGTATGTAAGAATTGAATTGTAGCATGTTAGGTGGATGTTTTGATGTGTCACACTTCATTAGGTTTTGACAAATAATAGACATAGTTGGAAGATTATAGTTATATACAACTAACATGTTTATATTTGTGCAAATAAGAGAGAGGCATAACATTAGCCAATTGTAACTATGATTTTATATGTAGGCACATCGTCAAGATAATGGATGTTATTAATATTCTTCTTTTCTGACAGTTATCATACTTTTTTTTTAGTGTCTTTATTGTAACTAAGATTTTATACGTAGGCACATCGTCAAGATAACAGATGGGCATGTGGGTACTACGTCATGAATACTATGTTTGACAGCGTTGATGCTTCTATTGTTGAAAGATTCAACAAGGTAGGATAAGTTAAAATATTTTTGTATTATATGTATTTAATGAAAAACTTGTAGTTGTTTAACTTATTATATGTAAACTTGTAGATATTCACAAACACTTCGTCATATAAAAAAGAGACGATTGACCACGTGTGACAACTCTGGGCTAAATGTTTTTTTGGAAATGATTGAAGTGCAAAATGTTAAGAGCAAAAGGCTGAAGAGAAAATGAAAATGGCTGAAGAACATGAGGACCAAGAAGACGTACAAATATTTCCAAAACCAAAACGAAGGAGGAAAAATTATATATAGATAGTTTTTGTTAATATGATTTTGTTGTACGACTTTATGCTATTAGATAATATGATTTGATAAGACTTATATATACAATGATGTTAGGATGGTTGTTTTATGATATTAGATAATATGATTGGATAAGACTTATATATACAATGATGTTAGGATGGTTGTTTTGGTTGTACTTTTGTTTATTGAATGTTTAGTGGTATACAAAATATTTGATTAAATAAAATAGGTTCTAAATCTAATTAAATATAATATAATTATGAAACTAATACAAAGATTCTATTTAAAGAAAACAGGGTCTAAAAATGACAACATCAATGGTGAAATCAGGTGTAAAATGCCAACATCAATGGTAAAATCGGGGTGTAAAATGCCAACATCAAAGGTAAAATCGGTTGTAAACATGCCAACATCAATAGCAAAAACGGGTGTAATACACTGCATTTTTACACCCTATTTAAATAAAACATTATTTAAATTTGCAAACCTCTATAGTAATCACTACTCATTTTACATCCGATTTTTATGAAATTGGGTGTAAATTTGTTTGATTGAAATGCAATTATTTACAGATTTACACCCGCTTTCTATAAAATAGGGTGTAAAGTTGAATATATATACATCAGTTTTAAACAAAAAAGGGTGCAATATACCATCTATAAATGTATATATGTAAAAGTTTACACCCGATTTCTATAAAAAAGAGTGTACTTTAACATCAAATTTACACCCGTTTTTTATAAAATAGGGTGTAAAGTGGCGTTTTAAACAAAAAAAGGGTGTAATATACCATCTATAAATGTATATATGTAAAAATTCACAGCCGATTTCTATAAAAAAGAGTGTAATATAACATTAAATTTACACCCGTTTTAAAACGGGTGTAAATTTATCAGACATTTCTCACCCATTGAATTCACACCCTCCAATAACGGGAGTTAAATGTATGAAAATCGGGTGTAATTTCATATATCTGCACTAGTGAGATGACCGATGGATATTTTCCATGCAAGAAGAATTCAATCAATTAGAAAGGAATCAAGATTGAGAACTTGTTCCTAGGCCAAGTGGTAAACACATCATAGTTACCAAAAGGGTGTTTAAGAATAAACTTGACGAAAATGGTATAATTGTTCGGAACAAAGCAAGGTTGGTGGCTCAAGGTTACAATCAAGAAGAAGGAATTGACTTTGAAGAAAATTTCGCTCTGGTTGCAAGGTTAGAAGCTATTCGTTTATTACTTGCTTATGCTTGTTCATTAAATATTCAATTATTCCAAATGGGCGTCAAGAGCGCCTTCTTGAATAGATACATCAATGAGTAAGTCTATATCAAACAACCTCCCAGTATTTAAGACTTCAAGAATCCTTCACATGTCTTCAAGTTGAAAAAAGCTTTTTATGGCTTAAAGCAAGCACCAAGAGCATGGTTTGATAGATTTAGCAAATTTCTATGTAAAAGAGGATTTGAAAAAGGTTAAGTTGATAATACTTTATTTATTAAGAAAATTAAAAATCATACTTTATTGGTTCAAGTCTATATTGACGATATCATATTCAGTTCAACAAACAAAGAACTACGTGAAGTACTTTCGTTGATGATGTAAAGAGAGCTCGAAATGTCTATGATGTGTAAGATAAACTATTTTCTTTGACTTCAAATTAAGCAACTAAAGAATGGCATCCTTATCAATCAATCCAATTATGGCAAAGAGTTGTTGAAAAGATTCGATATTAATAATTGCAAAGCAATGGTTACTCCAATGAGTTCTGGAACTTACATAGATCAAGATGAATCAGGTGTTTCAATTAATATCACAAAATATCGAGGTATGATTGGTTCATTATTATATTTGATGGCAAGTCATCCTGGCATCATGCTTGTGTGCATATTTTCAAGCTAATCCAAAGGAATTTCATCTCTCCACCGTCAAAAGGATCATGAAGTATCTCATGGGAACAACCAATGTTGGCCTATGGTATCCAAAAGGTAGTGTTTATAATTTAATTGGTTATTCAGATGCAGATTATGCAAGTAGTAAAATTGATAGAAAAAGAACAAGTGGTCCTTTTCACATCCTAGGGAATGCACTAGTATCGTGGGCTTGCAAGAAACAAGCATGCGTTGCTCTCAGCACTGCAAAAGCAGAATACATAGCAGCGGGTAGTTGTTCTGCACAAATACTATGGCTTAAGTAGCAACTTGGTGACTACGAACTCGATCTAGGATGTCTTCCACTATGATGCAACAACACAAGTGAAATCAACATAACAAAGAATCTGGTCATGCACTCAAGAACCTAACACATTGACATTTGACGTCACTTTCTTCGTGACCATGTTCTTTAAAGAAATTTAGAATTTACGTTCGCTGATACGCATAATCAATTGGCAGATATATTCACTAAACATTTGGCAAGAGATGCTTTTTACAAAATCAGGAGATAGTTGGGAATATTGGATGAAGGGGATATACGATGAACCTACAAAGCTTATTCAAAGGTACATAACTTGTTATCTTCTTTATAATTTTCTCATGAATTTCATAATTTCATTTTTAAAATTATAAAATTATTATATATGCTTACCTTCCCCTTATGAGACTTTAAATAATTTATATAGTTGTATATTATGCTATATGAGATTATGTGATTTTATATGTTAAGATAAATATTAAGTGTGAATATATAAGTTTTAATATGATTATGTGACATCATTCTTTCAAAAAAATTAAAAAATTTCAAAATCTACCAACATGCAATTGATTGTCAAAAAAATTAATCGGTTGTCATACGTAGAAAGTGCAATTTTTTCTTGGAAGAATGCATCTCATTTATGTGACAATCGATTGTTGCTTTTGTGCAACCGATTGTCACTGGGCACATTTCATTTTATATTTGCATTTTTAACTTGTGACACTCGATTTATTGCATAGTTCAACCGATTGTCACTGTTACTTTTTCTATTTTTTTTGGTGTGGTTGGGAATCGTACTATGAGGTCCTACTTGCTTTCAAATCTTTGAACACAATTACTTTTCTTTGTCTCATTTATTGATCATTGTCAGATATTGCTGGTCCAACTTGGCATAAAGTTCTTTGAATTGTACTTAATTTTGTTTTATTACAAATTATTTTATTTTATTATTTTTGGTTGGTCCAATCACATTGACCCATCTATCAATTCATAACCACGCCTATTGATAAAATCCTACAATCACTCAAGAAAGTTTAGAACATTCTCTCTCCTACCTTCGGTAGCCGCACAAACACACTCTTCACCCTCTCCAAATACCCACTTCATCTTTAACCTACAAACCCCTATTTCATCTCTCGATCATGTCTCAAGCCAGAAAAAGAAAGGAAAAAGCCTCATCCTCCAAGCAAAAAAGTGAAGCTATGAGGCTTGTTCCCTCAAAGATTCAAAGAGATAGGTTTGAAGATTTATTCCAATCAAAGGTGATTCTTCCTCTCAGGTTTGGAAACCTTGATAATATTTGCTCTGAATGCTTTAGTTTTCTAGATCTGCTTAAAGCTCGGGGTATTCAAGATTTAATAAGAAGTCATGGAACATATTACACGAATTTAGTTAGAGTTTTCTACTGCAATATGGAATTGAAAAATGATATTATAACTTCAAATGTTAAAGGGGTACCAATTTCTTTTACTGTGAAAGAGTTAATAGAGGCTCTAGATATCCCTTATGAAGGCTTTAAAATTAAGATCAATTTTAATGCAAATTTACCTGGATATGACAAATGTGAATTTTACTATGGGATTGCTCGGATTTCTGAACAATAATTTCTTCAAAATAGGCAGAAAATTGTTGGTGGTATTCGGGAAAGGAACTCATGGTCGGCTGGAATTTTTACTATTGATGACATATTGACCCATTATTTTCTTACTTATGTTGCAGTGCCAAAGTTCTCAAATTTTTCTATTGTCAATGATTGTGAGATGCAGCTTCTATATGCAATGAAGAACAATATTCAAGTCAACTGAGCTTATGTGATAATGTATCACATGGTAACTCATAATGAGTTTTTTCTGGTCTCCCTTATGCTATTTGGTTAACTTCAGTTTTTTAGAAAAATAACATGAATATGACAAATGAAAGGAAGATTGAGATGGTTCCTCCAGAGAATGAAATCATTCCAAAGAAAGTGTGGAATGTAACACCCTTTTCTACCCGAGAAACAACGCAAATAAATACACCCATTATATCAGTGTAAAATCCCACAATGGCGTCACATTTCGTCATAAAACATCAAAATTAAATCAAATACTTCGTAGTGGAAAACTTCACAAAACCTCCTCATAATTTATAACTCAAAGTTTTAAAACAACCTCAACAAATTATAACATCATCAAATAAAAGAACATTGTGATTCGACTCAAACGTCCTGACCCGATGTTACATATCAGAGTAAGACCCTCTAATCGACGGAGAAAATCATCATACTTCAAAAATGCTAAATCTTCATGCGCCAAGAAAGCTAAGCCTGATCACCTGCACGTTACCCACGTGGAGGTAACATTCAAACAGGCAGGGTGAGTAATCACGAATCAATATATAAGATATAAGCGAAAGATAAAGTAGCAACACAAAACATCACTAAGTCATTCACAAACATCACCAGTACATCAAATACATCAATAGAAGGCAATGCCACTAGTATGCAAATGCAACGTCATCGACTCATGCATGTGGTACCAACTCGTCATAATTGATGGACACTGGGCCATCACCCTCCAAGGATCCCCGCCAATAGGATCAATTCTAGACAAGAACAGGAACACGTCACAAAACACTTCAATCCACACAATGGGATTGAAGCCACCACTGGACCGAAGTCCTACCATCATCACTGGACCGAAGTCCAAAAAATGCTATGAATGCATGATGCAAAACGTCATAATAATCACCATCACGGCTCGTCAAAGTTGCATCATCATTCATAAAAATTCACCATAAGACTTCACATAACATGTATAACATCAACATGCATATCATCAATTTAAATCATCATAGCATCATAGTATAGCATCACTAACATACGTCAAAAATCATCATTATAGAATCATCATCAAACATCATGACACAACATTAATTCACACTCATCACAATCCGTCACTATACCTCACAAATCATCATATCATAATCGTCACGTCAAAATTTCCCGATTTTATCCCATTCATCTTCATCACTAGTTCACTCATGTTTTATTACCTCACCATAGCCTTACGTCTCAAAGAATCCGCATCACAAATGAAATCGGGACAGAAATCGCAAAAATGGGAAAAACTGCCAACAACCCTGTCCATACGCGTATGACCATGCCTCATACGCGTATGGCTCAATTCCTTGCCCCTGGCCTGCGTATCATACGCGTAGGGCCACCTACCCAGGCCTCCCATACGCGTAATTCCCTCCTTGTTACGCGTCCACCAGAGAGGTTTCCCTCTCAAAATCCGCCTTCAGACTCCCATTACGCGTAATGCACCCTTCCCAAGAACCCATACGCGTAATACACCTTCCCATACACGTATGTCTCTCCCTCCTCAGCTTCCCATACGCGTATTGCCTCCATTCTCATACGCATATCCTACGCGTACTGGCAGAGGGCCGTGCTGGCCTTGGGGACGGGTGCGTATGCTACGCGTATCTCCCTGGGAATGTCCCCTATAACGCGTAATGCTTTCCCTCTTTCACGTATTGCCAGAAAACACTTCATAACTCAGATTTCGCATCTGAACGAAAACCTTCCCATTCCAGCACCTTCGATCTTCCAAAATTAGACTCAAACCAGTTTCGATTCATCACAGATCTACATTTTTATCCTACTTCATTGTTTACATAAATTCCTTTCTAATTATTAAGCCCTAATTCATTAAACCCACTTTCGATTATAGATCTGGTTTGTTCACACATTCATCACAGCATCAAAAATCATCCGAACGAATTTCACAGAAATTTCAGCAACACATACAGATTCATATCAGAAAATCGACCAACACAGATGCACGAAAATTCGCACAGATTCAGCATACGGAAATTCATCATAAAACACAGAACACACAAACTACTCTACCTTAAACCCATATCAACCATATGAACCCGGATTAACCCTTCATACCTCGAATTTTCCAGCAAAAAGGTTCTTTGTTTGGGTTCTACGGTCGATTCCTCGTTCTATGTGCTCTAGCCTCCTTTCCTCAGCTCTCTCTTCACTTCTTAGGGTTGCACAGACTAATTCGCCTAATTCCTTATTTTCTTTTTGTTAAACCTATCTTTTGGGTCCTAATTATGATTTACCTGTATTATCCTCAATTAACCTCTTCAATATTACCGTCTTACCCTTAATGGTTCTCCTCATTATTTCTAATAATAATAATAATAATCTAAATAATGTTCTATATATTCAAATTATCTATTATTATTAATAAAATAATCTAATTAATTACCAATTCTAAGACACCTCAATATTTCCTTAACTCAAAGCTACCCCACACAAAGTCACCATGCGTCATAGTATTCACCGAAACTCACCAAAACACCGAATAATCATAATAATTCAATTAAATAAATATTATAATTATTTTGGGGTGTTACAACTCTCCCCCACTTAAAGAATTTTCGCCCTCGAAAATTACTTTAAGGAAATAGAGTCGGATACGACTCCTTCATCTGATCTTCACGCTCCCAAGTCCAACTTTTGCCAGCTGGTCCACCCCATAACACCTTCACCAAAGCTATGTCATTACCCCGCAGTTGCTTCATCTCGCGACCATCAATCCGCACAGTTAATGCTTCCATAGTCAGATTATCCCTTACTTGTACATCATCCATCTGAACACTATGCGATGGATCCGGAATGTACTTCCTCAACTGAGACACATGGAACACATCGTGCAAAGTCGCAAGTGACAGTGGTAAAGCAATCCGATAGGCTACCACCCCTATCCTCTGCAAGATTTGATAAGGACCAACAAAACATGGAGTGAGCTTCCTAGACTTCAAAGCTCGACCTACACCAGTCACTGGCGTCACCCTAAAAAACACATGATCTCCCTCTTAGAATTCAAGTGTCTTCCTTCTCTTATCATGATAACTCTTCTGACGACTCTACGAAGCTCTCATTCTTTCTTAGATCATATTAATCTTCTCAGTCGTCTCCTGCAGAATTTCAGGTCCGAGTACAACACTCTCGCCTGACTCATACCAACACAAAGGAGTCCTACATCTCCTTCCATACAAAGCTTTATACGGCGCCATCCCAATACTAGCATGAAAGCTGTTATTGTACGTGAACTTAATCAATGGTAAATGGCTATCCCAAGATCCTCCGTGATCCAACACACAAGCCCTCAACAAATCCTCCAAGGATTCGATAGTCCTTTCCGTCTGACAGTCCGTCTGAGGATGATTGCAGAAACCATCCTCAACTTAGTACCCAAAGCATCTTGCAAACTCTTCTAGAATCTCGATGTAAATCTCGGGTCTCTATCCGACACAATACTCGAAGGTATCCCATGCAACTTCACAATCTCCTCAATGTACATCTCAGCTAACTTCTGCATAGAATGATTAATCTTCATCGGCAAGAAATTAGCCGATTTAGTTAATCTATCTATAATTACCCAAATCAAATCATTTCCCTTCGTAGTCCTCGGCAATCCCGACACAAAGTCCGTGGAAATGCTATCCCATTTCCACTATGGGATATTCAACGGTTACATCATACCTAAAGACTTCTGATGCTCAATCTTTGACTTCTGACAAGTCAAACATGTATAAACAAACTCCGAAATATGCTTCTTCATACCTGGCCACCAAAACAACTTTTTCAAATCCTGGTACATCTTCGTAGCACCGGGATGAATACTCAATCTACTTTGATGTCCTTCTTCAAGAATGCTTTTCTTAATATTTGGAACATCTGGAACACACACCCTGTCTCTGAATCTCATCATACCATTCTCATCAATCCGAAATTCGCCTTCGTTACCTTGGTTGATCAATGTCAACTGGTCAACCAACTTCAAGTCAGATTGTTGTCCCACTCTGATCTCTTCCAGAAGGCCACTAGCCAACTTCAACATGCTCAACCTCACACTGTCAGGAGTTTCCTCACATACCAAACTCAAATCTCAAAACTACTCAATTAATTCCAACTCTTTCACCATAAGCATCAACATATGCAATGACTTCCTTCTCAAGGCATCAGTCACTTTATTTGCTTAACCAGGATGGTAATTCAAATCGAAGTCATAATCCTTCAACAATTCCAACCACCTTCTCTGCCTCATATTCAACTCTTTCTGATTAAATAAATTCTTCAAACTCTTATGATCGCTGAACACTTTGAACTTAGAGTCAAACAGGTAATGTCTCCAAATTTTCAGCACAAACACCACGACTGCCAACTCTAAGTCATGGGTTGGGTAATTCACTTCATGAACCCTCAACTGCCTGGAAGCATAAGCGACAAATTGACCATTCTGCATCAACACTCCTCCAAGACCCATCTTCGACGCATCACAATACACTACAAAAGATTCATTCAGATTAGACAAAACCAACACTGGAGCGGTCACCAACCTCTTCTTCAATTCCACAAAACTCCCTTCACAAGTTACATCACACACAAAAGCTTGCCCCTTTCTAGTCAGCTGAGTCAAAGGTAATGCCAACTTAGAAAAACCCTCAATAACTTGCGGTGATATCCTGCCAATCCAAGGAAACCCCGTATCTCAGTAGCAGATTTCGGAGTCCCCCACTATAACACATCATCAATCTTAGAAGGATCTACAGCAATCCCACCACTTGAAATCACGTGGCCAAGGAAACTCACTTCTTCAACCAAAACTCACACTTCGACAGTTTTGCATACAACTCTTTCTCCTTCAATACTTGTAACACAGTTCTCAAATGCTCAGCATGCTCTTCTTCAGATTTAGAGTAGATCAAAATATCATCAATGAAAACCACCACAAACTGATCCAAATACTCATGAAAGATCCGATTCATGCACTCCATGAACACACCAGGTGCATTGGACACTCCAAACAGCATCACAGTGTATTCACAGTGACGATATCTCGTCCTGAAAGCTGTCTTCGGAATATCATCAGGCTTAACATGATTCTGATGGTAACCCGACCTTAAGTTAATCTTGCTGAATACACAAGCGCCTACTAGCTGATCCATCAAATTGTCGATCCTCGTAAGTGAATATTTATTCTTGATAGTCACTCTATTCAATTGCCGAATATCAACACACAACCTCATACCATCGTCTTTCTTCTTAACTAACACACAGGGGCACCCTACGGAGAAACACTCGGTCGACAACTTCTTCTCAAGCGATTCTTCCAATTGTTTCTTGAATTCACCTAACTCAGAAACATACATTCTGTATGGAGTCACTGATATCATATGGGAACACATCCAAAGAGTCACACACCATGGTAGATCACCAACCACCGCATTTCCTTATGCCTTAAAAGAAGCCAACATCATAAACACCTTTGCACCATCTTCCACAGACTTATCCACTTACTTAACAGAACAAACAACTCTTCACCTTCGTCGACATTAGATTCATGATCTGGGGCAAGTCGCAGATATCTTCAGGAAAACATCAGGAATTACACCCCACTGGCATATCACTAGCCGTCACACTGCTCTCTATCCCCAGAGAATCAAACATCAACAATACCTGATCGTTCTCCCTCAAGACACTCTAACTTGACTGACAGGCAAGAAACTCGAATTTGCCTTATCTTCAAATATAATAATCTTCATCGATTCATCAGAACAATCTGTAAGCACCTGACTTAACCCCAAATAATTCGTTGTACACACCATCTAAGCTGGTAAGACACGTCTATTCCATCCAGCATGATCCCATCTACTATCAACAAGAGATTAAGGGTGATCAGTTCCTCAATTTGTCAATAGATAGCCGACGATCATGAAGGGGCATAACCGTATTTACCAACTACAATAGCGTTCCCTGCATCTTGTGCACGAAGCTACCTAAGGCACAAATTCTTAGTTGCCATAAGACTTATCTTCGTATTTCCTTCAGTTTCGGAAACAACACAATTCCCACAATGTTCGCACCCTTGCAATCAGCGGCACACCAATTTAACATTCCACAACCAAAACATCTCAGAGAAGCAAAAGCTTCTCCCCCACTTGTTTCAAACCAACTCCTGTAGACAACGGTTAGAAAACAAACAAGTACCGACAGTGTTTTCACACACATGTCGTGTACTAAGGAACGAACAACATTAGACAACCTGGCCGGACATACCGACCTGCTCTGATACCACTAATGTAACACCCTATTTTTCCCGACAAACAACTCAAATAAATACACCCATTATATCTGTGTAAAATCACACAAGGGAGTCACATTTGTCATAAAACATCAAAATTAAATCAAATACTTCGCAGCGGAAAACTTCACAAAACCTCCTCATAATTTATAACTCAAATTTTAAAAAAACCTCAACAAATTATAACATCATCAAATAAAAGAACACTATGGTTCGACTCAAACGTCCCGACACGATGTTACATATCAGAGCAAGACCCTATAATCGACGGAGAAAATCATAATACTTCAAAAATGCTAAATCTTCATGCGCCAAGAAAGCTAAGCCTGATCACCTGCATGTTACCCACGTGGAGGCAACATTCAAACAGGCAGGGTGGGTAATCACGAATCAATATATAAGATATAAGCGAAAGATAAAGTAGCAACACAAAACATCACTAATCATTCACAAACATCACCAGTACATCAAATACATCAATAGAAGGCAATGCCACATAGTATGCAAATGCAACCTCATCGACTCATGCATGTGGTACCAACTCGTCATAATTGATGGACACTTGGCCATCACCCTCCAAGGATCCCCACCAATAGGATCGATTCTACACAAGAACCGGAGCACGTCACAAAACACTTCAATCCACACAATGGGATTGAAGCCACCACTAGACCAAAGTCCTACCATCATCGCTAGACCAAAGTCCAAAAAATTCTATGAATGCATGATGCAAAATGTCATAATAATCACCATCACGGCTCGTCAAAGTTGCATCATCATTCATAAAAATTCATCATAAGACTTCACATAGTGTAACACCCAAAAAATCTAAATTAATCATTTATTTATTTATTTAATTAATTTAGAAGGAATTAAGAGGTTTTTGGTAATTTGGAGAATTATGGATTAAAAGAGTATTTTTAAATAATTTTAATAGAGTGAATAATCATGTATTATTTAGATTATTATTTATTATTTAAAAATATTAAGAAAAGGGCAAGATGGTCATAAAGGAAAAGGAGTAAGGGTAGAGTTGGAAGTTCATAAACTGGGATAATGTAACTAAAGAAGAAAGATCGATCAATTTTATAACTGATCGTATTTTTGTGAAGAACGCTGAAGAAGAGAAGAGGAGGAGGAAAACCAAGGGTTTTGAAGGATTGCTAGGAGAATCTTGGAGAAAGAAGGATAAAGCTTCAGATTACTCTAAGGTATGGGGAGTTTTCACGGTTTATTATAATTTTATAGGAATTGGTTTATGAATAGATTAGGTTTCGTGGATTCTTGAATAATGGTGGTGTTTGGTGACATAGATTGTGTTAGGAGTGAGTGTTGTGATGAGAATGAGTGAAACAAATTAGTGTATTTGATGTATGTGTATTGTGTGAGTCTTTGATCAAATTTCGTATTTGGACAAAACTGAATTTTGGGGTTATTCTGAGTCGAAAACGCAGCAGAATAATCACTTTTTGGAAAATGGGATTTTGTCGCACCCTGACACGGGCCGTGTCACACAACACGGGCACCCGTGTCAGTTTACTGGTTGGGGAAAATGAAAACTTTTGTTACAGAGCTTCTGACACGGGCCGTGTCACAGGACACGGGCCGTGTCACAGGACACGGGCGGCCGTGTCAGGCCTCTGCTCTTGCTATAATTTTTTTGGTTTGGATTGTTCGTGCAGGCATTCTGACACGGGCCGTGTCACAGGAAACGGGCGGCCGTGTCAGACAACTGTTTTAGCCGTTTTTGCTGTTTTAATGTTTTCTCTTGCTGATTGTTGTTGTCTTGTTGTTTTGCTGCTGTATGGATGATAAAACATGATGGATGGTGATTAACTGTTGAATATGAAATGAATGATGCACACGTTGATATTTGATGAGTTGAGGAGAATTAGCATCATTGCATTTCATAGCATTTTATGTTGGGGCTTCAGCCTATTGGTAGCTTCAATCCCATTGTGCGGATTGAAGTGATATGTTGTTATGTTGTGCTCCCTTGTGGAAGGTTGATGGCCAGTGTCCATCACATGAAGAATTGGTACCACATGCATGTTTTTGATGAATTTGCATTTCATTCTAAGTGGCATTGCATGTGTATGAGTTGATTGTCGAATAATAAGTATGTTTTATTGTGGATATCATGGTGTTGTTGTTGATTAAACTATGATGTTGTTGTTGATTATATCATGATGTTGTGTCGATTATACTATGATGTTGATGTTGATTGTATCATGATGTTGTTGTTGATTACATCATGATGTCGTTGTTGATTATACTATGATGTTGTTGTTTATTTTACTATGATGTTGTTGTTGACTATGCAATGAAGTTGATGTTGATTAAACTATGATGTTGTTGTTGATTATATCATGATGTTGTTGTCGATTATACTATGATGTTGATGTTGATTGTATCATGATGTTGTTGTTGATTACATCATGATGTCGTTGTTGACTATACTATGATGTTGTTGTTTATTTTACTATGATGTTGTTGTTGACTATGCTATGAAGTTGATGTTGATTATGCTATGATGTTGTGGTTGATTATGCTACGATGTTGTTGATTGATTATGCTATGATGCTGTCATTGGCTATGCCATGATGTATTTGTTGCCTTCCTGTTCATTTTCCATGTACTTATATTACTATAATGAATTGTGATTTCTCACCCTGCCTGCTTGGAAATGTTGCCTCTTATGTGGGTAACTTGTAGATAACCAAGAGTAGATTCGCGACGATGGAGGATGTAGCCCTGAAGTGTGTCTTTATCGCTATTTAGTTTAGAGGTGTCCTGCTCTGTGTCATGTAACATCGGGTTGGGATTTGTTGTGGACCTCGCGGTCTTTTGTTTTATGTTGAATTTTTACATTGTTGGTGATGATTTGATTTGGATATATTTAGTATGAAGTATTTTATTGAAATGACGTAAAAAGTTGATTCCCGCTGCGTAGTTGTTTATTTTATTATTAAGATTGTGTAACCCGTGTTATGGGACAGGACAATGATTTTGAATGATGTTTGAATATATGTGGAATCTTTCTTGCTAATTTTACTCTGATAATATTAAGTGTTTTTCCTATAATTGTTTGTGGGGTAGAAGGGTGTTACATTAGTGGTATCAGAGAAGGTCGGTCTGTCCGGCCAAGTTGCCTAATGTCGTTTATCCCTTGGTACGCGACAAGTGTGTGGAACACTATCGATACTTGTTTGTTTACTAACCGTTGGTTCCCTGTGTTGGTTTGAAACAAGTGAGGGAGAAGTTTGCTTCCCGGAGATGTTTCTGGTGTGAGGAGTTGACTCAAGGTGATATTAAGGGTAAGAGTACAAGTGTTGTTGGAGTTGTAATGTCGCGAACCGACGAGAGTATAGATTCACAAATTCTTAGTTGCCTGTCAAGTTTGAGATTCCTGGAGGGAGAACAAGCCGGTATGGTTGATGTTTGCTTCTCGGAGAAGAGAGGGCAATGTGACGAATAGTGATATGCAAGTGGAGTATATCTGGAGTGAGGTCGGATGATTTTCAGAGCTGGGTGAGAAACAAGGATTGTTGGAAGGGTTTGGAAGCAGGAGAAAGAGGTAGAACTCATGTTCACCAATTTCGGTTTTTATTTTCACATTTATGGAACAACCTTCAGTAAAAGAGGCATAACTTTCTACTCGTAACCCCGACGAAGGCGATTCCGAACTTTTTGGAAAGTTTACAAAATTCCCTACAATTTGCATATAAATTTTGTCTTCGGCATGTTTTTGAGCAGAGAGAAAGACGCGTTTGAATAGTTGGGTCTGATGCTGATTTTGTTTGGTGGAAGTTTGTATACGGGATTTCTTGACCAGTCCCATTACAAGGATGATAACGTTTTACTCGTAATTCAAATTTGAGAAATTCTTGAAGTTCTGGAATCTACACGAAATTCCCTTCATTATGGAATATAATTTTGTGTCTGGAAGGTCTGTATTGAAGAAGATAATCGTGTTTGAAGTGGACAATTCTTGCTGGAAATGGTAAGATGAAGTCAAGTATGAAATGTTTAGTAATAAGAAGAAGAATATCGGAGAAGCACATGGAAGTGCGGCGTATGATAGTTGAGAATGATTAAAGTATAGAAATATTTGAGGAATGTTAAATAGTAAAGTGGATTGTGTGTTGTTGGCGAGATGTGTCGGCATGAGTCTGAAATTTTTGGAAGTTATATCACCAACCAGATGATGAGATGGTATTGTTGAGATTGTGATTGGAATGATGATCAAGTGTGAAATTATACGGATCATTGAAGTTGTGAGATTAAAAAGGAAGATGAAGGATTGGTTAGGGTCGTCAAAGGTTTGAACTTAGATAAATGTTTCGATTGAAGTGGGTCGATTTGGATTGTACGTGATGTGGTAACGTTTCCAGTATTAGAAGGATATTTAAGGATTGTGTTGTGCAACTAACTTGTATAGGAGAATATGTACTGGATTTTGGACTTTTCGTGTCATTGACGAGATGGAAAATAAGAAAATTAAGAAAAACGTTTGTAAGCCTTAGAGAGATGGTGGAGCAGTATGCTTAGATAACTTTAAGAAAAAGGTAAAGGACGCTATTGTAGTTGGGTAATGATGATTTATGCCACCATTATGGTTGCCGACTGTCTATTGACAAATTGAGAAACTGATCACCCTTAATCTCTTGTTGATAGTCGACGAAATCATGTTGGATGGAGTAGATGTGTCTTGCTAACTAGAATAGTATGCACAGTGAATTGTTTGGGGTTGAGCCAAGTGCTTATGAATTGTTTGAGTTGTCGATGCGGATTCCTATATAGGGGAAATGAAGTAGACTTGAGGATGTTAGTATGAGGTTGCGAGTTAATCAGTGAGTAGTTTGGAAACTCACAGTTGTGTTCTGGATAACTTGGGTTTTGGTTGGTGGTGGATCGAGAATTCGACTGACATGAGACTTGAAGAACTGTAGAGATAAACCAAGTAGGAAGTAAATGGTAATGTAAGACTATGCTTTGACCAAGGATGTCGGATCGAGAAGGGTAGTGGCTGGTATGCCTTAAAGTGTATATATGAAAATATGAATGGTATTTTCCATACTTGTTTGGATGAGTTATAACTGGTGTTCGTTGTGGATATTCTGATGTTTTATAAAATCAGAAGAAGAGCGCGTAGAGTATTTGAGAGTTGAGTTGCAAGTATTGAAAGAAGTGAAGTTATATGCTGAGTTAGCAAGGTGTGAATTATGATTTGTAAAGATGAAGTTGAGTGGTTGTGTTAATTCGGATGAGGTATTTTGGAGAATTGTGCTAGAATGAGTAGGATTTGAGGAATTAGTTTGTTTGATTGGTTTGGTTAATATGCCATGTTAAGTGTAAGTTATTGAGGCTAAATCTATGGCTATTGGGTGTTAAGCTCTGTTTGGAAGATGATTTTTTTTTCTTGTTGAGATTAATTGGACACATGTATCCTTATGTTGTGGTGAGATTATTATGCGTTGAGATAAATTTTGATGATGTGTTAATACAAGGTGGTGAAGTTGTAGCTTATGTTGACGATAATGTATCTATCCTATTCAAGATTTGGAATTGGCTGCAGTTGTAGTTGTGTTGGATATTCGGAGGTATTGTTTACAGATCTAAGTTCGAAGTATTCAGTAATCACAAGAGTATAGAATGCCTGTTTAGATGGAATTTCCGATGAGTTAAGTTGAAAGGTCTTTTATTATGTCTGCTTTGATGGTCGGAAGTTGATGTGAACTTGGTAGATTAGATAGTTGCGAGTACTCAGAGTGTGCAGCGAAAGCGTGGGTAGCGCAGTTGGTTCTTATGTGAGTATCAACGATGTCGGTAGTTGGTTACGTTGAAATTGTGCTTTGGGCCTTTGTGTTCTTACCTTGTTGTTGCCTCGTTACCTATGGTCATGGTTCGGGTGCGAGTAGCTAATTCCTATGATGGGGAGTTAGGGGAGGGTTGCATATGGCGATGGTAACGATCGTGTTGTATTCTGGTTCATAGTGAACCTATATGTTCCTAACCTGATTATTCTCGGTGTTTTGAGTTGGTCTTCGAGTACATCGCGTGAGCATTTCATCTTGATGTCGTTGCCATTAATAAGGTGTATTGTTGTATTGCGTTATTCGTGGTATTGCCACACGCGGCATGAGAGTTGATTCGTCGGAGGTGATAACGTATCTGGAGTGGTCTGCATTGATTAAATTTTCGAGGACGAAAATTCTTAAAGTAGGGGAGAGTTGTAACACCCCAAAAATCTAAATTAATCATTTATTTATTTAATTTAGAAGGAATTAAGAGGTTTTTGGTAATTTGGAGAATTATGGATTAAAAGAGTATTTTTAAATAATTTTAATAGAGTGAATAATCATGTATAATTTAGATTATTATTTATTATTTAAAAAAATTAAGAAAAGGGCAAGATGGTCATAAAGGAAAAGGAGTAAGGGTAGAGTTGGAAGTTCATAAACTGGGATAATGTAACTAAAGAAGAAAGATCGATCAATTTTATAACTGATCGTATTTTTGTGAAGAACGCTGAAGAAGAGAAGAGGAGGAGGAAAACCAAGGGTTTTGAAGGATTGCTAGGAGAATCTTGGAGAAAGAAGGATAAAGCTTCAGATTACTCTAAGGTATGGGGAGTTTTCACGGTTTATTATAATTTTATAGGAATTGGTTTATGAATAGATTAGGTTTCGTGGATTCTTGAATAATGGTGGTGTTTGGTGACATAGATTGTGTTAGGAGTGAGTGTTGTGATGAGAATGAGTGAAACAAATTAGTGTATTTGATGTATGTGTATTGTGTGAGTCTTTGATCAAATTTTGTATTTGGACAAAACTGAATTTTGGGGTATTCTGAGTCGAAAACGCAGCAGAAAAATCACTTTTTGCAAAATGGGGTTTTGTCGCACCCTGACACGGGCCGTGTCACACAACACGGGCACCCGTGTCAGCTTACTGGTTGGGGAAAATGAAAACTTTTGTTACAGAGCTTCTGACACGGGCCGTGTCAGGCCTCTGCTCCTGATATAATTTTTCTGGTTTGGATTGTTCGTGCAGGCCTTCTGACACGGGCCGTGTCACAGGTCACGGGCGGCAGTGTCAGACAACTGTTTTAGCCGTTTTTGCTGTTTTAATGTTTTCTCTTGCTGATTGTTGTTGTCTTGTTGTTTTGCTGCTGTATGGATGATAAAACATGATGGATGGTGATTAACTGTTGAATATGAAATGAATGATGCACACATTGATATTTGATGAGTTGAGGAGAATTAGCATCATTGCATTTCATAGCATTTTATGTTGGGGCTTCGGCCTATTGGTAGCTTCAATCCCATTGTGCGGATTGAAGTGATATGTTGTTATGTTGTGCTCCCTTGTGGAGGGTTGATGGCCAGTGTCCATCACATGGAGAATTGGTACCACATGCATGTTTCCGATGAAGTTGCATTTCATTCTAAGTGGCATTGCATGTGTATGAGTTAATTGTCGAATAATAAGTATGTTTTATTGTGGATATCATGGTGTTGTTGTTGATTAAACTATGATGTTGTTGTTGATTATATCATGATGTTGTTGTCGATTATACTATGATGTTGATGTTGATTGTATCATGATGATGTTGTTGATTACATCATGATGTCATTGTTGATTATACTATGATGTTGTTGTTTATTTTACTATGATGTTGTTGTTGACTATGCTATGAAGTTGATGTTGATTAAACTATGATGTTGTTGTTGATTATATCATGATGTTGTTGTCGATTATACTATGATGTTGATGTTGATTGTATCATGATGTTGTTGTTGATTACATCATGATGTTGTTGTTGACTATACTATGATGTTGTTGTTTATTTTACTATGATGCTGTTGTTGACTATGCTATGAAGTTGATGTTGATTATGCTATGATATTGTGGTTGATTATGCTACGATGTTGTTGATTGATTATGCTATGATGCTGTCGTTGGCTATGCCATGATGTATTTGTTGCCTTCCTGTTCATTTTCCATGTACTTATATTACTATAATAAATTGTGATTTCTCACCCTACCTGCTTGGAAATGTTGCCTCTTATGTGGGTAACTTGTAGATAACAAAGAGTAGATTTGCCACGATGGAGGATGTAGCCCTGAAGTGTGTCTTTGTCGCTATTTAGTTTAGAGATGTCCTGCACTGTGTCATGTAACATCGGGTTGGGATTTGTTGTGGACCTCGCGTTCTTTTGTTTTATGTTGAATTTTTACATTGTTGGTGATTATTTGATTTGGATATATTTAGTATGAAGTATTTTATTGAAATGACATAAAAATTTGATTCCCGCTGCGTAGTTGTTGATTTTATTATTAAGAATGTGTAACCCGTGTTACGGGACAGGACAATGATTTTGAATGATGTTTGAATATATGTGGCACCTTTCTTGCTAATTTTAATCTGATAATATTAAGTGTTTTTCCTATAATTGTTTGTGGGGTAGAAGGGTGTTACAGATAGCATGTATAACATCAACATGCATATCATCAATTTAATTCATCATAGCATCATAGTATAGCATCACTAACACACGTCAAAAATCATCATTATAGAATCATCATCAAACATCATGACATAACATCAATTCACATTCATCACAATCTGTCACTATACCTCACAAATCATCATATCATACTCGTCATGTCAAAATTTCCCAATTTTATCCCATTCATCTTCATCACTAGTTCACTCATGTTTTATTACCTCACCATAGCCTTACGTCTCAAAGAATCCGCATCACAAGGGAAACCGGGACAGAAATCGCAAAAACGGGAAAAACTGCCAACAACACTGTCCATACGCATATGACCATGCCCCATGTGCGTATGGCTCAATTCCTCGCCCCTGGCCTGCGTATCATACGCGTAGGGCCACCTGCCCAGGCCTCCCATACGCGTAATGCCCTCCTTGTTACGCATATCACCAAAGAGGTTTCCATCTCAAAATCCCCCTTTAGACTCCCATTACGCGTAATGGCTAGCACATACGTGTAATACACCCTTCCCAAGAACCCATACGCGTAATGCACCTTCCCATACGCGTATGTCTCTCCCTCCTCAGCTTCCCATATGCGTATTACCATCCCATACGCGTATTGCCTCCATTCTCATACGCGTATCCTACACGTACTGGCAGAGGGTCGTGTTGGCCCTGGGGACGGGTGCGTATGCTACGCGTATCACCCTTGGAATGTCCCATATTACGCGTAATGCTTCCCCCACTACGCGTATTACCAGAAAATACTCCAAAACTTATACTTCGCATCTGAACGAAAACCTTCTCATTCCAGCACCTTCGATCTTCCAAAATCAGACTCAAACCAGTTTCGATTCATCACAGATCTACGTTTTATCCTATTTCATTATTTACATCAATTTCTTTCTAATTATTAAGCCCTAATTCATTAAACCCACCTTCGATTACAGATCTGGTTTGTTCACACATTCATCACAGCATCAAAAATCATCCACACGAATTTCACAGAAATTTCAGCAACACATACAGATTCATATCAGAAAATCGACCAACACAGATGTACAAAAATTCGCACGGATTCAGCATACGGAATTTCACAATATTTTTTAGTTTTATTATGTTAAGTACTATCTTTTCTTATATGGTGTTAAGAATAAATGTTTTGACATTATGTTGTTTAAGTACTATGTTGTGTTTTAGTATATTCTTGTGTTTTATGAAATTTCATGGCTATGTTATGTTCTACCTATAATCGCGGCGAGAAAAGTTTGAGATTAAGCTATTGATTAACTTAACTCGAAAAGAGCGCGTCGCCATCGAACTTTATGGTTTCCAAAGGTAAAGGGGGAAAAGGTCGAACAAAACCCACAAGAGGTAAAAAAAGAGAAATCTTGATACAGGGGTTGGTTATGCAAGGGGAAGGTATTAGCACCCTTCATATCTATGGTACTCCATAGGAACCACTTGCAAATCTATGTTTATTAAAAAAACTGGGTTGTTTGTTGATTGATTTTAAATGAAAAGACATTATGTCCTATTCGAGTGGAAAACTCAACTTACTACCCACAAGTATGAGGAAATGAACATTTGCATCATCTTGATATGGAGAACTTTTACTTGGACTTTCTCACAAGAACGTCTCAACATTCAAGTGGAAAATCTCAATCACTTCTCAATATATTGTAGAAGTCTAGTGGTTTGCATCACTACAAGAATAGACTAATATATAATCCTTCAAAAAAAGGGTTCTTAAAGAAAAGTGAACCAAGGCACAAAAAGAAGTTTGATGAGGTTTGTCTTTTTTAGAAGTTTTGAAAAGGGTTTGAATATGCTTAGGTGTTTTAGCATTTATTAAGAAAAGGATTTTCTGTATCACTTGAAAAAGTCAATGTTTATCAAGGCAAAGGTCTGAAGTTTGAAAACAAGAAGTTTTTGAAATAGGGAGAAGTTTTAAAAATTAAATAAGTGGGAAGGAGATGAAGAGCCTATCCTAATGCATAAAGCTAAAGACATGAAATAAAAGGTCTCATTGTAAGGTATCCCAAGAGAAAGCCTTTGTGTGTACAAAGTCTCATATATCACTCCAAGCAAGGGGAAAGCACTAAGTCCTAAGGTCCAAGGTCCAAAATACTCCTCAAGCAAGGGATAGTAACACAAAGTCCATAAGATCAGATTAGAATTTTTTAGGGTTTTAGCCATTTTATAATGTTTTTGTTCTTTTGAAATAAGAAAGCAATAAAATGTCATAAAGCACAAATAAAAAGAAAGAATTTAAATGACATGAATGTAAAATGAAATAAGAGTAAATGACATAAATGTAAAGAGCATAAAAGTAAAAGTTATATGTTAGCACAATTAATATGTCAATGTTAGTGTTAATGAGAATTCAACAGAGTCGGGACAATTTAGCGCTATGTTAAGCAATCGCAAGTGGACTTATGTAGAAGTCACACCTATATGAGGTTGTTTAATAACAATTTATGTGTCAAACATGTTAGAGAGATGATACAAAATCATTCTCCTAAAATAATGTAACACAAAAGTCAAAACAAAAGCCAAAAGAAGAAGAAGATGGAGGAGAAGAGGAGGAAAGAATGAAGTGAAGACTCAAGCAATCACATAGGGATCATCTATCAACCAGTCAAGGGATTCAAAACATGATCAAACAAGGGATAACCTATCTCTGATACAAAGTGTCACAAATGATCAGATGATCATCCATTAACATGTTTGAACCAGAGAAGATTTAATCAACCAAAAGATCATCAATCAAAGACCTAAAATGTTGAAAATATGTTCAAGCAAGGAATCATTAAGATTCAAAATCAATACATTCCAAAAACTTGAACAAAACAAAATATAAAAATTAAAATTATTTAAAATGGAAATTAAATGGAAAATTCAAAAGATGCATCAAAACATCAAATAAATTGCCCAAATATTTTTAGAAAGTCAGAAATATTACAAATATTTAGATCTCAAAAGTTAGAGAGAAAAGTATTTCAAAATAATCAAAAAGAAAATGAAAAATGAAAATTAAAGGAAAAATAAAAGGAAATATCAATTAAGTGCAAAAATGATTTGAAAAAAATTATACAAAAAATAAATGTGATAGAAAATATTTTTTGTGACTTATAAAAAAAAATGGAGTAAAAAATAATAAAGGAGCTATTTAAAATAAACTAGAAAAGAAAAAGAAAATAAAAAATATTTGAAAAATGGCGCTACGACTAGTTTTTTTGAAAACACGGGCGAAGCACCATCGTCTTCAACCTTCAGCTTGATTTCTGCAACATCATGAACTTGTGTTTTTAGAATGGATTTAGCTTCCACACACTTCATCGTTCTTGTCTCTTTGCTTCAGAGCCATTGATTGGCTCTGATCAAAGAGAATTCACTCAAGAACACGAAGAACCCTAGTTCTTCAAAGTAAAATTAAATGGCTAATACGCAATATAAATTCCAAGTAAGTGAGGGCTTTTAATCAGTGAATCAAGACGAACACACTGGTAACTCGTTTGATCAGAAATTTAACTCAGAGCTATCTTGTCAGTTGAAGCTTCAGAGGTCAATAATGGTGGAATCGAGTTGAAGGTTGCAAAAGGTTTCAAGCAACGAGAATGCTTCAGTTAGCTTCATAGGAGGCCGGTGAGTGATTTTGGGTGAAGAAATGAAGCTAAAAAAGCTTGAATCAAATAAATGGTTAACTGGTTTTTTGAGGTATTGGGTTCAAATGGTTGCAGAGTTTCTTTGGCTTTTTAAGCTTGGAAATGAAGGCAAATGCTTCCTCTATTTATAGGAAAAGTGCTCCTGAGCTCACACATGTGAAATGGATCTGAAATACGTGTGAATCAAGTTGGAATTTTCAAATTGGAAATCCGTGTGAGGGCAAGGGTGAAAAGTGTGATTCAATGATGAAACCTGGTCATTTTGCACTTGTTTGCACACATTTTGGTTGTACAAAAAGTTCACACATGTGCAGGTGGTCCCAAATTGAAATTTGGCATGCAATTCAATACTTGAAACTGAACAAAAAGCAAAGCTCAAGGTACCATGTTTGAATCTAGGCCAAATGAAATCCACCTGTGCGTTTTTTAATTTTGTTAGTGACGAATGTTCCTTTCTTTGCAAAGAATTCAATGCAAAAAGAACCACATCAAAAGCATGCTTGGATTGAAAATGGCATTGATTTAAAGTTGGGGTTGTGACCTGGTTTCTAGGTCAGGCATTAGGTGGAACCAAGTTTTGGCCTGCCTGGCCAACTTGGCACCTCATGTTCATGACATCACAACTTTCAACTCCCTCGTGTTATTTAAGCCAAGCTTATGCCAAATGATATTTTCCATGAGTTTAACAAAAGGAACAAAGAAACTTGTTAATTGGATGCTTGAGCTGGAAATAGCATGAGTGCAAAATGAGGGTCATGACAAGGTTTTAGGCACTTTTGGAAACTTGGTCACTTCCACAATTGATGTCCTTACAGGTTGAATTGATGTTTGACCCTTTAAAAAAGTTGTATAGGGGTTCAAATGTGACATTTGTCTCAAAGTTGATTCCATAAATGTTGAGAAATGAGGGAGTTATGGTGTTTGGACCAAGTGACATGCCATACTTGATTTTAGGTCAACCAAACATGTGCCAACTTGAGACTTCTTGCTATTTTTTTTGCATATAAAGGGCCAATTATGAACACTTGAATACCAAATGAAGGAAGCTTGATTGTCCCTTGAATAATCTTGGGAATTTCTTGAGAATTGGATGGAGATGGCATGGAAATGATCACTTGAACCATACTAGAATCAACTTTGAAATCATACACTAAACTTGAACTTATCTTGATCAAATGATGATGGATGAAGCTTGACATGAATGTGACCTAATATTATAGGACATTCCTTGAAATGAAATCTCTTGTGGACCACTTGTTGACCAAACTTTGACTTTGAGAATCAAAACCCTAATTTGGAAACCAAGCTTGATCCTTTAATTGCAAGTCCCTACCTTGTACAATTAGAAAAGAAAACAACACATATTTTTTTTTGTATTTTGAATAAGGTTAGGAAAGTTAGAATGTAAGCAAGCAAAGAGGAAGAAAGAAAACAAAGGATGCTTGGTGATCTCCCACAAAGGCAAACCCAAATAAGTGAAGGTTAGGAGGATGGCATGCTTGTTATTTTGGTGAGATGCAAATGATATGATAGGTGGAATCTTAGAGGTAAAAATTAGGGTATGACTGGTGCACCTATTTAAGTTTCTTCTATCTGGAGATATGAAGATTGAAAATCTTTATATCAACAGGATTGAAGAGACTTAAATACAGAAGACCTGATTTTAAGCCCTAAGATGTCGTACGATGCTTATGATATGAATGCAAATTGTCGGACTCCGCAAGGAAGATGCTACACGAAACACACTCTGCATAAATGAATTATGACTTTGATACTGCTGGAAAAACATGAAGGGATCCCGAAAGGGAGACATGACTCACTAGGGGATCAACGCAACATCACGAGGGCCCATACTAGGGAATAACCCAAAGTATAGCAAGCGACAATGGAAGAGTCCAGTGGGGAATATGCAGCAAGGAAAAAACACTGAACTTACTAGGGAATCAACCTTGAGTAGTTAGTTGGAAAAATGAACTACTACCAACTCATAGTTAAAAGCAGTAAACAGGATAATACCGACTCATTGATGACGATAAAGAAATAGGTAATACCAACTCATAGATGACGGTAAAGAAACAGGTAATAGCGACTCATAGATGACGGTATACTACCAACTCATAGACGAAGGTAGTGATAAGATTTGAATTGATAACAAGATTCCCATAGGTAATACCCCAAATTTTGACCACTTAGATTTCCCATCATTGTGAAAATCATCATCACAATATGGATGAACCATCATGCTTCATCAGTCTCCCCAAAGATGGGTGAGCATCCAATACAATCAAAATTAGGGTTTCAAGCCCTCTCTGAGTGCTTAGACAAAGGGTCAATCAAGAAATGACATGATCTTCAACTTGTCTAATCTCTTAAACATCCACAATGGATCAAAAAGGACTCCCACTTCAAGGATTAAGCACAAGGCTGCTCCCTTCTAGGTGGATCAAGTCTCAAGATCGACAGTGTCACCAAATTAGGGTTTTGGTCGACCAGGGCCTCCAGATGGAAATTTTCATCTGGGCACAAGGCAATGATCCAAAACATAACCTAATATACTTCATGGAACCTCATGAACCCATGCATCAAGTCAATTTTGCCTCAGGGGATGCATTCATCAAAAATCAGGAATTAGGGTTTCTTGACCTAATTCACCCCTAAGTTGACTTTTGGGACAAACCATGAGCCAAGACCTCAAGACATGATTTGAGGGTCTCTAATATACCATATTGATCCATTTGGAATAATGGATTAATCCAAGAAGCTTGAGCAACAAGTCTCAATTTCATCTGCACCACAATTAGGGTTTTAAGAGAAAAGTCAACTGTAACTTTGACTTTTGACCAGGACATGCTCCCAAGCCCTAGGACATACCTCAATATACCCCATGACACCCATGGAACATGTCCATCAAGTTTGATTTAGGTCAAGGACATGATTTCCTGAAGAATTGCACAGTTTGGAATTCATCTGATAAAAAGTCAACTGTGCACAAAAGTCAACTTTGACTTTTTGAGATTTTTCACCAAAATGGATTTTTAACCCTAAAATGATGTTAATGTATGATTTGAATCATCATTCATCAAGAAAAATCAAGAAAAGTTGGATAACTTGTAAAAGGGGTAACCATAAAAACTTAGAAAATTTTCTAAGTTAAAAATAAAGTGACAAAGGTACCAACTTTGGAGGACCATAACTCCTAAACCACAAGGCCATTTTTTCTCATCCAAAGATGGATTTGTAGCCCTCATTATCATCTACAAAAACTTCAACTACAAGTCATTCCAATTCATTAAGGATTTTGAGTTATGGAGTGATCAAAGTGGCTGAAAAGTGAAAAAGTCATTTTTCCAACACTTAGTGAAATTTTCACTAAGTCAGATTTTGCTTCACTTTTTGCTAAATGTAGGGGGATTTTTCACTTGAAATCAAAAGAGATCAAAACCAAACTTGTTCAAACAGTTGTTGTATCATGTAAGAGCTTTCCAAAATGGCCAAGAACATTGCCAAATTCAACTTACACCATGAGATATGACATTGGCAAGTTACCTTGCTGAAATCTGTCAAGGCAAGGCAGAATTTGCAACTTTGGTCGATTTGCCAAAATCAGCCAAATTCAATTGCTCCTATCCACTTGGACACCTCAGAGGATTGAATCTAAAGGGGACAATCACTGAGCCAAGCCTCCAAAGTCCATGGAACAAGAAATAGCATGTTGAACCTAGAATGGCCAAAATAGGGACAAGACTTCAAATTTGGAATGAGGCATTCAATGGAACCATCAAGGTGGCATGGACTGAGCCATTCTCATCTGAAATTAGTCAAGACTCATCCAAGACCAAGGGAACCAAAGCTCTGTGCCCTAACCTCTAGTCAATGGCTAGAGGAGACTTGGATTTTCATTTGCCAACATTGGCCAAACCTACTTACTAGCTGCCATTCACTATTCCTTGCAAAACAAACTTGCTCTACTATAAATAGAGCTCAATTGTGATCAGTTTGAGTACACCAAAGCCATCAAACAGATGCTTTCCTCAAAATCTCTTCTTTCACTCCAATTTTGCCTTCTAAGGCAAGTCACTATCGGGTTTTGAGTTTGAGAGCAATTCCAATCAAACCAATCACTCACACACCTCACATACATCACATATGAGCTGATCAAACACTTAGATTACTTCTGAAACACCAATTGCACAAAATCACCAGCTGGTTGCTCAAGGTTTTAACCAAAGTGCAGCTGAGGTACCATAAAATGATCCAGCCAATTTCAATCAAGTCCAACCATCCAAACACAATCCATAGGGTGTAGGGAAGCTGTTCAGATCATCACAACTCATCTGTAACACCTCCAGATCAAAAATCACTTTGAACTTGCTGTCACGACCTAAAGGTAAGCCTAAACTTGGGCATCTCTCAATCTATGCATATTTCCTCGCAGAATAATTTGGCCATATGTTCATAATCATGCATGGAATGTTTTCCCTCAATTAATTGCATTGTTTGAATCCTGCATAAAAAATCCTAGCCTTCATGCAGAAATTGGGGTTCTTGAGGTCTCTTCGTGATTTCTTGTTGTATGTTTAATTTAAATGAAATTAATGGATATAGACATGATCGTGAGGTTGAGACGAGCATAATGATATGTGGATTGCATGATATGGTTTCGTATTCAGTGAGATTGAATAGAAAATGCAAATTTGAGAAACCAAGAACACGCGCGTGTTCTTCAGCTTGTTCTTGGCGCCATTTTTAGAAATTCAAATATTTGAATTTTGTGATTTTGTTTAATTAATTCAAAAATTAATTTCTCTCTGAGTTTTAATGATTTTGAGTTGATTCTTTTTTTTATAATTCACAAAAATGTTAAAATATTTTATTTTCCCAAAAAATCCCAAAAATATTATTTATTTCATATAATTGATATTTTTGTAAAGAATTAATATTTTGATTGTTTTTGGCATTTTAAATATTTTTTCTACATTGATTTTGCAACTTTTAATGCTTTCTAATTATTTTGTAGGTCAATACTTAATTTTTGAAGCATTAATCCAAGATCACAATTTGTTTTCCATGTGTTAAACAATTTTTGATCATTTTAATTGAATTTTTATTCAATTAAATACATTTTGAAAACAAATTAGGATTTTAGACTAATTCAACCCTCATAAATCATTTTCAAAAACACTTTGGGCCTCTTGAGAGAGTGTAAGACCCATCCCCCCTTGTACAAAAACTTTTTGGGCCTCACTCATTGTATAAGTCCCCCTGTACAAGTAAACGGCGCGATCGTCGCCCGTTTAAAAATAAAAAATCATCTAGGCCTCTCCTTGAGCTATAAGACCCATTAAAAACACTCTGGGCCTCTATTAGAGTGTAAGACCCAATCCCCCTTTTAACCAAACATCTTGGGCCTCACTTATTGTATAAGTCCCTCTGCGTTAAAAGAAAACCTCGGTGCAATCGCCATTTTTAAACGAAAAATCATTTAGGCCTACCCCCGTGTTATAAGCCCCACTCTTTTTCTTTAAACCTTTTGGGCCTCTTGAGAGAGTGTAAGACTCATCCCTTTGTACAGAAAACATTTTGGGCCTCAGTCACTTGTATAAGTCCCTCTGTACAGAGTCAAACAGTGCGCTCACTGATAAAACCCTGGGCCTCTCCTTGAGCTGTAAGCCCCAAATCTTTCTTTTTCAAAGCACTTTCTCCTTTGATTTTGAATATACTGTTGTTTTCAATCTTTCTTTGTTGAACAACTAACCAAACAGCATGGAAGCACTACAACCGAGTAAGTGGTTATCGCTTTCGTTTACTGCTTTCATATTATAAACTGTATTGTGGGGCTGCTCACTGTAAGTCTCCTTTCATAAACTCATATCTACTGTGTAATAATAGTATAGATATTTCGAGTTTCCCCGGCAACTACGTCTAGCACTAGGTAAAAGCCGTTTCGTTTATTCGTAGAAATAGACACCTAGATCCCCAATAGGAGCACCAGATACAGTCTTCTCTTCGGCTGTCCTCCTTAGGAATCATCAAGAAGCTCTACTCCCCAAGATGAATGTATTCTCCGTGAATGGCATCTTTGAGTTTCTTCCAAATTCTCGAACTTTCCTGACTTGATCTATTCCTTGTGGATAGCTTGCCTTGAATGTCTCGGGGTTTGGGTACCCACTACGGTCATAATCTTGGACCTTAACTAAGGAACCCTCTTTAAAAGCTAAAAGTCGCTGGATAGTAAACCTCGCACGTTTACCAGTGGTTTTTATCTTTAAGAGAGTTATCTCTCCTAATGGAAAGGAGATGATAGACCCACGGGCTTCTTAAAAGCATCGGCCTCCTCTTGGGCATTGTTCAAGGACCCACAGGCTTCCTAAAAGCAGCCTCGCCTCCTCTTGGGCTTCGTACAAGGACCCTACGACTTCTTAGAAGTATTCCCAGCCTCCTCTTAGGCTTCGTATAATGATCTCTTCCTCCTGGAATGATAGCCTCCTCTTGGGCTTAGTACAAGGACCCGTCGACTTCTTAAAAGTTTCCAGCCTCCTCTTGGGCTTCGTACAAATTGTCCCGACGACCTCCTAGAGGTATAGGAACAGAAATTAGTCATACACATAGAACAGTCCTTTCATAGAGTCTACTACTGTTTCTCAAAGCACAATACAAAAGATAAAACTCTAGACACGGACAGTCTAACTTCCTTGAGTCTCAAAGACATTCTCAAGTGACCCCTTCGTTAAATAGGAAGGAAACTCGCAGACTCGGACAGTCTCAATACCCTTTGGATTTCCAGTTTCCCCAAAGGAAAGGAAACAACCCCGATCCTCAGATCTAACCCATGAGTACAGTGATGCTCATATAAGAACTGATTTTCTCTTTCAAAATCAGTATACTGGACCTGTCATTTAACTGACACAATAACCTTAGCCTTCTCTTGGGCTTTGTACAATGATTCTCCCCAGCGGAGTCAAACAACGTTTTAGCCTCTCTCTCGGGCTTCGTACGAGACACATAAAGACTCCCTCGTTGACTCAAACAAACAATAACCTCCATCTCGGGCTTTGTACGAGACACAAAGACTCCTTCGTCGGGTCAAAATCTTTTAGCCTCTCTCTCGGGCTTTGTACGGGACACAAAATAGCCTCCTCTTAGGCTTTGTATAATGATTTTCCTAGCGGAAATTAGCCTCCTCTTAGGCTTTGTATAAGAAAACCACTAGTTGATCCAATTAATCTTTTAGCATCAAAGCTGTGCCTCGTTCACAGTACACAAACATCAACAACTCCTTTCCCTTCATCTAATCGCTGTAAGCGGCAAGCCTCTGGATTATTTATATCCATGCCACTGTCCCTCTTTTAGCATGAGGAACTCCGAAGGAAAGATGGTGTTGCTCTATACTGAGTTAAAGTCTTCTCCTTCAGGTTAAAACCCTTTCTTCGGAAATTATGGCATTGCTCGGATCCGCGTATCCCAGTTAAAGTAATTCTCCTTCTCCCCTCTTTAGAGATGACAAATTCTCTCTAAAGTCGAGGTTTTTCAGCTTCACATCTTGGGCTTTGAACAAGATACAAATCACTTTTCGCTTCACGTCTTGGGCTTTGAACAAGACACCAAAAACCAATTTCCTCCCATAGAATAGGAGGAACTACGAACGCTCTGATTTCCCTGTTTCGGTAAACGGGAATACGTAGGCATAAGATTGAAAGAAAAATCTTAGCGAGCACAATCAACAAAAAACCCAAATCCCATATCTCCATCAATCAAAAGCAGTAATTCAAAAGCATCAGTCCTAAACATCCTAATCCTTGTTCCCCGTCAGAAACCTTCTGCCCAGGTAAAAAGAAAGAAAACAGTATTGGCGAAAATACAAATAACTAGTACAAAGGCCCCCCCACATTGATAGCATTCGTAACCTAACAGACCGTTGTTTAAACTCAGTATGCAAGCAGGGTTAATTGGAGACATCTATTTCCCTTCCTTATTCAACTCACAATAGGATAAAAAATGAATTGACCTATAGTTTAAGCTCAACCGCAGAGAGCGACCAGCGCTTAAGAACCGCGTCCAAAATCGCTCGCTACAGAAAAATGGCGCCCACCGTGGGGCCGATAGCAATATCGCTTCTTTCCTTTTTCCTCCTTTTCACCTCTTTGGTTGATACCACAGATTGGGGCTTCTGCCGGGGAACCCATTTTCTGTCAGGAACTTAGGATTCTTAGCTTTAAAGGTCTAGGATGGTTAGGACAAATATATATACTGCTTTTCCTAATTGCTATACATGTTTATTTTTCTACTACTGGGAATGCGTGTGATGCCGCATGTGGTGAGAATGAGTATACACTTAAGATAAGTGATGGCGACGGGGTCGACCATTAACCTCAGTGGAGGCTGACCAACGCAACCCATTCACTCTTCTAGCCAATGGGCCGATTGTTAAGTCTGAGAAGCTGAGGAGCCAAACCCTTTCGTAATGCGGAAACTATCAGAAATAGTTGTTACGCGATACTACCCTCATTTGAGGCTGGTGATCTATTCTCGGTGAATGGCACTTACTCTAAGATTGCTCTACAACTCGCTGGCGATCCGCTTGTTGTTTTGCTTTCCTGGGAGGAGCTGATGATAATGAGTACAGGTACAAAAATCACCCTAGTATAAACCTTTGGGGATGGGTAGAGCCTTGACTTCATGACAACGACCCTTTGACCCCATGTTTTTTCTATGTTTTTGTGTGCTGCATTCATGCATTCATTTAATAAAACAGTAAAACATTCAAAAAACTTCTCTTCTAGTCTCTCTGTTTTTCAAATTAAACTAAGATTGTGATTGCAAATATCAGAGAAAAAGATTGCATTAATGGATTTTGGTAGAAGGAGAACTCACCAGTATACCTTCAAGGTTCCAAAGCTAGAGGATTTGAGAAAGTTAGCGAGGATGATAGTTAACCCAGAGGCTTTCAGAGCCAAGCACGGTGGTTTGCTACCACTGTTAAGAGTCCGTGTGATTAAGGGGATCATGGACGCGCTCATTCAATTCTACGATCCGGTTTATCACTGTTTCACATTCCCAGATTACCAGCTTGCACCAACGCTGGAGGAGTATTCTCATCTGACTGATTTACATATCACTGATCGAGCTCCATTTTCTAGACTGGAAGAAATTCCAAAGAATCAGACTATTGCAATAACAATTCATTTGGACGAGTCTGAGGTCAGGACTCACATGACCACTAAGGGTGGCATCCAAGGTTTGCCAGCCCAGTTCTTGACAAAAAAGGCTCTATACTTCGCTAGTATAGGGAACGTGACTGCTTTTGAAAGCATCTTTGTCTTGCTCACCTACGGGTTATTTTTGTTTCCCAACATCAATAACTTCGTCGATATCAACGCTATTAAGGTTTTTCTCATTGGAAACCCTGTGCCGACTTTGCTTGCAGATGCGTATCATTCTGTACACTTGGGAAATTTGTACAGCGGAGGGGAGATCACATGCTGTGTACCTTTGCTCTATAAATGGTTTATATCCCATTTGCCTAAGTCTGCTGCTTTTTGGGATTGCAAAAGTGTCTTACGTTGGTCGCAGAAAATCATGTCTCTCACCAACTCTGACATTGATTGGTGTAATAGGATTTATGATGGGATCAAGATCATTGATCGTTGTGGAAACTTCCCCAACGTACCCCTCATAGGAACTAAAGGAGGAATCAACTACCATCCGATATTGGTTTTTCGTCAATTTGGATACCCGATGAGACACATCCCACTGGGTGTTCATCTGGAAGGTCTTTTCTTCAAGGAAGGAGAAAATGACAGAGCACTAAAAATGGAAATAGTGCGAGCTTGGAAACATGTTCATAAAAAAGGACGAGAGTCTCTGGGAAAACTGGACTGTGTCTCGGTGGAGCCTTATCTCCACTGGGTACAAACTAGAACTCTCAAGCTAAAGATGCCTTATCCTCGTTACGAAATTCTTCCGCCGAGGGAATCTGTCATGTACTTCATGATAGAAACTGAAAAGCTTCAGGTTACTCTCAACAAAGTTCAAAAGGAAAGAAGGTCTTGGAAGAACAAATACCGCACCCTCGACGTAGAGTGCATCAAAATACAACAATTACTGAAAGAGAAAGATACTCTGATTGAAATTTTGGAACAACATGCTGTAGAGAATCAAGATGACCAAAGGAATTTGCTCACTCCTTTCACTTGGCAAAGGAATGACAACCCGACAACGGCCCAGGAGCCCCGGTCAAAGAAAAGGAAGATACCAGAATCAGCACCCGATTTCTCCTCAGAGAGGACTCGGGACCCATTAGTTTAGGTTTCTGTTTCTGCACTTTGTAATCTACTGTATTTCCATTTCTGTAATCGTTTGGAATTCAATAAAAAGGGGTTTCCCCAGTGTTTGATATTTGCAATCTAATTGTCGAAGTTTATTTTGATTAAACAAAAAAAAAACAATTAGTATAATAATTGCATTCATCATTCTCACATCGAGTATTCTTCTTCCCTACGAATCTCACGTTTGTGTCTCGATTCTAGAGTCAAACTGTCTCATTCGTATAATACTCGGGCCAATCGTCAGAAAAAGATGGATGATCTTGAGGAAGAGAACAGAGAGTTGAGAGAAGAGCTCGACGCTCTGAGAGAGGATATGAGAAAGCTTCGTAACGACATGCAAGCCATGGCAGAAGCTCAGCTACAAAGAACTGTGATCTCAGAGGTCACCTCAACGCCCATAGTGGAGAAGTATGATCCTAGGTATCAGATACCGAAAGATCGTCCTTGGCGCATGCCTGTTAACTATATCCCGGAAGGATATGTTCCGCCGATCACTGAAGATCAGGGAATCGCAACAGAAGCCGCTGGGCCTGAAGGTTATAAACTTCGGGAAAGCGAAGATGCCAGGGGCATACTCAAGACTCCTGAAGGTTACAAACTTCGGGAGGCGCCAAGACTTACTGCCGTAGTCACGGTACCACCCCCTGTGGTGCACACTGTCCCGGAAGGACAGATTCCACAGACACCTTCTGGTAAGAAGGAAACTATGTTTGACAGAATGGAGGAATTCCAGGAACAGTTCTTGGAAATGCAGAAGGAGCTGCAAGCCATTCGCGGTCAGGATCTATTTGGAAAGGACGCCGCAGACCTCTGCTTGGTCCCAAATGTGAAAGTCCCGCACAAGTTCCAAGTGCCCGACTTTGAAAAATACAAGGGTAACTCTTGCCCTCAGAGCCATCTGGTGATGTACGCTCGGCGGATGTCAGCTCAAACGGAGAATCAGGACCTACTGATTCACTACTTCCAGGATAGTTTAACCGGTGCCGCATTAAAATGGTACATGGGTTTAAACCGTGCTACGATTAGCACATTCAGAGATCTTGGTACTGCCTTCGTCCAACAATACAAGTACAATTTGGACATGGCACCCGACAGAGATCAACTCAGATCAATGTCACAAAAGGACAAGGAAATTTTTAAGGAGTATGCTCAAAGGTGGCGTGAAATTTCCGCTCAAATTTGTCCACCTCTTGAGGAAAAAGAGATGACAAAGATCTTCTTAAAGACCTTGAGCTCATTTTACTACGGCCGAATGGTCGCCAGTGCGCCCAGTGATTTCACTGAAATGGTCGGCATGGGTGTACGTCTTGAGGAAGCCGTCCGAGAAGGACGTTTGGTAAAAGACACTGGATCAACGAGCGGTACTAAAAAATACGGTAGTGCTCTCCCTAAGAAAAAAGAGCAAGATATTGGGAATATCTCTCTCGGAAAGCAAAGGCGACGTTATCAGCCAGTAGCAGCTGTTACTCCTACTATCGGCCCCGCGCCTGTTCCTATGTATCAACCTCAGGTTGCGCAGAGCCAACCTGACCAACAAAGGACACAACAGCCTCTTCAGCAGGCTCGTCCTCCATATAACAACAACCGTACAACACGGCCACCAGGATTTGATCCTATACCCGTAACGTACGCAGAGCTGTTTCCGTTACTACTGGCTAAGGGGCACATTCAGACTAAGTCTCCCCTTTCAGTTCCGGAAAATCTGCCTTTTTGGTTTAAAGCGGATCAAACATGCCCTTATCATCAAGGAGGTTCAGGGCATAACATTGAGACTTATCTCAATTTCAAGTCCGATGTACAAAAGCTTGTTAGGAGCGGGCTCTTATCTTTCAAAGATACGAATCCCAATGTTCTTACAAACCCGCTGCCTCAACATGAGAAAACTGCAGTCAATCTGATTGAGAAAGAGACTAACAATGTCTATCAAATTCACGATGTACTCTTATTGGGGACCAATCTGGTCAAGATGCATTGTAGACAGAGTGGATATGGCCATGTGCCACCTCATAATTATCACCAGTGTGATATCTGCTCTAAAGACAAATAGGGATCCTCTTTCATACAAGAGGCCCTCCAGCGTCAGACGGATCTTGGATGGATCCAAGACTACCATGATAGGAATCCCTATCAAATCAACATGGTTCAGATCTTCGATATTCGCGTGATGAATACCAGCCTGGTAGAGTTGCATGCTGAGCAGGTCCGACTCGGATTCTTAATATCACATGACTATCAAAGCTGTAAAGCGGGTTGCGAAAACGATCGAGGTTGTACCCTTGTTCAGGAGGCACTTCAGCACTTGTTAAATCATTGGTGGATGCCAATCTACATGGACGAAGATACTCAGCAAATTAGTATCAATAACAAGAATCCTACTCGTCGTCAAAGTCAGGATGTCCAATAAATGGAAGGTAACCTAGTGAGGTTACATTGTATTCAAAGTGGGCGTGGCCAGGTACTACCACACAACTATGACAGTTGTAGCGTCTGTTCAGAAAGTAACCAAGGGTGTTACCTAGTGAGAGCAGCTCTTCAGGGTCAGGTGGACCATGGAGAAATTCGTCCATATCCGGGTTCTGGACCCATCATTTGGTCGCCGAACTACCTTGCCGATCAAGTTGAGGATGTTGTCACGATCTCTGGTCGTCACAGGACCAGGGATGTTTTTGCCATCATCCCTCTACTTGACGAATCTAGAGTTCCCAACCAGGAACAGATCAAGGTTACTTATGATGGTCAGAAAAATTAGAAGGTTCCCATAGTCATCTATCTGCCGGGGCCACTACCGTATGAATCAGCTAAGGCAATCCCTTACAAATACGGTGCAACAATAACCGAGAATGGAAAGGAAATTCCATTACCCTCCGTCGTGAACATTGCAGACATCAGTCGTGTAACACGGAGCGGTCGAATCTTCAACCGAGAGGTTGGAGAATCCAACAAAGAAAAGGAACTTCAGGCAGAAATTCCTGATCCACCAGTCGGTCAATCTAGTAATCTCGACTTTTCAAAAGACAAAGATGAGATGCTAAAACTCATCCAAAGGAGTGAATACAACATTGTTGATCAACTGTTACAGACTCCTTCAAAGATCTCGGTATTATCACTGTTACTCAGTTCAGAAGCCCACAGGGAGGCTCTACAGAAAGTCTTGGAGCAAGCCTTTGTGGAACAGGATGTAACAATCAGACAATTCGATAGTATTGTCTCTAACATCACTTCCTGCAATAATTTGGGATTTAGTGATGAGGAATTACCCAAAGAGGGTCGTCGTCATAACATGGCGCTCAACATTACAGTTAACTGTCAGGGTGATGCTTTAGCCAACGTACTGGTAGACACAGGGTCAGCCCTGAATGTTATGCCAAGGTCCACTTTGACGCAATTATCATTCAAGGGCCCTCCGATGAGAGTCAGCGAGGTCGTCGTCAAAGCATTCGACGGATCCAGAAAAACGGTTGTCGGCGAAGTTGATCTTCCCATAACTATTGGTCCTCACACTTTCCAAATCACTTTCTAGGTCATGGACATCCGGGCAACATACAGTTGTTTATTAGGAAGACCTTGGATACATCAGGCTGGAGCGGTTACTTCAACCCTCCACCAAAGGCTAAAGTTCATCAAGAACGGCCAACTTGTCACGGTTTGTGGGGAACAAGCCTTTCTTGTAAGCAACTTATCATCATCTACTTGTGTGGAACCCGAGGAGGTTATTGGAACTCAGTTCCAAGCACTATCGGTGAGCAAGGACAATCAGTTCAAAGAAGGAACTTCAATTTCTTCATACAAAGATGCTATCAAAGCGGTCGAGAGTACCGATACGACAGGATGGGGACGGCTTGTCATTCCTATTGACAATAAAACAAAGAAGGGTCTTGGTTTTTCTGCGACCTGTACCCAGACAGCTGCCAACGATGAAAGTCTTCATCCCCTTCAAAACTTCTTCCACAGTGGAGGTTTTCTTCACCCAGTGTCTCAGACAGTTCATGCTATCAATGAGGAAGATCCCTCTAACACAGATGAAGAATGGAAGTCCTACCTTAACAAGGACGGTTATATGTCTCAGGAAGAGGTGCCTATGCCTTTTTGCTTTCCTACAGAAAGTCCGAGATTTATACCAAGATCAGATGTCGAAATGATCTACGGAGATTGTGATCCGGAAGGATGCCGTGCTCCGCCAAATTCATTAGAGGAAGACACTCAGATGAAAGACAACTTTGATCACAATTACTATGGCCCGATGGATGGCCTGCCAATGTGGCAACCTTATCCAGGAAACTTGGGGCAAGAAAGTCAGCCGAACAATGAAAATCAGCTGACCGTCGTTGAACAGAATACCTGTGTCCCCACCATATCATGGGATCAACACTCAGGTCATTCGGAAACTACTCAACATGAAGATGAATTCGCAACGTTCACAGGACTTGAATTCATCAACTATGCTTTTCCCGAGGTCAACGTCATCGAGAGAGATGACTCCTCCAGTTCCAAAGAAGTTTGGGACACCCTGGGACAACCAAGTGGAAAATACGACTTTATGGTCAAGTACATTGCTCCCGAAAGCTCTCGTATCAGGTTCGAAGACATCCAGCCAACTGGATGGGAAGACACATCTGAGAGCACCAATGCTATGCAAAATGCAACAGAGGAATCCTCCTACGACAATTCTACTTGGGAGACAGATTCCAATGATCCTACTCCACCAGAAATCAGCGTTATTTCTGAAGACAAATCAAGGAAGGTGCCAGACTTTGTGATTCACCGAGGAGTTCGCCGCCAATGAGTTGCTGTTGATGTTTCGAAGGTCATTCGCCAGTCAAAGTAATTGCCATCTTTAAGCCTTTCACCCTGCCCAAGTGAAACAAATGTTTTGATAGGGCTCGCTTTCTGTAAATTTCCCTCTTCGCCTTGCCCAAAGCGAGTGAGTTTTGTTTTATAGGGCTGTAGTTTCAAGAACCGACTTGTGCATTAATAAAATAACGTCGTTATGTAATTTCCGCATTATTGCTGTTTTCTCTTTTTGCTTTTTCTCAGAAAATGGTAATCCTAAAAAACATTCAATAATAAAAACAAGCAGTAAAATCAAAACACTGCACACACTTACATTTTCTCTATCTCTTCTAAACACGAATCATCACGTCATGCAGATTGCTTGTTTTATACCCCGTTGAAACATACGATCCGATGTCTTCTCCCAACTTTGAGTTCCCGTTATTCGAGGCTGAAGAAGAAAATGACGACCAAATTCCAGAAGAGATTTCCCGACTACTCAGACAAGAGGAAAGGTCCATTGAACCTCACAAAGAGCCGTTGGAAACGGTAAACTTGGGTTCAGAAAAAGAGAGAAAAGAAATCAGGATCGGAGCACTGCTCAGTCCAACTGCCAGAGAAGATCTAATAAAGCTTCTCAAAGAATTCCCCGATGTATTCGCTTGGTCCTATCAGGATATGCCAGGGTTGGATACCAGCATCGTGGAACATCATTTACCGTTAAGATCGGAATGTCCGCCAGTAAAGCAAAGGTTGAGACGCACTCACCCGGACATGGCCATCAAAATCAAGGAGGAGGTACAGAAACAGATCGACGCGGGTTTCCTCGCTACATCTGAATATCCTCAATGGTTAGCCAACATCGTACCCGTTCCCAAAAAGGACGGAAAGGTCAGAATGTGTGTTGATTACAGAGATCTGAACAAGGCAAGTCCAAAAGACGACTTTCCTCTACCACACATTGACATGTTGGTTGACAGCACAGCAAAGTCCAAAGTTTTCTCCTTCATGGATGGATTCTCGGGCTATAACCAGATCAAAATGGCGCCGAAAGACATGGAGAAAACTTCGTTCCCCATGGGGTACCTTTTGTTACAAGGTAATGCCGTTCGGTTTGAAGAATGCCGGGGCAACCTATCAAAGGGCCATGACTACTCTGTTTCATGACATGATACACAAAGAAATCGAGGTATATGTCGATGATTTGATTGCAAAATCAAGAACAGAGGATGAGCACGGTGAACATCTGTCAAAATTGTTCGAACGTCTAAGAAAATTCAAGCTCCGCTTGAATCCCAACAAGTGCACCTTTGGTGTCCGTTCAGGGAAACTACTAGGGTTCATCGTCAGCCAGAAAGGAATTGAAGTTGATCCTGACAAGGTCAAGGCCATTCAAGAAATGCTTTCTCCGAAAACTGAAAAACAAGTCAGAGGATTCCTGGGACATTTGAACTACATCTCCAGATTCATATTCCTTGTGACCGCGACGTGTGCGCCGATTTTCAAATTACTCAAAAAGAACCAGGATTACGTTTGGACAGAAGATTGCCAAACCACCTTCAACAATATCAAGGAATATCTGTTGAATCCTCCGATTCTATCACCTCCAGTGGAAGGAAGACCACTGATCATTTACCTCACAGTCTTGGAAGACTCGATGGGTTGTGTGCTTGGCCAACAAGACGAAACTAAAAGGAAAGAGTCTTCCATCTACTATTTGAGCAAGAAATTCACCGACTGTGAAACTCGGTACACAATGCTTGAGAAAACTTGTTGCGCTTTGGCTTGGGCAGCCAAACGTCTTCTCTAGTACATGATTCATCATACTACTTGGTTGGTCTCCGAAATGGATCCAATCAAGTACGTTTTTGAAAAACCTGCTCTCACGGGAAGGATTGCCCGTTGGCAGATGTTACTATCAGAATATGACATAGAGTACCACGCTCAGAAAGCCGTTAAAGAAAGTATTTTAGCCGGTCATTTGGCTCATCAACCGATTGACAATCAAGAATCAATCGGGTTTGACTTCCCAGACGAAGATGTCATGTATCTAAAAATGAAAGATTGCGATGAACCGCTACCCAGTGAAGGGCCAGAACCAGGTTCCCAGTGGGGACTTGTCTTTGACAGAGCAGTTAATCATTATGGAAACGGAATTGGGGCAATCATTGTTACCCCTCAGGGTTCCCACATTCCTTTCACTGCCAGACTTACGTTCAAATGTACGAACAACGAGGCCGAATACGAAGCATGTATCATGGGTCTCGAAGAAGCGATTGATTTAAGGATCAAAAACTTGGACGTATACGGCGATTCAGCCTTGGTTATTAACCAGATAAAAGGAGATTGGAACACATACCAATCAGGATTGATTCCTTACAAAGACTATGCAAGAAGGTTATTAACTTTCTTCAACAGAGTCGACTTTCATCACATCCCTTGTGATGAGAATCACATGGCTGATGCATTATCCACTCTCTCTTCCATGATTAGTGTAGGTCGATGGAATGACATACCTAAGATCGACATCAGGCGCCTTGAACGGCCCGCTTACATCTTCGCGATTGAAGCAGTCATAGACGACAGGCCTTGGTATCACGATATCAAATGCTTCCTTCAGAAACAAGAGTACCCATCTGGGGCACTCAGAAAAGACAGGAAAACCCTCAGAAGATTGGCTGGAAACTTCTTCCTGAGCGGTGACACTCTTTATAAAATAAATTTTGACATGGTCTTGCTCCGATGCATCGACAGACCAGAAGCAGACATGCTCATGAAAGAAATTCATGAAGGATCCTTTGGCACTCATGCCAACGGACACACAATGGCGAGAAAAATTCTCAGGGCCGGGTATTATTGGTTGACAATGGAATCCGACTGCTACAAGTACATGAGGAGGTGTCACAAGTGTCAGATATACTCCGACAAAATTCATGTACCGCCATCACATCTCAAAGTTCTTTCTTCCCCATGGCCTTTTTCCATATGGGGGAATCGACATGATTGGTATGATTGAGCCTAAGGATTCAAATGGACATCGGTTCATCCTGGTAGCCATTGACTATTTCACCAAGTGGGTCGAAGCAGCGTCATTTGCTAATGTAACCCGACAAGTGGTGGTCCAATTTATCAAAAACAATATCATCTGTCGTTATGGTGTTCCAAGCGAGATCATTACTGATAATGGATCTAACTTAAACAATAAGATGATGAGGGAGTTGTGTGCAGAGTTCAAGATTGAACACCATAACTCATCTCCCTACCGACCCAAGATGAACGGAGCAGTAGAAACGGCTAACAAGAACATCAAGAAGATCGTTCAAAAGATGGTTGTAACCTACAAAGATTGGCACGAGATGCTACCCTTTGCTCTTCACGGTTATCGAACATCTATCCGCACTTCAACAGGGGCAACCCCTTTCTCTCTAGTATATGGCATGGAAGCAGTGCTCCCCATAGAAGTAGAGATCCCATCAATCCGGGTATTGATGGAAGCTAAGCTTACCGAAGCTGAATGGTGCCAAAGTCGACACGACGAATTGAATCTGATAGAGGAAAACTGAATCACGGCACTATGCCACGGTCAGTTGTATCAGCAAAGAATGAAGAGGGCGTTTGACAAAAAGGTCCGACCTCGTGTCTTCAGGAAAGGAGACCTTGTGCTCAAGAAGATACAATTATTTCTCACTGATTCTCGGGGCAAATGGACCCCAAACTATGATGGCCCCTATGTGGTCACGAAAGATTTCTCAGGCGGCGCCTTGAGACTTGCAACCATGGACGGAGAGGAATTTTCCTACCCCACGAATGTTGATGTAGTCAAGAAATACTTCGCCTAAACTAAAAAAAACGTCTCGGTGGATTGAAAACCCGAAAGGGCGGTCCAGGCAAAAGTTAGAGACATGAAAAAAATAATCCCGATGGATTGGAAATCTCATAGTACAATCCAGGCAAAAGTTAGGGATAATGGCAAGTAACTATGTTCAACAGAGGCAAGTCCCTCAGCAGCAGTTGCATCATCTATCGGAGGAAATCTCCAGTCAAAGGTCATCTTCGACGAAAACTCAGGATATCCCGAACTCAAATTTGGTAGAAGGATAGTGGTCGTTATGTTTCAACGTAGCCCTTTTCCCTATAAATTACCATTTTCTAACTTTGTATATACTCTTTGGAATCACGCGTTTGGCTGATCTCCATCTTATCAATAAAATTTGAGCCCTTGTGCTTTTGTTTGTAGTTCTTTACTTATTTTAGCTTTACAGAACGACGTTGTTTGAACTTAATCAGCGATTCTTGAAATAAAACAAAAATAAATTTACTTGTTAAACTGTTTCTGCTTTTAAATTAAAGATGGCATTTCTTTTGACTGTTGAACATCAGAAGAACATCGATCGCTTCTCCCGAAGTAAGCGAACTCCAAAATGCAGAATCAAAGTACTCCTTCTAGACCAGTACTCCTGAATGAAGGATCAATAATGTCAGAGACCTTGTTTCGTCTGACACACCTCGGCCGAGTTCTCATCTCCTAAGCCCGATCAACATAGCTCCCAACGGGACTATCTCTCATAAGAAAGGTGGAATTGCTATTTTGAACCAACGGTACTTCTTCGCCCCGCGATGGCCGAGTATCCAATCATGTTCATCTATTAGTCTGTATGTCGCGTCTGTTTTGTCAGCATAGACATACATATATCATGCATTTTATTTGCATTCGCATTTCATATTGCATCACTGTCACTTGAGTCGGTCTTATCCTGCCGTGATAACCGTCCTCTCAATCGAGTTTGTCAGTTCTTTCCTCGTCAGGAAGTATCACGTCTGAACAATCTCGTTTCCAGTGAATCTCTAAGATCAGAGTCGGCAATTGGCCACTTTGATAACTTGAACCTCTGAATGACCAGAGAACCTTCAACAGATGTCACTCTTCGCCATCAAAGATGATATCCTTGCTTTCCCGGATTAAGGAAAATCCACAGAGAAAGCCTCTTAAACAGAGATTCGGCAGTACATCAGTATTTCTCCGAAAAGTCGTTGATGAAAAGGTCATCGACACCTCAAAATTGGATCCCATCATATGGCATTTCTCTGGGAAGATCCCAAGAAAAGTATGATATAATATCCCCAATCAGAAACAGTCTCTCAAGAGACTCGCTTTCCCCAGTAGAAACAAATGGCGTCTCCAACGGAGAAGTTTGTACAACTCTATAACTCAGACGACTGGGTTCCCCAGCAAGTCTGACAGCAAAACATTTTCTACTAAAATGGCATCTCCCCAGGAAAATTCGGCGAGAAGTTTAAAGGAGAACCGCTACTAATAGCGTCCCTTGTCAATAAAGTTTATTGACAAAAGAAACTAAGACCAGTTCTTGGTAGGAAACCAGGATCGAGGGGAAGTTTACAAAAGAAACTAAGACCAGTTCCTTGGTAGGAAACCAAGAACGAGGGGAAGTTCATTTCAGAGACTGAGACCAGTTCTTGGTAGGAAACCAGGATCGAGGGGAAGTTTACAAAAGAAACTAAGACCAGTTCTTGGTAGGAAACCAGGATCGAGGGGAAGTTTACCTTTTCTAAGCATCATTGCTCAGCAAAAGAAGATGAATGCGATCCGCCATTCATAGACACCATCAAAATTTCGGGTATTCCGATATTTAATCCTCTTGCACCCCGAATGCCCGAATCCCTTCGTCATCACACCTTCGGGTCCAAGAAGATTAAATAGGGGCATCTGTAATGCCCCAAATTTTGACCACTTAGATTTCCCATCATTGTGAAAATCATCATCACAATATGGATGAACCATCATGCTTCATCAGTCTCCCCAAAGATGGGTGAGCATCCAATACAATCAAAATTAGGGTTTCAAGCCCTCTCTGAGTGCTTAGACAAAGGGTCAATCAAGAAATGACATGATCTTCAACTTGTCTAATCTCTTAAACATCCACAATGGATCAAAAAGGACTCCCACTTCAAGGATTAAGCACAAGGCTGCTCCCTTCTAGGTGGATCAAGTCTCAAGATCGACAGTGTCACCAAATTAGGGTTTTGGTCGACCAGGGCCTCCAGATGGAAATTTTCATCTGGGCACAAGGCAATGATCCAAAACATAACCTAATATACTTCATGGAACCTCATGAACCCATGCATCAAGTCAATTTTGCCTCAGGGGATGCATTCATCAAAAATCAGGAATTAGGGTTTCTTGACCTAATTCACCCCTAAGTTGACTTTTGGGACAAACCATGAGCCATGACCTCAAGACATGATTTGAGGGTCTCTAATATACCATATTGATCCATTTGGAACAATGGATTAATCCAAGAAGCTTGAGCAACAAGTCTCAATTTCATCTGCACCACAATTAGGGTTTTAAGAGAAAAGTCAACTGTAACTTTGACTTTTGACCAGGACATGCTCCCAAGCCCTAGGACATACCTCAATATACCCCATGACACCCATGGAACATGTCCATCAAGTTTGATTTAGGTCAAGGACATGATTTCCTGAAGAATTGCACAGTTTGGAATTCATCTGATAAAAAGTCAACTGTGCACAAAAGTCAACTTTGACTTTTTGAGATTTTTCACCAAAATGGATTTTTAACCCTAAAATGATGTTAATGTATGATTTGAATCATCATTCATCAAGAAAAATCAAGAAAAGTTGGATAACTTGTAAAAGGGGTAACCATAAAAACTTGGAAAATTTTCTAAGTTAAAATAAAGTGACAAAGGTACCAACTTTGGAGGACCATAACTCCTAAACCACAAGGCCATTTTTTCTCATCCAAAGATGGATTTGTAGCCCTCATTATCATCTACAAAAACTTCAACTACAAGTCATTCCAATTCATTAAGGATTTTGAGTTATGGAGTGATCAAAGTGGCTGAAAAGTGAAAAAGTCACTTTTTCCAACACTTAGTGAAATTTTCACTAAGTCAGATTTTGCTTCACTTTTTGCTAAATGTAGAGGGATTTTTCACTTGGAATCAAAAGAGATCAAAACCAAACTTGTTCAAATAGTTGTTGTATCATGTAAGAGCTTTCCAAAATGGCCAAGAACATTGCCAAATTCAACTTACACCATGAGATATGACATTGGCAAGTTACCTTGCTGAAATCTGTCAAGGCAAGGAAAAATTAGCAACTTTGGTCGATTTGCCAAAATCAGCCAAATTCAATTGCTCCTATCCACTTGGACACCTCAGAGGATTGAATCTAAAGGGGACAATCATTGAGCCAAGCCTCCAAAGTCCATGGAACAAGAAATAGCATGTTGAACCTAGAATGGCCAAAATAGGGACAAGACTTCAAATTTGGAATGAGGCATTCAATGGAACCATCAAGGTGGCATGGACTGAGCCATTCTCATCTGAAATCAGTCAAGACTTATCCAAGACCAAGGGAACCAAAGCTCTGTGCCCTAACCTCTAGTCAATGGCTAGAGGAGACTTGGATTTTCATTTGCCAACATTGGCCAAACCTACTTACCAGCTGCCATTCACTATTCCTTGCAAAACAAACTTGCTCTACTATAAATAGAGCTCAATTGTGATCAGTTTGTGTACCCCAAAGCCATCAAACAGATGCTTTCCTCAAAATCTCTTCTTTCACTCCAATTTTGCCTTCTAAGGCAAGTCACTATCGGGTTTTGAGTTTGAGAGCAATTCCAATCAAACCAATCACTCACACACCTCACATACATCACATATGAGCTGATCAAACACTTAGATTACTTCTGAAACACCAATTGCACAAAATCACCAGCTGGTTGCTCAAGGTTTTAACCAAAGTGCAGCTGAGGTACCACAAAATGATCCAGCCAATTTCAATCAAGTCCAACCATCCAAACACAATCCATAGGGTGTAGGGAAGCTGTTCAGATCATCACAACTCATCTGTAACACCTCCAGATCAAAAATCACTTTGAACTTGCTGTCACGACCTAAAGGTAAGCCTAAACTTGGGCATCTCTCAATCTATGCATATTTCCTCGCAGAATAATTTGGCCATATGTTCATAATCATGCATGGAATGTTTTCCCTCAATTAATTGCATTGTTTGAATCGTGCATCAAAAATCCTAGCCTTCATGCAGAAATTAGGGTTCATGAGGTCTCTTCGTGATTTCTTGTTATATGTTTAATTTAAATGAAATTAATGGATATAGACATGATCGTGAGGTTGAGACGAGCATAATGATATGTGGATTGCATGATATGGTTTCGTATTCAGTGAGATTGAATAGAAAATGCAAATCTGAGAAACCAAGAACACGCGCGTGTTCTTCAGCTTGTTCTTGGCGCCATTTTTAGAAATTCAAATATTTGAATTTTGTGATTTTGTTTAATTAATTCAAAAATTAATTTCTCTCTGATTTTTAATGATTTTGAGTTGATTCTTTTTTTAATAATTCACAAAAATGTTAAAATAGTTTATTTTCCCAAAAAATCCCAAAAATATTATTTATTTCATATAATTGATATTTTTGTAAAGAATTAATATTTTGATTGTTTTTGGCATTTTAAATATTTTTTCTACATTGATTTTGCAACTTTTAATGCTTTCTAATTATTTTGTAGGTCAATACTTAATTTTTGAAGCATTAATCCAAGATCACAATTTGTTTTCCATGTGTTAAACAATTTTTGATCATTTTAATTGAATTTTTATTCAATTAAATACATTTTGAAAACAAATTAGGGTTTTGGATTAATTCAACCCTCATAAATCATTTTCAAAAACACTTTGGGCCTCTTGAGAGAGTGTAAGACCCATCCCCCCTTGTACAAAAACTTTTTGGGCCTCACTCATTGTATAAGTCCCCCTGTACAAGTAAACGGCGCGATCGTCGCCCGTTTAAAAATAAAAAATCATCTGGGCCTCTCCTTGAGCTATAAGACCCATTAAAAACACTTTGGGCCTCTATTAGAGTGTAAGACCCAATCCCCCTTTTAACCAAACATCTTGGGCCTCACTTATTGTATAAGTCCCTCTGCGTTAAAAGAAAACCTCGGCGCAATCGCCATTTTTAAACGAAAAATCATTTGGGCCTACCCCCGTGTTATAAGCCCCACTCTTTTTCTTTAAACCTTTTGGGCCTCTTGAGAGAGTGTAAGACCCATCCCTTTGTACAGAAAACATTTTGGGCCTCAGTCACTTGTATAAGTCCCTCTGTACAGAGTCAAACAGTGCGCTCACTGATAAAACCCTGGGCCTCTCCTTGAGCTGTAAGCCCCAAATCTTTCTTTTTCAAAGCACTTTCTCCTTTGATTTTGAATATACTGTTGTTTTCAATCTTTCTTTATTGAACAACCAACCAAACAGCATGGAAGCACTACAACCGAGTAAGTGGTTATCGCTTTCGTGTACTGCTTTCATATTATAAACTGTATTGTGGGGCTGCTCACTGTAAGTCTCCTTTCATAAACTCATATCTACTATGTAATAATAGTATAGATATTTCGAGTTTCTCCGGCAACTACGTCTAGCACTAGGTAAAAGCCGTTTCGTTTATTCGTAGAAATAGACGCCTAGATCCCCAATAGGAGCACCAGATACAGTCTTCTCTTCGGCTGTCCTCCTTAGGAATCGTCAAGAAGCTCTACTCCCCAAGATGAATGTATTCTCCGTGAATGGCATCTTTGAGTTTCTTCCAAATTCTCGAACTTTCCTGACTTGATCTATTCCTTGTGGATAGCTTGCCTTGAATGTCTCGGGGTTTGGGTACCCACTACGGTCATAATCTTGGACCTTAACTAAGGAACCCTCTTTAAAAGCTAAAAGTCGCTGGATAGTAAACCTCGCACGTTTACCAGTGGTTTTTACCTTTAAGAGAGTTATCTCTCCTAATGGAAAGGAGATGATAGACCCACGGGCTTCTTAAAAGCATCGGCCTCCTCTTGGGCATTGTTCAAGGACCCACAGGCTTCCTAAAAGCAACCCTGCCTCCTCTTGGGCTTCGTACAAGGACCCTACGGCTTCTTAGAAGTATTCCCAGCCTCCTCTTAGGCTTCGTATAATGATCTCTTCCTCCGGGAATGATAGCCTCCTCTTGGGCTTAGTACAAGGACCCGTCGGCTTCTTAAAAGTTTCCAGCCTCCTCTTGGGCTTCGTACAAATTGTCCCGACGACCTCCTAGAGGTATAGGAACAAAACTTAGTCATCCACATAGAACAATCCTTTCATAGAGTCTACTACTGTTTCTCAAAGCACAATACAAAAGATAAAACTCTAGACACGGACAGTCTAACTTCCTTGAGTCTCAAAGACATTCTCAAGTGACCCCTTCGTTAAATAGGAAGGAAACCCGCAGACTCGGACAGTCTCAATACCCTTTGGATTTCCAGTTTCCCCAAAGGAAAGGAAACAACCCCGATCCTCAGATCTAACCCATGAGTACAGTGATGCTCATATAAGAACTGATTTTCTCTTTCAAAATCAGTATACTGGACCTGTCACTTAACTGACACAATAACCTTAGCCTTCTCTTGGGCTTTGTATAATGATTCTCCCCAGCGGAGTCAAACAACGTTTTAGCCTCTCTCTCGGGCTTCGTACGAGACACATAAAGACTCCCTCATTGAGTCAAACAAACAATAGCCTCCATCTCGGGCTTCGTACGAGACACAAAGACTCCTTCGTCGGGTCAAAATCTTTTAGCCTCTCTCTCGGGCTTTGTACGGGACACAAAATAGCCTCCTCTTAGGCTTTGTATAATGATTTTCCTAGGGGAAATTAGCCTCCTCTTAGGCTTTGTATAAGAAAACCACTGGTTGATCCAATTAATCTTTTAGCATCAAAGCTGTGCCTCGTTCACAGTACACAAACATCAACAACTCCTTTCCCTTCATCTAATCGTTGTAAGCGGCAAGCCTCTGGATTATTTACATCCATGCCACTGTCCCTCTTTTAGCACGAGGAACTCCGAAGGAAAGATGGCGTTGCTCTATACTGAGTTAAAGTCTTCTCCTTCAGGTTAAAACCCTTTCTTCGGAAATTATGGCATTGCTCGGATCCGCGTATCCCAGTTAAAGTAATTCTCCTTCTCCCCTCTTTAGAGATGACAAATTCTCTCTAAAGTCGAGGTTTTTCAGCTTCACATCTTGGGCTTTGAACAAGATACAAATCACTTTTCGCTTCACGTCTTGGGCTTTGAACAAGACACCAAAAACCAATTTCCTCCCATAGAATAGGAGGAACTACGAACGCTCTGATTTCCCTGTTTCGGTAAACGGGAATACGTAGGCATAAGATTGAAAGAAAAATCTTAGCGAGCACAATCAACAAAAAACCCAAATCCCATATCTCCATCAATCAAAAGCAGTAATTCAAAAGCATCAGTCCTAAACATCCTAATCCTTGTTCCCCGTTAGAAACCTTCTGCCCAGGTAAAAAGAAAGAAAACAGTATTGGCAAAAATACAAATAACCAGTACAAAGGCCCCCCCACATTGATAGCATTCGTAACCTAACACACCGCTGTTTAAACTCAGTATGCAAGCAGGGTTAATTGGAGACATCTACTTCCCTTCCTTATTCAGCTCACAATAGGATAAAAAATGAATCGACCTGTAGTTTAAGCTCAACCGCAGAGAGCGACCAGCGCTTAAGAACCGCGTCTAAAATCGCTCGCTACACCATAACTTCCGGTCTTCCACCTGGAACGGGGCTCAAGTTCTTCTTTGACCAAGTATTCCACTTGGAAAGGGTAACAAACTTCCCATGACTTCCGGTTTTCAACTTGGAACGGGGCTCGGCTTCTTCTTTGACCAAGTATTCCACTTGGAAAGGGTAACAAACTTTCCATGACTTCCGTTTTTCCACTTAAAATGGGGCTCAGCTTCTTCTTTTACCAAGTATTCCACTTGGAAAGGGTAACAAACTTCCCATGACTTTCGGTCTTCAACTTGGAACGGGGCTCAGCTTCTCCTTTGACTAAGTATTCCACTTGGAAAGGGTAACAAACTTCCCATGACTTCCGGTCTTCAACCTTGAACGGGTCTCAGTTTCTTCTTTGACCAAGTATTCCACTTGGAAAGGGTAACAAACAAGCTCTCTACGACTTCCGGTCTTCAACCTGGAAGCGGTCTTCACTTGCTGAAGATTTATGTGTTAACTCTGATCGGGGATCACAACAGGCTTCTCAAATAAAGAGACGGCTACCTGTTAGAAAATGATCCCGTATTAACTTTGATCTGTTGAGTCACAACAAGCTTCTCTGTCGGGGATTGACCGAAGAGGCTGCCACTTGCTGTTGAGATAAATATTGATATGTGAGGAATATACAAGCATCTCTAATAAAGAGACTGCCGCTTTGTTGTTGAACAAAATCTTAGAGAGATTACTGAAGTGATAACTGTTGGGGAATTAGATTCTTGATTCCTTGAACAAGTCTTCTCTAATGAGGAAAACAGGATCCAAAAGGTGCAAAACATGTGTAGCGCGATTTTTGTGGTCCTGAGTCACTATCGCTTGAGGTATTACAATTCGATTCATTTTTTATCCTATTGAGCTGATTAAGGAAGGGAAATAGATGTCTCCAATTAACCCTGCTTGCATACTGAGTTTGAACAACGATCTGTTAGGTTTAGGGGTGTGCAAAAAAACTGGTTCACAAAAACCAATTTAAAAAATATGGTACACCTATTTTAAATGTCCATATTATTTGGATTAAAACTAATCCAGATCCATTTCATTAAAACCATAAAAAACCAATAACCACTTTTTAAAACCAATACATAAATGGTTAACCAATTTATTATTTACCTTGTCTTTAATTCATGGTCATAAATTAACGATATAAATAACAAAAATAATAAGTATTTGAGTAAAGTAAAATAAAAATGTAATTCATATTTGATTTCCTCAATTGAAATCTAACACAATGTTTTAACAATTTTTTAATATATTTGTTTCATAATTGTTAGTTATTAATTCAATTTAATATTCTATTGATCTATGTAATTTTATTACTACCTCATTCTATGTATTTTAAAATATTTTATAGTAAAAACATTTAGATTTTCAAGTCACAATGCATTTTTGTTTTGTTATGGTTTGATATTATGTTTTTTTTTGCTCTTTCTTATTATTTCTATTGATTCTATATTCTTTCAAAAATCATACTATTGTTGATCATATTTCGTAAATATCATAATTGAGATTTAAGATGTACCACCGTCGAGAGATTATTGATTTCAAAAATGGATTTAAAACGATTGTATGGCATTAGAAAAAGGTTGTTTGAATTGAAAACTGAGTTTTAATCAAAACAAGTTTGAGAAAATTTGGTTTTAAAAATAGTCCAACCAAAAACTAGTTTTTGGTATAAACCAGTTTTGAACCAAACCAATCCAAATATAAACCAGTTTTTAAAAAATAAACCAGTTTCATTAAAGTGGTTTTAAGAACCAAACTGAACCATATATTTGGTTCAATTTGGTTTGGTTTATAAACCATGCACACCCCTAGTTAGGTTACAGATGATATGTGGATGTGGGGCTCAATCTTTGATTATTTCGTTAAGAACACAGTGTCTGGATTTTTTGTGAGGTTTTTGGTAATGTGTTTAGATTTGATGCTTTTGGGTTGATTTGGTGGAGATACTGGATTTTGGGTTTTTGATTGATATGCTCGCTAAGATTTTTTCAATCTTATGCATACGTATTTCCGTTTAATGAAACAGGGAAATCAGAGCGATCGTAGTTCCTCCTATTCTATGGGAGGAAAAAGGTTGTTTTGGTGTCTTGTTCAAAGCCCAAGACATGAAGCTAAATGTGGTTTGTATCTTGTTCAAAGCCCAAGATGTGAAGCTGAAGGGTCTATTTTTATCTTTTTCGAAGCCCAAGATGTGAAGCTAAAGGGTTTATTGATGAGAGAGAATTTGTCATCTCTAAAAGGGGATATTTGGTCTGTTTGTCACAACTGTTGGGTGACTGATTATAGAGGAGAATTACTTTAACTGGGATATGTGAATCCAGCAATGCCATAATTTCCTTTATAGGGGATTTTTAACCTGAAGGAGAACACTTTAACTCATTTTAGAGCAATGCCATCTTTCCTTAGGAATTTCTCATGCTAAAAGAGGGACAGTGGCGTGGATGTAAATAATCCAGAGGCTTGCCGCTTAGAGCAATTTAGATGAAGTAAAAGGAGTTGTTGATGTTTGTATACTGTGAGCAAGGCACAAATTTTGATGCTAAAAGGTTGATTGACTCAACCGGGGTTTTCTTATACAAAGCCTAAGAGGAGGCTATTGGGGTGCCTTTTATCTATCTCGTACGAAGCCCGAGATAGAGGGTAAAAGGGGTTGACTCAACAAGAGAGTGCTTTTATATGTGTCTTGTACGAAGCCCAGGACGGAGGCTGAAAAAGGTTTGACTCAACAAGAGAGTCTGACAAGTTGGTTGACTCAACAAGAGAGTCCTTTATACTCAACAAGAGAGTGATTTGCTGTCTCGTACGAAGCCCGAGATAGACGCTAAAAGTAAGATTGACTCAACAAGAGAGTGCTTTCTATCTCGTACGAAGCCTGAGATGGAGGCTAACCAGGTTTGACTCAACAAGAGAGTCTTTTATACTCAACAAGAGAGTGTGAAAAGGTTAGCTCTGCTGAGGAGAATCATTGTACAAAGCCCAAGAGGAGGCTATCTATACTGGTGACTGTTTCAGTTTAGTGATAGGTCTAGTATGTTGGATAAAAGAGAAAATCAGTTCTTATAAAGGGAATGATTAAAGGTATTGTTGTGCTTTGGGATTAATTAGAGGATCAGGGTTATTTCCTGTTCTTTAAGGAAATGGAAAATCTAAAGGGTATTGAGACCGTCCAAGTCTACTGGTGTTTTGAGAAATCGATTCTCAGGTAGTAAATGATCTTTGTATGATGCCCAAGAGAAAGCTGGTATGTTAAGGGATGAAGGTCAACCCATTAACTAGTCTGACACTTGACTCAGAAAGACAGCTCTAACAAATTGATGACTAGGTTCTGTTCCTATACCTGTAGAGGTCTCTGGGTCTTTGTACTAAGCCCAAGAGAAGGCTTGAGAGCTTTTAAGAAGCCAAAGGATCCTTGTACAACGCCCAAGAGAAGGCGGGGATGCTTTTAAGAAGTCCGTGGGTCCCCAAACCCCGAGAAGTTCAAGACATTCCATTCACCGAGAATAGATCAAGCCAGGAAAGTCTGAGAATTTGGAAGAAACTCAAGAGATGCCATTCACGGAGAAAAGATCATCTCTGGGGAGTAGAGTCTCTTTGACGACTTCTAAGAGTGACAGTCTGAGAAAGGGTTCACCGAGAATGCTGCTTTTCACGTCTCCATATTGTTTAACCCCAAGAGGAGGGAAGTCTGTGTCTGGTAATCCTGTGGGGATCTAGTTTTGTTTGTATTTAAGAGTGACCAACAGGGCTTTACCTAGTGCTAGACGTAGTTGCCGGGGAAAACTCTAAATAACTATACTAGTATTACACAATGGATATATGACGAGTATATAAAAGTTTGTGAAAGAAGACTTACAGTGAGCAGCCCCACAATACAATTATATATACATGAAAGCGGATAAAGAAAGCGGGTAAACACTTACTCGGTTATAGATCTTCCATGCTGTTTTGTTAGTTGTTCAACAAAGAAAGCTTTGATAACAATATTATATTCAAAATCAAAGGAGGAAGTACTTTGACAAGATTGTTGGGGCTTACAGCTCAAGGAGAGGCCCAAGTTTTATCAGTGATTGTACTGTTGTTTTGAATTTGTACAGGGACTTATACAAGTGACTGAGGCCCAAAAAGGTTTTATGTACAAAAGGATGGGTCTTACACTCTCTCAAGAGGCCCAAAGGTGTTTAAAGAAAAGGAATGGGGCTTATAACACGAGGGTAGGCCCAAATGATATGATTTTTGAACTGGAAATTGCGCCGAGATTTTTCTTTTAACGCGGAGGGACTTATACCATGTCTGAGGCCCAAAAAGTTTTGGTTAAAAAGGGGTTGGGTCTTACACTCTTTTAGAGGCCCAATGATTTATTTTTGTACAAGTGGTGGGGCTTACAGCTCAAGGAGAGGCCCAAGGTTTTTTTTTTTTAAAAAGGCGACGATCGCGCCGAACTTTTTGATGGGATCGGGACTTATACAATACACTGAGGCCCAAAAAGATTTGTATTTACAAAGGGTTGGGTCTTACACTCTACCAAGAGGCCCAAAAAATTTTGAAAATGATTGATGAGGTTTGAAATCAAAGAAACCCTAATTTTATTTTCCTTTAAAAGTAAATATTTAAAGAAAATCAATAAAAATGATAAAAATACCAAATGAGTTTGAATAAACCACTTGTGATTTTTGTTTAAGGTTTGAAAAATGAGGTTTTAATCACAAGATAAATTAAAACTCATTTGGTTTTGATTTTGAAGGTAAATATTCACTTTTAAAATGTTTAAAAACAATTAAAAAGGAATTTATTCACAAAAATACTAATTATATTAAATAAATAATATAAACTTGATTTTTTGTGGAATAAAATATTTCAACATTTTTGTGATTATTTCCAAAAAGAACCAATAAAAAATAATTAAAATTGAGAGAGTTATTAATTTTCCAAACTATTAAAAATAATATGAAAAATAATAAAAAAGTGGAAAAAATAGCAAAAAGAGGGTCTGGGGCGAGGGGGATTCGAACCCCAGACCTCTTGTGTGTAGGGCGCGCGCCTTACCACTGGGGTGGTGATACATCCGTTGATTGAAACACAACCACAAATATACAAGGCTTGCCTTGTTTTTGGCCTGACCCAAGGCAAGGCAAGGCAAGATTTTGGTTAGAAACGTGAAGGCCATAACTTTCTCATTTCTCCATGGATTGGGACAAAATTTAGGTCTATCCTGCCTAAAATTTCACAAGCAATCCAATGGTGGTGGTATTTTTTTTAGATCATGCTCCTATTGAAAAACCCGATAGTGGTTTTGAAATAGGCCATGATTTGCATTTTCTGTGCTATCTCTTGGTACAGACATGAATTACATGATGAATTGGTTCAAACACAACACATATGACATGTACAAGATGTGCATGATCAGTGGGCCTCAAAATAATGCATATTTCAAAGAGTTGAGATGCTTACCTCTTTTTGGAGCTTTTGTGCAATCTGCCAAGTGCTTTGTTCCAGAAATGATTTGATGCTTTGGACACCCTTAAATGATCTCTTAGAAGCTTTTAGGATGGTTGGAATCAGCTGGAAACCTCAGGAACAAGTTTGAGCTCTTTCTTGCAAAAGGGGCAAAAGTGGCCAAAATAGCAACTCTCTCAAATGGTGTTCCAGATGGGGGAACCATTTGGGACGGTTCAAGGATGATATTTGGAGTGTGTTTGAGGTTTTATGTCGTTTGGAAAGTGACTGAATCAAGACATGGCTTGAAAAATGCACAAAAGTCCAATTTTGAGGTTTTGAGAGGTGACTTTGTGATTTTGGTGTTACAGGTCACTTGTGAGTGTTTGGATCACCTCTATATGATGTTTATGAGGTGTGTGTGTGTGTGATTGATTTGATTGGAATTTATCTCAAACTCAAAAACTCAGAGTTACCTTGCTAAAGAAGGTATTTTTGCCTAGAGAAAGAGATTTTGAGGAAAGCATCTGTTTGATGGCTTTGGTGTACTCAAATTGATCACAAATGAGCTCTATTTATAGCAGAGCAAGTTTGTTTTGGGAGCAATAGTGATTGGTAACTGCTGCAGAGGTTTGGCCAATGTTGATCAATGAGAATCCAAGTCTCCTCTAGCCATTGACTAGAGGTTAGGGCACAGGTTGCTGGTTCCCTTGGTCTTGGATATGTCTTTACTAAATTCAACTGGAAATGGCTCAGTCGATGCCACCTTGGTGCATCCATTAAATGCTCCAAACCAAAATTGGAGTCTTGTCCCTCTTTTAGGCATTTCTAGGTTTGGCATGCTACTTTTGGTTCCAAAGACTTGGGAGGCTTATGGATCAGTGTTTGTCCCTCCTTGGTCTCCCCCTGAGGTGTTCAGATGGATAAGTTTGCTTGTCATTTGCACAAATTTGGCAAATCGAGCAAAATGCACAAATCTTCCTTGCTTTGACAGTTTTCAGCAAGGCATGTTGCCATTGTTATATCTCATGGCTCAACTGGACTTTGATGGAGTTCTTGGCCATTTTGGAAAGCCCTCATATGATACAACAACTGTTTCATCATAATTGTTTTTGATAAGTTTTGGATCCAAGTGAAAAATGCCCCTACATTTGGAAAAAAGTGAAGGCAGATTCTGACTTAGTGAAAATTTCACTAAGTGTTGGAAAAAAGAGACATTTTCACTTTTTGTGATTTTGATCATTACATAACTTAAAATCCATGAGGAATTAGAGTGAGTTGTGTTTGAAGCTTTTGTAGAGGGCCATGAGAGCTACAAATCCAGCTTTGAATTGGGAAAAATGACCTTGTGGTTTAGGAGTTATGATCTTCCAAAGTTGGTACCCTAGCCACTTTGTTTCATAACTTAGAAAAATTTCTAAGTTTTTATGGTTACCCCTTTTACAAGTTATCCCACTTTTCTTGATTTTTCTTGATGAATGATGATTCCAATCACACATTAACATCATTTTAGGGTTAAGGAACCATAATTGTGAAAAATCACAAAAAGTCAAAGTTGACTTTTGTGAACAGTTGACTTTTTGTCAGATGAACTCCAAACTGTGCGATCCTCTATGAAATCAAGTCCTAATCAAACTTGATGGATTGATTTCATAGGTGTTATAGGGTGTATTAAATCATGTCCCAAGGTTTGGGAGTGATCAGTGCATTTTGATGCACGTTCCTCTATGTTTATACTTATGCATTTCCATACTTTACTTTGGTTATTTTTCTGTTTTAATGTGTTTTTATAAATTAGTTTATTTTTGCACTTATTTGATTTTCGCACTTTATTTTCAGCATTAGCAGTCTGCACTAAAATGATCATAACTGGAGCTATGGGAATTGGCTTGAGACGTTCTACCAGTCGATAGAAAGCTAAGAAAAATATCTACAACTTTTCTTTTACCGATTTCTCTCGGTAATCTATTATTAACAACTTCGTCTCAATTGTTTTCGCTGTAAAAGATGTTCTATATTCATTACTTGTCTCAAATAAGAGAAAGAAATCAAACAAAACTATACTATTCATAGATATTTACAATATGTTCCTTATGGTAACTGGGTTCATGAATTATGGTCAACAAACAGTACGAGCTGCAAGGTACATTGGTCAAAGTTTCATGATTATCTTATCGCACGCAAATCGTTTACCTGTAACTATATCGGATTGTAGCAGACCTTAAAAAGTCGTTGAAGTTGCAGCATTAGATATAATTTGTTTTGGGTCATTTGTTTTGGGCCGGGTTTATGTATTTGACCCAGTTGGGTTGTAAACCGAATTTTATTCTCCCTATTACCTTGCAGCCGCGACTGTTCATGAACTACACACTATTCACGAAAAAATAATTTGAGTTTGTACGATCAATGGAGAACTAATTTCGAAGGCAAAATTCTGCTGTTAGGGATTCCATACTTTGAGGTTTTTTAATCTTTAATCCAATTTCTTTTCCCTTTTCAATATTAATCTATATGCCCTGTTTGCTTAATTCGAGTTATATAGAATATTATTGATTTATATCGATTGATTGATATTCCTTGAGTTTTAGCATAGTTTTTCGTTGCTTAATCGTTAGACCACGTATGTTAGAATCACGTTTGCTTAATTCGTGATTGTGCTTATCTGTATGCTTTATTCGGAAAATAGGAATACAATCTTATAATGTCAATTTCGCTTGTTAATTGGTGTTGTAATCGGTAGGGGAATAGAATCCGTTTGGGGGATTGAAGTTTATTGAATCAATGATAAGTCGATGCCCGAATCAGTAGAATTGTCGTTTCAGCTTATTTCATAATCACTTTTAATAATCACTTATTTTCTAAATCGAAAACCAACCCCCCCCCCCCCAATCTTACAATTGTTAGTTAATAAGATCAAGAATCCTTGTGAGACGATTCGAGTCATTGTCGCTAGTCTACGTTTTCAAATTTTACTCGTTTTGATCCGCGCGCGACAGCGGATCAAATTGGCGCCATTGCCGGGGATTCTTGTTGATTTTAGCCAATTTTAGGATTTTAGTTTAGAGTTTTGTTAGAGTTTCTTATTTTATGGTTTTTGTTTTTGCTTGTTAATTTTCAGGGTTGCAGTGCAGTGATAAGCGATCCAGCCTAACAGGTAAGTTTGAAAGCTACTTTTTCGATTTGCTCCGATTTTTTTTCAGAAAATTAGAAAAAAATTCGACGAACATTACTCATTTAGAATAAAATTCTAAAAGATTTTGACCCTGAAAATCGTAAATTCGTTATGTTCCTATTTTATTTGATTTATTTTCTATTTTCATATTTTCAAAAAAATCCTAAATTTTTTGTACAAACTCAATCTGATTTTATTTGATTTTTAGTTATATTTTCATAATTTTTAGATTTTATTTTATTCGCTTTTCTATTTTTCCATTATTTTTCTCAATAGGGACATTGTTGGTGTTTCTGTATTTGTTAAATTGCTGAATTGGTTATGTATTTTCTCCTTCTTTGTTAATTTTTTTCCTATTAAATTTAATATGTCTAATCAAAGAACGCTTAGAGAACTTGCTGCCCCTGATGTGAACTATAATGCTTTATGTATTAAATATCCTGCTGTTACTGTACCTTTCGAATTGAAGTCTGGTTTAATACGCTTGTTGCCAAGGTTTTATGGTCTTGCAGGTGAGGACCCGCATAGGCATCTGAAGGAATTCCATGTTGTGTGCTCTACACCTTTACGACCTGAAGGAAATATAGAGGATCATATCAAGCTCAAAGCATTCCCGTTTTCACTACAAGGTGCTGCCAAAGATTGGTTTTACTATCTTGAGCCAAATTCTGTCACAACCTGGAATGATTTGAAGAAAGTCTTCCTAGAGAGATACTTTCCTGCCTCCAGAGCTGCATTAATTAGAAAAGATATATATGGTATTAGACAGCTCGACAATGAATCATTGGATGAATATTGGGGAAGATTTAAGCAGTTAGTGTCTAGTTGCCCCCATCACCAGATTACCGAACAGTTACTTATCCAGTATTTCTATGAGGGATTGCTACCAATGGATAGAAACATTTTAGATGCTGCTAGTGGTGGAGCACTTTTTGATAAGACCCCAGCTGCTGCCAAGGCCTTGATTGAGAATATGTCACTCAACTCCCAACAGTTTACAACTAGAAACAATTATGTCCAAACAAAAGGTGTGAATGAGATTCAGGTTTCTTCTTACAACAATGCTCTAGAAAACAGACTTGATGGGCTTATTTCTTTAGTGAAAGAACAATTGATGTTACCATTACCACCACCACAAAACCCTCCACAAGTAACCACCGCTGCACCTTCCGGACCTTCACTAGAGGACCTTGTCAAGCAATTGGCTGTAAATGAGCTCCAGTTTCAGCAACGAACAAATTCTAGTATTCAGGCCTTACAAACACAAATTGAACAACTTTCCACTTCAATGAATTCCATACAACAAGCTTAGGGATCAAACCAACTACTTGCTCAAACAGTGGTGAATCCTAAAGGTCCTAATGTGAGTGCAATATTCTTGCGATCCGAAAAAGTTACATATTCTGCCCCAGAAAAAAATGAGAAAGTTGTTGAGGTCACACCTGAACCTGAACCCGAGGCTTCTGTTGTTGTTGAGGAAAAAGAAAAAGAATATGTACCTAAGATACCTTTCCCACATAGAGTACTGAAAAGTAAGAAGATTGATGAAGAAGAGCATTCTGTTTTTCATATTGAGTTAATTTCTGAGTTAGTTGATGATACTTGTATTGATTTGTTTGCAGCTGATTTTGCATCATTGTCCGATTTTGATGATAGTTACTCATGTGATGACTATACTGACACTAACATTTGCTCTGTTTGTCCTGAGATTAATGCTACCTTGCAGAGTGATGTTTTTCATGCAGATGAAGTTATAGATGAAGTTGTTTATGTAGCTAAAGCTCTTGACATCACGGCTTCCCCAACCTCACCATCCATTGAATAATCACCCTCCTTAGAGCTGAAACCACCTCCTAATAATTTATTTGAATTTGTGGAGGAAGAGAAATCATTGCAGGAACATAAGAAGGGCATTGGATGGACCTTGATTAGCGTTCTTAAGTTTAGGCAGCCCCAAAAGCGATTTAATTGGATGGACCACACTTCCACTTTTCTAGGATCATTTTTTGATCCTGGAATACAAAGAGAAAGTAGGAGCTCTGATAATAACTTCAAATTTCACCGCATAAAAGAGAGCCCCACATTGATGGAAGAGGAAAGCGTAAAAGATATATCTTTAGGAAAGGCTGCTTATGTGATCACCTATCCGACTTGATTCCTCGGATGTGTTCTTTCCTTTCTCTCACTCTTACTTTATAATTGAGTTCCTTTCATTGAGCATAATGTCTGTTTTAAGTGTGGGGGAGGGAACCTATGGTTTTCATTTTGTTTTCTTTATTTTTGTTTAATTCTTTTTCAATAAAAAAATTTTAAATTGCATGCTTTTTCGTTGGTTATTTTGTTACAACTGTGAGTTTCCTCCATGTTCTTTGACAAAAGACTTGTGGTGTGATGTCATTGATTCTTTTTGTGCATTCTTAGTGTAATATGTAGGACTAATCTCTGAATTGTACATCATTGGTGGTAGATCACTAAACCTTGTGAGAATTTGAGCCCAATAATGGATAATGCATAAAAACATCCATTCCTTTTCTTTCTTGTGTGTTTCACTCATGTTTGTTAGTCTCTAGAATTTGAATTGACTCTGTTGAAGCTTTTTGTTTACTTATGCACATTGATATGATAAAGGCAACTTGTTTTTATTTTATTTTCAACCACTTAGCCAAAAAGCCAACCATGAAAATTATTATCCCTTGTTTGAAACCCCTTTGAGCCTATTTATCCTTTTTTGTGATTAACTCATTACAAGCCGAAAAGTGAAAAACAAAAATTATCACCTTAATCAAAGGTTGAAAGAGTCTTGTATGGAGTTGTGTGGGGTTGAACTTCATTTTTGTGATGTTGTTGTGCTATTTCAATTGTTGGCAGAAAAAGAAAAAGAAAAAAATAATGATAATTAAAAAAAAAAACATATAGAGAAGGATTTCATTACATAATCCTTCCGAAAAACAAAATAAAAAAAGAAGAGAAGAGAAATAAGTTGTGAGGTTGTTGTTTTAAAGTAATTGATGTATCATGTAGCAACCCCCGCAATTCTTGCAATTTTCTTTCAACTCTTTGAACTTAAGCCTAGTACCCCCTTAGGATGTATCTCACCCTACCCTTTGGCCAAGTTACAACCTTAATAAAAGTCCTTTTGATCTTTGTGTGCGATGTATTTAAATTGTGAATGTTAGAGTCTTTTCAAGCTTATGGTAGTACTAACTCTCATGTTGTGCTTTGAGTGTAAACAGTGACCTAAACACTTGAGAGTTGAGTGTAAACAGTTTATCTTGTGAGGATCTTAATGCTTGTGGTGTACTTTTTGGCAATCTGTTTTTCATATCCACTTTGAATGTCACAAAAGAATTACTCACTGATGTCATACTCTTGATGTTTTGAATTAGAGGTTGCATGCCCTGTTTCGTTCTTGTTTTGAAGTTTTTCTGTTTTGAATTTTTAATTTTGCTCGGAGTGCAAAAGTTTAAGTGTGGGGGAATTTGATCAGTGCATTTTGATGCACGTTCCTCTATGTTTATACTTATGCATTTCCATACTTTACTTTGGTTATTTTTTCTGTTTTAATGTGTTTTTATAAATTACTTTATTTTTGCACTTATTTGATTTTCGCACTTTATTTTCAGCATTAGCAGTCTGCACTAAAATGATCATAACTAGAGCTACGGGAATCGGCTTGAGACGTTCTACTAGTCGATGGAAAGCTAAGAAAAATATCTACAACATTTATGTTGGACGAAGAAGCTGAATCGGAATGTAGAAGACCTTAAAAAGTAGTTGAAGTTGCAGCATTAGATATAATTTGTTTTGGGTCATTTATTTTGGGTCGGGTTTATGTATTTAACCCAGTTGGGTTGTAAACCGAATTTTATTCTCCCTATTACCTTGCAGCTGCGACTGTTCATGAACTACACACTATTCACGAAAAAATAATTGGAGTTTGTACGATCAATGGAGAACTAATTCCGAAGGCAAAATTCTGCTGTTAGGGATTCCATACTTTGAGGTTTTTTAATCTTTAATCCGATTTCTTTTCCCTTTTCAATATTAATCTATATGCCTTGTTTGCTTAATTCGAGTTATATAGAATATTATTGATTTATATCGATTGATTGATATTCCTTGAGTTTTAGCGTAGTTTTCCGTTGCTTAATCGTTAGACCACGTATGTTAGAATCACGTTTGCTTAATTCGTGATTGTGCTTATCTGTATGCTTTATTCGGAAAATAGGAATACAATCTTATAATGTCAATTTCGCTTGTTAATTGGTGTTGTAATCGGTAGGGGAATAGAATCCGTTTGGGGGATTGAAGTTTATTAAATCAATGATAAGTCGATGCCCGAATCAGTAGAATTGTCGTTTCAGCTTATTTCAAAATCACTTTTTATAATCACTTATTTTCTAAATCGAAAACCAAACCCCCCCCCCCCTAATCTTACAATTGTTAGTTAATAAGATCAAGAATCCTTGTGAGACGATTCGAGTCATTGTCGCTATACTACGTTTTCAAATTTTACTCGTTTTGATCCGCGCGCGACAGCGGATCAAATTGGCGCCGTTGCCTGGGATTCTTGTTGATTTTAGCCAATTTTAGGATTTTAGTTTAGAGTTTTGTTAGAGTTTCTTGTTTTTTGTTTTTTGTTTTTGCTTGTTGATTTTCAGGGTTGCAGTGCAGTGATAAGCAATCCAGCCTAACAGGTAAGTTTGAAAGCTACTTTTTCGATTTGCTCCGATTTTTTTCAGAAAATTAGAAAAAAATCGACGATCATTACTCATTTAGAATGTAATTCTAAATGACTTTGACCCTGAAAATCGCAAATTCGTTATTTTTCTATTTTATTTGATTTATTTTCTATTTTCATATTTTCAAAAAAATCCGAAATTTTTTGTACAGACTCATTCTGATTTTATTTAATTTTTAGTTATATTTTCATAATTTTTAGATTTTATTTTATTCGCTTTTCTATTTTTCCATTATTTTTCCCAATAGGGACATTGTTGGTATTTCTGTATTTGTTGAATTGCTGAATTGGTTCTGTATTTTCTCATTCTTTGTTAATTTTTTTCCTATTAAATTTAATATGTCTAATCAAAGAACGCTTAGAGAACTTGCTGCCCCTGATGTGAACTATAATGCTTTATGTATTAAATATCCTGCTGTTACTGTACCTTTCGAATTGAAGTCTGGTTTAATACGCTTGTTGCCAAGGTTTTATGGTCTTGCAGGTGAGGACCCGCATAGGCATCTGAAGGAATTCCATGTTGTGTGCTCTACACCTTTACGACCTGAAGGAAATACAGAGGATCATATCAAGCTCAAAGCATTCCCGTTTTCACTACAAGGTGCTGCCAAAGATTGGTTTTACTATCTTGAGCCAAATTCTGTCACAACCTGGAATGATTTGAAGAAAGTCTTCCTAGAGAGATACTTTCCTGCCTCCAGAGCTGCATTAATTAGAAAAGATATATATGGTATTAGACAGCTCGACAATGAATCATTGGATGAATATTGGGGAAGATTCAAGCAGTTAGTGTCTAGTTGCCCCCATCACTAGATTACCGAACAATTACTTATCCAGTATTTCTATGAGGGATTGCTACCAATGGATAGAAACATTTTAGATGCTGCTAGTGGTGGAGCACTTTTTGATAAGACCCTAGCTGCTGCCAAGGCCTTGATTGAGAATATGTCACTCAACTCCCAACAGTTTACAACTAGAAACAATTATGTCCAAACAAAAGGTGTGAATGAGATTCAGGTTTCTTCTTACAACAATGCTCTAGAAACCAGACTTGTTGGGCTTATTTCTTTAGTGAAACAACAATTGATGTTACCATTACCACCACCACGAAACCCTCTATAAGTAACCACCGCTGCACCTTCCGGACCTTCACTAGAGGACCTTGTCAAGCAATTGGCTGTAAATGAGCTCCAGTTTCAGCAATGAACAAATTCTAGTATTCAGGCCTTACAGACACAAATTGAACAACTTTCCACTTCAATGAATGCCATACCACAAGCTCAGGGATCAAACCAACTACTTGCTCAAACAGTGGTGAATCCTAAAGGTCCTAATGTGAGTGCAATATTCTTGCGATCCGAAAAAGTTACAGATTCTGCCCCAGAAAAAATTGAGAAAGTTGTTGAGGTTACACCTGAACCTGAACCTGAGGCTTCTGTTGTTGTTGAGGAAAAAGAAAAAGAGTATGTACCTAAGATACCTTTCCCACATAGAGTACTGAAAAGTAAGAAGATTGATGAAGAAGAGCATTCTATTTTTCATATTGAGTTAATTTATGAGTTGGTTGATGATACTTGTATTGATTTGTTTGCAGCTGATTTTCCATCATTGTCCGATTTTGATGATAGTTACTCATGTGATGACTATACTGACACTAACTTTGCTCTGTTTGTCCTGAGATTAGTGCTACCTTGCAGAGTGATGTTTTTCATGCAGATGAAGTTATAGATGAAGTTGTTTATGTAGCTAAAGATCTTGACATCACGGCTGCCCCAACCTCACCATCCATTGAACAATCACCCTCCTTAGAGCTGAAACCACCTCCTACTAATTTATTTGAATTTGTGGAGGAAGAGAAATCATTGCAGGAACATAAGAAGGGCATTGGATGGACCTTGATTAGCGTTCTTAAGTTTAGGCAGCCCCAAAAGCGATTTAATTGGATGGACCATACTTCCACTTTTCTAGGATCATTTTTTGATCCTGGAATACAAAGAGAAAGTAGGAGCTCTGATAATAACTTCAAATTTCACCGCATAAAAGAGAGCCCCACATTGATGGAAGAGGAAAGCGTAAAAGATATCTCTTTAGGAAAGGCTGCTTATGTGATCACCTATCCGACTTGATTCCTCGGGTGTGTTCTTTCCTTTCTCTCACTCTTACTTTATAATTGAGTTCCTTTCATTGAGGACAATGTCTGTTTTAAGTGTGGGGGAGGGAACCTATGGTTTTCATTTTGTTTTCTTTATTTTTGTTTAATTCTTTTTCAATAAAAAAAATTTAAATTGCATGCTTTTTCATTGGTTATTTTGTTACAACTGTGAGTTTCCTCCATGTTCTTTGACAAAAGACTTGTGGTGTGATGTCATTGATTCTTTTTGTGCATTCTTAGTGTAATATGTAGGACTAAGCTCTGAATTGTACATCATTGGTGGTACATCATTTGGTTAGAAACGTGAAGGCCATAACTTTCTCATTTCTCCATGGATTGGGACAAAATTTAGGTCTATCCTGCCTAGAATTTCACAAGGAATCCAATGGTGGTGGTATTTTTTTTTAGATCATGCTCCTATTGAAAAACCCAATAGTGGTTTTGAAATAGGCCATGATTTTCATTTTCTGTGCTATCAATTGGTACAGACATGAATTACATGATGAATTGGTTCAAACACAACACATATGACATGTAAAAGATGTGCATGATCAGTGGACCTCAAAACAATGCATATTTCAAAGAGTTGAGATGCTTACCTCTTTTTGGAGCTTTTGTGCAATCTGCCAAGTGCTTTGTTCCAGAAATGATTTGATGCTTTGGACACCCTTAAATGATCTCTTAAAAGCTTTTAGGATGGTTGGAATCAGCTGGAAACCTCAGGAACAAGTTTGAGCTCTTTCTTGCAAAAGGGGCAAAAGTGGCCAAAATAGCAACTCTCTCAAATGGTGTTCCAGATGGGGGAACCATTTGGGACGGTTCAAGGATGATATTTGGAGTGTGTTTGAGGTTTTATCTGGTTTAGAAAGTGACTGAATCAAGACATGGCTTGAAAAATGCACAAAAGTCCAATTTTGAGGTTTTGAGAGGTGACTTTGTGATTTTGGTGTTACAGGTCACTTGTGAGTGTTTGGATCACCTCTATATGATGTTTATGAGGTGTGTGTGTGATTGGTTTGATTGGAATTGCTCTCAAACTCAAAAACTCAGAGTTACCTTGCTAAAGAAGGTATTTTTGCCTAGAGAAAGAGATTTTGAGGAAAGCATCTGTTTGATGGATTTGGTGTACTCAAATTGATCACAAATGAGCTCTATTTATAGTAGAGCAAGTCTGTTTTGGGAGCAATAGTGATTGGCAACTGCTGCAGAGGTTTGGCCAATGTTGATCAATGAGAATCCAAGTCTCCTCAAGCCATTGACTAGAGGTTAGGGCACAAGTTGCTGGTTCCCTTGGTCTTGGATATGTCTTTACTAAATTCAACTGGAAATGGCTCAGTCCATGCCACCTTGGTGCATTCATTAAATGCTCCAAACCAAAATTGGAGTCTTGTCCCTCTTTTAGGCATTTCTAGGTTTGGCATGCTACTTTTGGTTCCAAAGACTTGGGAGGCTTATGGATCAGTGTTTGTCCCTCCTTGGTCTCCCCCTGAGGTGTTCAGATGGATAAGTTTGCTTGTCATTTGCACAAATTTGGAAAATCGAGCAAAATGCACAAATCTGCCTTGCTTTGACAGTTTTCAGCAAGGCATGTTGCCATTGTTATATCTCATGGCTCAAGTGGACTTTGATGGAGTTCTTGGCCATTTTGGAAAGACCTTATATGATACAACAACTGTTTAATCATAATTGTTTTTGATAAGTTTTGGATCCAAGTGAAAAATGCCCCTACATTTGGAAAAAAGTGAAGGCAGATTCTGACTTAGTGAAAATTTCACTAAGTGTTGGAAAAAAGAGACATTTTCACTTTTTGTGATTTTGATCATTACATAACTTAAAATCCACGAGGAATTAGAGTGAGTTGTGTTTGAACCTTTTGTAGAGGGCCATGAGAGCTACAAATCCATCTTTGAATTGGGAAAAATGGCCTTGTGGTTTAGGAGCTATGATCTTCCAAAGTTGGTACCCTAGCCACTTTGTTTCATAACTTAGAAAATTTTCTAAGTTTTTATGGTTACCCCTTTTACAAGTTATCCCACTTTTCTTGATTTTTCTTGATGAATGATGATTCCAATCACACATTAACATCATTTTAGGGTTAAGGAACCATAATTGTGAAAAATCACAAAAAGTCAAAGTTGACTTTTGTGCACAGTTGACTTTTTGTCAGATGAACTCCAAACTGTGCGATCCTCTATGAAATCAAGTCCTTGACCTAAATCAAACTTGATGGATTGATTTCATAGGTGTTATAGGGTGTATTAAATCATGTCCCAAGGTTTGGGAGCATGTCTTGGTCAAAAGTCAAATGCACTGTTAACTTTTTCCTCAAAACCCTAATTGTGGTTCTGATGAAATTGATACTTGTTGCTCAAGCTTCTTAGACCAATCCATTGTTGCAAATGGATCAATGTGGTGTATTAGAGACCCTCAAATCCTCTTTTGAGGTCTTGGCTCATGTTTTGTCCCAAAAGTCAACTTAGGGGTGAATTAGGTCAAGAAACCCTAATTCCTGATTTTTGGTGAATGCATCCCCTGATGTTAAATTGACTTGATGATTGGGTCCATGAGGTTCCATGGGGTATATTAGGTTATGCTTTGAAGAATTGGCTCATGCCTAGAGGAAAATTCCCATCAGGAGGCCCTGGTCGACCAAAACCCTAATTTGGTGACACTGGCGATCTTGAGGCTTTATCCACTAGGACTGTTGCAGCCTTGTGCTTAATCCTTGAGTCGGGAGTCCTCTTGATCCATTGGGGATGTTTGAGAGGTTTAGACTAGTTGAAGATCATGTCATTTATTGAGTGATCCTTGGTTCAAGAGCTCTGAGAGGGCTTGAAACCCTAAGTTTGATTGTAGTGAAGGCTCACCCATCTTTGGGGAGACTAATAAGGCATGATGGTCCATCCATATTGTGATGATGATTTACACAATGATGGGAAATCTTAGTGGTCAAAATTTTGGGTATGACAGATGCCCATATTTAATCTTCTTGGACCCTAAGGTGTGAATGGCGAAGGTATTCGGACATTCGGGGTGCAAGATGATTAAATATCGGAATACCCGAAATTTGGATGGTGGTTAAGAATGGTAGTTCATGCATCCTTCTTCTTTTGCTAAGCAATGATGCTTAGAAAAGGTGAAACTTCCCTTCGATCCTTGTTTTCAGCCAAGGAACTAGTCTTAGTTTCTGAAATAAACTTCCCCTCGATCCTGGTTTCCTACCAGGGAACTGGTCTTAGTTTCTGAAATAAACTTCCCCTCGATCCTGGTTTCCTACCAAGGAACTAGTCTCAGTTTCTGAACTAAACTTCCTCTCGATCTTGGTTTCCTACCAAGGAACTGGTCTTAGTTTCTGATATAAACTTCCCCTCGATCCTGGTTTCCTACCAAGGAACTGGTCTCAGTTTCTGATATAAACTTCCCCTCGATCCTGGTTTCCTACCAAGGAACTGGTCTTAGTTTCTGAACTAAACATCCCCTCGATCCTGGTTTCCTACCAAGGAACTGGTCTTAGTTTCTGAAATAAACTTCCCCTCGATCCTGGTTTCCTACCAAGGAACTGGTCTTTGTTTCTTTTGTTAATAAACTTTCTTGACAAGGGACGCTATTTGTAGCGGTTTTCCTCAAACTTCTCGCCGAATTTTCCTGGGGAGATGCCATTTGATGGAAAAAGTTTTGATGTCAGACTTGCTGGGGAACCCATCTGTCTGAATTGTAGAGGGGTACAAACTTCTCTGTGGGAGATGCCATTTGTCGACTCTATCGGGGAAAACGAGTCTCTTGAGAGACTGCTTTCGCTTGGAGATATTACATCATACTTTTCTCGGAGATCTTCTCGGAGAAATGCCATATGATGTGATCCAACTTTGAGGTGCTGATGACTTCATTAACATCGACTCTTCGGAGATAAAAATCAATGTGTTGCTGAAAGTCTTTAGTTGTGAGGCTTTCTCTGGGGATTTTCCTTAATCCGGGAAAGCGAAGATATCATCTTCAATGGCGAAGAGTGACATTTGTCGAACGTTTTCTTATTTTTCAGTGGTTTAAGTTATCAAAGTGGTCAAGGGACGTCTTCAATCCAGGAATAAACTAGAGGCGAGGTTGCTCAGACGCGACATTTCTTGACAGGGAAAGAACAGACAACTCAACTGAGAGTACTGTTATCACTAGGGGATAAGACCGACTAGAGTGATAGTTGTGTAATGTGAATATGCATGTTAATTAATGATGCATGATGAATGTATGTTTATGCTGACAAAACTAACATAATATACAGACTAATAGATGAACACGATTGGATACTCGGCCATAGTGGGAGATGAAAAGTATCACTGGTTCACGATAGTAATTCTGCCTTGCTTAGGAGAGATAGTCCTTGCGGGGAACAACCGTTGGTCAGGCTTAGGAGGTAAGATCTTTGCCGGGGGGGTGTCAGATGAAACATGGTCTCTGACATAATTGATCCTTCATTCAGGCGCACTGGTTTAGAAGGAGTACTTTGATTCTGCACTTTAAAGTTCGCTTACTTCTGGAGAAGCGATCGATGTTCTTTCGATGTTCAACAGTCAAAAGAAATTGCCATCTTTATTTTAAAAGCAGAAAAAGTTTGACAAGTAAATTCATTTTTGTTTTATTTCAAGAATTGTTGATCATGTTAAAATGTCATTCTATAAAGCTAAAACAAATAAGAATTGCAAACAAAAGCACAAGGGCTCAAATTTTATTGATAGGATGGAAATCAGCCAAACGCGTGATTCCATAGAGTATTTACAAAGCTAGAAAATGGTAATTTAAGGGAAAAGGGCTACATTGAAACATAACGACCACTATCCTTCTACCAACTTTGAATTCGGGACATCCTGAGCTTCTGTCGAAGATGACCTTGATCGAGATTTTATGATTGATGGCATGACTGTTGCTGAGGGATTTGCCCCTGTTGGACGTAGTTACTTGCCATTATCCCTAATTTTTTCCTGGATTGTACTTTGAGATTTCCAATCCATCGAGATGATTTTTAATTATGTCTCTAATTTTTGCTTGGACTGCCCTTTCAGGTTTTCAATCCACCGAGACGTTTTTTTTAGGCGAAGTATTTCTTGACTACATCAACATTTGTGGGGTAGGAAAATTCCTCTCCGTCCATGGTTGCAAGTCTCAGGGCACCGCCTGAGAATGCTTTCTTGACCACATAGGGGCCGTCGTAATTCGGAGTCCATTTTCCCCGAGAGTCAGTGAGAAAAGATTGTATCTTTTTGAGCACAAGGTCTCCTTTTCTAAAGATGCGAGGTCGAACCTTTTTGTCAAACGCCTTCTTCATCCTTTGCTAATACAACTGACCATGGCATAGTGCCGTTATTCGCTTTTCTTCGATCAGATTTAGTTCTTCGTGTTGACTTTGACACCATTCAGCTTCTGTTATCTTAGCTTCCATCAATACCTGGATTGATGGGATCTCTACTTCTATGGGGAGCACTACCGTCATGCCATATACTAGAGAGAAAAGGGTTGCCCCTGTTGAAGTGCGGACAGATTTGCGATAACCGTGAAGACCAAAGGGCAACATCTCATGCCAGTCTTTGTAGGTTACAACCATCTTCTGAACAATCTTCTTGATGTTCTTGTTAGCCGCTTCTACCGCTCCGTTCATCTTGGGTCGGTAGGGAGATGAGTTATGGTGTTCGATCTTGAACTCAGCGCATAACTCTTTCATCATATTATTGTTCAAGTTAGATCCATTATTAGTAATGATCTGGCTCGGAACACCGTAACAGCAGATGGTATTGTTTTTGATAAATCAAACCACCACCTGTCGGGTTACATTGGCGTACGATGCTGCTTCGACCCTCTTGGTGAAGTAATCAATGGCTACCAGGATGAACCGATGTCCGTTCAAAGCCCTGGGTTCAATCATGCCAATCATGTTGATTCCTCATATGGAAAAAGGCCATGGGGAAGAAAGAACTTTGAGATGCGTTGGCGGTACATGGATTCTGTCTGAGTGTATCTGACACTTGTGACACTTCCTCATGTACTTGTAGCAGTCGGATTCCATTGTCAACCAATAGTACCCTGCTCTCAGAATTTTTCTGGCCATTGTGTGTCCTTTAGCATGAGTGCCAAAGGATCCTTCGTGAATTTCTTTTATCAGCATGTCTGCTTCGGGTCTGTCTACGCATCGGAGCAAGACCATGTCAAAGTTTCTCTTATAAAGTGTATCACCGCTCAGGAAGAAGTTTCCAGCCAGTCTTCTGAGGGTCTTTCTGTCCTTCTTGGATGCCCCAGATGGGTACTCTTGTTTCTGAAGAAAGCATTTGATATCGTGATACTAAGGTTTATCATTTTTGACTGCTTTAATCGTGAACATGTAAGCGGGCCGTTCAAGGCGCATTATGTCAATCTTCAGTAAGTCGTTCCATTGCCCTACACTAATCATGGAAGAGAGGGTGGCTAATGCACCAGCCATGTGATTCTCCTCACGAGGGATATGATAAAACTCGATTCTGTTGAAGAATGGTAACAACCTTCTCGCGTAATCTTTGTAAGGAATCAATCCGGATTGGTATGTGTTCCAATCTCCTTTGATCTGATTGACGACCAAGGCTGAGTCGCCATATACATCCAAGATCTTGATCCTCAAATCAATTGCTTCCTCGAGACCCATAATACAAGCTTCGTATTCGGCCTCGGTATTTGTACACTTGAATGTAAGTCTGGCGGTGAAAGGAATGTGGGTACCCTGAGGTGTTATGATGATTGCCCCAATTCCGTTTTCGTAATGATTGACAGCTCCGTCAAAGATTAGTCCCCATTGGGAACCTGGTTCTGGCCCTTCACTGGTTAGCGGTTCATCGCAGTCTTTCATTTTCAAATACATGACATCTTCGTCTGGAAAGTCAAACCCGACTGATTCTTGATCGTCAATCGGTTGATGAGCCAAATGATCAGCTAAAACACTTCCTTTAACGGCTTTTTAAGCGTGGTACTTGTAGCGCGAGTTTTTTTTGTGGTTGCGAAGCACTAACGCTTTAGGGTACTACAGCTCGATTCATTTTTTATCCTATTGAAGCTGATGAAGGAAGGGAAATAGATGTCTCCAATTAACCCTGCTTGCATACTGAGTTTGGACAGATGACTGTTGGTTTACAGATGCTCTAAAGATCGTGGGTCTCTCTTAGATTATTTTGTTGAGAACACAGTGTGACGGGATTATTGGTGGGATGTTTAGGACTGATGCTTTTCGATTGATGTTTAAAGATACATGATTTTGGGTTTTTGATTAGCGTGCTCGCTAAGATTTTTCAATCTTATGCCTACGTATTCCCGTTTAACGAAACATGGAAATCAAAGCGATCGTAGTTCCTCCTATTCTATGGGAGGAAAAAGATTGTTTTGGTGTCTTGTTCAAAGACCAAGACGTGAAGCTAAAGGTAGTTTGTATCTTGTTCAAAGCCCAAGATGTGAAGCTGAAGGGTCTATTTGTATCTTGTTCGAAGCCCAAGATGTGAAGCTAAAAGGTTTTGACTTTAGAGAGAATTTGTCATCTCTAAAGAGGAGTTGTTGACGTTTGTATGCTGTGAGCAAAACATGTTTTGATGCTAAAAGGTTGATTGACTCAACCAGGGTTTCCTTATACAAAGCCTAAGAGGAGGCTATTGACCCAACAAGAGGGTGTTTTCACGTGTCTCGTACGAAGCCCGAGAGAGAGGCTAAAAGAGAGATTGACTCAACAAGAGAGTCTTTTATACTCAACAAGAGAGTGTTTTCGTATCTCGTACAAAGCCCGAGATGGAGGCTAAAAGTGGTTTGACTCAACAAGAGAGTCTGAAAAGGTTAGCTCCACTGGGGAGAATCATTGTACAAAGCCCAAGAGGAGGCTGAAAAGAGGTTGACTCAACTAGAGAATCTTTTATACTCAACAAGAGAGTGATTTGATGCCTCATACAAAGCCCGAGGTAGAGGCTAAAAGGGAAGTGACTCAACAAGAGAGTCTTTTATACTCAACAAGAAAGTGATTTAGTATCTCGTACGAAGCCCGAGATGGAGGCTGAAAGAGGTTTTGACCCAACAAGAGGATCTTTTATGCTTAACAAGAGAGTGTTTTCTATCTCGTACGAAGCCCGAGATGGAGGCTAAAGGTTTGACTCAACAAGAGAGTCTTTTATACTCAACAAGAGAGTGTTGGGAGAATCATTGTACAAAGGCCAAGAGGAGGCTGTTTATGCTGGTAACTGTTTCAGTTGAGTGACAGGTCCGGTGTGTTGGATAAAAGAGAAAATCAGTTCTTATAAAGAGACTGATTAACAGTAAGGCTGTGCTTTGGGATTGATAAGAGGATTAGGGTTACTTCCTTTTCTTTAAGGAAGCTGGAAATCCAAAGGGTATTGAGACTATCCAAGTCTACTGGTGTTTTTAGAAATTGATTCTCAGATAGTGAATAATCTTTGTATGATGCCCAAGAGAAGGTTGGTCTGTTAAGGGATGAAGGTCAACCCATTAACTAGTCTGACACTTGACTCAGAAAGACAACTCTAGCAAATTGATGACTAGATTCTGTTCCTATACCTGTAGAGCTCTTTGGTCCTTATACTAAGCCCAAGAGTAGGCATGAGAGGTTTTAAGAAGCCGAGGGGTCCTTGTTCAATGCCCAAGAGGAGGCGGGGATGCTTTTAGGAAGCCTGTGGGTCCCCAAACCTCGAGAAGTTCAAGACATGCCATTCACACAGAATAGATCAAGCCAGGCAAGTTCTAGAATTTGGAAGAAACTCAAGAGATGCCATTCACGGAGAAAAGATCATCTCTGGGGAGTAGAGTTTCTTTGACAATGTCTAAGGGTGACAGTCTGTGAAAGGGTTCACCGAGAATGCTGCCTTTCATGTCTCCATATTGTTTAACCCCAAGAGGAGGGAAGACTGTGTCTAGTAATCCTATGGGGATCTAGTTTTGTTTGTATTTAAGAGTGGCCAACAGGGCTTTACCTAGTGCTAGACGTAGTTGTCTTGGAAAACTATAAATAACTATACTAGTATTACACAGTTGATATTTGACAAGTATATAAAAGTTTGTGAAAGAAGACTTACAATGAGCAGCCCCACAATACAGTTATATATATATGAAAGCAGATAAAGAAAGCGAGTAAACACTTACTTGGTTGTAGAGATTCCATGCTGTTTTGTTAGTTGTTCAACAAAGAAAGCTTTGATAAAATTATTATTTTCAAAATCAAAGGAGAAAGTGCTTTGAAAATATTGTTGGGGCTTACAGCTCAAGGAGAGGCCCAAGATTTTATCAGTGATTGCACTATTGTTTTTAAGTTGTACAGGTACTTATACAAGTGACTGAGGCCCAAAAGGTTTTCTGTACAAAGGGATGGGTCTTACACTCTCTCAAGAGGCCTAAAAGGTGTTGAAAGAAAAGAATGGGGCTTATAACACGAGGGTAGGCCCAAATGATTTGTTTTTGAATTGGCGATTACGCCGAGATTTTTCTTTTAACGCAAAGGGACTTATATAACATCTGAGGCCCCAAAATGTTTTGGTTAAAAGAGGGTTGGGTCTTACACTCTATTAGAGGCCCAAAGGTTTATTTTAAGAAATGAAATGGGTCTTATAGCTCAAGGAGAGGCCCAGGGTTATTTTGAAAAGGTGATGACTGCGCCGAACGTTTGAAAATATACAGAGGGACTTATACAATGTGTGAGGCCCAAAAAGGTTTATTTACAAAGAGGGGTTGGGACTTACACTCTAATAGAGGCCCAATGATTTATTTTTGTACAAGTGGTGGGGCTTACAGCTTAAGGAGAGGCCCACGGTGATTTTTGATTTGAAATGGCGATCTCGCCGAGATTTTTGAAAACGCAGTGGGTCTTATACAATATTTGAGGCCCAAAAGGTTTTGGTTTTCAAAGGGTTTGGGTCTTACACTCTAATAGAGGCCCATGAGTGTTTGAAAAAGTTTGATGAGGGTTGAATTAATCAAAAACCCTAATTTGTTTTTAAAATGTATTTTAATTGAATAAAAAATTCAATTAAAATGACCAAAATTGTTAAACATGTGAAAAACAAATTGTGATCTTGGATTAATGTTTCAAAAATCAGGTTTTGATCTATAAAATGTTTGGAAATCCCTAAATTTTGAAAGATCAAGATGGAAAAAATATTTTAAATGTTAAAAACAATTAAAATATTAATTCTTTACAAAAATATCAAGTATATGAAATAAATAATATTTTTGAAATCTTTTAGGAAAATAAAATATTTTAATATTTTTGTGAATTATTAAAAAAAGAATCAACTCAAAATCATTAAAACTCAGAGAGAAATTAATTTTTGAATCAATTAAATAAAATCACAAAATTCAAATATTCAAATTTTTGAAAAAGGGCGCCAAGAACATGGCAATAACACGCGTCATTCCTCTGTTTCTGCAGATTTGCGTTTTCTATCAAATCTCACTAAATACTTGATTATATCATGCAATCTACATATCAATCTACTCGTTTCAACCTCATGATCATGTATATGGTCTTTAGTTTCATTTATTTTTAACATGGAATAAGAAATCAAAGAGAAACCTCACGATCAATCTACTCGTTTCTGCATGAAGGTTCAGAAATTCCATACACGATTCAAAAAAAGCAATTGATTGAGGGAAGACACTCCATGCATGATTATGAACATATGGCCAAATTATTGTGCAGCCAAAAAAGGCATGGATCATAGAGTTAGAAGAGTTCATGCTTACCTCTTGCAGCAGGTGATCGTGTTTTGTGTTAGAGGTGTTACATCTTGGTTCCAAGGTTATGGACAACTTCCCTAGGTGTTATGGAGTGTGTCAGGGTGCTTGGAATGAATGGAAATGATATGGAACTGAAGATGGTATCTCAACTGCAACTTGGTTAAAACCTTGAGCAGCTGGCTGGTGATTCTGAGAAATCAGTGTTCCAGATGTTGTTTAAGTGTTTGGATCACTTCTATATGATGTTTATGAGGTGTGTGTGTGATTGGTTTGGTTGGAATTGCTCTTAAACTCAAAACCCGATAGTGACTTACTTTGGAAGGCAAATTTGGAGTGAAGAAGGAGATTTTGAGCAAAGCATCTGTTAGATGACTTTTGTGTACTCAAACTGATCACAAATGAGCTCTATTTTTAGTAGAGCAAGTTTGTTTTGCAAGGAATAGTGAATGGCAACTGCTGCATAGGTTTGGCCAATGTTGAGCCATGAGAATTCAAGTCTCCTCTAGCCATTGACTAAAGGTTAGGGCACAGGCTGCTGGTCCCCTTGGTCTTGGATAAGTCTTGACTGAATTCAGTTGGAAATGGCCCAGTCCATGCCACCTTGGTGCATCCATTGAATGCTCCAAAACAAAATTGGAGTCTTGTCCCCTCTTTAGGGATTTCTAGGTATAGAATGTTATTTTTTGTTCCAAAGACTTTGGAGGCTTGGATATGTGTTTGTTCCCTTTAGATTTGATCCTCAGATGTGTTCAAAGTGATGACAAGGCTTGGAATGATCTGATTTTTCCAAATCGAGCAAAAGTGCAAAATTTTGCCTAGCCTTGGCAGTTTTCAGCAAGGCATATTGCCATTGTTATATCTCATGGCTCAAGTGGAATTTGATGGAGTTCTTAGCCATTTTGGAAAGCCCTCATCTGATACAATAACTGTTTGATCATAATTGGTTTTGATACTTTTTGGATCCAAGTGAAAAATGCCCCTACATTTGGAGAAAAGTGAAGGCAGATTCTGACTTAGTGAAAATTTCACTGTGTTGGAAAAAAGTGACATTTTCACTTTTTGTGATTTTGATCATTCCATAACTCAAAATCTATAATGAATTGGAATGAGGTGTAGTTGAAGCTTTTGTAAAGGGCCATGAGAGCTACAAATCCAGCTTTGGATGGAGAAAAATGGCCTTGTGGTTTAGGAGTTATGATCCTCCAAAGTTGGTACCCTAGCCACTTTGTTCTATAACTTAGAAAAATTTCTATGTTTTTTATGGTTACCCCTTTTACAAGTTATCCCAGTTTTCTTGATTTTTCTTGATGAATGATGATTCCAATCATAAATTAACATCATTTTAGGGTTAAAAAACCATAATTATGAAAAATCTCAAAAAGTCAAAGTTTGACTTTTGTGCACAGTTGACTTTTTGTCAGATGAATTCCAATATGTGCGATCCTTTATGAAATCAAGTCCTTGACGTAAATCCAACTTGATGGATTGATTTCATAGGTGTTATAGGGTGTATTGAATCATGTCCTAGGGTTTGGGAGCATGTCCTAGTCAAAAGTCAAAGACACAATTGACTTTTCCCGCGAAACCCTAATTGTGGTTCAGATGAAATTGAAACTTGTTGCTCAAGCTTCTTGGCTCAATCCATTGTTACAAATGGACCAATGTTGTGTGTTAGGGACCCTCACATCATCTCTTGAGGTCTTGGCTCATGCTTTTCCCAAAAAGTCAACTTAGGGGTGAATTAGGTCAAGAAACCCTAATTCCTGATTTTTTATGAATGCATCCCCTGAGGAAAAATTGGCTTGATGATTGGGTTAATGATGTCCCTTGGAGCTTCATATGTTAGGCTTTGAAGCATTGGCTCATGCCTAGAGGAAAATTTCCATCTAGAGGCCCTGGTTGACCAAACCCTAATTTGGTGACACTGGCGATCTTGAGGCTTAATCCACCTAGAAGGGAGCAGCCTTGTGCTTAATCCTTGTTGTGGGAGTCCCCTTGATCCATTTTGAGAGATTAGACAAGTTGAAGATCATGTCAATTCTTGATTGATCCTTTGTCTAAGAACTCTGAGAGGGCTAGAAACCCTAATTTTTTATAGTAGTGAATGCTCACCCATCTTTGGGGAGACTGATGAGGTATGATGGTTCATCAATATTGTGATGATGATTTGCACAATGATGGGAAATCTTAGTGGTCAAAATTTAGGGTATGACAGATGCCCCTATTTAATCTTCTTGGACCCGAAGGTGTGAATGGCGAAGGTATTCGGGCATTCGGGGTGCAAGAGGGTTAAATATCGGAATACCCGAAATTTTGATGGTGGTTATGAATGGAAGTTCGCGCATCCTTCATTTGTTGCTAAGCAATGATGCTTAGAAAAGGTAAACTTCCCCTCGATCCTGGTTTCCTACCAAGGAACTGTTCTCAGTTTCTGGTGTAAACTTCCCCTCGATCCTGGTTTCCCACCAAGGAACTAGTCTCAGTTTCTGCAATAAACTTCCCCTCGATCCTGGTTTCCTACCAAGGAACTGGTCTTAGTTTCTGAAATACACCTCCCCTCGATCCTGGTTTCCTACCAAGGATCTGGTCTTAGTTTCTTTTGTCAATAAACTTTATTGACAAGGGACGATATGCGTAGCGATTTTCCTCAAACTTCTTGCCGAATTTTCCCATGGAGATGCCATTTAATGGAAAAAGATCTGATGTCAGACTTGCTGGGGAACCTAGTCATCTAAGTTGTAGAGGTGCACAAACTTCTCTGTTTGGAGACGCCATTTGTCGACTCTACTAGGGAAAACGAGTCTTCTTGAGAGACTGCTTTCGTTTAGGGATATTACATCATACTTTTCTCGAGATCTTCTCAGAGAAATACCATACGATGTACCCCAATTTTGAGGTGCCGATGACTTTGTTGACATTGAAATTCTGGAGAGAAGGACCAATGTGTTGCTGAAAGTCTTTAGTTGAGAGGATTTCTCTAGGGATTTTCCTTAATCCGGGAAAGTGAAGATATCATCTTCCATGGCGAAGAGTGATGCTGGCTGAGGGTTCTCTGGTTTTTCAGAGGTTCAAGTTATCAAATTGGTCGAGGGCCGTCTCCAATCCAGAAATAAACTGGGGGAGAGATTGTTCAGATGACACATTTCCTGACGAGGAAAGGACTGACAACTCTATTGAGAGGACTTTTATCACTTGGGGGATGAAACTGACCGGAGCGATAGTGATGCAATATGATTATGAATGTGAATCAAGTATGCATGATGTATGTATGTTTATGCTGACAAAACTGACGCGACATACAAACTAGTGAATGAACACGAAGGGATACTCGGCCACTGTGGGGGATGAAAAGTATCACTGGTTTAAAATAGCAGACTTTATATTGCTTTGGAGAAATAATCCCTGTAGGGAACAACCGTTGGTCAGGCTTAGGAGATGAGAACTCGACCGGGGATGTCAGACAGAGTATTCACATCTGACATAGCTGATCCTTCATTCAGGCACACTGGTTTAGAAGGAGTACTTTATTTCTACACTTTGAAGCTCGCTTACTTCCGGAGAAACGATTGATGTTCTTTCGATGTTCAACAATCAAAAGAAATTGCCAACTTTATTTTAAAAGCAGAAAAAGTTTTACAAGTAAATTCATTTTTGTTTTATTTCAAGAATCGTCGACCATGTTAAAACGTCGTTTTGTAAAGCTAAAACAAATAAGAATTGCAAACAAAAGCACAAATGCTCAAATTTTATTGATAGGATGGAAATCAGCCAAACGTGTGATTCCATAGAGTATTTACAAAGTTTAAAAAATGGTAATTTTAAGGGAAAAGGGCTACATTGAAACATGACGACCACTATCCTTCTACCAACTTTGAATTCGGGACATCCTGAGCTTCTGTCGAAGATGACCTTGACTGGAGTCTTTTTGATGGACGACGTAACTGCTGCTGAGGGACTTGCCTCTGTTGAACGTAGTTACTTGCCATTATCCCTAATTTTTTCCTGGATTGTACTTTGAGATTTCCAACCCATTGGGATGATTTTTGATTATGTCTCTAATTTTTGCCTGGAATGCCCTTTCGGGTTTTCAATCCACCGAGATGTTTTTTTTAGTTTAGGCGAAGTATTTCTTGACTACATCAACATTCGTGGGGTAGGCAAATTCCTCTCCATCCATGGTTGCAAGTCTCAAGGCACCGTCTGAGAAAGCTTTCTTGACCACATAGGGGCCGTCATAGTTCGGGGTCCATTTGTCCCGAGAATCAGTGAGAAATGATTGTATCTTCTTAAGCACAAGGTCTCCTTTCCTGAACACGCGAGGTCGGACCTTTTTGTCAAACGCCTTCTTCATCCTTTGCTGATACAACTGACCATGGCATAGTGCCGTTATTCGTTTTTCTTTGATCAAATTCAGTTCGTCGTGTCGGCTTTGACACCATTCAGCTTCTGTAAGCTTAGCTTCCATCAATACCCGGATTGGTGGGATCTCTACTTCTATGGGGAGCACTGCTTCCATGCCATATACTAGAGAGAAAGGGGTTACCCTTATTGAAGTGCAGTCAAATGTTCGATAACCGTGAAGAGCAAAGGGCAGCATTTCGTGCCATTCTTTGTAGGTTACAACCATCTTTTGAACAATCTTCTTGATGTCCTTGTTAGCCGCTTCTACCGCTCCATTCATCTTAGGTCGGTAGGGAGATGAGTTATGGTGTTCGATCTTGAACTCTGCGCACAACTCTTTCATCATCTTATTGTTCAAGTTAGATCCATTATCGGTAATGATCTGGCTTGGAACACCATAACGGCAGATGCTATTGTTTTTGATAAATCAGACCACCACTTGTCGGGTTACATTGGCGTACAACGCTGCTTCGACCCACTTGGTGAAGTAATCAATGGCTACCATGATGAACCGATGTCCATTCGAATCTTTGGGTTCAATCATGTCAATCATGTCGATACCCCATATGGAAAAAGGCCATGGGGAAGAGAGAACTTTGAGATGCGTTGGCGGTACATGGATTTTGTCGGAGTATATCTGACACTTGTGACACCTCCTCATGTACTTGTAGCAGTCGGATTCCATGGTCAACCAGTAGTACCCTGCTCTTAGAATTTTTCTCTCCATTGTGTGTCTATTAGCATGGGTACCAAAGGATCCTTCGTGAATTTCTTTTATCAACATGTTTGCTTCTGGTCTGTCTACGCATCGGAGCAAGACCATGTCAAAGTTTCTCTTATAAAGTGTATCACCGCTCAGGAAGAAGCTTTCAGCCAGTCTTCTGAGGGTTTTTCTGTCTTTCCTGGATGCCCCAGGTGGGTACTCCTGTTTCTGAAGGAAGCATTTGATATCGTAATACCAAGGTTTGTCGTCTATGACTGCTTCGATCATGAAGATGTAAGCGGGCCGTTCAAGGTGCATTATGCCAATTTTAGGTAAGTCGTTCCATTGACCTACACCAATCATGGAAGACAGAGTGGCTAATGCATCAGCCATGTGATTCTCATCACGAGGGAGGTGATGAAACTCGACTCTGTTGAAGAAAGGTAGCAACCTTCTCGCATAGTCTTTGTAAGTAATCAATCCGGATTGGTATGTGTTCCAATCTCCTTTGATCTGATTGATAACCAGGGCTGAGTCGCCATATGCGTCCAAGTTTTTGATCCTCAAATCAATCGCTTCCTTGAGACCCATAATACAAGCTTCGTATTCGGCCTCGTTGGTTGTACACTTGAACGTAAGTCTGGCGGTGAAAGGAATGTTGGTACCCTGAGGGGTAATAATGATTGTCCCAATTCCAATTTCGTAATGATTGACATCTCCATCAAAGATTAGTCCCCATTGGGAACCTGGTTCTGGCCCTTCACTGGGTAGCGGTTCATCGCAGTCCTTCATTTTTAGATACATGACATCTTCGTCTGGGAATTCAAACCCGATTGATTCTTGATCGTCAATCGGTTGATGAGCCAAATGATCAGCTAAAATACTTCCTTTAACGGCTTTCTGAGCATGGTACTCTATGTCATATTCTGATAGAAACATCTGCCAACGGGCAATCCTTCCTGTGAGAGCAGGTTTCTCAAAGACATACTTGATTGGATCCATTTCTGAGATTAACCAAGTAGTGTGACGAATCATGTACTGGCGAAGACGTTTGGCTGCCCAAGCCAAAGCGCAACAAGTTTTCTCGAGCATAGTGTACCGAGTCTCGTAGTCGGTAAAATTCTTGCTCAAATAGTATATGGCAGACTCTTTCCTCTTGGTTTTGTCTTGTTGGCCAAGCACACAACCCATTGAGTCTTCCAAGACTGTTAGGTAAATGATCAGTGGTCTTCCCTCCACTGGAGGTGATAGAATCGGCGTATTCAATAGGTATTCCTTAATACTGTCGAAGGCGGTTTGGGAATCTTCGGTCCAAACGCAGTCCTGATTCTTTTTTAGTAATTTGAAGATCGGCGCACATGTCGCGGTCATAAGGAATATGAATCTGGAGATGTAATTCAAACGTCCCAAGAATCCCCTGACTTGTTTTTCAGTTTTCGGAGAAGGAATTTCTTGAATGGCCTTGACCTTGTCAGGATCAACCTCAATTCCTCTCTGGTTGACGATGAACCCTAAGAGTTTCCCTGAACGGACACCGAAGGTGCATTTGTTGGGATTCAAGTGGAGTTTGTACTTTCTCAGCCGCTCGAATAGTTTTGACAGGTGGGTCACATGCTCCTCCTCTGTTTTAAATTTAGCAATCATGTCATCAACATATACCTCGATTTCTTTGTGTATCATGTCATGAAACAGAGTAGTCATGGCCCTTTGATAGGTTGCCCCAGCGTTCTTTAAACCGAACAGCATTACCTTGTAACAAAAGGTACCCCATGGGGTGATGAAAGAAGTTTTCTCTATGTCTTTCGGCGCCATTTTGATCTGATTATAGCCCGAGAATCCATCCATGAAGGAAAAGATTTTGAACTTTGTTGTACTGTCTACCAACATGTCAACGTGTGGTAAAGGAAAGTCGTCCTTTGGACTAGCCTTGTTTAGATCCCTATAATCTACACGCATTCGGACCTTACCATCCTTTTTTGGAACTGGTACGATGTTGGCTAACCATTGAGGATATTCTGATGTGGCGAGGAAGCCTGCGTCAATCTGTTTCGGTACCTCCTCTTTGATTTTGATGACCATATTCGGGTGAGTCCATCTCAACCTCTATTTTACTGGAGGACATTCCAATTTTAATGGTAGATGATATTCAACGATGCTGGTATCCAACCCTGGCATGTCCTGATAGGACCAAGCAAACACATCAGGAAATTCTTTGAGAAGCCTTATCAAACTCTCTTTGGCAGTTGGTCTGAGCAGTGCCCTAATCCTGATTTCTTTTCTCTCTTTTTTTGAACCCACGTTGATCATTTCCAACAGCTCTTTGTGAGGTTCAATGGACCTTTCCTCTTGTCAGAGTAATCGGGAGATCTCTTCTAGAATTTCGTCGTCAACTTCTTCTTCAGCCCCAAATACTAGGAACTCAAAGTTGGGAGAAGGCATCGGATCGTATGTTTCAACAGGGTTTAAAACAAGCAATGTGCATGTCATGATGATTGTTTAGAAGAGATAGAGAGAATGCAAGTGTGTGCAGTGTATTTCTTTGGAAAAACTGATTGCTTTTATTATTGAGTTATTTTTTAGGATTACCATTTTCTGAAAAAAGCGAAAAGAGAAAACAACAATTAATGCGAAAATTACATAACAACGTTATTTTATTAATGAACAAATCGATTCTTGAAACTACAGCCCTATAAAACAAAACTCTATCGCTTTGGGCGAAGCGAAGAGGGAAATTTACAGAAAGTGAGCCCTATCAAAACATCTGTTTCACCTGGGTAGGGCGAAAGGTTAAATACAGCAATTACTGTGACTGATGAACAATCTTCGGAACATCGACAGCAACCCATTGGCGGCGAACTCCTCGGTGAATCACAAAGTCTGGTACTTTCCTTGATTTGTCTTCGGAAAGAACGCTGATTTCTGGCGGAGCAGGATAGTTGGAATCTGTCTCCCAGGCAGAGTTGTCATAGGAGGATTCCTCAGTTGTATTTTGCATAGTATTTTTTCTCTAAGGCAAATCTCCCCATCCAGTTGGCCGGATGTCTTCGAGCCTGATACGAGAGCTTTCAGGAGCGGTGTACTTGACCATGAAGTCAAATTTTCCACTTGGTTGTCCTAAGGTGTTCCACACTTCTTTGGAACTGGAGGAGTCATCTCTCTCGATGACGTCGACCTCAAGAAAAGCATAATTGATGAATTCTAGTCCTGCAAGCTTTGCAAATTCATCGTCGTGCTGGATATTTTCTGAATGACCTGAGTGTTGATCCCATGACATGGTGGAGACGCAGGTATTCTGTTCAATGACGCTCAGCTGATTTTCATTGTTCGGCTGATTTTCTTGCCCCAAGTCTCCTGGATACGGTTGCTAGATAGGCAAACCATCCATTGGGCCATAATAGTCGTGGTCAAAGTTGTCCTTCATTAGAGTATCTTCCTCTAATGAGTTTGGTGGAGCACGACATCCTTCCGGATCACAATCTCCGTATATCATTTCAACTTCTGACCTGGGTATAAATCTCGGACTCTGTGCGGGATAGAAAAATGGCGTAGGCACTTCTTCCTGAGAAATATAGCCGTCCTCGTTAAGATAAGACTTCCATTCCTCGTCCGTATCGGAGGGATCTCCCTCGTTGATAGTATGGACTATTTGAGGCACTGGGTGAAGGAAACCTCTACTGTGGAAGAAATCCTGATTGGGATGAAGACCTTCATTGTTAGCAGCTGTCTGGGTACAGGTCACAGAAAAACCAAGACCTTTCTTTGTTTTATTATCAGTAGGAATGACAAGTTGTCCCCATCCTTTTGCGTTGTTATTCTTGATCGCCTCGAGAGCATCTCTGTACGAGGAAATCGAGATTCCTTTCTCTGACTGATTCTCACTGCTCACCGACAGTGCTTGGAACTGGGTTCCAACAACCTCCTCGGGTTCTACACAAGTAGATGATGATAAGTTACTCACGAGCAAGGCTTGCTCTCTGCAGACCGTGACGAGCTAATCGTTCTTGACGAACCTCAGTTTCTGGTGTAGCGTCGAAGTGACTGCCCCAGCCTGGTGTATCCAAGGCCTTCCTAATAAATAGTTGTACACTGCCCGGACGTCCATGACCTGGAAAGTGATTTGGAAAGTGTGAGGACCGATAGTTATGGGAAGGTTGACTTCGCCGATAACTGTTTTCCGAGACCCGTCAAACGCTTTGACGATGACCTCACTGCCCCTCATCGGGGGTCCTTTGAATGATAGTCGCATTAAAGTGGACTTCGGAATAACGTTGATGGCCAATCTTGTGTCTACTAGTACGCTGGCTAAAGCATCGTCCTGGCAGTTGACTGCGATATTGAGCGCCATGTTGTGACTTCTGCCTCCCTCTGGCAAATCCTCATCACTGAATCCTAAGTTGTTGCAGGAAGTGATGTTAGAAATGATGCTATCGAACTGTCGTATTGACACATCCTGTTCCACAAAGGCCTGCTCTAAGACTTTCTGTAGAGCCTCCCTGTGGGCTTCAGAACTGAGTAAAAGTGATAGCACAAAGATCTTTGAAGAAGTTTGTAACAGTTGATCAATAATGTTGTATTCACTCCTTTGTATGAGCTTCCGCATCTCATCGTCATTTTTTGAAAGGTCGGGATTACTGGATTGAACGACTGGTGGATCAGGAGCTTCGGCCTGAAGTTCCTTTTCTTTGTTAGGTTCTCCAACTCCTCGGTTGAAGACTCGACCGCTCCGTGTTACTCGACTGATGTCTGCAATATTCACGATGAAGGGTAATGGAATTTCCTTTCCATTCTCAATTGTTGTCGCACCTATTTGTAAGGGATCACCTTAGCTGTTTCATACGGTAATGGTCCTGGTAGATAAATAACTACAGGGGCCTTCTGATTTTTCTGACTGTCGTAAGAAACTTCAACTAGTTCCTTGCTAAGAACCTTTGATTCATCCAGTAGAGGGATGATGGTACAAACATCCTTGTTCTTCTCAGGTTCAGAGATTATAACCACGTCTATGATTTGATCAGCGAAGTAGTCCGACGTCCAGTCAACGGACCCCGAAGCTAGGTATGGGTGAATCTCCTTGCGATCCAACTGACCTTGGAGAGCTGCTCGCACGAGGTAACATCCTTGGTAATTTTTCGAACAGACTCTACAACGTTCATAGTTGTGTGGTGGCACCTGGCCACGCCCGCTTTGAATGCAGTGTAACCTCACCAGGTTTGTTTCTACAGATCGGACATCCTGATTTTGATGCCGAGTGGGGTTCCCATTAAGCACACTGATTTGTTGCGTGTCTTCATCCAGATAGATTGGAAGCCACCAGTGGTTTAACAGGTGTTGTAAAGTTCTTTGAACAAGAGCGCACCCTTGGATACTCTCACAACATCCTCTACAGTTTTGGTAATCATGCGAAGTGAGAAAACCAAGTTGGACCTGCCTGGCATGTAACTCCACCAAGCTGGTATTCATCAGACGAATATCAAAGATTTGAATCATGTTGATCTGATAGGGATTTCTATCACGGTAGTCCTGGATCCATCCAAGATCCATCTGACGCTGGAGGGCCTCTTGTACGAAAGAGCGTCCCTGTTTGTTTACCGAGCAAGTCAGACAGGAATTGTAATCGTGCCGCGGAAAATTATGATACTGCCTTTGCCTTGAGTGCATTGCCACCAAGTTGATATCATTGCACGGATGTCGTGGTTTTGAATGATGTTAGAATTTGTGTATGTCATGTTGACTCCACGAACTCGATGCTCCTGGATCCACCCGAGATCTAATTGTTCCTGTAGAGCTGATTGCACCACAGAACATCCCTGATTGTTTTTAGAGCAGATATCACACTGGTGAAATTATGAGGTGGCACATGGCCATATCCACTCTGTCTACAATGCATCTTGACCAAGTTGGCCCTTAACAAGAGTACATCATGAATTTGATAACTGTCGCTAGACTTTCCCTCTATCAAATTAATTGTAGCTTTCTCGTGTTGAGGCAGCGGGTTCGTGAGAACGTTCGGATTTGTATCTTTGAAAGATAAGACACCGCTCCTAACAAGCTTTTGCAGATCGGATTTGAAACTGAGACAGTTCTCTATGTTATGCCCTGGTCCTCCTTGATGGTAAGGACATGTCTGATCCGCTTTAAACCAAAAAGGCGAATTTTCCGGTACTGTAAGAGGAGACTTAGTCTGGACGTGCCCCTTGACCAGTAGTAACGGAAATAGTTCTGCGTACAACACAGGTATAGGGTCAAACCCTGGTGGTCGCATTGTACGGTTGTTGTTGTACGGAGGACGAGCCTGCTGAAGAGGTTGTTATGTCCTTTGCTGATATTGCTGTTGATTAGGTTGGCTCTGCGCAACCTGAGGTTGATACGTAGGACCAGGCGCAGGGTTGATAGCAGGAGTCACAGCTACTACTGGTTGATAACGTCGCCTTTGCTTTCCGAGAGAGATATTCCCAATATCCTGCTCTTTTTTCTTAGGGAGAACACTACCATATCATTTTGTATTACTTGATGATCCGACGTCTTTTACTAAACGTCCTTCTCGGACGGCTTCCTCAAGACGAACTCCCATGCCCACCATCTCGGTGAAGTCACTGGGCGCACTGGCGACCATTCGGTCGTAGTAAAATGAGCTCAAGGTTTTTAAGAAGATCTTTGTCATCTCCTTTTCCTCCAGAGGTGGAGAAATCTGAGCGGCAATTTCACGCTATCTCTGAGCGTACTCCTTAAAGGTTTCCTTGTCCTTTTGTGACATCAATCTGAGTTGATCTCTGTCTGGTGCCATGTCCAGATTATATTTGTACTGCTGAACGAAGGCAGCACCAAGATCTCTGAAGGTGCCGATCGTGGCGCAGTTTAAACCCATGTACCATTTTAATGCGGCACCGGTTAAACTATCCTGAAAGTAGTGAATCAGTAGCTCCTAGTTCTTTGTCTGAGCAGACATTCGCCGAGCGTACATCTCCAGATGGCTCTGAGGGCAAGAGTTACCCTTGTACTTTTCAAAGTCGGGCACCTAGAATTTGTGCGGGACTTTCACATTGGGGACCAAGCAGAGGTCCGTGGCGTCCTTTCCAAATAGATCCTGACCGCGAAGAGCCTGTAGTTCTTTCTGTATTTCCAGGAACTGTTCCTGGAATTCATTCATTCTATCGAACATGCTGTCATTTCCACCAGACGGTATCTGTGGAATCTGTCCTTCCAGGACAGTGTGTACCACGGGTGGTGGTATAGTCATTATGGCCGAGAATCTCGGTGTCTCCCGAAGTTTGTAAACTTCAGGAGTTGTTGTCATGCCCCTGGCATCTTCGCTTTCCTGAAGTTTATAACCTTCAGGCCCAGCGATTCCGGCTGCGGTTCCCTGATCCTCAGCGATCGACGAAACATATCCTTCCGGGATATAGTTAAGTGGCATGCCCCAGGAATGATCTTTCGGCATTCTGTACCTAGGATCATACTTCTCCACTCTGGGCGTTGATGTGATCTCTAAGATCACAGTCCGTTGTTGTTGCATCTGAGCTTCTGCTAGAGCTTGCATGTCATTATGAAGCTTTCTCAGATCCTCTTTCAGAGTGTCGATCTCTTCTCTCAACTCTCTGTTCTCTTCCTCGAGATCATCCATCTTTTTTTGACGATTGGCCCGAGTATTGTACGAATGAGACAGTTTGACTCTAGAATCGAGACGCAAACGTGAGAATCGTAGGTAAGAAGAATGCGTTTACGCGAGAATGATGAATGATATGCAATGATTATATTAATTGTATGTTTTTGTTTAATAAAAGTAAACTTCGACAATTGGATTACAAATATCAAACAGTGGGGAAACCCCGTTTTATTGAATTCAAAGGATTGCAGAAATGGAAATACAGTAGATTACAAAGTGCTGAAAAAGGAAACCTAAACTAATGGATCATGAGTCCTCCCTGAAGAGAGCTCAAGTGCTGGTTCTGGTGCTTTCCTTTTTATTGACCGGGGCTCTTTGGTCGTTGTCGGGTTGTCATTCCTCTGCCAAGTGAAAGGAGCGAGCAAATTCCTTTGGTCATCCTGATTTTCTATAGCATGTTGCTCTAAAATCTCAATCAGGGCATCTTTTTCTCTTAATAGTTGTTGTATTTTCTTACACTCCACATTAAGAATGCGGTACTTGTTCCTCCAAGACCTCTTCTCCTGTTGAACTTTGCTGAGAGTAACTTGAATTTTTTCCGTCTCAGACATAAAATAAAGGGCAGAGTCCCTTAATGGAAGAACTTCCTGACGAGGGTAAGGCATCCTCAGCTTGAGAGCTCTAGTCTGTACCCAGTGGAGATAAGGCTCCACCGAGACACAGTCTGGTTTTCCTAGAGAATCTCGTCCTTTCCTATGAACGTGTTTCCAAGCGTGCACTATTTCTGTCTTTAGTGCCCTGTCATTTTCTCCTTCCTTGAAGAAAAGACCTTCCAGATGAGCATTCCGCGGGACATGACTCATCGGGTATCCAAATTGACGACAAACCAACACCGGATGATAGTTGATTCCTCCCTTAGTTCCTATAAGGGGTACATTTGAGAAATTTCCACAACGGTCAATCATTTTGATCCCGTCATAGATTCGATTGTACCAATCGATGTCAGAGTTGGCAAGAGACATGATTCTCTGCGATCAACATAAAGTATTCTTTTGATCCCAAAATGAAGCAGACTTGGGCAAATGGGAAGTGAACCATTTGTATAGCAAGGGTGCACAGCACGTGATCATTCCTCCGCTATATAAATTCCTTAAGTGTACCGAATGATACGCATCTGCGAGTAAGGTCGGTACAGGGTTTCCAATCAGGAAAATCTTAATGGCGTTGATATCTACGAAGTTATCAGTGTTGGGAAACAAAAACAACCCGTAGGTGAGAAAAACAAAGATGCTCTTAAAAGCGGCCACGTTCCCTATACTAGCAAAGTACAGGGCTTTCTTTGTCAAGAACTGAGCTGGAAAACCTTGGATGCCACCCTTAGTGGTCATGTGAGTCCTGACTTCTGACTCGTCCAAATAGATGGCTCTTGCAATGGTCTGATCCTTTGGAATTTCTTCCAGTCCAGAAAATGGAGCTTGATCAGTAATGTGTAAATCAGTCAAGTGAGAATACTCCTCCAGCATTGGTGCAAGCTGATAATTCGGGAATGTGAAACAGTGATAAACCGGATCGTAGAACTGGATTAACGTGGACAGGACTCCTTCAATTACGTGGACCCTTAACAAGGACAGCAGTCCCCCATACTTGGCTCTGAAAGCCTCGTGGTTGGTGATCATTCTCGCCAATCCTCTCAAATCCTCTAACTTTGGAACCTTGAAGGTGTACTTATGAGTTTTCCTTCTACCGAAATCCATTAACGCAATCTCCTTTCTCTCTGACATTTGCAATCATTGTCTCAATTTAATTTGAAAAAGAGAGACTAGAAGAGAAGATTTTTTCTGTTTTAATTTTTTTTAAATGAATGTATGAATGCAGCACACAAAAACATAGAAAAAACATGGGGTCAAAGGGTCGGTGTCATGAAGTCAAGGCTCTACCCCCCCCCCCCCCCCCCAAAGGTTTATACTGGTGATTTTTTGTACCTGTCCACAAAATCATTGACCCCTCCGGGATAACAACAGCAAGCGGATCGCCAACAAGCTGATGTATCCTGGAGTGATCTCAGATGAGGGTAGTATCGTGTCACAACTATTTTCGATAGCTTCCGCACTACAAAATGGCTGCAGTCTGCTGAAAACCTCAGCTTCTCAGATAACCCAGTCGACCACACTACTTTCAACAACCGAAGTTGTATAGGCAATGTATCTGCAAAGGGAGTCTCCACTGAGTTTGATGGTCGATCGGGGGCTCTTAATTGGAATTCACTCCCAGTAAGATTACCCGCATTGCCATCACCTATCTTAGGTGTATACTCAATCTTTCCACATGCGGCATTACACGCATTCCCATTAGCAGAAAAATAAACACAAATATCAATTAGGAAAAGCAGTATAATATTTGTCTTAATCATCCTAGACCTCTAGTCTTATGATCCTATACAGACAATGACACCCCAGCAGAGCTGTCATTTATGTGACATGAACGTGAACTCAAGGTCTCTGCCTAAGAGATGGGAAAAGATAATACAATGAATAAACTATCTCCCCAGCAGAGTCGCCATTTTTCTGCAGCGCGAGTTTTTTTTGTGGTTGCGAAGCACTATCGCTTTAAGGTACTACAGCTCGATTCATTTTTTATCCTATTGAAGCTGATGAAGGAAGGGAAATAGATGTCTCCAATTAACCCTGCTTGCATACTGAGTTTGAACAGATGACTATTGGTTTACAGATGCTACAAAGATCGTGGGTCTCTCTTAGGTTATTTTGTTGAGAACACAGTGTGACAGGATTATTGGTAGGATGTTTAGGACTGATGCTTTTCGATTGATGTTTGAAGATACGGGATTTTGGGTTTTTGATTAGCGTGCTCGCTAAGATTTTTCAATCTTATGCCTACGTATTCCCGTTTAACGAAATAGGGAAATCAGAGTGATCGTAGTTCCTCCTATTCTATGGGAGGAAAAAGGTTGTTTTGGTGTCTTGTTCAAAGCCCAAGACGTGAAGCTGAAGGTAGTTTGTATCTTGTTCAAAGCCCAAGATGTGAAGCTGAAGGGTCTATTTGTATCTTGTTCGAAGCCCAAGATGTGAAGCTAAAAGGTTTTGACTTTAGAGAGAATTTGTCATCTCTAAAGAGGAGTTGTTGACGTTTGTATGCTGTGAGCAAAACATGTTTTAATTCTAAAAGGTTGATTGACTCAACCGGGGTTTCCTTATACAAAGCCTAAGAGGAGGCTATTGACCCAACAAGAGGGTGTTTTCATGTGTCTCGTACGAAGCCCGAGAGAGAGGCTAAAAGAGAGATTGACTCAACAAGAGAGTCTTTTATACTCAACAAGAGAGTGTTTTCGTATCTTGTACGAAGCCCGAGATGGAGGCTAAAAGTGGTTTGACTCAACAAGAGAGTCTGAAAAGGTTAACTCCACTGGGGAGAATCATTGTACAAAGCCCAAGAGGAGGCTGAAAAGAGGTTGACTCAACAAGAGAATATTTTATACTCAACAAGAGAGTGATTTGATGCCTCATACAAAGCCCGAGGTAGAGGCTAAAAGGGAAGTGACTCAACAAGAGAGTCTTTTATACTCAACAAGAGAGTGATTTAGTATCTCGTACGAAGCCCGAGATGGAGGCTGAAAGAGGTTTTGACCCAACTAGAGGATCTTTTATACTCAACAAGAGAGTGTTTTCTATCTCGTACGAAGCCCGAGATGGAGGCTAAAGGTTTGACTCAACAAGAGAGTCTTTTATACTCAACAAGAGATTGTTGGGAGAATCATTGTACAAAGCCCAAGAGGAGGCTGTTTATGCTGGTAACTGTTTCAGTTGAGTGACAGGTCCAGTGTGTTAGATGAAAGAGAAAATCAGTTCTTATAAACAGACTGATTAACAGTAAGGCTGTGCTTTGGGATTGATAACAGGATCAAGGTTACTTCCTTTTCTTTAAGGAAGCAGGAAATCCAAAAGGTATTGAGACTGTCCAAGTCTACTGGTGTTTTGAGAAATTGATTCTCAGATAGTGAATGATCTTTGTATGATGCCCAAGAGAAGGCTAGTCTGTTAAGGGATGAAGGTCAACCCATTAATTGGTCTGACACTTGACTCAGAAAGACAGCTCTAGCAAATTGATGACTAGGTTTTGTTCCTATACCTGTAGAGGTCTCTGGGTCCTTGTACTAAGCCCAAGAGTAGGCATGAGAGCTTTTAAGAAGCCGAAGGGTCCCTGTATAATGCCCAAGAGGAGACGGGGATGTTTTTAGGAATCCTGTGGGTCCCTAAACCCCGAGAAGTTCAAGACATGCCCTTCACAGAGAATAGATCAAGCCAGGAAAGTTCGAGAATTTGGAAGAAACTCAAGAGATGCCATTCACGGAGAAAAGATCATCTCTGGGGAGTAGTGTTTCTTTGACAATGTCTAAGGGTGACAGTCTGTGAAAGGGTTCACCGAGAATGCTGCCTTTCACATCTCCATATTATTTAACCCCAAGAGGAGGGAAGACTGTGTCTGGTAATCCTATGGGGATCTAGTTTTGTTTGTATTTAAGAGTGACCAATAGGGCTTTAACTAGTGCTAGACATAGTTGCCGGGGAAAACTCTAAATAACTATACTAGTATTACACAGTTGATATTTGACAAGTATATAAAAGTTTATGAAAGAAGACTTACAGTGAGCAGCCCCACAATACAGTTATATATATATATATATATGAAAACGGATAAAGAAAGTGAGTAAACACTTACTCGGTTGTAGAGCTTCCATGTTGTTTTATTAGTTGTTCAACAAAGAAAGCTTTGATAACAATATTATATTCAAAATCAAAGGAGAAAGTGCTTTGAAAAGATTGTTGGGGCTTACAGCTCAAGGAGAGGCCCAAGATTTTATCAGTGATTGCACTATTGTTTTTTGAATTTGTACAGGGACTTATACAAGTGACTGAGGCCCAAAAGTTTTTTTTACAAAGGGATGGGTCTTACACTATCTCAAGAGGCCCAAAAGGTGTTGAAAGAAAAGAATGGGGCTTATAACCCGAGGGTAGGCCCAAATGATTTGTTTTTGAATTGGCGATTGCACCGATATTTTTCTTTTAATGCAGAGGGACTTATACCACATCTGAGGCCCCAAAATGTTTTGGTTAAAAGGGGGTTGGGTCTTACACTCTATTAGAGGCCCAAAGGTTTATTTTAAGAAATGAAATGGGTCTTATAGCTCAAGGAGAGGCCCAGGGTTATTTTGAAAAGGCGACGACCGCGCCGAATGTTTGTAAATATACAGAGGGACTTATACAATGTGTGAGGCCCAAAAAGGTTTATTTACAAAGAGGGGTTGGGACTTACACTCTAATAGAGGCCCAATGATTTATTTTTGTACAAGTGGTGGGGCTTACAGCTCAAGGAGAGGCCCGAGGTATTTTTTATTTGAAATGGAGATCGCGCCGAGATTTTTGAAAATGCAGTGGGTCTTATACAATATCTGAGGCCCAAAAGGTTTTGGTTTTCAAAGGGTTTGGGTCTTACACTCTAATAGAGGCCCATGAGTGTTTGAAAAAGTTTGATGAGGGTTGAATTAATCAAAAACCCTAATTTGTTTTCAAAATGTATTTTAATTGAATAAAAAATTCAATTAAAATGACCAAAATTGTTAAACATGTGAAAAAAAATTGTGATCTTGGATTAATATTTCAAAAATCAGGTTTAGATCTACAAAATGTTTGGAAATCCCTAAAATTTGAAAGATCAAGATGGAAAAAATATTTTAAATGTTAAAAAAAATTAAAATATTAATTCTTTACAAGAATATCAAGTATATGAAATAAATAATATTTTTGGGATCTTTTGGGAAAATAAAATATTTTAACATTTTTGTGAATTATTAAAAAAAGAATCAACTCAAAATCATTAAAACTCAGAGAGAAATTAATTTTTGAATCAATTAAATAAAATCACAAAATTCAAATATTCAAATTTTTGAAAAAGGGCGCCAAGAACATGGCAAGAACACGCGCCCTTCCTCTGTTTCTGCAGATTTGCGTTTTCTATCCAATCTCACTGAATACTTGATTATATCATGCAATCTACATATCAATTTACTCGTTTCAACCTCATGGTCATGTCTATGGTCTTTAATTTCATTTATTTTTAACATGGAATAAGAAATCAAAGAGAAACCTCAAGAACCCTAGATTCTGCATGAAGGTTCAGAAATTCCATACACGATTCAAACAAAGCAATTGATTGAGGGAAAACACTCCATGCATGATTATGAACATATGGCTAAATTATTGTGCAGCAAAAAATGCATGGATCATAGAGTTAGAAGAGTTCATGCTTACCTCTTGCAGCTGGTGATCGTGTTTTGTGTTAGAGGTGTTACAACTTGGTTTCAAGGTTATGGACAGCTTCCCTAGGTGTTATGGAGTGTGTCTGGGTGCTTGGAATGAATGGAAATGATCTGGAACTGAAGATGGTATCTCAACTGTAACTTGGTTAAAACCTTCAGCAGCTGGCTGGTGATTCTGAGAAATCAGTGTTTCAGATGTTGTTTAAGTGTTTGGATCACTTCTATATGATGTTTATGAGGTGTGTGTGTGATTGGTTTGGTTGGAATTGCTCTCAAACTCAAAACCCGATAGTGACTTGCTTTGGAAGGCAAATTTGGAGTGAAGAAGGAGATTTTGAGGAAAGCATCTGTTAGATGGCTTTGGTGTACTAAAACTGGTCACAAATGAGCTCTATTTATAGTAGAGCAAGTTTGTTTTGCAAGGAATAGAGAATGGCAACTGCTGCATAGGTTTGGCCAATGTTGAGCAATGAGAATCCAAGTCTCCTCTAGCCATTTACTAGAGGTTAGGGCACAGGCTGCTGGTCCCCTTGGTCTTGGATAAGTCTTGACTTAATTCAGCTGGAAATGGTTCAGTCCATGCCACCTTGGTTCATCCATTGAATGCTCCAAAACAAAATTGGAGTCTTGTCCCCTCTTTAGGGATTTCTAGGTTTAGCATGCTATTTTTTGTTCCAAAGACTTTGGAGGCTTGGATCAGTGTTTGTTCCCTTTAGATTTGATCCTCAGATGTGTCCAAAGTGATGACAAGGCTTGGAATTATCTGATTTTGCCAAATCGAGCAAAAGTGCAAAATTCTGCCTAGCCTTGGAAGTTTTTAGCAAGGCATATTGCCATTGTCATATCTCATGGCTCAAGTGGAATTTGATGGAGTTCTTGGCCATTTTGGAAAGCCCTCATATGATCCAATAGCTGTTTGATCATAATTGGTTTTTATACTTTTTGGATCCAAGTGAAAAATGCCCCTACATTTGGAGAAAAGTGAAGGCAAATTCTGACATAGTGAAAATTTCACTAAGTGTTAGAAAAAAGTGACATTTTCACTTTTTGTGATTTTGATCATTCCATAACTCAAAATCCATAATGAAATGGAATGAGGTGTAGTTGAAGCTTTTGTAGAGGGCCATGAGAGCTACAAATCCAGATTTGGATGGGGAAAAATGGCCTTGTGGTTTAGGAGTTATGATCCTCCAAAGTTGGTACCCTAGCCACTTTGTTCCATAACTTAGAAAAATTTCTAAGTTTTGTATGGTTACCCCTTTTACAAGTTATCCCACTTTTCTTGATTTTTCTTGATGAATGATGATTCCAATCATACATTAACATCATTTTAGGGTTAAAAAACCATAATTATGAAAAATCTCAAAAAGTCAAACTTTGACTTTTGTGCACAGTTGACTTTTTGTCAGATGAATTCCAAACTGTGTGATCCTTTATGAAATCAAGTCCTTGACCTAAATAAAACTTGATGGATTGATTTCATAGGTGTTATAGGGTGTATTGAATCATTTCTTAGGGTTTAGGAGCATGTCCTGTTCAAAAGTCAAAGGTACAGTTGACTTTTCCCGTGAAACCCTAATTGTGGTTCAGATAAAATTGAAACTTGTTGTGCAAGCTTCTTGGCTCAATCCATTGTTACAAATGGACTAATGTGGTGTGTTAGGGACCCTAACATCATCTCTTGAGGTCTTGGCTCATGCTTTGCCCCAAAAGTCAACTTAGGGGTGAATTAGGTCAAGAAACCCTAATTCCTGATTTTTTATGAATGCATCCCCTGAGGCAAAATTGGCTTGATGATTGGGTTTATGATGTGCCTTGGAGCATCATATCTTAGGCTTTGAAGCATTTGCTCATGCCCAGAGGAAAATTTCCATCTGGAGACCCTGGTTGTCCAAACCCTAATTTGGTGACACTGGCGATCTTGAGGCTTAATCCACCTAGAAGGGAGCAACCTTGTGCTTAATCCTTGTTGTGGGAGTCCTCTTGATCCATTTTGAGAGATTAGACAAGTTGAAGATCATGTCAATTCTTGATTAATCCTTTGTCAAAGAACTCTGAGAGGGCTAGAAACCCTAATTTTTGATAGCAATGAATGCTCGCCCATCTTTGGGGAGACTGATGAGGTATGATGGTTCATCCATATTGTGATGATGATTTACACAATGATGGGAAATCTTAGTGGTCAAAATTTGGGGTATGACAGTACTCGATGTCATATTCTGATAACAACATTTACCAACGGGAAATCCTTCCCGTGAGAGCAGTTTTTTCAAAGACATATTTGATTGGATCCATTTCGGAGTTTAACCAAGTAGTGTGACGAATCATGTACTGCGAAGACGTTTGGCTGCCCAAGACAAAGCATAACAAGTTTTCTCAAGCATAGTGTACCGAGTCTCGCAGTCGGTGAATTTCTTGCTCAAATAGTAGATGGTAGACTCTTTCGTTTTGGTTTCGTCTTGTTGGCCAAGTACACAGCCCATGGAGTCTTCCAGGATTGTGAGGTAAATGATCAATGGTCTTCCTTCCACTGGAGGTGATAGAATCAGTGGGTTCAATAGGTATTCCTTGATACTGTTGAAGGCGGTTTGGCAGTCCTCTGTCCAAACGCAATCCTGATTCTTTTTGAGTAATTTGAAAATTGGCGCGCACGTCGCTGTCATGAGGAATATGAATCTGGAGATGTAGTTCAAACGTCCCAGGAATCCCCTGACTTTTTTTTTCAGTTTTCGGGGAATGTATTTCTTGAATGGCCTTGACTTTGTCAGGATCGACCTCAATTCCTTTCTGCCTGACGATGAACCCTAAAAGTTTCCCTGAACGGACACCGAAGGTGCATTTATTGGGATTCAAGCGGAGTTTGTACTTTCTCAACCGCTTAAATAGATTTGACAGGTGGGTCACATGCTCCTCTTCTATTTTTGATTTGGCAATCATATCATCGACATATACCTCGATTTCTTTGTATATCATGTCATGAAACAGAATAGTCATGGCCCTTTGATAGGTTGCCCCGATGTTCTTCAGACCGAACGACATTACCTTGTAACAAAAAGTACCCCATGGGGTGATGAAGGAAGTTTGCTCCATGTCTTTCGGCGCCATTTTTATCTGATTATAGCCCGAGAATCCATCCATGAAGGAGAAAACTTTGAACTTTGTTGTACTGTCTACCAGCATGTCAATGTGTGGTAAAGGAAAGTCGTCCTTTGGACTAGCCTTGTTTAGATATCTATAATCGACACACATTCTGACTTTTCCGTCATTTTTTGGAACGGGTACGATGTTGGCTAACCATTGAGGATATTCTGATGTAGCGAGGAAACCCGTGTCAATCTGTTTCTGTACCTCCTCCTTGATTTTAATGGCCATGTCTGGGTGAGTCCGTCTCAACCTCTATTTTACTGGCGGACATTCCGATTTCAATGGTAAATGATGTTCGACGATGCTGGTATCCAACCCTGGCATGTCCTGATAGGACGAAGTAAATACATCGGGGAATTCTCTGAGAAGCTTTGTCAAACTCTCTTTGGCAGTTGGACTGAGTAGTGCCCCAATCCTGATTTCTTTTCTCTCTTCTTCTGAACCCAAGTTGACCGTTTCCAACGGCTCTTTGTGAGGTTCAATGGAGCTTTCCTCCTGTTTGAGTAGTCAGGAGATCTCTTTTGGAATTTCGTCGTCAACTTCTTCTTCAGCCCCAAATATTGGGAACTCAAAGTTGGAAGAAGGCATTGGATCGTATGTTTCAACGGGGTTTAAAACAAGCAATCTGCATGACGGTATGATTTGTGTTTAGAAGAGATAGAGAAAATGCAAGTGTGTGCAGTGTATTTTTTTTTTGAAAAACTACTTGTTTTTATTATTTGAGTTGTTTTTTTAGGATTACCATTTTCTGAAAAAAGCGAAAAGAGAAAACAGCAATTAATGCGGAGATTACAAAACGAAGTTATTTTATTTATGAACAAGTCGATTCTTGAAACTACAGCCCTATGAAACAAAACTCTGTCGCTTTGGGCAAAGCGAAGAGGGATAATTACAGAAAGCGAGCCCTATCAAAACATCCGTTTCACCTGGGCCGGGTGAAAGGTTAAATATGGCAATTACTTTGACTTATGAAAGATCTTCGGAACATCGACAGCAACCCATTAGCGGCGAACTCCTCGGTGAATCACAAAGTCTGGTACTTTCCTTGGTTTGTCTTCAGAAATAACACTGATTTCTAGTGGAGCAGGATCATTGGAATCTGTCTCCCTGGCAGAGTTGTCATAGGAGGATTCCTCTGTTGTATGTTGCATAATATTTGTGCTCTCAGGAAAATCTCCTAATCCAGTTGGTTGGATGTCTTCGAGCTTGATACGAGAGCTTTCAGGAGTGGTGTATTTGACCATGAAGTCGTATTTTCCACTCGGTTGTCCCAAGGTGTCCCACACCTCTTTGGAACTGGAGGAGTCATCCTTTTCGATGATGTTGACCTCAGGAAAAGCGTAGTTGATGAACTCTAGTCTAACGAACGTTGCAAATTCATTGTCGAGCTGGATATTTTCTGAATGTCCTGAGTGTTGATCCCATGACATGGTGGGGACACAGGTATTCTTTTCAATGATGTTTAGCTGATTTTCATTGTTCGGCTGATTTTCTTACCTCGAGTCTCCTGGATACGGCTTCCAAATAGGCAGGCCATCCATTGGGCCATAATAGTCGTGGTCAAAGTTGTCTTTCATCAGAGTGTCTTCCTCTAATGAATTTGGTGGAGCACGACTTCCTTCCGGATCACAATCTCCGTATATCATTTTGACGTCTGACCTTGGTATAAATCCCGGACTCTGTGCGGGATAGAAAAATGGCATATGCACCTCATCCTGAGACATATAACCATCCTCGTTAAGATAGGACTTCCCTTCTTTATTCGTATCAGAGGGATCTCCCTCGTTGATGGTATGGACTGCTTGAGGCACTGGGTGAAGGAAACCTCCACTATGGAAGAAGTCCTGAATGGGATGAAGACTTTCATCGCTAGCAGCAGTCTGGGTGCAGGTCACAGTAAAACCAAGACCCTTCTTTGTTTTATTATCAGTAGGAATGATAAGCTGTCCCCATCCTTTTGCGTTGTTACTCTCGATTACTTTGAGAGCATCTTTGTATGAGGAAATCGATGTTCCTTTTTCTGACTGATTCTCATTGCTCACCGAAAGTGCTTGGAACTGAGTTCCAATAACCTCCTCGGGTTCTACACAAGTAGACGATGATAAGTTGCTCAGGATCAAGGCTTGTTCTCCACAGACCATGACGAGTTGATCGTTATTGACGAACTTCAGTTTCTGGTGCAGCGTCGAAGTGACTGCCCCAGCCTGGTGTATCCAAGGTCTTCCAAATAAACAGCTGTACGCTGCCCGGACGTCCATGACCTGGAAAGTGATTAGGAAAGTGTGAGTACCGATAGTTATGGGAAGGTCGACTTCGCCGATAACTGCTTTCCGAGATCCTTCAAAGGCTTTGACGATGACCTCACTGCCTCTCATCGGGGACCCTTTGAATGATACTTACATTAAAGTGGAATTCGGCATAATGTTGATGGCTGATCCTGTGTCTACCAGTACGCTGGCTAAAGCATCGTCCTGGCAGTTAACTATGATATTGAGCGCCATGTTGTGACTTTTGCCCCCCTCTGGCAAATCCTCATCACTGAATCCTAAGTTATTGTAGGAAGTGATGTTAGAGATGATGCTATCGAACTGTCGTATTGACACATCCTATTCCACAAAGGCCTGCTCTAAGACTTTCTGTAGAGCCTCTCTGTGGGCTTCTGAACTGAGTAAAAGTGATAGTACTGAGATCTTTGAAGGAGTTTGTAACAGTTGATCAAAAATGTTGTATTCAATCCTTTGGATGAGCTTCAACATCTCATCGTTATTCTTTGAAAGGCTGGGATTACTGGATTAACTAATTGGCGGATCAGGAGCTCTTGTCTGAAGTTCCTTTTCTTTGTTAGGTTCTCCAACTCCTTGGTTGAAGATTCGACCGCTCCGTGTTACTTGACTAATGTCTGAAATGTTCACGACGGAGGGTAATGGAATTTCCTTTCCATTCTCAATTACTGTTGCACCGTATTTGTAATGGATTGCCTTAGCTGATTCATACGGTAATGGTCCCGGCAGATAGATAACTACATGAGCCTTCTGATTTTTATGACTGTCGTAGGTAACTTCAATCAGTTCTTGGCTAAGAACCTTTGATTCGTCCAGTAGAGGGATGATGGTACAAATATCCTTGATCCGTTGATGATCAGAGATTATGACAACGTCTCTGATTTGATCAGCGAAGTAGTCCGGCGTCCAGTTGATTGACCCCGAAACTGAATATTGTTGGATTTCTTTGCTGTCCAACTGACTCTGAGGGGCTGCTCGCACGAGGTAGCATCCTTGATTATTTTCCGAGCAGACTCTACAACGCTCGTAATTGTGTGGTGGCACCTGGCCACATCCGCTTTGAATACAGTGTAACCTTACTAGATCTGTTTCTGTAGATCGGATATCCTGACTTTAACGCCGAGTAGGGTTTCCATTAAGCACACTGATTTATTGCGTGTCTTCATCCATATATATTAAAAGCCACCACTGGTTTAACAAGTGTTATAAAGTTCTTTGAACGAGAGCGCACCCTTGGTTTCTCCCACAACATACCTTACAGCTCAGATAATCATGTGAAGTGAGAAAACCAAGTTGGACCTGCCTGGCGTGTAACTCCACCAAGCTGGTATTCATCAGACGAATATCAAAGATTTGAATCATGTTGATCTGATAGGGATTTTTATCATGGTAATCCTAGATCCATCAAGATCCATCTGACGCTGGAGGGCCTCTTGTACGAAAGAGCATCCCTGTTTGTTTACCGAGCATGCCAGACAGGAATTGTAATCGTGCCGCGGCAAATTATGATACTGGCCTTGCCTTGAGTGCATCGCCACCAAGTTGACATCCATTGCACAGATGTCGTGGTTCTGAATGATGTTGGAATTCGTATAGGTCATGTTGACTCCACGAACTCGATGCTCTTGGATCCATCCGAGATCCAATTGTTCCTGTAGAGCTGATTGCACCACAGAACATCCTTGATTGTTTTTAGAGCAGATATCACACTGGTGATAATTATGAGGTGGTACATGGCCATATCCGCTCTGTCTACAATGCATCTTGACCAAATTGGCCCTCAATAAGAGTACACCATGAATTTGATAGGTGTTTTTAGACTCTTCCTCTATCAAATTGACTGCAGCTTTCTTATGTTGAGGCAGCGGGTTTGTGAGAACATTTGGATTTGTATCCTTGAAAGATAAGACCCTGCTCCTAACAAGCTTTTGTACGTCGGATTTGAAACTGAGACAATTTTCTATTTTAAGCCCTGGTCCTCCTTGATGGTAAGGACAAGTCTGATCCGTTTTGAACCAGAAAGGCGGATTTTCCGGTACTATAAGAGGAGACTTAGTTTGGACATGCCCATTGACCAGTAATAATGGAAGCAATTCTGCGTATAACATGGGTATAGGGTCGAACCCTGGTGGTCGCATTGTACGGTTGTTGTTGTACTGAGGACGAGCCTGCTGAAGAGGTTGTTGTGTCCTTTGCTGATATTGCTGTTGATTCGGTTGGCTCTGAGCAACCTGAGGTTGATACGTAGGAATAGGCGCAGGGTTGATAGCAAAAGTTACAGCTACAACTGGTTGATATCGTCGCCTTTGCTTTCCGAGAGAGATATTCCCGATATCTTGCTTTTTTTTCTTAGGGAGAGCACTACCGTATCATTTTGTACTACTTGATGATCCAGCGTCTTTAACCAAACGTCCTTCTCGGACTGCTTCCTCAAGACGAACTCCCATGCCCACCATCTCGGTGAAATCACTGGGCGCACTGGCGACAATTCTATCGTAGTAAAATGAGCTTAAGGTCTTTAAGAAGATCTTTGTCATCTCTTTTTCCTCAAGAGGTGGACAAATCTGGGCGGCAATTTCACGCCATCTTTGAGCGTACTCCTTAAAGGTTTCCTTGCCCTTTTGTGACATCGATTTGAGTTGATCTCTATCTGGTGCCATGTCCAAATTGTGTTTATATTGTTGAACGAAAGCAACTCCAAGATCTCTGAATGTGTCGATCGTAGCGCGGTTTAAACCCTTGTACCATTTGAGTGTGGTACCGGTTAAACTATCCTGAAAGTAGTGAATCAGTAGCTCCTGGTTCTTTGTCTGAGCTGACATTCGTCGAGCGTACATCACTAAATGACTTTGAAGGCAAGAGTTACCCTTGTACTTTTCAAAATCGGGCACCTGGAATTTGTGTGGAACTTTCACATTGGGGACCAAGCAAAGGTCTGCGGCGTCCTTTCCAAATAAATCCTGACCGCGAAGGGCTTGTAGTTCCTTCTGCATCTCCAGGAATTGTTCCTGGAACTCATTCATTCTGTCGAACATGCTGTCATTTCCACCAGAAGGTATCTGTGGAACCTGCCCTTCCGGGACAGTGTATACCACGGGTGGTGGTATAGTCATTATGGCCGACACTCTCGGTGCCTCCCGAAGTTTGTAACCTTCAGGAGTTGCTGTCATGCCCCTGGCATCTTCGCTTTCCCAAAGTTTGTAACCTTCAGGCCCAGCAGCTCCTACTGCGGTTCCTTGATCCTCAATGATCGGCGGAACATATCCTTCTGGGATATAGTTAAGTGGCATGCCCCAGGGACGATATTTCAACATTTTATACCTAGGATCATACTTCTCCACTATGTGCGTAGATGTGATCTCTGAGATCACAGTCCGTTGTTGTTGCATCTGAGCCTCTACTAGAGATTGCATATCGTTATGAAGCTTTCTCAGATCCTCTTTCAGAGTGTCGATCTCTTCTCTCAACTCTCTGTTCTCTTCCTCGAGATTATCCATCTTTTTCTGACGATTGGCCCGAGTATTGTACGAATGAGACAGTTTGACTCCAGAGTCGAGACACAAACGTGAGATTCGTAGATAAGAAGAATGCATTAAGTGAGAATGATGAATGATATGCAATGATTATATTAATTATTTTTTGTTTATTCAAAGTAAACTTCGACAATTAGATTGCAAATATCAAACAGTGGGGAAACCCCGTTTTATTGAATTCAAAGGATTGCAGAAATGGAAATACAGTAGATTACAAAGTGCTAAAAAGGAAATGTCTAAGCTAATGGATCCTCAGTCCTCTCTGAAGAGAGCTCAGGTGCTGGTTCTGGTACTTTCCTTTTCTTTGACCGGGGCTCTTGAGCCGTTGTCGGGTTGTCATTCCTTTGCCAAGTGAATGGAGCGAGCAAATTCCTTTGGTCTTCTTGATTCTCTATAGCATGTTGCTCTAAAATCTCAATCAGAGCATCTTTTTTTCTTAACAGTTGCTGTATTTTCTTACACTCCATGTTGAGAGTACGATACTTGTTCCTCCAAGATCCCTTCTCCTGCTGAACTTTGCTGAGAGTAACTTGAAGTTTTTCCGTCTCAGACATAAAATAAAGGGCAGAGTCCCTTAATGGAAGAACTTCCTAGCGAGGGTAAGGCATCCTCAGCTTGAGAGCTCTAGTTTGTACCCAGTGGCGATAAAGCTCCCCCGAGACACAGTCTAGTTTTCCTAGAGACTCTCTTCCTTTCCTGTGAATGTGTTTCCAGGATGCACTATTTCTATCTTTAGTGCCCTGTCATTTTCTCCTTCCTTGAAGAAAAGACCTTCCAGATGAGCATTACGCGGGATATGCCTCATCGGGTATCCGAATTGACGACGAACTAACACCGGATGATAATTGATTCCTCCCTTAGTTCCTATAAGTGGTAAATTTGGGAAATTTCCACAACGGTCAATGATCCTGATCCCGTCGTAGATTCGATTGTACCAATCGATGTTAGAGTTGGTAAGAGACATGATTCTCTGCGACCAACATAAAGTATTCTTTTGATCCCAAAATGCAGCTGACTTGGGCAAATGGGAAGTGAACCATTTGTATAGCAGGGGTACACAACAGGCAATCATTCCTCCGCTATACAAATTCCTTAAGTGTACCGAATGATAAGCATCCGCGAGCAAAGTCGGTACGAGGTTTCCAATCTGAAAGATCTTAATGGCGTTAAGATCTACTAAGTTATCAATGTTGGGAAACAAAAATAACCCGTAGGTAAGCAAAACAAAGATGCTCTCGAAAGCAGCCATGTTCCCTATACTAGCAAAGTACAGAGATTTCTTTATTAAGAACTGGGTTGGCAAACCCTGGCTTCCACCCTTAGTGGTCATGTGAGTCCTGACTTCTGACTCGTCCAAATAAATTGCTCTTGCAAAAGTTTGATCCTTTGGAATTTCTTCCAGTCCAGAAAAGGGAGCTAGATCAGTAATATGCAAACCAGTCAGGTGAGAATACTCCTCCTGCGTTGGTGCAAGCTGATAATCCGGGAATGTGAAACAATGATAAACTGGATCGTAGAACTGGATTAGTGTAGACAGGATTCCTTCAATTATGTGGACCCTTAACAAGGACAGCAGACCCCCATAGTTGGCTCTGAAAGCCTCGTGGTTGGTGATCACTCTCGCCAAACCTCTCAAATCCTCTAGCTTTGGAACCTTGAAGGTGTACTTATGAGTTTTCCTTCTACCGAAATCCATTAACGCAATCTTTTTATCTGACATTTGTAATCATAGTCTTAGTTTAATTTGAAAAAGAGAGACTAGAAGAGAAATTTTTTTTTTGTTTTAATGTTTTTTTAAATGAATGCATGAATGCAGCATACAAAAACATAGAAAAAACATGGGTCAAAGGGTCGGTTTCATGAAGTCAAGGCTCTACCCCCCCCCCAAAGGTTTATACTGGTGATTTTTTGTACCTGTCCACAAAATCATTGACCCCTCTTGGGATAACAACAGCAAGCGGATCGCCAGCGAGCTGATGTATCCTAGAGCGATCTCAGATGAGGGTAGTATCCCGTGACAACTATTTCCGATAGCTTTCGCACTACAAAATGGCTTAAGTCTACTAAAAACCTCAGCTTCTCAGATAACCCAGTCGACCACACTAATTTCAACAACCAAAGTCGTATAGGCAATGTATCTGCAAAGGGAGTCTCCACTGAGTTTGATGGTCGATCGAGGACTCTTAACTGGGATTCACTCCCCGCAAGATTACCCGTGTTGCCATCACCTATTTTAGGTGTATACTCAATCTTTCTAGATGCGGAATCACACGCATTCCCATTAGCAGAAAAATAAACACAGATATCAATTAGGAAAAGCAGTATATATATTTGTCTTAATCATCCTAGACCTCTAGTCTTATGGCCCTATACAGACAATGAATCCCCAGCAGAGTCATCATTTCTGTGACATTTCGAGAACTTAAGGTTTTCTATCAAAGATTGTAAGAATAGGGCCCCACAGTGGGCGCCATTTTTCCTGTGGCGGCCACCGTGAAAATGACTTATTCAAGGTTTCCACCTAAAACTGTAAGAAAGAATGAGCCCCACGGTGGGCGCCATTTTTTCTGTAGCGCGATTTTTGTGGTCCTGAGTCATTATCGCTTGGGGTACTACAGTTCGATTCATTTTTTATCCTATTGAGCTGATTAAGGAAGGGAAATAGATGTCTCCAATTAACCCTGCTTGCATACTGAGTTTGAACAGCGGTCTGTTAGGTTACAGATGCTATGTGGATGTGGGGCCCAATCTTTGATTATTTCGTTAAGAACACAGTGTTTGGATTTTTTGTGAGGTTTTTGGTAATGTGTTTAAATTTGATGCTTTTGGATTGATTTGGTGAAGATACTGGATTTTGGGTTTTTGATTGGTATGCTCGCTAAGATTTTTTCAATCTTATGCCTACGTATTCCCGTTTGATGAAACAGGGAAATCAGAGCGATCGTAGTTCCTCCTATAGAATAGGAGGAAAAAGGTTATTTTGGTGTCTTGTTCAAATCCCAAGACGTGAAGCTAAATATGGTTTGTATCTTATTCAAAGCCCAAGATGTGATGCTGAAGGGTCTATTTGTATCTTGTTCGAAGCCCAAGATGTGAAGCTAAAGGGTTTATTGATGAGAGAGAATGTGTCATCTCTAAAAGGGGATATTTAGTCTGTTTGTCACAACTGTTGGGTGACTGATTATAAAGGATAATTACTTTAACTGGGATATGTGAATCCGGCAATGCCATAATTTCCTTTATAGGGGATTTTTAACCTGAAGGAGAAGACTTTAATTCAGTTTAGAGGAATGCCATCTTTCCTTAGGAATTTCTCATGCTAAAAGAGGGACAGTGGCGTGGATGTAAATAATCCAGAGGCTTTCCGCTTACAACAATTTAGATGAAGGAAAAGGAGTTGTTGATGTTTGTATACTGTGAGCAAGGCACGAATTTTGATGCTAAAGGGTTGATTGACTCAACCAGGGTTTTCTTATACAAAGCCTAAGAGGAGGCTATTGACCCAACAAGAGGGTGCCTTTTATCTGTCTCGTACGAAGCCCGAGATAGAGGCTAAAAGGGGTTGACTCAACAAGAGAGTGCTTTTATATGTGTCTTGTATGAAGCCCAGGACGGAGGTTGAAAAAGGTTTGACTCAACAAGAGAGTCGGACAAGTTGGTTGACTCAACAAGAGAGTCCTTTATACTCAACAAGAGAGTGATTTGTTGTCTCGTACGAAGCCCGAGACAGAGGCTAAAAGTAAGATTGACTCAACAAGAGAGTCTTTTATACGCAACAAGAGAGTGCTTTCTATCTTGTACGAAGCCCGAGATGGAGGCTAAACAGGTTTGACTCAATAAGAGAGTCTTTTATACTCAACAAGAGAGTGTGAAAAGGTTAGCTCTGCTGGGGAGAATCATTGTACAAAGCCCAAGAGGATGCTATCTATGCTGGTGACTATTTCAGTTTAGTGACAGGTCCAGTATGTTGGATAAAAGAGAAAATGAGTTCTTATAAAGGGAACGATTAAAGGTATTGTTGTGCTTTGGGATTGATCAGAGGATTAAGGTTATTTCCTATTCTTTAAGGAAATGAAAAATCCAAAGGGTATTAAGACTGTCCAAGTCTACTGGTGTTTTAAGAAATCTATTCTCAGGTAGTAAATGATCTTTGTATGATGCCCAAGAGAAAGCTGGTATGTTAAGGGATGAAGGTCAACCCATTAACTAGTCTGAAACTTGACTCAGAAAGACAGCTCTAGCAAATTGATGACTAGGTTCTGTTTCTATACCTGTAGAGGTCTCTGGGTCCTTGTATTAAGCCCAAGAGAAGGCATGAGAGCTTTTAAGAAGCCGAAGGGTCCTTGTACAACTCCCAAGAGAAGGCGGGGATGCTTTTAAGAAGCCCGTGGGTCCCCAAAGCCCAAGAAGTTCAAGACATGCCATTCATCGAGAATAGATCAAGCCAGGAAAGTCCGAGAATTTGGAAGAAACTCAAGATATGCCATTCACGGAGAAAAGATCATCTCTGGGGAGTAGAGTCTCTTTGACGATTTCTAAGAGTGACAGTCTGAGAAAGGGTTCACCGAGAATGCTGCCTTTCACGTCTCCATATTGTTTAACCCCAAGAGGAGGGAAGACTGTGTCTGGTAATCCTATGGGGATCTAGTTTTGTTTGTATTTAAGAGTGACCAACAGGGCTTTACCTAGTGCTAGACGTAGTTGCCGGGGAAACCTCTAAATAACTATACTAGTATTACACAATGGATATATGACGAGTATATAAAAGTTTTTGAAAGAAGACTTACAGTGAGCAGCCCCACAATACAATTATATATACATGAAAGCGGATAAAGAAAGTGGGTAAACACTTACTCGGTTGTAGAGCTTCCATGCTGTTTTGTTAGTTGTTCAACAAAGAAAGCTTTGATAACAATATTATATTCAAAATCAAAGGAGGAAGTACTTTGACAAGATTGTTGGGGCTTACAGCTCAAGGATAGGCCCAAGTTTTATCAGTGATTGCACTGTTGTTTTGAATTTGTACAAGGACTTATACAAGTGACTGAGGCCCAAAAAGGTTTTCTGTACAAAGGGATGGATCTTACACTCTCTCAAGAGGCCCAAAGGGGTTTAAAGAAAAAGAATGGGGCTTATAACACGAGGGTATGCCCAGATGATTTGATTTTTAAACTGGCGATTGCGCCGAGATTTTTCTTTTAACGCGGAGGGACTTATACCATGTCTGAGGCCCAAAAAATTTTGGTTAAAAGGGGGTTGGGTCTTACACTCTTTTAGAGGCCCAATGATTATTTTTGTACAAGTGGTGGGGCTTACAGCTCAAGGAGAGGCCCAAGGTTTTTTTTTTGTTAAAAAGGCGACGATCGCGCCGAACTTTTTGATGGGATTGGGACTAATACAATACACTGAGGCCCAAAAAGGTTTGTATTTACAAAGGGTTGGGTCTTACACTCTACCAAGAGGCCCAAAAAGTTTTGAAAATGATTGATGAGGTTTGAAATCAAAGAAACCCTAATTTTATTTTCCTTTAAAAGTAAATATTTAAAGAAAATCAATAAAAATGATAAAAATAGCAAATGAGTTTGAATAAACCACTTGTGATTTTTTTTAAGGTTTGAAAAATGAGGTTTTAATCACAAGATGAATTAAAACTCATTTGGTTTTGATTTTTAAGGTAAATATTCACTTTTAAAATGTTTAAAACCAATTAAAAAGGAATTTATTCACAAAAATACTAATTATATTAAATAAATAATATAAACTTGATTTTTGTGGAATAAAATATTTCAACATTTTTGTGATTTTTTGCAAAAAGAACCAATAAAAAATAATTAAAATTGAGAGAGTTATTAATTATCCAAACTATTAAAAATAATATGAAAAATAATAAAAAAAGTGAAAAAAATAGCAAAAAGAGGGTCTGGGGCGAGGGGGATTCGAACCCCAGACCTCTTGTGTGTAGGGGGCGCGCCTTACCACTGGGGTGGTGATACATCCGTTGATTGAAACGCAACCACGCACATACAAGGCTTGCCTTGTTTTTGGCCTGGCCCAAGGCAAGGCAAGGCAAGATTTTGGTTAGAAACGTGAAGGCCATAACTTTCTCATTTCTCCATGGATTGGGACAAACTTTAGGTCTATCCTGCCTAGAATTTCACAAGGAATCCAATGGTGGTGGTATTTTTTTCAGATCATGCTCCTATTGAAAAACCCGATAGTGGTTTTGAAATAGGCCATGATTTGCATTTTTTGTGCTATCTCTTGGTACAGACATGAATTACATGATGAATTGGTTCAAACACAACATATATGACATGTACAAGATGTGCATGATCAGTGGACCTCAAAACAATGCATATTTCAAAGAGTTCAAGTTGAGATGCTTACCTCTTTTTGGAGCTTTTGTGCAATCTGCCAAGTGCTTTGTTCCAGAAATGATTTGATGCTTTGGACACCCTCAAATGATCTCTTAGAAGCTTTTAGGATGGTTGGAATTAGCTGGAAACCTCAGGAACAAGTTTGAGCTATTTCTTGCAAAAGGGGCAAAAGTGGCCAAAATCGCAACTCTCTCAAATGGTGTTCCAGATGGGGGGAACTATTTGGGACAGTTCAAGGATGATATTTGGAGTGTGTTTGAGGTTTTATCTAGTTTGGAAAGTGACTGAATCAAGTCATGGCTTGAAAAATGCACAAAAGTCCAATTTTGAGGTTTTGAGAGGTGACTTTGTGATTTTGGTGTTACAGGTCACTTGTGAGTGTTTGGATTACCTCTATATGTTGTTTATGAGGTGTGTGTGTGTGATTGGTTTGATTGGAATTGCTCTCAAACTCAAAAACTCAAAGTTACCTTGCTAAAGAAGCTATTTTTGCCTAGAGAATGAGATTTTTAGGAAAGCATCTGTTTGATGGCTTTGGTGTACTCAAACTGATCACAAATGAGCCCTATTTATAGTAGTGCAAGTTTGTTTTGGGAGCAATACTGATTGGAAACTGCTGCAGAGGTTTGGCCAATGTTGATCAATGAGAATCCAAGTCTCCTCTAGCCATTGACTAGAGGTTAGGGCACAGTCTGCTGGTTCCCTTGGTCTTGGATATGTCTTGACTGAATTTAGTTGGAAATGGCTCAGTCCATGCCACCTTGGTGCATCCATTAAATGCTCCAAACCAAAATTGGAGTCTTGTCCCTCTTTTAGGCATTTCTAGGTTTGGCATGCTACTTTTGGTTCCAAAGACTTGGGAGGCTTATGGATCAGTGTTTGTCCCTCCTTGGTCTCTCCCTTGAGGTGTTCAGATGGATAAGTTTGCTTGTCATTTGCACAAATTTGGCAAATCGAGCAAAATGCACAAATCTGCCTTGCTTTGACAGTTTTCAGCAAGGCATGTTGCCATTGTTATATCTCATGGCTCAAGTGGACTTTGATGGAGTTCTTGGCCATTTTAGAAAGCCCTCATATGATACAACAACTGTTTGATCATAATTGGTTTTGATACTTTTTGGATCCAAGTGAAAAATTCCCTTACATTTGGAAAAAAGTGAAGGCAGATTCTGACTTAGTGAAAATTTCACTAAGTGTTGGAAAAAAGTGACATTTTCACTTTTTGTGATTTTGATCATTCCATAACTTAAAATCCATGAGGAATTGGAATGAGTTGTGTTTAAAGCTTTTGTAGGGGGCCATGAGAGCTACAAATCCAGCTTTTGATGGCGAAAAATGGCCTTGTGGTTTAGGAGTTATGATCCTCCAAAGTTAGTACCCTAGCCACTTTGTTTCATAACTTAGAAAAATTTCTAAGTTTTTATGGTTACCCCTTTTACAAGTTATCCCACTTTTCTTGTTTTTTCTTGATGAATGATTATTCCGATCACACATTAACATCATTTTAGGGTTAAGGAACCATAATTGTGAAAAATCTCAAAAAGTCAAAGTTGACTTTTGTGCACAGTTGACTTTTTGTCGGATGAACTCCAAACTGTGCGATCCTCTATGAAATCAAGTCCTTGACCTAAATCAAACTTGATGGATTTATTTCATAGGTGTTATAGGGTGTATTAAATCATGTCCCAAGGTTTTGGAGCATGTCTTGTTCAAAAGTCAAAGGCACTGTTGACTTTTTCCTCAAAACCCTAATTGTGGTTCTGATGAAATTGAAACTTGTTGCTCAAGCTTCTTAGACCAATACATTGTTGCAAATGGATCAATGTGGTGTATTAGAGACCCTCAAATCCTATTTTGAGGTCTTGGCTCATGTTTTGTCCCAAAAGTCAACTTAAGGGTGAATTAGGTCAAGAAACCCTAATTCCTGATTTTTGGTGAATGCATCCCCTGAGGTTAAATTGACTTGATGATTGGGTCCATGAGGTTCCATGGGGTATATTAGGTTATTCTTTGAAGCATTGGCTCATGCCCAGAGGAAAATTACCACCTGGAGGCCCTGGTCGACCAAAACCCTAATTTGGTGACACTGGCGATCTTGAGGCTTGATCCACTAGGACTGTTGCAGCCTTGTGCTTAATCCTTGAGGTGGGAGTCCTCTTGATCCATTGGGGATGTTTGAGAGGTTTAGACAAGTTGAAGATCATGTCATTTCTTGATTGATCCATTGTCCAAGAGCTCTGAGAGGGCTTGAAACCCTAAGTTTGATTGTAGTGAAGGCTCACCCATCTTTGGGGAGACTAATGAGGCATGATGGTCCATCCATATTGTGATGATGATTTACACAATGATGGGAAATCTTAGTGGTCAAAATTTGGGGTATGACAACATGCCATCTTCTTCATCTATGCTTCCAACCCGGAGAAATCGAAAATAGCTGTAGGGGACCAAAGTTCAATCCAGGTGTGAACTGGAGAGAAACCGTCAAGCAGTACTCTACCCAACGAGGAATGAACTCGACTGGAGATTTGTTCCATCTCGACGAATGAGCTGGGGAGGAAAACTGAAATACAATTATCCCATGTGGCACAATCTCAGTGGGGAAATAGAAAATAAACTCTCTTTTAGGGGAAATTACCACCAAGAAAGTGGATTTAGAGAAACCAACTACATGTGAATGAGCACAAATCTGCATCTGGCTATGCATGAATGCTTTATGAATGCTAAAATGCATGCAATGTTATGCTTATGGTGACAAAAAAAACACACTGAACAAACTGAGAGACCAAAATAATTAACGAATTGGATACTCAGCCAAATCTCAACTAGATGGAGACTTTGTCACAAAGCTTGTCTCAGCAACATCTTCCAAGACAAAAAGATCCACCGTTGGGGAAACTTGAAACAAATTTTTTTCAAAAATCAACAACTCTCTAAGGGCGTAGAAACTTTTGCTGGCCTTGTTATGGGAGAACCCCAAATCAACATTGCAACAATAAAACTGGTTGGAGGAAATCTGCTATCTGACAACAACTCCGTTGGAGAAAACAAAATTATCAAATCCAGGACATTCACATGAGAATTCTCATGAACTGCTGTACCGGGGAATCTAAGTTCCACACTTCAAGACTTAATCAATCTCGAAAAACCTCCAATGTTCCTTTTAGTTTATTCAAAAGTCAAAGGAGAACGCTTTGTAATTTTCAAAAGCATGTTTATTATTAAACCTTTGTTTCAAAAATTATTATCGAAAATAAATGACATTTTACAAAAGAAATAAATATAATAATTGAAATTAATTGGCAAAAAATCAAGGATTTTATTGATAGAATGGTAGTCCACAAAAGGCGTAACCATATGGGTCATTACAAAGTTTAGAAAATGGTAAATGGAAAGCCTACATTGAAATAAAATGACCACTATTCTCCCTAACAACTTTTAATTCCTATAATCTAGCTTCCGTTGAGAGTGGTTAAACTGAGACTTCCTGATCGGTGATGTTGCTGCTTCAAGTGACCAAGCCTTGCCTGATGCAGTTACTTGCCATTAAATCCCTAACTTTTGCCTAGATCGCCGTTTTAGGTTTTCAATCTACCAGGATGAATTATTTCTGTTTATGTCTCTAATTTTTTCCTAGACCGCCCTTTTGGGTTTCCAGTCCTCTGAGACGTTCATTTTTGCCTAAGTCGCCCTTTTGGGTTTTCAACTTAGTGAGTTGTTCTTTGATTATTTGGGCGAAGTATTTCTTGACTGCATTATCATCTTTTTTTCAAGTTTGAACCATTATCAGTAATAATCTTTCTTGGAATACCGTATTGGCAGATGATTTGATTCTTGATAAATCGGACCACCACTTGTTTGGTCACATTGGTGTATGATGCTGCTTCAATCCATTTGTTAAAGTAATCAATAGCTACCAGAATGAAACAATGTTCGTTTGAAGCTTTGGGCTCAATCATGTCAATTCCCCACATAGAGAATGGCCACGGAAACGAAATAACATTGAGTAGAGTCGGAGGCATTTTCACTTTTTCAGCATAACTCTGACATTTATGACATTTCTTGACAACCAATAGTAACCAGCTCTAAGCATCTTCTTAGCCATAGAATGTCCATTGGCATGAGTATCGAAGGACCCTTCATGAACTTCCTGCAGTAACATGTATGCTTCGTGTCTATCCATGCATCTGAGCAAGACCATGTCGTAATTTCTTTTGTATAACACATCTCCATTGAGAAAGAATCTGTACGCCAATCTTCTAAACGTCTTCTTATCTTTACTAGATGCCCCAGTTGGATTTCTCGATTGTGGAGGAAACACTTGATATCATGATACCATGGTTTATTGTTTACTTCCTCTTCTGCTGCAAACACATGAGCAGGTCTATCTAAATGTCTGATCATAATTTGGGGTGCCTCATTGTGGAAATTTACCCGATATATGGAGGAGAAGGTAGCTAAAGCATCTGCCATTTGATTCTCCTCTTGAGGTATATGATGGAAATTGACTTTATCAAAGAAAGGCAATAACCACCTAGCATAATCTTTGTATGGGATCAAACCTGGATGACGAGTTTCCCGTTAACCTTTGATCTGATTTATAAGCAATGATGAATCCCTAAAAACACCGAGGTTCTTAATCCTAAGATCAATAGCTTCTTCAAGGTCAAGGATACATGCTTCATATTCTGTCATATTATTTGTACAATCAAAACACATCCTTAGAGTAAAAGGAATATGAGAACCTCGAGGAGTGATTATAATTGCTCCAACTCCATGACCATATGAATTAAAAGCTCAATCAAATACCAAATCCCATCGGGATTCAGGCTCTGATCCTTCCTTGGGATCTGGTTCATCATAATCTTTAGCTCTAATGGCCATAACAACCTTATCAGGAAAGTCAAACTAGATAGGCTAATAATCTTCATTTGGTTGATGAACCAAATAATTTGCCTGTATACTTCCTTTAATGGATTTCTGAGTACGAATTCAATGTCATATTCAGATAACAACATATGCCAACGAGCAATTCTTCTTTTCAGCGCAGGCTTCTCAAAAATATATTTGATAGGATCCATTTTTGGATATCAACCAAGTAGTATGGATCAACATATACTACCGAAGACGCCGGGCAGCCCATGTCAAAGCACAACAAGTTTTCTCAAGCAATGAATATCGGGATTCGCAATCTATTAATTTCTTACTCAGGTAATAAATATCATGTTCTTTCCTACCTATCTCGTCCTGTTATCTGAGGACACAACCCATTGATCCTTCCAAGACAATTAAATACATAGTTAGAGGTTTCCCTTCCACTGGTGGGATCAAAATAGGAGGCTCAAGTAAGTAAGCTTTAATACTATCAAAGGCCTTATGAAAATCTTCACTCCACACAATACTTTGATCTTTACGAAGCAATTTGAAGATTGGCTCACAAGTGGCAGTCATGTGAGAGATGAACCTAGAGATATAATTCAAACGTCCAAGGAATCCTCTGACTTGATTTTCTATTTTAGGTGCAGGCATATCTCGAATGGCTCTGAATTTGTCTGGATCCACCTATATACCTTCATGGATGACAATGAAACCCAAAAGCTTCCCTGGAGCGAAGGTCAAAAGTGAATTTGTTTGGGTTCAAGCGAAGTCTGTATTATCTCAAATGTTGGAACAATTTCAACAAATATTCTACAAGATCCTCTTTAGTTTTAGACTTGACAATCATATCATCAACATATACCTCGATTTACTTGTGCATCATGTCATGGAATAGGGTAGTCATAACCCTCTGGTACGTAGCACCAGCGTTCTTCAAGGCGAAGGGAATCACTCTATAGCAGAATGTTCCCCAAGGGGTGATGAACATTGTTTTTTCCATGTCGTAAAGTGCCATCTTAATTTTATTTTATACAGAAAAACCATCCATAAAGGAGAAAACATTGAATTTAGTTGTATTGTCTACCAATATGTCAATATGTGGAAGAGGAAAATGATCATTTAGACTGCTTTATTCAGATCTTTATAATCTACACACATTCTGACTTTTTCCTCTTTCTTCGGAGCTGGCACAATATTGGCCACCCATTGAGAATAAATAGATGTGACAAGGAAACTGACATCAATTTGTGTATGAACTTCTTCTCTAATCGTGACAGCCATATCAGGATGAGTTCTTCTTAACTTTTGCTTCACTGGCGGACATTCTGGTTTAAGCGGCAGTCGGTGGTCTCCAATATCAGTATCCAATCCTGGAATATCTTGATACGACCAGGCAAATACACCGACATACTCTTTCAACATCCCTACCAACCACTTCTTGCCATCTTCACCAAGTAGTGCCCCAATCTTGACTTCTCTCTTGTTCTCTTCAGAATCCAAGTTGATCAGTTCGATAAGCTCTTTATATGGCTGAATAGTCTTCTCCTCGTGCTCAAGCAACCAAGTAATTTATTTTGGAATATCATTGTCTTCCTCACTTTCTTCTTCCACTTCAAATACAAGGAATTCAAAGTTGGGAGAGGGCGCAGGTTCATTGTTTTTAGTGGGTTCATTGCTTATTAATCTGCATATGATTTATGCTTTGTTTTAGAAATCAGACAAATGTGAAAGTGATATGCTATAACTGAAATTGTTTTTAATAGGGTTTTTAGTTACCATTTTTCAGAAAAAATGCAAAAAGGAAACACATTGGATAACAAAACATCTTTTATTAATGATCTTAAAATTTGAAACAAAGGGTGCCCGAATAATGTTTCTTTCACCTTGGGCAGAGTGAAAAGAATTTTTTGAAAAAATAAAACAAATGAATTTGACAAATTAAGGACACTAGGAACATCCACGACAGTCTAATTTAAACTAGTCTCTCTATGCGTCACAAAACAAAGCCATTCTGGATCTAAATCATCTTCACCAATGGCAGCAACAATTTGTTCTCCAAGGTGAACAAAGCCAGCACTATGGAACACCTCCTGGATACGTCTGATAAAAGCTTCATGCTTCAATGCTCTTCTAGTTGTATAGGGAGAGAACCCTAAACCAACTCCGTTCCTATTCTCGGGAAGCTCAATAAGTTGTCCCCAACCTTCTACTTGACTGCTCTTCATAACCTTCCATGCATCTTTCAACGAAACAATAGATGTCCCATTCTTCTGAACAACATTGACTATATCAAGGGCTTGGAACTGAGTTTCAACAGCTTCCTTATCTGTGTCTATATATCAGAAAGTTGAAAGGTGACTGACCTGTAAGGCTTACTCACCGTAAACGATTACCAGCTTTCAATTCTTAAAAAACTTGAGTCTCTATTGAAGCATTGACGTTACTGCCCTAGAATCATGTATCCATGGTCTTCCCAATAAACAACTATACGCCGGATAGATGTCCATTACCTAAAAAGTGACTTGGAAAACCTGTGGACCTATCATCATTGGGAGATCCACTTCACCAATTATTGTCCTCTTGGAACCATCAAAAGCTTTGACCACAACCCCACTATGTCTCACAGGAGCACCTTGATAAGCCAACTTAGAAAAAGTTTCTTTTGGCATAACATTGAGTGAAGGACCTGTATCAACAAAGACATTGGACAGGGAGTCCTCTCGACACTTTATATATATGCAAAGCATAATTGTGTTTCTTACCCTTCGTTGGCAACTCTTCATCACTGAAACTTAAGACATTACAGGCCGTAATGTTTCCCACTATGCCATCAAGTTGATACATTGTCACATCATGATTTACATAGGCTCGTTCTAACACCCTCATCAAAGATTTCTGATGAGCCTCGAAGCTCAGCAACAAAGACAACATTGATATTTTTGACGGAGTCTGAAGGAGTTGATCTACCACCTGGTAATCACTTCTTCTAATTAATCTTAGCAGTTCTTCGGTTTCATCATTCTTCTCAGGTTTATTAGACGAGCCAATAACCATAGGTTCTTGATTAAACATAACAGGATCTTTACCATGCACTTTCTTACTTGGTGACACATAATCAACCTTTCTGAGAGATGCTAGAGTAAATATGCGACTGCTTCTAGTCATTCCACTGATATCTGCTATATTTTCGACTAGTCATGCTGATTCAATCATTACCTATTTACCATCTTTCAACACAGTAGCATTATACCTCTAGGGAACAACTTTGTTAGATTCATACAGAAATAGCTTTGGCAAACAAACTATCAAGGGATCCACATAATTTCCTTTACTCTGGTAGGTGACCTCCAAAGGCTCTGGAATATCAGATTGAGGAACGATGATAGCTGCCTCATCTTCCCTACGTTTAGTATTCACCTATAAAATACCCTAGTCCATCAAGCCCTGAATATCTTTCTTCACAAACACACATCCTTCATGATTTTGCTCACACAACTAGAAATCTGAATGATCACTTCTGAACAAACAAACCTTGCATAACTTGGCATGCACATCAGCCAAAGGAGTTTTCACCAAGTTAACATCAGAAATCAAATACTCTCCTGGACAGGCTTCTACCATGCTTACAGAGGGTCCACCATGTTCTGGTAGAGGATTAACTTGCACATTAGGTCCGACCTCTGGAAACTTCAACATACCATTCTTGACGAGCTTATGAACTTCTACTTTCAATGAGAAAGAGGTGTCAAGATCATGCCCCGTTGCTCCCTGATGAAAAGCACAATGAGCTTCAGGTTTATACCACCACGGAAGTGGATTTAGATCAGCTGGTAGATCTCTAGTCTGAATCAGCCCCTTCTCCAACAAAGTTGGATACAATTCCGTATAAGTCATAGGAATAAGGTCAAACTGAGCCTTCCTAGGAACACGGTCTTGCCGATTCTGATTACGATGTTGATTATGTTGTTGTTGTGAGAACTGTGGTTGATAAGTCTGAACATTAGGAGTTGGACTAACCACCGGAGTTACTATGGCAATATGAGGTTGTTGATAATGCTATTGTTGAGATTGGTTCCGCTAACCAACTTCATTTATGGGTCTTTGCTGCCTTCTCCCTTGAGAAATAACTCGCTCCTTTTGTCAAGCGACCCTCTCTGACACCTTCTTCCAATCTGACTTCCATACCAACCATTTCAGTGAAATCATTTGGAGCGATAGCAACCATCCTCTCATACAAGAAAGAACTCAAGGTTTTGAGAAACATCTTTGTCATTTCCTTTTCCTCCATCGGATGGTTAATCTGAGCAGCAAATTTACACCATCTCTGAGCATACTCTTTGAATGATTCTTTATCCTTCTATGACATGGCACAGAGTTGGTCACGATCAGGAGCCATATCCAAATTATACTTACGTATGAACGCCTCTACAAGGTCATTAAAAGAGCTTATATGAGCATTGTCCAGCCCCATATACCATTTCAAAGTTGCACCGGTCAAATTATCTTGAAAATAATAGATCAACAACTTGTAATAATTAATGTCAGTAGCCATCTTTCGACAATACATATTCAAGTGACTCTGAGGACATGTTACCTTTGTAGTTTTCAAAGTCAGGGACCTTAAATTTGACAGGGATCTTGACATTAGGTACTAAGCACAAATCATGAGCATTCTTACCAAACAGGTCTTTCCCTTTCATAGCTTTTAACTCTTTCTGCAATTCCTGAAATTGATCTTAGAATTCATCCATTCTCTCATAAACATCCAAATTCTCACTAGGAGCAGTGTGGTAGATCGGATCATATACTAGCGGCACAACATGCACAACTGGAAGAGTGGTGACCATCACGGGTTGAACTGGAGGAACCTAACTCACCAAAGGAGCTTCAGTAGGAGGATTGCAATCTTCTGGCACCTAGTTGAGAGGTATTCCCCAAGGAAAACTAGCCGGAACTTGATTCTGACACGGAGATCCAGTAAATATAGCAAGTAGAGAAAATTCTGTTGCAATCTCGGAGAGAACCGTGGCTTGAGGATGAGACGTGGGTGGAGGCTGATTCTGAGCTGCCACCAAGGATTCCAACAGAGCAGTCATTCTATCCATTCTTGTCTTCAATGAATTCACTTCCTCACGAAGCTCTCTTTTCTCTTGCTCAATTGTCTCCATCTTTCGTCTTGAATTGGCACGAGTATTGTACCAGGACTACTACAAAACGCTAAAACAACAACGCCAGGCTTACAATGCATCCTTTTATGCCGTTGTAATAGGTTAAAAATTTCTCGACCATGTAAAAGCTGAGTCATTTAATGACGGTTGAATGAAACCACCGTAGTAATAAATAAAATGTATCTAGCTTCGATTCCCTACAACTACATTTTTTCCATTTTTTAGAGTACATTTAGCGTGTGACAATTAAGTCCATTATTTTAAAAATAAATTGTAAATTATTTTACAACGGTTAAGATGAACAACCGTAGTAATAAATGAAATGTAACAAGCTTCGATTCCCTGCAACACATTTTTTCCTTTTTTTAGGATACATTTAGCGTGTGTCACTTAAGATTCCACGACGGTTTGTTTCTCCAACCGAGATTAAAAGGTTTACTGATAAATTAAACCAAAACTTATTATGTATTTCTTTCATAAGACGCCTTAATCGAACAAGTAAGCCAGAGACGCCCTAACCTTTACCCTCTTCATATCCGTTCATTTGGAGCTCAAATATTGCTCAAATAAGGAACTCTTCAACATCTTCATTCCTTTTTTCTTGGTTTATGCTCAAATATTGACCGTCTTCATCATTCATTTGCTTCTTCAGCTTCGAAGTAAGGTTCTGTTCAACATCTTCATTCCTTTTTTCTTGGTTTATGCTCAAATATTGACCGTCTTCATCATTCATTTTCTTCTTCAGCTTCGAAGTAAGGTTCTCTTCAACATCTTCATTCCTTTTTTCTTTGTTCATATTGTATATGCTCAAGTCAGAATGAGATGTTTCATATGCTTTATGTTTAGTATGAGAGTACATCTTCATTGGTTTTTTTCTTTGTACATTTTGTATATGCATATGCTTGAGTTTTTGGATTAGATTTTGGTGTGTCATTCACATTATTATACATGTATAAATTTCAGAAGTTGTAATGGATCATAGTTGGATGAAACCCAATAGATTAGATCCGGTTTATGAGAACAAAGTTTGTGAATTCCTTGAATACGCTGATAAACATCTTCCCGGCAATGATGGTATCTTTTATTGTCCTTGTGTTGTTTGCGCTAATATCAAAAAGGGTACAAAGAAAGAAATACACAATCACCTTTGTTGTGATGGTATATGTCAAAATTATATAATATGGACGTGGCATGGTGAGGTGGATAATAAGGAAAGTCGGGCGTCACAAAGTCAAAGAGTGGAGGAAGATGAATGTATGGAAGATCACCTAGAGGATATGTTCCGTGATATTGGGGAATCTTCTTTTATGAATGCTCATATTTATGATAATTTATGTCGTGATAAAGACACCCCTTTATATAAGGGATGTACATAGTTCACACGATTGTCGGCGATGTTAAAAGTTTCACGGAATTACTTGAATTGCTACAGCAAATGTTACTAGAAGATAACAAATTTTCGGACCGTTCCTATGAGGCCAAGAAGATATTGTGTCCACTGGGTCTGGAGTATATCAAGATACATGTTTGCCCTAATGATTGCATATTATACCGGAAAGAGTATGAAGACTTGTTTCAATGTCCGAAATGTGGTGTGTCGCGTTACAAGCTAAAGGCTAGCAATGGTGATAACAATGATCACTATGACAATGTTAGTAGGAAGCATCCTCCTGCTAAAGTGTTATGGTACTTACCAATACTTTCACGATTAAAGAGACTTTTTGCTATTTCGAATGACGCAAAGAATCTTAGATGGCATGCAGATGAAAGGATTCGTGATGGAAACATTTGCCATGTAGCTGATTCTTTGCAATGGAAGAAAATTGATTCGTTGTTTCCGAATTTTGGAGTCGAGCCAATAAATCTTAGGCTTGGGCTTGCCACCAATGGAATGAACCCCTTTGGTAATATGAGCACTAATCATACTTCATGGCCTGTTCTTCTCACTATTTACAACCTATCTCCTTGGTTGTGCATGAAGCGCAAGTATATACTGTTAAGTATGATGATTTCTGGACCACGACAACCTGGTAACGACATAGATGTTTATCTTAGTCCATTAATTGATGATTTACGACTCTTGTGGGATGAAGGCGTTGAAGTTGATGATGCATATTCTGGGGAAAAGTTTAATATGCGTGCAATGTTATTTTGCACAATTAACGACTTTCTGACTTATGGTAACTTGGCGGGATACAGTGTCAAAGGACATAAAGTGTGTCATATATGTGAAGATGATACTTGTTATCACCAACTTGAGTTTGGAAAAAAGACCGTTTACCTTGGGCATCAAAAATTTCTAAAACTGGGTCATCCTTATCGTAGATTGCGAAAGGCTTTTAATGGAGAGCAAGAGTTTGGTGAGGCTCCTAAACCTTTAACCGGGGATGAAGTTTATCAATGGCAGAAATGTGAGGGAAGTCTCTCTCTATGTACTTGATTTTAATGATGTCAAAACTATGATGCTTAGCATATATAGGATTCACATGAAGAACTTCATATGCAATGCACATTAGGTGTCCTAAGAATGTTTGATCATGTTGGCAATGTTCTAGGTGCATTAGATATGGTTAAACACCTTTAGTAAAGTAAAAAATGTGATTTTTGCATGTTCTAATGGTGTGAGTCGAATCACAGCCCTGTTCTGGTCGACCCAGACAGGTAGCATTTGTTAGTGTAATCTGCAGGTATGCTTGCGTCGACTCTCCGGTCGACTCATACATCATGCGTTTATATTTGTCAAAAACTGGGAGCTATGAGTCGACTCAAGCCATGTTTAGGTCGACACACAGTATGTTGTTTTGCGCAGAATTGCACGCGGGATTGCTCAGGTCGACTGCATCTTCTGTTCAGGTCGACCGTTCGCTGTTCTGCACCAATTTTAGGCTGTGGTATTCACTCTAAGATTCTGTTATTTCTCTTATGTTTTCTAGGATAATATATATATATATATATATATATATATATATATATATATATATATATATATATATATATCATTTTAGCTCATTTTTTACATAACAACAAGAAACGTGAAAATTGATATCAATAATTCTCTTCATCTTCATCTTCTTCATTGAGTAAACAAACAATTACACATAACCATTTTTGTTTGTCTTGTTCATTGTTTTGAAGTGATAAGGTTCAGAATTTGGAAGTGTGTGATCTTCATTTCTGAGTTGAGATTTTGGTAGGTGTTTCTTGAATAAAACCCTAGGTTTTATCCTCCAAGAATCAAAGAGATTTTGGGGGTTTTTTGCACAAACCGTTTCATTCTACAGGGATTCAGCTGGGTGAAGGTAACCGAAGATTGGAGCAATTGTTTGGTGTAGTACCTGTAATCGGAGGATCGTAGAAGAGAGGTTTGGGTTCGAATTTTGGTAGATCGCAATTGATCGAGTGAAGGTAACCGAAGAACGGTGGGTTCTTTCGGTTTAGTAGCATGGGACGGTAATTGGATCAACCATATTCAAAGCACTTGATTCATCTAGAATCAAGGGGAGAGAAGCCTCTGCATCAACGATCGAAGACGTTCGAGGGTTTGGATGTTCATAGTTTTCTCTTGTAATAAACAATTTGCAACAACTACATATATATATATATATATATATATATATATATATATATATATATATCTTAATTTCAATTGTGGAATTGGGGGAAGAGGTACCCAAAGCAAGGACGATTAGGGAACTGCCTAATCAAATCTCGTTTGTTCTCTCTTTCCCTTAACTCTTTTACATTTCAGTTTGCTCGAATTTGTGAAGTCGCAATTTATCGAAATTTCTGTTGTAGTGTAATCGTGAGCTGAGAAACTGTTTTGTTAAATTGATACAATTCCTTGAATTGTATTTTGGAGAATTTTTACATTACATTCCATAGAAATTCTGCACTTAGTGTGTTTACACACACTAGGTGTTTGATAATTTTCCTCAAAGCAAAAATCGAACGCATCGCTTTTAATTGTTTATCATTTTACCTCATTGGTTTGGATTAAACATCAAGCAAGCGATATTTTGTTGACTGCGTTTTTAAGTGTTGTAATCAAACTGAATTTTTCTCTTCCATACTTATTCTCGATATATTCGTGCATATCCGATCCTTTTGATAGAAGGTTCGTGGTAGACGTTCTATCCAGTGGTTGCTTCCGTTAAACATTTTAAAACTAAATTTTTGGTAACCATTTGCGTGTAAAACTCAAGGGATCTAAGTGGTATCACGAGCTTTGGTTAATTCTGGTGCTTCGGTAAAACTTCTTGGATCATGGCGAACGAACCTAAAGGGGCTTATAATAGAGCTCCAGTTTTTACAGGCAAAAATTACAGCTACTGGAAGGATTGTATGCGCGTTCATATAAATTCCATAGATCGGAAGGTTTGGAACGTTATCTTAAACAATCCCATGGAAATTACTATGACAAATGCGGAAGGCATTGTCGTTCCTAAACCCGAAGCTCAATGGAATGAGGAGGACGAGAAAAAGTACAGCTATGATTGGAAGGCTCGTAATATGATCATCTCCTCCTTGGGAGTTGATGAGTATTATCGAGTTTCCCATTGTGAAACGGCCAAAGCCATGTGGGATGCTTTACAAGTAGCCCACGAAGGCACTAATGATGTTAAGATGGCTCGTATTAATACACTAAAGCAAGAGTTTGATTTGTTTTACATGAAGCAAGGGGAAACCATTGCGGATATGCAAAAACGATTTACTCACATTATCAACAAATTGCATGTTCTTGGTAAACCAATTCCAAATGAGGTTGCTACTAACAAGATTTTGAGGTGTTTAAACAGGGAATGGCAACCGAAGGTCACCGCTATCAAGGAGGCCAACAATCTTGCCACACTAGACCTCACAACACTCTTTGGTAAACTTGATGAGCATGAGCAAGTGCTCATTAGCTTGGATAAACATGAAAAGAGTATCAAGAAAGAGAAGACAAAAGATACAGAGAAGAAGTCGATAGCTCTTAAGGCTTCTTGTTCAAAGTCCACACATCAAGAGCTAAGTGACGATGAAGCCAATAATGACAAAGATGAAGAATCCGGTGATGATATGGGCTTATTTGTGAAGAGGTACAATAGATACGTTCGTAAGAACGAGATTCAACACTCGGACAGAAATCTAGTCAAGTTTAGGAAGCAATCTAGAAGCGAAGGAAATAAGAATGGCAAGGAAAAAGGGACGTGCTACAACTGTGGAAAATCCGGGCACTACAAGCCGAATTGTCCATCTCTAAAGAAAGACAAAGATAAGGATAATGACAAGAGTCGCTCAAACAAAAATTCCAACAAGTCTCGACGAGCATACATCGCTTGGGAAAGCGACAGTGAGTCGGAGAAAGATGATTCATCAAGAGACGAATGTGAATCCGTTAACTTTGGTCTTATGGCACGCCACAACAAAGCAAAATAGGTAAAGCATTCTAAATACGATCATGTTAATACTATGTCGCATTTAGAGTTACAAAAGGCTTTTGACATGTTACACTATGAGGCTAAGGAAGCATTCCAATGCTTAGCCTCAAATAAAAAGATTTTCTCGTATTTGGAGAAGAAGGTTTCCGATTCCGAAAAGGAATTGGAAGCCCTCAAAAACTCTATAGTGGACACATCAAAATCCAAGGTTGAAGAGGACCCTACCTCTTGGTTTAATTGGGGCTGTGACACTTTTCACATTTGGCAACGAGAGGCGAGAACCCTCAAGGCCAAATTGGACAAGGCTCTTAAGCCAAAAGTCACGTTTGCTATCGATCGAGCACATTTCCGTGAGAGCATGAATAATCCATATCAAAAGTATACCTATGTGATTCGAGATAGTGATAGCAAAGGTAAATTCCAAATGAACCGTAATTGTCTTTACTGTTGTAAGCCTGGTCATACTATTGCAAAATGCCGCTTCAGAAGGTTTCTTGTTCTGAAAGGCATCTACCAATGGTTGCCCAAGTGCGGTCTTGGTTTCACTCACCTTAAAGGACCCAATGAGAATTAGGTACTTACTCTCCCTTGATTGTTTTTGTAGGTACAAAGTCTTGAGACCATCGAAAGAAGATGGGTTCTGGATAGTGGCTGCTCGAGACATATGACCGGAGACATATCTCTTTTTATTGACTTTGTGGCAAAGAAAAATGGGTTTGTCACCTACGGAGATAACAACAAGGGACAAATACTTGGTAAAGGTAGTGTAGGCAACCCCTCATCTACTACTATCTCTGATGTACTTCTGTGGAAGGCCTTAGACACAACCTTTTAAGCATTAGTCAACTATGTGACAAGAATTATAAAGTATCTTTTTCAAAGGATTGTTGCATAGTTGAAGATAGTGACAAAAAGAATGTGTTTAAGGGCTTGAGGGTGAACAATGTCTATATGGTAGACTTAGATGAAGTATCGTTGAATGGAGACAAATGTCTAGTCACTATGAATGAAGATTCATGGTTATGGCATAGACGGTTGGCTCACATCAACTTTGATTTGCTCAACAAAATAGTCTCAAAAGACCTAGTCATCGGTTTGGCCAAAATCAAATTCACAAAGGATCACCTTTGTGATGCGTGCCAAATGGGAAAGCAAACAAGGATCTCATTCAAATCTAAAAACATCGTTTCAACTATGAGACCCCTTGAGCTCCTCCATATGGACCTCTTTGGACCATCTAGGGTTAAAAGCCTAGGTGGTAACTATTATGGTTTTGTAATAGTCGATGACTTTTCTAGGTTTTGCTAGACTATTTTCTTAGCAAATAAGAGTGATACCTTTTCAGCCTTTGAACGATTTGCTAAGTTATCTCAGAACAAGTTAAACACAAACATTGGGTCAATTAGAAGTGACCATGGGGGTGAGTTTGAAAATCATTTGTTTGAAGCATTTTGTGATTCCAACGGAATTCATCATAATTTTTCCGCACCACGTACCCCTTAACAAAATGGGGTAGTGGAACGTAAAAATAGAGTTTTGGAGGAACTTAGAAGGACTATGATCAATGATAGTGGATTACCAAAATACTTTTGGGCCGACGCCATAAGTACGGCTTGTTATGTTTTGAATAGGGTGCTCATCCGGCCTATTCTAAATAAGACACCGTATGAGCTTTTAAAAGGGCGTAAGCCAAATATCTCTCACCTTCATGTATTTGGTTACAAGTACTTTGTGTTAAACAATGGGAAAGAGACACTTGGTAAGTTTGATGCCAAGGCTGACGAGGGTATTTTTCTTGGATACTCTCAGTCAAGTAAAGCGTATAGAATTTATAATAAGAGGTTAAGTGTAGTTGAAGAGTCAGTTCATGTTACCTTTGATGAGTCTTATCCGAGAAATGTCGGAGAAGGTAGTTTTTTTCATGGTGCAGGTGTACCTACTAAAGACATACTCAAGGACACTGATAAGGGAACTGATCAGCCTGAAGCAGTGCATATTGAGGAGGAAAAGGATCACCAACCAGTGAAAAGTGAGGATGATCATCGTTCTGATAAAGATGAACTTCCTCCAGCTTGGAAGTCTTCAAAAGACCATCCAATTGACAACATTCTCGGTGATATCTCTAAGGGAGTAACCACTCGCTCTAAACTTAGTGACTTTTGTTATTACTCTGCTTTTGTCTCCCAAGTTGAACCTAAAAACGCAAAGGAGGCATTACTCGATGAGCATTGGTTTCTATCAATGCAAGATGAGTTAAACCAATTCAAGAGAAATGAGGTTTGGGACCTTGTCCCCCCTCCGCGAGATCATCGAGTAATCGGCACCCAATGGGTGTTTAGGAATAAACTTAATGAAAATGGAGTAATAAAACGTAACAAAGCGCGGCTTGTAGCGCAAGGCTATAACCAAGAGGAAGGAATCCAATATGAGGAAACTTATGCGCCAGTTGCCCGACTCGAGGCTATACGCCTTCTACTCACCTATGCTTGCACAAAGAACTTCAAATTATTCCAAATGGATGTTAAAAGTACGTTCCTTAACGGATACATAAATGAAGAGGTTTATGTAGCCCAACCTCCGGGGTTTGAATCCCATGAATATCCTGATCATGTCTATAAACTTAAACGAGCTTTGTACGAACTTAAACAAGCCCCTGGGGCTTGGTATGAACGTCTAAGAAAATTTATACTTGATCACGGGTATTCAAGAGGAAAGGTTGACACGACTTTCTTCATTAAACATCAAGGAAAACATTTAATTTTGGTACAAATTTATGTTGACGATATTATTTTTGGGTCTACTAACATGACTTTGGTCAAGGAGTTTTCTAGTTTGATGTAGGGGGAGTTTGAAATGAGCATGATGGGGGAGCTCAACTATTTCCTCGGATTGCAAATCAAACAACTCAAAGAGGGCACATTCGTGAGTCAAACAAAATATTGTCTTGAGCTTCTAAAACGTTTTGATATGCTAAACTGCAAAGCAATAGATACTCCAGTGCCGACTAGTGTGAACCTTGATCATGACGAGAATGGTAAAGACGTAGAGGTAAAAAGGTATAGAGGTATGATAGGATCCCTTCTCTATCTTACCGCATCACGTCCCGATATTATGTTTAGTGTATGCATGTGTGCGAGGTATCAGGCACATCCCAAGGAATCCCACTTAAAGGCAGTTAGGTGTAACACCCCATTTTAATTATTTAGATGTCCTGTATTATTTTAATTGTTGGCTTTGGTTGGGTGCGTGTTTGAGTGCGTAAAGGGTGGTATTAGTAATACGAAAATATTATTATTATTATTTTAATAGTATACTTCATATTATTATTATTACTATTAGTATTATTATTGTTTTAGTTATTATAATTATTATTAAGATTATTTAGTAAATAGGACCTAATATAATTAAGTGGATATTGAGTTAATGAGATTAGTGAGGGTAATTTAGTAAATGGAGCTTAATTAAGGGAAAATTGGTAAAAGTGAAAATAGTCTGAATTTTAGAGATAAAAAGAGAAAAGACTAAGGAGAGGAAGAACAAGGGAGCTTTAGGGCACGGAACATTCACCAATTTTAGCAGGAATTAAGCAAGAATTCGAGGTAAGGGGGGAGAAACGGGTTTAATATTGGTGTTTATTTCATGATCGGGTAGTGGGGAGTCCTTAATCCCGTAGGAAATTGATGTGTAAACTGTTGAATTGTTGATTGTTGAATATGCTGGTTGTGATTTTGAGAATCGTGAATGAATTAATGTGTATTTTCATGAATTTTGGTTGTTGTTGCTGTTGTATAAACACTTGTTGCAGATCTGTCTTTTTGATTCGAATTTGGGTGAACGATTTGAGATTTTAGGCTTGTAATATCTATGGTAAGACTGGATGCAAGTGTAAAGATGAAAATTGGACCTAAAATCAATGTAGAAACGATTCTAGGACTGATTAGAAGTGGAAAAATGTAGAAATCGTAGCAGACTACAGAATAGGGAGGCCTCTGGTGAAATGCGTAATAGATCTGGCCATACGCGTATAGGGCTAGGTCATACGCGTATGAGAGTGAAGGATATAGGGTCATACACGTAAGGGAGTAGGCAGTACGCGTAATAGAGGGTGATACGCGTATGGTATTGGAATTTGGGAAATTCAGTGGTGAAACGTTTCTGTCCGTACGCGTACGGCACAAGGCATACGCGTATTGACATTGGGCATTGTGAGGCATACGCGTACGAAAGGAGGCAATACCCGTACGAGTTGGGCGAGGGAGCCGGCATACGCGTATGGCATGGGGCAATACGCGTATGGCCTGCAGAGCTGCAGAATTTTACCGTTTCGTGAATTCTTTCCCGTCTTCGCGTCCGATTCGGTTTCCTTTGGTTTGAGAGGTTGGGAATAGGTGCCAGGTGCTGAGAAATAAGGGATTGGTGATGAAAATAGTAATTTTAATAATTCTTAATTAATTAATTAATTAATTTAGTATTTGGTGTATTTTGAAACGAATTGTGTAACGTTGGTAATTGTTGATATGTATGGTGTGATCGGGAGGATCGTGTGCATGTATTTATATTGTATACATGTTTTCTTGTGCATTTTGAGTCTTGCATAATCGTGGTGGTTGGTGGGATGGATCGTTGCTCAGGAGGAGCGTATGCGATTCATCCGTAGTCCTATATGGAGAATGGTGGGGATAGATCACTGCCAAGTAGAGGTGTATGTGATCTATCCGGGTTCGATTGAATGAACCAATGAGTCGGTACCGCATGCATGGTGTTGTGTTGCATTGCATTATTATTTGATGTTGTTGATGATATTGGGCAGTAGGCCGTGTTTGATAATTGATGATACTTGTGTATGGTGACTACCTGTTTATCATGTATTTATTCACCTATAATATTTGAACGTGATTTCTCACCCCTTTGTTGTTGTTGTTGTTGTTGTGTCTGTACTTCTTCGGAAGTACAGATAATCCAGGTACTTAGCTAACTTGGATAATGGTGTTGCTGATCGAGTCCATATGAGTGCTCTGATACGTAACACGGGATTATTTTGGGGATTTTCATTTATTTTGTTATTTGTCATTCTTTTTGTTACGTGTCTTTCTTTTGGATGATTATTTTGGTGGACCACGATTTTATGTGGGATTTTGGTGTATTTGGCAGATGGCCGTAAATTAAATAAATGAATAAATATTTTTGCTGTTTATTTCATTTAATAAAGGAGTTTTGGTGTTGTTTTGCAAATGTGGCATCCTACTTGATTTTGGTGTAAAAACTCTGATTATTTCATTGATTATTTTGCTTATTTTAATAGTGGGAAAAGTGGGGTGTTACAATTGGTATCAGAGCAGGTCGGTCCGTCCGACCAGTGTAGTAGTTGAGTCTGTCCTTAGAATAGGAGTTGATTTTGGTGTTCTGACCTTGTGATGATTGTTGTCCAGTATGGCAGGAAGGAATGATGCTGCTCTTGCTGCTGCTATGCAAGCCATGGCACAAGCTGTAGAGAATGCCAATCAGGGTGGAGGTGCTCAGTTTCGTGACTTAGCACAATTTCAGAGCAACAAGCCGCCTACTTATGAGGGAGGTAACTTGGACCCAGAGGCTGCACAGAAATGGCTGAAAGCTGTGGAGAAAATCTTCAGGACCATGGGATGCAGTGATGCTCAGAAGGTACGGTTTGGCACTCATATGCTGGAAGGAGAGGCTGAGGCTTGGTGGGACAACAGTCGTCAAAGATTGGAAGTTGCAGGTACTGAGATTACTTGGGCTGTGTTTCAAGCTGAGTTTCTGGAAAAGTATTTTCCGGAAGACATTCGTAGTGCAAAAGAGGTTGAGTTTCTGGAGCTAAAGCAGGGTGATAAGACTGTGGCTGAGTATGCCGCTAAGTTTGAAGAGCTGGTTCAGTATTGTGCTAATTATAATACTGAAGAAGCTATGACATCGAAGTGTCTGAAGTTTGAGAACGGGCTGCGTCCCGAGATCAAATTGCGTATTGCTTGTCAGAAGATAAGAAACTATCCAGAGCTGGTAAGCAGAAGCAAAATTTATGATAATGACAACAGGGCCATAATTGCTCATTACAAAGTTGTGAATGAGAAGAACAATAAGCAGAGATTTGGAGGTACTCCTTACAGTGCTCCAGCTGATAAGGGGAAACAAAAGACTGATGGGGGGAAGAAACAAAAGGAGAAGGGAGCAGGTGCTGATACTCTCAAGTGCTTCAGATGTGGTGGCGCGGGTCACCGTGCTAACGACTGTCAGAAAGAGGTGAAGAAGTGCTTCAAGTGTGGCAAGGCAGGTCATGTTATAGCTGATTGCATAGCCACTATGCCTTCCTATTATAATTGTGGAGAGAAGGGTCACATCAGTACTCACTGTGAGAAGCCGAAGAAGTCTCAGGCGTCTCAAACTAGTGGGAAGGTGTTTGCCTTGGTGGGAGACCAATCCACTGAGGAGGAGCGTTCCGTCAAAGGTACTTGCTTTATTAATGATGTTCCTTTGATTGCTGTCATTGACACGGGTGCAACGCACTCGTTTATTTTTGTTGATTGTGTGAAGAGATTAGGGATTGTGCCATCTACTCTCGAGCAGAGGATGACGATTGAAACTACATCTATTGGTTCCGTGGTTACTTCTTTGGTGTATCTGAAGTGTCCGCTAACCGTGTTTGGTAGAGATTTCAGAGTGGGCTTGATTTATTTGCCACTCGGCAATCTTGATGTTATTTTGGGGATGAACTGGTTGGAATTCAACCGGGTTTATATCGATTGCTTCAGGAAGACGTTACTGTTTCTTACTCCTGAAGAGGAAGCATTTGCAGATTCGCTATCTAGCAAAGAGTTGAGGGCGTTGTTGGAAGATGAAGCGAAGCTGTTTGCAGTATTTGCCTTGTTGTCTGTTGAAAGCAAGACTTCAGTTAATGAATTGCCTGTAGTTAATGAATTTCCTGAAGTGTTTCCAGATGATATCACAGAATTGCCTCCGACAAGGGAAGTTGAATTTGCTATTGATCTTGTACCAGGTACCAGACCTATCTCCATGCCACCGTACAGGATGTCTGCATCAGAGTTGGCAGAGTTGAAATCTCAGGTCGAGGAATTGCTTGATAAGAAGTTTATCAGACCAAGTGTGTCGCCGTGGGGACCTCCAGTGTTGTTGGTGAAGAAGAAGGATGGTAGTATGCGTCTGTGCATTGATTACCGTCAGTTGAATAAAGTGACCATTAAGAATAAGTATCCACTTCCTAGGATTGATGACTTAATGGATCAGTTGGTATGAGCTCATGTGTTCAGTAAAATTGATCTGAGGTCGGGTTACCATCAGATTAGAGTAAAGGAAGGTGATATTCGGAAGACTGCTTTCAGAACTCGCTACGGACATTACGAATATGCAGTGATGCCTTTCGGAGTGTCTAATGCGCCAGGTGTATTTATGGAATATATGAATCGTATTTTCCATTCTTATCTAGATCAGTTTATCGTGGTGTTTATTGATGATATACTGATTTATTCTAAGTCTGACGAAGAGCATGCAAGTCACTTGAGAATTGCATTGCAGGTGTTGAAAGATAATAAACTGTTTGCAAAGTTCTCGAAGTGTGAATTTTGGTTGAAGACCGTGAGTTTCTTGGGTCATGTTATTTCTGGTGATGGTATAGCGGTGGATCCCTCTAAAGTAAGTGCAGTGCTTCAGTGGGAAACTCCGAAGACCGCAACGGAAATTAGAAGCTTTTTGGGTTTGGCAGGTTACTATAGAAGATTCATCGAAGGGTTTTCTAAATTGGCATTGCCGTTGACTCAATTAACCAGAAAGAATCAAGCTTTTGTCTGGGATGCTGCCTGTGAGGAAAGTTTCGAGGAACTGAAGGAAGAAGTTGACTACAGCACCAGTGTTGATATTACCAAGTCCAAATGATTCTTTCGTAGTGTATTGTGATGCGTCTAAGATGGGATTAGGCAGTGTGTTGATGCAAGGCGGCAAAGTAGTGGCTTATGCTTCAAGGCAATTAAGGGTGCATGAAAGGAACTATCCTACTCATGATCTTGAATTAGCTGCAGTAGTATTCGTGTTAAAAATTTGGAGGCATTATTTATATGGATTGAGATTTGAAGTGTTAAGTGACCACAAGAGTTTGAAATATTTGTTCGATCAGAAGGAATTGAATATGAGGCAGAGAAGATGGTTAGAATTCTTGAAAGACTATGACTTTAATTTGAGTTACCATCCGGGTAAAGCTAATGTTGTGGCAGATGCTCTGAGTCGGAAGACAATCCATATGTATGCGTTAATGGTGAAGGAAATGGAATTGATTGAACAGTTCAGAGATTTGAGCATGGTTTGTGAAACTACACCGGGAAGTATCAGATTGGGTATGCTGAAAGTGAATAATGACTTTTTGGATGTGATTAAGGAAAATCAGAGGCTGGATGTGAAATTGGTAAATTTGATGCCTACAGGAGGAGATGACACTGATAGTGACTTTAAAGTGGATAATATTGGTGTGCTGAGATTCCGGGGCAGAATTTGTGTGCCAGATAATGAGGAATTGAAAAAGGCAATATTAGAAGAGAGTCATTGGAGTAGCTTGAGTATTCATTCGGGAGCTACAAAGATGTATCATGATTTGAAGAAGTTGTTTTGGTGGTCCGGTATGAAGAAGGACATAACTTAGTTTGTCTATGCTTGTTTGACATGCCAGAAGTCAAAAGTGGAGCATCAGAAACCTTCTGGACTGATGCAACCGTTGGAAGTTCCTGAGTGGAAATGGGACAGTATTGCTATGGATTTTGTGACTGGGTTGCCGAATACGGCGAGAGGCTTTGATGCTATTTGGGTAGTGGTGGATCGACTTACGAAGTCTGCCCATTTTATACCAATTAACATCAGCTTTCCGTTGTCGAAGCTGGCAGAAATTTATATCAGGATAATTATGAAGTTGCATGGTGTTCCGTCGAGCATAGTGTCGGATAGAGATCCGAGGTTTACTTCAGAATTTTGGAGGAGTCTGCAGGAAGCCTTGGGTTCTAAGTTGAAGTTAAGCTCGGCTTATCATCCACATAACGATGGTCAGTCAGAGAGGACCATTCAGTCGTTGGAGGATTTGCTGAGAGCATGTGTATTGGAGAAAGGTGGTGCGTGGGATACTCATTTGCCATTGATTGAGTTCACGTATAACAACACTCACCATTCTAGCATCGGAATGGCACCTTTTGAAGCCTTGTATGGTAGGAGGTGTAGAACGCCTCTGTGTTGGTATGAAACAGGTGAGAATGTGGTGCTTGGGCCAGAGATTATGCAACAGACTACTGAGGCGATTCAAATGATCCGTGGAAAGATGAAAGCGTCTCAGAGTAGACAGAAAAGTTATCATGATAATCAGAGAAAAGAGTTGGAATTCAGTGAAGGTGATCACGTGTTTCTGAGGGTTAACCTAGTGACTGGTGTGGGTCGTGCTTTGAGATCCAAGAAGTTGGATCCTAAGTTTATTGGACCGTATCAAATCTTACAGAGAGTTGGTGCAGTTGCTTATAGAGTGGCATTGCCACCGGAGCTTTCGAACTTGCATGACGTGTTTCACGTGTCGCAACTTCGGAAGTATGTTTCGGATCCGTCTCATGTGATTCAGAGAGACGAAGTTCAAATCAGGGAGAATCTTACCGTAGAGACGATGCCGCTGAGGATCGAGGATCGTAAGATGAAACAACTCAGAGGGAAGGAGATACCTCTGGTGCGAGTAGCTTAGGGAGGTGCTGCAGGAGGCAGTGTGACATGGGAATTAGAAAGCAGGATGCGAGAGTCATATCCAGAATTGTTTCCATCAGGTAATTTTCGAGGACGAAAATAATTTAAGTGGGGGAGAGTTGTAACACCCTATTTTAAATATTTAGATGCCCTGTATTATTTTAATTGTTGGCTTTAGTTGGGTGCGTGTTTGAGTGCGTAAAGGGTGGTATTAGTAATACAAAAATATTATTATTATTATTTTAATAGTATACTTCATATTATTATTATTACTATTAGTATTATTATTGTTTTAGTTATTATAATTATTATTAAGATTATTTAGTAAATAGGACCTAATATAATTAAGTGGATATTGAGTTAATGAGATTAATGAGGGTAATTTAGTAAATGGAGCTTAATTAAGGGAAAATTGGTAAAAGTGAAAATAGTCTGAATTTTAGAGATAGAAAGAGAAAAGGCTAAGGAGAGGAAGAACAAGGGAGCTTTAGGGCAAGGAACATTCACCAATTTTAGCAGGAATTAAGCAAGAATTCGAGGTAAGGGGGGAGAAACGGGTTTAATATTGGTGTTTATTTCATGATCGGGTAGCGGGGAGTCCTTAACCCCGTAGGAAATTGATGTGTAAACTGTTGAATTGTTGATTGTTGAATATGCTGGTTGTGATTCTGAGAATCGTGCATGAATTAATGTGTATTTTCATGAATTTTGGTTGTTGTTGCTGTTGTATAAACACTTGTTGCAGATCTGTATTTTTGATTCGAATTTGGGTGAACGATTTGAGATTTTAGGCTTGTAATATCTATGGTAAGACTGGATGCAAGTGTAAAGATGAAAATTGGACCTAAAATCAATGTAGAAACGATTCTAGGACTGATTAGAAGTGGAAAAATGTAGAAATTGTAGCAGACTACAGAATAGGGAGGCCTCTGGTGAAATGCGTAATAGATCTGGCCATACGCGTATGGGGCTAGCTCATACGCGTATGGGAGTGAAGGAAATAGGGCCATACGCGTAAGGGAGTAGGAAGTACGCGTAATAGAGGGTGATACGTGTATGGTATTGGAATTTGGGAAATTCAGTGGTGAAACGTTTCTGTCCGTACGCGTACGGCACAAGGCATACGCGTATTGACATTGGGAATTGTGAGGCATACGCGTACGAAAGGAAGCAATACACGTACGAGTTGGGCGAGGGAGCCGGCATACGCGTATGGCATGGGGCAATACGCGTATGGCCTGCAGAGTTGCAGAATTTTACCATTTCGTGAATTCTTTCCCGTCTTCGCGTCCGATTCGGTTTCCTTTGGTTTGAGAGGTTGGGAATAGGTGCCAGGTGCTGAGAAATAAGGGATTGGTGATGAAAATAGTAATTTTAATAATTATTAATTAATTAATTAATTAATTTAGTATTTGGTGTATTTTGAAACGAATTGTGTAACGTTGGTGATTGTTGATATGTATGGTGTGATCGGGAGGATCGTGTGCATGTATTTATATTGTATACATGTTTTGTTGTGAATTTTGAGTCTTGCATAATCATGGTGGTTGGTGGGATGGATCGTTGCTCAGGAGGAGCGTATGCGATTCATCCGTACTCCTATATGGAGAATGGTGGGGATAGATCATTGCCAAGTAGAGGTGTATGTGATCTATCCGGGTTCGATTGAATGAACCAATGAATCGGTACCGCATGCATGGTGTTGTGTTGCATTGCATTATTATTTGATGCTGTTGATGATATTGGGCTGTAGGCCGTGTTTGATAATTGATGATACTTGTGTATGGTGACTACCTGTTTATCATGTATTTATTCACCTATAATATTTGAACGTGATTTCTCACCCCTTTGTTGTTGTTGTTGTTGTGTCTGTGCTTCTTCGGAAGTACAGATAATCCAGGTACTTAGCTAACTTGGATAATGGTGTTGCTGATCGAGTCCATAGGAGTGCTCTGATACGTAACACAGGATTATTTTGGGGATTTTCATTTATTTTGTTATTTTTCATTCTTTTTGTTACGTGTCTTTCTTTTGGATGATTATTTTGGTGGACCACGATTTTATGTGGGATTTTGGTGTATTTGGCAGATGGCCGTAAATTAAATAAATGAATAAATATTTCCGCTGTTTATTTCATTTAATAAAGGAGTTTTGGTGTTGTTTTGCAAATGTGGCATCCTACTTGATTTTGGTGTAAAAACTCTGATTATTTCATTGATTATTTTGCTTATTTTAATAGTGGGAAAAGTGGGGTGTTACATTAGGCGCATACTTCGATACCTCTCAGGTACTGCAAAGTATGGGCTGTGGTATTCCAAAGATAGTGTTTGTTCCTTAGTTGGCTACTCCGATTCCGACTTTGCCGGGTGCAAGTTGGATATGAAAAGTACTATTGGCACGTGTCACCTTTTCGCAAATTCCTTGGTGAGTTGGCATAGCAAGAAACAGGTTTCCGTTGCTTTGTCAACAGCCGAGGCGGAATACGTTGCCGCCGGTAGTTGTTGTGCTCAAGTCTTATGGCTTAAACAATAATTGCTTGATTTCAATTTAAAACTTGAGCGTATTCCAATTTTGTGCGATAATACTAATGCGATTAATCTAACTAAGAACCCCGTATTACATTCACGCACCAAGCATATCGAAATACACCATCATTTTCTTAGGGATCATTTAGAGAAAGGTGATGTGATTTTTGAGCACGTTGACACTAAAAATCAACTTGCTGATATTTTTACAAAACCATTGGCTACAGAGCCTTCTTTTCTCTTCAACGACCTAAAGCAGCCAACGCCACTGCAACGCCGTTCACGACCACTACAACACCACCGCTGTCAGAATGCTACTGCAACAACCGTTCACGACCAATCTCAAACCAATTTTAACAGGTCAGTTCAAAAACCAATTATCCATGACCCTGATTCATAATTTCTTTCTCTTGATTTATGAAGTTGTAAACCCTAAATCAGAGTTGCAATGTTAGATTTTATATGTTGTCCATTCTTTTCCTATGTGTTTTCCTATGTTTCATTAAAAAAAACCAACCTCACAAGTAATTCTAAGCGTGTTGGTGAGGAACTAAAAATGGTAAGAGAGTTTCCCATTAAACTTAGGAAAGTAAGATACATTAGTTAGAATCATACTTGAAAATAGTGTTGGTAAGGATGGGTGAGACGACGAAGAACATGGGAACATGTTGAATTCTCAGAAGAGCCATTGATGAATCTTGAAACGAAACAAAAGAAGAGAATAAAAAAAAGGAGTGGTTGTTTCTAAATACTGAAAATGGATGGAGCTGAAATGCAATGAATGATATTAGTGGGACATCAAACGGTTTATATCACAAACTAGATAATTGTGAATTAGGATTGGACAACTGATATTTTAAACGGTGTGTTTTTTAACCTATTAATTTGACGAAAACTCAAATTAACTCTATATTTATAAAATATTCTAATTCTTTTTTCATCCTACCATTTTACGTGAAGAAAGTGATAAAGCTGGGTTTTAAATTTTTTGAATGAATATTTATTTTGATAATGATGAAAGTGATAAATTGCTAGGTATTAAATTTTTGGGTTGATGAAGGTAATGAGGACGATGAATTTGCTAGATTTCAAATTTTTTATTGATAATGCGGTAAGAAAATGATGGAGGAATAGGTCCTTGAAAACCATTTAGTGAAAAATACAAAATTCTAAGAAAGTTACTGCAACTCAATTCTGGAAGTTGGTCGGTAAGGTTATTACCTGACATATATAGTTCATGATATTTGAGGAGGAACTTCACCTTGAAAATCACAGTAGACAGGTCAAGATGTGTGAGACTTTGAAATCCACCAAACTTAGAATGAAATTTGGAGCCTAAATAAACATTGGAGAAATAATTGGAAGAAAGATTGAGTGTTTGGAGATGAGCAAGATGGAAAATGGTACTGTTAGAATGTAATATACCTGTAAGGCCTTCACAGCCAAGATTGAGGCCAATCACATGACTAGAGACAGTGTCGCATGTGACACCTTTCCATGAGCAATAATCGGTCTTATTTTTCCATGTTGTTGTTTTCATAGGTGATTGGTTTGAGATTGTATTAGCTGGTCGTGGCTTTATGGTGCCAAGAAGAATAAGCCTTAATTTTTCAATTTAGATTGAGAGGCTTGGTGTTAACTAGTGATCTTAATCTGTGTGGTCTTGAAGTTAACAGTTGGCTTGGTGTGGTAATGTTTGTATCAGCAGGTTGGGTGTTTAAAGTGTAGATCTTTCTAGGTATTGGTGTATGATGATGTTCCATAATCTCAAGGGTGTTGGGGCAGGAGTGGTGAGCTGATGCCTCTCGCCGCCAACAATGGAAGCTTCCTTGGATGGGCTCTGGTTTCAGACAGATGGTCCAGTTTTCTGTTTTTCTCTGTCATCGTTGCGGCTGTTTGGATGGCTTGGTGTTCTCCTTAGTTGCAGTTTCGTTAGGTTGGTCGGATAGAAGTTTATCAATATGGTGTAGGAGTTGATTTGTTTTGGTCTGGTGTCATGTAGTAGTTGCTGCTTTAAGATGTGGTGCTGGTGCCGATATTGGTTTCTGTGATATTGTTTATGCTATGCTCCGGTGGTATTTCTCTGGCATGGAATTGTTATCGTTGAGGAAGGCGGTTTTTGGTGTGCGCCGGTTGTGGCTTGGCTGGACTTATTCAATTACAGACATGGGGACTGCATAGCTCACAAATCATTTGGCATTCAGATTCTATGTTAAGGAACCAATTGTTGGGGCTTTTGGCAAAGTTTACTTTGGATCATTAGTCATGTTTATGTTTCCTGGTTATCGTTGCAGAAGCGGATCATCGCAGGGTATTATCTTGTGTGTTGTTTGGTGCTTTGGATCGTTCATTAGTTAATAAGAAGTTTATTTGCATTGTAACTGAGAAAAGATAGTGAGTTTGAGTTTGTTAGTATCCTGATGTTTTACATCTACAATAGGCAGAGATCATTGGTAGATTAAAAACTATCTGTATTAATGAAAATCAATGGTCATCAGCAAACATCATACAGTAGGCAGAGAACATTGTAACTGAGAACATTGTAACTGAGAAAAGATAGTGAGTTTGAGTTTGATTTGAGTTTGAGAAAAGAATTTTGATAATTTCTTTCATTTGTATAAAAACAACTTGATACACAGTGAGATTGCATTCTAATTATCAGGGTTTTAAAAAACAGTCCGCGGCCACTACAAAACGTATCGTTATCACCGTTTTTTATATTAAAAAACAAATTGTGGTTAATTCACACTGCGATCAGTATCACCTACCTGTACAGACCAAAATCGCGAAAGACTTTACGCGACGACGGTAGTTTTTTAAAACCCTGCTCATTATACTAGAAAATAAAACAGAAAAATAAATCCACAATATAGAACAATAAACGCCATGGTCTGTTTCCAAGCATAATGAACCAACAGATTGTAAATAACAGTGAAAAATTACAATGATTTAACAAAATTTGAAACCCTATAAAATAAAACAGATCATAAAACCCTAGCAATGGAAAATAGTTCATACTGTTTTGCAAAAAATGGCTTATCTTCAGAGTTACTATCTGAAGATTTTAAATTTGTTGTGAATAGGTTTTAATTAAAAAATGTATGTGTAGAGTCCTTTTTAATAGATTTTATAGATGGCTAGTATATAACTTAATATGAATTCTTAATGGTAAAACATTAGATATTTGAAGTGATTTTTAGTATATTATAGAACTTGTGATGAATGATATAATCAGTAATATTCAGAAATTTATCACAAGTCTTATTGATCTTATATCACAAGCCTGAGGAAGGATTAGCCAACCCCTACACCCTACGTAATACAACAGAATTACAAAGTGCAGACATTACTTTCTTCTATAATAGGAATATCATATGAACATAAAATTATAATTTTCAAAATTTATCAATAAAAAAGACTTTTTAACTTTTTTAAATATTAGTTCTACTTTTCTCTAAAACATGTAAAAAGTAGCTTCAGTAAAAGTATTAGATCAATTTTTCTCTCAAAGATGTAAAAAATAAAAAGATACCACAAGTAATGGTGATACAAATAACAAATATAGAATCATCTAAGGAGACTTGAACAGTCAATCAATTATTTAAGGGTCAAGCTTACATCTCTCAAAAATCTTTGGTGAAACTTCATTAAAGTAAAAAATAATTAAGATTTAGCAGTTTCCCTAGAGGGTTCACACTGTCAAATAGATTTAGCAGTTTCCCTGAAGCTTGGAAACATAATGTTTGATGATACTTAAAAGAACCTGCCTATGTAATTTTTCCTTAAGAATTATAATTGTATCAATAAAATTTATAGTAATGAACAACTGATGTATATACAACTCAGTTTATAAAAGGGTGCAAGTAATATCTCAATTTTCTTCACTTTTTGTTGATCAAGGTAAATGACTAGATCAAGGATATAAATACTGATGATTTATTAAGGAGTTGAGCAAGTAATATCTCAATTTTCTTCACTTTTTGTTGTGGAAAATTGTTAAGTTTCAACATCTGTAAAATTGTAAACTATAAAGTAGTTAATATCTATAACCTTAGTTTCAACATACGTAAAATTGTAAAGTGTAAAGTATTTAAAAATGAATAAAATTAAATAATTTGCATTACCAACTTAACAATCGATCCATTCAAAAGAGTGCAAAACCTATTTTTAGTATGGTGTATGCTTATGCATATGCTGAACCGTTGCTATACTGATCTAAAAACAACCATTAAGTTCTATAAAATAGGTATACAAATAAGCATACATATTTAAAGTCATATGAAAGGTGTCATGAGTAGAACCACCAAATACAGGTAGTTAATAAGACATAAAGTTAATTGTAAAAAAAAATGAAATTGTTCAAAAAATTGCATGTGTTTAATACTAATTCTTCCACCTATGTTTGTTGTCCAGAAAATTGCAAGAAGTGGTCTTCATATCCTACTTAGAGGTGTTTGTGCTTTAACGGTGCTGATTTTTTTCCGCTTCGTAAGTACTTCATCTACCTTCCTTTTGGCTTATTTGTTATACTTTTTTAAAGATATTTGGTTCAAATTGTTTTTGTTTGGCTGGATAAAAACTTAACCATGCTTTTTTTGAAGAAATGGATAAGTCATGGATTACAAAGCCACAATCATCAATCGCGTATCAACAAGGGATAAAAGAATTTCACTACAAGAAAAAAGGAGATTTACGACACTTGAGTTGCGACAGTTATCACAAAACCGTCCTTATTCTTGGATTGCGATGGTTGTCACGACAGTTAGGGTCAACTGTCATAGATTTTTTGCGACAGTTATCAAAAAACCGTCCTTATTCCTGGACTACGACAGTTCTCATGACGGTTTGAGCCAACCGTCGCAGATTTGTTACGCATGTTGTATAAAATAATTGCGACAGTTACCAAAGAACCGCCCTCTTTCCACACTCACGACAGTTAAGGCAAACTGTCGCAATTACTTTAGCTAATCATAATCACTATTTTTTTTATTCCTTTAATTTCCCACTTTTTTCTTTCTTTTTTATTTTCCAACCTTTTCAATTTTATTAATTAATTTAATAAATAATTATTATAATTATTATAATTTTCATGACAATGTAGCTTAATATTTTTGTCTAAAATAATAGTAAAATATTTTCTGTTTTATTAACAAATATAATGTTATGCTGCAGCGTGTATTATATATACATTATAATTTTTGCAGCAAAATCTAGTTCCCCCTTTCCTTCTTTTTCTTTAACCTATTTTTTCCCTTTCTACTACTACTATCAAATATAACCTAAATTTTTTCATCTCCCACCTAAAATTTCGATTCCCTCGTACCATTCACCTCTCACCCTCAAAATCAATTTCATTTGAGAACTTTGTTTCAATTTTGGTTACAATTTCACTTCAAAACCCTTAGCATTGGAACCCTTGTTCCCCTCGCATGTTCATTCGTTTGAAACCCTAGTTCACCTCACACGATCCTCCGCCGGTACAACCTCCCTGTCATTTGACTTTCCATATGCTGTGTTTGGAGTGTTGAAAACTCTCTTCATTCTCTCACTGCTGTAAGAAAAGGTGATTCCGACTGCCAATAAATCACCTCTGAAATCATATCCAATAAATAATATTGTGTCTTTTGTCTTGATGTACAGGTTGTTCACTTTAGGTCTTTAGAGAAACTTGGAGGATTAGTTCTGTCATTAGTGGTGTGTTTCTTCCAAATAAACCATTATTTAGGTTTTAAAATCATTTTATGTTAATTTTAGCATATCTCGTTGACCAGCTTCTAACGATTGGTGAGTCGGGAATCAAGTATACACAAACGACAAAGCAAAAGCTAGTGTTCGTTAAGGTCAATCTGTTGAAACCGAGAACAAGTACAAACTCTCTGACGGTGAAGGTTTTTATATCTTCACTTGTGAAGATTTTTCCATCCACGGTGGTCGATCTTTGACAATAGCTTTTTGTCCCACTTGCATCACTGATTACGTTGATAGAGACGAAACTGCAACCATAATCTTCATCGTTTACAACAAACAGGGTATGAATTTTGTGTATGATGTTGATGTTTAATTTGTATGCTGGTGTTTAATCATCTAGTTATGTTGTGTCCATGTGTTTGTGTCAATTTAAATGCTTTTGGATGTATAATTTCGTTGGCATGTCTTTGACTTTTGTAATAGAATTGCTTTCAAATTTAAGTTGGACTTCTAAAAACTTAGGACTTGAAATAGTTTTTAAGGTAGGTTAGAGGACCAGTGTTACTTGTATGATTACATTTCATGTCAAATGGTAGCATATTTTGTCAAATGGTAGCATATTTTGTCTGGTCAGCTTAAATCTATTGGTTCTTTTGAACATGAAGTTGAATCATGAGTTGTGAATCCATGGCGACACAATGATAAGAAAATGTACTTTCAAATAATATTACAAGAAAATGTGCTTTCAAATAGACCATCACTTAAACCATCATATATTAAATAAGTTACCATAATTTTTTATACCTTTAATATCATTTTCTTCAAATTTGTTTGATTCGGATTTCCTCGCATTTGCAGTAGCAAGTAAGTACCATTCTCTTCCCTCTTCTTAGTATGTAGCACACAATACAATTGGAAAAATGCCTTATATTATATAGCTAGGCTATTCAATATTATGTTCTAATTGACAACTATTAGTAGGTAGTTACAAATAGATTATGAATATAAGATTTCAAAGAACTCAAGAATGGGATTTTTAAATAGAATGGAAATAAAATTCTGCATTCAATCACCAAATGAGTTTTATGTTTTTTTATCATATAAGGTTCCTTCTGAACTCTGTTGCAGTTCATCATTGCCTTTATTAGTGTGGAACAAATTTATGCTTTTCATTGTTAGGATTTATTATAATAAAGTCTTAATGGTTTGATAGGACGCTTTCACAACTGTATATGTACTACAAACCGGAAAACTTGTGTGGAGTGAATATTCTCTAAATTTAAAAAGGATAAAGCTGACACTTTTTAGATTTTGTAAGGGTCAGGGTACATTGATTGTATGCATTTTTAGTTTGAGAACTATTTGTTTTTGGTTTGATAAAAATGTAGTTACAATTGAACACACGCATATGCTCAATCGAAGTTAGGCATGATTCTGCATGTAAAGGAAATGGCCAGACAATTAAATGTTAGAAATTAAAAGTAACCCCTCAAGCTTTGTGTTCTTGTTCTTGTCACTAAAATTAAATTTTGTATTTCACATTAAAAAATCTTGGAAATTTGGAAATAGTATCATGCAAGGAATGTAAGAATAACCATCAATGCAATACATCCCAGTATTGTGAAAACATGAATTATTAGAACAATTTTATCCCAGTTTTTGCTTACAAGTTGAAATTGTAACAAAGACATACTTTCTTTTTCAAAGTGAATTATATTATGTCTTAGATATCAAAATGTGAATAAAAAAAATCTGTAAATTGGTAAAATTATTTGTACTGTTCTACCAAATGTCTTTAGAACTATGATTAATTCTGGGATTTCATATTAGAATAATTGTTCTAAATTGAAGTCTTGATGCTGGTTGTAATAATTTCTTGAATTGGATATAAAATTTATTGATATTGTTTTAATTATATATGTTAATAAAACTATTATTTTAAAAATGCTTGTTACAGGTAACAAACACAGATAAAGATTATTGTTATGAACTGGATATGTGAAGTATGGAAGTCATGTGAAGTAGTACCTCTAATACATTTGAAGTAAAAGACCCTTTCCATTTACATCGACATCAATTCTTAAGAGATCCTGAAATGGAGTCTGCTGCAATGTATTGAGTTTCTGTTTGATGTATAGTTTTGTTTGTTCTAATAGGTTCCAATGGAGTCTATTTACTATGTTGTAGGAAACTCAATGTTTTTGATAAACCTAGTAATTTTCAATTACAATTGACTATAAGGTGTAATTTTAAGAGTTTATTAGACTATAAGGTGTAATTTCAAGAGTTTTCTTGTAGTGAGTGGACACAGATTCTTATGGGTTGTGAAAAGGCCAATACAAGATTATCTTGGAATGAACCAAGTTCATGATACATCAGTGGAGTTTGTTATGAATTAATTAGTTTATGAACTTTCCTATGTATTTTTTATGATGTTAATTATTATAAGATTGAGATTTTATATCTTTTTAGTTACTTTATTACATGACCTGATTATGAATCTCGATTTTTTTTTAACAATATGATGTTTATTTGATATTAGATGTTTGTGATTGAAATTTTATTATGTTAAAAAGTGATAGAAAGTTAAATGAAAAATTATAGAAATATTATCAAAAAATAATAATAATTTAAATTAAAAAAATTAATTATTATAAAAAATTAATATTAGAAAAGAATTTGATGGGAAAATAATTTAAATTTAAAAAAATTATTATAAAAAAATCTTATAGATAAAATTACGGCGGTTTAAACCGTCGTAACTAGCATAATTTATTTAGAATTAATAAATATAATTACGATGGTTTGAACCGTCGTTATTTGCAATTTACGTCAGTTTTCTAACCGTCGCAACTTATAACGACAGTTGGAGTGGCGGTTTTAGAAACCGTCGCAATATAGCCTGGCGACACATGTTTCCGTGACAGAACCAAAACCATCGCGACTTGCAAATTAAGGCGGTTGGAACCGCCGTAACATGCCAAATTGAACCGTCGCAATTTGCCAATTTTCTTGTAGTGTTTATTGATTTTGCATTTAAAGGTACAAAAGAAAATGACGTAGTAATATGCCCTTGTAAATGCTGCGGTTTTAGAAAATCAAAGAGTAGGAGTGAAATGTTCGACCACTTAATGTGGTCACCATTTTCGAAGGGATACACTATGTGGATTCATCATGGAGAGTCTTTTGACCTACCTAGTACTATCTCCCCTAGTACTACTCCAAATATGGTTGAAGTTGATATCATTGTCGAAGATCGTATTCAGAACATGATCGACGATGCATTTGGAGTGGATAGGAATCATGCTAATGAAATACCATCTGCATCAAATTTGGAGATTGACCAAGAAGATTATGTGATGCCAAATGCAACTCAGGAAAGAAACGAAGCCAAAGAGTACGATGAAATACCATCTGCTCCCTATTACAAGTTCACATGTCTAATTTATTCCTACAACATCATATCATATGCTTATAAGCTCTACATTGTATCTATTGTTGATTTCTCATTACAAATCTATTCAACAAAAATATCACAATCAACTCATCAAACCACAGGTTCACTGTGGAGGAGTCCATTACAACATCTGTTTATGTGAGTGATATGTCCATACGTTGTTTTCAATTTTTTATAAACTCTTCCAAATAGCTCATTGTCATAATTGAATCTTAAGTTGGAGGATGCTTTTGTTTTTGTTGTTTGTTTTTTCTCTTGCATATATTATTGTTTCTTGATGATAAGTTTTATTTGAGTCTTGGGTAGGATTTTAATATAGACTTTGAACCCATGTGCACTTGCTATTTTGAAAATAATATTGAGTTGTTGTTATGTGTTAGTGTTAGGAAATCATTTTAATTGGACTTGTTTAAATTGTTCGGTTAATGTGTTAGTGTTAGGAAATCATTTTAATTGGACTGTTATCAAAGTTAGACATGATCTCATTGTATGACTATTATTTGCTCTTTTGCATGTGCAGGAAAAATTACAAGATGCAATTAAGGATTCCGTGTCTGAAAATGAGGCATTTCAGAAAGTATTTGGAAAAGAACATCCTGGATATGTTCGTTCTATGGGACTTGGAGTTACACCATCTCAGATTAATAGATCTAAGAGATCGTCGTCTTTTTTTGAAGAAAATGAAAAAATATAGAAAATGCAAGAAGAAATTGATGCGCTTAAAGAACAAAATTCAAAAATTGATGACTTGATGAATGCAATCACATTCTTAAAGGAAAGGGACAATGCTAGGAAAGAAGAAATTGAATTCTTAATGCAAATGCAAAATTCTAGTGGAAGACAGGTGTGATTTTCATGAAATATATTATTAACGTTAAAATACATAAGTTTAAAATTGATAGTTCATTCTAGTGGAAGACGTTCTTCTTAGTTTAATATTTTTTTTCACAGGGATTGGAGTCACCTATTGATGGTAGACGTTCTTCTGAGTCTAGCTACCGATTTGCAAACAATGGATCATCAAAAAGGATAAATTAGACTTTGATATGTTTTTCTATGTACTTTTTTAGCGACATGATGATAGGATACTTTCTTATAAACTTTTTTTAATGTATTTTTGGCATTATGATGCTTATTATTATAAGATTAGGATTTTATGATTATGGATATATTAGATGTTTTATGGATATTACATGATTATATAATATGACATGATTATTGTTATGGATATTACATGTTTATGATTGGATTTAAATTTACCATTTAAAATATAATATAGAAAATCATATAAAAAAGTAATGAAGTATTAAAAAAAATACCATAAATAAAAATATTTATGTGGAAATAATTTAAAGAAAGTAAATAATATTGAAAAATATAATATTATACTTAAAAATATTTTAATAGATAATAATTAAAATTAAAAATATATAAATATAATAATAGGAAAATAAAGACGGTTATAACCGTCGTAATCAACAATAAAAACAAAAAAATAATAGGAAAATTACGACTGTTAGAACCGTCGCAATCAGTGACATAATCCTCTATCTCACTGAAAATTACGACGGTTGTAACCGTCGCAATTTACAATTCAAAGAATAACCAGTAAGCAATTTACGACGGTTGGAAACCGTCACAATATTAAAGTTACGTCAGTTAGATACCCGTCGTAAAATTCACGACGGTTTGCATGACGATTTTCATAACCGTTGCAAAATGCCCTTACGACCCACATTTCCGCGACAGTTCTAAAACCGTCGTAAATTGAAAATTAAGACGGTTAGAACCGTCGTAATCTACCAAAATGAACCATCGCAATTTGCCAAATTTCTTGTAACGGTCGACCGCTCGCTAAAAAGCTGCAAAAAATTCCTTGTTCTTCGTGTGTTTTTGACCCATTTATCTCTTTTCTTTGATTTTCTATGTGGAATTAACATAACATATGCATTGTAATCAAGTAATTCTCTCATCTCCTCCTCTTCCCTAAATCCTCTCCACATAAACCCTAACTTCACTACTCTTACCAACAACTTTTGGGTTTCACACAAATTGAAGAAATTCGTCACTGTTCATCTTTCTCCAACATCACCATCAATGGCTTCACGAAGAATTACTCGGAAAAGAGTCTCAAGGGAGCCTTCATCTCTAGCGGGTCCTTCTCAACCTCCTTCAAATCAACCGGTAACACTTTCCTCTCTTATTTCTGATGAGTGTGCTGATCTATATAAGAACAACTTGAGCAAACAGTCTATTATAAAGCAATTTGTTTACTATCGTCGTACCGTTGAACGCATGCACTTAGAAGAAGTCTTAGATTTATTGGATTTTTCAGAATTTCAATGGATTTTTGGAATGTGACATCAAATACAATGATGATTTGGTTAGGATCTTCTATTCTGGTTTAGTTGGGAAGTTTGATGATTACATGTTTAATTGCAAGCTAGGGAATAAGACTATTGCTATAAATGACACTACTTGGAGAGATTTGTTCCACATGTCTGTGACCAATGCTCAACCTACCCAGCATATAACCGATACAAGTCAGGTTAAAGATTATGATTTTAAGAGAGCGCTGAATTCTATGTTAAGGAGACCATATTCGAAACAGGTTGTGGCAAGCAATCTCTTTCCTAAAACAGTGACAACAGGGAAATTGACTCCCGTTGCAAGGATCTTGCAGTGGATCGTCTCTCATATTCTTAGACCAAAGAAAGGGGGCTACTCCAGGGTGAATCAGCCCGAGGTTCAGTTGATGTACATTTTGATGAATAAAATAAGGATTAACTGGCCTTATTACATTGCAAGCAGAATGTATTCTCTTCGTGTCTCCAGTAAAGGGACTGCGCTATCCTACGCATCCTTCATTCAAAAGGTAATCAACCATGCTGAAATAGGTGTTCCTGATATTCCATACAAATCAATCACTCTCAATCAAGAATTCTTCTAGATGACTATGACTATGATGGGTCATGTTTGGGATGCCATAGATAAAAGGTATAAGTATATTGTGAAAGCAAACACGGCTGTCTTGGAAGAATCTGATGAAGAAGATGAGGAAGAAGAAGAAGACGAAGAAGGAGAGGAAGAACAAAGCGATGCTGAAGAAGAACAAAGTGAGAATAATCAAGGACATCAAATGGAGATTGGTGTTGAAGATAATGCTGCTTGGATACCTCAACCATCTGCCATGATGTCTGAGGAAGACCGAATATGGAATCAGTGGAAATATACAGGTAATTACATGCCTCAATCCTCTCAAATGGAAGCTGAAGTTGACCAAGGATGGGGCCAATGGCAATATAATGGCTGGACCACTCTTGGTTCTAACTATATGCCATCAACTCAAGGGTTGGACTATCAAGAGTGCTATTATACTCCTCCTTCACCTCCTCGTCCTCAACAAAAAAATGAGGATATTCTTGAACTTATGAGGACTATGCAACTTGACCAACAGCGGTTTGCCACAGCTCAAGAAGAATGGTCCAGGTCTTTGCACGAAGAAATTCAGACTCACACCAACAACTTTGACTCTTTTGCCACAAATGTGATGGGAGATTCAACACCATGGCTAAGACTTCTTCTAATCAGCACCGTGCTCTTACAAACAGCTTCAACATTCTGAATCACACCGGGTTGGAGATGACCGAGTAGTTGGATATGCAACCTCCACCACCTCATCACACTCACCAGTTTCGCGGAATAGGCCACTCATTTAGGGGGAGGAGGCCATGAGGATCATCCTTGCATCTTGTATCATGTCTTTTCATGCTTTGTTTCTTGCTTTCTTTATGTTTATGACTCTACTATGTTTCTGTTAGCTATGGGCATTTCATTTTGGCTGCTCCATGTAGTGACAATGTACTTTTATCAACTTTGTGTTCCTTAAGCATTTTGGTTAGGTTATTATTTGCTTGTTCATATTTATCCTCATTTTGTTCGTTAACGTGCATTATATGTGGATGTGTGTTAATGGTTATTAGTTGCAATTTGTTAAAAAATGCAGCTCTCTTTTTCTATTCTTGATACTTTATCCCTCTCTCTTTTTGATGTTGTCAAAGGGGGAGAAGAAATTGGAAATAATAGGTATTGAAAATAATAGGTATTGCGATGATCAAACAATAGTGGATGCATAAAGTCAGGGGGAGGATACTACCTCAGCTTGATCATTTTGCCATCATAAAAAAGGCGGAGTATGTGAGGGAAGTCTCTCTCTATGTACTTGATTTTAATGATGTCAAAACTATCATGCTTAGCATATATAGGATTCACATGAAGAACATCATATGCAATGCACATTAGGTGTCCTAAGAATGTTTGATCATGTTGGAAATGTTCTAGGTGCATTAGATATGGTTAAACACCTTTAGGAAAGTCAAAAATGTGATTTTTGCATGTTCTAATGGTGTGAGTCGACTCACAGCCCTGTTCTGGTCGACCCAGACAGGTAGCATTTGTTAGTGTAATCTGCAGGTATGCTTGCGTCGACTCTCCGGTCGACTCATACATCCTGCGTTTGTATTTGAAAAAAATTGGGAGCTATGAGTCGACTCAAGCCCTGTTTAGTTCGACGCACATTATGTTGTTTTGCGCAGATTTGCGCGCGGGATTGCTCAGGTCGACTGCATCTTCTGTTCAAGTCGACCGTTCGCTGTTCTGCACCAATTTTAGGCTGCGTTATTCACTCTAAGATTCTGTTATTTCTCTTATGTTTTCTAGGATAGTATATATATCATTTTAGCTCATTTTTTACATAACAACAAGAAACGTGAAAATTGATATCAATATTTCTCTTCATCTTCATCTTTTTCATTGAGTAAACAAACAATTACACATAACCATTTTTGTTTGTCTTGTTCATTGTTTTGAAGTGATAAGGTTCAGAATTTGGAAGTGTGTGATCGTCATTTCTGAGTTGAGATTTTGGTAGGTGTTTCTTGAATAAAACCCTAGGTTTTATCCTCCAAGAATCAAAGAGATTTTGGGGGTTTTTTGCACAAACCGTTTCGTTCTACATGGATTCAGCCGGGCGAAGGTAACTGAAGATTGGAGCAATTATTCAGTTTAGTAGCTGTAATCGGAGGATCGTAGAAGAGAGGTTTGGGTTCGAATTTTGGTAGATCGCAATTGATCGAGTAAAGGTAACCGAAGAATGGTGGGTTCTTTCAGTTTAGTAGCGTGGGACGGTAATTGGATCAACCATATTCGAAGCACTGGATTCATCTTGAATCAAGGGGAGAGAAGACTATGCATCAACTATCGAAGACATTCGAGGGTTTGGATGTTCATAGTTTTCTCTTGTAATAAACAATTTACAATAACTATATATATATATATATATATATATATATATATATATATATATATATCTCAATTCCAATTGTGGAATTGGGGGCAGAGGTACCCAAAGCGAGGACGATTGGGGAACTGCCTAATCAAATCTCGTTTGTTCTCTCTTTCCCTTAACTCTTTTACATTTCAGTTTGTTCGAATTTGTGAAGTTACAATTTATCGAAATTTCTATTGTAGTGTAATCGTGAGCTGAGAAATTATTTTTTTAAATTGATACAATTCCTTGAATTGTATCTTGGAGCTATTTTACATTACATTCCATAGAAATTCTGCACTTAGTGTGTTTACGCACACTAGGTGTTTGATAATTTGCCTCAAAGCAAAAATCGAACGCATCGCTTTTAATTGTTTATCATTTTACCTCATTGGTTTGGATTAAACGTCAAGCAAGCGATATTTTGTTGACTGTGTTTTTAAGTGTAGTAATCAAACTGAATTTTTCTCTTCCATACTCATTCTCGATATATGCGTGCATATCCGATCCTTTTGATAGAAGGTTAGTGGTAGACGTTCTATCCAGTGGTTGCTTCCATTAAACATTTTAAAACTAAATTTTTGGTAACCATTTGCGTGTAAAACTCAAGGGATCTATTCAAACCCCCCTTCTAGATCCATAGCCATCGTCTAACAAGGAATACATTAATGTTGTCCTTGGGAAGAGAGAAAAAGAAAAATGTGGGAAGAGAGAAAAAGAAAAAGGTGGGAAGAGAGGAAAAGAAAAAGGGGCAGTTGCGAAAAATATATGGAAAAAGAGGTCTATCTTCTTTGATCTTCCATATTGGTCAAGTCTTGATGTTAGACATTGTCTTGATGTGATGCACGTGGAGAAAAATGTGTGTGATAGTTTGATTGGCACACTTCTAAACATTCCGGGCAAGACTAAAGATAGTAAGACTTCCCGTCTTGATATGGAGAAGATGGGTATACGAAAACAGTTGGCTCCAATAGAGAAAGGAAAAAGAACTTATCTGCCTCCAGCATGTCACACTCTATCTAAAAAGGAAAAGTAGATGTTCTGCGAGTGTTTGCAAGGTATTAAAGTTCTGCAAGGTTACTCATCAAACATCAAGAAACTTGTATCAATGAAAGATCTCAAGTTAATTGGTTTAAAATCTCATGATTGTCATGTATTGATGCAACAACTTCTACCAGTGGCTATCTGTGGGATCCTTCCAAAAAATATGAGAGTAACTATAACGAGACTGTGTTTATTCTTCAATGCCATATGTAATAAAGTTCTTGATTTCAAAAAATTGGATGAATTAGAAGATGAGGCTGCCATAATCTTGTGTCAATTGGAGATGTATTTTCCGCCATCATTTTTTGACATTATGGTTCACTTACTTGTTCATCTTGTAAGAGAAATCAGAATTTGTGGTCCAGTTTATTTAAGGTGGATGTATCTAATAGAGTGATATATGAAGATCTTTAAAGGATATACGAAGAATCATCACCAACCGGAAGCTTCGATTGTTGAAAGGCACATCACAGAAGAAGCTGTTAAGTTTTGTACAAACTATTTGTCAGATGCAAATTCTATAGGAATTCCAAAGTCTCGTCGTGCTGACACAGACGGAAGAGATATTCAAGGTCTAAATGTTAGGTCAATGGCTCGGGATGTCAACCTTTCATAGATACTCACAAAAGACTTATGAAGAAAAAATATCCCCGAATGAATGACAAGTTGTTGTTGATAGAGCATAATAATAGATTCATGGATTGGTTTAATAAAAGTGTATCTAATGATCCTAGTGCATCCGAGATACTTAGATGGTTGTCGTACGGGCCAAAATTTTGTGTCATTACCTGGAGTGCATACGACATTGGTCATTATACCTTTTATACAAAATCAAAAGATGGTCGTAGTACAATGCAAAATAGTGGGGTTATGGTTGAAGCCGAATCGATGTATTTCTCTAGTTCAAAAGATAAGAATCCGGTATTGGCAACTACCGCGTTTTATGGTGTCATTGATGAGATTTGGGAGAATGATTATGTTATTTTCAAAGTGGCTTTATTTAAATGCAAGTGGGTTCCCAATAATAGTAATGGTGTAGACATTGATGACTTAGGATTCACCCGGGTCGACCTTGGCATGGCATCTTTTAATACAGAACCATTCATCATGGCTTCTCAAGCAAAACAAGTTTTCTATGTTTTCGATCCATCGGACAAATCGGGGAAATGGTCAATCGTTCTCCAAGGAAAATACATTCCTCTTAGTGATGAAAGTCTTGATATTCCGTCCACACCTTCTTACACAACACAAGTTCCTACCACATATGATGAAGTTGATGGAGATGTCGTGCATGCTATACGACTCGATCATGAAGAAGGCATATGGGAAAATTAACAAGTACGTAATTTATTATTTATTCATAATATATTAATTGTATGTTATAGTTTAGAAGTATTTTTACTAACAAGTATAATTATTTGAAATCATAGGTATTTTGAGTCCAGACACCAGGCCAGGAGACAAGACACCAAGAGACAAGATACCAATACACCAAGTTACAATTATGCGAAGTTATGTAATGTGTGTAAACTGTAATATGGTATATGTGATATTTTATTTATGTAGGTTGTTTGTTCTGATAAATTGTAATCTGGTATATGTGATATTATGAATATGATACGATTAATATTATTATGAAAACTGTATCACAAAATGTGAACTGTATTTTTCTGCTGTGCTGAGATATGGAGAACAATAATACAGGTAAAAAAAATGGGATTAATTATCAAAGCAGGATGATATTTGTTAATTTTGCAGAAACTTTAACAACGGTTATATTTCCTAACCATTATAATATTTGGCGCGCTGTCCAGCAAAAAATAAATATCAAAACTGTGCTGCTGGGAATTGAACCGAGGACAATTATATTTATTACAACGGTGTAATGTAAAACCGTTGTGATAGTTAGCGCGCTTTCCTGTTTATTACAACGCATACAAGGCCGTCGTTGTAAGTATCATATATACAACAACAATCTACATAACAACGCCCTCGCCCACGTCATTATATGTCATTCCCAACCGTTGTGAAATGGGTTTTTCGTAGTAGTGCAGTGGGTCAGCTTTCTTCTATGAAGACGAAGGAAAACAAATGAGACTCTGAAAAACTTGCATAAAGTAAAACCAAATGATGCAAATGATGCATGAAATGCATGTGCAAATGATTGTTTAAGTTTCTTAAGTTTTCAAGGAACTAAGGAATTATAAACATATTGCAAACATCATAAGTAATAACACATTAAAAGAAAAACTTGACTTTTCATCTCATTAAAACACCTGGAAAGATTACAATTTTAGTACATAATTTCAAAGGAATCCTAAACATAAGACATAAACTAAGGCTTAGGATCTGAGGGAACCACAACTAAAGAAGATCCATCTCCATGTTGCAACCTCCTTTTGAGATTCCTGATCCGAGCTTCCAAAGGAGTCTTCATGTCAACCTTCTCTTTCAAGATCTTGTCAATAACTCCTTTCCAAGTACCAGGCCTAGCCTATTTCTCCCTCTTCCTTTTCTTTCCATACTGTTCAATCAAGTCATCCTTCTGGTGAAGCAGATCATCTTTCTCCTTCAACTGCCTTTGTAACTCTAACTTCTCCTAATTTGAAACATGAAACTTTCTCTCCCAAGCATCTCTTTCTTGCTTCATATGAAATTCTGGTATGCAGATATCAGATGTCCTAAGAGATGTCGAGACATTGATCTCTATTTAAAACACAAAGACAAAATAAAACACAATTAACATTACATAAAATAACATAACACATAGAAAATGGAGTCTCCCATCTGCTTGACTTGGAGACTAAGAAAGTAAGTTAACTCACCTACCAAACTCATTTCAAACTCAGATTGCATTTTCATAACAAAATGTTGAACCATCTCATCTAACATCCCTCCAAACACAATATCATCGACATAGATCTGAGCTATCATAAGTTTTCCATCTTTCTCTTTGACAAAGAGAGTTTTATCAATTCCACCTATCATGTATCCATGATTGATGAGGAACTCAATCAGCCTCTCATACCAAGCTCTTGGAGCTTGTTTTAAACCATACAAAGCCTTCTTTAATTTGAACACATGATTTGGGAAGTTAGGGTCAATAAATCCTTTTGGTTGTTCAACATATACCTCTTCGTTTAAATAGATATTTAGAAAGGCACTTTTAACATCCATTTGGAACAGCTTGAACTTCAACAGACATGCCACTCCAAGTAACAGTCTGATAGATTCCAAGCGAGCCATAGGAGCAAATTTTTCATCAAAGTCCACTCCTTCAATTTGATAGATTCCAAGTGAAGCCTTTGTAAAGCAATACAAATACAACCTAGATATGGCTCATGACACAGATCAACTCTGGGCTATTTCTCAGAGGGAAAAAGAAACTTTCAAAGAGTATGCTCAAATATGACGTTAAGTCGTCACCCAAATTTGTCCTCCTATCAAAGAAAAAGAAATGGCAAATATTTATTTGAAAACTCTGAGTCCCTTTTACTATGATTGTATGATTGCCAGTGCGCCAAATGACTTTACTAAAATGGTAAACATGGGAGTACGACTGGAGGAAGCAGTTCGAGAGGGATGGTTGACCAAAGAGGCAGAATCATCTAAGAAACATGGAAGTGGATTCCAAAAGAAAAAGGAACAAGACGTCAGCATTGTGTTACAAAGCTAGTCGAGACGAAGATATCAACCACAATAGGTAGCAACTATGTCTCCTGTTGTCAACTCAGTACCAACTTCGGTCAACCAGCCGCAAATTTCTCAGAATCAAAATCAGCAACAACAACCACAGTATCAGCAAAGGCAGCAACAGTCTCTACAATAGGCTTGCCCGCAATACAACAACAACAATCGTATTCAAAGGTCACCTGGTTTTGATCCTATAGCAATGACGTACACATAGCTGTTCTCAGCATTGTTGACAAAAGGTCATATTCCAAAATACCATTTGTCTTGGTTCAAAGCTGACCAGTTTTGCCCCTATCACCAGGGAGAACTCGGTCATAGTATCGAGAATTGTTTTAGCTTCAAGGTTAATGTTCAAACACTTATCAAAAGTAGAATTTTTTCTTTCAAAGACAGTAATCCAAATGTTCAAATGAATCCACTACCTCAACATGGAGGAGCTTCTGTCAACATGGTCTATGGATGCCCGAGCAGCTATAAGATCTATGACATCAGCTTATTAAATAGGAACTTGGTGAAAATGCATGTAAGACATAGCAGGCGGGGTCTTGTAGATCCACATGATTATGCAGCGTTCAGAGTTTGTTCTATACACAATTAAGGGTTCTACTTTGTACAACCATCTCTACAAGAATAAATCAACCAAGGTTGGATCAGGAGTACAGAATGAGGGATTACCAACCAATCAATATGGTACAAGGTTGTCTAGGAGAATACGCAGTTTATGACATCAGACATATTAGGGAGTCACTAGTCAAATTTCACAAATGTTTGTACGGACTTGATTACTTTGGTCCCAGTCACCATGATGCTTGCAGAAAATGTCGCTGAAGCCGGCGTGGTTGTCTTCTAATCTAAAATGAGATTCAAGGGTTGTTAGACCAAAGAACCATCACAGCCCTCCATGAAAGAAAATCCATTGATGATGAAGCTAATGAGAATGTTTATACAATAACTCCTCAGTTTAATGAACCTGAACGCGTGAAAATTCCTTTTGATAGTATATGGTTTCCTAATATTCTCAAGCTTGAACCGATAGTAATCACCTATGATAGTCGGAAGACCATCGTGACTCCTTTAGTTGTTTATTTACCAGGTCAAGTTCCGTACAAAATTGAGAAAGTCATACATTACAAGTACGATGCCACCATGTTTTAAAATGGGAAAGAGGTGCCCTTACCATCAATTGTCAACATCGCTGATGTGAGCCGAGTCACCAGAAGTGGTCGTGTGTTCAACAAAGAAGCTGAGGATGTGACTATAAGAAAGGAGAAATAAGTTGAGAATCCTTTTGAACAAATGGGTCAGTCAAGTGACACTAATCAGATGAAGGATAATGATGAAGTTTTAAAACAGATCAAAAAAAGTGAGTACAACATTGTGGATCAGTTGTTAAACATGCCTTCCAAAATATTCATACTATCCCTTTTAATGAGTTATGAGGCTCACAGGGAAGCTCTGCAGAAAGTCTTGGAACAAGCTTTTGTAAACCACGATGTAACAGTGGGTCAATTCAGCGATATTGTTGCAAACATTACCATTTGCAATAACTTGAGCTTCTGCGATGAAGATTTCCCACAGGAGGGGAGAAATTATAACATGGCACTAAAACATCTCGATCAATTGCATGAATAACGCTTTGTCAAGTGTATTGGTGGACAGTGGTTCGTCACTAAATGTCATGCCAAAATCAACTCTTACAAGGTTATCTTTTCAAGGCACTTCTATGAGGGGCGGTGAAATTGTCGTCAAAGCCTTTGACGAATCCAAGAAGACAGTTATTGGTGAAGTTGATCTCCCCGTAACTTTATTCATTCTACTATGCCAGAAGTGAATGTCATAACTGAAGATGATTCTGGAAAGGATTTATCCTCTTACATGGAACCTTCTAAAGTTCTACAAAAGCTACACAGTTATCCTTGGGGCATGCCTCAGAAGTTTACACGAGCTGCTACAGTTCCTGCTGATCCACCGGCCAAAGAAAAGCCTAAGAAGATGATGAAATTTTCTGAGTACAAAGCTGCTTTATGTGATCCCAAAATAAATGAGTGGGAACCTTACTTGGAAGGTCCCGGATACATACCACCAGAGGATACATATGTACCGTTCCACACGCCACGGTCCATCGAAAAGGCAGTTGAAGACATCCTTTTTGATATATCCACGAAAATTAAAGATTCTACTAACCCGACTCTGCCAGAAGTCAGCGCCATTGTTGAAGACAGTTCTGAGAAGGATTCAGAAGGCTTCGTGATGCATGGAAGGGTTTCTTAAAATTGGTTAGTTGTTTATGTCCCAACTGTTGTCCAAATCTCTAAGTAATGTTTTGTCTTTGTTTTGTCCCCTCACTCTACCCAAGGCGAGAGATGTTTTTAGGGCCCCCCTTTTTAAAATATTTCCTCTTTGCTTTGCCCAAGGCAATAGATTTGTTTATTGGGATTTTGTTTCAAGAAATAATCGATCAATTATAAAGATGTTGTTTTCAATTCCATGTTATTGCTTTTACTTTTTGCTTTTTCGGAAAATGGTAACCTAAAAAACAAAAAAAATGATGATAAAGATTTTCAATGTCTGCACGCACTCTGCATTTATAGGTTTTTCTAAAATCCAGCAATCAATCATATATGTAGATTAAACATCAAAAACCCCATTGAAAAACATGAACCTATGCCCTCTCATAACTTTGAGTTCCTAGTATTCGAAGCTGAAGATGAAGAATAGGAAGAAATTCGGGATGAAATTTCCTGGCTGCTTAAGTAAGAAGAAGCCTCCATTCAGCCATACAAAGAGCCGATGGAGGTGATCAACCTCGATTCCGATGAAGAAAAAAAGATGTCAAGATTGGGGCACTGCTTAGTCCAGCTGTTAAAATAAAAATGGTGGAACTTCTCAAAGATTTCCCATATGTGTTTGCTTGGTCCTACCTAGATATGCCAGGGTTGGACACTGATATTGTGGAACACCACTTACCGTTGAAGCCGGAATGTTCGCCAATCAAGCAGAAGTTGAGAAGAACTCGCCCAAATATGGCCATCAAAATTAAAGAAGAAATGCATAAGTAGATTGACGCAGGGTTCCTTGCCACGTCAGAATACCCTCAGTAGTTAGCCAACATAGTGCATGTTCTAAAAAAGGACAGAAATGTCAGAATGTGTGTGGACTACCGAGACTTAAACAAAGCCAGTCCTAAAGATGACTTTCCATTACCACATATTGACATGTTGGTCGATAACACCGCAAAATTCAAAGTATTCTCCTTCATGGACGGATTCTCCAGATATAATCAAATCAGAATGGCACCTGAAGACATGGAAAAAACCTTATTTATTACACCATGGGGAACATTTTGCTACAAAGTGATGCCTTTTGGTCTAAAGAATGCGGGTGCAACCTACCAAAGAGCCATGACAACTCTTTTCCACGACATGATGCACAAAGAAATTGAAGTATATGTCGATGACAAAATTACTAAATCCAGAACTGAACAAGAGCATGTGGAGTATTTGTTAAAGTTATTCCAGCATTTGAGGAAATACAAACTCCGCTTGAATCCTAACAAGTGTACCTTTGGTGTTTGTTCAGGGAAGCTCTTAGGTTTCATTGTCAACCAAAAGGGACTTGAAGTTGATCCTGATAAAGCCAAAGCCATTCAGGAAATTCCAACACCCAAAACTGAGAAGCAAGTAAGAGGATTTCTGGGCCGTTTAAGCTACATCTCTAGATTTATATCTCATATTACCACTACTTGTGGGCCGATATTCAAGCTTCTTCGAAAAGATCAGGGTTACATATGGATGGAAGATTTCCAGAAGGCCTTTGACAACATCAAAGAATGTTTACTTGAGCCTCTTATCCTGATCCCTCAAGTGGATGGAAGGCTTTTGATCATATACTTAACAGTATTGGAAGATTCCATGGGTTGTATTCTTGGCTAGCAGGATGAAACTAAAAGAAAAGAGCATGCCATTTATTACTTAAGTAAGAAATTCATAAACTATGAATCTCGTAACACTGTGAATCTTGTCATACTACTTGGTTGATCTCCAAAATGGACCTGATTAAGTATATCTTTGAAAACCTCGCTTTAACCGGAAGGATTACTCGCTGGCAAATGATGTTGTCAGAGTATGATATTGAATACCATGCTCAAAAAGCCGTCAAGGGGAGCATTCAAGTTGATCATTTGGCTCACCAACAAATTGATAACTATGAATCTAGGAAATTTGACTTCCCATATAAAGATGTAATGTATTTGAAAATGAAAGACTGTGATGAACCATTGCCAAATGAAGGGCCAGAGCCAGGATCCCGATGAGGATTAATATTCGATGGAGCTTTCAATGCTTATGTAAACGGAATTGGGACAATCATTGTTACACCTCAAGGTACCCATATTCCTTTCACCGCAAGGTTGGCATTGAAATGCACAAATAATGAAGCTGAATATGAAGCCTGTATCATGGGACTTGAAGAAACCATAGAGTTAAGGATCAAAATTCTCAATGTCTATGGAGACTCAACTTTGGTCATAAATCAGATCAAAGGTGAACGAGAAATACGTCAATCCGGATTGATTCCTTACAAATACTTTGCAAGAAGGTTTTACCTTTCTTCAATAATGTTGAGTTTCATCATATTCCTCGTGAAGAAAATAATATAGCTAATGCATTAGCTACATTATCCTCCATGATTGTTGTGAATCGTTGGAATGATGTACCTAAAATCGATGTTATGCGCCTTTATAGGCCCGCTCATGTGTTTACCATGGAAGAGATTGTTGATGACAAACCCTGGTATCATGATATCAAATGCTTCTTTCAAAAACAAGAATACCCGCTTAGGGCAACAAAGAAAGATAGGAAGACTCTCAAAAGACCGGCTGACAACTTCTTCCTGAATGATGATGTACTATACAAGAGAAACTTTGACATGGTTTTGCTCATATGCGTGGATAGACACGAAGCAGACATGTTGATAGAAGAAAATCATGAAGGCTCTTTTGGTACTCATGCCACTGGCCAAACAATGACAAAGAAAATAATAAGAGTGGGATACTATTGGCTGTCAATGAAATCTGATTGTTGCAAGTACGTAAAAAAGTGTCACAAATGCTAGATTTACGCCGACAAAATTCATGTACCGCCGCCTCTTCTCAATATTCTCTCCTCTTCATGGTGCTTCTCTATGTGGGGAATTGACATGATTGGCATGATTGAGCCCAAAGCTTCGAACGGACATCTTTTCATTCTAGTGGCCATTGATTACTTCACCAAATGGGTTGAAGCAGCATCTTACGCTAATGTAACCAGGCAAGTGGTGGTCCAATTTATCAAGAACAATCTCATCTGCCGTTATGGTGTTCCAAGTAAGATCATTACTGATAATGGATCGAACTTGAACAACAAAATGATAAAGGAATTATGTGCTAAATTGAAGATTGAACGCCATAACTCTTCTCCCTACCGACCTAAGATAAACGGAGCTGTTGAAGCAGCTAACAAAAATATCAAAAATATCATCCACAAGATGGTAGTAACCTACAAATATTGACATGAGATGCTACCGTTTGCTCTTCATGGATATCGTACATCCGTTCGTACTTCAACAGTGGCAACCCCTTTCTCTTTGGTATATGGCATGGAAACAGTGCTCCCCATAGAGGTTGAAGTCCCGTCAATGAGAGTCTTGATGGAAGTTAAATTGATATAGGTTGAATGGTGTTAAAGCAGATACGATGAGATGAACTTGATCGAAGAAAAAAGAATGACGGCTTTATGTCATGGTCAGCTATATAAACGAAGAATGAAGAAGGCTTTCGACAAGAAGGTTCGACCTCGTGTATTCAGAGAAGGCGACCTTGTGCTTAAGAAAATTATTTCATCCCTTACTGATTCTAGGGGCAAGTGGACTCCTAATTATGATGGCCCATACATGTAGCGTGTGATTTCTGTCGGTGACGCAACCACCTTATCGCCATTTTTGTTGGAATTGGGTGCTACTTTCTGATTTCTTATTTATCCTATGAAGCTGGAAAGGAAAGGGAAGCTATCTAAAACTAACCTTGCACACAAATGTTTTCTTTAACAAATGCTGAGAGATTGGGGGGTCCGAGGTCAGGTTATACAATAGGGAGTTGTCAATTACCCATCCTATATATGGTTATCCATAGATCGTTTAGCAAATTCTACTGTTATCTACTTACTGGTGTTTATCTATCATAGGTTGGGAAAGATTTTCTTTTGGGAATGTTTAAGAGAGAGTATTTTTGTTGATTTTGGGTTTTCCGATGTTTTTGGTAAGGTACTGGACCTAAGGTTTTTTTGATTAGGTGTGCTTGCTAAGATTTCACAATCTTATGCCTACGTATTCCCGTTAAAGAAAACAGGGAAATCAGAGTATTTGTGCCTTGTTCAAAGCCCAAGATTGAAGCTAGACGAGTATTTGTGTCTTGTTCAAAGCCTAAGATTGAAGCTAAAAGTTTTGACTGAGAGAAAATTTGTCACCTCTAAAGGGAGATATCTCACCTATTCATCACACGTTGTTGGGGTATTTGGTTATAAAGAAGAATTACTTTAACTGGGAATAAGAATCCAACAATGCCATAATTTCCTTTATAAGGGTGATGTCCTGAAGGAGGAAACTTTAACTCAGTTTTGAGCAATGCCATTTTTCCTTAGGAATCTTCCATGCTAAGAGAGGAACATTGGCTTGGATGTAAATAATCCAGAGGCTTGCCACTTACAGCAATTAGATGAAAGAAGGGGATTTACTAGGATAAGAGATAGACTATAGCTTGGATTTTTGAATCAACAAGTGTGCCACTTATAGCAGTTATCTGGAATTAGGGTTTGTTTGATTTGTCTGTTTTGATGTGGATGTACAGAGAAATGTCTTCCTACAGAGAGATTTTGATTTCCTCTTAGGGGATGTTGATTTTTGTGTGCCTTGATCAAAGCCCATGGTTGAAGCTAAAAGGTTGACTCTATCAGGGAGTTTTATATCTGTCTTGTACAAAGCCCAAGATTGAGGCTGAAAAGAGATTGACTCTTTTGGGGATATCATTATACAAAGCCTAAGAGGAGGCTGGAAGGAATTGACTTTTCTGGGGAATATTTTGTCTGTCTTATACAAAGCCCAAGATTGAGGCTAAAAGAGATTGACTCTACTGGTGACAAGATTTATCTGTCTTGTACAAAGCCCAAGATTGAGGCTAAAAAAGGATTAACTCCACTGGGGAGGTTCCATATATGTCTTGTACAAAGCCCAAGATTGAGGCTAAAAAGGGGTTAACTGACTCAGCTGGTGAATATTTATAGGTGTCTTATACGAAGCCCAAGATTGAGGCTAAAAGGTGCTGAGGGATGATCATTATACAAAGCCTAAGAGGAGGCTGGTTGGGGAATTTCTTATATAAAGCCTAAGAGGAGGCTAACTTCTGCTGAGGATTATTGAGATCCAGAGACAGGTCCGAAGTGGGGAATCAACTCTTGCTGAGGATTACAGAAGAGTTGAAATATTAGAGACCATGAGGTTTTGATTGAGGTTAATTGATAGTGATTTGACCCTAGCTGGGGAAATTTTAAAGTGAGAGTTTAGATTGAGTTTTGGAACCCATAGAAGTTTTAGCTCTGTTGATGATTGATGAAATGATCAGGGTTTATCCTGTGTTTTTAGGAAACACGAGGGTTTCTAGAGATCCAAAATGAGGTGAGACTGTCCAAGTCTACTTGTATGAAAAGGTTTATCTTTGTATGATGCCCAAGAGGAGGCTGATGTTTTAAGGGATTAGAATCAACCCTAAATTGGTCTGAGGTTTTGAGATTCTGACTCTCTGGAGGATTAAACTATCAAAGGATGATTAAGTTCTGTCCAATACCTGTAGGAGGTCTTTGGGTCCTTGTACTAAGCCCAAGAGGAGGCATGAGAACTTCTAAGAAGCCTGAGGGTCCTTGTAGAAAGCCCAAGAGGAGGCTGAGGATGCTTTTAGGAAGCATGTGGGTCCAAACCTAAGAAAAGTTCAAGAAAGGTTTCACCGGGAATAATCCTCTCTTTAGTGAACAGTTCTAGGGTTTGAAGAAATTCAAGAGAGGTTTCACCGGGAATTAATCCTCTCTGAGGGAAATGAATTTATTAGACAAATTTCTAGATAGTGACAGTCTTGAGAAAAGTTTCACCGGGAATAATGTCGTTCTCTGTTCTATATTGTATAAGCCCAAGATGAGACAAGACTGTATCTGGAATTTCCTATGGGGAACTAGTTTTGACTGTGTTGAAAGAGTGACCACTGGTTTGATCTAATCCTAGACCTAATTGTCGGGGAAAACTCTAAGCAAGATAATATACAGGCATATATATATATATATATATATATATATATATATATATATATATATATACAGATGAGATATATATGAGCAAGTATGTAAAAGAAAGCTGATAGAACTTACAGGTGAGCAAGCTTCCAGTACTACAGCCGTATGGTTAGTTATTCAAAAAATAAATAAAGAAAGTTTTGATAACAACTATGAATTTGAATCCAAAATTAAAAGGGAAAGTTGTTTTGAAAAGAAGATTGGGGCTTATACTCAAGGAGAGGCCCAAAAATAACAGTGATCGCACAGTTGTTTTGAAAACTGTACCGAGACTTATACAATGACTGAGGCCCAAAAATAATTTATGTACAAAAAGATGGGTCTTACACTCTATTAGAGGCCAAAATAATGTTTGAAAAAATGAAGAAAAATGGGACTTACGACACAAGGGAAGGCCCATATGATTTTGTTTAAAAGACGACGATCGCGCCGAGATTTCTTAAAGTACTGGGACTTATACAATGACTGAGGCCCAAAAAGATTTTTATTTACAAGGGATGGGTCTTACACTCTATTAGAGGCCCAAGATGTTCTTAAAAAAGATTTGTGAGGGTCTGAATGATCAAAACCCTAATTTGACAAAAATGTATTTTTATTTGAACAAAAAATCAAATAAAAATGATCAAAATTAACAAATATGTGTAACAACAAATCATGATCAAGGATAAATGTTTGAAAAATCATTTTTTATCCCTAGAATGATTTAAAAATCAATTGAGTTTGAAAAATCAAAAAAAGAAATATTTTTAAAATGTTAAAAACAAGTAAAAAATAAATTCTTTATGAAAATATTAAATATGTCAAATAAATAATATTTTTGTGAAATTTTTTAAAAATAAAATATTTTAACATTTTTATGAATTTTGAAAAAAAAGAATTAATCCAAAAACATAAAAATTCAGAGAGAAATTAATTTTTGAATCAATTAAATAAAATAAAAAAAATTTAAAAATTCAAAAGTTTCAAAAAGGGCGCCAAGAACAACTTGTTCTTGCCCGCGTGCCTTGTTTTGCTCCAATTTGCATTTTCTCACTTTTCTCTCTGATTACTCAATGGTTTTGCACGATTCAAACACCAATCTTGCTCGTTTTTGAACAAGGATCATAACCATATAGATTAATTGCATTTATATTAAGTATGGAGTGAAAAATCAGAGGATAACCTCAAGAACCCTAATTTCAGCATGAACACAATGAAATTCCATACACGATTGATTCATGGCAATTGATTGAGGTTTATTACTCTACATACATGCAGAAACAAGATGGTAACTCAAAAATTCATTTATGATGCATGTAATATAGAGTTTGAAGGCTTCAGGCTTACCTCTTGCAGCTGGTGATCGAGTTTGATGATGGAGGTGTTACAGATGTGTTGTAAGGACCTGGACAGCTTCAATATACCTTATGGAGTGTGTTGAGATGCTTAGCCTTTATTGGAGATGCTTGGATCACCTTCTGGTACCTCAACTGTAACCTTGTCAGAAGCTTGAGCAACTGACTGGTATTTTGTGATTCAAGTATTTCAGATGTGTTTCAAGGCCATGGATCACTCATATATGATGTATATGAGGTGTTGGCATGATTGGTTTGGTTTGAATCACTTCCAATTTCAAAACCCGATAGTGACTTGAAGTGGAAGGCAAATTTGGAGTGAAAGAGAGATTTTGAGGAAAGCATCAGTTTGGGTGCTTTGGTGTACTCAAATTGATCACAAATGAGCTCTATTTATAGTAGAGCAAGCTTGTTTTGCAAGCAATAGTGAATGGCAACTGGTACAGGTCTTTGGCCAATGGTTGCATAAAGGAATCCAAGTCTTCCATAGCCATTGACTTGAGATTAGAGCACATGCCTATGGTCTTCTGTTACAGGGATAAGGCTTGACTCATTCAGTTGGGTTTGCTTCAGTCTGTGCCACCTTGATGTATCCATTGAATGCTTGATGCCAAATTTGAATTTCAAGGATCCTTTCATGATGATTTTGCATATGGAAGGCTAGATTCTTGGCATCTTGTGTTATGGATCAGATCCCTCATTCATTTGTGTTGTAATTGGACAGAAATTGAATTATCAAAGTGCCCAAAATTAGTCTAAGGAATCGTGGGATGCAAGTTTGTACCAAATGCTGTCAAAAAATAGTTTGTGTTTAGGAAACTTGTGAGATCCATAACTCCTAGCTCAAATGGAGTTTGATTGAGTTCTTGGACATTTTGGAAAACCCTCATGACATACTTTAACTTTGTTGTTCACCAATGGACCTGGTTCAACTTGGATCAAGGTGAAAAATGACCTCAAAGTTTGGAAAAAGTGAAACAGATTCTGACTTGTTGAAAATTTTACTAAGTGTTGGAAAAAGTGGTCATTTCCCAATTTTGTGATTTTGGTCAATCCATAACTCAAAATCAATGAGGATTTGGAATCTCTTGTAGTTGACATATTTGAAGTATGTAAGATGAACTTTTATTTGAGCTTTGAATGGGAGAAAAAGGCCTTATGGTTTAGGAGTTATGACCTTGCAAAGTTGGTAAAAAATCACTTTTATTCCGTAACTTAGAAAATTTTTGGTTTCTCAAGGTTGCCCCTTTTACAAGAAACCTCGCTTTTCTTGATTTTTCTTGATAAATGATGATCAAAATCATACATTAACATTGTTTTTGACTTAGGGGAACCATATTTGTGAAAAATTCCAAAAAGTCAAACTTGATTTTGGGCACAGTTGACTTTTTGTCAGATGAAATTCAAACTGTGTGATTCTTTGTGCAATCAAGTTCTTGACCCAATTCAAACCTAATGGATGGATTCCATAGGTGTGGTAGGGTGTATTGAATCATGTACCAAGGATTGGGAGTATGTCTTGGTCAAAACTCAAAGATACAGTTGGCTTTTTCTTCAAAACCCTAATTGTGGTTCAGATGAAATTGAAACTAGTGAATCAAGCTTCTTGGATCAATCCATTGATGTAAATGGATCAATGTAGTGTATTTGAGGCCCTCAAAACATGTCTTGAGGTCTTGGCTCATGCTTTGCTCCAAAAGTCAACTTAGCGGTGAATTAGGTCAAGAAACCCTAATTCCTGATTTTTGATGAATCCTTTCCTTGATGCTAATTTGACTTGATGATTAGATCCATGAGGTCCCTTGGAACATTTTGGGTTGTGCTTTGAAGCATTGGCTCATGCCCAGAAGAAAATTTTCATCTGGAAGCTTTGGTCGACCAAAACCCTAATTTGGTGACACTGGCAATCTCGAGGCTTGATCCACTTGGAATGTTGCACTCCTGTGCCTGATTCTTGATGTGGGAGTCCTCTTGATCCCTTATGGGTGTTTGAGAGGTTAGAAAAGTTGAATATCATGTCATTTTTTTATTGATCCTTTGTCTAAGTGCTTTGAGAGGGCTTAAAACCCTAATTCTTGATTGTGGTGAATGCTCAACCATCTTTGAGGAGATTGATGGGGCATGAAGGTACATCCATATTGTGGTGATGATTCTCACAGTGATGGGAAATCTTGGTGGTCAAAATTTGGGGTATGACAGATGCCCCTATTTAATCTTCTTGGACCCGAAGGTGTGAATGGCGAAGATATTCGGACATTCAGGGTGCAAGAGGATTAAATATTGGAATACCCGAAATTTTGACGGTGGTTATGAATGGTAATTTGCTCATCCATCTTCTTTTGCTAAGTAACGATACTTAGAAAAGGATAAAACTTCCCCTCGATCCTGGTCTTCAGCCACAGAACTGGTCTTAGATTCTTTTGAAATAAACCTCCCCCGATCCTTGGTCTTTAGCCACGAAACTGGTCTCAGTTTCTGAAATAAACTTCCCCTCGATCCTGGTCTTTAGCCACGGAACTGGTCTCAGTTTCTGAAATAAAATTCCCCTCGATCCTAGTTTTTAGCCACGGAACTGGTCTCAGTTTCTTCTTGTCAAGTTTCTTCCTTGACAAGGGACGCTATGTGTAGTGGTCCTCATCAAACTTCTCACCGAGTTTTCTACTAGGGAGACGCCACTTGATGGAAAAGATTTGAGGTCCGACTTGCTGGGGGTACCCATTTGTATGAGTCGTAGAGGTGTGCAAACTTCTCAATTGGAAACGCCATTTGTTGACTCTACTGGGGAAAAACAAATCTCTTTAGAGACTGCTTTTTGCTTAGGGATACTACATCATACTTTTCTTCGAGATCTTTTCGGAGAAATGCCATGTGATGTAATCCAATTTGAGGTGCTGATGACTTCATTAACATAGACTTTCTTGGGAGAAAAATCGATGTATTGCTGAAAGTCTTCGGTTGAGAGGCTTTTTCTGGGGATTTTTCTTAATCCGGGAAAGCGAGAAATATCATCTTCGATGGTGAAGAGTGATGTTTTGAAGGTGTTTGTCAAATATCTTCTTGCCTTTCAGAGGTTCAAGTTATCAAAGTGGTCGAGGACCGTCTCCAATCCAGAAATAAATGGGTAGAGATTGCTCAGACGATTCATTTCCTGACGAGGAAAAGACTTAAACCAGGATTTTGTCTTATCCGACGCGGAAAAGGACAACTGACAAATTGATTGACAAAAGGACTTTATCACTTGGGAAATGAGTATGACCAGAGCGATAGTAATGCAATATGATTATGAATGTGAATCAATTATGCATGATGTATGTATGTTTATGCTGACAAAACTGACGTGATATACAGACTAGTGAATGAACACGACTAGATACTCGGCCACTGCAGGGGGATGAAAAGTACCACTGGTTCAAAATAGCAATTCTGCCTTGCTTTGGAGAGGTAGACCCTGTGGGGAAGAGAAAATCGTTAATCGGTCTTAAGAGTTAATAATTTTGCCGTGAATGTCAGATGGGATATTGCATCTGAAACAGTTGATCCTTAATTCAGGTGTACTGGTTTAGAAGGAGTACTTTGATTCTGCACTTTGAGGTTCAAGCACCTCGGAGAAGCTATCGATGTTCTTTTTGATGTTCAAAGTCAAAAGGAATTACTATATTTATTTTAAAAGCAGAAGAAGATTTGACAAGTAAATTCGTTTTTTCGGTTCAAGAATCGTTGATCATGTTAAAAGATGTCATTCTGTAAAGCAAAAATAAATAAGAATTGCAAACAAACGCACTAGGACTCAAATTTTATTGATAGGATGGAAATCAGCCAAGCGCGTGATCCCATAGAGTATTTACAAAGTTTAGAAAATGGTAATTTTAAGGGAAAAGGGGCTACATTGAAACATAACGATCGTTATCCTTCTACCAACTTTGAATTCTGGACATCCTGAGCTTCTGTTGAAGATGACCTTGATTGAAGTCTTTTGACTGACGGTATTACCGCTGGGGATTTAACCTTGTCAGACATAGTTACTTGCCATGAATCCCTAACTTTTGCCTGGATTTTCTTTTAAGGTTTTCAATCCATCGGGATGATTTTTGCTTATGTCTCTAATTTTTGCCTGGACCGCCCTTTCGGGTTTTCAATCCACCGAGATGTTTTTTTTGTTTAGGCGAAGTATTTCTTGACTACGTCAACATTTGTGGGGTAGGCAAACTCCTCTCCATCCATGGTTGCGAGTCTCAGAGCGTCGCCTGAAAAGGTTTTCTTGACCACATAGGAGCCATCGTAATTCAGAGTCCATTTGCCCCAGGAATCAGTGAGGAATGGTTGTTTCTTCTTGAGCACGAGGTCTCTTTTTCTGAAGACACGGGGTCGGACCTTTTTGTCAAACGCTTTCTTCATTCTCTGCAGATACAACTGACCATGGCATAAAGCCGTTATTTGCTTTTCTTCGATTAGGTTCAGTTCATCGTGCCTGCTTTGACACCATTCAACTTCTGTTAGCTTAGCTTCCATCAATACCCTGATTGATGGTATCTCTACTTCTATAGGGAGCACTGCTTCCATGCCATATACTAGAGAGAAAGGGGTTGCCCCTGTTGAAGTGCGGACAGATGTGCGATAACTGTGAAGAGCAAAAGGAAGCATTCCATGCCAGTCTTTGTAGTTTACAACCATCTTTTGAACAATCTTCTTGATGTTCTTGTTAGCCGCATCTACCGCCCCATTCATCTTAGGTCAGTAGGGAGATGAGTTATGGTGTTCAATCTTGAACTCAGCGCACAACTCTTTCATCATCTTATTATTTTAGATAGATCCATTATCAGTAATGATCTGGCTCAGAACACCATAACGGCAGATGAGATTGTTTTTGATAAAGCGGACCACGACTTGTCGAGTTACATTGGTGTATGATGCTGCTTCGACCCATTTGGTAAAGTAGTCAATGGCTACCAGGATGAACCGATGTCCGTTTGAAGCCTTGGGTTCGATCATGCCAATCATGTAGATTCCCCATATAGAAAAAGGCCATGGAGAAGAAAGAACTTTGAGATGTGTTGGCGGTACATTGATTTTGTCAGCGTATATTTGACACTTATGACACTTCCTCATGTACTTGTAGCAATCGGATTCCATGGTCAGCCAATAGTATCCTGCTCTCAGAATTTTTCTCGCCATTGTGTGTCCGTTGGCATGAGTGCCAAAGGATCCTTCGTGAATTTCTTTCATCAGCATGTTTGCTTCTGGTCTGTCTACGCATCGAAGCAAGACCATGTCGAAGTTTCTCTTATAGAGTGTATCACCGCTCAAGAAGAAGTTGCCTGCCAGTCTTCTGAGGGTCTTCCTATCTTTTCTTGATGCCCCAGGTGGGTACTCTTGTTTTTGAAGGAAGCATTTGATATCATGTACCAAGGTTTGTCGTCCATGACTGCTTCGATTGCGAAGATGTAAGCGAGCCATTCTAGGCACATTATGTCAATCTTAGGTACGCCGTTCCATTGACCTACCCTAATCATAGAAGAGATAGTGGCTAGTGCATCAGCCATGTGATTTTCTTCATGAGGGATATGATGAAACTCGATTCTATTGAAGAATGGTAACAACCTTCTTGCATAATCTTTGTAAGGAATCAGTCCTGATTGTTATGTGTTCCAGTCTACTTTGATCTAATTGATAACTAGGGCTGAGTCTCCATACATATCCAAGTTTTTTATCCTTAAGTCAATTGCTTCTTCGAGACCCATGATACAAGCTTTGTATTCGACCTCGTTGTTTGTGCAGTTAAAAGTCAGTCGAGCAATGAAAGGAATGTGGGTACCCTGAGGTGTCACGATGATTGCCCCAAATCCGTTTCCATAATTGTTGACAGCTCTTTCAAATATTAGTCCCCATTGGGAACCTAGTTCTGGCCCTTCACTAGGTAGTGGTTCATCGCAATCTTTCATTTTCAAGTACATGACATCTTCTTCTGGGAAGTCAAATCCGACTGATTCTTGATCGTCAATCGGTTGGTGAGCCAAATGATCGGCTAAAATACTTCCTTTGACGGCTTTTTGAGCATGGTACTCGATGTCGTATTCCGATAATAACATCTGCCAACGGGCAATCCTTCCCGTGAGAGCAGGCTTTTCAAAGACGTACTTGATCGAATCCATTTCGGAGATTAACCAAGTAGTGTGGCAAATCATGTACTGGTGAAGACATTTGGCTGCCCAAGCCAAAACACAACAAGTTTTCTCGAGCATAGTGTACCAAGTTTCACAGTCGGTAAATTTCTTGCTTAAATAATAGATGGCAGACTCTTTTCTTTTGGTTTCGTCTTGTTGGCCAAGTACACAACCCATAGAGAATTCCAAGATTTTTAGGTAGATGATCAGTGGTCTTCCTTCCACTGAAGGTGACAGGATTGGTGGATTCAACAGATATTCTTTGATACTGTCGAACGCTTTTTTGCAATCTTCTGTCCATACACAACTTTGATTCTTTCTGAGTAGCTTGAAGATTGGCGCGCATGTCCCGGTCATAAGGGATATGAATCTTGAGATGTAATTCAGACGTCCCAGAAATCCTCGGACCTATTTTTCAGTCTTTGGTGAAGGCATTTCTTGAATGGCCTTGACCTTGTAAGGGTCAACCTCGATTCCTTTCTGGCTGATGATGAACCCTAAAAGTTTTCCCGAGCGAACACCGAATGTGCATTTGTTAGGATTCAAGCGAAGTTTGTATTTTCTCAAACTCTCGAATAATATGGACAGGTGTGTCAGATGCTCTTCTTCTGTTTTAGATTTGGCAATCATGTCATCGACATACACTTCGATTTCTTTGTGCATCATGTCGTGAAACAGAGTGGTCATGGCCCTTTGGTAGGTTGCCCCGGTGTTCTTCAAGCCGAACGACATTACCTTGTAACAAAAGGTGCCCCGTGGGGTGATGAATGAAGTTGTCTCCATATCTTCCGGCGCCATTTTCATTTGATTATAGCCCGAGAATCCATCCATGAAGGAGAAGACTTTGAACTTTATTGTACTGTTAACCAGCATGTCTATGTGTGGTAAGGGGAAGTCATCCTTTGGACTTGCTTTGTTCAGATCCCTGTAGTCTACACACATTCTAACTTTTCCGTCCTTTTTCGGAACTCGCACTATGTTAGCTAGCCATTGAGGATATTCTGAGGTGGCAAGGAAACCTGCGTCGATTTGCTTCTGCACTTTCTCCTTGATTTTGATAGCCATATCAGGATGAGTCCTTCTCAATTTTTGTTTAACCGGAGGACATTCTGATTTCAATGGTAAATGATGTTCCACGATGCTGGTATCCAACCCTGACATGTCCTGATAGGACCAAGCAAATACATCTGGAAACTCTTTGAAAAGTTTTATCAAGCTTTCTTTGACAGTCAGACTGAGCAGTGCTCCAATCTTAACTTATTTCTTTTCTTCCCCTGATCCCAAATTAACCGTTTCCAACGGCTCTTTGTGAGGTTCAATGGACCTTTCCTCTTGTCTGAGTAGTCAGGAGATCTCCTCTGAATTTCTGCATCCTCTTCTTCTTTAGCTTCAAATACCGAGAATTCAAAGTTGGGAGAAGGCATTGGATCGTATGTTTCAATGGAGTTTAAAACAAGTAATCTGCATGACGTGATGATTCGTTTTCTAGAAGAGATAGAGAGAATGCAAGAGTGTGTGCAGTGTATTTTCTGAAAAATGCTTGTTATTGTTTTGGGTTATTTTAGGATTACCATTTTCTGAAAAATGAAAAGTGAAAACAGCAATAAATTCGGGAATAAAAGAATGACGTTATTTTTTTATGATTTGTCGATTCTTGAAATACAACCCTATAAAACAAAAATATGTCGCTTTGGGCAAAGCGAAGAGGGACATTTACAAAAAAGTGAGCCCTATAAAAACATATGTTTCACCTGGGCAGGGTGAAAGGTTAAAACAAAGATGGAAATTACATAGACTTATGGACGACTTTCGAGACATCGACAACAACCCATTGGCGACGAACTCCTCGGTGAATCACAATGTTTGGTACCTTCTTTCTTGGTTTGTCCTCAGAAATGACGCTGATTTCTGGCGGAGTAGGATCGTTGGAGTCTTCCTCCCATGCAGAGTTGTCGTAAACGAACTCTTCTGTTGTATCTTCCTTAGTGTTTTCACTCTCAAGAGGATCTCCCCATCCAGTTGGATGGATGTCGTCGTATCTGATGCGAGAGCTTTCAGGAGTAGTGTATTTGACTAGAAAGTCGTAGTTGCCACTCAGTTGTCCTAAGGTGTCCCATACTACTGTGGGGATAGAGGAGTCATCCTTCTCAATGACGTTGACCTCAGGAAAAGCATAGTTGACTAACTCTTGTCCTGCAATCTTTGCAGATTCATTATTGTGCTGGATATCTTTGGAATGTCCTGAGTAATGATCCCATGACTCGGTGGGGACGTGGTTATTTCTTTCAATATTACTCAGCTGATAGGCATCGTTTGGCTGACTATTTTGCCTCAAGTCTTCTGGGTACGGCTTCCAGATAGGCAAGTCATCCAGTGGATCATAATAGTCCTGATCGAAGTTGTCCTTCATTAGATCATCTTCTAATGAGTTAGGTGGAGCACGACATCCCTTAGGATCATACTCTCCATAGATCATTCGGACGTCTGATCTTGGTACATCTCTCGGGCTTTGCTTTGGAAAATAGAATGGCATGTGCGCTTCTTCCTGAGACATATAACTGTTGTCGTTGAGATAAGATTCCCATTCCTCGTCCGTATAGGAGGAGTCACTCTTGTTGATGGTGTGTACTTCTTGAGACACTGGGTGGAGGAAGCCTCCACTGTGGAAGAAGTCCTGAATGGGATTAAAACTTTCATCTTTCTTGGAAGTCTGGGTACAGGCTGAAGAGAAACCAAGACCTTTCATTGTCTTGTTATCTATAGGAATTACGAGTTATCCCTATCCTTTTGCGTCATTACTCCCGATCACTCTGAGAGCGTCTTTGTATGAGGAAATCGATGTCCCTCTTTCTGGTTGATTCTCGTTGCTCACAGAGAGTGTTTGAAACTGGGTTCCAACGACCTCCTCGAGTTCTACATAGGAAAATGAGGATAAATTGCTCTTTATTAAGGCTTGTTCTCTGCATATTGTGACTAACTTGTCATTCTTGATGAACTTCAGCTTCTGGTGAAGTGTCGAAGTGATTGCCCCAGCTTCGTGTATCCAAGGTCTTCCTAGTAAACAGTTGTATGCTGCCCGGATGTCCATGACCTGGAAAGTGACTTGGAAAGTGTGAGGACCGATGGTTATGGGAAGATCAACTTCGCCGATAACTATTTTTCTGGATTCGTCAAAGGCTTTGACGATGACCTCGCTGCCTCTCATCGAGGCTCTTTGAAATGATAGTCGTATCAGAGTTGATTTTGGCATAACATTCAAAGATGATCCTGTGTCTACCAGTACAATGAATAGAGCATCGTCCTGGCAATTGACTATAATGTTAAGCGGCATGTTGTGATTTTTGCCTTCTTCGGCAGTTCTTCATCACTGAATCTGAAATTGTTGCAAGAAGTGATGTTGGAAATGATGTTGTCAAACTGCCTTACAGTCACATCTTGTTCTACGAAAGCTTGCTCCAAGACTCTCTGCAGAGCTTCCCTGTGAGCTTCGGAACTAAGCAGGAGAGATAGCAATAGATTCTAGATGGAGTTTGCAACAGTTGGTCCACAATGTTGTACTCGCTCTTCTGGATGAGCTTCAGCATCTCATCGTTGTTCTTTACCAATTATGGATTACTGGATTGCCCTATTGGTTGATTGGGAACTTCTGTTTGACGTTCCTTTTCCTTGGTAGGTTCTCCAACTCCTCTGTTGAAGATCCGGCTGCTCCGTGTTACTTGACTAATGTCGGAAATGTTCACGACGGAGGGTAATGTAGTTTCCTTTTCCCTTTTCGATGGTTGTTGCACCGTACTTGTAAGGGATAGCCTTTTCCGATTTGTACGGCATTGGACCTGGCAAATAGATAACCACAGGAGCTTTCTGGTTTTTTTGACCGTTATAGGTAACCTCAATCAGTTCCTGGTTGGGAACTTTTCTACTATCAAGAGGAACTCTTGATTCATCGAGTAGAGGAATTACAGCACAAACGTCTTTAGTCCTCCTATGATCGGAGATTATGACAACGTCTTTGCTTTGATCAGGGAGATAGTCTTGTATCACGTTGATCGACCCAGAACTTGAACACAGTTGAATCTCTTTTTGGTCCAACTGATTTTGAAGAGCCGCTCGCACGAGATAACATCCTTGGTTGTTCTCTGAGCAAACTCTACAGCGCTCATAGTTGTGGGGTGACATCCGGCCACGCTCGCTTTGTATACAGTGCATCTTTACTAGATCTGTTTCCATCGAGCGGACATCCTGACTTTGATGCCTACCAGGTCTATTGGAAGCCACCAGTGGTCCAACAAGTGTTGAAGTGTTCTTTGGACAAGTGCACACCCTTGGTCGTCTTTACGACATTCTTCACAGTCCAGATAATCATGTGAAGCCAGAAAGCCAAGTCTAACTTGCCTAGCGTGTAATTCTACCAGACTAGTATTCATCAAGCGTATGTCAAAGATCTGAACCATATTTACTTGATGGTTATTTCTCTCACGGTAGTCTTGGATCCATCTGAGATCCATCTGACGTTGGAGGGCCTCTTGTACAAAAGAGAATCCCTGATTTCTTGTTGAGCAGATCGGACAAGTTTTGTAATCGTGTCGTGGCAGATTATGGTATTAAATTTACCTTGAGTGCATCGCCACTAAATTGACATTCATCGCAAGAAAGTTGCGGTTTTGAACAGTGTTGGGATGCGCATGGGCCATGTTGAATTCACAGATTTTGTGGTCCTGGATCCAACCCAGATCCATATGTTCTTGTAGAGCTGATTGCACTACGGAACACCCCTGATTATTCTTTGAGCAGATATAACACTGGTGATAATTGTGAGGTGGTACATGACCGTACCCGCTCTGCCTGCAATGCATCCTGACCATATTGGTTCCTAATAGTAGTACATCACGAATTTGATTACTGCGACTAAATTCTTCTTCTATTAAATTTACTGCAGTCTTCTCATGTTATGGCAACGGGTTCGTCTGAACATTCAGATTAGTATCTTTGAAAGATAAGATCCTGTTCCTGACAAGCTTCTAAACATCATACTTAAAGCTGAGACTGTTCTCAATGTTGTGCCCCGATCCTCCTTGATGGTAAGGGCAAGTTTGTCCTCTTTGAACCAAAAAGGTGGATTTTTTGGTACTGTAAGAGGAGTCCTGGTTTGGACGTGCCCCTTGGCTAGTAGAAGTGGAAATAACTTTGCGTACAACATCGGGATAGGGTCAAACCCTGAGGGTCGTGTCGTACGATTGTTATTTTTGTAATGTGGACGAGCCTACTGAAGAGGCTGTTGTGTCCTTTGTTAATACTGTTGTTGACTTGGTTGGCTCTAAGCAACCTGAGGTTGATAAGTCAGAGCCGGCGTAGGGTTGATAGCAGGAGTTATCGCCGCTACTGGTTGAAACCTTCGCCTTTGCTTTCCCAGAGAGATATTACTAATATCTTGCTCTTTTTTCTTTTGGAAAGCACTACCGTATCTCTTAGTACTGCTAGATGGTTCTGCATCTTTGACCAATCGTCCTTCTCGGACTGCTTCTTCAAGGCGTACTCCCATATTCACCATTTCAGTGAAGTCGCTGGGCGCACTTGCAACTATTCGGTCGTAATAGAATGAGCTTAATGTTTTCAAAAAGATCTTGGTCATCTCCTTTTCCTCAAGAGGGGGACAGATCTGGGCGGCAATTTCACGCCATCTCTGAGCATATTCTTTGAAAGTTTCTTTGTCTTTTTGCGACATTGCTCTGAGCTGATCTCTATCTGGTGCCTTGTTCAAATTGTATTTATACTGCTGAACAAAAGCTGTGCCGAGATCTCTGAAAGTAATGATCTTGGTGCTGTTTAAACCCATGTACCATTTAAGTGCGGCACCGGTTAAACTGTCTTGGAAGTAATGAATCAGTAGCTGTTGATTTTCTGTCTGAGTTGTCATACCCCAAATTTTGACCACTAAGATTCCCATCATTGTGGAAATCATCATCACAATATGGATGAACCATCATACCTCATTAGTCTCCCCAAAGATGGGTGAGCATCCACTACAATCAAAATTATGGTTTCAAGCCCTCTCTGAGTGCTTAGACAAAGGGTCAATCAAGGAATGACATGATCTTCAACTTGTCTAACCTCTCAAACATCTACAATGGATCAAGAGGACTCCCACTTCAAGGATTAAGCACAAGGTTGCTCCCTTATAGGTGGATCAAGTCTCAAGATCGACAGTGTCACCAAATTAGGGTTTTGGTCGACCAGGGCCTCCAGATGGAAATTTTCCTTTGGGCACAAGCCAATGATCCAAAACATAACCTAATATACTCCATGGAACCTCATGGACCCAATCATTAAGTCAATCTTGCCTCAGGGGATGCATTCATAAAAAATCAGGAATTAGGGTTTCTTGACCTAATTCACCCCTAAGTTGGCTTTTGGGACAAATTATGAACCAAGACCTCAAATGAGGATTTGAAGGTCTCTAATACACTACATTGATCCATTTACAACAATGGATTGATCCAAGAAACTTGAGCAACAAGTTTCAATTTCATCTGCAGCACAGTTAGGGTTTTAAGGAAAAAGTCAACTGTAACTTTGACGTTTGACCAGGACATGCTCCCAAGCCCTATGACATGCATCAATATACTCTATACCACCCATGGAACATGTCCATCAAGTTTGATTTAGGTCAAGGACATGATTTCATGAAGAATTGCACAGTTTGGAATTCATCTGATAAAAAGTCAACTGTGCACAAAAGTCAACTTTGACTTTTTGAGATTTTTCACAAAAATGGATTTTTAACCCTAAAATGATGTTAATGTATGATTTGAATCATCATTCATCAAGAAAAATCAAGAAAAGTTGGATAACTTGTAAAAGGGGTAACCATAAAAAACTTAGAAAATTTTCTAAGTTAAAAATAAGTGGCTAGGGTACCAACTTTGGAGGGTCATAACTCCTAAACCACAAAGCCATTTTCTCCCATCCAAGGCTTGATTTGTAGATCTCATTTCCCTCTACAAAAACTTCAACTGGACCTAATTCCAATTCAATGGGGATTTCGAGTTATGGAGTGATCAAAGTCACTAAAAACATGAAAGTACAACTTTTTCAACACTTAGAAAAATTTTGGGCAAGGCAGATTTCGTGTTGAAACACCAAAACATGTGAGATCTTTTCACATAGTTGCAAGCTGAATCAAGTCCAAAGATAAACATCAATGTTGTTGCAAATGTTGCCAAGAATTCAAAGAGCTTAACAGCATGAATTGATTCAACTTGAGCCAAGAGAAATCCATGCCCAAAGCCATGATGCTGCAAGCTGTTTTGGAAAAATCAGTTTACATGTTTGCTTGCCACACACGATTTTGAACCAAAAACTGAGGATCAGCATGTCACATGTACTCAAACCAATCACAATGGATCTGATCCAACTGATAAGGCTGAGTCAAAAAGCCAAGGAATCTTCAAACTTGAAATTCATCCACTTTGGCACATTTTGCCTTGAATTCAAAGGGGCATTAATGTGGAATAGTGCATTTTCAACAAAGCCACTCTACTCAGTCAAGGTCTCTGATTAAACAACAATAAAAACATCTGAAGAATGTAATTTTGGTCAAGGCATAGCCCTGATCTTGGGAATGGCTAGTTTGCCTTGCTTGAGAAGAAATCCTTCAAGTCAATCCATGCAAGTGTGATATGATCCAGCAGCCATTCACTATTCCTCCAAGACAAAAGTTGATCACCTATAAATAGAGGTTCCAATGGATCATTCAACTCTCACCAAAGCCAGTTACAGCACTGCTTTCTCTCATTCTTCCTTAAACCTCAAGTTTCTTGGTTTTTGAGTAACCACTATCGGGTTTTGAGTTGCAGCCTTAAGCAATCAATTCCAATTGCTCAAACACATCACATATGATGTATTTGAGGTGTCCAAACACTTAAACACTGACTGTAACACCTCAGGCTCAAAATCACCCTTCAACCAAGCCATTATGCCCCAATTATGCAGGTGGAGGTCTCCAGCTTGATTCAAAGAGTTTCAAAGTGTTCCAAAGCTTGCAACATACTCCATAATATCCATTGAAGCTGTAGGGATCATTAATCCACAACTGGAACAAGGTTTGTGCATAGTTCCATTTCAGCTTGCATCAAGGTAAGCCTCAAAACTCCAACTCCATGATCCATGCATATTTCCTCGCATGATATTTTTGCCAATTGCTTGCCATCATATGTTGATTGTTTTCCCTCAAAAAATTTGATCATAGCACTCATAATCATGCCTACTCGATTGCTTTTGCAAAATTAGGGTTCATACGGCCACAATGATATAATTTGCTATACACTGAAAATGAATGAAATTGGGTATTGCCATCTTCTTCCTTGTGAAAAAACGCATGAGTTTGGTGTTTGAATCATGTCAAATGGTTGAGAAACGAGGGAGATGGAGGGCTTCATGCAAGAGCTAGAGGAAGAAGATGGACATGGCGCCATTTTCAGAAAATCTAACTAGTTTGATATATATTTCACTTGCCATGTTATTAATGAATTGGCATTGCGCCCCAGTGGTTGATCAGCTGGTTTGTATGTGTCATACCCCAAATTTTGACCACTAAGATTTCCCATCATTGTGAAAATCATCATCACAATATGGAGGAACCATCATACTTCATCAGTCTCCCCAAAGATGGGTGAGCATCCACTATAATCAAAATTAGGGTTTCAAGCCCTCTCAGAGCCTTAGACAAAGGATCAATCAAGGAATGACATGATTTTCAACTTGTCTAACCTCTCAAACATCCACAATGGATCAAAAGGACTCCCACTTCAAGGATTAAGCACAAGGCTGCTCCCTTCTAGGTGGATCAAGTCTCATCCAGGGCCTCTAGATGGAAAATTTTCATCTGGGCACAAGCCAATGATCCAATACCTAACCTAATATACTCCATGGAACCTCATGGACCCAATCATAAAGTCAATTTTGCCTCAGGGGATGCATTAATCAAAAATCAGGAATTAGGGTTTCTTGACCTAATTAACCCCTAAGTTGACTTTTGGGACAAATCATGAGCCAAGACCTCAAGAGAGGGTTTGAGGGTCTCTAATGCACTATATTGATCCATTTGGAACAATGGATTAATCCAAGAAGCTTGAGCAACAAGTCTCAATTTCATCTGCACCACAGTTAGGGTTTTAAGGAAAAAGTCAACTGTAACTTTGACGTTTGACCAGGACATGCTCCCAAGCCCTATGACATGCATCAATATACCCTATGACACCCATGGAACATGTCCATCAAGTTTGATTTAGGTCAAGGACATGATTTCATAAAGAATTGCACAGTTTGGAATTCATCTGATAAAAAGTCAACTGTGCACAAAAGTCAACTTTGACTTTTTGAGATTTTTCACCAAAATGGATTTTTAACCCTAAAATGATGTTAATGTATGATTTGAATCATCATTCATCAAGAAAAATCAAGAAAAGTTGGGTAACTTGTAAAAGGGGTAACCATAAAAAACTTAGAAAATTTTCTAAGTTAAAAATAAAGTGGCTAGGGTACCAACTTTGGAGGGTCATAACTCCTAAACCACAAAGCCATTTTCTCCCATCCTAGGCTTGATTTTTAGATCTCATTTCCCTCTACAAAAACTTCAACTAGACCTAATTCCATCTCCTCATGGATTTTGAGTTATGGAGTGATCAAAATCAAGAAAAGTCACTTTGTTCCAACACTTAGTGAAAATTTCACCAAGTCAGATTTTACCCTACTTTTTGCCAAATGTAGGGGGATTTTTCACTTGGATTCAAAAGAGATCAAAACCAAATATGTTCAAATAGTTGTTGTATCATGTAAGGGCTTTCCAAAATGACCAAGAACATTACCACATTCAATTTGAGTCATGAGATATGACATTGGAAAGTTGCCTTGCTGAAATCTGCCAAGGCAAGGCAGAATTGGCATTTTTGCTCGATTTGCCAAAATCAGCCAAATCCAAATTCTCCTATCCACTTGGACACCTCTGAGGATTGAATCTAAAGGGGACAATCACTGAGCCAAGCCTCCAAAGTCTTTGGAACAAGAAATAGCATGTTGAACCTAGAATGGCCAAAATAGGGACAAGACTCCAATTTTGGATTGGAGCATTCAATGGAAGCATCAAGGTGGCATGGACTGAGCCATTTGCAACTGAATTCAATCAAGAATTATCCAAGACCAAGCGAACCACAGCCCTGTGCCCTAACCTCTAGTCAATGGCTAGAGGAGACTTGCATTTCAATTGGCCAACATTGAACAAACACCTGCTGCAGTTGCCATTCACTGTGGATCCCAAAACAAACTTGCTCTACTATAAATAGAGCTCAATTGTGATCAGTTTGAGTACACCAAATCCATCAAATAGATGCTTTCCTCAAAATCTCTTCTTTCACTCCAATTTTTCCTTCTAAAGGAAGTCACTATCGGGTTTTGAGTTTGAGATCTTTTCCAATCAAACCAATCACTCACACACCTCACATACATCATATAGAAGTGATCCAAACACTCACATAACATCTAGAACACAGATTTCACAAAATCACCAGTCAATTGCTCAAGGTTTTAACCAAAGTGCAGTTGAGATGCCATGAAGTGATCCAACCATTCTCAGTCAAGTCCAAGCATTCAAACACACTCCATAGGGTGTAGGGAAGCTGTTCAGATCATCACAATTCATCTGTAACACCTCCTACTCAAAAATCAATTTGCTCTTGCTGTCACGACCTAGAGGTAAGCCTAAACTTGGTCATCTCTCAATCTATGCATATTTCCTCGCACAATACTTTTGCCAAATGTTCATAATCATGCATGGAATGTTTCCCCTCAAGTAATTGCTTTGTTTGAATCGTGTATCAAAAATCCTAGCCTTCATGCAGAAATTAGGGTTCTTGAGGATTTTTCATGATTTCTTGTTTTATTTTAATTTAAATGAAATTAAATACCATAGACATGATCGTGAGGTTGAAACGAGTTGATTGGTATGTAGATTACATGATATGATTAAGTATTCAGTGAGATTGGAGAGAAAATGCAAATCTGGGCCAAGCTGAAACACGCGCGTGTTCTTCAGCTGTTCTTGGCGCCATTTTTCATAAATTCAAATATTTGAATTTTGTGATTTTATTTAATTGATTCAAAAATTAATTTCTCTATGAGTTTTAATGATTTTGAGTTGATTCTTTTTTTAATAATTCACAAAAATGTTAAAATATTTTATTTTCCCAGAAAATCACAAAAAATATTATTTATTGTATATAATTGATATTTTTGCAAAGAATTAATGTTTTAATTGTTTTTGACATTTGAAATATTTTTTCCACCTTGATTTTACAACTTTTAATGCTTTCTAATTATTTTGTAGGTCAATACTTAATTTTTGAAGCATTAATCCAAGATCACTATTTGTTTTCCATATGTTAAACAATTTTAATTATTTTAATTGAATTTTTATTCAATTTAATACATTTTTGAAAATAAATTAGGGTTTTTGGATTAATTCAACCCTCATAAATCATTTTCAAAACATTTTGGGCCTCTAATAGAGTGTAAGACCCAATCCTTTTTTGACCAAACCATTTTTGGGCCTCAGTGCGTTGTATAAGTCCCGATACCGTCAAAAACAAACGGCGCGATCGTCGCCTTTTGAAAAATCAAACCTTGGGCCTCTCCTTGAGCTATAAGACCCATTTAAAACTTTTGGGCCTCTAATTGAGTGTAAGACCCAATCCTTTTTTGACCAAACCATTTTTGGGCCTCAGTGCGTTGTATAAGTCCCGATACTGTCAAAAATAAACGGTGTGATCGTCGCCTTTTGAAAAATCAAACCTTGGGCCTCTCCTTGAGCTATAAGACCCATTCAAAACTTTTGGGCCTCAAATAAAGTGTAAGACCCAACCCCCTTTTAACCAAAACATTTTGGGCCTCACTTATTGTATAAGTCCCTCTGCGTTAAAAGAAAAGCTCGACGCGATCGCCATTTTTAAACGAAAAATCACATGGGCCTACCCTCGTGTTATAAGCGCCCCTATTTTTCTTTAAAACCTTTTGGGCCTCTTGAGAGAGTGTAAGACCCATCCCTCTGTATGAATTCAAACAGTGCGCTCACTGATAAAACCCTGGGCCTCTCCTTGAGCTGTAAGCCCCAAATCTTTCTTTTTCAAAGCACTTTTTCCTTTGATTTTGAATATACTGTTGTTTTTAATCTTTCTTTGTTGAACAACTAACCAAACAGCATGGAAGCTCTACAACCGAGTAAGTGGTTATTGCTTTCATTTACCGCTTTCATATACATATAACTGTATTGTGGGGTTGTTTCGCTGTAAGTCTTCTTTCATAAACTCATATCAACTGTGTAATAATAGAATAGATATTTAGAGTTTCCCCGGCAACTACGTCTAGAACTAGGTGACGCCGTTTCATTTCATAGAAATAGACAATTAGATCCCCAATAGGATCACCAGATACAATCTTCTCTTCGGCTGTCCTCATTAGGAATTGTCAAGAAACTCTACTCCCAGAGATGAATGTATTCTCCGTGAATGGCATCTTTGAGTTTCTTCCAAATTCTCGAACCTTCCTAACTTGATCTATTCCTTGTGAATAGCTTGCCTTGAATTTTTCAGGGTTTGGGGACCCACGGGCTTCATAAAAGCATCGGCCTCCTCTTGGGCATCGTACAAGGACCCACAGGCTTCCTAAAAGCAACCCCGCCTCCTCTTGGGCTTAGTACAAGGACCCTACGGCTTCTTAGAAGTATTCACAGCCTCCTCTTAGGCTTCGTATAATGATCTCTTCCTCCGGGAATGATAGCCTCCTCTTGGGCATCGTACAAGGACCCGTCGGCTTCTTAAAAGTTTCCAGCCTCCTCTTGGGCTTCGTACAAATTGTCCCGACGACCTCCTAGAGGTATAGGAACAGAACTTAGTCATCTGCATAGAACAGTCCTTTCATAGAGTCTACTGTTTCTCAAAGCACAGTACAAAAGATAAAACTCTGGACTTGGACAGTCTAATATCCTTGAGTCTCAAAGACATTCTCAAGTGCCCCCTTCGTTAAATAGGAAGGAAACACGCAGACTCGGACAGTCTCAATACCCTTCGGATTTCCCACTTCCTTAAAGAACAGGAATAGCCCGGATCCTTGAATCAAATCCTTGAGTACAGCATTGCTCATATAAGAACTGATTTTCTCTTTAAAATCAGTATACTGGTCCTGTCACTTAACTGAACAGTAACCACATCGTCCTCTTAGGCTTTGTATAATGATCCTTCTCCAGTGAAGTTAGCCTCACTCTAAAGTCAACGCTTTTAGCTTCACATCTTGGGCTTCGAACAAGATACAAATAGACCTTTTAGCTTCACATCTTGGGCTTTGAACAAGATACAAACCACCTTTCGCTTCATGTCTTGGGCTTTGAACAAGACACCAAAACACCCATTTCCTCCCATAGAATAGGAGGAACTACGAACGCTCTGATTTCCCTGTTTCGATAAACGGTTATACGTAGGCATAAGATTGAAAAATCTTAGCGAGCACACTAAACAAAAACCCAAAATCCCATACTTTCATATATATTCGTCCTAACATTTCAACCAATAGCCTAAAGCACCCCTCGTCAACAAAATAAACCTAGGAAAAACCCCGAATCTTTGTAGCATCTGTAACCTAAAAGACCGCTGTTTAAACTCAGTATGCAAGCAGGGTTAATTGGAGACATCTATTTCCCTTCCTTCATCAGCTTTAATAGGATAAAAAATGAATCGAGCTGTATTACTAGAGCGATCGTGCTTCGCAACCACATCCAAAAATCACTCGCTACAGAAGAATGGCAACTCTGTTGGGGAATCATAGGTCTCTTTAGGGATTTTGTTCGTTTTTGTCCCCTAGGTGGAAACCTTGACGTCATTAGGATCTTAGGTCAAAACGCCGTTAATTTGGAATGAAACCACAGATTGGTGACTCCGTCGGGAAACCATTTTCTGTCAGGAACTTAAGATTCTTAGCTTTTAAAAGTCTAGGATGATTAGGACAAATATATATACTGCTTTTCCTAATTGCTATACGTGTTTATTTTTCTGCTAATGGGAATGCGTGTGATGCCGCATGTGGAAAGATCGAGTATACACTTAAGATAAGTGATGGCGACGAGGTCGACCATCAACCTCAGTGGAGGCTGACCAATGCAACCCATTCTCTCACCTAGACAATGGGCCGATTGTGATGTCTGAGAAGCTGAGGAGCCAAACCCTTTTGTAGTGCGGAAACTATCGGGAATAGTTGTTACGCAATACTACCCTCATTTGAGGCTGGTGATCTATTCTCGGTGAATGGCACTTACTCTAAGATTGCTCTACAACTCGCTCGCGATCCGCTTGTTGTTTTGCTTTCCTGGGAGGAGCTGATGATAATGAGTACAGGTACAAAAATCACCCTAGTATAAACCTTTGGGGATGGGTAGAGCCTTGACTTCATGACAACGACCCTTTGACCCCATGTTTTTCTATGTTTTTGTGTGCTGCATTCATGCATTCATTTAAAAAACATTAAAACAAAAAAAAAATTCTCTTCTAGTCTCTCTGTTTTTCAAATTAAACTAAGACTATGATTGCAAATATCAGAGAAAAGGATTGCACTAATGGATTTCGGTAGAAGGAGAACTCATAGTTATACCTTCAAGGTTCCAAAGCTAGAGGATTTGAGAAGGTTAGCGAGGATGATCACTAACCCAGAGGCTTTCAGAGCCAAGCATGGAGGTTTGCTACCACTGTTAAGAGTCCATGTGATTGAGGGAATCATGGACGCGCTCGTTCAGTTTTATGATCCAGTTTATCACTGTTTCAAATTCCCGGATTACCAGCTCGCACCAACGCTGGAGGAGTATTCTCATCTGATTGATCTACACATTACTGATCGAGCTCCATTTTCTGGACTGGAAGAAATTCCAAAGAATCAGACCATTGCAAGAGCAATTCATTTGGACGAGTCTGAGGTCAGGACTCACTTGACTACCAAGGGTGGCATCCAAGGTTTGCCAGCCCAGTTCTTGACAAAGAAGGCCCTGTATTTTGCTAGTATAGGAAACATGACTGCTTTTGAAAGCGTCTTTGTCTTGCTCTCCTACGGGTTATTTTTGTTTCCCAACATTAATAATTTCGTCGATATCAACTCCATTAAGGTTTTTCTCATTGGAAACCCTGTGCCGACTTTGCTCGCAGATGCGTATCATTTTGTACACTTGGGAAATTTGTACAGCGAAGGGGAGATCACGTGCTATGTACCTCTGCTTTATAAATGGTTTATCTCTCACTTGCCCAAGTCTGCTGCTTTTTGGGATTGTAAGAGTGCCTTACGTTGGTCGTAGAAGATCATGTCCCTTACCAACTCTGATATAGATTGGTGTAATAGACTCTATGATGGAATCAGGATCATTGACCATTGTGGAAACTTCCACAACGTACCCCTTATAGGAACTAAGGGAGGAATCAACTATCATCCAGTTCTCGTTCATCGTCAATTTGGATACCCGATGAGACACGTCCCACGGGGTGTTCATCTGGAAGGTCTTTTCTTCAAGGAAGGAGAAAACGACAGAGCACTAAAGATGGAAATAGTGCACGCTTGGAAGCATGTTCATAAGAAAGGACGAGAGTCTCTAGGAAAACCGGACTGTGTCTCGGTGGATCCTTACCTCCATTGGGTACAAACTAGAGCTCTCAAGCTAAAAATGCCTTATCCTCGTTACGGAATTCTTCCGCCAAAGGAATCTGTCATGTACTTCATGACGGAAACTGAAAAGCTTCAGGTTACTCTCAACAAAGTGAAAAAGGAGAGAAGGTCTTGGAAGAACAAGTACCGCACCCTCGACGTAGAGTGCATCAAAATACAACAATTACTGAAAGAGAAAGATGCTCTGATTGAAATTTTGGAGCAACATGCTATGGATAATCAGGATGACCAAAGGAATTTGCTCGCTCCTTTCACCTGGCAAAGGAATAACAACCCGACAACGGCCCAAGAGCCCCGGTCAAAGAAAAGGAAGATACCAGAATCAACACCCGATTTCTCTTCAGAGAGGACTCGAGACCCATTAGTTTAGGTTTCTGTTTCTGCACCTTGTAATCTACTGTATTTCCATTTCTATAATCCTTTGAATTCAATAAAAAGGGGTTTCCCCACCGTTTGATATTTGCAATCTAATTGTCAAAGTTTATTTTGATTAAACCAAAAAAACAATTAATATAATCATTTCATTCATCATTCTCACATCGCGTATTCTTCTTCCCTACGAATCTCACGTTTGTGTCTCGGTTCTAGAGCCAAACTGTCTCATTCGTACAATACTCGAGCCAATCGTCAGAAAAATATGTATGATCTTGAGGAAGAAAACAGAGAGTTGAAAGAAGAGATTGACGCTCTGAGAGAGGATATGAGGAAGCTTCGTAACGACATGCAAGCCATGGCAGAAGCTCAGTTACAAAGAACCGTGATCTCAGAGATCACCTCAACGCCCATAGTGGAGAAGTATGATCCTAGGTATCAAATACCAAAAGATCGTCCTTGGGGCATGCCTGTTAACTATATCCCGGAAGGATATGTTCCGCCGATCACTGAAGATCAGGGAATCATAACAGAAGCCGCTGGGCCTGAAGGTTACAAACTTCGGGAAAGCGAAGATACCAAAGGCATACTGAAGACTCCTGAAGGTTACAAACTTCGGGAGACGCCAAGACTCACTACCATAGTCACGGTACCACCCCCTGTGGTGCACACTGTCCCGAAAGGACAGGTTTCACAGACACCTTATGGTAAGAAGGAAACTATGTTTGACAGAATGGAGGAATTCTAGGAGCAGTTCTTGGAAATGCAGAAGGAGCTGCAAGCCATTCGCGGTCAGGATTTATTTGGAAAGGACGCCGCAGATCTCTGCTTGGTCCCAAATGTGAAAGTCCCATACAAGTTTCAAGTGCCCGACTTTGAAAAGTACAAGGGTAACTCTTGCCCTCAAAGCAATCTGGTGATGTACGCCCGGCGGATGTCAGCTCAGACGGAAAATCAGGACCTACTGATTCACTACTTTCAGGATAGTTTAACCGGTGCCGCACTCAAATGGTACATGGGTTTAAACTGTGCCACGATCAACACATTCAGAGATCTTGGCACTGCCTTCATCCAACAATACAAATACAATTTGGACATGGCACCCGACAGAGATCAACTCAGATCGATGTCGCAAAAGGACAAGGAAACCTTTAAGGAGTATGCTCAAAGGTAGCGTGAGATTGCCGCTCAAATTTGTCCACCTCTTGATAAAAAAAAGATGACAAAGATCTCCTTAAAGACCTTAAGCTCATTTTACTATGACCGAATGGTTGCCAGTGCGCCCAGTGATTTCACGAAAATGGTTGGCATGGGCGTACGTCTTGAGGAAGCCGTCCGAGAAGGACGTTTGGTAAAATACACTGGATCGACGAGCGTTACTAAAAAATACGGTAGTACTCTCCCTAAGAAAAAAGAGCAAGATATTGGGAATATCTCTCTCGGAAAGCAAAGGCGACGTTATCAACCGGTAGCAGCTGTGACTCCTGCTATCAACCCTGCGTCTATTCCTACGTATCAACCTCAGGTTGCGCAGAGCCAACCTGATCAACAAAGGACACAACAGCCTCTTCAGCAGGCTCGTCCTCCATACAACAACAACCGTGCAACACGGCCACCAGGATTTGATCCTATACCCATGTCGTACGAAGAGCTGTTTCCATTACTACTGGCTAAGGGGCACATTCAGACTAAATCTCCTCTTACAGTACCAGAAAATTTGCCTTTTTGGTTTAAGGTGGATCAAACTTGCCCTTACCACCAAGGAGGTCCAGGGCATAACATAGAGACTTGTCTCAATTTCAAGTCCGACGTGCAAAAACTTGTTAGGAGCGGGGTCTTATCCTTCAAGGATACAAATCCTAATGTTCTCACAAACCCGCTGCCTCAACACGAGAAGGCTGCAGTCAATTTGATAGAAGGAGAGACTAACGATGTCTATCAAATTCACGATGTACTCTTGTTGAAAACCAATCTGGTCAAGATGCATTGTAGACAGAGTGGATATGGCCATGTGCCACCTCATAATTATCATCAATGTGATGTCTGCTCTAAAAACAATCAAGGATGTTCTGTGGTGCAAGCAGCTCTGCAGGAACAGATGGATCTCGGATGGATCCAAGAGCACCGAGTTCGTGGAGTTAACATGGTTTACACGAATTCTAACGTCATTCAGAACCACGATATCCGTGAAATGAATGTCAACTTGGTGGCGATGCACTCAAGGAAAAGCCAGTATCATAATCTGCCGCGGCACGATTACAGTTCCTGTCTGACTTGCTCGGTAAACAAACAGAGATGCTCTTTCATACAAGAGACCCTCCAGCATCAGATGGATCTTGGATGGATCCAAGACTACCATGATAGGAATTCTAATCAGATCAACATGGTTCAGATCTTCGATATTCGCTTGATAAATACCAACCTGATAGAGTTACATGCTAAGTAGGTCCGACACGGATTCTTAATATCACATGACTATTAAAGATGTAAAGCAGGTTGCGAAAACAATCGAGGTTGTACCCTTGTCCAGGAGGCACTTCAGCACTTGTTAAATCACTGGTGGATGCCAATCTACATGGATGAAGATACTCAGCAGATTAGTATCAATAACATAAACCCCACTCGGCGTCAGAGTCAGGATGTCTGATCTGTGAAAGCTAACCTAGTGAGGTTACATTGTATTCAAAATCGGCGTGGCCAGGTGCCACCACACAATTACAACCATTGTAGTGTCTGTTCAGAAAGTAACCAAGGGTGTTACCTTGTGAGAGCAGCTCTTCAGGGTCAGGTGGATCGTGGAGAAATTCGTCCATATCCGGGTTCTGGACCCATCAACTGGACGCCGAACTACCTTGCCGAGCAAGTTGAGGATGTTGTCACGATCTCTGGTCATCACAGGACCAGGGATGTTTTTTCCGTTATCCCTCTACTTGAAGAATCTAAGGTTCCCAACCGGGAACGGATCGAGATTAATTATGATGGTCAGAAAAATTAGAAGGTTCCCATAGTCATCTATCTGTCGGGACCACTTCCGTATAAATCAGCTAAGGCAATCCCTTACAAATACGGTGCAACAATAATTGAAAATGGAAAGAAAATTCCATTACCCTCCGTCGCGAATATTGCAGACATCAGTCGTGTAACACGGAGTGGTAGAATCTTCAACCGAGGGGTTGGGGAAGCTAACAAAGAAAAGGAACTTCAGACGGAAACTCCTGATCTACCAGTCAGTCAATCCAGTAATCCCGACCTTTCGAAAAATAATGATGAGATGCTGAAGCTCATCCAAAGGAGTGAATACAACATTGTCGATCAACTATTACAAACTCCTTCAAAGATCTCAGTTTTATCACTATTACTCAGTTCAGAAGCCCACAGGGAGGCTCTACAGAAAGTCTTGGAGCAAGCCTTTGTGGAACAGGATGTAACAATCAGACAGTTTGATAGCATTGTCTCTAACATCACTTCCTGCAATAATTTGGGATTTAGTGATGAGGAATTACCCGAAGAGGGTCGTCGTCATAACATGGCGCTCAACATTACAGTTAACTGCCAGGACGATGCTTTAGCCAGCGTACTGGTAGACACAGGGTCAGCCCTGAATGTTATGCCGAAGTCCACTTTGATGCAATTATCATTCAAAGGCCCTCCAATGAGAATCAGCGAGGTCGTCGTCAAAGCGTTCGACGGATCCAGAAAAACAGTTATCGGCGAAGTTGATCTTCCCATAATTATCGGTCCTCACACTTTCCAAGTCACTTTCCAGGTCATGGACATCCGGGCAACGTACAGTTGTTTATTAGGAAGACCTTGGATACATCAGGCTGGAGCGGTTACTTCAACCCTCCACCAAAAGCTAAAGTTCGTTAAGGACGATCAACTTGTCACAGTCTGTGGAGAACAAGCTTTGCTTGTAAGCAACTTGTTATCATCTACTGACATAGAACCCGAGGAGGTTATTGGAACTCAGTTCCAAGCACTATCGGTAAGCAAGAACAATCAGTTCAAAGGAGGAACCTCGATTTCCTCATACAAAGATGCTATCAAAGCGGTCGAGAGTACCGATACAACAGGATGGGGACAGCTTGTCATTCCTACTAGCAATGCAACAAAGAAGGGTCTTGGTTTTCTGCAACCTGTACCTAGACAGCTGTAACGATGAAAGTCTTCATCCCCTTTAAAACTTCTTCCACAGTGGAGGTTTTCTTCACCCGGTGTCTCAAGCAGTACATGCTATCAGTGAGGAAGATTCCTCTGACACAGATGAAGAATGGAAGTCCTATCTTAATGAGGATGGTTATATGTCTTAGGAAGAGGTGCCTACACCATTTTGCTTTCCTACACAGAGTCCGAGATTTATACCAAGGTCAGACGTCAAAATGATCTATGGAGATTGTGATCCGGAAGGATGCCGTGCTCCGCCAAATTCATTAGAAGAAGACACTCCGATGAAAGACAATTTTGACCACAACTACTATGGCCCAATGGATGGTCTGCCAATGTGGCAACCTTATCCAGGAGATTTGGGGCAAGAGAGTCAGCCGAACAATGAAAATTAGTTGACCGTCATTGAACAGAATACCTGTGTCCCCACCATGTCATGGAATCAACACTCAGGTCATTCAGAAACTACTCAACATGAAGATGAATTTGCAACGTTTGTAGGACTTGAATTCATAAACTATGCTTTTCCCGAGGTCAACGTCATCGAGAGAGATGACTCCTCCAGTTCCAAAGAAGTGTGGGACACCTTGGGACAACCGAGTGGAAAATACGACTATATGGTCAAGTACACCGCTCCCGAAAGCTCTCGTATCAGGCTCGAAGATATCCAGCCTACTGGATGGGGAGATACAGCTGAGAGCATAAATACTATGCAAAATACAACTGAGGAATTCTCCTACGAAAATTCTGCCTGGGAGACAGATTCCAATGATCCCACTCCACCAGAAATCAGCGTCATTTCTGAAGACAAATCAAGGAAGGTGCCAGACTTTGTGATTCACCGAGGAGTTCGCCGCCAATGGGTTGCCGTCGAGGTTCCGAAGGTCGTTCATCAGTCAAAGTAATTGCCATCTTTAACCTTTCACCCTGCCCAGGTGAAACGGATGTTTTAATAGGGCTCGCTTTCTGTAAATTTCCCTCTTCGCTTAGTCCAAAGCGACAGAGTTTTATTTTATAGGGCTGTAGTTTCGAGAATCAACTTGTTCATTAATAAAATAAACGTCGTTCTGTAATTTCCGCATTAATTGCTGTTTTCTCTTTTTGCTTTTTCAGAAAATGGTAATCCTAAAAAACAATTCAAATAAAAACAAGCAGTAAAATAAATACACTGCACACACTTGCATTTTCTCTATCTCTTCTAAACACGAATCATGACGTCATGCAGATTGCTTGTTTTAAACCCCGTTGAAACATACGATCCGATGCCTTCTCCCAACTTTGAGTTCCCGGTATTCGAGGCTGAAGAAAAAAATGACGACAAAATTCCAGAAGAGATCTCTCGACTACTCAGACAAGAGGAAAGGTCCATTGAACCTCACAAAGAGCCGTTGGAAATGGTCAACTTAGGTTCAGAAAAAGAGAGAAAAGAGGTCAGGATTGGGGCACTGCTCAGTCCAACTGCCAAAGAGAGTTTGATAAAGCTTCTCAAAGAATTTCCCGATGTATTCGCTTGGTCCTATCAGGACATGCCAGGGTTGGATACCAGCATCGTGGAACGTCATCTACCATTACGGTCAGAATGTCCTCCAGTAAAACAAAGGTTGAGACGCACTCACCCGGACATGGCCATCAAAATCAAAGAGGAGGTACAAAAACAGATCGACGTAGATTTCCTTGCTACATCTGAATATCCTTAATGGTTAGCCAACATCGTACCCGTTCCCAAAAAGGACGGAAAGGTCAGAATGTGTGTTGATTACAGGGATCTGAACAAGGCAAGTCCAAAGGACGACTTTCCTTTACCACACATTGACATGCTGGTAGACAGTACAACAAAATTCAAAATTTTCTCCTTCATGGATGGATTCTCGGGCTATAACCAGATCAAAATGGCGCCGAAAGACATGGAGAAAACTTCGTTCATTACCCCATGGGGTACCTTTTGTTACAAGGTAATGTCGTTCGGTTTGAAGAACGCCGGGGCAACCTATCAAAGGGCCATGACTACTCTGTTTCATGACATGATACACAAAGAAATCGAGGCATATGTCGATGATATGATTGCAAAATCAAAAACAGAGAGTGACCACGTTGAACATATGTCAAAATTGTTCGAACGTCTAAGAAAATTCAAGCTCCGGTTGAATCCCTACAAGTGCACCTTCGGTGTCCATTCAGGGAAACTACTAGGGTTCATCGTCAGCCAGAAAGGAATTGAGGTTGAGCCTGACAAGGACAAGGCCATTCAAGAAATGCCTTCTCCGAAAACTGAAAAACAAGTCAGAGGGTTCCTGGGACGTTTGAACTACATCTCCAGATTCATATTCCTCATGACCGCCATGTGTGCACCGATTTTCAAATTACTCAAAAAGAACCAGGATTGCGTTTGGTCAGAAGATTGCCAAACCGCCTTCGACAGTATCAAGGAATATCTGTTGAATCCTCCGATTCTATCACCTCCAGTGGAATGAAGACCACTGATCATTTACCTCACAATCCTAGAGGACTCAATGGAATGTGTACTTGGCCAACAAGACGAAACCAAATGGAAAGAGTCTGCCATTTACTATTTGAGCAAGAAATTCACCGACTGCGAAACTCGGTACACGATGCTTGAGAAAACTTGCTGTGCTTTTGCTTGGGCAGCCAAACGTCTTCGCCAATACATGATTTGTCATACTACTTGGTTGGTCTCTGAAATAGATCCAATCAAGTACGTTTTCGAAAAACCTGCTCTCACGGGAAGAATCGCCCGTTGGCAGATACTGTTTTCAGAATATGACATAGAGTACCACGCTCAGAAAGCCGTTAAGGGAAGTATTTTAGCAGATCATTTGGCTCATCAACCGATTGACAATCAAGAATCAATTGGGTTTGACTTCCCAAACGAAGATGTCATGTATCTAAAAATGAAAGATTGCGATGAACCGTTACCCAGTGAAGGGCCAGAACCAGATCCCCAATGGGGACTTATCTTTGACGGAGCAGTTAATCATTATGGAAATGGAATTGGGGTAATCAATGTTACCCCTCAGGGTACCCACATTCCTTTCACCGCCAGACTTACATTCAAATGTACGAACAACGAGGCTGAATACGAAGCTTGTATTATGGGTCTCGAAGAAGTAATTGATTTAAGGATCAAAAACTTGGACGTATACGGCGACTCAGCTCTAGTTATCAATCAGATAAAAGGAGATTGGAACACATACCAATCAGGATTGATTCCTTACAAAGACTATGCAAGAAGATTGTTACCCTTCTTCGACAGAGTTGAGTTTCATCATATCCCTCGTGAGGAGAATCACATGGCTGATGCATTAGCCACCATCTCTTCCATGATTAGTGTAGGTCAATGGAATGACATACCTAAGATCGACATAATGCGCCTTGAACGGCCCGCTTACATCTTCACGATTGAAGTAGTCATAGACGATAAACCTTGGTATCACAATATCAAATACTTCCTTCAAAAACAACAGTACCCACCTGGGGCACTAAGGAAGGACAGAAAAACCCTCAGAAGACTGGCTGGAAACTTCTTCCTGAGCGGTAACACTCTCTATAAGAGAAATTTTGACATGGTCTTGCTCCGATGCGTAGACAGACCAGAAGCAGACATGCTTATGAAAGAAATTCATGAAGGGTCCTTTGGCACTCATGCCAACGGACACACAATGGCGAGAAAAATTCTAAGATCAGGGTACTATTGGTTGACCATGGAATCCAACTGCTACAAGTACATGAGGAGGTGTCATAAGTGTCAGATATACTCCGACAAAATTCATGTACCGCCATCACATCTCAAAGTTCTTTCTTCCCCATGGCCTTTTTCCATATGGGGAATTGACATGATTGGCATGATTGAGCCTAAAGCTTCAAATGGACATCGGTTCATTCTGGTAGCCATTGACTATTTCACCAAGTGGGTCGAAGCAGCGTCATACGCTAATGTAACCCGACAAGTGGTGGTCCGATTTATCAAAAACAATATCATCTGCCGTTATGGTGTTCCGAGCCAGATCATTACTGATAATAGATCTAACTTGAACAATAAGATGATGAAAGAGTTATGTGCAGAGTTCAAGATTGAACATCATAACTCATCTCCCTACCGACCCAAGATGAACGGAGCGGTAGAAGCGGCCAATAAGAACATCAAGAAGATCGTTCAAAAGATGTTTGTAACCTACAAAGATTGGCACGAGATGCTACCCTTTGCTCTTCATGGTTATCGAACATCTGTCCGTACTTCAAAAGGGGCAACCCCTTTCTCTCTAGTATATGGCATGGAAGCAGTGCTCCCCATAGAAGTAGAGATCCCGTCAATCCGAGTATTGATGGAAGCTAACCTCACCGAAGCTGAATGGTGTCAAAGCCGACACGACGGATTGAATCTGATCGAGGAGAAGAGAATCACGGCACTATGCCATGGTTAAGTGTATCAACAGAGAATGAAGAGGGCTTCGACAAAAAGGTCTGACCTCGTGTCTTCAGAAAAGGAGACCTCGTGCTCAAGAAGATCCAGTCATTTCTCACTGATTCGCGAGGTAAATGGACTCCGAATTATGATGGCCCCTATGTGGTCCCAAAAGCTTTCTCAGGCGGCGCCTTGAGACTTGCAACCATGGACGGAGAGGAATTTTCCTACCCCACAAATGTTGATGTAGTCAAGAAATACTTCGCCTAAACTAAAAAAAAAACGTCTCGGTGGATTGAAAACCCGAAAGGGCGGTCCAGGCAAAAGTTAGAGACATAAAAAAAAACCATCCCGGTGGATTGGAAACGTCACAGTACAATCCAGGCAAAAATTAGGGATAATGGCAAGTAACTATGTTCAACAGAGGCAAGTCCCTCAGCAGCAGCAGTTACATCATCCGCAGAAAACTCCAGTCAAGGTCATCTTCGACAGAAGCTCAGGATGTCCCGAATTCAAAGTTGGTAGAAGGATAGTGGTCGTTATGTTTCAACGTAGCCCTTTTCCCTGTAAATTACCATTTTCTAACTTTGTAAATACTCTTTGGAATCACGCGTTTGGCTGATCTCCATTTTATCAATAAAATTTGAGCCTTTGTGCTTTTGTTTGTAATTCTTATTTGTTTTAGCTTTACAGAATGACATTGTTAACATGATTAGCGATTCTTGAAATAAAACAAAAATGAATTTACTTGTTAAAACTTTTTCTGCTTTTAAATTAAAGATGGCAGTTGCTTTTGACTGTTGAACATCAAAAGAGCATCAATCGCTTCTCCAGAAGTAAGCAAACTTCAAAGTGCAGAATCGAAGTACACCTTCTAACCCAGTACGCCTGAATGAAGGGATCAACTGTGTCAGAGACCTTGTTGCATCTGAAACGCCTCGGCCGAGTTCTCATCTCCTAAGCCCGACCAACTTAGCTCCCAACAGGGACTATCTCTCCTAAGCAAGGCGGAATTGCTATTCTGAACCAACGGTACTTCTTCGCCCCGCGATGGCCGACTATCCAGTCGTGTTCACCTGTCAGTTTGTATGTCGCGTCAGTTTTGTCAACATAAACATACATGCATCATGCATTATTGATTTACATTCACATTTCATATTGCATCACTATCACTCTAGTCGGTCTTGTCCCCTAGTGATAAAAGTCCTCTCAATCGAGTTGTCAACCCTTTCCTCGTCAGGAAGTGTTATGTCTGAACATTCTCTCTCCTCCAGTTTTATTTTTGGATTGAAGTTGGGTCCTCGACCACTTTGATAACTTGAACCTCTGAAAGACCAGAGAACCCTTAGTTAACATCACTATTCGCCATTGAAGATGATATCCTTGCTTTCCTGGATTAAGGAAAATCCACAGAGAAAGCCTCGTAATCAGAGATTCGGAAGTACGACAGTTTTTCTCTGAAAAACCCACTGATGAAAAGGTCATCGGCACCTCAAAATTGAATCACATCATATGGCATTTCTCCGAGAAGATCTCCGAGAAAAGTATGATGTAAAGACCATAAGCGAATGCAGTCTCTCAAGGGACTCCCCAAGTAGAGTCAATAAATGGCATCTCCAACAGAGAAGTTTGTACACCTCTACAACTCAGACGACTGGGTTCCCCACCAAGTCTGACATCGAAACTTTTTCCACTCAAATGGCATCTCCCCAGGAAAATTCGGCGAGAAGTTTGAAGGAAAGCCGCTACGAATATCGTCCCTTGTCAAGAAAGTTTATTGACAAAAGAAACTAAGACCAGTTCCTTGGTAGGAAACCAAGAACGAGGGGAAGTTTATTTCAGAAACTGAGACCAGTTCCTTGGTAGGAAACCAGGATCGAGGGGAAGTTTACATCAGAAACTAAGACCAGTTCCTTGGTAGGAAACCAGGATCGAGGGGAAGTTTATTTTAGAAACTGAGACCAGTTCCTTGGCTGAAAACCAGGATCGAGGGGAAGTTTACCTTTTCTAAGCATCATTTCTTAGCTAAAGAAGATGAATGCGTAAGCTACCATTCATAACCACCATCAAAATTTCGGGTATTCCGATATTTAATCCTCTTGCACCCCGAATGCCCGAATACCTTCGTCATTCACACCTTCGTGTCCAAGAAGATTAAATAGGGGCATCTGTCATACCCCAAATTTTGACCACTAAGATTTCCCATCATTGTGAAAATCATCATCATAATATGGAGGAACCATCATACTTCATCAGTCTCCCCAAAGATGGGTGAGCATCCACTACAATCAAAATTAGGGTTTCAAGCCCTCTCAGAGCCTTAGACAAAGGATCAATCAAGGAATGACATGATTTTCAACTTGTCTAACCTCTCAAACATCCACAATGGATCAAAAGGACTCCCACTTCAAGGATTAATCACAAGGGTGCTCCCTTCTAAGTGGATCAAGTCTCATGATTGACAGTGTCACCAAATTAGGGTTTTGGTCGACCAGGGCCTCCAGATGGAAATTTTTCATCTGGGCACAAGCCAATGATCCAAAACCTAACCTAATATACTCCATGGAACCTCATGGACCCAATCATCAAGTCAATTTTGCCTCAGGGGATGCATTCATCAAAAATCAAGAATTAGGGTTTCTTGACCTAATTCACCCCTAAGTTGACTTTTGGGACAAATCATGATCCAAGACCTCAAGAGAGGGTTTGAGGGTCTCTAATGCACTATATTGATCCATTTGAAACAATGGATTAATCCAAGAAGCTTGAGCAACAAGTCTCAATTTCATCTGCACCACAGTTAGGGTTTTAAGGAAAAAGTCAACTGTTACTTTGACTTTTGACCAGGACATGCTCCCAAGCCCTATGACATGCATCAATATACCCTATGACACCCATGGAACATGTCCATCAAGTTTGATTTAGGTCAAGGACATGATTTCATGAAGAATTACACAGTTTGGAATTCATCTGATAAAAAGTCAATTGTGCACAAAAGTCAACTTTGACTTTTTGAGATTTTTCAGCAAAATGGATTTTTAACCCTAAAATGATGTTAATGTATGATTTGAATCATCATTCATCAAGAAAAATCAAGAAAAGTTGGGTAACTTGTAAAATGGGTAACCATAAAAAACTTAGAAAATTTTCTAAGTTAAAAATAAAGTGGCTAGGGTACCAACTTTGGAGGGTCATAACTCCTAAACCACAAAGCCATTTTCTCCCATCCTAGGATTGATTTGTAGATCTCATTTCCCTCTACAAAAACTTCAACTAGACCTAATTCCAACTCCTCATGGATTTTGAGTTATGGAGTGATCAAAATCAAGAAAAGTCACTTTGTTCCAACACTTAGTGAAAATTTCACTAAGTCAGATTTTACCCTACTTTTTGCCAAATGTAGGGGGATTTTTCACTTGGATTCAAAAGAGATCACAACCAAATATGTTCAAACAGTTGTTGTATCATGTAAGGGCTTTCCAAAATGACCAAGAACATTACCAAATTCAATTTGAGTCATGAGATATGACATTGGAAAGTTGCCTTGCTGAAATCTGCCAAGGCAAGGCAGAATTTGCATTTTTGCTCGATTTGCCAAAATCAGCCAAATCCAAATGCTCCTATCCACTTGGACACCTCTGAGGATTGAATCTAAAGGGGACAATCACTGAGCCATGCCTCCAAAGTCTTTGGAAGAAGAAATAGCATATTGAACCTAGAATGGCCAAAATAGGGACAAGACTCCAATTTTAGATTGGAGCATTCAATGGAAGCATCAAGGTGGCATGGACTGAGCCATTTGCAACTGAATTCAGTCAAGACTTATCCAAGACCAAGGGAACCACAACCCTGTGCCCTAACCTCTAGTCAATGGCTAGAGGAGACTTGCATTTCCATTGGCCAACATTGAACAAAGACCTGCTGCAGTTGCCATTCACTGTGGATCCCAAAACAAACTTGCTATACTATAAATAGAGCTCAATTGTGATCAGTTTGAGTACACCAAAGCCATCAAACAAATGCTTTCCTCAAAATCTCTTCTTTCACTCCAATTTTGCCTTCTAAAGCAAGTCACTATCGGGTTTTGAGTTTGAGAGCTTTTCCAATCAAACCAATCACTCACATACCTCACATACATCATATAGAAGTGATCCAAACACTCACATAACATCTGGAACACAGATTTCACCAAATCACTAGTCAATTGCTCAAGGTTTTAACCAAAGTGCAGTTGAGATGCCATGAAGTGATCCAGCCATTCTCAGTCAAGTCCACGCATTCAAACACACTCCATAGGGTGTAGGGAAGCTGTTCAGATCATCACAATTCATCTGTAACACCTCCTACTCAGAAATCAATTTGCTCTTGCTGTCACGACCTAGAGGTAAGCCTAAACTTGGTCATCTCTCAATCTATGCATATTTCCTCGCACAATACTTTTGCCAAATGTTCATAATCATGCATGGAATGTTTCCCCTCAAGTAATTGCTTTGTTTGAATCGTGTATCAAAAATCCTAACCTTCATGCATAAATTAGGGTTCTTGAGGATTTTTCATGATTTCTTGTTATATGTTGAATTTAAATGAAATTAAATACCATAGACATGATCGTGAGGTTGAAACGAGTTGATTGGTATGTGGATTACATGATATGATTAAGTATTCAGTGAGATTGGAGAGAAAATGCAAATCTGGGCCAAGCTGAAACACGTGCGTGTTCTTCAGCTGTTCTTGGCGCCATTTTTCATAAATTCAAATATTTGAATTTTGTGATTTTATTTAATTGATTCAAAAATTAATTTCTCTCTGAGTTTTAATGATTTTGAGTTGATTCTTTTTTTAATAATTCACAAAAATGTTAAAATATTTTATTTTCCCAAAAAATATTATTTATTGTATATAATTGATTTTTTTTGCAAAGAATTAATGTTTTAATTGTTTTTGACATTTGAAATATTTTTTCCACCATGATTTTACAACTTTTAATGCTTTCTAATTATTTTGTAGGCCAATACTTAATTTTTGAAGCATTAATCCAAGATCACAATTTGTTTTCCATATGTTAAATAATTTTAATTATTTTAATTGAATTTTTATTCAATTTAATACATTTTTGAAAATAAATTAGGGTTTTTGGATTAATTCAACCCTCATAAATCATTTTCAAAACATTTTGGGCCTCTAATAGAGTGTAAGACCCAATCCTTTTTTGACCAAACCATTTTTGGGTCTCAGTGCGTTGTATAAGTCCCGATACCGTCAAAAACAAACGGCGCGATCGTCGCCTTTTGAAAAATCAAACCTTGGGCCTCTCCTTGAGCTATAAGACCCATTTAAAACTTTTGGGCCTCTAATAGAGTGTAAGACCCAATCCTTTTTTGACCAAACCATTTTTGGGCCTCAGTGCATTGTATAAGTCCCGATACCGTAAAAAACAAATGGCGCGATCGTCGCCTTTTGAAAAATCAAACCTTGGGCCTCTCCTTGAGCTATAAGACATATTCAAAACTTTTGGGCCTCTAATAGAGTGTAAGACCCAACCCCCTTTTAACCAAAACATTTTGGGCCTCACTTATTGTATAAGTCCCTCTGCGTTAAAAGAAAACCTCGGCGCGATCGCCATTTTTAAACAAAAAATCAACTGGGCCTACCCTCGTGATATAAGCCCCAATCTTTTTCTTTAAAACCTTTTGGGCCTCTTGAGAGAGTGTAAGACCCATCCCTCTGTACGAATTCAAACAGTGCGCTCACTGATAAAACCCTGGGCCTCTCCTTGAGCTGTAAGCCCCAAATCTTTCTTTTTCAAAGCACTTTCTCCTTTGATTTTAAATATATTGTTGTTTTCAATCTTTCTTTGTTGAACAACTAACCAAACAGCATGGAAGCTCTACAACCGAGTAAGTGGTTATTGCTTTCATTTACCGCTTTCATATACATATAACTGTATTGTGGGGCTGTTTCGCTGTAAGTCTTCTTTCATAAACTCATATCAACTATGTAATAATAGTATAGATATTTAGAGATTCCCCGACAACTACGTCTAGAACTAGGTGACGCCGTTTCATTTCATAGAAATAGACAATTAGATCCCCAATAGGATCACCAGATACAGTCTTCTCTTCGGCTGTCCTAATTAGGAATTGTCAAGAAACTCTACTCCCAGAGATGAATGTATTCTCCGTGAATGGCATCTTTGAGTTTCTTCCAAATTCTCGAACCTTCCTAACTTGATCCATTCCTTGTGAATAGCTTTCCTTGAATTTTTCGGGGTTTGGGGACCCCACGGGCTTCTTAAAAGCATCGGCCTCCTCTTGGGCATCGTACAAGGACCCACAGGCTTCCTAAAAGCAGCCTCGCCTCCTCTTGGGCTTATTACAAGGACCCTACGGCTTCATAGAAGTATTCACAGCCTCCTCTTAGGCTTCGTATAATGATCTCTTCCTCCGGGAATGATAGCCTCCTCTTGGGCATTGTACAAGGACCCGTCGGCTTCTTAAAAGTTTCCAACCTCCTCTTGGGCTTCGTACAAATTGTCCCGACGACCTCCTAGAGGTATAGGAATAGAACTTAGTCATCTGCATAGAACAGTCCTTTCATAGAGTCTAATACTGTTTCTTAAAGCACAGTACAAAAGATGAAACTCTGGACTTGGACAGTCTAATATCCTTGAGTCTCAAAGACATTCTCAAGTGCCCCCTTCGTTAAATAGGAAGGAAACCCGCAGACTCGGACAGTCTCAATACCCTTCGGATTTCCCACTTCCTTAAAGAACAGGAATAGCCCGGATCCTCGAATCAAATCCTTGAGTACAACATTGCTCATATAAGAACTGATTTTCTCTTTAAAATCAGTATATTGGACCCGTCACTTAACTGAACAGTAACCACAACCTCCTCTTAGGCTTTGTATAATGATCCTTCTCCAGTGAAGTTAGCCTCTCTCTTGGGCTTTATACAATGATTCTCCCCAGCGGGATCAAACAACGTTTAGCCTCTTTCTCGGGCTTTGTACGAGACACATAAGAAACTCCCTCGTTGAGTCAATCACCCTTTCACCTCCATCTCGGGCTTCGTACAAGATACAAAAAAAATCTCTTGTTGAGTCAAATAGCCTCCATCTCGGGCTTTATACGAGATACCGAAAGATTCCATCGTCGAGTTAAAACCTTTTAGCCTCTCTCTCGGGCTTTGTACGAGACACATAATAGCCTCCTCTTAGGATTTGTATAAGAAAACCGCTGGTTTATCCAATTAACCTTTTAGCATCAAAACTGTGCCTCGTTCACAGTACACAAACATCAACAACTCCTTCCCCTCCATCTAACTGCTGTAAGCGGCAAGCCTCTGGATCATCTACATCCATGCCAATGTCCCTCTTTTAGTATGAGAAATTCCTAAGGAAAGATGGCATTACTCTACACTGAGTTAAAGTATTCTCCTTCAGGTTGAAATCCCCTTTAAAGGAAATTATGCCATTGCCGGATTCACACATCCCGGTTAAAGTAATTCTCCTCTATAAACAGTCGTAACAAATAAACCCCTCTTTAGAGATGACAAATTCACTCTAAAGTCAACGCTTTTAGCTTCACATCTTGGGCTTCGAACAAGATACAAATAGACCTTTCAGCTTCACATCTTGGGCTTTGAACAAGATACAAACCACCTTTCGCTTCACGTCTTGGGCTTTGAACAAGACACCAAAACACCCATTTCCTCCCATAGAATAGGAGGAACTACAAACGCTCTGATTTCCCTGTTTCGATAAACGGGAATACGTAGGCATAAGATTGAAAAATCTTAGCGAGCACACTAAACAAAAACCCAAAATCCCATACTTTCATATATATATTCGTCCTAACATTTCAACCAATAGCCTAAAGCACCCCTCGTCAACAAAATAAACCTAGGAAAAACCCCGAATCTTTGTAGCATCTGTAACCTAACAGACCGCTGTTTAAACTCAGTATGCAAGCAGGGTTAATTGGAGACATCTATTTCCCTTCCTTCATCAGCTTTAATAGGATAAAAAATGAATCGAGCTGTAGTACTAGAGCGATCGTGCTTCACAACCACATCCCAAAATCACTCGCTACAGTATGTATTGGCAAGCGAAAGGTCTGGGGTTCGAATCCCCCTCGCCCCAGACCTTTTTTTTTATCACTTTTTCCTATTTTCCTATTTTTCACATTATTTTGTTAATGATTTGAAAAATTAATAACTCACTCAATTTTAATTATTTTTTACTGATTCTTTTTGCAAAAAATAATAAAAATGTTGAAATATTTTATTCCACAAAAAAATTAGATTTATATTATGTATTTAATATAATTAGTATTTTTGTGAATAAATTCATTTTTATTTGTTTTTAAACATTTTAAAATGAACAACCATCTTGAAAAATCAAGACCAAATGAGTTTTAATATCTCTTGTGATTTATACCTCATTTTTCAAACCTTAAACCAAAATCACAAGTGGTTTATTCAAATCTATTTGGTATTTTTCATTGATTTTCTTTAAATATTTATTATTTAAAGATTAAAATTAGGGTTTCTTTGATTTTCACCCTCATCAAACAATTACACTTGGGCCTCTATTAGAGTGTAAGACCCAACCCTTTTTTTTTGTAAAATACAAAACATTTTGGGCCTCACTTATTGTATAAGTCCCACTGTATTTTCAAAAACCTCGGCGCGATCGGCAATTCAAAAATCAAACCTTGGGCTTCTCCTTGAGCTATAAGATCCATTCAAAAACTTTTGGGCCTCTAATAGAGTGTAAGACCCAATCCCCTTTTAACCAACACTTTGGGCCTCACTTATTGTATAAGTCCCTCTGCGTTAAAAGAAAACAAACGGCGCGATCGTCGCCTTTTAAGAACAAACCTGGGCCTACCCTCGTGTTATAAGCCACACTCTTTTTCTTTAAAAAGTTTTTGGGCCTCTTGAGAGAGTGTAAGACCCAACCCCCTTATACAGAAAACATTTTGGGCTTCAGTCACTTGTAAAGTCCCTCTGTACAAATTCAACAGTGCGCTCACTGATAAAACCTTGGGCCTCTCTTTGAGCTGTAAGCCCCAAATCTTTCTTTTTCAAAGCACTTTCTCCTTTGATTTTGAAATATACTGTTGTTTACAATATTTTTTGTTGAACAACTAACCAAACAGCATGGAAGCTCTACAACCGAGTAAGTGGTTATTGCCTTCATTTACCGCTTTCATATACATATAACTGTATTGTGGGGCTGTTTCACTGTAAGTCTTCTTTCATAAACTCATATCAAGTGTGTAATAATAGTATAGATATTTTGAGTTTCGCCGGCAACTACGTCTAGAACTAGGTGACACAGTTTATTCATAGAAATAGACAACTAGATCCCCAATAGGATCACCATATACAGTCTTCTCTTCGGCTGTCCTCATTAGGAATTGTCAAGAAATTCTACTCCCAGAGATGAACTTATTCTCCGTGAATGGCATCTTTGAGTTTCTTCCAAATTCTCGAACTTTCCTGACTTGATCTATTCCTTGTGAATAGCTTGCCTTGAATTTCTCGGGGTTTGGGGACCCACGGGCTTCTTAAAAGCATCGGCCTCCTCTTGGGCATCATACAAGGACCCACAGGCTTCCTAAAAGCAACCCCGCCTCCTCTTGCGCTTAGTACAAGGACCCTACGGCTTCTTAGAAGTATTCACAGCCTCCTCTTAGGCTTCGTATAATGATCTCTTCCTCCGGGAATGATAGCCTCCTCTTGGGCATTGTACAAGGACCCGTCGACTTCTTAAAAGTTTCCAGCCTCCTCTTGGGCTTCGTACAAATTGTCCCGACGACCTCCTAGAGGTATAGGAACAAAACTTAATCATCTGCATAGAACAGTCCTTTCATAGAGTCTACTACTGTTTCTCAAAACATAGTACAAAAGATGAAACTCTAGACTTGGACAGTCTAATATCCTTGAGTCTCAAAGACATTCTCAAGCACCCTTCAAGAATAGGAAGAAAAACCCGCAGACTCGGACAGTCTCAATACCCTTCAGATTTCCCACTTCCTTAAAGAACAGGAATAACCCGGATCCTCGAATCAAATCCTTGAGTACAATGTTGCTCATATAAGAACTGATTTTCTCTTTAAAATCAGTATACTGGACCTGTCACTCAACTGAAATAGTAACCATAGCCTCCTCTTAGGCTTTGTATAATGATCCTTCTCCAGTGAAGTTAGCCTCCTCTTGGGCTTTGTACAATGATTCTCCCCAGCGGAGTCAAACAACGTTTATCCTCTCTCTCAGGCTTTGTACGAGACACATAAGAGACTCCCTCGTTGAGTCAATTACCCCTTTCGCCTCCATCTCGGGCTTTATACGAGATACAAAAAGGTTCTTATTAAGCCAAACAAATTTTAGCCTCCATCTCGGGCTTCGTACGAGATACAAAAAAACTCTCTTGTTGAGTCAAATAGCCTTCATCTCGGGCTTCATACGAGATACCAAAAGACTCCATCGTCGAGTCAAAACCTTTTAGCCTCTCTCTCGGGCTTTGTACGAGACACATATTAGCCTCCTCTTAGGCTTTGTATAAGAAAACCACTGGTTGGTCCAATCAACCTTTTAGCATCAAAGTTGTGCCTCGTTCACAATACACAAACATCAACAACTCCTTCCCCTTCATCTAATCGCTGTAAGCGGCAAGCCTCTGGATTATTTACATCCATGCCACTGTCCCTCTTTTAGCATGAAAAATTCCTAAGGAAAGATGGCATTGCTCTACACTGAGTTAAAGTCTTATCCTTCAGGTTAAAATCCCCTATAAATAAAATTATGGCATTGCTAGGATCCGCATATCCCGGTTAAAGTAATCCCCCTTTACAGTCAGTCACCCAACATTCGTGACAAACAGACCCTCTTTAGAGATGACAAATTCTCTTTAAAGTCAACATCTTTCAGCTTCACATCTTGGGCTTTGAACAAGATACAGATCACCTTTCGCTTCACGTCTTGGGCTTTGAACAAGACACCAAAACACCTATTTCCTCCCGTAGAATAGGAGGAACTACGAACGCTCTGATTTCCCTGTTTCGGTAAACGGGAATACGTAGGCATAAGATTGAAAGAAAAATCTTAGCGAGCACACTAAACAAAAACCCTAAATCCCATACTCCCATATATCACAATCTGAAGCAGTATCCTAACAAAATCCCAGAGAGAAATCAGTATTGGCGAAAATACAAATAACCGATACAAAGGCCCCACCACATTGATCGCATCCGTAACCTAACAGACCGCTGTTTAAACTCAGTATGCAAGAAAGGTTAATTGGAGACATCTATTTCCCTTCCTTCATCAGCTTTAATAGGATAAAAAATGAATCGACCTATAGTAAACTCAACCGCAATGAGAGCGACCAGCGCTTAAGAACCGCATCCAAAATCGCTCGCTACAGAAAAAATGGCGCCCACCGTAGGGCCGAGTTTCTAAACCTTTTTTCTCTTCACTTATGTGAAAACCACAGATTGGGGCTTCCGCCGGGGAACCCATTTTTGTCAGGAACTTAGGATTCATAGCTTTAAAGGTCTAGGATGATTAGGACAAATATATATATTGCTTTTCCTAATTGTTATACGTGTTTATTTTTCTGCTAATGGGAATGCGTGTGATGCCGCATGTGGAAAGATTGAGTATACACTTAAGATAAGTGATGGCGACGAGGTCGACCATCAACCTCAGTGAAGGCTGACCAATGCAACCCATTCTCTCACCTAGACAATGGGCCGATTGTGATGTCTGAGAAGTTGAGGAGCCAAACCATTTTATAGTGCGGAAACTATCGGGAATAGTTGTTACGTGATACTACCCTCATTTGAGGCTGGTGATCTATTCTCGGTGAATGGCATTTACTCTAAGATTGCTCTACAACTCTCTGGCGATCCGCTTGTTGTTTTGCTTTCCTGGGAGGAGCTGATGATAATGAGTACAGGTACAAAAATCTCCCTAGTATAAAACTTTGGGGATGGGTAGAGCCTTGACTTCATGACAACGACCCTTTGACCCCATGTTTTTTCTATGTTTTTGTGTGCTGCATTCATGCATTCATTTTAAAAACATTAAAACATTAAAAAAATTTCTCTTCTAGTCTCTCTGTTTTCAAATTAAACTAAGACTGTGATTGCAAATATCAGAGAAAAGGATTGTGCTAATGGATTTCGGTAGAAGGAGAACTAATAGTTATACCTTCAAGGTTCCAAAGCTAGAGGATTTGAGAAGGTTAGCAGGAATGATCACTAACCCAGAGGCTTTCAGAGCTAAGCACGGAGGTCTGCTACCACTGTTAAGAGTCCATGTGATTGAGGGAATCATGGATGCGCTCATTTAGTTTTATGATCCGGTTTATCACTGTTTCACATTCCCGGATTACCAGCTCGCACCAACGCTGGAGGAGTATTCTCACCTGATCGATTTACATATCACAGATCGAGCTCCATTTTCTGGACTGGAAGAAATTCCAAAGAATCAGACCATTGCAAGAGTAATTCGTTTGGACGAGTCTGAGGTTAGGACTCACCTAACTACCAAGGGTGGCATCCAAGGTTTGCCAGCCCAGTTCTAGACCAAGAAAGCCCTCTATTTTGCCAGTATAGGAAACGTGACTGCTTTTGAAAGCATCTTTGTCTTGCTCACCTACTGGTTATTTTTGTTTCCCAACATCAATAACTTCGTCGATATTAACTCCATTAAGGTTTTTCTCATTGGAAACCCTGTACCGACTTTGCTCACAGATGCGTATCATTCTGTACATTTGGGAAATTTGTACAGTGGAGGGGAGATCACATGCTGTGTACCTCTGCTTTACAAATGGTTTATCTCTCACTTGCCCAAGTCTGCTGCTTTTTGGGATTGCAAGAGTGCCTTACATTGGTCGCAGAAGATCATGTCTCTTACCAACTCTGATATAGATTGGTGTAATAGGATTTATGATGGGATTAGGATCATTGACCGTTGTGGAAACTTCCCCAACGTACCCCTTAGATGAACTAAGGGAGGAATCAATTACCATCTAGTTCTTGTTCAGCGTCAATTTGGATACCCGATGAGACACATCCCACGGGGTGTTCATCTGGAAGGTCTTTTCTTCAAAGAAGGAGAAAGTGACAGAGCACTAAAGACAGAAATAGTGCACGCTTGGAAGCATGTTCATAAGAAAGGACGAGAGTCTTTGGGAAAACTGGACTGTGTCTCGGTGGAGCCTTATCTCCATTGGGTACAAACCAGAGCTCTCAAGCTAAAAATGCCTTATCCTCATTACGGAATTCTTCCGCCGAGGGAGTTTGTCATGTACTTCATGACGGAAACTGAAAAGCTTCAGGTTACTCTCAACAAAGTTCAAAAGGAGAGAAGGTCTTGGAAGAACAAGTACCGTACCCTCAACGTGGAGTGCATCAAAATACAGCAACTACTAAAAGAAAAGGATGCTCTGATTGAAATTTTGGAGCGACATGCTGTAGAGAGTCAAGATGACCAAAGGAATTTGCTCGCTCCTTTCACCTGGCAAAGGAATGACAACCCGACAACGGCCCAAGAGCCCCAGTCAAAGAAAAGGAAGATACCAGAATCAGCACCCGATTTCTCTTCAGAAGGGACTCGGGACCCATTAGCTTAGGTTTCTGTTTCCGCACCTTGTAATCTACTGTATTTTCATTTCTGTAATCCTTTGAATTCCAATAAAAAGGGGTTTCCCCACTGTTTGATATTTTCAATCTAATTTTCGAAGTTTATTTTGATTAAACCAAAGAAACAATTAATATAATCATTGCATTCATCATTCTCACATCGCGTTTTCTGCTTACTTACGAATCTCACGTTTGTGTCTCAGTTCTAGAGTCAAACTGTCTTATTCGTATAATACTCGGGCCAATCTTCAGAAAAAGATGGATGATCTTGAGGAAGAAAACAAAGAGTTGAAGAAAGAGATCGACGCTCTGAGAGAGGATATGAGAAAGCTTCGTAATGACATACAAGCCATGGCAGAAGCTCAACTACAAAGAACTGTGATCTCAGAGATCACCTCAACGCCCATTGTGGAGAAGTATGATCCTAGGTATCAGATTCCAAAAGATCGCCCCTGGGGCATGCCTGTTAACTATATCCCGGAAGGATATGTTCCGTCGATCACTGAAGATCAGGGAATCACAACAGAAGCCGCTGGGCCTGAAGGTTACAAACTTTGGGAAAGCGAAGATGCCAGGGGCATACTGAAGACTCCTGAAGGTTACAAACTTCGGGAAACGCCAAGATTCGCTACCGTAGTCACGGTACCACCCCCTGTGGTGCACACTGTCCCAGAAGGACAGATTCCACAGACACCTTCTGGTAAAAAGGAAACTATGTTCGATAAAATGGATGAATTCCAGGAACAGTTCCTGGAAATGGAAAAAGAACTGTAAGCCATTCTCGGTCAGGATTTATTTGGAAAGGACGCCACAGACCTCTGCTTGGTCCCAAATGTAAAAGTTCCGCACAAATTTCAAGTGCCCGACTTTGAAAAATACAAGGGTAACTCTTGCCCTTAAAGCCATCTGGTGATGTATGCTCGGCGGATGTCAGCTCAGACGGAGAATCAGGACCTACTGATTCACTACTTTCAGGATAGTTTAACCGGTGCCGCACTCAAATGGTACATGGGTTTAAACCATGCCACGATCAGCACATTCAGAGATCTTGGCACTGTCTTCGTCCAACAATACAAATACAATTTGGACATGGCACCCGACAGAGATCAACTCAGATCGATGTCGCAAAAGGACAAGGAAACCTTTAAGGAGTATGCTCAAAGGTGGCGTGAAATTGCCGCTCAAATTTGTCCACCTCTTAAGGAAAAAGAGATGACAAAGATCTTCTTAAAGACTTTAAGCTCATTTTATTACGACCGAATGGTTGCCAGTGCACCCAGTGATTTCACCGAGATGGTGGGCATGGGCGTACGTCTTGAGGAAGCCGTCCGAGAAGGACGTTTGGTAAAAAACACTGGATCGACGAGCGGTACTAAAAAATACGGTAGTGCTCTCCCTAAGAAAAAAGAGCAAGATATTGGGAATATCTCTCTCGGAAAGCAAATGCGACGGTACCAACCAGTAGCAGCTGTAACTCCTGCTATCGACCCTGTGCCTATTCCTACGTATCAACCTCAGGTTGCACAGAGCCGACCTGATCTGCAAAGGACACAACAGCCTCTTCAGCAGGCTCATCCTCCATACAACAACAACCGTACAACATGGCCATCAGGATTTGATCCTATACCTGTGTCGTACGTGTAACACCCCCTTTTTACCCCCAAATAATCAATTAAATAATTTACGCACATATTAAAAATTTCGTCAGAGTATAATTATAACATGGGATAAAAGAGGCATGCCACAATTTATATGAAATTAAGACATACAACACCTGCTCAAATAGATATGCAACAGTGGGGTAACTATCAGCAATAAAGGATCTCAGTCCTTACACCCACATATCAATCAATATTTAGAATATAAGCGGAAAATCTAAACATTGCAACCTCAAACATATATATACATCATCCAGTGAATCACATCAAACATCAGGTTTATACACATAATTCATCAGCCAGATACATAAATCAATGCATCACAAAAAGGAATTCAAAATCATCCTAGCTACCCGACGCTACATATCAGAGCCAGACGACCAAAAAGAAGTGAAGACACGCTTCACCAAAGACCACCAGCATACCTAATCTGCAATGCCTCATAGAGCATTATAAAGCAGCAGAAGGGTGAGAAATATTATCATAATAACGTTGCATATAATTATATATATCTCAACATATAATACACATATACCACATTCTCACCACGACTTATCACGATGCACGTATCTATACACATAACATCAACATATACCATAAGTCATTTACACGGCATAACAATCCGTAATTTAACACATCAAATCCCATAGGCATATCCATTCATGCTTAAATACATGTATCACTAATACATATCAATTCATTCAACATAAACACATATATTCGTGTTCATTCGCCGATGCATCATTACAAACATACAATTATCATCATTTCACATAAACATACATATTATGTTTATCCTCCAATGCGCACCTGCACAGCTCTGTTCATTCCACATCAACATATACATATATATGTTCATTCATCAATGCACAAATACAATGATGACAAATGCAACTCATAGAGACCAACTCTCGACTCTATGCAGATGCAATGCGGTACCGACTCATCATCACTAGTTCACTCAGGAACTCTGCTGGAACCATCGCTCGTTACCGAAGTAACTCCCCGTCGGGCCTACGATGTTCACCCATTGCTCACACCCCACATGGGCACACAATGTTTATGGATCGCTCACACCCCACATGAGCACACGACCCGATCGCTCACACCCCACACGGGCACACAATCCGATTGCTCACACCCCACATGGGCACACAATCATTCGTAATCATCGCTCACACCTCACATAGGCACACGACGTTACGACGGATTCTCATTAGAATCGCACAACACAAGAATGCACATCATGATGTTTCACATACAACATGACTCATGACACTCTTGAAATGCATACATATTCACAATATAGTCATGCATTCATCACATACATATCACATGCATCAATTGTATAACAACATATACAATTCTTCAAATACAACCATGTGATCCATATAGTCATTTTCATGCATTGTAATTCAATTTACATCAATGCAATTATTTGCCCTAATGCCACAAACCATCACCACAACATCTCATCACATATTCACATTTAACATGCATTATCACTTAATTCAAACAATGCATACATTCACTAAAGATCCACAATTCACAAAGAATTCTCAAATCAAGGGTTCACTCTACAAACATATCCACAACACATTCATATCATTCATAATTAACATACTTAACATTTTCTACAAAATCACTATTCACAAGCAGTCGGAAAAGTCGGCCAAAAGTCGGCTAAAAATATAATTTCTTATCACCATCAAATAGTACATATCAATACCTTCAATTCGATATAAAGAACTCTCAAATCCGATAATCAACGAACAAGTTATGGATATTTCAAAATAACGCAAAAACATAAACCGGACGCCCGACACTACGAAACGGTTCGAAAAAACTGTACCGATTGGACCAGTTTCAGACCTCAAAACTATTTTTCCTAGAAAGAACATCTCGTTAGCTTCCCAACGCTTCGAACAGGGGTCAAAACCGACTTACGGTTCAAGAGATATGAATTTCCGAAGTTTTCCGACAATTACACAAAACCAGAAAAATCAGCAATGCAGCCCTGCGGGTTCTGCTGGTGCAGCTGCTATTTTTCGGCGTTTTCGTCCGAAAACCCGACCGATTCACATAATTCCTTCGAAACAAACACATGGTAATATCACATAAATACATACAGACATATTAGGATCAAGAAAAACCCGATTCCACGATTTTTATTTTTCACCAAAATCTCAAATTTTCCAAAACCCAAAAACATGAAATCTTCAAATATCAACCGATTTCAACGAAACGAGTTTCTATAATCTCGGCCTCACCTCACTCGACTAATCTACGCAATTTATTTCGAATTCCATCCGTGAAAACATCTTTTACGACCGATTATGTCATTTTCAACCTAAAACTCATATTTCTCTAAACAACCAAAACAATCGGAAACAATCATACATAATCGTATACAAAATTAGAATAATGATATTTCACACCCTTACCCGAGTGTAGAAACGATCGAAAGTCGATTCGGGTGAAAATCCCACACTTTCTCTTCTCTTTTCTTCTCTTCCTTTTCCTTCTCTTCTATTTCCTTCCCTTTCTCTTACTATCTCATTCTATATATAGTTTTCTCTCTTTTTCTTTCTTTTCTAATTCTATCCCTTCTATTTCTTTTCTCACAAACACAAAAATATTTACTTAACATAAATATCTCAAAATATCTATTATATCATTAATTAAATACTATCTAATGTGAAAAGTCTAAAATACCCTCTATTCCAATTTTTCCCGCAAACTTTCAAAAACGGTAAAAATGCTTAATATGAAAACATAACATATTAAAACACCAATTTCACAAATAACATAATCATTGTCAAATTAAAGTAAAATACTCCACAAAATAATATAATTAACACCACAAATAGAGATAATTAAAATCGGGTCGTTACAACTCTCCCCCACTTAGACATTTTCGTCCTCGAAAATATGCTAAGCACACACAAACTCGGATACTACTCTCGCATCCGACCAATCAACTATCATGCCGACACAGGGCACACCACGAATAACATAAACAACAAACCAAATAACAACAACGACAAGACAACGACCACGACAAGATTGACACCAACACCATTGGTACCACTCCCCTAATTCCCAAACATAGGAATTAGCTACACGTACTCGAACCATCACAATGGAAACGAAACAACTACACGGACAAGAACATAACATTCCACGACACAACATTACCTCAGCAACATCCGCAAAACCAGGATACCTGCATCCTTGTCTCTCAACAACTAATACAAGAATTTCACACTTCCGCTGTGCACTCTGATTACTCGCGACTAACAAAACCACTAATTCCATAATCAACATTTGACTTTTTCTACTAATCACCAGAAAATCCTTGTTCACTTGTTATATCCACCACGTCACTCTATGCTGCTTTAGCTTACACACCATACACAAGCATCTGAACTACTCAAACAGTTCTACTTCTCTGACCATCCGAACATACACATGCAAAGGCTTCCAACTTAACTCGTCAGGCAAGACATTAATCCTTCCCAAAGAATAATCCAATTCAAATTCATAGCTCGTTTTGGAATCCCAACTCTTATAGTTGTCTCATACTCTATTCTCTTGCGATTACCAATCATTTCAAACTTAGATCATAATAATAACACTTCCATACTTTCAACACAAAATCACTGCAACCCATTTCCAATCCTGAATAGAATAAATCCTTGGATGAATCCTCAATTATCGTAAAGCATAAACTACGACTTAACCATATTGCATTAACCCACCGACTAAACTCATCAAGACATAACTCAATACTCCTCAAACCGTTCATTAAGATCAGGCAAAAATCAAAACTGGAGCTGTAGACAACTCCTACTTTTAGCTCTTTGAAACTTATTCGCACTGAACATCCGCACTTGGATAACTTATCTTAAAACTTCATCTCTTTTCTAAACTTGCTACTCATACATAATGGTTTCCTTAAAATTCTTACATTGATACCTTAAGCTCAAAACTTCGTAACTCATTATAACTCTGTGTTTGCTTCCCATAGCATCCATACGAGTATACACCACATGCTGGCTATACTAATTAATCATCCATTCTCTTGGCTTTATGTTTAATATCTAGAACACTAGCACCACCAACATGCCATCTAAGCTGGAAAGACACGTCTACTCCCACCAACACAATTTCCGTCTGCTATCAACAAGAGATTAAGGGTGATCAGTTCCTCAATTTGCCAATAGACAGTCGACAATCATGATGGGGTATAAACCATCTTTACCAAGCCATAACAACCTTCCTTGCCTCTTGTGCACAAAACCACCTAAGGTACAAATCCTTAATTGACATATCCTTACTTCCGCATTCCCTTCGGAATCGGGAATAACACTGTCCAAACAACACTTACAATCGGGCAACCAACAACACACTGAGCCAACGCTCCATACCTGGAGTCACTGGGAGAAGTACCAGTTTCTCCCCCACTTATCTCATTCTCAATCCTGAAGACAAAGACTAGAAAAACCAGAGAGCACTGATAGTGTTCCTCACACCTATCACGTACTAAGGAATCAACAACATCGACAAATACCCAAAATCCATAATGAAGACTTTATCATACATGGTCAAAAGACAACTTACACGCCAAAAACATAGTTACCGACCCAGAAGCAGTCATAAACAAATTCAAACACTTTGCACACTCATAGGAAATAAACAAATGAGTCTCTTTCAAAACAACATCAGCAACAAAAGGGTACTATTAATAAAACTTATACCTTTAATCAACGATCCGCACTAGCAGTGTCTGACCCCTTTCCGCCCGCTTGAGCTTGTTTCGGTGTAGTACACTTAGTACTCATGTGACCCAATTCTCCACAGTTGTAGCAGGTCACTAAACTCTTTCTACAATCGGCAACAGAATGCCCTTTACGTCCACACTTAGAACACTTCAATGCAGTATTCCTGCACTCCACGGATTTATGTCCGACTTCACCACAGTCATAACACTTAATGGAACCGGAACCTCCTCCGCCAGCTTTCCTATCAAAGTTTCCCTTATGCTTGCCCTTATCAGCGGGTGTCACATAAGGTCCACTCCTCGCTTGTTGCTTACTCTTACTCTCATTCACACTCTTGTAATATGTAAAACGAGCCTTGCTGTCTTCCTCGAAGATTCTGCAACATTCAGTCAAATCAGAAAATGTTCTAATCCTCTGATATCCCACAGCTTGCTTAATCTCAGGACGCAAACCGTTCTCATACTTAATACACTTTGAGAACTCAGCAGTAACGGCAGCATAATGAGGATAAAACTGAACCAACTCAACAAACCTCGCAGTATATTCCACCACTGACATACTACCTTGTTTCAATTCCAGAAATTCAATCTCTTTCTTTCCTTTAACACTCTCCGGGTAATACTTCACCAAAAAACTCAGTACGAAACAATTCCCAAGTTATCTCCTCATGATCCACTTCAAGAATTTGACTCCTATCGACCCACCATTCGTCGGCTTCTTCCTTAAGCATGTGAGATCCAAGCCTCACCTTATTCTCTTCAGTACAATCCATAACCCTGAAAATTCTTTCAATTTCTTTCAACCAGAGTTGAGCACCATCAGGATCGAATCTTTCTTTAAAGACCGGTGGTTGATTCTTTCTGAACTCATCGTTCACATTCACATTCGGTGCACCCTGCACCGCCCTAGCCATTGCTTCCATAGCAGCAGCCATAGCAACATCATTTCTACCAGCCATATCCGACTGTTCCCAAAAATAACAACAAGGTAAACAACAATTTAACCAACACAACCACAAGACAGACACAACTGACTCAACACTGGCTCTGATACCACTATTGTAACACCCCCTTTTTACCCCCAAATAATCAATTAAATCATTTACGCACATATTAAAAATTTCGTCAGAGTATAATTATAACATGGGATAAAAGAGGCATGCCACAATTTATATGAAATTAAAACATACAACACCTGCTCAAATAGATATGCAACAGTGGGGTAACTATCAGCAATAAAGGATCTCAGTCCTTACACCCACATATCAATCAATATTTAGAATATAAGCGGAAAATCTAAACATTGCAACCTCAAACATATATATACATCATCCAGTGAATCACATCAAACATCAGGTTTATACACATAATTCATCAGCCAGATACATAAATCAATGCATCACAAAAAGGAATTCAAAATCATCCTAGCTACCCGACGCTACATATCAGAGCCAGACGACCAAAAAGAAGTGAAGACACGCTTCACCAAAGACCACCAGCATACCTAATCTGCAATGCCTCATAGAGCATTATAAAGCAGCAGAAGGGTGAGAAATATTATCATAATAACGTTGCATATAATTATATATATCTCAACATATAATACACATATACCACATTCTCACCACGACTTATCACGATGCACGTATCTATACACATAACATCAACATATACCATAAGTCATTTACACGGCATAACAATCCGTAATTTAACACATCAAATCCCATAGGCATATCCATTCATGCTTAAATACATGTATCACTAATACATATCAATTCATTCAACATAAACACATATATTCGTCCTCATTCATCGATGCATCATTACAAACATACAATTATCATCATTTCACATAAACATACATATTATGTTTATCCTCCAATGCGCACCTGCACAGTTCTGTTCATTCCACATCAACATATACATATATATGTTCATTCATCAATGCACAAATACAATGATGACAAATGCAACTCATAGAGACCGACTCTCGACTCTATGCAGATGCAATGCGGTACCGACTCATCATCACTAGTTCACTCAGGAACTCTGCTGGAACCATCGCTCGTTACCGAAGTAACTCCCCGTCGGGCCTACGATGTTCACCCATTGCTCACACCCCACATGGGCACACAATATTTATGGATCGCTCACACCCCACATGGGCACACGATCCTATCGCTCACACCCCACACGGGCACACGATCCGATTGCTCACACCCCACATGGGCACACAATCATTCGTAATCATCGCTCACACCTCACATAGGCACACGACGTTACGACGGATTCTCATTAGAATCGCACAACACAAGAATGCACATCATGATATTTCACATACAACATAACTCATGACACTCTTGAAATGCATACATATTCACAATATAGTCATGCATTCATCACATACATATCACATGCATCAATTGTATAACAACATATACAATTCTTCAAATACAACCATGTGATCCATATAGTCATTTTCATGCATTGTAATTCAATTTACATCAATGCAATTATTTGCCCTAAGGCCACAAACCATCACCACAACATCTCATCACATATTCACATTTAACATGCATTATCACTTAATTCAAACAATGCATACATTCACTAAAGATCCACAATTCACAAAGCATTCTCAAATCAAGGGTTCACTCTACAAACATATCCACAACACATTCATATCATTCATAATTAACATACTTAACATTTTCTACAAAATCACTATTCACAAACAGTCAGAAAAGTCGGCCAAAAGTCGGCTAAAAATATAATTTCTTATTACCATCAAATAGTACATATCAATACCTTCAATTCGATATAAAGAACTCTCAAATCCGATAAACAACGAACAAGTTATGGATATTTCAAAATAACGCAAAAACATAAACCGGACGCCCGACACTACGAAACGGTTCGAAAAAACTGTACCGATTGGACCAGTTTCAGACCTCAAAACTATTTTTCCTAGAAAGAACATCTCGTTAGCTTCCCAACGCTTCGAACGGGGGTCAAAACCGACTTACGGTTCAAGAGATATGAATTTCCTAAGTTTTCCGACAATTACACAAAACCAGAAAAATCAGCAATGCAGCCCTGCGGGTTCTGCTGGTGCAGCTGCTATTTTTCGGCGTTTTCGTCCGAAAACCCGACCGATTCACATAATTCCTTCGAAACAAACACATGGTAATATCACATAAATACATACAGACATATTAGGATCAAGAAAAACCCGATTCCACGATTTTTATTTTTCACCAAAATCTCAAATTTTCCAAAACCCAAAAACATGAAATCTTCAAATATCAACCGATTTCAACGAAACGAGTTTCTATAATCTCGGCCTCACCTCACTCGACTAATCTACGCAATTTATTTCGAATTCCATCCGTGAAAACATCTTTTACGACCGATTATGTCATTTTCAACCTAAAACTCATATTTCTCTAAACAACCAAAACAATCGGAAACAATCATACATAATCGTATACAAAGTTAGAATAATGATATTTCACACCCTTACCCGAGTGTAGAAACGATCGGAAGTCGATTCGGGTGAAAATCCCACACTTTCTCTTCTCTTTTCTTCTCTTCCTTTTCCTTCTCTTCTATTTCCTTCCCTTTCTCTTACTATCTCATTCTATATATAGTTTTCTCTCTTTTTCTTTCTTTTCTAATTCTATCCCTTCTATTTCTTTTCTCACAAACACAAAAATATTTACTTAACATAAATATCTCAAAATATCTATTATATCATTAATTAAATACTATCTAATGTGAAAAGTCTAAAATACCCTCTATTCCAATTTTTCCCGCAAACTTTCAAAAACGGTAAAAATGCTTAATATGAAAACATAACATATTAAAACACCAATTTCACAAATAACATAATCATTGTCAAATTAAAGTAAAATACTCCACAAAATAATATAATTAACACCACAAATAGAGATAATTAAAATCGGGTCGTTACAACTCTCCCCCACTTAGACATTTTCGTCCTCGAAAATATGCTAAGCACACACAAACTCGGATACTACTCTCGCGTCCGACCAATCAACTATCATGCCGACACAGGGCACACCACGAATAACATAAACAACAAACCAAATAACAACAACGACAAGACAACGACCACGACAAGATTGACACCAACACCATTGGTACCACTCCCCTAATCCCCAAACATAGGAATTAGCTACACGTACTCGAACCATCACAATGGAAACGAAACAACAACACGGACAAGAACATAACATTCCACGACACAACATTACCTCAGCAACATCCGCAAAACCAGGATACCTGCATCCTTGTCTCTCAACAACTAATACAAGAATTTCACACTTCCGCTGTGCACTCTGATTACTCGCGACTAACAAAACCACTAATTCCATAATCAACATTTGACTTTTTCTACTAATCACCAGAAAATCCTTGTTCACTTGTTATATCCACCACGTCACTCTATGCTGCTTTAGCTTACACACCATACACAAGCATCTGAACTACTCAAACAGTTCTACTTCTCTGACCATCCGAACATACACATGCAAAGGCTTCCAACTTAACTCGTCAGGCAAGACATTAATCCTTCCCAAAGAATAATCCAATTCAAATTCATAGCTCGTTTTGGAATCCCAACTCTTATAGTTGTCTCATACTCTATTCTCTTGTGATTACCAATCATTTCAAACTTAGATCATAATAATAACACTTCCATACTTTCAACACAAAATCACTGCAACCCATTTCCAATCCTGAATAGAATAAATCCTTGGATGAATCCTCAATTATCGTAAAGCATAAACTACGACTTAACCATATTGCATTAACCCACCGACTAAACTCATCAAGACATAACTCAATACTCCTCAAACCGTTCATTAAGATCAGGCAAAAATCAAAACTGGAGCTGTAGACAACTCCTACTTTTAGCTCTTTGAAACTTATTCGCACTGAACATCCGCACTTGGATAACTTATCTTAAAACTTCATCTCTTTTCTAAACTTGCTACTCATACATAATGGTTTCCTTAAAATTCTTACATTGATACCTTAAGCTCAAAACTCCGTAACTCATTATAACTCTGTGTTTGCTTCCCATAGCATCCATACGAGTATACACCACATGCTGGCTATACTAATTAATCATCCATTCTCTTGGCTTTACGTTTAATATCTAGAACACTAGCACCACCAACATGCCATCTAAGCTGGAAAGACACGTCTACTCCCACCAACACAATTTCCGTCTGCTATCAACAAGAGATTAAGGGTGATCAGTTCCTCAATTTGCCAATAGACAGTCGACAATCATGATGGGGTATAAACCATCTTTACCAAGCCATAACAACCTTCCTTGCCTCTTGTGCCCAAAACCACCTAAGGTACAAATCCTTAATTGACATATCCTTACTTCCGCATTCCCTTCGGAATCGGGAATAACACTATCCAAACAACACTTACAATCGGGCAACCAACAACACACTGAGCCAACGCTCCATACCTGGAGTCACTGGGAGAAGTACCAGTTTCTCCCCCACTTATCTCATTCTCAATCCTGAAGACAAAGACTAGAAAAACCAGAGAGCACTGATAGTGTTCCTCACACCTATCACGTACTAAGGAATCAACAACATCGACAAATACCCAAAATCCATAATGAAGACTTTATCATACATGGTCAAAAGACAACTTACACGCCAAAAACATAGTTACCGACCCAGAAGCAATCATAAACAAATTCAAACACTTTGCACACTCATAGGAAATAAACAAATGAGTCTCTTTCAAAACAACATCAGCAACAAAAGGGTACTATTAATAAAACTTATACCTTTAATCAACGATCGGCACTAGCAGTGTCTGACCCCTTTCCGCCCGCTTGAGCTTGTTTCGGTTTAGTACACTTAGTACTCATGTGACCCAATTCTCCACAGTTGTAGCAGGTCACTAAACTCTTTCTACAATCGGCAACAGAATGCCCTTTACGTCCACACTTAGAACACTTCAATGCAGTATTCCTGCACTCCACGGATTTATGTCCGACTTCACCACAGTCATAACACTTAATGGAACCGGAACCTCCTCCGCCAGCTTTCCTATCAAAGTTTCCCTTATGCTTGCCCTTATCAGCGGGTGTCACATAAGGTCCACTCCTCGCTTGTTGCTTACTCTTACTCTCATTCACACTCTTGTAATATGTAAAACGAGCCTTGCTGTCTTCCTCGAAGATTCTGCAACATTCAGTCAAATCAGAAAATGTTCTAATCCTCTGATATCCCACAGCTTGCTTAATCTCAGGACGCAAACCGTTCTCATACTTAATACACTTTGAGAACTCAGCAGTAACGGCAGCATAATGAGGATAAAACTGAACCAACTCAACAAACCTCGCAGTATATTCCACCACTGACATACTACCTTGTTTCAATTCCAGAAATTCAATCTCTTTCTTTCCTTTAACACTCTCCGGGTAATACTTCACCAAAAAACTCAGTACGAAACAATTCCCAAGTTATCTCCTCATGATCCACTTCAAGAATTTGACTCCTATCGACCCACCAATCGTCGGCTTCTTCCTTCAGCATGTGAGATCCAAGCCTCACCTTATTCTCTTCAGTACAATCCATAACCCTGAAAATTCTTTCAATTTCTTTCAACCAGAGTTGAGCACCATCAGGATCGAATCTTCCTTTAAAGACCGGTGGTTGATTCTTTCTGAACTCATCGTTCACATTCACATTCGGTACACCCTGCACCGCCCTAGCCATTGCTTCCATAGCAGCAGCCATAGCAACATCATTTCTACCAGCCATATCCGACTGTTCCCAAAAATAACAACAAGGTAAACAATAATTTAACCAACACAACCACAAGACAGACACAACTGACTCAACACTGGCTCTGATACCACTATTGTAACACCCCCTTTTTACCCCCAAATAATCAATTAAATCATTTACGCACATATTAAAAATTTCGTCAGAGTATAATTATAACATGGGATAAAAGAGGCATGCCACAATTTATATGAAATTAAAACATACAACACCTGCTCAAATAGATATGCAACAGTGGGGTAACTATCAGCAATAAAGGATCTCAGTCCTTACACCCACATATCAATCAATATTTAGAATATAAGCAGAAAATCTAAACATTGCAACCTCAAACATATATATACATCATCCAGTGAATCACATCAAACATCAGGTTTATACACACAATTCATCAGCAAGATACATAAATCAATGCATCACAAAAAGGAATTCAAAATCATCCTAGCTACCCGACGCTACATATCAGAGCCAGACGACCAAAAAGAAGTGAAGACACGCTTCACCAAAGACCACCAGCATACCTAATCTGCAATGCCTCATAGAGCATTATAAAGCAGCAGAAGGGTGAGAAATATTATCATAATAACGTTGCATATAATTATATATATCTCAACATATAATACACATATACCACATTCTCACCACGACTTATCACGATGCACGTATCTATACACATAACATCAACATATACCATAAGTCATTTACACGGCATAACAATCCGTAATTTAACACATCAAATCCCATAGGCATATCCATTCATGCTTAAATACATGTATCACTAATACATATCAATTCATTCAACATAAACACATATATTCGTGTTCATTCATCGATGCATCATTACAAACATACAATTATCATCATTTCACATAAACATACATATTATGTTTATCCTCCAATGCGCACCTGCACAGTTCTGTTCATTCCACATCAACATATACATATATATGTTCATTCATCAATGCACAAATACAATGATGACAAATGCAACTCATAGAGACCGACTCTCGACTCTATGCAGATGCAATGCGGTACCGACTCATCATCACTAGTTCACTCAGGAACTCTGCTGGAACCATCGCTCGTTACCGAAGTAACTCCCCGTCGGGCCTACGATGTTCACCCATTGCTCACACCCCACATGGGCACACAATGTTTATGGATCGCTCACACCCCACATGGGCACACGACCCTATCGCTCACACCCCACACGGGCACACGATCCGATTGCTCACACCCCACATGCGCACACAATCATTCGTAATCATCGCTCACACCTCACATAGGCACACGACGTTACGACGGATTCTCATTAGAATCGCACAACACAAGAATGCACATCATGATATTTCACATACAACATAACTCATGACACTCTTGAAATGCATACATATTCACAATATAGTCATGCATTCATCACATACATATCACATGCATCAATTGTATAACAACATATACAATTCTTCAAATACAACCATGTGATCCATATAGTCATTTTCATGCATTGTAATTCAATTTACATCAATGCAATTATTTGCCCTAAGGCCACAAACCATCACCACAACATCTCATCACATATTCACATTTAACATGCATTATCACTTAATTCAAACAATGCATACATTCACTAAAGATCCACAATTCACAAAGCATTCTCAAATCAAGGGTTCACTCTACAAACATATCCACAACACATTCATATCATTCATAATTAACATACTTAACATTTTCTACAAAATCACTATTCACAAACAGTCAGAAAAGTCGGCCAAAAGTCGGCTAAAAATATAATTTCTTATTACCATCAAATAGTACATATCAATACCTTCAATTCGATATAAAGAACTCTCAAATCCGATAAACAACGAACAAGTTATGGATATTTCAAAATAACGCAAAAACATAAACCGGACGCCCGACACTACGAAACGGTTCGAAAAAACTTTACCGATTGGACCAGTTTAAGACCTCAAAACTATTTTTCCTAGAAAGAACATCTCGTTAGCTTCCCAACGCTTCGAACGGGGGTCAAAACCGACTTACGGTTCAAGAGATATGAATTTCCGAAGTTTTCCGACAATTACACAAAACCAGAAAAATCAGCAATGCAGCCCTGCGGGTTCTGCTGGTGCAGCTGCTATTTTTCGGCGTTTTCGTCCGAAAACCCGACCGATTCACATAATTCCTTCGAAACAAACACATGGTAATATCACATAAATACATACAGACATATTAGGATCAAGAAAAACCCGATTCCACGACTTTTATTTTTCACCAAAATCTCAAATTTTCCAAAACCCAAAAACATGAAATCTTCAAATATCAACCGATTTCAACGAAACGAGTTTCTATAATCTCGGCCTCACCTCACTCGACTAATCTACGCAATTTATTTTGAATTCCATCCGTGAAAACATCTTTTACGACCGATTATGTCATTTTCAACCTAAAACTCATATTTCTCTAAACAACCAAAACAATCGGAAACAATCATACATAATCGTATACAAAGTTAGAATAATGATATTTCACACCCTTACCCGAGTGTAGAAATGATCGGAAGTCGATTCGGGTGAAAATCCCACACTTTCTCTTCTCTTTTCTTCTCTTCCTTTTCCTTCTCTTCTATTTCCTTCCCTTTCTCTTACTATCTCATTCTATATATAATTTTCTCTCTTTTTCTTTCTTTTCTAATTCTATCCCTTCTATTTCTTTTCTCACAAACACAAAAATATTTACTTAACATAAATATCTCAAAATATCTATTATATCATTAATTAAATACTATCTAATGTGAAAAGTCTAAAATACCCTCTATTCCAATTTTTCCCGCAAACTCTCAAAAACGGTAAAAATGCTTAATATGGAAACATAACATATTAAAACACCAATTTCACAAATAACATAATCATTTTCAAATTAAAGTAAAATACTCCACAAAATAATATAATTAACACCACAAATAGAGATAATTAAAATCGGGTCGTTACAGTACGCAGAGCTGTTTCCATTACTACTGGCTAAGGGGCACATTCAGACTAAATCTCCTCTTACAGTACCATAAAATCCGCCTTTTTGGTTTAAGGTGGATCAAGCTTGCCCTTACCATCAAGGAGGATCAGGGCATAACATAGAGACTTGTCTCAATTTCAAGTCCGACGTGCAAAAACTTGTTAGGAGCGGGGTCTTATCCTTCAAGGATACAAATCCTAATGTTCTCACAAACCCGCTGCCTCAACATGAGAAGGCTGCAGTCAATCTGATTGAGAAGGAGACTAACAATGTCTATCAAATTCACGATGTACTCTTGTTAAGGACCAATCTGGTAAAGATGCATTGTAGACAGAGTGGGTACGGCCATGTGCCACCTCATAATTATCATCAGTGTGATGTCTGCTCTAAAAACAATCAAGGATGTTCTGTGGTGCAAGCAGCTCTGCAGGAACAGATGGATCTCGGATGGATCCAAGAGCACCGAGTTCGTGGAGTTAACATGGTCTATACGAATTCCAACATCATTCAGAACCACGATATCCGTGCAATGAATGTCAACTTGGTGGCAATGCATTTAAGGCAAAGCCAGTATCAAAATCTACCGCGACACGATTACAGTTCTTGTCTGACTTGCTCGGTAAACAAACAGGGATGCTCTTTCATACAGGAGGCCCTCGAGCGTCAGATGGATCTTGGATGGATCCAAGACTACCATGATAGGAATGCCTATCAAATCAACATGGTTCATATCTTCGATATTTGCGTGATCAATACCAACCTGGTAGAGTTACATGCTGAGCAGGTCCGACTCGGATTCTTAATATCACACGACTATCGAAGCTGTAAAGCAGGTTGCGAAAACGATCGAGTTTGTACCCTTGTCGAGGAGGCACTTCAGCACTTGTTAAATCACTGGTGTACGCCAATTTATATGGATGAAGATACTCAGCAAATTAGTATCAATAACAGAAACCCCACTCGGCGTCAGAGTCAGGATGTCCGATCTGTGGAAGCTAACCTAGTGAGATTACATTGGGTTCAAAGTGGGCGTGGCCAGGTGCCACCACACAATTATGACCGTTGTAGTGTCTGTTCAGAAAGTAACCAAGGATGTTACCTTGTGAGAGCAGCTCTTCAGGGTCAAGTGGATCGTGGAGAAATTCGTCTGTATCTGGGTTCTGGAACCATTAATTGGTCGCCGAACTACCTTGCCGATCAAGTTGAGGATGTTGTCACAATCTCTGGTCGTCACCAGACCAAGGATGTTTTTTCCATTATCCCTCTACTTGACGAATCTATAATTCCCAACCGGGAATGGATCGAGATTACTTATGATGGTCAGAAAAATCAGAGGACTCCCGTAGTCATCTATCTGCTGGGACCATTACCGTATGAATCAGCTAAGGCAATCCCTTACAAATACGGTGCAACGACAATTGAAAATGGAAAGGAAATTCCATTACCCTCCGTCGTGAATATTGCAAACATCAGTCGTGTAACCCGAAGTGGTAGAATCTTCAACCGAGGGGTTGGAGAACCTAACAAGGAAAAGGAACTTTAGACAGAAGCTCCTGATCCATCAGTCGGTCAGTCCAGTAATCCCGACCTTTCAAAAAATAATGATGAGATGCTGAAGCTCATCCAAATGAGTGAATATAACATTGTGGATCAGTTATTACAAACTCCTTCAAAGATCTCGGTGTTATCACTTTTACTCAGTTCAGAAGCGCATAGGGAGGCTCTACAGAAAGTCTTGGAGCAAGCCTTTGTGGAACAGGATGTAACAATCAGACAGTTCGATAGCATTGTCTCTAACATCACTTCCTGCAACAGTTTGGGATTTAGTGATGAGGAATTACCCGAAGAGGGTCGCCGTCATAACATGGCGCTCAATATCACAGTCAACTGCCAGGATGATGCTTTAGCCAGCGTACTGGTAGACACAGGGTCAGCCCTAAATGTTATGCCGAAGTCCACTTTGATGCAATTATCATTCAAAGGCCCTCCGATGAGAATCAGCGAGGTCGTCGTCAAAGCATTCGACGGATCCAGAAAAACAGTTATCGGCGAAGTTGATCTTCCCATAACTATCGGTCCTCACACTTTCCAAGTCACTTTCCAGGTCATGGATATTCGGGCAATGTACAGTTGTTTATTAGGAAGACCTTGGATACATCAGGCTGGAGCGGTCACTTTGACCCTCCACCAAAAGCTAAAGTTCGTCAAGAACGATCAACTTGTCACGGTTTGTGGGGAACAAGCCTTGCTTGTGAGTAACTTATCATTATCTACTGGTATAGAACCCGAGGAGGTTATTGGAACTCAGTTCCAAGCACAGTCGGTGAGCAAGAATAATTAGTTCAGAGGAGGAACCTCGATTTCCTCATACAACGATGTTATCAAACCGGTCGAGAGTACCGATACAACAGGATGGGGACAGCTTTTCATTCCTACTAGCAATGCAACAAAGAAGGGTCTTGGTTTTTCTGCAACCTGTACCCAGACAGCTGCCAACGATGAAAGTCTTCATCCCCTTCAAAACTTCTTGCACAGTGCAGGTTTTCTTCACCCAGTGTCTCAAGCAGTACATGCTATCAATGAGGAAGATCCCTCTGACACAGATGAAGAATGGAAGTCCTACCTTAACGAGGACGGTTATATGCCTCAGGAAGAGGTCCCTACGCCATTTTTCTATCCCGCACAGAGTTTGAGATTTATACCAAAGTCAGACGTCGAAATGATATACGGAGATTGTGATCCAGAAGGATGCCGTGCTCCGCCAAATTCATTAGAGGAGGACACTCTGATGAAAGACAACTTTGACCACAACTACTATGGCCCAATGGATGGTCTGCCAATATGGCAACCTTATCCAGGAGATTTAGGGCAAGAAAGTCAGCCAAACAACGAAAATCAGCTGACCGTCATGGAACAGAATACCTGTGTCCCCACCATGTCATGGGATCAACACTCAGGTCATTCAGAAACTACTCAACATGACGATGAATTTGCAACATTTGCAGGGCTTGAATTCATCAACTATGCTTTTCCCGAGGTCAACGTCATCGAGAGAGATGACTCCTCCAGTTCGAAAGAAGTGTGGGACACCTTGGGACAACCGTGTGGAAAATACCACTATATGGTCAAATACACCGCTCCCGAAAGCTCTCGTATCAGGCTCGAAAACATCCAGCCAACTGGATGGGGAGATACAGCTAAGAGCACCAATGCTATGCAAAATACAACTGAGGAATTCTCCTATGACAATTCTTCCTGGGAGACAGATTCCAATGATCCTGCTCCACCAGAAATCAGTGTTATTTCTGAAGACAAATCAAGGAAGGTGCCGTACTTTGTGATTCACCGAGGAGTTCGTCGCTAATGGGTTGTTGTTGATGCTCTGAAGGTCGTTCATCAGTCAAAGTAATTGCCATCTTTAACCTTTCACCCTGCCAAGGTGAAACGGATGTTTTGATAGGGCTCACTTTCTATAAATTATCCCTCTTCGCTTCGCCCAAAGCGACAGAGTTTTGTTTTATAGGGCTGTAGTTTCAAGATTCGACTTGTTCATTAATAAAATACGTTGTTCTGTAATTTCCACATTAATTGATGTTTTCTCTTTTTGCTTTTTCAGAAAATGGTAATCCTAAAAAACAAATCAATAATAAATACAAGCAGTAAAATAAAACACTGCACACACTTGCATTCTTCTTTATCTCTTCTAAACACGAATCATCACGTCATGCAGATTGCTTGTTTTAAACCCAGTTGAAACATACGATCCGATGCCTTCTCCCGACTTTGAGTTCCCGATATTTGGGGCTGAAGAAGAAGTTGACAACGAAATTCCAGAAGAGATCTCTCGACTACTCAGACAGAAGGAAAGGTCCATTGAACCTCACAAAGAGCCGTTGGAAACGGTAAACTTGGGTTCGGAAAAGGAGAGAAAAGAAATCAGGATTGGGGCACTTCTCAGTCCAACTGCCAAAGAGAATTTGATAAAGCTTCTCGAAGAATTCCCCAATGTATTCGCTTGGCCCTATCAGGATATGCCAGGGTTGGATACCAGCATCATGGAACATCACTTACAGTTGAGATCGGAATGTCCGCCAGTAAAGCAGAGGTTGAGATGGACTCACCCGCACATGGCCATCAAAATCAAGGAGGAGGTACAGAAATAGATTGACGCGGGTTTCCTCGCTACATCTGAATATCCTCAATGGTTAGCCAACATCGTACCCGTTCCCAAAAAGGACGGAAAGGTCAGGATGTGTGTCGACTACCGAGATCTGAACAAGGCTAGTCCAAAGGACGACTTTCCTTTACCACACATTGACATGCTGGTGGACAGTATAGCAAAGTTCAAAGTTTTCTCCTTCATGGATGGATTCTCGGGCTATAACCAGATCAAAATGGCGCCTAAAGACATGGAGAAAACTTCGTTCATTACCCCATGGGGCACGTTTTGTTATAAGGTAATTTCGTTCGGTTTGAAGAACGCCGGGGCAAACTATCAAAGGGCCATGACTGCTCTTTTTCATGACATGATACACAAGGAAATCGAGGTATATGTCGATGATATGACTGCAAAATAAAAAATAGAGAGTGAGCACGTTGAACATCTATACAAATTGTTCGAACGTTTAAGAAAATTCAAGCTCCGCTTGAATCCCAACAAGTGCACCTTCGGTGTCCGTTCAGGGAAACTACTAGGGTTCATCGTAAGCCAGAAAGGAATTGAGGTTGATCCTGACAAGGTCAAGGCCATTCAAGAAATGCCTTCTCCGAAAACTAAAAAACAAGTCAAGGGATTCTTGGGATACCTGTTGAATCCGCCGATTCTATCACCTCCAGTGGAAGGAAGACCACTGATCATTTACCTCACAGTCCTAGAGGACTCAATGGGATGTGTACTTGGCCAACAAGACGAAACCAAAAGAAAAGAGTTCCATTTACTATTTGAGCAAGAAATTCACCGACTGCGAGACTCGGTACACTATGCTTGAGAAAACTTGGTGCGCTTTGGCTTAGGCAGCCAAACGTCTTCGCCAGTACATGATTCGTCACACTACTTGGTTAATCTCCGAAATGGATCCAATCAAGTATGTCTTTGAAAAACCTGCTCTCATGGGAAGGATTTCCCGTTGGCAGATGTTGTTATCGGAATATGACATCGAATACCATGCTCAGAAAGCAGAACCAGGTTCCCAGTGGGGACTTGTCTTTGACAGAGTAGTTAATCATTATGGAAATGTAATTGGGGCAATCATTGTTACCCCTCAGGGTACCCACATTCCTTTCACTGCCAGGCTTACGTTCAAATGTACGAACAACGAGGCCAAATACGAAGCTTGTATAATGGGTCTCGAAGAAGCAATTGATTTAAGGATCAAAAACTTGGACGTATACGACGATTCAGCCTTGGTTATCAATCAGATAAAAGGAGATTGGAACACATACCAATCAGGACTGATCCCTTACAAAGACTATGCAAGAAGGTTGTTACCTTTCTTCGACAGAGTTGAGTTTCATCATATCCCTCGTGAAGAGAATCACATGGCTGATGCATTAGCCACCATCTCTTCCATGATTAGTGTAGGTCAATGGAACGACTTACCTAAGATCGACATAATGCGCCTTGAAAGGCCCGTTTACATCTTCACGATTGAAGCAGTCATAGACGACAAACCTTGGTATCATGATATCAAATGGTTCCTTCAGAAAAAAGAGTACCCACTTGGGGCACTCAGAAAAGACAGGAAAACCCTCAGAAGATTGGCTGGAAACTTCTTCCTGAGCGGTGATACACTCTATAAGAGAAGTTTTGACATGGTCTTGCTCTGATGCGTCGACAGACCAGAAGCAGACATGCTTATGAAAGAAATTCATGAAGGATCCTTTGGCACTCATGCCAACGGACACACAATGGCGAGAAAAATTCTCAGAGCAGGGTACTATTGGTTGACAATGGAATCTGACTGCTACAAGTACATGAGGAGGTGTCACAAGTGTCAGATATACTCCGACAAAATTCATGTACCGCCATCACATCTCAAAGTTCTTTCTTCCCCGTGGCCTTTCTCGATATGGGGAATCGACATAATTGGCATGATTGAGTCCAAGGCTTCAAACGGACATCGGTTCATCCTGGTAGCCATTGACTATTTCACCAAGTGGGTCGAAGCAGCGTCATTCGCCAATGTAACCCGACAAGTGGTGGTCCTATTTATCAAAAATAATATCATCTGTCGTTATGGTGTTCCAAGCGAGATCATTACTGATAATGGATCTAACTTGAACAATAAGATGATGAAGGAGTTGTGTGTTGAGTTCAAGATTGAACATCATAACTCATCTCCCTACTGACCCAAGATGAACGGAGCGGTGGAAGCGGCTAACAAGAACATCAAGAAGATTGTTCAGAAGATGGTTGTAACCTACAAAGATTGGCACGAAATGCTACCCTTTTCTCTTCACGGTTATCGCACATTTGTTCGCACTTCAACAGGGGCAACCCCTTTCTCTCTAGTATATGGCATGGAAGCAGTGCTCCCCATAGAAGTAGAGATCCCATCAATCCGAGTATTGATGGAATCTAAGCTCACCGAAGCTGAATGGTGTCAAAGCCGACACGACGAATTAAACCTGATCGAAGAGAAACGAATCACGGCACTATGCCATGGTCAGCTGTATCAACAGAGAATGAAGAAGGCGTTCGACAAAAAGGTCCGACCTCGCATCTTCAGGAAAGGAGAACTCGTGCTCAAGAAGAAACAATCATTTCTTACTGACTCCCGGGGCAAGTGGACTCCGAATTATGATGGCCCCTATGGGGTCACGAAAGCTTTCTCAGGTGGCGCCTTGAGACTTGCAACCATGGACGGAGAGGAATTTGCCTACCCCACGAATGTTGATGTAGTCAAGAAATACTTCAAATAAACTAAAAAAAAAACGTCTCGGTGGATTGAAAACCCGAAAGGGTGGTCCAGGCAAAAGTTAGAGACATGAAAAAAAAAATTATCCCGATGGATTGGAAACATCACAGTACAATCCAGGAAAAAATTAGGGATAATGGCAAGTAACTATGTTCAACAGAGGCAAGTCCCTCAGCAGCAGTTACATCATCCGTCAGAAAACTCCAGTCAAGGTCATCTTCGACAGAAGCTCAGGATGTCCCAAATTCAAAGTTGGTAGAAGGATAGTGGTCGTTATGTTTCAACGTAGCCCTTTTCCCTGTAAATTACCATTTTCAAACTTTGTATATACTCTTTGGAATCACGCGTTTGGCTGATCTCCATCTTATCAATAAAATTTGAGCCCTTGTGCTTTTGTTTGTAATTCTTATTTGTTTTAGCTTTACAGAATGATGTTTTAACATGATTAACGATTCTTGAAATAAAACAAAAATGAATTTACTTGTTAAAACTTTTTCTGCTTTAAAATAAAGACGGCAATTTCTTTTGACTGTTGAACATCAAAAGAGCATCAACCGCTTCTCCAGAAGTAAGCGAACTTCAAAGTGCAGAATCAAAGTACTCCTTCTAACCTAGTACACCTGAATGAAGGGGTCAACTATGTCAGAGACCTTGTTTTGTCTGACATGCCACGACCGAGTTCTTATCTCCTAAGCCCGACCAACATAGTTCCCCGCGAGGACTACTTTTCCTAAGCAAGGTGGAATTGCTATCTTGAACCCGCGATATTTCTACACGCCCCGCGATGGCCGAGTATCAAGTCATGTTCATTTTTCAGTTTGTGTGTCGCGTCAGTTTTGTCAGCATATACATACACACATCATGCATTATTGATTTGCATTCACATTTCATATTGCATCACTATCACTCTAGTCGGTCTTGTCCCCTAGTGATAGAAGTTCTCTCAATCGAGTCGTCAGTTCTTGCCTCGTCAAGAAACGCTGTGTCTGAACAGCCTAGCCTCCAGTTTATTTCTGGAAGGAAGTTGGCCCTTGACCACTTTGATAACTTGAACCTCTAAAAAACCAGAGGAACTTTCAGTCAGCATCACTCTTCGCCATTGAATATGATATCCTTGCTTTCCCGGATTAAGGAAAATCCACAGAGAAAGCCTTGTAATCAGAGATTCGGCAGCATGCCAGTTTCGCTCCGAGAAGACCGCTGATGAAAAGGTCCTCGGCATCTCAAAATTGGACCCCATCATATGGCATTTCTCCGGAAAGATCTCAAGAAAAGTATGATGTAAGATCCCACGCAGAAGCAGCCTCTCAAGAGACTCGCTTTCCCCAGTAGAAACAAATGGCGTCTCCAACAGAGAAGTTTGTGCAACTCTACAACTCAGACGACTGGGTTCCCCAGCAAGTCTGGCATCAAAACTTTTTCCGTCAAATGGCATCTCCTCAGGAAAATTCGACGAGAAGTTTGAGGAAAACCGCTACGCATAGTGTCCCTTGTCAATAAAGTTTATTGACAAAAGAAACTTAGACTAGTTCCTTGGTAGGAAACCAGGATCGAGGGGAAGTTTACTTCAGAAACTTAGACCAGTTCCCTGGTAGGAAACCAGGATCGAGGGGAAGTTTACAAAAGAAACTGAGACCAGTTCCTTGGTAGGAAACCAGGATCTAGGGGAAGTTTAAATCAAAAACTTAGACCAGTTCCTCGGTAGGAAACCAGGATCGAGGGGAAGTTTAAATCAGAAACTAAGACTAGTTCCTCGGTAGGAAACCAGGATCGAGGGGAAGTTTAAATCAGAAACTAAGACCAGTTCCTTGGCTAAAGACCAGGATCGAGGGTAAGTTTACCTTTTCTAAGCATTATTGCTTAGCAAAAGAAGATGAATGCGTGAATTACCATTCATAGACGCCGTCAAAATTTTGGGTATTCCGATATTTAATCCTCTTGCACTCCGAATGCCCGAATACCTTCGTCATTCACACCTTCGTGTCCAAGAAGATTAAATAGAGGCATCTGTCATACCCCAAATTTTGACCACTAAGATTCCCATCATTGTGGAAATCATCATCACAATATGGATGAACCATCATACCTCATTAGTCTCCCCAAAGATGGGTGAGCATCCACTACAATCAAAATTAGGGTTTCAAGCCCTCTCTGAGTGCTTAAACAAAGGGTCAATCAAGGAATGACATGATCTTCAACTTGTCTAACCTCTCAAACATCCACAATGGATCAAGAGGACTCCCACTTCAAGGATTAAACCCAAGGTTGCTCCCTTCTAGGTGGATCAAGTCTCAAGATCGACAGTGTCACCAAATTAGGTTTTGGTCGACTAGGGCCTCCAGATGGAAATTTTCCTCTGGGAATAAGCCAATGATCCAAAACATAACCTAATATACTCCATGGAACCTCATGGACCCAATCATTAAGTCAATCTTGCCTCAGGGGATGCATTCATCAAAAATCAGGAATTAGGGTTTCTTGACCTAATTCACCCCTAAGTTGGCTTTTGGGACAAATTATGAACCAAGACCTCAAAGGAGGATTTGAGGGTCTCTAATACACTACATTGATCCATTTGCAACAATGGATTGATCCAAGAAACTTGAGCAACAAGTTTCAATTTCATCTGCACCACAGTTAGGGTTTTAAGGAAAAAGTCAACTGTAACTTTGACTTTTGACCAGGACATGCTCCCAAGCCCTATGACATGCATCAATATACTCTATACCACCCATGGAACATGTCCATCAAGTTTTATTTAGTTCAAGGACATGATTTCATGAAGAATTGCACAGTTTGGAATTCATTTGATAAAAAGTCAACTGTGCACAAAAGTCAACTTTGACTTTTTGAGATTTTTCCCAAAAATGGATTTTTAACCCTAAAATGATGTTAATGTATGATTTGAATCATCATTCATCAAGAAAAATCAAGAAAAGTTGGATAACTTGTAAAAGGGGTAACCATAAAAACTTAGAAAATTTTCTAAGTTAAAAGTAAAGTGGCTAGGGTACCAACTTTGGAGGGTCATAACTCCTAAACCACAAAGCCATTTTCTCCCATCCAAGGCTTAATTTGTAGATCTCATTGCCCTCTACAAAAACTTCAACGGGACCTAATTCCAATTCATTGGGGATTTTGAGTTATGGAGTGATCAAAGTCAGTAAAAACATGAAAGTACAACTTTTTCAACACTTAGAAAAATTCTGGGCAAGGCAGATTTTGCGTTGAAACACCAAAACTTGTGAGATCTTTTCACATAGTTGCAAGCTGAATCGAGTCCAAAGATAGACATCAATGTTGTTGCAAATGTTTCCAAGAATTCAAAGAGCTTAACAACATGAATTGATTCAACTTGAGCCAAGAGAAATCCTTGCCCAAAGCCATGCTACTGCAAGCTGTTTTGGAAAAATTAGTTTGCATGTTTGCTTGCCACACACGATATTGAACCAAAAACTGAGGATCATTATGTCACATGTACTCTAACCAATCACAATGCATCTGATCCAACTGATAAGGCTGAGTAAAAAAGCCAAGGAATCTTCCAACTTGAAATTCATCCACTTTGGCACATTTTTCCTTGAATTCAAAGGGGCATTAATGTGGAATAGTACATTTTCAACAAAGCCACTCTACTCAGTCAAGTTCTCTGATTAAACAACAATAAAAACATCTGAATAATGTGATTTTGGTCAAGGCATAGCCCTGCTCTTGGGAATGGCTAGTTTGCCTTGCTTGAGAAGAAATCCTCCAAGCCAATCCATACAAGTGTGATCTGATCCAGCAACCATTCACTATTCCTCCAAGACAAAAGTTGATCACCTATAAATAGAGGTTCCAGCACTGCTTTCTCTCATTCTTCCTTAAACCTCCAGTTTCTTGGTTTTTGAGTAACCACTATCGGGTTTTGAGTTGCAGCCTTAAGCAATCAATTCCAATTGCTCAAACACATCACATATGATGTATTTGAGGTGTCCAAACACTTAAACACTGACTGTAACACCTCAGGCTCAAAATCACCCTTCAACCAAACCATTATGCCTCAATTATGCAGGTGGAGGTCTCCAGCTTGATCCAAAGAGTTTCAAAGTGTTCCAAAGCTTGCAACACGCTCCATAATATACCATTGAAGCTGTAGGGATCACTAATTCACAACTGGAACAAGGTTTGTGCAAAGTTCCATTTCAGCTTGCATCAAGGTAAGCCTCAAAACTCCAACTCCATGATCCATTCATATTTCCTCGCATGATATTTTTGCCAATTGCTTGCCATTATATGTTGATTGTTTTCCCTCAAAAAATTTGATCATAGCACTCATAATCATGCCTACTCGATTGCTTTTGCAAAATTAGGGTTCATACGGCCACAATGATATAATTTGCTATACACTGAAAATGAATGAAATTGGGTATTGCCATCTTCTTCCTTGTGAAAAAATGCATGAGTTTGGTGTTTGAATCATGTCAAATGGTTGAGAAACGAGGGAGATGGAGGGCTTCATGCACGAGCTAGAGGAAGAAGATGGCCATGGCGCCATTTTCAGAAAATCCAACTAGTTTGATATATATTTCACTTGCCATGTTATTAATGAATTGGCATTGCGCACCAGTGGTTGATCAGCTGGTTTGTATGTATTGGCAAGCGAAAGGTCTGGGGTTCGAATCCCCCTCGCCCCAGACCTTTTTTTTTATCACTTTTTCCTATTTTCCTATTTTTCACATTATTTTGTTAATGATTTGAAAAATTAATAACTCACTCAATTTTAATTATTTTTTACTGATTCTTTTTGCAAAAAATCATATAAATGTTGAAATATTTTATTCCACAAAAAAATTAGATTTATATTATGTATTTAATATAATTAGTATTTTTGTGAATAAATTCATTTTTATTTGTTTTTAAACATTTTAAAATGAACATCCATCTTGAAAAATCAAGACCAAATGAGTTTTAATATCTCTTGTGATTTATACCTCATTTTTCAAACCTTAAACCAAAATCACAAGTGGTTTATTCAAATCTATTTGGTATTTTTCATTGATTTTCTTTAAATATTTCTTATTTAAAGATTAAAATTAGAGTTTCTTTGATTTTCACCCTCGTCAAACAATTACACTTGGGCCTCTATTAGAGTGTAAGACCCAACCCTTTTTTTTTTGTAAAATACAAAACATTTTGGGCCTCACTTATTGTATAAGTCCCACTGTATTTTCAAAAACCTCGGCGCGCTCGCCAATTCAAAAATCAAACCTTGGGCCTCTCCTTGAGCTATAAGACCCATTCAGAAACTTTTAGGCCTCTAATAGAGTGTAAGACCCAATCCCCTTTTAACCAAAACTTTGGGCCTCACTTATTGTATATGTCCCTCTGCGTTAAAAGAAAACAAACAGGGCGATCGTCGCATTTTCAGAACAAACCTGGGCCTACCCTCGTGTTATAAGCCCCACTATTTTTCTTTAAAAACTTTTTGGGCCTCTCGAGAGAGTGTAAGACCCAAACCCCTTGTACAGAAAACATTTTGGGCTTCAGTCACTTGTATAAGTCCCTATGTACAAATTCAACAGTGCGCTCACTGATAAAACCTTGGGCCCCTCCTTGAGCTGTAAGCCCCAAATCTTTCTTTTTCAAAGCACTTTCTCCTTTGATTTTGAAATATACTGTTGTTTTCAATCTTTCTTTGTTGAACAACTAACCAAACAACATGGAAGCTCTACAACCGAGTAAGTGGTTATTGCTTTCATTTACCGCTTTCATATACATATAACTGTATTGTGGGGCTGTTTCACTGTAAGTCTTCTTTCATAAACTCATATCAACTGTGTAATAATAGTATAGATATTTCGAGTTTCCCCGGCAACTACGTCTAGAACTAGGTGACGCCGTTTATTCATAGAAATAGACAACTAGATCCCCAATAGGATCACCAGATACAATCTTCTCTTTGGCTTTCCTCACTAGGAATTGTCAAGAAATTATACTCCCAGAGATGAATGTATTCTCCGTGAATGGAATCTTTGAGTTTCTTCCAAATTCTCAAACTTTCCTGACTTGATCTATTCCTTGTGAATAGCTTGCCTTGAATTTCTCGGGGTTTGGGGACCCACGGGCTTCTTAAAAGCATCGACCTCTTCTTGGGCTTTATACAAGGACCCACAGGCTTCCTAAAAGCAACCCCGCCTCCTCTTGGGCTTAGTACAAGGACCCTACGGCTTCTTAGAAATATTCACAGCCTCCTCTTAGGCTTCGTATAATGATCTCTTCCTCCGGGAATGATAGCCTCCTCTTGGGCTTCGTGCATGGACCCGTCGGCTTCTTAAAAGTTTCCAGACTCCTCTTGGGCTTCGTACAAATTGTCCTAACGACCTCCTAGAGGTACAGGAACAGAACTTAATCATCTGCATAGAATAGTCCTTTCATAGAGTCTACTACTGTTTCTCAAAACATAGTACAAAAGATGAAACTCTAGACTTGGACAGTCTAATATCCTTGAGTCTCAAAGACATTCTCAAGCACCCTTCAAGAATAGGAAGAAAAACCCGTAGACTCGGACAGTCTCAATACCCTTCGGATTTCCCACTTCCTTAAAGAACAGGAATAACCCGGATCCTCGAATCAAATCCTTGAGTACAGTGTTGCTCATATAAGAACTGATTTTCTCTTTAAAATCAGTATACTGGACCTGTCACTCAACTGAAATAGTAACCATAGCCTCCTCTTAGGCTTTGTATAATGATCCTTCTCCAGTGAAGTTAGCCTCCTCTTGGGCTTTGTACAATGATTCTCCCCAGCCGAGTCAAACAACGTTTAGCCTCTCTCTCTCGGGCTTTGTACGAGACACATAAGAGACTCCCTCGTTGAGTCAATTACCCCTTTTGCCTCCATCTCGGGCTTTATACGAGATACAAAAAGGTTCTTATTAAGCCAAACAAATTTTAGCCTCCATCTCGGGCTTCGTACGAGATACAAAAAAACTCTCTTGTTGAGTCAAATAGCCTTCATCTCGGGCTTTATACGAGATACCAAAAGACTCCATCATCGAGTCAAAATCTTTTAGCCTCTCTCTCGGGCTTTGTACGAGACACATATTAGCCTCCTCTTAGGCTTTGTATAAGAAAACCACTGGTTGGTCCAATCAACCTTTTAGCATCAAAGTTGTGCCTCGTTCACAATACACAAACATCAACAATTCCTTCCCCTTCATCTAATCGCTGTAAGCGGCAAGCCTCTGGATTATTTACATCCATGCCACTGTCCCTCTTTTAGCATGAAAAATTCCTAAGGAAAGATGGCATTGCTCTACAGTGAGTTAAAGTCTTCTCCTTCAGAGCGACCTGGAGTTTTTCCGCATCAGACATGAAATAAAGGACAAATTCCTTTAATGGAAAAACTTCTTGGCGAGAGTAAGGCATCCTCAGCTTGAGGGCTCTAGTTTGCACCCAATGGAGATAAGGTTCCATGGAGATACAATTTGGTCTTCCTAGAGACTCTCTTCCTTTCTTGTGAATATGTTTCCAGGCATGCACTATTTCCTTCTTTAGTGCCCTGTCATTTTCCCCTTCCTTGAAGAAAAGACCTTCCAGAGGAACATTATGCGGGATACTTCATCAGGTATCCAAGTTGACGGTGAACTAAAATTGGATGATAGATGATTCCTCCTTTAGTTCCAATGAGGGGTACGTTAGGGAAACTTCCACATCTGTCGATGATCTCTATCCCTTCATAAATCCTATTGTACCAATCTATGTCAGAATTGGTAAGGGACATAATCTTCTGTGACCAACGTAGAGTACTCTTGTGATCCCAAAAAGCAGCAGACTTGGGTAAATAGGAAATGAACCACTTATAGAGTAGGGGTACACATCATGTGATCATTCCTCCGCTGTACAAATTCCTTAAGTGTAAAGAATGATAAGCATTCGCGAGCAAGGTTGGTATGGCGTTTCCAATCAGAAATATCTTAACAGCGTTAGTATCAACGAAGTTGGCAATGTTGGGAAAAATGAATAACCCATATATGAGTAGGACAAAGATATCTTCGAAAGTAGTTATGTTTCCTATACTGGCAAAGTATAGAGCTTTCTCTGTCAAGAACTTAGCTGGTAAACCCTGGATTCCTCCTTTAGTGGGCATGTGAGTCCTAACTTCTGACTCGTCCAAAGAGATCGCTCTTGCAATGGTTTGTTCCTTTGGAATTTCTTCCAGTCCAAAAAATGGAGCTCGATCAGTGATAAATAAATCAATCAGGTGAGAGTACTCCTCCAGTGTTGGTGCCAATTGGTCATTCGGAAATGTGAACCAGTGATAAACCGAATCATAGAACTGAATCAGCATAGACAGGATTCCTTCAACTACGTGGACCCTTAATAGAGACAACAGTCCCCCGTGCTTAGCTCTGAAAGCCTCAGGGTTGGTAATCATCCTTGCCAACCTCCTTAAATCCTCTAGTTTCGGAGCCTTGAAGGTGTAATTGTCCGTCTTTCTTCTACCGAAATCCATAACCCAATCTTTCTCTGATATTTGCAATTATTGTTTTAGTTTATTTTGAAAAGATTTTTCTTTGTTTAAAAAGAGTTTTTTAGATGAATGCATGAATGCAGCACACAAAAACATTCAAAAAACATGGGTTCAAAGGTTCAACGTCATGAGCATGGAGTCATGGCTCTACCCATCCCCAAAGGTTTTACTATTTTGGTTAATTTTTGTACCTTTAGAACGGGTTCTAAGGTTCCCAAAATCATTGACCCCCTAGGGATATCAACAACAAGCTAATTCACTCGAGCGAGCTGTAATATCCTAGGGTGTCTCTCATTTGAGTGTATTATCGCGTATCAACTATTCTCGATAGTCACCGCATTACCAAATGGTCATATGGTTATTGTCTACTAAATCCTCAGGGTCACGGGTGCCACACTGGGAAAACTTTGCTTTCAGGACAATCGGTCATTCAACATTTAGTATCCACACGGGTACCTAGCCTGATTTGGTAGGCTACCAGGATGGCTTATTCGGGATTCACTCCCTATAAGTTCTCCCGTCTGTGCCACCCTTTATCTTAAGGTTGTCTCAAACTTTCCACATGTGTATAATCGCATTCCCAATGACAGAAAAATAAACACGGATATCAAGTTGGAAAAGCAGTATATATATATATATAGTATGCTAAACAACCTAGACCTCTTAGGAATTATAATCCTAGTTTAGCTCCCCAGCAGAGTCGCCATTTTTCTGTAGCGTTCGATTTTTGTCGGTGACGCGACCACATTATCGCCATTTTGGTTGGAATTGGGTGCTATTTTCTCATTTCTTATTTATCCTATGAAGCTAGAAAGGAAAGGGAAATTATCTAAAACTAACCTTGCACGCAAATCTTTTCCTTAACAAAGGCTAAGAGATTGGGGGGTCCAGGGTCAGATTATACAATGGGGATTATCTACTTACTGGTGTTTATTTGTCATGGGTTGGGAAAGTTTTTCTTTTGGGAATGTTTGAGAGAGAGTATTTTTGTTGATTTCGGGTTTTCTGATATTTTTGTTAAGGTACTGGACCTAAGGTTTTTTTTTATTAGGTGTGCTCGCTAAGATTTCACAATCTTATGCCTACGTATTCCCGTTAAAGAAAATAGGGAAATCAGAGCAATCGTAGTTCCTCCTATTTCTACGGGAGGAAAAAAATGTTTGGTGTCTTGTTCAAAGCCCAAGATTGAAACTAGATGAGTATTTATGTCTTGTTCAAAGCCCAAGTTTGAAGCTAAAAGGTTTGACAGAGAGATAATTTGTCATCTCTAAAGGGAGATATCTCACCTATTCATCACACGTTGTTGGGGTATTTGGTTATAAAGAAGAATTACTTTAACTGGGATATAAGAATCCAACAATGCCATAATTTCCTTTATAAGGGTGATGTCCCGAATGAGGAAACTTTAATCAGTTTTGAGCAATGCCATTTTTCATTAGGAATCTTCCATGCTAAGAGAGGGACATTGGCTTGGATGTAAATAATCCAGAGGCTTGCCACTTACAGCAATTAGATGAAAGAAGAGGATTTACTAGGATAAGAGATGAACTACAACTTGGATTTTTGAACAACAAGTGTTCCACTTATAGCAGTTATCTAGAATTAGGGTTTATTTGATTTTTCTGTTTTAATGTATGATGTATAGAGAAATGTCTTCCTACAGAGATATTTTGATTTCCTTTAAGGGGATGTTGATTTTTGTGTGCCTTGATCAAAGCCCGAGGTTGAAGCTAAAAGGTTGACTCTATCAGGGAGTTTTATATCTGTCTTGTACAAAGCCCAAGATTGAGGCTGAAAAGAGATTGACTCTTTTGGGGAGATCATTATACAAAGCCTAAGAGGAGGCTGAAAGGAATTGACTTTTTCGGGGAATATTTTGTCTGTCTTTTACAAAGCCCAAGATTGAGGCTAAAAGAGATTGACTCTACTGGTGAAAGGATTTATCTGTCTTGTACAAAGCCCAAGATTGAGGCTAAAGGAGGATTGACTCCACTGGGGAAGTTCCATATATGTCTTGTAAAAAGCCCAAGATTAAGGCTAAAAAGGGGTTAACTGACTCAGCTGGTGAATATTTATAGGTGTCTTGTACGTAGCCCAAGATTGAGGCTAAAAGGTGCTGAGGGATGATCATTATACAAAGCCTAAGAGGAGGCTGGTTGGGGAATTTCTTATATAAAGCCTAAGAGGAGGCTAACTTCTACTGAGGATTATTGAGATCCAGAGACGGGTCCAGAGTGGGGAATCAACTCTTGCTGAGGATTACAGAAGAGTTGAAATATCAGAGACCATGAGGTTCTGATTGAGGTTTATTGATAGTTATTTGACCCTAGCTGGGGAATTTTAAAGTGAGAGTTTAGATTGAGTTTTGGAACCCATAGAGGTTTTAGCTCTGTTGATGATTAATGAAATGATCAGGGTTTATCCTGTGTTTTTAGAAAACTTGAGGGTTTCTGGAGATCCAAAATGAGGTGAGACTGTCCAAGTCAACTGGTATGAAAAGGTTTATCTTTGTATGATGCCCAAGAGGATGCTGATATTTTAAGGGATGAGAACCAACCCTAAATTGGTCTGAGGTTTTGAGATTTTGACTCTTTGGAGGATTGAACTATCAAAGGATGACTAAGTTCTATCTTATACGTGTAGGGGGTCTTTGGGTCCTTGTACTAAGCCCAAGAGGAGGCATGAGAACTTCTAATAAGCCTTAGGGTCCTTATACAAAGCCCAAGAGGAGGTCGGGGATGCTTTTAGGAAGCCTGTGGGTCCAAACCTAAGAAAATTTCAAGAAAGGTTTCACCGAGAATAATCCTTTCTTTAGTGAACAGTTCTAGGGTTTGAAGAAATTCAAGAGAGGTTTCACCGAGAATTAATCCTCTCTGGGGGAAATGAATTTCTTAGACAAATTTCTAGATAGTGACAGTCTTGAGAAAAGTTTCACCGGGAATAATGCCTTTCTCTGTTCCATATTGTATAAGCCCAAGAGGACGCAAGACTATATCTCGAATTTCCTATGGGGAACTAGTTTTGACTGTGTTGAAAAAGTGACCACTGGTTTGATCTAATCCTTGACCTAATTGCTGGGGAAAGCTCCAAGCAAGATAATATACAGGCATATATATATATATATATATATATATATATATACATATGAGATATATATGAGCAAGTATGTAAAAGAAATCTGATAGAACTTACAGGTGAGCAAGCTTCCAGTACTACAGCTGTATGGTTAGTTATTAAAAAAAATAAAGAAAGTTTTGATAAAAACTATGAATTTGAACCCAAAATTAAAAGGGAAAGTTGTTTTGAAAAGAAGATTGGGGCTTATACTCAAGGAGAGGCCCAAAAATAACAGTGATCGCAACGTTGTTTTGAAAATTGTACCCGGACTTATACAATGACTAAGGGCCAAAAGTATTTTATTTACAAAAAGATGGGTCTTACACTCTATTAGAGTCCCAAATAATGTTTGAAAAAAAGAAGAAAAATGGGACTTACAACACAAGGGAAGGGCTAGATGATTTTGTTTAAAAGGCGACGATCGCGCCGAGATTTTTTAACGTCTTGGGACTTATACAATGACTGAGGCCCAAAAAGATTTTTATTTACAAGGGATGCGTATTACACTCTATTAGAGGCTCAGAGTGTTCTTGAAAAAGATTTGTGAGGGTGTGAATGATCAAAACCCTAATTTGAAAAAAATGTATTTTTATTTGAATAAAAAAAATCAAATAAAAATGATCAAAATTAACAAATATGTGTAAAAACAAATTATGATCTAGGATAAATGTTTGAAAAATCATGTTTTACCCCTAGAATGATTTAAAAATCAATTGAGTTTGAAAAATCAAGAAAAGAAATATTTTTAAAATGTTAAAAACAAGTAAAAAATAAATTCTTTATGAAAATATTAAATATATCAAATAAATAATATTTTTGTGAAATTTTTGTAGAATAAAATATTTTAACATTTTTATGAATTTTCAAAAAAAGAATTAATCCAAAAACATAAAAATTCAGAGAGAAATTAATTTTTTAATCAATTAAATAAAATAACAAAAATTCAAAAATTCAAAAGTTTGAAAAGGGTGCCAAGAACAACTTGTTCTTGCCTGCGTGCCCTGTTTTGCACTAATTTGCATTTTCTCACTTTTCTCTCTGATTACTCAATGGTTTTGCACGATTCAAACACCAATCTTGCTCGTTTTTTAATAAGGATCACAACCATATAGATTAACTGCATTTATATTAAGTGTGGAGTGAGAAATCAGAGGATAACCTCAAGAACCCTAATTTCAGCATGAACACAATGAAATTCCATACATGATTGATTCATGGCAATTGATTGAGGCTTATTACTCTACATACATGCAGAAACAAGATGGTAACTCAAAAATTCATTTATGATGCATGTAATATAGAGTTTGAAGGCTTCAGGCTTACCTCTTGCAGCTGGTGATCGAGCTTGATGATGGAGGTGTTACAGATGTGTTGTAAGGACGTGGACATCTTCACTATACCCTATGGAGTGTGTTGAGATGCTTAGCCTTGATTGGAGATGCTTGGATCACCTTCTGGTACCTCAACTGCAACCTTGTCAAAAGCTTGAGCAACTGACTGGTGATTTTGTGATTCAAGTGTTTCAGATGTGTTTCAAGGCCATGGATCACTCATATATGATGTATATGAGGTGTTTACATGCTTGGTTTGGTTTGAATCACTTCCAATTTCAAATCCCGATAGTGACTTGAAGTGGAAGGCAAATTTGGAGTGAAAGAGAGATTTTGACGAAAGCATCAGTTTGGGTGCTTTGGTGTATTCAAACTGATTACAAATGAGCTCTATTTATAGTAGAGCAAGTTTGTTTTGCAAGCAATAGTGAATGGCAACTGGTACAGGTCTTTGGCCAATGGTTGCATAAAGGAATCCAAGTCTCACTACAAGAAAAATAGTGTTTTGCGACACATTGATTGCGACAGTTCCATAAAAACCGTCATCAATTTTAAGTTACGGTGGTTGCCACAACGGTTTTAGACAACCGTTGTTAAATGTTTTAAAAATTTAAAACATATTACGACGGTTTTGGATAACCGCCGTTAAATTTTTTAAAAATTTAAAACATATTACGACGGTTTTGGATTACCGCCGTTAAATTTGTAAAAAAATTAATTTTATATATTATATTAATAATTTTTTATTTAATTATTTTAGACTATAGTTTAAAAAAACTATAACGAGCAAGAAAAATAAAAAATAATTAAAAAGAAATAAATAAAACAACACCAGGAAGAATGGAAAAGAGACATACAATGAGACTGAACACCTCTTCTCCCCTTGTTACGCATCCATCCCTTTCTCCCTGTTCATCATTCTCAAACTTTCGCTCTCTTTTTCTCTTTCTCACGCCTTCCTCAGTTTTGATCTCTCGCGGTTTGCTTCTCTCCTCGTTCGTGTTCAAATCTTCGTTTTCGATGTTTTTCCCGTGACGGCACCGTGGGTGGCTCGCGGCGGTTTTGGAAAGGATGGTGTTTAAGGAGTATGTGCGGTAGGTCCGCGTCTCGTGCTGAGTTGGAGGAGTATTGTGAGAGGGTGCGCAAACAATGATTGACGGATGGAGTGCGTTGTGACCACGACGGAGAGTCGAGGTATGTGTTCGATTATGGGGTTTTTTTCTGTCTGTCTCTCTGGTTTTTTTTTTTGAAGTGTGTATATGTGAATCTTTTCTGGTGTGAATTTGCTGCAAGCTATGGGTGTTTGATTTGAATTTTTCTTCATCAAATTTCATTAAGAAGAGTGTGGATGAAGAAATTGATGATAATTCCTCTGGGAAGCAGTCTTCGCAGAAGAAGCGACTTACGTTCTGTGTCGAGGGTAATATCAGTGTTGGTAAGACTACTTTTCTTCAGAGAATAGCCAATGAGACTATTGAACTGAGGGATCTCGTTGAGGTGGTTCCTGAATCGATTGGTAAGTGGCAGGATGTTAGACCTGACCACTTCAATATCTTCTATGCTTTTTATGTTGAGCCAGAGAGGTATGCATACACCTTTCAGAACTACGTTTTTGTTACTAGGGTGATGCAAGAAAGTGAGTCTTCTACTGGAATCAAGCCTCTTCGATTGATGGAGAGGAGTGTTTTCAGTGACAGGATGGTCAGTATTTTCATCCCTCGAATCTTGAGAGGGTGTTGCTTTGCTGTTTTTTTCTCTTGTCGATACAAATTTTTTTCCTTCTTCAAATGCTGGAATTTCATGGATTTAAAATTGAGAAGCTTTTCCCTTTTCCTGTTTTGTTTGATTTGATATTTACATGAAGAGAGTTTATTAAAGGCTTAACGTTTTATCATCCCACTGGTCAATACAGGTTTTTGTACGAGCTATTCATGAAGCCAAGTGGATGAATGAGATGGAGATCAGTATTTATGATTCTTGGTTTGATCCTGTTGTGTCTACCTTTCCTGGCCTCATTCCCGATGGTTTTATCTATCTCAGAGCAAGTCCTGATACTTTCCATCAAAGAATGAAGTCAAGGAAGAGAGAAGAAGAAGGTGGAGTCAGCCTAGAATATCTCCGCGACCTCCATGAAAAGTATGAGAGCTGGTTATTCCCCTCCCAAAGTGGTAATCATGGAGTATTATCAATCAATAAGCTGCCCCGTCATGTCGACAACTCTTTACACCCTGATATAAGAGACCGTGTATTTTATCTCGAGGGTGACCACATGCATTCCAACATTCAGAAGGTAGCCAAGTTTGTAATTCCTATGTCTGATTTTATGATTTTTTTATTTTTTATTTTTAAATTTCGTAATAGTCTGGCTTAATCACTTTAATTACTAGCAGGTTCCTGCATTGATTTTGGACTGTGAACCTAATATTGATTTCACCAAGGATATTGAAGCCAAGAGGGAGTAAGATAACTATCTCTTACTCATATTTGTTTAAATTTCTGTAACATGGACCCAACTTATGTTTCATTCGATGCTTGTTTGTGTTTTAGAATGATATGATTCTTGTTGTCCTTGGAGTCTTATTATGTTTGTTGTTGAGCTGGGCTTTTACTGGTCGAGTCGTAAGTTCCAAATGTGAAGTATGGAACTTGAATCCCACACCTTAATGAAGGAAGCTCAATATGGGGTTTTTTATTTACTTGAGCTCTCCTTCCTCAATTGGTAGCTTTTGTGGTGTGTTTCTCCCAAGGTTTGTTTCAATTGGTCTTAGTAACATCCATTGTATCTCTCAGTAGGTAATGCCAATATATTCAGTTTTTCTTCCTGTGACTAGTTAAGAGACTAGACTATTGTACATCTAGCCTGTGTGGGTTTTGGGGAGTGTGTAACCCTGGTGGGATCATGTGTTTATATTGGTCCTTTGTCTTGGATTCTGTTGTGCTAATATTTTAGAATTCTATTGGTGAGTGATGTTTTGTCTACAATATACTAAACTACTAGTCCATGATTCCCTAATATGCTATACTGCTTTTTCGTTGTTGCATGTGGTGCAGATATGCACGCCAAGTTGCCAAGTTTTTTGAAGTGTGTATATGTGAATCTTTTCTGCATATAGGGAAAATGTAGCTCAGAATTTGGTCATCTGCATATGGGGAAATTGTAGAGTCCAATTTCCAAATAGCAACTCCATTTTTCAGAAAAACTGTGACAGCGTGTATTAATGTTCCCAATAGATCATTCGTCTTAGCTTGTTTGCTGGACTAGGCTGTTGCAATTCTAGAAGTGGATGTACTGCTGGTTTTGAGCATGTTAGTTTCAAAATCAAACTCAGCTGCTGGTTTTGTTAGGGAAACTGAGCGGAATTTCGACAAAAAAGATTCACAACTTCAGTCCAGAAACTCAACCCAATTAACCTCTCGTGCAACTCGAAGGTTACGGTCTGCGAACATTGTTCAAGTCACACATCCGCCCTAACGTTGTTTTCGGCAACGTCATGCCATACGAAGCTCTACACGACAAGGCTATCGGCTGCGACAACTTCAGTACAGATAAGTGATTCTAATGCTTCATAATAGTTGATTAGCTTTTTGTTTCAAAATACTCTTAATATGAAACATAATATGACACATCCTCGCCAAATCATAGTTAAATGATGTTTAGGGAGACCATACTATCAATCAAGATATAATGTATGAATGATGCGACTCTTGTAGGGAAGAGGATATTTCCTTTAAAGAAGTACCAGACCCTTTGAACGACTCCATACTGTCAATCTCGTACAAGCCGACATGGCACGAGTCCGCGTCACTTACAACATATTGATTAAGCAATATATTGTAAGTGCAGTGATCATGACTCATAACATTGCTAAACAATGATAAGTTGATTGAATTTGATTGAACTATGCATACTATTATGAAATTATGCAGATGAGAAGTTGTATGGATTATGCATCATTGTGAGATTTGAATTGAACTAGTTTTGAAGTTGTGCTCAATTCAACAATGTTTGGCAAGAAACTAGCTGGCAGGGGAAAAAGCAAGAATCGGCCACCAATCCACTTTTGTCTCCGTCCATCTGCAATGGTTGAATTGAATTGCATGATTTTGGTTTATGTTTATGTTGATCATTGAATTACTAATTCTTCGAAATTTTCATGTTTTTATTTTTAATCACTTTAAAGTGATTCTTTGTGTATGATTAGTGTGGATTTGTATTGGTTCTGGAGTTAATTTTATGATTTTAGGGTATAAATTCATTTGTTAATAGCATTTTTTTAGGTTTTACTAGTTTTGTTCAGTTTGTATTTTGCATTGTAAAACGAAACTTGATTATGTATCAGCCAAATCATTTTTTGAAATTAAATTAGTTTAAGATAAATTTGAATTTGAATGGATTTTGCATGCATAATATTGGTATCCAATCAAATTAGTTTAAGATAAGTTTAAATTTTGAATTGGTTTTTAAAATAAATTGAGAGAAAGTTTATTTGCTATTGCAGCTGACTAAAGACTGGGGAGAAGAGTTATTCTCTGCTTTGAGCAGAGCTGGAGGCAGAGCTTTCAGTAATATGGTTGTTGGTTATAACAATGTCGATGTCAATGCTGCAAACAAGTACGGTGTTGCTGTTGGAAATACTCCGGTAAGCTTTCACTTTTCTTAAATTGTAAAGTTAACATGTATGTTGCTTGAGCTGTGTAGAAAATGATCAGCTGTGCCTGTGTTGCCAACATAAAATGAGCTTTGGTGGCTCAGCATAGAAATTATTTAGTGAATGCCAAACCCTCCCTTCCGAAATCCTAGATTCGTAAATTATTCTTCTGTAGAGTGCCTTTTGCTTCTGTTCAACAAAGTGTGTTTAGTACACTTTGTAGACAGTTAAAATAGTTGCTTACTTGCATCTGTTTGTGACAGGCTACAAGACATTGGTCAATCTTGAATGCTACCATAGTTTCATCTGCAAATTATTGATGAGTGAATTTTTGGCATTTTTATTCATGTTTCTCAAGTTATTTTTGTATTGGTAGAGCCAGGAGATTAATGGCTTCCTGGTTCAAGGATGGTCTTACTCTGGTCTGATACTATTATAAGGTTTATCAATGTCTGATTGGTGATTTTTGTAGGCCACCCAAAATTCTGTTATATAAATGTGGCATTGCAGTCTAAGGCAGAAACATAGAGGATACAATAGGCTCTGGCCTATAGCGGCGGATAGTGTCAGCACTTCCATAACTGATGGTGCCGTGCTGACATGGCGGCATTTTAGTCAACACTGACCATGATAAGAGAAATATCTGGATTGGAAAGAAAGGTATTTACTAAATTAAAATGCTTTCAAAATACTAATGTCGGATCTCTTATATGTTATGGGAATACAAGAAGTTATACCATCTTTTGACTCTTTTTTACTATAGCAATCATAATGCTTTTAAAAATGATTTTTAGTTCGCACAGCGAACTTCCCAGCGAATAACTTTGCTAGGCGAATAGAAGGTAGCGAGGAGAGACATAATGGGGTTTCTCTGGTTTTTGTATGGGGTTTTGGAGTTCGCTGGCAGCTCGCTAGGCGAACACCAAAGCGAACAAGTTCGCAAAGCGAACGTTCCAGCGAATGGCTGCTGTTCGCGAAAATATTTTGTGATTCTTGTGTTGTCTTGATGTTTTGAGCTTTGATTATTTTGATGAATTACCATGCGTATATTGATGATTATGAGATGATGATTCATGATGTTTTGATGAATAAATGATGATATGATTAACATGAGATTTTGATGAATGATGATGCACGTAATGACTTTTATTGATGATGATGATAATGATGTTGTGTATCATGCATTCATAGCATTCCAGACTTTGGTCTATTGTGGCTTCAATCCCATTGTACGGATGTGAGGTAATTTTGACGTGCTCCGGTTCTTGTGTAGAATCGATCCTATTGACGGGGATCTTTGGAGGGTGATGGCCTAGTGTCCATCGACTTTGATGAATTGGTACCACATGCATGAGTCTTGTTGTACATTGCATTAATTGGCATTGATGTGATTTATGATATCGTGATTTTTGATGTTTTCCTTTGTGATGACCCTGATGATGTTGTATATGATAATGACGCCATTTTATGCATATCCTGTTTTTATATTGATTATAATGAATTGTGATTACTCACCCTGCCTATTTGAATGTTGCCTCCACGTGGGTAACGTGCAGATGATTAGGCTTAGTTGTGGATGACTTCGAGGACTTTTGGAGTTTATTTTTCTTTTCGTCGATGTAGAGGGTCTTGCTCTGATATTGTAACATCAGGTTGGGTCGTTGAGTCAAACCATGTTGAGTTGTTATTTTGTTGTTATTTTTGAAGGATTATGGCTTTTATTGGAAACCCTTTTGATTTGAATTATTGAGTTCTGCTACTATTTGATGGCTTTTTGATTTAATTTAAGGAAAACCCATTATTTACGGAGCAACTGTTTTATTTGAGTTTATTGAGAAATGTGCACCCTTTGAGGTGGGTCTGATTTTTACTCTGATATTATGATTATTCTGCTGCAATATTTGTGGGATAGAAAACGGTGTTACATTAGTGGTATCAGAGCAGGTCGGTCAGTCCGGCCAGGTTTTACTTGATGTCAATCCCCTATCAGTCGACGAGTGTGTGTACACTGTCGATGTTTTGTTTCTTTTAACCTTGTTGGTGGTGTGCAGGATGGCTGGAAGAAATGATCATGCTATTGCTGATGCGTTGGAGTCGATTAATCAAGTAGTGGCTCAGAACAATCAGAATGGTGGAGTTCCGGATGAGTTTCGTGCTTTGGGGAAGTTTCAGAGGAACAATCCACCGACTTTTATGGATACTCATGATCCAGCAAGTGCACACAAGTGGCTGAAGGCGATCGAGAAGATCTTTCGGGTGATGCGGTGTACTGATGAGCAACAAGTTCAGTTTGGAACGCATATGCTGTCAGAAGAGGCCGAGGATTGGTGGGATAACACCCATCAGAGACTCGAAGATGTTTGCACTGTGATAACCTGGGCTGTGTTTAAGCAGGAGTTTCTGGGAAATTATTTTCCAGAGGATGCTCGTGGAAAGAGAGAAGTGGAGTTCCTTGAGCTGAAGAAAGGAGACATGACTATGGAAGAGTATGCCGTGAAGTTCGAGGCACTGGTGAAGTTCTGTCCGCACTACAATCGTGCTGATGCTGAGATGTCCAAGTGTCTCAAGTTCGAGAATGGGCTGAGACCGGAAATTAAGCAGGGTATTGGGTATCAATAGATCCGCAGGTATACTGAGTTGGTGGACAAGAGCAGAATCTACGATGAGGATAGCCGAGCTCGATCTGCTCACTACAAGCAGTTGAGTGAGAAGAAAGGGCAGTATAGGGAGAGCCTTATACAACTTCAGCTGACAAAGGGAAGCAGAAGGATTCAGAGGGGAAAAGACAAGTGGAGGAGCAGCTCCCACTTCTGGGAAGTGTTATAAGTGTGGCGAGCAAGGCCACCGTGCTGATGTGTGCACCAATAGTGTGTTGAGGTGCTACAGATGTGGCAAGAAGGGTCATAGAGCTATTGACTGCATGGACGATGGTCCAACCTATTTCAATTGTGGAGAGAAGGGTCATATCAGTACCTAATGTCAAAAGCCGAAGAAGACCGCTACTGCCGCTCAGACCAGTGGCCGGGTGTTTGCTTTGAGTGGTGCAGAAGTGCCAGAGAAGGACAACCTGATTCAAGGTAATTGTTTTATTAATAATACCGAGTTGATTGCTATTATTGATACTGGTGCTACTCATTCTTTTATCTCGCTTGAATGTGTTAATAGATTGGGTTTGAAATTGTCTGATATGAATGGGAATATGGTAATAGAAACTCCAGCTAATGGTTCTGTTACTACTACCATTGTGTGTTTGAGATGTCCTTTGACGATTTTTGGGAAAAGTTTTGTGATGGATTTTGTGTGCTTACCCTTGCACCAAATCGTTGTAATATTTGGAATGAACTGGTTGGAGTTCAACCATGTTCACATCAACTGTTATAATAAGACTGTGGAGTTTCCTGAGTTTGGTGATAGTGGAGAGTTGATGTTCTTGTCTGCTAGGCAAGTAGACAAACTTAAGGAAGACAAAGCCCTGGTGTTTGCAATGTTTGCATCGTTGCAGATTGATCGGGAAGCTGCGAGTGTCGACTTACCTGTTGTATGTGAATTTCCAGATGTGTTTCCAGATGACATCAGTGCTTTGCCTCCAGAACATGAAGTAGAGTTTGCAGTGGACTTAATACCAGGTATGAGTTCAATGTCAATGGCTCCTTATTGGATATCAACTTCTGAGTTAAGTGAATTGAAGAAACAACTGGAGAATTTCTTGAGAAGAAGTTTGTTCGACCGAGTGTTTCTCCGTGGGGTGCCCCTGCGTTGCTAGTAAAGAAGAAAGATGGTAGCATGAGATTGTGTGTTGATTATCAGAAGTTGAATAAGGTGACTATTAAGAATAAGTATCCGCTCCCGAGAATTGACGATTTGATGGATCAGCTGGTAGGCGCTTGTGTGTTCAGTAAGATTGATTTGAGGTCTGGTTATCATCAGATTCGTGTTACGCCTGATGATATTTTGAAGACGGCTTTCAGGACGAGGTATGGTCACTATGAATACACTGTGATGCCATTTGGTGTATCCAATGGACCTGGTGTGTTCATGGAGTACATGAATAGGATTTTTCATGAGTATTTGGATAAGTTTGTGGCGGTGTTTATCGATGATATCTTGATATATTCTAGATATGAAGAAGAACATGTTGAGCATTTGAGAGCTGTGTTGCAAGTATTGAAGGAGAAGAAGTTGTATGCAAAGTTGTCCAAGTGTGAGTTTTGGTTGAAGGAAGGGAGTTTTCTTGGCCATGTGATTTCAAGTGGCGGGATTGCTGTTGATCCCTCTAAAATTGATGCTGTGTTACAGTGGGAGACTTTGAAGTCTGCTACCGAGATACAAAGTTTTCTGGGATTGGCAGGTTATTACCACAAGTTTATCGAAGGCTTTTCTAAGTTGGCATTACCTTTGACTCAGTTGACTCGAAAGGGTCAAGCTTTTGTGTGGGATGTAGCCTGCGAAGAGAGTTTTGTGGAATTGAAGAAGAGGTTGACGACCGCTCCAGTTTTGATTTTGCCTAATCTGAGCGAATCATTTGTGGTGTATTATGATGCGTCAAATATAGGTCTTGGTGGAGTATTGATGCAGAATGGACAAGTTGTTGCCTATGCTTCGAGACAATTGCGAGTTCATGAGAGGAATTATCCTACACATGACTTAGAATTGGCCGCTGAGGTGTTTGTGTTGAAGATTTGGAGACATTATCTATTTGGCTCTAAGTTTGAAGTGTTTAGTGATCATAAAAGTCTGAAGTACTTATTTGATTAGAAAGAATTGAATATGAGGCAGAGGAGGTGGTTAGAGCTATTGAAGGATTTTGATTTTGATTTGAGTTATCATCGGGGCAAAGCAAATGTAGTGGCTGATGCATTGAGCAGGAAGTCATTGCATATGTTGATGCTTATGGTGAAAGAATTGGAATTAATTGAGCAATTCTGAGATTTGAGTTTGGTATGTGAAGAGACCTCTGATAGTGTGAAGTTTGGAATGTTGAAGTTGACTAGTGGTATTCTAGAAGAAATCATAGTGGGACAACAATCTGATTTAAAGTTGGTTGACCGATTCACTTTGATTAACCAAGATAACGGAGGAGAATTCCAGATTGATGAGAATGGTGTGATGAGGTTTTGGGATAGGGTATGTGTTCTAGATATTCCAGAAATCAAGAAGAGTATTCTAGAAGAAGGACACCGAAGTAGGTTGAGTATTCATCCCGGTGCTACGAAGAAGTACCAGGATTTGAAAAAGTTGTTTTGGTGGCCAGGTGTGAAGAAGGATACTGCAGAGTTCGTTTATGCATGCTTGACATGTCATATGTTGAAGATTGAGCATCATAAGCCTTTAGTTATGATGCAGCTGCTGAATATTCCAGAATGGAAATGGGATAGCATTTCCATGGACTTTGTGTCGGGGTTGCCGAGGACGGAAAAAGGGAATGATTCAATTTGGGTGATCATGGATAGATTAACTAAATCGGCTCATTTCTTGCCGATGAAGATTAATCATTCTATGCAGAAGTTAGCCGAGATGTACATTAAGGAGATTGTGAAGTTACATGGGATACCTTCGAGTATTGTGTCGGATAGAGATCCGAGATTTACATCTAGGTTCTGGAAGAGTTTGCAAGATGCTTTGGGTGTTGAGGATGAGTTCTGCCTATCATCCGCAGACGGACGGTCAGACAGAAAGGACTATCCAATCCTTAGAGGATTTGCTGAGGGCTTGTGTGTTGGATCATGGAGGATCTTGGGATAGCCATTTACCATTGATTGATTTCACGTACAATAATAGTTTTCATGCTAGTATTGGAATGGCTCCCTATGAAGCTTTGTATGGGAGGAGGTGTAGGACTCCTTTGTGTTGGTATGAGTCGGGCGAGAGTGTTGTACTCGGACCTAAGATTATGCAAGAGATGACTGAGAAGATTAAGATGATCCAAGAAAGGATGAGAGCGTCGCAGAGTCTCCAGAAGAGCTACCATGATAAGAGAAGGAAGACACTTGAATTCCAAGAGGGAGATCACGTGTTTTTGAGGGTGACGTCAGTGACTGGTGTGGGTCGAGCTTTGAAGTCTAGGAAGCTCACTCCACGTTTTGTTGGTCCATATCAAATCTTGCAGAGCATAGGAGAGGTATCCTACCGAATTGCTTTACCGCTGTTACTTGTGAACTTGCATGACGTGTTCCATGTGTCTCAGTTGAGAAAGTACATTCCGGATTTGTCGCGTGTGATTCAGATGGATGATGTACAAGTGAGGGATAACCTGACAGTGGAAGCATTACCTGTGCAGATTGATGGTTGAGAGATGAAGCAACTGTGGGGTAAAGACATAGCTTTAGTGAAGGTGTTGTGGGGTGGACCAACTAGCGAAAGTTGGACTTTGGAACGTGAAGATCAGATGAGGGAGTCGTATCCGATTCTATTTCCTTGAGGTAATTTTCGAGGGCAAAAATTCTTTAAGTGGGGGAGAGTTGTAACACCCCAAATTTGTAAGAATATTTATTTAATTTATTTAAATATAATATTCGTGAATTTTAGTGAATTTTGGTGGTTTGTGTTGACGTCGGTATGTTGTGGAGTTTTGGTTATTTATTTAAATAATAGTATATAATATAGAATATATTGTATTATTATCTATTTAAATAATATTAGAAAGATTAAGGGTAAGTTGGACTTTTAAGGAGGAGTTAGTGAAGGTAATATTGGGAAAGCCCATTTTAGAAGCCCAAGGGTTAGGTTTAACAAAAAGGAGAATTTGAGAGGAATATGATTCATTTTATTAGACCGTGAAAACAAGGGAAAAGGCTAGAGCTCTGAGGAAAGAGGGAAAAGCCTAGGATTCGAGAAGGTTTCCAAGAACTAAAGAAAGAAAGCTTGGAATCGACAATCTAAGGTATGGGGAGTCTTTCCTTTCATTGTTTTCGATATGGGAATTCGATGTGTTTAAAGCCGATTTTTGAGGTTTATGTGGGTTTGTGGGTTTATGAGTAAATTGATGATTTAGGGGTATTTTTGTGGATTGATGATGAATATGAAGGGTTGAATTGGATCGGATAAAAGTAGGCCTTCGAGGCAAATCCTTCTGTTGATGATATTTTGGACCTTGTAGAGAAAGGGATTTATGGGAGTTATGAGGGTATTTGGGGTTTGTGAAGGTTTATGTGATTTTGAGGTTTAGAATAGTGTAATAAATCGGCCTAATAGTCGTAGGTTTTGTGCCTTTGTTGCCATAATGCCTTAGGAATGTTTTGGGGATGTTTTTGGGGGTAAATGAGGCTGAACCCGTAAGGTTTTTTAGGACTGATGTGCTACTGATGCGTAGCAGTGATTGCAGAAAATCGCGACCTCGCTAAGCGAATGAATTCTTTGCAAAGCAAAAATTCGCTCCAGACTCACTGGGCGAATAACGTACCGAATGCGCAATGACGCTGTTTTGAGATACTGGGATGGAATTTGAAAAATGATTTTTAGTTCGCACAGCAAACTTTCCAGCGAATAACTTCGCTAGGCGAATAGAGGGTAGCGAGGAGAGACAAAATGGGGTTTCTCTGGTTTTTGTATGGGGTTTTGGAGTTCGCTGGCAGCTCGCTAAGCAAACACCAAAGCGAACAAGTTCGCAAAGAAAACAATCCAGCGAATGGCTGCTGTTCGCGAAAATATTTTATTATTCGTGTGCTGTCTTGATGTTTTAAGCTGTGATTATTTTGATGAATTACCATGCGTATATTGATGATTATGAGATGATGATTCATGATGTTTTGATGAATAAATGATGATATGATTAACATGAGATTTTTATGAATGATGATGCACGTAATGACTTTTATTGATGATGATGATAATGACGTTGTGTATCATGCATTCATAGCATTCCAGACTTTGGTCTATTGTGGCTTAGATCCCATTGTACGGATGTGAGGTAATTTTGACGTGCTCCGGTTCTTGTGTAGAATCGATCCTATTGACGGGGATCTTTGGAGGGTGATGACCTAGTGTCCATCGACTTTGATGAATTGGTACCACATGCATGAGTCTTGTTGTGAATTGCATTTATTTGGCATTGATGTGATTTATGGTATCGTGATTTTTGATGTTTTCCTTTGTGATGACCCTGATGAAGTTGTATATGATAATGACGCCATTTTATGCATATCCTATTTTTATATTGATTATAATGAATTGTGATTACTCACCTTGCTTGTTTGAATGTTGCCTCCACGTGGGTAACGTGCAGATGATCAGGGTTAGCTGTGGATGCCTTCGAATACTTTTGGAGTTTATTTTGCTTTTGGTCGATGTAGAGGGTCTTGCTCTGATATTGTAACATCGGGTTGGGTCGTTGAGTCGAGCCATGTTGAGTTGTTATTTTGTTGTTATTTTTGAAGGATTATGGCTTTTATTGGAAACCCTTTTGATTTGAATTATTGAGTTCCTCTGCTATTTGATGACTTTTTGATTTAATTTAAGGAAAACCCATTATTTACGGAGCAACTGTTTTATTTGAGTTTATTGAGAAATGTGCACCCTTTGAGGTGGTTCTGATTTTTACTCTGATATTATGATTATTCTGCTGTAATATTTATGGAGTAGAAAAGTGTGTTACATGACCGACCTGTCAAAGCTATTCGAGCGTCTGAGGAAATACAAACTCCTCTTGAATCCTAACAAATGCACATTCGGTGTTTGCTCAGGAAAGCTCTTAGGATTCATCATCAGCCAAAAAGGAATTGAGGTTGATCCAGACAAGGTCAAGGCCATTCAAGAAATGCCTTCACCAAAAACTGAAAAACATGTTAGAGGATTTCTGGGACGTCTGAATTACATCTCCAAGTTCATATCCCTTATGACCGCGACATACGTGCCAATCTTCAAATTGCTCAGAAAGAATCAAGAATGTGTATGGATAAAAGATTGCCAAAAAGCCTTCGACAATATCAAAGAGTATCTGTTGAATCCACCAATTTTGTCTCCTCCGGTAGAGGGAAGACCGCTGATCATATACCTAACAGTCTTGGAAGACTCCATGGGTTGTGTACTTGGCCAACAAGACGAAACAAAAATAAAAGAGTCTGCCATTTACTACTTAAGCAAGAAATTCACCGACTGCGAGACTCGGTATACTATGATCGAGAAAAATTACTATGCTCTGGCTTGGGCAGCCAAACGTCTTCGCCAATACATGATTTGTCACACTACTTGGTTAATCTCCGAAATGGATCCGATCAAGTACGTTTTTGAAAATCCTGCTGTCACGGGAAGGATCGCCCGTTGGCAGATGTTGTTATCAGAATACAACATAGAGTACCATGCTCAGAAAGTCGTCGAAGGAAGTATTTTAGTCAATCATTTGGCTCATCAACCGATTGACGATCAGGAATCATTCAGATTTGACTTCCCAGATGAAGATGTCATGTATTTGAAAATGAAAGATTGCGATGAACCGCTACCCAGTGAAGGACCAGAACCAGATTCCTAATGGGGATTAATTTTTTACGGAGTTGTCAACAATTATGGAAACGGAATTGGGGCAATCATCATAACACCTCAGGGTACCCACATTCCTTTCACCGCCCGACTGACATTCAAGTGTACAAACAACGAGGCCGAGTACGAAGCTTGTATCATGGGTCTCGAAGAAGCGATTGACTTAAGGATTGAGAACATGGATGTGTATAAGGACTCATCCCTGGTTATCAATCAGATCAAAGGAGAGTGGAAGACATACCAATCAGAATTAATTCCTTACAAAGACTATGCGAGAAGGTTGTTACCATTCTTCAACAGAATCGAGTTTCATCATATCCCTCGTGAAGAAAATCACATGGCTGATGCACTAGCCACTCTGTCTTCCAAGATTAGTGTAAATCATTGGAATGACGTACCTAAGATCGACATAATGCGCCTAGAAAGGCCCGCTTACATTTTCACGATCGAAGCAGTCATAGACGACAAACCTTGGTATCACGATATCAAATGCTTCCTTCAGAAATAAGAGTACCCGCCCGGGGCATCAAGAAAAGATAGGAAGACTCTCAGAAGACTGGCTGGCAGCTTCTTCCTAAGCGGTGATACACTCTATAAGAGAAACTTCGACATGGTCTTGCTCCGATGCGTAGACAGGCCAGAAGCAAACATGTTGATGAAAGAAATTCACAAAGGCTCTTTTGGCACTCATGCCAATGGACACACAATAGCAAGAAAAATTTTGAGAGCAGGGTACTATTTGTTGACAATGGAATCTGATTGCTACAAGTACATGAGGAGGTGTCACAAGTGTCAGATATACGCAGACAAAATCCATGTGCCGCCAACGCATCTCAAAGTTCTTTCTTCTCCATGGCCTTTTTCTATATGGGGAATCGACATGATTGGCATGATTGAACCCAAGGCTTCAAAAGGACATCGGTTCATCATGGTAGGCATTGACTACTTCACCAAGTGGGTCGAAGCAGCATCATATGCCAATGTGACTAGACAAGTGGTGGTCCGATTTATCAAGAACAATCTCATCTGCCGTTATGGTGTTCCGAGCCAGATCATTACGGATAATGGATCCAACTTGAACAACAAGATGATGAAAGAGTTGTGCGCTGAGTTCAAAATCGAACACCATAACTCATCTCCCTATCGGCCTAAGATGAACGGAGCGGTAGAAGCGGCTAACAAGAACATCAAAAAGATCGTTCAAAAGATGGTTGTAACCTACAAGACTGGCTTGAGATGCTACCCTTTGCTCTTCGCGGTTATCGCACGTCTGTCCACACTTCAACAGGGGCAACCCCTTTCTCTCTAGTATATGGCATGGAGGAAGTGCTTCCCATAGAAGTAGAGATACCATCAATCTGGGTATTGATGGAAGCTAAGTTAACAGAAGCTAAATGGTGTCAAAGTTAACACGATGAATTGAATCTGATCGAAGAGAAGCGAATAACAGCTCTATGCCATGGTCAGTTGTATCAGCAAAGAATGAAGAAGGCGTTCGACAAAAAGGTCCAACCTCGCGTCTTCAGAAAAGGAGACCTCATGCTTAAAAAGATACAATCATTTCTCACTGACTCCCTGATAACACGAAAACATATCGTATTTTTACTTTGATTTATGTTAAAATCTTATTCCATTTCCGTCTAATCTCTGATTATTCCGAGAATATTCAAGTGTTTTCGCAGGTATTTCAGTTTCCAAGTTAAAAGTATGCAAAGTGTAGAAAAGAAGCAGAACAAGCAAGAAAATAGCAGAAAATAGCAGAAATCACATTTTGCTGGTGTGACGACCGTCACAGCTCCCTCACGACCGTCATGGATTTCAAATGCATCACGCCCGTCACAGCTTCCTCACGATCGTCATGGAATCAAAACAGAATTAATACGTTAAGCACAGACGTGGTCACGAAGCTTCAGAATTTCAGATTTCACACGTTTACATTTTCTTCGAAGATTTCTAGGTTCCAAACCAAGTAACTGACAAAGTGGTGTTCCTACATTTTCTCCAACTACTACCATAGCTGAGGCTATATATATGAGAAGGATTCCAAGAACAAGGGGTGGTCATTTTTCCTTTCTGAAGTACCGTATTGCTGCAGAATTATTTTCAGAATTACATTCTTGTTTTGTTTTGTTTCCTTTACCATTTTCCTTGTCCCTTATTACCGAACAAAGTAATAGTTTCTCACATTGAGGGACTATTGCACCTTAGTTTAAGTTTTTTGTTTTCTGCCTTCATCATTTTGTTCTTTCCATTCATTCAAGCAAAAGCCTGCCGATCTGTGGAGGAATTGCTTAGACCGCATTTACCAGGTTTTTATCATTTCAATTTATAGCAATTGTTTTTTCTTTATTATGTCTGAATTTATGTTTAATTGTTTATTCGCATTCATGTTTATTTTAATTAGTATGTCGAGCTAAACCGATTTTATCGCTATGTAATTGAGTAACCGGAATCGATTAAATATTTCTAAGCTAAAATCCTAAATCAACTTATTTTCTGGCTTCGATTTCTTAATTTAAAACCAACTTTTATTATGAGAGTAAAAAGGTAACAAAGGTTAAGGTCAAGACCACGAGAGTGTGAGATTTTACCCGGATAGCTGAAATCGAGCATTAGTTTTAAAAACAGCGAGAGCGCTTTAAAGTTAATTAGGACTTATTAGTTTTCAAAAATTATTTTTAAACTCATATGGGCTAGCGAGAGCAGACATATTGACTTAAAGGTATAGTCCAAAGCAATAACCATGAGAGTGTGAGGTGAGGGCTTTTAAACTGGTATTTTCTACAGAATTATATTGTGATAAATTTTTATACGCTTAGGTTTAATGAAATCCACGATGGTATACTGAATTATGTACCGATATTCCAAATCTTAACTAGTTTATTTCTAATATTTAGTTTCCCTTTTTATTTCCCTTTTTGGACCTAAAACCATATCAGATTAGCCTTAGATTTACATAGTAACATTAGATAACGGTACATTCGATTTTTAGTCTCTGTGGGATCGATAATCTTTTAAAACTACGCGATACGACTGTATACTTGCAGTCAGAATCATTTAGGCACACTAAATAGCGATCAAGTTTTTGGCGCCGTTGTCGGGGACTAATTAAGTCGATATCGTAACTCCTTTGTTGCGCCGTATAGACTAAGGCAAAACCCAATTTCCCTTTTTCTCGATTGTATGCCAAGTACTCGCTCACAAAGCGAAGACTTGCAACCACCAATCACCGAATTAGAGCGTTTCTTACATTTAAGACGCAAAATACTTGAGTATCAACGCAAGTATAATATTCCTGATCTCCTTGCTCATACTCCTGAACCAGTCAAAGAACGAAACATGGCCGAAGGACCACATAACCGTCCTCTTAAGTATTATGCTACCCCATCTGAGCAAGAACCACGTAACAACATTGCTGCCCATGTTATCAACCGAAACGATTTCGAGTAGAAACCCTCATTGCTGTCAGGCGTACAACAACATCAATTTTCTGGAAATCCTACAGAAGATCCTAACGAACATTTGACCAAGTTTGTGCAGTACGCAGACACAGTGAAGGCAAATGGTGTAACTGCAGACGCGATAAGACTACGTCTTTTTCCTTTCTCATTAAGAGATAGAGCTTGGGCTTGGTTGCAATCCTTGCCATCAAACTCCGTTACTACATGGGATGAGTTGGAAAAGGTATTCTTAGCACGATATTTTCCCCCAAGCAAAACAGCTATGCTGAGAGCCCAAATTAATAGTTTTCGACAGAAGGACAGCGAATCTCTTTACGAAGCATGGGAAAGATACAAAGACATGATGAGGATGTGTCCGCATCACAGTCTTGAAGATTGGCTAGTCATCCACACATTTTACAATGGTCTCTTGTAAAATACAAGATTGACAATAGATGTCGCCGCTGGTGGTACACTTATGGATAAACCATATGAAGAAGCCTATCAACTGATCGAAAGCATGGCTCAAAACCACTACCAATGGGGAGGAGAAAGAACTGCAGTGGAAAAATCCCAAACAAAAGGTGGAATGTACGAGGTTAGTAGCCTTGATCGTGTCAATGCTAAGGTAGATGCCCTTGCCCAAAAGATTGATAACTTGACCATAATGCCTGCAGCCACCGTGGCTGCTGTAGCTCAAGTAAATTACGCTCAAGGGAACCCTTATGCAAATACCTACAATCCGGGCTGGAAAAATCATCCAAACTTCTCCTACAAAAACAACAATGCGTTGTATGCACCTGGTCAAGCACCTGCTACACCACCAGGCTACCAAAAGGTTGTCGTAACTGCCCCTAATGTTCCTAGGAAGTCCAACCTTGTACTAATAATGGAAAACTTTATAGCTACCCAGGCTCAAACAAACAAAGACTTCCTGAATCAAAACATACACACTAGTGAACAGATTAAGTAATTAGCAAACAATGTAGACGCTTTAGCCACCCACAACAAAATGCTTGAAACCCAAATTTCACAAGTGGCACAAAAACAAGCACCTACTGCTACTCCTGCTGGAACATTTCCTGGACAGCCACAACCCAATCCGAAAGGACATGCAAATGCCGTTATATTGAGAAGTGGTAAAGAACTAGACAGACCCATTGATCCGAGACTTCAGAATCCAGCCATGTACCAAAGGCCTGATAGCACGACAACTGAGAAGGAAGATAATGACCAAGAGGCCGTAAACAAAGAAAACCCTTATGTGCCTCCACCACCCTATAAACCACCTATTCTGTATCCTCAAAGATTTGCAAATTCCAAAACTGCAGGGCAATTTAAGAAATTTGTTGAACTTCTGAAACAATTGAACATCACAATACCTTTCACAGAAGCTATCACTCAGATGCCCTCATATGCTAAGTTCCTTAAAGAAATCCTATCCAATAAGAAAAAGATTGAGGATAACGAAACAATTACACTTACTGCTGAGTGTAGCACAATAATTCAAAATAATATGCCTCCTAAGCTGAAAGACCCAGGTAGTTTCTCCATACCTTGTGTAATTGGAAAGTTCGTCATAGACAAAGCTCTATGCGACTTAGGAGCCAATATTAGTGTAATGCCCTTATCCATATGCAAGAAGCTTGATATGGGAGACTTAAGACCAAGTAAGATGTCTGTTCAATTAGCTGACCGCTCTATTAAATACCCAGTTGGTATACTAGAAAATGTTCCAGTTCGCATAGGACAATTCTACATCCCCACCAATTTCATAATCATGGATATTAAAGAAGACTCCACTACTCCTATCATACTAGGAAGAACATTCTTAGCTACCGCTGGAGCCATTATAGACGTGAAGAGGGGTAGGCTAACTTTTAAAGTTGGTGAAGAGAAGGTTGAGTTTATTTTAACACAATTCTTACAAGCTCCAGCTATAGACGACACATGTTATCTACTAGATGTCATAGATGAGTGCGTAAGAGAAATAGAGATGGAACCAACCACATACTCAGATATTCTAAAAATTCCAATACCTCTGATTTTTGAAGATGATAACTGGCGTGAACCTTATCAAGACGATAGCCTAAGCGAATGTTTAGCACTTACACCAGATCATCTGCCTTGCCCGAAGAAACCAGCTCTAGAACTGAAAACACTACCCAATAATTTAAGGTATGAATTCTTGGACGTAGAACTCGAACGACCTGTGATAGTCAATGCAGACTTAGGACAGACCGAAACTAAGAAACTTTTAGATGTCTTAAGAAAATACCCAACTGCGTTAGGCTATAACATCGCTGACCTTAAAGGAATAAGTCCTTTTATCTGTATACATCGTATTATGCTAGAGGAAGACTGTAAGACCTCTAGAGAACACCAGAGAAGGATCAATCCAATCTTAAGCACTGTAGTCAAGGATGAAGTGAAAAAGCTTTTAGAAGCAGGAATTATATACCCGATATTAGACAGTAAATGGGTTAGCCATGTACATGTCGTACCAAAGAAGGGAGGTGTTACAGTCGTTAAGAACTCCAAAGGCGAATCTATAACACAAAGAGTTGTAACTGGAAGTAGAATGTGCATCGATTATAGAAAATTGAACAAAGCTACTCGTAAAGATCATTTCCCATTACCATTCATTGACCAAATGTTGGAACGATTGGGAAAACAATCTTACTTCTGCTATTTAGATGGTTATTCAGGATTCTTTCAAATCCCGATACATCCTGATGACCAAGAAAAGACAACCTTCACATGTCCCTATGACCAAGAAAAGACAACCTTCACATGCTCTTGCAACATTCCAAAGATGCATGATGTCAATCTTTGCTGATTTTATAGATGACATTATGGAAGTGTTTATGGATGACTTTTCTGTTTGTGGGAAGAGTTTTGAAGGATGTCTATCGAACCTAGAAATGGTACTTGAAAGATGCGTAAAAGTCAATCTCGTATTAAACAGGGAGAAATGCCATTTCATGGTCAATTAAGGAATCGTACTTGGACACATTGTATCTGATAGAGGGATTGAAGTTGATAAAGCCAAGATAGAGATTATAGAAAATCTTCAACCTCTGAAAACCGTACGAGAAATACGAAGTTTCTTAGGACACGCCGGTTTCTACCGACGATTCATAAAAGATTTCTCGAAAATTACTAAACCTCTTACCGGTCTATTAATGAAAGACGCTGAATTTATCTTTGATGAGAAATGTCAAAAAGCGTTTGAACAATTAAAAATGGCTCTCATCACCGCACCTATCATGCAACCACCAGATTGGAGACTACCATTTGAAATCATGTGTGATGTGAGTGATTATGCTGTAGGTGCAGTTTTAGGACAAAGGAGGGATAGAAAACTCCATGCTATTTACTATGCAAGTAGAACCTTAGACCCTGCTCAAATGAACTACGCCACCACAGAAAAAGAACTTCTAGCCGTGGTTTTCGCCCTTGACAAATTTCGTTCTTACCTAGTGGGAGCGAAGATCATCATTTATACAGACCATGCGGCTATTAGGTATTTATTAATAAAAAAGGATGCAAAACCTAGACTGCTAAGGTGGATCCTGCTTTTACAAAAATTTGATTTAGAGATCAAAGATAAGAAAGGAACTGAAAATGTAGTAGCAGACCACTTATCCCGATTAGATGGCATAAAACCAGAGCCGGTCCCTATTAATGACGATTTCCCATATGAACGACTCATAGCCCAACTTGAAAGTGATATGTCTAAACTACATTTAAATGAACCAAAAATAGAAGAAGCCATGGAAGAAATTAACTCACACACAATACTGCCATGGTATGCTGACATAGTCAACTACTTAGCAGCTGGAGTGCTTCCACCAGACTTATCTTATCAACAAAAGAAAAAATTCTTTCATGATCTAAAAGATTATTATTGGGATGAACCTCTGCTCTTTAAGAAATGAGCCGACGGTATTTTCCGTCGTTGCGTCCCTGAAACTGAAATAGAAGAAATCATCTCTCAATGTCACTCTGCTCTTTATGGAGGACATGCAAGTACGTCAAAGACATGCGCTAAGATTCTGCAATCCGACCTATTCTGGCCTAACCTTTGGAAGGATGTCCACATTGCAATACTAAACTGCGACCGGTGCCAACATACTGGTAACATATCAAGACGCGATGAGATGCCCCAAAAAGGCATATTGGAAGTAGAAGTCTTTGATGTATGGGGGATTGATTTCATGGGACCTTTCCCATCATCCTTTGGAAATAAATATATACTCGTAGCTGTCGACTATGTTTCAAAATGGATTGAGGCTATAGCTTCTCCTACAAATGACACACGGGTAGTCATAAATCTCTTTAAAAACACAATCTTTCCCAGATTTGGTGTGCCGAGACTTGTCATAAGTGACGGTGACTCCCACTTCATATCAAAAATATTTGACTAGCTACTATCGAAGTATGGAGTAAGACACCGCGTAGCAACACCATATCATCCACAAACAAGTGGACAGGTTAAGGTCTCGAATAGAGAGATAAAAAAAATCTTAGAGAAGACCGTCGCCACCTCTAGGAAAGATTGGTCATCTAAACTTAATGAAGCTTTATGGGCATATAGGACGGCCTACAAAACACCAATCGAAACTACACCTTTCAAACTAGTTTATGGTAAATCCTGCCACTTAACAGTGGAATTAGAGCACAAAGCCTATTGGGCTATTAAAACACTAAACTTAAGGTACGATTCTGCAGGTGAAAAGCGAATCCTAGATCTGCACGAAGTAGAAGAGTTAAGACTAGACGCTTATGAGAACGCAAAAATATATAAAGAACGAACTAAGAAATGGCATGATAAGCGTTTATCTAGAAAAGAATTTAGTGTGGGAGACGTTGTGCTCCTATTTAATTCAAGACTAAAACTCTTTCCTGGGAAACTAAGATCTAGATGGTCCGGTCCTTTTGAAATAACCAAAGTGTTACAAAGCGGAGCGATAGAAATTAAGGGTAGGAATAGCGAACCATTCATAGTAAATGGGCAACGTTTAAAGCACTATCATAGCATAGAAAATAGGGACATTTGAGTAGCCTTAGACTTTTAGAGTTTCCCGCTGATCCCCCTAACTAAAATATCTAATTGATTTCGGCAGGCTTACGACGTTAAAAACAGCGCTTAATGGGAGGCAACCCATGATGATTGTTTTTCTTTCTTTATAATTGTTATTTCTTTACATTTTCTATATTCTATTTTCAAATTTCTAGCTTCATTTATATTTTCTTAAACTTTTTTGGAAATTGCTGTGCTAATCATATAATTGCAAAATACAGGATTACAAAGTCTTTCTACATTTTCTGTTCTCCTCTTCTGATTTCATTCTTGCTTAATCACTAAAAAAATGGAGAAGGAAGATAATATGTTGGTAGAATTCAGAGATACAACTCAGTGGCATCGCTATGAGGCTCTGTCTCTTCGACCCTTCGCCTTGACAAAATTTGCCCACAGACCCACCATGACCTCTTTAGGCCTAGGTGAGAGCATTGATTTGCTGTTTAACCAACTAGGTTGGGAGGGTTTTGCTAATAAGAAACACAAGACTTATCATAGACTGACTTTAGAATTCCTAAGTTCATTGAGTTACAATCCTTACTGTGGAAAAGGCATTAATAGGGGCCGAATTACTTTTAGGTTGTTTGGATACCACTGCCAGTTTACCATTAAGGAACTGTCGGACCTTTTAGGTTTCCCTGAAGGACCCACCGTTTTCTCCGTGGTACAAGAGGATTTGATGTTGGTAGGTGAGCTTAATGCCTTTTGGGGTAGGATTTCAGGAAAACATGATTATGACATGAACCCTATGCTGTCAACTGAGATTCATAACCCAGCCATCCGATACTTCCACATGATCCTAGCCTACACCCTATTTGGAAAGCCTGAGAATGACAATACCGTTTCTAAGGATGAACTCTTCATTATCTTTTGTGCATTTCAGTCTCGAGAGGTTAACAGACTGACTTTCATGTTTAATAACTTCTGCAAAATCATTAGAAATGAAAACAGCCCAATTCTGATAGGTGGTCTAGTCACCAAAATAGACGATGCTATGGGATTTAGGACCTGACTTTCTAAACTCAACCCTTTTGGAGACTTTAGGCCTATGAATATCACCTTCTGTTTCAATAGAGCCATGATTAGAGACCTTGGTCCACACCATTTCCAGCTCCTGATCAATAATGTAGTTGTGCCGCATTTTACTCTACCAAATCATGAACGCACAAGTGTGCACAACGAACACAACTGGCTATATGACCTAGATGAACCACAGCCTGAACCTGAAGTAACCTTTCCTGAGCCTGAAATTGATCCTAAGACACCCCCTCATTATCATGATTTTGACTTTATGGAATTCCAAGATAACACTGCCATTCCTAAGGTTGATGCCACAAACTATGCTGTAAATCTGACTACCATCCTTAAAACTCTGAATGACTATCATAAAGAGATCACCTCAGTAAAGGGTGAACTGAACACCATGTGACAAGATATTTCCGGCCTCATGGATCTGACAGTTGAGCAATTTGATCATTTGAACCAAGCCATTGCATCTTTGAAGAAACGCCTTGGCTAGATTTTTGAAGCACTGTTTTTCATGTTTTACTGCTTTTACTTTGGAAACAATTTACTTTATTTTCAGTTTTTCCTTTTTTTTTTATGTCGGGAACTAATTAATTTACATTCAGTTTTTATTTATGATTAAATACACTGCTAGTCTTTGCTAGCATATTTTCTGGTTTTAATGAATAATTCAATTTATTGCTTAATATTGATCTTGATGGTATTAAATTTGCTCCTGTCATATTCTATTTTGTTTCTAATTTATTTTGTCATTTTATTTATGTTTATGTATGCATTATAGTGTTACCATATGTGCTAACAATTTCCTGTTACGAAAAAGAAAAGAATTGAATGTTTGCTGTCAAAACTGCTGTCAACCCCCAGATTTTGGAGCTGTCACAACCGTGACAGTCCCATGACGACCGTCATGCGGGTTTGGGACGCGTTCTGTGTTAAAACAGAAACGTTCCCCTCTTCTTCTTCTTCTTTCTTCCAATTCAAACACAACCGTCCCACTACCTCTAAAATTCCAAAACCGTCATACCACTACACATTTGACCAAATTTCATAATTTCCATTACCATTCGTCTTCCCACTCACTATTTAACCACACTCGTACACCATTTTTCTCACAAACCCTCTTTCTCCAAAAACCTATTTTCTTCCATACCTTGTTTCTTTGTGAACCCACCATGGCAAGACAAACTCCAGACCTTTCAACCTTGAATTTCAGAGATGGAGAAGCGGGAGAACGTCAAAGGGCTAATTACATCAACTTCTTCCAATGTTCCGTGCAACCAACTCGTTATGTAGACATTGCATGTCTCGAAGAATTAGGAATGCTTGAGGGAGTTAAATAGATGCTCCAGAATGCTGGTCTATGGCAGCTCTGTACTCAGAGCCGGCCTACTTACGAAGCCCTGACGCTCGAGTTTTTGAGTTCGTTCACATACGTAACACCTTCTGGAGAAACGAACCAACTCACCGGCGTAGCCACGTTCCGCATGTTTGGTTCTGAGTATAAAATCGGCCAAAATTAACTTGCCGAGATGCTTGGTTTCCACCATGGCGAGAATGTTCATTGCCGGGTGCCACAGGAAACATTTTTCCAAGCAGCATTTGATCTTTGGAATAGATTGACCGGAACAACGGTCGATAGCTGGGAAAGCCTTAACGCAACATATATCCATAACCCAGCCATCAGATATGTTCACCGCACATTAGGAAGCACTATTTTTGCAAGGGACAGTAACCACAAGGTGAACTCAAAAGAACTCTTTTTCCTCCATTGTGTGTTCAACCCCGAGCCTATCAACGCCGCTCCTTTTCTGTTAGCACACATCCAAGCAAACTGTGCTAGAGGTTCCAAACCCTTCTATTTTGGAGGGATTGTCACTTCTATTGCTCTAGGTTTGAATTTGGGGGACGAGCTTAATAGATTACCTTCTGTGCCTCCGGTGTTGCTCGACATCGACTACTGCCGCAGCTCACACCTCATCAAACTAAGAAGAGATGGCAAATACCACGCAATGGTCCGCACAAGAACAGTTAGAAGTATCATTATGCCTTGCAGGAACCGCATTGACCCTCAGAATATGGCCAATTGGCTCTTTGATTTGAATTCCCCCGAGCAAAATGCGGCTACACATGATGATCAAAATCATGCCCCTGTTGATGAGATGGAGTAAAAAATGGATAACGCCCCAGAAAACTAACCACCGCCTGCCAATGATGCTCCTTCGACCTCCAGACGTCGTCGCCGCCCCGACCAAGACCCCGTTACAAATGAAGAAATCTTGAGGGCTATATGGCAAAAAAACCAGCTGGCCGCCCAGAGAGAAGCACAACAACAGGAGCAACACAATGAAATAATGACTCTCATGCATCAAATCTAGCAAGGGCAAGTCAGCCAAGGTCAGAGGCTTGACGGCGTCATCGATGAGATGGGTGCCTTGAAATTGCGAGTGCAGGACTTACATGATTACATCCATCACGTCGGCATTCCAGATCATGTGGCACAGCATGGACGAGGGCGCCCTAGAGGCAGAGGACGTGGGGCACCTTGATTTATTTTGTTTTTCTTTATATTTTTTCTTGTTGTTCGCCTTTATATCGCAACATTGAGGACAATGTCCGATATAGTGTGGGAGAACTAGTCTATTTTAGTTTTATTTCCTTTTTTTGTATTTTCCTTTTTCCCTTATCAAAGTCAATATATGAGAATTTTCGTTTAGTATCCGATTTCCCCATATTATTCTGCCATAACAAAAATTTTTACGATTAATGGACATCGTGACATACCAAGCTTTAAGTTATGTTAGGAAGTCGGGAAAGTGCTAACAAGATCGATACCGTCTTGAAACCTTTGACCTCTTGCATATGCGGTATCAATTTCAATGCTTATTATACCGATACCTTGAGTTCAGTCCTAAAGTAACCCCTACTAGTTTATATTAGCAGTCAGCACCATCTAAATCACAAAACCACGTGGGGAGCCGATGAATATAAGTGTTTGATGCCCAATCATGAAAATAAAAAGATTCTTTCTTATTTGTCTGCCGAGAAATATAGAATATACAACAATTCTTATAGTTGTGAAAACTTACAAGAAAAGAAAGAAATCCGTTCTTGATTGGTTCAGAGGTACCTGATCTGGACTTGGTAGGGCGAACTACGGTTCGATCCCCCACAATCTACGAATGGGATGCATAAAGGGTTACCACACTTGTGTATCAGGCCCCGTGATAAAAGGGATCAAAGTCACTAACCGGCTACTCCACTACGTGCGTGAATAAGGCAAAGGGCTTAATGTGATTGCGTTAGAATGAAACCGGGTGAAACAGACACGAAAGCTTCAGGTTGAACTATAATAGAATGATTAGAACTGGATTGTACAAAAGAGAGGTCTATGACAAAGCTTGTTGCTTTGTGTCATTAATGTATTTTTAGTGTTTTATGCAAGTACCTGACTTACTATCGTAAATTCCTCCAACATTTTCAAATCCATTGGTGTACCATGTATGTGCATTTGATGAAGTTTGTCCGATTTTAACTTATTGATTGCTTAAGGACAAGCAAAGATTCAAGTGTGGGAGAGTTTGATAACACGAAAACATATCGTATTTTTACTTTGATTTATGTTAAAATCTTATTCCATTTCTGTCTAATCTCCGATTATTCCGAGAATATTCAAGTGTTTTCGCAGGTATTTCAGTTTCCAAGTTAAAAGTATGCAAAGTGTAGAAAAGAAGCAGAATAAGCAAGAAAATAGCAGAAAATAGAAGAAATCACATTTTACTGGTGTGACGACCGTCACAGCTCCCTCACGACCGTCATGGATTTCAAATGCATCACGCCCGTCATAGCTTCCTCACGATCGTCATGGAATCAAAATAGAATTAATACGTTAAGCACAGACGTGGTCACGAAGCTTCAGAATTTCAGATTTCACACGTTTACGTTTTCTCCAAAGATTTCTAGGTTCCAAACCAAGTAACTGACAAAGTGGTGTTCCTACATTTTCTCCAACTACTGCCATAGCTGAGGCTATATATATGAGAAGGATTCCAAGAACAAGGGGTGGTCATTTTTCCTTTCCGAAGTACCGTATTGCTGCAGAATTATTTTCAGAATTACATTCTTGTTTTGTTTTGTTTCCTTTACCATTTTCCTTGTCCCTTATTACCGAACAAAGTAATAGTTTCTCACATTGAGGGACTATTGCACCTTAGTTTAAGTTTTTTGTTTCCTGCCTTCATCATTTTGTTCTTTCCATTCATTCAAGCAAAAGCCTGCCGATCTGTGGAGGAATTACTTAGACCGCATTTACCAGGTTTTTATCATTTCAATTTATAGCAATTGTTTTTTTTTCTTTTATTATGTCTGAATTTATGTTTAATTGTTTATTCGCATTCATGTTTATTTTAATTAGTATGTCGAGCCAAACTGATTTTATCGGTATGTAATTGAGTAACCGGAATGGATTAAATATTTCTAAGCTAAAATCCTAAATCAACTTATTTTCTGGCTTCGATTTCTTAATTTAAAACCAACTTTTATTACGAGAGTAAAAAGGTAACAAAGGTTAAGGTCAAGACCACGAGAGTGTGAGATTTTACCCGGATAGCTAAAATCGAGCATTAGTTTTAAAAACAGCGAGAGCGCTTTAAAGTTAATTAGGACTTATTAGTTTTCAAAAATTATTTTTAAACTTATATGGTCTAGCGAGAGCAGACATATTGACTTAAAGGTATAGTCCGAAGCAATAACCACGAGAGTGTGAGGTGAGGGCTTTTAAACTGGTATTTTCTACAGAATTATATTGTGATAAATTTTTATACGCTTAGGTTTAATGAAATCCACGATGGTATACTGAATTATGTACCGATATTCCAAATCTTAACTAGTTTATTTCTAATATTTAGTTTCCCTTTTTATTTCACTTTTTGGACCTAAAACCATATCAGATTAGCCTTAGATTTACATAGTAACATTAGATAACGGTACATTCGATTTTTAGTCTCTGTGGGATCGATAATCTTTTAAAACTACGCGATACGACTGTATACTTGCAGTCAGAATCATTTAGGCACACAAAATAGCGATCACTCCCGGGGAAAATGGACTCCGAATTACGACAGCCCATATGTGGTCAAGAAAGCCTTCTCAGGTGGCTACTTGAGACTCGCAACCATGGATGGAGAGGAATTCCCCTACCCCACGAATGTTGATGTAGTCAAGAAATACTTCGCCTAAATAAATAAAAAAACGTCTCGGTGGATTGAAAACCTGAAGAGGCGGTCCAGGCAAAAATTAGAGACATAAGCAAAAATCATCCCAATGGATTGGAAACCTCAAGAGACAATCCAGACAAAAGTTAGGGGTTCATGGCAAGTAACTACGTCTGATCAGTTCGACTCCTCAGCAGTAATGCCATCCATCAGGAAGACTTCAAGTCAAGGTCATCTTCGACAGAAGCTCAGGATGTCCAGAATTCAGAGTTGGTAGAAGGATAATAGTTGTTATGTTTCGATGTAGCCCTTTTCCCTTAAATTACCATTTTCTAAACTTTGTAAATACTCTATGGGATCACGCGTTCGGCTGATTTCCATCCTATCAATAAAATTTGAGCCCTAGTGCTTTTGTTTGCAATTCTTATTCGTTTTAGCTTTACAGAATGACATTTTAACATGATCAATGATTCTTGAAATAAAACAAAAATGAATTTAATTGTTAAAAAATTTCTTCTTTTAAAATAAAGATGGCAATTCCTTTTGACTTTGAACATCAAAAGGAACATCAATCGCTTCTCCGAAGGTGATTGAACATCAAAGTGCAGAATCAGAGTACTCCTTCTAAATCAGTGCGCCTGAATGAAGGATCAACTGTGTCAGATGTAATTGTCCCATCTGATATCCCTGACAGAGTTCTTACCTCTTAAGACCGATGGACATTTTTTCAGAAGGGTCTACCTCTCCAAAGCAAGACAGGATTGCTATCTTAAAGCAATGATACTTTTCATTCCCCACAGTGTCCGAGTATCCCTTTGTGTTCATTCACTAGTCTGTATGTCGCGTCAGTTTTGTCAGCATAAACATACATACATCATGCATACTTGATTCACATTCATATTCATAATGCATTACTATCACTCTGGTCGGTCTCGTCCTCAAGTGATACTGTCCTCCCACCGTAAGGTTGTCAGTGCTTTCCTCATCAGGAAATGTATCGTTTGAACGATTTCTCCCCAGTTTGGAGCCGGTCCTCGACCACTTTGATAACTTAAACCTCTGAAAGGCAAGAAGACATTCGACAAACGTCACTTTTCACCATTGAAGATGATACTTTCGCTTTCCCGTATTAAGGAAAATCCCCAGAGAAAGTCTCTCAACCGAAGACTCTCAGCAATACATTGGTTTTTCTCCCAAGAAAGTCGATGTTAATGAAGCCATCAACACCTCAAAATTGGATTGCATCACATGGCATTTCTCCTAGAAGATCTCGAAGAAAAGTATGATGTAGTATCCCCAAGCAGAAAAGCAGTCTCTCAAGAGACTCGTTTTTTCCAGTAGAGTCGACATATGGCATCTCCCACAGAGAAGTTTGCACACCTCTACAGCTCAGACAAATGGGTACCCCCGGCAAGTCTGACCTTAAAACTTTTTCCATCAAATGACGTCTCCCCAGTAGTAAAACTAGGCGAGAAGTTTGACAAAAACCAATACAAATAGAATCCTTTGTCAAGGAAGGAACTTGACAAGAAGAAACTGAGACCAGTTCCTTGGCTGAAGACCGAGATCGAGGGGAAGTTTATTTCAAAAACTGAGGCCAGTTCCTTGGCTGAAGACCAAGATCGACGGGAAGTTTATTTTAGAAACTGAGACCAGTTCCATGGCTGAAGACCAGGATCGAGGGAAAGTTTCACCCTTTTCTAAGCATCATTGTTTAGCAAAAGAAGATGGATGAGCAAACTGCCACAACCACTGTCAAAATTTCGGGTATTCTGATATTTAATCATCTTGCACCCTGAATGCCCGAATACCTTCTCCATTCATACCTTCGGGTTCAAGAAGATTAAATATGGGCATCTGTCATACCCAAATTTTGACCACCAAGATTTCCCATCATTGTGAAAATCATCACCACAATATGGATGTACTTTCATGCCTCATCAATTTCCTCAAGGATTGTTGAGCATTCACAACAATCAAGAATTAGGGTTTTGAGCCCTCTCAGAGCATTCAGACAAAGGATCAATCAAGGAATGACATGATCTTCAACTTTTCTAACATCTCAAACACCCATAAAGGATCGAGCCTCAAGAACGCCAGTGTCACCAAATTAGGGTTTTGGTCGACCAAGGCCTCCAGATGAAAATTTTCCTCTGGGCATGAGCCAATGCTTCGAAGAATAACGCAAGATACTCCAAGGAACCTCATGGACTCAATCATCAAGTTAATTTAGCCTCAGGGGAAGCATTCATCAAAAATCAGGAATTAGGGTTTCTTGACCTAATTCACCCCTAAGTTGACTTTTGAGGCAAGATACGAGCCAAGACCTAAAGATATGATTTGAGGCCCTCAAATACACCAAATTGATCCATTTGAAACAATGGATTGATCCAAGAAGCTTGATTCACAAGTTTCGTTTTCATCTGGACCACAATTAGGGTTTTGAAGAAAAAGTCAACTGTACTTTTGATCAAGACATGCTCCCAAACCTTGGAACATGATTCAATACACCCAATAACACCTATGGAACCCATCCATTAGGTTTGAATTAGGTCAAGAACTTGATTTCACAAAGTATCGTACTGTATGGATTTCATCTGACAAAAAGTCAGCTGTGCACAAAATCAAGTTTGACTTTTTGGAATTTTTCACAAATATGGTTCCCCTAAGTAAAAAAAAATGTTAATGTATGATCTTTATCATCATCCATCAAGAAAAATCAAGAAAAGTGAGGTTTCTTGCAAAAGGGGCAACCATGAGGAACCAAAATTTTTCTAAGTTATGGAACAAAAGTGGTTTTGTACCAACTTTGCAAGGTCATAACTCCTAAACCACAAGGCCTTTTTCTCCTATTCAAAGCTCAAATGAAAGCCCATATGAGATACTTCAAATATGTCAACTACAATAAATTTCAAATCTCCGTGGATTTTGAGTTATGGATGGAGCAAAATCACTAAAACATGAAAATACCACTTTTTCCAACACTTAGTGAAAATCTGCCTAAGTTAAAAACAGTCCAAAATCCAAAATGTAGAGGCATTTTTCACTATGATCCAAGGGGATTCGAACCATATGTAAACATCAAAGTTAAAGTATGTTGTCCCAGCTTTCCAAAGAGTACAAGAACACTCAAAGGTTCCATGTGAACAAGGAGATATGATCCTCCCAAGTTGCCCTGCTGCAACTGTCTTCAAGACAGATTTTGAGACCTTTTCTTGCACCACACGATTTCCACTTACAAGTTTGTCTTCTTGCCAACTCTGTCATCTTCCCAAATCAATGAGGATCAGATTGAATCATATCAAACCTGCAAAATTAGGCCAAGATGCTTCAAAGTTCATCCTTTGGCATGATAAGTCTTTGATCAAAGATTGGAATTCAAAGTGCATTTATGTGGAATAGTGCATATTCAACAAAGCTGATCTTCTTAGTCAAGATTCATGCTTAAACAACATTAAAAACATCTGAGGAATGTGGAATTGGTCAAAACATATCCTTGTTGTTTGGAGGGGCCAATTTGCCTTGCATAAGAAGAAATGCCACCAAGCCAAAGCCATTGAATGTGATTTGATCTTGCAGTCATTCACTATTTCTCCAAGACAAAACTTGATCACCTATAAATAGAGGTCACATTGCCTCATTTAGATCACATCTAAACAATACTACACTTGTTTTCACTTTCTTCTTGCTCTTGCTTCAAATTTTCACATTTTCAAAAGTGAGAATCATGAATTTCAAAACCAGAGCAATTTCACATAAACCAATGATGCAAACACCTCACCTACATCATGTGTAAGTGATCCAAGAACTAAAACAACATCTGTAACATCAGAATCACAAAGTGGTACCCCATTTGCACAAAAACCACAAACTGCTGCAGAAGGGTTCGAGTTGATCAAACCAAAGGGCTTCTAACCACTCTAAGCATTCAAACACATTCCTTAAGGTATAAGGAACCTGTCCAGATCATCATTACACATCTGTAACACCTCCATCATCAAGCTACATCACCAGTTGCAAGAGGTAAGCCTTGAACTTTCAAACTCATCAATGCATGCATCATAAACATGTTTTCAAGTTACCATTATGTTTCTAGATGCTCATAGATCATTTTCCCTCAATCAATTGCCATGAATCAATCGTGTGTCGAATTTCATATTGGTTTGTGCAAATTAGGGTTCATCTAGTTCATGCATGATAATTCTCTCCACACTTAATTTAAATGAAATTGAGTAATACCATCTTGTTCCTTATTCAAAAGCGAGCACGTTTGATGTTTACTTCATCCAATTCCATTGAGAAACAAGAGAGATCGGATTGATTCCGCATCTGGTGGCAAAGTGAAGAAGATGATGTTCTTCACGCGTTTTTTCAGTTTTTCAAATATTTGAATTATTTAATTAATTTTGATGTTTATTTAATTGATTCAAAAATTAATTTCTCTCTGATTTTTAATGTTTTTGAATTGATTCTTTTTTTCAAAATTCACAAAAATGTTAAATTATTTTAATTTACAAAAAAAATCCAATTTATATTATTTTTTTAATATAATTAGAATTTTTGTAAATAATTTCATTTTATTGTTTTTTTAACATTTTTATATGAAATTCTCACCTTGATTTTTCATTCCAAATTAATTTCAAGCTTTCATGTGAATAAACATGATTTTTGAAAATATTTTTCGAAGTGTATAACTTGTTTTTTAATATATTTGGTATTTTATATCATTTTTCATTTAATTTCCTTTGAAAATATATCTTTTAAATTCAAAATTAGGATTTTCTCTAAATTTTGATTTTTTTTAACTTCACATACACACTTTGGGCCTCTAATAGAGTGTAAGACCCATCCCTTGTAAATATAAAACCTTTTTGGGCCTCAGTCATTGTATAAGTCTCACTGTGTTTTTAAAAAACCGTGACGCGATCGTTGCCTTTTGAACAAAATCATCTGGGCCTCTCCTTGAGTTGTAAGCCCCATTATTTTTTCTTTTAAATCATTCTTCGCCCTCTAATAGAGTGTAAGACCCAACCCCCTTTGTACATACATTTTTGTGCTTCAGTCATTGTATAAAACCCGATACGATTTTCAAAGTAATGGTGCGATCACTATTTTTAATTTGGGCCTCTCTTTGAGTTGTAAGCTCCATATCTTTTACAAAAATAAGCTTTGGGCCTCTTGATAGAGTGTAAGACCCATCCCTTTGTAAATAAAATGGTTTTTTAGGCCTCAGTCATTGTATAAGTCCCAATACGTTAAAAATCTCGGCGCAATTACCATTTTCAAAAACAATTCATCTGGGCCTCCCCTCGCGTTGTAAGTCCCATTCTCTTTTATTTTAACACTCTCTGGGCCTCTAATAGAGTGTAAGACCCATCCCTTGTAAGTATAAAACCTTTTTGGGCCTTAGTCATTGTATAAGTCCCACTGTGTTTTCAAAACCGCGACGCGATCGCCTCTTTCAAAACAAAGTCATCTGGGCCTCTCCTTGATTATAAGCCCAAATCTTTTTAAAACAACTTTTCCTTTTGATTTAGGTTCAAATTCATAGTTGTTATCAAAACTTTCTTTAATTTCTTGAACAACTAACCATACAGCTGTAACAATGGAAGCTTGCTCACCTGTAAGTTTTAAACAACTTTCTTTTACATACTTGTATATATATATATATATATATATATATATATATATATATATATATATATATATATTTGTTTGTAATGCTGGAAGCTTGCTCACCTGTAAGTCCTCCTACCCTCTTTTAAATACTTGTATAAATTTCATCTGTATATATATGCCTGTATATTATCTGCTTAGAGTTTTCCATGACAATTAGGTCTAGGATTAGATCAAACCAGTGGTCACTCTTTCAACAAAGTCAAAACTAGTTCCCCATAGGAAATTCTAGATACAGTCTTGCCTCCTCTTGGGCTTATACAATATGGAACAGAGAAAGGCATTATTCCCGGTGAAACTTTTCTCAAGATTGTCACTATTAGAAAATTGTCAAAGAAATACATTTCCCCTAGAGAGGATCAATTTCCGATGAAACCTCTCTTGAATTTCTTGAAACCCTAGAACTGTTCTCTAAAGGATTAATTCCCGGTGAAACCTTTTTTTGATTTTTTCTTAGGTTTGGACCCACGGGCTTCCTAAAAGCATCCCCAGCCTCCTCTTGGGCTTTGTACAAGGACCCTCAGGCTTCTTAAAAGTTCTCATGCCTCCTCTTGGGCTTAGTACAAGGACCCGAGACCTCTTACAGGTATAGGAGAGAACTTAGTCATCTTTTGTTAGAGCAGTCTTTCCAAAGAGTCAAAACCTCAGACCAATTTAGGGTTGATTCTCATCCCTTAAAACATCAGCCTCCTCTTGGGCATCATACAAAGATAAACCTTTCACACCAGTAGACTTGGACAGTCTCATCTCCTTTTGGATCTTAAGAAATCCTCAAGTTTCCTACAAGCACAGGAAAGAAACCCTGGTCATTTAATCAATCACCAACAGAGTTAAAACTTTTCATCCTAAATTTCCCCAACTAGGGTCAGATCACTATCAATAAACAGAATCTGAACTTCAAGGCATCTGTTATCTCAACTCTTCTGTAATCCTCGGCAAGAGTTGGTTCCCCACTTTGGACCTGCCTCTGGATCTTAATAATCCTCAGCAGAAGTTAGCCTCCTCTTAGGCTTCATATAAGAAATTCCCCAACCAGCCTCTTCTTAGGCTTTGTATAAAAATCTCTCCAGCAGAGTCAATCTCTTTTTAGCCTCAATCTTGGGCTTTGTACAAGACAGATAAAAAACACTCTCTTGTTGAGTTAGTCTCTTTTCAGCCTCAATCTTGGGCTTTGTACAAGTCAGATAAAAAACACTCTCTTGTTGAGTCAGTCCCTTTTCAGCCTCAATCTTTGGCTTTGTACAAGACAGATAAAAACACTCTCTTGTTGAGTCAGTCTCTTTTCAGCCCCAATCTTGGGCTTTGTACAAAACAAATAAAAAAACACTCTCTTGTTGAGTCAGTCTCTTTTCAGCCTCAATCTTTGGCTTTGTACAAGACACCTGAAATATCCTCAGTTGAGTCAATCATCCCCTTTTTAGCCTCAATCATGGGCTTTGTACAAGACACATATAAACTTTCCCCAAGAAGTCAAATCCTTCTAGCCTCCTCTTAGGCTTTGTATAAAAATCTCTCCAGCTGAGTCAATCTCTGTTTAGCCTCAATCTTGGGCTTTATACAAGACAGATAAAACCTCTCACCAGTAGAGTCAGTTTCTTCTTTCAGCCTTACTCTTGGTCTTTGTACAAGACACCCACAAATATTTCCCCAGTGGAGTCAATAACTCTTTTTAGCCTCAATCTTGGGCTTTGAACAAGACAGACAAAATATTTCCCCGAAAAAGTCAACTTTCAGCCTCCTCTTAGGCTTTGTATAATGATCTCCCCCATAAGAGTTAGCCTCTTTCCAGCCTCAATCTTGGGCTTTGTACAAGACAGATACAAAACTCCCTAAATAGAGTCAACCTTTTAGCTTCAACCTTGGGCTTTGATCAAGGCACACAAAAAAACCAACATCCCCTCAGAGGAAATCAAAAATCTCTTTGTAGGAAGACATTTCTCTGTACATCACACATCAAAACAGAAAATCAAACAAACTCTAATACCAGATAACTGTTGTAAGTGGCACACTTGTTGATTCAAATATCCAAGCTGTAGTTCATCTCTTATCCTGGTAAATCACCTCTTTTCGTCTAATTGCTGTAAGCGGCGAGCCTCTGGATTATTTACATCCAAGCCAATGTCCTTCTCTTAGCATGAAAGGTTCCTAAGGAAAAATGGCATTGCTCTACACAGAGTTAAAGTTTCCTCCTTCAGGATAAATCCCCTATAAAGGAAATTATGGCATTGCTGGATTCCCAATCAACGAACGAACACCAGTAAATAGAAAATAGTAGAATTGCTAACGATCTATCGATAACAATATATAGGATGGGTAATTGACAACTCCCCATTGTATAACCTGACCCCGGACCCCCCAATCTCTTAAGCATTTGTTAAAGAAAACATTTGCGTGCAAGGTTAGTTTGAGATAACTTCCCTTTCCTTTCCAGCTTCATAGGATAAATAAGAAATCAGAAAGTAGCACCCAATTCCAACCATGGCGATAAGGTGGTCGCGTCACCGACAAAAATCGCACGTTACACACTCTTTTAGGATAAATAAAGTTCGGTGGCAACTCTGTCGAACCGCAATTTCTTCGGCGCCTTTTGCGCGAGGGTCGTATTTTTGATAGTGTATTTTTCGAGGTGCGACAGTTGGCAACTTTACTGGGGATACATTGCTCCATGCAAGAGAGAGTCAAGCCTATCTTAGTTCGAATTGTGAGCTTGTTAGCTTCAATTATTTGTTTTCTTCTCGCTTATTTATTTGCTTTCCTATTTCTTATCCGTGTTACCTTTTGTGACATTGTTGGGCTTCTCTGATTTATGGGTACTTTGTGAGACGACTCTATACCAGAGTCTGATTAAAACCCTAGGATTAGGATGGTGGTTGTGTAGTGGGGTCCCACGAGGAGCCTTTCTCGTTGGGAGGATACGAAAACCCTGCTTGGAGTAGATTCCCTTGGAAATGATATTGTCGTGGTGAGCCTTTGCCATGGAAATAATGTTTTCGAGCCTGAATCGTTGATCCCAAGGACCATTAACCCATTTTATCCATGGTGGTTGGTAGTGTTAACTTATTTTGGGATAATACGAACCACCCAATCAGATGAGATCCCTTGAACGTATTACTTCCTGACAGTAATATCTTCAACCTCGATCTATGACTCTGAGAACCTACTTAGAACCCATGTGTTGATGGTTGTGTAGTAGAGACTCGCGAGGAGCCTTTCTCGTGAGACGACACGAAAACCTCACCTAGAAGAGATCATTTTGAGGATGTTATTGTCATATGAGCATTTGATGTGGCAATGATATCTTTGAGAAGATCCATGACTCTAGAAACCTACCCGTCTTAGATCTCACTTGTGGGGTTTCTTTTATCAGAGACTTTGGTTGTTGACCCGTTCCTCCGGCCAACCTCATAATTGATTGAACTTGCGATCCTGGATTCTTGCATCTTGCATACATATCATTGCATTATATTATACCGGTTATGCATCTTGCATTTCATTCCAAAAGCAAAAACTCATCTCCAGCAAATCAAGCTGATTCCTCGACACGCATACGCTACTCGAGCCAATAGCAGACGAATGATGAATCACATTTAACAAAACCATGCCGCCACATGTACAGGAAAAACCATCATCAAACGCTATTGAAGGAGTTGCCGAAGACAAGCAGAATAGTCTCCAACTCTAAAGAAGCTAATTCAAGCATCAATCAAGTCAAGAAAGGAAGATCAGTTCCTCAAAGAAGGCAGTCATCATGCCATCCTGCCATTTGACTTCTTGTATTTTGTCTTTGTTTGTTCAAATACTATTTGCTTTAAACATTGCCGTTTGTATTTGGTTTTGTTAATGTAGTGATTATGCATGTTCTAGATCAATTATGTCGTATTCACTCATTTTTTCCATTTTATGCAAACCACAGACACATTTTTTCCACTTCACTCTCTTCATCAAACTATTGTTTAGCAATGATTGGAGGGAGGGTAATGAAAACAAAATACACATAATTGCAAATTGTATGCTTTCGGATAAAATCATGCCGATGATGTACACACATTATTTCAATCCCCCCAAACACTAGAGAGACAAGGAGTTAATCCCTAGCTAACCACTTCGAGCTAAGAAGTAGCAGTTTCCTTTGGATATTCAAGCCCTTACACTCAACCTTGGGCAGGGTAGTGTCCAGTCAATCCAACTACACACTCAAACTAAAAAGCAAAATCCAAAAGACATGACGGTTATTCTTCAATGACCCATGACTTGGCAGTCACAATCCTCCAACAAAAAAAAAATCAAAAGCTTGCTAAGTCGAATGCCTCAAAAGGAGACTTAAGCAAAAATCAAGGCAATCCCGATGGACTCGAAAAGCGAAATCAGTCCATGCAAAATCTAGGGATCAAAAGCAAAATCAAATAGGTCCTCAAATCCTCAGCAAAAACAAAATAAGATCCAATGACCACCATGTCAAAATCAAAAGGTCACTAACATCCATTAAAAGAAAAATAAGGTGACTTCCATTTCGAGAAAACCATGAATCATCACACTTACACCATCAACTCTTTTGGAATACAAACATTTGCAGAATTAACTGAACGTATGACTGGAGTTCATCACGAAGAAGGGGTGGGTACAAACTAAGTTTTTGAGCCTAATATCCTTGGCAATTTACGTGAAGCCTCTAACTTTATGATTTCTACATGGATTGGGAAAAGATTTAGGTGTATCTGACCTACAATTTCATGAGGAATCCAGTGGTGCCTTTAGAATTTTCAGAAAATACCTCTAACTCAAAATCCGATAGTGATTTCAAAATAGGCCTATTTTTGCATGTTCTATGCTATCTCACTACACATGCAATAATAGCAGGATATTTTGGTTCAAACACAACACATATGATATGTATGAGAGGTCCATGATCAATGTACCTCAAAGCAATGCATAATTTAGAGAGTTCAAGTGATGATGCACTTACCTCTTGGAGCTCCTTGTGCTATCTGCCAAGTTCCTTGTGCTAGAAGTGATCCAATGCTATGAACACTCTCAATTGATCCCTTAGAAGCTTTTAGGATGGTTAGAACCAGCTGGAATCCTTAGGAACAAGTATAGGCCTTTTCTTGCAAAAGGGACAAAAGTGACCAATATGGCAACTCTCTCAAATGGTGTTCCAGATGAGGGGAAACATTTGGGTTAGTTGGAGAATGATATTTGGAGTGTGTTTGAGGCCTTGTTTGGTTTTGGAAGTGACTGAATCAAGACATGGCTTGAAAAATGCAGAAAAGTCAAATTTTGAGGTTTTGGAGGTTGACTTTTTGATTTTGGTGTTTCAGGTCACAAGTGAGTGTTTGGGCAGCTTAGATATGATATATTAGAGGTGTTTGGATCATGAGCTGTGGTGGAGTTGCTCTCTAACTCAAAAACTCAGAGATGACTTGCAAAAGAAGGCATTTTGGCCTAAAGAAAGAGATTTTGAGGAAATCATCAGTTGTAGTGCTTTGGTGTACTCAAAGTGATCACAATTGAGCTCTATTTATAGCGTGTCAAGTTTGTTTTGGCATGAATTGTGAATGGCAGCTGCAGCAGGCCTTTGGCCAATGTTGATCCAAGGGAATCTTTAGTCTCCTATAGCCATTGACTTGAGGTTAGGGAACAGGCCTATGGTTCTTTGATTCAATGCTGATTCTTGACTCATTCGGTTATGAATGTGTTAGTCTATGCCACCTTGGTGTATCCATTGAATGCTTGGAAACAAAATTGGTGTCTTCGCACCTTTTTAGCCTTTTTAGGTTTGTTATGGCTAAGTGTAGATTCTTGGACTTTGGAGGCTTAGGGATCAGATCATTCTCCTTTTTTTTATCCTCATATGTGTCCATATGGATGACAAGGCTTGGAGTTGTCCAAATTTGCCAAATCGAGCAAATGCACAAAATCTGCCTTGCTTAGGACAGTTGGAAATGGTGATTTTGAGAGATTCATATCTCCCTGCTCAGGTTGAGTTATGGGAGGCCCTTGTGCTTTTTAGAAAGCCCTCATATGATACAAAACATTTCTGATCATAGTTTGTTCTGAAACTATTAGAATCCAACTGAAAAAACCTCATGAACATTGATGTTCAAGGCTTGTAACTTAGGCAGATTTTCACTAAGTGTTGGCAAAATCCCTAACTCAAAATCCATGAAGAATTGGAGTCTTAGGTAGTTGAAGCTTTTGTATAGTGTAGCAAGACCTACAAATCCAGCTTTGGACCACCCAAAATGGTTGCTTGGGACTCAAGTTATGATCCTTGGAAATTGGTACCAAAATCACTTTTGTTCCATAACTTAGAAAAATGTTGGTTTCTTATGGTTTCCCCTTTTGCAAAGAAAGCTCACTTTTCTTGATTTTTCTTAATGAATGATGATCAATACCATACATTAACATTATTTTTTACTTAGGGGAACCATATTTGTGAAAAAATCCAAAAAGTCAAACTTGATTTTGTGCACAGTTGACTTTTTATCGGATGAAATCAAAACTGTGCGATCCTTTGTGGAATCAAGTCCTTGACCTAAATCAAACCTAATGGATGGAATCCATAGGTGTTATAAGGTGTATTAATTATGTCCCAAAGTTTGGGAGCATGTCCTGGTCAAAAGTCAAAGGTACAGTTGACTTTTTCCTTCAAAACCCTTATTGTGGTCCAGATGAAAATGAAACTTGTGAATTAAGCTTCGTGGACCAATCCATTGTTGTAAATGGATCCATGTGGTGTATTTGAGGCACTCAAATCAGGTCTTGAGGTCTTGTCTCATGCTTTTCCTCAAAAGTCAACTTAGGGGTGAACTAGGTCAAGAAACCCTAATTCCTAATTTTTGGTAAATGCATCCCCTGACGCTAAATTGACTTGATGATTGGGTCCATGGGGCCCCTTTGAGTATCTTGGGTTATGCTTTGAAGTATTGGCTCATGCCCAGAGGAAAAATTCCATCTGGAGGCCTTGGTCGACCAAAACCCTAATTTGGTGACACTGTCCATCTTGAGGCTCGATCCACTTGGAATGTAGCAACCTTGTGCTTGATTCTTGATGTGGGAGTTCCCTTGATTCTTTATAGATGCTTTAAGAGGTTTGACAAGTTGAAGATCATGTAATTTCTTGATTGATCCTTTGTCTAAGTGCTTTGATAAGGGCTTGAAACCCTAAGTCTGGATTGTGGTGAATGCTCAACCATCTTTGAGACGATTGATGAGGCATGATGGTACATCCATATTGTGGTAATGATCTTCACAATGATGGGAAATCTTGGTGGTCAAAATTTGGGGTATGACATATTACCCTATTTAATCTTCTTGTACCCGAAGGTGTGAATGGCGAAGGTATTCGGGCATTCGGGGTGCAAGAGGATTAAATATCAGAATACCCGATATTTTGACGGTGGTTATGAATGGCAGCGGTTTGCTCATCCATCTTCTTTTGCTAAGCAATGATACTTAGAAAAGGGTAAAACTTCCCCTTGATCCTGGTTTTCAGCCAAGGAACTGGTCTTAGTTTCTTAAATAAATTTCCCCTCGATCCTGGTCTTCAGCCACAAAATTGTTCTTAGTTTCTTTTGAAATAAACCTCCCCTCGATTCTGGTTTTTCAGCCACGTAACTGGTCTCAGTTTCTGAAATAAACTTCCCCTCGATCCTGGTCTTTAGCCACGGAACTGGTCTCAGTTTCTTCTTGTCGAGTTTCTTCCTTGATAAGGGAAACTATGTGTAGCGGTCTTCATCAAACTTCTCGCCGAGTTTTTACTGGGGAGACGCCATTTGATGGAAAAATATTTGAGGTCAGACTTGCTGGGGATACCCATTTGTCTGAGCTGTAGAGGTGTGCAAACTTCTCTGTTGGAGATGCCATTATTTGACTCTACTGTGGAAAAACGAGTCTCTTGAGAGGCTGCTTTTCTGTTTAGGGATACTACATCATACTTTTCTTCGAGATCTTTTTGGAGAAATTCCATGTGATGTCATCCAATTTGGAGGTGCTGATGACCTTATTGACAGCAAACCTTTCGGATAGAAACTGCTCTATTTCTGAGAGTCTTCGGTTAAGAGGCTTTCTCTGGGGATTTTCCTTAATCTGGGAAAGCGAAAATATCATCTTTAATGGTGAAGAGTGACATTTTTCAAATGCCTTCTTGCCTTTCAGAGGTTCAAGTTATCAAAGTGGTCGGGGGACCGTCTCCAATCTAGAAATAAACTGGGGAGAGATTGTTTAGGTGACACTTTTCCTGACGAGGAAAGGACTGACAACTCGATTGATAAGAGGACTTTATCACTTGGGAATGAGAGTTGACCTGAGTGATAGTGATGCAATATTATTATGAATGTGAATCAATTATGCATGATGTATGTATGTTTATGATGACAAAACTGACGCGACATATAGACTGGTGGATGAACACGACTGGATACTCGGCCATTGCAGGGGATGAAAAGTACCATTGGTCCAAATAGCAATCCTGCCCTGCTTAGGAAAAGTATTCCCTTTGGGGAGAAAGAGTCGTTCAATCGGTCTTAAGAGATAAGAACTCTGCCGGGGATATCAGACGGGACATTCGCATCTGACACAGTTGATCCTTCATTCAGGCGTACTGGTTTAGAAGGAGTACTTTGATTCTACATTTTGAGGTTCAATCACCTTCAGAGAAGCGATCGATGTTCTTTTCGATGTTCATCAGTCAAAAAGAATTTCCATCTTTATTTTAAAAGCAGAAAAATTTTGACAAGTAAATTCATTTTTGTTTTATTTCAAGAATCATTGATCATGTTAAAAATGTCATCCTGTAAAGCTAAAACAAATGAGAATTGCAAAAAAAGTACTAGGGCTCAAATTTTATTAATACGATGGAAATCAGCCAAGCGCGTGATTCCATAGAGCATTTACAAAGTTTAGAAAATGGTAATTTAAGGGAAAATGGCTACATTGAAACATAACGACCGTTATCCTTCTACCAACTTTGAATTCTAGACATCCTGAGCTTTTGTCGAAGTTGACCTTGACTGGAGTTTTTCTGAGGGATGGCATGACTGCTGAGGAGTTGAACTGACCAGACGTAGTTACTTGCCATTAATCCCTAACTTTTACCTGGATTGTCCTTTGAGGTTTCCAATCCATCGGGATGATTTTTGCTTATGTCTCTAATTTTTGCCAGGACCGCCCTTTCAGGTTTTCCATTCATCGAGACGTTTTTTTTAAATTTCATTTAGGCGAAGTATTTCTTGACTACATCAACGTTTGTGGGGTAGGCAAATTCTTCTCCGTCCATGGTTGCGAGTCTCAAGGCGCCGCCTGAGAACGCTTTCTGGCAGTCTTCTGTCCATATGCGGTCCTGGTTCTTTTTGAGTAATTTGAAGATTAGCGCGCATGTTGCAGTCATGAGGAATATAAATCTGTAAATGTAATTCAGACGTCCCAGGAATCCTCTGACTTGTTTCTCAGTCTTTGGTGAAGGCATCTCTTGAATGGCCTTGGTAACGCCCCAGTTTTTGTTAGTTTTATTTAATCGAGTCGATTTAATTATTTTTGTTTTTATATTATTTTATTTTTGAATTTTATTTGGCCATATATTATATTTCATCGTGATTATGTTTTATCGCGTTTTGAGAGCGTTTGCAAGATATTTGAGTGTAGGGGTATTTTGGTCATTTTACTTATTTTTCTTAAAATAGAACTTAGAAGTTAGAAAGAGAGAAAAATAGAGAGAAAGAAAAAGAGAAGAAGGGAAAGAGAAAGAAAAGAAGAAAAAGAGTAAAAACTACGAGTTTAAGTAATCGATTCAACCGACACTTCGAAGCGCGATTAATCGGGTAAGGGTGCGAAACTCGGTTATCTTATCATTGTGTATGAATATGTATGTGTATGTTTGAAGTCTATTTGTCTTTCCATAGTTTTCAATTCTAGGTTGGAAATGAGAAAAATGATTGGGAATCGATGTTTTCGCGGTTGGAATGTGATATAAATGTTGTAGGATACTTGTTGTTATGATTGTGGTATGTTTTAGTGGTTATGTTATGGTTTGGAAGAGATTTTGGTTGAAGAAATATGGTTTTTGGACCCATAACAGCGCTGCAGAATTTCTGAGTTTTCCTTGGTTCGCCTAGCGAACCTGGGGTGAAGCGAAAGCTAATGATTTTCGAGGGTTCGCCTAGCGAGCCCGTCAGCGAAGGTCAGTGAATGTTCGCTAACATTGTTCGCCTAGCGAACTTTGTATCTTTTCAATTATGTTTGTTGCTACCTTGGTTCGCCCAGGGATTCGCGAAGCAAACGGCAAGGCGAAGGTTCGCCAAGGAGTTCGCCTAGCGAACTTTGTGTCTATTTTGGTCAGATTGTGGTTTCGCCTGGACATTCGCCTAGCGAAGGTGGTAGCAAATGCTCGCTAGAAGGTTCGCCTAGCGAACATGACAGTTTGTGCAATTTTGTTTTCTTCATAACTTTTGATCCGTAAGTCGGATTAAGGTGTGGTTGGGTGCGTTCCAAAGCTAATGAAATGTTCTTTCTTATAGGAATGGTTTTGAGATTGGTGGCCGATTTAATTATGTCGGGAATTTGGAAATGTGTCGTTTTGTCGACTTTTACCGTTTTAATGGTGTGTATTTGATGTGTTATCATGCAATATGCTTTTGATATATATCGTATGACTTGTGTGATGTTATATGATGTGAAGCATGTGATGAAATGTTGTGATGATGGTTTGTGGCCTAAGGGAAAGGAAATGCATTGTGTTGTATTTGATTGTATATGCATGATTATGGATTTGTATGTGTATGCATTTGAATGTCATGAGTCATTGTATGCCAAGCATCATGTTATGCATTCTTGTGATGTCGTGTGCCCTAGTGAGTGTGAGCGTCGAAACGGTTCCAGAGGGAATCCACTATAACATCGTGAGCCTTATACTGAGAGGACCTAAGGCGATGATTATAGACGATCATGAGCCTTATACCGAGAGGACCTACAGCGATCGGATCGTGAGCCTTATACCGAGAGGACCTAAAGCGATCCATAAACGTCGTGAGCCTTATACCAAGAGGACCTAAAGCGACGGGGAACATCGTTTTCCCGACGGGGAGTTACACTAAGTAACAAGCGATGATTCCAATAGTTCCTGAGTGAACTAGTGATGAGAATGATGGATGGAACGGTACCGCATTGCATTTGCATAGAGTCGTTGTGTCGATCTCTTTGCATTTCCATAAATCATGAATGGATTGATTTTGTGTGGAATGGTGAATGGAATTGATGAGTTGAGATATATATATATATATATATATATATATATATATATATATATATATATATATTGGTGATAAATGCATTGAGCCTGATTGATATGCCTTGGTGATGGATATAACAGATATGCATTCTGTTGTTTTGTATTTGAGTTATGGTGTAAGTTGTGGTGAGAATATTTTACATGTGTATTTTTGTGTTACTATATAATTGTATGCAAATGTATTATGATTGTGTTTCTCACCCTTCTGCTGTTTTAAATGCTTTATGAGGCATTGCAGATTAGATGCTGGAGGTCTTTTTGTGAAGCTTAGGTCTTCATTATTTTGTCGGTCGGCTCTGATATGTAGCACCGGGTAGTCGGGGAGATCGTTTGTGATTATGTGTATATGTATACGTTCTTTTTGGATTGTACATGTATGATTCGGTGTATGACAGACAAACTTTTATGATATATATATATATATATATATATATATATGAGATTCAGTTGCAGATTTTCCGCTTTTATTCTGTATCTGATTAGTGGGTGTTAGGAACTGAGTTCCTCTGTTGTGTGCTACCTGATTATTGCATATCTATATGAGCAGGTTGTTGTATTTTGTTTCAATTGATGTGACGTCTCCATCTATGCCATGAATGTTTTAATTATACTCTGATTATTTGTTATCGCTTTATTTGCTCGGGGCTTAGATTGGGGGTGTTACATTAAGTGGTATCAGAGCCAGTTTTGTCAGTTTGTGTCAGTTCGTGCCAGTCCGTGTCGGTCTTTGTGTTTGGGGTGAGCTGTTTGTTTAACCATAGTTGTTGTTATTGGATATGTACAGAATATGGCTGGTAGAAATGATGCTGCTTTTGCTGCTGCTATGCAAGCTATGGCTCAGGCTGTGCGGGGTGCACCTAATGCTGGTGGGAATGATGAGTTCAGGAAGAACAAACCGCCTGTCTTCAAAGGGAGACATGATCCTGATGGTGCACAGATTTGGCTTAAGGATATTGAAAGAATCTTTCGAGTGATGGTCTGTGCTGAGGAACATAAGGTGAGATTGGGTACTCACATGTTGCAGGAGGAGGCTGATGATTGGTGGGTTAGTAAGCGTCATGTTTGGGAAGCTGCAGGTGAAGAGGTCACTTGGGCTTTGTTTAGTAGGGAGTTTTTGAGGAAGTATTTTCTTGAAGATGTTAGAGGAAGGAAAGAGAGAGAGTTCTTGGAGTTGAAACAAGGTAACATGTCTGTTGTGGATTACACTGCTAGGTTTGTGGAGCTTGTTCAGTTTTATCCATATTATGCTGAAGCAACTGCGGTGTTTTCCAAATGTGTGAAGTTTGAGAACGGGTTGCGTCCTGAGATCAAGCAGGAAATTGGTTATCAAAGGATTAGGAGGTTTTTAGATTTGGTGGATTGTTGTAGAATTTTTGAGGAGGATAGCAAAGCTCGTTCTACTCACTATAAGAGTGTGAACGAAAGAAAAGGAAAGCAACCGTTTCGTGGTGGTCCTTATGTGTCACCAGCTGACAAGGGTAAGCAAAGGGGTAATTTTGAGAAAAGGCCAAGTGGGGGAGGTATGTCTAATCCTCTGAGATGTTTTAGGTGTGGTGACTTAGGACATCGTCAGTTTGAATGTAGAAAGGATATGAGGAAGTGTTCCATTTGTGGAGGTTTAGGACATGTCGCAGCTGATTGTAAGAAGAATGTGGTGAAGTGTTTCAACTGTGGGGAACCTGGTCATATTAGTACAAAGTGTCCGAAACCAAAGCAAGCTCAGGCTGGAGGGAAAGTATTTGCGTTGGCAGGAACTCAGACTACTAGTGCAGACCGTCTGAACAGAGGTACTTGTTTTATTAATAGTATGCCTTTAGTTGCTATTATTTATACCGGAGTGACTCATTCATTTATTTCGTCTGAGTGCGTGAAGCGTTTGAATCTTTTGTTGTCTTCGATGGGTGGAGAGATGGTTATTGATACTCCAGCAATGGGGTCGGTAACTACTTCTTTGGTTTGTTTAGGTTGTCCTTTGACCATTTATGGTAAAGATTTTGAGATGGATTTGGTGTGTTTGCCGTTGGAGGGTTTAGATGTGGTTCTAGGAATGAATTGGTTGCAGTTCAATCTGGTTCATATCGATTGTTATCATAAGCTGGTAAGATTTCCTTCTCTTGAGGAAGACGAGGAATCGAGTTTCTTATCTACCAAAGAGTTAAAGAAACTTTTGGCAGATGAAGCTCAGTTGTTCGGGTTGTTTGCATCGTTGACAGTGGATAGTCAAGTTGCAATTGGTGTGTTTCCTGTTGTGTGTGAATTTCCAAAGGTGTTTCCAGAGGATATTTTAGATGTGTCGCTAGAGAGAGAGGTGGAGTTTTCTATAGATCTAGTTCCTAGTACTAGACCTATATCGATGGCACCATATCGTATGTCGGCATCTGAGTTGGTTGAGTTGAAGAAGCAGTTGAATGAATTGTTAGAAAAGATGTTTGTGAGGTCGAGTGTATCGCCTTAGGGTGCTCCAGTTTTGTTGGTGAAGAAGAAAGATGGAAGTATGCGATTGTGTATTGATTATCGCTAGCTGAATAAGGTGACGATTAAGAATAAGTATCCTCTTCTGAGAATTGATGATCCAATGGACCAGTTGGTAGGTGTGTGTGTGTTTAGTAAAATTGATTTGAGGTCGAGTTATCATCAGATTAGAGTGAAAGAGGAAGATATTCAAAAGGCAACTTTTAGGACACGATACGGACATTACGAATATTCTGTGATGCCGTTCGGGGTTTCTAATGCGTCTGGTGTGTTTATGGAGTATATGAATCGTATTTTCCATGAGCATTTGGATCGATTTGTTGTTGTGTTTATTGATGACATCTTGATTTATTCTAAGTCCCGAGAGGAGCATGCGGAACATTTGCGTGTTGTGTTGTAAATTTTGAAGGAAAGGAGACTTTATGCCAAGTTGTCCAAGTGTGAGTTCTGGTTGTCAGAAGTGAGTTTTCTTGGGCATGTGATTTCAGGTAATGGTATTGTCGTGGATCCATCTAAAGTAGAGGCAGTTCTACAATGGGAGGCTCCTAGATCTGTTGCTGAAATTAGAAGCTTTTTGGGTTTAGCTGGATATTATTAGAGATTCATTGATGGCTTTTCTAAGTTAGCACTTCCATTGACCCAGTTGACTTGTAAAGGTAAAGCATTCATTTGGGATATTCAGTGTGAGGAACGTTTTAGTGAGCTGAAGAGAAGATTGACTACAGCTTCGATTTTGGTCTTACCGAATCCTACTGAACCGTTTGTGGTGTATTGTGATGCGTCTTTGATTGGTTTAGGTGGAGTGTTGATGCAAGAAGGTAAGTTTGTGGCTTATGCTTCAAGGCAATTGAGGATTCATGAGAAGAATTTTCCTACTCACAATTTGGAATTAGCGGTAGTGGTTTTTGTATTAAAAATTTGGAGGCATTATCTCTACGGTGCAAGATTCGAAGTCTTTAGTGATCATAAAAGTTTGAAATACTTGTTTGATCAGAAAGAGTTGAATATGAGGCAACGGAGATGGTTGGAATTTTTGAAGGACTACGATTTTGGCTTGAATTACCATCCTGGTAAAGCTAATATGGTAGCCGATGCGTTAAGCCGAAAGTCTTTGCATATGTCCGCTTTGATGGTTAAAGAGTGGGAACTTTTGGAAGCATTTAGAGATTTGAGTTTGGTGTGTGAATTGACATCTGATAGCGTGAGGCTTGGAATGTTAAAGGTTACTAATGATTTTCTGTTAACCGTTAGCAAGAAACAGAAGCTGGATGTGAAATTTGTGGATTTGATGATGGTTGGAGATAAAAGTGTGAATAGTGACTTTAAAGTGGACGGTAAGGGTGTTTTGAGATTCTGTGGGAGAATTTGTATTCCTGATGATTCGGACTTGAAAAAGATGATTTTAGAGGAAGGACACCGGAGTAGTTTGAGTATACATCCGGGAGCTAATAAAATGTATCAAGATTTGAAGAAGATCTTTTGGTGGTCCGGATTAAAGAGGGATGTGGCTCAGTTTGTTTATGCGTGTTTGACGTGTCAGAAGTCACAGGTAGAACATCAGAACCCTAGTGGATTGTTGCAACCATTGGATATTCCCGAGTGGAAATGGGACAGCATTTCTATGGATTTTGTGTCAGGGTTGCCGAATACACAGAGGGGACATAATGCCATTTGGGTAATTGTGGATAGGCTGACTAAATCGGCGCATTTCATTCCAATTGACATCGGTTTTTCTTTGGAGAGGTTGGCTGAGCTTTATATCCGTGTGATTGTGAAGCTATATGGTGTTCCGTTGTGTATTGTTTCAGATCGAGATCCGAGGTTTACTTCCAGATTTTGGGAAAGTTTGCAAAAGGCATTAGGTTCCAAGTTGAGATTGAGTTCGGCTTCTCATCCGCAGACGGATGGTCAGACCGAGAGAACTATTCAGTCATTGGAAGATTTGCTGAGAGCTTGTGTTCTTGAGCAAGGTGGTGCTTGGGATAGTTATCTTTCGTTGGTTAAATTCACGTATAACAACAGTTTCCATTCGAGTATTTGAATGGCACCTTTTGAAGCGTTGTATGGAAGAAGATGTCGAACACCTTTGTGTTGGCATGAATCTGGTGAGAGTTCGGTGGTTGGACCGGAGTTAGTGCAACAGACTACGGACAAGGTGAAACTTATTCATGAGAAAATGAAAGCTTCTCAGAGTAGGCAGAAAAGTTATCATGATTGAAGGAGGAAAGATCTTGAGTTTCATGAAGGCGATCATGTATTTTTCAGAGTTACACCGGTGACGGGTGTTGGTCATGCATTGAAGTCGAAGAAGCTCACTTTTCGGTTTATTGGTCCTTACCAGATATCCACGAGAGTGGGTGCTGTGGCTTATCGGGTGGCGTTGCCGCCGAATCTTTCGAATTTGCATGATGTGTTCCATGTTTCACAGCTTCGGAAGTATGTTTCGGATCCGTCGCATGTGATTCCGATGGATGAGGTTGAGGTAAGGGAGAACCTTACGGTTGAGGCATTACCAGTGAGAATTTTGGATCGCGAGTTGAAGCGGTTAAGAGGCAAGGATATTAGGCTTGTGAAAGTAGCGTGGGGAGGCGCTGCTGAGGCCAATTTGACTTGGGAGTTGGAGAGTCGGATGCGGGAGTCGTATCCGGAGTTGTTCGTCTCAGGTAATATTTTCGAGGACGAAAATTTTTAAGTGGGGAAGAGTTGTAACACCCCAGTTTTTGTTAGTTTTATTTAATCGAGTCGATTTAATTATTTTTGTTTTTATACTATTTTATTTTTGACTTTTATTTGGCCATATATTATTTTTCATCGTGATTATGTTTTATCGCGTTTTGAGAGCGTTTGCGAGATATTTGAGTGTAGGGGTATTTTGGCCATTTTACTTATTTTTCTTAAAATAGAACTTAGAAGTTAGAAAGAGAGAAAAATAGAGAGAAAGAAAAAGAGAAGAAGGAAAAGAGAAAGAAAAGAAGAAAAAGAGGAAAAACATGGAGTTTAAGTAATCGATTCAACCGACACTTCGAAGCGCGATTAATCGGGTAAGGGTGCGAAACTCGGTTATCTTATCATTGTGTATGAATATGTATGTGTATGTTTGAATTCTATTTGTCTTTCCATAGTTTTCAATTCTAGGTTGGAAATGAGAAAAATGATTGGGAATCGATGTTTTCGCGGTTGGAATGTGATATAAATGTTGTAGGATACTTGTTGTTATGATTGTGGTATGTTTTAGTGGTTATGTTATGGTTTGGAAGAGATTTTGGTTGAAGAAATATGGTTTTTGGACCCATAACAGCGCTGCAGAATTTCTGAGTTTTCTTTGGTTCGCCTAGCGAACCTGGGGCGAAGTGAAAGCGAATGATTTTCGAGGGTTCGCCTAGCGATCCCATCAGCGAAGGTCAGCGAATGTTTGCTAACGTTGTTCGCCTAGCGAACTTTGTATCTTTTCAGTTATGTTTGTTGCTGCCTTGGTTCGCCCAGGGATTCGCGAAGCGAACGGCAAGGCGAAGGTTCGCCAAGGAGTTCGCCTAGCGAACTTTGTGTCTGTTTTGGTCTGATTGTGGTTTCTCCTGGACATTCGCCTAGGGAAGGTGGTAGCGAATGCTCGCTAGAAGGTTCGCCTAGCGAACATGACAGTTTGTACAATTTTGTTTTCTTCATAACTTTTGATTCGTAAGTCGGATTGAGGTGCGGTTGGGTGCGTTCGAAAGCTAATGAGATGTTCTTTCTTATAGGAATGGTTTTGAGATTGGTGGCCGATTTAATTATATCGGGAATTTGGAAATGTTTCGTTTTGTCGACTTTTACCATTTTAATGGTGTGTATTTGATGTGTTATTATGCAATATCCTTTTGATATATATCGTATGACTTGTGTGATGTTATATGATGTGAAGCATGTGATGAAATGTTGTGATGATGGTTTGTGGCCTAAGGGAAAGAAAATGCATTGTGTTATATTTGATTGTATATGCATGATTATGGATGTGTATATGTGTGCATTTGAATGTCATGAGTCATTGTATGCCAAGCATCATGATATGCATTCTTGTGATGTCGTGTGCCCTAGTGGGTGTGAGCGACGAAACGGTTCCAGAGGGAATCTGCTATAACATCGTGAGCCTTATACCGAGAGGACCTAAAGCGATGATTATAGACGACCGTGAGCCTTATACTGAGAGGTCCTAAAGCGATCGGATCGTGAGCCTTATACCGAGAGGACCTAAAGCGATCCATAAACGTCGTGAGCCTTATACCAAGAGGACCTAAAGCGACGGGGAACATCGTTTGCCTGACGGGGAGTTACACTAAGTAACAAGCGATGATTCCAATAGTTCCTGAGTGAACTAGTGATGAGAATGATGGATGGAACGGTAACGCATTGCATTTGTATAGAGTCGTTGTGTCGGTCTCTTTGCATTTGTATAAATCATGAATGGATTGATTTTGTGTGGAATTGTGAATGGAATTCATGAGTTGAGATATATATATATATATATATATATATATATATATATATATATATGTTGGTGATAAATGCATTGAGCCTGATTGATATGCCTTGGTGATGGATATATGAGATATGCATTGTGTTGTTTTGTATTTGAATTATGGTGTAAGTTGTGGTGAGAATATTTTACATGTGTTTTTTTGTGTTACTATATAATTGTATGCAATTGTATTATGATTGTGTTTCTCACTCTTTTGCTGTTTTAAATGCTCTATGAGGCATTGCAGATTAGATGCTGGAGGTCTTTTTGTGAAGCTTAGGTCTTCATTCTTTAGTCGGTCGGCTCTGATATGTAGCACTGGGTAGTCGGGGAGATCGTTTGTGATTATGTGTATATGTATATGTTCTTTTTGGATTGTACATGTATGATTCTGTGTATGACAGACAAACTTTTATGATATATATATATATATATATATATATATATATATATATATATATATATATATATATATATATATATATATATATGAGATTCAGTTGCAGATTTTCCACTTTTATTTTGTATCTGATTAGTGGGTGTTAGGAACTGAGTTCCTCTGTTGTGTGCTACTTGATTGTTGCATATCTATATGAGCAGGTTGTTGTATTTTGTTTCAATTGATGTGACGCCTCCGTCTATTCCATGAATGTTTTAATTATACTCTGATTATTTGTTATCGCTTTATTTGCTCGGGGCTTAGATTGGGGGTGTTACAGCCTTCACCTTGTCAGGATCAACCTCAATTCCTTTATGGCTGACGATGAACCCTTAAAGTTTTCCCGAGCGGACACCGAATGTGCATTTATTGGGATTCAAGCGGAGTTTGTACTTCTTCAGACGCTCGAATAGCTTTGATAAGTGAGTCACATGTTGTTCCTCTGTTTTAGATTTGCCAATCATATCATCGACATACACTTCGATTTATTTGTGCATCATGTCATGAAACAGAGTAGTCATGGCCCTTTGATAGGTTGCCCCGGCGTTCTTTAAACCGAACGACATTACCTTGTAACAAAAGGTTCCCCATGGGGTGATAAATGAAGTTTTCTCCATGTCTTTCGGCGCCATTTTGATTTGATTATAGCCCGAGAATCCATCCATGAAGGAGAAGACCTTGAATTTTGTTGTACTATCTACCAGTATATTTATGTTTGGTAAGGGAAAGTCATCCTTTGGACTGGATTTGTTCAGATCCCTGTAGTCTACACACATTCTGACCTTTCCGTCTTTTTTCCAAACTGGCACTATGTTGGCCAACCATTGAGGATATTCTGAGGTGGCGAGGAAACCCGCGTCAATCTGTTTCTGTACTCCCTCTTTGATTTTGATACCATATCTAGGTGAGTCCGTCTCAGTCTTTGTTTCACCGGCGAACATTTTGATCTTAACGGTAGATGAGGTTCCATAATGCTGGTATCCAACCCTGGCATGTCCTGATAGGACCAAGCAAATACATCTGGAAAACTTTCAGGAGTTCTATCAAGCTTTCTTTGATAGTCGGACTGAGCAGTGCCCCAATCTTGACTTTTTTCCTCCTTTCTTCTGAACCCAAGTTGACCGTTTCCAATGGCTCTTTGTGAGGTTCAATCGACATTTCCTCTTGTTTGAGTAATCGGGAGATCTCTTTTGGAATTTCTTCATCTTCTTCTTCTTTAGCTTCAAATACCAGGAATTCAAAGTTGGGAGAAGGCATTGGATCGTATGTTTCAACGGGGTTTAAAACAAGCAATCTGCATGACATGATGATTTGTTTTTTAGAATTGATAGAGAGAATGCAAGAGTGTGTGTAGTGTATCTTTTTGAAAAATGCTTGTTTTTATTTTTGAGCTATTTTTAGGATTACCATTTTCTGAAAAAGCGAAAATTGAAAACAGCAATAAATGCGGAAATTACAGAATGACGTTTATTTATGATTTAGTCGATTCTTGAAACTACATCCCTATAAAACAAAACTTGGTCGCTTTGGGCGAAGCGAAGAGGGACATTTACAGAAAGTGAGCCCTATAAAAACATCTGTTTCACCTGGGCAGGGTGAAAGGTTAAAACAAAGACGGCAATTACTTAGACTTATGGACGATATTTGGGACATCGACAGCAACCCATTGGCGGCGAACTCCTCGGTGAATCACAAATTTTGGTACCTTCTTTCTTGGTTTGTCCTCAGAAATGTTGCTGATTTCTGGCAGAGCAGGATCATTGGAGTCTTCTTCCCAGGCAGAGTTGTCATAAACAAACTCTTCTGTTGTATCTTGCACAGTATTTTCATTCTCATGTGGGTCTCCCCATCCAGTTGGTTGGATATCTTCGAGCCTGATACGAGAGCTTTCAGGAGCAGTGTACTTGACGAAGAAGTCGTACTTGCCACTCGGTTGTCCTAATGTGTCCCATACTTCTGTGGAACTAGAGGAATCATCCTTCTCGATGACGTTGACCTCAAGAAAAGCATAGTTAATGAACTCTTATCCTGTAATCTTTGCAGATTTTTCGTCGTGTTGGATATCTTCAGAGTATCTTGAGTAATGATCCCATGATTTGGTGGGGACGCAGGTATTCTTTTCAATGATATTCAGCTGGTAAGCATCGTTTGGCCGACTCTTTTGCCCCAAGTCTTCCGGGTACGACTGCCAGATAGGAAAGTCATCTATCGGGTCATAATAGTCATAGTCGAAGTTGTCTTTCATCAGAGTGTCTTCTTCTAATGAGTTTGGTGGAGCACGACATCCCTCAGGATCACAATCTCTGTACATCATCTTGACGTCTGATCTTGGTATATATCTCGGACTCTGTGTGGGAAAGCAAAATGGCATATGCGTTTCTTCCTGAGACATATAACTGTCCTCGTTGAGATAGGACTTCCACTCTTTATCTATATCAGAGGAGTCACCCTCATTGATGGTATGTACTTCTTAAGACACCGGGTGAAGGAAACCTCCACTGTGGAAGAAGTCCTAAATGGGATGAAAACTTTTACCGTTAGTAGCAGTCTGAGTACAAGTTGAGGAAAAACCAAGACCTTTCTTTGTCTTGTTATTCGTAGGATTTATGAGTTGTCCCCATCCTTTTGTGTCGTTTCTCTCGATTGCTTTGAGAGCATCTTTGTACGAGGAAATCGACGTTCCTTTCTCTGATCGATTCTCATTGCTCACCGAAAGTGCTTGGAACTGAGTTCCAACAACCTCCTCAGGTTCTACACAGGAGAATGATGATAAATTGCTCACTATCAAGGCCTGCTCTTCGCATACTGTGACTAAATTGTCATTCTTGACGAACTTCAGCTTCTGGTGAAGTGTTGAGGTGACTTCCCCAGCTTCGTGTATCCAAGGTTTTCCTAATAAACACTTGTATGCTGCCCGGATGTCCATGACCTGGAAAGTGACTTGGAAAGTGTGAGGACCGATAGTTATGGGAAGATCGACTTCGCCGATAACTATTTTTCGCGATCCATCAAAGGCTTTAATGATGACCTCGCTGCCTCTCATCGGAGATCCTTGAAATGATAGTCACATCAGAGTAGATTTTGGCATAACATTTAGAGTTGATCCTATATCTACTAGTACGCTGGCTAGAGCATCGCTCTGGCAGTTGACTGTAATGTTAAGCGCCATGCTATGATTTTTGCCTTCTTCCGGTAGTTCTTCATCACTGAATCCTAAGTTGTTGCAGGAAGTGATGTTGGAGATAATGCTGTCAAATTGTCTTATCGTCACATATTGTTCCACAAAGGCTTGCTCTAAGACTTTCTACAGAGCTTCTGAGTGAGCTTCAGAACTGAGCAAGAGAGATAGCACAGAGATTCTCGAAGGAGTTTGCAACAGTTGGTCTAAAATGTTGTACTCGCTTTTCTGGATGAGCTTCAGCATCTCATCATTGTTCTTTGAAAGATCGGGATTACTGGATTACCCGGTTAGTTAATTGGGAACTTCTGTTTGAGGTTCCTTTTCTTTGGTGGGTTCTCTAACTCCTCTGTTGAAGATCCGACCGCTCCGTGTTACTCGACTAATGTCAGCAATTTTCACGACGGAGGGTAATGGGGTTTCCTTTCCATTTTCGATTGTTGTTGCACCGTATTTGTAAGGGATAGCCTTATCGAATTTGTACGGTATTGGTCCTGGAAGATAGATAACCACAGGAGCCTTTTGATTCTTCTGACCACCGTAGCTGACCTCAATTGGTTTGAGGTTGAGAATCCTTCTACTATCAAGAGGAACTCTTGATTCATGGAGTAGAGGGATTATGGCACAAACGTCTTTGGTCCTCCCATGATCAGAGATTATGACAACGTCTTTGCTTTGATCCGGGAGATAGTCCGGCATCACGTTGATCGAACCAGAACTTAAACATGGTCGAATCTCTTTCCGGTCTAACTAATTTTGAAGAGTTGACCGTACAAGGTAGCATCCTTGGTTATTCTCTGAGCAAATCCTACAGCACTCATAGTTGTGTAGTGGCACCCAGCCACGTCCGCTTTGTATGCAGTGCATCTTTACTAGATATGTTTCCATCGAGCAGACATCCTGACTTTGATGCCTATTAGGATTCTTATAAGTCATGATGACTTATTGTGTGTCTTCATCTAGGTATATCGGAAGCCACCAGTGGTTTAACAGGTGTTGAAGTGTTCTTTGGACAAGCGTTCATCCTTGGTCGTCTTCATGGCATTGTTCACAGTCTTGATAATCATGCGAAGCCATAAAACCGAGCCTAACTTGCTTAGCGTGTAATTCTACCAGACTGGTATTCATCAAGCGAATATCAAAGATTTGAATCATATTAACTTGATGGCTACTTTTATCACGGTAATCTAGGATCCATCCGAGATCCATCTGACGCTGGAGGGCCTCTTGTACAAAAGAGCATCCCTGATTGTTTATTGAGCATATCACACAAGAATTATAATCGTGTCGTGGCAGATCATGATGTTGGATTTGCCTTGAGTGCATTGCCACCAAGTTGACATTCATTTCCAGAATGTTGTGGTTCTGGACAATGTTGGGATTTGCGTGAGCCATATTGACCTCATGGATTCGGTGATCTTGGATCCATCCGAGATCCATTTGTTCTTGTAGAGCTGATTGCACTACGGAACATCCTTGATTATTCTTTGAGCAGATATCACACTGGTGATAATTATGAGACGATGCATGACCGTATCCGCTTTATCTGCAATGCATCCTGACCAGATTGGTTCCTAATAGGAGTACATTGTGAATTTGATAGCTGTGGTTAAATTCTTCCTCTATCAATTTATGGAAGTCTTCTCATGTTGAGGCAACGGGTTCGTCTGAACATTTGGATTTGTATCTTTGAAAGATAGGACCCCGTTCTTGATAAGCTTCTGTACATCAGATTTGAAGCTAAGACAGTTTTCTATGTTGTGCCCTAGTCCTCCTTGATGATAAGGGCAATTTGGATCCGCTTTGAACCAAAAAGGAAGATTTTCCGGTACTGTAAGAGGAGACCTAGTTTGGTTGTGCCCCTTGACCAGTAGTAGTGAAAACAGTTCTGCGTACAACATCGGTATAGGGTTAAACCCTGGTGGTCGTGTTGTACGATTGTTATTTTTGTACTGAGGATGAGCCTGATGAATAGGCTGTTGTGTCCTTTGTTGATACTGTTGTTGACTTGGTTGGCTCTGAGCAACCTGAGGTTGATACATTGGAGCAGGCGCGGGGTTGATAGCAGGAGTTACTGTTGTTACTAGTTGATACCTTCGCCTTTGCTTTCCGAGAGAGATATTACCAATATCTTGCTCTTTTTTCTTAGGGAAAGCACTACCGTATCTTTGGTACTACTTGATGTTTCTGTACCTTTGACCAATCGTCCTTCTCGGACTGCTTCTTCAAGGTGTACCCCCATGTTCACCATTTTAGTGAAGTCACTGGGTGCACTGGCGACCATTCAGACATAATAGAATGAGCTCAAGGTTTTCAAAAAGATCTTTGTCATCTCTTTTTCCTCAAGAGGGGGACAAATCTGGGCGGCAATTTCACGCCATCTCTGAGTTGATCTCTGTCTGGTGCCATGTCCAGGTTATACTTGTACTGTTGAACGAAAGTTGCACCAAGATCTCTGAAAGTAACGATCTTGGTGCTGTTTAAACCCATGTACCATTTGAGTGCGACATCGGTTAAACTGTCTTGAAAGTAATGGATCAGTAACTATTGATTTTCAGTCTGAGTTGACATCTTTCGAGCGTACATCACCAAATGACTTTGAGGGCAAGAGTTACCCTTATATTTTTCAAAGTCAGGCACCTCGAATTTGTGCAGGATTTTCACATTGGGGACCAGACAAAGGTCTGCGACGTCCTTTCCAAATAAATCCTGACCGCGAATGGCGTGCAGTTCCTTCTGCATCTCCAGGAATTGCTCCTGGAACTCATTCATTCTTTCATACATGTCCTCGTTTCCACCAGAGGTTACTTGTGGAATCTGTTCTTCCGGGACAGTGTGTACCACTGGTTGTGGTATAGTCATTACAGCAGTGACTCTTGGTTCTTCTATGCCCCGAAGTTTGTAACCTTCAAGAGTTGCTACCATCACTCTTGTGTCTTCGCTTTCTCGAAGTTTGTAACCTTCAGGCCCAGCGGTTCCTGCTTCGGTTTCTGGGTCTTCAGTGACCGACGGGATGTATCCTTTAGGGACAAAGTTGATAGGCATGCCCCAGGGACGATCTTTAGGCATGTTATATCGGGGATCATACGTCTCCACTATGGGCATAGATGTGATTTCCGAGATCACAGTCCTTTGTTGTTGTCTTTGAGCTGTTGCCAGGGATTGCATGTCACTGTGAAGTTTTTTTCAGATCTTCCTTTAGAGTGTCGATTTCTTCTCTAAGTGCTTTGTTCTCTTCCTCGAGATTTTCCATTTTCTTTTGTTGATTGGCCCGAGTATTGTACGAATGAGACAATTTGACTCTAGAATCGTAACACATATGTGAGACTCGTAGATAAGAAGAATGCGTTATGTGAGAATGATCAATGATATGAAATGATATATATTAATTTTTTTGTTTTTGCTTTAATGAAAAAGAAACTTCAACAAATAGATTGCAAATATCATAAAGTGGGGAGACCCCGTTTTATTGAATTTGAAAGATTACAGAAAGGGAAATACAGTATTTCACAAAGTGCTGTAAAAGGAAATGTCTAAGTTCATGGATCTTGAGTCCTCTCTGAAGAGAGCTCAGATGTTGATTCTAGTACTTTCCTTTTCTTTGATCGGGGTTCCTCAGCTGTTGTCGGGTTGTCAGTCCTTTGCCAAGCGAAAGGAGTGAGCAAGTTCCTTTGATCTTCTATAGCATGTTATTCTAGAATCTCTATCAGATCATCCTTTTCTTTTAACAGTTCCTGAATTTCGGTACACTCTACATTGAGAATGCGGTACTTGTTCTTCCAAGAGTTCTTTTCCCGTTGAACTTTATTGAGAGCGACCTGGAGTTTTTCCGTATCAGACATAAAATAAAGGACAAATTCCTTTAACGGAAGAACTTCTTGACGAGGGTAAGGAATCTTCAGCTTGAGGGCTCTAGTTTATACCCAGTGGAGATAAGGTTCCACGGAGATACAGTCCGGTCTTCCTAGAGAATCTCTTCCTTTCTTGTAAACATGTTTCCAGGCATGCACTATTTCTGTCTTTAGTGCCCTGTCATTTTCTCCTTCCTTGAATAAAAGACCTTCCAGATGAACATTACGCGGGATATGTCTCATCGGGTATCCGAGTTAAAGGCGAACTAAAATCGGATGATAGTTGATTCCTCCTTTAGTTCCTATGAGGGGTACATTTGGGAAATTTCCACATTTGTCAATGATCCTTATCCCATCATAAATCTGATTGTACCATTCTATGTCAGAGTTGGTAAGAGACATGATTCTCTGTGACCAACGTAGAGTACTCTTATGATCCCAAAAGGCAGCAGACTTAGGTAAATGGGAAGTGAACCATTTATATAGCAGGGGTACACAGCATGTGATCATACCTCCGCTGTACAAATTCCTTAAGTGTACAGAATGATAAGCATCTGCGAGCAAGGTCGGTACGGGGTTCCTAATCAGAAATATCTTAGCAGCGTTGATATCAACGAAGTTGTCAATGTTGCGAAAGAGGAAAAACCCGTATTTGAGTAGGACAAAGATATCTACGAAAGCAGTAATGTTTCCTATACTGGCAAAGTATAGGGCTTTCTCTACCAAAAACTTGGCTGGTAAACCTTGGATTCCATCCTTAGTGGTCATGTAAGTCCTGACCTCTGACTCGTCCAAATAGATTGCTCTTGCAATGGTTTGGTCCTTTGGAATTTCTTCCAGTCCAGAAAAGGGAGCTTGGTCAGTGATGGGTAGACCAGTCAGGTGAGAGTACTCTTCTAGCGTCGGAGCTAGTTGATAATCTGGGAATGTGAAACATTGATAAACCCGATCATAAAACTGAATCATCGTAGATAGAATTCCTTCAACTATATGGACCCTTAACAGAGACAGCAGTCCTCCATACATAGCTCTGAAAGCATCAGGGTTGGTGATGATCCTTGCCAACCCCCTTAAATCCACTAGTTTTGGAGCCTTGAAGGTGTACTTGTGCGTCTTCCTTCTACCGAAATCCATAACGCAATCCTTCTCTCTGATATTTGCAATCATTGTTTTAGTTTAATTTTAAAAAGAGAGAAGAGAAAAGAAGATTTTTTCTTTGTTTAAGAGTTTTTTAAATGAATGCATGAATGCAGCAAACAAAAACATTGAAAAAACATGGGTTCAAGGGTTCAACGTCACGAGCATGGAGTCATGGCTCTATCCATCCCCAAAGGTTGTATTCTGGTCAATTTGTACCTGTAGAACGGGTTAAAGTTCCCAAAATCATTGACCCCCCTAGGGATAACAACAGTAAGCTGGTTCACCCGAGCGAGCTGTAGCATCCTAGGGTAATCTCAATTGAGTGTAGTATCGCGTGTCAACTATTTCTGATAGCTACCGCACTACCAAATGGCCACATGATTATTGTCTACTAAATCCTCAGTTTCACGGATACCACGTTGGGACAATCTGCTTCACAACAGAGTCGTTAGGCATTGAGTTCTAAAAGGGTATCTCCACTAATTTGATGGTCTACCAGTATAGCTTATTCGGGATTCACTCCCTATAAGACTACCCGTCTATGCCATCACCTATCATAGGGTTCTCTCATACTTTCCACATGCGACATCACTCGCATTCCCATTGACATAAAAATAAACACGAATATCAAGTAGGAAAAGCAGTATATATATATATATATAGTATGATACTTAAAACTAATCATCCTAAAACTAACCTTGCACGCGAATGTTTAACTGAAAAAATGCTTAAAGAGATTCCAGGAGTTCGGGTTCAGGTTATACAATGGAGAGTTGTCAATTACCCATCCTATATGTGGTTATCCACAGGTTGAGTAGCATTAAGTTCCGCTTTGTACTTGATGGTGTTTATCTGTAAATGGTAAAGTTTCTTTTTTATGGGGATTTTTGTGAGAGAGAGTATTTTTGTTGATTTCGGGCTTTCCGATGTTTTTGGTAAGGTACTGGACCTAAGGTTTTTTTATGAGTGTGAGAAGGTACGAGACCTAAAGTTTTTGATTGGTATGCTCGCTAAGATTTCGCAATCTTATACCTACGTATTCCCATTTAAAGAAACAGGGAAATCAAAGCAATCGTAGTTTCTCCTATTCTATGAGAGGAAAAAGTTGTTTTGGTGTCTTGTTCAAAGCCCAAGATTGAAGCTAAAGGTTATTTGTGTCTTGTTCAAAGCCCAAGATTGAAGCTAAAAGTTTGAGTGAGAGAATTTGTCATCTTTAAAGGGAGACATCTCGTCTATTTATCACAGATGTTGGGTGACTGATTATAAAGGAGAATTACTTTAACTGGGATATGTGAATCCAGCAATGCCATAATTTCCTTTATAGGGGTGTTGTCCTGAAGGGGAAAACTTTAACTCAGTATTGAGTAATGCCATTTTTCCTTAGGGATCCTTCATGCTAAGAGAGGGCAGTGGCGTGGATGTAAATAATCCAGAGGTTTGCCACTTACAACAATTAGATGAAAGAGAGGATTTACCAGGATAAGGGCTAGACGACAGCTTGGATATTTGAATCAACAAGTGTGCCACTTACAGCAGTAATCTGGGATTAGGTTTTGTTTTGATTTTCTATTTTGGTATTGTGATACACAGAGAAATGTCTTCCTACAGAGAGATTTTGATTTCCTCTTAGGGGATGGTGATTTTTGCATGTGCCTTGATCAAAGCCCAAGGTTGAAGCTAAGAGATTGATTGACTCCACTAGGGAAGTCCTTATATAAAGCCTAAGAGGAGGCTAGAAAAGGCTGACTCCATAAGAGAGTGTTTATGTGTCTTGTACAAAGCCCAAGATTGAGGCTAAAAGAGAATTAACTCTTTTGGGGATATCATTATACAAAGCCTAAGAGGAGGCTGAAAGTTGACTTTCCCTGGGAAATATTTTGTTTGTCTTGTACAAAGCACAAGATTGTGGCTAAAAGGGGTAATTGACTCTACGAGTGAGAGGTCTTATCTGTCTTGTACAAAGCCCAAGATTGAGGTTGAAAGTAGATTAACTCTGCTGGAGGGATTTATACGGTGTCTTGTACGAAGCCCAAGATTGAGGCTGAAAAGAGATTGACTCTGTTGAGGATATTTTAGGTGTCTTGTATAAAGCCCAAAATTGAGGCTGAAGGGAGGATCGTCTCCTGCTTAGGGATATTAATTCTCGAAGCCTAAAAGAAGGCTGGGAGGAATTGACTCAGCTGGGGAAGATATTTATCCGGAGCTTAAGAGAAGGTTATGAAGATTTTGACTTTGTTGGAGAAAGTTTATATATGTCTTGTACAAAGCCCAAGATTGAGCCTAAAAAGGAATGATTGAATAAGAGAGTGTTTATGTTTTGTACCATTGACTCAACAAGAGAGTGTGGAAAGGTGATTGACTCAACAAGAGAGTACCTTTGTGTTTCTTGTACGAAGCCCAAGATTGAGGCTGAACAAGCTGGAGAAATCATTATTCAAAGCCTAAGAGGAGGCTAATTTCTGCTAGGGGAAATCATTATACAAAGCCTAAGAGGAGGCTGAGAGAGATCGAATCATCAAGAAAGTACTTTTATCAGTCTTGTACACAGCCCAAGATTGAGGCTGAAAAAGGGTTGACTCAACAAGAGATTGCTTTTAAGGTAATTAACTCAACAAGAGAGTGTTTTAAAATCCTTATACAAAGCCTAAGAGGAGGCTGACTTCTGCTGAGGATTATTGAAATCCAGAGGCAGGTCCCAAAATGGGGGATCAACTCTTGCTGAGGGTTTACAGAAGAGTTGAGGTATCAGATGCCTTGAGGTTCTGATGATAAGCTGACCCTAGCTGAGGAAACTTAAGATGAAAAACTGAGTTTTAGATCCTGTGAGGATTTCACCTCTACTGGAGATTGTTTGAATGACCAGGGTTTTTCCTATATTTGTAGGGAACTTGAGAATGTCTTTGAGATCCAAGAGGAGATTAGGCTATCCAAGTCTACTGGTATGAAAGGGTTTATCTTTATATGATGCCCAAGAGGAGGCAGGTGTTTTAAGGGATGAGAATTAACCCTAAATTGTCCAAGATTTTGACTCTTTAGAAAGACTACTCTAACAAAGGATGACTAAGTTCTGTCTTATACTTTTAAAAGGTCTTCAGGGTCCTTGTATTATGCCCAAGAGAAGGCATGAGAACTTCTAAGAAGCCGGAGGGTCCTTGTACAAAGCCCAAGAGGAGGCGGGGATGCTTTTAGGAAGGTTGTGGGTCCAAACTTAAGAAGAGTTCAAGAAAAGTTTCACCAGGAATAATCTTTTCTTTAGTGAACAGTTCTAGGGTTTGAAGAAATTCAAAAGAGGTTTCACCGGGAATTAATCCTCTCTGGGGAATGAACTTCTTTGACAATTTATAATAGTGACAGTCTGAGAAAAGTTTCACCTGCAATAATGCCTTTCTCTTTGTTCCATGTTGTTTAAGCCCAAGAGAAGGCAAGACTGTATCTGGAATTCCTATGGGGAACTAGTTTTGATTATGTTGAAAGAGTGACCACTGGCTCTATCTAGTTCTAGACCTAATTGTCGGGGAAAACTCTAAGAAAATAAACAAGTATATATATAGTTGATATATGACAAGTATTTAAAAGGATATGAAAGAAGGACTTATATACAGGTGAGCAATCGTACCGTTGCTTTGTAAACTGTACTGGGGCTTATACAATGACTGAGGCCCGCAAAGGTGATATTTACAAAGAGGGTTGGGTATTACAACTCAAGGAGAGGCCCAAAGTTTTGAAAAAGAAAAGAAATGGGACTTACAACACAAGGGTGGGCCCAGATGATTTTTGTTTAAAAGGCGGGGATCGCACCGAGGTTTTAGAAATCGCAGTGGGACTTATACAATGAATGAGGCCCAAGTTAGTTTGGTTTTCAATAGGGGTTGGGTATTACACTTTATTAGAGGCCCAGAGTGGTTTGAAAAGATTTCTTAGGGTGATAGTGATCAAAACCCTAATTTTTGGTTTTAAAATGTATTTTAATTGAATAAAAATTCAATTAAAATAATCAAACATGTGAAAAAAGGTTGTGATCTTGGATTTATATTTGGAAAATCATGTTTCATTCATGGGATGATTTAAAAATCATTTGAATTTTGCAAAACCAAGAGAAAGAAATATTTTTTTATGTTTAAAAATAAATAAAAATATAATTCTTTACAAAAATATCAAATATATGAAGTAAATAATATTTTTGTGAAATTTTAATTGAATAAAAAATTTCAATATTTTTGTGAATTTTCAAAAAAAGAATCAATAAAAAATAATTAAAATTGAGAGAGAAATTTATTTTTGAATTAATTAACAAAAACCATTAAAAATATGAAAAATAGCAAAAATGTGGCAAAGTAGCAAAAAAGGTCTGGGTGGGGTTTGAACCCACGACCTCATACACAAACACACATGCGCGCTACCACTGGGTGGTGATACATCTGTGTATCAAAACCGCCCCATTAATACATAAGGGGTGCCAAGTTTTCAGGTCTGGCCAAGGCAAGGCAAGGCAAGTTTTGGCAATTTACGTGAAGCCTCTAACTTTCTCATTTCTCCATAGATTGAGACAAAATTTAGGTGTATCTGACCTAGAATTTCATGAGGAATCCAATGGTGCCCTTGGAATTTTTAGAAAATGCCTCTAACTCAAAATTCGATAGTGATTTCAAAATAGGCCTATTTTTGCATGTTCTATGCTATCTCACTACACAGGCAATAATAACATGATATTTTGGTTCAAACACAACACACATGATATGTATGAGAGGTCCATGATCAATGGACCTCAAAGCAATGCATAATTTAGAGAGTTCAAGTGATGATGCACTTACCTCTTGGAGCTCCTTGTGCTATCTGCCAAGTTCCTTGTGCCAGAAGTGATCCAATGCTTTGAACACTCTCAATTGATCCCTTAGAAGCTTTTAAGATGGTTAGAACCAACTGGAATCCTCAGGAACAAGTATAGGCCTTTTCTTGCAAAAGGGACAAAAGTAACCAATATGGCAACTCTCTCAAATGGTGTTCCAGATGAGGGGAACTATTTGGGACAGTTGGAGGATGATATTTGGAGTGTGTTTGAGGCCTTGTTTGGTTTTGGAAGTGACTGAATCAAGAAATGGCTTGAAAAATGCAGAAAAGTCAATTTTTGAGGTTTTGGATTTTGACTTTTTGATTTTGGTGTTTCAGGTCACAAGTGAGTGTTTGGACAGCTTAGATATGATATATTTGAGGTGTTAGGATCATGAGCTATGGTAGAATTGCTCTCTAACTCAAAAACTCAGAGATGACTTGCAAAAGAAGGAGTTTTCGCCTAAAGAAAGAGATTTTGAGGAAAGCATCAGTTGTAGTGCTTTGGTGTACTCAAACTGATCACAATTGAACTCTATTTATAATGTGTCAAGTTTGTTTTGGCATCAATAGTGAATGGCAATGTTGATCCAAGGGAATCTTTAGTCTCCTATAGCCATTGACTTGAGGTTAGGGTACATGCCTATGGTTCTTTGATTCAGTGCTGATTCTTGACTCATTCAGTTACGAATGTGTCAGTCTATGCCACCTTGGTGTATCCATTGAATTCTTGGAAACAAAATTGGAGTCTTGGCACCTTTTTAGCCTTTTTAGGTTTGTTATGGCTAAGTGTAGATTCTTGGACTTTGGAGGCTTGGGGATCAGATCATTCTCCTTTTGTTTTATCCTCAGATGTGTCCAAATGGATGACAAGGTTTGGAGTTGTCCAAATTTTCCAAATCGATCAAATGCACAAAATCTTCCTTGCTTAGGACAGTTGGAAATGGTGATTTTGAGAGATTCATATCTCCCTGCTCAGGTTGAGTTATGGGAGGCTCTTGTGCTTTTTAGAAAGCCCTCATTTGATACAAAACATGTCTGATCATAGTTTGTTCTGAAACTATTTGGATCCAACTGAAAAAACCTCATGAACATTGATGTCAAGGCTGGTAACTTAGGCAGATTTTTACTAAGTGTTGGAAAAACTGTCATTTTCATGTTTTTGTTATTTTGATCAATCCCTAACTCAAAATCCATGAAGAATTGGAGTCTGAGGTAGTTGAAGCTTTTGTAGAGTGTAACAAGACCTACAAATCCAGCTTTGGATCACCCAAAATGGTTGCTTGGATCTCAAGTTATGATCCTTGGAAGTTGGTACCAAAATCACTTTTGTTCCAAAACTTAGAAAAATTTTGGTTTCTTATGGTTGCCCGTTTTGCAAGAAACCTAACTTTTCTTGATTTTTCTTAATGAATGATGATCAATACCATACATTAACATTATTTTTGACTTAGGGGAACCATATTTGTGGAAAAATCCAAAACGCCAAACTTGATTTTGTGCACAGTTGACTTTTTATCGGATGAAATCCAAACTGTGCGATCCTTTGTGGAATCAAGTCATTGACCTAAATAAAACCTAATGGATGGATTCCATAGGTGTTATAGGGTGTATTGAATCATGTCCCAAAGTTTGGGAGCATGTCCTGGTCAAAAGTCAAAGGTACAATTGACTTTTTCCTTCAAAACCCTAATTGTGGTCCAGATGAAAATGAAACTTGTGAATCAAGTTTCTTGGACCAATCCATTGTTGTAAATGGATCCATGTGGTGTATTTGAGGCCCTCAAATAATGTCTTGAGGTCTTGGCTCATGCTTTGCCTCAAAAGTCAACTTAGGGGTGAATTAGGTCAAGAAACCCTAATTCTTGATTTTTGGTAAATGCATCTCCTGAGGCTAAATTGACTTGATGATCCATGGGGTCCCTTTGAGTATCTTGGGTTATGCTTTGAAGTATTGGCTCATGCCCAGAGGAAAAATTCCATCTAGAGGCCTTGGTTGACCAAAACCCTAATTTGGTGACACTGTCGATCTTGAGGCTCGATCCACTTGGAATGTAGCAACCTTATGCTTGATTCTTGATGTGGGAGTCCTCTTGATTCTTTATAGATGCTTTAAGAGGTTAGACAAGTTAAAGATCATGTCATTTCTTGATTGATCCTTTGTCTAAGTGCTCTGATAAGGGCTTGAAACCCTAAGTCTGGATTGTGGTGAATGCTCAACAATCTTTGAGAAGATTGATGAGGCATGATGGTACATCCATATTGTGGTAATGATCTTCACAATGATGGGAAATCTGGGTGGTCAAAATTTGGGGTATGACAGTAGGACCAAGCAAACACATCGGGAAATTCTTTGAGAAGCTGTACCAGACTCTTTCTGACAGTCGAACTGAGCAGAGCTCTGATCTTAACTTCTTTTCTTTCTTCTTTTGAACCCAAATTAATTGTTTCAAATGGCTCTCCGTGGGGTTGAATGGATTTTTCTTCCTGTTTGAGTAGTCGGGAGATCTCATCTGGAATTTCTTCGTCCTCTTCTTATTCAACTTCGAATACCGAGAACTCAAAGTTGGGAGAAGGTGTAACGCCCCATTTTGTCTTATTTATTTAATTGAGTCGATTTAATTATTTTCGTTTTTATACTATTTTATTCTTGAATTTTATTTGACAATATATTATTTTTCATCGTTATTATGTTTTATCGCGTTTTGAGAGCGTTTGCGAGATATTTGAGTTGAGGGGTAAAATGGTCTTTTTAGGGGTTTAGATATTTTGTTATTATAAGAAAGAAAGAAAAGAGAGTTTAGAGAGAAAATAGAGAGAAAGAAAAAGAGAAGAGAGAAAGGAAGAGAAGGGAAAAGAAGAGGAAAACTTGGGATAGAAGAAATCTCTGTTTCAATCGCGATTAATCGGGTAAGGGTGAGAAGTTTCGATTATATCTTGCTTGTGTATGTATATGTGTTGTTAGTTGTAATTGTTTTGGTTGTTTCACAACTTTTTTTCATTGATAAATTGATGAACAATGAGTGGGAATAGATGTTTTCACAGATGAATTTTGATATAAACTGCGTAGAATACTTGTCGATTATGTTGGAACATGTTTTGGTTGATATATTGTGATTTTGAAGTGTTTGGGTGGAAGAAATGATGAATTTTGGTCCCATGTGACCTATATTGACGCTGCTGTGAATTTCTGGGTTCGCAGGTTCGCTTTACGAACCCCAATGAAGGGGAAAGCGAAGGTTCGCCCAGAAGTTTGCATTGCGAACTTTATGCTGTTTTTTCTCTGCCACGGTTCACTGGGGGTTCGCATTGCGAATAGGAAAGCGAACGTGACAGATTTTACCATTTTGTTTTCTTCATAACTTTTGATCCGTAACTCGGATTGAGGCACGGTCGGATACGTTGGAAAGATATTTCAATGTTCTTTATGATAGTGGAATAGAAACATATGTTTATGCCATGGATTGATATGGTAGAGTTAAATATTGTGATGAATGTGATAAGTGTAGTTTATGTTTCCACCAAAATTCACGAATCGGGAATCTGATTGATATGGGACTTGAAGCCTTGGAAAGAGAATCCAACGTGCTAGTAATTGGTTATGTGATACCATGTGTTAACTAAGAATATTTGGTAGAGGATGATTAGTGGTTTGTAGGTTTTGTTGTGTTTGTTGGTGTTCGATGCGATATGCTATCGTCCTATAAATGTGGGGACCTTTGTGCTATTTATATGATGCTGATGCCTGTGATAATGATGTTGTTGTGTGGTAAAATACATTGTTTGATTGAATATCAACGTATGTTGTTATGATGTTTTGTGGGATTGTTGTGGATTATGATGAAATGCATTGTTTATGTGAAATTCAATGTGTGTTATTTGGTGACCTTAGGGCAAATAAATGCATTGTTTTGGGTTTGATTTCAATTCATGATTATTGATGTTGAGATGGTTCACATGGTTATGTATGTTATGCATTCGATTTTCATGAGTCATTGTATGCCAAGCATCATGATATGCATTCTTGTGATGTCGTGTGCCCTAGTGGGTGTGAGCGACGAAACGATTCCAGAGGGAATCTGCTGTAACGGTCGTGAGCCTTATACAAAGAGGACCTAAAGCGATGTTACAGACGATCGTGAGCCTTATACAAAGAGGACCTAAAGCGATCGGATCGTGAGCCTTATATAAAGAGGACCTAAACCGATCCATAAACATCGCGAGCCTTATACAAAGAGGAGCTAAAGCGACGGGGAACATCGTTTGCCCGACGGGGAGTTACACTAAGTAACAAGCGATGATTCCAATAATTCCTGAGTGAATTAATGATGAGAATGATGGATGGATTGTGTAACACCCATATATAAAACTCATACATCAAAGCATAAATATTATATATAGATCCAAGTGTTTGGTACTGAAACACATAAGCTCCTAGTTAACACATTGTATACAAATAAATGCCCTAAAGTACAAAGTACAAAAACCTAAGGCATATTATACACAAGATGTTCAAATGATAAAAACTAAGAACTAGATCAACCATGATCTCAAAATAAACTCCGCTACGGAAGCTAGCCATCAACAAACAAGGAAAAGATCACACGACCTTATCCTTACCCTTCTCGGAACCTGAAGCACCTGAAATACATCAACAACGTGGGGTGAGATACATCAAATCTCAGTGAGTTCTATCTTATGGGTCCTCTCAGATTATCAAGGTTCTAACAATCCTAACTCAAGTCCGGGGAAAAGGGAAAAGGACCCTTGAGTTCACACTTTATAATTCTCACACTATATGGAAACATGACATGAGTTCATTAACTTACAACATCACTAATCGATAACCATACCAAGACATCTCATCTTCCCTTCCGTTTCTACATCTCGAAGGCGACCCGAGTCATAGATACTTGTAGTTATTTGGCATACGAATTGGATTCGGGATCATCGGCCTGTTAACCGTGAACCGTCACTTCTCATGGCCTGTTATCCATCACAAGTCTCTACCCATAGCATAGGCTCCAATCTTACTACACGTAGGGAAGCAAACCTACCAAGTAATTATGTACCCGTTTCAGAGGAGCTCGAGACCCATGAAACTACACTCAAAATATACCGGTTACGATTACATGATCACATACAACAAATACGATTGTATTCGACAATCACAAGGCTATAATGCCTTAAGGCCTCTCTTGCCTTTTCACAACCACAAAGGTTAACCACATGTTCCGTACTAGTGTTCACTCTCAACTAGGCCAATACTCGGCAAGGGTGTATCTTTCAACAACACGTGCCCGAGCATCGCCATCTAGAGTTGTCTACAATTTCTAGTTCCTTACTAGATTCTCCTATAGTTCAAGTTTGAGGTTTCCTCACTCTTCCTATATCGTATTCATATCTGCATGCATATTCACTTACAATCATGTTAAACAATAATAGGATAGCCAAGACATGTCATAATTGCATAGCAGAATAATATATAACAATTAAAACATAAATATATCACTTTTGGAACTTTCTCGATTATTTAATCGATCGGTAAAATTGACATATTTCATCTCCATTGCATAGAATATTTCCTCGGCTTTACATCGATATAAAGAATGATTGAATCCGATAAACGAGTCGAAAGTTATAAATTTTCTCGCTAAAGGAATAAAATCTCAAGTCCCAGGTCGCGCTGAGCGCGCCCCTGTCCGCGCTGAGCGCGCTTTTCTCTGACTTGAGGGGTTGCAGAATTTCTTGACCGCGCTGAGCGGGCTTCTGCGCACTGAGCAGGCTCTGCGATTTCTAGAAAAATGCCTCAGTTTGACAGCAGAAAACCCATCCTCAAATGCTTCTCATTACTACCCCCAAACAGCCAACAAAGGAATAACGACTTGTTTATATCATGGGCCACTCTCATTGATCATAGTTCTTGCCAATTGTTCCAAAATTTGATTTTTACCTTCCACAACCCCGTTCTGTTGAGGGGTACGTGGTGCGGAAAAATTATGATCAATCCTATTTCTATCACAAAATTCTTCAAAGAGATGATTTTCAAACTCACCTCCATGATCACTTCGGATTGTTTCAATGTTTGTGTTCAATTTGTTTTGAGAGAGCTTGGCAAACTTCTCAAAAGCCGAAAAAGTATCTCTCTTGCTTGCTAAAAAAATAGTCCAGCAAAACCTGTAATAGTCGTCGACAATCACAAAACCGTAGTAGTTACCACCTAAGCTCTTAATCCTAGATGGTCCAAAGATGTCCATATGGAGGAGTTCAAGGGGTCTCGTGGTTGAAAAAATGTTTTTAGACTTAAACGAGATCCTTATTTGCTTCCCCATTTGGCACGCATCATATAAGTGATCCTTTGAAAACTTGATTTTGGGTAAGCCGACTACTAGGTCCTTATAGACTATCTTATTAAGCAAATTGAAATTGGCATGCGCCAAACTCATGCCATAACCTTGAATCTTCACTCATGGTGACGAGACATTTGTCGCTACTCAACGATACCTCACTCAAGTCGAGCATTTAGACGTTGTTAACCCTTAGGCCTTTAAACACATCCTCTTTTTTATCATTATTTTCAATTATGCAGCAATCTTTCGAAAATGAGACTTTATAACCCTTGTCATATAATTCACTAATGCTAATTAGGTTGTGTTTAAGACCATCAACTAGTAGCACGTCTGTGATGACTCGATTCCATATCGTTTATTTCTATTTAATTCGTGCATGTTTTATCGTATTTTTATCGAGTCGTTGTCATTTCGTGTATTGTTTGCTTATGTTTTCGTTTCTTTTCCATTTACAGGTCCTATAACAGCTCCATAGAAGAAAAGACTAAGAATTGAGCTCAAAAGAGAAGAAAAGTGGAGAAATTGCATGATTTCGCCATTCCTCCCTAAATAAGTGGAGGGAAATTCAAAGATTTAAAGGAAAGGCTACCACCGTTTGGCCTAAGGCAACCGCCATTGTGCGCGGGAGCAGTTTTCTTGATGCAGTTCTGGCAGTTGCAAGTTTAGTTTTCAAATTTCGAATTCAACTGCTTGGAGCCAGATTTTTCCTATATATAGAGCATCAGAGGTCTTCATTTGGGGGATTAAGAACCTTGCGGAAGCGCTGCCCGATTTTCATTAGCCTAACCACTTATATCATTTTCCATAGTATCGATCGCTCACATCGAGAGATTGATACATCTGCTGTACTTTTCATTTCTATTGTTGCTGATGTACGCTTGGATCAACTATTTAATACAAGTTTCATTTTCCGTTTAATTACTTCGCATTTCAGGTTATTTACAATTTTTTTATTTTACTGCATTATTTAATCTTACTTTTATGGTTTATAATTTGTTTTCACCATCAAAGTGTAAATCTAATCTTAATTAAGAACCAACCCATATGTATGTTTTAAAATTCATAAATGTTAGTGCATTAGTGTCAGATTTAATTATGTCTGAGTAGAGTAGCTTTGAGTCCGTAGATTGAGGACCGTCGTTCCAACGGGACTCTGTAGGACCCTCAGTGTTTAACTTTTGTTTTTAAAATTATGGTTTTGGTGTCTAGTCTGAATTTAGGCAGCCTCGTCGTGAGAGCGAGGGGTTGTTTAACAGTGTTTCGTCACGAGAGTGAGAAACACATCAAGGCGTGTCCAATAGAGCGAGAGCCTGAGGTAATCGCCGGATAGTAGGCATCGTACATTGAGCCTAAATGCTGCGAGAGCGCTTTAGGGCCTCATTTAGTTTATGTTAGTTTTCAAAAAGCACCTCTTAACTACCGAGCGAGCGAGAGCAAAATCTTGGGGTCATTAGGCGTGGCTTTGTTAAGACCGCGAGAGCGTGAGGTCGAGCCTTTAAACTGGTATATCCTTCAGACCAATCTCGAGACCTTTGTTAACACTTGGATCTTATGGAGTCCCAAGGAGCACATAAATCATTCTCCAGACTCGTCTTTATTGTTGTTTTTCAAATCCCGTTAATAACCAAATTTCTTTTACTGCCAAATCTAGCCTTAGCTTTACACCGCAATAATCAATCACTCTAGGTTGATTATTAGTCCCTGTGGATTTGACAAACTTTTTAAGACTACGCGATAAGCTGTATACTTGCAGCAGTAATTCGACCATTACGCAAAGTCGCGACCAAGTTTTTGGCGCCGTTGCCGGGGACTCAATTTAGTTAATATTGTGATATTTTCGTTGTACAGTATAGACTAAGGCAACTTTATATTTTTTCCTTTTCGATTCGTCAATTGTATGCCAAACACTCGCTCACAAGGCGAAGAGTTGGAGCAACCAATCAATGAAATCAAACGTTACATACTTCTGAGACGCCGAATTAATGAATTACTTCTTAGATATAACATCCCAGATCCTCTTATTCGCAACTCAGATTCGGAAACTGAATCAAAACCAGAACAAAACATGGCAGATGGACCACAAAACTGTCCTCTAAAGTATTTTACTATTCCGTCACAAGATGAACCACATAATAGCATTGCTGGCCCAACTATTAACCGTAATGATTTCGAGCTGAAACCTTTGCTAATATTCGCAGTTCAACAAAACCATTTCTCAGGTAATGCTACGGATGACCTGAACCTTCACTTATCAATATTCGTGCAATACGCAGACACTATAAAAGCCAATGGAGTTAGTCAAGAAGCAATTAGACTAAGACTTTTTCCGTTCTCATTGAGAGATAGAGCGAGAGCTTGGCTCCAGTCTCTATCATCCCAATCAATGACGTCATGGGACGAGTTGAAGAAAGTCTTCTTAGCCAGATATTTCCCACCAAGCAAGACCGATATGCTGAGAGCCCAGATTAACGGATTAAAGAAAAAGGATAACAAATCCTTATTCGATGCTTGGGAGAGATACAAGGACATGTTGAGGTTATGTCCACACCATGGACTTGAAGAATGGATGATAATACATACCTTTTACGGCGGGCTGTTGTACAATACCAAAATGAATCTGTGTGCTAGCGCAGGCGGTGCTCTAATGGATAAACCGTATGCAGAAGCTTATGAACTCATAGAGACTATGGCTCAAAACCATTTCCAATGGGGAGGTGAACGCGCTGGTATAGAGAAACCAACTCCAAAAGGAGGAATACACGAAGTCAACGGTATAGACCGAGTCAATGCTAAAGTGGACGCGCTTGCTCAAAAGATCGAAAATGTTCTGGACTAGACCAATGGCTAGAATTGGCCCAATCCGCCTCTGCTCCAGAGCGGCCCTAATTGCCTAAGTACAATCCACAGAGGGGCAAAAATGACTTTTCTGCCCCTCCAACCAGGCAAGGAATGCAACGTTCCTCCCCGACGTTGATGCCCGTTACGCACGGCTTCCTCGCTGCCCGAACAGCAAAGGACAGGTGCCCAGAACTGCGTTATGCCCGACATAACAGCTAGTTTCGAGCACCCTGCCCGGTATAACGGCTAGTTTGGGCAGTTACCTATTCTTTGGGGGAAACGATTATTTCGCCCTGAAAATAGGACTGTTGGCCATGCACTGGGGGCTCTATATAAACCCTCTCGCTTGAGAGGGTCAGGTATCCAATATTCACCCTAAGAATTCATACTTTGTACTTGCCCCTTTTCTCTGACCCTTTCTCACTTGAGTGTCAGAGTGCCTTGCAGGTACACCCCCTCCTCTCCATACGACCAGCATCACTGACGCACTTGGCGGCCTGATTCTACATTATCTGATCCAGCCTTCACGATCAGTGGCGCCGTCTGTGGGAATTTTTGTTCTCCCCTTCTTTCTTTAACCAAAGATTAAAACAACTTTCGAACATCATCACAATCATGGTCTCCCAAGATCGCACCCAGGATGCTCTTCATTCCACCATCCTCTCCGTCAACAAATCTGACGTTGACGGCCAATCATCTCTCCTCCGAGATGCCCGTTTCCTTAGGGATGGAGCCACTGCATCTCCTTCCCCTACCCCTGTTGATCGCAACAACGATCAACTGTCTCTCGACCTCCAGCCCGTCCCTGTTCCATCCAACGCCGACCCGGCCGTGGCAGCCCTCTTGGAGGCCCTCAACAAAACCAACACCCTGATCCAGCAGCAAAACAAAAGGATCGGGGCACTGGAAGTGTCTCGCAGTCCAAGATCCCCTCTTACGCGGAGGAACCAACGACGATCTACAAGCCCGCAGCCACGGAGAGAAATCGACCGAAGACTGCGCCAAGAGCGCGATCCTCGCATAGCCCAAAAGCGCGACCAGATCTCCCCACGTGACCAGCACGCTCATGACCACAAAAGGACTCAAAGGAATGAGGAGTCTCCAATCAAGTCCAAAGGACGGGCACGCTCACCTTCTCCTCGAAGGAAGCACTCACCTTCTCCTCGAAGGAACCGCTCACCTTCTCCACGAAGGAACCGCCGACGCGAGCAACCTGTCCGGTCACCATCATACACCAGTTCTAGTGACGACGACGAGCCTCATGGCCCATTGTCCCAGGAGATCCTGGCCACCCGTCTCCCAAAAGGCTTGGAGAAACCCCCGTCACTTGGCACATACGACGGGACCACTGACCCCGACGAGCATATCGAGAACATCGATGCGCTGCTAGACTACCGCGGCGTACGGGGCACCATCAAATGCATACTGTTCCTGATCATGCTTCGGAAGGGAGCAATGACATGGTATAAACAACTGACCGAGGAGTCCATCACCTCGTGGAAACAACTGGGCAGGATGTTCTCCCGGCACTTAACAGCATCTCGCTGCCATCCCAAAACTGAGGCCTCCCTCGGAGGAATAATCCAGGGGAAAGACGAACCTCTCCGCGCATATATCGAGAGGTTCAACAAGGAAGCTGTGCAGGTCCCGACGACAGATAAGATGAAGAAGTTCCTGCTCGAACAAGGGGTCCGCCCGGACTCCGAGTTCGCCAAAGCCATTGGCCTCGCGCCATCGAGGAAATTAGACGCCCTCCTCCTCAAAGCCCAATCTCATATTCAGTATGAGGAGAAGATTGCGGCCAACAACGTCTGAGCGTCTCGCCGCCAGGAGAACGCCCGGTCTTCCAAAGGAGAAAAAGCCTCGACGTCTCGTCGAGGTGAACGAAGGCACGAGGACCGTCCCCGCGACTCCCGTGAAAGCAAAGGGCCCTCCGGGCATTTCCATGATTACACTCCCCTGACTGTTTCCAGGGAGAAGATTTTGACCGAATGTGCCAATTCGGAGTTCAAACAAGCCGGGGTCCGTTTCCCCAAACAGCTGCCGAACAGACCAAACATGGACAAGTCAAAGTACTGCCGCTTCCACAAAAGTCACGACCATACTACAGACGACTGCATCCACCTGAAGGATTCCATTGAAATAATTATCAGGGATGGCCACCTGAAGCAGTTCGTGAAGAAGAATGACACTCCTCGGCAGGACGCCTAGGAGTCCAAGAAGGTCGAGGAGGAGGTGCCCTCCTCGGACGATACCAACATACAGGTCGCTATGTCCATATCGCGACCCGAGGACTTCAACGTCCCTAACGAGCTCAGCACCCCTGTATATTTCACAGCCCACAACCCGTGGGAGACCTTTCCCTCTACCACGGTCATCTCTGGCGGGGGTTTCAACAAAGTTACTGTGGGATCCGTGAAACAGAAGTTCGAACACCTGATCAACACCAGCTCGAACAAAGTGACCACGCTTGATCAGGCCCCGAAGGGTTCCGTCCCCATCTCCTTCTACAGGGAGGAACTCCTCGGCGGCTCCCCGAACTCAAGCATTTCGTTGCTCATCAGAGCCCAAATGGCAAACTTCGACATTCGCTAAATCCTAGTCAACCAGGGCAGCTCGATCGACATCATGTACTCCCAGCTATTCTCAACGCTGCAGCTGGACAAATCGCACCTTACCCCCTACGTAGGGTCCGATTTGCAGGGGTTCAACGGGTCTGTGACCAAGCTGTGGGGTTACGTCGAGTTGATCGTGACCTTCAGAGCAGCTGAAACGGCCAGATCCATCAAGGTGTAATTTCTGGTAATCGACTGCCCGTCACTTCATCAATGCATTTTCAGAAGGCCAACACTAGTCGAGTTGGTAGCGGTGCCATCGATCGTCCACCTGAAGATGAAGTATTACACTTCGAAAGGAATGGTCGCCACCCTCCACGGTGATATAGAAGCTGCCCGACGGTGTTTTGAAGCAGCTACAAAGGGGTTCAATGCCATTGCGCCCAAGCCAAAAGCGTCGAGCAGGCCAGCACTGCCAAGCAGCTCCGAGGAGGCCAAGCCTCTGCCCCAGGTCGACTCTATCGACCTCGACAGTCGCTTCCCTGAGGACCAACAGGAGGAACAAGTAGCTTCATCCGGCCCACCCACGTCATCCAGCAGCCACTCCCATTCGATGCGCCCAATCCTGGATGGCAACTTCGAGCTAGTCTTGTTCGGTGAAGACCCCCAACGGGGAGTAAAGATCGGAGCAGACCTGCCTGACATCGCGAGGAAGCAGCTCAAAGCGTGCCTCCGAGAGAATGCCGACCTGTTCGCATGGAGCACTGTGAAAATGCCCAGCTTGGATCCATCCGTCGCATGTCACCAGCTGACCATTGACTCGGCCATCAAGGTCGTAGCACAACGTAGGAGGAAGCAGTCTCCGGAGAAAACAGAGGCTACCGAAAAAGCTGTAAAGGACCTCCTCGAGGCCAAATTTATTTCGGAAGCTAAGTACACCACTTGGCTATCCAACGTTGTATTGGTTAAAAAATCTAATGGAAAATGGCACATGTGCATTGATTATACCGATCTCAATAAGGCATGCCCGAAGGATGTCTTCCCCTCCCCAATATTGATAAACTTGTTGATAATTCTGCTGGTTTTAAACTTTTATCGTTCATGGACGCCTACTCGGACTACAATCAAATCCCAATGGCAATGTTCGACCAAAAATACACAGCCTTCATGACCGAATCGGGGAACTATTACTACAACGTAATTCCCTTCGACCTGAAGAACGCCGGAGCAACGTACCAATGAATAATGAACAAAGTATTTCAGGGAGAAATAGGCGACATGCTCGAAGTATACATGGACGACATGATCATTAAGTCCCACGAGGAAACTGATCATACTGCCCACTTACGAAAGGTCTTCGAACAGGCCAGGAAATACAAAATGCGTTTTAATCCGGAGAAGTGCACGTTCAGTGTCCGGGCAGGCAAATTCCTCGGCTTCTACTTAACGGAACGAGGAATCAAGGCCAATCCCGACAAATGCCGGGCATTCTCCGAGTTTTCTACGCCCAAGTCCAAAAAATCCATCCAGTCCGTCAACGGGATGCTCGCGTCACTATCTCGTTTCGTGACCAAGTCCGCCCAGCACGCCCTGCCATTCTTCAAACTCCTCTGCAAAGTGGCAGCATTCGAATGGACCGAGGAGTGCGACAAGGCCCTTCTCCATCTGAAACGGGCACTCTCAGATCCACCGGTCCTCTCTCGACCAGACAACGGCGAAACACTGTACTTATATCTGGCCGTCGCGACCGAAGCAATGAGTGCTGCTCTCATCCGTGAGACGCCTGACGGGCAGAAACCCATTTACTTCTCAAGCAAAGCGTTGCAAGGACCAGAGTTTAGATACCAGCAGATAGAAAAAGTGGCATTGGCCCTCATCAATGCAGCCAGAAGATTAAGACACTACTTCCTGGCTCACACGATCGTGGTTCGAACAGACCAGCCCATAAAGCAGCTGCTCGGACTACCAGATATGGCCAGTCGAATGCTCAAATGGTCGCTGGAGCTGTTCGAATTTGACATCCAATACAAAGGCAGAAAAGCCCTCAAGGCCCAAGCTCTGGGCGACTTCGTCGCAGAGATGACATTCGCAGACTCCCCCGCGAGCGAAGCGCGCAAGTGGACCATCTTCGTCGACGGTGCCTCAAGCTCGGCAAGAAGTGGCGCGGGCATCATACTGGATAGCGACGAAGGAATTATCATCGAGGTATCACTCACGCTATCTTTCCCAACCTCCAATAACCAGGCAAAATACGAAGCCTTCCTCGTTGGGCTACGCCTTGCCGAGGACCTGGGCGCACAAGAAGTCTTCATTTGCACGGACTCACAACTCGTGGCCCTCCAGGTTCGGGGTGAATACCAAGCCAAAAATGACAACCTGACCGAATACTTGGCCCTGGTAAAGGAGGAAATGGCAAAATTCACAATAGTGGAAGTCAAACACGTTCCCCGCGAACATAATGTACGAGCAGACGTGTTGTCTAAACTGGCCAGCACTAAGAAGAAAGGCGGAAACAAATCCATCATACAGGAAGTGCTTACTCGACCCAGCATCGAGAAGACCTCCCCAACACTCGACGTGCAGGTGATCGGCGACAGCAACTGCTGGATGACCCCAGTCTATGACTATCTCGCCAAGGACGAACTCCCGTCCGACGCAAAGGAGGCCAGCACGATCAGGCGAAGGGCCTGCTCGTATGTCCTGGTCGAAGGTAAACTATACAGGCGGGGATTCTCCATTCCACTGCTCAAATGTGTCAAGGAGGAGATGGTCGCACACATCCTGCGTGAAATCCACGAAGGAATCAACGCCCACCATCTCGGAGGAAGGTCCCTTGCTCGCAAGGCTCTCCGAGTAGGGTACTACTGGCCGACCATGCAAAACGACGCGAAAGAACACGTGAAGAAATGCGACAAATGCCAACGGTACGGGGACATGCACCTGGCTCCGCCCAACGAGCTCAAGGCTATGTCCTCCCCGTGGCCATTCGCCTGGTGGGGCCTAGACATCCTAGGACCCTTCGTGGTAGGATCAAGTCAGAACAAGTACCTCATAGTGGGCGTAGATTATTTCACAAAGTGGATATAAGCAGAAGCTCTAGCCAAAATAACTGCCCTCAAAATCCTGCATTTCTACAAACGAAACATTCTTGCACGTTTTGGTATTCCCCAAGCGATAGTAACGGACAATGGGACGCAGTTCACGGACAGGAAGTTTCAGGACTTCGTCGCCCAACTGGGCACGAAGCAACACTTCGCATCCGTCGAACACCCCCAAACAAACGGGTAGGCTGAGGTAGCTAACCGAGTCATCCTTCGAGGCCTCAAGCGAAGGCTAGATGAAATAAAGAAGGCATGGGTCGAGGAGCTACACAGTGTGCTCTGGGCGTACCGTACAACTCCCCATTCGACGACCGGGGAAACACCTTTCCGTCTGGCATACGAAACCGAGGCTATAATTCCAGTCGAAGTTCACGTGCCCTCTAGGCAGACAGAGTCGCCCCTAGACGAGGAGATGAACGACGAATCTTTAAGGGAAGAGCTCGACCTCGTCGAGGAAATCAGAACCGGGGTAGCTCTCTGCGAAGCCTCACTGAAGTAAAAGATCACCATCAGGCACAACGCCAAAGTGATACGAGGAGAGTTCGACGTGGGAAGCCTTGTCCTAAGAAGAAACCACAAAGACTCTCGCGAAGGAAAACTAGCAGTCAATTGGGAGGTACCCTATCGCGTATGGGCAAAAACGAAAAATGGGGCCTACTACCTAGAACATCTCACTGGGGAAGAACTCGCTCGACCATGGAATACTGAGAAGCTAAAACAATACTACAGCTAAATCCTCGGTTCGACTCGTCGCAAAGACAAACGTCAGCTACCGACCACTATGCGCGTCTAGGTACAAGCGTCGCATACGACTAAAGCATAACCCCGCTCAGTAACGAGCCCAGTAAGTGCTCGACAGCGGTCCTCAATCGAGCATCGCCGTCGTCAGAGTACCACGATTGGCAGAACCCCAGCTCGCGATGGGACGTTCACGTCGCGAACTCAGGCCTCAAACGCGACCTGAGCTCCGCTCCCCGCCGGGACATTCCCCGGCAGTTCGACCAGTTCCCCACACTGCCGAGCACATCTATTACGAGCAATCTCCCCAAAAAATATTCACACAAGTCAGAAACCCCCTATCATGGGTGGACATACATTCACAGCGAGCATGCATACAACACTTAGCGAAAATAAAAGCAAGTAAAGTCATGCGAACAACAGAGCTAAATATGCGATAATTTAACAAGTGGCCGCAAAGACCATAATTGTACATTGTTACATAAAACGGGGGCCATGCCCCCCAAAAATAAATTACAACGGCACGCAGGCCGGAAAAATTACAACAAAATAACAAATTCCTCATTCATCAGCAAGCTCGGTTGACTCTGGCTCGGGTCCCTGCTCCTCTGCGGGCTGATCCTCGGGGGTAACGGCAAAGAGACCGTCTGGCAAGACAATACGACCATCATCAACACGCGCAAGATAGTGAGTACCCTCGACAGAGATTTCAAGTCCGGGGTTCACCACGCGCAGCTGAGCCACAGCGTTTCCGAAGGATTCCTCCGCAACGGCGATGCCATCGTCTTCGGCCAGAAGTATACGAGCGACCAGCTCGGATCTAGTCTTCAAATTCCTCACATCGTCTGGCTCGTCAGCACCCGGGGCATTGGCCGCCCTCAGCTCCCTGATCAGCTCCTCAGCAGCTTTCTTCTCCGCCGACAACCTAGAGTTCTCCTCTTTTAGCCTGGCCGCTTCCTCTTTCGCCTTCTTCTGAGTCTCTCCGGCACCCTTGACTTCTTCCTTGAGGGATGCCACAGAAGCACGGGCAGCGTTGAGTTCGGATTCAGTCGCAGAGTCCCCTCCGGCATACACAGCCGCCATCTCTAGCATCCTGACCAAGGCAGAAGCGTCATGGGCCACCAGTGCCCTCTTGCTCGGGCGATCCATACCTTCCAAGCGATGAGATTCTGCCCGGGGAACCACTAAAGAGTTTCCTTCGAAGAACCTCCTATCGAGGATGCAGGGAGGAAGCTCGAACTTCCCTTTCTCCGCTACCCGAGTAAGGTCCACGACATCAGTAATCCTTGGCCGCTTTGGTCGCCCGGCCAAAGGCAGAGGAGATCCCCGGCGAGCAGGAGTCGGAGAAGTGGAGGTCCCCGCAGCAGCTTGAACGGGACGAGGAGCGCGGGCACCAGCGAACCGAGATTTCGGAGGAGCCGTCCCAGCTTTTTTCCTCGCCAGAGCATTCCTCACAACCCGATCATGAGCCTGAAGCATCTCACCTGCACAAACAAAACACGAGCATGTTAGATACGAAGAAAGAAATAACATGAACCAAATCTAAATGACTAAGACTACCAAGCAGCGTCTCAGCATCCGCGGGAGTCTTGCACTCCAGCAGTGCCTTAACATTGATGAACCGGCACTCGACCCTCTAACTCCCGTCTTCCTCGAAGATCGGGCTGCCCTTGCTAGTCCAACACTCAGCGAGATTGAAGGAGTTGACCCACTTCACCAACGCCTCGTAAGCCACGGAGTCCTGCCCGCGCAGGTCGCCCGGTTGAAAAACGTAATCGCTGGGCTTCTTGGCGAAATGGTCGGGTGACCAATGAATGGGAAACCTGTAAAGCCTCTGCCCGATGTACTTTCCCTCCTCGTTAAGCAGCTCGTTTCCGTCATCATCAACCTCTATCTCCCAGACATATGTGTTGTCCTGGGTGACCTCGGACACGGGTTCAACAACGAAGTACCGCTGCTTGAATGTCCGGAATGACTCCGAAAATGGTTTAAACAGCTTGCGAGGCTGCTTCAGAGAAACCCGACCGTACTTCTTCCCCATCAACTGCCTTTGTAGATGGAAAACAGCGAAGAATAGAGGGAGAGTGGCCCCCAAAGATAGATGCCCGCACACCAATTTGAAAGCTCGGATGAAGGCCAGCGAATTAGGGTGCCGTTGTGTGAGGGCTAATTTCAAATGCCCGAACACCGACCGCTGAAAGTCAGTAAAAGGCAGCCTCAGTTCCAGCTCTTTGAAGGCATACTCGTACATTGTAAAGCGGTCCCCGAACTCCGTGCAGACCCGCTCGTTCACAGTAGGGAAATGCACCTTCCACTCCCCTTCCGGTCCTACCTCTGTAAAGACGTCCGCCAAAGACTTTGCGAACTTAGAAATGTGCTCGGAAGGTTCAGAAACCTCCCACTCCTCCGCAGAGAACCCTTCGATGTCATCCTCGTCCATATCATCCCGAACCTCTTCTTCCTCCCCGACATTGCTGGAGGAACTTGAAGTCGCCGAGCTCGAAGCCGTCGAGCTACTATTTCCCTCGGAGCCAGTTTCCTCCTCGGACGTATCTAGAATAACTTCTTTGTCTGGCCCAGTCGCCATTACGATCACCTGAAAAGTAGAGAAGACAGTGAATTCGACAGCAAATCAAATCCACCCTTCCACTGCTAAGTCAAGTGAAAGGGCGCGCAAAGGGCTGAGGACAACGTCCCCGACCTAAGCCCTAACATCGAAAGAAAAGTTAAAGCCTCCCCGCGAGGAGATGCTCGAAACATATCATCCTCCTGCGAGGAGCCTCCCCCCACTCATGCCCAGATTCCATTTGAAGCTTCACCGGAACCTGGAAACGTTCTACCGGAAAACTCATCGCTCTATCATAAGATGAACAAGTACGGTGGTCACGCATGTACAACAACCGCAACCACGCCGTGGACCATCCTCGTCGCTGGACATACTACATACTCCGGCGAAGTGCTGGAGGCAGTAAAATGGCGCAACCACCCTCCACCACCAACACTCACCAGAAATCCACCTATTTTGTCATCTAAAGCTAACCCTAACCGCATACAATCTACCACTAATAACAAAGGGGAGTAAAACAAGCTACAGATCAGAAAACATACTTGATTTTGGAAGATGGTAGAAGCTGCTCGAAGCTGGTGATGGTGGTCGGAAAGCCTGAAGAAGGTGACGGGCAAGAACTGAAAGAGACGAAGAGAAATCAGAAAGGAAAAAGTTTCAAATAAAACGGTTTCCCCCCTTTTTATACAAAGAGGCACATGTAACCACGCGCCCGTAGGCCATTATGACTATCCGCTAGCCATCATTGCCTATTAACTGCTACACGGAGCTCTAGGTACACGTGGCGCCCCAACGTTTCAAATTATGTCTAACCATTAGTCTCCCCGTACACCGGGCAACATGGTCACGACCACGAATCTCACGAACACCTGGGGTCACGAGCACTTTGAGACAACCTTCCTCGTCTACAAATGACGACTCTATGCTAGATCCCCAGAGCAACAAGCAGTCCTTAAGTCATCACTCCCATGCTCGAGAGCAACAACTTGGGGGGCTCCTGTTCTGGACTGGACAAATGGCTAGAATTGGCCCAATCCGCCTCTGCTCCAGAGCGGCCCAAATTGCCTAAGTCCAATCCACAGAGGGGCAAAAATGACTTTTCTGCCCCTCCAACCGGGCAAGGAATGCAACGTTCCTCCCCGGCGTTGATGCCTGATTAGCACGGCTTCCTCGCTGCCCGAACAGCAAAGGACAGGTGCCCGGAACTGCATTATGCCCGACATAACGGCTAGTTTCGAGCACCCTGCCCGGCATAACGGCTAGTTTGGGAAGTTACCTATTCTTTGGGGGAAACGGTTATTTCGCCCCGAAAATAGGATCGTTGGCCACGCGCTGGGGGCTCTATATAAACCCTCTCGCTTGAGAGGGCCAAGTATCCAATATTCACCCTAAGAATTAATACTTTGTACTTGCCCTTTTTCTCTGACCCTTTCTCACTTGAGCGTCAGAGTCCCTTGCAGGTACACCCCCTCCTGTCCATACGACCAGCATCCCTGACGCACTTGGCGGCCTGATTCTATAGGATCTGATCCAGCCTTCACGATCAGAAAGTTTAGCAATAGCACCTCCAGCAGCTACCGTAGCTGCGGTTACACCAAATTGTGAAATATGCGGAAACCCTGGGCATACAAACGCTGAATGTCAAGTGTTGGCTAGTACTCCTATCGACCAAGTGAACTACGCTCAAGGGAACCCGTATTCAAACATTTACAATCCTGGCTGGAGAAATCACCCGAATTTTTCATATAAGAATAACAATGCTTTGAATCCACCAAACCCAGCACCTACTATTTCACCTGGATTTCAGAAAGGAGCGCAACCCGCTCCACCTCTACCAAAAAAATTGAATCTGGAAATCATGATGGAGAACTTTATGAATGCTCAAGCTCAGCAAAATAGGGATTTCGCAAATCAAAATGCTCACACGAGCGAATTGATGAAACAATTGTCAAGCAAGCTTGATGCTATGGCTACTCATAACAAAATGTTAGAAACTCAAATTTCTCAGGTAGCCCAACAACAATCAACTAATGCAGCCCCCGCTGGAGTATTTCCTGGCCAACTACAACCAAACCCAAAAGGTCATGCTAACGCTATTACTTTGCAATGCGGAACAGCGTACGATGGACTTGTTGACCCGAGATTCCAAAATTCAGCCATGCACCAAAATTTACAAAAGGGAACCGAGAAAATAAGAGAATCAAACACAAAGAAGAAAGATGAAAGCGGAAAGGCCGCAGAGAAAGAAACACCCTATGTGCCTCCGCCATCATATAAACCACCTGTGCCTTATCCCTAAAGACTAGCTAAATCCAAAAATGAAGGACAGTTTAAGAAATTCGTAGAGCTTTTAAAGCAACTGAATATAACGATACCTTTCACAGAAGCTATTACGCAAATGCCCTCATATGCCAAATTCCTTAAAGAGATCCTATTAAACAAGAAAAAGTTGGAAGATAACGAAACCGTTTTGCTCACTGCCGAGTGTAGTGCCATACTTCAAAATAACATGCCTCCTAATCTAAAAGTCCAAGTAGCTTTTCCATACCTTGTGTAATCGGAAAGACTGTCATAGACAAAGCGTTATGCAACTTAGGAGCCAGTGTTAGCCTAATGCCCCTATCCACATGTAAGAAACCTGACTTAGGAGACCTGAGGCCAATGAAGATGTCTCTACAACTAGCAGACCGTTCTGTGAAATATCTAGTAGGTATGCTAGAAAACGTGCCAGTTCGCATAGGTCAGTTTTATATTCCGACAGATTTCGTGATAATGGACATTAAGGAAGACTCTAATATACCGATCATCTTAGGTAGACCGTTCTTAGCAACAACTGGAGCTATAATAGATGTGAAGAAGGGAAAGTTAACCTTCGAAGGAGGGGAAGAAAAAGTCGAATTTATCTTAGCCCAATTCCTAAAGGCCCCTGCTTTAGACGATTCATGCTATTTTCTAGACCTTATCAACGAATGCGTCAGAGAACTGGAGAAGGAACCGACAATGTACACGGAAGTACTAAAGATTCCAGCCCCTCCAATATTCGAAGACGATAACTAGTGTGAGTCGTACAAAGATGACAGTCTAATAGAATGCCTAGCACTCACACCCGATCCAATGCCTTTCCCAAAGAAGCCATATGTAGAACTCAAAACATTACCCAAAGATCTAAGGTATGAATTCCTAGACACCGAACTTTAAAAACCCGTAATAGTTAATGCTGATTTAGGACAAATAGAAATCGAGAAATTGTTGGAAGTCTTGAGGAAATATCCCACAGCTCTTGGATATAACATCTTCGATCTAAAAGGGATAAGTCCCTCTATATGTATGCATCACATCATGATGGAGGAAGACTGTAAGATATCCAGAGAACATCAAAGACGGTTGAACCCTGTCCTAAGCGATGTAGTAAAGAGAGAAGTGAAAAAACTATTGGAAGTAGGAATCATATATACGATATCTGATAGCAAATGGGTCAGCCCAGTGCATGTCGTGCCAAAGAAGGGTGGTGTTATAGTTGTAACTAACGAGAAAAGCGAATTCGTGGCCAAACGAACTCAAACTGGATGGAGGATGTGCATAGACTATAGAAAGCTGAACAAGGCTACTCAAAAATATCATTTTCCTTTACCCTTCATAGACCAAATGCTTGAATGGCTAGCCAAACATTCATATTTTTGTTACTTAGATGGATACTCAGGATTTTTCCAAATACCTATTCATCCTGATGACCAAGAGAAGACCACATTTACCTGGCCCTATGGCACATTTGCCTATCGTCGAATGCCATTTGGATTGTGTAATGCTCCCGTAACATTTCAGAGATGCATGATGTCGATCTTTGCTGATTTCATAGACGACATAATGGAAGTCTTTATGGATGACTTCTCTGTATGTGGGGGAAGTTTCAAACACTGTCTGTCAAACCTTGAGATGGTGCTTGAACGATGCGTCAAAGTGAACCTTGTGTTAAATAGGGAGAAGTGCCATTTCATGGTGCGATAAGGTATAGTTCTAGGACATGTAGTATCCGATAGAGGTATTGAAGTAGACAAAGCAAAGATAGAAATCATAGAAAACCTTCAACCACCAAAAACAGTTAGAGAAGTACGAAGCTTTTTAGGACATGCCGGTTTTTACCGACGATTCATTAAAGACTTCTCTAAGATTACAAAACCCTTGACTGGACTGCTGATGAAAGAAGCTGAATTTATATTCGATAAAGAATGCCTGAAAGCATTTAAACATCTGAAGAATGCTCTTATTACCGCGCCAATTATGCAACCACCTGATTGGAGTTTACAATTTGAAATAATGGGCGACGCTAGCGACTATGCTGTATGTAACACCCCATTTTTAATTATTTAATCGTCTGGTTTTATTTTAATTGTTGGCCTTGTTTAGGGTGCGTGTCTGAGTGCGTGGGGGGTGATGTTAGTTATATGGAATCATGATTATTATTATTATTATTATTATTATTATTATACTAATAGTATATTTCATAATATTATTATTAGTATGGTTTGTATTATTTAGTAAAATAAAATCTGATATAATTAAGTAAATAATGGGAAATAGAATTAATGAGGGCAGTTTAGTAATTAGAGATTAATTAGTGGAAATTGGTAAGGGTCTAGCATAATCAGAATTTTAGAGATAGAAAGAGAAGGGCTAAGGAGAGGATGAACAAGGGTGTGCTAGGGCAAAGATCTTCATCAATTTTCGCAGAAATTAATAAAGGATTCGAAGTAAGGGGGAAGAATGGTTTAATATTTGGTGGATTGATCGTATAAGGGTAGTGGGGAGTCCTTAACCCCGTAGGGATTTGTATGCAAAATGTTGTGTTGATGATTTGTTGTATATGTCTGATATGATGCTGAGATTTTGCATGAATCGATCTGTGTTGATATGATTTTTCTGTTGTTGTTGCTGCTGTATGAACATCTCTGTTGCAGATTTGTTTTTGACCCAAATTGGGAGAACAATTGGGAATCTAAGACCTAAAAGTCATGTAGTAATAATAGGTGAAGTGATAAGATGAAATTATGAGTACTAAAACTGATGTAGAACCAATTTTAGGACTAATTTGGAGTGGAAATTAGAGAATCCCGTAGCAGAATTCAGTCTGGTGTGGGAATGGTGAATTTGCGTAATAGATCTAGCTATACGCGTATGGGGTAGGGTGATACGCGTATGGGCTGGGCAGGGCAAGGGCCATTACGCGTAAAGGGAGGCCAAAAGGAAGAATTGACACGGCCTTCTGCCCATACGCGTAACGGTACGCGTATGGTGGCAAGGCAATACGCGTAAGAGAGTAGCCGTACGCGTAAGCAGATCTGGAAGTTGGATTTTGGGGGAAAAATGGGTCTCTTCCCATACGCGTATGAAGTTGGTTAGTACGCGTATGGTGGGGCGAGGCAGGAGGCCTTACGCGTCTGGTACGTGTAGGAATGGGCGAGAGGACTGGGCAATACGCGTATGGCCTAGGGCAATACGCGTATGACCAGTGAGTGTGCAGAATTTTACCGTTTCGCGATTTCTTTCCCGTTTTCGCGTCCGAATCGGTTTCTTTTGGTTTAAGAGGTTGGGAATAGATGCGAGACCTTGAGAAATACAAAATTGGAGATGAAAATAATTTATTTATTAATTTTAGGGAATTAATTAATTAAGTAGTAATTGATTTGTGTTGTGCGAAGTAAATGTATGGTGTTGGATATTGGTGTGTGATTCAGGTGTGATCAAGAGGATCGTGAACATGTATATATATGTTACTGTACATGTGTTTTAATATGCATTCTGTGTCATGCATTTCATGGTGATGGTGGGATGAATCATTGCTCCGGAGGAGTGTATGTGATTCATCTGTACTCCGAAATGGAGAATGGTGGGGATAGATCATTGCCAAGTAGAGGTGTATGTGATCTATCCGGGTTCGATTGAATGAATCGTGTTGTTGGTACCACATGCATTGTGTTCGCGTCGTGTCGCATTGCATTTGTTATTTGTTGATTGATGGTGATTGAATGTGCTAGTAGGTCGTGGTTGCATGTTGTTGATTTATGTGAGATACTACTTCTTATATGTATTATTCACCTTTTTATATTGAATGTAGTTCTCACCCCTCTGTTGTTGTTGTGTCTGTGCTTCTTCAGAAGTACAGATAATCCAGGTACTTAGGATGCGTGGATATGCGTGTTGCTTATTCGAGTCTTAGGAGTGCTCTGATACGTAACACGGGATTTTGGGGATTTCATTCATTTTGTTATTTGTTATTCTTTTTGTTACGTATCTTTATTTTTGATGAACATTATGGTGAACCACGATTTTATGTGGAGTTTTGGTGTTATTGGCAGATGACCGTGAATTGAATAATAAATTATTTTTCTGCTATTTTATTTCAATTAATAAAAGGAATTTGATGTTGGTTTTTACAAATGTGGCATCCTACTTTATTTTGGTGTGAAAACTCTGATTATTTTTATAGAATTTTATGTGTTTTCATATAAGGGAAAATGGGGTGTTATAATTGGTATCAGAGCAGGTCGGTCCGTCCGGCCAGGTGTTATAGCTGAGTATGTCCTTAGAATAGGAGTTGATTTAGTGTTCTGACCTTATGTTGATTATTGAACAGTATGGCAGGAAGGAATGATGTTGCTCTTGCTGCTGCTATGCAAGCCATGGCACAGGCTGTAGAGAACGCCAATCAGGCTGAAGGTGCTCAGTTTCGTGACTTAGCACAGTTCCAGAGCAACAAGTCGCCTACTTATGAGCGAGGTATCTTGGATCCAGAGGCTGCACAGAAATGGATGAAGGCTGTAGAGAAGATCTTCAGGACCATGGAATGCAGTGATGCTCAGAAGGTACGGTTTGGTACGCATATGCTAGAAGGAGAGGCTGAGGCTTTGGTGGGACAACAGTCGCCAGAGATTGGAAGCTGCAGGTACTGAGATTACTTGGGTTGTGTTTCAAGCTGAGTTTCTGGAAAAGTATTTTCCGGATGACATTCGTAGTGCAAAAGAGGTTGAATTTTTGGAGCTGAAACAAGGTGATAAGACTGTTGCCGAGTATGCCGCTAAGTTTGAGGAGCTGGTTCAATATTGTACTCATTACAATACTGAAGAAGCTATGACTTCAAAGTGTTTGAAGTTTGAGAACGGGCTGCGTCCTGAGATCAAATTGGGTATTGCTTGTCAGAAGATAAGAAACTATCCAGAGCTGGTGAGCAGAAACAGAATTTATGATAATGATAGCATAGCCAGAATTGCTCATTACAAGGCTGTGAATGAGAAGAAGGGTAAGCAGAGATTTGGAGGTACTCCTTACAGTGCTCCAGCTGATAAGGGGAAATAGAAAACTGATGTGGGAAAGAAACCAAAGGGGAAGGGAGCAGGTGCTGATACTCTCAAGTGCTTCAGATGTGGTGGCGCGGGTCACCGTGCTAACAACTGTCAGAATGAGGTGAAGAAGTGTTTCAAGTGCGGAAAAGTAGGTCATGTTATAGCTGATTGCAGAGCCACTATGCCTACTTGTTATAATTGTGGAGAGAAGGGTCACATCAGCACTCACTGCGAGAAGCCGAAGAAGTCTCAGACGTCTCAAACTGGTGGGAAAGTGTTTGCCTTAGTGGGAGCCCAATCCATTGAGGAGGAGCGTTTCGTCAAAGGTACTTGCTTTATTAATGATGTTCCTTTGATTGCTATCATTGACACGGGTACAACGCACTCGTTTATTTCTGTTGACTGTGTGAAGAGATTAGGGATTGTGCCATCTACACTAGAGTAGAGGATGACGATTGAAACTCCATCTATTGGTTTCGTGGTTACTTCTTTGGTGTGTTTGAAGTGTCCGCTGACCATGTTTGGTAGAGATTTCAGAGTGGACTTGATTTGTTTGCCACTCGGTAATCTTGATGTTATTTTGGGAATGAACTGGTTGGAGTTCAACCGGGTGTATATTGATTGCTTCAGGAAGATGTTACTGTTTCTTACTCCTGAAGAGGAAGCATTAACGTATTCACTATCTAGCAAGGAGTTGAGGGCGTTGTTGGAGGACGAAGCAAAGCTGTTTGCGGTGTTTGCCTCGTTATCTGTTGAAAGCAAGACTTCAGTTAATGAATTACCAGTAGTGAATGAATTTCCTGAAGTGTTTCCAGATGACATCACAGAATTGCCTCCGACAAGGGAAGTTGAATTCACTATTGATCTTGTACCGGGTACCAAACCTATCTCTATGGCACCGTACAGGATGTCTGCATCAGAATTGGTAGAGTTGAAATCTCATTTCGGGGAATTGCTCGATAAGAAGTTTATCAGACCAAGTGTGTCGCCGTGGGGAGCTCCAGTGTTGTTGGTGAAAAATAAGGATGGTAGTATGCGTCTGTGCATTGATTACCGTCAGTTGAATAAAGTAACCATTAAGAATAAGTATCCATTTCCGAGGATTGATGACTTAATGGATCAACTGGTAGGAGCTCGTGTTTTCAGCAAAATTGATCTGAGGTCGGGTTACTATCAGATTAGAGTAAAGGAAGGTGGTATTCAGAAGACTGCTTTCAGAACTCGCTATGGACATTAAGAATATGGAGTGATGCCTTTCGAAGTGTCTAACGCGCCGGGTGTATTTATGGAATATATGAATTGTATTTTCCATTCTTATCTGGATCAGTTTATTGTGGTATTTATTGATGATATACTGATTTATTCTAAGTCTGACGAAGAGCATGCAGGTCACTTGAGAATTGCATTGCAGGTGTTGAAAGATAATAAACTGTTTGCAAAGTTCTCAAAGTGTGAATTTTGGTTGAAGACTGTGAGTTTCTTGGGTCATGTGATTTCTGGTGATGGTATAGCGGTGGATCCCTCTAAAGTAAGTGCAGTATTTCAGTGGGAAACTCCGAAGACCGCAACGGAGATTAGAAGCTTTTTGGGTTTGGCAGGTTACTATAGAAGATTCATTGAAGGGATTTCTAAATTGGCGTTGCCATTGACTCAGTTAACCAGGAAGAATCAGGCTTTTGTCTGGGATGCTTCCTGTGAGGAGAGTTTTGAGGAACTGAAGAAGAAATTGACTACAGTACCAGTATTAATTTTACCAAGTCCAAATGATTCTTTCGTAGTGTATTGTGATGCGTCTAGGATGGGCTTAGGCGGTGTGTTGATGCAAGGTGGCAAGGTAGTGGCTTATGCTTCAAGACAGTTGAGGGTGCATGAGAGAAACTATCCTACTCATGATCTGGAATTAGTTGCAGTAGTGTTCGTGTTAAAAATCTGGAGACATTATTTGTATGGATCAAGATTTGAAGTATTTAGTGATCAAAAAATTTTGAAATATTTGTTCGACCAGAAAGAATTGAATATGAGGCAGAGAAGGTGGTTAGAGTTCTTAAAGAATTACGATTTCAATTTGAGCTACCATCCAGGAAAAGCTAATGTTGTGGCAGATGCTCTGAGTCGGAAGACAATCCATATGTCTTCGTTAATGGTGAAGGAAATGGAATTGATTGAACAGTTCAGAGATTTGAGTATGGTTTGTGAAACTACACCGGGAAGTATCAGATTGGGTATGCTGAAGGTGAATAATGACTTTTTGGATGTAATTAAGGAAAATCAGAAACTGGATGTGAAATTAGTGGACTTGATGCCTACAGGAGGAGATGATCCTGATAGTGACTTTAAAGTGGATAATATTGGTGTGTTGAGATTCCGGGGCAGAATTTGTGTACCAGATAATGAGGAATTGAAAAAGGAAATCTTGGAGGAAAGTCATTGGAGTAGCTTGAGTATTCATCCGGGAGCTACAAAGATGTACCATGATTTGAAGAAGTTGTTTTGGTGGTCTGGTATGAAGAGGGACATAGCTCAGTTTGTCTACTCTTGTTTGACATGTCAGAAGTCAAAAGTAGAGCACCATAAGCCTTCGGGATTGATGCAACCGTTATAGATTCCTGAATGGAAATGGGACAGTATTGCTATGGATTTTGTGATTGGTTTTCCAAATACAGCAAGGGGCTTTGATGCTATTTGGGTAGTGGTGGATCGACTTACGAAGTCTGCACATTTTATACCAATTAACCTCAATTTCCCGTTGTCGAAGCTGGCGAAGATTTATATTAGGATAATTGTGAAGTTACATGGTGTTTCGTCGAGCATAGTGTCGGATAGAGATCCGAGGTTTACTTCAGAATTTTGGAGGAGTCTGCAGGAAGCCTTGGGTTCTAAGTTGAAGTTGAGCTCGGCTTATCATCCACAGACCGATGGTCAGTCGGAGAGAACTATTCAGTCATTGGAGGATTTGTTGAGAGCCTGTGTATTGGAGAAAGGTGGTGCGTGGGATACTCATTTCCATTGATTGAGTTCACGTATAATAACAGACACCATTCTAGCATTGGAATGGCGCTTTTCGAAGCTTTGTATGGTAGGAGGTGTAGGACACCTCTGTGTTGGTATGAAACAGGTGAGAATGTGGTGCTTGGACCAGAAATTGCGCAACAGACTACCGAGACAATTCAAATGATCCGTGAAAAGATGAAGACGTCTCAGAGTAGGCAGAAAAGTTACCATGATAATCGGAAGAAAGATTTGGAATTCAGTGAGGGTGATTACGTATTCCTGAGAGTTAACCCAGTGACCGGTGTGGGTCGTGCTTTGAAATCTTAGAAGTTGGATCCTAAGTTTATTGGACCGTATCAGATCTTGCAGAGAGTGGGTACAGTTGCCTACAGAGTGGCGTTGCCACCGGAACTTTCGAACTTGCATGATGTGTTTCACGTGTTGCAACTTCGGAAGTATGTTTCAGATCCGCCTCATGTTATTCAGAGGGATGAAGTACAAATAAAGGAGAATCTTACAGTGGAGACGATGCCTTTAAGGATCGAGGATCGCAAGATGAAGCAACTTAGAGGAAAGGAGATATCTCTGGTGAGAGTAGCTTGGGGAGGAGCTGATGGCGGAAGTGTGACATGGGAATTGGAGAGCAGGATGCGGGAGTTGTATCCGGAATTGTTTCCATCAGGTACATTTTCGAGGACGAAAATAATTTAAGTGGGGGAGAGTTGTAACACCCCATTTTTAATTATTTAATCGTCTGGTTTTATTTTAATTGTTGGCCTTGTTTAGGGTGCGTGTCTGAGTGCATGGGGGGTGATGTTAGTTATATGGAATCATGATTATTATTATTATTATTATTATTATTATTATTATTATTATTATTATTATTTTACTAATAGTATATTTCATAATATTATTATTAGTATGGTTTGTATTATTTAGTAAAATAAAATCTGATATAATTAAGTAAATAATGGGAAATAGAATTAATGAGGGCAGTTTAGTAATTACAGATTAATTAGTGGAAATTGGTAAGGGTCTAGCATAATCAGAATTTTAGAGATACAAAGAGAATGGCTAAGGAGAGGAAGAACAAGGGTGTGCTAGGGCAAAGATCTTCACCAATTTTCGCAGAAATTAATCAAGGATTCGAGGTAAGGGGGGAGAATGGTTTAATATTTGGTGGATTGATCGTATAAGGGTAGTGGGGAGTCCTTAACCCCGTAGGGATTTGTATGCAAAATGTTGTGTTGATGATTTGTTGTATATGTCTGATATGATGCTGAGATTGTGCTTGAATCGATCTGTGTTGATATGATTTTTCTGTTGTTGTTGCTGCTGTATGAACATCTCTGTTGCAGATTTGTTTTTGACCCAAATTGGGAGAACAATTGGGAATCTAAGACCTAAAAGTCATGTAGTAATAATAGGTGAAGTGATAATATGAAATTATGAGTACTAAAACTGATGTAGAACCAATTTTAGGACCAATTTGGAGTGGAAATTGGAGAATCCCGTAGCAGAATTCAATCTGGTGTGGGAATGGTTAATTTGCGTAATAGATCTGGCCATACGCGTATGGGGTAGGGTGATATGCGTATGGGCTGGGCAGGGCAAGGGCCATTACGCGTAAGGGGAGGCCAAAAGGAAGAATTGACACGGCCTTCTGCCCATACGCGTAAGGGTACGCGTATGGTGGCAAGGCAATACGCGTATGAGAGTAGCCGTGCGCGTAAGCAGATCTGGAAGTTGGATTTTGGGGGAAAAATGGGTCTCTGCCCGTACGCGTATGAAGTTGGTCAGTACGCGTATGGTGGGGCGAGGCAGGAGGCCTTACGCGTCTGGTACGTGTAGGAATGGGCGAGAGGACTGGGCAATACGCGTATGGCCTAGGGCAATACGCGTATGACCAGTGAGTGTGCAGAATTTTACCATTTCGCGATTTCTTTCCCATTTTCGCTTCCGAATCGGTTTCTTTTGGTTTGAGAGGTTGGGAATAGATGCCAGACCTTGAGAAATACAAAATTGGAGATGAAAATAATTAATTTAATAATTTTAGGGAGTTAATTAATTAAGTAATAATTGATTTGTGTTGTGTGAAGTAAATGTATGGTATTGGATATTGGCGTGTGATTCAGGTGTGATCAGGAGGATCGTGAACATGTATATATATGTTACTGTACATGTGTTTTAATATGCATTCTGTGTCATGCATTTCATGGTGATGGTGGGATGAATCATTGCTCAGGAGGAGTGTATGTGATTCATCCGTACTGCGAAATGGAGAATGGTGGGGATAGATCATTGCCAAGTAGAGGTGTATGTGATCTATCCGGGTTCGTTTGAATGAACCGTGTTGTTGGTACCACATGCATTGTGTCCGCGTCGTGTCGTGTCGCATTGCATTTTTTATTTGTTGATTGATGGTGATTGAATGTGACAGTAGGTCGTGGTTGCATGTTGTTGATTTATGTGAGATACTACTTCTTATATGTATTATTCACCTTTATATATTGAATGTAGTTCTCACCCCTCTGTTGTTGTGTCTGTGCTTCTTCGGAAGTACAGATAATCCAGGTACTTAGGATGCGTGGATATGCGTGTTGCTTATTCGAGTCTTAGGAGTGCTCTGATACGTAACACGGGATTTTGGGGATTTCATTCATTTTGTTATTTGTTATTCTTTTTGTTACGTATCTTTATTTTTGATGAACATTATGGTGAACCACGATTTTATGTGGAGTTTTGGGGTTATTGGCAGATGACCGTGAATTGAATAATAAATTATTTTTTCGCTGTTTTATTTCAATTAATAAAAGGAGTTTGATGTTGGTTTTTACAAATGTGGCATCCTACTTTATTTTGGTGTGAAAACTCTGATTATTTTTATAGAATTTTATGTGTTTTCATATAAGGGAAAGTGGGGTGTTACACTGTAGGCGCTGTCTTAGGACAAAGAAAGGATAAAAGGCTTCATGCTATTTACTATGCAAGTAGGACCTTGGACAACACACATATGAACTATGCGACCACAGAAAAAGAACTCCTAGCTGTTGTGTTCGCCTTAGATAAATTTTGTTCCTATTTAGTGGAAGCAAGAATTATTATCTATACCGATCATGCCGCGATTAGGTACCTGTTGACTAAAAAGGATGTCAAACCAAGACTCTTGAGATGGATCTTTCTTTTGCAAGAACTCGATTTAGAGATAAAGGATAAGAAAGGTACAAAAAACGTGGTAGCAGATCATCTCTCTAGGATTGAGGATCTAAAGCCCGAAGGAGTGCCTATAAACGATGATTTTCCTTACGATAGACTGGTAGCCCAGTTGGAAAGGGAAAACAAAACTGTAGAATGTTCCTTGTTATTTAACGATGCAGAGATAAATGAAGTAGTAGAAGAAATCTATACAAAAACTACATTGCCATGGTATGCTGACTTTGTCAACTACCTAGCAGCCAAAGTACTTCCACCAGATCTAACATACCAACAGAAAAAGAAAATTTTCCATGATCTTAAACAATATTACTGGGATGAACCCCTATTATTCAAGAGAGGCGCCGATGGAATATTTCGTCGATGTGTCCCTGAATCAGAAATAGAGGATGTCATATCCCAATGCCATGCTGCACCATACGGAGGACATGCCAGTACATCAAAAACTTGCGCAAAGATATTACAATCTGGCCTCTTTTGGCCAAACCTTTGGAAGGACGTTCACATTGCCATTATGAACTGTGACCGGTGCCAACGCACTGGAAACGTTTCTAGATGCGATGAGATGCCGCAAAAGGGAATTTTGGAAGTCGAAGTCTTTGATGTATGGGGCATTGATTTCATGGGATCCTTTCCATCTTCTTTTGGAAACAAATACATACTCTTCGTAGTTGATTACGTATCAAAATGTATTGAGGCAATAGCTTCACCTACAAATGACGCGCGAGTGATGTTTAAACTTTTCAAGAACATAATCTTTCCCAAATTCGGTATACCAAGAATTGTCATTAGTGATGGCGGATCCCATTTAATTTTAAATGTTTTCGGGAGGCTATTGCTTAAATACGGAGTACGACACCGAGTAGAAACACCCTATCACCCTCAAACTAGTGGACAAGTAGAGGTGTCGAATAGGGAGATCAAGCAGATTTTAGAAAAACCCGTTGCAACCTCTAGGAAGGATTGGTCTACTAAACTTCACGAAGCTCTGTGGGCTTACAGAAAAGCCTACAAGACCCCCATAGGAACCACACCGTACAAACTAGTTTATGGAAAGTCGTGCCATCTGCCTGTGGAACTTGAGCATAAAGCTTATTGGGCCATTAAAACCCTGAATATGAATCATAAGGCAGCAGGCGAGAAAAGGATTATGGATATCCATGAATTAGAAGAACTAAGACTAGATGCCTATGAAAATGCCCGAATATATAAAGAAAGAACAAAGAAGTGGCATGATAAAAGGATAACAAAGAAGGAGTTTAACGAAGGAGATATAGTTCTCCTCTTTAACTCTAGGCTTAAACTCTTTCCCAGAAAATTACGTTCTGGATGGTCTGGTCCTTTCAAAGTTACAAAAGTCCTACCAAGTGGAGTAGTTGAAATTAGAGGAAAGTCGAATGAGACGTTCTTTGTGAACGGCCAAAGACTCAAGCACTACCACTTAGTAGAAAACAAGGAATTCATCAATAATTACAAGTTGGAAGAGCTTCCCGCTCTTCCCGAAAAATGATGCCCTTTTCAATTCTAATGTCGAGCTTGTGACATTAAACAAAGCGCTCCATGGGAGCTAAACCACGATATTTAGTTTTTATTTTACTTTGTTAGTTTTAGGACACTGCATGCATGTTTAGTATAAGATCTATATGATATGCAATACTGTTTGTTGCATTGTTGCTATCATTATCAGTATTATGATTATTATTACTATTTTTTCTTACTAACGCGTAGCTAATAATATTATTCCCCTAATATTGTAATGTTTTTCAATTTTCAGGATACCCTTCTCTAGGAAACCTTTGACCAGCAACCATGCAGAAATTTGAAAATCGTGCCTTTGTTTTCAGAAACGATGTCCAGAGGCGTCGATTTGAGGCTTTGTCTCAAAGAAACTTTGGCCTGTCCATCTATCCTGACGACTCGGCCATGCAAACCCTTAGCATCCGAGGTAGTGTTGTTTTCCTTCTGAGCCAGATAGGCTGGTCTCACTTTGCTTTAGAGAAGAGATTTAGCACTTACCGTAGCCTGACTTTGGAGTTCCCTAACTCCCTCTATTATGATGCCACCCGTGGTTTCGGTTTTGGCCGTGGGTTGGCTACCTTCAGGTTGTTTGGGAACAAGTACAGATTCACCCATCATGAATTCGCTGAATTATTGGGTTTTCCTAATGAACCCGATGCTGTGACCAAGACCCCTTCTAATGCCTTCACTAGCTATGATCTTCAACATTTCTGGGGTACCATAACCGGAAGCGGTATTGCCGAACCTGATGCTATGTTCTCCGAAAGCATCCACAATCCTGGATGGAGATATTTCCATAAGGTTCTTGCTCACACCTTCTTTGGCAAAGAAGAGAACATTACATCTGTGTCGAGGGATGAGCTATATATCATGCTCTGCGCATCCCAGGGAAGACCTATCAATGCATCCCCGTATTTGCTTGCTAATTTCAATCGTATTGCCCGTGATTCCTTTGAACCAATCTTGATAGGTGGGCTGGTGACTATGATTGCTGATGCAATTGGGATGAGGTACCATCTAAACCGTTCCTTTGCATTCAGTGGTTTTCGCCTGATGCACATTAGTTTGTGTTTTAACAGAGGCTTTATTGCTAATATTGGCCCAGTTTAATTTGAGTTACTTATCGATAATGCTGTAGTCCATACTTTCACCTTACCCAACCATGAAAAGACCAGTGTGCACAATAAGGACAATTGGCTCTATGATTTGGAGGTCGTCAATGAGTTTCTGACTCCACCCGACTCTCCTCAGGCTTACGAAAACCGAGATACCGTTATGTCTGCTGAGGCCACTCAAGATTCTGAGGTCGATCCTGATATACCACCTTTAAATGTAGCTGCTGCTGTTAATGCTTTCCAAGCTAAAGTAGATTCCTTTCGAGATGAGATTTCCTCTCTCCGAGTCGACTTCATTGGACTAATGGATGTTGTTCACGAAGAGTTGGACCATATGTTCCAAATTGTCTACTCTCTTAGACAACATCATGGATGATCCATAGCCGCAACTATTTCCCTGTTTTTATTAGGATAGTTTGTTTACATGTATAGTGTTTCCCCTTCTTGTATCGTTTGAATTGTTAAATTCCATTCCACTGTGTACCGTCGGGATGTCGACGCGTAATTGTAATACATTTCAGTTTCGTTTAATGCAAGTTTCTTTTTAAGTTTTTGTTTTAGTGCTTTAAATCCTTACTTAACTTGTTATTAATGTTTAGCAAATCTAGGTTTGTCAAGAGAAAAAAAAAACCAAAAACCAAAAAGAATTGGTAACCAATTTACATTCTTCCTGCCAAAAACCAAAAGGCGTGCCAAAAGCAAATGGCGGTCGCCATATGCATAAAGGCGCTCGCCGTGCATTCGAATAGGCAGAACACATAGTTTTCTTTGTGAAACGCACCTTTGGCTCCTTTATTCCCAATCAAGACACTCTTGCATGTCCCTAGACCCCCTAAGTACCTAGTAAACCCTCCATCACCCCACATTAACTTCCACCCATCCATATTCACCAACTTAATCCCTATTTAAACACCCCTACGCACACATTACCACTCACCTTTCTCATATCCACTTTCCATTTCTCTACCCACTTCAGAAAATTTCCACAATCACCATCCTCATAAGAAACAACTATGGCTGCTAACCAAGATATAAATTACATGGGCATTGAGTTCCCCGATTGTGAAATTGGAGCCACCATGCGTTCGAACTTCCACCAAGTATCCAAGAGGCCAGTCTACGCCACAAGGTATCCAGAGCCCGAAACTCTTCGCACCTTGGGTCTTTATGATAACGTCTCGTGGATGCTCAGGAACTTAGGTATGACTCGTTTCTGCTCCATGTTTAACCCCTCTTCCGTTAGACTTACTTATGAGTTTCTTAGTTCAGTCTGATATGTCCATGATCTTAACCGCACCACCGGAACCATTTACTTCAGGATGCTTAACGTTGATTCTTCGTTCACTCATGAGAAGATAGCTGAATACTTTGGTTTTCCTACCGGTGAGGGTCTTGCGACTCAAGCACCCTTAGACAGTGACTGGGAGGAAGGAGCCTTCCAATTCTGGCATCAAATAACCAACACAAGAGCCACAAAATGGGAGGGCTTGAAAGCCACGACCATCCATAACCCTGATATTCGTTATTTCCACCGCACCCTCGCCTCCACCATCTTCGGCCGTGAAAACCCAGGAAACGTAAATTCTAAGGATTTGTTCTTTATGAACTGTGCACTTTTCCAAACCCGTGTGAATCCTACACCGTTCCTTCTTGCCCACTTTATTAGTGTAGCAAACAGAGTCGGCGATTCCATCTGTACAGGCAGTATCATTACTGCCATTGCTATCTATTTAGACTTAGAGGCCGATTTAGAGAACGACGAGAGTATACCTTGTCTCTATGCTGACATTGACTTTTGCCGTAATACGCGGCTTGTCAAGAGTTTGCATAGTAACAAGTATCACTTTATGGTCCGGACACACGAGTTTCAATGTTTTTCTTTGCCAAATGCTGAGCGTATTAATGTGCGTTGAAGCGCCAATTGGCTATTTGATCTAGGAGCCTGTGATTTAGAGGCAGAGAGCGATGAAAGGCACTACCGTGATGTCATGAGGCAGCATTCTGAGCAGCCCTGTACTCATAGTCGTACCACTGACATTCCTGGGTCTAGCATCCAAGCACACACGGCACCTTTTTCTAATTTTGTAGGTATTCGTTCATCATTGGATGAAGTTCTGTCAGAGCTTAGACAACAGAGGGAGAGAGATGCCGCGCGTGATGTGCAGATGCAGGAGTTAGAGAGGAGGCAGTACGAGTTTATAGCCAGGGCTGAGTCAGATTTGAGAGATGTTGTTTCAGAGATGGCGGGACTGCGTAGGGAGGTAAACTGAATTGCAGATTGTGTCCAGCATGTCCCACAGGACAACCCAGCCATCAGGCTGGATAGACACCCTCGTGGAGGGCGTGCTCGATATCATTGATCGTATCTAGGTTCTATCACTCCTTCTTTCACCTTAGATTAAGACATTGAGGACAATGTCTAGTTTAAGTGTGGGGGAGGAGCCGTTTATTGCTTTTATTTATGTCTTGCTTTCTAGTTTAGTTTGTTTTTTTTCATTATCGAGTCACATGCACGTTTGAGTCGTTTTTACTTTACATTTTTTCTGTGTCTAATAACTCCCTTATTTGACCCCAAATTTCAAATTTTTTGTTTAGACTCAAAGGCATGACGCGTATAGTATAGGTTGTTTCATTCTTTGATTTAGGCTAGGTAGGCGGACTTGGGATAGTTTTGAAAATATCGGTACCGTTCCTACACCTTAGATTCCCTAAATATGTGATATTGATTTAAATAGACATTATGCCATGACCTTATGCCTAGTTTCTTAGAGTAACCTCTTGATTAGTTTATTCTAGCAGTCAACACCATCCGTGTGTACGAACTAAGTAACGAACCGATGCAAATATGTGTGATCTCAAAAGTTATTTTATGTGATTTTTATAGAAAATGCGAATGAAAGACATGTTCCCGCTAAGTTAGTTGGTCCTCACTCGACCATTTAGCCTAAAGGTTCGGACTCTTGAAATTCGTAAGCAAAAAGAAAGCATAAAATGCGAAAAAGAAAAAAAAATTGTTGAATAAGAGATCATGAACACTAACAGGTTCGCTTACCATGTAAGTACAAAGGATAACGAGCTTAATGTGATTGCGCTCGAATGAAAAAGAGGTGAAGTAAGATGAAGGATATAGGTCTAGGTATAATTTCATGATTTGAATTGGTATTGCATAGGAAGGGAGTTTTCGTCCGCTTTTGTGGAGTCGTGTCATTACGGTATCCTTGTTTTCACTATTCAGTACCTATCCGTTTCACTGTAGCCTAGCAACCTTGTGCTTAGATTGTTTTGTCGTGCCTAAGAGTCGAAACATAATGCTTACTATTTTATTACATTGGGAGTTTTCTTGAGGACAAGCAAAAGTCTTAGTGTAGGGGAGTTTGATGACTCGATTCCGTATCATTTATTTCGATTCAATTTGTGCATGTTTTATCGTATTTTTATTGATTCATTATCATTTCGTGTATTGTTTTCTTATGTTTTCATTTATTTTCCATTTACAGGTCCTATATCAGCTCCATAGAAGAAAAGACCAAGAATTTAGCGCAAAAGAGAAGAAAAGTGGAGAAATTGCATGATTCTTCCTCTTCCAGATGGAAGGCGTTCGCCATTCCCCCTAGTTCAACTGAATGGCGCTTGCCATAGCAGAAAGGAGGGAAATTCAAAGATTTAAAGGAAAGGCGACCGCTGTTTGGCCTAAGGCGACCGCCATTGTGCGCGGGAGCAGTTTTCTTGATGCAGTTCTGGCAGTTGCAAGTTTAGTTTTCAAATTTCGAATTCAACTGCTTGGAGCCAGATTTTTCCTATATATAGAGCATCAGAGGTCTGCATTTAGGGGATCCAAGAACCTTACAGAAGCGCTGCCCGATTTTCATTAGCCTAACCACTTATATCATTTGCCATAGTATCGATCGCTCACATCGAGAGATTGATACATCTGTTGTACTTTTCATTTCTATTGTTGCTGATGTACGCTTGGATCAACTATTTAATACAAGTTTCATTTTCCGTTTAATTACTTCGCATTTCAGGTTATTTACAATTCGTTTATTTTACTGCATTATTTAATCTTACTTTTATGCTTTATAATTTGTTTTCAACATCAAAGTGTAAATCTGATCTTAATTAAGAACCAACCAATATGTATGTTTTAAAATTCAGAAATGTTAGTGCATTAGTGTCAGATTTAATTATGTCTGAGTAGAATTGCTTTGAATCCGTAGATTGAGGACCGTCGTTCCGACGGGACTCTGTAGGACCCTCGGTGTTTAACTTTTGTTTTTAAAATTCTGGTTTTGGTGTCTAGTCTGAATTTAGGCAGCCTCTTCGTGAGAGCGAGGGGTTGTTTAATAGTGTTTTGTCACGAGAGTGAGAAACACACCAAGGCGTGTCCAATTGAGCGAGAGTGTGAGGTAATCGCCGGATAGTAGGCATCGGACATTGAGCCTAAATGCTGCGAGAGCGCTTTAGGGCCTCATTTAGTTTATGTTAGTTTTCAAAAAGCACCTCTTAACTACCGAGCGAGCGAGAGCAAAATTTTGGGGTCATTAGGCGTGGCTTGGTTAAGACCGCGAGAGCGTGAGGTCGAGCCTTTAAACTGGTATATCCTTCAGACCAATCTCGAGACCTTTGTTAACACTTGGATCTTACGGAGTCCCAAGGAGCACGGAAATCATTCTCCGGTCTCGTCTTTATTGTTGTTTTTCAAATCCCGTTAATAACCAAATTTATTTTACCGCCAAATCTAGCCTTAGCTTTACACCGCAATAATCGATCACTCTAAGTTGATTATTAGTCCCTGTGCGTTCGACAACCTTTTTAAAACTACGCGATAAGCTGTATACTTGCAGCAGTAATCTGACCATTACGTAAAGTTGCGACCAGTCTGAGATAGTAGTAGAAGAGGGATTGCCTACACTACCTTTGCCAAGTATTGCCCCTTTATTGTTGTCTCCATAGGTCACAAATCCCTTTTTCTTTGCCACAAAGTCAACGAAAAGGGAAATGTCTCCCGTTATGTGTCTTGAGCATCCACTGTCGAGAACCCATCTTCTCTTCGCGAACTCAAGACATTGTACCTACACAATCAAACAAGGGAAATATGTACCCAATTCTTATTGGGTCCTTGGTTATGAGTGAATACCTGATTGCATTTGGGCAAACATTATTAAATGCCTTTAGGAACTAAAAACCTCCTAAAGTGGTATTTTGCAATGGTATGACCCCTCTTGCAATAATACAAGCAAGTAAGTTTAACATTGGAGTCACTTTTGTTAGCTTGATCTCTAATCACATAAGTGTATTTTTGGTAGGGATTATTCATGCTTTTCTTAAAATGTGATCTATCAATGGCAAAAGTGACCTTTGGTTCTAGAGCCTTCTCAAGTTTGGCTATAAGAGTTCTGACCTCTTTTTGCCAAATATGACAAGTTTCACAACCCTAATTTAACCACCTACTCTTGTCTTCCTCAACATCTACCTTTGTTACTTCCACCATAGACTTTTTGAGAGCCTCTAATTCCTTTTCGGAATCGGAGATCTTTTTCTCCAAAGGAGGAAAATTTGTTTGTTTGAGGCTAAACGTTTAAAGGTTTCCTTAGCCTCATGGTGTAAAGTATCAAAAACATGTTGTAATTCAGAATGAGACATTTTAGAGTTATCATATTTAGCATGTCTTACCTTTTTATTCTTTTTCCTTTGATGAGCGGAGAGACAAAGGTTAACAGACTCTTCTTCGTCACTAGAACTGTCTTCACTAGATGACTCACTATTGCTTTCCCAAGCAATATAAGCTCTTCTAGGTTTACCTTGTTTCTTTTGTGGATAATTCTTTTCTTTCCCCTTGTCCTTCTTCATCAATGGACAATCCGGCTTATAATGGCCGACTTTTCCACAATTATAGCAAGACCCTTTTCTTTTTCCACTCTTGTTACCTTCATTGTTGGAAGACCTTGTTTGTCTTCTACAGTTGACGAGATTCTTTTTCGAATGTAGAATACCGTTTTTCTTTATATAGAGATTGTATCACCTCACAAACAGTCTCATATCCTCATTCGCATCTTCTTCATCATCGTCACTCGATTCACTATCACTTAGCTCTTTTGCGGATGACTTTGAGCTAGAAGCCTTTAGAGCTATTGACTTCTTTTCCGCATCTTTGCTCTTTTCTTTCTTTTCTCTTTTCTCAAATTTGTCAAGACTAAATAGCACTTGTTCATGTTCCTCGAGCTTCCCAAATAAAGTTGTGATGTCCAAAGTCATGAGGTCATTGGCTTCCTTTATGGCTGTGACCTTTGGTTGCCATTCCCTAGTAAGACACCTCAAGATTTTATTAGTAGCAACGCCATTGGAAACCGGTCTACCAAGTGAGTTTAGGCGATTGATTAAATGAATAAATCTCTTTTGCATGTCGGTAATGGTTTCCCCTTGCTTCATGTGAAAGAGATCAAAGTCTTGTGTCAAAGTATTGATCCGAGCTAGTTTGACGTCATTAGTTCCCTCATGGGCAACTTGCAATGCGTCCCACATAGCTTTAGCAGTCATCAATGTGAAACTCTATAATACTCATCAACTCCTAAAGAGAAGATCCAAATATTTCTAGCTTTCCAATCGTAGTTATACTTTTTCTCATCTTCTTCATTTCATTGTGCTTTCGGCTTAGGCACAACAACGTTATTCACATTGGTCATGGTAATTTCCATAGGACCATTTTGTATAACGTTCCATACCTTTCTATCAATAGAATTGATATGCACGTGCATACAATCTTTCCAATAACTATAGTTCTCACCGTTAAAAACCGGTGCTCTATTGTAAGCCCCTTTTGGTTTGTTAGCCATTTTATAAAAAGTTATATGCAAACCACTAGATGAACCGGTGCTCGTGATATAACTTGTTAGACGATGGAAATTCATCTAGAAGGGGGGTTGAATAGATCACTACTTTTTAAACAGAGTCGGCGCTTAAAAAAATTGTTTTTAACAAGTGTGTGAAAGTGGCCGAGGAACCAAGTCGTCTAAACGAACTGTTATCGAAAAGATCGGATATGCGACAAGCCAAATGGAATAACAAGTTCAATGAGAATTCGAATAACTATTTTGAGTATTAATCAATAAAATTAAAATCACTTAAGTTTGTGCAATTTCCAATGACTTATAAAGTGTAAACTAAATTTGACAATTTCACAAACAGTTTATGAGCGATCAATTTATAGAACACTTGGTGTGCAAAACACCCCAAGTGTTATTTCCTATGTAATTGTAGTGCAGAATTTTTCCAATTACAATCAAAGTGATTGTAATGAGTTTTCAAACCAGATTTTCAGCACTACACTACAACAGAATTTTATCGATCAATTGATTTTGCATAAACGTGAACAATTCAAAATTAAAGACATAGAGAAAGAGAGAATAACACCGAATTTGTTTAGGTAGTTCCCCTTTCGTCCTCGCTTCGGGTACGTCTGCCCCCAATTCTAAAACTAGAATTGAGATATGTATTATCTTGTTGCAAAAGTTTATACAAGAGAAGCACTAGTCACCACACACTCAAGACTACTTGTTGATGTTGATATTATGCCTTCTCTCCCCTTGATTCAAGTCGAATCAAGTGGCTCGAACGTGTTGAACAAACCTCTAGTTACCACTACTTGTCTGAACAACCCCACCGGTCTTCAAACCTTTCGCTCGGCTAATTTCGATCGCACACGGTTCGAACCCAAATCTTTCTTCCACAATGGTCCGGTTACCGCTACTTGATTGAATGAACCCACTATTCTTTAATCCCTTCGCTCGGCTGAATCTGTGAAGCAAAGATCTGTGCAAAAACCCCAAATCCACACAATCCTGAAGGACAAAACCCTAACAGTTTTATTAAAGAAAAAAACCCACCGAATACTCACCCCAAACTAGATACATAATCCTACGTTTGTACATTATCACCTCAATGATGCAAAAGATCAACAAAAATTGCTAGGTGTAATTGTTGAGAAAATGCAAGAATGAGGATGAAGATGATGAGAGAAAAATTCAGTGTATATCTTTCACTTTTTCTTGTTGTTTCTAGAAATGATGAGACAAAATGTATATATATGATGCCTTGACCAACTAACAAACATAATATCAATTTGAAGTAAGACAGATCAGAAAAAATTGCAGGAAATTAGCGAACGGTCGACCTAAGTTTGAAGGGGGTCGACCTGAGCACACCCGAGAGCAAAACTATGCAAAAATTGAACATGTGCGTCGACCGGAACAGGGTCCATGCGTCGACGTAAGCTTCCCCAAAAGTTACAAACACAAAGACTTACAATATGAGTCGACCAAAGGGTTGACGCGAGCACACCCGAAAGCAAAGGATAGAAAAACAACTTATATGAGTCGACCAGAGCAAGGATTGGAGTCGACTCAAACATCCTAGACTCCCAAAAAAATAATTTTTGCTCATAGTTTGGTCCACCTGTAATACCCTAATTTTTACCCCTAAGATCCCACATATCATTTGCATTTCATACCACAAACAGGATCACACATTGGTTCCCTCTTCTATAGGATTGTGCCTTGCAGGGATCTTTGGGTTTGTGTGTGTGTGTGTTTGTTATTTATTTATTACTTAATTTGTTTATGTTTACTAACCATTAATTAAAATTCAAAAAAATATTTTGTTTTCTTTCACTAACATTTTCGGGGTAAGAACAGGTTAAAAATACCAAAAAAATCAGTCCCTTAGCTCGAAGGGATTTCATCTGAACAAAATCAAAGTTGATCTGCAATTAATTCAAGAATTATCTGATCAAGAGTTTCCAAAATTTAATTGATTATTATTCAAGAAACTCTAAGGTTCATGTGTTTATTTCCATGCCTTCTGTAACGCCCCAGTTTTGTCAGTTTTTATTTAATCGAGTCGTATTGATTATTTTATTATTATTTTATTTTATTTTCGACTTTTATTTGAAAATATGTTATTTTTCAATGTTGTGATATTTTATCGGGTTTTGGGAACGTTTGCGAGAGATTTGAGTGTGGGGGTATTTTGGTCATTTCATGATATTTTTCTTAAGTTAGGAAGAATAGAAAATAGAAAGAGAGAAAAATAGAGAGAAAGAAAAAGAGAAGAAGAAAAAAGGGAAGAAAAGAGGGGAAGAGAAGAAAAGTGAGAAAAATCTTGGAAAATCAAAGAAAAACAACTTCTAGAATCGATTTAATCGGGTAAGGGTGCGAAACTCAATTATTATATGCTTGTGTATGATTATGTATGTGTGTTTGTAATTGTTATTGGATTGAAATGATAAATATAGTAAAAATCATAATGTTTAGAAATTGGTAAAAATTGATCCAAATATGTCTAAACTCATGTTGATTGTGTTCTTTGTTGTTTATACATGTTGGGTATGTATTGTTATACCTCAAACTGGTGTTTTTCTGAGTATTGGATGATGATTTGGAGGATTTTGGGTTGAAACCCGTAGCAGCAAGTTCTGCAGAATTTTTTCTGGTTTTTCTAGGTCATACGCGTATGGGGCATGTTCATACGCGTATGGGCCTTCGCAATACGCGTAACATGGGCGAGTCTTGGGCCAATACGCGTATGGATTCTCATTTTGCTCGGCCATCTGTCCATTTGCGTATGATACGCGTAACATTTTAGGGCAATACGCGTATTGGAATTTTAACGTGAATTTTGGGAAAAATGAGTCACTGTCCATACACGTATGAACTTGGGCGATACGTGTATGGCCAGGAGAATTGTAAAATGGGACTTTTCAAAATATCGTTTTCGTTTTTCTTTCGTAACTTGGGTTCCTTTATCCGATTTTTACATTCTTGGTATCGTTGGAAAGCTATTGAGCTGTACTTTGTTATTATGATGATTTGGAAATTGTTAGCCAATTTAATTATGTCAGAATTTAGAATAGTGTCGGTTTGTCGACTTTTGTCGTTATAATTGTGCGTAATTGATGGGTATTATGCAAGGTACTGTTGTATGCTGTAAATGAATGTGTTTAGATGGTGTGGTGATGAATTGTGACCGTATGGCAATTAAATGCATTGTTTTGGGCATAAGTGCAAAGTGTGATTTTGTTGATGTAGAAGAATGCATTTATGTGTGCATATTAAATGTCATGAGTCCTTGTATGCCAAGCATCATGATATGCATTGTTGTGACGTCCTGAGTGACGGTTTGGATTCCAGAGGGAATCTGCTATAACATCGTGAGCCTTAAAAATAAGAGGTATGAATAGCCTTAAAAATAAGAGGACCGAAAGCGATGGTTAAAGACGATCGTGTGCCCTTGTGGGGTGTGAGCGATCGGGTCGTGTGCCCGTGTGGGGTGTGAGCGATCCATAAACGTCGTGTGCCCGTGTGGGGTGTGAGCGACGGGGAACATCGTATGCCCGACGGGGAGTTACAGTGATGTAACGAGCGATGATTCCAGCAGAGTTCCTGAGTGAACTAGTGATGAGAAACATTGGAAGTCGGTACCGCATGTGCATATGCATAAGAGTCGTTGTGTCGGTCTCATGCATTTGCATAAATCATTATGGTTTGTTTATGTGTGGAGTTGTGGATAAATTGATATATGGATATGTGTTGGTGATGGAAATATGAATTATACATTGTGTTGTATTGTGTTTGAATTATGGTGTGAGTTGTGGTGAGAACTGTATATATGTGTATTTTTGTGTTATATATAATTGTGTTATGATTGTTTTTCTCACCCTTTTGCTATTTTATAATGCTCTACGAGGAATTGCAGATTAGAGTTGCTGGAGGTCTTTTTGTGAAGCTTAGGACTTCATTCTTTTGTCGGTCGGCTCTGATATGTGACACCGGGTAGTTAGGGAGACCGTTTGTGATTATTGTGTATTATGTATATACATATCTTTTGGCTAGTGCATGTATAACTTGATGTATGACGAACTTTTCATGTGATATATATATATATATATATATATATATATATATATATATATATATATATGATATTCAGTTTTAGATTTTCCGCTTTTATTCTAAAATCTGAAATGTGGGTGTAAGGAACTGAGTTCCTCTGTTGATTGCTACCCCACTGTTGCATATCTTTATGAGCAGGTGTTCTATGATTTGTTTCATTATAATGTGATTCCCCCCGTCTATGCCATGATAATTTAAATATACTCTGATGAAATTTTGAATTTTCTTTTACTGCTTTATTTAATTAGGGGTATAGATTGGGGGTGTTACACCTTCTTTGACAAGCAAAGGAATCGAGCCGGAACCACAACAATGCAACAAAATGCTCATTTTTCACAAATTTTGCACTGAGTAACCGGTTAGCAGTTATGCTGTAACTGGCTACCCTCGTGAAATTTTGAAAAATGGCAGCAATTTCAAATTTTAGCAATTGTCACCAATCTCAGCCCTTGATCACATTTGGAATATTCTAGACCACCTCATTTTATTTCGCCTACATCACTTTGATCATTTTCCACCATGCACCTTCACTAATCACCACTCTTTTGATAATTCCCTCCAAATTTTAATTCCAATCCTAATTTTGATCATCCAAGCCTAATTCCAAACCACCAATTTTCCCAAGCCTAAATTCTATAAATAGAGGCTTCATTCCATTCATTTTTCAAGCTTTGGATAGCCAACAAACCTCTTGCAAATTCTCTTCCCAACCACAAAATTCACCAAAGCTCATTTTTCTTCTTTTGAAAGTTAACAAGAATTCACATTGAATCTTGTTCAACTTTGAGCTAAACCTTCATCCATTCTTGTTTTTGTTCATCAATTATAGTAGATCAAGGCTTTGGAGTTTGGATCTTGATGCAATTTGAAGGAATTTTCAGATTTGAAGTGGTAATTCATCTTCCACCATTGTTGAAGCTTCATCTTCATCTTCCATAATGTAGATCTTTGGAGATCTTTGCTACTTGATCCTTTGGATCTTGTAATTGTGTTTAATTGCTGGTTTTCACTATTATTTTACTTTAAATTTCGTGCAATTTCAGTTCCATGATCACAAAGTGTTTGTAAAAAGTTTTGAAAGTGGATCATGCTGAATTTTGCACAATTTTCTGCATTCTGGTGCAGAGTAACCGGTTAGTAGTTATGTTGTAACCGGTTACTCTATGTTAATTTTGAAAAATGGCGCCTATTTTGAACTAAGTAACTGGTTAGCAGATATGCTGTAACTGGTCACTTCAAAACAGAATGCATATTTTAACTTGTTTTTGGGGCTGTTTTGATTTTTCTTCTTCCTTCTTCCCCTTTCTTCTTATTTTAGCCTTGAAATGCATTGTTGAGATTAATTTCTCTTCAATTTCAATGGACTTTGGATATGGTTAAAGTAATTAAACATTCATTTGTTCAAATCTATCTTTTAATGAATTGTTGAATTCATTTGAGGTGCTTTGAATTAGTGATATGTTTTCACACTTAAACTTATCAATTAAAGGTGATTGAACTTGAAGATGAAAGGTTCTTGAATTTGCTATTCAATTTGGCTTTCTCTTCATCTATTTCTCTTTTCTTTTGATCGATGAAAGTCTTGTGGATCTTAGAATTTCTTTGTTGAATTCTTGATCAAGACTAGATTGTTACCTATTTTCTTTTCGTGCCGCATTGCTTTCAGATGACGATCTACATATCGTTCATCTAGCATGCATTAGCACAAAGAGCTATTGACCGGCCTCATTGTAGGGTAATTACTTCGTAAATTACTCGGCGATTGCTTAACATAGCGCAATATTTGTCCCGCATCAGAAAACGATCAAGAATATTGATTATTTGTCTTTTGGTTCAAAACTTATGAAACTTGTTGTTAGGAGGCTTTGGTCTTATCAATCCTCTAACGAGTTCTCATTAACCTTGACCTAAGTGCAATTATTCAATTATTATTGATCACTAACTCTAACAATTATTCACTAACTTACTAACATTACTATTGTACTAATCTTTTTAAAATTTCTTCTCGTTCCTTATCTCTTTTACTTTTATGCTTCATTTTTATCATTTCATATCATGTTTATGCTTCTGCAATTTTTCCTTTGTCCGTTGGACATATGTTTATGCTTCTGCAATTTTTCCTTTGTCCGTTGGACACATGTTTATGCTTATGCCTTTTTCTCTTTGTCCACTTGGACCAAAAACATTAATAAAGGCCAAAACCTCTAAAAATATTTGTGCTTCTAATCTTGGACTATGGTTACTATCCTTTGCAATGGACATGGAGTTTTGCAGCTAGACCTTGGACTTCCATGCAATTCTTGGAACCTTGGACTTAGAACTAGGACCTTTTCCCTTTGCTTTGGAATTATGGTTCGAAAACTTTGAAGACTTGTGCTTTTGCTTGGTTTATGGTGAAGACAACTACATTTGTGGTTAGATCTTTCTTATCCTTAGCTTTTACTTTATGCTTTAGGATAGTCACTTCTTCTCCACCCCTGCTTAAATTTTCAAAACTTCCTCTCTTTTTCAAAACCTTCTTGTTTTCAAACTTAAAACCGCTTTCATAATAAAACCTTGACTTTGGTCAAGTGTTTTTTAAGCTTTGTTTTCTTTAATAAATGTCAATCAATTGTTAATCCTATTTTGACCATTTCATAAAAAACATTAAAAACACCAAACTCATCAATCCCTTTTTGTGCCTTGTGCATTTCTTTTCTTTTAAAACTTTTTCATAAGTTTAGACATGATTTATTTCTTTAAGCGGAATTATTCGCTTGGAAATGACGACTTGTCTTTACACTTAAAATCAACCAAAACAAACAAATTTTTTGTTCTTTGTACCACGAACTACGAGGTTTTGATCCTACATTGCACATTGTGGGTACGTAGGCATGAGGCGATAAGTCTCTCCAAACACAAAAATCTTAAAAAAATAATAATTCTCCTCTCATCTCCTCAATCTCTCTTTACAAGCAAACCATTTTCAGACCAAAAAGCGGTAGATAGTTCAAAGGGCTCCTATAGAGTACTATAGACATTTTGGGTGCTAACACCTTCCCATTGCGTAACCAACTCCCCTTACCCATTCTCTGTTTGTTCTTGTTGTTTTAGAACTCTTTAGGTTTTGTTCGCTCTTTTTCCTTTCCCTTCGTGGATAAAATAAAAGTGCGGTGGCGACTCTTGTGTTTTTGAGTTAAGTTAATCAATAGCTTATACACACAAATTTCCCCGCTACAGAAAAGTGGCGACTCTGTTGGGGAGAGATTGACCTCTTGCTAGTGTCATACCCCAAATTTTGACCACTAAGATTTCCCATCATTGTGAGAATCATCATCACAGTATAGAGGAACCATCATACTTCATCAGTCTCCCCAAAGATGGGTGAGCATTCACTACAATCAAAATTAGGGTTTTAAGCCCTCTCAGAGCCTTAGACAAAGGATCAATCAAGGAATGACATGATCTTCAACTTGTCTAACCTCTCAAAAATCCACAATGGATCAAAAAGGACTCCCATTTCAAGGATTAAGCACAAGGTTGCTCCCTTCTAGGTGGATCAAGTCTCAAGATCGCCGGTATCACCAAATTAGGGTTTTGGTCGACCAGAGCCTCTAGATGAAAAGTTTCATCTGGGCACAAGCCAAGGATCCAAAAAACAACCTAATGTACTCCATGGAACCTCATGGACCCAAGCATCAAGTCAATTTGACCTCAGGGGATGCATACATCAAAAATCAGGAATTAGGGTTTCTTAACCTAATTCACCCCTAAGTTGACTTTTGGGACAAATCAAGAGCCAAGACCTCAAGACATGATTTGAGGGTCTCTAATGAACTATATTGATCCATTTGGAACAATGGATTAATCCAAGAAGCTTGAGCAACAAGTCTCATTTTCATCTGCACCACAATTAGGGTTTCGCGAGGAAAGTCAACTGTAACTTTGACTTTTGACCAGGACATGCTCCCAAACCCTAGGACATGCCCCAATACACCCTAATACACCCATGGAACATGTCTATCAAGTTTGATTTAGGTCAAGGACATGATTTCCTGAAGAATTGCACAATTTGGAATTCATCTGATAAAAAGTCAACTTGCACAAAAGTCAACTTTGACTTTTTGAGATTTTTCGCCAAAATGGATTTTTAACCCTAAAATGATGTTAATGTATGATTTGAATCATCATTCATCAAGAAAAATCAAAGAAAGTGGGATAACTTGTAAAAGGGTTAACCATAAAACTTAGAAATTTTTCTAAGTTATGGAAAAAGTACCACTAATGCACCAACTTTGGAGGATCATAACTCCTAAACCACAAGGCCAATTTTTTTCATCCAAGGATGGATTTGTAGCCCTCATTACCCTCTACTAGACCTAAGTCCAATTCATTAAAGATTTTGAGTTATGGAGTGATCAAAATCAAGAAATCACACTTTGTTCCAACACTTAGTGAAAATTTCACTAAGTCAGATTTTGCTTCACTTTTTGCCAAATGTAGAGGGATTTTTCACTTGGAATCAAAAGAGATCAAAACCAAACTTGTTCAAACAGTTGTTGTATCATGTAAGGGATTTCCAAAATGGCCAAGAACATTGCCAAATTCAACTTACACCATGAGATATGACATTGTCAAGTTGCCTTGCTGAAATCTGTCAAAGGCAAGGCAGAATTTGCAACTTTGCTCGATTTGCCAAAATCAGCCAAATTCAAATGCTCCTATCCACTTGGACACATCTGAGGATTGAATCTAAAGGGGACAATCACTGAGCCAAGCTTCCAAAGTCCATGGAATAAGAAATAGCATGTTGAACCTAGAATGGCAAAAATAGGGACAAGACTCCAAATTTGGATTGAAGCATTCAATGGAAGCATCAAGGTGGCATGGACTGAGTCATTCTCATCTGAAATCAGTCAAGACTTATCCAAGACCAAGGGGACCAAAGCTCTGTGCCCTAACCTCTAGTCAATGGCTAGAGGAGACTTGCATTTCCATTGGACAATATTGGCCAAACCTACTTACCAGCTGCCATTCACTATTCCTTGCAAAACAAACTTGCTCTACTATAAATAGAGCTCAATTGTGATCAGTTTGAGTACACCAAAGCCATCAAACAGTTGCTTTCCTCAAAATCTCTTCTTTTACTCCAATTTTGCCTTCTAAGTCAAGTCACTATCGGGTTTTGAGTTTGAGAGCAATTCCAATCAAACCAATCACTCACACACCTCACATACATCACATATGAGCTGATCAAACACTTAGATCACTTCTGAAACACCAATTTCACAAAATCACCAGCTGGTTGCTCAAGGTTTTAACCAAAGTGCAGTTGGGGTACCACAAATTGATCCAGCCAATTTCAATCAAGTCCAAGCATTCAAACACACTCCATAGGGTGTAGGGAAGCTATTCAGATCATCACCACTCATCTGTAACACCTCCAAATCAAAAATCACATTGCACTTGCTGTCACGGCTTAGAGGTAAGCACATACTTGGTCATCTCTCAATCTATGCATATTTCCTCGCACAATAATTTGGCCATATGTTCATAATCATGCATGGAATGTTTTCCCTCAATTAATTGCATTGTTTGAATCGTGTATCAAAAATCCTAGCCTTCATGCAGAAATTAGGGTTCTTGAGGATTTTTCATGATTTCTTGTTATATGTTTAATTTAAATGAAATTAAGTGTTATAGACATGATCGTGAGGTTGAGACGAGCATAATGATATGTGGATTGCATGATATAATGAAGTATTCAGTGAGATTGGATAGAAAATGCAAATCTGGGCAAGGCAGAAAACGCGCGTGTTCTTGGTCCATGTTCTTGGCGCCATTTTCATAAATTCAAATATTTGAATTTTGTGATTTTGTTTAATTGATTCAAAAATTAATTTCTCTCTGAGTTTTAATGATTTTGGGTTGATTCTTTTTTTAATAATTCACAAAAATGTTAAAATATTTTATTTTATCAAAAAATCCCAAAAATATTATTTATTTCATATAATTGATATTTTTGCAAAGAATTAATATTTTAATTGTTTTTGGAATATTAAATATTTTTTCTACATTGATTTTGCAACTTTTAATGCTTTCTAATTATTTTGTAGGTCAATACTTAATTTTTGAATCATTAATCCAAAATCACAATTTGTTTTTCACATGTTAAACAATTTTGATCATTTTAATTGAAGTTTTATTCAATTAAATACATTTTTGAAAACAAATTAGGGTTTTTGATTAATTCAACCATCATAAATCATTTTCAAAACACTTGGGCCTCTAATAGAGTGTAAGACCCAATCCTTTTTTTGACCAAACCATTTTTGGGCCTCAGTGCGTTGTATAAGTCCCGATACCGTCAAAAAACAAACGGCGCGATCGTCGCCCTTTTGAAAAATAACCTTGGGCCTCTCCTTGAGCTATAAGACCCATTCAAAACATTTTGGGCCTCTAATAGAGTGTAAGACCCAATCCTTTTTTTTTACCAAACCATTTTTGGGCCTCAGTGCGTTGTATAAGTCCCGATACCGTCAAAAAACAAACGGCGCGATCGTCGCCCTTTTGAAAAATAACCTTGGGCCTCTCCTTGAGCTATAAGACCCATTCAAAACATTTTGGGCCTCTAATAGAGTGTAAGACCCAACCCCCTCTTAACCAAAATCATTTGGGCCTCACTTATTGTATAAGTCCCTCTGCGTTAAAAGAAAATCTCGGCGAGATCGCCATTTCAAACGGAAAAATCATCTGGGCCTACCCTCGTGTTATAAGCCCCACTCTTTTCCTAAAACTCACTTGGGCCTCTTGAGAGAGTGTAAGATCCATCCCTTTGTACAGAAAACATTTTGGGCCTCAGTCACTTGTATAAGTCCCTCTGTACAAATTCAAACAGTGCGCTCACTGATAAAACCCTGGGCCTCTCCTTGAGCTGTAAGCCCCAAATATTTCTTTTTCAAAGCACTTTCTCCTTTGATTTTGAATATATTGTTGTTTTCAATCTTTCTATGTTGAACAACTAACCAAACAGCATGGAAGCTCTACAACCGAGTAAGTGTTTACCCGCTTTCATTTACCGCTTTCATATACATATAACTGTATTGTGGGGTTGTTTCACTATAAGTCTTCTTTCATAAACTCATATCAACTATGTAATAATAGTATAGATATTTCGAGTTTCCCCGGCAACTACGTCTAGAACTAGGTGACGCCGTTTCGTTTAGTCATAGAAATAGACAACTAGATCCCCAATAGGATCACCAGATACAGTCTTCTCTTCGGCTGTCCTCATTAGGAATTGTCAAGAAACTCTACTCCCAGAGATGAATGTATTCTCCGTGAATGGCATCTTTGAGTTTCTTCCAAATTCTCGAACTTTCCTTTCTTTGATCTATTCTCGGTGAATAGCATTGCCTTGAATTTCTCGGGGTTTGGGGACCCATCAGCTTCTTAAAAGCAATCGGCCTCCTCTTGGGCATCGTACAAGGACCCACAGGCTTCCTAAAAGCAACCTAGCCTCCTCTTGGGGTTAGTACAAGGACCCTACGGCTTCTTAGAAGTATTCACAGCCTCCTCTGAGGCTTCGTATAATGATCTCTTCCTCCGGGAATGATAGCCTTCTCTTGGGCTTAGTACAAGGACCGATCGGCTTCTTAAAAGTTTCCAGCCTCCTCTTGGGCTTCGTACAAATTGTCCCGACAACCTCCTAGAGGTATAGGAACAGAACCTAGTCATCTTCATAGAACAGTCCTTTCATAGAGTTTACTACTGTTTCTCAAAGCATAGTATAAAAGATGAAACTCTAGACACAGACAGTCTAACTTCCTTGAGTCTCAAAGACATTCTCAAGTGACCCCTTCGTTAAATAGGAAGGAAACACGCAGACTCGGACAGTCTCAATACCCTTCAGATTTCCCGCTTCCTTAAAGAACAGGAATAACCCGGATCCTTGAATCAAATCCCTGAGTACAGTGTTGCTCATATAAGAACTGATTTTCTCTTCAAAATCAGTATACTGGACCTGTCACTCAACTAAAACAGTAAATAGCCTCCTCTTAGGCTTTGTATAATGATCCTTCTCCAGTGAAGTTAGCCTCCTCCTGGGCTTTGTACAATGATTCTCCCCAGCGGAGCCAAACAACGTTTAGCCTCTCTCTCGGGCTTTGTACAAGACACATAAGAGACTCCCTCGTTGAGTCAATCACCCCTTTCGCCTCCATCTCGGGCTTTATACGAGATACAAAAAGGTTCTTATTGAGCCAAATAAACAACAGCCTCCATCTCGGGCTTTGTACGAGGTACAAAAAACTCCCTTGTTGAGTCAAATCGCCTTCATCTCTGGCTTTATACGAGATACCAAAAGACTCCGTCGTCGAGTCAAAACCTTTTAGCCTCTCTCTCGGGCTTTGTACGAGACACATATCAGCCTTCTCTTAGGCTTTGTATAAGAAAACCACTGTTAATCCAATTAACCTTTTAGCATCAAAACTGTGCCTCGTTCACAGTAAACAAACATCAAACAACTCCCTTCATCTAATCGCTATAAGCGGTAAGCCTTTGGATCATCTACATCCATGCCACTGTCCCTCTTTTAGCATGAGAAATTCCTAAGGAAAGATAGCATTGCTCTACACTGAGTTAAAGTCTTCTCCTCCAGGTTAAAACCCCCTATAAAGGAAATTATGGCATTACTAGGATCCGCGTATCCCGGTTAAAGTAATTCTCCTTTATAAACAGTTGTGACATACAACCCCCTCTTTAGAGATGACAAGTTCTCTCTAAAGTTGAGACCTTTTAGCTTCACGTCTTGGGCTTTGAACAAGACACAAATAGACTTTTCAGCTTCACATCTTGGGCTTTGAACAAGATACAAACCACCTTTTCGCTTCACGTCTTGGGCTTTGAACAAGACACCAAAAACAACCATTTCCTCCCATAGAATAGGAGGAGCTACGAACGCTCTGATTTCCCTGTTTCGGTAAACGGGAATACGTAGGCATAAGATTGAAAGAAAAATCTTAGCGAGCACACTAAACAAAAACCCAAAATCCCATATCTCCATTAATCAACCCAACAGCAGTAATTCAAAAACATCAGTCCTAACACCCTAATCCTTGTTCCCCGCCAGAAACCTTATGCCAAGATAAAAAAGAAGAAGAAAACCCGTATTGGCGAAAATACAAATAACCAGTACAAAGGCCCCCCACATTGATAGCATTCGTAACCTAACAGACCGCTGTTTAAACTCAGTATGCAAAGCAGGGTTAATTGGAGACATCTATTTCCCTTCCTTATTCAGCTCACAATAGGATAAAAAATGAATCGACCTGTAGTTTTAAGCTCAACCGCAGAGAGCGACCAGCGCTTAAGAACCGCGTCCAAAATCGCTCGCTACAGAAAAAATGGCGCCCACCGTGGGGCCTAATTCTGATTTCCTTTTTCACCTCTTGTGTGAATACCACAGATTGGGGCTTCCGCCGGGGAACCCAATTTCTGTCAGGAACTTAGGAATCATAGCTTTAAAGGTCTAGGATGATTAGGACAAATATATATATTGCTTTTCCTAATTGCTATACATGTTTATTTTTCTGCTAATGGGAATGCGGGTGATGCCGTATGTGGAAAGAATGAGTATACACCTAAGATAAGTGATGGCGACGGGGTCGACCATCAACCTCAGTGGAGGCTGACCAACGCAACCCATTCTCTCACCTAGACAATGGGCCGGTTGTTAAATCTGAGAAGCTGGGGAGCCAAACCCTTTCGTAGTGCGGAAACTATCGGAAATAGTTGTTACGCGATACTACCCTCATTTGAGGCTGGTGATCTATTCTCGGTGAATGGCACTTACTCTCTACAACTCGCTGGCGATCCGCTTGTTGTTTTGCTTTCCTGGGAGGAGCTAATGATAATGAGTACAGGTACAAAAATCACCCTAGTATAAACCTTTAGGGATGGGTAGAGCCTTGACTTCATGACAACGACCCTTTGACCCCATGTTTTTTCTATGTTTTTGTGTGCTGCATTCATGCATTCATCTAAAAAACATTAAAACATTCAAAAATTCTTCTCTTCTAGTCTCTCTGTTTTTTCAAAATAAACTAGGATTGTGATTGCAAATATCAGAGAAAAGGATTGCACTAATGGATTTCGGTAGAAGGAGAACTCACCAGTATACCTTCAAGGTTCCAAAACTAGAGGATTTGAGAAGGTTAGCGAGGATGATCACTAACCCAGAGGCTTTCAGAGCCAAGCACGGAGGTTTGCTACCACTATTAAGAGTCCATGTGATTAAGGGAATCATGGATGCACTAATCCAGTTCTATGATCCGGTCTATCACTGTTTCACATTCCCAGATTACCAGCTTGCACCAACGCTGGAGGAGTATTCTCACCTGATCGATCTACACATTACAGATCGAGCTCCATTTTCTGGACTGGAAGAAATTCCAAAGAATCAGACTATTGCAAGAGCAATTTATTTGGACGAGTCTGAAGTTAGGACTCACCTAACCACTAAGGGTGGCATCCAAGGTTTGCTAGCCCAGTTCTTGACGAAGAAAGCCCTGTATTTTGCCAGTATAGGAAACGTGATTTCTTTTGAAAGCATCTTTGTCATGCTCACCTACGGGTTATTTTTGTTTCCCAACATCAATAACTTCGTCGATATTAACTCCATTAAGGTTTTTCTCATTGGAAATCCTGTGCCGACTTTGCTCGCAGATGCATATCATTCTGTACACCTGGGAAATTTGTACAGCGGAGGGGAGATCACATGCTGTGTACCTTTGCTTTACAAATGGTTTATCTCTCACTTGCCCAAGTCTGCTGGTTTTTGGGATTGCAAGAGTGCCTTACGTTGGTCGCAAAAGATCATGTCTCTTACCAACTCTGATATAGATTGGTGTAATAGGATTTATGAGGGAATCAGGATCATTGACCGTTGTGGAAACTTCCCCAACGTACCCCTTATAGGAACTAAAGGAGGAATCAACTACCATCCGGTATTGGTTCGCCGTCAATTTGGATACCCGATGAGACACATCCCACTGGGTGTTCATCTGGAAGGTCTTTTCTTCAAAGAAGGAGAAAACGACAAAGCACTAAAGATGGAAATAGTGCACGCTTGGAAGCATGTTCATAAGAAAGGACGAGAGTCTCTAGGAAAACCGGACTGTGTCTCGGTGGAGCCTTATCTCCATTGGGTACAAACTAGAGCTCTCAAGCTAAATATGCCTTATCCTCGTTACAGAATTCTTTCGCCGAGGGAATCTGTCATGTACTTCATGACGGAAACTAAAAAGCTTCAGGTTACTCTCAACAAAATTCAGAAGGAGAGAAGGTCTTGGAAGAACAAGTACCGCACCCTCGACATAGAGTGCATCAAAATACAGCAATTACTGAAAGAAAAAGATGCTCTGATTGAAATTTTGGAGCAACATGCTGTAGATAATCAAGATGACCAAAGGAATTTGCTCGCTCCTTTCACTTGGCAAAGGAATGACAACCCAACAACGGCCCAAGAGCCCCGGTCAAAGAAAAGGAAGATACCAGAATCAGCACCTGATTTCTCTTCAGAGAGGACTCAGGACCCATTAGTTTAGGTTTCTGTTTCTGCACTTTGTAATCTACTGTATTTCCATTTCTGTAATCCTTTGAATTTCAATAAAAAGGGGTTTCCCCACCGTTTGATATTTGCAATCTAATTATTGAAGTTTATTTTGATTAAACAAAAAAAAAACAATTAATATAATCATTGCATTCATCATTCTCACATCGCATATTCTTCTTCCCTACGAATCTCACGTTTGTGTCTCGATTCTAGAGTCAAACTGTCTCATACGTATAATACTCGGGCCAATTATCAGAAAAGGATGGATGATCTTGAGGAGGAAAACAGAGAGTTGAAAGAAGAGATCGACGCTCTGAGAGAAGATATGAGAAAGCTTCGTAACGACATGCAAGCCATGGCAGAAGCTCAGCTACAAAGAACTGTGATCTCAGAGATCACCTCAACGCCCGTAGTGGAGAGGTATGATCCTAGGTATCAGATACCGAAAGATCGTCCTTGGGGCATGCCTGTTAACTATATCCCGGAAGGATATGTTCCGCCGATCACTGAGGATCAGGGAATCACAACAGAAGCCGCTGGGCCTGAAGGTTACAAACTTCGGGAAAGCGAAGATGCCAGGGGCATGTTGAAGACTCCTGAAGGTTACAAACTTCGGGAAACACCAAGACTCACTGCCGTAGTCACGGTACCACCCCCTATGGTGCACACTGTCCCGGAAGGACAGATTCCACCTACACCTTTTGGTAAGAAGGAAACTATGTTTGACCGAATGGATGAATTCCAGGAACAGTTCTTGGAAATGCAGAAGGAACTGCAAACCATTCGCGGTCAGGATTTATTTGGGAAGGACGCCGCAGATCTCTGTATGGTCCCAAATGTGAAAGTCCCGCACAAGTTCCAAGTGCCCGACTTTGAAAAATATAAGGGTAACTCTTGCCCTCAAAGCCATCTGGTGATGTACGCTCGGCGGATGTCAGCCCAGACGGAGAATCAGGACCTACTGATTCACTACTTTTAGGATAGTTTGACCGGTGCCGCACTCAAATGGTACATGGGTTTAAACCGTGCCACGATCAGCACTTTCAGAGATCTTGGTACTGCCTTCGTCCAACAATACAAATACAATTTGGACATGGCACCCGACAGAGATTAACTCAGATCGATGTCGCAAAAGGACAAGGAAACCTTTAAGGAGTATGCTCAAAGGTGGCGTGAAATTGCCGCTCAAATTTGTCCACCTCTTGAGGAAAAAGAGATGACAAAGATCTTCTTAAAGACCTTAAGCTCATTTTACTATGACCGAATGGTTGCCAGTGCGCCCAGTGATTTCACTGAAATGGTCGGCATGGGTGTACGTCTTGAGGAAGCCGTCCGAGAAGGACGTTTGGTAAAAGACACTGGATCGACGAGCGGTACTAAAAAATACGGTAGTGCTCTCCCTAAGAAAAAAGAGCAAGATATTGGGAATATCTCTCTCGAAAAGCAAAGACGACGTTATCAACCGGTAGCAGTTGTGACTCCTGCTATCAACCCTGCGTCTATTCCTACGTATCAACCTCAGGTTGCGCAGAGCCAACCTGACCAGCAAAGGACACAACAGCCTCTTCAGCAGGCTCGTCCTCCATATAACAACAACCGTACAACACGGCCACCAGGATTTGATCCTATACCCGTAACGTACACAGAGCTGTTTCCATTACTACTGGCTAAGGGGCACATCCAGACTAAGTCTCCTCTTACAGTACCGGAAAATTCGCCTTTTTGGTTTAAGGTGGATCAAACATGCCATTATCATCAAGGAGGTTCAGGGCATAACATAGAGACTTGTCTCAATTTCAAGTCCGACGTACAAAAGCTTGTTAGGAGCGGGGTCTTATCCTTCAAGGATACGAATCCTAATGTTCTCACGAACCCGCTGCCTCAACAAGAGAAGGCTGTAGTCAATCTGATTGAGAGAGAATCTAACGATGTTTATCAAATTCACGATGTACTATTGTTGAAAACCAATTTGGTCAAGATGCATTGTAGAGAGAGTGGATATGGCCATGTGCCACCTCATAACTATCACCAGTGTGATATCTGCTCTAAAGACAATCAAGGATGTTCTGTAGTGCAAGTAGCTCTGCAGGAACAAATGGATCTCGGATGGATCCAGGAGCACCGAGTTCGTGGAGTTAACATGGTCTACACGAATTCTAACGTCATTCAGAACCACGACATTCGTGCAATGAATGTCAACTTGGTGGCGATGCACTCAAGGCAAAGCCAGTATCATAATCTTCCGCGGCACAATTACAGTTCTTGTCTGACTTGCTCGGTAAACAAACAGGGATGCTCTTTCATACAGAGGCCCTCCAGCGTCAGATGGATCTTGGATGGATCCAAGACTACCATGATAGGAATCCTTATCAGATCAACATGGTCCAGATCTTCGATATTCGCGTGATGAATACCAACCTGGTAAAGTTACATGCTGAGTAGGTCCGACTCAGATTCTTAATATCACATGACTATCAAAGCTGTAAAGCGGGTTGCGAAAACGATCGAGGTTGTACCCTTGTCCAGGAGGCACTTCAGCACTTATTAAATCATTGGTGGATGCCAATCTACATGGATGAAGATACTCAGCAGATTAGTATCAGTAATAGAAACCCCACTCGGTGTCAGAGTCAGGATGTCTGATCAGTGGAAGCTAACCTAGTGAGGTTACATTGTATTCAAAGTGGGCGTGGCCAGGTGCCACCACACAACTATGACAGTTGCGGCGTCTGTTCGGAAAGTAACCAAGGGTGTTACCTGGTGAGAGCAGCTCTTCAGGATCAGGTAGATCGTGGAGAAATTCGTCCATATTCGGGTTCTGGACCCATCAACTGGTCGCCGAACTACCTTGCCGAGCAAGTTGAGGATGTTGTCACGATCTCTGGTCATCACAGGACCACGGATATTTTTGCCATTATTCCTCTACTTGACGAATCTAAACTTCCCAACCGGGAACGGATCGAGATCACTTATGATGGTCAGAAAAATCAGAAGGCTCCTGTAGTCATCTATCTACTAGGACCATTACCGTATGAATCAGCTAAGGCGATCCCTTACAAATACGGTGCAACAACAATTGAGAATGGAAAGGAAATTCCATTACCCTCCGTCGTGAATATTGCAGACATCAGTCGTGTAACACGGAGCGGTCGAATCTTCAACCGAGGAGTTGGAGAACTTAACAAAGAAAAGGAACTTCAGACAGAAGCTCCCGGTCCCCCAGTCGGTCAATCCAGTAATCCCGACCTTTTGAAAAATAATGATGAGATGCTGAAGCTCATCCAAAGGAGTGAATATAACATTGTTGATCAGCTGTTACAGACTCCTTCAAAGATCTCGGTGTTATCACTGTTACTCAGTTCAGAAGCCCACAGGGAGGCTCTACAGAAAGTCTTGGAGCAAGCCTTTGTGGAACAGGATGTAACAATCAGACAGTTCGATAGCATTGTCTCTAACATCACTTCCTGCAATAATTTGGGATTTAGTGATGAAGAATTACCTGAAGAGGGTCGTCGTCATAACATGGCGCTCAATATCACAGTTAACTGCCAGGATGATGCTTTAGCCAGCGTATTGGTAGACACAGGGTCAGCCCCGAATGTTATGCCGAAGTCCACTTTGATGCAATTATCATTCAAGGGCCCTCCGATGAGAGTCAGCGAGGTCGTCGTCAAAGCATTCGACGGATCCAGAAAAACAGTTATCGGCGAAGTTGATCTTCCCATAACTATCGGTCCTCACACTTTCCAAGTCACTTTCCAGGTCATGGATATCCGGGCAACATACAGTTGTTTATTAGGAAGACCTTGGATACATCAGGCTGGAGCGGTCACTTCGACCCTCCACCAAAAGCTAAATTTCATCCAGAACGATCAACTTGTCACAGTTTATGGGGAACAAGCCTTGCTTGTAAGCAACTTGTCATCATCTGCTGGTATAGAACCCGAAGAGGTTATTGGAACGCAGCTCCAAGCACTGTCGGTAAGCAAAGACAATCAGTTCAAAGAAGGAACTTCGATCTCTTCATACAAAGATGCTATCAAAGCGGTCGAGAGTACCGATACAACAGGATGGGGACAGCTTGTCATTCCTATTGACAATAAAACAAAGAAGGGTCTTGGTTTTTCTGCAACCTGTACCCAGACAGCTGCCAGCGATGAAAGTCTTCATCCCCTTCAAAATTTCTTCCACAGTGGAGGTTTCCTTCACCCAGTGTCTCAAGCAGTTCATGCTATCAATGAGGAAGATCCCTCTGACACAGATGAAGAGTGGAAGTCCTACCTTAACAAGGACGGTTATATGTCTCAGGAAGAGGTGCCTATGCCTTTTTGCTTTCCTACAGAAAGTCCGAGATTTATACCAAGATCAGATGTCGAAATGATCTACGGGGATTGTGATCCTGAAGGATGCCGCGCTCCGCCAAATTCATTAGAGGAAGACACTCTGATGAAAGATAATTTTGACTACAACTACTATGGCCCAATGGATGGTCTGCCAATGTGGTAACCTTACCCAGGAAACTTGGGGCAAGAAAGTCAGCCGAGTAATGTAGCTCAGCTGACCGTCATTGAACGGAATACCTATGTCCCCACCATGCCATGGGATCAACACTCAGGCCATTCAGAAACTACTCAACATGAAGATGAATTCGTAACGTTTGCAGGACTTGAGTTCATCAACTATGCTTTTCCCGAGGTCAATGTCATTGAGAGAGATGACTCCTCCAGTTCCAAAGAAGTTTGGGACACTCTGGGAGAACCAAGTGGAAAATTCGACTATATGGTCAAGTACACCGCTCCCGAAAGCTCTCGTATCAGGCTCGAGGATATCCAGGCAACTGGATGAGGAGATCTACCTGAGAGCACAAATGCTATGAAAAATGCAATAGAGGAATTCTCCTACGACAATTCTGCCTGGGAGACAGATTCCAATGATCCTGCTCCACCAGAAATCAGCGTCATTTCTGAAGACAAATCAAGGAAGGTGCCAGACTTTGTGATTCACCGAGGAGTTCGCCGCCAATGGGTTGCCGTCGAGTTTCCGAAGATCGTTCATCCGTCAAAGTAATTGCCATCTTTAACCTTTTACCCTGCCTAGGTGAAACGAATGTTTTGATAGGGCTCGCTTTCTGTAAATTTCCCTCTTCGCTTTTCCTAAAGCGACAGAGTTTTGTTTTATAGGGCTGTAGTTTCAAGGATCGACTTGTTCATTAATAAAATAACGTCGTTCTGTAATTTCCGCATTAATTGCTGTTTTCTCTTTTTGCTTTTTCAGAAAATGGTAATCCTAAAAAACAATTCAAATAAAAACAAGCAGTAAAATAAAAAACACAGCACACACTCTTGCATTTTCTCTATCTCTTCTAAACACGAATCATCACGTCATGCAGATTGCTTGTTTTAAACCCAGTTGAAACATACGATCTGATGCCTTCTCCCAACTTTGAGTTCCCGGTATTCGAGGCTGAAGAAGAAAATGACAACGAAATTCCAGAAGAGATCTCCCGATTACTCAGACAAGAGGAAAGGTCCATTGAACCTCACAAAGAACCGTTGGAAATGGTACACTTGGGTTCAGAGCAAGAGAGAAAAGAAATCAGGATCGGGGCACTGCTCAGTCCAACTGCCAGAGAGAGTTTGATAAAGCTTCTCAGAGAATTTCCCGATGTATTTGCTTGGTCTTATCAGGATATGCCAGGGTTGGATACCAGCATCGTGGAACATCACTTACCGTTAAGATCGGAATGTCCGCCAGTAAAGCAAAGGTTGAGACGCACTCACCCAAACATGGCCATCAAAATCAAAGAGGAGGTAAAGAAACAGATTGACGCGGGTTTCTTCGCTACAGCTGAATATCCTCAATGGTTAGCCAACATCGTACCCGTTCCCAAAAAGGACGGAAATGTTAGGATGTGTGTTGATTACAGAGATCTGAACAAGGCAAGTCCAAATGACGACTTTCCTTTACCACACATTGACATGTTGGTTGACAGCACAGCAAAGTTCAAAGTATTCTCCTTCATGGATGGATTCTCGGGCTATAACCAGATCAAAATGGCGCCGAAAGACATGGAGAAAACTTCGTTCATTACCCCATGGGGTACCTTTTGTTACAAGGTAATGTCATTCGGTATGAAGAACGCCGGGGCAACCTATCAAAGGGCCATGACTACTCTGTTTCATGACATGATACATAAGGAAATCGAGGTATATGTCGATGATATGATTGCAAAATCAAAAATAGAGAGTGAGCACATTGAACATCTGTCAAAATTGTTCGAACGTTTGAGAAAATTCAAGCTCCGCTTGAATCCCAACAAGTGCACCTTCGGTGTCCGTTCAGGGAAACTACTAGGGTTCATCGTCATCCAGAAAGGAATTGAGGTTGATCCTGACAAGGTCAAGGCCATTCGAGAAATGCCTTCTCCGAAAACTGAAAAACAAGTCAGAGAATTCTTGGGACGTTTAAACTACATCTCCAGATTCATATTCCTTATGACCGCCACATGTGCGCCGATTTTCAAATTACTGAAAAAGAACCAGGATTGCGTTTGGTCAGAAGATTGCCAAACTGCCTTCGACAGTATTAAGAAATATCTGTTGAATCCGCCAATTCTATCACCTCCAGTGGAAGGAAGACCACTGATCATTTACCTCACAGTCCTAGAGGACTCAATGGGATGTGTACTTGGCCAACAAGACGAAACTAAAAGAAAAGAGTCTGCCATCTACTATTTGAGCAAGAAATTCACCGACTGCGAGACTCGGTACACGATGCTTGAGAAAACTTGTTGCGCTTTGGCTTGGGCAGCCAAACATCTTCGCCAATACATGATTCATCATACTACTTGGTTGGTCTCTGAAATGGATCCAATCAAGTACGTATTTGAAAAACCTGCTCTTACGGGAAGAATTGCCCGTTGGCAGATGCTGTTATCAGAATATGACATAGAGTACCACGCTCAGAAAGCCGTTAAGGGAAGTATTTTGGCCGATCATTTGGCTCATCAACCGATTGAGGATCAAGAATCAACCGGGTTTTACTTCCCAGACGAAGATGTCATGTATCTAAAGATGAAAGACTGCGATGAACTGTTACCCAGTGAAGGGCCAGAACCAGGTTCCCAATGGGGACTAATCTTTGATGGAGCAGTTAATCATTATGGAAACGGAATTGGGGAAATCATTGTTACCCCTCAGGGTACCCACATTCCTTTCACCGCTAGACTTACGTTCAAATGTACGAACAACGAGGCCGAATACGAAGCTTGTATTATGGGTCTCGAAGAAGCGATTGATTTAAGGATCAAAAACTTGGACGTATATGGCGACTCAGCCTTGGTTATCAATCAGATAAAAGGAGATTGGAACACATACCAATCAGGATTGATTCCTTACAAAGACTATGCAAGAAGGTTGTTACCCTTCTTCAACATAGTTGAGTTTCATCACATCCCTCATGATGAGAATCACATGGCTGATGCATTAGCCACTATCTCTTCCATGATTAGTGTAGGTCAATGGAATGACCTACCTAAGATCGACATAATGCGCCTTAAACGGCCCGCTTACGTCTTCACGATTGAAGCAGTCATAGATGACACACCTTGGTACCACGATATCAAATGCTTCCTTCAGAAACAAGAGTACCCATCTGGGGCACTCAGAAAAGACAGGAAAACCCTCAGAAGATTGGCTGGAAACTTCTTCCTGAGCGGTGACACTCTTTATAAGAGGAATTTTGACATGGTCTTGCTCCGATGGGTAGAACAACCCGAACCAGACATGCTTATGAAAGAAATTCATGAAGGATCCTTTGGCATTCATGCCAACGGACACACAATGGCGAGAAAAATTCTGAGACCAGGGTACTACTGGTTGACCCTGGAATCCGACTGCTACAAGTACATGAGGAGGTGTCACAAGTGTCAGATATACTCCTACAAAATTCATGTACCGCCATTACATCTCAAAGTTCTCTCTTCCCCGTGGCCTTTCTCCATATGGGGAATCGACATGATTGGCTTGATTGAACCCAAGGCTTCGAACGGACATCGGTTCATCCTTGTAGCCATTGACTATTTCACCAAGTGGGTCGAAGCAGCGTCATTCGCTAATGTAACCCGACAAGTGGTGCTCCGATTTATTAAAAACAATATCATCTGCCGTTATGGTGTTCCAAGCGAGATCATTACTGACAATGGATCTAACTTGAATAACAAGATGATGAAGGAGTTGTGCGCAGAGTTCAAGATCGAACATCATAACTCATCTCCCTACCGACCCAAGATGAACGGGGCGGTAGAAGCGGCTAACAAGAACATCAAGAAGATTGTTCAAAAGATGGTTGTGACCTACAAAGACTGGCACGAGATGCTACCCTTTGCTCTTCACGGTTATCGCACATCTGTCCGCACTTCAACAGGGGCAACCCCTTTTTCTCTAGTGTATGGCATGGAAGCAGTGCTCCCCATAGAAGTAGAGATCCCGTCAATCCGAGTATTGATGGAAGCTAAGCTCACCGAAGCTGAATGGCGTCGAAGTCGACATGACGAACTGAATCTGATCGAATAAAAAAGAATAACGGCACTATGCCACGGTCAGTTGTATCAGCAGAGAATGAAGAAAGCGTTCGACAAAAAGGTCTGACCTCGTGTCTTCAAAAAAGGGGACCTCATGCTCAAGAAGATACAGTCATTTCTCACAGATTCGCGAGGTAAGTGGACTCCGAATTATGATGGCCCCTATGTGGTCACGAAAGCTTTCTCAGGCGGCGCCTTGAGACTTGCAACCATGGACGGAGAGGAATTTGCCTACCCCACGAATGTTGATGTAGTCAAGAAATACTTCGCCTAAACTAAAAAAAAAAAAAAAAAAAAAAAACGTCTCGGTGGATTGAAAACCCGAAAGGGCGGTCCAAGCAAAAGTTAGAGACATATAAAAAAATCATCCCGATGGATTGGAAACATCACAGTACAACCCAGGGAAAAATTAGGGATAATGGCAAGTAACTATGTTCAACAGAGGCAAGTCCCTCAGCAGCAACAGTTACATCATTCATCAGAGGAAAACTCCAGTCAAGGTCATCTTCGACAGAAGCTCAGGATGCCCCCGAATTCAATGTTGGTAGAAGGATAACAGTCATTATGTTTCAACGTAGCCCTTTTCCCTGTAAATTACCATTTTTAAACTTTGTAAATACTCAATGGAATCATGCGTTTGGCTGATCTCCATCTTATCAATAAAATTTGAGCCCTTGTGCTTTTGTTTGCAGTTCTTATTTGTTTTAGCTTTACAGAACGACGTTGTTAACATGATTAACGATTCTTGAAATAAAACAAAAATGAATTTACTTGTTAAAACTTTTTCTGCTTTTAAAATAAAGATGGCAATTTCTTTTGACTGTTGAACATCAAAAGAACATCCACCGCTTCTCCAGAAGTAAGCAAACTTCAAAGTGCAGAATCAAGGTGCTCCTTCTAACCCAGTACGCCTGAATGAAGGGATCAACTGTGTCAGAGACCTTGTTTCATCTGACACGCCTCTGCCGAGTTCTCATCTCCTAAGCCCGATCAACGGTGCTCCCAACGGGGACTATCTCTCCTAAGCAAGGTGGAATTGCTATCTTGAACCAGCGATATCTCTATACGCCCCGCGGTGGCCGAGTATCCAGTCATGTTCATCTTTTAGTTTGTGTGTCGCGTCAGTTTCGTCAGCATATACATACATACATCATGCATTATTGATTTGCATTTACATTTCATATTGCATCGCTATCACTCTAGTCGGTCTTATCCCCTAGTGATAAAAGTCCTCTCAATCGAATTGTCAGTTCTTGCCTCGTCAGGAAACGCTGCGCTTCTAGTTTATTTCTGGAAGGAAGTTGGCCCTTGACCACTTTGATAACTTGAACCTCTGAAAAGCCAGAGAACCTTCAACAGATGTCACTCTTCGCCATTGAAGATGATATCCTTGCTTTCCCGGATTAAAGAAAATCCCCAGGGAAAGCCTCTTAAGCAAGGGTTCGGCAGTACATCAGTATGTCTCCGAAAAGATCGTTGATGAAAAGGTCATCGGCCCCTCAAAATTGGACCCCATCACATGGCATTTCTCCGGGAAGATCCCGAGAAAAGTATGATGTAAGATCCCAAGTGGAAAAAATCTCTCAAGAGACTCGCTTTCCCCCAGTAGAATCGACAATTGGCATCTCCCCAGGAAAATTCGGCGAGAAGTTTGAAGGAAAGCCGCTACGCATAACGTCCCTTGTCAATAAAGTTTATTGACAAAAGAAACTAAGACCAATTCCTTGGTAGGAAACCAGGATCGAGGGGAAGTTTAAATCAGAAACTAAGACCAGTTCCTTGGGAGGAAACCAGGATCGAGGGGAAGTTTAAAGCAGAAACTAAGACCAGTTCCTTGGTAGGAAACCAGGATCGAGGGGAGGTTTATTTCAGAAGAAAACTGAGACCAGCTCCTTGGCTGAAGACCAGGATCGAGGGGAAGTTTACCTTTTCTAAGCATCGTCACTTAGCTAAAGAAGATAAATGCGTAAGTTACCATTCATAACCACCATCAAAATTTCGGGTATTCCGATATTTAATCCTCTTGCACCCCGAATGCCCGAATACCTTCGTCATTCACACCTTCGGGTCCAAGTAGATTAAATAGGGGCATCTGTCATACCCCAAATTTTGACCACTAAGATTTCCCATCATTGTGAGAATCATCATCACAGTATGGAGGAACCATCATACTTCATCAGTCTCCCCAAAGATGGGTGAGCATTCACTACAATCAAAATTAGGGTTTTAAGCCCTCTCAGAGCCTTAGACAAAGGATCAATCAAGGAATGACATGATCTTCAACTTGTCTAACCTCTCAAACATCCACAATGGATAAAAAGGACTCCCACTTCAAGGATTAAGCACAAGGTTGCTCCCTTCTAGGTGGATCAAGTCTCAAGATCGCCGGTATCACCAAATTAGGGTTTTGGTCGACCAGGGCCTCTAGATGGAAAGTTTCATCTGGGCACAAGCCAAGGATCCAAAACACAACCTAATGTACTCCATGGAACCTCATGGACCCAAGCATCAAGTCAATTTGACCTCAGGGGATGCATACATAAAAAATCAGGAATTAGGGTTTCTTAACCTAATTCACCCCTAAGTTGACTTTTGGGACAAATCAAGAGCCAAGACCTCAAGACATGATTTGAGGGTCTCTAATGAACTACATTGATCCATTTGGAACAATGGATTAATCCAAGAAGCTTGAGCAACATGTCTCATTTTCATCTGCACCACAATTAGGGTTTCGCGACGAAAGTCAACTGTAACTTTGACTTTTGACCAGGACATGCTCCCAAACCCTAGGACATGCCCCAATACACCCTATGACACCCATGGAACATGTCCATCAAGTTTTATTTAGGTCAAGGACATGATTTCCTGAAGAATTGCACAGTTTGGAATTCATCTGATAAAAAGTCAACTGTGCACAAAAGTCAACTTTGACTTTTTGAGATTTTTCACCAAAATGGATTTTTAACCCTAAAATGATGTTAATGTATGATTTGAATCATCATTCATCAAGAAAAATCAAAGAAAGTGGGATAACTTGTAAAAGGGGTAACCATAAAACTTAGAAATTTTTCTAAGTTATGGAAAAAGTACCACTAATGCACCAACTTTGGAGGATCATAACTCCTAAACCACAAGGCCAATTTTTTTCATCCAAAGATGGATTTGTAGCCCTCATTACCCTCTAAAAAAACTTCAACTAGACCTCAGTCCAATTCATTAAGGATTTTGAGTTATGGAGTGATCAAAATCAAGAAATCACACTTTGTTCCAACACTTAGTGAAAATTTCACTAAGTCAGATTTTGCTTCACTTTTTGCCAAATGTAGAGGGATTTTTCACTTGGAATCAAAAGAGATAAAAACCAAACTTGTTCAAACAGTTGTTGTATCATGTAAGGGCTTTCCAAAATGGCATTGTCAGGTTGCCTTGCTGAAATCTGTCAAAGGCAAGGCAGAATTTGCAACTTTGCTCGATTTTCCAAAATCAGCCAAATTCAAATGCTCCTATCCACTTGGACACATCTGAGGATTGAATCTAAAGGGGACAATCACTGAGCCAAGCCTCAAAAGTCCATGGAACAAGAAATAGCATGTTGAACCTAGAATGGCCAAAATAGGGACAAGACTCCAAATTTGGATTGAAGCATTCAATGGAAGCATCAAGGTGTCATGGACTGAGCCATTCTCATCTGAAATTAGTCATGACTTATCCAAGACCAAGGGGACCAAAGCTCTGTGCCCTAACCTCTAGTCAATGGCTAGAGGAGACTTGCATTTCCATTGGACAACATTGGCCAAACCTACTAACCAGCTTCCATTCACTATTCCTTGCAAAACAAACTTGCTCTACTATAAATAGAGCTTAATTGTGATCAGTTTGAGTACACCAAAGCCATCAAACAGTTGCTTTCCTCAAAATCTCTTCTTTCACTCCAATTTTGCCTTCTAAGTCAAGTCACTATCGGGTTTTGAGTTTGAGAGCAATTCCAATCAAACCAATCACTCACACACCTCACATACATCACATATGAGCTGATCAAACACTTAGATCACTTCTGAAACACCAATTTCACAAAATCACCAGCTGGTTGCTCAAGGTTTTAACCAAAGTGCAGTTGAGGTACCACAAATTGATCCAGCCAATTTCAATCAAGTCCAAGCATTCAAACACACTCCATAGGGTGCAGGGAAGTTGTTCAAATCATCACCACTCATCTGTAACACCTCCAAATCAAAAATCACATTGCACTTGCTGTCACGGCTTAGAGGTAAGCACATACTTGGTCATCTCTCAATCTATGCATATTTCCTTGCACAATAATTTGGCCATATGTTCATAATCATGCATGAAATGTTTTCCCTTAATTAATTGCATTGTTTGAATCGTGTATCAAAAATCCTAGCCTTCATGCAGAAATTAGGGTTCTTGAGGATTTTTCATGATTTCTTGTTATATGTTTAATTTAAATGAAATTAAGTGTTATAGACATGATCGTGAGGTTGAGACGAGCATAATGATATGTGGATTGCATGATATAATCAAGTATTCAGTGAGATTGGATAGAAAATGCAAATCTGGGCAAGGCAGAAAACGCGCGTGTTCTTGGTCCATGTTCTTGGCGCCATTTTCATAAATTCAAATATTTGAATTTTGTGATTTTGTTTAATTGATTCAAAAATTAATTTCTCTCTGAGTTTTAATGATTTTGGGTTGATTCTTTTTTTAATAATTCACAAAAATGTTAAAATATTTTATTTTATCAAAAAATCCCAAAAATATTATTTATTTCATATAATTGATATTTTTGCAAAGAATTAATATTTTAATTGTTTTTGACATATTAAATATTTTTTCTACATTGATTTTGCAACTTTTAATGCTTTCTAATTATTTTGTAGGTCAATACTTAATTTTTGAAGCATTAATCCAAAATCACAATTTGTTTTTCACATGTTAAACAATTTTGATCATTTTAATTGAAGTTTTATTCAATTAAATACATTTTTGAAAACAAATTAGGGTTTTTGATTAATTCAACCCTCATAAATCATTTTCAAAACACTTGGGCCTCTAATAGAGTGTAAGACCCAATCCTTTTTTTGACCAAACCATTTTTGGGCCTCAGTGCGTTGTATAAGTCCCGATACCGTCAAAAAACAAACGGCGCGATCGTCGCCCTTTTGAAAAATAACCTTGGGCCTCTCCTTGAGCTATAAGACCCATTCAAAACATTTTGGGCCTCTAATAGAGTGTAAGACCCAATCCTTTTTTTTGACCAAACCATTTTTGGGCCTCAGTACGTTGTATAAGTCCCGATACCGTCAAAAAACAAACGGCGCGATCGTCGCCCTTTTGAAAAATAACCTTGGGCCTCTCCTTGAGCTATAAGACCCATTCAAAACATTTTGGGCCTCTAATAGAGTGTAAGACCCAACCCCCTCTTAACCAAAATCATTTGGGCCTCACTTATTGTATAAGTCCCTCTGCGTTAAAAGAAAATCTCGGCGAGATCGCCATTTCAAACGGAAAAATCATCTGGGCCTACCCTCGTGTTATAAGCCCCACTCTTTTCCTAAAACTCACTTGGGCCTCTTGAGAGAGTGTAAGATCCATCCCTTTGTACAGAAAACATTTTGGGCCTCAGTCACTTGTATAAGTCCCTCTGTACAAATTCAAACAGTGCGCTCACTGATAAAACCCTGGGCCTCTCCTTGAGCTGTAAGCCCCAAATATTTCTTTTTCAAAGCACTTTCTCCTTTGATTTTGAATATATTGTTGTTTTCAATCTTTCTTTGTTGAACAACTAACCAAACAGCATGGAAGCTCTACAACCGAGTAAGTGTTTACCCGCTTTCATTTACCGCTTTCATATACATATAACTGTATTGTGGGGCTGTTTCACTATAAGTCTTCTTTCATAAACTCATATCAACTATGTAATAATAGTATAGATATTTCGAGTTTCCCCGGCAACTACGTCTAGAACTAGGTGATGCCGTTTCGTTTAGTCATAGAAATAGACAACTAGATCCCCAATAGGATCACCAGATACAGTCTTCTCTTCGGCTGTCGTCATTAGGAATTGTCAAGAAACTCTACTCCCAGAGATGAATGTATTCTCCGTGAATGGCATCTTTGAGTTTCTTCCAAATTCTCAAACTTTCCTGACTTTGATCTATTCTCGGTGAATAACATTGCCTTGAATTTCTCGGGGTTTGGGGACCCATCGGCTTCTTAAAAGCAATCGGCCTCCTCTTGGGCATCGTACAAGGACCCACAGGCTTCCTAAAAGCAACCTAGCCTCCACTTGGGCTTAGTACAAGGACCCTACAGCTTCTTAGAAGTATTCACAGCCTCCTCTTAGGCTTCGTATAATGATCTCTTCCTCCGGGAATGATAGCCTTCTCTTGGGCTTAGTAGAAGGCCGATGGCTTCTTAAAAGTTTCCAGCCTCCTCTTGGGCTTCGTACAAATTGTCCCGACGACCTCCTAGAGGTATAGGAACAGAACCTAGTCATCTTCATAGAACAGTCCTTTCATAGAGTCTACTACTGTTTCTCAAAGCATAGTATAAAAGATGAAACTCTAGACACGGACAGTCTAACTTCCTTGAGTCTCAAAGACATTCTCAAGTGACCCCTTCGTTAAATAGAAAGGAAACCCGCAGACTCGGACAGTCTCAATACCCTTCGGATTTCCCGTTTCCTTAAAGAACAGGAATAACTCGGATCCTTGAATCAAATCCCTGAGTACAGTGTTGCTCATATAAGAACTGATTTTCTCTTCAAAATCAGTATACTGGACCTGTCACTCAACTAAAACAGTAAATAGCCTCCTCTTAGGCTTTGTATAATGATCCTTCTCCAGTGAAGTTAGCCTCCTCTTGGGCTTTGTACAATGATTCTCCCCAGCGGAGCCAAACAATGTTTAGCCTCTCTCTCGGGCTTTGTACGAGACACATAAGAGACTCCCTCGTTGAGTCAATCACCCCTTTCGCCTCCATCTCGGGCTTTATACGAGATACAAAAAGGTTCTTATTGAGCCAAATAAACAACAACCTCCATCTCGGGCTTTGTCCGAGGTACAAAAAACTCCCTTGTTGAGTCAAATCGCCTCCATCTCTGGCTTTATACGAGATACCAAAAGACTCCGTCGTCGAGTCAAAACCTTTTAGCCTCTCTCTCGGGCTTTGTACGAGACACATATCAGCCTCCTCTTAGGCTTTGTATAAGAAAACCACTGGTTAATCCAATTAACCTTTTAGCATCAAAACTGTGCCTCGTTCACAGTAAACAAACATCAAACAACTCCATTCTTCTAATCGCTGTAAGCGGCAAGCCTCTGGATCATCTACATCCATGCCACTGTCCCTCTTTTAGCATGAGAAATTCCTAAGGAAAGATAGCATTGCTCTACACTGAGTGAAAGTCTTCTCCTCCAGGTTAAAACCCCCTATAAAGGAAATTATGGCATTACTAGGATCCGCGTATCCCGGTTAAAGTAATTCTCCTTTATAAACAGTTGTGACATACAACCCCCTCTTTAGAGATGACAAGTTCTCTCTAAAGTTGAGACCTTTTAGCTTCACGTCTTGGGCTTTGAACAAGACACAAATAGACTTTTCAGCTTCACATCTTGGGCTTTGAACAAGATACAAACCACCTTTTCGCTTCACGTCTTGGGCTTTGAACAAGACACCAAAAACAACCATTTCCTCCCATAGAATAGGAGGAACTACGAATGCTCTGATTTCCCTGTTTCGGTAAACGGGAATACGTAGGCATAAGATTGAAAGAAAAATCTTAACGAGCACACTAAACAAAAACCCAAAATCCCATATCTCCATCAATCAACCCAACAGCAGTAATTCAAAAACATCAGTCCTAACATCCTAATCCTTGTTCCCCTCCAGAAACCTTCTGCCAAGATAAAAAAGAAGAAGAAAACCCGTATTGGCGAAAATACAAATAACCAGTACAAAGGCCCCCCCACATTGATAGCATTCGTAACCTAACAGACCGCTATTTAAACTCAGTATGCAAAGCAGGGTTAATTGGAGACATCTATTTCCCTTCCTTATTCAGCTCACAATAGGATAAAAAATGAATCGACCTGTAGTTTTAAGCTCAACCGCAGAGAGCAACCAACGCTTAAGAACCGCCTCCAAAATCGCTCGCTACAGCTGGTCCACCCTTGAGGGGTTTATCCTACTTTGATTTATTTATTGCTTTTTGTCAGATTTGTTTGTTATTTGTTTGTTCTGTTTAAGAATTCTTCTGTGTGGTGAGAAAAGCCCAATACCCAGGCTTGAGTATACACCTAAGACTAGGGTGGAAAGTAGTGGGACCTACGCACCGTCTTGGTACGTTTGGTGTTCACGAAATTCACATCCAGACGAGGTTTTCTTGGGAGATATTCTGACGTGCGTGTCTTGCGCATTTCGGGGTGTTGATCTAGAGAGCTGTCGAGCCTGGAGACCATTCCCGAGGACTCAGTTGAGGAACTCCTCCCAAGAGGTAGTAATGGCAGACCAAAAATGGCAAACCCGTTATGCTTCTTGATCCGAGGACCCGAAGCTGAGGACTTTAGAACCCTTAACCCATCTTGGCCTTATTAGGATGTGGTGCAGTGGCTATTCAAGTGCAGACTTGAATCAGTTGTTACGCGATACCACACTCAGACGAGACTCTCTTGAGAATATTATTGACTACCAAGAAAGTTGGGAAATCGATAATATCTGAAAGATGGGTTGTAGACTCTGGGAACTTCTTTAGAACCTTGTTCGGCAGGTGTTATACCCTTAGTACATACCTTTGTGGGTTGGCTCTTAACCTTGACTCCATGCTCGTGACTCAGAACCTTGAACCCGTGTGCTTTGTGTGATCTTGGTTGTGGTTGCTCCATACATGAACTCATGGACATTCTGTTTCAGTCAATTTTCAAGGATTTTAGAGATTTTCCTTTTGCAAACATCACATAAAATATTCAATAAAATGAGATGTTTATCAGTATTTCAAAAAAGTGTTATTTCTTTGTGAAGTTTGCAATTACTTTATATCTTAAAGATTCTTGAAAGTTGAATGAAACATTTGCATTTCGCATTACCATTCACATCATCCTACATTGTTTCTTGCCTTTTCCAGGTGTCTTATTGTTTCCCCTTGGTCTTCATTCAGCCAAGCTGTCGCACCAGTATAATACTCGGGCTAATCAGAAGAAAAAGATGGATCAGTTGCAACAAGAGAACCGTGAGCTTAGTGAAGAAGTATCAACTTTGAAGGATGGTTTGGAAAGACTCACTGCTATGATGGAAGCAGTGGTTGCTGCGTAGAATCAGCCACCACCACCTCTTCCTCCACTTTTAACTCCTGTGCAAAGGACAGTCATTTCTGAGATTTTCGTCACGCCCATCTCTGTGGCGCCTTCTAGTGTTCCTCAATACTCCATGCCTCCTGGTTTCCCTTGGGGCATGCCTGTTAACTTTGTTCCTGAAGGTTATCAACCAGCATCACCTCCTAAAATTCCAGTTGTTCCTACCGTTCAACCTGTGATGACTGTGCCACCGCCTGTGGTTCATACTGTTCCTTTTGGTGAAGAACAGATTTTCCATACAGCTCCAAGTGAGAATGCCAGTGCTTATGATAGAATGGAAGAGATTCAAGACAAGTTTACTGAAATGCAGAAAGAGATCAAAGCTCTGAGAGGTAAAGAGCTGTTTGGAGAGAATGCTCACGAGTTATGCTTGGTTCCTAATGTGAAGATCCCGCATAAGTTCAAAGTCCCTGACTTTGAAAAGTATAAGGGTAACTCTTATTCGATGGGTCATTTGACTATGTATGCTCGTAAGATGTCGGCTCAGAAGGATAATGATCAGGTTCTCATTCACTACTTTTAAGATAGTTTGTCTGGTGCAGCTTTGAAACGGTATATGGGACTCGATAGTACTCGAGTTCGCACTTTCGAAGATATGGGTGACGCGTTTGTGAAACACTATAAGTATAATGTGGATATGGCCCCCGATCGTGACCAGCTTCGGGCAACGGCTTAGAAAGATAAGGAGACATTCAAAGAATACGCGTAGAGGTGGCGCGAGATTGCTGCTCAGATTAATCCTCCTTTGGAAGAAAAAGAGATGACTAATATTTTTCTGAAAACTCTGAGTCCTTTCTATTATGAGCGTATGATTGCTAGTGCCCCGAGTGATTTCACTAAGATGGTTAATATGGAGATGAGATTAGAAGAAGGTGTCCGTGAGGGACGTTTGTCAAATAATGGTAATTCTACTGGTAATTCCAAGAAGTATGGTGGAGGATTTGCCAAGAAGAAAGAAGAAGAGACCAACGCCGTTTCTCGAGAAAGGCATAGAGGACCTCGCCATAGAAACCATCAGTGTCAGCAACATGTTGCACCTGTCACTCTTGTTATCAGTTCAGCTCCTATTGTTCAGGCGGCTCCTGCTCAGCAACAACGTTCGAATCAGCCAAACAATCAACGGGGCCGTTTTCAGAAGGATTTTGATCCGATTTCGATGACATATACAGAGTTGCTTCCTTGATTAATTCAGAAGAATCTTGTTCAGACCCGTCCACCACCTGCTGTTCCAAAAGATTCACCATGGTGGTATAAGCTTTAAGCTTATTGTGCTTTCCATCAGGGAGGAGCTGGGCATGACACTGAGAACTGTTATACATTGAAGATGGAAGTGCAAAGGTTGGCTAGAAGTGGTATTTTGTCTTTCGAAGATTCCAACCCTAATGTCCAATCGAATCCACTGCCTAATCATGGCAATGCGTCTGTCAATATGGTTTATGGTTGTCCTGGTACATTCAAAATCTTTGATATCCGATGGATTCGAAGATCTCTTGTGGAAATGCATGCACTTTTGAGTGAATACCATGATATTAATCATGACTATGCAGCTTGTTGCATCTGTTCCGTGAATCCGCGTGGTTGTGTGATAGTGAAGAGGGACATTCAAAGAATGATGGATGAGAATTTGATTGAAGTCACTGCTAAAAGAGATGAATATCAGAATGAGGTGAATGTTATTGTACCACGCTTTAATATTCCTGAAAGAGTTGTTATCTCTTATGATAGTCGGAAGACCGCTGTTACGCCTTTGGTTATTCGATTTCCTGGTCCGGTACCCTATGAATCTAACAAAGCAGTTCCATATAAGTACAATGCTACCATGGTAGAAGATGTTAAGGAAGTGCCCATTCCTTCTTTGTCTTCTGTGGTAAGCATCGCTGATGTGAGTATAGTGACCCGAAGTGGTCGTGTCTTTGCTTCTGAGCCTCCAAAGATTGTGGAGAATGTTGTTGCTGGCAAACAACATCAAGATGAGAGTAATGTTGATGCTTCTGGTCAGTCCAGTTTGTTCGAAGGCCTATGAGGATGAAGTATTGAAATTAATCAAGAAGAGTGAGTACAATGTTGTAGATCAACTCTTGTATACCCCGTCCAAGATTTCAGTGTTGTCCTTACTGATTAATTCTGAAGTTCATAGGAAATATTTGCAGAAGGTATTGGAACAAGCATATGTTGAGCATGATGTGACTGTCAATCAGTTTGATGGAATTGTTGCCAACCTCACAACATGTAATAATTTGAGTTTTTGTGATGAAGAGTTACCCGAGGAGGGGAGAAATCACAATTTGGCTTTACATATCTCTATGAACTATCAAGAAGATACGCTTTCCAATGTGTTGGTTGATACTGGCTCTTATTTGAACGTGTTGCCAAAATCTACTTTATCAAGGCTTTCTTACCAAGGTCCTCCCATGAGGTATAGTGGGGTTGTTGTTACAGCTTTTGATGGATCTCGAAAGACTGTGATTGGAGAAGTTGATCTTCCGATCAAAATAGGACCATGCTTCTTCCAGATTACTTTTCAAGTAATGGATATTTGTCCTACTTATAGTTGTCTGCTTGGCCGACCATGGATTCATGAAGCTGGGGCAGTGACTTCGACTCTTCATCAGAAGTTGAAATTTGTTAAGAATGATAAGCTAGTAATTGTTGGAGGTGAGCAAGCGATGCTGGTGAGCCACCTTTCATCTTTTTCGTATGTTGATGCTGATGAGACTGTTGGGACTCCGTTCCAAGCTCTTTCTGTTGATGATAAAGCTGTTAAGAAGAATGAGTTACCTATGTCTTCTTTGTAAGATGCTCTGCATGTGTTAAAGACTGGTCGGTCTGACGGTTAGGGCCGAGTTATTGATGTTGTTGATAACCTGGACAAAACTGGTTTAGGCTTTACGCCTGGTACAGTCAGAAGAGATTTGAAGTGTATTAATGAGGCCTTTCACTGCGCCGGATTCATCCACAAGGAATACTCTACTGCTGCAATCATTGAAGATGATGAAGAGGAAGAACTTCCCAACTTTGTGACACAAGGACAGATCTTCTAGAATTGGATAGCTGTTGATGTTCCCACTATTGTTCATTTTTCAAAGTAATTTGTTTTTGTTTCTTTCAAAAATACTTTCACTCTGCCCAAGGTGAAAGTGAATTTGTGAGGGCTTTGTTTCAAATTTTTATCATCATCAATAAAATGTTATTTTGTTTATCCATATTATGTTTTCCCTTTTTGCTTTATTTCTGAAAAATGGTAACATAAAAAACCAAAAAAATAATAATAATGTGATAATCACTTTTATCTGCATGATACTTGCACTTTTTGTTCATATTCTAAAATCAAACATAAATCATTGTGCAGATTGATTGTTAAACCCATTGAAAACAATGACCCTATGTCCCCTCCCAACTTTGAGTTCCCTGTGTTTGGAGCTGAAGAAGAGGATATTGAGGAGATTCCAGATGAAATTTCTCGGTTGCTTGAGCACAAGGAAAAGGCCATCGAGCCTCATGAAGAGCCGTTGGAATTGGTTAATTTGGGTTCAAATGATGATATAAAAGAAGTCAAGATTGGGGCACTGCTTCAGTCAGATGTTAAGAAGAGGATTGTGGAGCTTCTTAGAGAATATGTTGACGTGTTTGCTTGGTCCTATCAAGACATGCCTGGTCTTGATACTGATATTGTGGAGCATAGATTGCCATGGAAGCCTGAATGTCCACCTGTGAAACAGAAATTGAGAAGAACTCATCCTGACATGGCTGTGAAGATCAAAGAGGAGGTTCAAAAGCAGATTGATGCTGGTTTTCTTGTGACTTCTGAATATCCTCAATGGGTGGTCATTATTGTGCATGTTCCAAAGAAAGACGGAAAAGTCCGAACATGCGTTGACTATAGAGATTTGAATAAAGAGAGTTTGAAAGATGATTTTCCATTGCCACACATTGACATGTTGGTAGATAATACTGCTAAATTTAGTATCTTTTCTTTTATGGATGGATTTTCCGGTTACAATCAGATAAAGATGGCACCCGAGGATATGGAAAAAACAACATTCATTACACCCTGGGGAACATTCTATTACAGAGTGATGCCCTTCGGTTTGAAAAATTCTGGTGCAACATACCAGAGAGCTATGGCCACTTTGTTCCATGATATGATGCATAAAGAAATTGAGGTCTATGTGGATGATATGATTTGTAAGTCAAAGACTGAAGAAGATCATATTGAGTACTTATTGAAGTTGTTTCAACGTTTGAGAAAGTTTAAGCTCCGTTTGAATCCTAATAAATGGACTTTTGGTGTCCGTTCTAGAAAGTTGTTAGGCTTTATTGTCAACCAAAAAGGCATTGAAGTTGATCTGGTAAGGTTAAAGCCATTCAGGAAATGCCTGCACCCAAAACAGAAAAACAAGTAAGAGGATTCTTGGGACATTTGAATTACATCTCCCGATTTATATCCAACATGACTGCTACCTGTGCGTCGATCTTCAAGCTTCTTCGCAAAGATCAGGGTTGTGTCTGCACAGAGGATTGTCAGAAAGCTTTTGAAAGAATTAAAGAGTATCTTCTTGAACCTCCGATTTTGTCTCCTCCTATGGAAGAAAGACCTTTGATCATGTATTTAACCGTGCTGGAAGAGAGTATGGGCTGTGTTCTGGGTCAACAAGATGAATCTGGTCGAAAAGAGTTTGCAATTTATTATTTGAGCAAGAAGTTCACCGATTATGAGTCTCGGTACTCAATGCTTGAAAAGACATGTTGTGCTTCAGCTTGGGCTGCCAAGCGCCTCCGCCAGTATATGTTGAATCATACGACTTGGTTGATATCCAAAATGAATCCAATCAAGTATATCTTTGAAAAGCCTACTTTAACTGTGAGGATTGCTCATTGGCAAATGTTGCTGTCAGAATATGATATCGAGTACCGAACTCAAAAAGCGATAAAAGGAATTGTTTTGGCTGACCATTTAGCACACCAGCCAATTGATGATTATCAACCAATCGGGTTTGATTTTCCTGATGAGGATGTGATGTATCTAAAGGTTAAAGATTGTGAAGAACCATTACCTGATGAAGAGCCTGAGCCTGGATCCCATTGGGATTTGATTTTTGATGGAGCTGTTAATGAATATGGCAATGGTATTGGGGCAATAATTGTTACTCCTCATGGTTCTCATATTCCTTTCACTGCAAGGTTGACGTTCCCTTGCACAAATAATGAGGCTGAGTATGAAGCGTGTATTATGGGCTTGGAAGAAGCTATTGATTTAAGAATCAAGATTCTTGATGTATATGGAGATTCAGCCCTGGTGATTAATCAGATTAAAGGAGAATGGGAGACACGTCAACCTGATTTGATTCCTTATCGAGATTATGCAAGAAGGTTGTTAACATTCTTCAATAAGGTTGAGTTTCACCATGACCCAGAGCAGCAAATCAAATGGCGGATGCTTTAGCCACTATATCCTCCATGATTGTGGTGAATCGGTGGAATGATGTGCCCAAAATCGATGTTATGCGGCTTGATAGACTAGCTCATGTGTTTGCCGTTGAAGAGGTTGTTGATGACAAACCGTGGTATTATGATATTAAATGCTTTCTTCAAAATCAAGAGTACCCACTTGGGGCATCCAAGAAAGATAAGAAGACTTTGAGAAGACTTGCGGGTAGTTTCTTCTTGAAGGATGATGTGTTGTATAAAAGAAATTATGACATGGTCTTGCTCAGATGCGTGGATAGATACGAAACAGACATGTTGATGAAAGAAATTCATGAAGGATCTTTTGGTACTCATGCCAATGGGCATGTAATGGCTAAGAAAATGTTGAGGGCAGGTTACTATTGGCTGACAATGGAATCTGACTGTTCAAAATTTGTGAAGAAGTGCCATAAGTCCCAGGTTTATGCTGACAAAATTCATGTGCCTCCAACTCCTCTCAATGTTATCTCTTCTCTATGGCTGTTCTCCATGTGGGGCATCGATATGATTGGAATGATTGAGCCTAAAGCATCGAACGGACACCGTTTCATATTGGTGGCTATTGACTATTTTACCAAGTGGGTTGAAGCGGCATCATATGCCAATGTGACCAAGAAAGTAGTTGTCCGGTTTATCAACAACCAAATCACCTGTCAGTATGGTGTTCTGAGCAAGATCATCACTGATAATAGGTTGAACCTGAATAACAAGATGATGAAGGAATTATGCGATGAGTTCAAGATTTAGCATTGTAATTCTTCTCCTTACAGACCTAAGATGAATGGGGTTGTTGAAGCTGCTACTAAGAATATTAAGAAGATTGTTCAGAAGATGGTTGTTACTTACAAGGATTGGCATGAAATGCTCCCTTTTGCTTTGCATGGGTATCGTACATCCGTCCGCACTTCAACAGGGGAAACCCCTTTCTCTCTTGTTTACGGTATGGAAGCAGTGCTCCCGGTAGAAGTGGAAATCCCTTCTATGAGATTTTTGATGGAAGTTGAATTGTCTGAGGCTGAATGGTGCCAAAGCAGATATGACCAGATGAATTTGATTGAAGAGAAAAGAATGACGACCTTGTGTCATGGCCAATTGTATCAACACAGAATGAAGAAAGCTTTTGACAAGAAGGTTCGACCTCGTGTGTTTAGAGAAGGCGACCTTGTGCTAAACAGGATCTCGACTTTTACCAATGATTCTAGGTGCAAGTGGACTCCTAATTATGAAGGCCCATATGTTGTTAAGAGAGCCTTCTCTGGCGGTGCATTACTTCTTACAACTATGGATGGTGAAGAGTTCACTCATCCTGTGAATGCCAATGCAGTCAAGAAATACTTCGCTTAAAAAATAAAAGAACAGCTCGCTAAGTTGAAAACCTGAAAGGGAGGCTTAGGTAAAAATGAGCGTCTCGGTGGGCTGAAAACCCGAAAGGGCGGTCCAGGCAAAAATTAGAGACAAAACAGAAATAATCATCCCGGTAGATTGAAAACCCGAGAGGGCAATCTAGGCAAAAGTTAGGGATTATGGCAAGTAACTGCATCTAGCCAGTCTTGATCATTTGAAAGCAACATTGTCTATCAAGGATTCTGCTTCAATCATCCTCAACTGAAGTTTTAAGCACAGTGGAATTCAAAGTTGTTAGGGAGAATAGTGGTCATTGTATTTCAATGTAACCCTTTCCATGTATTTACCATTTTTCAAACTTTGTAATGATCCATGGAGTTACGCCATTTGCGGACTTCCATTCTATTAATAATGTTTGGGCCTGTGTCCCTTTGTTTGCAATTCTTATTTGATTTCTATTTGCAAAATTTCATTTATTGCTGATGATGATTTTTGAAACAAAATATGAATAATCGATTCAAATTTTTGAGAATCATAAGGTCCAATGCTGTTTGGTTTTTCCCCAGCTAGGTCTTGACCCGAATCTTCTCCGGCTGATTTGAGTAGTTTTGAGGTCCACGTCTCCTTATTGGTAGTTCCCACGCAAAGATTCATTTTTGTTGTCACCAGCAGAAATCATATGAGGAATCTTCACTTAGAGTTTTACCCTCTAGACGTGTTGTTGTTGCTTTGGATGTCCCCGAACAGAGAGCGATGTTATTCTCTTCTAAGAAGCATTGACGTGGTGATCACTTGTCGTGTTTCATCTTGTCTTGTGGATGTTTTTCTCTCCAGGTTGTTCTACCCAGGGATTTATCCTTGATGATTCTCCAACGGAGGCAGTGTATTATCATTTCCAATCATAAAGCAGCGAGGTTAATTTCTCATTTCCCCCGACAGGTCCAAGATGTATTTCTCTCCGGATTGTTTTTCATAGATTTTATCCTCCTAGTGAATATCATGCATCACTATTGTGGCTATTCCCCAGTGAAGTCGCTCATGATAGCTATATTCAAGAGATATCGATATATTAGTCACTTGTTGGGTTTTTCTCTCATTTTTTAGGAGTATTGATCTAAAATCCCCCACAATTTGACCTTTTGCTGTTTTCCTCACCAAGTCCAGGATGCCTCGCTCAGATTTGGTTAACCCTCGGAGAGCTTTTCTCTTATATATCCAGCATATTTGCCTTGTATTCCCAGTGGATTTTGCATAGATATTTATATGTCTACCATCCCTAGCGGATTCATTATTTCTCTGCAGCAGATCTCTTCATCCTTTTGAAATAAAAGTTCCTGTGAATTTTTATGATCCCCAGGAAGATTCAGAAAGGTTTGGGTTATTATGATTCCCCGACAACTTTCCTGCCATCTTCAAAGCAGAGTTTATGTTGTTATCCTCTTTTTGGATCATTGATGTTAGAAGATTGATATTTGGGTTTCTCCCCAAGGAGTATCTTCCTTTCTCTAGCAAGATTTGAGCCTTGTAGTAGGATTTATTTTCCTTTGATGGCTTTTATTTATCTCTTGCAGGTTTACTTCGGCAAAATCCCTAGCAGATTTGCTAATGATATCTCCATCTTGTTGAGATTAGCCGAGTATTTAGTGGTGTTGTGATGTTTATTCCGCCCTCTGTTTACCCTTTATGTCTATTTTGTCAGCATATTCATACTCATAAACATTGCATGCGCATTCTTTTGTTGTGCATAGCATGTTGTTGTTGCATTGTGCATTTTGCATTTGTGTTGGTGCTTCTTTGTTCACTGGTGTTGTTATCCCCGTAGAGCGTGTGTGTCCTCTCTCCATTTAGAGTGTAGACCCGTAAGCAGAAAAATGCCTATCTTTGTTAATTCCCCACTGAGTTTATTTCTCGTGGAAGATTTTGATTCAGTTTCCTCTCCAGTGCATTATCTGGATGGAATTAGTCCCCAGTTGAGATATTTCCTCCTCGGGATGAGTCTTGTTTGACCGTTTCTCTCCAGCTTGTTCCTGGATTGAACTTTGGTCCCCTGTAATATTTGTTTGGATCTCTAGGCTGTGAAACCTAGATTGAGAGTGCATTTATTTTGCACCTTTGAGGATTCTGCGCCCTTCAGCTGAAATATGCGTATGATTCCCCTTTTGGAAGGTTCAACACTGTTTCGTGGCATTCCTTTATTTGAGAAGCCTGAGGCGATGCAATTAATACCTTCTGCCACTCCGATGAATGGTAAGTCTCTTCGGTTTGATGGGACAGTTCGTTGTTGAGATTTTGTGACTCCAATGAATGTAAGTCTCTTCGGTTTGATGGGACAGTTCGTTGTTGAGATTTTGTGACTCCAATGAATGGTAAGTCTCTTCGGTTTGACGAGACAGTTCGTTGTTGAGATTTTGTTACTCCGATGAATTGTAAGTCTCTTCGCTTAGACGGGACAGTTCGTTGTTGAGATTTTGTTACTCCGGTGAATGGTAAGTATCTTCGCTTAGACGGGACAGTTCGTTGTTGAGATTTTGTTACTCCGATGAATGGTAAGTCTCTTCGCTTAGACGGGACAGTTCGTTGTTGAGATTTTGATACTCCGATGAATGGTAAGTCTTTTCAGTTTAACGGGACAGTTCGTTGTTGAGATTTTGTTACTCCGATGAATGGTAAGTCTCTTCGCTTAGACGGGATAGTTCGTTGTTTGGATTTTGTTACTCTGATATATTTAAGTCTCTTCGCTTTGACGGGACAATTTGTTGTTGAGATTTTGTTACTCCGATGAATGGTTAGTCTCTTCCGTATGCTAGAGATAGTTCATTGTTGAGATATTGATTTTCCCTAGTCGAGCCTTTCTGTGCTAAGTCTTCCCTGTTAATTTATATCCTTGTAGTGTTGTGGTTTATGTCCATATACAGTTATCCCCAATTTGAATCTTTTCCTTAGATGAGTCTCAGTACTTTTGCGGTATGTTCCCCGGCTAGTTGGTGCTCTCCTGTGATGTGTTTCCCCGGTGGAGTTTCATTCTCCCATTCTTCTTTTTGTTTATCTCCTGTGGCATTTTCTCCCCACAGTGGTCTTGTGTTTGCATATCATTTGCATAATCATATCATTTTGTGGTCTCTTAGGGCCAAAAATTGGGTTTATTGTTATATTTAAGTCTCTTCTATCTCGTCGTGACAAAGATGTCAATCTTCTTATCTCCGGATAGAAGAAACTGAAATAGGGGCAGCTGTAATACCCTAATTTTTACCCCTAACATCCCACATGTCATTTACATTTCATACCACAAACAGGATCACACATTGGTTCCCTCTTCTATACGATTGTGCCTTGCAGGGATCTTTGGGTTTGTGTGTGTGTGTTTGTTATTTGTTTATTGCTTAATTTGTTTATGTTTACTAACCATTAATTAAAATCCAAAAAAAATATTTTGTTTTCTTTCACTAACATTTTAAGGGGAAGAACAGGTTAAAAATACCAAAAAAATTAGTCCCTTAGCTCGAACGGATTTCATCTGAACAAAGTCAAAGTTGATCTGCAATTAATTCAAGAATTATCTGATCAAGAGTTTCCAAGATTTAATTGATTATTATTCAAGAGACTCCAAGGTTCATGTGTTTATTTCCATGCCTTCTTTGATAAGTAAAGGAATCGAGCCAGAACCACAACAGTGCAACAAAATGCTCATTTTTCACAAATTTTGCACTGAGTAACCGGTTAGCAGTTATGCTGTAACCGGTTACCCTCGTGAAATTTTGAAAAATGGCAGCAAATTCAAATTTCAGCAATTGTCACCAATCTCAGCCCTTGATCACATTTGGAATATTCTAGACCACCTCATTTTAATTCCCCTACATTACTTTGATCATTTTCCACCATGCACCTTCACTAATCACCACTCTTTTGATAATTCCCTCCAAATTTTAATTCCAATCCTAATTTTGATCATCCAAGCCTAATTCCAAACCACCAATTTTTCCAAGCCTAAATTCTATAAATAGAGGCTTCATTCCATTCATTTTTCAAGCTTTGGATAACCAACCAACCTCTTGCAAATTCTCTTCCCAACCACAAAATTCACCAAAGCTCATTTTTCTTCTTTTGAAAGTTAAGAAGAATTCACATTGAATCTTGTTCAACTTTGAGCTAAACCTTCATCCATTCTTGTTTTTGTTCATCAATTATAGTAGATCAAGGCTTTGGAGTTTGGATCTTGAAGCAATTTGAAAGAATTTTCAGATTTGAAGTGGTAATTCATCTTCCACCATTGTTGAAGCTTCATCTTCATCTTCCATAATGTAGATCTTTGGAGATCTTTGCTACTTGATCCTTTGGATCTTGTAATTGTGTTTAATTGATGGTTTTCACTGTTATTTTACTTTAAATTTCGTGCAATTTCAGTTCCATGATCACAAAGTGTTTGTAAAAAGTTTTGAAAGTGGATCATGCTGAATTTTGCATATTTTTCTGCATTCTGGTGCAGAGTAACCGGTTAGCAGTTATGCTGTAACCGGTTACTCTATGTTAATTTTGAAAAATGGTGCCTATTTTGAACTAAGTAACCGGTTAGCAGATATGCTGTAACTGGTTACTTCAAAACAAAATACATATTTTCACTTGTTTTTGGGGCTGTTTTGGTTTTTCTTCTTCCTTCTTCCCCTTGCTTCTTATTTTAGCCTTGAAATGCATTGTTGAGATTAATTTCTCTTCAATTTCAATGGACTTCGGATATGTTTAAAGTAATTAAACATTCATTAGTTCAAATCTATCTTTTAATGAATTGTTGAATTCATTTGAGGTGCTTTGAATTAGTGATATGTTTTCACACTTAAACTTATCAATTAAAGGTGATTGAACTTGAAGATGAAAGGTTCTTGAATTTGCAATTCAATTTGGCTTTCTCTTCATCTATTTCTCTTTTCTTTTGATCGATGAAAGTCTTGTGGATCTTAGAATTTCTTTGTTGAATTCTTGATCAAGACTAGATCGTTACCTATTTTCTTTTCGTGCGGCATTGCTTTCGGATGACGATCTACATATCATTCATCTAGCATGCATTAGCACAAAGAGCTATTGACCGGACTCATTGTAGGATAATTACTTCGTAAATTACTCGACGATTGCTTAACATAGCGCAATATTTGTCCCGCATCGGAAAACGATCAAGAATATTGATTATTTGTCTTTTGGTTCAAAACTTATGAAACTTGTTGTTAGGAGGCTTTGGTCTTATCAATCCTCTAATGAGTTCTCATTAACCTTGACCAAAGTGCAATTATTCAATTATTATTGATCATTAACTCTAACAACTATTCACTAACTTACTAACATTACTATTGTACTAATCTTTTTACAATTCCTTCTTGCTCCTTATCTCTTTTACTTTTATGCTTCATTTCTATCATTTCATATCATGTTTATGCTTCCGCAATTTTTCCTTTGTTCGTTGGACATATGTTTATGCTTCCGCAATTTTTCCTTTGTCCGTTGGACACATGTTTATGCTTATGCCTTTATCTCTTTGTCATACCCCAAATTTTGACCACTAAGATTTCTCATCATTGTGCAAATCATCATCACAATATGGATGTACCATCATACCTCATTAGTCTCCCCAAAGATGGGTGAGCATCTACTACAATCAAACTTAGGGTTTCAAGCCCTCTCAGAGTCTTTAGACAAAAGATTAATCAAGGAATTACATGATCTTTAACTTGTCTAACCTCTCAAACATCCACAATGGATCAAGAGGACTCCCACTTCAAGAATCAAGCACAAGGTTGCAGCATTCTAAGTGGATCAAGCCTCAAGATCGCTAGTGTCACCAAATTAGGGTTTTGGTCGACCAGGGCCTCCAGATGGAAATTTTCCTCTGGGCATGAGCCAATGCTTCAAAGCATATCCTAATATACTCCATGGAACCTCTTGGACCCAACCATCAAGTCAATTTGACCTCAGGGGATGCATTAATAAAAAATCAGGAATTAGGGTTTCTTGACCTAATTCACCCCTAAGTTGACTTTTGGGACAAAACATGAGCCAAGACCTCAAAACATGATTTGAGGGCCTCTAACACACCAAATTGATCCATTTACAACAATGGATTGATCTAAGAAGCTTGAGCAACAAGTTTCAATTTCATCTGAACCACAGTTAGGGTTTCGCGGAAAAGGTCAACTGTACCTTTGACTTTTAACCAAGACATGCTCCCAAACCCTAGGACATGATTCAATACACCCTATAACACCTATGAAATAAATCCATCAAGTTTTATTTAGGTCAAGGACTTGATTTCATAGAGGATCGCACAATTTGGAATTCATCTGACAAAAAGTCAACTGTGCACAAAAGTCCACTTTGACTTTTTGAGATTTTTCACAATTATGGTTCTTTGACCCCAAAATGATGTTAATGTATGATGGGAATCATCATTCATCAAGAAAAATCAAGAAAAGTGGGATAACTTGTAAAAGGGGTAACCATAAAAAACTTAGAAAATTTTCTAAGTTATGGAACAAAGTGGCTAGGGTACCAACTTTGGAGGATCATAACTCCTAAACCACAAAGCCATTTTTCCCCATCCAAAGGTGGATTTGTAGCTCTCATTACCCTCTACAAAAGCTTCAACTACCACTCATTCCAATTCCCCATGGATTTTAAATTATGGAATGATCAAAATCACAAAAAGTGAAGATGTCACGTTTTTCCAACACTTAGTGAAATTTTCACTAAGTCAGAATCTGCCTTCACTTTTTTCCAAATGTATGGGCATTTTTCACTTGGATCTAAAAAGTATCAAAACAAATTATGATCAAACAGTTATTGTATCATATGAGGGCTTTCCAAAATGGCCAAGAACTCCATCAAATTCCACTTGAGCCATGAGATATGATAATGGCAATATGCCTTGCTGAAAACTGCCAAGGCTAGGCAGAATTTTGCACTTTTGCTCGATTTGGCAAAATCAGATAATTCCAAGCCTTGCCATCACTTTGAACACATCTGAGGATCAAATCTAAAGGGAACAAACACTGATCCAAGCCTCCAAAGTCTTTGGAACAAGAAGTAGCATGCCAAACCTAGAAATCCCTAAAAGAGGGACAAGACTCCAATTTTGGATTTTAGCATTTAATGTATACACCAAGGTGGCATGGAATGACACATTTGCAACTGAATTCAGTCAAGAATGATCCAACAACTAGGGAACCACAGCTCTGTGCTCTAACCTCTAGTCAATTACTAGAGGAGACTTGGATTTTCATTGCTCAACATTGGCCAAACCTCTGCTGCAGTTTCCATTCACTATTGATCCCAAAACAAACTTGCTCTACTATAAATAGAGTTCATTTGTGGTCAATTTGAGTACACCAAAGCCATCAAACAAATGCTTTCCCCAAAATCACCTTCTCACTTCCAAATTTGCCTTCCAAAGCAAGTCACTATCGGGTTTTGAGTTTGAGAGCAATTCCAACCAAACCAATCACACACACACACACACCTCATAAACATCATATAGAAGTGACCCAAACACTCACATAACATCTGGAACACAAAAATCACAAAATCACTGGCCAATTGCTCAAGCCTTTGACAGATTTGCAGTTGGGGTGTCATCTCAAGTTCCAGATCATTTCAATCCATTCCAAGCATCCAGACACACTCCATGGCACCTAGGAAAGCTATCTAGATCATTGAAACCTAGCTGTAACACCTCTAACCCAAAACACTATCACCAGCTGCACGAGGTGAGCATGAGCTCTTCTAACTCTATGATCCATGCATTTTTTGATGCACAATAATTTGGCCATATGTTCATAATCATGCATAGAGTGTTTACCCTCAATCAATTGCTTTGTATGACTTGTGTATGGAATTTCTAAACCTTCATGCAGAATTTGGGGTTCTTGAGGTTTCTCTTTGATTTCTTATTCCATGCTTAAAATAAATGAAATTAAAGACCATAGACATGATCGTGAGGTTGAAACGAGTAGATTGATATGTAGATTGCATGATATAATCAAGTATTCAGTGAGATTGGATAGAAAATGCAAATACGCAGAAACAGAGGAAGGGCGCGTGTTCTTGCCATGTTCTTGGCGCCCTTTTTCAAATATTTGAATATTTGAATTTTGTGATTTTATTTAATTGATTCAAAAATTAATTTCTCTCCGAGTTTTAATGATTTTGAGTTGATTCTTTTTTTAATAATTCACAAAAATGTTAAAATATTTTATTTTCACAAAAAATCCCAAAAATATTATTTATTTCATATAATTGATATTTTTGCCAAGAATTAATATTTTAATTGTTTTTGACATTTAAAATATTTTTTCCTTCTTGATTTTCTAAAGTTGAATGTTTTCTAATCATTTTGTAGGTCAAAACATGATTTTTGAAACATTAATCCAAGATCACAATTTGTTTTCCACATGCTAAACAATTTTGATCATTTTAATTGAATTTTTTATTCAATTAAAATACATTTTGGAGACAAATTAGGGTTTTGATTAATTCAACCCTCATCGAACCTTTTAAAAACATTTTGGGCCTCTAATAGAGTGTAAGACCCAATCCCTTTGTAAATACACCACTTTTTGGGCCTCAGTCATTGTATAAGTCCCACTGTATTTTCAAAAACAACGGCGCGATCTTCGCCTCTTTTAAAAACCCATTTGGGCCTACCCTCGTGTTATAAGCCCCATTTCTTTTCTTTAAATTACTTTGGGCCTCTAATAGAGCGTAAGACTCAATCCCCTTTTAACCAATACAATTTTGGGCCTCAGATATTGTATAAGTCCCTCTGCGTTAAAAGAAAATCTCGGCGCGATCGCCAGTTCAAAAATCAAACCCTTGGGCCTACCCTCGTGTTATAAGCCCCATTATTTTTCTTTCAATCACTTTGGGCCTCTTGAGAGAGTGTAAGACCCATCCCCTTGTACAGAAAACCTTTCTTGGGCCTCAGTCACTTGTATAAGTCCCCGTACAAAACGGTAGTGCGATCACTGATAAAACCCTGGGCCTCTCCTTGAGTTGTAAGCCTCAATTTTCCTTTCAAAAGCGCTTTCTCCTTTGATTTTGTAACATACTGTTATTTTCAATTTCTTTGTTGAACAATTATCCAAACAACATGGAAGCTCTACAACTGAGTAAGTGTTTACCCGCTTTCATTTACCGCTTTCATATGTATATAACTGTATTGTGGGGTTGTTTCACTGTAAGTCTTCTTTCATAAACTCATATCGACTGTGTAATACTAGTATAGATATTTAGAGTTTCCCCGACAACTATGTCTAGAACTTGACAAAACCGCGTCTCCTTACATCCGATGTTCTCTCGGATATTTCAACATAACCTAAACCATGAGAATTTTCTTTTACAACAATTTTAGATAACTAGATATAAGAAATCTCCCCCTTGAACAGTTCATATACAGAAGGCCAATGTTCCAAGTGAAACCCCTTCTGGAACTGTTCATCAGCCTCCTCTTGGGCTTAGTGCAAGGACCCACAGGCTTCCTAAAAGCATCCCCGCCTCCTCTTGGGCGTTGTACAAGGACCCGTCGGCTTCTTAGAAGTTTTCACAGCCTCCTCTTAGGCTTCGTATAATGATTCTTCCTCCGGGAAGATAGCCTCCTCTTGGGCTTCGTACAAATTGTCCCTTCGTCTTCTTAAAAGTTTTTCTCGCCTCCTCTTGGGCTTCGTACAAATTGTCCCGACGACCTCTTAAAGGTATAGGAACAAAACTTAGTCATCTTAATAGAACAATCTTTCAAAGAGTCTAGATCTTTCTACCGCGAATGTACTGCCTCTTGATCTCTCTTAAGCATAGTACAAAAGATAAAACTCTAGACTTGGATAGTCTAATCTCCTTGAGTCTCGAAGACATTCTCAAGTTCCGGTTAAAGATAGGAAAAAACACTCGTAGACTTGGGCAGTCTCAATACCCTTTGGATTCTCCGTTTCCTTAAAGAATAGGAAATAATCCCAGTCCTCAGATCAAATCCATGAGTACAACATTACCCATATAAGAACTGATTTTCTCTTTTAACCAACATACTGGACCTGTCACTCATCTGAAACAGTAACCCCAGCCTCCTCTTGGGCTTTGTACAATGATTCTCCCTAGCAGAGTTAACCGTTTGTAGCCTCCATCTCGGGCTTCGTACGAGATACAAAAGCACTCTCTTGTTGAGTATAAAAGACTCTCTTGTTGAGTCAATCCGCTTTCAACCTCCATCTCGGGCATCGTACGAGATGCAAAATCACTCTCTTTTTGAGTATAAAAGACTGTCTTGTTGAGTCAAACATTTTTAGCCTTCATCTCGGGCTTTGTATGAGATACAGAAACACTCTCTTGTTGAGTATAAAAAGACTCTCTTGTTGAGTCAATTCTCTTTTAGCCTTCATCTCAGGCTTCGTACGAGATACAAATCACTCTCTTGGTGAGTATAAAGGACTCTCTTGTTGAGTCAAACCCGTTTAGCCTTCGTCTTGGGCTTCGTACAAGACACATACAAAAACACTCTCTTGCTGAGTCAACCCTTTTAGCCTCTATCTCGGGCTTCGTACGAGACACAAAAACATCCTCTTGTTGGGTCAATAGCCTCCTCTTAGGCTTTGTATAAAGAAATCCCCGTTTGATTCAATCACCCTTTTAGCATCAAATCATGCTTTGGTCATAACCTAGAAACATCAACAACTCCTTTCCCCCCCATCTAATTGCTGTAAGCGGCAAGCCTCTGGATTATTTACATCCACGCCACTGTCCCTCTTTTGGCATGAGAAATTCCTAAGGAAAGATGGCGTTACTCTACACTGAGTTAAAGTCTTCTCCTTCAGGTTAAAAATCCCCTATAAAGGAAATTATGGCATTGCTGGATTCGCATATCCCAGTTAAAGTAATTATCCTTTATAATCAGTCACCCAACAGTTGTGACAAACAGACCCCTTTAGAGATGACCAATTCTCTCTAAAGTCAACACCCTTTTAGCTTCACATCTTAGGCTTCGAACAAGATACAAATAGACCCTTCAGCTTCACATCTTGGGCTTTGAACAAGATATAAACCACCTTTAGCTTCGTGTCTTGGGCTTTGAACAAGACACCAAAACACCCTTTCCTCCCATAGAATAGGAGGAACTACGATCGCTCTGATTTCCGTATCCCGGGAATACGTAGGCATAAGATTGGCAAAGAATCTTAGCGAGCACACTAATCAAAAAACCCCAAAGTCCCCTACCTCCAGCCAATCTAGCGCACTATCCCACCAAATTCCCCATGAACAGTCCCGATATTTTGTTCTGAACAAAACAAGCAGAGAGAGACCCACAAACTAAAGCCGCATCTGTAAACCAACAGTTTTGACTGTTTAAACTCAGTTTGCAAGCAGGGTTAGTTGGAGACTTCTATTTCCCTTCCTTCATCAGCTTCAATAGGATAAAAAATGAATCGAACTGTAGTACCAAAGTGATAGTGATTCGAAACCACAAAAACCGCGCTACAGAAAAATGGCAACCACAGTGGGAGTCAAAGTAAGATCTAGTCATCATCGTCCCCATTTTCCACAGAAAAATGGCGACCACAGTAGGAGCGACTTGTTCTTCTCCCGTCTCTTAGGAGGAAACCTTAAGGTCAGACAATTTCACAGGAAAAATGGCGCCCACCGTGGGGCCAAACAAAGGAATTTTTGTCTCTCTTATCTCTCTGGTTGAAACCTTCTCTTAGGACGAGTCCTTGGGTTCACAAGGTATCACCGAATGGCGGTTCCATCGGGGAATGTCATTATTACTAGGATCGGCCCTTACTAGGATCTTAGGTCAAAAACCTTTAAGTTGGGAAGGTACCATAGAATGGCGACTCCGCGGGGGAGCCATTTTCTGTTAGGATCATAGGATTCATAGCTCTTAAAAAGTCTAGGACATTAGGACAAATATATATACTGCTTTTCCTAATTGATATCTGTGTTTATTTTTTTGCTAATGGGAATGCGTGTGATGCCGCATGTGGAAAAATTGAGTATACACCTAGGAAAAACCTTTTTCAGTAGTGCGGAAGCTATCGGAAATAGTTGTCACGCGATACTACCCTCTTCTGAGATTCTTCGAAATACATCACCTAGCACGGTTCCCAGCCCGCTGATGTTATCTCGACAAGAATCAATGATTTTGAGAGACAGGTACAAAAATCACTAGTATAAACCTTTGGGATGGGTAGAGCCTTGACTTCATGACATCGACCCTTTGACCCTATGTTTTTTCTATGTTTTTGTGTGCTGCATTCATACATTCATTTAAAAAACAATAAAAAAAATCTTCTCTTCTAGTCTCTCCATTTCAAATTAAACTAAAACAATGATTGCAAATGTCAGAGAGAAAAGGATTGCGCTCATGGATTTCGGTAGACGAAAAACTCACAAGTATGCCTTCAATGTTCCAAAACTAGAGGATTTGAGAGGATTAGCAAGGATGATCACTAACCCTGACGCTTTCAGAGCCAAGTACGGAGGTCTGCTACCTTTGTTAAGGGTCCATGTAATTGAAGGAATCCTGGAGGCACTCATTCAGTTTACGATCCGGTCTATCACTGTTTCACATTCCTGGATTACCAGCTCGCACTGACGCTGGAGGAGTATTGTCATCTGATTGATCTACCCATTACTGATCAAGCTCCCTTTTCTGGACTGGAAGAAATTCCAAAGGATCAGACCATTGGAAAAGCAATTTATTTGGACGAATCAGAAGTCAGGACTCACATGACCACCCAGGAAAGAATCCCAGGTTTACCAGCAAAGTTTTTGGTAAAGAAGGCTCTGTACTTTGCTAGTATAGGGAACGTGACTGCTTTCGAGAGCATCTTTGTTTTGCTCACCCACGGGTTATTTTTGTTTCCCAACATTGATAACTTCGTCGATATCAATGTCATTAAGGTTTTTCTCATTGGAAATGCCGTACCAACCTTACTCGCAGATGCGTATCATTCTATACACTTAAGGAATTTATACAGCGGAGGAATGATCACGTGCTATGTATCCCTGCTATATAAGTGGTTTATCTCCTATTTGCCTAAGTCTACTGCTTTTTGGGATCATAAGAATGCCTTACGTTGGTCGCAGAAAATCATGTCGCTTACCAACTCTGACATCGATTGGTACAATAAGATTTATGACGGGATCAGGATCATTGACCGTTGTGGAAACTTCCCCAACGTACCCCTCATAGGAATTAAAGGAGGAATCAATTATCATCCAGTCTTAGTTCGTCATCAATTTGGATACCCGATGAGGCATGTCCCATGTAATGCTCATCTGGAAGGTCTTTTCTTCATGGAAGGAGAAAATGATAGGGCACTAAAGATGAAAATAGTGCACGCTTGGAAACATGTTCATAAGAAAGGATGGGAGTCTCTAGGAAAACCGGACTATGTCTCGGTGGAGCCTTATCTCCACTGGGTACAAACTATAGCTCTCAAGCTAAAGATGCCTTATCCTCGTCACGGAGTTCTTCCGCCAAGGGAATCTGTCATGTACTTCATGACTGAAATGGAAAAACTTCAGGTTACTCTCAACAAAGTTCAACAGGAGATGAGGTGTTGGAAGAACAAGTACCGCATTATCAATGTGGAGTGTACCAAAATACAACAACTGCTGTAAGATAAGGATGCTCTAATTGAGATTTTGGAGCAACATGCTGTAGAAAATCAGGATGACCAAAGGAATTTGCTCGTTCCTTTCACTTGGCAAAGGAATGACAACCCGACAATGGCCCAAGAGCCCTGGTCCAAGAAAAGGAAAGTACCAGAATCAGCACCCGAGTTCTCCTCAGAGAGGACTCGGGACCCATTAGCTTAGGTTTCTGTTTCCGTATCTTGTAATTTACTGTATTTCCATTTCCGCAATCCTTTGAATTCAATAACACGGGGGTTTCCCCACTGTTTGGTATTTGCAATCTAATTGTCGAAGTTTATTTTGATTAAACAAAAAAAATAATTAATATAATCATTGCATTCATCATTCTCACGTCACGTATTCTTCTTACCTACGAATCTCACGTTTGTGTCTCGGTTCTAGATTCAAACTGTCTCATTCGTACAATACTCGGGCCAATCGTCAGAAAAAGATGGATGATCTCGAGGAAGAGAACAGAGAGTTGAAAGAAGAGATCGACGCTCTGAGAGAGGATATAAGAAAGCTTCGTAACGACATGCAAGCCATGGCAGAAGCTCAGCTACAAAGAACTGTGATCTCAGAGATCACCTCAACGCCCATAGTGGAGAAGTATGATCCTAGGTATCAAATGCCGAAAGATCGTCCCTGGGCATGCCTGTTAACTATATCCCGGAAGGATATGTTCCGCCGACCACTGAAGATCAGGGAATCATAGCAGAAGCCGTTGGGCCTGAAGGTTAAAAACTTCGGGAAAGTGAGGATGCCAGAGGCATAATGAGGACTCCTGAAGGTTACAAACTTCAGGAAGCGCCAAGATTCACTGCCGTAGTAACGGTACCACCCCCTGTGGTGCACACTATCCCGAAAGGACAGATCCCACAGATACCTTCTAGTAGAAATGACAGCATGTTCGACATAATGAATGAGTTCCAAGAACAATTCCTGGAGATGCAGAAAGAACTGCAGGCCCTTCGTGGTCAGGATCTAGTTGGAAATGACGCCGCAGACCTTTGCTTGGTCCCTAATGTGAAAGTCCCGCACAAGTTCCAAGTACCCAATTTTGAAAAGTACAAGGGTAACTCTTGCCCTCAAAGCCATTTGGTGATGTACGCTCGGCGAATGTCAGCTCAGACAGAGAACCAGGATCTACTGATTCACTACTTTCAGGATAGTTTAACCGGTGCCGCATTAAAATGGTACATGGGTTTAAACCGCGCTACGATTAGTACTTTCAGAGATCTTGGCACTGCCTTCGTCCAACAATATAAATACAATTTGGACATGGCACCAGACAGAGATCAACTCAGATCAATGTCACAAAAGGATAAGGAAACCTTTAAGGGACACGCTCAGAGATGTCGTGAAATTGCCGCTCAAATTTGTCCACCTCTTGAGGAAAAAGAGATGACAAAGATTTTCTTAAAAACCTTGAGCTCATTTTACTACGACAGAATGGTTGCCAGTGCGCCCAGCGACTTCACCGAAATGGTCGGTATAGGAGTTCGTCTTGAGGAAGCAGTCCGAGAAGGACATTTAGTTAAAGACACTGGGTCGACAAGAGGTACTAAAAAATACGGTAGTGCTCTCTCTAAGAAAAAGGAGCAAGATATTGGGAATATCTCCCTCGGAAAGAAAAGGCGATGGTACCAACCAGTAGCAGCTGTAACTCCTGCTATCAGCCTTGCGCCTGTTTCTATGTATCAACCTCAGGTTGCTCAAAGCCAACCGCATTCGAAGCAATTTCAGCAAAGGACACAACAACCTCTTCAGCAGGCTCGTCCTCAATACAACAACAATCGTACAACGCGGCCACCAGGATTTGATCCTATACCCGTATCGTATGCAGAACTATTTCCATTACTGTTAGCCAAGGGGCATGTCCAGACTAATTCTCCTCTTACAGTACCGGAAAATCCACCTTTTTGGTTTAAGGTGGACCAGACTTGCCCTTACCATTAAGGAGAACTGGGGCATAACATAGAGAGTTGTCTCAGTTTCAAGTCCGATTTGCAAAAGCTTATTAGGAGCGGGGTCTTATCTTTCAAAGATACGAATCTGAACGTTCTCACGAACCCGCTGCCTCAACACGAGAAGGCTACGTTCAATTTAATAGAGGGAGAGTCTAACAACACCTGTCAAATTCACGATGTACTCTTATTGAGGGCCAACTTGGTCAAGATGCATTGTAGACAGAGTGGATATGGCCATGTGCCACCTCATAATTATCACCAGTGTGATATCTGCTCTAAAAGCAATCAAGGATGTTCTATGGTGCAATCAGCTCTACAGGAACAGATGGATCTCAGATGGATCCAAGAGCACCGAGTTCGTGGAGTTAACATGGTTTATACGAATTCCAACATCATTCAAAACCACGATATCCGTGCGATGAATGTCAACCTGGTGGCAATGCACTCAAGGAAAAGCGAATATCATAATGTTCCACGACACGATTACAATTCCTGTCTGACTTGCTCAGTAAACAAACAGGGATGCTCTTTTATACAAGAGGACCTCTAGAGGCAGATGGATCTTGGATGGATTTAAGACTACCATGATAGGAATCATTATCAAATCAACATGATTCAAATCTTCGATATTCGCTTGATGAATACCAGCCTGGTGGAGTTACATGCTAAACAGGTCCGGCTCGGGCTCCTGGTATCACATGATTATCAGGGCTATAAAGCGGGTTGCGAAGACGATCAGGGTTGTGCCCTTGTCCAGGAAACACTTCAGCACTTGTTGAACCACTGGTGGCTTCCAATCTATATGGATGAAGACACCCAGCAAATCAGTATCACTAACGGGAATCCTACTAGATATCAAAGTCAGGATGTTCGGTCGATGGAAACAAATCTAGTAAGGTTACACTGTATTCAAAGCGGATGTGGCCAGGTGCCACTACACAACTATGAACGGTGTGGAGTTTGCTTAGTGGATAATCAAGGATGCTACCTCGTGCGAGCAGCCCTTCAAAGTCAGTTGGACCGCAAAGATATTCAACCATGGTCAAGTTCTGGATCAGTCAACTACTTCGCAAATCAAATCAGAGACGTGGTTGTAATCTCTGACCCTGAGAGGAACAAGGATGTTTGTACCATCATCCTCTACTGGACAAATCAAAGGTTCTTAGCAAGGAACTAATTGAAGTTACTTACGACAGTCAGAAAAATCAGAAGGCTCATATAGTTATTTATTTGCCGGGACCACTACCGTAAGAATCAACTAAGGGTATCCCTTACAAATACGGTGCAACAACAATTGAGAATGGAAAGGAAATTCGGTTACCCTCCGTCGTGAATATTGCAGACATCAGTCGATTAACACAGAGTGGTAGAATCTTCAACAGAGGAGTTGGAGAACCCAACAAAGAAAAGGACCCTCAGACAGAAGTTCCCGATCCACCAGTCAATCCAGTAATCCCGACCTTTCGAAAAACAATGATGAGATGCTGAAGATCATCCAAAAGAGTGAATAAAACATTGTTGATCAACAGTTACAAACTCCTTCAAAGATCTCGGTATTATCACTGTAACTTAGTTCAGAAGCGTACAGGGAGGCTCTACAGAAAGTCTTGGAGCAAACCTTTGTAGAACAAAATGTAACAATCAGACAATTCGATAGCATTGTCTTTAACATCACTTCCTGCAATAACTTGGGATTTAGTGATGAGGAATTACCTGAAGAAGGTCGCCGTCATAACATGGCGCTCAACATTATAGTCAACTGCCAGAACGATGCTTTAGCCAGCGTACTGGTAGACACAGGGTCAGCCCTGAATGTTATGCCGAAGTCCACTTTGATGCAATTATCATTCAAAGGACCTCCGATGAGAACCAACGAGGTCGTCGTCAAAGCATTTGACAGATCCAGAAAAACGGTTATCGGCGAAGTCGACCTTCCCATAACTATTGGTCCTCACACTTTCCAAGTCACTTTCCAGGTCATGGACATCCGGGAAACATACAGTTGTTTATTAGGAAGACCTTGGATACATCAGGCTGGGGCGGTCACTTCGACACTCCACCAAAAGCTAAGGTTCGTCCAGAACGGCCAACTTGTCACGGTTTATGGAGAACAAGCCTTGCTCGTGAGCAACTTGTCATTATCTACTTGTGTAGAACCCGAGGAGGTTGTAGGAACTCAGTTCCAAGCACTTTCGGTGAGCAATGAGAATCAATCAGAGAAAGGGACCTCGATTTCCTCATACAGAGATGCTCTCGAAGTGATTGAAAATAACAATGCAAAAGGATGGGGACAACTTGTCATTCCCACTGATAACAAAACAAAGAAGGGTCTTGGTTTTTCTGCAACTTGCACCCAGACAGCTGCTAACGATGAAAGTCTTCATCCCATTCAAAACTGCTTCCATAGTGGAGGCTTCCTTCAACCAGTGACTCAAGACGTGCATACCATCAATAAAGATGATTCCTCTGATACGAAGGAAGAATGGAAGTCCTATCTCAACGAGGACGGTTATACGTCCTAGGGCGAAACACAGACGCCGTTTTGCTATCCCGCACAGAGTCCGAGATTTATACCCAGGTCAGACGTTGAAATGATATATGGAGATTGTGATCCGAAAGGATGCCGTGCTCCGCCAAATTCATTAGAGGAAGACACTCCGATGAAATACAACTTTGACCACGACTATTATTTTCCAATGGATGGCTTGCCTATCTGGCAGTCGTATCCCGGAGACTTGGGGCAAGAATGTCAGCCGAACAATGAAAATCAGCTGAGCATCATAGAAAAGAATACCTGCGTCCCCACCAGGTCATGGGATCAACACCCAGGTTATCCTGAAAATACCCAGCACGGCGATGAATTCACAACGTTTGCCAGACTAGAATTCATCAATTATGCTTTTCCCGAGGTCAACGTCATCGAGAGGGATGACTCCTCCAATTCCAAAGAAGTGTGGGACACCCTGGGACAGCCGAGTGGAAAATACGACTTCAAGGTCAAGTACACCGCTCCTAAAAGCTCTCGCATCAGGCTCGAAGACATCCAGCCATCTAGATGGGGAGATACAGTTGAGAGTACAAATACTACGCAAAATACAACTGAGGAATCCTCCTACGACAACTCTGCCTGGGAGACAGATTCCAATGATCCAGCTCCACCAGAAATCATTGTCATTTCTGAAGACAAATCAAGGAAGGCACCAGACTTTGTGATTCACTGAAGAGTTCACCGCCAATGGGTTGCTGTCGATGTTCCGAAGATTGTTCATAAGTCTAAGTAATTGCTATCTTTACTTTAACCTTTCACCTTGCCCAGGTGAAACGGATGTTTTGATAGGGCTCACTTTCTATAAATATCCCTCTTCGTTTTGCCTAAAGCGACAGAGTTTTGTTTTATAGGGCTGTAGTTTCAAGAATCGACTTGTTCATTAATAAAATAACGTCGTTCTATAATTTCCGCATTAATTGCTGTTTTCTCTTTTTTCTTTTTTCAGAAAATGGTAATCCTAAAAAACAACTCAATAATAAAATCAAGCAGTTTTCAAAGAAAAATACACTGCACACACTCTTGCATTCTCTCTATCTCTTCTAAACACAAATCATCATGTCATGCAGATTGCTTGTTTTAAACCACGTTGAAACATACGATCTGATGCCTTCTCCCAACTTTGAGTTCCCGATATTTGAGGCTGAAGAAGAAAATGACGACAAAATTCCAGAGGAGATCTCCCGACACTCAGACAAGAGGAAAGGTCCATTGAGCCTCACAAAGACTGACGCGGGTTTCCTCGCTACGTCAGAATATCCTCAATGGTTAGCCAACATCGTACCAGTTCTGAAAAAGGACGGAAAGGTCAGAATGTGTGTCGATTACAGAGATCTAAACAAGGCTAGTCCAAAGGGCAACTTTTCCTTACCACACATTGACATGCTGGTAGACAGTACAATAAATTTTAAAGTTTTCTCCTTCATGGATGGATTTTCGGGCTATAACCTGATCAAAATGGCGCCGAAGGACATGGAGAAAACTTCATTCATTACCCCCTGGGGTACCTTCTGTTACAAGGTAATATCGTTCGGTTTGAAGAACGCTGGGGCAACCTATCAGAGCGCCATGACTACTCTGTTTCATGACATGATACATTAAGAAATCGAAGTGTATGTCGATGATATGATTGCAAAATCTAAAACAGAGGAGGAGCAAGTGACACACCTGTCAAAACTATTCGAGCATTTGTGAAAGTACAAACTCCTCTTGAATCCCAATAAGTGCACGTTCGGTGTCCATTCAGGGAAACTCTTAGGGTTCATTGTCAGCCAGAAAGGAATTGAGGTTGATCCTGACAAGGTCAAGGCCATTCAAGAAATGACTTCTCCAAAGACTGAAAAGCAAGTCAGGGGATTCTTGGGACGTTTGAACTTTATTTCCAGATTCATATTCCTCATGACCACGACATGTGCGCCAATTTTCAAATTACTCAAAAAGAATCAGGACTGCGTTTGGACAAAAGATTGCCAAACCGCCTTCGACAATATTAAGGAATACTTGTCGAACCCACCGATTCTATCACCTCCAGTGGAAGGAAGACCACTAATCATATATTTAACAGTATTGGAAGACTCAATGGGTTGTGTACTTGGCCAATAAGACGAAACAAAAAGAAAAAAGTCTGCCATCTACTATTTGAGTAAGAAATTCACCGACTGCGAGACTCGATACACTATGCTAGAGAAAACTTGCTGCGCTCTGGCTTGGGCAGCCAAACGTCTTTGCCAGTACATGATTCGTCACACCACTTGGTTAATCTCTGAAATGGATCCAATCAAGTATGTCTTTGAAAAGCCTGCTCTCACGGGAAGGATTGCCCGTTGGTAGATGTTGTTATCAGAATATGACATAAAGTACCACGCTCAGAAAGCCGTTAAAGGAAGTGTTTTAGCCGATCATTTGGCTCATCAACCGATTGACGATCAGGAATCAGTCAGATTTGACTTCCCAGACAAAGATGTCATGTATCTAAAAATGAAAGACTGCGATGAACCGCTACCCAGTGAAGGGCCAGAACCAGATTCCCAATGGGGACTTATTTTTTACAGAGCTGTCAATCATTATGGAAACGGAATTGGGGAAATCATCATAACACCTCAGGGTACCCACATTCCTTTCACCGCCAGACTCACATTCAAGTGCACAAACAACGAGGCCGAATATGAAGCTTGTATTATGGGTCTCGAAGAAGCGATTGACTTAAGGATTAAGAACTTGGATGTATATGGCGACTCAACTTTGGTTATCAATCAGATCAAAGGAGATTGGAACACATACCAATCAGGATTGATTCCTTACAAAGATTACGCAAGAAGGTTGTTACCCTTCTTCAACAGAGTCGAGTTTCATCATATCCCTCGTGAGGAGAATCACATGGCTGATGCATTAGCCACTCTCTCTTCCATGATTAGTGTAGGTCAATGGAATGACTTACCTAAGATTGACATAATGCACCTTGAACGACCCGCTTACATCTTCACGATTGAAGCAGTCATAGACGACAAACCTTGGTATCACGATATCAAATGCTTCCTTCAGAAACAAGAGTACCCACCTAGGGCACTAAGGAAAGACAGAAAAACCCTCAAAAGGCTGGCAGGTAGTTTCTTCCTGAGCGGTGATACACTCTATAAGAGGAACTTTGACATGGTCTTGCTCCGATGCGTCGACAGACCAGAAGCAGACATGTTGATAAAAGAAATTCACGAAGGGTCCTTTGGCACTCATGCCAACGGACGCACAATGGCGATAAAAATTCTAAGAGCAGGGTACTATTGGTTGCCAATGGAATCCGACTACTACAAGTACATGAGGAGGTGTCATAAGTGTCAGATATACTCAGACAAGATCCATGTACCACCAACGCATCTCAAAGTTCTCTCTTCCCTTTGGCCTTTTTCCATATGGGGAATCGTCATGATTGGCATGATTAAAACCGAAGCTTCGAACGGACATCGGTTCATCCTGGTAGCCATTGACTATTTCACCAAATGGGTCGAAGCAGCGTCATACGCCAATGTAACCCGACAAGTGGTAGTGCGATTTATCAAAAACAATACCATCTGCCGTTATGGTGTTCCAAGCCAGATCATTACGGATAATGGATCTAACTTTAACAATAAGATGATGAAAGATTTGTGTGCTGAGTTCAAAATCGAACACCATAACTCATCTCCCTACCGACCCAAGATGAATGGGGTGGTAGAAGCGGATAACAAGAACATCAAAAGGATCGTTCAAAAGATGGTTGTAACCTACAAAGATTGGCACGGGATGCTACCCTTTGCTCTTCACGGTTATCGCACATCTGTCCGCACTTCAACAGGGGCAACCCCTTTCTCTCTAGTATATGGCATGGAGGCAGTACTCCCCATAGAAGTAGAGATCCCATCAATCCGGGTATTGATGGAAGCTAAGCTTACAGAAGCTGAATGGTGCCAAAGTCGGCACGATGAACTGAATCTGATCGAAGAAAAGAGAATCACGACACTATGCCACAGTCAGTTGTATCAACAAAGGATGAAGAAGGCGTTTGAAGAAAAGGTCCGACCTCGCGTCTTTAGGAAAGGGGCCCTTGTGCTAAAAAAGATACAATCATTTCTCACTGATTCCCGGGGCAAATGGAATCCGAATTATGACGGTCCCTATGTGGTCAAGAAAGCTTTCTCAGGCGGTGCCCTGAGACTTGCAACCATGGATGAAGAGGAATTTGCCTACCCCACAAACGTTGACGTAGTCAAGAAATACTTCGCCTAAAAAAACGTCTCGGTGGATTGAAAACCCGAAAGGGCGGTCGAGGCAAAAATTAGAGACATGATAAAAAATCATCCCGGTGGATTGGACACATCACAGTACAATCCAGGAAAAAATTAAGGGATAATAGCAAGTAACTATGTTCAACAAAGGGGCAAATCCCTCAGCAACAGTAATGCCATCGGTCAGGAAAACGCCAGTCAAGGTCATCTTCGACAGAAGCTCAGGATGTCTCGAATTCAAAGGTGGTAGAAGGATAGTGGTCGTTATATTTCAATATAGCCCATTTCCCTTAAATTACCATTTTCTAAACTTTGCAAATACTCTATGGAATCACGAGTTTGGCTGATTTCCATCCTATCAATAAAATTTGAGCCCTTGTGCTTTTGTTTGCAATTCTTATTTGTTTTAGCTTTACATAATGACATTTTAACATGAATAACGATTCTTGAAACGAAACAAAAATGAATTTACTTGTCAAACTTTTTTCTGCTTTTAAAATAAAGATGGCAATTTCTTTTGACTGTTGAACATTAAAAGAACATCGATCGCTTCGCCAAAAGTAATTGAGCTTCAAAGTGCAAAATCAAAGTACTCCTTCTAAGCCAGTGCGCCTGAATAAAGGATCAGCTGTATTAGATGCGAATTTCCCATCTGATACCCCCGACAGAGTTCTTATCTCCTAAGCCCGACCAACGGTTGTTCCCCACAGGGACTATCTCTCCTAAGCAAGGCAGAATTGCTATCGTGAACCAGTGATACTTTTCATCCCCCACTGTGGCCGAGTATCCAGTCGTGTTCATCTACTAGTCTGTATGTCGTGTCAGTTTTGTCAGCATATACATACATACATCATGCATTATTGATTTATATTCATATTCATATTGCATCACTATCACTCTAGTCGGTCTTGTTCCCTAGTGATAAGAGTCCTCTCAATATAGTCGTCAGTTCTTTCCTCGTCAGGAAATGAATCATCTAAACGATCTCTCCTCCAGTTTATTTCTGGATTGAAGGTGGTTCTTTGACCACTTTGATAACTTGAACCTCTGAAGAGCCAGAGAGCTTCCGAAAAACATCACTCTTCGCCATTGAAGATGATATCTTCGCTTTCCCAGATTAAGGAAAATCCCTAGAGAAAGCCTCTTAATCAGGGATTCGGCAGTACAACAGTTTTTCTCTGAAAAATCCACTGACAAAAAGGTCAACAGCACCTCAAAATTGGATCACATCATATGGAATTTCTCCGAGAAGATCTCCGAGAAAAGTATGATGTAATATCCCCAAGCAAAAGCAGTCTCTTAAGAGAATCGTTTTCCCCGATAGAGTCAACAAATGGCATCTCCAACAGAGAAGTTTATACACCTCTACTATTCAGACGGATGGGTCCCCCAGCAAGTCTAACCTCAAAAGTTTTTCTATCAAATGGCATCTCCCCAGGAAAATTCGGTGAGAAGTTTGAGGAAAAACCGCTACAAACATCGTCCCTTGTCAAGAAGTTTATTGACAAAAGAAACTAAGACAAGTTCCTTGGTAGGAAACCAGGATCGAGGGGAAGTTTACAAAAGAAACTGAGACCAGTTCCTTGGTAGGAAACTAGGATCGAGGGGAGTTTATTTCAGAAACTGAGACCAGTTTCTTGGCTGAAGACCAGGATCGAGGGGAAGTTTTTACCTTTTCTAAGCATCATTTCTTAGAAAAAGAAAAAGGATGCGTGAACTACCATTCTTAACCACCATCAAAATTTCGGGTATTCCGATATTTAATCCTCTTGCACCCCGAATGCCCGAATACCTTTGCCATTCACACCTTCGGGTGCAAGAATATTAAATATGGGCATCTGTCATACCCCAAATTTTGACCACTAAGATTTCCCATCATTGTGCAAATCATCATCACAATATGGATGTACCATCATACCTCATTAGTCTCCCCAAAGATGGGTGAGCATCCACAACAATCAAACTTAGGGTTTCAAGCCCTCTCAGAGTCTTTAAACAAAAGATCAATCAAGGAATGACATGATCTTTAACTTGTCTAACCTCTCAAACATCCACAATGGATCAAGAGGACCCCCACTTCAAGAATCAAGCACAAGGTTGCAGCATTCTAAGTGGATCAAGCCTCAAGATCGCTAGTGTCACCAAATTAGGGTTTTGGTCGACCAGGGCCTCCAGATGGAAATTTTCCTCTGGGAATGAGCCAATGCTTCAAAGCATATCCTAAGATACTCCATGGAACCTCGTGGACCCAACCATCAAGTCAATTTGACCTCAGGGGATGCATTCATCAAAAATTAGGAATTAGGGTTTCTTGACCTAATTCACCCCTAAGTTGACTTTTGGGAGAAAACATGAGCCAAGACCTCAAGACATGATTTGAGGGCCTCTAACACACCACATTGATCCATTTGCAACAATGGATTAATCCAAGAAGCTTGAGCAACAAGTTTCAATTTCATCTGAACCACAGTTAGGGTTTCGCGGAAAAAGTCAATTGTACCTTTGACTTTTGACCAAGACATGCTCCCAAACCCTAGGACATGATTCAATACACCCTATAACACCTATGAAATCAATCCATCAAGTTTGATTTAGGTCAAGGACTTGATTTCATAGAGGATTGCACAGTTTGGAATTCATCTAACAAAAAGTCAACTGTGCACAAAAGTCAACTTTGACTTTTTGAGATTTTTCACAATTATGGTTCTTTGACCCCAAAATGATGTTAATGTATGATAGGAATCATCATTCATCAAGAAAAATCAAGAAAAATGGGATAACTTGTAAAAGGGGTAACCATAAAAAACTTAGAAAATTTTCTAAGTTATGGAACAAAGTGGCTAGGGTACCAACTTTGGAGGATCATAACTCCTAAACCACAAAGCCATTTTCCCCATCCAATGCTGGATTTGAAGCTCTCATTACCCTCTACAAAAGCTTCAACTACCATTCATTCCAATTCCCCATGGATTTTAAATTATGGAATGATCAAAATCACAAAAAGTGAAAATGTCACTTTTTTCCAACACTTAGTGAAATTTTCACTAAGTCAGAATCTGCCTTCACTTTTTTCCAAATGTAGGGGCATTTTTCACTTGGATCCAAAAAGTATCAAAACCAATTATGATCAAACAGTTATTGTATCATATGAGGGCTTTCCAAAATGGCCAAGAACTCCATCAAATTCCACTTGAGCCATGAGATATGATAATGGCAATATGCCTTGCTGAAAACTGCCAAGGCTAGGCAGAATTTTGCACTTTTGCTCGATTTGGCAAAATCAGATAATTCCAGGCCTTGTCATCACTTTGGACACATCTAAGGATCAAATATAAAGTGAACAAACACTGATCCAAGCCTCCAAAGTCTTTGGAACAAGAAGTAGCATGCTAAACCTAGAAATCCATAAAAGAGGGACAAGACTCCAATTTTGGATTGGAGCATTTAATGGATGCACCAAGGTGGCATGGACTGACACATTTGCAACTGAATTCAGTCAAGAATGATCCAACAACTAGGGAACCACAGCTCTGTGCTCTAACCTCTAGTCAATGGCTAGAGGAGACTTGGATTCTCATTGCTCAACATTGGCCAAACTTCTGTTGCAGTTGCCATTCACTATAAATAGAGCTCATTTGTGCTCAGTTTGAGTACACCAAAGCCATCAAACATATGCTTTCCTCAAAATCACCTTCTCACTTCCAAATTTGCCTTCCAAAGCAAGTCACTATCTGGTTTTGAGTTTGAGAGTAATTCCAACCAAACCAATCACACACACACCTCATAAACATCATATAGAAGTGATCCAAACACTCACATAACATCTGGAACACCAAAATCACAAAATCACTAGCCAATTGCTCAAGCCTTTGACAGATTTGCCGTTGGGGTGCCATCTCAAGTTCTAGATCATTTCAATCCATTCCAAGCATCCAGACACACTCCATGGCACCTAGGGAAGCTATCCAGATCATTGGAACCTAGCTGTAACACCTCTAACCCAAAACACGATCACCAGCTGCAAGAGGTGAGCATGAGCTCTTCTAACTCTATGATCCATGCATTTTTTGCTGCATAATAATTTGGCCATATGTTCATAATCATGCATAGAGTGTTTACCCTCAATCAATTGCTTTGTATGAATCGTGTATGGAATTTCTGAAACTTCATGCAGAATTTAGGGTTCTTGAGGTTTCTCTTTGATTTCTTATTCCATGCTTAAAATAAATGAAATTAAAGACCACAGACATGATCGTGAGGTTGAAACGAGTAGATTGATATGTAGATTGCATGATATATTCAAATATTCATTGAGATTGGATAGAAAACGCAAATCTGCAGAAACAGAGGAAGGGCGCGTGTTCTTGCCATGTTCTTGGCGCCCTTTTTCAAATATTTCAATATTTGAATTTTGTGATTTTATTTAATTGATTCAAAAATTAATTTCTCTCTGAGCTTTAATAATTTTGAGTTGATTCTTTTTTTAATAATTCACAAAAATGTTAGAATATTTTATTTTCACAAAAAATCCAAAAAATATTATTTATTTCATATAATTGATATTTTTACCAAGAATTAATATTTTAATTTTTTTGACATTTAAAATATTTTTTCCTTCTTGATTTTACAAAGTTTAATGATTTCTAATCATTTTGTAGGTTAAAACATGATTTTTGAAATATTAATCCAAGATCACAATTTGTTTTCCACATGTTAAACAATTTTGATCATTTTAATTGAATTTTTTATTCAATTTAAATACATTTTGGAAACAAATTAGGGTTTTGATTAATTCAACCCTCAACAAACCTTTTAAAAACATTTTGGGCCTCTAATAGAGTGTAAGACCCAATCCCTTTGTAAATACACCACTTTTTGGGCCTCAGCCATTGTATAAGTCCCACTGTATTTTCAAAAACAACGGCGCGATCGTCGCCTCTTTTAAAAACCCATTTGGGCCTACCCTCGTGTTATAAGCCCCATTTCTTCTCTTTAAATTACTTTGGGCTTCGAATAGAGCGTAAGACCCAATCCACTTTTAACCAAAACAATTTTGGGCCTCAGATATTGTATAAGTCCCTCTGCGTTAAAAGAAAATCTCGGCGCGATCGCCAGTTCAAAAATCAAACTCTTGGGCCTTCCCTCGTGTTATAAGCCTCATTCTTTTTCTTTCAATCACTTTGGGCCTCTTGAGAGAGTGTAAGACCCATCCCCTTGTACAAAAAACCTTTCTTGGGCCTCAGTCACTTGTATAAGTCCCTCTACAAAACGGCAGTACGATCACTGATAAAACCTTGGGCCTCTCCTTGAGCTGTAAGCCCCAATTTTCCTTTCAAAAGCGCTTTCTCCTTTGATTTTGTAACATACTGTTATTTTCAATTTCTTTGTTGAACAACTAACCAAACAGCATGGAATCTCTACAACCGAGTAAGTGTTTACCCGCTTTCATTTACCGCTTTCATATGTATATAACTGTATTGTGGGACTGTTTCACTGTAAGTCTTCTTTCATAAACTCATATCGACTGTGTAATACTAGTATAGATATTTAGAGTTTCCCCGGCAACTACGTCTAGAACTAGACAAAACCTCATCTCCTTACATCCGACGTTCTCCCGGATATTTTAACATAACCTAAACCATGAGAATTTTCTTTTACAACAATTTTAGATAACTAGATCTAAGAAATCTCCCTCTTGAACAATTCATATACAGAAGGCCAATGTTCCAAGTGAAACCCCTTCTGGAACTGTTCATCACCCTCCTCATGGGCTTAGTGCAAGGACCCACAGGCTTCCTAAAAGCATCCCCGCATCCTCTTGGGCGTTGTACAAGGACCCGTCGGCTTCTTAGAATTTTTCACAGCCTCCTCTTAGGCTTCGTATAATGATTCTTCCTCTGGGAAGATAGCCTCCTCTTGGGCTTTGTACGAATTGTCCATTCGTCTTCTTAAAAGTTTTTCTCGCCTCCTCTTGGGCCTCGTACAAATTGTCCCGATGGCCTCTTAAAGGTATAGGAACAGAAATTAGTCATCTTAATAGAACAGTCTTTCAAAGAGTCTAGATCTTTCTACCGCGAACGTACTGCCTCTTGATCTCTCTTAAGCATAGTACAAAAGAAAAAACTCTAGACTTGGACAGTATAATCTCCTTGAGTCTCGAAGACATTCTCAAGTTCCTGTCAAAGATAGGAAAAAACACCCGTAGACTTGGGCAGTCTCAATACCCTTCGGATTCCCCGTTTCCTTAAAGAACAGGAAATAATCTCGGTCCTCAGATCAAATCCATGAGTACAACATTACCCATATAAGAACTGATTTTCTCTTTTAACCAACATATTTGACCTGTCACTCAATTGAAACAGTAACCCCAGCCTCCTCTTGGGCTTTGTACAATGATTCTCCCTAGCAGAGTTAACCGCTTGTAGCCTCCATCTCGGGCTTCGTACGAGATACAAAAACACTCTATTGTTGAGTATAAAAGACTCTCTTGTTGAGTCAATCCGCTTTCAGCCTCCATCTCGGGCTTCGTACGAGATACAAAATCACTCTCTTGTTGAGTATAAAAGACTCTCTTGTTGAGTCAAACATTTTTAGCCTTCATCTCGGGCTTTATACGAGATACAAAAACACTCTCTTGTTGAGTATAAAAAGACTCTCTTGTTGAGTCAATTCTCTTTTAGCCTTCATCTCGGGCTTCGTACGAGATATAAATCACTCTCTTGGTGAGTATAAAGGACTCTCTTGTGTAGTCAAACCCGTTTAGCCTCTGTCTTGGGCTTCGTATAAGACACATACAAAAACACTCTCTTGTTGAGTCAACCCTTTTAGCCTCTATCTCGGGCTTCGTACGAGACACAAAAGCATCCTCTTGTTGGGTCAATAGCCTCCTCTTAGGCTTTGTATAAAGAAATCCCCGCTTGATTCAATCAACCTTTTAGCATCAAATCATGCTTTGGTCACAGCATACAAACATCAACAACTCCTTTCCCCCCATCTAATTGCTGTAAGCAGCATGCCTCTGGATTATTTACATCCACGTCACTGTCCCTCTTTTAGCATGAGAAATTCCTAAGGAAAGATGGCGTTACTCTACACTGAGTTAAAGTCTTCTCCTTCAAGTTAAAAATCCCCTATAAAGGAAATTATGGCATTGCTGGATTCGCATATCCCAGTTAAAGTAATTCTCCTTTATAATCAGTCACCCAACAGTTGTGACAAACAGACCCCTTTAGAGATGACCAATTCTCTCTAAAGTCAACACCCTTTTAGCTTCACATCTTCGGCTTCAAACAAGATACAAATAGACCCTTCAGCTTCACATCTTGGGCTTTGAACAAGATACAAACCACCTTTAGCTTCATGTCTTGGGCTTTGAACAAGACACCAAAACACCCTTTCCTCCCATAGAATAGGAGGAACTATGCTCGCTCTGATTTCCCTGTCCCAGGAATACGTAGGCATAATATTGGCAAAGAATCTTAGTGAGCACACTAATAAAAAAACCCCAAAGTCCCCTACCTCCAGCCAATCTAGCGCAGTATCCCAACAAATTCCCCATGAACAGTCCCGGTATTTCATTCTGAACAAAATAAGCAGAGAGGGACCCACGAACTAAAGCCGCATCTGTAAACCAACAGTTTTGACTGTTTAAACTCAGTTTGCAAGCAGGGTTAGTTGGAGAATTCTATTTCCCTTCCTTCATCAGCTTCAATAGGATAAAAAATGAATCGAACTGTAGTACCAAAGCGATAGTGACTCGAAACCACAAAAACCGCGTTACACTCTTTGTCCACTTGGACCAAAAACATTAATAAAGGCCAAAACCTCTAAAAAAATTTGTGCTTCTAATCTTGGACTATGGTTACTATCCTTTGCAATGGACATGGAGTTTTGCACCTAGACCTTGGACTTCCATGAAATTCTTAGAACCTTGGACTTAGAACTAGGACCTTTTCCCTTTGCTTTGGAATTATGGTTCGAAGACTTTGAAGACTTGTGCTTTTGCTTGGTTTATGGGGAAGACAGCTACATTTGTTGTTAGATATTTCTTATCCATAGCTTTTACTTTATGCTTTAGGATAGTCACTTCTTCTCCACCCCTTCTTAAATTTTCAAAACTTCCTCTCTTTTTCAAAACCTTCTTGTTTTCAAACTTAAGACCGCTTTCAAAATAAAACCTTGACTTTGGTCAAGTGTTTTTTAAGCTTTGTTTTCTTTAATAAATGTCAATCAATTGTTAATCCTATTTTGACCATTTCATAAAAAAACACAAAAAACACCAAACTCATCAATCCCTTTTTGTGCCTTATGCATTTATTTTCACTTAAAACTTTTTCATAAGTTTAGACATGATTCATTTCTTTAAGCAGAATTATTCGCTTGGAAATGACGACTTGTCTTTACACTTAAAATCAACCAAAACAAACAAATTTTTTGTTCTTTGTACCACGAACTACAGGGTTTTGATCCTACATTGCACATCGTGGGTACGTAGGCATGAAGCGATAAGTCTCTCCAAACACAAAAATCTTAAAAAAATAATAATTCTCCTCTCATCTCCTCAATCTCTCTTTACAAGCAAACCATTTTCAGACCAAAAAGCGGTAGATATTTCAAAGGGCTCCTATAGAGTACTATAGACGTTTTGGGTGCTAACACCTTCCCATTGCGTAACCAACCCCCCTTACCCATTCTCTGTTTGTTCTTGTTGTTTTAGAACTCTTTAGGTTTTGTTCGCTCTTTTTCCTTTCCCTTCGTGGATAAAATAAAAGTGTGGTGGTGACTTTTGTTTTTTTGAGTTAAGTTAATCAATAGCTTATACTCACAAATTTCCCCGCTACACCACCTAAGCTATGTTTATGCATACTTAAGACTCCTAACATGATCAAATACACACAAAACATATATGAGATGCTCCTATATGTATAAATGTAACACCCCCAATCTATACCCCCAATTAAAATAAATCGGTAAAAGAAAATTCAAAATTTCATCAGAGTATATTCAAATTATCATGGCATAGACAGGGAGAATCACATTATATTGAAACAAAACATACAACACCTGCTCATAAAGATATGCAACAGTGGGATAGCAATCAACAGAGGAACTCAGTTCCTTACACCCACATTTCAGATTTTAGAATAAAAGCGAAAAATCTAAAACTGAATATCATATATATATATATATATATATATATATATATATATATCACATATAGGTTTATCTGGTATCAACAGAATCATGTATATATACAACTTCAAAAGATAAAGATGCATATACACAACATCACAAAATAATCCTAATCGATCTCCCGACTACCCGGTGCTACATATCAGAGCCGACCGACAAAAGAATGAAGACATAAGCTTCACGAAAGACCTCCAGCATCTAATCTGCAATGCCTCATAGAGCGTTATAAAACAGCAGAAGGGTGAGAAATAACAACTAAACCAAGATTGCATAATAATATGCAAACACATAACAATTCACATGCATAGATCATCTCACCCATACCATCACATACTAACACATATAGCATGCCACAAATACAAAACATATCACACATAATCCAACCACAATTAAGACATATGGAACCACACCACCACATCACCACAAAATATAGCATATATCAATTATACCGACATAATCACATAACATATGTCTACGTATAAACATATTGCCCATAACCAATGCATTTATCATGTATGCACATCAAATTACCAATGCTATCACAATCTCAACACATCACAAATCAATGCACAATTTCCACACATAATCAATCAAATCATGATTTTCCACCCATAATGCATCCATTCACAATTCTCACACATAACCAATCCATGATTTATGCAAATGCACAGAGACCGACACAACGACTCTATGCAAATGCCATGCGGTACCGACTTCCAACATTACCAGTCCACTCAGGAACTATTGGAACCATCGCTTGTTACTACAAGTAACACCCCATTGGGCCAACGATGTTCACCTGTCGCTTGCAGTCCTCTTTGTATAAGGCTCACGACGTTTATGGATCGCTTGCAGTCCTCTTTGTATAAGGCTCACGATCCGATCGCTTGCAGTCCTCTTTGTATAAGGCTCACGATCGTCTATAATTCATCGTTTTCAGTCCTCTTATTTTTAAGGCGATTCATACCTCTTATTTTTAAGGCTCACGATGTTATAGCAGATTCTCTCAGGAATCAATCCGTCGCTCACACCCCACATGGGCACACGACATCACAAGATGCATATCATGATGCTTGACACACAAGAACTCATGACAACCAATGCATCTTCACACATATATGCAACCATAAACATGCATATATAACCAAATACAACACATTGCATTTATTTGCCTTTCGGCCACCAAATAACACCCATTGAATTTCACATACACCAGGCATTTCATCACAAACCACAAACCACAACAATCATACAATCACAATTACTTCCACAAGGGATTCACACCACAAAGGCTACCCACAACACATCATAACAACGTACATTGATATTCAGTCAACAATGTATTTTACCACACAACAACATCATTAATCACGCATCGAGGTCTAATCCAAAACAATGCACATATTTTCCATAAAGCAACAAACCATCATCACAACATTACATCATGTATATTCACATCGTATAGCGGCACACAAGCTACACGTTACATAACAATAGCACAACACATAGTAAAACACCAACCGCACACATTTAACGCGATAAAAACCCGACAACCCGACTATTTTTCAAAAACACGAATTAATTAAATCATCTTTTACCCTCCAAACCATTTTTAATAGAAATAATATTTCATTAGCTTTCCAACGCTTCGAATGTGGTCAAAACGGACTTACGGATCAAAAGTTACGATCGAAACAATTTGAAAGAAAACCTACAGCAGGGCTGACACGGCCGCCCGTGTTGTGTGACATGGCCGTGTCACCCAAAACTTCCAAATGGCCGCAGATTGACACGTTTGACACGGCCTCCCGTGTTGTGTGACACGGCCCGTGTCAGAACCCAGAAAAATGCATTTTTTTACCGTCGGAAGCCTTCCGGACCTCCGATTTCGATTCCGTAAAAAGCCCCGGTCTCAGAATTCAACGTACTACAATATTCTTACCATTAAAAGACCATCCAACACATTTTCCATTTTTTAAATATTTTGAAACATAATTTTATCAATTTAACCCGATTCTAAACTCGATCAAAACCACCCGAAAACACATCAACAACCATTCACCGATTAAATATCAACCTATACCAATATTACCAGACATATCCAAACACTTTTACTCGGTCACAACATCAATTTACACAAAAACATTGATATATATCAAAAACTCAAAAGTTACAAATTCAACTCGATTCAATCAAACGATCACGCTAAATCACAATCCAACATCACATGACTCTACTACGCGATTTATTCCGACTTTCATCCGTGAAAACATCGATTTCTATTCATTTTTCTCATTTCAGCCTAGAATGAAAACTAGAAGGAAATCACCAAAACAATCCAAGAAAACATACACATATACATATACAAGCAAGATATAATCGAAACTTCTCACCCTTACCCGATTATTCGCGCTTGAAACGGATGAATCTTCACTTTTTCCTCTTTCTCCTCTTCTCTCTTTCTTTCTTCTCCTTTCTCTTCTCTCCTCTTTCTTTTCTTTTTCTTTCCTCTCTTTTTCTCTCCACTTTCTATTTATAAAATATCTACTACCCAAATGACCAAAATACCCCTCAGCTCAAATATCTCCCAAACGCTCTCAAAATGCGATAAAACATAAACATACCGATGAAATATATTTCGGGAAATAAAAGTTGAAAAGAAATTATAATTTAATATAATTATTTTATCTATAAGAGAAATTAACCAATTAACTCAATTAGCAGGTAAAATACAATAAATTCACACATTTCACAAAATTCACATAAATGAAATAAATAAATACAATTAAACAAATTGGGGCGTTACAATAAACACGTGATATTTGAATATTTTGTGCATTGTAAAGTAAGAATGCAAGCTAAGATGCGATGATACCGTCCAAATTACAAAGTACGAGCTAATACACGTTTTGACATCATTAAAATAAGTACTAAGGCACCTTGCCCTCACATACTCCCCCTTTTTGATGATGGTAAAATAGTTGCAAACTCTTCATCTTGTCGAGTACTTTGAGAGTCATCCTCCCCCTGATTTTATGCATTTTCCGAAAGAAAGTTTGATCTATCTTTATAAAATAAAGTGTCGTTTTTTGCATATTCTCTTCTCCCCCTTTGACAACATCAAAAAGAGATAAGCACAAGGTCAAAGAAAAACAGAATATATCCATATGAACACAATCATATACTTTGTAACAGATACACATTAACAAACATTCACATAAAATGATGTTAATGCAAGTAATATGAAAATAAATAAGACATGAAGCATATAAATAAAATTAAGTGCATTACATAACCAAAAAATTTGATACAACTTCAAGTCACAAAACAAATAAGATAGCAAAACATAAGATGACATGCGAAATACAAAACATGAGATGCACTACATCCAAACAACTCAATCCTATAAGGTCTCCTCCCCCAATATGGATAACCCCTCCCTCTGAAATGGAAATATGGAGGCGGTGCTTGTTGCTCATCCAATCATTCGGTAAGCTCAAAGACAACCCTGTTGAGAGTGTTGTAACTGTTTGTCAGAGCACGATTCTGAGCATCAGCGGTTTCATCCAGATTATCAAACCATTATATCACAGTGGAGGCAAACAAGTCAAATTTCTCACTTTGAGCTTGAAGCTGATTCGTGAGAGTGGTGTACCTTTCCTCTTGAGCAGTAACAAAATTTTGCTGTTGGAGCTGCATGTTTCTTAACATTTCAAGAACTTCATTATTTTATTAAGGTCGTGGTTGAGAAGGAGGCATGTAGTATGACTCTTGCTGATTCCAGTCATTTGTTGGAGGCACGTAGGATGAACCTAGATATGTCCAGCCTGTGTGTTGCCACTCACCCCATCCCTGATTTGCATAGGGATCTTGAGCAGGTGAGTGACTTAACCACTCATTATTATCTTGTTCTGCATCATGATGGTCAGTTTCCATCTCATGAGTTGCTTCTTCTTCCTCTTCATCTTCCTCTTCGATTTCATCTTCATCTGAATCTGAATCTTGAACCCTTGAACTAGAGTCCTTCACCTTGAAACTGTAGCATTTTTCTTCCCGATCCCAGATATAACCCATCATAGTCAAAGTCTTTTAACTAAATTCCTGATCAGCCATCAGAGACACATAAGGAATGCCTTGGACCACAACTTCAGCCTTATTAAGAACACTTCGAATAAAAGAGACTTAACACAAAGCAGCACCTCGACCAGAATCCTTCAAAGTAAAGATCCTACTGGCAATATAATGAGGCCAATGAATTATTATCTTATTCTTCAGTATATAAACTAAGTTTACTTCAGCTTGATCAACTCGAGAGTAACCTCCCTTTTTAGGATGGAGGATGTGAGAGACAATCCATTGTAGAATTCTATCAACAGACTTCAAGCTACCAGTAGTAGCTGTTTTTAGGAAACAAGTCACTAGCCACAATATGACCAGCATAGGGTTTCTTCAACATTGAGTTCAGATCAGTCTTAAACTCATAGTTGTCAGCCAAATTGGTGTCGTTGATTTTAGGATGAGGAGAAACCCTAGGGCACATATCAAATAAATCCGTCCATACATTGGCATTAACAGCGACACTTTTACCGTCTATTTTATAGCTATAATCATAACCATCAAACTTGCCCTATATACCCGTATAGAATAGTCGGACCAAATCTTCATTATACTTAGTATCCCATTCTAAAAATTGATCAAAATTTTAAAAATCAAGCAGTTCTACAACTTCCTGAATAAGCATGCATTCTGCCACTTTCGGGTAATACACGAATTGCTTAACAATTGATCTTTTACTAAACTTATCTATATATGTTGTAGACAATTCATCAGATAGCAAGGAAAGAGCATTTACCGGAACACTTACCCTAGAGGTTGAAGCTCTTGTGGTTCTTTTGCATGTAACTCTTGTAGAAGCCATGAAAACACAAATTTTGGAGAAGATGAACAGTACCTGTGTATGAATTTGTTGATGAGAAACCCATTTGAAACCTTGTGAATGTAGAAAGTTTTTGTTTTGATGAACTTTTGGAAATGGGTTTTGAGGGTTTTGTAGAGAGTTTTCGGAGAGGAGAAGTAGGAGGAAGAGATGTCTAGATGCAAACCCAACAAGAGATTAAAGATCTTACCTTCTCCCCCTTAGGGTTTGTGTTTCTCTATCTAAAATATACTTGGAATAAAGAGAGATAAAGTTCTAATCTCCAAAATATCTATTTTACGAGTTATAAGAGTTCTGTTCTAAAAAGCAAGAAAAAGTACTTATATAACAAAAATCTATCCTGTTCGCCTAGCGAACACCTTCTTCGCACAACGAAGTCCACTTTTAGGAACTTGAAGTGCCTCTGAACAGTTAAACCACCCTTCAAAAATATCTAAGTTCACAGTGCAAACTCATTATTCGCACAGCGAGCGTCTTCGCTCCAGCTTCACACAGCGAACTTATGGCCCTTTTCCTACTGCCATCCAAGGTTTCATCTTCTCTTGTTCCTCGCTTCAACTTCGCATAGCGGACATTCGCTGGCTGCTCGCTTATATTCACACAGCAAACATGCTGATTCTTCTTCATTTCTTTGGCTTCCTTGTCCAATCATTTGTGTCTTAATCATTGATATTTTATGCCTAAAATTCTGGCATACAGATTACAGATGTCCTAACAACATGTCACGACATTGTTCTCTGTATAACTTTAAAACAAGGGCAAAATAATCAAGCTGGCCCTCTAAATATCAGCAACAAAGTCACAACAGATGTTTCAACATCTGTCACAACATGTTAATTAATAAGCAAATACTAAACTGTAAATTTGCAGAATGATAAATAACACAAGATATGTTAACCCAGTTAGGTGCAATTCACCTACATCTAGGGGCTACCAAGCCAGGAAGAAGAATCCACTATCAGTAGTATAGTTTTACGTAAACAGCCTCTGGTTTACCTATCACTACCCAATGAAAACTTTATCATTAGAAGTCACATCTAATTGATAAGAGAAACCCATCTCACTCCCTTAATCACAACCTGTGATATCTAAGAGTTATAGTCACAATAACTATATCATGCTACTTGAAAGACTCATCTTTCAATACAAAGTTCAGCCAGGCAACCTTGACTAGCAATCCTACTTGGATTCTATTGGATTTGCTTCAAAGCTTCATCCAAGAACAATATACAGTTCATTACCTAAAGGTTTCTGGATTTGTATAAACATCTATGTCTACCACAGTGTATCCAATCGATACAAAGGGAGACTTACAACACAAGAAAGCCTTATAACTCTCAACACCCTAAACCCTTTATTTTCTACTTTACAAAAGTCTTAATAAGAATTCTTAAAAACTGTCTACCCTAGGTCTTGGTCTTTTATAATCTTCAGCAGTCCATGAGCTTCGAAATATTTGTTTATTTCTTCCTTGATCCATGATCTGATTGTTACTTAAATCTTGGACCAGATTAGCAACAACCTGCTATTTCAGGTCAAGATATCGAGACACGCGCTAGGGCATCTTGTCTGACATGTCTTCTTCCATCAGACTTCTTCATGTTGGAACATCTTGCACAACATCCTGTTTTACCAAAATTTGCTCAAATCTGTAGAGCCTTCAATCTCCCCCTTTTGACCAATTTTGGCTAAAACTTTTTAGGTAGAAAAAGAAAGTCCGAGCGTCATTCAATTTTATACAGAGAGTGGTGGTTATGATTGGCATACTTCTGAGGCTCCCCCTTTCAGATGAAATCCCTAGCTGTCTGTTGGTGTACATAAGGAAGAGGATGTAACACACTCCCCTCAAAACCCTTAGCAAAATCAACGCAATCCTTAAGGATTGTGGGCCAATAGACACCCTGAGGACACAACAACCACTTCATTTTGTGCCCCACTTGATTAGAACCACGCTGCCCACTATGGATGTTCGAAATAGCCAAATATGCTTCCTCCTCACCAAGGAATTTGAGCAATACTCCCTCAAAAGTCTTTTTAAACAACTCGTTGCTAATGATTATTTAATTCAAAGATCTATACTTGACCATTCAATCTGTTGACCCAACTGGGTTCTTTAAGTAATCGACTATGGGTTTCTGCCAAATAGTGGTTAGTAAGTCTTCAATAGTATAGATCTCAAAGTTCTTTGAGTCTACCAACCCAAGCTTCGTTAATGCTAGATATGATGGAGAAAGCCTTGTTGCTTGCACTCTTCCTTGTACTTCAATCAAATCCTCTAGATTTTCCTAGGGTACTTTATACCCTGAAGCGATCTGTGCCAATTCGATCTCCTCATAGTTCTCAAGTCTAGGAATATGTTGGACATTCACGAATTCGAAATACTTGATCAGTCGATTCACTATAACAAAATACATGATCAAGTTTTCCTTAATACACCTGTATTCTTTTGTTATTTGTTTCACGACTAACTCAGAATCTCCTTTTATCTTGACTCATTGTGCCCCAAACTCTAACAAGATCTCAAGTCCAGCTATCAAAGCTTCATACTCAGCCTAATTGTTAGGGCACGAGCCTTTAATTTTAAACTTGAACTTTGTTGGTACTTTGTTGGGCAAAACAATCAGAACCTTAACACCAGTTCCCTTTTTATGGCTAGAACCGTCGAAGTATAACTTCTAGAGTTCTATTTCCAAGTAATTTAATGGTGTCTCGACCACTGCATGATCTACAATGAAGTATACGACTACCTGACCCTTCATGGCCTTTAAAGGCACATAAATAAGGGAATATTCTGTCAAAGTGAGTGCCCATTTTCTAACTCGACTATGCAAAATTATTTTAGACAATATATGTTTAATAACGTCGAAATAGGAAGAAACATAAAAGTAAACTGGCCTTATATAATGTTTTAACTTCATACAAGAAAAGTACAAACATAAGCACATCTTTTCAACTAGGTTATACCTAGTTTCTGCATCATTAAGGGCTCGACTAAGGTAATGTATGGCTCTTTCGACACCACTATCATCTTCTTGGGCTAATAAGCTCCATATAGTCAAGTATGAGGCAGAAATGTACAACCTCATACATCTATTCCTAATAGGAGGGGACAAGATATGAGGATTCTCTAAGTATTCCTTAATCTCGTCAAACACCTTCTGATGCTCAGGCGCCACACGAACTCTTCATCTTCCAAGCGAAGTAGTTGTGAAAATGTTCGCACTTTGCCACTGAGGTTCGATATGAACTTCTCAAAAAGTTGATCTTCGATAAGAGTGATTGCAACTCCTTCTTCATCGATGGATGCTTTGTCTCTTTAGTGGCTTTGGTTTTATTTTGATTAATTTCGATCCGTTTCTTGTGGACCACAAAGCTAAGAAAATCCCCTTCCTGCACACAAAAAGCACGTTTAAGGGGGGTTCATCTTTAAACCATACTTTCACATTCTCTCGAATGAATGTCTAAGGTGGTCGAGATGACCATTCCTCGACAGAGATTTAATAACTATATCTGAAGCTAGCGGGATTATACTTGAGTGAATCGCACACTCAAAGATATAACAGAGTCGCCACCGAACTTTATTTAGTCCCAAAGGACAGGGAAAATATCGACAAAACCCAAGGGAAAGAGAAACGAGTAAGGGGTCGGTTATACGAGAGGAATGTACTAGCACCTCATGCATCCGTCGTACTCGTCGGGAACTGTTTTGCTTACTTCTAGTATTGGATGGGTTATCTATCTAAAGGCTTCTAGTTAAAGCAGAAAGAGAAAAGGAAAAAGAAAAAGAAAGTGCTCGCGGAGGATTGGGGTTCTCGTGCCTACGTACTCTCATAGTGAAATGAGGAAATCAGAGCTCTGTAGTTCAAGGAACCAGGGAAAAGAAAGAAGAAGGTGGCTGCCCAAGATTTCGCAATCTCGTGCCTACGTATCCTCATAGTGTAATGAGGAATTCAAAGCCTACGTAGTTCGGAGGAAGAAAGGAAAATGGTGTCAAAACCAAGAACAAAAGGAGGTAGAAAGACTCTCATTGGGGAAATAAAAGAATGGTGTCAAAACCAAGAACAAAAGGAGGTAGAAAGACTCTCACTGGGGAAATAAAAGAATGGCGTCAAAACCAAGAGAAAGACACGGGAATAGCAGCAACTCTACTGAGGATAGGACAAATGTTTGGTGTCAAAACCAAGAGAATAAAGGAGCAAGGGGATTGATTTAAGACAGAGCAAGATTCACCGAGGATTCGGTATATTAGCTGACAGGCAGTGGTTAACCGAAGGAAAACAAGAGAATAACTCTGGTGGGTAACAAAGGGGGTTGGTGTCAACAGATGGACTGTGATGAACCAAAAGGAGAGAGTATTGAACCAAGAGAAGGTGTTTGACTCTCAGGCAATTGTCGTAACCCGGAATTTGACCCCCCTCTTTTGTCTTTTGCATAAGCATGTGCATTCGCATCGCTAGCATACACATTCACACTGTTATCTATGTGTTCCTTGTTACAGGAATTTTCAGGTATTTCAAGCCCGATTAATCACATCCTTACAAGATCATTGCATCATCAAAATAAGCTCAAAATAAAGGTTTCCATGTTTATTTATCAAGACAAGAGGTGGAAAATCAAAATCGGGACTTCAGCATCATCTTTTTGCAAATTTGTGGAAATTTGGCTGAAGTAACCTGTTAACACATATGCTGTAACCGGTTACTCAATGTATTTTTCACCAAAAGCCCAGATTTTCAAGCAAGTAACTGGTTAGCACATATGCTGTAACCGGTTACTCTATGCAAAATTTCAGTTCCTGCTGCATTTTTTGGGATAACACCTTGCACACTCTTTGGTCATTGATTCTACACTATTCTAGCAGCTTGTGGAATATTCTAGACTTCTCTAGACATTTCAAGGCTATTCAATTCAATCCAAGTGCATTTACTCTAATGCTTCACTTCAAGTTAAGTGCACCATGTTCCTTGTTTTACAAGCATGCCAACCTTTGGATATTGAATGCTCACATTGGGATTGTTACCGAGTTGGTTCTAACTAACCGAGTTAACCACCTTGACTCGGTGAGTCAAGTGTAACTAACTCCTAGCCTAGTTCCAAATCTAAAGCTAAGTCCAAAGCTAGCTCCAAACCTCTCACACTCCAAACCAAAAGTCTATATAAACAAAGCTTCACTCATTTCACAAATCCTCCACAACCATTCACACAATTTCACACTTTCTCCACTCTCAATTCTCTCACATTCTCTCTGAATTTCTCTACTACTTCTACATCTTCATCTCAATTCTCTTCCAAAACCTCACCAAAGCTCAATTTCTACATTAAAGTATAATCACTTTTACATCAAAAGTGATTATTTCTTGAGCTCAACCTTCATCCTTCTTGCTACTATACTTGGATTTCTGGAGTTATTTCAGCTTGTGGATTAATCTTGAGTATTTACTGCAACGTTCAACGGTTCGAATCCGTGTTTTGGAGTTTCGTTGTATTTTGCTCGATTTTCGATACGTTTCATCACCACATTGAAGATTCCTCTGGTTTTCTTTGATTTTCTGCATCAATAATCCTTTGCAACAATTACCAAGGTATATCTCAGCCTTGTAGGTTGGTAGATCTCACTCTACTCTTTGTTTCGATCGTTTCGCGCATTTACAATGTAATTCCGATTCATTTTCGATTTGATTTGCCATGCATTTGATCGATCTTTGATCTCCATGATTTATGCTTGTAGTTTGTGTTTGAATTGCTTACATGCTGTAATTTTTGTGCACAAATTCATGACCTAGCATATGGTGGTTGGTATAAGTGATTGAGTGCTGAAAATCACTTTTGGAAAGCTTTTTTTTTCTGGTATTTTTGCCACTGTCTCAGTGGTAACCGGTTACAGCATATATGCTAACCGGTTACTCAGTGTAAATTTCACCAAAAACGCTGATTTTCAAGCAAGTCATCGGTTAGCAGATATGCAGCAACAGGTTACCACTGAACAGAATGGTCAATTTCTTGCTTTTTCAAGCTTGTTTGCCGTGCTTTCTTCTTCTAGGTCCCATGAATTGATATATTTGATTTTTAGGGATGTTTTAAGTATCATTTAGCTTTTGATTGAAGCATTGTTTATGAACTTTTGATGCGCTTTTCGACTATTCAATTTGTTCATATTTTTGGCAATGTTTGTTCATGAACATCTTGCATTCCATTTGATCACTTGTTAACATGTTTTTCATTGCATACTAAATGGTACTTGGTACTGTTTTGCATGTTTGTTCCTTGATTGCATTAAGTTTGTTCATTATTGAGAAAATTTAATCTTGTATAATCAATATTTCACACCTTATGCTTTAATGATTTTCCATTCTCTTTGGAAAATTGTTAGCATAACAATTCCCTTCGAATAATGGATCAAAACCATGTTTCAATTAGTTGATCTTCCCCTTCCCTCTATTTAGGCTTCCTTTAGAGCTTTCTCTCTCGATTTCCCGTGGAGTTGGAGTTTTTCACTACGCCCTGCATCGGAGCACTGTACAATTGAAGTTGTTATGCTGTTCGTTTCATCACGCGGGAGCACTGTACAACTTAGAGCTATTGTACTGTCCATTTTAGCTTCTGCATTACACCCTATGTGTTAGAGAATGAATGATAAGGGAGAATTCCTACTCTCATTCTGACTACTTCAGGTAGGGGATGAATGACCCTGTGCTTGGCTTAGCCATCTCTATCTCCAGGCGGTAGTGTGCTTTCTTTCCCCAGTCGGGTCGATCCTTGATCACCCCTATCTCTTTCGATCTCTCTTTTGATCAATCACCTTCTTGGTTGAGATCATTGTTCTTTGGGTTAGCAAATATTTCCTTGTTTTAATACCTTATTCTTTTCTTGCATGGTCTTTTGATCCCCTTGAAGGGTCTCTTTTCTCTTTCTTCGGTTAAACACAGTACTCCTATTGCGACCGAATTCCCTGCGGAGTTCGCAACCTTCTTTTGGTTCTTCTCCCTTTGTCTGGTTAACCATGGTTTGTCAGTTAAAACACCAATATTTACACTCCTTCTCAGTTAACCATAGTCTGTCTGTTAAAACATTGAGTTCCTCTTGGATTAATCACCTATTCTTAGTTAATCACCCTTTTCTTCAGTTAACCATAGTCCGTCTGTTAAAATACTGAACCCCTTTTAAGTTAATCACCCCCTCTTGGTTAATCACTCATTCTTCTCGGTTAATCACAGTGTTCTGTTAAAAACTGAACCCCCCAGCGGTTAGAAACCTCTTTTAGTTCAATACCCTTCTTTGTTGGTCAAGTGTTGTTTGTTCAGTCAATACCAACACCCCTTTTGGGTTACGACCTTCGATCGGTCCTACACCCGTTCTTCTGGTTGATAACAGCTTTCTCTATTAAAACCAATGCTTCTCTATCCCCACAGAGTTGTAATCCTTGTTTCCCTCGGTTAACCACTGTTTATCAGTTAACATACCGATGTCCCCTCAGAGTCAAACACCTTCCCTTGGGTCAGCACTCTCTCTTTTGGTTTATCACAGTCCGTCTGTTGACACCAGTGTCCTTTCCCCGCCAGAGTCTTACTCTCTTTCTTCGGTTAACCACTGGCAGCCAGTTACTATACCGAGCTTCCTTTTTTCTCTTGGTTTTGACACCATCCTTTTGTTTGTTTCCCAGTAGGGTTGCTTACCTTTTGTCCCTAGCAGCTCTTTATTTTCTTCCCCAGAGGAGTCCTTTCTATTCATTTTGCTGTTACTTTCTTGGTTTCAACACCAATCCTCTTTGTTATCCCCAGCGGAGTTTCTTTTGTTCTTGGTTTTGGCACCATTCCTTTTCTAGTTTCTTGTACAATCGCTCTTACTGTTCGAATTTTCCCCAGTAGAGTTTTCTTTCACTCTTACTCTTGGTTTTTGACACCATCTATCTCTTTCTTGTTTTGTTTTCCGTTTGGTTCCCCGAACTACGGAAGCTATGATTCTGCATTTGTTCGAATGTCAGATACGTAGGCACGAGATCGCGATGATCTTGGCGAGCACACTTCCATCATTCTTTCCTTCTTCTTTTCCTTTCTGTCCCCTGGTTCCACGAACTACGATGCTCTGATTTCCTCATTGCACTATGAGGGTACGTAGGCACGAGGGCCCCAATCCGCCGCGAGAACTTTCTTTTCTTCTTTCTTTCTCCCTTCTCTTCTCTCTCCTCTTTCTTTTAGCTAGATGCCTTTAGATAGATAACCCATCCAAGCCTTGAAGCAAGCGGAATGGTTCCCGTCGAGTACAACGGATGCGTTAGGTGCCAGTACCTTTCTTTCGCATAACCAACCCATGTTCCCGTTTCTCTTCCCCTGGGGTTTTATCGATATTTTCCCTGTCCTTCGAGAGTAAATAAAGTTTGGTGGTGACTCTGTGTTATCTTTGAGTGTGCGATTTACTCGGGTATAAACCAGCCATCTTCAGCTGGCGACTCTGCTGGGGAGTCCTTGCTTGCAAGTAGGGGTCTCGCCTAGTTTTGTTTGTTTTCTTGCTTGCTTGGGTGTTTATCTGTTGCGCTTTACTTGCTTTATCTTTATGCTTTAGCTTTATGTTTATTTATCGCATTTCTTTACTGCTTTGAATATTCATATGTTGCATATTCTGGATGTCTGCTGTTTTCTGCTATTGTTGGGATGGTGATCAGTGGGTTTCAGTCGTGTATTTCAAACTGTTTGTGTCGTTCGTTTCTAATGTTTTCTTCAGCTTTTGGGTCTTTTGATTGTGTTTTCATCTTTATTTTCATGTTTCGTTAAGGAAGTCATGTTTTAATGTTTTTATCATTTTATGCCATTGGTGCTTTTAATTTGGTTGTTTGTAGTGTGTTTTTAGGATCGCGATAAGCTGGTGATCTGACATCCGTACGAACCTGTTCCGGATACAAAAAGTTGTTGAGAAAATAGACATCAGAAGCCTGACACGGGTGCCCGTGTCACCTGACACGGACCGTGTCAGGAGGCTTATGGATGGAAGACATTTGAAGGAAAAAGAGACAACTCAGGAGCCTGACACTGGGGCCCGTGTCACACGACACGACCCGTGTCAGGACCCCTGAAGGAGGAGCGTGTGGATCCAAGAGTCAGCAGCCTGATACGGCCACCCGTGTCACCTGACACGGCCCGTGTCAGGACTCCTGGAAATGAAATTGCATTATTTTATTTTATGCTGACTGTTGCTATCTCGGAGGGCAGTTTAGGTAATTCGCAGTGTAAATGTGGATCTGATACATTAGACGCTTTGTGACTGAAAAAGGAGTTTTAGTTTTTAATTTTGAATTTTTACACTTGGTGAGAGTGGAGACGATTGGAGAACAAGGATCGATCAAGAGCGGAAGCAATTGACGATCTAAGCGATCCCAATCTTATTGTAATGTCTTCCTCTGATTTATCTGTAATTTTTATTTCTGTCATGAACATGAGAGGCTAAAACCCCCAATGCCAGGGGGTGTCCCTAATTTGCATATTTGTAATGACTCTTTGAATTTCTAATCTATGATTTTGCGTTTAAATCGTTATCTTTATTTTGTGCAACGTCCTTAATGGTTTATCCATTTGGAAAAATTGGTAATTGATCGTAGTTAGGGTTTGGTCTGACCAACCACCCTAATCTTGTTGCATGATTTTTATCGCAGTAGATATTACTAAGGAATTATAATACCCTGTGAAAACCTTTTTATGTCAGAACTATTGCTTGATATTCTTCCTTGGCCATTGAGGAATTAGGGTCAAGGAAGAATACCAAAAGTTTTTCTTTAAAGGAATTTTGGAAAAATAATTTGGACATAGGAAAGATAAGGTTTGAGACATGTCTCTTCGGAGTTAGAATTAGAAAAATAATTGCTTTGCTAGTTATACACCGTCCCTGGCATTATTCTCATAATTGTGAAACTTTCGTTATTTTATTTATATTTTTATGTCCTTTATCTTTTTGGCTTAAAACAAACTATCGACCAACGCTTTTGTTTAATTAAAATTAGTTTGAAAAAGACTTAATTCAATGCGCAATCCTCAAGAGATCCACACTGGGGTTTTTCCCATTTACTACTACATTGATAAAATAGTGCACTTGCTATTTTACCGATCAAGTTTTTGGCGCCGTTGCCAGGGACTGCCAAAGATTTAAGTCCTTTTTCTTATTTTAATTGAAATTTTGTTGCTCTGCAACCAAAATTTTATTTTTCTGTTATTTTAATTTTTATTATTTTAATTTTGTTATCCGTTCTAACTCTTGTCTAACTGTTTATGCAAGGTCAGACCTCAGCTAAATTTTCCTTTGACACAGAACCAGAAAAAGCATTGCACGAGAGACGCCGCAAGGCAAGAATTGAAAGAATGACAGCTTCAAGTGCAAGTCATAATGTTCTGAATCAGGAAATGGAAGACAAAGTATCTGTGCATTCTGAGCACAGCGACTCTGACTCTGACTGGGAGACAAATCAGGAATTTGGTAACATGGCAGGTAATCAACCTCCTGTAGACAGATTGTTGGGAGACTATGGAGGGGCAAATGCTCAACCAAATCGGATGACCATTGTAAATCAATCGGTGAATGTGGCACACTTTCAGTTGCATTCATCCACTATTCGCCAGTTGGAGAGCAAGCCTTTCTCTGGAAGAATCAACGAAGATGCAAATAAGCATTTACAGAGATTCCTTACTACCACAACATCTTTGAAGATAGAAGGTCATTCAGAAGAGGCCAAGAGACTTGTTATGTTTCCGTTCACACTGACTGATGATGCTGAAGAGTGGTTCTACTCACTTCCAGCTGGGAATATCACAACTTGGTAAGAAATGGAAACCGCATTCCTCAACGAGTATTTTCCTGCTTCAGTGTTCATTCGGAAAAGATACGACATTGTCAATTTCAAACAAAAAGAAGGGGAGTCTCTTGGAGATGCATATAAGAGGTTTAAAAGGTGTCTGACAGCATGTCCAACTCATAACATGGATGCTACCGAGCAGATGCAAAATTTTGTGAATGGTTTACGACTCAAAACAAAATAGCTTATAGATACTGCTGCTGGTAGCTCAACTAATTTCTCAACAACCACTGGTATCAAAAGGATCATAGAAGCAATTGCCGCAAATGAGCATATCGAGTTGTATGATCGAACTGTGAATCAACCAGAGGGGAAGATTGATTTGAAGCTGACGGATCAGGTTGCTAAAATGGAGGAACAAATTGCTGCCGAGGTAGAGAGAAGGTTAAAGAAGTTGAATATTAGAACTCAGACAGTGGCACAGGTTGAACCAGTTCAAGCTGTAATTTGTGAAATATGTGGTGGACCGCACTTTGCGATGCATTGTGTAGCAACTCAAGAATAGGTTGAACAGATTAATATGTTGAGGCAGAACAATCCTTATGCCAACACATATAATCCGGGTTGGAAAAATCACCCAAATTTCTCATGGAAAGATTAGCAAGGAAACGTTCAGAAACCGGTTCAAGGACAATAACCTTTCCAACCTCAGATCCAACAGTACCAGCCACCGCAACAACAATATCGTCTGCAACAACAACCATACCAACAACCTCAGCAACAATACCAACCACAGGGTCCAAGGAAGGCGGATTGGGAAATTTCCATTGAAAAGATGGCCGCTCAAAGTTCCCAATTTCAAGAAGAAACAAGAAGCAACCTAAGGAATACCGGAGCCTTAATTAAGAATCTTGAAGTGCAAATGAGTCAAATTGCCCAACATCTTGCAATTCCTCAAAAGCCGGGAGCCCTTCCGAGCGCAACCATGACTAACCCCAAAGACAACCATAAAGTTAATGCAGTCACCACGCGAAGAGGGAAATCCAAAGAAGAGGTTGAGAAAAATTTTGAATTGGATAACCAAATGCTTGAAGTAGAGTTGGAAATTAAAGAAAATGAGGTGGTTGAAGAAGAAGTGGTGGTTCCAAAGCCGGTTGTCAAGGAAGCAGTGGCGGATTCAAAACCGGTTATCAAGCTCCCCTATCCCCAAAGAAACAAGAAAAAGGGGCAGCAAGAGAAGAATTTTGAGAAGTTCCTTGAGATGTTCAAAAAGCTTGAGTTGAACATCCCATTCTTGGAGGCAATGGAGCAAATGCCTACTTATGCCAAGTTTCTGAAGGATATCATATCAAAGAAGAGGACCACCGATACGGAACCGATTATTCTAACAGAAACTTGTAGTGCTATTTTGCAGGGACTCAAGATTCCGGTGAAAAAGAAAGACCGAGGAGCGGTCACCATTCCATGCACAATTGGAGACCGATCATTCAAAAGAGATCTTATTGACTTAGGGGCAAGCATAAGCCTCATGCCTCTATCCATCTACAAAAAGTTAGGTATAGGTAAAGTTCAAGACACACGGATGACACTTCAGTTTGCGGATCACTCGGTGAAGCGACCTTATGGGGTAGTCCAAGATGTTCTTGTGAAAGTTGACAAATTTGTGTTTCCTGTGGACTTTGTCATTCTAGAAATGTCGGAAGATGAAGAGATCCCTCTTATTCATGGAAGACCGTTTTTGGAAACTGGAAGAGTGTTGATTGATATGGAGGGGGGAACTTTGACATTGAAGGTGTATGATAAAGAATTAAAAATTGATGTGAAAGACACCATGAGACACAAAGAAGGTGTTGGTACAAGTAGCAACATCCAAGTAATAAATCAAATGGTAGAAGTTGATCACTTTGACACTATTTCTCAATCACCTTTAGAGAAAGTGTTGCGAATGTCCATCTTTCAAGATGATGAAGAAGTTGAAGAGGGTGAATCGGAAGTGTTAGCTATGATGGAATCCCAACCTCCTTGGAAGGGAGTCCGACCACACCGGTGGGAGGATTTAAGACAACCACTATTGGTGGAAGAAAGTGTAGAGATAAAAAAGGGCACGGAATTGAAACAACTTCCAGAAAATCTCAAATATGTCTTCCTCGACACCGACGGGAATTGTCCCGCCATTATAAGCTCGAACTTAAAAAGTATCCAAGAAGAAAAGTTGATTGAAGTTCTGAAATTGTACAAGGGTGCTATTGGGTGGAAGATTGGAGATTTGAAAGGTATAAGTCCAACGGTGTGCATGCATAAAATCCTTATGGAAGATGATCATAAGCCGGTGGTCCAACCTCAAAGAAGACTCAACCCGGCCATGAAAGAGGTAGTTAGAAAAGAGGTTGTTAAATTGCTTGATGCGGGGCTCATCTACCCCATATCCGATAGCTTATGGGTGAGTCCGGTGCATGTGGTACCGAAGAAAGGGGGAACCACCGTGATTACTAATGGGAAAAATGAGTTGAACCCTACGAGAACTGTGACGGGATGGCGTGTGTGCATTGACTATCGAAGGCTAAACTTAGCCACAAGAAAAGATCACTTCCCATTGCCTTTTATTGATCAAATGTTAGAGAGACTAGCTGGTCATGAGTTTTACTGTTTCTTGGATGGGTATTCCGGGTACAACCAAATTGCGGTTGCACCTGAAGATCAAGAGAAGACAGCCTTCACATGCCCTTATGGAATATTTGCCTATAGAAGAATGCCATTCGGGTTATGTAATGCGTCAGCCACTTTCCAGAGGTGCATGACTTCCATTTTTGCTGACATGCTTGAAAAGCATATGGAGGTCTTCATGGACGATTTTTCGGTATTTGGCTCATCTTTTGATATTTGCTTGACTAACCTTTCTCTTGTTTTGAAAAGATGCCAGGAAAGCAATTTAATTCTCAATTGGGAGAAATGCCATTTTATGGTTAGAGAAGGCATTGTTCTAGGGCACAAGATCTCCCACAAGGGGATCGAAGTCGACAAGGCGAAAGTGGAGGTGATTTCTAAGTTGCCACCTCCGGTGAACGAAAAAGGTATAAGAAGCTTCTTAGGACATGCGGGTTTCTACCGCCGGTTCATAAGAGACTTCTCCAAGATAGCCAAGCCTTTAACTACTCTTTTGGTTAAAGACAAGGCTTTTGTGTTTGATAAAGAATGCGCCGATGCATTTGAGGCACTGAAAAATAAACTAGTGTCGGCCCCCATTGTTATTGCCCCAGATTGGTCTCTACCGTTTGAGATCATGTGCGATACGAGCGACATTGCAGTGGAGGCTGTGCTTGGACAGCGGAGAGATAAGCTTCTTCATGTTATTTATTATGCTAGTCACGTTTTGAACCCTACACAGATGAATTATGCAACTACCGAGAAGGAGTTGTTAGTTGTGGTGTACGCTTTCGATAAATTCAGGCAATATCAGTTGGGTTCAAAAGTGATTGTTTATACTGACCACGCTGCTTTGAAGTATCTTTTTGCTAAGCAGGATTCTAAGCCCAAGCTCCTGAGGTGGATTCTACTCCTCCAAGAGTTCGATGTGGAAATTCGTGACAAAAGAGGATGTGAGAATACTGTTGCGGATCACCTTTCTCGGATGTCACCAATTGAGGAAGCTGAGGATCGGCGTCCAATAAAGGATGAGTTTGCTGATGAACACATCCTAGCTGTTATTGGAGTGCCTTGGTTTGCTGACTATGCAAACTATCTGGTGGGTGGTATCATACCAGATGATTTTGATTCTAACCGTAAGAAAAAGTTTATTCATGATTGCAGGTTTTATTTATGGGATGATCCTTACTTGTACAAGAGAGGAGTGGATGGATTGATACGGTGATGTGTGCCTGAAGAGGAACAAAAGGATGTGTTGAAAGCATGTCATGATTCTGAATATGGGGGACATTTCAGTGGTGATTGAACCGCATCCAAAGTCTTGCAATCAGGTTTATACTGGCCCTCATTATTCAAAGACGCCCAGGAAATGGTGAAGGAATGTGATAAGTGTCAGAGAATTGGGAACATATCGAAGAGGAATCAGATGCCTCAGAATTTCATGTTAGAGGTCGAACTGTTTGACGTTTGGGGAATTGACTTCATGGGTCCGTTCCCACCATCCTTTGGAAAAAACTACATTTTGGTTGTTGTGGACTATGTCTCAAAATGGGTTGAAGCTGTAGCTATACCCACCAATGATGCGAAGGTGGTGGTTAAGTTTTTAAAAGAGAATATATTCGCAAGGTTTGGAGTAACAAGAGCGCTGATAAGTGATGAAGGAACTCATTTCCTAAATCACCTCATGGAGAGACTCCTTCAGAAGTACAACGTGAAGCATCGGGTAGCCACTCCTTACCACCCTCAAACAAGTGGTCAGGTAGAGGTATCTAATAGGCATCTCAAGAAGATTTTAGAGAAAACAGTGAGTTCATCACGGAAGGATTGGGCGATTAAGTTGGATGATGTATTATGGGCTTATCGAACGGCTTTCAAAACGCCAATCGGTATGTCGCCATATCAACTTGTCTACGGAAAAGCATGCCACTTGCCGTTAGAGCTGGAACACAAAGCATTTTGGGCAACCAAATTCTTGAATATGGATCTATCACTAGCAGGAAATTCAAGAATTCTTCAGCTGCATGAATTGGAAGAGTTTCGGAATAGTGCATATGAAAATGCCAAAGTGTACAAGGAACAAACAAAGAAGTGGCATGATAGGAAGATCGAGAGAAAAGAGTTTTGGGAAGGATAACTGGTCCTTCTGTACAATTCCCGCTTGAAGTTATTCCCTGGGAAGTTGCGGTCTAAATGGTCGAGACCGTTTGTGGTTCATAAGGTATTCCTACACAGAGCGGTTGAGATTAAGAATCAAGCTAATGGAGATATCTTTAAAGTGAATGGGCAGAGGTTAAAGCCCTATTTCCAAGGTCAACCATCTGGACAAGTGGATCTTGTTCGTCTTGCAAGATAAGACGGACGACCGTCGAGCCAGGCGACGTTAAATGCAGCGCTGCGTGGGAGGCAACCCACGGTGTTTATTGCTTACCATTTTCTTTTTCTTTTATTTTGTAGGATTTTATTTCATCTTATTCACTGAGCTAGCTGGAGGAGAGGAAGGTTCGAAAAACGGGGCAAAAAAACCCCAAAGGATATGAATTTTGAAGGTTTACAGTGCCCTGACACGGCCGCCCGTGTCACGGGACACGGCCCGTGTCAGGATAACTGGGGCTGTGTGCGTTTTGGATGAATGTAAAGGAAAGTCAGAAACCTGACACGGCCGCCCGTGTCACGGGACACGGCCCGTGTCAGGCAACCTGGGATCTTAGCATTATAAATTCCCTTTTGAGGAAGAGGCAGAGCCCTGACACGGCCGCCCGTGTCATGGGACACGGCCCGTGTCAGGGGCGCGGGTTAGAGTTTTTGAATTTTTTTAACGTTTCAAATTTTTTCATTTATGTTGCCCAACATTTAATCTGGTGGGGCCCGCGATTTTAACCCCATTAACCATCCTTTATTTCTCATTTACCACACTTTATTCTCTTTTACCTTATCATATCATCTTCCTCATCTCTTCATCTCTAAAAAACCCAAAACCTCCATAACCCTCCTCTCATAAAACCTTCAATATCTTCAACACCCACTCATCAAAACATCCCACCCCCTTCACGAAAAGTGCTCGTCTCACCTTCCTCTACACTTCTACGATTTTATTTTTGCAATAATCTCTGTTTTAGTTTTGTGAAATTTTTAGGTGACGAAAATACCCCCTAAGCGAACCAACAGAGGGAAGCAGCCGGCTGCAGAGGCATCGCGCCCATGGAAGCGCACCATACGGAGACCAAATTGTCATGGCATTCTCTTCGATTCGGAGGAGCATGAAAAGCGGTATGGATATCATGTTAAGCGAAAAATTACCTCGACCAGGTATCTCTGTCCCGACACTTTATCGCAGTTAGGACTGTTGGTTGAGGTAGGACGTATGTTCCACACTCTAGGTATGCTTGAATTTGTGCAATGTGAATTGCCCACTTATGAGCGTATAACTTTAGAATTTTTTAGTACCGATGAATTTAAGTTAAGAAAGAAGTGGACAGGTACTACATATTATTTTTTTGGTACCATGAGTTTCAGGTTGTATGATAATGATCATGAGCTGACTGTAGAGGATATTGGAAGCATCTGAAGCTCCCAATTATGGGCCCCGGTTTTGTACCGGAGGAATTTGATGCACGCAACTTTTGGATGGCTATTACTGGTCACACGGAGTATATAGCCAAGGGAGCTAAAGCCTCAGGAATTCAAAATCCTTTTTTCAGATATGCGCAGAAGTGCCTGGCCTACACTCTGTTTGATATGGGTGATAGTACAGGGGTGGCAACTCAAAAGGAGTTATTCTTCCTCCATGTAATGGCAAATAAAACTCAAGTAAGTATGGCAGCTTTCGCAGCTAATTACTTGGGTCGAGTTGGTAGAGTAGCATCTGGTGGTATCTCGGTTGGGGGTATGATTACCCAAATTGCTGAACATCTGGGGTACGACCAGAGAAGATTAGAGGAAACACAGGTCACAGGTGTATCCCGTCTGGACATGAACTCCTTGGTCCAGCAAGGTATGATTGCTATTTATGATAATTCTTATGCATTAATGTGTTCAGGTAAATATATTATGACCTTGCCTAACCCTCACCGCTTTGGGATTCATGATACGAATAATTGGTGTTATGGTGATGCCGCCCTCGATATCGTGGGCGAGCAGGATGACGATGTTTTTGATGCAGGTAACCAAGACCAGGAAGATTTTCGGACTGAACTGGAACCCCATCAGACGGTTCCTCCGTTCACCAGTGGTTCGAGTGCTAGCTCATTTTCTATGGCACATGACCACTGGAACTGGTTGCGCACTGAGATAGGCAAAATTAGGGGAGAGCAAAACCGTCAGAAGGAAGAGCAAGCCAGACAAGGAGCTGAACAAACCCGTCAAGGGGAAATGATTGGGGAGATGCACAAATGGATGCGGCAGATGAGGCTGCAAGACCGACCCCCGCATCAGTGAGCTCTGTGAGTCCCCTTCTGCACTAGTTCTTCAACAGTGAGGACACTGTTAAGTTCAAGTGTGGGGGGATATTTATTTATGTGTTTTGTTCTATTTTTTTATTTTTGTCAGTTCTATTTGAGTCCGTAGTTGTTTTTGGTTATTTTTTTGAAATTGTGGTTGAAGTCCTTTGTGAAAACACCCCTGAACTGAACTAAAAAAAAAATTAATGCTGAAATTGTTGAGCGTTCTGTTTACGCGAGTGAGTGAGGAGGAAGTATATAGGGTTTGAGTAAAAAGAAGACTGATGAGGAAATTGGAAAAATCTTGACGTTGAGGTATAAAACAAACACACTGAGCTTTCTGAGTAAGGAACGAGTCCGACATGTAGATTTGTGCCATGGTACTTTGATCTGAGAAGTACTCCCTCAGTAGTTTCTATTGACATTCGGGATTAATCTATACGAATTGTGTGTGCAAGGTTGATCGGAAAAAAAAATTTGAGAAAAGGGCACCGAAAAAAAAATGTGAATAAAGGCAATTAGACGATCGATCCTTCTAAGTTGGGTAACCCTCACCCGGTTATTCAGCCTAACGGCGGTTGAACCTAAAAGCCGTCCCTAAGTGGACAAACATAATAATGGTGCCAATAAAAAAAAAGAAAAAAATGTTGATCAATCTTATGCATGCGAGGAAAAATCATAAAAGCCTTAAAGTGATTGTCCGAATTAAAAGGGTGGAAAATCGAAAGATAAGACTTAAGCCCAAAGCATAGTCTGAGAGGTTACCGAAAAGGAGATTGAGGTCCGTGGTGTTACCGCGGTTTAGTGTCTATGTGATACCTTTATAGAGAGAGAAGTACTGAAAGTACTCGTCGGGTGAATTGGAACGAAAAACTCACGTATGAGTATCCTCACTTCAACTCGCAAGTTCTGAGACAGTTAAATGTTACTTCATGTATTTATGCAAGCTTTTTGCTTGAGGTCAAGCAAAAGTTCAAGTTCGGGGGAGTTTGATCAGTGGGTTTCAGTCGTGTATTTCAAACTGTTTGTGTCGTTCGTTTCTAATGTTTTCTTCAGCTTTCGGGTCTTTTGATTGTGTTTTCATCTTTATTTTCATGTTTCTTTAAGGAAGTCATGTTTTAATGTTTTTATCATTTTATGCCATTGGTGCTTTTAATTTGGTTGTTTGTAGTGTGTTTTCAGGATCGCGATAAGCTGGTGATCTGACATCCGTGCGAAGCCGTTCCGGATACAAAAAGTTGCTGAGAAAATGGACATCAGAAGCCTGACACGGGTGCCCGTGTCACCTGACATGGACCGTGTCAGGAGGCTTATGGATGGAAGACATTTGAAGGAAAAAGAGACAAGTCAGGAGCCTGACACGGGGGCCCGTGTCACACGACACGACCCGTGTCAGGGACCCTGAAGGAGGAGCGTATGGATCCAAGAGTCAGCAGCCTGACACGGCCACCCGTGTCACCTGACACGGCCCGTGTCAGGACTCCTGGAAATGAAATTGCATTATTTTATTTTATGCTGACTGTTGCTATCTCGGAGGGCAGTTTAGGCAATTCGCAGTGTAAATGTGGATCTGATACATTAGACGCTTTGTGACTAAAAAAGGAGTTTTAGTTTTTAATTTTGAATTTTTACACTTGTTGAGAGTGGAGACGATCGGAGAACAAGGATCGATCAAGAGCGGAAGCAATTGACGATCTAAGCGATCCCAATCTTATTGTAATGTCTTCCTCTGATTTATCTGTAATTTTTGTTTCTGTCATGAACATGAGAGGCTAAAACCCCCAATGCCAGGGGGTGTCCCTAATTTGCATATTTGTAATGACTCTTTGAATTTCTAATCTATGATTTTGCATTTAAATCATTATCTTTATTTTGTGCAACGTGCTTAATGCTTTATCCATTTGGAAAAATTGGTAATTGATCGTAGTTAGGGTTTGGTCTGACCAACCACCCTAATCTTGTTGCATGATTTTTATCGCAGTAGATATTACTAAGGAATTATAATACCCTGTGAAAACCTTTTTATGTCAGATCTATTGCTTGATATTCTTCCTTGGCCATTGAGGAATTAGGGTCAAGGAAGAATACCAAAAGTTTTTCTTTAAAGGAATTTTGGAAAAATAATTTGTACATAAGAAATATAAGGTTTGAGACATGTCTCTTCAGAGTTAGAATTAGAAAAGTCATTGCTTTGCTAGTTATACACCGTCCCTGGCATTATTCTCATAATTGTGAAACTTTCGTTATTTTATTTATATTTTTATGTCCTTTATCTTTTTGGCTCATAGCAAACTATCGACCAACACTTTTGTTTAATTAAAATTAGTTTGAAAAACACTTAATTTACTGCGCAGTCCTCAAGAGATCGACACTGGGGTTTTTCCCATTTACTACTACATCGATAAAATAGTGCACTTGCTATTTTACCGATCAGATGGGTAGATATTATTGGAGAGAAAGGTCCTAACACCGGGCCTAGTATACACATAGGCTAGAACGTGGATAGTCATGAGGCCTGCGTTTTGCACGTTGGGATATCACGAGACCCACATCCCATATCATGATTCATTTGAGAATACTTTCGTCCTGTGAGAATTCACTACGGTGGGGGATTTTCATCCTGAGTCCTATGGTTTGGGCGACCTTTCTAGGGACCACCTTGTTGTGTCTAGATCACACCTGTGAGGGGGATGGGTTTTTTGCAGGAAAACAAGCCACTTCATACACTTGTTCTCTCACACACATCAGATTCTTCACCGACACATCAGATTATGTTGCACCAACACAGAATTATATGCAGATATCCAGAGTGTTCAGACTTAATTGTTCAGACAGTGTTGGCTTCTTGTTGTTGTGTTGCATATCATTTCATCATGTAAATTAATTTTTGCATGTGTTCCAGGTTTTCGAAGACTTATCTTTTGTTGACATTATCATAGAGATGAGTACTGGTTGTCGTGGCATCTTCAGTTACAAGTTTATGGAGCCTAAGCTGGGTATTTTGAGAGGTTTGGCATCTTTGTTGGTTGGAGATCACAGAGGGGTTTTCATAGATACTTATGGTAATCTGTTGACCATCCTCAACACTGAAGTCAACATCACTGCTATTCACACTCTGGTTCAGTTCTATGATCCGCCATATAGGTGCTTCACGTTTCAGGATTATCAGCTAGCACCTACATTTGAGGAGTATGCTTACATTCTGAGGGTTGAAATTAAGAAGCAGGTTCCCTATGTTTACACTAGTGGTTGTCCGAAGTTTCCCCTTATTGTTGATGCACTTTGCATTAGTAAGAAGGATGTGGAGGATAATCTCAAGATCAAAGGGAAAGGTATTCGAGGGTTCGCTTCGAAGTTCTTGGTTGACAAGGCCACTTCTTTTGCTAAGGATGGACACTAGGAGGCTTTCAACGCCGTTCTTGCTTTGCTAATATACGGGATTGTCTTGTTTTCGAACATGGAGGATTTCGTAGATCAGGCTGCCATCAGTATCTTCTTGTCCAAGAACCCTGTTCCGACACTTCTTGTTGATACCTACCATTCTATTCATTCCAGGAATGAAAAGAAAAAGGGAACCATTGTCTGTTGCGCTCCTCTTCTATACCGATGGTTCATGTCTCACCTTCCACAGAAGGGTCCCTTTGTTGAGAATAAGGGTAATCTCAAGTGGTCCCAACGAATCATGTCTCTTACTGCTGATGACATTTCTTGGTATTCTCGAGTCTTCGACGACATTCTAATCATTCTTCATTGTGGGAAATTCTCCAATGTGCCTCTCTTGGGTACAAAGGGTGGAATTAACTACAATCCGAGAAAGGCCTTCCGACAGTTGGGATACCATATGGTTGCCAAGCCTGATCCTGAGGTAGTGGAGGAGTTCATATTTCATGAAGGGGTTGATGACATGGGTTTGCGGAAGAGGTTTAGTGCCGCTTGGACTTAGATTCATCTCGAAGGAAGAGCCGATTTGGGTAATAAGAATTGCGTAGCCAAGGAAGCTTACACACTTTGGGTCAAAGAGCCCGTCAAAGAGATTTTGTTGTCATTTTCTCCCGAGCCTTCTATGAATGCCAATCCTCCTGAACTTGCCATTTTTCCTCCGTCTGAGGTCGATCAACTCAAGCTGACTATTGAGAAGTTGAATAAGGAGAATGTTGATCTTCGTCTCAACCTTGATAAAGTCACTTCCGAGAAGGATAGCTTACAGATTGAGCTCCATCAAAAGCGCGACCGCATGCTCAAAGAGGTGGAGGTTGAACAAAACAAGCATAGGAAGGTGGGTGATGCTTTGAAGAGCACCTACGAGGAACTTGCTTTAAAGAAGAGACAACTCGCCGATGCCCATTATCAAGCCTACAAGGATGAGTTGAGCTACAACAAGCAACTTGAAGAGCTTTGAGGGAAGTTATCAAAGTTCAAGACAAAGTGGCAAAACAAGCAAGACCGTGCTAATCAGTTAGCAAAGGACTTTTCTCAATGTCAAACCCAGCTAGACAAAGTCTTCGGCGATATCCAGATCATTGTTTCACTTCTATAATACCTCTACAACATAATTCGATTCCTTCTTGCAGAGGTAAGCCTTGAACTTTCAAACTCATTAATGCATGCATCATAAACATGTTTTCAAGTTACCAATGTATTTTTGGATGTTCATAGATCATTTTCCCTCAATCAATTACTATTTATCTTGCGTGTATAAGATTTCATATAACTCTTGCATTTTTTAGGGTTCATCTTATTATAACATGTTATCTCTTGATTCACTTAATTTAAATAAAATTGAATAGAGCCATCATGTTCCTTGTTCAAAAACGAACAATTTTTGTTTTTACATCTTTCAAAATGATTGAGAAACGAGAGAGATAGCACGACTCTTGTAAACCAGAAGTTGGTTGGAGGAAGAAGATGGCCATGGCGCCATTTTCAGGTTTTCAAAACCAAGTTTACTATATATTATTTCATTGCCATTATATGTTTGAATTGGCATTGCGCCCTAGTGGAAACACTAGTATTTGTGTGTGTGTGTGTGTAGCGAGCGAGAGGTCTGGGGTTCGAATCCCCCTCGCCCCAGACCTTTTGGTTTTATTTTTTAAAACATTTTCAAAGGTTCTTTTCATATATTATTTGCCCCTTCCATTAAACTAACAGCTATAGCATATAGCTCAGTTGGTAAGATTTTAAACCCTCCACCCCAAGTGCGTGGGTTCAAACCTTGGGAGGGCCATCCAATTTTTTTTACCACTTATTTCTTTTCACATTTTTTTCACAAAATCTTAATAACTTCAAAAATTAATTTCTCTTTCAATTTCAATCATTTTTGAATGATTCTTTTTTTTCAAAATTCACAAATATGTTAAAGTATTTTATTCCATAAAAACTCAAAAAAAAAAATTTATTTAATATATTTTGATTTTTTTTGAAAATAATTCCTTTTAATTATTTTTTTAAACATTTTAAAAATTCTTTCTCTTGATCTTTCAAATTCAATTGATTTTTCAAAACACTTTTGGGCCTCTAATAGAGTGTAAGACCCAACCCCTTTGCACCTAAATAATTTTGGGCCTCAGTCGTTTGTATAAGTCCCGATACGTTATAAAAATCTCAGCACGATCGCTATTTTCAAAACACTTTTGGCCCTCTCCTTGAGCTATAAGTCCCATATTTTGTATAAAAATAAACTTTTTAGGCCTCTATTAGAGTGTAAGACCCATCCCCTTTGCAAATAATTTTGGGCCTCAGTCATTGTATAAGTCCCGATACAATTTTCAAAATAACGTGCGATCACTGTTTTTCATCTGGGTCTCTCCTTGAGCTGTAAGCCCCAACTATTGAATAAAAATAAACTTTTTGGGCCTCTAATAAAGTGTAAGACCCATCCTCTTTGTAAAATGCAACAATTTGAGCCTCAGTCATTGTATAAGTCTCTCTGTGATTTTCAAAACTACGACGCGATTGTCGCCTTTTTTTAAAAGAAATCATATGTGCCTCTCCTTGAGTATAAGCCCCAAACTTCCTTTAAAAACAACTTTCCTTTTGATTTAGATTCAAATTCAAAGTATTATAAAAAATTTCTTCAATTTCTTGAATAACTAACCATACAGCTGTAGTTACTATGCTGGAGCTTGCACACCTGTAAGTTCAGCTACACTCTTCAACATACTTGTTTATATATTTCATTTGTATATACTTGTACATATACTTGCTTAGAGTTTTCCCCAACAATTAGGTCTAGGTTTAGATCAAACCAGTGATTACTCTTTCAACAGAGTCAAAACTAGTTCCCCATAGGAAATTCCAGATACAGTCTTGCCTCCTCTTGAGCTTATACAATATAGAACAGAGAAAGGCATTATTTCCGGTGAAACTTTTCTCAAGACTGTCACAACTTAGAAATAATTGTACAAGAAATTCACTTCCCCTAAGAGGATTATTCCCGGTGAAACCACTCTTGAATTTCTTCAAACCTTAGAATTGTTCACTAAAGAAAGGATTATTCCCGGTGAAACCTTTCTTGGACTTTTCTCAGGCTTGGACCCACAGGCTTCCTAAAAACATCCCCAGCCTCCTCTTGGGCTTTGTACAAGGACCCACAGGCTTCTTAGAAGTTCTCAACCTCCTCTTGGGCTTAGTACAAGGACCCAAAGGCCTCCTAGAGGTATAGGACAAAACCTAGTCATCTTTTGCTAGTTCAATCCTCCAGAGAGTCAAAACATCATACTAGTTTAGGGTTGATTCTCATCCCTTAAAACATCAGCCTCCTCTTGTGCTTTATACAAATATCATTCTCTAGTTAAGAGTAAATCTCCTCATACCAGTAGACTTGGAAAGTCTCATCTCCTCTTGGATCTCAAAGAAACCCTCAAGTTTCCTAAAAACATAGGAAAAACCTTAATCACTTCATCAATCACCAGCAGAGTTAGAACCTCAATAGGTTTTAAAACTCAATCTTTAAACTTTCATTCTAAATCCCCCAGCTAGGGTTAGATTACCATCAGTAAATCATCAAAAAAATCAGAGCCTCATGGTCTCTGATATTTCAACTCTTCTGTAATCCTCAGCAAGAGTTGATTCCCCAATTTAGACCTGTCTCTGGATCACCATAATCCTCAGCAGAAGCTAGCCTCCTCTTAGGCTTCATATAAGAATTTCCCCAAACCAGCCTCCTCTTAGGCTTTCTATAATGATCTTTCCTCATCAAAGTTAGCCTCCACATAGGCTTTGTATAATGATTGTCCCTTAGCAGTTTTAGCCTCAATCTTGGGCGTTGTACAAGACAAATAAAATATTCTCCAGCTGAGTCAATAAATTTTAGCCTCAATCTTGGGCTTTGTACAAGACAGATAAAACCTCTCCCCAGTATAGTCAATCCCTTTTAGCCTCAATCTTGGGCTTTGTACAAGACAGACAAAAACTTTCCCCGGAAGAGTCAATTCTTTCTAGCCTCCTCTTAGGCTCTGTATAATGATCTCCCTAAGGAGAATCAACATTTTAGCTTCAACCTTGGGCTTTAATCAAGGCACATAAAACCAACATCCCCTCAGAGGAAATTAAAAATTCTCTCTGTAGGAAGGCATTCCTCTGTACATCACACATCAAAACAGACAATCAAACAAAACCTAATTCCAGATAACTGTTGTAAGTGGCACACTTGTTGATTCAAAAATCCAAGCTGTAATCCCTCTTTTATCCTGGTAAACTTCCTCTTTCATATAACAGCTGTAAGTGGCAAACCTCTGGATTATTTACATCCAAGCCCATGTCCTTCTCTTAGCATGAAAGATTCCTAAGGAAAAATGGCATTGCTCAATACTGAGTTAAAGTTTCCTCCTTCAAGACAAATCCCTTATAAAGGAAATTATGGCATTGCTGGATCCCATATATTCCAGTTAAAGTAATTCTCCTTTATAATCAGTTACCCAACAACTGTGATAAACAGATGAGATATCTCCCCTTAGAGATGACAAATTCTCTCTCAGTCAAAACCTTTAGCTTCAATCTTGGGCTTTAAATAAGACACCAAACATCTTTTTCCTCCCATAGAATATGAGGAACTACGATTGCTCTGATTTCCCTGTTATCATTACGGGAATACGCAGGCATAAGATTGGGAAATCTTAGCGAGCACACCGATCAAAAACCTTAGCTCCAGTACCATACCAAAAACATCGAAAACCCCAAAAAACAGCAAAAAATACTCTTTCAACTTTCCCAGAGGAGAAAATTTCCCAATTTATAACAGATAAACACCAGTAAGTAGATAATAGAAGAATATGCCAAATGATCTATGGATAACCATATATACGATGGGTAATTAACAACTCCCCTTCGTATAACCTGACCCCAGACCCCCCAATCTCTTAGCATTTGTTAAAGAAAACATTTGCGTGCAAGGTTAGTTTTAGATAGCTTCCCTTTCCTTTCCAGCTTCATAGGATAAATAAGAAATCAGAAAGTAGCACCCAATTCCAACAATTGTGGTAAGGTGGTCGCGTCACCGACAAAAATCGCACGCTACAGAAAAATGGCGACTCTGCTCGGGAGTCTTTAGGATTAAAAGTTCGTAAGAGGTCTAGGTTGTTTAGCATTTTCTATACTATATATATATATATATATATATATATATATATTTACTATTATTACTACTTGATACCCGTGTTTAATTTTCTGTCAACTGGTAATGCTATTAATACGCAAGTGGAAAGTTTGAGAGAACATTAAGATAGGGGTGGCATAGATGGGTAATGCTTGTAGAGAGTGAATCCCGGCCAAGCTAACTTGGTTGCCCACCGAATCAGTCGAGGTACCCGTACAGATGTATCGATGTTGAACGACCGATTGTCGTGAAGGCATTGTCTTTCCAAGTGTGGTATCCATGACCCTGAGGATTTAGTAGACATTAACCATATAACCATTTGGTAGTGCAGTGACTATCGGGAATAGTTGATACGCGATACTACACTCAAATGAGATTCATCCTAGGATATTACAGCTCGCTCGAGTGAATCAGCTTGCTGTTGATATCCCTAGGAGGGGTCAATGATATTGGGAACCTTAGAACCCGTTCTACAGGTAAAAAATTTAACCAAAATAGTACAAACTTTGGGGATGCCATGACTTCATGCTTGTGGCGTTGAACCCTTAAACCCATGTTTTCAAATTTTTTTGTGTGCTGCATTCATGCATTCATCTAAAAAACTCTTTTTAAACAAGAAAAAAATCTTTTTCAAAATAAACTAAAATAATAATTGCAAATATCAGAGGTTGCGTTATGGATTCCGGTAGAAGAAAGACGCACAAGTACACCTTCAAGGCTCCGAAACTAGAAGACTTAAGGAAATTGGCAAGGATGATTACCAATCCCGAGGCTTTCAGAGCTAAGCACGGAGGACTATTGTCTCTGTTAAGGGTCAATTTAGTTCTACGATCCGGTTTACCACTGCTTCACATTCCCGGATTACCAACTGGCACCAACACTAGAAGAGTACTCCCACCTAATTGATTTACCTATCACTGATCAAGATCCATTTTCTGGACTGGAAGAAATTCCAAAGGATCAGGCCATTGCAAGAGTAATCTCTTTGGACGAGTCAGAAGTTAGGACTCACATGACCACTAAAGGAGGAATCCAGGGTTTACCGGCTAAAGTCCTGATGGAGAAAGCTATGTACTTTGCTACTATAGGAAATGTACCTGCCTTTGAAGATGTCTTTGTTCTGCTCACATATGGGTTATTCCCTTTTCCCAACATCGAAAACTTCGTCGATACCAATGCTGTTAAGATATTCTTGATAGGAAACCCCGTACCAACCTTGCTCGCAGATGCTTATCATTCTGTACACTTAAGGAATTTATACAGCGGAGGCATGATCACATGTTGTGTACCCTTACTCTACAAATGGTTCATTTCCCATTTGCCCAAGTCTGCTGCTTTTTGGAATTACAAGAGTACTCTACGTTGGTCACAAAGGATTATGTCTCTTACCAATTCTGACATAGATTGGTACAATAGGATTTACGAAGGGATAGAGATCATTGACAGATGTGGAAATTTCCCTAACGTACCTCTCATTGGAACTAAAGGAGGAATCAACTATCATCCGATTTTAGCTCACCGTCAACTCGGATACCCGATGAAGAATATCCCGCATAACGTTCATTTGGAAGGTCTTTTCTTCAAGGAAGGGGAAAATGACAGGCCACTAAAGAAAGAAATAGTGCATGTCTGGAAACACATTCACAAGAAAGGAAGAGAGTCTCTAAGAAGACCAAAATGTACCTCCATTTACCTTATCTCCACTGGTACAAACTAGAGCCCTCAAGCTGAGGATGCCTTACCCTCGCCAAGAAGTTTTTCCATTAAAGGAATCTGTCCTTTATTTCATGTTTGATGCAGAAAAACTCCAGGTCGCTCTCAACAAAGTTCAACGTGAGAAGAGCTCTTGGAAGAACAAATACTGAATCCTCAATTTGGAATGTACCAAGATTCAGGAACTGTTAAAAGAAAAGGATGCTCTGATTGAGATATTAGAACATCATGCTATAGAGAGTCAGGAAGATCGAAAGAATTTGCTCGCTCCTTTCACTTGGCAAAGGACTGATGACCCAACAACGGCTGAAGAGCCCCAACAAAGAAAAGGAAAATACAGGAACCAGCATCTGAGCTCTCTTCAGAGATGACTCAGGATCCATGAGCTTAGGCATTTTCCTCGCAGCACTTTGTAAAATACTATACTTTTCCTTGTAAAATACCGCAATCTTTCGAATTCAATAAAAAGGGGTCTCCACCCTTCATTTTGTGATATTTGCAATCTAATTGTTGAAGTTTATTTTTTATTAAAACAAAAACTAAGAAATATGTCATTACATATCATTCTCACATTTTTTCTTTGAGTCTCACGTATGTGTCATAATTCTAGAGTCAAACTGTCTCACTCATACAATACTCGGGCCAATCGACAAAAGAAAATGGACGATCTCGAGGAAGAGAATAGAGAGCTGGGAGAAGAAATCGAGGCTCTAAAGGAAAGTTTGGAAAAACATCACAGTGACATGCAATCCCTGGCAGCAGCTCAGAAGCAACAACAAAAGACTGTGATCTCGGAGATCACATCTACACCAGTAATGGAGACATATGATCCTCGGTACAGCATGCCTAAGGGTCGCCCCTGGGGCATGCCTTTCAACTTTATACTTGAAGGATATATTCCACCGGTTACTGAAGACCCATAAACTGCAGCAGGAACCATTAGACCTAAAGGTTACAAACTTCAGGAAAATGAAGACGCAAGGGTTACGACAGCAACACCTGAAGGTTACAAACTTCAGGGCACTGAAGCTCCAAGAGTCACAACTGTAATGACCATACCACAACCATTGGTACACACTGTCCTGGAAGGAAAGATTCCCCAAGCAATTTCTGGCGGAAACGAAGACGTATATGAAAGGATAAATGAGTTCCAGGAACAATTCTTGGAAATGTAGAAGGAACTGCATACCATTCGCGGCCAAGACTTATTTGGAAAGGACGCCACCGAGCTCTGTTTGGTCGCTAATGTAAAGATACCACACAAATTCAAGGTGCCTGACTTTGAAAAATACAAAGGAAACTCTTGCCCTCAAAGTCATTTGGTGATGTACGCTCAAAAAATGTCAACCCAGACAGAAAATCAACAACTACTGATCCATTACTTCCAAGACAGTTTAACCAGTGCCGCACTCAAATGGTACATGGGTTTAACCACACCAAGATTAGTACTTTCAGAGATCTCGGTGCAACCTTTGTTCAGCAGTATAAATACAACTTGGACATGGCACCAGATAGGGACCAGCTCAGAGCAATGTCGCAAATGGACAAAGAAACTTTTAAAGAGTATGCTGAGAGATGGCGTGAAATTGCCGCTCAGATCTGTCCCCCTCTTGAGGAAAAAGAGATGACAAAGATCTTCCTAAAAACCTTGAGCTCATTATATTACGGCCGAATGGTTGCAAGTGTGCCCAGTGACTTCCCTGAAATGGTGAACATGGGAGTATGCCTTGAAGAAGCAGTCTAAGAAGGACGATTGGTCAAAGATGCAGAGCCATCTAGCAGTACTAAGAGATACAATAGTGCTTTCCAAAAGAAAAAAGAGCAAGATATTAGTAATATCTCTCTGGAAAAGCAAAGGCAAATGTATCAACCAGTAGCGGCAATAACTCTGCTATTAACCTAGTGCCGGCTCCGGCTTATCAACCTCAGGTTGCTTAGAGCCAACCAAGTCAACAACAGTATCAGCAAAGGACGCAACAACCTCTTCAGCAGGCTCGTCCACAGTACAATAATAACAATCATACGACAAGCCCATCAGGGTTTTACCCTGTACCGATGTTGTACGCAGAACTATTTCCACTTCTACTAGCCAAGCGGCACGTCCAAACCAAAACTCCTCTCGCAGTACCAGAAAATCCACCTTTTTGGTTCAAGGCAGATCAAAATTGCCCTTACCATCAAGTAGGATCGGGACATAACATTGAGAATTGTCTCAGCTTCAAGTTCGATGTACAGAAGCTTTTCCGGAACAGGGTTTTATCCTCAAAGATACTAATCCGAATGTTCAGACAAACCCGTTACCGCAGCATGAGAAGACTGCGGTGAATTTAATAGAGGAAGAACCTAGCCGCAGTTATCAAATTCACGATGTACTCCTATTAGGAACCAACCTGGTGAGAATGCATTGCAGACAGAGCAGGTACGGTCATGTACCATCTCACAATTATCACCAGTGTTATATCTGCTCAAAGAATGATCAAGGGTGTTTCATAGTGCAAGCAGCTTTACAAGAACAAATGGAACTGGGCTCTGGATTCAGGATCACAGGATCCGTGAAGTAAACATGGCCCATGCGCATCCCAACATTATACAGAACCATGACATCCGTGCGATGAACATCAACTTAGTGGCGATGCATTCAAGACAAAGTCGGTATTATAATTTGTCATGGCACGATTACAATGCTAGTCCAGTATGCTCAACAGACAATCAGGAATGCTCCTTTGTACAAGAGGCCCTCCAACGTCAGATGAATCTCGGATGGATCCAAGACTACCGTAAAAGAAATGACCATCAAGTCAATATGGTTCAAATCTTTGACATACACTTAATGAATACTAGTCTTGTAGAATTGCATGCTAAGCAAGTCAGGCTCAGTTTTTTGGCTTCGAATGATTACTTAGACTGTAAACAATGTTGCGAAGACAACCAAGGGTGTGCGCTTGTGCAAAGAACCCTTCAACATTTGTTGAACCACTGGTGGCTTCCAATTTACCTGGATGAAGCTACACAACGGATTAGCATGACTGATGGGAATCTTGATAGACATCAAAGTTGTGATATCCACTCAACAGAAACAGATCTAGTAAAGATGCACTCCATACAAAGCGGGTGTGGTCGAATACCACCGCACAACTATGAGCGTTGTACGGTATGCTCGAAAAATAACCAAGGATGTTATCTCGTGCAAGCAGCTCTCCAAAATCAATTAAACCAGAAGGAGGTTCGACCATGTTCGAGTTCTGGGTCGATCAACATGATACACGACTACCTCCCTCGTTAGAGCAAAAACGATGTCATGATCTCCGATCATGGAAAAACCAAGGACGTTTGCGTTGTAATCCCTCTACTTAATGAATCAAGGATCCCTCTTGATGATAGAAAAGTTCCCAACCAGGAACTGATTGAGGTTGCCTATAATGATCAGAGAAATCAAAAAGCTCCTGTGGTTATCTACCTGCCAGGTCCAATACCATACAAGTCGGATAAGGATATCCCTTACAAGTACGGTGCAACGACCATTGAAAATGGAAAAGAAACTCCATTACCCTCCGTCGTAAACATTGTCGAGATTAGTCGAGTCACACGGAGCAGTCAGATCTTCAACAAAGGAGTTGGAGAACCTACCAAAGAAAAGGAACCTCAAAGGGAAGTTCCCAACCAACAAGTCGGTCAGTAATCCAGAACTTGTAAAGAACAACGATGAGATACTGAAGCTCATCCAGAAAAGCGAGTACAACATTGTGTACCAATTGTTGCAAACTCTGTCTTTAATCTCTGTACTATCTCTCCTGCATAGTTCAGAAGCTCACAAGGAAGCTCTACAGAAGGTCTTAGAACAAGCCTTTGTGGAACAAGATGTGACAGTATGATAATTTGACAACATCATCTCCAACATCACTTCCTACAACAACTTTGGATTCAGTGATGAAGAATTGTCGGAAGAAGGCAAGAACCATAATATGGCACTCAACATTACATTCAATTGCCAAGACAATGCTTTAACCAGCGTACTGGTGGACACAGGATCATCTTCGAATGTTATGCCAAAATCAACTCTGATACGACTATCATTTTAAGGAGCTCCGATGAGAGGCAGTGACATCATCATCAAAGCCTTTGACTGATCTATAAAAACAGTTATCGGCAAAGTCGATCTTCCCATAACCATCGGTCCTTACACTTTCCAAGTCACTTTCCAGGTCATGGACATCCGAGCAACATACAGCTGTTTATTAGGAAGACCTTGGATACACGAAGATGGGGCAGTCACTTCGACACTTCACCAGAAGCTGAAGTTCGTCAAGAATGACAAGTTAGTCACAGTATGTGGAGAGCAGGCCTTAATCGTGAGCAACTTATCATCATTCTCCTGTGTAGAACCCGAGGAGGTTGTTGGAACCCAGTTCCAAGTACTCTCGGTGAGCAATGAGAATCGATCAGAAAGAGGAACGTCAATTTCCTTATACCAGGACGCTCTCGAAGTAATCAAGAGTAACGACACAAAAGGATGGGGATAACTTGTAATTTCTACTGATAACAAAACAAAGAAGGGTCTTGGTTTCTCTTGAGCCTGTACCCATACTACTAAGAAAGATGAAAGTTTTCGTCCCATTCAGGATTTCTTCCGCATTGGAGGCTTCCTCCACCCAGTGTCTCAAGAAGTACACACCATCAATGAGAGAGATTCCTCCGATACGGAAGAAGAGTGGAAATCTTAACCATGACGGTTATATATCTCCGAAAGAGGCACGCGTGCCATTCTGTTTTCTTAAGCAGAGCCCAAGATATATACTGAGGTCAGACGTTCGGATGATCTACGGAGATTGTGATCCTGAAGGATGTCGTGCTCTGCCCAACTCATTAGAGGAGGACACTCTGATGAAAGGCAACTTTGACTACGATTATTATGACCCACTAGATGACTTGCCTATCTGGAAACCATACACGGAAGACTTGGGGCAAAATAGTCAGCCGGACGATGCCTATCAGCTGAGTAATATTGAAAAGAATACCCATGTCCCCACCGAGTCATGGAATCATTACTCAGGACATTCCCAAAATGTCCGACACCATAGTGATGAATCTGCATAGATTGCAGGACAAGAATTCATTAACTATGATTTTCATGAGGTCAACGTCATTGAGGAGGATAACTCCTCTATTCACACAGAAATATGGGACACCTTAGGACAGCCGAGCGGCAAGTACGACTTCTTAGTTAAATACACTGCTCCCGAAAGTTCTCGCATCATATACGAGGACATCCAGCCAACTGGATGGGGAGATCCAATTGAGAATAAAAACACTAGGTAAGATACAACAGAAGAGTTCATTTATGACAACTTTGCATGGGAGGAAGACTCCAATGATCCTACTCCGCTAGAAATTAGCGTCGTTTCTGAAGACTAACCAAGAAGGAAAGCACCAGACTTTGCGATTCACAGAGGAGATCGTCTCAGTTGGGTTGTTGTCGATGTCCCAAAAGTCATCCATAAGTATAAGTAATTGCCATCTTTGTTTTAAACCTTTCACCTTGCCCGGGTGGAGTGGATGTTTTATAGGGCTCGCTTTTCTGTAAATGTCCCCCTTCGCTTCGCCCAAAGCGACAGAGTTTTGTTTTATAGGGTTATGTTTCAAGAATCGACAAATCATAAATAAATAACGCCATTCTGTCATTCCCGCATTTATTGCTGTTTTCACTTTTCGTTTTTCAGAAAATGGTAATCCTAAAACAACCCAAAATAACAACAAGCATTTTTCAGAAAATACACTGTACACACTCTTGCATTCTCTCTGTCTTTGCTAAATACGAATCATCACGTCATGCAGATTGCTTGTTTTAAACCCCATTAAAACGTACGATCGAATGCCTTCTCCTAACTTTGAATTCCCGATATTTGAGGCTGAAGAAGAAGAGGACGAAGAAATTCCTGAAGAGATCTCCCGACTACTCAGACAAGAGGAAAGGTCTATTGAGCCTCACAAAGAGCCGTCGGAAACGGACAATTTGGGTTCAGGAGAAGAAAAGAAAGAAGTTAATATTGGAGCACTACTCAGTCCAAGTATCAGAGAAGACTTGATAAAACTTCTCAAAGAGTTTCCCGATGTGTTTACTTGGTCCTATCAAGACATGCCAGGGTTGGATACCAGCATCATGGAACATCACTTACCACTAAAAACAGAATGTCTGCCAGTAAAACAAAGACTGGGACAGACTCATCCAGATATTGCCATCAAAATTAAAGAGGAAGTGCAGAAATAGATCGACGCATGTTTCCTTGCCACCTCAGAATATCCTCAATAGCTAGCCAACATAGTGCCAGTTCTGAAAAAGGACCGAAAAGTCAGAATGTGCGTAGACTACAAGGATCTGAACAGGGCAAGTCCAAAGGATGACTTCCCCCTGCAGCATATTGACATGTTGGTTGACAGTACAACAAAGTTCAAAGTCTTCTCCTTCATGGATGGATTCTTGGGCTATAATAAAATCAAAATGGCACCGGAAGATATGGAGAAAACTTCATTCATCACCCCATGGGGCACCTTTTGTTACAAGGTAATGCTGTTCGGTCTAAAGAACGTCGGGGCAACCTATCAAAGGGCCATGACAACTCTGTTTCACGACATGATGCACAAAGAAGTTGAAGTGTATGTCGATGATATGATTGCCAAATATAAAATAGAAGAAGAGCATGTGACACACCTATCAAAGTTATTTGAGCGTTTGAGAAAATACTGACTCCACTTGAATCCCAATAAGTGCACGTTCAGTGTTCGCTCAGGAAAGCTCTTAGGATTCATCGTCAGCCAGAAAGGAATTGAGGTTGATCCTGACAAGGTCAAGGCCATTCAAGAAATGCCTTCACCAAAGACTGAAAAACAGGTCAGAGGATTTTTGAGACGTCTGAATTACATCTCAAGATTCATATCCCTTATGACCGTGACATGCGCGCCAATCTTTAAACTACTCAGAAAGAATCAAAGTTGCGTATGGACAGAAGATTGCCAAAGGCTTTCGACAGCATCAAAGAATATCTATTAAATCCACCAATTCTGTCACCTCCAGTGGAAGAAAGACCACTGATCATATACCTAACAGTCTTGGAAGACTCCATGGGTTGTGTATTTGGCCAACAAGACGAAACAAAAAGAAAAGAGTCTGCCATTTACTACTTAAGCAAGAAGTTCACGAACTGTGAAACTCGATACACTATGCTCGAGAAAACTTACTGCGCTCTGGCTTGGGCAGCCAAACGTCTTCGACAGTACATGATTTGTCACACTACTTGGTTAATCTCTGAAATGGATCTGATCAAGTACGTCTTTAAAAAACCTGCTCTCACGGGAAAGATCGCTCATTGGCAGATGTTGTTATCAGAATATGACATTGAGTACCATGCTCAGAAAGCCGTCAAAGGGAGTATTTTAGCCGATCATTTGGCTCACCAACCGATTGATGATCAAGAATCAGTCAGATTTGACTTCCCAGAAGAAGATGTCATGTACTTGAAAATGAAATATTGCGATGAACCGCTACCCAGTGAAGGGCCAGAACCAGGTTCCCAGTGGGGATTAATTTTTGACGGAGCTATCAACAATTATGGAAACAGAATTGGGACAATCATCGTAACACCTCAGGGTACCCATATTCCTTTCACCGCCCGACTGACATTAAAATGTACACACAACGAGGCCGAATACGAAGCTTGTATCATGGGTCTCAAAGAAGCTATCGACTTAAGAATAAAGAACTTGGATGTGTATGGAGACTCAGCCCTGGTTATCAATCAGGTCAAAGGAGATTGGAATACATACCAATCAGGACTGATTTCTTACAAAGATTACGCGAGGAGATTGTTACCATTCTTCAACAGAATCGAGTTTCATCATATCCCTCGTAAAGAAAATCACATGGCTGACGCACTAGCCACTCTCTCCTCAATGATTACTGTAAATCATTAGAATGACGTACCTAAGATTGACATAATGCGCCTTGAAAGGCCACTTACATCTTCGCAATTGAAGTAGTCATAGATAATAAACCCCGGTATCACGATATCAAATGCTTCCTTCAAAGACAAGAGTACCCACCTGGGGCATCAGAAAAGATAGGAAGACCCTAAAAAGACTGGCTGACAACTTCTTCCTGAGCGGTGATACACTTTATAAGAGAAACTTCGACATGGTTTTGCTCCGATGCGCAGACAAACAAGAAGCAATCATGTTGATGAAAGAGATTCACGAAGGATCCTTTGGCACTCATGCCAACGAACACACAATGGCCAAAAAAGTTCTTAGAGCAGGATATTATTGGCTGACAATGGAATCCGATTGCTACAAGTACATGAGGATATGTCACAAGTGTCAGATATACGCAGACCAAATCCATGTACCGCCAATGCATCTCAAAGTTCTTTCTTCTCCATGGCCTTTTTTCTATATGGGGAATCGACATGATTGGCATGATTGAACCCAAGGCTTTAAACGGACATCGGTTCATCCTGGTAGCCATTGACTATTTCACCAAGTGGGTTGAAGCAGCGTCATACACCAATATGACCAGACAAGTGGTGGTCTAATTTATCAAGAACAATCTCATCTGCCATTATGGTGTTCTAAGCAAGATCATTACGAATAATGGATCCAACTTGAACAACAAGATGATGAAAGAGTTGTGTGCTGAGTTCAAGATTGAACACCATAACTCATCTCCCTACCGGCCTAAGATGAACGGAGCGGTAGAAGCGGCTAATAAGAATATCAAGAAGATCATTCAGAAGATGGTTGTAACCTACAAAGACTGGCATGAGATGCTACCATTTTCTCTTCACGGTTATCGTACATCTGTCCACACTTCAACAGAGGAAACCCCTTTCTCTCTAGTATATGGCACGGAGGCAGTGCTCCCCATAGAAGTAGAGATCCCATCAATCCGATTATTGATGGAAGCTAAGCTAACAGATGCTGAATGGTGTTAAAGTAGACACTATGAACTGAACATGATCGAAGAAAAGCGAATAACGACTCTATGCCATGGTCAGTTGTATCAGCAAAGAATGAAGAAAGCGTTCGACAAAAAGGTCTGACCCCGTGTCTTCAGAAAAGGAGACCTCGTGCTCAAGAAGATACAATTATTTCTCAAGAAAGCCTTTTCAGGCGGTGCCTTGAGACTCGCAACCATGGATGGAGAAGAGTTTACCTACCCCACGAATGTTGATGTAGTCAAGAAATACTTCGCCTAAATAATAATAAAAAAACGTCTCGGTGGATTGAAAACTCGAAAGGGCGGTCCAGGAAAAAATTAGAGACATAAGCAAAAAATCATCCTGATGGATTGGAAACCTCAAAAGACAATCCAGGAAAAAGTTAGTGATTCATGGCAAGTAACTACGTCCAACAAGTTTAAATCCCCAATGGTAACACCATTCGTCAAAAGACTTTAGTCAAGGTCATCCTCGACAGAAGCTCAGAGTGTCCAGAATTCAAAGTTGGTAGAAGGATAACATTCGTTATGTTTCAATGTAGCCCCTTTTCCCTTAAAATTACCATTTTCTAAAACTTTGTAATGCTCTATGGGATCACGCGCTTGGCTGATTTCCATTCTATCAATAAAATTTGAGCCTTAGTGCTTTTGTTTGCAATTCTTATTTTTTTTGCTTTATAGAATGGCATTCTTAACATGATCAATGATTCTTGAAACAAAACAAAAAATAAATTTACTTGTCAAATTTTCTTCTGCTTTTAAAATAAAGATGGCAATTCTTTTTTACTATTGAACACCAAAAGGAACATCGATGGCTTCTCTGGAAGTGATTAAACCTCAAAATGCAGAATCAAATTACTCCTTCTAAACCAGTACGCCTAAATGAAGGATCAACTATTTCAGATGTAATGTCCCATCTGATATCGTCGGCAGAGTTCTTACCTCTAAAAGATCGATTAATGGTTCTTTCTCCCTCACAGGGTCTACCTCTCCTAAGCAAGGAAGGATTGCTATCTTGAACCAATGATACTTCTTATCCCCCACAGTGGTCGAGTATCTCTTCACCAGTCTGTATGTCGCATCTGCTTTGTCAGCATAAACATACATACATCATGCATAATTATTTCATATTCATACATATGTTGCATTAATATCACTCGGGTCAGTCTCATCCCCAAGTGATAACGTCTTCATGCCAATAAGGTTGTCAGTTCTTTCCTCGTCAAGAAATGTATCGTCTGAGCAATTTCTCCCCTGTTTATTTCTGGATTGGAGACTGTCCTCGACCACTTTGATAACGTGAACCTCTGAAAGTCAAGAAGACATTCGAACGACACCTTTAGAACATCACTCTTCACCATTGAAGATGATATTTTCACTTTCTCAGATTAAGGAAAATCCCCAGAGAAAGCCTCTCCACTAAAAGACTCTCGGCAATACGGCAGTTTCTCCCCGAAAGGTTTGCTGTTAATGAAGTCATCAGCACCTCAAAATTGGATCACATTACATGGCATTTCTCTAAAAGGATCTTGAAGAAAAGTATGATGTAATATGCCCAAGAAAAATGCAGTCTCACAAGCGACTCGTTTTTCCCCAGTAGGTCAACAAATGGCATCTCCAACAAGAGAAGTTTGCACACCTCTACAGCTCAGACAAATGGGTTTCCCCAGTAAGTCTGACATCAAATTTTTCCATCAAATGGCGTCTCCCCAGTAAAACTTGGCGAGAAGTTTGATGAAGACCGCTGCAAGTGTTCCTTGTCGAGGAAGGAACCCGACAAGAAGAAACTTAGACCAGTTTCATGGTTGAAGACCAGGATCGAGGGGAAGTTTATTTCTAAAGAAACTGAGACCAGTTCCATGGCTAAAATCCAGGATCGAGGGGAAGTTTATTTCAAAAGAAACTGAGACCAGTTCCGTGGCTAAAAACCAGGATCGAGGGGAAATTTATTTTAAAAGAAACTAAGACCAGTTCCGTGGCTGAAGACCAGGATCGAGGGGAAGTTTTACCCTTTTTCTAAGTAACATTGCTTAGCAAAAGAAGATGGATGAGCAAACTGCTATTCATAACCATATTTAAAATTTCGAGTATTCTGATATTTAATCCTCTTGTACCCTAAATGTCCGAATATCTTCGCCATTCACACCTTCGGGTCCAAGAAGATTAAATAGGGGCATTTGATATACCCCAAATTTTGACCACCAAGATTTCCCATCATTGTGAGGATCATTACCACAATATGGATGTACCTTCATACCTCATCAATCTTCTTAAGGAACATTGAGCATTCACTACAACCAAGAATTAGGGTTTTGAGCCCTCTCAGAGCATTTAGACAAAGGATCAATCAAGAAATGACATGATCTTGAACTTGTCTAGCCTCTCAAACTCCCATAAAGGAACAAGAGGTCTCCCATATCAAGGATCAAGCACAAGGTTGCAACATTTCAAGTGGATCAAGCCTCAAGATCGCCAGTGCCACCAAATTAGGGTTTTTGTCGACCAAGGCCTCCAGATGGAAATTTTCCTCTGGGCATGAGCCAACACTTCAAAACATGATCCAAAATTCTCCAAGGGACTTCAAGGATCCACTCATCAAGTCAAATTAGCATCAGTGGAAGCATTCATCAAAAATCAGGAATTAGGGTTTCTTGACCTAATTCACCCCTATGTTGACTTTTGAGGCAAGACATGAGCCAAAACCTTGTAATACCTCAAAATTTGCCCTCTTATCTCACTCCAATAATTGGCTTATGTTTTATTCCTGCATGTCATGATAGGTCATATTAAAACATCATACATATATCATTGGTTTTCTTAAGGCGTGGGATCACGGTGTTCTTTAAACAGGGGATTCTATGGATATCTATCAGAGCACGGAGTAGAGAATCGAAACTGGAGCCACAACATCATTTTTCAAGCAAAGTGGGCAATTTTTGGCCTGGTTAACCGGTTAACACAATTACAGTGCAATTATGTTAACCGGTTAACATGCTATAATTTTGCGTATTTGGTCTGATTTTGAACTGTTTAACCGGTTAGCAGTTATGCTGTAACCGGTTAACACAGGCAGATTTTGCATATTCTGCTGCTTTTGCAGGACAACACCATTGCACACTTGGGTCTTTGATTCTACATCATTCTAGCATTAAGTGGAACATTCTAGACATCTCTAGGCATTTCAATTCAATTCAATTCCAATGGCATTTACTCTAATGTTTCATTTCAAATTAAGGGCACCATATTCCTTGTTTTCCAAGCATCTCCACCTTTGGATGTTGAAATTCACCTTGGGATTGTTACCGAGTTGATCCCAACTAACTGAGTTAACCACCTTGACTCGGTGAGTCAAGTCTAACTAACTCCGACCCTAGCTCCAAACCCAAAGCTAAGTCCAAAGCTAATCCCAAGCCTCCCACACTCCAAACCTAAGATCTATATAAGAAACCCTTCACTCATTTTTCAAGGGGGAACCATTCTTCAAAATTTCTCACACTTCTTACTCTCAATTCTCTCATTTCTCTCTAAACTTTCTGCTACTTCTACATCTTCATCTCAATTCTCTCTTCCAAACCCTCACAAAAAGCTTTTATTTCTTGAAGGATAATCACTTTTCACATTGAAAAGTGATTAATCTTAAGATTAAACTCCATCATTTGGCTTTCTTTGGTTGGATTTCTAGAAGTTCAGCTTATTCTACTTCAATCCAAGGGTTTCACACCATTTATTTTGGTGCAAGTTCGATCTCGGTGATTTTTCGCAATTTTGCTCGGTTTCGACGCGTTTCGGCTACTAATCGAGGAATCTCTAGTTTTCTTTAATTTTCTGCACCAAGATCATTTTGCAACAATCACCAAAGCAAATCTCCGCTTTGTAGGTTGGTTTTCCTCAGATCTATACTTGATTTAGCTTATTTGTAACTTATTCGATGTAGATCTTTGGGGATTTTTTATTTGTATCCATTTGCTTGAATTTGATTCTTGATGTTGATGATTATTGGATTCAATTGATGTTTGATGACTGTAATTCCATGTAATTTCATGATTAATTGATTGCATGTTCATTTGGATGTTTGGAGAAGTGATTTGCTGAAGAAAAGTGCTTTTGGAACTGGTTTTTTTTAAATTCTGTCCCAGAGTAACCGGTTAACACAATTGCAGTGCAATTATGTTAACTGGTTAACATGTTGTAATCCTGCATATTTAGGCTGATTTTGAACTGTTAACCGATTAACACACATACGTTAACCGGTTAACACTGCTGCTGAATGTGATTTTCTTGCATTTTCTTGTTCTTTTGAGATCCTTTGTATGTCTAATCTTCATGGATTAATGTGTTGATGATTGGTGGACTATTCTTGAGGTGTTTCACCTCACACTATTGCATGAGCATGATTTTCTGACACGCGATTCTTGGTTTTTATCGATGATTGTTAATATTTGCGTTGTTGATTAATTTATGCGATGAACACATAACACACACTCCTTGAACATGCTAATTGTGGATTAATGTTTGTGTTGCTAGAGTTGTTGTGTTGTGCATGCTTAGTTGCATTCAATTCCGTGAGATGCATACTTGATTTGGTTTGTTCATGTACTTAAAGTGGTGCATTCTTTCTTGATGATTTCAAGAATTGTTTACCATGATTTATAGTATGATTGTGATCATGATTGCTTGAATAATATGTGTTGTTTGATGCATGTCCATTGTGCCATGATTGAATCATCTTCAAATGTTGCATGCTGCCTTGATTTTCTACTGCTGTCTGTGTGCATACATGCTGTTATATGTGCTGCTGATTGACTTTTTATAGCTCCTTTTGTGCTGAATCATGTGCTGTTATAAGCTGTCTTGCTTATGTGCCACTTTTTACTGCTCTATGGATGTTGTAGCGCTGTTGTAGCCGCTGTTTTTCTTGTTTATTCTCTTTCTCTTATGCATTGGAATAGCATGATATAATGCTTGATTGTGTAGAACTTTCTCACGTCCCTTAGGGATCCTAGCTCATCCTTAATTTTTGATTAAGGTGAGGTAGGATAAGCATTAGATAGTGCTATCCCTCTCTTCTTTTAGACTTAGGTGGTTCCTATTACCTCGCATAACCCTAGGATCTCCATGCATGATAACTTTAGGATAACTAGTCCCCCACTTAGACTTTTTCCTTTCTTAAACCCTTTGAGTCTCTTTCTCATCTCATAACATCCCTAAAACACTTAATAAAAATAACGTATATTGCGCTTGAGCTTTAAGTGTAGGAAATGAAGAACGAGGGGTCTCCCCTCCTCTTCTAGAGTGTGTAGCATATATCCCATTTGGGGGCGACCATGCGACTCACTCGTTCCCGCATGGTAGACTTTGGCACAATATAAGTTACAAACTAACTTCAATCCACTTCTTCTAAAAAACAAAACCAAACAACAATTCTCTTCTCATCTCTTTCATTCCTTTGCAAGGTTGCGTCACGTCCGTTCTACCGCAAACAGGTAAATGCCTAAGACTCCGTACAACGAGCTGCGACACCTAACTACTGGAACGCATGCCTGGACGTACTCCACTTAAAAAACACAAACAAAGCAAGTCATCCCTAGTGAGGGTAACTACGTCGCTCTGATTCTCGCGTGCGAGCGGGATACGCATGCCTGTTTACTTTACTCGCTTTATTTATGGCATTGTTGCATGTTTACTGTTTTATTGCATTTACATGCTTTCCATTTACTGTTGCCATATATATTATACTGTGTTGGACTGTGCTGGCTTTTCTGTTTGGTGGGCAGGGCGTTCTGAGAGATAAGCCCACTTCCCAGGCTTGAGCATACCCATAGGATTTAGAGTGGATAGTTGATCGCTTGTGTGGTGTTATCACGTTAAGTCTTCGCGAGATCCATAGCCAGACGAGGCCATATAGGTGGTATCTGATACTGCATGTTATGCAGGCCATTAGATATCCATGTATGAGCTGTCGACTTTGGTGACCATTCCCGAGGACTCAGTAACGGCACTCCTCCCGAGATGTGATAATGCCAAGCCAGAAATGGAAAACCCATTACACTTCTCGATCCAAGGACCCAATGCTGGGAATTCATATAGGATATCCTTTTTGAGGGGAATCAGTTGAGGCCTCCTAGATTGATGATGATGCCAAACCAGAAATGGTGAACGTATCATCATTTCTCGACCTGAGAGCCCGTGATATTGAGGATCCTCAGTTTTTTAGTACCCACATGTGAGAAGGGGCTGGTGTTTACAAGTTTGCAGGTGACTTAGACCTCCCACATACCCGATATCCTGGTTCTTCTGGTTCATATTATTATGTTCAGATGGTTATTATCCACAGTCCGGCACTATCCACAAATATACTAATGTCACTATCTGCACAAGTCCAGCACAGACACCGGACACTGTGATCACATGCCTTTGCATTGCATTTTCATATCTTAACATACATGTTTTTTCATCTCCAGGGAAATATTATAACGTCGATTCCAGTCAGGGGCTTCTTTTCAGATGGATGTTGAGAGAAAGAAAAAGAATATCATCACCTACAAATTTCTGAAACTAGGTTTAGGTCCTATCCGCAGTTTGAAAGCTATGGCCAGCCCAGAAGTGTTGGAAGCATTCAGAGGAAAGTACGGGCGGATTTTGTCTTTTGTTTGCAAGCTCAGTGAGTATGAATGGGTGGGTCTTCACACATTGCTGCAATTCTATGATCCATCTCTACGATGCTTTGTGTTTCAGGATTATGTCTTGGTCCCTACTTTGGAAGAGTATTCGAATATCTTGGGGATCTCCATTAAGGAAGAGGTACCATTTTTCAGTTCGAAGACAGATCCAAATTTTGAGGTCGTGGCTGCTGCTCTTTATTTGAGCAAATCCACGGTGGAGGCCAACATCACCAAAAAAGGAGAATTTCGAGGATACCCTCTGATGTACTTGACCAAGATTGCTCAGAAAGCTGCTAAAGACAATGAGTGGAATGTTTTCTGTGCTGTGTTAGCTCTTTGCGTATATGGCATTATTCTATTCCCAAATGTGCCCGAGTTTGTTGATATGGACGCCATCAAAATATTCACTACTCAAAATCCAGTCCCCACTTTACTGGGTGACCTTTATTATTCAGTTCATAACAGGAACGAAAAGAAAAGAGGGGGATATGTCAATTGCTGTGCGCCTTTATTCTACAAATGGTTTTCACTCCGGTTACCACGCAAAGGTGCATTCGTGGATACCAAGGGTTCATTGGAATGGCGTCATAGACTGATGGGTTTGTCTACTTAAGACATCATCTGGATAGACCGGGGTTTACTTGGTGGGGATATTATTCATTGCTGTGGTGGACTCCCTAATGTCCCATTGATAGGGAGGAAGGGAGGTATCAACTATAATCCCTCTCTGGCCATTAGACAATTTGGTTATGCTCTGGAAAATTCCCCTACCAAAAGAAGTGTGGAAGAGTCCCTATACTTTCAAGTAGGTGACAATCAAGCAATAGTTCGAAAAGCTTCGGAAGCCTGGAATAGAACCCAAAGAAAAGGTAAGGGAGTTCTTGGAAAACCCAATAACCAAACTTATCCTCCTTATGAAAACTGGATCAAGAAAAGGGTGGAAGATTTCAATCTGCCTGTTGATCCCGTACCTCCTTTATACCCTGAAGTTGTAGAAGAGAGGAATACGGTGGCCATCGAAGAATTCAACAAGTTGCAGAATTTGGTGAAAGAGCTTAGAGGGGAGAATTCTGATATGAGCAGCCGGCTTCAAGACACATTACATACCAACAAGGAATTGGAACGCAAATCCCAAGATGCAGAAAAGATCTTAACAGCTAGAGAAAAAGATTTTCCCGACAGGGCCCGACACTACAAGAAGGTTAATATGGCTGTTGAAACTTCTGCTCTAACTTATAAGCAGACTAAACAGTCTTTGGCCCAGACAAAAGACAAGTTAGCCAAGCTTCAGCAAGCCTGGGATGAAGTCAGAATGGAGAATGTAGAGCTGCGAGAGCAATCAAAGGCCAGAGACGATGAACTCCAGAGAGCACATGAATAATGGAGAAAACAACGGGAAGACTTTGGAAAAAGCCAAGAGCAGCTGAAGAATGTCAGGGATGAACTGAAAGTTTCCAAGAAAAAGCTTGAAGATGCCATAATGGAGATGGGAAGACTCAAGATACAAGCTCGCGTGAAGAGGCCTATGCAGGTGAGTGATTACGAAGCTCTTTTGATGCACATGGATTCATTAGCCGAAGCTCTGAAGAAGAGGGATATTTTGTTCGAAGAGATGATTGAAAGGCCAAATCATCAGCGCACCAGAATACTCTTTGAAAAAATCAAGTACTCTAGCGAGAAGCTGAAAGATTTGGAGTTAAATGATTGATAGTGTCCTCTTTATTTTTCTAGTTCAGTCTTATTGATGTACCGTGGTTACCATCAGGTTTGTTGATGGAGCCACTTTCTTGATGTATTTCCAGGTTGCAAACTTGTTGTAGAATGCTTCAGCACTTTTTGGCTCTCTGTTAATTCAAATGATTGGTTTACTCAGCAACGGTTCCTTAGCAGTGTTCTGTTCACCGACACATTATCACAACACTTTATCACAGCACGGTGCTTCTCGTCAAATTTCTCTCAACAATATGTATATTAAGACTGGAATCGGGGTGTAATAAAACCCTTGGAAGTGAAAAACATGTCATTTGTATGCATTTCATAACATATCATTTTGCATAACAGGTACTCGTCCCAGGGAGTTTCTAACCTTTATTTGGTTGCAGGCAGAATAGCTGATCTCAACATTCATCGCTACGTGACTCGACAAAATCAAGCCAGAATCATGGAACAGGTGCAGGCAGAACTCAATGAAATGAGGGCCCGTATGGAGAAATTCATGAACCTTATGCAGGGCATAGCCCAAGGGCAGCAGGATTTGAGAACTACAGTTCAAAGGTTGGAAGTGGAAATCCCCAATGTTAATCCTCCTGGAGGAGCGAATGTTAATCCTCTTGGGGGAGCGAATGTTAATCCTCCTGGTAGAGTGGCAGTTGATCCTCCTGGCGGAGCTCCTTGTGGTGTTGGCCATAACAATCATCAACATGTGGAGGACCATCAAGACGATCAGTTCTCTGTGATGAATGCTGATCTGGGTGTTCATAATGATGGTGAGGATAGAAGGTATGAAGAGTTGGCTAAGAAGGTAAGAGCCATAAAATGTCAAAACTCCATGGGAATTAATGTTGCTGACATGGGGCTGGTGAAATGGGTGAGGATCCCTCCAAAGTTTAAGCCCCTAACCTTTGACAAGTATAATGGTAGTACCTGTCCTAAGACTCACATTCAGGCGTATTTCAGGAAGATTTCTGCGTATTCTGACGATGAAAAGTTATGGATGTACTTCTTTCAGGATAGCCTGTTAGGAGCTTCATTGGAATGGTATATGAAGCTGGAAAGAGCTGATATCAAGAACTGGAGGGACTTGGGCGATGTTTTCTTGAAACAGTATCAATATAATATTGGCATGGCCCCTAATCATACCCAACTGCAGAATATGACACAGGATCCGAAGGAAGGTTTCAAACAATACGCCCAAAGTGGCGTGAGCTAGCAGCTCGAGTACAACCCCCGATGATGGAAAGTAAAATGGTTGATATGTTCATGAATACTTTACGGGCCCATATCTGGATCGCTTGGCTGAATGTTCATCCACTGGGTTTGTTAGTTCCTGGATTGACTGGAATTTTGGTAAAACAAGGTATGTTCAATGTTGATGTCAAGGTGCTGATGTTGCAACATTGAAGTCTTAACACTGGGCTGTGTTAAGTAATTAATTGCTGAAGTTGGATGTCTGATGTCACATGGCGATGTTGTAACATTAGATTTGCAGAATTAACAACAGCAGGCTGTGATGTTGTTAGGGTTGTGTATTACCTGGAATTGTGGAGAGCAAGCTGTCTCATTGGATGCGAATATCTTGGGATAGATATTTGCTACTGCATAGGAGATCTGGTGCAGATTTGTAGGAGATTTAAAAGGTTGAAGATTTAAAAAAATTTTAGGAGAAAATCTGTTTTAAATATTCAGTTTTAAATAACAAATATGGGAGATATTGTAGTAAGTCCAAGACCAATTCAAGGAGCTATATAAAGCGCACAAGACCAAAGGAAAAGGTACAGAAATACAAAAAAGAAGATCAAGAGCATAGGCTGAGTGTCTTAAGTATTTTGTACGAGTTGTATAACCAGAATTCTAGGGTGAATTGATGTGTCGTATTCTGTCCTCTCTAGAAGCTGTGAAGCAATAGAGAGTGGTTGCTTGATCGAAGCTGTGAAGTAAGATCAAGGTTACTCTAAGTGGTCTCTTTGAGTGTTTGTAAGGGATTGAGTGGTGTTCTCATACCTAAGTGGTTTCTTAGGTAGGAAGTCATTAGTAGAGTATAAGTTTAGGTGATTGTCAACGGGTTGTTGAGTCTGTAAATTATATCTACAAGTAGTGAATTCCATCCCTGGCTTGGTAGCCCCCAGAGTAGGATGGTTGTAACCGAACTGGGTCAACAATTCTTGGTGTTATTTTACTGTTATTGTTGTCCATTGTGTAGAGTGTGTTGTTGTGACATCACACCTTAACATCACACGTCTGATACCAGAATTTCAATTGGTATCAGAGCAGGCATCCTGTCTATCTCTGGGTGAGATCTAGGGAAGTTACTTTCTGGTGTAAAGATGGACAAAGAAGTTGGAGGATTCGTCAACATACCCCCTATTTTGGATGGATCCAATTATGATTATTGGAAGCCAAGGATGACCACCTTCTTAAAATCCTTGGACAGTAGGGCTTGGAAGGCTGTTATTAAAGAATGGAAAGCACCTGTCATGTGTGAGAAAGATGATGCCGACTAAGATAAAGAAGGCACCTCTAAGCCTAAGCCTGAAGAAGAGTGGACCAAGGAGGAAGATGAGCTTGCCCTTGGAAATTCCAAAGCTCTAAATGCCATCTTCAATGGAGTGGATAAGAATATCTTCAGGTTAATCAATACCTATGAAGTTGCTAAGGAAGCGTGGGATATTTTGCAGGATACACATGAAGGAACATCTAGAGTCAAGATGTCAAGACTTCAGATTTTAACATCAAAATTTGAAAGCCTGAAGATGAAGGAAGATGAGACTATTCATGATTTCCACATGAGTGTTCTTGAGCTGGCCAATGCATCTAATGCTCTTGGAGAGAAAATGTCTGAAGAAAAGCTTGTAAGGAAGATTCTTAGGTCCCTTCCTAAGAGGTACAAGATGAAGGTGGCTGCTATTGAAGAAGCTCAAGACATCAGCAAGATGAGAGTAGATGAGCTCATTGGATCTCTTCAGACTTTTGAGCTTAGTTTAAATGAAGAAGAACCAGAAAAGAAGCCCAAGGGTATTGCTTTGGTCTCCACTCCTGCAGAAGATAAGGTCGTCAAAGATTCTCAGGAAGATTTGTCACAAGCCATTGCAATGTTGGGAAGGCAGTTCAACAAAGTGTTAAAAAGATGGAACAATAACTACAAGCCTAGTGTCAAGAATAGTTCTTCTGACATCAGCAAGCCAAAAAATAAAGATGAAGAGAAGACTGCCCAGGATAGAGGTGTTCAGTGCTTTGAATGTGAAGGGTATGGACATGTCAAGAAAGAATGTCCCACATTCTTGAAGAAGCAGAAGAAGGGCATGTCAGTTTCCTGGTCTGAATCTGATAGTGAAAGTGATGGTGAGTCAGCAAGGCATGCTAGAGCCTTAACAGGAACTGTTGTGTCTGATGATGATAGTTATGAAGAAATAACTTATGAGGAGCTAGCTTCTACTTATCGAGAGCTGTGTTTGAAAAGTGCTGAGATTTGTCAAGAAAACAAGTATCATAAGCAACAGATTGCTCAGCTTGAAAATGAAAAAGCTAATCGGGAAAACGAAGTTGTACTAGTTAAGTCCCAACTGGATCAGATGACAAAATTCGTTAGGATGATGAATAGTGGTACTGCTGATCTTAATAAGATTCTTCAGTTAGAGAAAGCTGCTGGAGATAAATCAGGCATAGGATATGTGGCCAACACTTCAGGAACAAAAAGGGAGATGTCTCAACCTTTGTCTCAACATCAACCTACGAAACAGGGTCCTACCCCAAAGAAGGTTGTTCAGCCCTAGAATGTTGAGAAGAAGAATGGTCCTCATCAGAGGAAGATACAGCCTAAAGGGGCTAGTCAGTATATGCCTCCCCAATATCACCAGAGTATGCAAGCTTCCAGGTTCAAGCAGAACATGTCTCATCAGAGGTTTCAACATCAGGAAAATTGGTATGGTTATGCATACAACAATGCTGTGCCTTATTACTATGGAAGAAGGAAGCCTCATCACCATAGAAGACAGCCTAAGAGACAGCATCATCAGTACAGGAGAAGACAATTCAACTATGGAATAAGGAGACAACATTATGGGTGGCAGCCACAGCATTATCAAAGTGGGAGAAGATTTAACCACTTTAGAAACGACAGAGTCAGATGCTTCTATTGTGGCAGGATTGGTCATATGCAGTCCTCGTGCTTCAAGCTTCACGGTTATCCTAATTCTGCTCCTCAACCCAAACAGCAAGAGGTAAGGCCTAAGGTGATGAAGCAATGGATACCTAAAGTTACCAGCTCGATAGCTCACACTTCCTTGAGGGTTTCTACCAAAGATGACTGGTATTTTGACAGTGGGTGTTCAAGACACATGACTGGAGTAAAGAATCTGCTTGTTGATGTGAAACCTCAGTCTTCTGGCTATGTTACATTTGGTGATGGGATCAAAGGAGAGATAAAGGGGATTGGAAAACTAAACTGTGCTAGTACTCCCAAGCTGGAGAATGTTCTTCTTGTTAAAGGACTAACAACTAATTTGATTAGTATTAGTCAACTTTGTGATCAAGGATTCAAAGTAGACTTCACAAAGTCCGAATGTATGGTGAAAGATGACAAAGGAGAAGTCATTATGAAGGGAGCCAGATCTAAGGACAATTGTTATCTTTGGGTGCCGCAAAACTCAAATTCCTCCACTTGTGTGCTTGCTAAAGAAGATGATGTCAAAATCTGGCATCAGAAGTTGGGACATCTTCACCTAAAGGGAATGAAGAGAATTATCTCCTCAGAAGCAGTCAGAGGGATTCCCAAACTTAGTATTGAGGAAGGAAAGGTGTGTGGAGACTGTAAAAAAGGAAAGCAGATAAAAATGTCTCATCCGAAGCTTCAACATGACACCACCTCCAAGGTATTGGAACTCCTTCATATGGATTTGATGGGACCCATGCAGGTTGAAAGTCTGGGTGGAAAGAAATATGCTTATGTAGTTGTGGATGACTACTCAAGATACACCTGGGTGAATTTCATCAAAGACAAATCTGAGGTGTTTGATGTCTTTAAAGAGCTCTGTCAAAAACTCCAAAGAGAAAAGGAGAGTAAGGTCATCAGAATAAGAAGTGATCATGGAAGAGAGTTTGAGAATAGCAAGTTTGAAGAATTTTGCTCATCTGAAGGTATAAATCATGAGTTTTCATCGCCTATCACCCCTCAGCAAAATGGAGTTGTTGAGAGGAAGAACAGAACTATACAAGAGTCGGCTAGAGCAATGATTCATGCCAAGAAACTACCTTATCACTTCTGGGCTGAATCCATGAACACGGCCTGCTACATTCACAACAGGGTTACCCTAAGAAGAGGCACTTCATCCACTCTATATGAACTATGGAAGGGAAGAAAACCTACTGTTAAGTACTTCCATGTTTTTGGTAGTAGATGTTACATCCTGGAAGATAGAGAGCAGAGAAGGAAACTGGATTCCAAAAGTGATGAAGGCATATTTTTGGGGTACTCCATCAATAGCAGCGCATATAGAGTCTTCAACTCCAGGACCAAAGTAATGATGGAGTCAATCAATGTTGTGATTGATGATGAAGACAAGCAGGAAGTTGAGGATGTCATAGAAGATGTTGGAACATCAGCTGAAGAAGTCTCTGTAGAAGTTGAAGAAAGAAATCCATCTACTGGTGCTGCGGATACTGAGCCTGATCAACCTCAGAAAGATCCTTCTATCAGAATTCAGAAGGATCATCCAAAGGAGCTAATCATAGGTGACCCAAACTCTGGAGTAAGGACTAGGTCAAGAGAAATCATAGCTAGCTCGTTCTTTGTATCCAAAATTGAGCCAAAGAACGTCAAGGAAGCTCTGACAGATGAGTTTTGGATAAATGCTATGCAAGAAGAACTGGAGCAATTCAGAAGAAATGATGTCTGGGATCTTGTGCCAAGACCAGAAGGGGTGAATGTGATTGGAACAAAGTGGATCTACAAAAACAAGTCTGATGAGCTTGGAGTGGTTACAAGAAACAAAGCTAGACTTGTTGCACAAGGTTACACTCAAGTTGAGGGAGTTGACTTTGATGAGACGTTTGCTCCAGTGGCTAGATTAGAATCCATCAGACTACTTTTGGGTATGGCTTGTAACCTAAGATTCAAGCTGTTCCAAATGGACGTGAAGAGTGCTTTTCTGAATGGTTATCTGAATGAAGAAGTCTATGTAGATCAACCTAAAGGATTCACTGATCCAAACTTCCCCAACCATGTGTTCAAACTGAGGAAAGCGTTGTATGGCTTGAAACAAGCTCCAAGGGCCTGGTATGAGAGTTTGACAGAATTCTTAGTAGCAAATGGTTATAGAAAAGGAGGGATTGACAAAACTTTGTTTGTTAAGGAAGAAGGCGGAAAATTAATGGTAGCCCAAATTTATGTGGATGACATTGTATTTGGGGGGATGTCAGAGGCTATGGTGAAACAGTTTGTCCAACATATGCAATCAGAATTTGAAATGAGTTTGGTTGGAGAACTTAGCTACTTTCTTGGATTACAAGTCAGACAAATGGAGTATTCTATCTTTATTTCTCAAAGCAAATATGCTAAGAGCATAGTAAATAAATTTGGCCTGGATAATGCCAATCACAAAAGGACACCTGCTCCCACCCATTTGAAGATATCCAAGGATGAGAATAGAGTGAGTGTGGACAACAGCTTGTACAGAAGTATGATTGGGAGCCTACTGTATCTCACAGCAAGCAGACCTGACATTTCCTTTGCAGTTGGAGTGTGTGCCAGATATCAAACTGATCCTAAGGTGAGTCACTTGAATCAAGTGAAGAGGATTCTGAAATATGTGAATGGCACAAGTGACTATGGAATGCTATATAGCCATCATTCTGGGACTGATTTGAGAGGATACTATGATGCTGATTGGGCTGGAAGTGCAGATGATAGGAAAAGCACTTCAGGAGGCTGTTTCTTTCTAGGGAACAATCTGATTTCCTGGTTCAGCAAGAAGCAGAATTGTGTATCTCTCTCAACTGCTGAAGTAGAGTATATAGCAGCAGGAAGTAGTTGCTTTCAGCTGGTTTGGATGAAGCAGATGTTGGGTGAATACAATGTCAAACAAGATGTTATGACACTATACTGTGATAATCTGAGTGCCATTAATATATCTAAAAATCCTATACAGCATAGTAGGACAAAGCACATAGACATAAGGCATCACTTCATAAGGGATCTGGTTGAAGACAAAATTGTTACCTTGGAGCATGTAGCCACAGATAACTAGTTGGCTGACATATTCACTAAAGCCTTGGATGCAAACCAATTTGAAAGGTTAAGAAGCAAATTGGGAATCTGCATTTATGAAGACTAAATGTGCTAGAAAGGGGTTGTGGGCAGTTGGAGTTATTTTTGAAAATATGTAGTCAACTGCCAGGTGAAGCTTGTCTAATTGTGGCTAAAAGGGGGAGAAATAGCCAAGAGAATTAACAAACAGGGTCAAAGAATGCCAAATGCTGCTAATGTGATGCAGATATTAAGGGGGAGTTTTGACTGAGCTAGTGGAGATATCATAGCATTTGAAGAGTGCAGCCAAGCAGACATCAAGGGAGAGAAGTGCTGCACATTGTGAGCTACTGAACAGCTATGATGCTGGTTCATATTTTTGAGGGGGAACACCAATTGGATGTTGTCAATAATGAAGATGGTGCTGCAGCAGATCAAGTGATGAAGACTATAAAAATTGTCAAACTGCTGCTGATGAAGGGTTTAAATTTATTGATTGAAGTTTTTCCGCTGCTAAAGTCTCTGAAGGTGCAGAGTGCAGAGTTTGTTTGCAGAGTGCAGAGATTGTTTTAGCCTAAATTAGCCAAAGGGGGAGATTGTTAGTTCCTGGATTGGCTGGAATTTTGGTAAAATAAGGTATGTTCAATGTTGATGTCAAGGTGCTGATGTTGCAACATTGAAGTCTTAACACTGGGCTGTGTTAAGTAATTAATTGCTGAAGTTGGATGTCTGATGTCACATGGCGATGTTGTAACATCAGATCTGCAGAATTAACAACAGCAGGCTGTGATGTTGTTAGGGTTGCGTATTAGCTGGAATTATGGAGAGCAAGCTGTCTCATTGGATGCGAATATCTTGGGATAGATATTTGCTGTTGCATAGGAGATCTGGTGCAGATTTGTAGGAGATTTAAAAGGTTGAAGATTTAAAATGATTTTAGGAGAAAATCTGTTTTAAATATTCAGTTTTAAATAACAAATCTGGGAGATATTGTAGCAAGTCCAAGACCAATTCAAGGAGCTATATAAAGCGCACAAGACCAAAGGAAAAGGTACAGAAATACAGAAAGAAGATCAAGAGCATAGGCTGAGTGTCTTAAGTATTTTGTACGAGTTGAATAACCAGAATTCTAGGGTGAATTAATGTGTCGTATTCTGTCCTCTCTAGAAGCTGTGAAGCAATAGAGAGTGGTTGCTTGATCGAAGCTGTGAAGTAAGATCAAGGTTACTCAAAGTGGTCTCTTTGAGTGTTTGTAAGGGATTGAGTGGTGTTCTCATGCCTAAGTGGTTTCTTAGGTAGGAAGTCATTAGTAGAGTATAAGTTTAGGAGATTGTCAACGGGTTGTTGAGTCTGTAAATTATATCTACAAGTAGTGAATTCCATCCCTGGCTTGGTAGCCCCCAGAGTAGGTTGGTTGTAACCGAACTGGGTCACTAATTCTTGGTGTTATTTTACTGTTATTGCTGTCCATTGTGCAGAGTGTGTTGTTGTGACATCGCACCTTAACATCACACGTCTGATACCAGAATTTCAGGGTTCTCTGACATTGTGATAGCCGGAGAGAGAATTTAAAATCTGTTGAAATTGGGGAAAATTCAAGATGGAAGCGGGTCAAGCTCTTCCAATGCAAAAAGGCTTTTTAGGAATGACTCAAAAAAACGTGAAGGTGAAACTAGTGCTGCCTATGGACAGGGGGGCGAAGGTAAAGGACGTCAGGGATCGTACCATCAAGCAGGAGCTGTAACTATTCTGGTTCCAGTTGCCGAATCTCAACCACAATCTCAAAGACAATACCAACCGAGGCAGAGAATGAGTGATCGCCACTTTGACACTTTACCTATGACATATGCCCAGATGTTGCAGAATTTGTTCCGCTTAAAGTTGGTATAGTTGAGAACTCTGGCACCACCAGCAGGTAAGTTACCTTATGGCTATGATGCAAATGTGAAATGTGAATTCCATTCGGGTGCGCCCGACCACCATATAGAGAACTGTAAAGCTTTTAAGAACGTAGTTCAGGACCTGGTTAATTCGAAAGCAATTAACTTCGCTCCTAATCCCAATGTGATTCAAAACCCCATGCCCCCGCATGGCGGACCAAAGGTCAATGCAATAGAAGAGGACAAATGCTTGAATCTGGTGTCAGATGTTGATCATGTCAGAACATCTTTGGCGGTGGTGAAAGGACGTTTGTTAAAAGGGGGTGTGTTCCCCGGTTGTCTGGAAAATTGCTCAGAATGTTTGACTGCGACGAATGGTTGTGATAAATTGAGGATGTGCCTTCAGATGATGATGGATGAGGGTCGTTTACAATTCGATCAAATGAGAAAGAAGGATGATACGGTCTCGACAATTACCATTTACTTTACTCCGGTAGAGATTCCCGTGCATACACCAGTGCAGATCCCTGCCCCTGAACAGGTAGCCCCTGTGACTATAACTGTTCTGGGACCGATGCCATACGAAAGTACAAAAGCGATCCCATGGCATTACGGAGCCAATGTTTATTATCAAGGGCAGAAACAGGAAGTGGGGGTTCCCAAGGAAATTGGTTCAAGTATGGGGAATGTAGGAGGAATGGGTGGTTTTACCCGTAGCGGAAGGATCTTTGCTCCACAGACGCTCCGAAATGATGATTCTGAAACTTCAGCGAAAGCTAAAGGCAAGTAGGTAGTAAGTGAAGAGCCCGTGCCAAGGGCGGAGCCCGGTAATTCCTTTGAAAAAGACGTTGAAGAGTTTATGAGGATTATCCGAAAGAGCGATTACAAGATAGTGGATCACTTACACCAAACTCCCTCCAAGATTTCTATCTTGTCATTACTGTTATGTTCCGAAGCACATCGCAACGCCCTGCTGAAGGTTTTAAATATGGCGTATGTTCCACAAGAGATATCGGTGAACCAGCTTGAGGGTGTTATCGCCAATGTCAATGCCAATAACAGGTTGGGGTTTACCAATTTTGATCTAACGCCAGAGGGAAGAAATCATAACAAAGCTCTCCACATCTCCATGGAGTGCAAGGGTGTAGTCTTGTCCCATGTGTGGGTGGATACAGGCTCGTCTCTGAATGTGCTGCTGAAGAAGGCTTTGGCAAAGTTGGATGTCGAGGGGGTTGTACTCCGACCATGTGATTTAGTTGTGCGTGCTTTTGACGGCTCCAAAAGATCGGTTTTTGGGGAGGTAGTGTTGCCTGTGAAGATTGGACCCCAAGTGTTTAATACAGTTTTCTATGTGATGGAAATCCAGCCGACTTATAGCTGCTTGCTAGCACGCCCATGGATACATGCTGCAGGGGCCGTTTCGTCAACACTCCACCAGAAGATAAAGTTTGTCGTGGATGGTCAGGTTGTCACAGTATGTGGAGAGGAGGATATATTCGTCAGTCATTTGTCGTCATTCAAATGTGTGGAGATGGACGGCGAGATCTATGAAACTCTTTGCCAAGCATTCGAAGCGGTGAGTATTGAAAATGACCCTCCTTCCAATGAAACAAGAGCAGGGACTTCTATAGTTTCTTACAAACAGGCTCTCGAAGTAGTACAGTCAGGCCATGCTGAGGGTTGGGGCTAGTTGATTGAGTTGTCTTTTAAGGAATACAAGTGTGGGATTGGTTACTAGCCTACTCAAGCTTTGCAGCCAGAGGGCCAAAAGCGTCAAGGACCTGTCATATTTTCTAGTGGGGGGATCATCAACCCTGGTCAAGTCTTTGCTGCAAATGAAGACAATGCGGATAGCGACTATGACATGGACAATTGGGTGTGCCCATGTGTCCCGGGGCAGAAGCTGAATAATTGGTTCTCTGAAGACCTCATCCAAGTCACCCTGCAGAAAGAGTAATTTTCTTTGTTTTTTCATATTGCATGTAAAATCCTAGGCTCTACCCAAGGCCTAGTGATTTCATTGTAGGGCCACATTTGTTTCATATGCAAGTTTATCATCAATAAAAGGACGTTTTTCGCATTCAAAAATTATGTTCCCTGTCTTTCATTTTTCATTTTATTTCAAATAAAAATGGCAATGCTTTTCTCCATAGTTTGTTTTATTTCTTTTCAAAAGGCCCTTTTCTAAAATAAGGCATGAACCATCATTCATGCAGAAATAATCTTCCGGATTCTGGTGATAAGGGTTCTGCTATGGCTCGATATGACTTCGATAATCCAATCTACCAAGCTGAAGAGGGGGATGAGGAAGACTGTGAACTTCCCGAAGAATTGGCCAGATTATTGAAACTGGAGGAAAAAGCTATTCAACCTCATCAAGAGTCACTAGAAGTCATCAACCTTGGCACCGAGGATGCGAGAAAGGAAGTCAAGATAGGGGCAAGCCTAACAGAGAATGTGAAGAAATAGTTGATCGAGATGCTACGCGAATATGTTGACATCTTTGCATGGTCTTATCAAGATATAACGGGGTTGGATACAGACATTGTTGTGCAGAGGTTGCCTCTCAAAGAAGGTTGTTCCCCCGTCAAACAGAAGCTCAGAAAAACTAAACCAGAAATGGCCATTAAGATCAAAGAGGAGGTGCATAAGCAATTGGATGCAGGTTTCTTGGCCGTCACTAGCTATCCACCATGGGTTGCGAATATTGTCCTGGTACCTAAGAAAGATGGTAAGGTCCGGATGTGCGTTGATTACCGTGATTTAAATCAAGCAATTCTGAAAGATGATTTTCCACTACCTCACATTGATGTGTTAGTAGATAATACAGCTCAATTCTCGGTATTTTCCTTCATGGATGGTTTCTCCGGTTATAATCAGATTAAAATGGCACCGGAAGATATGGAGAAAACAACATTTATTACCCCGTGGGGCACGTTCTACTATAAGGTGGTGCCTTTTTGTCTGAAGAATGCATGGGCAACTTATCAGCGTGCTATGGTGACACTCTTTCATGACATGATTCGTAAAGAGATTGAGGGTTATGTTAATGATATGATTGCTAAGTCGAAGACTGAAGAAGAGCACTTGGTGAATCTAAAAAAGCTTTTTGCACGGTTGAGACAATTCAGACTGAGGCTGAACCCGAATAAGTGTATTTTCGGGTTGAGATATGGTAAGCTGTTGGGCTTCATTGTCAGTGAAAGAGGAATCGAGGTTGATCTAGGAAAAGTAAAAGCAATACAAGATATGCCCGAGCAAAGAACAGAAAAGCAAGTTCGTGGTTTCATAGGGAGGTTGAACTATATTGCTAGATTCATCTCTCATCTTATGGCCACTTGTGAGCCAATATTCAAATTGTTGAGAAAAGATCAATCAATTCGGTGGAATAGTGATTGTCAAAGGGCATTTGACAAAATAAAAGAGTATTTACAGAAGCCTCCGATTCTTATGCCTCCGGTTCTAGGGAGACCACTGATAATGAACTTGTCAGTGCGTGAAAATTCAATGGGTTGTGTTCTCGGTCAACAAGACGAGACAGGTAGGAAAGAACGTGCCATATACTACCTGAGCAAGAAATTCACAGATTGCGAGTCTAGGTACTCAATGCTTGAGAAGACATGTTATGCACTTGCATGGGTTGCTAAGCGTTTAAGACAATATATGCTGACTCACACAACTCTATTGATATCAAAGATGGATCCAGTCAAGTACATTTTTGAAAAGCCAACTCTCACCGGAAGGGTTGCCCGTTGGCAGATGGTGCTGACAGAGTATGACATACAATATACTTCCGAAAAGGCCATAAAGGGTAGTATTCTGTCTGACTATCTCGCTGAGCAACCAATCGATGATTATCAGCCAATGAAGTTTGAGTTCTCCGATGAAGACATCATGTACTTGAAAATGAAAGATTGTGACGAGCCACCAGTTGATGAGGGACCAGATCCTGATGACAAGTGGAAATTGATGTTTGACGGGGCTGTTAACGTGAGTGGTAGTGGCAATGGGGCAGTTCTCATAACTCCGAAAGGTTCACATATACCTTTCAATGCCAGACTCACTTTTGATGTCACCAACAATGAAGTCGAATACGAAGCCTGCATTATGGGTATTGAAGAAGCCATTGATTTAAGGGTCAAGACTCTTGATGTATTTGGGGACTCTGCTCTAGTGATCAATCAGGTAAATGGAGATTGGCACACCCATCAACCCCACCTTATCCCTTACAGAGATTTTACGAGAAGACTGTTGACTTTCTTCAAAATAGTAAAGATGTATCATGTACCTCGTGATGAGAATCAAATGGCGGACGCTTTGGCAACATTATCTTCTATGATTCGAGTGAATTGGTGGAATCATATACCCAAAATTAATGTGATGCGGCTTGATAGACCTGCTCATGTGTTTGCAGCCGATACGGCGACCGGTGATAAACCTTGGTATCATGATATCAAGCATTTCTTGGAGAGTCAGGAGTATACGGCTGGGGCATCCAATAATGATAAGAAGACTTTGAGAAGGTTGGCGGGCATTTTCTTCTTGAATGAAGACGGTGTGTTGTACAAGAGAAATTTTGACATGGTCTTGCACAGATGCGTGAATAGACACGAAGCAGACATGTTAATACAAGAAGTGCACGAAGGTTCTTTTGGTACCCATGCTGGTGGACATGCCATGGCAAAGAAATAGTTGCGAGCTGGTTATTACTGGATGACCATGGAGACTGATTGTTTAAAAATTGCTCGAAAATGCCACAAGTGCCAAATTTATGCTGATAAAGTGCATGTGCCACCAAATCCTTTAAACGTGATGAGTTCCCCTTGGCCCTTTTCCATGTGGGGCATTAATATGATTGGGAAGATTGAGCCCACTGCATCTAATGGACATCGTTTGATTCTGGTGGCCATTGATTACTTCACCAAGTGGGTGGAAGTTGCTTCGTTTGCAAATGTCACCAAGCAGGTGGTTGCTCGGTTTATCAAGAAAGAGATTATTTGTCGATACGGGGTGCCCGAAAGGATCATCACTGATAATGGTTCTAATCTTAATAATAAAATGATGCAAGATCTATGCTAGAGCTTCAAGATTGAACATCACAATTCTTCTCCATACCGCCCAAAGATGAACGGTGTCGTCGAGGCAGCCAATAAAAATATCAAGAAGATTGTGTAAAAGATGGTCGTGACGTACAAGGATTGGCATGAGATGTTGCCTTTTGCTTTGCATGGGTACCGTACATCAGTACGCACGTCTACTGGGGAAACCCCGTTTTCTCTTGTGTATGGTATGGAAGCGGTCTTACCGGTTGAAGTTGAGATTCCTTCTCTGAGGGTCATGATGGATGTCAAGCTTGATGAGGCTGAATGGGTCCGAACGAGGTTCAACGAGTTGAGCCTCATAGAAGAGAGGAGATTGGCAGCAGTATGCCATGGGCAACTATATCAGAGAAAGATGAAACGGGCATTCGATCAGAAAGTGCATCCTCGGAATTATCAAACAGGTGACTTGGTGTTGAAAAGGATTCTTCCTCCTATTACACATCACAGGGGCAAATGGACTCTGAATTATGAAGGTCCATATGTTGTCAAGAAGGTTTTCTCAGGCGGAGCCTTGATGCTTGCAACTATGGATGGTGAGGATTTTCCGTCGCCTGTGAACTCAAACGCAGTCAAAAAATACTTCGCATAAATAGACCCGCTGGACAGTAAAAAGAGAGTCCAGGCAAAAAGGGGCATCCCGGCGAACCATAAGGAAAAGAATAAAAAAACAAAAAAGTTCGGGCAAAAGTTAGGGATAAAAAAAGTGAGTACACCCGGTAAGTTGAAAACCCGAAAGGGCAACTTAGGCAAAAATGGGTATCCCGGTGGATTAAAAACCCATAAAGGGCGATCCAGGCAAAAGAGGGATTTAGCGAAAGGTTGCGATCTGAGTAACCTGTATCCCGTCTCGTTTCAACAAGAGGCATTCTGAAGGATAAGAATCGGTCCAATCACCCCCTCGGAAAGCAAAGCACTTGGAGAGTCTTGAAGACATATGAACCATAGCAGGATTGAAACTCAATGAATTTTCGTTTTCCACATTGCCATTAGGATAGTTTCTTTTCTCTTTTAAGCAATTACCTCTTTCCAGGAATTGCATCTTGATGTAAACGCCTATTTTCGGGCTTTTCAATCAATGAAATTTTCTTTATTCAGAATAGCCATTTCTTGTGTTTTCTTTTACAATTTTGTTTTGATTGCAAAAAACGTCCGAGTTTTGATACACATTGCATTTGAAACATCGAGGTTTTACAATGACATGCGTGCAAAAGAAAACAATTAAAATCGCTGTAAATGCCAGGTGTTCTTGGATGATGAATTCAAAACCAGGGATACCCTGGGGCATGTGTGCACACCCCTTTATTTGCAGGTGTTAAGGTTCGCTGGTTAGCCCATCAAGAACGCGTGATGTCTTCAGTGTCTTTTCCAGCAGGACTTCAAGAATAGTTCTCCCCAAGTGGAAGCGGTTACCTCAACAGGGATTTCCTTTCTCAGGAAGAGTTCGTTTGATCTCAACACCCTAGCAGCCAGGTCAGAAAGTTGTCATTCCCCAGTGGAGTTCTATGGTTATAGTTCTTCCCCAAATAGATTGATTCAGATGATACCTCCCTGGCAAGGTCATCATTTGAAATTCTGGTACAGATGTGTGATGTTTACTGTAATGTCACAACATTATAATCTGCTATATGAACAAGGCAATAACAGTAAATCAACACAAGGATTGTTCACCAAATTCGGTTCAACAACCTACATCTGGGGGCATACCAATCCAGGAAGGAAGTCCACTATTAGTAGTATCAAATTACAGACTCAACAGACCAGTTGACAATCTACCTAATTCAATCACTACCCAATGACCCTTCTATCTAAGTCCTCCCAAGATAAGAGACTCCATCTCACTTCCAATCATCGCAATGATGTCTAGCAGTCAACAACTCCGCCACTGCATCAACAGCTTGTTTACTAACAACTTTTCTAACATAGAAAAATAGAAGACACGCTTCCATGACTCACATTGGAGTTGCTTCAAAGCTTCCTCCAAGAACAATAAAATACTCATTACCTACAAGTTTCTGAGTAATATCACAGTGACCATCTCACAACCCGAGTGGTTCACTAAGACTAAGCCCTAATGATCTACATCTTGGACCCGTGCTAATTCTAGATTACAAGCATTCTATTTATAACCTTTTCCCAACTAGATTTGGGCCTTCAAATCATATCAAATCTTCTGTACCAAATCTGCAAAAGATTCTGCTCCTAAATAGATCTTCAATCAATTCTTCAATTAACTCTAAATATTCTCCATATATTTATGCATTAAATTCATGACAAACTAATCTTCTTCACACATGATTGCAACAGAATATATCTCCCATGATATTCGCCTGCAATCTCTGATTTTCTTCAGCAGAATATTTCATTAAACCAAAACCGTGTGCAGCCCTAAACATCTCAGACCTGATGTTCACTACTGATGTCACGACATCGGGTGTAACATCAGCACACAACTGCAACCCTTACATCTTTAACAAACCTGAATGTTACCTAAACATATCAATAATGCTAGAAGCTCATGTTGCAACATCAACCATGACATCAGCATTATTTTAACAAAATTTCAGCCAATTACAAGAACTTACAATCTCCTTTGTTAGTTCCTGGATTGGCTGGAATTTTGGTAAAACAAAGTATATTCAATGTTGATGTCAAGGTGCTGATGTTGCAACATTGAAGTCTTAACACTGGGCTGTGTTAAGTAGTTAATTGCTGAAGTTGGATGTCTGATGTCACATAGGCGATGTTGTGACATTAGATCTGCAGAATTAATAACATCAGGTTATGATGTTGTTAGGGTTGCGTATTAGCTGGAATTGTGGAGAGCAAGCTGTCTCATTGGATGCGAATATCTTGGGATAGATATTTGCTGCTGCATAGGAGATCTGGTGCAGATTTGTAGGTGATTTAAGAGGTTGAAGATTTAAAAAGATTTTAGGAGAAAATCTGTTTTAAATATTCAGTTTTAAATAACAAATCTGGGAGATATTGTAGCAAGTCCAAGACCAATTCAAGGAGCTATATAAAGCGCACAAGACCAAAGGAAAAGGTACAGAAATACAGAGAGAAGATCAAAGAGCATAGGCTGAGTGTCTTAAGTATTTTGTACGAGGTGTATAACCAGAATTCTAGGATGAATTGTTGTGTCGTATTCTATCCTCTCTAGAAGCTGTGAAGCAATAGAGAGTGGTTGCTTGATCGAAGCTGTGAAGTAAGATCAAGGTTACTCAAAGTGGTCTCTTTGAGCGTTTGTAAGGGATTGAGTGGTGTTCTCATGCCTAAGTGGTTTCTTAGGTAGGAAGTCATTAGTAGAGTATAAGTTTAGGAGATTGTCAACGGGTTGTTGAGTCTGTAAATTATATCTACAAGTAGTGAATTCCATCCCTGGCTTGGTAGCCCCCAGAGTAGGTTGGTTGTAACCGAACTGGGTAAACAATTCTTGGTGTTATTTTACTGTTATTGTTGTCCATTGTGCAGAGTGTGTTGTTGTGACATCGCACCTTAACATCACACGTCTGATACCAGAATTTCAATTGGTATCAGAGCAGGCATTCTGTCTATCTCTGGGTGAGATCTAGGGAAGTTACTTTCTGGTGTAAAGATGGACAAAGAAGTTGGAGGATTCGTCAACAGACCCCCTATTTTGGATGGATCCAATTATGACTATTGGAAGCCAAGGATGACCACCTTCTTAAAATCCTTGGACAGTAGGGCTTGGAAGGCTGTTATTAAAGAATGGAAAGCTCCTGTCATGTGTGAGAAGGATGATGCTGGCAAAGATAAAGAAGGCACCTCTAAGCCAAAGCCTGAAGAAGAGTGGACCAAGGAGGAAGATGAGCTTGCCCTTGGAAATTCCAAAGCTCTGAATGCAATCTTCAATGGAGTGGATAAGAATATCTTCAGGTTAATCAATACCTGTGAAGTTGCTAAGAAAGCGTGGGATATCTTGCAGGCTACACATGAAGGAACATCTAGAGTTAAGATGTCGAGACTTCAAATTTTAACATCAAAATTTGAAAGCCTGAAGATGAAGGACGATGAGACTATTCATGACTTCCACATGAATGTTCTGGAGCTGGCTAATGCATCCAGTGCTCTTGGTGAGAAGATGTCAGATGAAAAGCTTGTTAGGAAGATCCTTAGGTCCCTACCTAAGAAGTATAAGATGCAGGTAACTGCCATTGAAGAATCACAAGACATCAGCAAGATGAGAGTTGATGAGCTCATTGGATCTCTTCAAACTTTTGAGCTTGGGTTGAATGAGGAAGAACCAGAAAAGAAGCCAAAGAGTATAGCCTTGGTGTCAAATGATGCAGAAGAAAAAGGAAAGAGTTCTGAATCGCAGAAGGATCTATCTCAGGCCATAGTGATGTTGGGAAGACAGTTCACCAAAGTATTCAAGAGAATGAATAATAACTCCAGGCCTAATGTCAAGAACATACCTTCTGACATCAGCAAGTCAAAAGAGAAGGATGAAGAGAAAACTGCCCAAGATAAAGGAGTTCAGTGCTTTGAGTGTGAAGGATATGGGCATGTCAAGAAAGAATGTCCCACCTTCTTGAAAAAGCAGAAGAAGGGCATGACAGTTTCCTGGTCTGACTCTGATAGTGAAAGTGAAGGTGAGTCAGCAAAGCATGTGAGAGCTTTAACAGGAGCTGTTGTTTCTGATGATGATTCTAGTGATGGAGAAATAACCTATGAGGAGTTAGCATCCACCTATCAAGAGATGTGTCTAAAAAGTGCTGAGATTTGTCAAGAAAACAAGTGCCACAAGCAACAGATTGCTCAGCTTGAGAATGAAAAAGCTGATCTGGAAAATGAAGTTGTACTGGTTAAAGCTCACCTTGATCATATGACCAAGTCTGTTAGGATGCTAAGCTGTGGTACAGATACTCTTGATAAGATCCTTCAGTCAGAAAAGCTGCTGGAGACAAAGCTGGGGTAGGTTATGTGGCTGAGGATAAGGGAACTTCAGAAGAAAGCACTTCAGGTTCAAAGAAGGAAGTGTCACAACTTTTATCTCAACATCAGCCAAAGAAGCAGGATCCTACCCCTAAGAAAGCTGATGTTTCACAACCTAAGAAGATTGAGAAGAAGACTGGTCCTAATCAGAAGAGAAAGTAGCCACAAGGAGCTAGTCAGTATATGCCCCCACAATACCACAAGAGCATGCAAGCTGCTCAGTTCAAACAACACATGTCTCATCAGGCGTATCGACATCAGGGGTATGGTTACACCAATGCTGTTCCTCATATCTATGGAAGAAGAAAGCCAGACCATCATGGGAGACAATCCAGGAAACAACATTCTCAGCCTTCTTATGGAAGAAGATACCAGCATAATAGAAGGGAGGCCATTTATGGTAGGAGGAGACCACATTATGGATGGCAGCCTAAGCAATCACATCATGGCAGAAGATTCAGAGATGAAAGGGTGAGATGTTTTTATTGTGGAAGGTTTGGACATATGCAGTACTCTTGCTACAAGCTGCATGGATACCCTCAGCCTCAAAACAGATGGAGACAGTACACGCCCAAAGTTGTTAAACAATGGGTACCTAAGGAGAAGGTGAAGTGCTTATTGGCTCACATGGCTGACAAAGAATTTAAAGAAGGAACATGGTATTTTGACAGTGGGTGTTCCAAACACATGTCTGGATGTAGATCCATGTTTGCCGAAGTCAGTCATTGTCCCTCTCATGAGGTTATGTTTGGCAATGGAGGAAAAGGTGTCGTTTCAGGAGTTGGGAAAGTGCAAGGTGATGGTAGACCAGAACTTGACAATGTTTTGTTTGTCAGTGGTTTAAATGCAAATTTGATCAGCATAAGCCAGTTGTGTGATGAAGGTTGCAAGGTAAACTACACCAAAGATGAGTGTGTGGTTTCTGATGAGCATAATCAGGTTGTTATGAAGGGTGCCAGAACCAATGATAACTGCTATCAGTGGATTTCTCTTGAAGGTAGTTCAATTAATGATGTTCAGGTTGATGTTATAACATCAGACTATGACGTCAGGATGCTGAAAGGTCACTCAGAGTTAATGAGTCCTGATGTGAATTGTTTAAAAGGAAAGTCTTTATGGAGGGAGAAAATTAGTAATTGGTGTTTAAAGAATACACAAAATCTGGCTCCTTACCTCAGACCCTCATTTCCTATTATAGCAAAATCACAGTTCATCAAAACTCATATCTCTCTTCTGTTCGTCTCCTTCAACAAGAAGAATCATCTCAATCTATACTCCCTCAAAGGAACCATGTCAAAGCAGACATCTTCTCCTTCAAAAAGTTCATCGCGGAATAACGCTAGGGTTTCTACAAATGAGTACTCTGAAGACGAAGCTCTGAATATACAACCCATCTCTGTAATGTTACCAGAGTCAGGTAAACCTAGACCATCCAAACTTGCTTCTAAAAGGGCCACAACTACTTTTAAAGATACTGAAACAAAGAAGTTGGTTACCAGTATCCTATTTAGTGATAAATCAACACCTAGGTCATCCACGTCTCAAACTGTGGTAGAAAAGTTTGATGTTGACAAGAGTATGGGTAATCTGGCAACCAAAATTCTGGACAAAGGAATACCTGTGAAAGGAATTTCTGTACCGTTGAATCAGATGCCAGCAGAAAAGGTAGACATGCAAGGAGAAGAGTCTGATCTTCATAGACTTGCTGTGTCTGTCATTGAGGATTCTGAAAGAGGAGGGGAAGAAGAAGATGTGCATGAGGAAATCAATGATAGAACTACTCCTGAAGAAGAAAAGAATGAGGACGTGATCAATGTGGTTGACTTATCTGATAATGAAGTCATTGGAAATGTTGTTCCAAGTATTGCCAAGAGACTAAAGACAAGGAAAGGAAAGACTAATGAATCCTCTCCTAAGAAGCTTACTGAAGGAAAGAAGAAAACTATTGTTGGTCCCACAAAACCTTGGAGCAAGGTTGTTAAACCCTCCAAAAAGAGAAAGATTAGAGAAGATCCGAGTCTGAGGATGAAGTTGAGGAAGATGTCCATGACATCACACCAGTCAGAAAGACCATTCTAAAGAGAATTTATGATAAGGTCCCTGAAGTGCCAGTGGACAACATATCCTTTCATTATGCGAGCAGTGCTTCCTTGTGGAAGTTTGTGTGTCAAAGGAGGTTAGCTCTGGAAAGGGAGCTTGGAAAGGATGTCTTGGAGATGAAAGAAATTATGGACCTCATTCATGGTGCTGGACTACTAAAGACGGTGACCAGATTCTCTAAGTGCTATAGTGGACTTGTTAAGGAATTTGTTGTCAACATTCCCATAGACATTTCTGACAATAGAAGTGTGAACTACATGAAGGTGTTTGTTAGGGGATTGTGTATTGACTTCTCCCCTAGTACTGTCAACAAATATCTGGGAAGAGATGAGCAAGAGGAGTGTGAGCTGGAGGTGACTGATAATGAAGTGTGTTGAGAGATCACTGCCACTCAAGTTAAGGTGTGGCCACTGAAAAATAAATTAACAGCTAGCAAACTCAGTATCAAGTATGCTATCTTGCACAGAATTGGTGCGGTTAACTGGGTACCTACTAATCACAAAACCACCATAACTGTGGGATTAGGAAGGTTCATCTATGCTGTAGGGAAAAAGGTCAAGTTCAACTATGGAAGCTATATATTTGATCAAGTAGTGAAGCATGGTGCCACCAATGCTATCAAAATGCCTATATCATTCCCTTCCCTTATCTGTGGAATGATCTTAGATCAACATCCTGGAATCTTAACTAGTACAGAGGTAGCATGTAAGAGGGAGTCAGCTTTATCTTTGCATCCCAAACTGTTTGCTGGGAGTCATGTTCCAGACATTGTTACAACATCAAGTTCTGGGGTTAAGAAGGTCAGTACAAAATCTGAGCTGATTGAAGAATTAAAGACAACCTGCAAGGATCTTGATATGGTTATCAAAACCAGCACTGTCAGGAAATTGAAGATTGAGCAGATGATAAAAGACTTGGAACAGGGGGAAGAGAATGGGAATGGCAACACTGAGGATTCCAGGTCAGATGAGGGTGATGAAGATGCTGATGGTACCAGCTCGGATGAGGACTAACCTCCATCTGCTGTTATTAGATAGTAGTTTTAGTTTAGTTTTTTTTTTACACTTGCTATGCTGGTTATGTAATTAGAATATTGTGCTGTTATATGCACCTGTTTATGTTTTTAGTTTCCTTCTATGATTTGTTTTGCCTGGTTGCTAACTGTGAGGCTAACAATGAGAGCTAGGGTGTACTGACTATAGTTATTAGAGCTTGCCTAATTATGGCTAAAAAGGGGGAGAGTTAAAAATTGCCATGAAGAGAAATTGATGCTGCTAAAAATAGTAAAAGGTGTTTAGTTGAAAAGTGCTGATGCAGTTATTGAGGGGGAGTGTAGACTGAGCTAGTGAAGATATCATAGCATTTGAAGAGTGCAGCCAAGCAGACATCAAGGGGGAGAAGTGCTGCACATTGTGAGCTACTGAATAGCTATGATGTTGGTTCATATTTTTGAGGGGGGCGCCTATTGGCTGTTGTCAATAATGAAGAGGCTGCAGCAGATCAAGTGATGAAGACTATGAAAATTGTCAAACTGCTGCTGATGAAGAGATTTCAAAATTATTGATTGAAGTTTTTTTTCGGCTGCTAAAGTCTCTGAAGTTGCAGAGTGTAGAGATTGTTTTAGCCAAAATTAGCCAAAGGGGGAGATTGTTAGTTCCTGGATTGGCTGGAATTTTGGTAAAACAAAGTATATTCAATGTTGATGTCAAGGTGCTGATGTTGCAACATTGAAGTCTTAACACTGGGCTGTGTTAAGTAGTTAATTGCTGAAGTTAGATGTCTGATGTCACATAGGCGATGTTGTGACATTAGATCTACAGAATTAATAACATCAGGTTATGATGTTGTTAGGGTTGCGTATTAGCTGGAATTATGGAGAGCAAGCTGTCTCATTGGATGCGAATATCTTGGGATAGATATTTGCTGCTGCATAGGAGATCTGGTGCAGATTTGTAGGAGATTTAAAAGGTTGAAGATTTAAAAAGATTTTAGGAGAAAATCTGTTTTAAATATTCAGTTTTAAATAACAAATCTGGGAGATATTGTAGCAAGTCCAAGACCAATTCAAGGAGCTATATAAAGCGCACAAGACTAAAGGAAAAGGTACAGAAATACAGAGAGAAGATCAAAGAGCATAGGCTGAGTGTCTTAAGTATTCTGTACGAGTTGTATAACCGGAATTCTAGGGTGAATTGCTGTGTCGTATTCTGTCCTCTCTAGAAGCTGTGAAACAATAGAGAGTGGTTGCTTGATCGAAGCTGTGAAGTAAGATCAAGGTTACTCAAAGTGGTTTCTTTGAGTGTTTGTAAGGGATTGAGTGGTGTTCTCATACCTAGGTGGTTTCTTAGGTAGGAAGTCATTAGTAGAGTATAAGTTTAGGAGATTGTCAACGGGTTGTTGAGTCTGTAAATTATATCTACAAGTAGTGAATTCCATCCCTGGCTTGGTAGCCCCCAGAGTAGGTTGGTTGTAACCGAACTGGTTCAACAATTCCTTGTGTTGCTTTGTTACTGTTATTGCTGTCCATTGTGCAGAGTGTGTTGTTGTGACATCACACCTTAACATCACACGTCTGATACCAGAGTTTCATCCCCCTTTGGCTAATTTTGGCTAAAACACATAAACATTACAGCTCAATTTACAGCAGCAATTACAACCCTATACTACCGTTAGAAGTCATCTGATCCTAACAATAAACATCAGTAGCTACTGTGTACTGTATCCATGGAGAATCATCTTCTTGGCTAATTTTGAATGATGTTAGGACATCATGTTGGACATAACATCACCATATAACAGCAACTCCAGGCAGCACATCAGGACCTAAGTACAAGACAGTCCTGAAGTATTGGTGCACATGAGGAAGAAGATATCTGACACTCCCCCTCAACATAACACATTTCTTTTTCCTTCCAGGATAGACCCAGAACAAAAGTAGAAGACTCCTCCAGAAAAGAAATGTTTATCTAGACATCAAAGACCAATGATGGCATAAGAGAATTCTGCACACGTCATTTGATCAGACGCCCCCAGTCGACCTGTGGCATAAGATAACACTTAAGAAGTGCCAATCTTCTAACCAGGTAACTCAGAACACAAGTTACAACTGTGTTCATAACTCAGGACACAAGTCACAAAGACTCAACACCAACTTAAGGATAGAACATCCTCTGCAACATCAGGAACAGCAAACTCCAGACATAACATCTGCGCAAACCAATTAGCCAAACCCTTTCCTTTCTCCCCCTTTTTAGCCACAAATTGACAAAGGAAGCCCTCACAGAACCAGACCCAAGAAATGCTTACCCAAAAACGAACAAACGCCATAAGACTTAAGACATAAGCACACTCACTGGCTGAAGGAGAACAGAATAACCCCTATATATAGCTGATCAGATACTTTGGAATTAACAAGCTTTGAATAGTCAAGGTTCTTGATCATAGAAACGCTATTTTAGGAACTAAAAACTCCATCCAAATTCAATGTTTATCATCCAAAACAGTCTTGACCACTTTTATTGTTTCCTAACTGATTTTTACCATAAATTGTGCCAAAACAGTTCCATGCACAGTCGAAGCCACGTGTTTCACCTTATCCTTACACCACCGTCCAAAATACTTCCTTGTTTGGCTCAAAAAAACATGTCATATACCATGTTCTGACATCGTATCAGACATTGTCTGCTGGCTTACAAAATTAACAACCTAAGACTCCTCAGAATATTATGCACACAAGCATAACTCACAATCCCTTCTAGATTCCTTTAGACCAGCAGAGAAAAACAACTTCTTCCACAAAAGATTAACTCCCCCTATCTAAGATAACTGGTGCTCCTTTGCAAGAAGATCACCCTAAATGAATGGAAAACATAAGACTCATCTTCATATCTTCAAGAGCGAACCCTTTGTTCAACTCACCTGCTGAACGCATTCACTCAATGCTTAATCCTCAAACAATCCAAATACCAAAATTCACATGATTCCTTCTTGATTGGTTATCTTCTCATGCTCCAAAACTCACATCTTGCCAAGCTGATCAACTTCTCTCAGGAATGAACTTCTTGATCATAACATTTGGAAAATCCAGAAATAGTCTTCATTCATCCCCAAGTTCTGAGGCACAAATACATTGCTTTACACTTTAAGTCAAGTCCTCTTTCTTTGAATTAAAACCACACACCTAGACAAGTGTGACATCTCCCATCAACACAAACCCCTACTGAGTTCTTCCAGAAATTGCAGAGAAAAGCAAATTCTCCCAGACATAAGCAAAGCTTCCCCTCAGACTCCTCCTTAGTAGCATGTGTGCATATAATTCAAACAATTAGCTTCACATGGCTAGAATCATTCATGTCCACACCAACATGGCAAGTCAACATCCTAATGTCATAACATGTTATCTGACATTATACCCTCATAGGATTCAACCAATCTTCACAATCTTGATCAACATGCAATCTTCACAACGTATGTACCTTTGCAGCAAAATCCATAGACAAGTACTCCCTCAATCATGGTTAACTAATGCTCTAGATGAGGATGAACATTTGAGCACATGCATTTTGGTACTATTGTCCCTTTCTCTAAAGGCAGTCATTCCCTATCATACTTCTTCATCTTCAGACTTCCAATCAATCAGTACCTGGTCTACTTCAGTCTTCTCTACATTCTCCATCCAAGGCAGACCTTCTACTTCATCATTCTCCCGTATGACTATGTAGATGCTCCTTAGGCATAATGTAGGCACCAAGCTCCTGAACCAGGGCATAATCATCCTTCACCAAGGATATCCAACCAGATAATGTCCCAACACAGGTCAGAACATCTGTCACACACCAAGACATCATCACCATGATTCTTGATATGCTCCTCCAACTGGACTTACTATTGCATAGTAATCCAAAGAACTAGAGAATTAACCTCTCATCCACCTTCAGGAAGAATAATCTCCTTGAGTCTTCTGCCCAAGAGTAACTTGTCCCATAATAACCAGCTGCCAGACTCTAATTATCTTGATTCTTCGAATCCACTACTGAGATCAACCAAAAGCCACAGTTTGATCACCTCATATGAAAACAGCCAAATGCCATATTTTGACCTTTTTCACGTTTGTCAGAACTCCCACAAAGATATCTTGATCCACCAAGGAAACTTGATCTTCAAGTCACATGTTTCACACACTTAGACTCCCTAAGCCATGGTCATGTAACATCTTCTCCTTCCTGCAGCTCCCGCAAACTGCCATGAGAACGATCTTTTTGAAGCATCCTATTGTTCATTCCTGTAGATCACCCTATCATTAGCTGATGTGCCACATCACCAGCTGAGACTCCTGATGTTAAGCTGGATGTCAGAACATCCAACTGTTGAATTCAGCTCTACCTTCTGCCACTCAGAAGAACCTCCTCCCTTTGCAGAAACAGATTTCCATGCTCTCATAGAGTTGATTCAACAATCAAGTTTGAGTAGACAACCTCCATCCTGCTTAGAAACTCCAAAGACTTCAAACCTGCCACATCTGAATCTTCAGAAAATAAGTAGTCCAAGACTACCCCATAGCGATACTAAAGAAAGTCACTTCCCTTAGTAGTGTCGTCAGTAGAATGCCAGAGATAACTGTCACTTATCCTAGACCTTCACAACCAGAGCAAACACCATGCTCCAAACCAAAACAAATTGATCCAAGTTGTAACCAACAAGATGTGATGTCTTCATATCTTTCACCCTTAAAACCAGCAACTTGTCTGACTTTGAGATGTTGGATGTCATCAACAATCCACAATCAATCTGTATCTCATAATTCAAACTCATCCCAGATAATTTGGATGGTACTCCATAATCACCCACCAGTTGATTCAACTCCAAAGTGCTTAACCCTTGAAAATACTTCCAAAACAGCCACATAGAGACGGGTAAATTCTCAACACTTCTGCAGTCCTGCACTTTTACCTCAGACATATACACAGTCTCCCGTCAATGTATATTGTCGTTAATTGAATGCATGACCTTATCAAAAGCAGACAAATACTCAACTATTGTCAAGCTTTTTATCACAAGAAACACCATTTGATCTGGTCTGACATCCTTTTCCTGCAGACTTGAGGCACTAGTTGATCCCTCTTTTACTAATCCCCACTACTAAGCTTAAGAGATAACTTATCAAGATTTGACAGAGATACTCTTTTGCTTTGGCTCTACCCTCTTCTTTTACCAACAAGAAGAAATCACTGTTCTGAACAGATTGGTCTTCAAAGTCTGACTTAAACTGTATTCTTCTTCTGATCCATCCATGTCAACCATTCTTTTGGAAGATCCATTCAGCTTATGATCACTTCGTTTCCAAAGCAAAGATATGATATAATCCTCAAGTATCTTTGGCATCTCTAACCAAATGGTTGAAGCTGTCTTGCATAAACTACATCATCATAGAATATCCTGCTGAGGAGACCAAACCCTAATGTCTTTCCAAGAGAATACCTTCCTAGAATCTCACCACCAGAGATACAAGCACCAACCAGGGTTACATCAGATACCATGCAGCAGAACACACAACAACTCCTCAACCAACCTTCAGTCACTGCTAAAAAATTCTTGCACACTCTCAGCATAAACCACGTGCCAACAATACTTTATCAGAATAGTCCATCCTTCACTCCAAGGAATCATCCAAACAACTCTCTTCCTTGCTCATGAACCAGAAAGTATCTTCCCAAGATCTCATCCAGAAATAGACAGGATGCCTGCTCTGATACCAATTGAAATTCTGGTACAGATGTGTGATGTCTAGTGTAATGTCACAACATCGCAATCTGCTGTATGAACAAGGCAATAACAGTAAATCAACACAAGGATTGTTCACCCAGTTCAGTTCAACAACCTACATCTGGGGGCATACCAAGCCAGGAAGGAAGTCCACTATTAGTAGTATCAAATTACAGACTCAACAGACCAGTTGACAATATACCTAATTCAATCACTACCCAATGACCCTTCTATCTAAGTCCTCCCTAGATAAGAGACTCCATCTCACTTCCAATCATCGCAATGATGTCTAGCAGTCAACAATTCCGCCATTGCATCGACAGCTTGTTTACCAACAACTTTTCTAACACAGAAAAATAGAAGACACACTTCCATGACTCACATTGGAGTTGCTTCAAAGCTTCCTCCAAGAACAATACAATACTCATTACCTACAGGTTTCTGAGTAATACCACAGTGACCATCTCACAACCCGAGTGGTTCACTAAGACTAAGCCCTAATGATCTACATCTTGGACCCGTGCTAATTCTAGATTACAAGCATTCTATTTATAACCTTTTCCCAACTAGATTTGGGCCTTCAAATCATATCAAATCTTCTGTACCAAATCTGCAAAAGATTCTGCTCCTAAATAGATCTTCAATCAATTCTTCAATTAACTCTAAATATTCTCCATATATTTATGCATTAAATTCGCAACAAACTAATCTTCTTCACACATGATTGCAACAGAATATATCTCCCATGATATTCGCCTGCAATCTCTGATTTTCTTCAGCAGAATATTTCATTAAACCAAAACCATGTGCAGCCCTAAATATCTCAGACCTGATGTTCACTACTGATGTCACGACATCGGGTGTAACATGAGCACACAGCTGCAACCCTTACATCTTTAACAAACCTGAATGTTACCTAAACATATCAATAATGCTAGAAGCTCATGTTGCAACATCAACCATGACATCAGTATTGTTTTAACAAAATTTCAGCCAATTACAAGAACTTACATCATTCATTACCGTGATTTCAACAGATTTGTCAGTTCAGAGCCCAGATTAGGAGATCAGAATATTTTGTTTTCCCCAGCATGAGTGACGAACACGAGGACAATTCAGTTTTATGTCCCCAGCGGAGTTGCCTTCTTTTCCTCAGCATTTATTTTGCTGAGGGACCTCCTTGCATTTTGCATATAGTGATCATTGCATCCACAAAAACGCGTAGCATTTCCATGTGAGATGGAGCATTACGCCATGGAAAAATTCAAACATATGCATGCGAAGCATAAGCCAGTTTTGGTACCTCGTGCGAGAGACCAAAACTATTTCTCTTCGATCAGATTGACAAAACCAAAACAAATTCCTCGTTCATTCCCCAGCAAACATTTCAAAGCAGTAAAAGGGTTTCACCACTTTCCTCCCAACCAGATATCTCAAAAGCAATATCAGGGTTTCACCACTTTTCTCCCCACAGAGTCCCATCTTTCAGTTTGTAGATCTTTTGATCTTACATGTTAACCGTGTCTTTTAGGAACCATTCCAGATAGGATTCCTATCGCCATTCCCGATAGGCACATTCTAAGTTTTGAACCTTAGTCATTCCCGATAGACGTATAGGTCAACCTTATTCCTTAGGAACCATTCCAGATAGGAATCCTACCGCCATTCCCGATAGGCACCTTCTAAGTTTTGAACCTTAGTCATTCCCGATAGACGTATAGGTCAACCTTAGTTCCTAGGAACCATTCCAGATAGGATTCCTACCGCCATTCTCGATAGGCACCTTCTAAGTTTTGAACCTTAGTCATTCCCGATAGACGTATAGGTCAACCTTAGTTCTTAGGAACCATTCCAGATAGGTTTCCTACCGCCATTCCCGATAGGCACCTTCTAAGTTTTGAACCTTAGTCATTCCTGATAGATGTATAGGTCAACCTTAGTTCTTAGGAACCATTCCAGATAGGATTCCTACCGCCATTCCCGATAGGCACCTTCTAAGTTTTGAACCTTAGTCATTCCCGATAGACGTATAGGTCAACCTTATTCCTTAGGAACCATTACAGATAGGATTCCTACCGCCATTCCCGATAGGCACCTTCTAAGTTTTGAACCTTAGTCATTCCCGATAGACGTATAGGTCAACCTTAGTTCATAGGAACCATTCCAGATAGGATTCCTACCGCCATTCTCGATAGGCACCTTCTAAGTTTTGAACCTTAGTCATTCCCGATAGACGTATAGGTCAACCTTAGTTCTTAGGAACCATTCCAGATAGGTTTCCTACCGCCATTCCCGATAGGCACCTTCTATGTTTTGAACCTTAGTCATTCCTGATAGATGTATAGGTCAACCTTAGTTCTTAGGAACCATTCCAGATAGGATTCCTACCGCCATTCCCGATAGGCACCTTCTAAGTTTTGAACCTTAGTCATTCCCGATAGACGTATAGGTCAACCTTATTCCTTAGGAACCATTACAGATAGGATTCCTACCGCCATTCCCGATAGGCACCTTCTAAGTTTTGAACCTTAGTCATTCCCGATAGACGTATAGGTCAGCCTTATTCCTTAGGAACCATTCCAGATAGGATTTCTACCGCCATTCCCTATAGGCACCTTCTATGTTTTGAACCTTAGTCATTCCCGATAGACGTATAAGTCAACCTTGTTTCTTCAGGAACCATTCCCGATAGGATTCCCATAGTCGTTCCCGACAGGCGACCCTTTAAGTTTTAGGCCTAGTTGTTCCCGACAGGCCCATTTACCATTCCCGATAGGTAACCCATAGGTTTTCAACTTTAGCCGTTCCCGACAGGCACCCTTTAAGTTTTAGACCTAGCCGTTCCCGACAGGCCCATTTACCATTCCCGATAGGTAACCCATAGGTTTTCAACTTTAGCCGTTCCCGACAGGCACCCTTTAAGTTTTAGACCTAGCCGTTCCCGACAGGCCCATTTACCATTCCTGATAGGTAACCATAGGTTTTCAACTTTAGTCGTTCCCGACAGGCGACCTTTAAGGTTAGGCTTGACCGTTCCCGACAGGCCCTCTTTACCGTTCCCGACAGGCACCCTTTGGATTTCATTTGTTCTGGACTCTTTTACACCAATACCTCCCCATCACAACTGCTTTGTTTGTCATATATCCATTTCTTTTTACCCACAGAGCGCAAATTTTCTGGTTATTCTTTGTATTCAATCCCTATGTACTTTGAATGTCTAACAGTCGTTGCTCTCATCTCTTCAGGTCCACAGTTGATTGAATAGGGGCAGCTGTAATACCTCAAAATCTGCCCTCCTATCTCGCTCTAATAATTTGCTTATGTTTCATTCCTGCATGTCATGATAGGTCATATTAAAACATCATACATATATCATTGATTTTCTTAAGGCGTGGGATCATGGTGTTCTTTAAACAGGGGATTCTATGGATATCTATCAGAGCATGGAGTAGAGAATCGAAACCGGAGCCACAACATCATTTTTCAAGCAAAGTGGGAAATTTTTGGCCTGGTTAACCGGTTAACACAATTACAGTGCAATTATGTTAACCGGTTAACATGTTATAATTTTGCGTATTTGGTCTGATTTTGAACTGTGTAACCGGTTAGCAGTTATGCTGTAACCAGTTAACATAGGCAGATTTTGCATATTCTGCTGCTTTTGCAGGACAGCACCATTGCACACTTGGGTCTTTGATTCTACAGCATTCTAGCAGCAAGTGGAACATTCTAGACATCTCTAGGCATTTCAATTCAATTCAATTCCAAGGGCGTTTACTCTAATGTTTCATTTCAAATTGAGGGCACCATATTCCTTGTTTTCCAAGCATCTCCACATTTGGATGTTGAAATTCACCTTGGGATTGTTACCGAGTTGATCCCAACTAACCGAGTTAACCACCTTGACTCGGTGAGTCAAGTCTAACTAACTCCGACCCTAGCTCCAAACCCAAAGCTAAGTCCAAAGCTAATCCCAAGTCTCCCACACTCCAAAGCTAAGATCTATATGAGAAACCCTTCACTCATTTTTCAAGGGGGAACCATTCTACAAAATTTCTCACACTTCTCACTCTCAATTCTCTCATTTCTCTCTAAACTTTCTGCTACTTCTACATCTTCATCTCAATTCTCTCTTCCAAACCCTCACAAAAAGCTCTTATTTCTTGAAGGATAATCACTTTTCACATTGAAAAGTGATTAATTCTTGAGCTTAAACTCCATCATTTGGCTTTCTTTGGTTGGATTTCTGGAAGTTCAGCTTATTCTACTTCAATCCAAGGGTTTCACACCATTTATTTTGGTGCAAGTTCGATCTCGGTGATTTTTCGCAATTTTGCTCGGATTCGACGCGTTTCGGCTACTAATCGAGGAATCTCTGGTTTTCTTTAATTTTCTGCACCAAGATCATTTTGTAATAATCACCAAAGCAAATCTCCACTTTGTAGGTTAGTTTTCCTCAGATCTATACTTGATTTAGCTTATTTGAAACTTATTCGATGTAGATCTTTGGGGATTTTTTATTTGGATCTATTTGTTTGAATTTGATTCTTGATGTTGATGATTATTGGATTCAATTGATGTTTGATGACTGTAATTCCATGTAATTTCGTGATTAATTGATTGCATGTTCATTTGGATGTTTGGAGAAGTGATTTGCTGATGAAAAGTGCTTTTGGAAATGGTTTTTTTGAATTCTGTCCCAGAGTAACCGGTTAACACAATTGCAGTGCAATTATGTTAACCGGTTAACATGTTGTAATCCTGCGTATTTAGGCTGATTTTGAACTGTTAACCGGTTAACACACATACGTTAACCGGTTAACACTGCTGCAGAATGTGATTTTCTTGCATTTTCTTGTTCTTTTGAGATCCTTTGCATGTCTAAACTTCATGGATTAATGTGTTGATGATTGGTGGACTATTCTTGAGTTGTTTCACCTCACACTATTGCATGAGCATGATTTTCCGACACACGATTCTTGGTTTTTATCGATGATTGTCTAATTGTGGATTAATGTTTGTGTTGCTAGAGTTGTTGTGTTATGCATGCTTACTTGCATTCAATTCCGTGAGATGCATACTTGATTTGGTTTGTTCATGCACTTAAAGTGGTGTATTCTTTCATGATGATTTCAAGAATTGTTTACCATGATTTATAGTATGATTGTGATCATGATTGCTTGAATAATATGTGTTGTTTGATGCATGTCCATTGTGACATGATTGAATCATCTTCAAATGTTGCATGCTGCCCTGATTTTCTACTGCTGTCTGTGTGCAAACATGCTGTTATATGTGTTGCTGATTGACTTTTTATAGCTCCTTTTGTGCTGAATCATGTGCTGTTATAAGCTGTCTTGCTTATGTACCACTTTTTACTGCTCTATGGATGCTGTAGCGCTGTTGTAGCCGCTGTTTTTCTTGTTTATTCTCTTTCTCTTATGCATTGGAATAGCATGATATAATGCTTGATTGTGTAGAACTTTCTCACATCCCTTAGGGCGACCATGCGACTCACTCATTCCCGCATGGTAGACTTTGGCATAATATAAGTTACGAACTAACTTTAATCCACTTCTTCTAAAAAACAAAACCAAACAACAATTCTCTTCTCATCTCTTTCATTCCTTTGCAAGGATGCGTCACGTCCATTCTATCGCAAACAGGTAAATGCCTAAGACTCCGTACAACGAGTTGCGACACCTAACTGCTGGAACGCACGCCTGGACGTACTCCACTTAAAAAACACAAACAAAGTAAGTCATCCCTAGTGAGGAGAACTACGTCGCTCTAATTCTCGCGTGCGAGTGGGATACGTAGGCAGAAGATCGTGCGAGATCTCTCCGAGTACCATCCTTCTCTTTTCCCCCTGAACCGTAGTCCGAACTACGTTGACTCTGACTTTCCCATTGCACTAAGGAATACGTATTCGAGGACGTCCTACCGAGTCACTTCTTTTCCTCTTCTTCCGTCTCTCCTTTCTTTTCCGTTCCTGTTCCTTTTCCTTTCCTGTAGCAGTGGAGCTCCAGATGACGACACCCTTTGATCGAGACAGCAAGCGTGGATCCCATCGAGTACAATGGACGCGAGGGGGTGCTAATACCTTCCCCTCGCGTAACCGACTCCCTTACCCATTTCTCTTGGTCGCGAGACCATGCTCTTTTCCCTTTCCCTCAGGTTTACGCAGTGTTTCCTTTCCCTCTCTTGGGATAAATACACATTGCTGGCGACTCTGTTTCCGCGGCACTTACGCGTTTGTACTTGGATGAAAATCCCGGGAGCGACAAACCTCAAGACATGATTTGAGGGCCTTAAATACACCACATTGATCCATTTACAACAATGGATTGATCCAAGAAGCTTGATTCACAAGTTTCAATTTCATCTGGATCACAATTAGGGTTTTAAGGAAAAAGTTAACTATACCTTTGACTTTGGACCAAGACATGCTCCCAAATTTTGGGACATGATTAAAGACACCCTAAAACACCTATGGAATCCATCCATTAGGTTTGAATTAGGTCAAGCACTTGATTGCATAGGGGATCATACAGTTTGGATTTCATCTAACAAAAAGTCAACTGTGCCCAAAATCAAGTTTGACTTTTTGGAATTTTTCACAAATATGGTTCCTTTAAGTAAAAAACAATGTTAATGTATGGTTTTGATTATCATTCATCAAGAAAAATCAAGAAAAGTAAGGTTTCTTGCAAAGGGGGCAACCATAAGAAACTTAAATTTTTCTAAGTTATGGAACAAAAGTGATTTGGTACCAACTTTGCAAGGTCATAACTCCTAGACCACAAAGCCATTTGCTTCCATCCAAAACTCAAATGAAAGCTCTCATTACATACTTAAAAAGTGTCAACTACATCAAAGTCCAAATCCTCATGGATTTTGAGTTCTGGATTGATCAAAATCACAAAAAGTGAAAATGACCACTTTTTCCAACACTTAGAAAAAATTCTGTCCAAGACAGATTTTAAGTAAAACACCAAAACTTGGGAGATGTTTACACCTAGTTACAAGAAGAATCAATCTCAAATGTAAACACCAAAGTTGTCATACATGTTGCCAACAATCCAAAGAGATCATTGGCATGAAACAACTTAACTTGAGCCAAGAGTTATGGCTGCCACAAGAGGCATTGTTGCAACTGTTTTCATGATAGCTTGGATTTTTTTTTGCAAGCCATGATTTTTGAGTCAAATGCAATGATCACTATGACAAACCAATTCAATGTGATCAGAATGACTCCTCACAAACCTGCAGGATAGTGCCAAAGAGCCAAAGGAAAATTTCATGAGAATGATGAAGTTTTGTCATGGAAGCCTTGAATTCAAGGAGCAATTATGAGGAATAGTGCATATTCAAGATTCTTATCCCTTGTAGTCAAGTTTCTCCAATAAACAACATTTAAAAGGACTGCAGAATACGGATTGAGTCAATACTTAGCTGATCTATTTGGGACTGCTTTTGTACCTTGTGTAAGAAGCAATTATGCCAAGCCAAGACCATTGAATTCAGTTCTTATCCTTCAAGTTCCAACTGTTCATGCTTGACAAATCTATTCACTTATAAATAGAGCTCTCTTTTGATGTTTACAAACACACCAAAGCAACTTACAACATAGCTTTCTCTCATTTCCTTCTTGAGCACAAAACTCCATTTTTCTTGAGAAAGCACTATCGGGTTTTGAGTTAGAGACCAATACAACTCAAACCATTGGTTCACACACCTCATATACAACATATAGAAGTGATCTAAACCTCTAAATCACATCTATAACATCCAAATCATCATCTCCATAGTTCACTTGATCAAGTTGCAGTTGGATTCGAGCTACTCAAATCAGAGGGATTCAAGCTATCCAGATCATTAGTTCACTTCTGTAACACATCTATAATAGAATTCGATTCCTTCTTGCAGAGGTAAGCCTTGAACTTTCAAACTCATTAATGCATGAATCATAAACATGTTTTCAAGTTACCAATGTATTTCTGGATGTTCATAGAACTTTTACCCTCAATCAATTGCTATTTATCTTGCGTGTATAAGATTTCATATAGCTCTTGCATTTTTAGGGTTCATCTGATTATAACATGTTATCTCTTGATTCATTTAATTTAAATAAAATTGAATAGATCCATCATGTTCCTTGTTCAAAAATGAACCATTTTTGTTTTTACATCTTTCAAAATGATTGAGAAACGAGAGAGATAGCATGACTCTTGCAAACCAGAAGTTGGTTGGAGGAAAAAGATGGCCATGGCGCCATTTTCATGTTTTCAAAACCAAGTTTACTATATATTATTCCATTGCCATTATATGTTTGAATTGGCATTACGTCCTAGTGGAAACACTAGTATTTGTGTGTGTGTGTAGCGAGCGAGAGGTCTGGGGTTCGAATCCCCCTCGCACCAGACCTTTTGGTTTTATTTTTTAAAACATTTTCAAAGGTTATTTTCATATATTATTTTCCCCTTCCATTATACTAACAGCTATAACACATAGCTCAGTTGGTAAGATTTTAAACCCTACACCCCAAGGGCGTGGGTTCAAACCTTGGGAGGGCCATCCTATTTTTTTACCACTTATTTCTTTTCCCATTTTTCCATAAATTCTTAATAACTTCAAAAATTAATTTCTCTTACAATTTAAATCATTTTTGAATGATTCTTTTTTTCAAAATTAACAAATATGTTAAAGTATTTTATTCCATAAAAAACTCAAAAAAAATATTATTTATTTAATATATTTTGATTTTTTTGAAAAGAATTCCTTTTAATTATTTTTTTAAACATTTTAAAAATTCTTTCTCTGGATATTTCAAATTCAATTGATTTTTCAAAACACTTTTGGGCCTCTAATAGAGTGTAAGACCCAACCCCCTTTGTACATAAATAATTTTGGGCCTCAGTCGTTTGTATAAGTCCCGATACGTTTTAAAAATCTCGGCACGATCGCCATTTTAAAAACACTTTTGGGCCTCTCCTTGAGCTATAAGTCCCATCTTTTGTATAAAAATAAACTTTTTGGGCCTCTATTAGAGTGTAAGACCCATCCCCTTTGTAAATAATTTTGGGCCTTAGTCATTGTATAAGTCCCGATACAATTTTCAAAATAACGGTGCGATAACTGTTTTTCATCTGGGCCTCTCCTTGAGCTGTAAGCCCCAACTCTTGAATAAAAATAAACTTTTTGGGCCTCTAATAGAGTGTAAGACCCATCCTCTTTGTAAAATGCAACAATTTGGGCCTCAGTCATTATATAAGTCCCTATGTGATTTTCAAAACTACGACGCGATTGTCGCCTTTCTTTTAAAGAAATCATATGGGCCTCTCCTTGTGTATAAGCTCTAAACTTCCTTTAAAAACAACTTTCCTTTTGATTTAGATTCAAATTCAAAGTATTATCAAATCTTTATTCAATTTCTTGAATAACTAACCATACAGCTATAGTTGCAATGCTGGAGCTTGCACACCGGTAAGTTCTACTACACTCTTCAACATACTTGTTTATATATTTCATCTATATATACTTGTATATATACTTGCTTAGAGTTTTCCCCAGCAGTTAGGTCTAGGTTTAGATCAAACCAGTGATTATTCTTTCAACAGAGTCAAAACTAGTTCCCCATAGGAAATTCCAGATACAGTCTTGCCTCCTCTTGAGCTTATACAATATCGAACAGAGAAAGGCATTATTCCTGGTGAACCTGTTCTCAAGACTGTCATAACTTAGAAATATTTGTACAAGAAATTCACTTCCCCAAAGAGTATTATTCCTGGTGAAACCTCTCTTGAATTTCTTCAAACCTTAGAACTGTTCACTAAAGAAAGGATTATTCCCGGTGAAATCTTTCTTGGATTTTTCTCAGGCTTGGACCCACAGGCTTCCTAAAAGCATAAGTTCTCAGCCTCCTTTTGGGCTTAGTACAACGACCCAAAGGCCTCCTAGAGGTATAGGACAGAACCTAGTCATCTTTTGCTAGTTCAATCCTCCAGAAAGTCAAAACATCAGACCAGTTTAGGGTTGATTCTCATCCCTTAAAACATCAGCCTCCTCTTGGGCTTCATACAAAGATCATTCTCCAGTTAAGAGCAAATCTCCTAATACGAGTAGACTTGGAAAGTCTCATCTCCTCTTGGATCTCAAAGAAACCCTCAAGTTTCCTAAAAACACAAGAAAAACCCTGATCACTTCATCAATCACCAGCAGAGTTAGAACCTCCATAGGTTTTAAAAATCAATATTTAAACTTTCATTCTAAATCCCCTAGCTAGGGTCAGATTACCTTCAGTAAATCATCATAAAAATCAGAACCTCATGGTCTCTGATATTTCAACTCTTCTGTAATCCTCAGCAAGAGTTGATTCCCCAATTTAGACCTGTCTCTGGATCTCAATAATCCTCAACAAAGTTAGCCTCCTCTTAGGCTTTGTATAATGATTGTCCCTTAGCAGTTTTAGCCTCAATCTTGGGCTTTGTACAAGACAGATAAAATATTCTCCAACTAAGTCAATAACTTTTAGCCTCAATCTCGGGCTTTGTACAAGACTGACAAAAACTTTCCCCAGAAGAGTCAATTCCTTCCAGCCTCTTCTTAGGCTCTGTATAATGATCTCCTTAAGCAGAATCAACCTTTTAGCTTCAACCTTGGGCTTTGATCAAGGCACATAAAACCAACATCCCCTCAGAGGAAATACAAAATTCTCTCTGTAGGAAGGCATTCCTCTGTACATCACACATCAAAACAAACAATCAAACAAAACCTAATTCCAGATAACTGCTGTAAGTGGCACACTTATTGATTCAAAAATTCAAGTTGTAGTCCCTCTTTTATCCTGGTAAACTTCCTCTTTCATTTAACAGCTGTAAGTGGAAAGCCTCTGGATTATTTACATCCAAGCCCATGTCATTCTCTTAGCGTGAAAGATTCCTAATGAAAAATGGCATTGCTCAATACAGAGTTAAAGTTTTCTCCTTCAGGACAAATCCCTTATAAAGGAAATTATGGCATTGTTGGATCCCATACATTCCAGTTAAAGTAATTCTCCTTTATAATCAGTTACCTAACAACTGTGATAAACAGATGAGATATCTCCCCTTAGAGATGATAAATTCTCTCTCAGTCAAAACCTTTAGCTTCAATCTTGGGCTTTAAACAAGACACCAAACATCTTTTTCCTTCCATAGAATAGGAGGAACTACGATTGCTCTGATTTCCCTGTTATCATTACGGGAATACGTAGGCATAAGATTGCAAAATCTTAGCGAGCACACCAATCAAAAAACATAGGTCCAGTACCTTACAAAAACATCAAAAAACCCGAAAAATAGAAAAAATACTCCCTCAACTTTCCCAAAGGAGAAACTTTCCCAATTTATAACAGATAAACACCAGTAAGTAGATAATAGAAGAACATGCCAAACGATCTATGGATAACCATATATACTATGGGTAATTAACAACTCCCTTTTGTATAACCTGACCCCGGACCCCACAATCTCTTAGCATTTGTTAAAGAAAACATTTTCATGCAAGGTTAGTTTTAGATAGCTTCCCTTTCCTTTCTGTAGCGTGCGATTTTTGTCGGTGACGCGACCACCTTATCACAGAGGATGTGGTTTCCTCCTGAGGAGGAGTGGGGTGTCACTTTGTGATTTCTTATTTATCCCATGAATCTGGAAGAGAAAGGAAAGCTATCTAAAACTAACCTTGAACGCGATTGTTTAACAGAACAAACGCTAGGAGAGATTCGGGGAGTTCGGGTCAGATTATACAATGGGGAGTTGTCAATTATCCATCTTGTATGTGGTTATCCACAGGTTGTTAGCATTAGGTTACACTTTGTACTTGATGGTGTTTATCTGGGAATGGGTTGGGAGAAGTTTGAGATAGAGAGTGAGTTTTTGATGATTTTGGTGAGGTATTGGACCTCAGTTTTTGTTTGGTATGTGTGAAGGTACTGGACCTAGAGTTTTTGTTTGGTATGCTCGCTAAGATTTCACAATCTTATGCCTACGTATACCCGTTTAAAGAAATAGGGAAATCAAAGCAATTGTAGTTCCTCCTATTCTATGGGAGGAAAAAATGTTTTCGTGTCTTGTTTAAAGCCCAAGATTGAAGCTAAAATTTATTTGTGTCTTGTTCAAAGCCCAAGATTAAAGCTAAAAGGTTTAACTGAGAGAGAATTTGTCACCTCTGAAGGGAGCTATCTCATATGTTTATCACAACTGTTGGGTGACTGATTATAAAGGGGGGTTACTTTAACTGGGATGTGAGAATCCAGCAATGCCATAGTTTCCTTTATAGGGGATTTGTCCTGAAGGAGAAAACTTTAACTCAATGTAGAGCAATGCTATTTTTCCTTAGGAATCTTTCATGCTAAGAGAGGGACAGTGGTGTGGATGTAAATAATCTAGAGGCTTGCCACTTACAGCAATTAGATGGAAGAGGAAGTTTGCCAGGATAAGAGATGGACGATAGCTTGGATATTTGAATCAACAAGTGTACCACTTACAGCGGTTATCTGGGATTAAGGTTTGTTTTGATTTTCTGTTTTGAAGAGTGATAAATAGAGAAATGACTTCCTACAGAGAGTTTTTGATTTCCTCTGAGGAGATGTTGATTTTTGTGTGCTTTGATCAAAGTCCAAGGTTGAAGCTAAAAGGTTGATTGACTCCACTAGGGAAGTCCTAATACAAAGCCTAAGTGGAGGCTGGAAATGACTGACTCAAACATGAGACTGTTTATCTGTCTTGTACAAAGCCCAAGATAGAGGCTGAAAAAGAGACTGACTGTTTGGGGATATCATTATACAAAGCCTAAGAGGAGGCTAAAAGTTTGACCTTTCCGGTGAAATATTTTGTCTGTCTTGTACAAAGCCCAAGATTGAGGCTGAAAAGAAGACTGACTCTGTGGGAAAGAAATCTTTATCTGTCTTGTACAAAGCCCAAGATTGAGGCTAAAATGAGACTTTACTGACTCGGCTGAGAATATTTTAGGTGTCTTGTACAAAGCCCAAGATTGAGGCTGAAATGATTTTGACTCTACTGGAGAGTGTTATCTGTCTTGTACAAAGCCCAAGATTGAGGCTGGAAAGAGGATTGACTCTACTTAGGGAAATTTATATGGTGTCTTGTACAAAGCCCAAGATTGAGGATGAACAAGCTGGAGAAATTTTTATACACAGCCTGAGAGGAGGCTAACTTCTACTAGGGGAAATCATTATACCAAGCCTATGAGGAGGCTGAAAAATATCGACTCAACAAGAGAGTGTTTTTATCTGTCTTGTACAAAGCCCAAGATTGAGGATAAAATGGTTGACTCAATAAGAGAGTGTTATAAGATACTTGACTCGACCAGAGAGTCTGAAAAGGTTAGATCAGCTGGGGGAAAGTCATTTGTACAAAGCCCAAGAGGAGGCTATCTTTGCTGGGGAAGAACATAGAAAGACATTTTTATACAAAGCCTATGAGGAGGCTGACTTCTGTTGAGGATTATCGAGATCCAGAGGCAGGTCTAAATGGGGAATCAACTCTCGCTGAGGGTTTAAAGAAGAGTTGAGGTATCAGATACCTTGAGGCTCTGATGATAAACTGACCCTGGCTGGGGAAGTTTAGGATAAAAGATGGATTTTTAGAACTCACGGGTTTCGACTCTAATGGGGATTGATTAAATGACCAGTGTTTTTTCCTGTGTTTGTAGGGAACTTGAGAATGTCTTTGAGACTCAAGAGGGGATTAGACTGTCCAAGTCTACTAGTATGAAAGAGTTTATCTTTGTATAATGCCCAAGAGGAGGCTGACTCTTTTAAGGGATGAGTATCAACCCTAAAATTGGTCTGAGGTTTTGACTCTTTTTAGAAAGACAGCTCTAACAAAGGATGACTAAGTTCTGTCTTATACCTTTAAAAGGTCTTCAGGGTTATTGTATTAAGCCCAAGAGAAGGCATGTAAACTTCTAAGAAGCCAGAGGGTCCTTGTACAAAGCCCAAGAGGAGGCGGGAATGCTTTTAGGAAGCCCGTGGGTCCAAACTTAAGAAAAGTTCAAGAAAGGTTTCACCGAGAATTAATCCTTTAGTGAACAGTTCTAGGGTTTGAAGAAATTCAAGAGAGGTTTCACTGAGAATTAATCCTCTCTGGGGAAATGAACTTCTTTGACAATTTCTAATAGTGACAGTCTGAGAAAATTTCACCAAGAATAATGCCTTTCTCTTTGTTCCATATTGTTTAAGCCTAAGTGAATGCAAGACTGTATCTGGAAATCCTATGGGGATATAGTTTTTACTGTATTTAAGAGTGACCAACTAGCTTTACCTAGTTCTAGACTAAGTTGTCGGGGAAAAATCTAAGTAGATATACTAGTATATATATACAGTTGATATATGACAAGTATTTAAAAGGATATGAAAGAAGGACTTATAGGTGAGCAAGCTTCCCACAATACAGTTATATATATATTTGACATGTATTTAAAAGAATGAAAGAAGGACTTACAGGTGAGCAAGCTTCCCACAATATATATATATATATATATATATATGTATATATATTAAAGCTGATAAAAAACTTACAGTTGAGCAAGCTTCCGTTGTAACAGCTGTATGGTTAGTTGTTCAAGAAATTCAAGTTTTGGCAACAACTATGAATTTGAACCTAAATCAAAAGGGTAGTAATTTTGAAAAGATGGTTGGGACTTATACTCAAGGAGAGGCCCAGATGAAAAACAGTAATTGTATCGTTGAACTGAAGATTGTATCGGGACTTATACAACGACATAGGCCCAAATTATTGTATTTTGCAAAGAGGGTTAGGTCTTACAATTCAAGGAGAGGCCCAACGTTTATTTTTGTACAAGAGATGGGGCTTACAACTCAAGGAGAGGCTCAAAGATTTTTGTTTAAAAAGGCAACGACCGCGCCGAGATTTTAAAATCGTATCGGGACTTATACAATGACTGAGGCCCAAAAAAGGTTATGTACAAAGGGGGTCGAGTCTTACACTTTATTAGACGCCCAAGTGTTTGAAAAAGGATTTGTTAGGGTGATAGTGATCAAAACCCTAATTTTTTGTTTTTAAATGTATTTTAATTGAATAAAAATTCAATTAAAATAATCAAACATGTGAAGAAAGGTTGTGATCTTGGATTTATATTTGGGAAATCATGTTTCATTCATGGGATGATTTAAAAATCATTTAAACTTTTGCAAAACCAAGAGAAAGAAATATTTTTAATGTTTAAAACAAATAAAAATATAATTCTTTACAAAAATACCAAATATATGAAATAAATAATATTTTTGTGAAATTTTCATGGAATAAAACATTTTAACATTTTTGGGAATTTTCAAAAAAAGAACCAATAAAAAATAATTAAAATTGAGAGAGAAATTAATTTTTCAATTAATTAACAAAAACATGAAAGTAATGAAAAATAGCAAAAATGAGAGAGGTAGCAAAAAAGGTCTGGGTGGGGTTTGAACCCACGAAATCATACACAAACACACATGCGCGCTACCACTAGGGTGGTGATACATCCGTGTATCAAAACCACCCCATAAATACATAAGGCATGCATTGTTTCTAGGCCTGGGCAAAGCAAGGAAAGCTTTTGGGAAATTTACGTGAAGCCTTTAACTTTCTCATTTGTCCATGGATTGGGACAAAATTTAGGTGCATCTGACCTAGAATTTCACAAGGAATCCAATGGTGGTTTTGGAATTTTCAGAAAATGCTTCTAACTCAAAATCCGATAGTGATTCCAAAATAGGCCTATTTTTGCATGTTCTATGCTATCTCATGGTACAGGCAAGAATTACATGATAAATTGGTCCAAATACAACATATATAACATGTATGAGATGTTTATGATCAATGGACATCAAAGGAATGCATAATTCAAGGAGTTCAAGTTGTCATGCACTTACCTCTTGGAGCTTTTTGTGCTATTTGCCAAGTTCCTTGTGCCAGAAGTAATTTGATGCTTTGGACACTCTCAATTGATCCCTTAGAAGCTTTTAGAATGATTAGAACCAGCTGGAATCCTCAGGAACAAGTTTTAGCTCTTTCATACAAAAGTGGCAAAAGTGACCAATATAGCAACTCTCTCAAATGGTGTTCCAGATGAGGGGAACCATTTGGGACAGTTTGAGGATGATATTTGAAGTGTGTTTAAGGCCTGGTTTGGTTTTGAAAGTGACTGAATCAAGACATGGCTTGAAAAATGCAAAAAAAGTCAATTTTTGAGGTTTTGGAGGTTGACTTTGTGATTTTGGTGTTTCAGGTCACATGTGAGTGTTTGAACAGATTAGATACAACATATTAGAGGTGTTTGGATCATGAGCTGTGGTGGAATTGCTCTCTAACTCAAAAACTCAGAGATACCTTGCAAAAGAAGGCATTTTGGCCTAAAGAAAGAGATTTTGAGGAAAGCAAGTGTTGTAGTGCTTTGGTGTCCTCAAACTGAGCACAAATGAGCTCTATTTATAGTAGAGTAAGTTTGTTTTGCAAGCAATAGTGAATGGCAGCTGCAGCAGGCCTTTGGCCAATGTTGAGCAAAAGGAATCTCAAGTCTCTTCTAGCTATTGACTTGAGGTTAAGGCACATGCCTATGGTCCTATGATTCAAAGCTTATTCTTGACTCATTCAGTTTGGAATGTGTCAGTCCATGCCAACTTGGTGTATCCATTAAATGCATTGTAACAAAATTGGAGTCTTGGCACCTTTTTTACCTTTTTAGGTTTGTTATGGTTAATGTAGATTCTTGGACTTTGGAGGCTTGGGGATTAGATCATTCCCTTCTTGTTTTATCCTCAGATGTGCCCAAATTGATGACAAGGCTTAGATTTATCAGATTTGGACAAATCGAGCAAAATGCATAAATTCTGCCTTGTAAAAACCAGTTCATGATGCCATGTTCCAAGGGTTGTATCTCCCAGCTCAAATGGAATTTGGAGATGATCTGGTACTTGTTGGAAATCCCTCATGGCATACTTCAAATTTAATGTTCACCCCTAGACCTGGTTTAACTTGGATCAAGGTGAAAAATGTCCCTACATTTTGGAAAAAGTAAGGCAGATTCTGACTTTTGTTGAAAATTTCAATAAGTGTTGGAAAAGTGTCATTTTCATGTTTTGGCCATTTTGATCATTCCATAACTCAAAATCCATAAGGAATTGGAGTCTGAGGTAGTTGAAGCTTTTGTAGAGTGTAGCAAGACCTACAAATCCAGCTTTGGATCACCCAAAATGGTTGCTTGGATCTCAAGTTATGGTCCTTGGAAGTTGGTACCAAAATCACTTTTATTCCATAACTTAGAAGAATTTTGGTTTCTCAAGGTTGCCCCTTTTGCAAGAAACCTCACTTTTCTTGATTTTGCTTAATGAATGATGATCAATTTCACATATTAATATTATTTTTTACTTAGGGGAATCATATTTGTGAAAAATTCCAAAAAGTCAAACTTAATTTTGTGCATAGTTGACTTTTTATCGGATGAAATCCAAACTGTGCGATCCTTTGTGAAATCAAGCCTTGACCTAAATCAAACCTAATGGATAGACTCCGTAGGTGACATAGGGTGTATTGAATCATGTCCCAAGGTTTGGGAGCATGTCTTGGCCAAAAGTCAAAGGCACAGTTGACTTTTCCCTTCAAAACCCTAATTGTAGCCCAGATGAAATTGAAACTGGTGAACCAAGTTTCTTGGGTCAATCCATTATTTAAAATGGATAAATGTAGTGTATTTGAAGTCCTCAAATCATGTCTTGAGGTCTTGGCTCATGCTTTACCTCAAAAGTCAACTTAGGGGTGAATTAGGTCAAGAAACCCTAATTCCTGATTTTTGGTAAATGCATCCCCTGAGGTTAAATTGACTTGATGATTGGGTCCATGAGGTCCCTTAGAGTATCTTGGGTTATCTTTTAAAGCATTGGCTTATGCCCAGATGAAAATTTTTATCTGGAGGCCCCAGTCGACCAAAATCTTAATTTGGTGACACTAGCGATCTTGAGGTTGAATCCACTTGGAATGTTGCAACCTTATTCTTAATTCTTGATGTGGGACTCCTCTTGATCCTTTATAGGTGTTTTAGATGTTAGAAAAGTTAAAGATCATGTCATTTCTTGATTGATCCTTTGCCTAAGTGCTCTGAGAGGGCTCAAAACCTTAATTCTTGATTGTAGTGGATGCTCAACCATCTTTGAGGAGATTGATGAGGCATGGAAGTATATCCGTATTGTGGTGATGATTTTTACAATGATTGGAAATCTTGGTGGTCAAAATTTGGGGTATGACAGATGCCCCTATTTAATTTTCTTGGACCTGAAGGTGTGAATGACGAAGATGTTCGGACATTCAGGGTGCAAGAGGATTAAATATCAGAATACCCAAACTTTTGATTGTGGTTATGAATGGAAATTTGCCCATTCATCTTCTTTTTCTAAGCAATATTACTTAGATAAGGGTAAAACTTCCCCTCGATCCTAGTCTTCAGCCAAGGAACTGGTCTAAGTTTCTTAAATAAACTTCCCCTCTGAAATTCTGGCCAGTATATCAGATGTCCTATCGAGATGTCGAGACACTGATATACAACAACAATGAACAAGTTTAAAACAAAAGTGTGCATAAAATGTAAAGAACGCCAGAAATTGTTAACCCAGTTTGGATCTAACTATCCTACATCTGGGGGCTACCAAGCCAGGGATGAAATCAATATTCGATAGTATCAATTCACTGATAACCACACCCGGTTCAATCAGCTCACTTAATCACTACCCTTCCTATGACTTCTACCTAAGACTCCCCTAGGTATGAGGCCCTCCTCAAATCCCTCTTCAATCACAACCCGTGACTGGTTCCTTACAAGATAAATAACAATGGTCGAAACACAAATTCTCAATACTTCACAGCTTATGAGAATTAACACACAGCTACTCAATGCTTAAAAGCTTATGAACAACCTTACACAACTTACACTGCAGTCCTTGTACTGTTATCATAAGATACCAGTTAGGCTCACAAGACACAAGCACACAACCCTAAAAATACATGTAAGTTTGACACCTAAAACTAGGTTTACATCAGTCTATTTATAGCTTGAAATCTGGACTGAATTTGGGCTTCAAAGACGCAGCAATTAGGCTGCTCACAAATCTGCAAAATTAACTCCAATAAAATAGGTCTTCAATCCAAAGTTTCCTATTATGTCTCCATAATTAGAAACAGCAGCAAATCCGAAAACCAACAGGTAACCCTAATCCAAAAATGCTTTGGATGCCACATAGGATAACCAAATATTCACAGAATATTCAGTTACAAATCTTTGTAACAGAATCTGCAATAAAACCTGACTTCACAGCGTGATGTCCTATGAGCAGTCATGGAACATCTTCATTCGACATGTTGAACAAAGAGTAGTGAAACATATTTTTAGACATCTTCATTCAACATCTGCTGCTACAAGAGTTTTAGAAAAATAATGCCAACCATAAAACCAAGGAAATAACAATCTCCCCCTTTGGCTTATTTTTGGCTAAAAATCCACAAACACTTAAACACCATCAGTATCAGCAGCAGAAAAAACACTCAAACACCATCAGTATCAACAAAAAAAAACCACAAACCAAACCAGCATAGCAGCACTCCCCTTCAGCTGCAAAAAAAACACACAGTTCCACAAGAACACTCATCATAGTAAACTGGCAAAACTCCCCCTCAACAGTAGCAACACACCATCCATCTGCAGCACACACACTCTACCTGCAACAGCACAAGCAAACATAATCTACCTGCAATACTCCCCCTCAACAGCACAAGCACTTACTAATGCTGCTCCCCCTCACACTTACTACTCCCTCTTTTTAGCCACAAATATGACAAAGAGAGGTCATAGACAAATGTAACCAAATCACATAGCATTATATAGTTCAAAACCAAAACAGAATTAAGTTGTCCAAAAAAGAAAGAAAAAACCAGAAAGTAAACTTGCAGATAGCCTCTAGCTATTCAGCAATGTCCTCTTCAGACACCTCATCACTTTCACCTTCAGATTCACCTTGTCCATCATCTTCAGTCAGCTCTTCCTCTTTAGCAGCATTTCTCTTTTCGTTCACACACTGCACTACCAGAACCTCCTTTAGTCTTTTCAGTCTGGCAGCCAGAAAGCACATTGATTGCTATAGATCTTCATGAATGCACACCCCAAGTCTGCTCCTCAGGTTTTCGAACTTAACTGCATCCAGAGCCTTGGTAAATATGTCAGCAAGCTGATTTTCTGTGCTCACATGCTCAAGTGTTATGACTTTGTCCTCCACAAGTTCTCTGATGAAGTGATGTCTGATGTCAATGTGCTTTGTCCTGCTATGTTGGATGGGATTTTTGGAAATATTAATAGCACTCAGGTTGTCACAAAATAGTGTCATGACATCTTGTGTGACATTATACTCTGACAACATGTGCTTCATCCATACCAGTTGTGCACAACTACTACCAGCTGCGATGTACTCAGCTTCAGCAGTAGAGAGGGATACTGAATTCTGCTTCTTGCTAAACTATGAAATAAGATTATTTCCTAGAAAGAAGCATCCACCTGAAGTGCTTTTCCTATCATCTGCACTTCCAGCCCAATCAGCATCACAGTATCCTCTTAAATCAGTCCCAGAATCATGGCTATATAGCATCCCATGGTCACTTGTGCCATTCACATATTTCAGAATCCTCTTCACTTGATTCAAGTGACTCACCTTAGGATCGGATTGATATCTGGCACACACTCCAACAGCAAAGGAAATGTCAGGTCTACTTGCTGTGAGATACAGTAGACTTCCAATCATACTTCTGTACAAGCTGTGGTCCACACTTACTCCATTCTCATCCTTGGATAACTTCAAATGGGTGGGAGCAGGTGTCCTTTTGTGATTGGCATTATCCAGGCCAAATTTATTTATTATGCTCTTAGCATATTTTCTTTGAGAAATAAAGATAGAATCCTCCATTTGTCTGACTTGTAATCCAAGAAAGTAGCTAAGTTCTCCAACCAAACTCATTTCAAATTCTGATTGCATTTGTTGAACAAACTGTTTCACCATAGCTTCTGCCATTCCCCCAAATACAATGTCATCCACATAAATTTGGGCTATCATTAATTTTCCTCCTTCTTCCTTGACAAACAAAGTTTTGTCAATGCCTCCTTTTCTATAACCATTTGCTACTAAGAATTCTGTCAGCCTCTCATACCAGGCCCTTGGAGCTTGTTTCAAGCCATACAGCGCTTTCCTCAGTTTGTACACATGATTGGGGAAGTTTGGATTAGTGAATCCTTTAGGTTGATCTACATAGACTTCTTCATTCAGATAGCCATTCAGAAAAGCACTCTTCACATCCATTTGGAACAGCTTGAATTTTAGATTACAAGCCATCCCTAAGAGTAGTCTGATGGATTCTAATCTAGCCACTGGAGCAAAAGTCTCATCAAAGTCAACTCCCTCAACTTGAGTATAACCTTGTGCAACAAGTCTCACTTTGTTTCTTGTAACCACTCCAAGCTCGTCAGACTTGTTTTTGTAGATCCACTTTGTTCCAATAACATTCATCCCTTCTGGTCTTGGTACAAGATCCCAGACATCATTTCTTCTGAACTGCTCCAGTTCTTCTTGCATAGCATTTATCCTAAACTCATCTGTCAGAGCTTCCTTGACATTCTTTGGCTCGATCTTTGACACAAAGCAAGCATTTGACACAGTCTCCCTTCTTCTGGTTCTCACACCTTCATTCAGATCTCCAATAATTAATTCCCTAGGGTGATCCTTCTGAATCCTTATAGAGGGTCCCCTGTTAGCTTCCTCTACCTCTTCATTCTCAGGTCTGGTGTTGATTTCTTGAGCACTATCTTCTACAGACTCAAAGCCTGGAGAGTTTTCATTGTTCATGGGAAGACATGCTCCAACATCATCTGGAACATCTTCATCGTTGCCAGAATCATCAACCATCACATTTATGGATTCCATCATCACCTGAGTTCTGGAATTGAACACCCTATATGCTTTGCTATTTGTAGAGTAACCCAAAAATATTCCTTCCTCACTCTTAGGATCCATCTTTCGCCTTTGCTCACGATCCGCTAAGATATAGCACTTACTACCAAACACATGGAAATACTTCACGTTTGGCTTTCTTCCTTTCCATAGCTCATAAAGAGTGACAGAGGTACTTGATCTGATAGTCACCCTATTGTGTATATAGCAAGCAGTATTCATGGCTTCAGCCCAAAAATGATATGGAAGCTTTTTGGCATGAATCATGACTCTTGCACATTCTTGTATGGTCCTGTTCTTGCGTTCCACCACACCATTCTGCTGAGGAGTGATTGGTGATGAAAATTCATGAGTGATTCCCTCAGATAGGCAGAACTCTTCAAACCTGCTATTTTCGAATTCTTTCCCATGGTCACTTCTGATTCGAACAACACCACAATCCTTTTCCCGTTGAATTCTTTGACATAATTCTTTAAAGGCTGCAAACAATTCAGACTTTTCTCTGATGAAACTTATCTAGGTGAATCTAGAGTAGTCATCTACGAAAACATAGGCATACTTCTTCCCGCCAAGACTTTCAACCTGCATAGGTCCCATTAAGTCCATGTGAAGGAGTTCCAGAACTCTAGAAGTTGTGGTAAGATGTTGAAGCTTCTTGTGTGATACCCTTGTTTGCTTCCCAACTTGACATTCACCACATATTTTGTCCTCATCAATCTTCAGGTTGGGAATACCTCTAACAGCTTCACTTGACATAACCTTCTTCATCCTTTTCAGGTGTAGGTGACCTAATTTCTGATGCCACAGTTTGGTTTCATCTTCCTTTGACATCAAACAAGTAGACAGATTTTCAGATTCTTGAGGATTCCACAGATAGCAGTTATCCTTAGACCTGGTACCCTTCATAACAACTTCATCTTTCTCATTGGTTACCAAACATTCAGATTTGGTGAAATTTACCTTGAGCCCTACATCACACAATTGGCTTATACTGATTAAGTTTGCTGCCAGTCCTTTGACAAAGAGAACACGATCCAGACTTGGTTGTCCTATGTATTCCAGCTTTCCAACACCTTTTATCTCACCCTTTGATCCATCCCCAAAGGTGACATAATTGGTGGAGTGAGGCTTAATGTCAGACAGGAACTTCTTCACACCAGTCATGTGTCTTGAACAACCACTTTCAAAGTACCAATCTTCTCTTGCAGATGCTCTAAGAGAAGTATGTGCTATGAGGCCGGTCATCATTTGTCTAGGAATCCATCTTCTCTTCACTTTACCCCAACTCTGTTCTTTATTTTGTTGCTGAACAGTTTTGGGATAGCCGTGCAGCTTGTAGCAAAAGGATTTTAAGTGACCAATCTTGCCACAGTAATGACATCTCCATGATTTATACTTTGATCTACAAACTCTTTTCTGATGCTTCATCTGATGTTGAAACATGTGATTTGACATCTCCACTTCTTGCTTTATTTTCTGAGGGACAAACTTCAATATAGTCTTCTTGGAAGTCTCTGCTTGATTGTTAAAACCAAGGCCTTGCACATTTCCAGCTTCTTTTCCATTCTGAAGGATCTCATCCAGCTGCGTGGTACCATTGTTCAGCATTCTTATAGATTTGGTCATATTGTCAAGTTTTGACTTTTTCCATTCAACCTCCTCCTTCAGATCAGCAATGGTTGATAGATGTTCTTCCTTCTCAACTTCCAGTTGAGCTATCACGATCTTCTGCTCCAATATAATCTGACACCTTTCTTCATTCTTGATACACAATTCTGAAAACCCTGAAAATACTTCTTCCTTAGTGAGTTCTCCAACATAAGATTCTTTGTCAGAGTCAGATTCACAAGAAGTTTCTCCATCAGCCTTACGGACTCCACTCAAGGCTGTCACCAATTTTGCTGATTCTTCTTCAATATCACTCTCAGACTCTCCTTCTGACCAAGACATGGATAGGCCCTTCTTCTGTCTTTTGAGATACGTGGGACACTCAGTCTTTATGTGCCGATATCCCTCACATTCATAGCATTGAACTCTCTTCCCTTGATTAGAGTCTTCTTCAGTTCTGGATCTTCTGCCTCCATCCTGGTTCTTTCTGATGTCGAGTGACTTGTTCTGAGCATTTGCTCTCGACTTCCAGTCAATCCTTTTCAACACTTTGTTAAATTGTTTACCAAGTAATACCAGATCTTTAGACACATCTTCATCTTTGACCAGTTCTCCTTCATTATCTGAGTCATCAACATTCGACACAAATGCTATACTCTTCTTCTTTTCAGCTTTTTCACTGAATCCTAACTCAAAAGTTTGGAGTGATCCCATAAGCTCATCCACCTTCATCTTGTCAATGTCCTGAGCTTCCTCTATAGCAGTAACCTTCATATCAAATCTCCTAGGTAGAGACCTGAGAATCTTCCTGACCAGCTTGCTGTCAGACATCTTTTCTCCTAAGGCACTAGAGGCATTAGCTATCTCAATAATGTTCATATGAAAATCATGAATTCTCTCATCCTCTTTCATCTTCAAACTCTCAAACTTGCCAGTGAGAAGCTGAGGCTTTGATATTTTCACCTTTGAGGTCCCTTCATGAGCAACTTTCAAGACCTGCCAAGCCTCTTTGGCAATAGTACAATGCTCAATCAGTCTGAAGATATTTCTGTTGACACCATTGAACAATGTATTCATGGCTTTAGAATTTCCAACAGATCCTTTGTAGTCAGCATCATCCCAGTCCTCTTCTTCCTTCAGAACATCAGTAAGATTTCCTTCTCCATCTCTTACCTTTGGAGGCTCCCAACCTTTGAGAACAGCTTTCCATGCTTGATCATCCATGGACTTGATGAAAGCTATCATCCTAGGTTTCCAATACTCATAGTTAGAGCCATCCAGCAGAGGTGGTTTGTTCAGAGCTCCTCCATCCTTGTCCATTGTACCAGAAAGTACCTTCCCTGAATCTCACCCAGAAACAACAAAGGGTGCAAGCTCTTGATGCCAATTGAAATTCTGGCCAGTATATCAGATGTCCTATCGAGATGTCGAGACACTGATATACAACAACAATGAACAAGTTTAAAACAAAAGTGTGCATAAAATGTAAAGAACACCAGAAATTGTTAACCTAGTTCGGATCTAACTATCCTACATCTGGGGGCTACCAAGCCAGGGATGAAATCAATATTCGATAGTATCAATTCACTGATAACCACACCCGATTCAATTAGCTCACTTAATCACTACCCTTCCTATGACTTCTACCTAAGACTCCCCTAGGTATGAGGCCCTCCTCAAATCCCTCTTCAATCACAACCCGTGACTGGTTCCTTACAAGATAAATAACAATGGTCAAAACACAAATTCTCAATACTTCACAGCTTATGAGAATTAACACACAGCTACTCAATGCTTAAAAGCTTATGAGCAACCTTACACAACTTACACTACAGTCTTTGTACTGTTATCATAAGATACCAGTTAGGCTCACAAGACACAAGCACACAACCCTAAAAATACATGTAAGTTCGACACCTAAAACTAGGTTTACATCAGTCTATTTATAGCTTGAAATCTGGACTGAATTTGGGCTTCAAAGACGCAGCAATTAGGCTGCTCAAAAATCTATAAAATTAACTCCAATAAAATAGGTCTTCAATCCAAAGTTTCCTATTATGTCTCCATAATTAGAAACAGCAGCAAATCCGAAAACCAACAAGTAACCCTAATCCAAAAATGCTTTGGATGCCACATAGGATAACCAAATATTCACAGAATATTCAGTTACAAATCTTTGTAACAGAATCTGCAATAAAACCTGACTTCACAGCGCGATGTCCTATGAGCAGTCATGGAACATCTTCATTCGACATGTTGAACAAAGAGTAGTGAAACATATTTTTAGACATCTTCATTCAACATCTGCTGCTACAAGAGTTTTAGCAAAATAATGCCAACCATAAAACCAAGGAAATAACACCCTCGATCCTGGTCTTCAGCCAAGGAATTGGTCTCAGTTTCTGATATAAACTTCCCCTCGATCCTAGTTTTCAGCCAAGGAACTGGTCTCAATTTCTTTTGTCAATAAACTTCCCCTCCATCCAAGTTTTCAGCCAAGGAACTGGTCTCAGTTTCTTTTGTCAATAAACTTCCCCTCGATCCTGGTCTTCAGCCAAGGAGCTGGTCTTAGTTTCTTTTGTCAATAAACTTCCCCTCGATCCTGGTCTTCAGCCAAGGAAATGGTCTCAGTTTCTTTTTTTTTTAAGTTCCTTTCTTGACAAGGGACGTTATGTGCAGCGGTTTTCTTCAAACTTCTCACCGAATTTTCATAGGGAGATGCCATTTGATCGGAAAAAGTTTTGATGTCAGACTTGCTGGGGAACCCATTCGTCTGAGCTGTAGAAGTGTGCAAACCTCTCTGTTTTAAGACGCCATCTGCTGACTCTACTGGGGAAAATGAGTCTCTCGATAGACTGCTTTTCTGTTTGGGGATACTACATCATACTTTTCTTCGAAATCTTTTCGGAGAAATGCCATGTGATGTAATCCAATTTGGAGGTGCTGATGACCTTGTTGACAGCAAACCTTTCAGAGAGAAACTGTCGTATTGCCGAGAGTCTTCGGTTGAGGTGATTTCTCTAGGGATTTTCCTTAAATCTGGGAAAGCGAACATATCATCTTCAATGGTGAAGAGTGACGTTTGTTGAATGTCTCCTTGTTTTTCAGAGGTTCAAAGGGGTCGAGAACCGTCTCCAATCTAGAAAAAATTGGGGGAGAAATTGTTCAGACGATACATTTTCTGACGAGGAAAGAACTGACAACTCAATTGAGAGGGCTTTTATCACTTGGGAACAAGACCGACTGGAGTGATAATAATACAATATGAATATAAATGTGAATCAATTATGCATGATGTATGTATGTTTATGCTGACAAAACTAACGCGACATACATACCAATAGACGAATACGATTGGATACTCGGCCACTGCGGGGAATAAAAAGTATCACTGGGGAGGAAGAGTTGTTCAATCAGTCTTAGGAGGTAAGAACTCTACCAGGGATGTCAGATGAAACATGGTTTCTGACACAAGTGATCCTTCATTCAGATGCTCTGGTTTTAGAAGGAGTACTTTGATTCTGCACTTTGAGGTTCAACCACCTTCGGAGAAGCGATCGATGTTCTTTCGATGTTCAACAGTCAAAGAATTGCCATCTTTATTTTAAAAGCAGAACAATTTTGACAAGTAAATTCATTTTTGTTTTATTTCAAGAATCGTTGATCATTTTAAACTGTCATTCTGTAAAGCTAAAACAAATAAGAATTGCAAACAAAAGCACTAGGGCTTAAATTTTATTGATTGAACGGAGATCAGCCAAGCGCGTGATTTCATAGAGTATTTACAAAGTTATAAAATGGTAATTTAAGGGAAAAAGGCTACATTGAAACATAACGACCGTATTCCTTCTACCAACTTTGAATTTTGTACATTGTGAGCCTCTGTCGAAGATGACCTTGATCGGAGTTTTCTTGATGGATGGCATTACTGCTGGGGAATTTACCCATGTTAGATGTAGTTACTTGCCATTAATCCCTAATTTTTTCCTGGATTGTACTTTGAGATTTCCAATCCATCGGGATGATTTTTTATTGTGTCTCTAATTTTTCCTGGACCGCCCTTTCGGGTTTTCAATCCACCGAGACGTTTTTTTTTGTTTAGGCGAAGTATTTCTTGACTACATCAACATTCGTGTTGTAGGCAAATTCTTCTCCATCCATGGTTGCGAGTCTCAAGGCGCCGCCTGAGAAGGCTTTCTTGACCACATAGGGACCGTCATAGTTCAAATTCCATTTTCCCCGAGAATCAGTGAGAAATGATTGTATCTTCTAGAGCACAAGGTCTCCTTTTCGGAAGACACGAGGTTAGACCTTTTTGTCAAACACTTTCTTCATTCTTTGCTGATATAACTGACCGTGGCATAGTGTCGTTATTCGTTTTTCTTCTATCAGATTTAATTCGTCGTGTCTGCTTTGACACCATTCAACCTCTGTTAGCTTAGCTTCCATCAATACCCAGATTGATAGGATCTCTACTTCTATGGGGAGCACTGCCTCCATGCCATATACTAGAGAGAAAGGGGTTGCCCCTGTTTAAGTGAGGACATATGTGTTATAACTGTGAAGAACAAAGGGTAGCATCTCGTGCCAGTCTTTGTAGGTTACAACCATCTTCTGAACAATCTTCTTGATATTCTTGTTAGCCGCTTCTACCGCTCCGTTCATCTTAGGTCGATAGGGGGATGAGTTATGTTGTTCGATCTTAAACTCAGCGTACAACTCTTTCATCATCTTGTTGTTCAAGTTAGATCCATTATCACTAATGATCCGGCTCGGAACACCATACCGACAGATGAGATTATTTTTGATAAAGCAGACCACGATTTGTCGGGTTACATTGGCGTATGACGCTGCTTCGACCCACTTGGTTAAGTAGTCAATGGCCACCAGGATGAACCGATGTCCTTTAGAAGCTTTGGGTTCGATCATGCCAATCACGTCGATTCCCCATATGGAAAAAGGCCATGGGAAAGAGAGAACTTTGAGATGTGTTGGCGATACATGGATTTTGTCTGAGTATATCTGACACTTGTGACACCTTCTCATGTACTTACAGAAATCGGATTCCATTGTCAACCAATAGTACCCTGCTCTTAGAATATTTCTGGCCATTATGTGTCCGTTGGCATGAGTGCCAAAGGATCCTTCGTGAATTTCTTTCATCAACATGTCTGCTTCTGGTCTATCTATGCATCGGAGCAAGACCATGTCAAAGTTTCTCTTATAGAGTGTATCACTGCTTAGGAAGATGCTGCCATCCAGTCTCCTGAGGGTTTTCCTGTCTTTCCTGGATGCCCCAGGTGGGTACTCTTGTTTTTGAAGGAAGCATTTGATATTGTGATACCAAGGTTAATCGTCTATGGCTACTTCAATTATGAAGATGTAAGCAGGCTTTTCAAGGCGCATTATGTCAATCTTAGGCACGTCGTTCCATTGACCTACACTAATCATGGAAGAGAGAGTGGCTAGTGCATCAGCCATGTGATTCTCTTCACGAGGGATATGATGGAACTCGATTCTGTTGAAGAATGGTAACAACCTCCTCGAGTAATCTTTGTAAGGAATCAGTCCTGATTGGTATGTGTTCTAATCTCCTTTGATCTGATTGACAGCCAGGGCTGAGTCTCTGTATACATCCAAGTTCTTGATTCTCAAGTCAATCGCTTCTTTGAGACCCATGATACAAGCTTCGTATTCGACCTCATTGTTTGTACACTTGAATGTCAATCTGGCAGTGAAAGGAATGTGGGTACCCTGAGGTGTTATAATGATTGCCCCAATTCCGTTTCCATAATTATTGATAGCTCCGTCAAAGATTAGTCCCCATTAGGAACCTGGTTCTAGCCCTTCACTGGGTAGCGGTTCATCGCAATCTTTCATTTTCAAATACATGACATCTTCGTCTGGGAAGTCAAATCCGATTGATTCTCGATCGTCAATCGGTTGATGAGCCTAATGATCAGCTAAAATACTTCCTTTGACGGCTTTCTGAGCATGGTACTCAATGTCATATTCTGATAACAACATCTGCCAACGGGCGATCCTTCCCGTGAGTGCAGGTTTTTCAAAGACATACTTGATCGGATCCATTTCGGAGATTAACCAAGTAGTGTGACAAATCATGTACTAGCAAAGACGTTTGGCTACCCAAGCCAAAGCCCAACAAGTTTTCTCGAGCATAGTATACCGAGTTTCACAGTCGATAAACTTCTTGCTCAGATAGTAGATGGCAGACTCTATTCTTTTTGTTTTGTCTTGTTGGCTAAGTACATAACCCATTGAGTCTTCCAATACTATTAAATAGATGATCAGTGGTCTTCCCTCCACTAGAGGTGATAGAATCAGCGGATTCAACAGATACTCTTTGATACTGTCGAAGGCTTTCTGGAAGTCTTTTGTCCATATGCAGTCCTGATTCTTTTTGAGTAATTTGAAGATTGGCGCGCATGTCGCGGTCATGAGGAATATAAATCTGGAAATGTAATTCAAACGTCCCAGGAATCCTCTAACTTGTTTCTCAGCCTTTGGAGAAGGCATTTCTTGAATGGCCTTGACCTTGTCAGGATCAACCTCAATTCCTTTCTGGCTGACGATGAACCCTAGCAGTTTTCCTGAGCAGACACCGAATGTGCATTTGTTGGGATTCAAGCGGAGTTTGTATTTTCTCAGACGCTCCAATAATTTTGACAGGTGGGTCACATGCTCCTCTTCTGTCTTAGATTTGGCAATCATATCATCTACATACACTTTGATTTCTTTGTTCATCATGTCGTGGAACAGAGTAGTCATGACCCTCTGATAGGTCGCCCCGGCGTTCTTCAAACCGAACGACATTACCTTGTAACAAAAGGTGCCCCATGGGGTAATGAACGAAGTTTTATCCATGTCTTTCGGCGCCATTTATATCTGATTATAGCCCTAGAATCCATCCATGAAGGAGAAAACTCTGAACTTTGTTGTGCTGTCAACCAGCATGTCTATGTGTGGTAAAGGAAAATCATCCTTTGGACTGGCTTTGTTCAGGTCCCTGTAGTCTACACACATTCTCACTTTTCCGTCCTTTTTCGGAACTGGCACTATGTTGGCTAACCATTGAGGATATTCTGAGGTGGTGAGGAAACCCGTGTCAATCTGTTTCTGTACTTCCTCTTTGATTTTGATGGCCATGTTCGGGTGAGTTTTTCTCAACCTCTATTTTACTGGAGGACATTCTGATCTTAACGGTAGATGATGTTCCACGATGCTGGTATCAAACCCTGGCATGTCCTGATAGGACCAAGCAAATACATCGGGAAAATCTTTGAGAAGTTTTATCAAGTCTTCTTTGACAGCCGAACTGAGCAGTGCCCCAATCTTGACTTCTTTCCTCTCTTCTTTTGAACCCAAGTTTACTGTTTCCAATGGGTCCTTGTGAGGTTCAATGGACCTTTCCTCTTGTCTGAGTAACCGAGAGATCTCTTCTAGAATTTATTTGTCTTCTTCTTCTTCAGCTTCAAATATTGGGAATTCAAAGTTGGGAGAAGACATTGGATCGTATGTTTCAATAGGTTTTAAAACAAGCAATCTGCATGACGTGATGATTATTTTTAGAAGAGATTGAGAGAAATGCAAGAGTGTGTGCAGTGTATTTTCTGAAAATTGCTTGTTTTTATTATTTGTTGTTTTTTAGGATTACCATTTTCTAAAAAAGCGAAAAGAGAAAACAACAATAAATGCGGAAATTACAGAACGACGTTATTTTATTTATGATCTTGTCGTTTCTTGAAACTACAACCCTATAAAACAAAACTCTGTCGCTTTGGGCGAAGCGAAGAGGGACATTTACAGAAAGTGAGCCCTATAAAAACAGTCGTTTCACCTGGGCGGGGTGAAAGGTTAAACAAAGACGGCAATTACTTAGACTTATTGACGACTTTCAGGAGATCGACAGCAACCCATTAGCTACGAACTCCTCGGTGAATCACAAAGTCTAGTACCTTCTTTCTTGGTTTGTCCTCTGAAATGACGTTGATTTCTGGCGGAGAATGATCGTTGGAGTCTTCCTCCCAGGCAGAGTTCTCATAAACGAACTCTTCTGTTGTATCTTGCATAGTGTTTTCACTCTCAGGTGGATTTCCCCATCCAGTTGGTTGGATGTCTTCGAGCCTGACACGAGAGCTTTCAGGAGCGGTGTACTTGACCAAGAAGTCGTACTTGCCACTTGGTTGTCCTAAGGTGTCCCATACTTCGGTGGAACTGGAGGAGTCACCCTTTTCAATGATGTTAACCTCAGGAAAAGCATAGTTGATAAACTCTAGTCCTGCAATCTTTGCAGATTCATCGTTGTGCTGTATATCTTCTGAATGTCCTGAGTAATGATCTCATGAAGTGGTGGGGACGCAGGTATTCTTTTCAATGATGCTCAGTTGATACGCATCGTTTGGCTGACTCTTTTTCCCCAAGTCTCCTGGGTACGGCTGCCAGATAGGCAAGTCATCCATTGGATCATAATAGTCATAGTCGAAGTTGTCTTTCATTAGAGTGTCCTCCTTAATGAGTTTGGAGGAGCACGACATCCTTCCGGATCACAATCTCCGTACATCATCTTGACGTCTGATCTAGGTATATATCTCAGACTTTGCGTGGGATAGAAAAATGGCGTAGGCGTTTCTTCCAGAGACATATAACCATCCTCGTTGAGATAAGACTTCCACTCTTCTTTTGTATCAGAGGAGTCACCCTCACTGATGGTGTGTACTTCTTGAGACACCGGGTGAAGGAAACCTCCACTATGGAAGAAGTTCTGAATGGGATGAAAACTTTCATCGTTAGTAGCGGTCTGGGTACATGTCAAAGAGAAACCAAGACCTTTCTTTGTCTTGTTATCAGTAGGCATGACAAGCTGTCCCCATCCTTTTGCGTTGTTACTCTTGATCACTTCAAGAGCATCTTTGTATGAGAACATCGATGTTCCTTTCTCTAGTCGATTCTCATTGCTCAGCGAAAGTGCTTGGAACTGGGTTCCAACAACCTCCTGGGGTTTTAAACAGGATGATGATGATAAGTTGCTCACGATTAAGGCTTGCTCCCCACAGACTGTGACTAGTTGGTCATTCTTGACGAACTTCAGCTTCTGGTGAAGTGTCGAAGTGACTACCCCAACTTCCTGTATCCAAGGTCTTCCTAATAAATAGCTGTATGCTGCTCGGATGTCCATGACCTAGAAAGTGACATGGAAAGTGTGAGGATCAATAGTTATGGGAAGATCGACTTCGACGATAACTATTTTTCATGATCCGTCAAATGCTTTGATGATGGCCTCACTGCCTCTCATCGGAGATCCTTGAAATGATAGTCGCATTAAAGTAGATTTTGGAATAACATTCAGAGCTGATCTGGTATCTACCAGTATGCTGGCTAAAGCATCGTCCTAGCAGTTGACTGTAATGTTGAGTGCCATGTTATGATTTTTTCCTTCTTCTGGCAGTTCTTCATCACTGAATCCTAAGTTGTTGCAGGAAGTGATGTTGGAGATGATGCTGTCAAACTGTCTTATTATTACATCTTGTTCCACAAAGGCCTGCTCTAAGACTTTCTGTAGAGCTTCTATGTGAGCTTCGGAACTGAGCAAAAGAGATAACACAGAGATTCTTGAAGGAGTTTGCAACAGTTGATCTACTATGTTGTACTTGCTCTTTTGGACGAGCTTCAGCATCTCATCGTTGTTCTTTGAAAGGTCAGGATTACTGGATTGCCCGACTGGTTGATTGGGAACTTCTGTTTGAGGTTCCTTTTTCTTGGTGGGTTCTCAAATTCCTCGGTTGAAGATCCGACCGCTCCGTGTAACTCAACTGATGTCGGCAATATTTACGACGGAGGGTAATGGAGTTTCCTTTCCATTCTCAATTGTTGTTGCACCGTACTTGTAAGGGATAGCCTTATCGGATTTGTACGGTATTGGTCCTGGCAGATAGATGACCATAGGAGCCTTTTGATTTTTCTGACCATCGTAGCCGGCCTCAATTGGTTCGAGGTTGAGAATCCTTCCGCTATCAAGAGGAACTCTTGATTAATGGAGTAGAGGGATTATGGTGCATACGTCTTTGGTCATTTTGTGATTAGAGATTATAACAACGTCTTTGCCTTGATCAGGTAGATAGTCTTGCATTACGTTGGTCGAACCAGAACTTGAACATGGTCGAATCTCCTTTCGGTCCAACTGTTTTTGAAGAGCTGACCGCACAAGGTAGCATCCTTGGTTGTTCTCTGAGAAAACTCTACAGCGCTCATAATTATGTGGGGGCACCTGGCCACGCCCGCTTTGTATGCAGTGCAACCTTACTAAATCTGTTTCCATCGAGCGGACATCCTGACTTTGATGCCTAGTAGGATTCCCGTCAGCCATACTACTCTGTTGTGTAGCTTCATCCAAGTATATTGGAAGCCACCAGTGGTCCAACAAGTGTTGAAGTGTTCTTTGGACAAGTGCACATCCTTGATCGTCTTTACAACACACTTTACAGTCTGGATAACCATGTGAAGCCAAAAAGCCGAGCCTAACTTGTTTAGCGTGTAATTCTACCAGACTGGTATTCATCAAGCGAATATCAAAGATTTGAATTATATTAACTTGATGGCTACATCTATCATGGTAATCCTGAATCCATCTGAGATCCATCTGACACTGGAGGGCCTCTTGTACAAAATAGCATCCCTGATTGTTTATTGAGCAGATTGGATAGGAATCATAATCGTGCCATGGCAGATCACAATGTTGGCTTTACCTTGAGTACATTGCCACCAAGTTAACCTTCATTGCACGGATGTCGTGGTTCTGAACAATGTTGGGATTTGTGTAAGCCATATTGACCTCACGGATTCTATGATCTTAGATCCATCCGAGATCCATCTGTTCTTGTAGAGCTGATTGCACTACGGAACATCCTTGATTATTCTTGGAGCAGATATCACACTGGTGATAATCATGAAATGGTACATGACCGTACCCGCTCTGTCTCCAATGCATCCTGACCAAATTAGTTCGTAATAGGAGTACATCGTGAATTTAATAACTGCGGTTAATCTCTTCCTCTATCAAATTTACTGTCGTCTTCTCATGTTGAGGCAACGAGTTCGTCTGAACATTTGGATTTGTATCTTTGAAAGATAAGACCCCGTTCCTAACAAGCTTCTGCACATCAGATTTGAAGCTGAGACAGTTTTCAATGGTTTGCCTCGGTCCTCCTTGATGGTAAGGGCAAGTTTGATCCGCTTTGAACCTAAAAGGTAGATTTTCTGGAACTGTAAGAGGGGTCCTGGTTTGGACGTGCCCCTTGACTAGTAGTAGTGGAAATAGTTATGCGTACAACATTGGTATAGGGTCAAACCCTGGTGGTCGTGTTGTACGATTGTTATTGTAGTATGGTGGATGAGCCTGCTGAAGAGGCTGTTGGGTCCTTTGCTGATATTGTTGTTGATTCGGTTGGCTCTGAGCAACCCGAGGTTGATACCTTGGAACCGGCGTTGGGTTGATAGCAGAAGTTACTGCTGCTACTAGTTGATACCTTCGCCTTTCCTTTCTGAGAGAGATATTACCAATATCTGGCTATTTTTCTTAGGGAAAGCATTACTGTATCTTTTGGTACTGGTTGATGGTCCTGTATCTTTGACCAATCATCCTTCTCGGACTGTTTCTTCAAGGCGTACTCCCATGCTTACCATTTCAGTAAAGTTAATGGACGCACGTGCGACCATTCGGTCGTAATAGAATGAGCTCAAGTTTTTTAAAAAGATCTTTGTCATCTCTTTTTCCTCAAGAGGGGGACAAATCTGGGCGGAAATTTCACCCCATCTCTGAGCATATTCCTTAAAGGTTTCTTTGTCCTTTTGCGACATTGCTCTGTATTGATCTCTGTCTGGTGTCATGTCCAGGTTATACTTATACTACTGAACGAAGGCTGCTCCAAGATCTCTGAAAGTAACGATCTTGGTGCGGTTTAAAGCCATGTACCATTTGAGTGCGGCACCAGTTAAACTGTCTTGGAAATAATGGATCAGTAGCTGTTAGTTTTCAGTCTGAGTTGACATCTTTCGAGCGTACATCACAAAATGACTTTGAGGGTAAGAGTTACCCTTGTATTTTTCAAAGTCAGACACCTTGAATTGGTGCGAGATCTTTACATTAGGGACCAGACAAAGGTCTACGGCGTCCTTTCCAAATAAATCCTGACCTCGAATGGCATGCAGTTCCTTCTGCATCTCCAGGAATCCTGGAACTCATTCATTCTGTCGTACATACTTTCATTTCCACCAGAGATTACTTGTGAAATTTGTCCTTCCGAGACAGTGTGTACCACTGGTTGTGGTATGGACATTACGGCAGTGACTCTTGGTTCTTCTATGCCCTGAAGTTTGTAACCTTCAGGAGTTGCTACCATTACTCTTGCGTCTTCGCTTTCCCGAAGTTTGTAACCTTTAGGCCCAGCGGTTCCTGCTGCAGTTCCCAGTTCTTCTGTGACCGGCGGAATATATCCTTCAGGGATAAAGTTGATAGGCATGCCCCAGGGACGCTCTTTAGGCATGTTGTACCGAGGATCATACGTCTCTACTATGGGTGTAGATGTGATCTCTGAGATCACAGTCCTTTGTTGTTGCCTCTGAGCTGTTGCCAGAGATTGCATGTCACTGTGAAGTTTCCTCAGATCTTCTTTAAGAGCGTCGATTTCTTCTCTCAGCTCTCTGATCTCTTCTTCGAGATCATCCATTTTCCTTTGTCGATTAGCCCGAGTATTGTATGAATGAGACAGTTTGACTCTCTCTAGAATCGAGACACAGACGTGAGATTCGAAGGTAAGAAGAATGCGTTATGTGAGAATGATGAACGCAATGATATATATATATATATATATTTTGTTTTTTGCTTTAATAAAAAAGAAACTTCAACAAATAGATTGTAAATATCATACAGTGGGGAGATTGCAGAAAGGGAAATACAGTATTTTACAAAGTGCTGTAAAAGGAAATGTCTAAGCTTATGGATCCTGAGTCCTCTCTGAGGAGAGCTCAGGTGTTGGTTCTGGTATTTTCCTTTTCTTTGACCGGGGCTCTTGAGCCGTTGTCGGGCTGTCAGTCCTTTTCCAAGTGAAAGGAGCGAGCAAATTTCTTCTGTCTTCCTAATTTTCTACAACATGTTGCTCTAATATCTTAATCAGAGCGTCCTTTTCTTTTAACAGTTGCTGAATTTTGGTACACTCAACATTGAGGATACGGTATTTGTTCTTCCAAGATTTCTTTTCCCGTTGAACTTTGTTGAGGGTGACCTGGAGTTTTTCCGCATCAGACATAAAATAAAGGACAGATTCCTTTAACGGAAGAACTTCTTAATGAGGGTAAGGCATCCTTAGCTTGAGGGCTCTAGTCTGTACCCAGTGGAGGTAAGGTTCCACAGAGACACAATTTGGTTTTCCTAGAGACTCTCTTCCTTTCCTGTGAACATGCTTCTAGGCATGTACTATTTCTGTCTTTAGTGCCCTGTCATTTTCTCCTTCCTTGAAGAAAATACCTTCCAGATGGACATTACGTGGGACGTGTCTCATCGGGTATCCAAGTTGACAGCGAACTAAAATTGGATGATAGTTGATTCCTCCTTTAGTTCCTATGAGGGGTACATTAAGGAAATTTCCACTTTGTCAATGATCCTTATCCCGTCATAGATTTGATTGTACCAGTCTATGTCAGAGTTGGTAAGAAACATGATTCTCTGTGACCAACGTAGAGTACTCTTATGATCCCAAAATACAGCAGACTTGGGTAAGTGAGAAGTGAACCACTTGTAAAGCAAGGGTACACAGCAGGTGATCATTCCTCCGCTGTACAAATTCCTTAAGTGTACAGAATGATAAGCATCTGCGAGCAAGGTTGGTACGGGGTTTCCAATCAGAAATATCTTAATGGCATTGATTTCAACGAAGTTATCAATGTTGGGAAAAAGGAAAAGCCCGTATGTGAGTAGAACAAAGATATCTTCGAAAGCAGTAACGTTTCCTAAACTGGCAAAGTACAAGGCTTTCTCTACTAGAAACTTGGCTGGTAAACCTTGGATTCCGTCCTTAATGGTCATGTGAGTCCTGACTTCTGACTCGTCCAAATAGATTGCTCTTGCAATGGTTTGATCCTTTGGAATTTCTTCCAGTCAGAAAAGGGAGCTTGGTCAGTGATAGGTAAATCAGTCAGGTGAGAGTATTCTTCTAGCGTCGGTGCTAGTTGATAATCCGAGAATGTGAAACAGTGATAAATCGGATCATAAAACTTAATTAACGTAGACAGGATTCCTTCAACTACATGGACCCTTAACAGAGACAACAGTCCTCCGTACTTAGCTCTTAAGGCATCAGGGTTGGTGATCATCCTCGCCAGCCCTTTTAAATCCTCTAGTTTCGGAGTGTTAAAGGCGTACTGTGTGTCTTCCTTCTACCGAAGTCCATAACGCAATCCTTTTCTCTGATATTTGCAATCATTGTTTTAGTTTAATTTTGAAAAAAAGAGAAGAGAGAAGAAGATTTTTTCTTTGTTTAAGAGTTTTTTAAATGAATGCATGAATGCAGCACACAAAAACATTGAAAAAATATGGGTTCAAAGGTTCAGCGTCACGAGCATGGAGTCATGGCTCTACCTATCCCTAAAGGTTATACTATGGTGAATTTTTGTACCTGTACTCAAAATCATTGACCGCCCTTGGGATAACAACAACAGGCCGGTTCACCCGAGTGAGATGTAGCATCTTAGGGTAATCTCAATTGAGTGTAGTATCGCGTGACAACTATTTCCGATAGCTACCGCACTACTAAATAGCCACATGGTTACTGTCTACTAAATCCTCAGTTTCATGGATACCACAATCGAACAATCTGCTTTCACAAATGAAGTCATTAGACATTGAATTCGCAAAGGGTACCTCCATTGATTTGATGGTCTACTGGGACAACTTATTCAGGATTCACTCCCTATAAAACCCCTCGTCTATGTCATCACCTATCTTAGGTATCACTCAAACTTTCCACATGCAACATCACTCGCATTCCCATTAGCAAAAAAATAAACACGGATATCAAGTAGGAAAAACGATATATATATATATATATATATATATATATATATATATTCATTCCTAAAAATAACATCCTAGACCTCTTAGGAATTCTAGTCTATAATCCTAAATAGATCAAAGACGTTCCCCAGCAGAGTCGCCATTTTTCTGTTGGAAAATGGGGACGATGATGACTAAGAGAAGACAAATCCTAACGGGACTCCCCAGCAGAGTCCCCATTTTCCTGTAGTGTGCGATTTTTATCGGTGATGCGACCACCTTATCGCAGAGAATGTGGTTTCCTCCTCAACGAGGAGAAGTGGGGTGCTACTTTTTGATTTCTTATTTATCCCATGAAGCTGGAAGGGAAAGGGAAGCTATCTAAAACTAACCTTGCACATGATTGTTTAACTGAACAAACGCTATGAGAGATTCGGGGAGTTCGGGGTCAGGTTATACAATGGGGAGTTGTCAATTACCCATCCTATATGTGGTTATCCACAGGTTGTTAGCATTAGGTTACACTTTATACTTGATGGTGTTTATTTGGGAATGGGTTGGGAGAAGTTTGAGATAGAGAGTGAGTTTTTAATGATTTTGGTGAGGTATTGGACCTAAGTTTTTGTTTGGTATGTGTGAAGGTACTGGACCTAGAGTTTTTGTTTGGTATGCTCGCTAAGATTTCGCAATCTTATGCCTACGTATTCCCATTTAAAGAAACAGGGAAATCAGAGCAATCGTAGTTTCTCCTATTCTATGGGAGGAAAAAGATGTTTTGGTGTCTTGTTTAAAGCCCAAGATTGAAGCTAAAAGTTATTTGTGTCTTGTTCAAAGCCCAAGATTGAAGCTAAAAGGTTTGACTGAGAGGGAATTTGTTACCTCTAAAGGGAGCCATCTCATCTGTTTATCACAACTGTTGGGTGACTGATTATAAAGGAGGGTTACTTTAACTGGGATGTGAGAATCCAACAATGCCATAATTTCCTTTATAGGAGATTTGTCCTGAAGGATAAAACTTTAACTCAGTGTAGAGCAATGTCATTTTTTCTTAGGAATCTTTCATTCTAAGAGAGGGATAGTGGCGTGGAAGTAAATAATCCAGAGGCTTGCCACTTACAGCAATTAGATGGAAGAGGAAGTTTGCAGGGATAAGAGATGGACGATAGCTTGGATATTTGAATCGACAAGTGTTCCACTTACAGCGGTTATCTGGGATTAAGGTTTGTTTTGATTTTCTGTTTTGAAGAGTGATAAACAGAGAAATGACTTCCTACAGAGAGTTTTTTATTTCCTCTAAGGGGATGTTGATTTTTGTCTGCCTTGATCAAAGCCCAAGGTTGAAGCTAAAAGGTTGATTGACTCCACTAGGGAAGTCCTTATACAAAGCCTAAGAGGAGGCTGGAAATGACTGACTCAAACAAGAGAGTGTTTATCTGTCTTATACAAAGCCCAAGATTGAGGCTGAAAAATACACTGATTCTTTGGGGATATCATTATACAAGGCCTAAGAGGAGGCTAAAAGTTTGACATTTCTGGCGAAATATTTTGTCTATCTTGTACAAAGCCCAAGATTGAGGCTAAAAGAGATTTTGACTCCGTTGGGGAGGGTTTATATGTGTCTTTTACAAAGCCCAAGATTGAGGCTGAAAAGAAGACTGACTCTGTGGGAAAGAAATCTTTATTTGTCTTGTACAAAGCCTAAGATTGAGGCTAAAATGAGACTTTACTGACTCGACTGAGGATATTTTAGGTGTCTTGTACAAAGCCCAAGATTGAGGCTGAAATGATTTTGACTCTACTGGAGAGTGTTATCTGTCTTGTACAAAGCCCAAGATTGAGGCTGGAAAGAGGATTTACTCTGCTTAGGGAAATTTATATGGTGTCTTGTACAAAGCCCAAGATTGAGGCTGAACAAGCTGGAGAAATTGTTATACACATCCTGAGAGGAGGCTAACTTCTTCTAGGGGAAATCATTATACCAAGCCTAAGAGGAGGCTGACAAAGATCGACTCAACAAGAGAGTGTTTGTATCTGTCTTGTACAAAGCCCAAGATTGAGGCTAAAATGGTTACTCAACAAGAGAGTGTTATAAGATACTTGACTCGACCAGAGAGTCTGAAAAGGTTAGCTCAACTGAGGGAAAGTAATTTGTACAAAGCCCAAGAGGATGTTATCTTTGTTGGGGAAGAACAATGAAAGACATATTTATACAAAGCCTAAGAGGAGACTGACTTCTGTTGAGGATTATCGAGATCCAGAGGCAGGTCCAAATGGGGAATCAACTCTCGCTGAGGAGAAGAGTTGAGGTATCAGATACCTTGAGGCTCTTATGATAAACTGACCTTGGCTGGGGAAGTTTAGGATAAAAGACAGATTTTAGAACTCACGGGTTTCGACTCTACTAGGGATTTATTAAATGACCAGTGTTTTTTCTTGTGTTTGTAGGGAACTTGAGAATGTCTTTGAGACACAAGAGGGGATTATACTGTCCAAGTCTACTAGTATGAAAGAGTTTATCTTTGTATAACGCCCAAGAGGAGGCTGACTCTTTTAAGGAATGAGTATCAACCCTAAAATGTGTCTGAGGTTTTGACTCTTTTTAGAAAGACAACTCTAACAAAGGATGACTAACTTCTGTCTTATACCTTTAAGAGGTCTTAAGGGTCCTTATATTAAGCCCAAGAGAAGGCATGAGAACTTCTAAGAAGCCGGAGGGTCCTTGTACAAAGCCCAAGAGGAGGCGGGGATGGTTTTAGGAAACCCGTGGGTACAAACTTAAGAAAAGTTCAAGAAAGGTTTCACCGAGAATTAATCCTTTAGTGAACAGTTCTAGGGTTTGAAGAAATTCAAGAGAGGTTTCATCGAGAATTAATCCTCTCTGGGGAAATGAACTTCTTTGACAATTTCTAATAGTGACAGTCTGAGAAAAGTTTCGCCGAGAATAATGCCTTTCTCTTTGTTTCATATTGTTTAAGCCCAAGAGAAGGCAAGACTGTATCTGGAAATCCTATGGGGATCTAGTTTTGACTGTATTTAAGAGTGACCAACTGGCTTTACCTAGTTCTAGACCAAGTTGTCGGGGAAAACCCTAAGTAGATATACTAGTATATATATACAGTTGATAAATGACAAGTATTTAAAAGGATATGAAAGAATGACTTATAGGTGAGCAAGCTTCCCACAATACAATTATATATATATTTGACATGTATTTAAAAGAATGAAAGAAGGACTTACAGGTGAGCAAGCTTCCCACAATATATATATATATATATATATATATATATATATATATATATATTAAAGCTGATAAAAAACTTACAGGTGAGCAAGCTTCCATTGTAACAGCTGTATGGTTAGTTGTTCAAGAAATTAAAGAAAGTTTTGGAAACAACTATGAATTTGAACCTAAATCAAAAGGGTAGTTGTTTTGAAAAGATGGTTGGGGCTTATACTCAAGGAGAGGCCCAGATGAAAAACAGTAATCGTACCGTTGAACTGAAGATTGTATCGGGACTTATACAACGACATAGGCCCAAATTATTGTATTTTACAAAGAGGGTTGGGTCTTACAATTCAAGGAGAGGCCCAAAGTTTATTTTTGTACAAGAGATGGGGCTTACAACTCAAGGAGAGGCCCAAAGATTTTTGTTTAAAAAGGCGACGACCGCACCGAGATTTTAAAATCGTATCGGGACTTATACAATGACCGAAGCCCAAAAAAGTTTATGTACAAAGGGGGTTGAGTCTTACACTCTATTAGAGGTCCAAGTGTTTGAAAAAGGATTTGTTAGGGTGATAGTGATCAAAACCCTAATTTTTGGTTTTTAAATGTATTTTAATTGAATAAAAATTCAATTAAAATAATCAAACATCTGAAGAAAGGTTGTGATCTTGGATTTATATTTGGAAAATCATGTTTCATTCATGGGATGATTTAAAAATCATTTGAACTTTTGCAAAACCAAGAGAAAGAAATATTTTTAATGTTTAAAACAAATAAAAATATAGTTCTTTACAAAAATACCAAATATATGAAATAAATAATATTTTTGTGAAATTTTCATGGAATAAAATATTCTAACATTTTTGGGAATTTTCAAAAAAAGAACCAATAAAAAATAATTAAAATTGAGAGATAAATTAATTTTTCAATTAATTAACAAAAACATGAAAATAATGAAAAATAGCAAAAATGAGAGAGGTAGCAAAAAAGGTCTGGGTGGGGTTTGAACGCACGACCTCATACACAAACACACATGCGCGCTACCACTGGGGTGGTGATACATCCGTGTATCAAAACCACCCCATAAATACATAAGGCATGCGTTGTTTCTAGGCCTGGGCAAGGCAAGCTTTTGGGCAATTTACGTGAAGCCTCTAACTTTCTCATTTCTACATGGATTGGGACAAAATTTAGGTGCATCTGACCTAGAATTTCACAAGGAATCCAATGGTGGTCTTGGAATTTTCAGAAAATGCTTCTAACTCAAAATCCGATAGTGATTCCAAAATAGGCCTATTTTTGCATGTTCTATGCTATCTCATGGTACATGCAAGAATTACATGATAAATTGGTTGAAACACAACATATATAACATGTATGAGATGTTTATGATCAATGGACACCAAAGGAATGCATAATTCAAGGAGTTCAAGTTGTCATGCACTTACCTCTTGGAGCTTTTTGTGCTATCTGCCAAGTTCCTTGTGTAACACCCCCAATCTATACCCCCAAGTTATTAAAGAGATAAATAAAAATTCAAAATTTCATCAGAGTATATTTAAAACATTCATGGCATAGACCGAGGGGTCACATCAATTTGAAACCAAATACACATAAACCTGCCCATAAGATATGCAACAATTAAAAAGCAATTAACAGAGGAACTTAGTTCCTACTACCCACAATTCAGATACAGAATAAAAGCAGAAAATCTGTACTGAAATCTCATATATATATATATATCACGAAAAGTTTGTTTGCCAAATACAATCATACATGTACAATCTCAAAAGAACATATACATATACACACAAATCACCAACGGTCTCCCTAACTACCCGGTGTGACATATCAGAGCCGACCGACAAAAGGATGAAGACCTAAGCTTCACAAAAAGACCTCCAGCAATCTAATCTGCAATGCCTCATAGAGCATTATAAAACAGCAAAAGGGTGAGAAACACAATCATAATATAATTGCATATAATTATATAATAACACAAAATTACACACGTAAAATATTCTCACCACAACGTACAACAGAATTCAAATACAACACAACACAATACATATCTCAACTCATCAATTCCAATCACAATTCCACACGAAATCAATTCATTCATGATTTATGCAAATGCACAGAGACCGACACAACGACTCTATGCAATGCATATGGGGTACCATCCATCCATCATCTCAACACTAGTCCACTCAGAAACTATTGGAACCATCGCTCGTTACTTAATGTAACTCCCCGTCGGGCATACGATGTTCCCCGTCGCTTTCGACCCTCTTTGTATAAGGCTCACAACGTTTATGGATCGCTTTTGGTCCTCTTTGTATAAGGCTCATGATTCGATGGCTCACACCCCACACGGGCACACGATCGTCTATAATCATCGCTCACACCCCACACGGGCACACGACGTTATAGCGGATTCCCTCTGGAATCGATTCGTCGTTCACACCCACTAGGGCACACGACATCACAAGAATGCATATCATGATGCTTGGCATACAATGACTTATGACATTCAAATGCACACATATATGCAATCATCTCACTCAACATTAATCTTGCTTTGCAATTCAAGCCCAAAACAATGCATTTATACCATACAACAACATGTAAATCATACCATATCCATATCAACAGCACATTGCATGATACACACCAATTACACACAATTATAACGACAAAAGTCGACAAAACGACACTATTCCAAATTCTCGACATAATTAAATCGGCTAACAATCTCAAAATTATTATAATAAGAAAGTACAGTTCAATAGCTACTCAACGATACCAAGAATGTTAAAAACGGATAATCGGAAAACAAGTTACGGACTAAACAAGAAAAGACATCGCGAAAAGACCACATTTTGCAATTCTCCTGGCCATACGCGTATTGCCATGAGCCATACGCATATTGCCCTGCTCCCTCGCCCATTCCATACGCGTATTGCCCAAGGTCATACGCGTATGGGCAGAGACCCATTTTTCCCAAAATTCCCATTAAAATCCAATACGCGTAGTGTCCTCCTTCATACGCGTATTGCCCTAAAGTCTTACGCGTACTATTACGCAAATGGGCAGATGGCCGAGAAAATGAAGCTCCATACGCGTATTGCCCATATTTCTTCAATGCCATAAGCGTATTGCCTTGAACAATACGCGTATTGCCTTGAGTGATACGCGTATGGGCAGTGGAAGAACCAGAATTTTCTGCAGAATTTTGTTCTGCGTTCTCAAACCAAATTCAACCCAATTTTCACCTATACGCCAGAAAAATTACCAATACAATGCCTAACATCATGTATCTATCATGTATCAACAATAAGGAACACTAAAACATGATTTCAGACACATTTGGATCAATTTCTAACATTTTCAACATTTATGGGTTTTACTCTATCTTTCCATTTCAATCCAATAACAACCAAAAACATACATACATAATCATACACAAGTATATAATAATCAAGTTTCGCACCCTTACCTGATTTAATCGTGTTTGGAAAGTCGGTTGTTTCGATTTCTAGATTTTCCAAGTTCTTTTCTCTTTCTCCTTCCTTTCTCTTTTCTTCTCCTTTTCCTTCTTCTCTTTTTCTTTCTCTCTATTTTTCTCTCTTTCTATTTTCTATTTTACTAACTTAAGGAAAATAAGGTGAAATGCCCAAAATACCCCTACACTCAAATATCTCGCCAACGTTCCCAAAACGCGATAAAATATCACAACATTGAAAAATAACATATTTCCAAATAAAAGTCGAAAATAAAATAATATAATAATAAAATAATCAAAACAACTCGATTAAATAAAAATACTAATACTGGGGCGTTACACCTTGTGCCAGAAGTAATTTGATGCTTTGGACACTCTCAATTGATCCCTTAGAAGCTTTTAGAATGATTAGAACTAGCTGGAATCCTCAGGAACAAGTTTTAGCTATTTCTTGCAAAACTGGGAAAAGTGACCAATATGGCAACTCTCTCAAATGGTGTTCCAGATTAGGGGAACCATTTGGGACAGTTTGAGGATGATATTTGAAGTGTGTTTGAGGCCTGGTTTGGTTTTGGAAGTGACTGAATCAAGACATGGCTTGAAAAATGCAAAAAAGTCAATTTTTGAGGTTTTGGAGGTTGACTTTGTGATTTTGGTGTTTCAGGTCACATGTGAGTGTTTGAAGAGCTTACATACAACATATTAGAGGTGTTTGGATCATGAGTTGTGGTGGAATTGCTCTCTAACTCAAAAACTCAGAGATACCATGCAAAAGAAGGCATTTTGGCCTAAAGAAAGAGATTTTGAGGAAAGCAAGTGATGTAGTGCTTTGGTGTCCTCAAACTGAGCACAAATGAGCTCTATTTATAGTAGAGCAAGTTTGTTTTGCAAGCAATAGTGAATGGCAGCTGCAGCAGGCCTTTGGCCAATGTTGAGCAAAAGGAATCTCAAGTCTCCTCTAGCTATTGACTTGAGGTTAGGGCACAGGCCTATGGTCCTATGATTCAGAGCTTATTCTTGACTCGTTCAGTTAGGAATGTGTCAGTCCATGCCACCTTGGTGTATCCATTAAATGCATTGCAACAAAATTGGAGTCTTGGCACCTTTTTAGCCTTTTTAGGTTTGTTATGGCTAATGTAGATTCTTGGACTTTGGAGGCTTGGGGATCAGATCATTCCCTTGTCGTTTTATCCTCAGATGTGTTCAAATTGATGACAAGGCTTGGATTTATCAGATTTGGACAAATTGAGCAGAATGCACAAATTCTGCCTTGTAAAAACCAGTTCATGATGCCATGTTCCAAGGGTTGTATCTCCCTGCTCAAATGGAATTTGGAGATGATCTCGTACTTGTTGGAAAGCCCTCATGGCATACTTCAACTTTGATGTTCACCCCTAGACTTGGTTTGACTTGGATCAAGGTGGAAAATGTCCCTACATTTTGGAAAAAGTAAGGCAGATTCTGACTTTTGTTGAAAATTTCAATAAGTGTTGGAAAAGTGTCATTTTCATGTTTTTGCCATTTTGATCATTCCATAACTCAAAATCCATAAAGAATTGGAGTCTAAGGTAGTTGAAGCTTTTGTAGAATGTAGCAAGACCTACAAATCCAGCTTTGGATCACCCAAAATGGTTGCTTGGATCTCAAGTTATGGTCCTTGGAAGTTGGTACCAAAATCACTTTTATTCCATAACTTAGAAAAATTTTAGTTTCTCAAGGTTGCCCCTTTTGCAAGAAACCTCACTTTTCTTGATTTTTCTTGATGAATGATGATCAATATCACATATTAAAATTATTTTTTACTTAGGGGAATCATATTTGTGAAAATTTCCAATAAGTCAAACTTGATTTTGTGCATAGTTGACTTTTTATCGGATGAAATCCAAACTGTGCGATCCTTTGTGAAATCAAGTCCTTGACCTAAATCAAACCTAATGTATGGACTCCATAGGTGACATAGGGTGTATTGAATCATGTCCCAAGGTTTGGGAGCATGTCCTGGCCAAAAATCAAAGGCACTGTTGACTTTTCCCTTCAAAACCCTAATTGTGGTCCAGATGAAATAGAAACTGGTGAACCAAGTTTCTTGGGTCAATCTGTTGTTGCAAATGGATCAATGTAGTGTATTTGAAGTCCTCAAATCATGTCTTGAGGTCTGGGCCATTGCTTTACCTCAAAAGTCAACTTAGGGGTGAATTAGGTCAAGAAACCCTAATTCCTGATTTTTGGTAAATGCATCTCTAAGGTTAAATTAACTTGATGATTGGGTCCATGAGGTCCCTTAAAGTATCTTGGGTTATGTTTTGAAGCATTGGCTCATGCCCATATGAAAAGTTTTATCTGGAGGCCTCAGTCGACCAAAACCCTAATTTGGTGACACTGGCGATCTTGAGGCTTAATCCACTTGGAATGTTGCAACCTTGTGCTTTATTCTTGATGTGGGAGTACTATTGATCCTTTATAGGTGTTTGAGATGTTAGACAAGTTGATTATCATGTAATTTCTTGATTGATCCTTTGCCTAAGTGCTCTAAGAGGGCTCAAAACCCTAATTCTTGATTGTAGTGGATGCTCAACCATCTTTGAGGAGATTGATGAGGCATGGAAGTATATCCATATTGTGGTGATGATTCGCACAATGATGGGAAATATTGGTGGTCAAAATTTGGGGTATGACACTTTCCAGCTTCATAGAATAAGTAAGAAATCAGAAAGTAACACCCAATTCCAACAATTGCGGTAAGGTGGTCGCGTCACCGACAAAAATCGCACGCTACACTTTGACCTTGATGGTATAATTTGATGATGATTGACTTGTACTTAGTCTTGATGCATGATGATTGTTTTATATGATGATTTGCTTTTGGTACATGTTGTGGCCCACTTCTAAATGATCCCATGTTTCTTCGAGCTTGATGCTTAGGGTTTAATCTTGTTGATTATTTATGATTCATGTTAAATGTTTCTCTTTGATTGTTTCTTAATTTTGATTGAGTTTGTTTTATCTTTGAATCTTCATTTGAGTGTGTCTATGTTTGATCTTGCTTAGTGATTGAGTTGTTTTATTTTTACTTGTGATTTGCTTTGTGCTCACATGCTCATTTAGGGTTTCCTAGTTCAACTTAATTTTTGATTAAGTTTGAAGTAGGATAGATATTAGGCTTTCAATCCAATCATGACAACATTAAGATAGCTCACTTTCAATCCCAACTCTAGGTCCATCTTGTATGATAACATTAGGGTAGAATTTCCCTTCTCAACTCAACCTTAGGGCCACATTGCATGATAACATCTTGGACTAAGTCTCCCTTAGATTGTGCGATGTGCCTTTCTCTTCTTCCTCTTAATCAAATAAAACACTTAATAAATGTGATGTGTATAGCGCGTCACGAGCCTTAAATACATGGGAAAAGATGAGCAGGAGTTATTCTTTACCTCTTCTTAGAGTATTTTGTACGCGAGACGTTTGGATCGTTTTTACAAAGTACTTGCTCCTATCGTCATAGACTTTAGTGCGTACACATCACAAACCGATTCAACTCACTTCTTTAAAACACTTCAAAAAATTCAAATCATTTTCATCCTTCAGGATTCTTTCTCTCAAACCATTATCAGAAAGGGTATGTTATTTCCATTCTATCACAAACAGGTAACGCGTAAGATTCTAGACAACAAGCGGCAAACACCTAAACTGCTGGAATGTGAACTTTAGCATCGTCCATAAAAAACACTAGGAAACTTGTGGTCCCACGAACTACGGACGCTCTGATTTCTCATTCTTGTTAAGAATACGTAGGCACAAGGGCCCCAATCCTTGGCGAGCAACCTTCCCTTTCACCCGTAGTCCTCTGAACTAAGTTGAATCTGACTTTCTCATTACACGAGGGAATACGTAGGCATAGGATTGCGAGATCCTATCGAGTCCCCTTTTGTTTTTTCTCCCTTTTCATTTCCGCGTTCCCTTAGCAAGTAGAGCTTTAGATATACACACCCTTTGATTAGAACAACAAGAGTGGATCCCATTGAGTACATCGGACACGAGGGAGGGCTAATACTTCCCCCTTGTGTAATCGACTCCCGAACCTCGGATCTAGTTGCGAGACCATGTTCTTTCCCATTTAAGGTTTCTTCGATCGTTTCCTTTCCATGTTGGGATAAATAACTTTTGGTGGCGACTCTGTTTCTTTGCTGGTGGTTTTTTGCAGTAGCGACTGCTGGCGACTCTGCTGGGGACTCTGGTTCCCTATGTAAGCCAGTCCTAGCTCTTGTTTGTTTTCTTTTTCTTTGGGTGTTTATCTATATGTTTTACTTGCTACACTCACCATTATTCTAGATATTGTTGTGTTGTTGGGAGCGGTTGTTATTGAGAGATAAGCCCACTACCCAGGCTTGAGCATACATACAGGATTAGAGTGGACTTGTATTGGTATGCGTAGCATTTGATATATATATAGTTGATATAAGATCCACATTCATACGAGGTTTTCTTGGAGGTGCTCTATCCTGCATGTTTATCCAGTAGCTAGAGTGATTCCTTGAGAGCTTACGACTCTAGAGACCGTTCATGGGAAATTAATGGAGGCCTCCTTGAGGGTTAATAATGCCAAACCAGAAATGGTGAACGTATTATTGCTCCTCGACCTGAGAGCCCGTGATACTGAGGACCTATTAAGAGCCTTGTCCAAGACTAGAACCCGCATGTGAGAGGGGATGGGTTTTTGCATAAAACTTTGACTTTCATCCTACCCGGTGGTTTTCTTGTCAGTATGAACTTTTGAGTCTGGTTTTCTTGTATTCTCGTCAGAGCAGACTTTTGAACTCGTTATGTTCGACCTGTTTCGTATCAGTGCAGCAAATTCCAGAATATTTGAGAGCTGTGATCCCATGTCTTTGCATTCATCCCATCATATCATTATTGCATTTTGACCCACATGTTTTTTTCATTTCCAGGGGTATAACTTATCTGTGATTCTAGTTGCCGAAGCTTCTTCTTCAAATGGACACTGGTAGGAAGCATTATGTCAGCTACAAGTTTCCATCGCTCGATTTGAGTTCACTTCATCAGTTGGTTGCTATTACTACTTCTGACAACTTGGAAGACTTCAGGAAGAGTTATGGGAAGATCTTCAGTGTGCTTCATACTGTCACATATTATGATAAGGGAGTTATTCATACATTGCTTCAATTCTATGATCCGCCGCTGAGATGCTTCACGTTCCGAGATTATCAGTTGGCTCCGACGTTGGAAGAGTTTGCTCTTATTTTGGGGGTACTGATCAAGGATCAAGTGCCATTCTACAGCTCTATGCAGATTCTTGATCCTCAGGATATTGTCGACGCTCTTTATTTGAGCACATCAGTGGTGAAGGCCAATTTGAAGAATAAGCGAGGTTTGCCTAGTTTTCATCTGGTTTTCTTGGTGAAGAAGGCTAAATTCTATGCTGATACTAGTAGCTGGGGGACTTCTAACGCTCTCCTTCCTCTCTGAATTTATGGTATTGTTCTTTTTCCTAACATGGCGGACTTCGTGGACATGAATGCCATCCGGTTTTTTATGATGAGGAACCCCGTGCCTACTCTCCTGGGTGACGTTTACCATTCAATGCTTACGAGGAATGAAAAGAGGAAAGGAGGACTTGGCTTTTGTTGCGCCCCACTTCTCTATAAGTTGTTTGCAAGTCATCTCCCTTGTAGCAGTACATTTGTAAAAACCAAGGAGTGTTTGAGGTGGTCAAAAAGGGTAATGGATCTGGTTACTAAAGACATTGTTTGGTTCGATCAAAGGTTGCTAGCGACGGAGACGATTTACAATCGTGGGGAGTTTCCCAACGTACCCCTTATAGGAGTGAGAGGTGCTATCAATTACAATCTTTCTTTTTCCAAAAGACAACTGGGATATGTGCTGAGAGATCCACCGAAGGATGAAGAGGTAAAAGAGTCTTTGTTCTTCAGTGTGACCGATCATCCTGAATTGTTAGAGAAAGCTGTGAAGACTTGGCGCCATATTCATCGGAGGAGAAAACCTTTTTTGGGGAAGAGTGATTGTGTAACTTATCCTCCGTATGTAGAATGGATAGAGGAAAGGGTTGAAACTTTCTTCTTACCTTTTTCGTATTAAGCTGATGTTGCTTCCGCTGAGTACTGAACTACCTACTTCTGTGCCAATGGAGGAATATGACAAGCTTAAGGTTTCTAATCAGGACTTGCTTACAGAGAATGAGGAGCTGAAGAGACAGATTAGTGCAGCTAGGCATGAAAATGATGAGATGGTTCAAGAGTTAAAGCCGAGAACCAAGATGGTAGCCGAGAAGGACAAGCTGGTCATGTCAGAGAATCAAAAAAGGAAAGAATTGATGCTGACTTGAAGAGTGCCAACAATATCCTCAAACAGAAGAAGGAAGATTTGAACAAAGCTTATTTGGAGATTTCCAAATTGAACAAGCAATGGGACGATCTTTTGACTTCTCACAAGAAGATGTAGGATCATTATAAAGCTCGAGTCGAAGACCTGAAGAAACAGCTTGAGGCCAAAGACAAGGAGATCAAAGAAGAGCACCATCAGAAGGATGAGTCTGATCGTCAGTTGGTGGGTTGCCAGTTCTGTTTAAATCAAGCTTTGGGCGATGGAAGAGCTTAAAATCAGAGTAGAAGCCTAAAGGTGAGGGTCCTTTTGAAGAAGATGATGATTTTTGGGAGCAGAGGAGTCGTTACTTGCAGGGGATCATCCATCAGAGGGATTTTCTTATTTAGGAACTAATTCAGAATCCGAAGCATGGCGCGACCAAGAGACTCTTCAGAGAAATCCAGGATTGGAGCAAGAAGCACTTCGGTCGGGGAGGGCTTGCTCTAGTGGATATGGAGGATGCGCCTTAGGGATATTTTTTGAATTTTTGTTGATGTGATCACCATCAGGCTTATTGATGTAAAACCTTTCTTGTATTCTAGTTTTGGCTGTACTCTCTATACTATTGTTTCTGTTTGCCATATATATGATGAGCTGTTTTACTAGTGTTCCATGGTATTCTTTTGCTTTAAAGCTTGAATTAAAGTGTAGATTACCCTTGAAATGATTAAACACAAAATTTGCATACATTCATGCATTTTCATTCATACCATGCATATCAAGTGTTTGTGATTGGCCTTCTTATCTTGATTAGGTTTTCTTAGCAGGATTGCAGATTCAGGTGTTCACAAGTATTCTACTAGAGGAAATCAGGAGAGAATTATGGATCAGATTCAAGTTAAATTGCTCGAAGTCAGAACTTGCATGAGCCAGTTCATGGAGTTAATGCATAATATGGTGGAAGGCCAGAGGAGTTGAGGGCATTGGTTCATCCCACTATTGTTACTCCTAGGGCAGACGTTGGTGGTGTTGATCCTCCCAACGGAGGCGGTGCAACTGCTATTCCTGTTGGTGGTTCCATCCCTATAGGCGGTTCCATTCTCGTGGGTGGTGCAATTCCTATTCCAATTGTGACACCTACTCCCCATCTTGAAGTTAACAATCAGGATGATGTATTCTCTATGCATGACATAGAAGCGGGTTTCCCTACCGAAGCTGAGAGGAAATTCTGATTGTTAGAAGACAGGATGAAGGCTTTTGAGAGTCAGAATACTCTGGGTATGGACATGGCTGACCTGGGCCTAGTGCCAGGCGTGAAGATCCTGTCAAAATTCAAGGTTCCCAATTTTGACAAGTATAGAGGGACGACTTGTCAAAAGACACACATCAGAGCTTATTATCGAAAAATGCTTACTTACTCGGAGGATGAGAAGTTGCTCATGCACTTTTTCCAAGATAGCCTAGCTGGGGCATCCTTGGAATGGTATATGGGACTTGAAGGTCGTATATCAGAAGCTGGAGAGAATTGGCAGAGGCTTTTGTCAAACATTACCAGTACAACACCGATATGGCTCCGAATTGGCCTTGTTGCAAGGTATTACTTAGAAGCCTAATGAGAGTTTCAAGGAATACGCCTAGAGGTGGCGTCAGCTAGCTGCTAGAGTTCAACCTCCAATGATGGAGAGGGAACTTGTAGACATGTTCATGAGTACTCTTCAAGGGTCGTATTATGACAGGTTGGTAGGATGTACTTCCACGGGGTTTTAAGATTTGGTGATGGCAGGTGAGAGGGTCGAAAATGGAATTAAAATGGGTAAAATTCAAAATGTTGATGGTTCCTCCTCCTTTTGGAGGAAAGAAATCTTATACTGGAGCTCCCAAGAAGAGAGAGGGGGAAGACAATGTGGTATCATCTTATAGAGGAAAAGGTAGAGTAAGTCAGGGCTCTCACCAAAAGGTAGCTGCTGTAGCCATTCTGGTTGCACCGCAACAGCAACCATTTGCTCCCAGGAAATATCAAAGAAGGCAGAGTATGGCTGATCGGAATTTTGATACCCCTCATATGCCTTACACTCAGTTGTTGCAACATTTACTCCAACTTCAATTGGTTCAGTTGCGAACTCTATCTCCACCTACTGGTAAGCTTCCACCTAGTTACGACGCCAATGCCCATTTTGATTTCCATTCAGGTGCGCCCGGACATCATATTGACAATTGTAAGGCATTTAAGCATAAGGTACATGATCTGCTTGATTCAAAATCTATTGAATTTACTCTGAGCAATAGTCCTAATGTGATTCAGAATCCGATGCCACAACATGGTGGTGCAGTCGTGAATGCTATTGAAGAAGTTTATAGGCTGAATTTGGTAACTGATGTGAGTATGCTGAAGACTCTGTTGTCGTTTGTGAAAGAGCGTTTGCTTAGAGGGGGTGTGTTTATGGGTTGTTCTTCTGATTGTCAGGGATGTGTGGTTCAACCCGAGGGTTGTGATCTTTTAAAAGATGGTATTCGAAGAATGATTAATGAAGGTCAACTCTAGTTTGACAGGATTTATGTGAATATGAATGATAATGGTAAAGATGTTGCTACTATTTCTATTCTGTATACTCAGGTCCGTATCCCAGCACCAGTGAGGTAAGCTCCTGTGGTTATTACAATGCCTGGACCTGTGCCTTATGAGAGTACTAAGGCCATACCATGGAACTATGGGTCCGAGGTATTTTATCATGGTCAGAAGCAAGAAATTGAGAGTCCTCCAAAAGTTGAGTCTAATGCTGATAATGTTGTGGTTACCAGAAGAATTACTCGCAATGGTCGTATCTTTTCTCCGCAAATTTCTTCTGATGGTAATGTTGATTCCTTAGCCAAGGGTAAAGGGAAGAAAGTTGTTGTTAAAGACCCTGTACATAATCAATCGCCAAAAGCCTCCTTTTCTAAGGATGTCGAAGAGTTCATGAGGATCATCAAGAAGAGCGATTATAAGGTGGTGGATCAGTTAAATCAGACACCGTCGAAAATTTCCATCCTGTCGTTGTTGCTCTGCTCTGAGGCTCACCGAAATTCCTTGTTGAAGATTTTTAATGTTGCGTATGTGCCTTAGGAGATTTCAGTTAATCAGCTTGAAGGGGTTGTGGTAAATGTCAATGCTAGCAATGGGCTGGGTTTCATAGATTTTGATTTGACTCCGGAAGGAAGGAACCATAACAAGGCCTTGCACATCTCCATGGAATGTAAGGGTGTTGTATTATCACATGTATTAGTGGATATCGGATCTTTCCTCAATGTGTTACCTAAGAAGGTGCTGATGAAGTTAGATATACAGTGAGTGATACTCAAACCCAGTGACTTGGTCGTTTGGGCTTTTGATGGTTCAAAGCGTTCTATTTTCAGAGAGGTCGTGTTACCCATCAAGGTGGGCCCTCAGGTGTTTGAAACAACCTTTTTCGTCATGGACATTCACCAACTTACAACTGTCTCCTTGGACGTCCATGGATCCATGCTGCCGGGGCGGTGTCCTCAACTTTGCACCAGAAGATCAAGTTTGTCGTTGATGGGAAGGGAGTTACCGTATATGGTGAGGAAGACATTATTATGAATCATCTGACTTCTTTCAAGTATGTCAAAGTGGAAGGAGAGATTCATGAGAATTTGTGCCAGTCATTCAAAGTCGTGCGTGTTAAGAATGATGTTCCCTTGGAGAATAAGAATCCCGAAATTTCCATGACATCTTTGAAAGAAGCCAAGGTTGTGGTTGAAGCTGGTTGCTCCAAAGGTTGGGCTCAGGTTCTAGACCTGCCTGTGAAGAAGGACATATTTGGTCTTGGATATAAACTTGTGCAAGCACCTCTGAAGATTCAGGGTCCAATCAGATTCTCCAGTGTCGGGGTTATTTTTGATAATCAGGTCAATGCTATAGAGTAAGATGACGCCGACAGTGATTGTGACATAGACAACTGGATTCATCCCTGCGTCTCAGGGTAAGAGCTCTCTAATTGGTCTTCCGAAGATATCATTCAAGTCACTCTTCATGAAGAGTAATTTCCTTTGTTTTTGCATGTTAAGTTCTATGTTCTGCCCAATAAGTAGTGATTCATTTGTAGGGCCTCATGTTTATATTTGCAATGATTATCATGAATAAAGGACATTTTTGCATTCAAATATTTTCTTACCTGTCTTTCATTTTTACTTTACAGTTTTAAAATGGCAATGTTTGTGTTTTTTTTGTGTCTCATTTTTAAATAAAGCATAAAACATCAATCATGCAGATCCGTCATTCCAGATCCCATCAATAACGATTTAGCTATGGCTCAGTATGACTTCGACAATCAGATTTATCAAGCCGAAGAGGAGGTTGAAGAAGACTATGAACTTTCGGAAGAGTTGGCCAGATTGTTAAAGCAGGAGGAAAGGGTCATTCATCTGCATTAGGAGGCTATTGAAATTGTTAATATGGGTACTGAGGATGCAAGAAAAGAGGTCAGAGTTGAGGCTACCTTGGAAGACGGTGTTAAGAGGAAATTGATTGGGATGTTGCGTGAGTATGTTAATATTTTGCTTGGTCTTACCAGGATATGCACGGGCTTGATACGAATATTGTTGTTCATCATTTGCCTCTCAAAGAGGGTTATCCTCCGGTCAAGCAAAATCTTAGAAAAACTCGAACAGAAATGGAAGTTAAGATCAAGGAAGAGGTTTAGAAGTAGTTAGACGCCAGTTTTCTTGCTGTTACCAGTTATCCTCCATGGGTTGCAAACATTGTGCCTGTACCTAAGAAAGATGGTAAGCTCAGAATGTGTGTTGATTACATAGATCTGAATAGAGCAAGCCCAAAAGATGATTTCTCGCTTCCTCACATCGATGTGTTAGTAGATAATACTGCCCAATTTTCAGTGTTTTCCTTCATGGATGGCTTCTCTGGTTACAACCAAATCAAAATGTCCCCAAAAGACATGGAGAAAACAACATTCATTACACCATAGGGAACTTTTTGTTATAAGGTGATACCCTTTGGATGGAAGAATGCTGGCGCAACTTATCAGTGGGCTATAGTGACTCTCTATCAAGATATGATTCACAAAGAGATTGAAGTTTATGTTGATGAAATGATTGCGAAGTCCCAAACTGAAGAGGAATATCTGGTTAATTTGCAGAAGTTGTTTGAATGATTGAGAAAGTTCAAGTTGAGGCTGAATCCGAACAAGTGACCTTCGGGGTGAGATCTGGTAAGTTGTTGGGCTTTATCGTCAGTGAGCGAGGTATCAAGGTTGATCCTGCCAAAATTAAAGCAATACAAGAAATTTCGGAGCCAAGAACAGAAAAATAGGTTCGTGGTTTCTTTGGGAGGTTGAACTACATAGCTAGATTCATCTCTCATCTTACAGCCACTTGTGAATCAATATTCAAATTATTGCGAAAAGATCAGGCTATCAGGTGAAATGATAATTTCCAAAAAGCTTTTGATAAAATTAAAGAGTATTTGCAGGAACCTCCGATCCTCATGCCTCCAGTACCAGGAAGACCATTGATAATGTACTCGACGGTTCTTGAGAATTCTATGGGTTGTGTACTCGATCAAAAAGACGAGACAGGTAGAAAAGAACATGTTATCCACTACCTGAGCAAGAAATTTACTGATTGTGAGTCGAGGTACTCAAAGTTGGAAAAAATGTGTTGTGCACTTGCATGGGCAGCCAAGCGCCTAAGGCAGTATATGTTAACTCACATAACGTTGTTGATATCGAAGATAGATCCGATCAAGTATGTGTTTGAGAAGCAAGCTCTCACCAGAAGGATTGCCCGTTGGCAAATTGTTTTGACAGAGTATGATATTCAGTATGTTACCTAGAAAGCCATCAAGGGTAGTGTTTTGTCATACTATCTTGCCCAACAACCAATTGATGATTATCAGCCAATGAAATTTGACTTTCTTGACGAGGACATCATGTATTTGAAAGCTAAAGACTGTAATGAACCGTTACCGGATGAAGGACCTGAACCTGGATCCTAGTGGGGATTAATTTTAGATGGAGCCGTTAATTCTTATGGCAACAGAATTGGGGAAATAATCATTACTCCCAAGGGTTCTCATATCCCTTTCACCACAAGTTTGACATTTAATTGTACCAACAAAAAGGAAGAGTACGAAGCTTGTATCATGGGGGTTGGAAGAGGCTATTGATATGAGGAATGGAAGACTCATCAGGCCGACCTAATACCTTACAAAGATTATGCCAGAAGATTATTGCCTTTCTTTGATAGGGTCAAATTACATCACGTACCTCAGACGGAAAATCAGAAGGCTGATGCACTAGCCACATTAGCATCCATGTACAAGCTGAACAGGTGGAATGAGGTACCTGAAATCAGAGTTATGCGCCTCGACAGAACTGCTCGTGTCTTTGCAATAGAAGAGGTGGTGGATGGTAAATCTTGGTTCTATGATATCAAGTGTTTTCTTAAAAGCCAAGAGTACTCACCTGGGGCATCCAGCAAGGATAGGAAGACTCTGAGGAGATTGGCTGGTAATTTCTTCTTGAATGAGGACGTGTTATATAAGAGTAACTTCGACATGGTCTTGCTCAGATGCGTTAAAAGACACGAAGCAGACATGTTGATGGAGGAAGTTCACGAGGGCTCTTTTGGTACCCATGCCAATGGGCATGCAATGGCCAGAAAGTTGTTAAGAGCAGGTTATTATTGAATGACCATGGGATCTGATTGTTTCAAATATGCCAAAAAGTGTCATAATTTCTAGATTTAGGCAAATAAAGTGCACGTGCCACCAACTCCTCTGAATGTGTTGACATCTCCTTGGCCCTTTGTTATGTGGGGCATTGATATGATTGGATGGATTGAGCCGACTGCTTCCAATGGACATCACTTTATCTTTGTTGCCATTGATTAATTCACCAAGTGGGTAGAAGCGGCCTCATTTGCAAACGTTACCAAACAAGTCGTTACCCGATTCATAATGAAGGATATCATTTGTCGTTACGGAGTCTCACAAATAATCATTACTGACAATGGTTCAAATTTGAATAACAAGATGATGAAGGAGTTATGCCAGAACTTCAAGATTCAACATCACAATTCTTCTCCATATCGTCCGAAGATGAATGGTGGTGTCGAGGAAGCTAACAAGAACATTAAGAAGATTGTGCAGAAGATGGTTGTGACATACAAAGATTGGAATGAGATGCTGCCATTTGCTTTACATGGTTATCATACTTCGGTGTGTACGTCAACAAGGGCAACCCCTTTCTCACTTGTGTACGGTATGGAAGCAGTCTTACCATTTGAAGTTGAGATTCCTTCTTTAAGGATTTTGACAGATGTGAAACTTGATGAAGCTGAATGGGTGCAAGCCTGATTGAATCAACTGAACCTCATTGAAGAGAAAAGACTGGCAGCCATTTCACATGGACTGTTGTATCAGAGTAAGATGAAAAGACGTTTGATCAGAAAGTGTGTCCTCGGTGTTTCCAGACGGGTGACTTAGTGTTTAAAAGGATCCTTCCTCCTCAGACAGATCACAGGGGAAAGTGGACTCCAAATTACGAAGGACCATACGTTGTGAGAAAGGTTTTCTCTGGCGGAGCCTTGCTTTTCTCAACTATGGATGGTGAAGATTTTACATCTCCTATGAATGCAGACGCAGTAAAAAAATACTTCGCCTAAAAAGAGACCGGCTGGACCATAAAAAGAAAACGTCCAGGAAAAAAGGGGCATCCCGGCGAACCATAAAAAGAGAAGGTTCGGGAAAAAATTAGGGATAAAAAGAAAAGAATTGAATAAACCCGTAAGTTGAAAACCTGAAAATGCAACTTTCGCAAAAAAAAGGGTATCCTAGTGGATTGAAAACCCGAAAGGGCGATCCAAGCAAAATTTAGGGATTTGAAAGCGAGAGGCTGTAATCTGCGTTCTATCTGTTGTCTCATCTCAACAAGTAGGAATTCCGAAGGGTGGGAATCAATCCAATCAAACTCTTCAGAAAATAGAGTATTTGTGAGCGCCGAAGACATATGAATCATAGTCGAGTTGGAACTTGATGGAAATATGTTTCCACATTGCAAATCTGTGTATTTTCCTTTTGTTTGTGCAATTACCTCTTTTAGGAATTGTTTTCGAATGTAAATGTCTATTCACATGCCAATTTCAATCAATAAAGTTTCTTTTCAAAAGCTTTCCTCTAGTTTTTATTTTACTATTTTGTTTATAATAACGTCCGATATTTTGATAAACATTGCATATGAAAACATTGAAGCTTTACAGAGCGTACTAAAAACATTTGAAATTGCTTGAAATTTTGAGTGTCTCAGGTGCTAATCGAGGTTGCCATGATGTACCTGGGACACACTGTCTTATTGTTTCACTTTTTGCAGGATCGTTTTCCTCTCATAACAACTGATATACTGCTTAGAAAATTGGAGGCTCGAGAAGCAAGGGTCTAGAAGGATGTTTTCCCCAGCCAGGGTCGAAATTACTTGTTCCTCCCAAGCGAGAGCTAAGAATAGTTCATTTCCCCAGGTAGGATCAGGGTGAATTGTTTGTGCTCTCCGAGCAAGTTTATTTCTCCAACAATGATGTTTCTTTATCCCCAGTAGAGTAAGGTGACAAATAACTCCAATTGGACTAGGTTAGCGGTAAGATGAAAGGTTTTGCTTTTTCCCAAAGGACGTTCTCGACGGGCATCCCACAGTAGTGTTTCCATCCATGCAGAGTAGATCAGATGGTAGTTCCCCATAAGATAAAACCTAACTGTTTTTGGCATTTCCCAACAATGTGCTCGGTATTATTGCCCAACAGGGTAATGCATCCCGTGTTGGCAGTTCCCAGCGGAGTATTATGCCCGGTGATGTTCCCCAAGAGAGTTGGCATCATTGGTTATCATCCCCTAGCGGATTTAGTTATTAATTTCCTCAGCAGGTGGAAACTAGTAATGGTTGGTACCCCAGCAGGTCAAAGCCCAATCATCATTGCCACATCTCTTCATTAGAATCTCGGTGATCTTTCCCCAGTAATTGCCTGTTGGTCATGTTTTCTCCACCAGAGTAGAAGTTCATATAGGTTTTCCAACAGAGTTTAAGACCCCGAAGGCAGTTCAGTTTGTCATCCCCGACGAAACTGGCTTCGGTTTTTCAGCACTTCCCTCAGTAGAGCATCCTTTCTGCATATCATAAGCATCATTGCATTGCATCACTCAAAGTGTGTAGCATTTCTATTCGATATGGAGCATTACACCATAGAAAAAGTCAAACACGCATGCAAAGCATAAGCCAATTTTAGAACCTTTCACGAAACACAAATCACCTTTCAGTCAAAACAGTGACATATCCCCAAAGAGAAGGCCGATCCCATTATTCAACGGATATTTCAATCTTACCCTCTTTTCCTTCCATAGGAATCATCTTTCTTGTCCCCGCAGAGTTGTCTTTTTGAGATTTCTCTTCCCTCAGCGGAGTCACCTTTTCTTCACTTTAGGTCGTAGTTTCATTGATTCTACTTCCTTTCACCCGTCATTCGGGTATTGGATCCGTTGATCTTATTTCTTGGAGTCGAGATCGGTTGATCTTTCTTCTTTTCTTTTATTGTAAGTCCGCCTTCGGCCGACGTTCTTTTCAAAATCCAGTTCTCGACTGGTACTCGGTTCACGACCGGTCCCTTTGTTGTAAGTCTGCCTTTAGTCGGCGTTCTTTTCCAAATCCAATTCCCGACTGGTATTTGGTACTCGGCCGTTTCTTTTATTTTAAGTCCGCATTCGGCCGGAGTTCTTTTCAAAATCCAATTGCCGACTGGTATTCGGTTCTCGACCATCCTTTTCTTTAAATTCAGTTCCCGACCGTCCTTTTTTTTCAAATCCAGTTCCCGACTGGTATTCGGTTTCCGACCATTTCCTTTGTTGTAAGTCCGCCTTCGGCCGACGTTCTTTTCAAAATCCAGTTCCTGACTGATATTTGGTTCCAGACCTAACCTCTTTTTCCTAAAGCCCAGTTCCCGAATGGTATCCAATTCCCTTTTCTTTCCCCACAAAGTGTCAATTTCTTGGTTAATTTGTATTCAATCCCCTTCTACCTTGAATATCTGAATGTCATTGTCTTTCACACCTTCAGGTTCAAGTTAATTGAATAGGGGCAGTTGTTGCGCCCCAAAATTTTCCCTTCTATTTTCTCACCTTAATCGGCTTATGTTCGCATCCATACGCATTCCATATGCATTTAACCATGCATTGCATTGGTTATATGGTCATGGGATCAAGGTATCTTGTGTTGTTAACTTTCATCAGTCAAAGAGGAAGAGATGATGTTCAAAATAATAAGTGAGGAGATGTCCTCAACATCATGGTATTCTTAAGTTACAATAGCTGCATACCCTTCAAAGTATCTCAAAAAGCTCACATAGGCATCTAGTGATTAGGGTTTCAATTGGTTGGAAGTTGATCATACCCTCATATCCAATTAGCTATGAGCCAGGGTTTTGGTCAAAGTCAACATGTGACTGACTTTTTGAGCAAAAACTTGATTCTATGGTTCGAATTACCTTTCAAGATATCCATAAGTTCCTTATTGATCATCACAAAACATTTCAGAGGTTTCTAGATGATAGAATAAGAGAAGTTGAATGCATTGAGGAAAAGTCAACAGTTGGTCAAAGATGAATGTCAACTTTTGATATTTTTGGTCAAGTATGGATATTTCAAGTCATCATTCATGTTATTTTGAGGTTTGATCAAGTTATATTAAGGAAAATCAAGAAATTTCCAAAGTTGCAAAATTAGGGTTTTTTGATAAAATTCTAAGTACAAAAAGTCATGTTCATTTGGTCATCTGTCAAAGCTTATGTCTCTCTCATCAATGAGCCATTGTACATCAAGTTGAACTCATTCAAAGAAGCTATTGTGGAGGGTCACAACATGCATATTATGGCATTACTACTTTTGTTCATAAGACCGTGTCATGTATCGTGTGCACACTTATTTGCTTTTATACTACCCTATTTTCATGCTGGTCCACACCCCAAATGCTTCACAAAACATTGCCTAAAACAACTAAGATCAAACCTACTACATGAGAGAGAGAATTTCCAAAGAAATGCCAAGTATGGAATTTGCAAATTGGATCAGAATGTGCCCAGCAAGTTTGTACAAGATGTCAGCCCATTATCACACGCCTAAACACTTCATTCCAACCTTCAACCAAAGCAAAGTCAAAGCCAAACCAAACTTTGAATTTCTCACTTCTCTCAAGATTTCCCTATTTTCTTGCTTCATTCTTCATCTCCATCATGAATTCAAGCTTCTGAACACACTTCTTTGCATTTGGAAGTATCACATTGGCCGATCCAGCTTCGTCATCTTCATCACTTGTTCAAGTTTGGTTAAAAATTTGCAGTGAGATTCAAAGTAAAACGAGCTACGATCTATAATCTCCAAGTGTCAAGGAGGCTTTCTGCATCTTTTTGTGATCTCTTTGTGCACTTTAGGTCATTTTTGTTGCTAGGAGCATGCTTGGAATAACATGAGCTGGAGTCCTATGCAAATAGGCTCTGAATGTGCATTATCTGTGTTATTTTCTTGAGTTTTGTTCTGTTAGAGATATGATTGATGAAAATATAGGTCAGATTCATGATCAAGAGGTGAAACCAGGTGGAATAGTGGAATTGTTTTCCATTTTTAGTGATGTTGTTTTGATCCGGTGGGGTTATGGCCGGAGAAGACGACCGAAGCTAGAGCTCCGATGTCTCTGTTGTTTTGAAATGTTGAGGTGGCGTTGACGCCGTTATTTGAATTCAAATGCATTGAGATGTTGCATTTTGATTGGTCCATGTGGTATTGCCGTGCTGACGGGGATTAATGAAGTTGATGATGTGTTTTTTGTTGTTGTTGGGCCCTGCGCGTAAACTACTTTTTGAACCCCTCTCTAGCCCAATGTCACACGTTTTTGGCTGAACATTATGTTGTTTTTAATGCTTATTGGACTAGGCATGCACCAATTTGCTTTGCACGCACACACATTTGCTGAATGTACCTTCTTGTTTCACTTCTTTTTATTTTATTTTCATATTTTATCTTATCATTTTATTTTCCTTGTATTTATTTTCTTTTTATTTTCTTTATTTTATTATTTTCTTTTATTTTTGAAAATATTAAAAATGATAAGAATATTGAAAATATTATTTTATTTTTCTAGGGTTTGTTATCACTTGGTTATTATTTTCTTGTTGAATTTTTAACCATGATCTTGATGAATTTCCTTGATCTCTATAATGTTTTTCTTATATCCATGTTAGTGTATAAGTTTAAAGTCTAGTCGTTAGATGATTTTGTGCTTTTGTATAAGAATTGAGTTGTTGATTTTGGATCATACTTTGTGCTTTGACCTTGATGGTATATTTTGTTGATGATTGACTTGTACTTAGTCTTGATGCAAGATGATTGTTTTATATAGTGATTTGCTCTTGGTACATGTTGTGACCCACTTCCAAATGATCCCATGTTTCTTTGAGCTTGATGCTTAGGGTTTAATCTTGTTGATGATTTGTGATTCATGTTAAATGTTTCTCTTTCATTGTTTCTTAACCGTGATTGAGTTTGATTTATCTTTGAATCTTCATTTGAGTGTGTTTATGTTTGATCTTGCTTAGTGATTGAGTTGTTTTATATTTACTTGTGATTTGCTTTGTGCTCACATGCTCCTTTAGGGTTTCCTAGTTCAACTTAGTTTTTTATTAAGTTTGAAGAAGGATAGACATTAGGCTCTCAATCCAATCAAGACAACATTAAGATAACTCTCTTTCAATCCCAACTCTAGGTCCATCTTGTATGATAATATTATGGTAGAATTTCCCTTCTCATCTCAACCTTAGGGCCACATTGCATGATAACATCTAGGACCAAGTCTCCCTTAGATTATGTGTTGTGTCTTTCTCTTCTTCCTCTTAATCAAATAAAACACTTAATAAATACGATGTGTATAGCACGTCACGAGCCTTAAGTATGTGGGCAACGATGAGCGGGAGTCATTCCTGACCTGTTTTTAGAGTATTTTATACGCGAGATGTTTGGATCGTTTGTACAAAGTACTTGCTCCTATCGCCATAGAATTTAGTGCGTACACATCACAAACCGATTCAACTCACTTCTTTAAAACATTTAAACAAATTCAATTCATTTTCACCCTTCGGGATTCTTTCTCTCAAACCATTTTCAGAAAGGGCATGTTATTTTCGTTCTACCGCAAACAGTTAACACGTAAGACTCTAGAAAACGAGCGGCAAACACCTAAACTATTGGAACATGAACGTTAGCATCGTCCATAAAAAACACTAGGAAACTCGTGGTCCCACGAACTACAGACGCTCTGATTTCTTATTCCTGTTGAGAATACGTAGACACAAGGGCCCCAATTCTTGGCGAGCAACCTTCCCTTTCACCCTGTCATACCCCAAATTTTGACCACAAATTTTCCCATCGTTGGCAAATCATCACCACAATATGGAAGTGCCTTCATACCTCATCAATCTTCTCAAGGATTGTTGAGTATTCACTACAACCAAGAATTAGGATTTTGAGCCCTCTCAGAGCACTCAGACAAAGGATCAATCAAGAAGGACATGATCATCAACTTTTGAAGTCTCTCAAACACCCATAAAGGATCAAGAGGTCTCCCACATCAAGAATCAAGCACATGGTTGCAACATTCCAAGTGGATCAAGCCTTAAGATCGCCAGTGTCACCAAATTAGGGTTTTGGTTGACTAAGGCCTCCAAATGAAAGCTTTCATCTAGGCATGGTATAATACTTCAAAACATAATCCAAGAAGTTTAACGGGACCTTATGAGTCCAATCGTCAAGTCAAAATAGCCTTAGGGGATGCATTCATCAAAAATCAGGAATTAGGGTTTCTGGACCTAATTCACCCCTAAGTTGATTTTTGGAGCAAGACATGAGCCAAGACCTCAAGAAGTGTTTTGAAGACCTCCAATACATCATATTGATCCAATTACAAGGTTGCATTGTTTCAAAGAACTTGGTTCATAAGCAGTACAAGGATTCAAATTCATCTGGACCAATTAGGGTTTCCTGATGAAAAGTCAACAGTATCTTTGACTTTTGACCAAGACATGTTCCCAAACCTTAGGACATGATTCAAGACACTCTATAACACCTATGGAATCCATCCATTAGGTTTGAGTTAGGTCAAGGATTTGATTTCATAGAGGATCACACAGTTTGGAATTCATCTGACAAAAAGTCAACTGTGCCAAGAATCAAGTTTGACTTTTTCAATTTCTTGACAAACAAGGCTTCCCTAAGTAAAAAACAATGTTAATTCATGGTTTGGATCATCATTTATCAAGAAAAATCAAGAAAAGTGAGGTTACTTGCAAATAGTGCAACCTTAGGAAACTTAAAATTTTCTAAGTTATGGAAGAAATGTAATTTGGTACCAACTTTGCAAGGTACTCCTAAACCACAAGGCCTTTTTCTTCCATCCAAAGCTCAAATGAAATCTCTCATTACATTATTTAAAATTTTCAACTACATCAGATTCCAAATCCTCATGGATTTTGAGTTATAGATTGATCAAAATCACAAAAAACATGAAAATGGACACTTTTTCCAACACTTAGTGAAAATTTTGGACAGAATCTGTCTGGAATTTTCACCAAATTTGGGGCCATTTTTCATTATGATCCAAGTTGATTCAAGACCAATGTTGGAAATCAAAGTTGAAGTATGTTATTGGGGCTTTCCAAAAAGTATAAGAACTCATCCTAACTCCACTTGAGTAGGGAGTTACAAGCCTTGAAACATGGCCGAAAAACCTGTTTTTCAAGACAGCATGGAAACCAAACTTGTGCCACACGATTTTGCCCTTCAAATCTTGTCACTTTGCCAACTTTTCCATCTTCCAAAAACACAAAGTATCTGATGACTCACTTGGTTCATGATCAAAGAGGCAAGGAATTCAACTTGGCATGTGAAAATCATCATGACATGAAACTTGGAATTCAAATTTGGCAAGGTAACATCAATGTTATACCTTGAGGTGTCATGAACCAGATCACAACACTCCAAGCCAGTCAAGATTTCAGTCCAAACTCTGAGCATTCAAACCTGCAAAGATTAATGGAGTCAAGATAAGAAGAGTTGACTTGGCACTTTTGGATTACCCAAGTCAGTGGCTACAAGCTACAACCATGATCAGCCTCCAAACACCATTGCTTCCAAAACAAACATCCTCTACTATAAATAGAGGTCATGTGTGACTTATCAAACCACCTCAAAACATCTGAATTCATGTTTTCCTTCCAATCACTCTCAAAAAACCAAATTTTGTTTCTCTTTTAAGTCACTATTGAATTTTCAATTTGAGAGCAATTCAATCAAAACCAATCATGCCAACACCTCACATACATCATGTATGAGTGATCCATAACCTTAAAACACATTTGGAACATCAGAATCACAAAGTCATCCCCCATTTACTCAAGCTTTTTGTCCTATTTGCAGTTGAGGTGCCACAACAAGTTCCAAGGTGTTTCAATCCATTCCAAGCTTCCAAACACCTTGTATTAGGTCCATTGAAGTTGTCCAGATCATTACACAACATCTGTAACACCTCCAACATAGAATTCGAATTCTTCTTGCAAGAGGTAAGCCTGACACTCTCAAACTCTATAATCCATGCATCATAAATATGTTTTCAAGCTAAAAACATGTTTCTACACTTATGTAGAGTGATTCCCCTCAATCAATTGTTTTGTAGCTTTCGTGTATAAGATTTCATAGTGTTCTTGCAGAAATTAGGGTTCTTGAGTTCACCACTTGATTTCTCACTCCACACTTAATATAAATGCAATTAATTTATATGACTGAAATCCTTGTTCAAAAACACATAATTTTCATGTTTACAAAAGTCAATTTCATTGAGTAATCAGAGAGATATGAGAGGTTTTGCAAATTGGCTATGACGGGTAGTCGTGAGGAAGAATAAGATGGCCTTGGCGCCATTTTCAAATATTTGAATTTTTGAATATTTCATATTTTTATTAAATGATTTCAAAAATTAATTTCTCTCTCATTTTTTATTATTTTTTATTGGTTCTTTTTTTAAAAAGTCACAAAAATGTTAAATTATTTTATTCTACAAAAAAATTAATCTTATATTATTTATTTAATATATCGTGAATTTTTGTAAATAATTTCATTTTTATTGTTTTTAACATTTTTTAAATGAAATTCTCACCTTGATTTTTCAAAACCAATTGGATTTCAAGCTTTCATGTGATTAAACATGATTTTTCAAAATATTTTTCAAAGCTTACCACTTGTTTTTAAATATATTTGACATTTTATATTTAATTTCCTTTGAAAATTATATTTTTAATTAAAATTAGGGTTTTTCTTAATTTTAATTTTTCAAACTTCTTTTCAAACACTTTTTGGGCCTCTTTGTAGAATGTAAGTCCCATCCCTTTATAAATAATTGATTTTGTGCCTCAATCGTTGTATAAGTCCCGATACAATTTTAAAAATCTCGGTGCGATCGCCATTTTCAAAACAATTTTCATCTGGGCCTCTCCTTGAGTTGTAAGCCCCATCTTTCTTCTTTTCAAACATTTTTGGGCCTCTATTAGAGTGTAAGACTCACTCCTATTATACATAAATAAATTTGGGCCTCAGTCAATGTATAAGTCCCTCAGTGGTTTTCAAAATCACGGCGTGATCGTCGCCTTGTCAAATAAAACTTCTAGGCCTCTCCTTGAGTATAAGCCCCATTTTCTCTTTTCATAAACACTTTTGGGCCTCTATGTGTAAGACCCAACTCCTTTGTACAAAAAAAATTTTTGGGCCTCTGTTGTAGTATAAGTCTCACAACGTCTTTCGGTATTGCAGTGCGATCAATGTTATCTAATAAGTCATATTGGCCTCTCCTTGAGCTATAAGCCCCAAACAAATCTTTTTTTCAACAATTATCTTTAAATTCAAATTAAAATTCAATGTGTTTTCAAAACTTTCTTCAATTTCTTGAAACCCTAAAAGAGGGAATACAGTTGTAGTAAATACAACATATCACATTATGCTTGGGCTTCTTCTCAGAAGGTAAGTCCCCACATCTTTTTCAATGCATATTTGTTTATATATATCTGTCAATATAATTGTCTGTATATATATTTGTGCATATTTGCTTAGAGTTTTCTCCAACAGTTAGGTCTAGGTTTAGATAAAACCAGAGGTTACTTTCAACATAATCAAAAATAGTTCCCCCATAGGAAATTCCTTATACAGTTTTGCCTCCACTTGGGCTTATACAATATGGAATAGAGAAAGGCATTATTCCCAGTGAAACTTTTCTCAAGACTGTCAGAACTTAGAAATATATATTTATATACGAAATTCATTTCCCCATAGAGGATTAATTCCCGGTGAAACCTCTTTTGAATTTCTTCAAACTTTAGAACTGTTCAGCAAAGAAAGGATTAATTCCCGGTGAAACCTTTCTTGAACTTTTCTTAGGTTTGGACCCACGGGCTTCCTAGAAGTTCCCCAGCCTCCTCTTGGGCTTTGTACAAGGACTCATAGGCTTCCTAAAGTTCCACAGCCTCCTCTTAGGCTTAGTATAAGGACCCCCAGACTTCTTAGAAGTTCCTCAACCTCCTCTTGGACTTAGTACAAGGACCCAAAGACCTCCTACAGGTATAGGATAGAAATTAGTCATCTTTGCTAGTTCAATCCTTAAGAGAGTCAGAATTCCCAAACATCAAACCATTTTAGGTTTGATCTTCATCCCTTAAACCCACAACCTCCTCTTGGGCTTCATACAAGCAGACTGTACAAGCAGACTTGGACAGTCTCAGCCTTCTCTTGGGCATCATACAAAGATCATTCTCTAGCTAAGAGTAAACCTCTTCATTCAAGTATACTTGGAAAGTCTCATCTTCTCTTGGATCTCACAAAGACCCTCAAGTTTCCTAAAAGCACAGGAAAAAACCTTGATCGTTTCACCAATACACTAATCTCCAACAGAGTTAAAACCTCCATAGGTTTTCAAACTCAATCTTTAAACCTTCACTTTAAAAATCCCCAACTAGGGTCATTCAACCATCAACAAATCCCTAAGAGAATCAGAACCTCATGGCATCTGATATCTCAGCTCTTCCCTATTTTTCTCAGCAAGAGTAAAACCCTTGGATTTCCTCAATATAATTTGGACCTGCTCTTGGATTTCAACAATCCTCAGCAAGAGATAGCCTCCTTTTAGGCTTCATATAAGAACTTACCCCTGTAGAGTCAGTCAGCCTCAATCTTGGGCTTTGTACTAGATAGATAAAACCCTCCTCAGTGGAGTCAGCTTCCTTCAGCCTCAATCTTGGGCTTTGTACAAGACAGATAAAACCCTCCTCAGTGGAGTCAATCTCTTTTCAGCCTCAATCTTGGGCTTTGTAAAAGACAGACATAAAACTCTCCTAGTAGAGTCAACCTTTTGGTTTCAACCTTAGGCTTTGATCAAGGCACACAAAATCATCATCATCCCCTCAAATGAGACCACGAGTCCACTCTGCAAAAGGATACTTCCTCTATACTTCACATATCAAAACAAACAATCAAAATCCTTTTTCCTAGATAATTGCTGTAAGTGGCACACTTGTTGATTCAAAATCCAAGCTAGAGTCCTTCCTTTTTCCTGGCTAAAATTCATCTTTCATCTAACAGCTTTAAGTGGCAAGCCTCTGGATTCCTAACATCCAAGCCAATGTCCCTCTCTTAGCATGAAAGATTCATAAGGAAAAATGGCATTGCTCAATACTGAGTTAAAGTTTCTTCCTTCATGACATCCATCTTATAAAGCAAATTATGGCATTACTGGATTCACATATCCCAGTTAAAGTAATTTCCCTTATAATCAGCTTCTCAATTTATGATGAATAGATGAGATATCTCTCTTTAGAGATGACAAATTCTCTCTCAATCAAACTTTAGCTTCAATTTTGGGCTTTGAACAAGACACAAATACTCAGCTAGCTTCAATCTTGGGGTTTGAACAAGACACCAAATATATTTCCTCCCATAGTATAGGAGGAACTACGATTGCTCTGATTTCCCAGTTTTCTTTACGGGAATACATAGGCATAAGATTGTGAAATCTTAGCGAGCACACAAATCAAAACTTTAGGTCCAGTACCTTCCCAAAAACAACGCAAAACCCAAAAACAACAAAAACACCCTCTCAAAACTCCCAAAGGAGAAACTTTCCAAAAACCACAGTAGATAAACACAAAAGAACATTTCAAATTAACAGAGAAACATGCAATAAAAAGCCTATGGATAACCATATATACACTGGGTGTTAATAGCTTCCCTTTGTATAACTTGACCCCGAACCCCCAATCTCTTAGCATTTGTTAAAGAAAACATTTGCGTGCAAGGTTAGTTTTAGATATCTTCCCTTTCCTTTCCAGCTTCATAGGATAAATAAGAAATCAGAAAGTAACACCCAATTACAACCATTGCGGTATGGTGGTCGCGTCACCGACAAAAATCGCACGCTACACACCCGTAGTCCTCTGAACTACGTTGACTCTGACTTTCGAATTGCACGAGGGAATACGTAGGCATAGGATTGCGAGATCCTATCGAGTCCCCTTTTGTTTTTTCTCCCTTTTCGTTTCCGCGTTTCTTTAGCAATTAGAGCTTTATATATACACACCATTTGATTAGAACAACAAGAGTGGATCCCTTTGAATACAACGGGCGCGATGGTGTGCTAATACCTTCCCCTTGCGTAACCGACTCCTGAACCCCATATCTGGTTGCAAGGCCATGTTATTTCCCTTTTAGGGTTTCTTCGATTGTTTCCTTTCCCGGTTGGGATAAATAACGTTCGGTGGAGACTCAGTGTCTTCGTCAGTGGTTTTTCGCGGTAGCGACAATAGGCACAAGACTTCGTGTCTTGCCAAACACAGAAAAAACCATTTCTCTTCTCATCTTCCCAATCAATCCCAAATAGTAAGTAACTTTAACTATAACACTAATACAACCAGAGGTTCCTATAGGATACTATAGATACTTAGGGTGCTAAAACCTTCCTTTAGTATAACCAACCCCCAAACCTTATATCTCTTTATTGCTTTGTTTTGCATTGCATATTTATGGGTAATTCTTTCTTTTCCCCTTCCTTTGATAAATTAAAGATCGGTGGTGATATCTTAAGTTTTTTGAAGCCTAGTTAATATAATAGTTATGGTCTCCGATTCTCACTGCAACAGAAATGGCGACTTCAATGGGGACCTTAAAAAGAGGGTTAAACCTATCTTGTATATATTTATGTTATTATATTGTTTGCTTTGTTGTTTGGGTTATTGGTCATCCATATGAGGTAAGATAAGTCCTAAACCGGACTTGAGAACATAAATAAGTTAGGAGGGTGTTATAGTCAAGGAGGCTTTGAGAGAGTAATCCCGAATAAGCTGACTTGAGAATCCCCTGCTCAATGGAGGCCCTTTTGAGGGTAGTACTTGTTAAATGAGAAATCGTGAAAACATTTGCTACTTTCGACCTAGGAGCCCGAGAAGTTGAGGAACTTAGTACCCCTTTACCCCACGTGGCCTTTTAGGATGTAATGCAGTAGCTATGAAGGTGTAAACCTGAAATAGTTGATACACGATATTACACTCAGACGAGATTCTCTTGAGAATATTATTGATTCCCGAGTAATCGGTGTGCTAGTAATATCCGAAAGATGGATCAATGACTTTGGGAACTTGGTAGAACCTTTTCTTCCAGGTACATAAAACCCTAGTACATACCTTTTTGGAATGGTTAGACCATGGCTCCATGATCGTGACGTTTAAACCCTTGAACCCTTGTGTGTTTGCATTCTTATTTGTGTTTGTGCATTCATACATTCATGCATTCACAAGCATCATTTTTCTAACCAGATCTTCAAAGAACTTAGGGTTATTCTTTGCAAACATCATAGGTATTTACTATGGATTTTGGGAGGAGAAGAACACAAAAGTACACTTTCAAGAGTCCTAAATTGGAATATCTGAAGAAGTTATAAGGATTGGTTGCTGACCTAGTGGTTTTCAAAAACAAATATGGAAGACTTCTGTCACACTTGGAGCTTAACATGGTGTTTGGGATTCTTGCTACTTTGGTTCAGTTCTATGATTTGTTGTATCATTGCTTCACATTTCTAGATTATCAGCTCATGCCCACACTAGAAGAATATTCTTGTTTGCTTGGATTGCCCATTATCATATCCCAAATTTTACCCCTAGAATCAATCATCATTTTCATAACATTCTAGGTCAATCATTCATGCATAGCTAACAAATTATCAAGATATTGTTTTCTTTTGTTCACCTGTGAATTAGGGTTTGCCCTAAGAGGCTCAAAGGGTTGATCAATCAAGGTTTTTGATGGATCATCAATAAAATAAGTTCTCATACACTTAAGAGACCTCCCTTCATCAAATATAAAATGCAAATTGGCTTCATTACAAGTTCTCCATGATCCAAGTTCATCTAGCTATAAACTAGGGTTTTGTCAACCAAAGTCAACTGCATCTTTTACTTTTGGTCAAGGCATGATCTCAAACCTTGGGACGTGATTCAAGAAAAACAAATACACCCTTGGAGTCCATCCATGGTTTTCAAATAGCCCAAGTGATTGAATTCATTGAAGATCAAGAAGTAAAAGTTCATCTGATACACAAGCCATTCACTACAAAGTCAAACCTTTGACTTTAGGGTTTTTGGTCAAATATGAGTTCCTCAAGTCAATATTCATTGGAAACATGTTTGATGATTCAGTTTGATCAAGAAAAATCAAGATAATTGAGGTTACTTGCAAAAAGGGCAACTTTAAAGAAAGTGAATTTTTTTCTAAGTTATGAAAAACCCTAATTTGGAGCCAACTTGCCAAGGTCATAACTCCTAATCTAGACATCCATTTTCAGTGATCCAAAGACCAATTTGAAGAGCTCATTCCCTACTACAACTTTTTTATTGAGGATGAATTCCCAAAAAGTGCTTAGATTTCAAGTTATGAAGCAATGAAGTTAGTGTTTCATTCAAATTTGATTTCCAACACTTAGAAAATTTTTTAGACAAATCTGCCTTGTAAAAGTAACCAACTTTGTGAACCATTTTTCATCATGATCCATTTTGATTCAAGAAAAACTTAAAACATGAAAGTTGTAGAGCATGTCTTGGGTTTCCAAGAAGTACAAGTACATATTTTCCCAATGCATGAGCTGAGAGTTTCGAAAGGGGGAAGTTAGGGTTCCAAACTTGAATTTCAAGTCATCTTCATGATGAATTTTTGGAGCAAAACCACTTCAAACCTCCAAATCCCTTAATTTGAGGTCTTGTAACTTGCAAATTCTTCCATGATCATAAAATTACACAAGTTTTGTGTGCATTACACATTGAATTGATGCATTATCCAAGTAATCTTACCATTTGTAGCATGTTTTGCAAAAAGATCATAATGCCATTCTTGTAAAGTTACTTTTATCATAAATCCATTTGTGTGAGGCCTTGTGATGGTTTCTTCTGCAGAAGCAAGACCTCTAAAAGCTTTCAACCACCCTATAACCATTTTACCTCATCTTGGAACTCCACATTTTCATGAAACTAGCATTTTGATTTCAACCAAACCATAACTTGATAATGTTTGTTTCTGATCAGCCCTTGCTCCCACTCTTTCCCTGTAAATAGAGGGATCCCTTAAGCTTCAAAACATACAACAATCACTCCACAAAACCTCGGTATTCTCTCTCTCCAACCAAATTTGCAAAAACCTCATACTTTGCAAGTTCTTGAGCCAAACACTTTCCCCACGAGTTTTCTTCAAACAAACACCACAAATCATCTCTAAACACTTATTATAACTTGTTCATACCCTTGAATAGATTTTGTACCATCCCAAACACCATTCACCATCCCATTTGCTCATTGTGCAAGAATATTTGTGTGGTTTGATACAGTTTATTTTTGGCCATTTTATTTGATCAAGCACTCTTCCTAAGGACTAACAAGGCTCAAGAAACCTCTCTTTCATGTCTGTAGCTCCATTTGAAGAAGCATTGGACTTTCTCCAATAGGTAACATTTTCACACTTTGATATCTTTATTCATGCATCATTCTTGAGTACTTATTGAAGCAAAAATGTAGCCCATATTCTGTTTGTTATATTCTTGCTACTGTATGTGTTGAATCTCGTTCATGCATGAAGATTTTATTATTAGAAACCTAAAGTTTAAGTTCTGGTTTTCCCCTTAGCATGCTTTATACATTAAGAGTTAGGTCTTAATATTAATACCATTGGATTCCTGGGAATTTTCTAATCAATTTCCTTTTTAATATCATTTAATTTCGTTAAAAATTGAGTAAGTTTTGGTAGGAGAAAGATTGAGAAAAAACTTAAAGTTTTATATCTGGTTTTTAGCTTGGTACGACTTGTATAGTGAGTTTTAGCTTGTGAGAATAATACCATTGAATACCTGGGATTTTTCTAATCAATTTCCTTTTTTATATCATTAAATTTCGTTAAAAACTGAATGAGTTATGGTTGTTTGAAGTTTGAAGTAAAATTTAAACATGTTGTTGCATGAGAGAAAGAAAACACGATTGCATGAGAGAAAGAGAGTGAGCGAAGGTTGATGGGTAGGGGTGGCAATGGGCAGGGTATGGGTAGGGTACTATAGTACCCGTCCCCATTCCCGCAGTTGAAAAAAATCCCCGTACCCATTTTTTAAGTGGGTAATTACACGAGCCCGTAACCGTACCCATTTTTGCGGGTTTTTACCCTACCCATTGTGGGTACCCACTGGGGATGGGCCAAATTGCCATCCCTACTGATGGGGATGGTGACATGGCATTTGTCCATTTTATTCATGAAAGCTTAAAATATATATTTATAAAGTTGGATAAATGAATGGATGAGGGTGTAGCATCGCTGGTCAAGGAGGTTTGTGTTGATGCTTGGGTCTGGGGTTCGAATCCCCCTTAGACCCTTTTGCATTTTTATTTTTTTCATGTTTCTGAAGTGATTTTCAAATATATATACATGCTTCCATTATATGTCATGTGCGTGTAAATGGTTCAATTGGCATTATTTTGAGTTGTAATCCCTTTATCATGGGTTCAAACCCTCCCAAGGCCATTTCTATTTTTTTTACCACTTTTTATTTTCATTTTCTTCACAACTATGAAGACCCATAACTTTGTGCTCCGTAAGCCTTTTCGAGCCACTCTTTTTGCTATGTGTTCATAATTTTTCCTATTTTATGATGTTGTGAAGAAATTCCATAATTAATTAATTTTTAATGCACTTATGCTTGTTCAAAGTAGGCATCTTTTTTGGTTTGTTTTAGGGTTTCAAATGCATTTCTTTGGTTGATTCTTTGATTTTTCTTGATCACCATGACTTGTATGAATGCTATACACCTTGTATGAACCTTTTTTTGTTGTTGTTAACACGTACCTTTTGGTTTTGGTTTGAGTTTGATACACTTTAATGCACGTGTACATGTTTATGTGCCTTTGAAATTTTGTGACCTTATACCATAAACTTTGGTTTGATTTCCTTGTCATGATGCATGATATGCATACCTATTCTTTCATCTTGTTGAACACTTGTCTGTATACAAGTCCTTGTGCTTTCCTACCTTTGGCCATGTGTTCATAAATGCCTTAACATGATTCATAACTTGTATGCTTATCATGTTCAAGCCTTTGTGATGTTTTAACCTTTGAATATGATCACCATGAACCTTATATATGCCTTGTTTGAATCTTGAATGTTATCCAAGTTTAAGTAATGCTTTGATTTATTCATGTCTTGTTGATTGTATCAATGTTTAAGTAATGCTTTGACTTATTCATGTCTTTTTGAATTTTATCCACATTTAAGTAATGCTTTGACTTATTCACGTCTTGTGAACCTTCTCTATGTTTAAGTAATGCTTTGACTTATACATGCTTGTTTGAATGTTACCTTTATTATTTGCGATTGGTATTATATTTGTTCATCTCATCCATGTTCACCCTTTTGTTCATGTGTACTTTGAACTTTATCCCCATGTGATGTGAGCTCTTGAGCCTTCATCCTTATTTAACTTTTGTTCCCAAATCCAAAGGAAAGATCTTTTTTGTTGATGTTATGTCATAGATAGGCTAGCCTTACCTACCTCCTCTTTTAACCTTACTAGAATTCTTCTTCCCTTTCAACTTAGGCTTAGGATAGAGTTTTGTGAACTCTATGTAATTGTCATTGTTACGGACACTTACTTCCCCTTAGAACCTTGATCACTATCAAGTGCTCTTCACCCTTGTTTAGGTGAACTATGATTACTCTGATTCCATCCTTGTTAGGATATATAGGCATAAGACCGCGAAGTCTTCGCGAGCATACTTAGTAAAACCTCTAGATCTTTCCCATAGAATATTCCCAAACAATAGCAAACAAACAAATAACATAGCACAAATACAACAAGGGGTGCCTATAGAGTACTATAGATACTTAGGGTGTTAATACCTTCCCTTAGTATAACCAACCCCCGAACCTTAGATCTCTTAGCTTTGTTATTACATTGCGCACTTAGGATTTTCTTTCGATCTTTTCCCTTTCCTTTGGATAAATTAAAGTTCGGTGGTGAACATTCAATGCTTTATGATTCAAGTTAATACAATAGCTTGATATCCGATTCTCACCACAACAGAAATGGCGACTTCACTGGGGAATACTTCCATAAAAGGGTTAAGCCTATCTTGTTTATTTGTGTTATTTGTATATTTGTTTGCTTATGTTGTTTGGTTTTCCCTATAGATTGGATGGTGACTTTTGTGTGGTGAGGTAAGTTCTAACCCAAACTTGAATGTACATAAATAAGATAGGATTATGGTATAATTAAAAGTTAACTGTTGGGAGTAGTCCTAACATGATTAACATATGATATAACCATGCTCAGTGGAGACCCCTTTTGGATTACTGATGTCATACGAGTAGTCGTATTGGCATTACTTTTTCCGACCTGGGAGTCCGTGGAGCTGAGGACCTTAGTATCCCTTCACCCCTCTAAGCCTTTTTAGGACGTAGTGCAGTGATCATCCAGGTGTAGACCTATGATAGTTGTCATGCGATACTATTCTCAGACGAGTTTATCTTGAGAATATTATTAGCCCGCATAAGTAGTCGTGCAAGCCGATAATATCCGAAAGATTTAGCGATGACTCTGAAAACTTTGTAGAACCCGTTGTGCAGGTACAAATAAACCCATAGTACATATCCTTATGGGAGGGTTAAACCTTGACTCCATGCTTGTTGTTTACCCTTAAAACTTGTGTGTAACCTTGTTTGTATGCATTGCATCAACATGCATTCATGAATAACCCTTTGGTTTCAAGGAACTCAACTGTTCATTTCTTTGCAAAAAAAAACAATAAAGATCATGGATTATGAAATTAAACTTTTCGGGTTTTTCCAAAATGTTGCAACTTACTTTTGAGTTCATTGAAACCATTAAGCTTGCATTTGCATTGCATGTGCATGTCATCACATTTGCATCTCATTTGCATTTCTTAGACATAATACTCGTATTTGGAATAGAGATCATTTCTCAAGAGATGATGAATGGGCTAAGGAAGGATCAGGAAGCATTGGAGGAGGAAATCAGAATTCTGAAGAGCCAGATGAATTGGGTCTTGGAAACTCTGCAAGTCTTGATGAAGAGGGAAGGGCACCCTGTGACAGCCAATGAAATTATCACTCCACATTCATCCAATGTTCCCCCACTTGAAAGGCATTTCCATCAACCAGCGTTTGGTCCTCCCTCAAGATGCCATCCTCATCATTCGGCTGTCAAGATAGCACATCAACACCTTATGGTTGTTCCTCCTCGAGGTCGTCAAAATCAAATCAAGAACAAGAAAAAGGATCATAATAGGAGGAACAAAGCTATCGATAAGCCAATTCCAATGCCACTTAGTAAGCTCTACCCGCTGCTAGATCAAAATTCATTGTTGACTCCTTGACCTCTCAATCCTGTGCTAGGACCATGGCACAATGCAGACTTAACATGTGAATTCCATAAAGGGGCTAAAGGACATGATCTAGATACTTGCTTGGTGTTGGGAGCTTTTGTGCAAGTGTTAATCTATGATAAGAACCTAATATTGGAGGAAGACCAACCACAGGTTGAATGCAGATACCATACTGGAACAGTGGGGCACCTCGTTGAGGAGTGCAAGAATTTTATGCCCAGATTTCTAAGCTTTCTAGAATCACTAGTACCCCGGGAAGGAAGGCTAGATGCCGATGTCCTGATCTCCGAACCAGATGACAAAGGACCTATGAGACCTTTCAAGGTTTTGTACCACAAGGAACAAGTCACCAATGATGGATCTGACCCCCTCTCTGGACCTGGAAATTGAAGCATACATCAAGTTTCTTGAAGTCAATTCCCTAAAAGTTGGCCATCTTTTGGTATTTTCAGTATTTTCTTTTGTAATTTCTTTGCATATTGATTGTATATTTGCTTGTAAGCATTGTTGTTTTTTTTAATTGGTAAGATTAATGAAATGTTTATGCATCTTTTGAATCAATCCATTCGTATTCACTCATTTTCTTTCATTGTTAAAAGTAAAAGATATATTTTTCCTATCCGCTTATCTTTATCAAACTGTTGTTTTAACAAATATTGAGGGAGAATGATGAAAACCAAATGCCTAAAATTGTTGTGGTATGCTTTCAATTAAGAACCTTGTCGATGATGTAAGGATTTGTTTCAAATCCCCAAACACTAGATAAATAAGGAAGTTACTCCCTTGTCAACCCCTTCGAGCCTAGAAGTTGGAGTTTCTTTCTATACAAAAACCCGCAATCTTAACCTTGGGATGGGTAGTTCTCAGTTAACTTGGTTATGCATTTATATAAGATACCTTTCATATAAAGGCTGCATTCACAAGTTTTCCTTCGCACACAACTAGCAAGTGTCGAAGAAGTCTTTCAAGCCAAAAAGCTGATGATGGTTCACCATAATCATTAAGCTTGGCAGTCACATTCCTTCTAAAAAAAAAAGAGAAAAGAAAATTCAAAAGAAAAATCCCGCTAAGTCAGAACCTGTGAAGGAGACTTTGGCAAAACTGGGGTATCCCGCTAAGTGTAAGCTTCAAAAGAAACAGTTCAGGAAAAAGTTAGGGATAATAAAAGAGGAGATCTTTAAATCTTTACTCTGAAATTCCTCAATAACCAAAAACAACTAAATGTTGTTAGGAAGTAGTGACTGCCATCTCAAGAGTCCCTTGACTTCTGAACCATCATCGTCACTATCATCAGTACAATTCCCAACCCTTGGGAACCTGAGCGCATAGTCTGAGTTAACTGAACGTAGGATTGGAAGTTCATAACGGAGATTGGGTGGTTACAAATAAACTTTGAGTCATTATCCTTTGTTTCATAAATCGTGAACCAATCCATGTTACAACCCTCAAAAGACCTAATTGAGGTAGGGTTTATTTTGAAAGCATACTTCAACAAGGTTGTGTTAATCTGACTCCTAATGGTAAGGAAGATCTAACCACATGGAGGCACTCTTCAAAGCATAATAAGAAAAAAATTCCATCCTCTTGAGCCAATAAGAAAGCCAAATAAAGGCTACAATACCAAACTCCATAATGATCCAAAGCATAAGGGAGAGAATCCTAATTCTAAGTCCATAAGTCCATAATCAAGCCAAGAAGTCTAAGAGTAGAGATCCACAATTAAGAGCACAAGTCTTTTAGTGGTTTAAGCCTTTATTAATATTTTTGAGTCCAAATGGACAAAAGAAAAACAAAAGCACAAGATAATATGGTCCAAGTGGACAAAAGAAAAATGACATAAACATAAACATGATATGATATAATGAGCAATGAGCAATAAAAAAATAAAGAGAGATAGGGAGCGAGAAGGAAACATAAACAATATATCACAATAACATCACAAAAGTATCAATGCCAAAAGCCTTTATAAGTAACATCGATTTGAGTATTTTCCGTCTCGCGTCATGAACTATAATGAATGAACAATGTACTTAGGCCAAGTTTATTGAAGACTTGTTAGAAGATTGATAGAATCAAAGCCTCTACGCAACAAGCTTCATAGGTTTTGAACCTAATACAAAAGATCAACCATCCTTGGGCTTACAATCATAAGTTTGGGCCACGAAAGTTCATGCTCCAATTCGGAGAGGAACAAATGTAGCACTATGTTAAGCAATCGCCAAGTGACTTATATGGAAGTCACCCTACTCGAGGTCGATCAAAATGATCTTTGTGCTAATGCATGCTAGATGAACAATATGTAAATCGTCATCCGAAAACAATACCGCACGAAAAGAAAAAAGGTAATGATCTAGTCTTGATCAAGAATTCAACAAAGTAATTCTAAGATCCATAAGACTTTCATCGATCCAAATAAAATAGAAATAGATGAAGAGAAAGCAAAATTAAATCACAAAATTATGTGATCTAAGGCTAAGAAAAAAGGGAAAGGGAATAAAATGGCAAAACAAACAAAACAGTCCCAAAAATGGACCAAAAACACACTTCTGTCCCATGTTAATCGATTACCCTGATTCCTCAAGGAATCAAGTAATCGATTACTCTGCACGTAGAGTCAAAAAAATGTGCAAAAATCAGCATGATCATCTTTCAAAACTTTCTTCAAACACCTTATGATCATAGAACCAAAATTGCACGAAGTTTCAATATAAACAACAGTAAAAACCACCAATCAAACACAATTACAAGATCCAAAGGATCAAGTAACAAGAATCACCAAAGATCTACATTGTGGAAGATGAAGATGAAGCTTAGGGATGAAGAAATGAGGATTACCACTCCAAATCTGAAAATTGCTTCAAATTACTCCAAGATCCAAACTCCAAAGCCTTGATCTACAAGAAATGATGAAGAAAACAAGTTTGGATGAAGGTTTAGCTCAAAGTTTAACAAGATTCAATGTGAAAACTTGTTATCTATCAAAAGAATAGAGTGAGCTTTGAGTGAATTTTGTGGTTGGGGAGAGAATTTGCAAGAGGTTTTTTGGCTATCAAAAGCTTCAAGAGAAATTTTAGCAAGGTGAATTTGGCTATCAAATGCTTGTGAAATGAATGAAATGAGGCCTCTATTTATAGGATTTAGGCTTGGAAATTTTGGTGGTTTGGAATTTGGTTTGGAATCAAAATTAGGATTGGAATTTGAATTTTGGAGGTAAAATCAAAATCAAGTGGTAATTAATGAGGGTGTATGGTGGGAATTAATTATGATGCGGTATGGGAAAAAATGAGGTAATCTAGAATATTCTCATGATGAAATTGAAGAATTTGAATTTGGCACATTTATTTCAAAAAACGCATAGAGTAATCGATTACCCTAATGCTGGTAATCGATTACCTCAGTGATAATTGGTGAAAATTGGCCTTTTTCAAGTGTTGTCCTGGCTCTGGCTCGATTCTTTTGCTTGTCAAAGAAGGCATGGAAATAAATACATGAACCTTGAAGTCTCTTGAATAATAATCAATTAATCTTAGAAACTCTTGATCAGATGATTTTTGAATTATGTGCAGATCAACTTTGACTTTATCAGATGAAAATTCATTCGAGCTGAGGGATTGATTTCGATATTCGTGATCCAAATTCTTCCTTAAAGGTTAGTAAAAGGAAAAAACAAACATTTTTTTGGATTTTAATTAATGGTTAGTAAGCATAAACAAATACAAACATCAAACAAACAAGAAAAACAGGGGTGCTTGGTGATCTCACTCAAGAACAAACCTTCACAGGAGGGCAAAAGAACCAAAGCTTGTAATCTTGTTTGTGGTATGCAATGCAAATGATACGTGGGATCTTAGGGGTAAAAATTAGGGTATTACAGTTGCCCCTATTTATGTTTCTTCTATCCGAAGATATGAAGATTGAAATCTTTGTCTCGACGAGATAGAAGAGACTTAAATATAACAATAAACACAATTTTGGCCCTAAGAGACCACAAAATGATATGATCGTGCAAATGATATGCAGACAGAAGACCTCGGTGGGGAGAAACGCCACAGGAGACGAACAAAAAGACTGGGGAGCAAAGAGAAAAGATTCCACAGGGGAAAACAAAAGAGGGAAAACACATCCCAACAGGGGAGGAAACAATCTCCTCTGGGGAAGAAAAAAAAGAGTAAGATTCCACTGAGGGAAAATTACCAACACCAGAAATAAAAGAGGGATAACTTGTCCCAACAGGGAGGGAAAAATCTTCACTGGGGAAAAGATCATCTACTACCAGACATCCAGTAATAGCATGATCAAAAGGAAAGATTGCCAACTACCAACCAAGTGGCAGCTATAACAAGGAAAACAACCAAAACGATATGAGAAATATTACCTACTACCAACAAAGGGCAGGACGACAAAGGTAATAATCTCAAAAAGGGGTACGAGGAATATCACCTACTACCAACTAAAGGGCAGGACGACAAAGGTGATAAACTCGAATGGGGAGAGATTACCAACTATCAAACAAGTGATAGCTACAACGAGGTAACCAAACCCAGCTATATTACATACTACCAACTAAATGAGGAGGACGACAAAGGTAATAAGCCAGCTCCATCACCTACTACCAACTAAATGGACAGAACGACAAAGGCGATATGCTCAAAAAGAGGGATTACCATCTATCAACCAAGTGATAATCTCAACAAGGTAATCAACCAAGGATACGAGAAATATTACCCACTACCAACAAAGGGAAGGACGAGAAAGGTAATAATCTCAAAAAGTTCCGAGAAATATCACCTACTACCAACTAAACGGGTAGGATGACAAAGGTGATAAACCCGAACAAGGGAAAGAGTACCAGTTATCAACCAAGTGACAGCTATAACAAGGTAATCAAACCCGGCTATATTACCTGCTACCAACTAAAGGGCAAGACGACAAAGGTAATAATCTTTCATTGCCAAAGCAAGGGACCAAAATTTAATCTGGGAATAAACCAGAGAGAAACGGTCAAACAAGACTCATCCCGAGGAGGAAATATCTCAACTTGGGATTAATTTCATCCAGATAAATGAACTAGGGAGGAAGGCTAAAACAAATATCTTCCACAAGGCATAAACTCAGTGGGGAATTAACAAACATAGGCATTTTATGCTTATGGGTCGACACTCTAAATGGAGAGAAGACACACACGCTCTGCGGGGATAACAACACTAGAGAGCAAAGAAGCACCAACACAAATACAAGATGCACAATGCAACACAAAATATGTTATGCACAACAAAAGAATGTGCATGCAATGCGTATGAGTATGAATATGTTGACAAAACAGACATAAGGATGAACAGAGGGTGAATAAACATCATAACGCTACTAAATACTCTACTAATCTCAACAAGATGGAGATATCATCAGCAGCTCTGCTAGGAATTTAGCTGAAGAAATCCTGCAAGAGATAAACAAAAGCCATCAAAGGAAAATAAATCCTACTACAAGGCTCAAATCTTGCTGGAGAAAGGGAAGATACTTCTGGGGGAGAAATCCATATATCAATCTTCTAACATCAACGATCCACAAAGAGGAGAATATCATGAATCCTGCTTCGAGGATGGAAAGAAAGTTGTTGGGGAACCATAACAACCCAAATCTTTCTGACTCTTCCTGGGGATAATAAAAATTCACAGAAACTTTCATTTCAAAAGGATGAATAGATTTACTGTGGAAAAATAATGAACTCGCTGGGGATTGTAAACATTTACACAAAAATACACTAGGAAAGCGAAGCAGATCTGCTGGAGATACGAGAACACTCTCAGAGGATTAACAAAATTTGAGCAAAGCATCCTGGACTTGATGGAGAAAATAGCAAAAGGTCAAACTGTGGGGGATTTTAGATCAATACTCATCATAAATGAGAGAAACCCCGACAGGTGACTATTATATCAATACTCCTTAAATAGAGACGTCATCAGCGACTTCACTAAGGAACATCTGAAATAGTGATGTACAATCTTCACTAAGAGGAATCTCTGAACAAAAAACAATCTGGAGAGAAATACATCCTGGACTTGCCGGGGAAAATAAGAAGTTAACATCATTGCTCTATGCTTAGGAAATAATCGAAACAATAATGTACTTCCCCCGTTGGGGAATCAGCAAGGATATATCTCCGGGTAGAACAACCTGGAGAGAAATACATTCACAAGGCTAGGAAAATCCAACAAGCGGTCACTATGTCAATGCTTGTTATAGGAAAATAACATTGCTCTCTGTTTGGAGACATCCAAAGCAACAACAACATGTCTAAAGGTGTAGCGCGATTTTTGTGGTTTCGAATCACTATCGCTTTGGTACTACAGTTCGATTCATTTTTTATCCTATTAAGCTAATTAAGGAAGGGAAATAGATGTCTCCAATTAAGCCTGCTTGCAAACTGAGTTTAAACAGTCAAAACTGTTGGTTTACAGATGCTATCAAAATAGGGGGTTTTCCCTTTGGGTTATTAATTAAAAATAGTGTCTAGGCTATTGGTAAGATGTTAGGACTGGTGCTTTTCGATTGATGTATGAAGGTATGGGATTTTGGGTTTTTTATTAGTATGCTCGCTAAGATTTTTGTAATCTTATGCCTACGTATTCCTGTTTAACGAAACAGGGAAATCAGAGCGATCGTAGTTCCTCCTATTCTATGGGAGGAAAAAGGTTGTTTTGGTGTCTTGTTCAAAGCCCAAGACGTGAAGCTAAAGGGGTGATTTGTATCTTGTTCAAAGCCCAAGATGTGAAGCTGAAGGCTCTATTTGTATCTTGTTCAAAGCCCAAGATGTGAAGCTGAAGGGTTTGTGCTGAGAGAGAATTTGTCATCTCTAAAGAGGAATTGTTGATGTTTGTATGCTGTGTGTAAGGCACAACTTTGATGCTAAAAGGTTGATTAACTCAACCGGGGTTTTCTTTATACAAAGCCTAAGAGGAGGCTTGGAGTTGACTTTTCTGGGGAAAATGTTCTTTCTGTCTTGTACAAAGCCCAAGATTGAGGCTAAAAGGGTTTGACTCAACCAGAGAGTCTGTCGTACTCAACAAAAGAGTAATTTGGTGTCTCGTACGAAGCTCGAGACGGAGGCGAAAAGGAAGATGGACTCAACGAGAGAGTCTGAAAAGGTGGTTGACTCAACAAGAGAGTCTGAAGGTTGATTGACCCAACAAGAGAGTCTTTCATACTCAACAAGAGAGTGTTTATATGTGTCTTGTACGAAGCCCAAGATGGAGGTTAAAGTTGTTGACTCAACAAGAGAGTACTTAAACAGGTGATTGACTCAACAAGAGAGTCTGAAGGTTGTTTGACTCAACAAGAGAGTCCTTTATACTCAACAAGAGAGCGTTTTGCTAACTCATACGAAGCCCGAGATAGAGGCTTAAGGGAGGTTGACTCAACAAGAGAGTCTTTTATACTCAACAAGATAGTGTTTTGCTAACTCGTACGAAGCCCGAGATAGAGGCTAAAAGGGAGTTGACTCAACAAGAGAGTCTTTTATACTCAATAAGAGAGTGTTTTGCTGTCTCGTATGAAGCCCGAGATAGAGGCTAAAAGGAGATTGACTTAATAAGTGAGTCTTTTATACTCAACAAGAGAGTGATTTATATGTCTTGTACAAAGCCCAAGACGGAGGCTAAAACGTTGACTCAACGAGAGAGTCGTTATGTGTGCCTTGTACGAAGCTCAAGACGGAGGCTAAAAGGTGGTTGACTCAATAAGAGAGTCTTTTATACTCAACAAGAGAGTGTTTTATATGTGTCTTGTATGAAGCCCAAGACGGAGGTTAAAGTTGTTGACTCAATAAGAGAGTCTTTTATACTCAACAAGAGAGTGATTTTTATGTGTCTTGTACAACGCCCAAGACGGAGGCTAAAAGTGGTTGACTCGACAAGAGAGTCTGAAATGGTTACCTCTGAAGGGGAGGAATCATTTGTACAAAGACCAAGAGGAGGCTAAACTTACTGCCGAGGATTATTTGAGATCCCTAGGCAGGTCCAAGTGTGGGGAACTCTCATGAGAGAGATGGGGTTTCTGCTGGAGATTTATCCAGAGTGATCGGTGTTTTTTCCTATGTTTGAAAGGAACTTGAGAATGTCTTTGAGACTCAAGGGTTTTAGACTGTCCATGTCTAGAGTTTTATCTGTTGTACAATGCCCAAGAGGAGGCACGGGCATTAAGGGATGAGTATAAACCCTACAACGGCCGAAGTTTTGACACTGGAAAGACTGCTCTAGCAAAGGATGACTAAGTTCTATCTTATACCTTTAAGAGGTCGTCAGGGTCCTTGTATGAAGCCCAAGAGAAGGCATGAGAACTTCTAAGAAGCCGACGGGTCCTTGTACAACGCCCAAGAGGAGGCGGGGATGTTTTTAGGAAGCCTGTGGGTCCCCAAACCCCGAGAAGTTCAAGACATGCCATTCACCGAGAATAGATCAAGCCAGGAAAGTTCGAGAATTTAGAAGAAACTCAAGAGATGCCATTCATGGAGAAAAGATCATCTCTGGGGAGTTAGAGTTTCTTTGACAATTTCTAAGGGTGACAGTCTGAGAAAGGATTCACAAAGAATGCTGCCTTTCACATCTCCATATTGTTTAACCCCAAGAGGAGGGAAGACGGTATCTGGAAATCCTATGGGGGTCTAGTTTTGTTTGTATTTAAGAGTGACCAACAGGGCTTTACCTAGTGCTAGACGTAGTTTCCAGGGAAAACTCTAAATAACTATACTAGTATTACACAGTTGATATGTGACATGTATATAAAAGTTTGTGAAAGAAGACTTACAGTGAAACAGCCCCACAATACAGTTATATATATATATATATATATATATATATATATATATATATGAAAGCGGATAAACACTTACCCGTTGTAGAGCTTCCATGCTGTTTGGTTAGTTGTTCAACAAAGAAAGTATTGATAACAACATATTCAAAATCAAAGGCGAAAGTACTTTGAAAAGATTTTTGGGGCTTATAGCTCGAGGAGAGGCCCAAGGTTTTATCAGTGATTGCACTGTTGTTTTGAATTGGTACAGGGACTTATACAAGTGACTGAGGCCCAAAAGGTTTTCTGTACAAAGGAATAGGTCTTACACTCTCTCAAGAGGCCCAAAGGTGTTTAAAGAAAAGGAATGGGGCTTATAACACGAGGGTAGGCCCAGAGGATTTGTTTTTGAACTGGCGATCGCGCCGAGATTTTTCTTTTAATGCAGGGGGACTTATACAATGTCTGAGGCCCAAAATGGTTTTGATTAAAAGGGGATTGGGTCTTACACTCTATTAGAGGCCCAAAGATTTATTTTTGTACAAGTGATGGGGCTTACAGCTCAAGGAGAGGCACAAGGTTTTTGTTAAAAAAGGCGACGATCGCGCCAAACTTTTTGACGCTATCGGGACTTATACAATACATTGAGGCCCAAATTATTTTGGTTTTCAAAAAGGGGTTGGGTCTTACACTCTATTAGAGGCCCAAAGGTGATTTTTGAAAGATGTATAGGACTTACAACACAAGGGAGGCCCAGATGATTTTAGTTTGAAAACGACGATCGCGCCGTTGTTTTAAAAATGTACAGAGGGACTTATTACAATAAATGAGGCCCAAAATGGTTTATGTACAAAAAGGGTTGGCACTTACACTCTATTAGAGGCCCATGAGGGTTTGAAAATGATTGATGAGGGTGAAATCAAAGAAACCCTAATTTTGTTTTTCTTTAAAAGTAAAGAAAATCAATAAAATGATAATAATACCAAATAGATTTGAATAAACCACTTGTGATTTTTGTTGAAGGTTTGAAAAATGAGGCTTTAATCACAAGATGAATTAAAACTCATTTGGTTTTGATTTCCAAGATGAATATTCATTCTAAAAATGTTTAAAAACAATTAAAAATGAATTTATTCATAAAAATACCAACTATATTAAATAAATAATATAACTTTTATTTTTTGTAGAATAAAAAGATTTCAACATTTTTGTGAATTTTTGCAAAAAGAACCAATAAAAAATAATTAAAATTGAGGGAGTTATTAATTTTTCAAATCATTTAAAATAATATGAAAAATAATAAAAATATGAAAAAATGGTAAAAAGAGGATCTGGGGCGAGGGGGATTCGAACCCCAGACCTCTTGTGTGCAGTGTGTGCGCCCTACCACTGGGGTGGTGATACATCCCTGTATTGAAACACAACCACAAATATACAAGGCTTGCCTTGTATTTGGCCTGGCCAAGGCAAGGCAAGGAAAGGTTTTTGGTCAGAAACGTGAAGGCCATAACTTTCTCATTTCTCCAAGGATTGGGACAAAATTTAGGTCTATCCTGCCTAGAATTTCACAAGGAATCAAATGGTGGTGGTGATTTTTTTTCAGATCATGCTCCTATTGAAAAACCCGATAGTGGTTTTTAAATAGGCCATGATTTGCATTTTCTGTGCTATCTCTTGTTACAGGCATGAATTACATGATGAATTGGTGCAAACACAACACATATAACATGTATAAGAGATACATGCTCAGTGGACATCAAAGGAAAGCATGATTCAAAGAATTCAAGTTGTGATTCTTACCTCTTTTTGGAGCTTTTGTGCAATCTGCCAAGTGCTTTGTTCCATAAATGATTTGATGCTTTGGACACCCTCAAATGATTTCTTAGAAGCTTTTAGGAATTAGCTGGAAACCTCTGGAGCAAGTTTGAACTATTTCTTGCAAAAGGGGCAAAAGTGGCCAAAATAGCAACTCTATCAAATGGTGTTCCAGATGTGGGGAACCATTTGGGACAGTTCAAGGATGATATTTGGAGTGTGTTTGAGGTTTTATCTGGTTTGGAAAGTGACTGATTCAAGACATGGCTTGAAAAATGCACAAAAGTCCTATTTTGAGGTTTTGAGAGGTGACTTTGTGATTTTGGTGTTACAGGTCACTTGTGAAGGTTTGGATAACTTATATATGACATATTGGATGTGTTTGGATCATGATCTATGGTGGAATTACTTTCTAACTCAAAAACTCAGAGTTACCTTGCTAAAGAAGGCCTTTTTGCCAAGAGAAAGAGATTTTGAGGAAAGCAAGTGTTGTAGTGCTTTGGTGTAGTCAAACTGAGCACAAATGAGCTCTATTTATAGTAGAGTAGGTTTGTTTTGGCTGCAATAGTGAATGGCAACTGCTGCAGAGGTTTGGCCAATGTTAAGCAATGAGAATCCAAGTCTCCTCTAGCCATTGACTACAGGTTAGGGCACAGACTGCTGGTTCCCTTGGTCTTGGATAAGTCATGACTGAATTCAGTTGGAAGAGGCTCAGTCCATGCCACCTTGGTGCATCCATTAAATGCTCCAAACCAAAATTGGAGTCTTGTCCCTCTTTGAGGCATTTCTAGGTTTGGCATGCTACTTTTGGTTCTAAAGACTTGGGAGGCTGATGGATCAGTGTTTTCCCTCCTTGGTCTCCCCTTGAGGAGTTTAGATGGATAGATTTGCTTGCCCTTTGAAAAATTTGAGCAAATCGAGCAAAATGCCCAAATTTGCCTTGCCATGATAGTTTGCAGCAAGGCATATTGGCATGGTCATATCTCACGATTCAGATTTAGTTTAGTGAAGTTCTTAGTCATTTTAGAAAGCCATCATATGATACAACATATGTGTGATCATAGTTTGTCTTGATACTTTTTGGATCCAAGTGAAAAATCCCCTTACTTTTGGAAAAAAAGCAAGACAGATTCTAACTTAGTGAAAATTTCACTAAGTGTTGGAAAAAGTGACATTTCATGTTTTCAGCCATTTTGATCATTCCATAACTCAAAATCCATGAGGAATTGGAATGAGGTGTGTTTAAAGCTTTTGTAGAGGGCCATGAGAGGTACAAATCCAGCTTTGAATGGGGAAAAATGGCCTTGTGGTTTAGGAGTTATGATCTTCCAAAGTTGGTACCCTAGCCACTTTGTTCCATAACTTAGAAAATTTCTAAGTTTTTTTTGTTACCCCTTTTACAAGTTATCCCACTTTTCTTGATTTTTCTTGATGAATGATGATCCCAATCACACATTAACATCATTTTAAGGTCAAAGAACCATAATTGTGAAAAATCTCAAAAAGTCAAAGTTGACTTTTGTGCACAGTTGACTTTTTGTCAAATGAATTCCAAACTGTACGATCCTCTATGAAATATAGTCCTTGACCTAAATCAAACTTGATGGATTGGTTTCATATGTATTATAGGGTGTATTGAATCATGTCCCAGGGTTTGGGAGCATGCCTGGGTCAAAAGTCAAAGGCACAGTTGACTTTTTCCTCAAAACCCTAATTGTGGTTCTGATGAACTTGAAACTTGTTGATCAAGCTTCTTGGATCAATCCATTGTTGCAAATGGATCAATGTAGTTTAATAGAGACCCTCAAATCATTTCTTGAGGTCTTGGCTCATGTTTTGTCCCAAAAGTCAACTTAGGGGTGAATTAGGTCAAGAAACCCTAATTCTTGATTTTTTATGAATGCATCCCCTGAGGCTAAATTGACTTGATGATTGGGTTCATGATGTCCCTTGGAGCATCTTAGGTTGTGCTTTGAAGCATTTGCTCATGCCCAGAGGAAAAATTCCATCTGGAGGCCCTGGTCGACCAAAACCCTAATTTGGTGACACTGGTGATCTTGAGGCTTAATCCACTTAGAATGTTGCAGCCTTGTGCTTGATCCTTGACGTGGGAGTCCTCTTAATCCATTGTGGATGTTTGAGATGTTTATACAAGTTGAGGATCATGTCATTTCTTGATTGATCCTTTGTCTAAGTGTTCTGAGAGGGCTTGAAACCCTAAGTTTGATTGCAGTGGATGCTCACCCATCATTGGGGAGACTAATGAGGTATGATGGTTCACCCATATTACGATGACAATTTACACAATGATGGGGAATCTTAGTGGTCAAAATTTGGGGTATGACAGATGCCCCTATTTAATCTTCTTGGACCCGAAGGTGTGAATGGCAAAGGTATCCGGGTATTCGGGGTGCAAGAGGATTAAATATCGGAATACCTGAAATTTTGATGGTGGTTATGAATGGTAGCTTATGCATTCATCTTCTTTAGCTAAGCAATGATGCTTTGAAAAGGTAGAAAACTTCCCCTTCAACCCTGGTCTTCAGCCAAGAAACTGGTCTCAATTTTCTTTTGAAATAAACTTCTCCTCGATCCTGGTTTCCTACCAAGGAACTGGTCTCATCTTCTGATACAAACTTCCCCTCAATCCTGGTTTCCCACCAAGGAACTGGTCTTAGTTTCTGAAATAAACTTCCCCTCACTCCTGGTTTCCTACCAAGGATCTGGTCTTAGTTTTTTTTTGTCAATAAGCTTTCTTGACAAGGGACGCTATTCGTAGCGGTTTTCCTCAAACTTCTCGTCGAATTTTCCTGGGGAGATGCCATTTGATGGAAAAGGTTTCAATGTCAGACTTGATGGGGACCCCATCAGTCTGAGCTGATCTATCTGAGCTGTAGAGGTACACAAACTTCTCTGTTTGGAGACGCCATTTGTCAACTCTACTAGGGAAAACGAGTCTCTTGAGGGACAGCTTCCGCTTAGGGATATTACATCATACTTTTCTCGAGGTCTTCCCAGAGAAATGCCATATAATGTACCCTAATTTTGAGGTGCTGATGACCTTTTCGTCAGCGAATTTTTCGGAGAAAACTGCTATGTTGCCGAATATTTGCTAAAGAGGCTTTCTCTCGGGACTTTCCTTAATCCGAGAAAGCGAAGATATCATCTTCGATGGTGAAGAGTGATGTTTGTCAGAAGCTCTCTGGCTTTTCAGAGGTTCAAGTTATCAAAGTGGTAAAAGAACCACCTTCAATCCAGAAATAACCTGGAGAAGAGGTTGTTCAGACACGACGTTTCCTGACAAGGAAAGAACTGACAACTCGACTGGGAAGACTTTTATCACTAGGGAACAAGATCAACTAGAGTGATAGTGATGCAATATGAATATGAAGGTAAATCAATAATGCATGATGTATGCAAGTATATGCTGACAAACTGACGCGACATACAGACTAATAGATGAACACGACTGGATACTCGGCCACAGCGGGAGATGAAAAGTATCGCTGGTTCAAAAAATAGCAATTCTGCCTTGCTTAGGAGGGATAGTCCACACGGGGAAAATCGTTGGTCGGGCTTAGGAGGCAAGAACTCTGTCGGGGGTATCAAATGGAATATCCGCATCTGACAAAGTTGATCCATCATTCAGGCGTACTTGTTTAGAAGGAGTACTTTGATTCTGCACTTTGAGGTTTGATTACTTCTGGAGAAGCGATCGATGTTCTTTCGATGTTCAACAGTCAAAAGAAATTGCCATCTTTATTTTGAAAAGCAGAAAAAAGTTTGACAAGTAAATTCATTTTTGTTTTATTTCAAGAACCGTTGATCATATTAAAACATTGTTATGTAAGCTAAAACAAATAAGAATTGCAAACAAAAGCACAAGGGCTCAAATTTTATTGATAGGATGGAAATCAGCCAAGTGCGTGACTCCATAGAGTATTTACAAAGTTTAGAAAATAGTAATTTAAGGGAAAAGGGCTACATTAAAACATAACAACCGCTATCCTTCTACCAACTTTGAATTCGGGGCATCCTGAGCTTCTGTCGAAGATGACCTTGACTGGAGTTTCTCCTGATGGATGGCATGACTGTTGCTGAGCTGAACTGATCAGACGTAGTTACTTGCCATTAATCCCTAATTTTTGCCTGGATTGTACTTTGAGATTTCCAATCCACCGGGATGATTTTTGCTTATGTCTCTAATTTTTGCCTGGACCGCCCTTTCGGGTTTTCAATCCACCGAGACTCTTTTTATTTTATTTATTTAGGCAACGTATTTCTTGACTACATCAACATTTCTGGGGTAGGAAAATTCCTCTCCGTCCATGGTTGCGAGTCTCAAGGCACCGCCTGAGAAAGCTTTCTTGACCACATAGGTGCCATCATAGTTCGGGGTCCATTTGCCCCGAGAATCAGTGAGAAATGATTGTATCTTCTTGAGCACAAGGTCTCCTTTTCTGAAGACGCGAGGTCGGACCTTTTTGTCAAACGCCTTCTTCATCCTTTGTTGATACAAATGACCATGGCATAGAGCCGTCATTCGCTTCTCTTCGATCAGATTTAGTTCGTCGTGTCTGCTCTGACACCATTCAGCCTCTGTTAACTTAGCTTCCATCAATACCCAGATTGATGGGATCTCTACTTCTATGGGGAGTACTGCCTCCATGCCATATACTAGAGAGAAAGGGGTTGCCTTAACACCCTAAACCCCCGCGACAATTTAAACGTAATTTATAAGAGTAAAAATAAAATACATGGATTTAGGATGCTACTTCTACTACACAACTTAACATGCACACAATAATAATACGGTGATATTATAATTAAACATGACATTTTAACATTCATGCACAGCGGAAAAGTTAACTCAGGTAAAAACATGTTTAGTCACACACAACATTCTTAATTAAAATAGTAATAGTATAACAGAATTCAAAAGACTCTAGCGTTCCGACACCCCCGGTGTTACAAACTCAGAGCAGACGCGACTCGATAACTCACACCAGAAGACCTCGTCTTCACCACTCCACCTGCGACTACTCCTGCTTATTTGCACGTTACCCACGTAGAGGTAACATTCAAACAGGAGGGGTGAGATTCTCAATCAATATAAAGAATGCATAGCATAAGTATGAAAGCATAAAAACATACGGAATCCACCCTATCACCACAACATCATCACAACAACATTCATCATACAACAGATAATCAACATACAAGGATTGAATGCAATGAGACCCACGACTCGACTCAATGCATGTGGTATCAATCGATCCCTGTTTCATGATCTTAGTTCCCGTCGGAACTCTCGACCCCTGTTTCATGGTCAAGTATGACCCCTATATCATGATCACACCAACGACCCCTATTTCATGGTCACGTATGACCCCTATTTCATGATCGTACCAACAACAACGATTCCATCAAGGAGTTCGGATAGACGATAACGCCCCATCTGGGCACGCCATCCCACAACTATGCAACCTGTCATACATGCAACGACAACGCACAACAACAACGACAACAATAATGAATATAATAGTAATCACATGCACACGACAACCAACACATCAATACATCATAATAATAGGATGCAACCACAGTTCATACCTGCCACAACAGCAATATACAAATATATCATGCATACACATCGACGACTCCATCGTCTCCACTCACCACACAAACATCACACTCAATTTCCATTTAGCATGTTAAAGGATTGGAATTCTGGTATTGAAATCAATTTTTTTAAATAGTACGCGAAACCAGCTTTCCAACGCTTCGAACGGCGACGGAAACGGACCTACGGATCAAAAGATATGAATTTCTGAAGTTTCAGAGAATTCGGTTCGTCTCAGCCCAATTCGCGTGATACTCGCCTGGCGAAGCACCAGCGAACCACTTCCGCTTGGCGAAATCCCCATTCGCTTGGCGAATTCCACTTTCGCCTCCTGCTCGCCTGGCGAAGCAGTGGCGAATCCAGCTCCCCCATACAAAATCCAAAAACTCTGATTTTTCACTCCCCTTTCGCTTCTACATTCGCCTGGCAAATGTCTGGCGAATCCACTTTCGCCTGGCGAGTTCCATTTTCGCCTGGCGAGTTCCATTTTCTCCTGGCGAATCTGGACGAATCAGCAATCTTGCGATTACGATTCTGCACGATTCAGACCTCACAATTCCCCCGAATTTGGTATCATACAGTCCAGAAAACACCAATAAGGTAGCAGCAAATGACATATACACATATACAACACAAATCAATAATCAATTGCGTAATTTTCTCTTCCTACCAAACCCTCTAACCTACAACCCATTTCCCAATTCTCACCAGCAACATAACAGGGAGATCCTAACGATTTTCTACCCTCATACCACTACTATGCAACCCTTAAGAGATAGAGAGCCCCACCCTTACCTTAGGATTCTTGAAATCTTTCCTCAACAATGGAGCTCTTCTTGACCTAACTCTTCTCTCCTCTTTCTTCTCTTCTCCAAAACACGTACTGACCACTCTTTCCTTTCTAACCCTTTTTCCTATTTATATTTTCCTTGTTATTCCCAAATATTATTATTATCTAATATTATTATTATTATTATTTCACCCAAAATAAATAATAACAACAATCTCCTCAATAATTTAAAGGGTTAAATAAGTATTAGGTCCCTGAAAATAACCCAACTTTGAGGTTTAGTCCCTAAAAAAATTTCCTTCAAACTTTGGTCCTCCCAATGTTTTCCGTCCCTAACTCTAGTCCCTCCCGTTAGTTTCCACTAACGGAAGATGATGTGGCATGCCATGTGTATTATAATTTTTCCACATCAGAAATATTGTAAAATATTTGTTTTTCTTATAATTATACTTAACGTGATTTCTGTGTTACAACAATAAAGTCTCAATCATTCACCCTTCTTCTTCAATCTTCTTCTCTCCAAACAGATTCTCAAGCTTTCTACTTCACTACAATTACTCGTCGTCATCGCCACTGGCTCTACTTTTTGTAACTCCGACTCTCACTCTCCTCCTTTTTCGGTAAGTTTATCTTCCTCCTCTCTCTATGGATATTTTCGTTTTTAGGGTTTTTATTTTCGTGTAGAAAGTGTGCCTTTTCTAGTATTAAGGGTTGTTATTTCAAGGGTTGGCTTCATTGCAGGAAACAAATTTAGGTGAATTTTTACATCTGCGTTGTTAAGATTCAAGTGAATCAATCTGATGCCTTTTAATGTTTAGATGATTAGTTCCTCTTTCTTTGTTATTTCAGAAAATCTGAAGATTTTTTTTTTGAAAATTCTTCAAAATTTTACTTAGATCTAGTGTTTTGTTATGTGAATCTATGTCAGAAAGATGTAGAGAATCACTAGCTAGTTTCATTTCATAAGCTTGCAATTGATAGAGACTTGAATGATGTGATGTGTCTTTATATGTTTAGGAATAATTCCCTTTAATATATTTCTCTCTCTCTCTCTCTCTCTCTCTCTCTCTCTCTCTCGCATCATAGTACTTTTTTGAGGTATTGATTTGCAACTTAAGATTCATTTTTGAACTTTATGTGATTGTTTGTTCATGGGAATCTGATGAGGTTCTGATGTGCTAAATTTCTAAATTTCTAAATTTCTGATGGCATTCACTCCCTAGTTCTATCTCGTTGTTCCTCTTTATGTTAGTGTTGTTTTATGTTGTCATGACATGTGCAGCTCCAATGCTATATTTCTCCCAGGTTTTGATTGGGATAACGTGTTGCTATTTTGAAGTTGTAGAGGACTAAAGTTAGGTTTAAGGTTTTGTATAGGTTGCATTAGGGATCTTTTGTACAATTGTAATTAACAATGTATTTTTAAGAACATTAACCATTCAGATTATTGTTGGATTTTATGTCAAAATGGCACCTCTAATTTAAGGATGTGATTTAATCTTATTTATTAGTTTATTTTCTTTTATCTTTGTAGCATATGGATTATTTTATTGGAAATTTAATTATTTAACTTAGAATTTTGGTCAGGCCTAACAATATTTGATGAAAGATTGTAATTATTTGACTTAGAATTTGGTTCCTACTTTTATATTTGATGAAAGATTGTAAATATTCTCCTTGACAGGGTGGAAATATTTTTTCGTGAGAAAAATAATAATATATCAAAGGATTCACTTGTTATAACTTTGACTCTCAAGAAGCTTCCGCTTTTTATGTCTAGACTTACGGCATTGACTGGACTTCTGGTAATTTTTTGGTTGAGTATATTTAATCCTTATCTTTTTTGGTACTTTGTCCTATCTTATAATCAAATATTAGAAATACTCCACTATTAATAGAAATAACTTAATGTAAAAATCACCAATATTTGGTACAAATGATATATTAACCATACCCCACTCCTTATTTGTCAGACTCTAAATGATCATGCACTTGCAAAAGGTGCTACAAAAGCTGTTTATGAGTTATATGATGTTGTTACTCATGACCTGGTGTCCTCAGATTTAAGGTACATGGTTGCATAAGTGAGATTACTTAACTTTTTATAGATTATTTTTTTCTTAATATTTGTCACTAATTTTTTATTTCCAGAGAAAATCTTGATACATGGAACATTTTACCAAGGGCTAGGGATAAGGGCCCTCTTTTTTTCTAGGATACAATCGCCTAATGACCCTGAAATAGTAAGTTCCTTGTATTTTCATACAAGTTGTCATTGTTTTGACTGTTTATACATAACAAGTAATTGTTAAGGTTTGTTGTAGAAAGAGTGAAGTGGTTGCATCTTCTGCTTACTGTAAAGAACTATGTTGCTAATGTGCCAAAAAAATATATAAGCTAGGAGAAGACTAGAATTTTTCACAAATTCATTATTTATGGATATGCCTTTAGCAAAACTTGTTAGTGAACCATTTCCATTTAGGTATATGAGTGCTTATGCATACTATAATGAAATTGTACTTTATAGTACATATGAGTTACAAAAGGAGGGTGAAGATAGAATATATATTATGTTCTATCTTCAAAAGATATTTTCAGGCATTGTATTTACTTTTCACACTTGCAATTTTCAACCTTGCTTTTTTCTTGGTTTTTATGAGTCAGTTATAGTGGCTGTCAGAAATTAATTGTGAGCTAGATATTGTTAGTTGATTTAACTTGGATTGTAATGAAGGAAATGTTAGTATATGCTGAAACTGTCATGGATGAACTGTTATTAGTAATTTGAAACTGATGTGAAAATTTGTGCTACTTGAATGGTAACATGAACTTGGATTGAATGCATGTTTGTTAGAATTGGACACGAATGGATGTTATGAGAGCTAAACTGAAAATGCTTTGTTAGTGACATGGAAATGTAGCAGACTGCTATTTATTTTGCTTGTAATTAACTAAACTTTACTATAGTTAGCTTAGTTTAGTTAATACTTGTTGAATTGAATTCTGAAATTAGCAGGTCATATGTAGAAAAAGAGATAATTATGAACTGATTATGAAAGCAATGCATTAACCATCATGTTAGTAATTGATGTTAGCTATGTTATGCTTGAAATGTGTGCATAATGTTAATTCACTTTCACTTACAGCAGGGTGGATTGCTAGACTTGAGATAAAGCAAGGATCATGAAGAATTTGGCAAAAAGTTTTCAAGTGGGAAGACATGGAACAAGGCATGGAATGGATTGGTCATGAAGAATTTGGAAAAAAGTTTTCAAGTTCTTCAAGAAGAGTGGCTCACACTCATTTTATGCTATCACTTTACGATTAATTATTATTGATCAATGTTATAAGATGACAGTAAAACTATGTTAGATAATTATAAGTGGTATTATGTTTTTGCAACACTAGGGTTATAATGAGAATCAATGAGCTGTGTATTACTAATATAATTATGTATTTAAATTAGCTAGAGATTAGCTATGAATTAGCTACAAAAATGGTGTGTTTAAATTAGCTATGAATTAGCTACAAAAAAGATGTGTTTAAATTAGTTAGAGATTAGCTAGGAATTAGCTAGAAAGTAGCTGCAGATTAGCTACCATTTCTGAATTCAAATATGATATAAATATAAAAAAAAATTAAAATTGAAATAATTGCCACGTGGCATACATGTCAGCAATTTTTTCCACGTTGGCATTGCCACATGTAAGCCACGTTCTCAAAAAATTCCCACATGGCATGCCACATAAGCCACTGTTAGGGGAAATTAACGGGAGGGACTAAAGTTAGGGACAGAAAACTTTCGGAGGACCAAACCTTGAAGAAAATATTTATAGGGACCAAACTTGAATGTTGGGTTATTTTCAGGGGCCTATTACTTATTTAACCCTAATTTAAATAATAATATTAACCAACTAACCCATCCTCCAACACCTTATCCTTCATAACTCCAAGGGCACTACCCCCACCCTAAGGGTAACCCACACTTAATCCAAAACACATCCATACACGACACATACAATAATATTCAATTTAATTAGGAAAAATAATTAAATTAAATCGGGGTGTTACATTGCCCTTGTTGAAGTGCGGACAGATGTGCGATAATCGTGAAGAGCAAAAGGTAGCATTTCGTGCTAGTCTTTGTAAGTTACAACCATCTTTTGAACGATCTTCTTGATGTTCTTATTAGCCGCTTCTACCGTTCCGTTCATATTGGGTCGGTAGGGAGATGAGTTATGGTGTTCGATCTTGAACTCAGCGCACAACTCTTTCATCATCTTATTGTTCAAGTTAGATCCATTATCAGTAATGATCTGGCCAGGAACACCATAACGGCAGATGATATGGTTTTTGATGAAACAGACTACCACTTGTCGTGTTACAATAGCGTACGACGCTGCTTCGACCCACATGGTGAAGTAGTCAATGGCTACTAGGATGAACCGATGTCCGTTTGAAGCCTTGGGCTCAATTGCGCCAATCATGTCGATTCCCCATATGGAAAAAGGCCATGGGGAAGAAAGAACTTTGAGACATGTTGGCGGTACATGGATTTTGTCTGAGTATATCTAACACTTGTGACACGTCCTCATGTGCTTTTAGCAGTCTGATTCCATCATCAACCAGTAGTACCCTGCTCTCAGAAATTTTATCGCCATTGTGTGTCCATTAGAATGAGTGCCAAAGGATCCTTCATGAATTTCTTTTATCAGCGGGTTTGCCTCTAGTTTGTCTACACATCGGAGCAAGACCATGTCAAAGTTTCTCTTATAGAGTGTATCACCGCTCAAAAAGAATCTGCCTGCTAGCCTTCTGAGGGTTTTTCTATCTTTTCTGGATGCCCCAGGTGGGTATTCTTGTTTCTGAAGGAAGCATTTGATATCGTGATACCAAGGTTTGTTGTCTATGACTGCTTCAATGGTGAAGATGTAAGCGGGCCGTTCAAGGCACATTATGTCGATCTTAGGTACGTCGTTCCATTTACCTACACTAATCATGGAAGAGAGAGTGGCTAATGCATCAGCCATGTGATTCTATTCACGAGGGATATGATGGAACTCGATTCTGTTAAAGAATGGTAACAACCTTCTCGCTTAATCTTTGTAAGGGATCAATCCTGATTGGTATATGTTCCAATCTCCTTTGATCTAGTTGATAACCAGGGCTGAATCGCCATATACATCCAAGTTCTTGATCCTCAAGTCGATCGCTTCTTCGAGACCCATGACACAAGCTTCATATTCGGCCTCATTGTTTGTACACTTGAATGCCAGTCGGGCGGTGAAAGGAATGTGGGTACCCTGAGGTGTTATGATGATTACCCCGATTCCATTTCCATAATGTTTGACAGCTCCGTCAAAGATAAGTCCCCATTGGGAACCTAGTTCTGGCCCTTCACTGGGTAGTGGTTCATCGCAATCTTTAATTTTTAGATACATGACATCTTCGTCTGGGAAGTCAAATATGATTGATTCCTAATCGTCAATCGGTTGATGAGCCAAATGATCGGATAAAACACTTCCCTTGACGGTTTTCTGAGTGTGGTACTTTATGTCATATTCTGATAGCAACATCTGCCAACGGGCAATCCTTCCAGTGAGAGAAGGGTTTTCAAAGACGTACTTGATCGGATCCATTTCTTAGATTAACCAAGTATTGTGACGAATCATGTACTGGCGAAGATGTTTGGCTGCCCAAGCCAGAGCGCAGCAAGTTTTCTCGAGCATAGTGTACAGAGTCTCGCAGCGGTGAATTTCTTGCTTAAATAATAAATGGCAGACTTTTTCCTTTTGGTTTCATCTTGTTGGCCAAGTACACAACCCATCGAGTCTTCCAAGACTGTTAGGTAGATGATCAGTGGTCTTCCTTCCACTTGAGGTGATAGAATCGGTGGATTCAATAGGTATTCCTTGATACTGTCGAAGGCAGTTTGGCAGTCATCTGTCCAAACGCAGTCCTGATTCTTTTTGAGTAATTTGAAGATTGGCGCACATGTCGCGGTCATGAGGAATATAAATCTGGAAATATAGTTCAAACATCCCAGGAATCCCTTGACTTGTTTTTCAGTCTTTGGAGAAGGCATTTCATGAATGGCCTTGACCTTGTCAGGATCAACCTCAATTCCTTTCTGGCTGACGATGAACCCTAAATGTTTCCCTGAATGGACACCGAATGTGCATTTGTTGGGATTCAAGCAGAGTTTGTACTTTCTCAACCGCTCAAATAGTTTTGGCAGGTGGGTCACATGCTCCTCTTTCATCTTAGATTTGGCAATCATATCATCTACATATACCTCGATTTCCTTGTGTATCATGTCATGAAACAGAGTAGTCATGTCCCGTTGGTAGGTTGCCTCGGCGTTCTTCAAACCGAACGGTATTACCTTGTAACAAAAGGTACCCCATGGGGTGATAAATGAAGTTTTCTCCATGTCTTTCGGCGCCATTTTTATCTGATTATAGCCCGAGAATCCATCCATGAAGGAGAAGACTTTGAACTTTGTTGTACTGTCAACCAGCATGTCAATGTGTGGTAAAGGAAAGTCGTCCTTTGGACTAGCCTTGTTTAGATCCCTATAGTCTACACACATTCTGACTTTTCCGTCTTTTTTCGGAACGGGTACAATGTTGGCTAACCATTGGGGATATTCTGACGTGGCGAGGAAACCCACGTTAATCTGTTTCTGTACTTCCTCTTTGATTTTGATGGCCATGTCTGGATGATTTTGTCTCAACCTTTGTTTTATTGGCGGACACTCTGATCTCAATGGTAGATGATGTTCCATGATGCTGGTATCCAACCCTGGCATGTCCTGGTAGGACCAAGCGAATACATCGGGAAATTCTTTGAGAAGTTTCTTCAAAATTTCTTTGACAGTTGGACTGAGCAGTGCCCCAATCTTGACTTCTTTTCTCTCTTCCTCTGAGCCCAAGTTGACCGTTTCCAACGGCTTTTTGTGAGGTTTAATGGACATTTCCTCTTGTATGAGTAATCGTGAGATCTCTTCTGCAATTTCTTCGTCATCTTCTTCTTCAACCTCAAATACCGGGAATTCAAAGTTGGGAGAAAGCATCGGATCCCGTGTTTCAACGGGGTTTAAAACAAGCAATCTGCATGTGTGATGATTGTTTTTTAGAAGAGATAGAGAAAATGCAAGAGTGTGTGCAGTGTATTATTGTACTGCCCATTTTTATTATTTGTATTGTTTTTTAGGATTACCATTTTCTAAAAATGGATGAAAAGAGAAAACAACAATAAATGCGGAAATTACAGAACGACGTTTATTTATTTATGATTTTGTCGATTCTTGAAACTACAGCCCTATAAAACAAAACTCTATCGCTTTAGGCGAAGAGAAGAGGGATATTTACAGAAAGTGAGCCCTATCAAAACATCCGTTTCACCTGGGCAGGGTGAAAGGTTAAAGACGGCAATTACTTTGACTTATGAATGATCTTTGGAACATCGAGAGCAACACATTGGCGGCGAACTCCTCGGTGAATCATAAAGTCTGGTACCTACCTTGATTTGCCTTCAGAAATGACGCTGATTTCTGGTGGAGCAGGATCATTGGAATCTGTCTCCCAGGCAGAGTTATCGTAGGAGGATTCCTCTGTTGTATTTTGCATAGTATTTGTGCTCTCAGGTGGATCTCCCTATCCAATTGGTTGGATGTCTTCGAGCCTGATACGAGAGCTTTCAGGAGCAGTGTACTTGACCATGAAGTCGAATTTTCCACTTAGTTGTCCTAAGGTGTCCCACACTTCTTTGGAACTGGAGGCGTCATCCCTTTCGATGATGTTGACATCAGGAAAAGCATAGTTAATGAATTCTAGTCCTGCAAATTTTGTAAGTTCATCGTCGTGCTGGATATTTTCTGAAAGACCTGAGTGTTAATCCCATGACATGGTGGGGACGCAGGTATTCCTTTCAATGATGCTCAACTGATTTTCATTGTTCGGCTGGTTTTCTTGCCCCAAGTCTCCTGGGTAAGGCTGCCACATCGGCAGGCCATCCATTGGGCCATAATAGTTGTGGTCAAAGTTGTCTTTCATTAGAGTGTCCTCCTCTAATGAGTTTGGTGTAGCACGACATCCTTCCGGATCACAATCTCCGTATATCATTTTGTCGTCTGACCTTGGTATAAATCTCGTACTTTGTGCTGGATAGCAAAATGGCGTAGGCACCTCTTCTTGAGACATATAACCGTCCTCGTTAAGATTGGATTTCTATTCTTCATCTGTATCGGAGGAATCTCCCTCGTTGATGGTATGTACTTCTTGAGACACTGGGTGAAGGAAACCTCCACTATGGAAGAATTTCTGAATGGGATGAAGACTTTCATCGTTAGCAGCAGTCTGGGTACAGGTTAAAGAAAAACCAAGGCCTTTCTTTGTTTTGTTATTAGTAGGAATGACAAGCTGTCCCCATCCTTTTGCATTGTTACTTTTGATCACTTCGAGAGCATCTTTGAACGAGGAAATCGACGTTTCTCTTTCTGATTGGTTCTCATTGCTCATCGAAAGTGCTTGGAACTGAGTTCCAATGACCTCCTCTGGTTCTACTTAAGTGGTCGTTGATAGGTTACTCACGATCAAGGCTTGTTCTCCACAGACCGTGACGAGTTGGTCATTCATGACAAACTTCAGCTTCTGGTGAAGTGTCGAAGTGAGTGCCCTAGCCTGGTGTATCCAAGGTCTTCCTAATAAGCAACTGTATGTTGTCCGGATGTCCATGACCTAGAAAGTGACTAGGAAAGTGTGAGGACCGATAGTTATGGGAAGGTCGACTTCGCCGATAACTATTTTTCTGGACCCGTCAAATGCTTTGACGACGACCTCACTTCCTCTCATCGGAGATCCTTTAAATGATAGTCGCATTAGAGTGGACTTTGGCATGACGTTGAGAGCCGATCCGGTGTCTACCAGTACGCTGGCTAAAGCATCGTCCTGGCAGTTGACTCTGATATTGAGCGCCATGTTGTGGCTTGGGCCCTCTTCTGGCAATTCCTCATCACTAAACCCCAAGTTGTTGTAGGAAGTGATGTTAGTGACGATACAGTCGAACTGTCGTATTGACACATCCTGTTCCATAAAGGCCTGCTCTAAGACTTTCTGTAGAGCCTTTCTGTGGGCTTCGGAACTGAGTAAAAGAGATAACACAAAGATCTTTGAAGGAGTTTGTAATAGCTGATCAACAATGTTGTATTCACTCCTTTGGATGAGCTTCAGCATCTCATCATCGTTCTTTGAAAGGTCGGGATCACTGGATTGACCGACTGGTGGATTGGGAACCTCTGTTTGAGGTTCCTTTTCTCTGCTGGGTTCTCCAACTCCTCTGTTGAAGATTCTACTGCTCCGGGTTACTCGACTGATGTCTGCAATATTCACGACGGAGGGTAATGGAATTTCCTTTCCATTCTCAATTGTTGTTGCACCATATTTGTAAGGGATAGCCTTAGTTTATTCATACGGTAATGGTCCTGGTAGATAGATAACTACAGGGGCCTTCTGATTTTTCTGACTGTCGTAGGTAACTTTAATCAATTCCTGGTTAAGAACCTTCGATTCGTCAAGTAGAGGGATGATGGCGTAAATATCCTTGGTCCTTTCTTGATCAGAGATCATAACAACATCCTTAATCTGATCAGCGAAATAGTCTGGCGTCCAGTTGATAGACCCCGAAACTGAATATTGTTGGATTTCTTTGCGGTTCAACTGACTCTGAAGGGCTTCTCGCACGAGGTAACATCCTTAATTATTTTCTGAGCAGACTCTACAGCGCTCGTAATTGTGGGGTGGCACCTGGCCACGCCCGCTTTGAATGCAGTGTAACCTTACTAGATCTGTTTCCGTAGATCGGACATCCTGACTTTGATGCCGAGTAGGGTTCCCGTCAACCACACTAATTTGTTGTGTGTCTTCATCCATATAGATTGGAAGCCACCAGTGGTTTAACAAGTTTTGCATAGTTCTTTGAACGAGAGCGCACCCTTGGTTACTCTCACAACATACTTTACAGCTCAGATAATCATGTGAAGTGAGAAAACCGAGCTGGACTTGCTTGGCGTGTAACTCCACCAAGCTGGTATTCATCAAACGAATATCGAAGATTTGAACCATGTTAACTTGATAAGGATTTCTATCATGGTAGTCCTAGATCCACCCAAGATCCATCTGACGCTGGAGGGCCACTTGTACAAAAGAGCATCCCTATTTGTTTACCGAGCAAGTCAGACAAGAATTGTAATCATGCCGTGGCAGATTATGATACTGGCTTTGTCTTGAGTGCATTGCCACTAAGTTGACATTCATTGCCAGAATGTTGTGATTCTGAATGATGTTGGAATTCGTATAAGTCATGTTGACCCCACGAACTCGGTGCTCTTGGATCCATCTGAGATCCAATTGTTCCTGTAGAGCTGATTGCACCATAGAACATGCTTGATTATTTTTAGAGCAGATATCACACTGGTGATAGTTATGAGGTGGCACATGGCCGTATCCACTCTGCCTACAATGCATCTTGACCAAGTTGGCCCTTAATAAGAGTACATCGTGAATTTGATAGATGTTATTGGATTCTCCCTCTATCAAATTTACTGCAGCTTTCTCGTATTGAGGCAGCGGGTTTGTGAGAACATTTGGATTCATATCTTTGAAAGATAAGATCCCGCTCCTAACAAGCTTTTGCACATCGGATTTGAAACTGAGACAGTTTTCTATGTTGTGCCCTGGTCCTCCTTGATGGTAAGGGCAAGTCTAATCCGCTTTGAACCAAAAAGGCAGATTTTCCGGTACTGTAAGAGGAGACCTGATTTGGACGTGTCCCTTGACCAGTAAGAGTGGAAACAATTCAGTGTACAACATGGGTATAGGGTCGAACCCTGGTGATCGCGTTGTACGGTTGTTATTATAGGGAGGACGAGCCTGCTGAAGAGACTGTTGTGTCCTTTGCTGAAGTTGTTGTTGATTAGGTTAGTTCTGAGCAACCTGAGGTTGCTACGTAGGAATAGGCGCGGGATTGATAGCGGGAGTTACATCTGCTACTGGTTGATATCGTCGCCTTTGCTTTCTGAGAGAGATATTCCCAATATCCTGCTCTTTTTTCTTAGGGAAAGCACTACCGTATCGTTTTGTACTACTTGATGATCCAGCATCTTTAACTAAACGTCCTTCTCGGACTGCTTCCTCAAGACGAACTCCCATGCCTACCATCTCGGTGAAGTCACTGGGCGCACTGGCGACCATTCGGTCGTAGTAAAATGAGCTTAAGGTCTTCAAGAAGATCTTTGTCATCTCTTTTTCCTCAAGAGGTGGACAAATCTGGGAGGCAATTTCACTCCATCTCTGAGCGTACTCCTTAAAGGTTTCCTTGTCCTTTTATGACATCGATCTGAGTTGATCTCTGTCCGGTGCCATGTCCAGATTATACTTATATTGTTGAACGAAGGCTGCGCCAAGATCTCTGAAAGTAACGATCTTAGTGCGGTTTAAACCCATGTACCATTTTAATGCGGCACCGATTAAACTATCCTGAAAATAGTGAATCAGTAGCTCCTGGTTCTTTGTCTGAGTTGACATTCGCCAAGCGTACATCACCAAATGGCTCTGAGGTCAAGAGTTACCCTTGTACATTTCATAATCGGGCACCTGGAACTTGTGCGGAACTTTCACATTGGGGACCAAACAAAGGTATGCAGTGTCCTTTCCAAATAAATATTGACCGCGAAGGGCTTGCAGTTCTTTCTGCATCTCTAGGAATTGCTCCTGGAATTCCTTTATTCTGTCATCCACACTTGTGTTTTCAATAGAAGGTATATGTGGAATCTGTCCTTCTGGGACAACATGCACCACGGGGTGGGGGTACCGTTACTACGGCAGTGAATCTCTGCGCTTCCCGAAGTTTGTAACCTTTAGGAGTTATTGTCATGCCCCTGGCATCTTCACTTTCCTGAAGTTTGTAACCTTCAGGCCCAGCGGTTTCTGCCGCAGTTCCCACATCTTCAGTGATCGGCAGAACGTATCCTTCAGGGATATAGTTGATAGGCATGCCCCAGGGACGATCTTTCGGCATTTTGTACCTTGGATCATACTTCTCCACTATGGGCGTTGATGTGATCTCTGAGATCACAGTCCTTTGTTGTTGCATTTGAGCTTCTGCTAGAGCTTGCATGTCGTTATGAAGCTTTCTTAGATCCTCTTTCAGAGTGTCGATCTCTTCCCTCAACTCTCTATTCTCTTCCTCAAGATCAACCATCTTTTTCTAACGATTGGCTTGAGTATTGTACGAATGAGACAGTTTGACTTTAGAATCGAGACGCAAACGTGAGATTCGTAGGTAAAAAGAATGCGTTAAGTGAGAATGATGAATGCAATGATTATATTAATTATATATTTTTGTTTATTCAAAGTAAACTTTGACAATTGGATTGCAAATATCAAACAGTGGGGAAACCCCATTTTATTGAATTCAAAGGATTGCAGAAATGGAAATACAGTAATTTACATAGTGCTGTGAAAGGAAATCTAAGTTAATGGATCCTAAGTCCTTTCTGAGGAGAGCTCAGGTGCTGGTTCTGGTAATTTCCTTTTCTTTGACCGGGGCTCTTGAGCCGTTGTCGGGTTGTCATTCCTTTGCCAAGTGAAAGGAGCGAGCAAATTCCTTTGGTGTTCTTGATTCTCTACAGCATGTTGCTCTAAAATCTCAATCAGGGCATCCTTTTCTTTCAGTAGTTGTTGTATTTTCTTGTACTCCACATTGAGAATACGGTACTTATTGCTCCAAGACCTCTTCTCCTGCTGAACTTTGTTGAGAGTAACCTGAAGTTTTTCCGTCTCAGACATAAAATAAAGGGCAGAGTCCCTTATTGGTAGAACTTCCTGGCGAGGGTAAGGCATCCTCATATTGAGAGCTCTAGTTTGTACCCAATGGAGATAAGGCTCCACCGAGACACAGTCTGGTTTTCCTAGAGACTCTCTTCCTTTTCTACGAACGTGTTTCCAAGCATGCACTATTTATGTCTTTAGTGCTCTGTCACTTTCTCCTTCCTTGAAGAAAAGACCTTCCAGATGAACATTACGCGGGACATGCCTCATCGAGTATCCAAATTGACGACGAACTAAAACTGGATGATAATTGATTCCTTCCTTAGTTCCTATAAGGGGCACATTTGGGAAATTTCCACAATGGTCAATGATTCTGATCCCGTCATAGATTCGATTATACCAATCGATGTCAGAGTTGGTAAGAGACATGATTCTCTGCGACCAACGTAAAGTATTATTTTGATCCCAAAATGCAGCAGACTTGGGCAAGTGAGAAGTGAACCATTTGTACAGCAGAGGTACACAGCAGGTGATGATTCCTCCGCTGTACAAATTCCTTAAGTGTACAGAATGATACGCATCTGCGAGCAAGGTCGGTACAGGGTTTCCAATCAGAAAAATCCTAATGGCGTTGATATCTACAAAGTTATCAATGTTGGGAAACAAAAATAACTCGTAGGTGAGCAAAACAAAGATGCTCTCGAAAGCGGCCACGTACCCTATACTAGCAAAGTATAAAGCCTTCTTTGTTAAGAACTGGGCTGGCAAACCCTGGATTCCACCCTTAGTGGTCATGTGAGTCCTGACCTCTGACTCATCCAAATAAATTGATCTCGCAATGGTTGGATCCTTTGGAATCTCTTCTAGTCCAGAAAAGGGAGCTTGGTCAGTAATATGCAGATCAGTCAGGTGAGAGTACTCCTCCAATGTTGGTGCTAGCTGATAATCCGAGAATGTGAAACAGTGATAGACCGGATCGTAGAACGGGATTAGTGTGCACAGGATACCTTCAATTACGTGGACCCTTAACAAGGACAGCAGTCCTCCATACTTGGCTCTGAAAGCCTCGTGGTTAGTGATCATTCTCGCCAGACCTCTTATATCCTCTAGTTTTGGAACCTTGAAGGTGTACTTATGAGTTTTCCTTCTACCGAAATCCATTAGCGTAATCCTTTTTTCTTTGACATTTGCAATCATAGTCTTAGTTTAATTTGAAAAAGAGAGACTAGAAGAGAAGATTTTTTTTTTGTTTTAATGGTTTTTATGAAATGAATGCATGATGCAACACACAAAAATATTGAAAAAACATGGGGTCAAAAGGTTCGGTGTCATTAAGTCAAGGCTCTACCCCCCCCCCAAAAGGTTTATACGGGTGAATTTTTGTACCTGTCCGCAAAATCATTGACCCCTCTTGGGATAACAATAGCAAGCGGATTTCCAGCGAGCTGATGTATCCTAGAGTGATCTCAAATGAGGGTAGTATCGCGTGACAACTATTTCCGATAGCTTCCGCACTGCAAAATGGTTTAAGTCTACTAAAAACATCACCTTCTCAGATAACCCAGTCGACCACACTACTTTCAACAACCGAAGTCGTATAGACAATGTATCTGCAAAGGGAGTCTCGACTGAGTTTGATGGTCGATCGGGGACTCTTAACTGGGATTCACTCCCCGCAAGATTACTCGCATTGCCATCACCTCTCTTAGGTGTATACTCAATCTTTGCACATGCGGCATCACACGCATTCCCATTAGCAAAAAAATAAACACATATATGAATTAGGAAAAGCAGTATATATATTTGTCTTAATAATCCTAGACCTCTAGTCTTATGACCCTACACAGACAATGACCCCCCAGCAGAGTCGTCATTTCTGTGAACTGAATTTAGGGTTTCATCCCTTGGGAAAGCAAGAAAGAATGCCTCCCACTGTGGTCACCACTTTTCTGTAGCACGATTTTTGTGGTTTCGAATCACTATCGCTTTGGTACTACAGTTTGATTCATTTTTTATCCTATTAAGCTGATTAAGGAAGGGAAATAGATGTTTCCAATTAACCCTGCTTGTAAACTGAGTTTAAACAGTCAAAACTGTTGGTTTACAGATGCTATCAAAATAGGGAGGGTTCTCCCTTTGGGTTATTAATTAAAAATAGTGTCTAGGCTATTGGTAAGATGTTAGGACTGATGCTTTTTGATTGATGTATGAAGGTATGGGATTTTGGGTTTTTTTATTAGTATGCTCGCTAAGATTTTTGTAATCTTATGCCTACGTATTCCCGTTTAACCAAACTGGGAAATCAGAGCGATCGTAGTTCCTCCTATTCTATGGGAGGAAAAAGGTTATTTTGGTGTCTTGTTCAAATCCCAAGACGTGAAGCTAAAGGGGTGATTTGTATCTTGATCAAAGCCCAAGATGTGAAGCTGAAGGGTCTATTTGTATCTTGTTTAAAGCCCAAGATGTGAAGCTGAATGGTTTGTGCTGAGAGAGAATTTGTTGTTGATGTTTGTATGTTGTATGCAAGGCACAACTTTGATGCTAAAAGGTTGATTGACTCAACTGGGGTTTTCTTTATACAAAGCCTAAGACGAGGCTTGGAGTTGACTTTTCCAGGGAAAATGTTCTTTTTGTCTTGTACAAAGCCCAAGATTGAGGCTAAAAGGGTTTGACTCAACCAGAGAGTCTGTCGTACTCAACAAGAGAGTAATTTGGTGTCTCGTACGAAGCCCGAGACGGAGGCGAAAAGGAAGATGGACTCAACGAGAGAGTCTGAAAAGGTGGTTGACTCAACAAGAGAGTCTGAAGGTTGATTGACCCAACAAGAGAGTCTTTTATACTCAACAAGAGAGTGTTTATATGTGTCTTGTACGAAGCCCAAGACGGAGGCTAAAAGTTGTTGACTCAACAAGAGAGTACTTAAACAGGTGATTGACTCAACAAGAGAGTCTGAAGGTTGTTTGACTAAACAAGAGAGTCCTTTATACTCAATAAGAGAGCGTTTTGCTAACTCGTACGAAGCCCGAGATAGAGGCTAAAGGGGGGTTGACTCAATAAGAGAGTCTTTTATACTCAACAAGAGAGTGTTTTGCTAACTCGTATGAAGCCCGAGATAGAGGCTAAAAGGGAGTTGACTTAACAAGAGAGTCTTTTATACTCAACAAGAGAGTGTTTTATTGTCTCGTATGAAGAATGAGATAGTGGCTAAAAGGAGATTAACTCAACAAGAGAGTCTTTTATACTCAACCAGAGAGTGATTTATATGTCTTGTAAAAAGCCCAAGACGGAGGCTAAAAGGTTGACTCAACGAGAGAGTCGTTATGTGTGTCTTGTACGAAGCCCAAGACGGAGGCTAAAAGGTGGTTGACTATACAAGAGAGTCTTTTATACTCAACTAGAGAGTGTTTTATATGTGTCTTGTATGAAGCCCAAGACGAAGGCTAAAAGTTGTTGACTCAACAAGAGAGTCTTTTATACTCAACAAGAGAGTGATTTTTATGTGTCTTGTACAATGCCCAAGACGGAGGCTAAAAGTGGTTGACTCGACAAGAGAGTCTGAAAAGGTTACCTCTGAAGGGGAGGAATCATTTGTACAAAGCCCAAGAGGAGGCTAACTTTACTGCCATGGATTATTTGAGATCCCTAGGCAGGTCCAAGTATGGGGAACTCTCATGAGAGAGACGGGGTTTCTGCTGGAGATTTATCCAGAGTGATCGGTGGTTTTTCTAAGTTTGAAATGAACTTGAGAATGTCTTTGAGACTCAAGGGTTTTAGACTGTCCATGTCTAGAGTTTTATCTATTGTACAATGCCCAAGAGGGGGAACGGGCATTAAGGGATGAGTATCAACCCTACAACGGCCGGAGTTTTGACACTGGAAAGACTGCTCTAGCAAAGGATGACTAAGTTATGTCTTATACCTTTAAGAGGTTTTCAGGGTCCTTGTATGAAGCCCAAGAGAAGGCATGAGAACTTCTAAGAAGCCGACGGGTCTTTGTACAATGCCCAAGAGGAGGCGGGGATGCTTTTAGGAAGCCTGTGGGTCCCCAAACCCCGGGAAGTTCAAGACATGCCATTCATCGAGAATAGATCAAGCAAGGAAAGTTCGAGAATTTGGAAGCAACTCAAGAGATGCCATTCACGGAGAAAAGATCATCTCTGGGGAGTTAGAGTTTCTTTGACGATTTCTAAGGGTGACAGTCTGAGAAAGGGTTCACAAAGAATGTTGCCTTTCACGTCTCCATATTGTTTAACCCCAAGAGGAGGGAAGACTGTATCTGGAAATCCTATGGGGATCTAGTTTTGTTTGTATTTAAGAGTGACCAACAGGGCTTTACCTAGTGCTAGATGTAGTTGTCGGGGAAAACTCTAAATAACTATACTAGTATTACATAGTTGATATGTGACATGTATATAAAAGTTTGTGAAAGAAGACTTACAGTGAAACAGCCCCACAATACAGTTATATATATATATATATATATATATATATATATATATATATATATATATATATATATATATATATATATGAAAGTGGATAAACACTTACCCGTTGTAGAGCTTCCATGCTGTTTGGTTAGTTGTTCAACAAAGAAAGTTTTGATAACAACATATTCAAAATCAAAGGAGAAAGTACTTTGAAAAGATTGTTGGGGCTTATAGCTCATGGAGAGGCCCATGGTTTTATCAGTGATTGCACTGTTGTTTTGAATTGGTACAGGGACTTATACAAGTGACTGAGGCCCAAAAGGTTTTATGTACAAAGGAATGGGTTTTACACTCTCTCCAGAGGCCCAAAGGTGTTTAAAGAAAAGTAATAGGGTCTATAACACGAGGGTAGGCCCAGAGGATTTGTTTTTGAACTGGCGATCGCGCCGAGATTTTTATTTTAACGCAGGGGGGCTTATACAATGTCTGAGGCCCAAAATGGTTTTGGTTAAAAGGGGATTGGGTCTTACACTCTATTAGAGGCCCAAAGATTTATTTTTGTACAAGTGATGGGGCTTACAGCTCAAGGAGAGGCCCAAGGTTTTTGTTAAAAAAGGCGACGATCGCGCCGAACTTTTTGACGATATCGGGACTTATACAATACACTGAGGCCCAAATTATTTTGGTTTACAAAAAGGGGTTGGGTCTTACACTCTATTAGAGGCCCAAACGTGATTTTTGAAAGATGTATAGGACTTACAACACAAGGGAAGGCCCAGATGATTTTTGTTTGAAAACGACGATCGCGTCGATGTTTTAAAAATGTACAGAGGGACTTATACAATAAATGATGCCCAAAATGGTTTATGTACAAAAAGGGTTGGAAATTACACTCTATTAAAGGCCCATGAGGGTTTGAAAATGGTTGATGAGGGTGAAATCAAAGAAACCCTAATTTTGTTTTTCTTTAAAAGTAAAGAAAATCAATAAAATGATAAAAATACCAAATAGACTTGAATAAACCACTTGTGATTTTTGTTTAAGGTTTGAAAAATGAGGCTGTAATCACAAGATGAATTAAAACTCATTTGGTTTTGATTTCCAAGATGAATATTCATTCTAAAAATGTTTAAAAACAATTAAAATTGAATTTATTCATAAAAATACCAACTATATTAAATAAAGAATATAACTTTGATTTTTTTATGCAATAAAATATTTCAACATTTTTGTGATTTTTTTGCAAAAAGAACCAATAAAAAATAATTAAAATTGAGGGAGTTATTAATTTTTCAAATCATTTAAAATAATTTGAAAAATAATAAAAAATATGAAAAAGTGGTAAAAAGAGGATCTGGGGCGAGGGGGATTCGAACCCCAGACCTCTTGTGTGTAGTGCGCGCGCCCTACCACTGGGGTGGTGATACATCCGTGTATTGAAACACAACCACAAATATACAAGGCTTGCCTTGTATTTGGCCTGGCCAAGGCAAGGCAAGGTAAGGTTTTTGATCAGAAATGTGAAGGCCATAACTTTCTCATTTCTCCATGGATTGGGATAAAATTTAGGTCTATCCTGCCTAGAATTTCACAAGGAATCCAATGGTGGTGGTGTTTTTTTTCAGATCATGCTCCTATTGAAAAACCCGATAGTGGTTTTGAAATAGGCCATGATTTGCATTTTATGTGCTATCTCTTGTTACAGACATGAATTACATGATGAATTGGTTCAAACACAACACATATAACATGTATAAGAGATGCATGCTCAGTGGACATCAAAGGAAAGCATGATTCAAAGAATTCAAGTTGTGATGCTTACCTCTTTTTGGAGCTTTTGTGCAATCTGCCTAGTGCTTTGTTCTAGAAATGATTTGATGCTTTGGACACCCTCAAATGATCTCTTAGAAGCTTTTAGGATGGTTGGAATCAGCTGGAAACCTCTGGAGCAAGTTTGAGCTCTTTCTTGCAAAAAGGGCAAAAGTGGCCAAAATAGCAACTCTCTCAAATGGTGTTCCAGATATGGGGAACCATTTGGGACAGTTCAAGGATGATATTTGGAGTGTGTTTGAGGTTTTATCTAGTTTGGAAAGTGTTTGGATCATGGGCTGTGGTGGAATTGCTTTCTAACTCAAAAACTCAGAGTTATCTTGCTAAAGAAGGCCTTTTTGCCAAGAGAAAGAGATTTTGAGGAAAGCAAGTGTTGTAGTGCTTTGGTGTACTCAAACTGAGCACAAATGAGCTCTATTGATAGTAGAGCAAGTTTTTTTTTACTACAATAGTGAATGGCAACTGCAGCAGAGGTTTGGACAATGTTGAGCAATGAGAATCCAAGTCTCCTTTAGCCATTGACTAGAGGTTAGGGCACAGGCTGCTGGTTCCCTTGGTCTTGGATAAGTCTTAACTGAATTCAGTTGGAAGAGGCTCAGTCCATGCCACATTGGTGCATCCATTAAATGCTCCAAACCAAAATTGGAGTCTTGTCCCTCTTTTAGGCATTTCTAGGTTTGGCATGCTACTCTTGGTTCCAAAGACTTGGGAGGCTGATGGATCAGTGTTTGTCCCTCCTTGGTCTCCCCTTGAGGTGTTCAGATGGATAGATTTGCTTGCCCTTTGTAAAATTTGAGCAAATCGAGCAAAATGCCCAAATCTGCCTTGCCATGAATGTTTGCAGCAAGGCATATTGGCATGGTCATATCTCATGGCTCAGATTGAGTTTGGAGAAGTTCTTGGTCATTTTGGAAAGCCCTCATATGATACAACATATGTGTGATCATAGTTTGTCTTGATACTTTTTGGATCCAAGTGAAAAATCCCCTTACTTTTGGAAAAAAAGCAAGACAGATTCTGACTTAGTGAAAATTTCACTAAGTGTTGGAAAAAGTGACATTTCATGTTTTCATCCATTTTGATCATTCCATAACTCAAAATCCATGAGGAATTGGAATGAGGTGTGTTTGAAGCTTTTGTAGGGGGCCATGAGAGCTACAAATCCAGCTTTGAATGGGGAAAAATGGCCTTGTGGTTTAGGAGTTATGATCTTCCGAAGTTGGTACCCTAGCCACTTTGTTCCATAACTTAGAAAATTTCTAAGTTTTTTTGGTTACCCTTTTACAAGTTATCCCACTTTTCGTTATTTTTCTTGATGAATGATGATCCCAATCACACATTAACATCATTTTAGGGTCAAAGAACCATAATTGTGAAAAATCTCAAAAAGTCAAAGTTGACTTTTGTGCACAGTTGACTTTTTGTCAGATGAATTCTAAACTGTGCGATCCTCTATGAAATCAAGTCCTTGACCTAAATCAAACTTGATGGATTCGTTTCATAGGTATTATAGGGTATATTGAATCATGTCCCTAGGTTTGGGAGCATGTCTGGATCAAAAGTCAAAGGCACAGTTAACTTTTTCCTCAAAACCCTAATTGTGGTTCTGATGAACTTGAAACTTGTTGATCAAGATTCTTGGATCAATACATTGTTGCAAATGGATCAATGTAGTGTATTAGAGACCCTCAAATCATTTCTTGAGGTCTTGGCTCATGTTTTGTCCCAAAAGTCAACTTAGGGGTGAATTAGGTAAAAAAACCGTAATTCCTGATTTTTTATGAATGCATCCCCTGAGGCTAAATTGACTTGATGATTGGGTTCATGATGTCCCTTGGAGCATCTTAGGTTGTGCTTTGAAGCATTGGCTAATGCCCAGAGGAAAAATTCCATCTGGAGGCCCTGGTCGACCAAAACCCTAATTTGGTGACACTGGTGATCTTGAGGCTTAATCCACTTGGAATGTTGCAGCCTTGTGCTTGATCCTTGATGTGGGAGTCCTCTTGATCCATTGTGGATGTTTGAGATATTTAGACAAGTTGAGGATCATGTCATTTCTTGATTGATCCTTTGTCTAAGTGTTCTGAGAGGGCTTGAAACCCTAAGTTTGATTGTAGTGGATGCTCACCCATCTTAGGGGAGATTAATGAGGTGTGATGGTTCACCCATATTGTGATGCTGATTTGCACAATGATGGGGAATGTTAGTGGTCAAAATTTGGGGTATGACAAAAGGATAAAACTCCGAGTGAGGATTCTTCACATGATTTTTGCTAGGGATAGCAAAATATTGAATCTCTGCATGGGGATTAACACCAATGAGAGATGGTCTTCAAAACTGCTCAACTGTCTGACCAATAACATAATCAGATGGAGAAGATTTGGATCGAGACATAGCTGGGGAAAAACTGAACAACACTCATCTGGAGAAAACTCAAACCGATATACCATCATCTTGTCAGCAACTGGTTATATGAACAAACTCTGCTGAGGAAATATCAACAACTCTATTGGGGAAATATCAACAAACTCTACTGGGGAGCTGTCAATAAATTCTACTAGAAGAGTAAGAACAAACCCTGCTGAGGAAGACATTGATCTTACCATTCTTGGAATAACCATTGACATTCCTTTTTGTATTCATAAATCAAAGGAAAATGTTTTTATAATTTTCAAAATTTTAAATCAATTATTCATATTTTGTTTCAAAAATCATCATCAAAATTAATGAAATTCTGTAAACAGAAACCAAATAAGAATTGCAAACGAAGGGACAAAGGCCCAAATTTTATTGATAAAATGGAAGTCCGCAAATGGCGTAACTCCATGGATCATTACAAAGTTTGAAAAATGGTAAATACATGAAAAGGGTTACATTGAAATACAATGACCATTATTCTCCCTAACAACTTTGAATTCCACTGTGTTCAAAACTTCAACTGTGGATGATTTGAAGCAAAATCCTTGATAGACAATGTTGCTTTCAATGATCAAGACTGGCCAGATGCAGTTACTTTCCATAATCCCTAACTTTTTCCTAGATTTACCTCTCGGGTTTTCAATCTACCGAGATGATTATTTCTGTTTTTGTCTCTAATTTTTGCCTGGACCGCCCTTTCGGGTTTTCAGCCCACCGAGACGCTCATTTTTGCCCAAGCCGCCCTGTCGGGTTTTCAACTTAGCGAGCTGTTCTTTTTATTTTTAGGTGAAGTATTTCTTGACTGCATCGGCATTCACAGGACGAGTGAACTCTTCACCATCCATAGTTGTAAGAAGTAATGCACCGATAGAGAAGGCTCTCTTAACAACATATGGGCCTTCATAATTAGGAGTCCACTTGCCCCTTGAATCAGTGGTAAAAGTCGAGATCTTTTTTAGCACAAGGTCGTCTTCTCTAAACACACGAGGTCGAACCTTCTTGTCAAAAGTTTTCTTCATTCTTTGTTGATATAATTGGCCATGACACAAGGTCGTCATTCTTTTCTCTTCAATCAAATTCAACTGATCATATCTACTCTGACACCATTCAGCCTCAGACAATTCAGCTTCCATCAAAACTCTCATAGAAGGGATTTCAACTTCTACCAGGAGCACTGCTTCCATACCATAAACAAGAGGGAAAGGGGTTGCCCCTGTTGAAGTACAGACGGATGTACGATACCCATGCAAAGCAAAAGGGAGCATCTTATGCCAATCCTTGTATGTAACAACCATCTTCTGAATGATCTTCTTAATGTTCTTATTAGCAGCTTCAACAGCCTCATTCATCTTAGGTCTGTAAGGAGAAGAATTATGATGCTCAATCTCAAACTCATCACATATTTCCTTCATCATCTTGTTGTTCAGATTCGACCCATTATCAGTGATAATCTTGCTCGGAGCACCATACCGACAGATGATTTGATTCTTGATAAACTGGACCACTACTTACATGGTCACATTGACATATGATTCTGCTTCAACCCATTTGGTAAAATAGTTAATAGCCACTAATATGAAACAGTGTCCGTTCGACGCTTTAGGCTCAATCATTCCAATCATATCAATGCCCCACATGGAGAAAGGCCATGGAGAAGAGATAACATTAAGAGTAGTTGGAGGTACATGAATTTTGTCACCATAAACCTGACACTTATGACATTTTTCACATATTTGCAAGAGTCAGATTTCATTGTCAGCCAATAGTAACCTGCCCTTAACATTTTCTTAGCCATTGCATGCTCATTGGCATGGGTGCCAAAAGATCCTTCATGAATTTCTTTCATCAACATGTCTGCTTTGTGTCTATCCACGCATTTGAGCAAGACTATGTCATAATTTCTTTTATACAACACATCTTCATTCAAGAAGAAACTACCAGCCAATCTTCTCAAAGTCTTCTTATCTTTCTTGGATGCCCCAAGTGGGTACTCTTGATTCTGAAGAAAACATTTAATATCATAATACCAAGGTTTATCATCAACAACCTCTTTACTTGCAAACACATGAGCTAGTCTATCAAGACACATAACATCGATTTTCGGCACATCATTCCACAGATTCACCACAATCACAGAGGATATAGTTGCTAAAGCATCTGCCATTCGATTCTCTACTCTGGGTATTTGGTGAAACTCAACCTTATTGAAGAAAGTTGACAACCTTCTTGCATAATCTCGATAAGGAATCAAATCGGGTTGATTCTTAAATCAATAGCTTCTTCTAAGCCCATAATACATGCTTCATATTCTTCCGCATTATTTGTGCAAGTGAACATCAACCTTGCTGTGAAAGGAATATGAGAACCATGAGGAGTAACAATTATTGCCCCAATACCATTGCCATACTCATTAACAACTCCATCAAAAATCAAACCCCAATGGGATCCAGGATCAGGCCCTTCATCAGGTAATGGTTCTTCATAATCTTTAACCTTTAGGTACATCACGTCCTCATCAGGAAAATCAAACTTGATAGGTTGATAATCATCAATTGGCTGGTGTGCCAAATGGTCAGCCAAAACACTTCCTTTTATCGCTTTTTGAGTTCGATACTTGATATCATATTCTGACAACAGCATTTGCCAATGAGCAATCCTCCCAGTCAAAGCAGGCTTTTCAAAAATATACTTGATTGGATCCATTTTGGATATCAACCAAGTAGTATGATTCAACATATACTGGAAGAGGCGCTTGGAAGCCCAAGCTAAAGCACAACATGTCTTTTCAAGCATTGAGTACTGAGACTCACAATCGGTGAACTTCATACTCAAATAATAAATGGAAATTTCTTTTCGACCAGATTCATCTTGTTGACCCAGAACACAGCCCATAGACTCTTCCAACATAGCCAAATACATGATCAGAGGTCTTCCTTCCACGGGAGGAGACAAAATCGGAGGTTCAAGCAGATACTCTTTAATACTATCAAAAGCTTTCTGACAATCCTCTGTCCAGACACAACCCTGATCTTTGCGGAGAAGCTTGAAGATTGGTGCACATGTGGCAGTCATATTGGATATGAATCGGGAGATATAATTCAACATCCCAAGAACCTTCTTACTTTCTTTTCTGTTTTGGGCGCAGGCATTTCCTGAATAGCTTTAACTTTACAAGGATCAACTTTAATGCCTTTCTGAGTGACAATAAAGCCCAACGACTTTCCAGAACGGACACCAAAAGTGCACTTATTTGGATTCAAACGGAGGTTAAACTTTCTCAAACATTGAAATAGCTTCAATAAGTACTCAATATGATCTTCTTTAGTCTTTGACTTGCAAATCATATCATCCACATAGACCTCAATCTCTTTATGCATCATATCATGGAACAAAGTAGTCATAGCTCTCTAGTACGTTGCACCAGCATTTTTCAAACCGAAAGGCATCACTCTATAACAGAATGTTCCCCAGGGTGTAATGAATGTTGTTTTCTCCATATCCTCGGGTGCCATCTTTATTTGATTATAACCGGAAAATTTATCCATAAAATAAAAGATAATGAACTTAGCAGTATTATCTACCAGTATATCAATGTGTGGCAGTGGAAAGTCATCTTTCGGACTTGCTTTATTCAAATCTCTGTAGTCAACGTACATTCGTACTTTTCCGTCTTTCTTCGGAATAGGCACAATATTGGCCACCCATTGAGGATACTCATAAGTCACAAGAAAACCAGCATCAGTCTGCTTTTGAACCTCCTCTTTGATCTTCACAACCATGTCAGGATGAGTTCTTCTCAATTTCTGCTTCACAGATGGACATTCAGGCTTCAATGGTAAATGGTGCTCCACAATATCAGTATCAAGACCAAGAATGTCTTGATAAGACCAAGCGAACATCTCAACATATTCTCTAAGATGCTTTACCATCCTCTTCTTAACATCTGAATGAAGCAGTGCCCCAATCTTGAATTCATTCTTATCATCATCTGAACCCAAATTAACCAATTCTACCAGCTCTTCATGAGGTTGAATGGCTTTTTCCTCGTGCTCAAGCAACCGAGAAATTTCATCTGGAATCTCCTCAATAACCTCTTCTTCAGCTCCAAACACATGGAACTCAAAGTTGGGAGAGGGTATAGGGTCATTGTTTTCAATGGGTTTAACAATCAATCTGCACAATGATTTATGTTTGATTTTAGAATATGAACAATAAGTGCAAGTATTATGCAGATAAAAGTAATTATCACATTATTATTATTATTTTTTTTTTGGTTTTTTATGTTACCATTTTTCAGAAATAAAGCAAAAAGGGAAAAACATTACATGGATAAACAAAATAACATTTTATTGATGATGATAAAATTTGAAACAAAGCCCTCACAAATTGAATTTCACCTTGGGCAGAGTGAAAGGATTTTTTGAAAGAAACAAAAACAAATTACTTTGAAATATGAATGACAGTGGGAACATCAACAGCTATCCAATTCTGATAGATCTGTCTATGTGTCACAAAATTGGGAAGTTCTTCCTCTTCATCATCTTCAATGATGGCAGCAGTAGAGTGATCTTTGTTTATGAATCCGCCGTTGTGAAAGGCCTCATTAATACGCTTCAAATCTCTTCTAACTGTACCAGGCATAAAGCCTAAACCATTTTTCCTAGGTTATCAACCACATCAATAACTCGTCCCTAACCGCCAGACCGACCAATCTCTAATACCTGTAGAGCATCTTTCAAAGAAGACATGGGTAACTCATTCTTCTTAACAACTTTATCATCAACGGAAAGAGCTTGGAACGGAGTCCCAACAGTTTCGTCGGCATCAACATACTAAAAGGATGAAAGATAGCTCACCAGCATCGCTTGCTCGCCTCCAACAATTACCAGCTAGTTATTCTGAACAAAATTCAATTTCTGATGAAGAGTCGAAGTCACTGCCCCAGCTTCATGAATCCAGGGTCGGCCAAGCAGACAACTATAAGCAGGACGAATATCCATTACTTGAAAAGTAATTTGGAAGAAGCATGGTCCTATTTTGATCGTAAGATCAACCTCTCCAATCACAGTTTTTCTAGATCCATCAAAAGATTTAACAACAACCCCACTATACCTCATGGGAGCACCTTGGTACGAAAGCCTCGACAAAGTAGATTTTGGAAAAACATTCAAAGAAGACTCCCTATGAGTCACATCATGCTCAATATATGCTTGTTCCAATACCTTCTGCAAAGACTCCCTATGAGCTTCAGAATTCATCAGTAGGGACAACACTGAAAATTTGGACAGGGTGTGCAAGAGTTGATCTACCACACTGTACTTACTCTTCTTGATCAATTTCAAAACCTCATCCTCATAAACCTTCTTATTCAAACCACTGGACTAACTGGAAGTATCGACATTATTCTCACCTTGAGGTCGTTTGCCAGCAACAACATTCTCCATAATCTTTGGAGGCTCAGAAACAAAAACTCGACCACTCCGAGTCACTCTACTAACATCAACGATGCTTACCACAGAAGACAAAGAAGGAATGGGCACTTCCTTACCATCTTCTACAATGGTAGCATTGTACTTATATGAAACAACCTTGTCAAATTCATAAGGTACTGGATCGGGTAACCGAATAACCAAAGGTGTAGAAACGACCTTCCGACTATCATAAGAGATAATAACTCGTTCTGGAATATTAAAGCGTGGCATAATAACATTCACCTCATTCTGATATTCATCTATTTTAGTAGTGACCTCAATCAAATTCTGATCCATCTGTCATACCCCAAATTTTGACCACAAGATTTCCCATCATTGTGCAAATCATCACCACAATATGGATGTACCTTCATTCCTCATCAATCCTCTCAAAGATTGTTGAGCATTCACTTTAACCAAGAATTAGGGTTTTGAGCCCTCTCAGAATACTCATACAAAGGATCAATCAAGAATGGATATGATCCTCAACTTTTCAAACCTCTCAAATATCCATGAAGGATCAAGAGGTCTCCCACATCAAGAATCAAGCACAAGAGTGTAACCTTTCAAGAGGATCAAGCCTCAAGATCATCAGTGTCACCAAATTAGGGTTTTGGTCGACCAAGGCCTCCAAAGAGAAATTTTCATCTGGGCATGAGCCAATACTTCAAAACATGATCCAAGAAGCTTAAAGGTACCTCATGGACCCAATCATAAGTTCAAAATAGCCTCAGGGGATGCATTCATAAAAAATCAGGAATTAGGGTTTCTTGACCTAATTCACCCCTAAGTTGACTGGGAGCAATGCATAAGCCAAGACCTCAAGAAGTGTTTTGAAGACCTCTAATGCATCATATTGATCCATTTACAAGATTGGATTGATTTAAAGAACTTGTTTCATAAGCAAATACAAGGATTCAAATTCATCTGGACCAATTAGGGTTTTCTGATGAAAAGTCAACTATACCTTTGACTTTTGACCAAGACGTGATCTCAAACCTTGGGACATGATTCAAGACACTCTATAACACCTATGGAATCCATCCATTAGGTTTGAATTAGGTAAAGGACTTGATTTCATAGAGGATCACAAAGTTTGAGATTCACCTGATGAAAAGTCAAATGTGCCAAAAAACCAAGTTTGACTTTTTGAATTTCTTGACAAACAAGGTTTCCCTAAGTAAAAAACAATGTTAACTTATGGTTTCGATCATCATCCATCAAGAAAAATCAAGAAAGGTAGGGTTACTTGAAAAAGGGGCAACCATAAGAAACTTGAAATATCACTAAGTTATGAAAAAAGTGATTTATACCCAACTTTGCAAGACCATAACTTGTGATCCAAGCAACGTTTTTCTTCCATCCAAAGCTCAAATGAAAGCTCTCATTACACACTTCAATATTTTCAACTACAACAGATTCCAAATCCTCATGGAGTTTGAGTTATGGATTGATCAAAATCACAAAAATATGAAAATGGCCATTTTTCCAACACTTAGTGAAATTTTCCACAGAATCTGTTTTGCATTTTCATCAACTTTGAGGCCATTTTTCATTATGATTCAAGATGATTCAAGACCAAAGTTGGACATCAAAGTTGAAGTATGTTATTGGGGCTTTCCAAAAAATACAAAAGCCTCCCATGGTTCAACTTGAGCAAGGAGTTATAAGCCTCCAAAAATGGCATTTTTCACCCTGCCCACACAAAGGCATGAAAACATGACTTGGTTCCCACGATTTCTTGAGCCAATTTTGGACACTTGCATCATTACATTTCTGTCCAAAATCAACACAAATGATGGAGAACCTGATCACAAAGCCACCAAGTAAAAAATCTTATTCCTTGACATGTGAAATTTAATGTTGCAATTCCAAAACTTCAATTTTGTTTCAAGGCATTCAAGAGATACATTAAGGTGGCATGGACTGAGTCATTGTTCACTAAAGGAGTCAAGCCTTATCCCTGCAACAGAAGACTCATAGCCTGCAAGATTGACTCAAGTCAATGGCTAGAGGAGACTTTGGCTACATGACAAAGTTCAATGGATAATGGAGTGATCCAGCCTCCAATCACTATTGCTCCCAAAACAAAGTTGATGTACTATAAATAGAGGTTCTTTATGATCAATTCAAGTACACCAAAGCATAGCAACTCATGCTTTCATTCCAATCACTTTAAATAACAAGAATTTTCTTCTCTTACAAGTCACATTCGAATTTTCAAATAGAGAGCAATTTCATCCAAACCAGCCATCCTAACGCCTCACATATGTAATTTACAAGTGATCCATAACCTTAAAACACATCTGGAACACCAGAATCACAAAGTCACCATCCATTTGCTCAAGCTTTTTGGCATGGTTGCAGCTGAGGTGCCATAACAAGTTCCAGGTTATTTCAATCCATTCCAAGCTTTCAAACACACTACTTGAGGTCCATTGAAGCTGTCCAGATCATCACACAACATCTGTAACACCTACAACTGAGGATTCGATTTCCTCTTGCAGAGGTAAGCTTGACACTCTCAAACTCTATGATCCATGTATCATAAATGTGTTTTCAAGTTACAAACATGTTTCAGCACTTATGTAGAGTGTTTCCCCTCAATTAATTGTTTTATAGCTATCGTGAATATGATTTCATAGTGTTCTTGCAGAAATTAGGGTTCTTGAGTTCATCTTTTGATTTCTCACTCCACACTTAATATAAATGCAATTAATTTATATCACTGAAATCCTTGTTCAAAAACGAACAACTTTCATGTTTACAAAAGTCAATTTCATTACATATTCAGTGAGATAGGTGAGGTTTTGCAAATCTGAGAGTTAGGGCACGCGCGAGGAAGAAGATGAAGTTCTTCGCGCCATAATTCCAATATTTGAATTTTTGAATATTTTGATATTTTATTAATTGATTTCAAAAAATTAATTTCTCTCTCATTTTTTATCATTTTTTATTGGTTCTTTTTTTAAAAATTCACAAAAATGTTAAATATTTTATTCTACAAAAAATTCAAACTTATATTATTTATTTGATATAGCTTGAATTTTTGTAAATAATTTCATTTTATTTGTTTTTTAACATTTTTAAATGAAATTTCCACCTTGGTTTTTCAAATTCACATGAATTCCAAATTATCATGTGATTAAACATGATTTCTCAAAACATTTTTCAAAGTTAACAACTTGTTTTTGAATATATTTGATATTTTGTATCATTTTTTATTTAATTTCCTTTGAAAATTATATTTTAAAATTAAAATTAGGGTTTTCTGTTAATTTTGATTTTTCAAACTTCATTTGAAACACGTTTGGGCCTCTAATAGAGTGTAAGACCCATCCCTTTTGTAAATTTAATCTTTTAGGCCTCAGTCATTGTATAAGTCTCGATACTGTTTTAAAAATAAACGGTGTGAATGATGTTTTTCATCTGGGCATCTCCTTGAGTTGTAAGCCCCATCTCTTGTATAAAAATAACTTTTTGGGCCTCTAATAGAGTGTAAGATGTAACGCCCCGGTTTTTGTTAGATTTATTTAATTTAGTCGATTTAATTAATTTTGTTTGTATATTATTTTAGTCTTGGTTTTTATGTGGTAAATATGTTATGTTTATCGTTATTATGTTTTATCGCATTTTGGGAGCGTTTGCTAGAAAATTGAGTGTAGGGGTATTTTGGTCATTTTACTTGGTTAGATATTATTGTTTTTCTTAAAATAGAAACATAGAGATTAGAAAGAGAGAAAAGATAGTTTAAGAGAAATAGAGAGAAAGAGAAGAAGAAAAAGAGGAAAACTTGAAGTTTAAGAAATCGATTCAACTGACACTTCAAAGCACGATTAATCGGGTAAGGGTGCGAAACTCGGTTATTATATGCTTGTGTATGAAAATGAATGTGTGTGTTTGGATGTTTACTTGTTTTTCATAGCTTTTCAATTCTAGGTTGAAATGAGCAAAATTAATAGAAATTGATGTTTTCACGGTTGGAAATCGATATGAATCACGTAGTATGATCGTATTATATGTATGAACATTGTTGATACTTGTTTTGATTCATTGAAAACGTTTTGGTTGGAGAAAGTTGGATTTTGAAGTTTGGAACCGTGTAACCCGCAGCAGAAAAATTCTGGTTCTTATGCGATTCGCCAGGCGAATTAGGTCTCGCCACTAGTTCGCCAGGCGAAGTGCTGGCGAAGAGGTATTCGCCAGGCGAAATCATAAGTCGCCAGGCGAAAACGGGGAGACAGAAATGTGCTAGCTACTGGAACTCTTGGGTTGTTTCTAGAATTGTGGTTCGCCACTAGTTCGTCAGGCGAAGTGCTGGTGAAGGGGGATTTTCAAGGCGAAATCTTAAATCGCCAGGCGAATCTGGCAGTTTTTCAATAAATTATTTTCTGTGAAAATTCATAACTTTTGATCCGTAACTCGGATCGAGACGTTCTTAGTACCGTTGGAAAGCTAATGAGATGTTCTTTCTTATAAAAATATTTTTGAGATTGGTGGCCGATTTAATTATGTCGGTAATTTGGAAACGTGTCGTTTTGTCGACTTTTACCGTCGTAATTGTGTGCGATTGATGTGTTATCATGCGATATGCTTTTGATATAAAACGTATAGCTTGTGTGTTGTTATATGATGTGAATACATGTGACGAAATGTCGTGATGATGGTTTGTGGCTTTATGGCAAATAAATGCCTTGTTTTGGGTTTGATTGCAATGCATGATTATTGATGTTGAGATGGTTCACATGGTTATATATTATATGCATTTGATTGTCATGAGTCATTAGTATGCCATGCATCATGATATGCACCATGTGATTTCGTGTGCCCTTATGGGGTGTGAGCGACGAAACGATTCCAGAGGGAATCTGCTGTAACGGTCGTGAGCCTTATACAAAGAGGACCTAAAGCGACGTTATAGACGATCGTGAGCCTTATACAAAGAGGACCTAAAATGATTGGATCGTGAGCCTTATACAAAGAGGACCTTAAGTGAACCATAAACGTCATGAGCCTTATACCAAGAGGACCTAAAGCGACGGGGAACATCGTTTGCCCGACGGGGAGTTACACTAAGTAACAAGCGATGGTTCGAATAATTCCTGAGTGAATTAATGATGATGAGAATGATGGATGGAATGGTACCGCATGCATAGAGTCATTGTGTCGGTCTCTGTACATTTGTATAAGTCATGAATAGATTGATTATGTGTGGGAAATTGTGAATGAGATTGATGAGTTGATATATATATATTGGTGATAAATGTATTGAGCATGATTGATATGCCTTTGTGATGGATGCATGAATTATGAATTGTTTTGTTTTGTATTTGAACTATGGTGTACGTTGTGGTGAGAATGTTTTTGAATGCATATTTCGTGTTATTACATAATTGTATGCAACTATATTATAATTGTGTTTCTCACCCTTCTGTTGTTTTGAATGCTCTATGAGGCATTGCAGATTAGATGCTGGAGGTCTTTTTGTGAAGATTATGTCTTCATTCTTTTGTCGGTCGGCTCTGATATGTGGCACCGGGTAGTCGGGGAGATCGTTATATGATTATGTGTATATATATATCTTTTTGGATTTTACTTGTATGACTCTGTATATGACAGACAAACTTTTATGTTTATATATGAGATTTCAGTTGCAGATTTTCCGCTTTTATTCTGTATCTGAATTGTGGGTGTTAGGAACTGAGTTCCTCTGTTTATGTTGCTACCTGATTGTTGCATATCTATATGAGCAGGTTGTTATATTTCATTACTTTGATGTGACGCTCTCGTCTATGCCATGAATGTTTTAATTATACTCTGATTATTTGTTATCACTTTAATTACTCGGGGTTTAGATTGGGGGTGTCACATAAGACCCATTCCTTCTTGTACATAAATAATTTTGGGCCTCAGTCATTGTATAAGTCCCTTTGTGGTTTTATAAATCACGGCGCGACCGTCGCCTTTTCAAATAAATTATCTGGGTCTCTCCTTGATTATAAGCCCCACTATTATTTTGTCACAAACATTTTTGGGCCTCTAATAGAGTGTAAGACCTAAACCCTTGTGTACATAAAACAATTTTTTGGGCCTCTGCTGTAGTATAAGTCCCACAACGTCTGTCAGTATCGCAGTGCGATCAGTGTTTTCAAATAAGTCATCTGGGCCTCAGTCATTGTATAAGCCCCAAACATTCTTTTCTTTTTAAACAAATTTCTTTTAATTCAAATTCAAATTCAAAGTTTTCCTCAAAACTTTCTACAATTTCTTGAAACCCTAATAAGCATACAGTTGTAGTCAATACAACAGATCACAATACACTTGGGCTTCTTCTCAGAAGGTAAGTCCCAACATCTTTTCTTTTTCAATGCATATTTGTTTATATATATATATATATATATATATATATATATATATATATATATATATATATATATATATGTCAATTCAATTGTCTGTATATACTTGTGCATATCTTGCCTAGAGATTCCCCAGCAGTTAGGTCTACTCTTAGGTCAAACCAGAGGTTACTTTCAACTTAGTCAAAACTAGTTCCCCATAGGAAATTCCCTATACAAGCTGCCTCCTCTTGGGCTTATACAATATAGAACAGAGAAAGGCATTATCCCCGGTGAAACGATTTTCAAGACTGTTAGAACTTAGAAATATACTTGTACAAGAAATTCATTTCCCCGGAGAGGATTAATTCCCGGTGAAACCTCTTTTGAATTTCTTCAAACCTTAGAACTATTCAACAAAGAAAGGACTAATTCCCGGTGAAACCTTTCTTGAACTTTTCTTAGGCTTGGACCCACAGGCTTCCTAAAAGCATCCCCAGCCTTCTCTTGTGCTTAGTACAAGGACCAACAGACTTCTTAGTAGTTCCCCTCAGCCTCCTCATGGGCTTAGTACAAGGACGCAAAGGCCTCCCAATGGCATAGGATAGAAATTAGTCATCTCTACTAGTTTAATCCTCAGGAGAGTCAAGAATTCCAAAACACCAGCCATTCTAGGGTTGAACTTCATCCCTTAAAATCCTCAGCCTCCTCTTGGGCATCATACAAAGACCCCTCTCTACACTAAAGTCTACCACTTCTTGAGAGACTTGGACAGTCTGAGCCTTCTATTGGGCTTCATTCAAGTAGACTTGGACAGTCTCAGCCTCCTCTTGGGCTTCATTCAAGTAGACTTGGAAAGACTCATTTCCCCTTAGATCACACAGAGACCCTCAAGTTTACTAAAAGCACAGGATAAACCCTGATCATTTTACCAATACATCAGTCTCCAACAGAGTTAAACCCTATAAGGTTTTCAAAGTCAAATTTAAACTTCTCTAACCCCCCAACAAGGTTTAAGCTTTTACCTTAAAAATTCCCCAACCAGGGTCAATTTACCATCCCCAACCTCACGGCATCTGATACTTCAACTCTTCCCTGATTCCCAGTAAGAATGAAACCTTTGGATTCCCCAATACCATTTGGACCTGCTCCTGGATTTCAATAAATCCTCAGCAAGAGATAGCCTCCTCTTAGGCTTCATATAAGAATTTCCCCAGTCAGCCTCAATCTTGGCCTTTGTACAAGACAGATAAAACCCTCCCCAGTGGAGTCTGTTTCCTTTAGCTTCAACCTTGGGCTTTGAGGAAGGCACACAAAAATATAACATCCCCTCAGATGAGACCATGAGTCCTCTCTGCTGTAGGATATTTCCTCTATACATCACATTTTAAAAACAGACAATCAAAACCTTTTCCAGATAATTGTTGTAAGTGGCACACTTGTTGATTCAAAATCCAAGCTTGTTAGTTCCTGGATTGGCTGGAATTTTGGTAAAACAAAGTATATTCAATGTTGATGTCAAGGTGCTGATGTTGCAACATTGAAGTCTTAACACTGGGCTGTGTTAAGTAATTAATTGCTGAAGTTGGATGTCTGATGTCACACAGGTGATGTTGTAACATCAGATCTGCAGAATTAACAACAGCAGGCTGTGATGTTGTTAGGGTTGCGTATTAGCTGGAATTGTGGAGAGCAAGCTGTCTCATTGGATGCGAATATCTTGGGATAGATATTTGCTGCTGCATAGGAGATCTGTTGCAGATTTGTAGGAGATTTAAAAGGTTGAAGATTTAAAAATATTTTAGGAGAAAATCTGTTTTAAATATTCAGTTTTAAATAACAAATCTGGGAGATATTGTAGCAAGTCCAAGACCAATTCAAGGAGCTATATAAAGCGCACAAGACCAAAGGAAAAAGGTATAGAAATACAGAGAGAAGATCAAGAGCATAGGCTGAGTGTCTTGAGTATTTTGTACGAGTTGTGTAACCAAAATTCTAGGGTGAATTGTTGTGTCGTATTCTGTCCTCTCTAGAAGCTGTGAAGCAATAGAGAGTGGTTGCTTGATCGAAGCTGTGAAGTAAGATCAAGGGTACTCAAAGTGGGTTCTTTGAGAGTTTGTAAGGGATTGAGTGGTGTTCTCATACCTAAGTGGTGTCTTAGGTAGGAAGTCATTAGTAGAGTATAAGTTTAGGAGATTGTCAACGGGTTGTTGAGTCTGTAAATTATATCTACAAGTAGTGAATTCCATCCCTGGCTTGGTAGCCCCCAGAGTAGGTTGGTTGTAACCGAACTGGGTCAATAATTCTTGGTGTTATTTTACTATTATTGCTGTCCATTGTGCAGAGTGTGTTGTTGTGACATCACACCTTAACATCACACGTCTGATACCAGAATTTCAATTGGTATCAGAGCAGGCATCCTGTCTGTCTCTGGGTGAGATCTAGGGAAGTTACTCTCTGGTGTAAAGATGGACAAAGAAGTTGGAGGATTCGTCAATAGACCCCCTATTTTGGATGGATCCAATTATGACTATTGGAAGCCAAGGATGACCACCTTCTTAAAATCCTTGGATAGTAGGGCTTGGAAGGCTGTTATTAAAGAGTGGAAAGCACCTGTTGTATGTGAGAAGGATGATGCTGGTAAAGATAAAGAAGGCACCTCTAAGCCAAAGCCTGAAGAAGAGTGGACCAAGGAGGAAGACGAGCTTGCCCTTGGAAATTCCAAAGCTCTAAATGCCATCTTCAATGGAGTGGATAAGAATATCTTCAGGTTAATCAATGCCTGTGAAGTTGCTAAGCAAGCATGGGAAATCTTGCAGGCTACTCATGAAGGAACATCTAGAGTCAAGATGTCAAGACTTTAGATTTTAACATCAAAATTTGAAAGCCTGAAGATGAAGGAAGATGAGACTATTCAAGATTTCCACATGAGTGTTCTTGAGCTGGCCAATGCATCTAGTGCTCTTGGAGAGAAGATGTCAGATGAAAAGCTTGTGAGGAAGATCCTTAGGTCCCTACCTAAGAAGTATAAGATGAAGGTTACTGCCATTGAAGAATCACAAGACATCAGCAAGATGATAGTAGATGAGCTCATTGGATCTCTTCAAACTTTTGAGCTTGGGTTGAATGAGGAAGAACCAGAAAAGAAGCCAAAGAGTATAGCCTTGGTGTCAAATGATGTAGAAGAAAAAGGAAAGAGTTCTGAATCACAGGAGGATCTATCTCAGGCCATAGTGATGTTGGGAAGACAGTTCACCAAGGTATTCAAGAGAATGAATAATAACTCCAGGCCTAATGTCAAGAACATGACTTCTGACACCAGCAAGAAGGATGAAGAGAAAACTACCCAAGATAAAGGAGTTCAGTGCTTTGAGTGTGAAGGGTATGGACATGTCAAGAAAGAATGTCCCACCTTCTTGAAAAAGCAGAAGAAGGGCATGACAGTTTCCTGGTTTGACTCTGATAGTGAAAGTGAAGGCGAGTCAGCAAAGCATGTGAGAGCTTTAACAAGAGCTATGGTTTCTGATGATGATTCTAGTGATGGAGAAGTAACTTATGAGGAGTTAGCTTCTACCTATCAAGAGTTGTGTTTAAAAAGTGCTGAGATTTGTCAAGAAAACAAGTGCCACAAACAACAAATTGCTCAGCTAGAGAATGAAAAGACTGATCTGGAAAATGAAGTGGTGCTAGTTAGAGCTCATCTTGATCAAATGACCAAGTCTGTTAGGATGCTGAGCTGTGGTACAGACATACTTGACAAGATTCTTCAGTCAGAAAAAGCTGCTGGAGACAAAGCTGGGATAGGTTATGTGGCTGAGGATAAGGGAACTTCAGAAGAAAGCACTTCAAGTTCAAAGAAGGAAGTGTCACAACTTTCATCTCAACATCAGCCAAAGAAGCAGGATACTACCCCTAAGAAAGCTAATGTTTCACAACCTAAGAAGATTGAGAAGAAGACTGGTCCCTATCAGAAGAGAAAGCAGCCACAAGGAGCTAGTCAGTATATGCCCCCACAATACCACGAGAGCATGCAAGCTGCTCAGTTCAAATAGCACATGTCTCATCAGGTGTCTCAACATCAGGACAACTGGTATGGTTATGGATATGGATACACCAATGTTGTTCCTTATATCTATGGAAGAAGAAAGCCACACCATCATGGGAGACAATCAAGGAAACAACATTCTTAGCCGTCCTATGGGAGAAGATACCAGCATAACAGATGGCAGGGCAGTTATGGTAGGAGGAAACCACATTATGGATGGAAGCATAAGCAATCTCATCGTGGCAGACGATTCAGAGATGAAAGGGTGAGATGCTATTATTGTGGAAGGTTTGGACATATGCAGTACTCTTGCTACAAGCTGCATGGATACCCTCAACCTCAAAACAGATGGAGAGAGCACAGGCCCAAAGTTGTTAAACAAAGGGTACCTAAGGAGAAGGTGAAGTGCTTATTGGCTCACATGGGTGATAGAGAGTTTAAAGAAGGAACATGGTATTTTGACAGTGGGTGTTCCAAACACATGTATGGATGTAGATCCATGTTTGCTGAACTTAAACCTTGTCCCTCTCATGAGGTTATAGTTGGCAATGGAGGAAAAGGTATTGTTGTAGGAGTTGGGAAAGTGCAAGGTGATGGTAGACCTGAACTTGACAATGTTCTGTTTGTCAGTGGCTTAAGTGCAAATTTGATCAGCATAAGCCAGTTGTGTGATGAAGGTTACAAGGTAAACTACACTAAGCATGAGTGTATGGTTTCTGATGAGCATAATCAGATTGTTATGAAGGGTGCCAGAACCAAAGACAACTGCTATCAGTGGATTTCTCTTGAAGTAAATTCAACTAATGATGTTCAAGTTGATGTTATAATATCAGACTATGACATCAGGATGCTGAAAGGTCACTCAGAGTTAATGAGTCCTGATGTGAATTGTTTAAAAGGAAAATCTTTGTGGAGGGAGAAAATTAGTAATTGGTCTTTAAAGAGTACACAAAATATGGCGCCTTACCTCAGACCCTCATTTCCTATTATAGCAAAATCACGGTTCATCAAAACTTATATCTCTCTTCTGTTCTTCCCCTTCAACAAGAAGAATCATCTTACTCTATACTCCCTCAAAGGAACCATGTCAAAGCAGATAGCTTCTCCTTCTAAAAGTTCTTCGCGGAATAACGCTAGGGTTTCTACAGATGAGTACTCTGAAGACGAAGCTCTGAATATACAACCCATCTCGGTAATGTTACCAGAATCAGGTAAACCTAGACCTTCTAAACTTGCTTCAAAAAGGGCCGCAACTACTTTTAAAAATAGTGAAACAAAGAAGCTAGTTACCAGTATCCTATTTAGTGATAAATCATCACCTAGGTCATCCACGTCTCAAACTGTGGTAGAAAAGTTTGATGTTGATAAGAGTATGGGTAATCTGGCAACCAAAATACTGGACAAAGGAATACCTGTGAAAGGAATTTCTGTACCGTTGAATCAGATGCCAGCAGAAAAGGTAGACATGCAAGGAGAAGAATCTGATCTTCATAGACTTGCCGTGTCTGTCATTGAGGATTCTGAAAGAGGAGGAGAAGAAGAAGATGTGCATGTGGGAATTAATGATAGAACTACTCCTGAAGAAGAAAAGAGTGAGGACGTGATCAATGTGGATGACTTATCTGACAATGAAGCCATTGGAAATGCTGTTCCAAGTATTGCCAAGAGATTACAGACAAGGAAAGGAAAGACCAATGAATCCTCTCCTAAGAAGCCTACTGAAGGAAAGAAGAAAACTGTTGTTGGTCCCACAAAACCTTGGAGCAAGGTTGTTACACCTTCCAAAAAGAGAAAGGTTAGAGAAGAATCTGAGTCTGAGGATGAAGTTAAGGAAGATGTCCATGACATCACACCAGTCAGAAAGACGATTCTAAAGAGAATTTCTGATAAGGTCCCTGAAGTGCCAGTGGACAACATATCCTTCCATTATGCGAGCAGTGCATCATTGTGGAAGTTTGTGTGCCAAAGAAGGTTAGCTATGGAAAGGGAGCTTGGAAAAGATATCTTGGAGATGAAAGAAATTATGGACCTCATTCATGGAGCTGGACTTCTAAAGACTGTGACCAGATTCTCCAAGTGCTATAGTGGACTTGTTAAGGAATTTGTTGTCAACATTCCCATAGACATTTCTGACAATAGAAGTGTGAACTACATGAAGGTGTTTGTTAGGGGACAGTGTATTGACTTCTCTCCCAGTACTGTCAATAAATATCTGGGAAGAGATGACCAAGAGGAGTGTGAGCTAGAGGTGACTGATAATGAAGTGTGTAGAGAGATTACTGCTACTCAAGTTAAGGTGTGGCCACTGAAAAATAAATTAACAGCCAGCAAACTCAATATCAAGTATGCTATATTGCACAGAATTGGTGCGGCCAACTGGGTACCTACTAATCACAAAACCACTATAACTGTGGGATTAGGAAGGTTCATCTATGCTGTAGGGAAAAAGGTCAAGCTCAACTATGGAAGCTATATATTTGATCAAGTAGTAAAGCATGGTGCCACCAATGCCATCAAAATGCCTATATCATTCCCTTCCCTTATCTGTGGAATGATCTTAGATCAACATCCTGGAATCTTAACCAGCTCAGAGGTAGCATGTAAGAGGGAATCAGCTTTATCTTTGCATCCCAAACTGTTTGCTGGGAGTCATGTTCCAGACATTGTTACAACATCAAGCTCTGGGATTAAGAAGGTCAGTACAAAATCTGAGCTGATTAAAGAATTAAGGGCGACCTACAAGGATCTTGATATGGTTATCAAGACCAGCACTGACAGGAAAATGAAGATTGAGCAGATGATTAAAGACTTGGAACAGGGGGAAGACAATGGGAATGGTGACACTGAGGATTCCAGGTCAGATGAGGGTGATGAAGATGCTGATGGTACAAGCTCGGATGAAGACTAATCTCCATCTGCTATTTTTTAGTTAGTAGTTTCAGTTTTTAGTTTTTTATGTTGGTTTTGTAATTTGAATATTGTGTTGTTTTATGCACTGGTTATGTTTCCTTCTATGATTTGTTTTGCCTGTTTACTAACTGAAAGGCTAACAATGAGGCTAGGGTATACTGACTATAGTTAATAGGGCTTCTAACTGAAGTTTGCCTAATTGTGGCTAAAAAGGGGGAGAAAATAGCCAAGATAGTCAAGAGTATTATTGCCATATACTGCTAATGTGATGCAGATATTAAGGGGGAGATAAATTGATGCTGCTAAAAGGTGTTTAGTTGAAAAGTGGTAATGCAGTTATTGAGTAGGAGTTATTGACAGTTGCTATGCTGGTGGGGGAGCAACATTGTTGAAAGTTGTTGCTGCATTAAGGGGGAGTTTTGAAGATATCATGACATTTGAAGAGTGCAGCCAAGCAGACATCAAGGGGGAGAAAAGTGTTGCACATTGTGAGCTACTGAACACCTGTGAAGAGTGCAGCCAAGCAGACATCAAGGGGGAGAAAAGTGCTGCACATTGTGAGCTACTGAACAGCTGTGATGCTGGTTCATGTTTTAGAGGGGGAGCACCAATTGGCTGTTGTCAATAATGAAGATGGTGCTGCAGCAGATCAAGAGATGAAGACTATGAGTATTGTCAAACTGCTGCTGATGAGAGTTTCAATTTTTGAAGATTATTCTGCTGCTGAAGTCTCAGAAGATGCAGAGATTGTTTTAGCCAAAATTAGCCAAAGGGGGAGATTGTTAGTTCCTGGATTGGCTGGAATTTTGGTAAAACAAAGTATATTCAATGTTGGTGTCAAGGTGCTGATGTTGCAACATTGAAGTCTTAACACTGGGCTGTGTTAAGTAATTAATTACTGAAGTTGGATGTCTAATGTCACACAGGTGATGTTGTAACATCAGATCTGCAGAATTAACAACAGTAGGCTGTGATGTTGTTAGGGTTGCATATTAGCTGGAATTGTGGAGAGCAATCTGTCTCATTGAATGCGAATATCTTGGGATAGATATTTGCTGCTGCATAGGAGATCTGTTGCGGATTTGTAGGAGATTTAAAAGGTTGAAGATTTAAAAAGATTTTAGGAGAAAATCTGTTTTAAATATTCAGTTTTAAATATTCAGTTTTAAATAACAAATCTGGGAGATATTGTAGCAAGTCCAAGACCAATTCAAGGAGCTATATAAAGCGCACAAGACCAAAGGAAAAAGGTACAGAAATACAGAGAGAAGATCAAGAGCATAGGCTGAGTGTCTTGAGTATTTTGTACGAGTTGTGTAACCAGAATTCTAGGGTGAATTGCTGTGTCGTATTCTGTCCTCTCTAGAAGCTGTGAAGCAATAGAGAGTGGTTGCTTGATCGAAGCTGTGAAGTAAGATCAAGGGCACTCAAAGTGGGTTCTTTGAGAGTTTGTAAGGGATTGAGTGGTGTTCTCATACCTAAGTGGTGTCTTAGGTAGGAAGTCATTAGTAGAGTATAAGTTTAGGAGATTGTCAACGGGTTGTTGAGTCTGTAAATTATATCTACAAGTAGTGAATTCCATCCCTGGCTTGGTAGCCCCCAGAGTAGGTTGGTTGTAACCGAACTGGGTCAACAATTCTTGGTGTTATTTTACTGTTATTGCTGTCCATTGTGCAGAGTGTGTTGTTGTGACATCACACGTCTGATACCAGAATTTCAAAGCTGGAGTCCTTCCTTTATCCTGGCTAAAATTCATCTTTCATCTAACAGCTGTAAGTGGCAAGCCTCTGGATTCCATACATCCAAGCTAATGTCCCTCTCTTAGCATGAAAGATTCATAAGGAAAAAGTGGCATTGCTTTACACTGAGTTAAAGTTTTCCTCCTTCATGACATCACCCGTATAAAGGAAATTATGGCATTGTGGGATTCACATATCCCAGTTAAAGTAATTTTCCTTATAATCAATTGCTCAACATCTGTGATGAATAGATGTGATATCTCCCTTAAGAGATGACAAATTCTCTCTCTCAGTCACTCTTTTAGCTTTAGTCTTGGGCTTTGAACAAGACACAAATACTCTGTTAGCTTCAATCTTGGGCTTTTAACAGGACACCAAATTATCTTTCGTCTCATAGATATAGGAGGAACTACGATTGCTCTGATTTCCCAAATCTCTTTATGGGAATACGTAGGCATAAGATTGCGAAATCTTAGCGAGCAAACAAATAAAAACCTTTAGGTTCAGTACCTTCCCAAAAACAACGGAAAACCCGAAAACTTCAAAAACATTCTCTCAATTCTCCCAAAGGAGAAACTTTTACCAAGCCGCAGCAGATAAACACAAGAAAACATTTCAAATTAACAGAGAAACATGCAATAAAGAGTTCCTATGGATTACCATAAATACACTGGGTGTTAATAGCTTCCCTTTGTATAACCAGACCCCGGTCCCCGATCTCTTAGCATTTGTTAAAGAAAACATTTGTGTGCAAGGTTAGTTTTAGATATCTTCCCTTTCCTTTTCAGCTTCATAGGATAAATAAGAAATTAGAAGGTAGCACCCTATTTCAACATTCCGGTAAGGTGGTCGCGTCACCGACAAAAATCGCACACTACAGAAAAATGGCGAATCTGCTGGGGAGTTTAGGATTAGAGTTTCTAAGAAGTCTAGGCTTTGCTTTGCATTTATTTCTCTATTTATTTACTTGCTTTCTCATTTTTTCTGTACACACACACACACACACACACACACACACATATATATATATATATATATCATTTACTGTCACATTATTTGATACCCGTGTTTAAATTACCGTTATCTGGGAATGTGATTAATACGCATGTGGAAAGTTTGAGAGAACATTAAGATAAGTGGTGGCGTCTCCAGGAAGGCTTATAGGGTGTGATTCCTGACCAAGTTAACCTGGCAGCCCACCGAATCAGTCGAGGTACCCGTGTGGACTTGCTAATGTTGAACGACCACATCGTGAAAGCATAGTTTTCCCAGTGCAGTACCCATGGCACTTAGGATTTAGTAGACACTTAACCATTAAACCATTAGGTAGTGCGGTGACTATCGGGAATAGTTGATACGCGATGCTACACTCAAAGGAGATTCATCTTAGGATATTACAGCTTGCTTGAGTCAATCGGCTTGCCGTTAATATCCCAAAGAGGAATGATTTTGGGAATCTCTGTTAGAACCCGTTCTAGAGGTTCAAAAATTGACCATTTAGTACACACCTTTGGGGATGGGTAGATCCATGACTCCATGCTCGTGACGATGAACCCCTAAACCCATGTTTTCAAGTGTTTTTGTTTGCGACATTCATGCATTCATTAAAAAAATCTTTTTTTTAAAACAAGAAAAAAACTTTTTCTAAAAGAACTAAAACAATAATTGCAAATATCAGAGAGGTTGCGTTATGGATTTCTGAAGAAGAAAAACACACAAGTACACCTTCAAGGTTCCAAACTTGGAAGACCTAAGGAAACTAGGAAGGATGATTATTAATCCCGAGGCTTTCAGAGCTAAGCATAGAGGACTGTTATCTCTTCTGAAGAGCAACATGGTTGAAGGGATCCTGTCTACACTGGTTCAGTTCTACGATCCGGTATACCACTGCTTCACATTACCAGATTACCAGCTCACACCAACACTGGAGGAATACTCCCACCTAATTGGTATACCTATCACTGATCAAGATCCATTTTCCAGACTGGAAGAAATTCCAAAAGATCAAGCCATTGCAAGAGCAATCTCTTTGGATGAGTCAGAAGTCATGACTCACATGACCACCAAAGGAGGAATCTAGGGTTTACCAGCTAAATTCCTAATGGAAAAAACCTTATACGTTGCTAGTATAGGAAATATAACTACTTTCGAGGATGTCTTTGTTCTGCTCACATATGGGTTATTCCTCTTTCCCAACATTGACAACTTCATCGACACCAATGCTATTAAGATTTTCCTAATAGGGAACCCAGTACTAACCTTGCTCGTCGATGCTTATTATTCTGTACACTTAAGGAATTTGTATAGTGGAGGGATGATCACATGTTGTGTACCCTTACTCTACAAATGGTTTATTTCCCACTTTCCCAAGTCTGGTGCTTTTTGGGGTCACAAGAGTAATCTGCGATGGTCGTAGAAGATTATGTCTCTTACCAATTCAGACATAGATTGGTACATTCAGATTTACAAAGGGATAAAGATCATCGACAGATTTGGAAATTTCCCCAATGTGCCCCTCATTTGGGGATCAACTATCGTCCAATTCTAGCTCGCCGCCAACTTGGATACCCGATGAAGAATATCCCACATAATGATCATTTGGAAGGTCTTTTCTTCAAGGAAGGAGAAAATGACAGGGTAATAAAGAAAGAAATAGTGCATGCCTGACAACGTATTCAAATGAAAGGAAGAGAATCCCTGGGAAGACCAAATTGTTCCTCTGCAGAACCTTATCTCCACTGGGTACAAACCAGAGCCATCAAGCTGAGGATGCCTTACCCTCGTCAAGAAGTTTTTCCCTTAAAGGGTTTTGTCCTTTATTTCATGTCGGATGCAGAAAAACTCCAGATCACTCTCAACAAAGTCCAACGTGAGAAGAACTCTTGGAAGAACAAGTACCAGATTCTTAATTTGGAATGTACCAAGATTCAAGAACTACTAAAGGAAAAGGATGCTCTGATTGAGATATTGGAGCATCATGCTATGGAAAATCAGGAGGAACGAAGAAATTTGTTCACTCCTTTCACTTGGCAGAGAATCATCTACTGGACAACGGCTGAAGTAGCCCAATCAAAGAAAAGAAAAGTTCAGGAACCAGCATCTGAGCTCTCCTCAGAGGGAACTCAGGATCCATAGGCCTAGTTTTTCCTTATCGCGCTTTGTAAAATACTGTACTTTTCCTTGTAAAATACTGCAATATTTCGATTTCAATAAAAGGTTCTCCTCCGCTGTGTGATATTTGCAATATAATTGTTAAAAGTTATTTTGAGAAAAAAACTAAAAAATATATCATTCTTTGCATATCATTCATCATTCTCACATAACACATTTTTGTCTTTGAGTCTCACACATGTGGCGTACTCTAGAGTCAAACTGTCTCATTCATACAATACTCGCCTCAATCGAAAAAAATAAAATGGACGATCTCGAGGAAGAGAACAGAGAGCTGAGAGAAGAAATCAACGCTCTGAAGGAGAGTTTGGAGAAACTCCACTACGACATGCAATCCCTGGCAGCAGCCTAGGAGCAACAACATCAAAGGACTGTGATTTCGGAGGTTACATCCACACCAGCATTTGAGACGCCTGGCAGTCATCCTCAGTACAACATGCCTAAAGGATTTCCCTGGGGCATGCCTCACAACTTTATACCTGAAGGATACATCCCACCCATCACTAAAGACCCAAAAGTTGTAGCAGGAACCGCCAGACCTGAAGGTTACAAACTTCGGGTAAATGAAGATTCAAGGGTTACAACAGAAACTCCTGAAGGTTACAAAATTTAGGTCACTGAAGCGCCAAGAGCTACTGCCGTAACGACTATACCACAACCAGTGGTACACACTGTCCCGAAAGGACAGATTCCGCAAGCGATTTCTGGTAGAAACGAAGAAGTATATGAAAGGATGAATGAGTTCCAAGAATAATTTTTGGAAATGCAAAGGAACTGCATGCCATTCGCGGTCAAGACTTATTCGGAAAAGACATCGCCGACCTATGTTTGGTCCCTAATGTAAAGATACCGCACAAATCAAGGTGCCTGGCTTTGAAAAATACAAAGGCAACTCTTACCCTCAAAGTCATTTGGTGATGTACGCTCGGAAAATGTCTACTCAGATAGAAAATCAACAACTACTAATCCATTACTTCCAAGATAGTTTAACCGGTGCCTCACTCAAATGGTACATGGGTTTAAACAGCACCAAGATCAGTACTTTCAGAGATCTCGGGGCAGCTTTCGTTCAGCAGTATAAATACAACTTGGACATGGCACCAGATAAGGACCAACTCAGAGCAATGTCACAAAAGGATAAAGAAAATTTTAAGGAATATGCTCAGAGATGGCGTGAAATTTCCGCCCAGATCTGTCCTCCTCTCAAGGAAAAGCAAATGAGAAAGATCTTCCTAAAAACATTGATCTCGTTTTATTACGACCGAATGGTTGCCTGTGCTCCCAATGGCTTCACTGAAATGGTGAACATGGGGGTACGCCTTGAAGAAGCAGTCCGAGAAGGACGATTGATCAAAGAGGCAGAGCCATCTAGCAATACGAAAAGATACGATAGTACTTTCCAAAAGAAGAAAGAGCGAGGTATTAATAATATCTCTCTGGGAAAACAAAGGCGAAGGTATCAACCGGTAGCAGCGGTAACTCCCGCTATCAATCCAGCGCCAACTCCGACTTATCAACCTCATGTTGCTCAGAGCCAACCAAATCAACAACAATATCAACAAAGGCCGCAACAGCCTCTTCAGCAGGCTTGCCCTTAGTACAATAATAACAATCGTACCTCACGACCATCAGGGTTCGACCCTATACCGATGTTGTACACATAATTATTTCCACTTCTACTGGCCAAGGGGCATGTTCAAACCAGGACTCCTCTTACAGTACCAGAAAATCCACCATTTTGGTTCAAAGCAGATCAAACTTGCCCTTACCATCAAGGAGGATCAGGACATAACTTTGAGAATTGTCTTAGCTTCAAGTCTGATATACAGAAGCTTGTCAGGAACGGGGTTTTATCTTTCAAAGATACTAATCCAAATGTTCAGACGAACCCATTACCGTAACATAAGAAGACCACAGGGAATTTGATAGAAGAAGAATCTGTCAACAGTTATCAAATTTACAATGTACACTTATTGGGAACCAACCTGGTAAAAATGCATTGCAAACAGAGCGGGTATGGCCATGTGCCATCTCACAACTATCATCAGTGTGATATCTGCTCCAAGGACAATCAAGGGTGTGCCATAGTACAAACAGCTCTACAAAAACAAATGGATCTGGGCTGGATTCAGGATTACAGGATTCATGAAATAAACATGGCCCATGCACATCCCAACATTGTTCAGAACCGTGACATCCGTGCAATGAACGCCAATCTAGTGGCATTACATTCAAGAAAAATTCAGTATTATAATTTTCGGTGACACGATTACAGCACTTGTTCGATTTGCTCAAAAGACAATCAGGGATGCTCTTTTGTACAAGAGGCCCTCCAACATCAAATGGATCATGGATGAATCCAAGACTACCATGAAAGGAGTAATCATCAAGTCAATATGGTTCAAATCTTTAACATACGCTTGATCAATACCAGTCTAGTGATATTACATGCTAAGCAGGTCAGACTTGGTTTTCTGGCTTCACACGATTATCAAGACTGTGAAGAATGCTACAAAAACGACCAAGGATGTGCACTTGTGCAAAGGACCCTTCAACATCTGTTGGACCACTGGTGGCTTCTGATCTACCTGGACGAAGACACACAACAAGTTAGCATGACTGATGGGAATCCTGGTCGACACCGAAGTTGTGATTTTTGCTCAATGGAAATAGATCTAGTAAGGATGCACTGCATACAAAGCAGATATGGTCGGGTACCACCTCACAATTATGAACGCTGTAGAGTATGCTCGGAAAATAACCAAGGATGCTATCTAGTGCGAGCAGCCCTCCAGCATCAGTTAGATCGAAAAGAGATTCAACCATGTTCGAATTCTGAATTAATCAACATGATACAAGATTACCTCCATTTTCAAAACAAAAACACTGTCCTAATCTCCAATCATGGAATAACCAAGGATGTTTGTGCCATAATTCCTCTGCTCGACGAGTCGAAAGTCTCTTTTGACAGTAGGAAAATTCCAAACTTAGAACTGATTGAGGTGGCCTACGACGGTCAAAAGGCCCAAAAAGCCCCTGTAGTCATCTACTTGCTGGGTCCAACACCGTACAAGTCAGAAAAAACTATCCCGTACAAGTATGGTGCAACAACCATAGAAAATGGAAAGGAAACTCCATTACCCTCCATTGTAAACATTGCTGACATCAGTCAAGTTACCCGGAGCGGTCGAATCTTCAACAGAGGAGTTAGAGAACCTACCAAAGAAAAGGAACCTCAAATGGAAGTTCCTAACTAACAAGTCGGTCAATCCAGTAATGCGGAACCTGTAAAGAACAACGATGAGATGCTGAAGCTTATTCAAAAAAGTGAGTACAACATTGTGGATCAATTGTTGCAAACTCCGTCTTGAATCTCTGTACTATCTCTCCTGCTTAGTTCAGAAGCTCATAGGGAAGCTCTACAGAAGGTCTTGGAACAAGCCTTTGTGGAACAAGATGTGACAGTAGGACAATTTGACAACATCATCTCAAACATCACTTCCTGTAACAACTTGGGATTCAGTGATGAATAACTTCCAGAAGAAGGCAAGAACCATAATATGGCACTCAATTTCACAGTCAATTGCACAGGCGATGCTTTAGCCAGCGTACTGGTAGACACAGGTTCATCCTTGAATGTCATGCCAAGGTCAACTTTGGTTCGACTATCTTTTCAAGGTACTCCGATGAGAGGCAGTGAGATCATCGTCAATGCCTTTGACGGATCTAGAAAACAGCTATCGGCGAAGTCGATGTTCCCATAACCATTGGTCCTCAAACTTTCCAAGTCACTTTCTAGGTCATGGACATTCGGGAAGCATACAGCTGCTTATTAGGAAGACCTTGGATGCACGAAGCCGGGGCAGTCATTTCGACACTTCACCAGAAGCTGAAGTTCGTCAAGAATGACAAATTAGTCAAGGTATACGGAGAACAAGCTTTAATCGTGAGCAACTTTTCATTATTCTCCTACATATAACTAGAGGAGGTTATTGGAACTCAGTTCCAAGCACTCTCAGTGAGCAATGAGAATCAACAAGAAAGAGGGACGTCGATTTCTTCATACAAGGACACTCTCAAAGTAATGGGGAGTGATGACATAAAAGGATGGGGATAGATTGTAAATCCAACTGATAACAAGACAAGAAAAGGTCTTGGTTTCTCCCCAACCTATACCCAGACTACAAAGAAGGACGGAAGTTTTTGTCCCATTCAGGATTTCTTCCACAACAGAGGCTTCCTCCACCCAGTGTCTCAAGAAGTACACACCATCGATGGGAACAACCCTTCTGATATAGATGAGGAGTGGAAGTCTTATCTCAATGATGACAGTTATGTATCTCAGTGAGAAACGTACCTACCATTCTGCTCTCTGAAGCAGAGCCCGAGATATATAACGAGATCAGACGTCAGGATGATTAATGGAGATTATGATCCCGAAGGATGCCGTGCTCTACCAAATTCATTAGAGGCGGACAATCTAATGAAAGAAAACTTTGACTATGATTATTATGATCCCCTGGATGACTTACCTATCTGGAAGCCATACACGAAAGACTTGGGCCAAAAGAGTCAGCCAGACAATGCCTATCAATTGAGTAATCTTGAAAAGAATACACATGTTCCCCAGAGTCATGGAATCCTTACTCAGAACATTCCGAAAATGACCAACACCATGGTTATGAATTTGCAAAGAATGCAGGACAAGAATTCATTAACTATGTATTTCCTGAGGTCAACGTCATTGAGGAAGATGACTCCTATATTCCCACAGAAACCTGGGATACCTTGGGACAGTCAAGGGGCAAGTACGACTTTCTTGTCAAATACACTGCTCCTGAAAGCTTTCGCATCAGATAAGAGGACATTCAGTTGACTGGATGGGGAGATCCTCTCGAGAGTGAAAACTGTAACACCCCAATTCTACCCATCGAATATTTATAAAAATCAGAGTACTTTAAAATTTCCAACAAAATCAGGATGTCACATTTTTCAACTTAAAAACAACAAACTACTTGTATTTCACTTATCATTTGATACATAGCATTCGGCATACAACTGTCAACTTAAACTTCACTCACAACTTTATTCAGTTATTACAATTTTCAAATTAATATTATTCAACATTTAGTAATAACAACAACTTAGGAACAACTTCAAACAACTAGTAATCACAACTATTCATCAACTTATAATAACAACGACATAAACAAAACATCCCCCCCCCCCCGAGTGCTACCTATCAGAGCATGACACCAACTCGAACTAACAGCAACTCAAGACTTCATAAAGCTACTTCGAACATCCAAATGCAAATCTTGAGTACCTGCTCAATTACCCATAATAGGTAACATCATTACAGAAGGGGTGAGATATCGAATAATATAATCAAAATCATGATAATTAATATATTAGACTAGAATCGTACAATTTCACCGCTTCATACAACAGTCATACAACAACTATTAGTAAACAACTTAAGAGCAACCACAACTTATAACAAACAACAACTTATAACAACAACCTGTATCAAGCGACACCTTACAGCAATAACAATTTATAACAACAATAACTCACCACAATAATAACTTATATCAACAACACCAACAATCAACAACAACGTAATAATATTAACAACTTCAACATGCAACTCAAATGCGACTCAACTATGCAAATGCATGTGGTACCATTTGGAGTAAACTCCCAACTTAAACATATGCCAGGTTATCGAGGCATTTCAACAAGGCATAAGCCTTCAACGTGGTGCCATCAAGGCCATCTTAAACAGGTGCCATCAAGGCCAACTTAAACAATGCAATGTATGCCATGCAATCTCAACTTCAACAATAAATTCACGACAACAAAAACAGCAACTTAAACATGCATCAATTGCATCAACTTAATCCAACATTGGTCATTCGACCTACAACTTAAACAACAACTCAACTCAAACCATATTGGCCATAAGACCTGCAACTTAAATAATTCGCCCGTAAATCGGGACAATTCAACCTATGCAACTGTACCTGCAAATCAACTTAATCGACATAATTACCCCAAAACAAACCAACCAAGAATACCTACTAATTTATATTAGTTATCCCGCCAATTTTCATTAAATTTCGGACAACTAATTCTCCGCTTAATTTGGCTAATCGGGACTGTTTTATAAATATTGTACTGCTACTTAAATGGTCTACTATTAAAGACACGTACCAATTCTTTAAATAAAAATATTCTATTACCTACTAACAGCAACCAAAATAAGGTGGTTAGTACATGTATATTATTAATTATGATACTACTATTAAATCACTTAGTGGATTTTGTAGAGAAACCATAATATAAAACTAATATAATGTTTATCTAGCTGTACCTGCAATTCCACGCATTCAACTTAATTTGACAAAAATAAACACCATTCCCGTATCTACTCGTATATACGAACTTTCCCAAAAATTTTCATTCGATTCCGGGAAACTAAATATACCGCTTAATTCTACCGGGCGACTAAAATTCCTACTGTTTTCAACTTCCAGCATCTTTTCAACAAAATAAATCAACCACACTACCTACTAATTATTACGAACTACCCCGATAATTTTCGTTAAATTCCGGACAACTAAAAGTACCGCTTAATTTTGCTCTCGACACTGTTTCTGTCCCAGTTCTACTGCCAGTTTATTTTTCTGCTACTTAACCTTTGCTGTCAACAACATTCCAACACTGCTTTATAATACCAAGATCTGCTACTTCCTTAAAATCTGCTGCTAATACTACGTTGTGTTCCTGCTATCTATTTATATTCCATGTCAGTACATGAATGCACTACTACTAAATATATCACTGCTCTTTTACAAAAGCACAGAAAGATACACTTCAGTGGTGCTAAATGTATTTGCAACTAAAACTTCAAAATTAATCCAACAAAGCAAAGTTAATCCACTCCTAAAAAGGACAGCCGTCTCATTCCACTAACAATACATAGACTCCTTTAGTTAAGTATTAAAATACTATCAGGTCTAATTGATATTATAAAACACTATCTCATTAAATTAAGTAAATAAATTACTTATGCATTAAACTAAAGGGAATTTCAAGTAACAGACAAACCAAGACTAAACTACCTAACTTGCAGCGCCTAGAATGAGAATGAATTGGAGTCCCACCACACATAAGTGGCCGCCCCCACGTCCAACACATATACGGCTGCGGTTTTCTCTTTTTTTTTTTTGTTTCTTAATTTCTTCCAATTGCATACACATATATATATTATATACAATCAACTAATATATCATGACTTTAATTAGGTGTCATTCTTCACTTTTCAATTATTATATATATAACATCATAAAGCCATTAATTGGAAGAAAAGTCAACTATTGCTACACGCATTGCTACAGGCTATGCTTGAAATATAGTTTCCAATTACTCTATCAAATGATAATGGGTCTCTATAATATACCAATTTCAATCCAATAAATACCACACAGTAAAAAATTATATAAATCCCAATTTCTACATACTAACTATCATTCTCCCGCTTATAAAATTCGAACCCCACCCTTACCTGGATTGAAGGCGGCTCGAATTTTCGATCGAATTTCTGGGACTAACGGCTACCGGCAGCATCCATCGTATCCTCTTTTCTTCAACCTCCTTCCAATGCTATGTGACCTAACCTCCTTTTCTCTTAACTGCTATTCTTTTATTTCTTTTAACCAAATAATAATAATATTATTCCTTAATGGGCCTATTTCTTACCCTCTCAATTGCTTCATACAACCACACAACAATCCACCCAATTAATTAAATAAGATAATCCAATAAATAAATAATATTATTCTTAATATTATTTCCTCCGATTTAACCGACTAAAATTCGACTTTAACTTAATAATCCAAACACGCCTCTTAAAATAATACCGACAAATCCAATTACTCAAACTTCGTCTAAATCCAATAATTAAATTCTTCAATAATTTAATTAACTAATTAATTAAATTCGGGGCGTTACAAAAACACTCTGGAAGATGCGATAGAAGAGTCCTCCTATGATAACTCTGCATGGGAAGAAGACTCCAATGATCCTACTCCACCAAAAATCAGTGTCATTTCTGAAGACCAACCAATAAGGAAAGTACCAGACTTTGTGATCCACAGAGGAGTTCGTCGCCATTGGGTTGCAGTCGATGTCCCAAAAGTAGTTCATGAGTCGAAGTAATTACCATCTTTTGTTTTGACCTTTCATCTTGCCCGGGTGAAATGGATGTTTTATAGGGCTCACTTTTCTATAAATGTCCCTCTTCGCTTCGCCCAAAGCGACAAAGTTTTGTTTTATAAGGTTGTGTTTCAAGAATCGACAAATCATAAATAAATAATGTCATTCTAAATTCCCGCATTTATTACTGTTTTCACTTTTCATTTTTTCAGAAAATGGTAATCCTAAAAAATAACCCAAAATAAAAACAAGCGTTTTCAGAAAATACACTGCACACACTCATGCATTCTCTCTGTCTTTTTTAACAAAAAGAATCATCACGTCATGCAGATTGCATGTTTTAAATCCCCATTGAAACATACGATCCAATGCCTTCTCCCAACTTTGAATTCCCGGTATTTGAAGCTGAAGAAGAAGAGGACGAAGAAATTCTAGAAGAGATCTCCCGACTACTCAGGAAAGAGGAAAGGTCTATTGAGCCTCACAAAGAGCCGTTGGAAATGGTCAACTTGGGTTCAGAAGAAGAAAAGAAAGAAGTTAAGATTGGTGCATTGCTCAGTCCAATTGTCTGAGAAGGCTTGATAAAACTTCTCAAAGAATTTCCAGATGTGTTGGCTTGGTCCTACCAGGACATGCCAGGGTTGGATACCAGCATCGTGGAACACCACTTACCACTGAAAACAGAATGTCCTCCAGTAAAACAATGACTAAGAAGGGCTCATCCAGATATGGCCATTAAAATTAAGGAGGAAGTGTAGAAGCAGGTCGATGCAAGTTTCCTCGCCAACTCAGAATATCCTCAATGGTTAGCTAACATAGTGCCAGTTCCGAAAAAGGACGGAAAAGTCAGAATGTGTGTAGACTACAGGGATCTGAACAGAGCAAGTCCAAAGGATGACTTCCCCCTATCACACATTGACATGCTGGTAGACAGCACGATGAAATTCAAAGTCTTCTCCTTCATGGATGGATTCTAGGGCTATAACCAAATCAAAATGGCGTCGGAAGACATGGAGAAAACTTCATTCATTACCCCATAGGGCACCTTTTGTTACAAGGTAATGTCGTTCGGTCTGAAGAACGCGGGGGACATGATTGTCATGACAACTCTGTTTCATGACATGATGCTCAAAGAGATTGAAGTGTACGTTGATGACATGATTGCCAATTCTAAAATAGAAGAAGAACATATGGAACACTTGTCAAAGTTATTCCAGCGTCTGAGAAATTACAAACTCCGCTTGAATCCTAATAAGTGCTCATTCGGTGTTCGCTCAAGAAAACTCTTAGGGTTCATCGTCAGCAATAAAGGAATTGAGGTCGATCCTGACAAAGTCAAGGCCATTCAAGAAATGCCTTCGCCAAAGACTGAAAAATAGGTCAGAGGATTTTTGGGACGTCTGAATTACATCTCAAGATTCATATCCCTCACGACCGCGACATGCGCGCCAATATTCAAACTACTCAGAAAGAACCAAAACTGTATATGAACAGAAGATTGCCAAAGAGCGTTCGACGGCATCAAAGACTATCTGTTGAATCCACCGATTCTGTCTCCTCCAGTGGAAGGAAGGCCATTGATCATTTACTTAACAGTCTTGGAAGACTCCATGGGCTGTGTACTTGGCCAACAAGACAAAACAAAACAAAAAGAGTCTGCCATTTACCACTTAAGTAAGAAGTTTATGGACTGTGAAACTTGATACACTATGCTTGAGAAAACTTGCTGTGCTCTGGCTTGGGCAGCCAAACATCTTTGCCAGTACATGATTTGTCAGACTACTTGGTTAATCGACAAAATGGATCCGATCAAGTACGTCTTTGAAAAACCTGATCTCACAGGAAGGATTGCCCATTGGCAAATGTTGTTATCAGAATATGACATCGAGTACCATACTCAGAAAGCCGCCAAAGAAAGTACTTTAGCCGATCATTTGGCTCATCAACCGATTGACGATCAGGAATCAGTCGGATTTGACTTCCCATACGAAGATGTCATGTACTTAAAAATGAAAGATTGCGATGAACCGCTACCCAGCGAAGGGCCAGAACTAGGTTCCCAATGGGGACTAATATTCTACGGAGCTATCAACATTTATGGAAACGGAAATGGGGCAATCATCATAACACCTCAGGGTACCCATATTCCTTTCACTGCCAAATTAACATTCAAATGCACAAACAATAAGGCCGAATACGAAGCTTGTATCATGGGTCTCGAAGAGGCTATTGACCTAAGGATAAAGAACTTGGATGTGTATGGCGACTCAGCCCTGGTTATATATCAGATCAAAAAAAAGTGGAATACATACCAATCAGGATTGATTCCTTACAAAGACTATGCAAGAAGGTTGTTGCCCTTCTTCAACAAAATTGAGTTTCATCACATCCCTAGTGAAGAAAACCACATGGTTGATGCATTAGCCACCCTATCCTCCATGATTAGTGTGATTCAATGGAACGATGTACCTAAAATTGACATAATGCGCGTTGAAAGGCCCGCTTACATCTTCACAATTGAAGCAGTCATAGATGACAAACCATGGTATCACGATATCAAGTGCTTCCTTCAAAGACAAGAATACCCACCTGGGGCATTGAGAAAAGATAGGAAGACTCTCAGAAGACTGGCTGGCAACTTCTTCCTGAATAGTGATACACTCTATAAGAGAAACTTCGACATGGTTTTGCTCAGATGCGTAAACAGACAAGAAAAAAACATGCTGATGAAAGAGATTCACCAAGGATCCTTTGGCACTCATGCCAATGGACACACAATGGCAATAAAAATTCTGAGAGCAAGATATTATTGGCTGACAATGGAATCCGATTGCTACAAGTACATGAGGAGGTGTCACAAGTGTGAGATATACGCTGACAAAATCCATGTACCACCAACGCATCTCAAAGTTCTTTCTTCTCCATGGCCTTTTTCTATATGGGGAATCGACATGATTGGCATGATTGAACCCAAAGATTTGAACGGACATCGGTTCATCCTAGTAGCCATTGATTACTTCACCAAGTGGGTCGAAGCAGTGTCATACACCAATGTAACCCAACAAGTGGTGGTCCGATTTATCAAGAACAATCTCATCTGCCGTTATGGTGGTCCAAGCCAGATCATTACGGATAATAGATCCAACTTAAACAACAAGATGATGAAAGAGTTGTGTTCTGAGTTCAAGATCGAACACCATAACTCATCTCCCTGCCGACCCTAAATGAATGGAGCGGTAGAAGCGGCTAACAAGAATATCAAGAAGATCGTTCAGAAAATGGTTGTAACCTACAAGGATTGGCACGAGATGTTACCCTTTGCTCTTCATGGTTATCGCACATCTGTCCGCACTTCAACAGGGGCAACCCCTTTCTCTCTAGTATATGGCATGGAAGCAGTTCTCCCCATAGAAGTAGAGATCCCGTCAATGAGAGTATTGATGGAAGCCAAGCTAACAGAAGCTGAATGGTGTCAAAGCCGGTACGATGAACTGAACCTAATTGAAGAAAAGAGAATGACGGCTTTATGCCATGGTCAGTTATACCAACAAAGGATGAAAAAAGTGTTCGACAAAAAGGTCCGACCCCGTGTCTTCAGAGAAGGAGACTTCGTGCTCAAGAAGATACAATGGACTCCGAATTATGATGACCCTTATGTTGTTAAGAAAGCCTTCTCAGGCGGTGCCTTGAGACTCGCAACCATGGATGGAGAAGAGTTTACCTACCCCATGACTGCTGATGTAGTCAAGAAATACTTTGCCTAAATAAAAATAAAACTTCTCGGTGGATTGAAAACCTGAAAGGGCGGTCTAGGCAAAAATTAGAGACATAACCAATAATCATCCTAATGGATTAAAAACCTGAAAAGGAAATCCAGGTAAAAGTTAGGGATTCATGGAAAGTAACTATATCCGATAAGATTGACTCCTCAGTGGTAACGTCATCAGTCAGGAAAACTTCAGTCAAGGTCACCTTCGACAGAATGTCCATAATTCAAAGTTGGTGGAAGGATAACGGTCGTTATGTTTCAATGTAGCCCCTTTCCATTTAAATTACCATTTTTGAAACTTTGTAATGCTCCATGGGATCACGCGTTCGGATGATTACCATTCTATCAATAAAATTTGTGCTTGTGTGCCCTTTATTCGCAACTCTTATTTGTTCTGCTTTGCAAAATGACATTTAATATGATCAACGATTCTTGAAACAAAAAATGAATTTACTTTTTTAAAATGAGAAGTTCAAGTTTTACTTTTAAAACAAAGATGGTAATTTCCTTTCGATTAATGAGCACGAAAAGGAATATCGAATGCTTCTCCGGTAGTGTTCTAACATCAAAATTCCGAATCAAGAGTACACCCTGAATAAAGGATCAACTACTTCAGATGGGATGCCCCATCTGACATCCTCGACAGAGTTCTTACCTTTGGAAACCAATTGTTGTTTTTTTCCCAGTAGGGTCCACCGCTGAAAAACAAGAACAAATTTCTCTGCCTAGCAAGTTTGTACCTCTAAAAATCGGAACGGATACAGGAATCCCTATTTCCAAGTAAAAATATAACTTTCAGAATCTCCAGTGATACCCCTATATCCCAGAATGGCCGAGTATCCAGTTGTATTCCTCACCAGTCTGTATGTCGTGTCTGTTTTGTCAGCATAAACATACATACATCATGCATAATTGATTTATATTCATACACATGTTGCATTAATATCACTCTAGTCATTTTCATCCCCAAGTAATAACCGTCCTCTCTCCGATAGAGTTGTCAGTTTTCCTTTCTGCGTCAGATAGGACAAAATTCGGGTCAAATTCTTTCCTAGCCAGAAAAAATACCATCTGAACAATCTCTCCCCAGTTTATTCCTGGATTGGAGACTGTCCTCGACCACTTTGATAACTTGAACCTCTGAAAGGTCAGAAGCCATTCAAATAGGAACCTTTGGAACAACACTCTTCACCATTGAAGATGATATTTTGCTTTACTGGATTAAGGAAAAATCCCCGTAGAGTGCCTCTCAACAAAAGACTCTTGGCAATGCAATAGTTTCTTCCTGAAAAATTGTTTTTAATAAAGTCATCAACACCTCAAAATTGGATTACATCACATGGCATTTCTCCTAAAAAGGTCTCGAAGGAAAGTATGATGTAACACCAAAAAAAACAATCTCCCAAGAGATTTGTTTTCCCCGGTAGGTCGACAAATGGCATCTCCATAGAGAAGTTTGCACACCTCTGCAGTTCATACAAATGGTTCTCCCCAGTAAGTCTGACATCAAATCCTTTTCCATCAAATGGCGTCTCCCTAGTAAAACTCGGTGGGAAGTTTGATGAAGACCGCTACGGCGAATAACATTCCTTGTCAAGAAAAGAACTCGACAAGAAGAAACTGAGACCAGTTCCGTAACTGAAGACCAGGATCGAGGGGAAGTTTATATCTTCAAGAAAATAAGACCAGTTCTATGGCTGAAGACCAGGATCGAGGGGAAGTTTTACCCTTTTCTAAGTAGCATTGCTTAGAAAAAAAAGATGAATGAGCAATCACTACACATTCATAACCACGGTCAAAATTTCGGGTATTCTGATATTTAATCATCTTTTACATTGAATGTATGAATGTCTTCGCCATTCATACCTTTAGGTCTAAGAAGATTAAATAGGGGTATCTGTCATACCCCAAATTTTGACCACAAGATTTCCCATCATTGTTAAAATCATCACCGCAGTATGGGAGCACCTTCATGCCTCATCAATCCTCTCAAAGATTGTTGAGCATTCACTTCAACCAAGAATTAGGGTTTTGAGCCCTCTCAGAATACTCAGATAAAGGATCAATCAAGAATGGACATGATCCTCAACTTGTCAAACCTCTCAAACATCCATGAAGGATCAAGAGGTCTCCCATATCAAGAATCAAGTACAAGAGTGCAACATTTCAAGAGGATCAAGCCTCAAGATCATCACTGTCACCAAATTAGGGTTTTGGTCGACCAAGGCCTCCAGAGAGAAATTTTCATCTGGGCATGAGCCAATACTTCAAAACATGATCCAAGAAGCTCAAAGGGACATCATGGACCTAATCACAAGTTCAAAATAGCCTTAGGGGATGCATTCATCAAAAATCATGAATTAGGGTTTCTTGACTTAATTCACCCCTAAGTTGACTTTTGGAGCAATGCATGAGCCAAGACCTCAAGCAGTGTTTTGAAGACCTCTAATGCATCATATTGATCCATTTATAAGATTGGATTGATTCAAAGTGTAACATCCCAAATTTCGTAAGAATATTTATTTAATTTATTTAAATATTATATTCGTGGTTTTCTGTGAATTTTTGGTGGTTGGTGTCGATGTCGGTATTTTTGGTGATGTTTGGTTATTTTAATTAAATAATAATATATAATATGAATATATTAGTATTATTATTATTTTAAAATAATATTAGAAGAATTAAGGGTAAGATGGACATTTTAGGAGTATTAGTGAGGGTATTATGGAGAAAGCCCATATTTGAGGCCCAAGAGTTAAATTAACCAAAAAGGAGGAATTGAGGAGAATTAGGATTCATTTTTGGAGATCGTGAAAATAAGGAGAATGTGCAGAGCTCTGAGGAAAAAGGGAGAAGGCGAGGATTTTCGTGAAAGTTTCCAAAGGCTCAAGAGAGAACTCATCGGATCAACAATCTAAGGTATGGGGAGTAATTACCTTTCATTGTTTTCATTATAGGATTCGATTGATTAAAGTGGATGTTGGGGATTTTGGGTTTTTGAGGGTTAATTGGGTTTTGAGGTAAACTGATGACTTTGAGGGCATTCTGTGAGATCGATTAATAAGAATCGAATTTAATCGGTAAAATAGACCTTTGGGGAAGACTTCCCCGTTGTTGTAGTTTTAACCCTATGGTGAAGGATTTATGGATTTATATGAAGCTTGAGAGTTTTGAAGGTTTAGGGAAAATTAAGGTTTCCCGTAGTGTCCTGGATCGGCCTAACACACGTCGGTTTTAGGGCTTTAAATTCTGTGATGTGTTAGGACTGTTGTAGGGATGATTTTGGGTTGTTTGGGGTTGTAATCGCAGGTACTTTGGTGGTTGTGGAGCTACTGATGCGTAGAAAAGATTTGCTATAATCGCAGGTTCGCTAGGCGAACCATTGCTTCGCTAGGCGAATGTTTGCCAAGGCTCGCTAAGCGAGCAGCGTAGCGAATGCAAGATAATATGAGTGTGAGTACAGAGGTGATTCTGGAGTAGGAGGAGTGATTCGCTGGAAGCCTCGCTAGGCGAAGGGAACAACGAGTAGGTTCGCTAAGCGAACGAACTAGCAAGCATAACAGATGATTGTGTTTCTGGTGTTGAGTGTGGTGACTGTGGGGTTCGCTTGCCGCTTCGCTAAACGAAGGCCACAACGAACAGGTTCGCTAGGAAAACCCTAGAGCGAATTGCTGCTGCTTCGCAATTTTGGGTTATGTGCTGTGCTGTTGTAATGTTTTGTTGCCGTGATTTTTATGATGATTTTCCATGATGTTGCAGATGATTATCTGATGATGTTTTGGTGATTATTTAACGAATATGTGATGACATGACGTATATGAGAAATGATGAATGATGATGCACATTATGAATTTTATTTTGATGATGATGAATAGTGATGTTGTGTATCATACATTCATATGCATACTCTGTGATGATGCTTCATTCCCATTGTACGGATATGAGGTAATTATGACGTGCTCCGGTTCCAAATGCGGGATCGATCCTATTGACGAGGATCTTTGGAGGGTTGATGGCCTAGTGTCCATCTATTATGACGATTGGTACCACATGCATGAGTCTTGTTATGCATTGCATTTTATGTGGCATTGATGAATTTGTGATATGGTGTTTCCTGATGTTTTCCTTGATGATGACCTTGATGATGTCGTTTATGAAGTTAAAGCCATTTTATGTATATCTTGTTTTATAATGATTATTATGAATTGTGATTACTCACCCTACCTGTTTGAATGTTTCCTCCACGTGGGTAACGTGCAGGTGATCAGGTTTAGCCGTGGATGCTTTCGAGGACTTGAAGTTTATTTGCTTTTGGTCGATTTAGAGGGTCTTGCTCTGATAGTGTAACATCGGGTTGGGGTCCTTCGAGTGAACTATGTTGTTTCCTTATTTTTGTTGTCATTTGATGATATGGTTTTATTTTGATTATTATGACGGTTGTTGAAAAACCTTTTATTTGAGAATTTTGAGTTCCGCTGCCATGTGAAGGCTTTCTGATTTATTTTGAGAAAAAGCCTTTGTTTACAGGGTAATTGTGTTATTTTGATTTAATGAGAAATGTGCACCCTTTGAGGGAATTTTTATGCCTTACTCTGATATTTGAGTTGTTTCTGCTGCAACATTATAGGGGGTAGAAAAGAGTGTTACATTAGTGGTATCAGAGCAGGTCGGTCCGTCCGGCCAGGTTTTCACTTGATGTCTGTCCCTGTCAGTCGATGAGTGTGTGTACACTGTCGATGTTTTAGTTCTTCTAACCTTGTTGGTGGTGTGCAAGATGGCTGGAAGAAATGATCGTGGGATTGCTGATGCGTTGGAATCGGTTGCTAATGTGGTGGTGCAGCTGAATCCAAATGGTGGAGCTCCTGATGAGTTTCGCGCGTTGGGGAAGTTTCAAAGGAACAATCCACCGACTTTTGTGGGTACGCATGATCCAGCAAGTGCACACAAGTGGCTGAAGGCGATCGAGAAGATTTTCTGAGTGATGAGGTGTTCTGATGAGCAACAGAGTTCGGAACTCATATGCTGGAAGAGGAAGCTGAGGACTGGTGGGATAACACCCGTCAGAGACTTACGGATCTTGGCACTGTGATAACTTGAGCTGTGTTTAGGCAAGAGTTTCTGGGAAAGTATTTTCCAGAGGATGCTCGTGGCAAGAGAGATGTGGAATTCCTTGAGCTAAAGCAAGGAGACATGACAGTGGCAGTGTATGCTGTAAAGTTTGAGAAGCTAGTGAAGTTCTGTCCGCACTACAATTGTGTTGATGCTGAGATGTCTAAATGTCTCAAGTTTGAGAATGGGCTGAGACCAGAGATTAAGCAGGTTATTGGGTATCAGCAGATTTGCATGTATGCTGAGTTGGTTGACAAGAGCAGGATCTACAATGAGGATAGCCGAGCTCAATCTGCTCACTATAAGTAGTTGAGTGAGAAGAAAGGGCAGTATAGGGGTAAGCCTTATACGACCTCAGCTGACAAAGGGAAGCAGAAGGCTTCAGATGGGAAAAAGACAAGTGGGGGAGCAGTTCCCGCTTCTAGAAAGTGTCATAAGTGTGGCGAGCAAGGTCACCGTGCTGATGCGTGTACCAATAATGTGGTGAGGTGCTATCGATGTGGTAAGAAGGGGCATAGAGCTACTGACTGCAAAGATGAGGGTCCAACCTGTTTCAATTGTGGTGAGAAAGGTCATATCAGTACTCAATGTCAGAAGCCGAAGAAGACTGCTACTGCTGCCCAGACCAGTGGCAGAGTGTTTGCTTTGAGTGGTGCAGAGGTGCTAGAGAAGGACAACCTGATTCGAGGTACTTGTTTTATCAATAACATCAAGTTGGTTGCTATTATTGATACTGGTGCTACTCATTCTTTTATCTCGCTTGAATGTGCTAATAGATTGAGTTTGAAGTTATCTGATATGAATGGGAATATGGTAATAGAAACTTTAGCTAATGGTTCTGTTACTACTACCCTTGTGTGTTTGAGATGTCATGTGACGATTTTTGAGAAGAGTTTTGTGATGGATTTAGTGTGCCCACCCTTGCACCAAATTGACGTGATCTTTGGGATGAACTGGTTGGAGTTCAACCGTGTTCATATCAATTGTTATAACAAGATTATAGAGTTTCCTGAGATTGATGATAGTGGGGAGTTGATGTTCTTGTCTGCTAAGCAAGTAGAGGAACTTTAAGAAGATTAAGCTTTGGTGTTTGCAATGTTTGCATCATTGCAAATTAATCGTGAAGCTGCGAGTGTGGAGTTGCCTGTTGTCTGTGAATTACCAGATGTGTTTCTAGATGACATCAGTGATTTGCCTCCAGAGCGTGAAGTGGAGTTTGTAGTGGACTTAATACTAGGTACGACTCCAGTGTCGATGGCTCTTTATCGGATGTCAGCTTCTGAGCTAAGTGAATTGAAGAAATAGTTGGAAGAGTTGCTTGAGAAGAGGTTTGTTCGACCAAGTGTTTCTCCGTGGGGTGCTCCCGTGATGTTAGTAAAGAAGAAGGATGGAAGTATGAGGTTGTGTGTTGATTATCGGCAGCTGAATAAAGTGACGATCAAGAATAATTATCCGCTACCGAGAATCGACGATTTGATGGATCAGCTAGTAGGTGCTTGTCTGTTCAGCAAGATTGATTTGAGGTCGGGTTATCATCAGATTCAAGTTAAGCTTGATGATATTCTGAAGACGGCTTTCAGGACGAGGAATGGGCACTATGAGTACACTGTGATGCCGTTTGGTGTATCTAATGCACCTGGTGTATTCATGGAGTATATGAATCGGATTTTTCATGAGTATTTGGATATGTTTGTGGTGGTGTTTATCGATGACATCATGATATATTCTAGATCTGAAGGAGAACATGCCAAGCATTTGAGGACTGTGTTGCAAGTGTTGAAAGAGAAGAAGTTGTATGCAAAGCTGTCGAAGTGTGAGTTTTGGTTGAAGGAAGTGAGTTTCCTTGTCCATGTAATTTCAAGTGGTGGTGTTGCTGTTGATCCTTCTAAGATTGATGTCGTGTTACAGTGGGAGACTCCGAAGTCTGCTACTGAGATACGGAGTTTTCTGGGATTAGCGGGTTACTACCGCAAGTTTATTGAAGGCTTTTCTAAGTTGGCATTACCTTTGACTCAGTTGACTCGAAAGGGTCAGACTTTTGTGTGGGATGTAGCTTGTGAAGAGAGTTTTGTGGAATTGAAGAAGAGATTGACTACTGTTCCAGTGTTGATTTTGCCTAATCCGAGTGAATCTTTTGTGGTGTATTATGATGCGTCAAAGATGGGTCTTGGTGGAGTATTGATGGAAAATGGACAAGTTGTTGCTTATCCTTCAAGACAAATGCGATTCCATGAGAGGAATTATCCTACGCATGACTTGGAATTGGCCGCGGTGGTGTTTGTGTTGAAAATTTGTAGACACTATCTGTTTGGCTCTAAATTTGAAGTGTTCAGTGATCATAAAAGTCTGAAGTACTTATTTAATCAGAAGGAATTGAATATGAGGCAGAGAAGGTGGTTAGAGCTGTTGAAGGATTTTGATTTTGATTTGAGTTATCATCCTGGAAAAGCAAATGTAGTGGCTGATGCGTTGAGCAGAAAGTCATTGCATATGTCGATGCTTATGGTGAAAGAGTTGGAACTAATTGAGAAATTCAGAGTTTTGAGTTTGGTGTGTGAAGCGACTCCAGACAGTGTGAAATTGGGAATGTTGAAGTTGACTAGTGGTATTCTGGAAGAGATCAGAGTGGGACAGCAATCTGATTTAAAGTTGGTTGACCAATTGACTTTGATTAACCAAGGTAACGAAGGTGACTTCCGGATTGACGAGGATGGTGTGATGAGGTTTCGAGATAGAGTATGTATTTCGGATGTTCCAGATATTAAGAAGAGAATTCTTGAAGAAGGACATCGAAGTAGGTTGAGTATTCATCCCGGTACTACGAAGATGTACCAAGATTTGAAAGAGTTGTTTTGGTTGCCAGGTATGAAGAAGGATGTTGTGGAGTTTGTTTATGCGTGTTTGACTTGTCAGAAGTCAAAGGTTGAACATCAGAAGCCTTTAGGTATGATGCAGCCGCTGAGGATTCCAGAATGGAAATGGGATAGTATTTCCATGGATTTTGTGGTGGGGTTACCGAAGACTGCTAAGGGAAATGATTCAATTTGCGTGATCGTGGATAGATTAACTAAGTCGGCTCATTTCTTACCGATGAAGATTAATTATTCCATGAAGAAGCTAACCGAGATGTATATTGAGGAGATTGTGAAGTTACATAGGGTACCTTCGAGTATTGTGTCGGATAGAGATCTGAGGTTTACATTGAGGTTTTGGAAGAGTTTGCAAGATGCGTTGGGTACCAAGTTGAGGATGAGTTCTGCCTATCATCCGCAGACGGACGGTCAGACAGAAAGTATGATCCAATCTTTAGAGGATTTGCTGAGGGCTTGTGTGTTGGATCATGGAGGATCGTGGGATAGCCATTTGTCGTTGATTGAGTTCACGTACAATAATAGTTTTCATGCTAGTATTGGAATGGCGCCCTACGAAGCTTTGTATGGGAGAAGGTGTAGGACTCCTTTGTGTTGGTATGAGTTGGGCGAGAGTGCTGTACTCGGACCTGAAATTATGCAAGAGACGACTGAGAAGATTAAGAAGATCCAAGAGAGGATGAAAGCTTCGCAGAGTCGTCAGAAGAGCTACCATGATAAGAGGAGGAAAGCACTTGAATTCCAAGTGGGAGATCACGTGTTTTTGAGGGTGACGCCAGTGACTGGTGTGGGTCGAGCTTTGAAGTCTAGGAAGCTCACTCCATGTTTTGTTGGTCCATACCAGATATCGCAAAGGATATGAGAGGTAGCCTATCAAGTTGCTTTACCGCCGTCACTTGCGAATTTGCATGACGTGTTCCATGTGTCTCAGTTGAGGAAGTACGTTTCGGATCCGTCGCATGTGATTCAGATGGATGATGTACAAGTGAGGGATAATCTGACTGTGGAAGCATTGCCTGTGCGTGTCGATGGTCGAGAGATAAAGCAATTGCAGGGTAAAGACATAGCTTTGGTGAAAGTGTTGTGGGGTGGACCAGCTGGCAAAAGTTGGACTTGGGAACGTGAAGATCAGATGAGGGAGTCGTATCCGACTCTATTTCCTTGAGGTAATTTTTGGGGGCAAAAATTCTTTAAGTAGGGGAGAGTTGTAACATCCCAAATTTTGTAAGAATATTTATTTAATTTATTTAAATATTATATTCGTGGTTTTTTGTGAATTATTGGTGGTTGGTGTCGATGTCGGTATTTTTGGTGAAGTTTGGTTATTTTAATTAAATAATAGTATATAATATGAATATATTAGTATTATTATTATTTTAAAATAATATTAGAAAAATTAAGGGTAAGATGGACATTTTAGGAGCATTAGTGAGGGTATTATGGAGAAAGCCCATATTTGAGGCCCAAGAGTTAAATTAACTAAAAAGGAGGAATTGAGGAGAATTAGGATTCATTTGTGGAGATCGTGAAAATAAGGAGAAAGTGTAGAGCTCTGAGGAAAAAGGGAGAAGGCGAGGATTTTCGTGAAGGTTTCCAAAGGCTCAAGAGAGAACTCATCGGATCGACAATCTAAGGTATGGGGAGTAATTTCCTTTCATTGTTTTCATTATAGGATTCGATTGATTAAAGTGGATGTTGGGGATTTGGGGTTTTGAGGGTTTATGGGTTTTGAGGTAAACTGATGACTTTGAGGGCATTCTGTGAGATCGATTAATAAGAGTTGAATTTAATTGCTAAAATAGACCTTTGGGGCAGACTTCCCCGTTGTTGTAGTTTTAACCCTGTGGTGAAGGATTTATGGATTTATATGAAGCTTGAGAGTTTTGAAGGTTTATGGAAAATTAAGGTTTCCCGTAGTGTCCTGGATCGAACTAACAGACGTAGGTTTTAGGCCTTTAAATTCTGTGATATGTTAGGACTGTTGTAGGGATGCTTTTGGGTCGTTTGGGGCTGTAATCGCAGGTAATTTGGTGGCTGTGTAGCTACTGATGCGTAGCAGCAATTTGCTGTAATTGCAGGTTCGCTAGGCGAACCATTGCTTCGCTAGGTGAATGTTCGCCAAGGCTCGCTAAGCGAGCAGTGCAGCAAATGCGCGATAATATGAGTGTGAGTACAGAGGTGATTCTGGAGTAGGATGAGTGATTCGCTGGAAGCCTCTCTAGGCGAAGGGAACAACGAGTAGGTTCGCTAAGCGAACGAACTAGCGAGCATAATAGATGATTGTGTTTCTGGTGTTGAGTGTGGTGTCTGTGGGGTTCGCTGGCCGCTTCGCTAAACGAAGGCCACAGCGAACAGGTTTGCTAGGCGAACCCTAGAGCGAACTGCTGCTGCTTAGCAATTTTGGGTTATGTGCTGTGCTTTTGTAATGTTTTGTTGTCGTGATTTTTATGATGATTTTCCATGATGTTACTGATGATTACCTGATGATGTTTTGGTGATTATTTGATGAATATGTGATGACATGACGTATATGAGAAAAGATGAATGATGATGTACATTATGAAGTTTATTTTAATGATGATGATTAGTGATGTTGTGTATCATACATTCATATGCATACTCTATGACGACGCTTCATTCCCATTGTGCGAATATGAGGTAATTATGACGTGCTCCGGTTCCAAATGCTGGATCGATCCTATTGACGGGGATCTTTGGAGGGTTGATGGCCTAGTGTCCATCTATTATGATGATTGGTACCACATGCATGAGTCTTGTTATGCATTGTATTTTATGTGGCATTGATGAATTTGTGATATGGTGTTTCCTGATGTTTTCCTTGATGATGACCTTTATGATGTCGTTTATGAAGTTAAAGCCATTTTATGTATATCTTGTTTTATAATGATTATTATGAATTGTGATTACTCACCCTGCCTATTTGAATGTTGCCTCCACGTGGGTAACATGCAGGTGATCAGGTTCAGCCGTGGATGCTTTCGAGGACTTGAAGTTTATTTGCTTTTGGTCGATTTAGAGGGTCTTGCTCTGATAGTGTAACATCGGGTTGGGGTCCTTTGAGTGAACTATGTTGTTTCCTTATTTTTGTTGTAATTTGATGATATGGTTTTATTTTGATTATTATGAAAGTTGTTGAAAAACCTTTTATTTGAGAATTTTGAGTTTCGCTGCCATGTGAAGGCTTTCTGATTTATTTTGTGAAAAACCCTTTGTTTACAGGGTAATTGTGTTATTTTGATTTAATGAGAAATGTGTACTTTTTGAGGGAATTTTTATGCCTTACTCTGATATTTGAGTTGTTTCTGCTGCAACATTATTGGGAGTAGAAAAGGGTGTTACACAAAGAACTTGTTTCATAAGCAAATACAAGGATTCAAATTCAGCTGGACCAATTAGGGTTTTCTGATGAAAAGTCAACTGTACCTTTGACTTTTGACCATGACATGATCTCAAACCTTGGGACATGATTCAAGCACTCTATAACACCTATGGAATCCATCCATTAGGTTTGAATTAGGTCAAGGACTTGATTTCATAGAGGATCACAAAGTTTGAGATTCATCTAATTAAAAGTCAATTGTGCCAAAAAACCAAGTTTGACTTTTAGAATTTCTTGACAAACAAGGTTTCCCTAAGTCAAAAACAATGTTAAATTATGGTTTGGATCATCATCCATCAAGAAAAATCAAGAAAAGTAGGGTTACTTGCAAAAGGGGCAACCATAAGAAAATTGAAATTTCACTAAGTTATGAAAAAAACTAATTTATACCCAACTTTGCAAGACTATAACTTGTGATCCAAGCAACCTTTTTCTTCCATACAACGCTCAAATGAAAACTCTCATTACATACTTCAAGATTGTCAACTACAACAGATTCCAAATCCTCATGGATTTTGAGTTATGGATTGATCAAAATCACAAAATTATGAAAATGGCCATTTTTCCAACACTTAGTGAAATTTTGGACAGAATCTGTTTTGCATTTTCACCAACTTTGAGGCAATTTTTCATTATGATCCAAGATGATTCAAGACCAAAGTTGGACATCAAAGTTGAAGTATATTATTGGGGCTTTCCAAAAAATACAAGAGCATCCCATGGTTCGACTTGAGCAAGGAGTTATAAGCCTCCAAAAATGGCATTTTTCACCCTGCCCACACAAAGGCATGAAAACATGACTTGGTTCCCACGATTTCTTGAGCCAATTTTGGACACTTGCATCATTTCATTACTTTCCAAAATCAACACAAATGATAGAGAACCTGTTCACAAAGCCACCAAGTAAAAAATCCTATTCCTTGGCATGTGAAATTCAATGTTACAATTCCAAAACTTCAAATTTGTTTCAAGGCATTCAAGAGATACATTGAGGTGGCATGGACTGAGTCATTGATCACTAAAGGAGTCAAGCCTTATCCCTGCAACAGAAGACTCATAGCCTGCAATATTGACTCAATTCAATGGCTAGAGGAGACTTTGGCTACATGACAAAGTTTAATGGATAATGGAGTGATCCAACCTCCAATCACTATTTCTCCCAAAACAAAGTTGCTCTACTATAAATAGAGGTTTTTTCTGATCAATTCAAGTACACCAAAGCATAGCAACTCATGATTTCCTTCCAATCACTCTAAAAAACCAGAATTTGCATCTCTTACAAGTCACATTCGAATTTTCAAATAGAGAGAAATTCCATCCAAATCAACCATCCTAACACCTCACATATGTCATATACAAGTGATCCATAACCACAAAACACATCTGGAACACCAGAATCACAAGGTCACCATCCATTTGCTCAAGCTTTTTGGCAAGGTTGTAGCTGAGGTGCCACAACAAGTTCCAGGTTATTTCAATCCATTCCAAACTTTCAAACACACTATTTGAGGTCCATTGAAGCTGTCTAGATCATCACACAACATCTGTAACACCTACAACTGAGGATTCGATTTCCGATTGGAGAGGTAAGCGTGACACTCTCAAACTCTATGATCCATGCATCATAAATGTGTTTTCAAGTTACAAACATGTTTCTGCACTTATGTAGAGTGTTTCCCCTCAATCAATTGTTTTGTAGCTATCGGGAATAGGATTTCATAGTGTTCTTGCAGAAATTAGGGTTTTTGAGTTCATCTTTTGATTTCTCACTCCACACTTAATATAAATGCAAATAATTTATATCACTAAGATCCTTGTTCAAAAATGAACAACTTTCATGTTTACAAAAGTCAATTTCATTACGTATTCAGTGAGATAGGTGAGGTTTTGCAAATCTGAGAGTTAGGGCACGCGCGACGAAGAAGATGAAGTTCTTCGCGCCATAATTCAAATATTTGAATTTTTTTATTTCAAAAATTAATTTCTCTCTTATTTTTTTTTATCATTTTTTATTAGTTCTTTTTTTTAAAATTCACAAAAATGTTATAATATTTTATTCTACAAAAAATTCAAACTTATATTATTTATTTGATATAGCTTAAATTTTTTTAAATAATTTCATTTTATTTGTTTTTTAACATTTTTAAATGAAATTTCCACCTTGGTTTTTCAAATTCAAATGAATTCCAAATTCTCATGTGATTAAACATGATTTTTCAAAACATTTTTCAAAGTTGACAACTTGTTTTTGAATATATTTAATATTTTGTATCATTTTTTATTTAATTTCCTTTGAAAATTATATTTTTAAATTAAAATTAGGGTTTTCTCTTAATTTTGATTTTTCAAACTTCATTTGTAACACTTTTTGGCCTCTAATAGAGTGTAAGACTCATCCCTTTTGTAAATATAAATTTTTGGGCCTCAGTCATTGTATAAGTCCCGATACGGTTTTTAAAATAAAAGGTGTGATCGCTGTTTTTCATCTGGGCATCTCCTTGAGTTGTAAGCCTCATCTCTTGTATAAAACTAACTTTTTGGGCCTCTAATAGAGTGTAAGACCCATTCCTTCTTGTACATAAATAATTTTTGGCCTTAGTCATTGTATAAGTCACTCTGTGGTTTTCAAAATCACGGCGCGATCGTCGCCTTTTCAAATAAATTATCTGGGCCTATCCTTGAGTATAAGCCCCATTATTCATTTTTCACAAACACTTTTGGGCCTCTAATAGAGTGTAAGACCCAAACCCTTTTTTACATAAAACAATTTTGGCCTCTGTTGTAGTATAAGTCCCACAACGTCTGTCAGTATCGCAGTGCGATCAGTGTTTTCAAATAAGTCATATGGGCCTTAGTCATTGTATAAGCCCCAAACATTCTTTTCTTGTTAAACAAATTTATTTTAATTCAAATTCAAATTCAAAGTTTTCCTCAAAACTTTCTTCAATTTCTTGAAACCCTAATCAAGCATACAGTTGTAGTCAATACAACAGATCACAATACACTTGGGCTTCTTCTCAGAAGGTAAGTCCCAACATCTTTTCTTTTTCAATGCATATTTATATATATATATATATATATCTGTCAATTCAATTGTCTGTATATACTTGTGCATATCTTGCTTAGAGTTTCCCCAACAGTTAGGTCTATACTTAGGTCAAACCAGAGGTTACTTTCAACTTAGTCAAAACTAGTTCCCATTGGAAATTCCCTGTACAGTCTGCCTCCTCTTGGGCTTATACAATATGGAACAAAGAAAGGCATTATTCCCAGTGAAACTTTTCTCAAGACTGTCATAACTTAGGAATATACTTGTACAAGAAATTCATTTCCCCAGAGAGGATTAATTCCCGGTGAAACCTCTTTTGAATTTCTTCAAACCTTAGAACTGTTCAACAAAGAAATGACTAATTCCCGGTGAAACCTTTCTTGAACTTTTCTTAGGCTTGGACCCACAGGCTTCTTAAAAGCATCCCCAGCCTTCTCTTGGGCTTAGTACAAGGACCAACAGGCTTCTTAGAAGTTCCCCTCAGTCTCCTCTTGGGCTTAGTACAAGGACCCAAAGGCCTCCCAAAGGCATAGGATAGAAATTAGTAATCTCTACTAGTTCAATCCTCAGGAGAGTCAATAATTCCGAAACATCATACCATTCTAGGGTTGATCTTCATCCCTTAAAACCATCAGCCTCCTCTTGGGCATCATACAAAGACCCCTCTCTACACTAAAGCCTACCACTTCTTGGGAGACTTGGATAGTCTCAGCCTCCTCTTGGGCTTCATTCAAGTAGACTTGGACAGTCTCAACCTCCTCTTGGGCTTTATTCAAGTAGACTTGGAAAGTCTCATTTCCTCTTAGATCACACAGAGACCCTCAAGTTTCCTAAAAGTACAGGAAAAACCCTGATCATTTTACCAATACATCAGTCTCCCACAGAGTTAAAACCTCTAAGGTTTTCAAAGTCAACTTTAAACTTCCCTGACCCCCCAACAAGGTTTAAGCTTTTACCTTAAAAATTCCCCAGCCAGGGTCAATTTACCATCCCCAGTAGAATTAGAGCCTCATGACATCTGATACTTCAACTCTTCCCTGATTCTCAGCAAGAGTGAAACCTTTGGATTCCCCAATACCATTTGTACCAGCTCCTGGATTTCTATAAATCCTCAGCAAGAGATAGCCTCCTCTTAGGATTCATATAAGAATTTCCCCAGTCAGCCTCAATCTTGTGCTTTGTATAAGACAGATAAAACCCTCCCTAGTGGAGTCAGTTTCCTTTAGCTTCAACCTTGGGCTTTGATCAAGGCACACAAAAATCCAACATCCCCTCAGATGAGACCATGAGTCCTCTCTGCAGGAGGATATTTCCTCTATACATCACATTTTAAAAACAGACAATCAAAACCTTTTCCAGATAATTGTTGTAAGTGGCACACTTGTTGATTCAAAATCCAAGTTGGAGTCCTTCCTTTATCCTAGCTAAAATTCATCTTTCATCTAACAGTTGTAAGTGGCAAGCCTCTGGATTCCATACATTCAAGCCAATGTCCCTCTCTTAGCATGAAAGATTCATAAGGAAAAAGTGACATTGCTCTACACTGAGTTAAAATTTTCCTCCTTCATGGCATCACCCTTATAAAGGAAATTATGGCATTGCTGGATTCACATATCCCAGTTAAAGTAATTTTCCTTATAATCAATTTCTCAACATCTGTGATGAATATGTGAGATATCTCCCTTTATAGATGAAAAATTATCTCTCTCAGTCACCCTTTTAGCTTCAGTCTTAGGCTTTGAACAAGACACAAATACTCTGTTAGCTTCAATCTTGGGCTTTAAACAAGACACAAAATTATATTTCTATAGGAGGAACTACAATTGCTCTGATTTCCCAAATATCTTTACGGGAATACGTAGGCATAAGATTTCCAAATCTTAGTGAGCACACAAGATTCTTCTGAATTAAACCAGGAAGAAAATTTGTATATGTCATCAGAATTGGATCAAAATCCTTCTGATAATGGCCTCGTTGATTTTTATGTGGGTGAGAGTGTTGTTGGACAGGAGCTTCCTGAACAACAGGAGTTGAATTGATAACAGGCGTAACAGATGCAACATGTTGCTGACATTGATTATTCTTACCATAACTCTTTCTGCGTCTTCCACGAGAAATAGCATTGGTCACACCTTCTTTCTTCTTGGCAAGTCCTCCACCATATTTCTTGGAATTACTAGTAGAATTACCATCTTTTGAAAAACGTCCTTCACAGACACCTTCTTCTAATCTCATACCCACATTAACCATCTCAGTGAAGTCACTCGGGGAACTAGCAATCATATGCTCATAATAGAAAGGACTCAGAGTTTTCAAGAAGGTCTTAGTCATCTCTTTTTCTTCCAAAGGAGGATTAATCTGAGCAGCTATCTCGCGTCACCTCTGCGCGTATTCTTTGAATGTCTCCTTATCTTTCTAAGCCATTGCTCGAAGGTGGTTACGATCGGGAGCCATATCCACATTATATTTATACTGCTTTACAAAAGCCTCACCCAAATCTTCGAAAGTGAGAATTCGAGTGCTGTCGAGTCCCATATACCATTTCAACGTTCCACCAGACAAACTGTCTTGAAATTAGTGAATGAGAAGTTGATGATTATCAATCTGAGTCGACATTTTGCGAGCATACATAGTCTAATGGCTCAACGGACAAGAATTACCCTTATACTTTTCAAAGTCAGGGACCTTGAACTTGTGCGAGATCTTCACATTAGGAACCAAGCATAACTCATGGGCATTCTTCCCAAAAAATTCTTTGCCCCTCAGAGCTTTGATTTCTTTCTGCATTTCAGCAAATTGATCTTGAATATTTTCCATTTTCTTATAAGCATCAACACTCTCTCTTGGAATAGTATGGAAAATCTGTTCTTCACTAAAAGGAACTGTATGAACCACAGGCGGTGGTACAGACATCACAGGCTGGACAGTAGGAACAGCTGGAACTTTCGGAGGTGGTGGTGGTTGATAACCTTCAGGAACAAAGTTAAAAGGCATTCCGCAGGGGAAGCCAAGAGGCATGGTGTGTTGAGGGACACTGACAGGCACCACAGAGATGGGCGTAGAAACAATCTCAGAAATGATTGTCCTTTGTACAGGAGTCGAAGACGGAGGAGGAGGGGGTGGTTGATTCTGAGAAGCCACCAATGCTTCCATCATAGCATTGAGTCTCTCTAAACTATCTTTCAGAGTTGTCACTTCTTCACGAAGCTCATGGTTCTATAGTTACAACTGATCCATCTTTTTCTTTAGATTAGCTCGAGTATTATACTGGTGCGAAAGCTTGGCTGAATGAAGACCAAGAGAAACATAAGACACCTGGAAAAATCAAGAAACAATGCAGAAGATGATGCTTGATGTGCAATATGCAAATGCAAAGCCTTCAAGGAACTTCAAATATACAAAGCAAATTGCAAACATTATATTGAAATAACACAGTGCAAAATACTGAAAATCTAATTTAATTAATAATGGGAAAAGGATTACAACTTTTGGAGTACATTTTCAAGAATCCTAATCAAAACAGAAGATAATAGAAAACTAGAAACTAGAAATCCTAAGAAATCCCATGAGAAGAAGATCTTCCCTGCAACTTCTTACTGAGCTCTTTGATCTGGTCCTCCATCTGAGTCTTCTCAACTATGAGCTTGTCGACAAATAACTTCCAAGCAACTGAGGTAGAGGGAGCGTTTGAACTCTGAATGCTAGAGGAAAATAAATCCTCTAGCACTTTTCTCTTCTTGTTAGCCATTTCTTCTTCATTTATTTGCTTCAACTGCTTCTGAAGTTCTGCATTCTCCATGTCAACAATCTGATACTTGTTCCTCCAAGCATCCCTCTCTTGACGCATCTCATTTAAAGCAATCTGTAGTTTCTCTGCATCATTCATGAAAATAAGAACGGGTGTTCTAGCAGCTAGAGGTAAAGGCTTTTGACGTGGATAAGGCATCTTCAATGTGATAGCTCGAGCTTGTACCCATTGGAGACAAGGCTCCAAAGAAACACAATTCGGCTTTCCCAAATCTTCCCTTCCTTTTCTATGGATGTGACTCCAAGCTCGCGCAATCTTCTCCTTGAATGCTTTGTTGTCTTCATCCTCCTTGAAGAAGAAACCCTCCAAATGGATATTACTTGGTTTGTCTTTCATAGGATACCCCGACTGACGATGGGCCAAAACTAGGTTGTAACTAATACCTCCTTTTATACCAAGAAGAGGTACATTAGGAAATCCGCCACAACTATCAATTATCTTCACTTTACCATAATCAAAGTTGTACCAAACAATATCTGAATGAGTAAGCGACATGATTTTCTGCAACCATAATAGACCATCCTTGAGGTCCCAAAAAGCAATAGACCGAGGCAAGTGAGAAATAAAACACTTGTATAACAATAGTGCACAACAAGTAATCATCCCTCCACCATGAGAATTCCTGAGATGAACAGAGTGATAGGCATTAGTGAGTAGAGTGGGAACTGGGTTTGCAATCAAGAAGATCTTAATAGCATTAATGTCGACAAAGTTGTCAACATTAGGAAAGAGGAACAACCCATAAATAAGCAAGGCGAAGATAGCCTCGAAGGCGTCCTTGTTCATCATGCCAGCGAAGTAAAGGGCCTTATCAATTAAAAACTTAGCAGGTAACCCAAGAATACATCCTTTGGTAGCCATGTGAGCTTTAATCTCAGATACCTTCAAATGAGTGGCTTTAGAAATATCTTGATACTTAGGAGTCTCTTCCAAACCATAAAAAGGGACTTGATCAGAGATAGGCAACCTAAGTAGACCAGAATACTCCTCAAGTGAGGGCATGAGTTAGTAATCAGGGAACGTAAAACAGTGGTACACCGAATCATAGAATTGAATCAAAGTAGCCAAAACTCCATTTGCCATATCGATCTTCAGAAGAGACAACAAACTTCCATATTTATCTTTGAAAGCCTCAGGATCAACAACCAAAGACCCTAGCTCTCGCAGACCTTCTAACTTAAGACTCTTGAAAGTGTACTTTTGAGTTTTCCTTCTTCCAAAATCCATAGTGAAAAATCCCTACAATATTTGCAACAAACATCTTTAAGTTCCTTGATGACTTTGTCAAAATGATGTTATGAATGCATGGATGCATGGATGCAACACCCACAAATAAGATCACATATAGCACACAGGTTCAAAGGTTTGAGTCACGAGCATGGAGTCAAGGAACAAGAACCAACCCCTAATGGTGTGTACTAAGGTTTTATCAACACCTGTAGAACAAGGTTCTAAAAAGTTCCCAGAGTCCTCAATCCTCCTTGGGATATTACCAGCACATCGATTACTCGAGAATCAGTAATATTCTCAAGAGAACCTCATCTGAGTGTAGTATCGCATATCAACTATTTCAGGTTTACACCCTCATAGTCACTGCACTACATCCTAATTGGCCAAGATGGGTTAAAGGTATACTACGGTCCTCAGCTTCTCAGGCTCCCAGGTTGAAAATAACAATGTTTTCACGAATACTCGATCGACACATACCATCCTAAAGGGGCCTCCACTAAGTGGTGGGTTCTCGAGTTCACTTGTTCAGGATTACTCCCTAGAAGATTCCTTGACTATACCACCGCCTATCATAAGAGCTCTCAGATTCGGGTATAGGATCTATCTCACCTCTCAAGATCACCCAAACAGAACAACCGATAACAAACAAATCAAACAAAAACCGATAAATAAATCAAAGTAGGCTGAACCCACTAGGAACCAGAGATTCCCCAGCAGAGTGGCTACTTTTCTGTAGCGATAAAAATTATGAGTGTAAGCTATTGATTAACTTAACTCATAAAACAAGAGTCGCCACCGCACTTTTATTTTATCCAAACGGAAAGGAAAAAGAGCGAACAAAACCTAAACAAGATTTAAAACATGAACAAATAAACAGAGATTGGGTAAGGGGTTAGTTACGTTAAGGGAAGGTGTTAGCACACAAAACGTCTATAGTACTCTATAGGAACCCTTTGAAATATTTACGCTTTTTGGTTTGAAAGGGGTTGTTTGAAAAGAGATTGTGGAGATGAGAAGAGAAATATTTTTTAAGATTTTTGTGTTTGGAGAGACTTATCACCTCTTGCCTACGTACCCACAAAGTGCAATATAGGATCAAAACCTCGTAGTTCATGGTACAAATAACAAAAATTATTGGTTATGATTCATTTTATCTTAAAAAGACAACCCGTCATTCTCAAGAGAGAATACTCAACTAATTACCCAAAGTTATTGGAAAGAGGCATTTGCATCACATTAAGATAAAGGACTTGCTTGGATTGAAATCAACAAGACTATAGCTTCAACATCTATGTGGAAAATGACCATACTACACACAAAGTACCATGGTTAGGAACTTTACATCTCGTCAAAGAAGATGACTCATGTCTATTCATTTTGAAAAGTTTAAAAGAAAAAGGTACACAAAGCACAAAAAGTTTGAATGAGTTTTGTTTTTTTTATGTCTTTTTTGAAATGGTCAAAATATGATTAACATTGATTGACATTTATTAAAGAAAACAAAGTTTGAAAATCACTTGACCAAAGTCAAGGTTTTATTATGAAAGTGGTTTTGAGTTCGAAAACAAGAAGGCTTTGAAAAAAGAGAGAAGATTTTGAAAATTTAAGAAAGGGGTGGAGAAGAAGGGACTATCCTATTGCAAAAAAATAAAAGCTAAGGTAAGAAAGATCTAACCACATGGTGGCACTCTTCAAAGCATAATAAGAAAAGAATTCCATCCTCTTTAGCCAATAAGCAAGCCAAATAAAGGCTAGAATACCAAACTCCATAATGATCCAAAGCATAAGGGAGAGAATCATAATTCTAAGTCCATAAGTCCATAATCAAGCCAAGAAGTCTAAGAGTAGAGATCCTCCAATGCAAGGGATAGTGACCATAGTCCACAATTAAGAGCACAAGTATTTTAGTGGTTTAAGCCTTTATTATTATTTTTGATTCCAAATGGACAAAATAAAAACAAAAGCACAAGATAATATGGTCCAAGTGGACAAAAAAAAATGACATAAACATAAACATGATATGATATAATGAGCAATGAGCAATACAAAAATAAAGAGAGATAGGGAGTGAGAAGGAAACATAAACAATATATTACAATAACATCCAAAAAGTATCAATGCCAAAAGCCTTAATAAGTAACACCAATTTGAGTATTTTTCATCTCGCATCATGAACTATAATGAATGAACAATGTACTTAGGCCATGTTTAATGAAGACTTGTTAGAAGATTGATAGAATCAAAGCCTCTACTCAACAAGATTCATAGATTTTGAACCTAATACAAAAGATCAACCATCCTTGGGTTTACAATCATAAGTTTGGGCTACGAAAGTTCATGTTCCAATTCGGAGAGGGACAAATGTAGCGCTATGTTAAGCAATCACCAAGTGACTTATATGGAAGTCACCCTACTCGAGGCCGGTCAAAATGATCTTTGTGCTAATGCATGCTAAATGAACGATATGTAAATCGTCATCCGAAAAAATTCCGCACGAAAAGAAAAAAGGTAATGATCTAGTCTTGATCAAGAATTCAACAAAGTAATTCTAAGATCCATAAGACTTTCATCGATCCAAATAAAAGAGAAATAGATAAAGAGAAAGCCAAATTAAACCACAAAGTTATGTGATCTAAGGCTAAGAACAAAGGGAAAGGGAAGAAAATGGCGAAACAACCAAAACAGTCCCAATAATGGACCAAAAACACATTTCTGTCCCAGGGTAATCGATTACCCTGATTCCTCAAGGAATCAAGTAATCGATTACTATGCACGCAGAGTCAAAAAAATGTGCAAAAATCAGCACGATCATCTTTCAAAACTTTCTTCAAACACCTTATGGTCATAGAACCAAAATTGCACGAAATTTCAATATAAACAACAGTAAAAACCAGCAATCAAACACAATTTCAAGATCCAAAGGATCAAGTAACAAGAATCACCAAAGATCTACATTGTGGAAGATGAAGATGAAGCTTAAGGATAAAGAAATGAGGATTACCACTCCAAATCTGAAAATTGCTTCAAATTACTCCAAGATCCAAACTCCAAAGCCTTGATCTACAAGAAATGATGAAGAAAACAAGTTTTGATGAAGGTTTAGCTCAAAGTTGAACAAGATTCAATGTGAAAACTTGTTAACTTTCAAAAGAAGAGAGTGAGCTTTGGGTGAATTTTGTGGTTGAGGAGAGAATTTGCAAGAAGTTTTTTGACTATCAAAAGCTTCAAGAGAAATTTTAGCAAGGTGAATTTAGCTATCAAAAGCTTGTGAAATTCTGGTATCAGACGTGTGATGTTAAGGTGTGATGTCACAACAACACACTCTGCATAATGGACAGCAATAACAGTAAAATAACACCAAGAATTGTTAACCCAGTTCGGTTACAACCAACCTACTCTGGGGGCTACCAAGCCAGGGATGAAATTCACTACTTGTAGATATAATTTACAGACTCAACAACCCGTTGACAATCTCCTAAACTTATACTCTACTAATGACTTCCTACCTAAGAAACCACTTAGGTATGAGAACACCACTCAATCCCTTACAAACTCTCAAAGAACCCACTTTGAGTACCCTTGATCTTACTTCACAGCTTTGATCAAGCAAACACTCTCTATTGCTTCACAGCTTCTAGAGAGGACAGAATACGACACAGCAATTCACCCTAGAATTCTGGTTACACAACTCGTACAAAATACTCAAGACACTCAGCCTATGCTCTTGATCTTCTCTCTGTATTTCTGTACCTTTTTCCTTTGGTCTTGTACGCTTTATATAGCTCCTTGAATTGGTCTTGGACTTGCTACAATATCTCCCAGATTTGTTATTTAAAACTGAATATCTAAAACTGATTTTCTCCTAAAATCTTTTTAAATCTTCAACCTTTTAAATCTCCTACAAATCTGCAACAGATCTCCTATGCAGCAGCAAATATCTATCCCAGGATATTCGCATCCAATGAGACAGCTTGCTCTCCACAATTCCAGCTAATACGCAACCCTAACAACATCACAACCTGCTGTTGTTAATTCTACAGATCTGATGTTACAACATCACCTGTGTGACATCAGACATCCAACTTCAGCAATTAATTACTTAACACAGCCTAGTGTTAAGACTTCAATGTTGCAATATCAGTACCTTGACATCAACATTGAATATACTTTGTTTTACCAAAATTTCAGCCAATCCAGGAACTAACAATCTCCCCCTTTGGCTAATTTTGGCTAAAACAATCTCTGCATCTTCAGAGACTTCAGCAGCGGAATAATCTTCAAAAAATTTGAAACTCAATCAGTAGCAGTTTGACAATACTCATAGTCTTCATCACTTGATCTGCTGCAGCACCATCTTCATTATTGACAACAGCCAATTGGTGCTCCCCCTCAAGGATATGAACCAGCATCACAGCTGTTCAGTAGCTCACAATGTGCAGCAATTTACTCCCCCTAGATGTCTGCTTGACTGCACTCTTCAAATGTCATGATATCTTCAAAACTCCCCCTTAATGCAGCAACAACTTTCAACAATGTTGCATTCAATAATGTTGCTCCCCCACCAGCATAGCAACTGTCAATAACTCCTACTCAATAACCGCATTACCACTTTTCAACTAAACATTTTTTAGCAGCATCAATTTATCTCCCCCTTAATATTTGCATCACATTAGTAGCATATGGCAATAATACTCTTGACTATCTTGGCTATTTTCTCCCCCTTTTTAGCCACAATTAGGCAAACTTCAGTTAGAAGCCCTATTAACTATAGTCAGTATACCCTGGCTCTCATTGTTAGCCTCTCAGTTAGCAACCAAGCAAAACAAATCATAGAAGGAAACTAAAAACATAACCAGTGCATAGCACAATATTCAAATTACAAAACCAAGCACATTAAGTGCTAAAACAAAGACAGAAAATAAAGCTAACCCTACTAAAATAGAAGGCAAACATTAAAAGCTTGAATCTTCGGAGCTGATATCATCATTATCTTCATCACCCTCATCTGACCTGGAATCCTCAGTGTCACCATTCCCATTGTCTTCCCCCTGTTCCAAGTCTTTAATCATCTGCTCAATCTTCATTTTCCTGTCAGTACTGGTCTTGATAACCATATCAAGATCCTTGCAGGTCGCCCTTAATTCTTTAATCAGCTCAGATTTTGTACTGACCTTCTTAATCCCAGAGCTTGATGTTGTAACAATGTCTGGAACATGACTCCCAGCAAACAGTTTGGGATGCAAAGATAAAGCTGATTCCCTCTTACATGCTACCTCTGAGCTGGTTAAGATTCCAGGATGTTGATCTAAGATCATTCCACAGATAAGAGAAGGGAATGATATAGGCATTTTGATGGCATTGGTGGCACCATGCTTTACTACTTGATCAAATATATAGCTTCCATAGTTGAGCTTGACCTTTTTCCCTACAGCATAGATGAACCTTCCTAATCCCACAATTATAGTGGTTTTGTGATTAGTAGGTACCCAGTTGGCCGCACTAATTCTGTGCAATATAGCATACTTGATACTGAGTTTGCTGGCTGTTAATTTATTTTTCAGTGGCCACACCTTAACTTGAGTAGCAGTAATCTCTCTACACACTTCATTATCAGTCACCTCCAGCTCACACTCCTCTTGGTCATCTCTTCCCAGATATTTATTGACAGTACTGGGAGAGAAGTCAATACACTGTCCCCTAACAAACACCTTCATGTAGTTCACACTTCTATTGTCAGAAATGTCTATGGGAATGTTGACAACAAATTCCTTAACAAGTCCACTATAGCACTTGGAGAATCTGGTCACAGTCTTTAGAAGTTCAGCTCCATGAATGAGGTCCATAATCTCTTTCATCTCCAAGACATCTTTTCCAAGCTCCCTTTCCAGAGCTAACCTTCTTTGACACACAAACTTCCACAATGATGCACTGCTCGCATAATGGAAGGATATGTTGTCCACTGGCACTTCAGGGACCTTATCAGAAATTCTATTTAGAATGGTCTTTCTGACTGGTGTGATGTCATGGACATCTTCCTCAACTTCATCCTCAGACTCAGATTCTTCTCTAACCTTTCTCTTTTTGGAAGGTGTAACAACCTTGCTCCAAGGTTTTGTGGGACCAACAACAGTTTTCTTCTTTCCTTCAGTAGGCTTCTTAGGAGTGGATTCATTGGTCTTTCCTTTCCTTGTCTATAATCTCTTGGCAATACTTGGAGCAGCATTTCCAATGACTTCATTGTTAGATAAGTCATCCACATTGATCACGTCCTCACTCTTTTCTTCTTCAGGAGTAGTTCTATCATTAATTCCCTCATGCACATCTTCTTCTTCTCCTCCTCTTTCAGAATCCTCAATAACAGACACGAAAAGTCTATGAAGATCAGATTCTTCTCCTTGCAAGTCTACCTTTTCTGCTGGCATCTGATTCAACGGTACAGAAATTCCTTTCACAGGTATTCCTTTGTCCAGTATTTTGGTTGCCAGATTACCCATACTCTTATCAACATCAAACTTTTCTACCACAGTTTGAGACGTGGATGACCTAGGTGATGATTTATCACTAAATAGGATACTGGTAACTAGCTTCTTTGTTTCACTATTTTTAAAAGTAGTTGCGGCCCTTTTTGAAGCAAGTTTAGAAGGTCTAGGTTTACCTGATTCTGGTAACATTACGGAGATGGGTTGTATATTCAGAGCTTCGTCTTCAGAGTACTTATCTGTAGAAACCCTAGCGTTATTCCGCGAAGAACTTTTAGAAGGAGAAGCTGTCTGCTTTGACATGGTTCCTTTGAGGGAGTATAGAGTAAGATGATTCTTCTTGTTGAAGGGGACGAACAGAAGAGAGATATGAGTTTTGATGAACCGTGATTTTGCTATAATAGGAAATGAGGGTCTGAGGTAAGGCGCCAGATTTTGTGTACTCTTTAAAGACCAATTACTAATTTTCTCCCTCCATAAAGATTTTCCTTTTAAACAATTCACATCAGGACTCATTAACTCTGAGTGACCTTTCAGCATCCTGATGTCATAGTCTGATGTTATAACATCAACTTGAATATCATTAGTTGAATTTCCTTCAAGAGAAATCCACTGATAGCAGTTGTCTTTGGTTCTGGCACCCTTCATAACAATCTGATTATTCTCATCCGAAACCACACACTCATGCTTAGTGTAGTTTACCTTGTAACCTTCATCACACAACTGGTTTATGCTGATCAAATTTGCACTTAAGCCACTAACAAACAGAACATTGTCAAGTTCAGGTCTACCATCACCTTGCACTTTCCCAACTCCTGCAACAATACCTTTTCCTCCATTGCCAAATATAACCTCATGAGAGGGACAAGGTTTAAGTTCAGCAAACATGGATCTACATCCAGACATGTGTTTGGAACATCCACTGTCAAAATACCATGTTCCTTCTTTAAACTCTCTATCACCCATGTGAGCCAATAAGCACTTCACCTTCTCCTTAGGTACCCATTCTTTAACAACTTTGGGCCTGTGCTCTCTCCATCTGTTTTGAGGTTGAGGGTATCCATGCAGCTTGTAGCAAGAGTACTGCATATGTCCAAACCTTCCACAATAATAGCATCTCACCCTTTCATCTCTGAATCTTCTGCCATGATGAGATTGCTTATGCTGCCATCCATAATGTGGTCTCCTCCTACCATAACTGCCCTGCCATCTATTATGCTGGTATCTTTTCCCATAGGACGGCTGAGAATGCTGTTTCCTTGATTGTCTCCCATGATGGTGTGGCTTTCTTCTTCCATAGATATGAGGAACAGCATTGGTGTATCCATAACCATACCAGTTGTCCTGATGTTGAGACACCTGATGAGACATGTGCTGTTTGAACTGAGCAGCTTGCATGCTCTCGTGGTATTGTGGGGGCATATACTGACTAGCTCCTTGTGGCTGCTTTCTCTTCTGATAGGGACCAGTCTTCTTCTCAATCTTCTTAGGTTGTGAAACATCAGCTTTCTTAGGGGTAGTATCCTGCTTCTTTGGCTGATGTTGAGATGAAAGTTGTGACACTTCCTTCTTTGAACCTGAAGTACTTTCTTCTGAAGTTCCCTTATCCTCAGCCACATAATCTATCCCAGCTTTGTCTCCAGCAGCTTTTTCTGACTGAAGAATCTTATAAAGTGTGTTTGTACCACAGCTCAGCATCCTAACAGGCTTGGTCATTTGATCAAGATGAGCTCTAACTAGCACCACTTCATTTTCCAGATCAGTCTTTTCATTCTCTAGCTGAGCAATTTGTTGTTTATGGCACTTATTTTCTTGACAAATCTCAGCACTTTTTAAACACATCTCTTGATAGGTAGAAGCTAACTCCTCATAAGCTACTTCTCCATCACTAGAATCATCATCAGAAACCACAACTCATGTTAAAGCTCTCACATGCTTTGCTGACTCGCCTTCACTTTCACTATCAAAGTCAGACCAGGAAACTGTCATGCCCTTCTTCTGCTTTTTCAAGAAGGTGGGTCATTCTTTCTTGACATGTCCATACCCTTCACACTCAAAGCACTGAACTCCTTTATCTTGGGTAGTTTTCTCTTCATCCTTCTTGCTGGTGTCAGAAGTCATGTTCTTGACATTAGGCCTGGAGTTATTATTCATTCTCTTGAAAACTTTGGTGAACTGTCTTCCCAACATCACTATGGCCTGAGATAGATCCTCCTGCGATTCAGAACTCTTTCCTTTTTCTTCTGCATCATTTGACACCAAGGCTATACTTTTTGGCTTCTTTTCTGGTTCTTCCTCATTCAACCCAAGCTCAAAAGTTTGAAGAGATCCAATGAGCTCATCTACTCTCATCTTGCTGATGTCTTGTGATTCTTCAATGGCAGTAACCTTCATCTTATACTTCTTAGGTAGGGACCTAAGGATTTTCCTCACAAGCTTTTCATCTGACATCTTCTCTCCAAGAGCACTAGATGCATTGGCCAACTCAAGAACACTCATGTGGAAATCATGAATAGTCTCATCTTCCTTCATCTTCAGGCTTTCAAATTTTGATGTTAAAATCTGAAGTATTGACATCTTGACTCTAGATGTTCCTTCATGAGTGGCCTGCAAGATATCCCATGCTTGCTTAGCAACTTCACATGTATTGATTAACCTGAAGATATTCTTATCCACTCCATTTAATATGGCATTTAGAGCTTTGGAAATTCCAAGGGCAAGCTCGTCTTCCTCCTTGGTCCACTCTTCTTCAGGCTTTGGTTTAGAGGTGCCAGCATCATCCTTTTCACATACAACAGGTGCTTTCCACTCTTTAATAACAGCCTTCCAAGCCCTACTGTCCAAGGATTTTAAGAAGGTGGTCATCCTTGGCTTCCAATAGTCATAATTGGATCCATCCAAAATAGGGGGTCTGTTGACGAATCCTCCAACTTCTTTGTCCATCTTTACACCAGAAGTAACTTCCCTAGATCTCACCCAGAGACATATAGGATGCCTGCTCTGATACCAATTGAAATTCTGGTATCAGACGTGTGATGTTAAGGTGTGATGTCACAATAACACACTCTGCACAATGGACAGCAATAACAGTAAAATAACACCAAGAATTGTTGACCCAGTTCGGTTATAACCAACATACTCTGGGGGCTACCAAGCCAGGGATGGAATTCACTACTTGTAGATATAATTTACAGACTCAACAACCCGTTGACAATCTCCTAAACTTATACTCTACTAATGACTTCCTACCTAAGAAACCACTTAGGTATGAGAACACCCCTCAATCCCTTACAAACTCTCAAAGAACCCACTTTGAGTACCCTTGATCTTACTTCACAGCTTTGATCAAGCAAACACTCTCTATTGCTTCACAGCTTCTAGAGATGACAGAATACGACACAGCAATTCACCCTAGAATTCTGGTTACACAACTCGTACAAAATACTCAAGACACTCAGCCTATGCTCTTGATCTTCTCTCTGTATTTCTGTACCTTTTTCCTTTGGTCTTGTGCGCTTTATATAGCTCCTTGAATTGGTCTTGGACTTGCTACAATATCTCCCAGATTTGTTATTTAAAACTGAATATCTAAAACAGATTTTCTCCTAAAATCTTTTCAAATCTTCAACCTTTTAAATCTCCTACAAATCTGCAACAGATCTCCTATGCAGCAGCAAATATCTATCCCAAGATATTCGCATCCAATGAGACAGCTTGCTCTCCACAATTCCAGCTAATACGCAACCCTAACAACATCACAACCTGCTGTTGTTAATTCTGCAGATCTGATGTTACAACATCACCTGTGTGACATCAGACATCCAACTTCAGCAATTAATTACTTAACACAGCCCAGTGTTAAGACTTCAATGTTGCAACATCAGCACCTTGACATCAACATTGAATATACTTTGTTTTACCAAAATTCCAGCCAATCCAGGAACTAACAGAATGAAATGAGGACTCTATTTATAGGATTTAGGCTTGGAAATTTTGGTGGTTTGGAATTTGATTTGGAATCAAAATTAGGATTGGAATTTAAATTTTGGAGGTAAAATCAAAATCAAGTGGTAATTAATGAGAGTGTATAGTGGGAATTAATTATGATGAGGTAGGGGAATAAAAATGAGGTGATCTAGAATATTCTCATGATGAAATTCGAAAATAGGTGCCAAAATGCTGCAGAATTTGAATCTGGCACATTTTTTTCAAAAAACGCACAGAGTAATCGATTACCCTAATGCAAGTAATCGATTACCTCAGTGAGAATTAGTGAAAATTGGCCTTTTTAAAATGTTGTCCTGGCTCTGGCTCGATTCTTTTGCTTGTCAAAGAAGGCATGGAAATAGAAACATGAACCTTGAAGTCTCTTGAATAATAATCAATTAAATCTTGGAAACTCTTGATCAGATGATTTTTGAATTTTTTGCATATCAACTTTGACTTTATCAAATGAAAATTCATTCGAGCTAGGGACTGATTTTGATATTCTTGATCCAAATTCTTCCTGAAAGGTTAGTAAAAGGAAAAAAACAAACATATTTTTGGATTTTAATTAATGGTTAGTAAACATAAACAAATACGAACAACAACAAACAAGAAAAACAGGGGTGCTTGGCGATCTCACTCAAGAACAAACCTTCAGAGGAGGGAAAAAGAACCAAAGCTTGCGGTCTTATTTGTGGTATGCAATGCAAATGATACGTGGGATCTTAGGGGTAAAAATTAGGGTATTACACATATCAATAAAATTTAATTTCAAAAGCTTGCATAAATGTTTCATTAAAATCGCCAACTTTTAAATGAACAATATCGTTTTCAAGACAACTCAACATCAAAGGAATTCCAAAAAATGCAGCCAGTTAGGGAATTAGACTTAATATAATAAGTCCCGTTATGGGCAAACCAATGTGAAAATATGCCAATCCGAACCAACCACTTCAAGGGTCTCCTAATCAAAGGTTGAATCTTCCCAAGACGCTGACTAGAGAGAGTTTTCACAAAGAGCACAATGAGCCTGCTCTCCAAAGGTCAGTCAATCAAAAGCAAATCATCCCATAAATTAGTCAATTAGGGGCAAACCTCTTCAAAGTTTAGGATATTGGGGCAAGCCATCGTGAGCTCATGGTAAGTTGCTTCCCAACTCCTTTCAAGGTCCCACTAACAGGGGTGAGATTAAGCCACAAAGGGGCATGTTGCTTAATGACATTGCTAAGCAGGGGGAAACTGTTTCCCATTCATTATTGGCGTTGTTTGACGGAATCTAATTCTTATTGGTATGCTCCCTAGTCGTCAGTGGCTCCCTTGTTCAAGTTGCTTCCCAGCTATCGCTCTTGCAGTCTAACTATCCCTAGGAGACATGTTCAAAGACTCCATTGTGCAAAATACAGCCAATCAGGGACAGTTACGTGGAGATTCGATGAATCTCTCCAAGATTTTGAAGACACTAAGTCATTGTTATGGCCAGTTTTCTATAAAGTCCTCTTGATATGACGTCTTCTCATAAACCATGTGATGTGGGGCATTTGAGAATTAAAGTTGGTCTTGGTCACAAGATTTGTTGTTGTCCACTGTCGCTCCCGGGATTTTCATCCAAGTACAAACGCGAAAGTGGCACCGAACAGAGTCGCCAGCAATGTGTATTTATCCCAAGAGGGGGAAAGGAAACACTGCATAAACCTGAAAGGAAGGAAAAGCATGGTCTTGCGACCAAGAAAACTGGGTTCGGGAGTCGGTTACGCGCAGGGAAGGTATTAGCACCCCTACACGTCCATCGTACCCGATGGGATCCACGCTTGCTTGTCTCAATCAAAGGGTGATAGAAAAGGATACTGGAAAAGGAACTGAAAGAAAGAAAGGAGAAAGAAAGGACAGAGAAAGAAAAACAAATGTAGGGAAAATAAAAGAAGTGCTCGCATGGGCCCTACCCCACTGCCTACGTATCTCATCTGGAACATGAGAATCAGAGCGACGTAGTTCCCCTCACTAGGGATGGATTGTTTGCATTTTTTTTAAGGAACGGCTAACGTTCTAGCTCAGGTGTTGCAGGCTCGCTGGTCCGAGTGCGTTACCATCTTGCAAGAGAACGAGTAGAAGCGCGTTCGTACGCTAAGAGTGAATGAGGTGAGAAAAAAAATTCCCGAAGGAAAGACGTTATTGTTGGTTTTTGTCTTTTAGAAGTTTTTTCATTTATTTGCATATGACAGTGTATCTGAATCTTAGTCATTGGAATGTGTACATTCTCACATTCCAAGATGGAATGGGTAAGAAAGTACACTAAGAGTGAAGAAGACCCCCATACTTAGTTCCAATTGTCAAGGTTCAAACACACTAGCGTACTTGTATTTATTAAGTGTTTTTGTTGATTAAGAAATGAAGAAGTTTTTTATTATTTGCACCTTCAACAAGTATTGCATTTAAGTCCCTCATACAAGATCAAATGTTTAACACATTGACCCAAGATGGGCTATATGCTACACATTCTAAGATTACAAGAGAAGACCCCTTATAATCTTTTCTTTATATGAAAGGCCTAAATGCAATAAATGCCTACCTTTATTATATGTTTTGAATTTTCTTTGAGATGAGAAGATGAAAGACTCAAGAGAGGGTAAAGGTAAAAATCTATATGGACTAAGACTCAATCCTAATTGATTAGTTAAGGGAGTGATCCTAAAGTTTGTGAGGTTTCAACCTAAAGTCTAAAGAAAGAATGAATTAAACAATTCACTTCTAAAGTAGAAGATGAATTGTAATTCACAAAGGGAAAGTGATGAGTTATTAAAAGAAAGCACATAAGTGCTTAACAAAACACAAAATGGAATTGTAAAAGAGAAAGGATAGAAGTTGAATGTGGATTCCTTATCCACACTCAATTGAAACTTACCAAAGCCCCTACATGGTTAGTAAACAATAGAAACATGTATAAGGAATAAAAAGCACTTAATGAACATTAAAATTCAAAAGAATAAGATGAAAAATCAAATCTTAATATCATAACCAGAATGTGCATCATATGGATAACAAGTGAATATCATCATACAAATGCAAGTGAATAAGCAATAATCATCACCCATTAGCATTTAAACATGTTACAAGAAGAAGGAATAGATGAAAGATGGAAAGAAATGAAAAGGACATGCATAAATGGAACATGTACATCAACAACCAGAATTGAAACTAAATAAAAAAAGGTTTATGAACATCTCAAAAGTATCCATGAATCAACCATCAAGACATTCAAGAGGTAATAGAAGAAGAAGTGAGATGAAAACTCAAAAAGAAGGTGCAAACAATACATGTTAGGATGCACAAAGTTCAAGTTGAAATGAACATGTGAAGATGACCTATAATGTGCAACAATGACCTATAATATCACTTGAATGACTCATACAACTATGCAAATGCTCATACAAATATGCACAAAAGAATTCATGCAAACATGCACTAAAGTTAAAATGACATGACATGTATTATACTTCAAATGTAATGCATCAAACAAAAACCAAATGGATTCATGAACATTATGCCAGCATATTATTGGAATGCCTAAGTCAGAAATGCATCATACATTAAGATAGCATGTAAAAATTCAGAGCAAAATGACTTCAAACAAAGCAATTAGGTCAAATTGAAACATCATGCAAAGTGGTGCAAATATAGGCATCAAAACATGTCATAAAGTGACTTAAAAAATCAAACAAAATCATCTAGCATGCTTCAATGTATTGGTGAATCAATGCAAAAAGAACCATGTCAAAACAGTTTGTAATGAGCAAGAACAAAATTAAACAAATTCATGTATCATGCTTAGAATGCATCTAAATGGAAATTCAAAGAAAATTATGGACCAGGGGTAAAAAGGTCATAAAATCAAGAAATAAAATCATGGAAAATTTCCTAAATGTTTTAGTGATACTCATGAATTTTTATGGAATTTTATGATGCTATTTGATATTTTTAAAAATTAAAAAGTAAACGTGCATAAAGAAATAAAAAATGAAAAATCAATGCAAAATGCAGGGGGGTATGAACATAGCAATTGGACAGTGCAAATTCATTGGGCTTCCAAACAGAGGGGTGTAAATATCAATCTGGTTAAGTCCAATTATGCGCAAAACATGATAATTAACATGCACAATCAGTCAACAAGAGTCAAAGCAATAGACACCATAGGATCAAGTCCAAGTCAACCCCTGGTCAAAGTAACCTAATCTCACGCATGTGCATGAATGTTCACCATAGCTACCATGTACCATGCCACACAATGTTTAAAAATGAAATCAGAAGAATCACGTGACATGCACATGAATTTTTATGTGTTGGCAGCATGGTAGCCATTAGATCACACTCATCCAACGGATCACATTCAAACTGGTCATAAAACCCTAACATGAAGCCATCGGCCGGAGAGGGACCTCCGGTTACCTTCTCCGGTCACTTACCACCGTCTGCAACTCACACTTCTCCAGAAAATCACAATGCATACATCAATTGAAAGCTAAGCTCACGTACATTATGAATATGCTAATGAAAATCACCAAACACATACGCACAGCAAGAACAGAGTCAATCAAATTAAGCCCTAGGTATAGAACTATGCCTCTAAGAAGCCTATCAACTAGCCAGGACGCACACGACCTCTACTAGGCCACAAACACCACGAAAACAAGCTAGATTCACTAAAACAAAGTTGAGGAAGGGAACCTGAAATGTGATGAACTTTGGATCTACCAGAATACCAGAGATCCTATCTTCTTCTTCTTCCTTGGAGCTTCACAAACTAAGCAAAATAAATGCTGTTTGAGCTTAATATCTTGAGAGCAGAGAGAAAATTGCAAAATGTTGATGAAGCTTCACTTGGAGAATGATGAAGATTCAGTGTGCTCCTGATCCAACAATGCCAAACAATGATAATGCAGATGAAAAGTGGAAGAAGAGTGTTGAAATCGTGTGGAATCAGAGAGAAAGTAGAGAGAGTTTGAGGTGTTCTTGGAGAGAAATGTGGTTGTCAAAACTGAAAAAAGAAAATGGAGTGTGTGATTTTCTTTTATAGTGTGAGCTTACCCCGGTTTAATGAGTTGAGTTAGGGTGAGTCAAGGTGGTTAACTGAGTCCACCCTAACTAACTGAGTCAAGTTAGTTAGGGGGCGAGTGATCAAGGCTGGGTTATGGTGAGGTTAATCTCATGACAGTTATGGTGAGGATGAAGAGTGAAGCTTGGAATGGTAGGACTGTTGTGGCAGAAACTTGCTCAACAAGTTGTTCTCTCCATTTTCATGCAAGGCACGTGATACTAAACATTGTGTAAGTGATGTGTGCTTGGTATAAAGAGGAAACTGAAGTGAGGAAGTGTTTGTAGTGTGTGTGAACCAAAATCGTGCACCAAATCATCATTGTAAAAGTAGGTGTTTGAGGGTGAATTTCTCACATGTTAGTGAATGGTTTGAGGAACTTTTGATGCCAAATAAAAGAGGGCATGTTGTGGAACACATTTGATGTTGATTTCAAATTGAGATGAGGTTTGGAAAATGGTGCAAAATAGCTTAAAACACAAAGGTCTGAGAACTGGTGTAAGGGCGTGTGAAGCAAGTCATGGCATGGCAACTTGGCACACAAAATTTCAGCACAATCAACATGACTTTGAACCAATATATCTCCACTATAACTTGATCAAATGGAATTTTGTCCAACATGAGTATTGAAGATGACACTACAAGGAACAACTTTGATGTTGAAAAGTTTTTAATTTGAGGCCTTTAACCATGAGAAAAATGAGTGGACATTTGGCCCACCAACTGTTTGTTAAAATGACTGCGCGCGTGACCTGAAAATCTTGGTCATGACCTAGTTTTGAACCTACTTTGCTCAAACTTTGATCAATCATATCTCACTCAATTTTTATCCAATGGAGATGTTCCACACATGGATTTGAAGCTTAAAACAAGATCTTTTGTTGTGGCCGAGTGGAATTTTCATTTGGTGCTTCAATTTTAAATGGCCTTGGTTCAAACTCTGATGCAAAATGGCCAAAACTTGCTATTTTTAGTAACCCTACTTCATCCAAAAATGGCAACTTTCTACATCTTGAATTTTTCATGATTCCTTTGGAATTTCTTGACCAAATTTTGCACATTGGACACATATAACATGAATTTCATGAATTTGGCCTCAAAAAGTCAAGAGTTGACTTTTTCCTCTGATTATTTGACTTTGCCCCAATTTCTCTGATTCTTGATCTTTCTTCCAATTGAACCATTTCTAAAACCAATTGAGATGCAATCTTCCACATACATACACTTAAGGACATATGGAATACCATGACATCAAGTTTTGTTCAAAAAATCAAAGATTCCCTGATTTAATGGGAAACCCTAGTTTTGACCCCCTTTGGTTAGGAGGAAATTGCACATCTTCCAAATCCAAATTCCTCAGAGTATGTTGTGTATCCTCTTAAAGGATGATGAGAAATGCCACTTGAGGATGATTTTGAATCAATGAGCTATCTCTTTTGAGGATTTTCCTTCAATTTTTGGACTTCTTGCATAGTGTAGGATGTAATGCCTCAATCTCCTATTGTATCTCTTATCCTTGAGGTTGTGGATGATCAATTGAGATAGTATGAGACATGAAAGGCTTCTTGGCTTGCCTTGAGGCAACTTGACTGACCTTTTTGTGCTTTGAATGATCTCTTGATTGTCCATCCCCCACCTGATCACATGCCCTGATGGTAAGGAGGATGCCATGCTTCATTTTTCTATGTTAAATGCAATGCAATGTTAATGAGGTGGATATGATATGATAAATGATAATGCCATGCTATGATTACAAAGAGGGAGAGCAAATTTTGGGGTATTACAGCTGCCCCTATTCAAGCGCTGTAGACCTGAATGCCTGAAAGCAATTGCTTTCGGACTTTCAAGGTATATAGTGATTGAATACCAAATATAACCAAAAATTTGCTCTGGATGGTGAGAAAGAAACCCTCCGACATTGCTGGATTGAATCTTCAATGAAACATTGTCGGAGAAATCTGCCCTTTTGAACGACACCAGACGACTACTGGCTTGCCACACTGCTGGTGGACTTTAATAATGTCTTTTATGCAATTCCAGACGACTACTGGCCTGCCACGCTACTGGTGGACTTTAATAATGTCTTTTGTACGATGCCAGACGACTACTGGCTTGCCACGCTACTGGTGGACTTTGCAGCTTCGTGCCACTCGAAGACGGACTTTTGCCAATCCACTGTTGGGCTTTTGGAATATGCCACCCTTAGATGGACCTTTCGCCAATCCACTGTTGGACTTTTGCCACCCGAAGACGGACTTTTGCCAATCCACTGTTGGACTTTTGGAATATGCCACCCTTAGATGGACCTTTCGCCAATCCACTGTTGGACTTTTGCCACCCGAAGACGGACTTTTGCCAATCCACTGTTGGACTTTTGGAATATGCCACCCTTAGATGGACCTTTGCCAATCCACTGTTGGGCTTTTAGCTGCTTTGCCACCCGAAGATGGACTTTTGCCAATCCACTGTTGGACTTTTATCTGCTTTGCCACCCGAAGATGGACTTTTGCCAATCCACTGTTGGACTTTTATCTGCTTTGCCACCCGAAGATGGACTTTTGCCAATCCACTGTTGGACTTTGCTAACGTCTTTTAACAATGCCAGACGACTACTGGCTTGCCACACTACGGGTGGACTTTCGCAAAATTCCAATACTGGATTACACTCTGCATCCGTGTCAGACATCTCTGCCGACTTTGCTGAGGAGCAATGATCAATGACTTGACTTTATAGGTTCCTGAGAGGATAGCATCTCTGCTGGATAATGAATGAACAATCCGTCTGCTCCGAATTGTCAAGTTTGCCAAAAATAAATTGGACTTGAAGAATAATAGATCTGCCAGTAATCACTTCATCTGCTGGGGGAATGAATTCTGGTCACAGCGACTCCGCTGGGGATGAGAATTTCTTTGCATGGCGTCTTGCTAAGGAAGAAAAGTCATAAAGAAAAACTCTGCTTGGGGATCTATCCAGTCCAAGACCCTTTGTAGGGGTTATCCACCTTTTGACCCGGCTGGGGAAAGACTGTGCCACCCTTGTTGAGGAATAGATTCTGCCGATCTTATAAACCTCTGCGGGGAGAACAACAACTCAGCTGGGGAGTATTGCTGACAAGATTCGATGCTGACCTCTGTGGGGGATCATTACCAGAGACACAAACTTGCTGGGGACCAGGGCTACTTTGCCAGGGATATGCGAATCCTGGTTAGAACATTCCCCTGCAACTTGCTAGGAAAGAGTCCTTGTTGGGGAAACCCAAAGCAAATCCACAGTAGTCTGCTGAAGAATATGACTGTCAAGCTTAGGATAAGTACCACAATTCCCCATGTTAGGCAAGCTTCCCTTTAGACAATTCCGTTAGGGATGACGAGTTTATAACAAACTCTGCTGGCGGAAACTGCTTTAAAACGTCTCGTGCTGGGGAATGCCTTTTGAGAGGATTTTACAGAAGACCAACTGTCCCCAAACTCTACTGGGGATGATCAACACTTCATGCTGGGGAAACAAACATGCCCCATGCTTGGACAAAACAACAATTCGTCCCCGAAGAGGATGTCATAAGAGGATTTTACAGAAGATCTAGCCTCTTCAAACTCTTGTGACTTCGCTGGGGATAATGACCATCAGTTTCGGTGTCGACGAGACCCTTCTTTTGGGGAACCTGTGACCGTTACCGACATAGAAAAGCTTGTAGCCGTTGGAAGGACTGAATAAGAGAATCGACTTAATAAGATGCAACGGTACCCAGTTGAACTTAATTCACTGATATCGACCCGTTATGCACAATCGTCGGCCGAACGATGAACGCCGATCTCCTTACCCATAATTGCCCCAGTCTTTTGCGTGGGGTGATTTATTGCTGGTCTTGTGCTTAAAATCATCTGCACCTGCTACCTGCAACAAAAGAATATGCCCACATGCCCCGAATATTGCGTGGCTAGAATCCACCATCCGGGAATATTCAACATTCGAAGTAATTTCAAATGTTTTTTCTGCGCATGTTATTGCAAGGCTGCCATGTTTTCAAATGCAATATTTTATCAAAAATTAGGACGTTTTTGCAAACAAAGCAATAAAACAAAAATAGAAAACTTTTTATTGAAATTCAATTTATTGACTGAGAGCCCAGAATAGGCAATTACATCCGGAAGCAATCCCTGGAAAGAGGTGATCGCTAAAAATTGAGAAAAGAAACTATCCTAATGGCAATGTGAAAACGGAATTCCACTGAGTTTCCATTCTGTTATGACCAGTATGTCTTCAAAACTCCCCGACCTTGCCTTCTGAGGAATGATCAGACCGATTCCTATCCTTCAGAACGTCAGTTGTTCAAACGATAATGGGGTACAGATAACTCAAACCGTAGTCATTCGCTTAAATCCCTCTTTTGTGTGGACCGCCCTTTCAGGTTTTCGATCCACCAGGATACCCTTTTTTGCCTAAGTTGCCCTTTCGGGTTTTCAACTTACCGGGTGTACAAATTTTTTTTTCAATTATATCCCTAATTTTTGGCCGAACCTTATTCTGTTTTTGGTTCGCCGGGATGCCCTTTTTTGCCTGAATTTTTTTTTTTTTTTTTATTCTTATTATCCAGCGGGTCTATTCATGCGAAGTATTTTTTGACTACGTCCGAGTTGACAGGGGATGAAAAGTCTTCGCCATCCATGGTTGTAAGCAATAAGGCTCCGCCTGAAAAGACCTTTTTAACCACGAATGGACCTTCATAGTTGGGAGTCCACTTGCCCCTGTGATCTGTATTGGGAGGAAGGATCCTTTTGAGTACCACATCTCCGACTTTATAAACCCGAGGACGCACCTTCTGGTCAAATGCCTGTTTCATTCTGCGCTGATATAGTTGCCCATGACATACAGCCGCCAATCGCTTTTCCTCAATAAGGCTCAGCTGATCAAATCTGGCTCGTACCCATTCAGCTTCATCTAGCTTAACATCCATCATAACTCTGAGGGACGGAATCTCTACTTCAACCGGTAGCACTGCCTCCATACCATATACAAGTGAGAATGGGGTTACCCCAGTGGACGTGCGTACCGACGTTCGATACCCATGCAAAGCAAATGGTAACATCTCATGCCAATCTTTGTACGTGACAACCATCTTCTGCACAATCTTCTTGATATTTTTGTTGGCCGCTTCGACCGCGCCATTCATCTTTGGGCGGTACGGAGACGAATTGTGATGTTCGATTTTGAAGTCCCGGCATAACTCAGCCATCATCTTATTGTTCAAATTAGAACCATTATCAGTAATGATTCTTTCGGGAACTCCATATCGGCAAATGATATCCCGTTTTAAGAAACGAGCGACCACTTGTTTTGTAACATTGGCATAGGATGCGGCTTCAACCCATTTGGTGAAGTAATCAATTGCCACCAAGATGAAACGATGACCATTGGAAGCTGTAGGCTCAATCTTTCCGATCATATCAATGCCCCACATGGCAAACGGCCAAGGCGACGACATGATACTCAACGGATTTGGAGGCACATGCACCTTGTTTGCATAGATCTGGCATTTATGGCATTTGCGGGCATATTTGCAACAATCTGACTCCATAGTCAACCAATAATATCCCGACCTTAACAACTTTTTAGCCATTGCCTTCCCTCCGGCATGGGTACCGAAAGAGCCTTCGTGCACTTCAATCATCAACAAGTCTGCTTCATGTCTATCCACACATCTAAGCAGGACCGTGTCAAAATTTCTTTTATACAGCACGCCATCTTTATTCAAGAAGAAACTACCAGCTAACCTTCTCAACGTCTTCCTGTCTTTGGACGATGCCCCGGGCGGGTACTCTTGACTTTTTAAGAAACACTTAATGTCATAAAACCATGGCTTGTCATTAGACGCTGCATCGACCGCAAACACAAATGCTGGTCTGTCAAGGCGGGATACCTCAATCTTAGGTACATGGTTCCATCCTTGCACTTTGATCATGGAAGACAAAGTGGCCAAGGCATCCGCGAACCTATTCTCATCTCGAGGAATATGGTACAGTTTCACTGTTGTGAAAAATGTCAGCAATCTCCTCGTATAATCTCTATACGGCACTAGATTTGCTTGGTGCGTGTACCAACTCCCTTTCACTTGATTGATTACCAAAGCTTAATCACCAAATATATAAAGGGTCTTAATCCGTAGATTAATCGCCTCCTCGATCCCCATTATACAAGCTTCGTACTCTGCTTCATTGTTGGTGCATCCGAAAGTTATTCGGGCAGTGAACGGCATATGAACACCTTCCGGCGTGATAAGAACTGCTCCAACTCCGCACCCATTCATATTGACAGCCCCATCAAACATCAGACTCCATTTGGATTCAGGGTCTGGCCCCTCCTCCGGAAGTGGTTCCTCGCAGTCTTTAGCTTTGAGAAACATGATGTCCTCATCAGGGAAGTCAAACTTCATGGGTTGGTAATCATCAATCGGCTGTTGCGCGAGATAGTCGGACAAGATACTTCCTTTGATGGCCTTTTGTGAAGTGTACTGAATGTCATACTCTGTCAAGACCATTTGCCACCGTGCAACTCTGCTTGTCAATGCTGGCTTCTCGAAAATGTACTTGATAGGATCCATTTTTGAAATCAACAAGGTTGTGTGCCTAACCATATATTGCCTCAATCGCTTAGCGGCCCATGCAAGCGCACAGCATGTCTTTTCAAGCATTGAGTATCGGGACTCACAATCATTGAACTTTTTGCTCAGGTAGTAAATAGCATGCTCCTTCCTACCTGTCTCGTCATGTTGACCGAGAACACAACCCATGGAACCTTCAAGCACTGTCAGATACATTATCAGCGGTCTCCCTTCAACTGGAGGCATTAAAATCGGAGGTTCCTGCAAGTATTCTTTTATCTTATCGAATGCCAATTGGCAATCGTCATTCCACCTGACCGTTTGATCTTTCCTCAACAATTTAAATATTGGTTCACACGTGGCTGTTAGGTGAGATATGAACCTCGCAATGTAGTTCAATCTACCCAAGAAACCACGAACCTCTTTTTCTGTTCTCGGTTCAGGCATTTCTTGTATTGCTTTCACCTTGGCAGGATCAACCTCGATTCCTCTTTCGCTCACAATGAAACCCAGTAACTTTCCAGAACGTACCCCAAACGTGCACTTGTTTGGATTTAATCTCAGACGGAACTTTCTCAACCTTTCAAACAGCTTTTTCAGGTTAATCAGATGTTCCTCTTCGGTTCTCGACTTGGCAATCATATCATCTACATAACATTCGATCTCCTTATGAATCAAGTCATGAAACAATGTCACCATCGCCCGCTGGTACGTTGCCCCTACGTTTTTCAAACCAAAAGGCATTACTTTATAACAATAAGTACCCCACGGAGTAATGAACGTGGTCTTTTCCATATCTTCAGGTGCCATCTTGATCTGGTTGTACCCGGAGAAACCGTCCATAAATGAGAACACTGAAAACTGAGCTGTATTATCGACCAGCACATCAATATGAGGTAGTGGAAAATCATCTTTCGGGCTAGCTTTATTAAGATCTCGATAATCCACACACATTCTCACTTTTCCATCTTTCTTCGGTACTGGCACGATGTTGGCTACCCATGGAGGATACTTTGTCACAGCAAGAAAACCAGCGTCCCACTGCTTCTGGACTTCCTCCTTAATCTTTAAAGCCATGTCGGGGTGAGTCCGACGAAGTTTCTGCTTGACTGGCGGACATTCTTCTCTCAATGGTAGCCTGTGCACGACAATATCCGTATCCAACCCCGGCATGTCTTGATACGACCAGGCGAAGACGTCAACATACTCGCGCAACATTTCCGTCAAAGTTTGCTTCACATCTGCTTGCAAGCTGGCACCAATCCTGATCTCTTTTTTGGCGTCCTTGGTACCAATATTGATGATGTCTACAGTCTCCTGATGAGGCTGGATGACCCTTTCCTCTTGTTTCAACAATCTGGCCAGTTCTTCAGGGAGTTCACAATCTTTCTCATCCCCTTCTTCGGCTTGATAAATCGGATTGTCAAAGTCATACATAGCCATATCAAAATCGTTATCAGTGGTATCCGGAGGATCAAGTCTGCATGAACGGGTTCATGCCTTATTTTAGAATTTATTTTTAAGCAAAACAAAAGAAAATGAAACATTGCCATTTTATATTTTCTTTGTGCAAAAATAAAAACTGAAAGACAGAGAACAAAATTTGATTGCAAAACGCCCTTTATTAATGATTAAACATTGCAAATGCAACCATGGTGGCCCTACAAATGAATCTATACGCCTTGGGCAGAGCGCAAGATTTTGACATGCATTATGGTTAGAAAAAACAAAGAAAAATTACTCTGTTTGAAGAGTAACCCGGATGACTTCTTCAACGGACCAGTTTTGCACTTGTTGTCCCGGAGCACGAGGGCGTACCCAGTTGTCCAGGTCACAATTACTGTCAACACTATCCTCTGTGGCTGCACAAGACTGGTCCGTGTAGATAATTCCCCCACTATTGAAAGTAATGGGTCCCCTGCTCCCCGCATCTGAAGTTGTAGAGGGATGATAACCAATACCGAATTTGTCTTCCTTCATTGGGGTCTCTATCAACCTGCCCCAACCTTGGGCGTTGCCTGCCCTGACGACTTCGACAGCTTGTTTGTAAGATGAAATGGAGGTACCAGCCCCAACTGGTACAGAAGAAGACTCAGGTGCATCGTCAATGTTGACTGCTTCAAATGATTGGCACAGCATCTCATGAATTTCCCCATCCATTTCAATGTACTTGAACGTGGACAAGTGACTCACAAAGATGTCTTCTTCCCCACACACTGTCACAACCTGCCCTTCAAACTCATACTTCAGCTTTTGATGTAGAGTAGAAGTAACAGCCCCGGCTCCGTGAATCCAAGGGCGTCCCAATAGGCAGCTATATGCAGGTTGTATGTCCATTACATGGAACGTGGATTTGAATACCTGTGGTCCAATTTGTACGGGCAATTCCACCTCACCAAACACAGATCGTCTAGTTCCATCGAACGCTCTGACCACCAATTCACTAGGCCTTAAGATCAAACCATCAACTTCCAGCTTCATTAATGCCTTCTTGGGCAAGACATTGAGTGATGAACCAGTGTCTACCAGTACATGAGATAACACTGCGCCCTTACACTCCATCGTGATATGCAAAGCCTTATTGTGGTTTCTTCCTTCAATCGTCAAATCTCTACTTGTAAAGCCCAGGCCATGGCTAACATTGACATTGGAGATTACGCCCTCGAGCTGATTAACAGTAATTTCTTGTGGCACGTATGCACTCTTCAACACTTTCAACAACGCCTGCCGGTGCGCATCAGAGCACATCAATAGTGACAAGATTGAAATCTTTGAAGGGGTCTGATTCAGTTGGTCCACAATCTTATAATCGCTTTTCTTGATTATCTTCATAAATTCTTCCATTTCCTTATCAAAAGTAATCTTTGTCTCTGCTTCAGGTGTAGGCGCACTTTCAACCACCTGTTTACCCTTAGCCTTTGCTGCAGCTTCTGCCTCTTTATCACTTCTCAAGGTTTGGGGAGCGAACAACCTTCCACTCCTTGTAAAGCCCCCTACACCCCCTACATTATCAATATTTGGGCTGACTGACGGCTCAACTTCCTGCTTTTTACCTTCGTAATATACATCTGCCCCATAGTGCCATGGGATAGCTTTCGTAGATGTGAACGGAATTGGTCCTGGCACCGTGATAGTGACAGGACTGGGCCCTTCTGGCGCAACACTCGCCACGGGAACTGCATTGACCGGCATTTGAATCTCAGCGGGAGTGTAATAGATGGTCACGGTTGATATCTCATCAGTGTCTTTCACGACTCTGTCGAACTGTAGACATCCTTCATCGATCAGATTCTGTAAACCCATCTTCAACTTATCACAGCCGTTCTTCTGATTCATACACTCAGAGCAATCTTAATTACAGCCCGGGAACACCTGTCCCTTCAATAAACGATCTTTTACAATCAACAAAGAAGTTTTCACTTGATGAACGTCTAACACCAAATTCAATCTCCTCCCATCTTCAATAGCGTACACATTTGCTGCACTATGATCAGGCATGGGATGCTGAGTAATATTAGGAGCGGGAGAGAAATTGATGGCTTTAGCATCAATCAAATCTTGTACTTTATGATGGAAAGCCCAGCATTTTTCAATGGAGTGCCCCTGAGCACCTGAGTGGAACTCACAACGAGCATTAGCATCGAAATTAGGCGGCAGGTTTCCAGCAATCGGAGCTTTCATAGTACGGAGTTCTACCAACTTTAACTCGAGTAGCCGGGGCAACAGCGCGGCATAAGTCATAGGGAGAGGATCCATCTTACGATCCCTCTGTCTAGACCTTTGCTGGAAAAAAGGTTGTTGCTGTTGAACTTGTTGTTGGGGTTGTTGTTTCTGAACAGACGGTGTGGGGATTGTTACAGCATCTACCTGATAATAAGCTCGAGAACGCCCTCTGCCTCGTCCTCTAAACACAGCATTCGTATCACCTTCTCTTCTTTTCTGGTTACTAGCAAACGGTTTCTTCGTCCCCGAAGAGCCAGCCCCACTCACATCCTGGATCTTTCCAAGCTTTAACAGACTTTCTATTCTTTCTCCCGCAATCACAATATCAGCAAATCCAGTTGACGGACAAGCAGCTAATCTATCCAGATAGGCCCCTTGCAAGGTGCCCATGAACATATCTGCCATTTCTCTGTCTGACAAGGGAGGTTGGACCTGGGCAGCCATTTCCCTCCACCTCTGTGCATATTCTTTGAAACTCTCCTTGGCATTCTGGGACAATCCCTGCAATTGGGTGCGGTTAGGCGCCATGTCGATATTATACTGGTATTGCTTCAGGAACGCTTCTGCCAGATCTTTCCAATTCTTCACAGCAGCTCTATTCAACTTCATGTACCAGGTCAAGGATGCCCCAGCCAGACTGTCCTGAAAATAGTGCATCCATAGCTTCTCGTCATCCGTATGGGCTGAAATCTTCCCAAAGTAAGCTTGAAGATGCGTTTGGGGACACGCATTGCCGTGATACTTATCAAAAGTGGGAGGTTTGAATTTAGGGGGAATTCTGACTCCTGAGACCAGCCCCAAGCTGGTAACATCAATACCCATAGAGTTCTTGCATTCTATGGCCCTGATCTTTTCTGCTAACTCCTCATACCTTCGATCACCTTGATTACCCACATCAGCATCTAGTAGAGTAAATTGGTCTTCCAGAGTATCTTCAAGAGTAACACCAGCATGCCTACCATTTCCATTACCCCGATTGTTACCACCAGGAGGAGGGTTGCCACCGGGAGGAGGGATGCCGTGTCCCTGTGAATTGTCATGTTGATCACCTTCGGGCCCATTGTCTGGACGCTCGACCAGAAGCCTCAACCTCTCCTGATTTTGCGCCATGCCAGTCATGAGGGTCATGAACTGGTCCATACGCGCCCTCATTTCGGCCAGATCACTCTGCACTTGATCCATGATTCTTACTTGATTTCTTCGCGTCGAATATCGGTGAATATGATTCTCCGCTATACTGCCTGAAACCAAATAAAGGTTAGAGACCCTGCAACGAGTACCTGAAAAGCAAGTAACAAAAATGCAAAATGATATGCAATGCCATGCAATGCTATGTTTGTCATTTCCTAGGTGCTTTTATACCCTGATTCCAATCCAATCCACAGAAATCTGAAGACCAGAAATCGTGATATAAAGAGACGTGTCGTGGTCATGTGCTTGTGTGCAGCTATCTGATAAGAAATAATCCTGAATAAAACTGCTCATACTCATTCAATAAAATATTCAAGTACATTTAAGAAAGGTTCATCCGCAAATGCAATATAAGGAAAAAAAATGGATCCATCAACAAGCCTGATGGTAGCCATTAACAACAAAATACAGGGAAAAGAACATCAATCTGACAATTCCACATCCTTCAGCCTATCACTTGAATACTTGATTTCCTCAAAAAGTATACGGGTACGCTGGTGATTCGGCTTTTCAATCATTTCTTTGATCAAGACATCCCTTTTTTCAAGAGCTTCAGTTAAAGAACCCATATGCAGCATAAGAGCTTCGTCATCATGCACTCCTTTGTGTCTCTTTATGCCAGCTTGCGTCTTAAGTATCTCTCTTTCTATCATGGCTTCTTCAAGCTCTTTCTTGGTATTCTTCAACTGGCTTCTAACTTCTTCTAACTGCTCTTGACTTTTATCGAGACTTTCCCGATACTTTCTCCTCTGCTCATGTGCCTTTTTAAGCTCCTCGTCTTTAGTCTTCGACTGATCCTTTAACTCGGCATTCTCAATTCTGACTTCATCCCAAGCTTGACGAAGTTGAGCTAATGAATCCTTGCTTCGGGCTAAAGCCTGTTTTGTAATCTTGTGAGCCTGACTAGTGTCATCTGCTCCCAAAGTAAGTTTCCGAAAGTACCGAGCTCGGTCATCAAAATCTTCCTCTTTGTCAGCCAAGGTTTTTTCCGCTTTCAAGGCTCTCTTTTCCAACTCTTTGTTGTCAGCTAGAGCTTTCTGAAGACATCTGCTCATTCCAGAATTCTCTATCTGCAACTCTCTGACCATTTTCTTCCACTTCTCACATTCTTCAATAGCCACCATAGTGGGTTGTTCTGGCTGTACTGCACATAAAAGAGGTCCCCTTGAAAAGGGTAAAAGCAATTCCTTTACTTTCGTCTCAATCCACCTGTCATATTCAGGATAAGATCTACAATCTCCTTTTCCAAAAACTGCTTTTCCAATTTTGTGCTTATCTTTCCAAGCATTCACTACTTCTACCACCTTCGCATCTTTAGTTCCTGTAAAGAATAAAGATTCTTCCACATCTTGCTCTGTAGGAGGATCCCTGGAAGCATACCCAAACTGTCGGATGGCCAAAACTGGATTATAATTGATCCCTCCTTTTCTGCCAATCAAAGGCACATTTGGAAAATTTCCGCATCTTGTGACAAGCTCTATTCTCAATAACCGGTGATCAAACCATACAATGTTATCAGCAGTTAAACTCATCAATCGTTTAGACCATTTCGCCACATCTTTGGTTTCCACAAAGGCACCTGTCTGAGGCAAATGTTTGAAAAACCAATGACTCAGCAGTGGAGTGCAACAACTAACAGATCCTCCCCTCCTTTTCTCATTCTTATAGTGCACAGAATGATAAAAATCTCCTAACAAAGTAGGGACTGGATTTTTAAGAACGAAAACTCTTGTCGTTTGCATATCCACAAAGTCTTGCTGATTGGGAAAGAAAACTAGGCCATATATGCAGAGAGCCAGAATGGAATTGTAAACCGTCCAATTTTTAGCACTTGCAGCCTCTTGGGCCTGTCCAGACAGAAATTCTAAATGAAATCCGCTAACTCCATTTTTACTGCTCACACCACTCTTTATCACTGCCTGATCTATTTGTAAAGCAGCAGCAATTTCTTTTACGCTGGGAGAACTACCAGAGAAGAATGGTATTGCCGACGTGATCGGAATTCCCAAAATAAATGAGAATTCTTCCAGTGTTGGCATCAAAATGTAATCTGAAAAAAGAAAACACCTCAACGAAGGCTCGTAGAACTGCAGCAGAGTGTGCAAGGCATCATGTTCATACTTGGTGATTGTACGGACCATCCCAACCAAATTCCCGTAGCTCTTCTGAAACCTATCAAGAATACCCGGACCAGCCATATCTATAACTTTGAGCAATGAATCCAAGACAGGATCTGGAAACTTGTAAGACACATTGTTCTTTCTCTCGGCAACGATCTCTGTTGAACCCATGGATTGGAATCAGAAATGTATTATGCACCTGAAAATGACAAACATAACTGTTATGATATGATAATGCAATGCAAAAGGGCATGTGATCAGGTAATCAAGTGTCGGTGTCTGTATTGAACTGTGTGCACTGTGTCTCTGTACTGAATCTGGCAATATCTGAGATGAACACTTAAATCACTGTCATAGGATACAATGTCTGAAATCGTCATAGAATCACAAGTAAGGTAGGTAGGAGGCTGGGTTTCCTGCAAACCTGTAAACATCCCGCCCATACTCACATGTGGTTCTTAGAAAATAAGGCTTGTCAGCTTCGGAGGTTTGAGAAGCAATAGCACATTCAGCCCGTAGGATACAATGTTATGCCAATCAAAGAGGTCGTCCACTGACTCCCCTTAGAAAATAAAAGTCATCCTATGCAAGTTCCAAAGTGGGCCCTCGGGTGCGAATAGGTTTGCCACAGAATGTGGTCTGCCATTGTCACCACTAAAGAGGGATATTTCCACTAAGGTCCTCATGATCGGTCACTAGAGTCGACAGCTCTCTAGATCTACATCCTGGAATACGCAAGATGCGCATGCCACGACGTGTCCCAAGATAGCCTCGTCTAGCTGTGAATTTCGTGAACACCCAACGCACTCCAAACGGCACGTAGGTCCCACTACTCTCCACTCTAATTCTAAGTGTATACTCAAGCCTGTGTAATGGGCTTATCTCTCAGAAATCCCATCCCGCCAAACAGAAAATAGCACAGTCCAACACAACAGTAATAATATGATATGTAATGCTAAAAAGCAGTAAATACAGTAATGTACAGTAAAGCAGTAAATAACCATACAATAAAATGGTAAATATAGCACAACAGTAAACACCCAATGAAAGAAAAACAAACAAGCGCTAGGATTGACTTGCTTAGGATGGACCAGCAATAGGTCAACCTCTTGTCCCCAGCAGAGTCGCCAGCTGTCGCTCCCGGGATTTTCATCCAAGTACAAACGCGAAAGTGGCACCGAACAGAGTCGCCAGCAATGTGTATTTATCCCAAGAGGGGGAAAGGAAACACTGCATAAACCTGAAAGGAAGGAAAAGCATGGTCTTGCGACCAAGAAAACTGGGTTCGGGAGTCGGTTACGCGCAGGGAAGGTATTAGCACCCCTACACGTCCATCGTACCCGATGGGATCCACGCTTGCTTGTCTCAATCAAAGGGTGATAGAAAAGGATACTGGAAAAGGAACTGAAAGAAAGAAAGGAGAAAGAAAGGACAGAGAAAGAAAAACAAATGTAGGGAAAATAAAAGAAGTGCTCGCATGGGCCCTACCCCACTGCCTACGTATCTCATCGGGAACATGAGAATCAGAGCGACGTAGTTCCCCTCACTAGGGATGGATTGTTTGCATTTTTTTAAGGAACGGCTAACGTTCTAGCTCAGGTGTTGCAGGCTCGCTGGTCCGAGTGCGTTACCATCTTGCAAGAGAACGAGTAGAAGCGCGTTCGTACGCTAAGAGTGAATGAGGTGAGAAAAAAAATTCCCGAAGGAAAGACGTTATTGTTGGTTTTTGTCTTTTAGAAGTTTTTTCATTTATTTGCATATGACAGTGTATCTGAATCTTAGTCATTGGAATGTGTACATTCTCACATTCCAAGATGGAATGGGTAAGAAAGTACACTAAGAGTGAAGAAGACCCCCATACTTAGTTCCAATTGTCAAGGTTCAAACACACTAGCGTACTTGTATTTATTAAGTGTTTTTGTTGATTAAGAAATGAAGAAGTTTTTTATTATTTGCACCTTCAACAAGTATTGCATTTAAGTCCCTCATACAAGATCAAATGTTTAACACATTGACCCAAGATGGGCTATATGCTACACATTCTAAGATTACAAGAGAAGACCCCTTATAATCTTTTCTTTATATGAAAGGCCTAAATGCAATAAATGCCTACCTTTATTATATGTTTTGAATTTTCTTTGAGATGAGAAGATGAAAGACTCAAGAGAGGGTAAAGGTAAAAATCTATATGGACTAAGACTCAATCCTAATTGATTAGTTAAGGGAGTGATCCTAAAGTTTGTGAGGTTTCAACCTAAAGTCTAAAGAAAGAATGAATTAAACAATTCACTTCTAAAGTAGAAGATGAATTGTAATTCACAAAGGGAAAGTGATGAGTTATTAAAAGAAAGCACATAAGTGCTTAACAAAACACAAAATGGAATTGTAAAAGAGAAAGGATAGAAGTTGAATGTGGATTCCTTATCCACACTCAATTGAAACTTACCAAAGCCCCTACATGGTTAGTAAACAATAGAAACATGTATAAGGAATAAAAAGCACTTAATGAACATTAAAATTCAAAAGAATAAGATGAAAAATCAAATCTTAATATCATAACCAGAATGTGCATCATATGGATAACAAGTGAATATCATCATACAAATGCAAGTGAATAAGCAATAATCATCACCCATTAGCATTTAAACATGTTACAAGAAGAAGGAATAGATGAAAGATGGAAAGAAATGAAAAGGACATGCATAAATGGAACATGTACATCAACAACCAGAATTGAAACTAAATAAAAAAAGGTTTATGAACATCTCAAAAGTATCCATGAATCAACCATCAAGACATTCAAGAGGTAATAGAAGAAGAAGTGAGATGAAAACTCAAAAAGAAGGTGCAAACAATACATGTTAGGATGCACAAAGTTCAAGTTGAAATGAACATGTGAAGATGACCTATAATGTGCAACAATGACCTATAATATCACTTGAATGACTCATACAACTATGCAAATGCTCATACAAATATGCACAAAAGAATTCATGCAAACATGCACTAAAGGTAAAATGACATGACATGTATTATACTTCAAATGTAATGCATCAAACAAAAACCAAATGGATTCATGAACATTATGCCAGCATATTATTGGAATGCCTAAGTCAGAAATGCATCATACATTAAGATAGCATGTAAAAATTCAGAGCAAAATGACTTCAAACAAAGCAATTAGGTCAAATTGAAACATCATGCAAAGTGGTGCAAATATAGGCATCAAAACATGTCATAAAGTGACTTAAAAAATCAAACAAAATCATCTAGCATGCTTCAATGTATTGGTGAATCAATGCAAAAAGAACCATGTCAAAACAGTTTGTAATGAGCAAGAACAAAATTAAACAAATTCATGTATCATGCTTAGAATGCATCTAAATGGAAATTCAAAGAAAATTATGGACCAGGGGTAAAAAGGTCATAAAATCAAGAAATAAAATCATGGAAAATTTCCTAAATGTTTTAGTGATACTCATGAATTTTTATGGAATTTTATGATGCTATTTGATATTTTTAAAAATTAAAAAGTAAACGTGCATAAAGAAATAAAAAATGAAAAATCAATGCAAAATGCAGGGGGGTATGAACATAGAAATTGGACAGTGCAAATTCATTGGGCTTCCAAACAGAGGGGTGTAAATATCAATCTGGTTAAGTCCAATTATGCGCAAAACATGATAATTAACATGCACAATCAGTCAACAAGAGTCAAAGCAATAGACACCATAGGATCAAGTCCAAGTCAACCCCTGGTCAAAGTAACCTAATCTCACGCATGTGCATGAATGTTCACCATAGCTACCATGTACCATGCCACACAATGTTTAAAAATGAAATCAGAAGAATCACGTGACATGCACATGAATTTTTATGTGTTGGCAGCATGGTAGCCATTAGATCACACTCATCCAACGGATCACATTCAAACTGGTCATAAAACCCTAACATGAAGCCATCGGCCGGAGAGGGACCTCCGGTTACCTTCTCCGGTCACTTACCACCGTCTGCAACTCACACTTCTCCAGAAAATCACAATGCATACATCAATTGAAAGCTAAGCTCACGTACATTATGAATATGCTAATGAAAATCACCAAACACATACGCACAGCAAGAACAGAGTCAATCAAATTAAGCCCTAGGTATAGAACTATGCCTCTAAGAAGCCTATCAACTAGCCAGGACGCACACGACCTCTACTAGGCCACAAACACCACGAAAACAAGCTAGATTCACTAAAACAAAGTTGAGGAAGGGAACCTGAAATGTGATGAACTTTGGATCTACCAGAATACCAGAGATCCTATCTTCTTCTTCTTCCTTGGAGCTTCACAAACTAAGCAAAATAAATGCTGTTTGAGCTTAATATCTTGAGAGCAGAGAGAAAATTGCAAAATGTTGATGAAGCTTCACTTGGAGAATGATGAAGATTCAGTGTGCTCCTGATCCAACAATGCCAAACAATGATAATGCAGATGAAAAGTGGAAGAAGAGTGTTGAAATCGTGTGGAATCAGAGAGAAAGTAGAGAGAGTTTGAGGTGTTCTTGGAGAGAAATGTGGTTGTCAAAACTGAAAAAAGAAAATGGAGTGTGTGATTTTCTTTTATAGTGTGAGCTTACCCCGGTTTAATGAGTTGAGTTAGGGTGAGTCAAGGTGGTTAACTGAGTCCACCCTAACTAACTGAGTCAAGTTAGTTAGGGGGCGAGTGATCAAGGCTGGGTTATGGTGAGGTTAATCTCATGACAGTTATGGTGAGGATGAAGAGTGAAGCTTGGAATGGTAGGACTGTTGTGGCAGAAACTTGCTCAACAAGTTGTTCTCTCCATTTTCATGCAAGGCACGTGATACTAAACATTGTGTAAGTGATGTGTGCTTGGTCTAAAGAGGAAACTGAAGTGAGGAAGTGTTTGTAGTGTGTGTGAACCAAAATCGTGCACCAAATCATCATTGTAAAAGTAGGTGTTTGAGGGTGAATTTCTCACATGTTAGTGAATGGTTTGAGGAACTTTTGATGCCAAATAAAAGAGGGCATGTTGTGGAACACATTTGATGTTGATTTCAAATTGAGATGAGGTTTGGAAAATGGTGCAAAATAGCTTAAAACACAAAGGTCTGAGAACTGGTGTAAGGGTGTGTGAAGCAAGTCATGGCATGGCAACTTGGCACACAAAATTTCAGCACAATCAACATGACTTTGAACCAATATATCTCCACTATAACTTGATCAAATGGAATTTTGTCCAACATGAGTATTGAAGATGACACTACAAGGAACAACTTTGATGTTGAAAAGTTTTTCATTTGAGGCCTTTAACCATGAGAAAAATGAGTGGAAATTTGGCCCACCAACTGTTTGTTAAAATGACTGCGCGCGTGACCTGAAAATCTTGGTCATGACCTAGTTTTGAACCTACTTTGCTCAAACTTTGATCAATCATATCTCACTCAATTTTTATCCAATGGAGATGTTCCACACATGGATTTGAAGCTTAAAACAAGATCTTTTGTTGTGGCCGAGTGGAATTTTCATTTGGTGCTTCAATTTTAAATGGCCTTGGTTCAAACTCTGATGCAAAATGGCCAAAACTTGCTATTTTTAGTAACCCTACTTCATCCAAAAATGGCAACTTTCTACATCTTGAATTTTTCATGATTCCTTTGGAATTTCTTGACCAAATTTTGCACATTGGACACATATAACATGAATTTCATGAATTTGGCCTCAAAAAGTCAAGAGTTGACTTTTTCCTCTGATTATTTGACTTTGCCCCAATTTCTCTGATTCTTGATCTTTCTTCCAATTGAACCATTTCTAAAACCAATTGAGATGCAATCTTCCACATACATACACTTAAGGACATATGGAATACCATGACATCAAGTTTTGTTCAAAAAATCAAAGATTCCCTGATTTAATGGGAAACCCTAGTTTTGACCCCCTTTGGTTAGGAGGAAATTGCACATCTTCCAAATCCAAATTCCTCAGAGTATGTTGTGTATCCTCTTAAAGGATGATGAGAAATGCCACTTGAGGATGATTTTGAATCAATGAGCTATCTCTTTTGAGGATTTTCCTTCAATTTTTGGACTTCTTGCATAGTGTAGGATGTAATGCCTCAATCTCCTATTGTATCTCTTATCCTTGAGGTTGTGGATGATCAATTGAGATAGTATGAGACATGAAAGGCTTCTTGGCTTGCCTTGAGGCAACTTGACTGACCTTTTTGTGCTTTGAATGATCTCTTGATTGTCCATCCCCCACCTGATCACATGCCCTGATGGTAAGGAGGATGCCATGCTTCATTTTTCTATGTTAAATGCAATGCAATGTTAATGAGGTGGATATGATATGATAAATGATAATGCCATGCTATGATGACAAAGAGGGAGAGCAAATTTTGGGGTATTACATCCACCATGCAGTTTTCCAACGTAGAACTAAATGTTTTCCTAAGTAAGTGTGTTCTGATGATCTTCCTTACACGTATCCCTAAAGGGTCTCTACCTCAGGTAACTCTGACATGTTTGGGTGATTCCCCTGTGAGTATTTACTTCAAGTGGTTATGGAAACTACCCGATGAGTGTCCACTTCAAATAGTTGTGACAGGTTTGACGTAAGACTCCCCGGTTGGCGACTTTAGAATTCCTAATGAATCTCCATAGCCACATACTTCCTCAGTAAAGTGGATGTTTATCTGTGAGTTTCTTACAATTCCACTCTTCTCCAGTAGTGATGTAGCATCTTCTTGGAATTTATACCCAGACAACAAGTGGCGGCCACTTTATTTAAGCAACTTGTTTGGGCTCTCAGAATTCCTATTTTGGACAAAAAATGGCAGGCTCTTTCCCAGGCAGTCTGTTTATCCCCCAACAAGTCGTCAAGGTTATTGACTTTTCTTCCATCAAGTGGCATCACTCTGAGAAGTTTGGTGAAAATTTAATTGGATTTTCTCTTTATTTGAGAAGATATGATCACAGATTAACCGGCTTGCATCCCTTTTGAGACCCCGATGAGGTTTCCTAATCTCCAACAAGGTTTTGAATCCCCAAGAAGTCTTAATGTTGCAGAAGCACTCTTAGACCACAATTAGCAAAAATCCCCAACGAAGCATAAACTGACAGCGTTTGTTGATTGATCCATTGATCATTAATCTCCCCAGTGTGCATCATGTAATGCATGTTTATTGATGTTGAGGATTTTCTCCCTGGTGGAGTCTTCTTTGTTCCCCACTGAAGTTACCCTAGTTTCCCCGGTAAGCTACCTTGGCTTCATGCTTCCCCAAGTGAAATGGATGTATGTCTCCCAGTGAATCTTTGGACTTTGTTGTTCCTCGGTGACTCTTTGGACTACTCGGTTCCCCAGTGATTTCTTGTGACTCCTTTTGCCCCCAGAAAACTGGATATGTTTATCTATTCCCCATGAAGTTTCAACTTATACAGTTACATCCACGAATTTGGTCTGAGCTTCACTAATGAGGTGGATATTTATTTTATCCCCTATGAAGTCTCTAATCATGGGTGACCCTTTCCCAATGGACTTTTCTCTTCCAACAGGGAAATCAGATGTCTCCTTCTTGCAGAGGTTGGCCAAATATCCTCGTCGAGCGGAATACTCTTTTCCCTATAGAAGGTTGAAACCTTGATGTAGGACTGTGGTTCTGCATGTGGATTTTTATTCATCTCTTGCTAGATGTCTCCTTCTTCCAGAGGTTGGCCAAGTATCCTCGTCGAGATGTTTATTTCATCTCCAGTTTACCTCTCCTTATTTGTTTTGTCAGCATAAGCATAAGCATGACATACATACATTTATACATTCATACATGGCATATGAGTATGTTTGCTACCTTGATGTCTTTTGTTCATTTACTTTGGCTGTGTTTACCACCAAATAATCGGGTTTGTCTCCTCTCTCCAGTAGAGTCGTCAGCCTTAAGCAAAAAGTGCACATCCTTTCTAAGTTGTCCACTGAGATTGATCTTCGTGGAAGATGGGTTGCTTCAGTTATCATTTCCATGTTTGGATAAGATAAATCTTCAGTTGAGTTTGTTCCTCAATGGGTAGAGTCTCGATTGACAGTTTCTCTCTAGCTTGTTCCTAGATTGAACTTGGTTCATCACCAATATATCCCCGTGAAGTCCAATTGTCGTTGGCATCTTTGTTAAAGTCCAGTTATGCTGGCATCAATATGTTTGAGGCTGGTCATGATACCTTTACTTGCAGTTTAAGTCCAATTGTTTTGGCACGTACAGAAGAGTTTAATTACCCTGTACCTTTCCCGATGTTTCCTGAAGATCCCGTTTGATCTCTTCGTTTAAGGAATTTCCAGAGGCTTGGATGTTTATTTTTGGTTGAAAACTCCAGCTGTGTTTGGCTTGATTCTAAGGCTTTGAGGATCTTGCTTTGGTCCGATCCTAAGGCTTTGAGGATTGTGTCTTTGTTTCATCCTAAGGCTTTAAGGATGTTATTTTTGTTTTATCTTGGCTTGATCCTAAGGCTTTGAGGATCTTGCTTTGATCCAATCCTAAGGCTTTGAGGATTGTTTCTTTGTTTCATCCTAAGAATTTGAGGATGTTGCTTTTATCTTTTCTTTGGTCCAATCCTAAGGCGTTGAGGATTGTGTCTTTGTTTCATCCTAAGGCTTTGAGGATGTTTGCTTTTATCTTTGCTTTGGTCCAATCCTAAGGCTTTGAGGATTGTGTCTTTGTTTCGTCCTAAAGCTTTGAGGATGTTGCTTTCATCTTGTTTTGGTTCAATCCTAAGGCTTTGAGGATTTTGTTTTGTTTAATCCTATTGCTATGAGGATTTTGTCTTATTTACATGATCCTATTGCTATGAGGGTCCTGCTTTTGTTCAATCCTATTTCTATGAGGATTTTGTATTGTTTTGCATGATCCTATTGCTATGAGGGTCCTGCTTTTGTTCAATCCTATTGTTATGAGGGCCATTCTTTTGTTCAATCCTATTGCCATGAGTATTTTGTCTTGTTTTGCATGATCTTATTGCCATGAGGGTCCTGCTTTTATTCAATCATATTGCGATGAGGGTCCTGATTTTGTTCAATCATATTGCTATGAGGATTTTATCTTGTTTTACATGATCCTATTGCTATGAGGGTTCTGCTTTTATTTTATCCTATTGGTATGAGGATTTTGTCTTGTTTTACATGATCCTATTGCTATGAGGGTCCTGCTTTTGTTCAAGCCTATTGCTATAAGGGTCTTGTTTTATCTTTTGTCCTAGAATGTCAGTCGGTCATGCCTGAACCCGTTGATCAATCACTTGGATTTTCCCTAGTGGAGACCGTCTTTCCGGTTCTACCTCCAGTGAGGATTCTTTTCTTTTAAAGTGTCAGTTGGTCATTCCTGAACATGTTGATCAATCACTTTAAATTCCCCCATTTTGTTTCTGTTCCCCAGCATTTGGTTATCCCCAGTGAGTTGTTAACCATTGTGTTGACTTTATCCCTGTTTGTTTTCTTTGTTTGTTTGCATCTTGCATTTATCATCCCATCATGAATCATCATACTAGAGTTCATTACATTTCAGCATTTTTTCCAAACACTGTCAGTTCCTCTTTGTCCATAACATTGCATGCCATTGCATCTTAGGGCAAAATTTCTGGTTTTTCTATATTTAAAACTATTTAAATAGGGGAAACTGTCATACCCCAAATTTTACCCCTATATTCAATCATCATTTCCATAACATTCTAGGTCAATCATTCATGCATAGCTAACCAATTATTAAGATATTGTTTGCTTTTGTTCACTAGTGAATTAGGGTTTGCTCTAAGAGGCTCAAAGAGTTGATGAGTCAAGGTTTTGGATGGATCATCAATCAAATAAGTTCTCATACACCTAAGAGACCTCCCTTCATCAAATATCAAATGCAAATTGGCTTTATTACAAGTTCTCCTAGATCCAAGTCCATCTAGCCATAAACTAGGGTTTTGTCAACCAAAGTCAACTGCATCTTTGACTTTTGGTCAAGCCATGATCTCAAACCTTGGGACATGATTCAAGACACTCAAATGCACCCTTGGAGTCCATCCATGGTTTTCAAATATCCCAAGAGATTGAATTCATTGAAGATCAAGAAGTAAAAGTTCATCTGATACACAAGCCATTCAGTGCAAAGTCAAACCTTTGACTTTAGGGTTTTTGGTCAAATATGAGTTCCTCAAGTCAATATTCATTGGAAACATGTTTGATGATTGAGTTTGATCAAGAAAAATCAAGAGAATTGAGGTTACTTGCAAAAAGGGCAACTTTGAAGAAAGTGAATTTTTTTCTAAGTTATGAAAAACCCTAATTTGGAGCCAACTTCCCAAGGTCATAACTCCTAATCTAGACATCCATTTTCAGTGATCCAAAGACCAATTTGAAGAGCTCATTCCCTACTACAACTTTTTCGTTGAGGATGAATTCCCAAAAAGTGCTTAGATTTCAAGTTATGAAGCGGTGAAGTTGGTGTTTCATTCAAATTTAATTTCCAACACTTCGAAAAATTTTGAGACAAATCTGCCTTGTAAAAGTAACCAACTTGTGAGCCATTTTTCATCATATCCATTTTGATTCAAGAAAAACTTAAAACATGAAAGTTGCAGAGCATGTCTTGGGCTTTCCAAAAAGTACAAGTACATTTTTTCCCAATGCATGAGATCAGAGTTTCGAAAATGGGAAGTTAGGGTTCCAAACTTGAATTTTAAGTCATCTTCATGATGAATTCTTGGAGTAAAACCACTTCAAACCTCCAAATCCTTTAATTGCTTGTCTTGTAACTTGCAAATCCTTCCATGATCAGAAAATTAGACAATTTTTGTGTGCATTACACATTGAATTTATGCATTATCCAACTATCTTACCATTTGTAGCATGTTTTGTAACAAGATCATAATGCCTTTCTTGTAAAGTTGCTTTTGTCATAAATCAATTTGTGTGGAGCCTTGTGATGGTTTTTTTGCAGAAGCAAGACCTCTAAAAACTTCCAACCACCCTACAACCATTGTACCTCATCTTGGAACTCCACATTTTCATGAAACTAGCATTTTGAATTCAACCAAACCATAACTTGATAATGTTTGTTTCTGATCTGCCCTTGCTCCCACTTATAGCTTGCGGTTTTTTTTTTTCCGATGATGCGGCCACCATGCCGCAAACGGTTTGGGTGCTACTTTCTGATTTCTGTATTTATCCTATGAAGATGGTTAAAGAAGGGAAAGATATCTTAAACTAACCCTGCACGCAAATGTTTTCTTTAACAAATGTTAAGAGATCGGGGATCGGGGTCTTGTTATACAAAGGGAAGCTATTAACACCCAGTGTATCTATGTTAATCCATAGGAACCTTTTTTTGCATGTATTTTTATTAACTTAAAATGCTTTCTTGTGTTTATCTGCTTGGATTGGGAAAGTTTCTCCTTTGGGAGTGTTAGGAGAAGGTACTGGACCTAAAGTTTTTGATTTGTGTGCTCGCTAAGATTTCACAATCTTATGCCTACGTATTCCCGTAAAGAGATTTGGTGTCTTGTTTAAAGCCCAAGATTGAAGCTATTAGAGTATTTGTGTCTTGTTTAAAGCCCAAGATTAAAGCTAAAGGGGTGACTGAGAGAGAATTTGTCATCTCTAAAGGGAGATATATCACATATTCATCACAAATGTTTGGTAATTGATTATTAAGAGGAATTACTTTAACTGGGATATGTAGAATCCAGCAATGCCATAATTTCCTTTATATGAAGGAAGAAGCTTTAACTCAGTGTAGAGCAATGCCACTTTTTCCTTATGAGTCTTTCATGCTAAGAGAGGGACATTGGCTTGGATATAAGGAATCCAGAGGCTTGCCACTTACAGCTGTTAGATGAAAGAGGAATTTTTGGCGAGGATAAGAGAAAGACTTCAGCTTGGATTTTGAATCAACAAGTGTGCCACTTACAGCAATTATCTGGAAAAAGGTTTTGATTGTTTGTTTGATATGTGATGTATATAAGAGGTATCCTCCTACATAGTAGACTAATGGTCTCATCTGAGGGGATGTTGATTTTTGGGTGCCTTGAACAAAGCCCAAGATTGAAGCTGAAAGAAAATGACTCCTCTGGGGAGTGTTATATTTGTCTTGTACAAAGCCCAAGATTGAGGCTGACTGGGGAAAATTCTTATATGAAGCCTAAGAGGAGGCTATCTCTTGCTGAGGATTCATAGAAATCCAGAAGCAGGTCCAAATTGTATTAGGGAATCCAACAGGAATTTACTCTTGTTGGGAATTAGGGAAGAGTTGAAATACCAGATGCCACGAGGCTCTGATTTTATTAGGGATTTGTTGTGGTCAATCTGTCCTTGGATGGGATTTTTAAGGTGAAAGTTAAGCCTTGGTGGAAGCCAGAGAAGTTTAAAGGTAAGTTTGAAAACCTTAGATGTTTCTAACTCTTTTGGAGACTGGTTTATTGGTAAAATGATCAGGGTTTTTCCTATTCTTTTAGGAAACTTGAGGGTCTCTATGTGAAGCTCAAGATGAGACTATGAGACTTTCCAAGTCTACTTGAGTGAAGCTTAAGAGGAGCCTAAGACTGTCCAAGTATTTTAAGGAGTGGTAGACTCTGGTGTAGAGAGGGATCCTTGTATGATGCCCAAGAGGAGGCAGTTGGTTTAAGGGATGAAGATCAACCCTTGGATGGTAGTGTGTTCTGGAGATTTTGACTCTCCTGGGGATTGAACTAGCAGAGATAACTAACTTTTATTCTATGCTTTTAAGAAACCTTTGGGTCCTTATACTAAGCCCAAGAGGAGGCTGGGGAACTTTTAAGAAGCCTGTTGATCCTTGTAATAAGCCCAAGAAGAGGTTGGGGATACTTCTAGGAAGCCTGTGGGTCTAAGCCTACGAAAAGTTCAAAAAAGGTTTCACCGGGAATTAATCCTTTCTTTGCTGAACAGTTCTAAGGTTTGAAGAAATTCTAAAGAGGTTTCACCGGGAATTAATCCTCTCTAGGGGGAATGAATTTCTTGTATACATATATTTCTAAGTTTTGATAGTCTTGAGAAAAGTTTCACTGGGAATAATGCCTTTCTCTATTCCATATTGAATAAGCCCAAGAGGAGGCAAACCGTATTGAGGGAATTTCCTATGAGGGAACTAGTTTGACTAAGTTAGAAAGTAACCTCTGGTTTGACCTAATGTAGACCTAACTACTGGGGGGAACTATAAATAACTATGCATAAGAATATATACAAATAAGTGGATTGACAGGTATATAAACAAATATGCATTAAAAAGATTTTGGGACTTATACTCTGAGAAGAGGCCCAACTGTGTTGTGATTAGTTGTATTGACTATAACTGTATGATTAGGGTTTTAAGGAATTGAAGAAAGTTTTGAGAAAAATTTGAATTTGAATTTGAATAAAAAAAAGTGGTTTAAAAGAAAGAATGTTTGAGGCTTATAACTCAAAGAGAGGCCCAAGTGATCTAAGAGCAGTTTCACCGGGAATAATGCTCCTCTTAGTACTAGTTTAAAAACAGACAGATGATTTTGAAAATAGAGGTATGGGGCTTACAACTCAAGGAGGGGCCCATGGAAGTTGTTTATTGTTTAAAACAAAGTTTTGTACAAAAGATTGGGGCTTATACTCAAGGAGAGGCCCAGATGACTTATTTGAAAACATTGATCGCACTACGATATCGAAAGACGTTCGTGGGACTTATACTATAGCCGAGACCCAAAAGTGTTTTTGTACAAAGAGGGGTTGAGTCTTACACTCTAATAGAGGCCCAAAAGTGTTTGTGAAGAAAGAATAATGGGGCTTATACTCAAGGAGAGGTCTAGATGATTTATTTGAAAAGGCGACGATCGCGTCGCGGTTTTGAAAACCACAGAGGGACTTATACAATGGCTGAGGCCCAAAATATTTATTTTCAAAAGGGATGGGTCTTACACTCTACAAAGAGGCCCAAAAGGTTATTTTTATACAAGAGTAAGGGCTTATAGCTCAAGGAGATGCCCAGATGAAAAACAACGATCACACCGTTTATTTTGAAAATCGTATCGGGACTTATACAATGACTGAGGCCCAAAAATATGTATTTACAAAGGGGATGGGTCTTACACTCTTCAAAGAGGCCCAAACATATTTCAAATGAAGTTTGAAAAATTAAAATCAAGGATAAAACCCTAATTTTAATTAAAAATATAATTTTTCAAAGAAAATTAAATAAAAAATTGATATAAAATATCAAATATATTTAAAAAGAAGTTGTGAGTTTTGAAAAATGTTTTGAAAAATCATGTTATGTTTATATGAAAGTGTGAAATTCATTTGAATTTGAAAAATCAAGAGGAAAATTTCATTAAATATGTTTAAAAACAATTAAAATGAAATTCTTTACAAAAAATCAAACTGTATTAAATAAATAATATAAAATTCATTTTTTTTGTAGAATAAAATATTTTAACGTTTTTTTGAATTTAAATAAAAAAGAACCAATAAAAAATTATTAAAATTGATGAAGAAATTAATTTTTGAAATCAATTAAGAAAATAACATAAATATTCAAAAATTCAAATAATTTGAAAAACGCGCCAACGGTCATCTTCTTCTTCCCCGTGCCCGTGCCATGGATGATTTGCAAAACCTCTCTTTTCTCTCTGATTACTCAATTATTTTGCACGATTCAAACGTCAATTAATTGCATTTATTTTTAGTGTGGAGTGAGAAATCAGGTGATGAACACATGAACCCTAATTTCTGTAAGAACACTATGAAATCCTATACACAATAGCTACAAAGCAATTGATTGAGGGGAAACACTCAACGTAAGTGCAAAAACATGTTTGTAACTTGAAAACACATTTGTGATGCATGGATCATAGAGTTTGAGAGTTCAGGCTTACCTCTTGCAAGAAGAAATCTAATTGTGTGTTGGAGGTGTTACAAATGTTGTTTGATGACTTGGACAACTTCAATGGACCTTATGTAAGGTGTTTAGAAGCTTGGAATGGATTGAAACAACCTGGATCACCTTGTGTCAACGCAACTGCAAATAGGCCTGAGTTTGATTTTGAGCTTTGTGATTCTGAGGTTACAAATGTGTGGGAAGTGAATAAGGTGTCTACACCATTGGTTTTTGATAGAATTACTTCCTATTGAAAAATTCGCATGTTACTTGAAAAAGAAGCAATTTCTGGTTTTTGAGAGTGAAATGAAGAAGAGCATGTGTTGTTATGCTTTGGTATACCCAAACAGATTAGAAAGGATCCCTATTTATAGTAGAGCAAGTTTGTTTTGGGAGCAATAGTAATTGGCAGCTGATCTTGGTGTGTAGCTTGTAGCCATTGACTTGGATGTTCCAAAGTGCCAAGTCAACTATAGCTTGACTCCATTCAATTTCTGCAGGATTGAATGCTCAGAGTTTGGAGTGAATCTTGACTAGTTTGGATTGTTATGGCTTGGTTCATGACACCTCAATGCATTACATTAATGTAACCTTGCCAAAATTGAATTTCAAAGTTCATGTCATGATGGTTTTGCACATGCCAAGTTGAATTCTTGACTCCTTGATCAAGAAACATGTGAGTCATCAGAAGTTTTGTGTTTTTGGAAGATGACAAAGTTGGCAAAATGGCAAACTTGAGTGAAAAAATCGCAAGGCACAAGTTATGTTTTCATGCTTTTGTGTAGGTAGGGTGAAAAATGCCATTTTTGGAGGCTTATAACTCCTTGCTCAAGTTGAATCATGGGAGACTCTTGTACTTTTTAGAAAGCCCATATATCATACTTCAACTTTGATGTTTAACTTTGGTCTTGAATCATCTTGGATCATAATGAAAAATGGCCTCAAAGTTGGAAAAAATGCAAACGGATCATGTCCAAAATATCACTAAGTGTTTGAAAAATGTCCATGTTTCATTTTTTGTGATTTTGATCAATACATAACTCAAAATCCATCAGGATTTGGAATATTTTGTAGTTGAAAATCTTGAAGTATGTAATGAGAGCTTTCATTTTAACTTTGGATAGAAGAAAAAGGTTACTTGGATCACAAGTTATGGTCTTGCAAAGTTAGGTAAAAATCACTTTTTTTCATGACTTGGTGAAATTTCAAGTTTCTTAAGATTGCCCCTTTTGCAAGTAACCTCACTTTTCTTTATTTTTCTTCATGGATGATGATCCAAATCATAAGTTAACATTGTTTTTTACTTAGAGAAGCCATGTATGTTAAGAAATCCTAAAAGTCAAACGTGGTTTTTTGGCACAGTTGACTTTTTGTCAGATGAATTTCAAACTTTGTGGTTCTCTATGAAATCAAGTTCTTGACCTAATTCAAACCTAATGGATGTATTCCATAGGTGTTTTAGAGTGTCTTGAATCATTTCCCAAGGTTTGAGATCATGTCTTGGTCAAAATTCAAAAGTAGGGTTGACTTTTTCTCAAAAACCCAAGTTTGTGGTCCAGATGAATTTGATTCTTTGTATTGCTCATGGACCAAGTTATTTGTGTCAATTTAAACTTGCAAGAGGATCAATGTAAGATATTTGAGGTCTTCAAAACATTCCTTGAGGTCTTGGCTAATGTCTTGTTCCAAAAGTCAACTTAGGGGTGAATTAGGTCAAGAAACCCTAATTCCTGATTTTTGATGAATGCATCCCCTGAGGCTATTTTGAACTTATGATTGGATCCATGAGGTACCTTTGAGCTTCTTGGATTATGCTTTGAAGTATTGGCTCATGCTCAGATGAAAATTTTCCTTTGGAGGCTTGGTCGACCAAAACCCTAATTTGGTGACACTGATGATCTTGAGGCTTGATCAACTTGAGACGTTGCATTTTCAAGCTTGATTATTGATGTGGGAAACCTATTGAACCTTCATGAATGTTTGAGAGGCTTGACAAGTTGAGGATCATGTCCATTTTTTATTGATCCTTTGTCTGAGTACTCTGAGAGGGCTCAAAACCCTAATTCTTGGTTGGAGTGAATGCTCAACAATCTTTGAGAGGATTGATGAGGCATGAAGGTACATCCATATTGTGGTGATGATTTGCACAATGATGGGAAATCTTGTGGTCAAAATTTAGGGTATGACAGATGCCCCTATTTAATCTTCTTGGACCTGAACGTATGAATGGTGAAGACGTTCGGACATTCAAGGTAAAAGAGGATTAAATATCAGAATACCCGAAATTTTGATTGTGGTTATGAATTGTAGCTAATTTGTTCATCCATCTTCTTTCACTAATTAATGATACTTAGAAAAAGGTGAAACTTCCCCTCAATCCTGGGCTTCATCCATGGAACTGGTCTTAGTTTCTTTGACATAAACCTCCCCTCGATCTTGATCTTCAGCCATGGAACTGGTCTCAGTTTCTTTTGAAATAAACTTCCCCTCGATCCTGGTCTTTAGCCATGGAATTGGTCTCAGTTTTCTTTTGGAATAAACTTCTCCTCGATCCTGGTCTTCAGCCATGGAACTGGTCTCATTTTTCTTTTTGTCAAGTCCTTTTCTTGACAAGGAATGCTATCTGTGATGGTTTTTTGTCAAACTTCTCGTTGGAGAGATGCCATTTGATGGAAAAACGATTTGATGTCAGACTTGCTGGGGAAACCCATTGGTCTGAACTGTAGAGGTGTGAAAACTTCTCTGTTGGAGATGCCATTTGCTAGAGAGATTACATCATACTGTCATACCCTAAATTTTGACCATAAGACTTTACATCATTGTGAAAATCATCACTACAATATGGATGTACCTTCATGTCTCATCAATCCTCTCAAAGATTGTTGAGCATTCACTCCAATCAAGAACTAGGGTTTAGAGCCCTCTCTGAGTACTCATACAAAGGATCAATCAAGAATGGACATGATCCTAAACTTGTCAAACCTCTCAAGCATCCATGAAGGATCAAGAGGTCACACTCATAAAGCCTCAAGATCACCAGTGTCACCAAATTAGGGTTTTGGTCGACCAAGGCCTCCAGAGAGAAATTTTCATCTGGGAATGAGCCAATAATTCAAAACATGATCTAAGAAGATCAAAGGTACCTCATGGATCCAATCGTAATTTCAAAATAGCCTTAGGGGATGCATTCATCAAAAATCAAGAATTAGGGTTTCTTGACCTAATTCACCCCTAAGTTGACTTTTGGGGCAATGCATGAGCCAAGCCATCAAGAGATGTTTTGAATAACTCAAATATCTTATATTGATCCTATTACAAGTTCAAGTGGACACAAAGAAATTGTTTCATGAGCAACATAGAGATGCAAATTCATCTGGACCACAAGCTAGGGTTTTTGAGAAAAAGTCAAGAATATCTTTGACTTTTGACCAAGACATGATCTCAAGCCTTGGGACATGATTCAAGATACTCCAAAACACCTATGGAATCCATCCATTAGGTTTGAATTAGGTTAAGAACTTGATTTCATAGAAAATCACAAAGTTTGAAATTCATCTGACAAAAAGTCAACTGTGCCCAAAAACAAAGTTTACCTTTTGGAATTTCTTCACAAACATGGCTCCCCTAAGTCAAAAACAATGTTAACTTATGGTTTGGATCATCATCCATCAAGAAAAATCAAGAAAAGTGAGGTTAATTGCAAAAGGGGCAATCTTAAGAAACTTAAAATTTCACTAAGTCATGAAAAAAAGTGATTTTTACCCAACTTTGCAAGACCATAACTTGTGATCCAAGTAACCTTTTTCTTCCTTCCAAAGCTCAAATGGAAGCTCTCCTTACATACTTCAAGATTGTCAAATACAACAAATTCCAAATCCTCATGGATTTTGAGTTATGGATTGATCAAAATCACAAAAAATGAAAATGGACACTTTTTCAACACTTAGAAAAAAACCGAGACAGAATCTGTCGCATGATTTGTCCTACTTTGAGGCCATTTTTCATTATGATCCAAAATGATTCAAGATCAAAGTTAAGCATCAAAGTTGAAGTATGATATAGGGGCTTTCTAAAAAGTACAAGAGCCTCCCATGGTTCAACTTGAGCAAGAAGTTATAAGCCTCCAAAAAGGGCATTTTTCACCCACCCTGCCTACACAAAGGCATGAAAACATAACTTGTATTCCACGATTTCTTGAGCCAATTTTGGACACTTGCGTCATTGTATTTTTGTCCAAAATCAACATGAATGATGAAGTATCTAATCACAAGGCCACCAAGTCAAAAATCTAATCCTTTAGGCATTTAACATTCAAAGTTCATTTCCAAAAACTCCAACTTTGTCATGAGGCATTGAATAGATGCATAGAGCTGGCATGTATCAGTCCACAACATTGCAAATGAGTCAAGCCTTATCCCTGCATCAGAAGACTCATAGCCTGCAAGATTGACTCAAGTCAATGGCTAGAGGAGACTTTGGCTACATGATAAAACTCAATGGATAATAGGGTGATCCAGCCCCCAATCCCTATTGCTCCCAAAACAAACTTGCTCTACTATAAATAGGGAACCTTTCTGATCAGTTCGAGTACACCAAAACATAACAACACATGTTCTTCTTCATTTCACTGTCAAAAACCAGATTTTGCTTCTTTTTCAAGTCACTATCGCATTTTTCAATAGGAAGCAATTCTGTCAAAACCAATGGTGTAGAAACCTTATATACATCATATGTAAGATGTCCAAACACTTCTCACCCATCTGTAACCTCAAAATCACAAAGCTCCAAATCACCCTCAAGCCAACTTGCAGTTGAGGTGCCACAAAAAGGTTCAGGTGTTTCCAATCCATTCCAAGCTTCCAAACACCTTACATAAGGTCCATTGAAGTTGTCCAAGTCATCAAACAACATCTGTAACACCTCCAACACACAATTCGATTTCTTCTTGCAAGAGGTAAGCCTGAACTCTCAAACTCTATGATTCATGCATCATAAATGTGTTTTCAAGTTGCAAACATGTTTCTGCACTTATGCAGAATGTTTCCCCTCAATCAATTGCTTTGTAGCTATCGTGTATAGGATTTCATAGTGTTCTTGCAGAAATTAGGGTTCATGTGTTCATTACTTGATTTCTCACTCCACACTTAATATAAATGCAATTAATTTGTACCATTGGAATCCTTGTTCAAAAACGAGTGAGATTGATGTTTACAAAAGTCAAAACCATTGAGTAATTAGAGAGAAAAGTGAGGTTTTGCAAATCGTCCATGGCGCGGTCACGAGGAAGAAGAAGGTGACCGTTGGCACCATTTTTCAAATTATTTGAATTTTTAAATTTTTTATTATTTTCTTAATTGATGTCAAAAATTAATTTCTCTCTCAATTTAATCATTTTTTATTGGTTCTTTTTTTAAAAATTCACAAAAATGTTAAAATATTTTATTCTACAAAAAAATCAAATCTATATTATTTATTTAATATATTTGAATTTTTGTAAAGAATTTCATTTTAATTGTTTTTAAACATTTTTTAATGAAATTTTCTTCTTGATTTTTCAAATTCAAATGAATTTCACATGTTTATATAAAGATAACATGATTTTACAAAACATTTTTCAAAGTTCACAACTTGTTTTTTTAATATATTTGATATTTTATATCATTTTTTATTTAATTTTCTTTGAAAAATTATACTTTTAATTAAAATTAGGGTTTTCCTTGATTTTAATTTTTCAAACTTCATTTGAAACACTTTTGGGCCTCTAATAGAGTGTAAGTCCCAAACCTTTTTCTTCATAAATAATTTTGGGCCTCAGTCATTATATAAGTCCAAACGCGATTTTCAAAATAAACGGTGCGATCACTGTTTTTCATCTGGGCATCTCCTTGAGCTATAAGCCCCAATTCTTGTTTCAAAATAACCTTTTGGGCCTCTTTGTAGAGTGTAAAACCCATCCCTTTTGTAAATAAATAATTTGGGCCTCAGTCATTGTATAAGTCCCTCTGTGGTTTTCAAAATCACGGCGCGATCGTTGCCTTTTCAAATAAATCATCTGGGCCTCTCCTTAAGTATAAGCCCGATTATTCTTTCTTCAAAAACACTTTTTGGGCCTCTAATAGAGTGTAAGACCCAACCACTCTTTGTACAAAAACAATTTTTGGCCTCTGCTATAGTATAAGTCCCACAATGTCTTTCGGTATCGCAGTGCGATCAATGTTTTTTCAAAAAAGTCATCTGGGCCTCTCTTTGGGTATTAACTCAACGCTTTTGTACATAAACTTTGTTTTAAATAATAAACAACTTCCATGGGCCTCTCCTTGAGTTGTAATCCCCATACCTCTATTTTCAAAAGCATCTGTCTGTTTTAAACTGGTACTAGGAGGAGCATTATTCCCGGTGAAACTGCTCTTAGACCACTTGGGCCTCTCTTTGAGTTATAAGCCCCAAAACTTTCTTTTCTTTTCAAACAACTTATTTTTAATTCAAATTCAAATTCATAGTTTTCTCAAAACTTTCTTCAATTTCCTGAAACCCTAATCATACAGTTAAAATCATACAATTAATCACAATACACTTGGGCCTCTTTTCAGAGTATAAGTCCCAACATATTTTCAATTCAATGCATATTTGTTTATATACCTGTTAATACACTTATCTATATATATACTTGTGCATATTTGTTTAGAGTTTCCCCAGCAGTTAGGTCAACATTTAGGTCAAACCAGAGGTTACTTTTAACTTAGTCAAAACTAGTTCCCTCATAGGAAATTCCCTATACAGTCTGCCTCCTCTTGGGCTTATTCAATATGGAATAGAGAAAGGCATTATTCCCGATGAAACTTTCCTAAAGACTGTCAAAACTTAGATATATATATATATATATATATATATATATATATATATATATATATATACAAGAAATTCATTTCCCCAGAGAGGATTAATTCCCGGTGAAACCTCTTTTGAATTTCTTCAAACCTTAGAACTATTCAACAAAGAAATGATTATTCCCGGTGAAACCTTTCTTGAACTTTTCTTAGGCTTGGACCCACAAGCTTCTTAAAAGTATCTCCTGCCTCCTCTTGGGCTTAGTACAAGGACCAATAGGCTTCTTAGAAGTTCCCCAGCCTCCTCTTGGGCTTAGTACAAGGACCCAAAGGCTTCCTAAAAGCATAGGATATAAATTAGTCATCTCTGCTAGTTCAATCCCCAGGAGAGTCAAAATTTCCAGAACACACTACCACCCAAGGGTTGATCTTCATCCCTTAAACAAACAACCTCGTCTTGGGCATCATACAAAGATCTCTCTCTAGCCAGAGTCTACCTCTCCTTAAGACACTTAGACAGTCTTAGCCTCCTCTTGGGCTTCATTTAAGTAGACTTGGAAAGTCTCATCTCCTCTTAGATCTTACACAGAGACCCTCAAGTTCCCTAAAAACATAGGATAAACCCTGATCGTTTTACCATCAATAAACCCCTAATAGAATCAGAGCCTCATGGCATCTAGTACTTCAACTCTTCTCTGATCCCCAACAAGAGTAAATTTCCTTTGGATTCCCCAATACAATTTGGACCTGCTCCTGGATTTTAATAAATCCACAGCAAGAGATAGCCTCCTCTTAGGCTTCATATAAGAATTTTCCCTAGTCAGCCCCAATCTTGGGCTTTGTATAAGACAGATAAAACTCTCCCCAGTGGAGTCAGTTTCCTTCATCTTCAACCTTGGGCTTTGATTAAGGCACCTAAAAATCAACATCCCCTCAGATGAGGAAGATACCCTTTCTATACATCACAATCAATCAAAATTTTTTCCAAATAATTGCTGTAAGTGGCACACTTGTTGATTCAAAATCCAAGCTGGAGTCCCTCCTTTATCCTGGCTAAAATTTATCTTTCATCTAACTGCTATAAGTGGCAAGCCTCTAGATTCCATACATCTAAGCCAATGTCCCTTTATTAGTATGAAAGATTCATAAAGGAAAAGTGGTATTGCTCTAGACTAAGTTAAAGCTTCTTCCTTCATGACACATCCCTTATAAAGGAAATTATGGAATTGCTGGATTTCTCATATCCCAGTTAAAGTAATTTCCCTTATAATCATTTACCTGACATTTTGTGATGAATAGGTAAGATTTCTCCCTTTAAAGATGACAAATTCTCTCTCAGTCAACCAAATAGCTTCAATCTTGGGCTTTGAACAAGACACAAATACTCTGTTAGCTTCAATCTTGGGTTTTGAACAAGACATCAAATATCTTTCCTCCCATAGAAATAGGAGGAACTACGATTGCTCTGATTTCCCAAATCTCTTTATGGGAATACGTAGGCATAAGATTGCGAAATCTTAGCAAGCACACAAATAAAAAATCTTTAGGTCCAGTACCTTCCCAAAAACAACAAAAAACCTAAAAACAACAAAAATATTCTCTCAACACTCCCAAAGGAGAAACTTTCCCAACCTACAGCAGATAAACACAAGAAAGCATTTTAAGTTAACAGAAATACATGCAAAAGAAGGTTCCTATGGATTACCATAGATACACTAGGTGTTAATAGCTTCCCTTTGTATAACCAGACCCCGATCCCCGATCTCTTAGCATTTGTTAAAGAAAACATTTGCGTGTAGGGATAGTTTAAGATATCCTCCCCTCCCTTAACCAGCTTCATAGGATAAATACAGAAATAAGAAAGCAGCACCCAAACCCAATCATCATTGCGGTAAGGTGGTCGCGTCACCGACTACAACCGCACGCTACACATACTTCCCCTCGAGACTTTTTCGGAGAGACGCCATGCGATGTAATTCAATTTTGAGGTGCTGATGACTTCATTGAAAGAAAATTATTCGGGGGGAAACTGCCGTATTACCAAGAGTATTTTGTCGAGAGGCTTTCTTTGGGGATTTTTCTTTAATCCGGGAAAGCAAAATATCATCTTCAACGGTGAAGACTGATGTTCCAAATGTGTATAAACAAACAACTTCTGGTCGTTCAGATGTTCAAGTTATCAAAGTGGTCGAGGACAGACTCTAATCTAGGAATAAACTGGAGAGAGATTGTTTAGACAGTGTTTCCTGATAAGGAAAGAACTCAAACCGAGATTTTGGTCCTATCTGACGTGGTAAGGAAGACTGACATCTCTATCGAAGAGAGGACGCTTTATCACTCGGGGATGAATATGACCAGAGTGATATTAATGTAATATGATTATGAATCAATTATACATGATGTGTCTATGTTTATGCTGACAAAAAAGACACGACATACAGACTGGTGAGGAACACAACCAAATACTCGGCCACTCTGGGAGATGGGGGTATCGCTGGAGATTCTGAAAGTTGTACTTTTGCTTGGGAGTAGGGATTTCTGCATTCGTTCCGGTTTTCAAAGGTACAAATCTGCTAGGGATAGAAACCCGTTCTTGCTCTTCAAGGGTAGATTCTACTGAGGAGAAAATCCAATCATTGGTTCTCAGAGGTAAAAACTCTATCGGGGATGATAAATGGGATCTTCCATCCAAAGCAATTGATCCTCTATTCAGGGTGTACCGATCAAATGGAGTGTTTTGGTTCTACATTTTAAAGTTTGACAACTTCCTGAGAAGCCTTCGATGTTCCTTTTTGTGCTCATTAATCAAAAAGAAATTGCCATCTTTATTTTAAGAGCAGAAGTAAAACTTGAACTTTCTGTTTTGAAAATAAAAAAAAAATCATATTTTTTGTTTCAAGAATGTTAATCAAATAAACATATCATTTTGGAAAGCAGAATAAATGAGAATTTCAAACAAAAGGCACTAGGGCTCAAGTTTTATTGATAGAATGGTAATCAGCCAAACGCGTGATCCCATGGAGCATTACAAAGTTTAGAAATGGTAATTTAAGGGAAAGGGGCTACATTGAAACACAATGGTCGCTATCCTTCTACCAACTTTGAATTCTAGACATTCTGAGCTTCTGTCGAAGGTGACCTTGACTGAAGTTTTTCTGACGGATAATGTTACCGCCGAGGAGTCAATCCTGTTGGACGTACTTACTTGCCATGAATCCCTAATTTTTGCCTGGATTGCCTTTTCAGGTTTTCAATCTATTGGGATGGTCATTGTTTATGTCTCTAATTTTTTCCTGGACCGCCCTTTTGGGTTTTTAATCCACCGAGACGTTCTTTTTTTTATTTATTTAGGCGAAGTATTTCTTGACTACATCAACATTTGTGGGGTAGGTAAACTCCTCTCCATCCATGGTTTCTAGTCTCAAGGAACCGCCTGAGAAAGCTTTCTTAACAACATAAGGGCCATCATAATTTGGAGTCCATTTGCCCCTAGAATCAGTGAGAAATGATTGTATCTTCTTGAGCACAAGGTCTCCTTCTCTGAATACACGGGGTTGGACTTTTTTATCGAACGCTTTCTTCATTCTTTGCTGATACAACTGACCATGGCATAAAGTAGTCATTCTTTTTTCTTCGATTAGATTTAGTTCATCGTGTCGGCTTTGACACCATTCAGCTTTTGTTAGCTTGGCTTCCATCAATACTCTTATTGATGGGATCTCTACTTCTATGGGGAGCACTGTCTCCATGCCATATACTAGAGAGAAAGGGGTTGCCCCTGTTGAAGTTCGGATGGGTGTGTGATAGCCGTGAAGAGCGAAGGGTAGCATCTCATGCCAATATTTGTAGGTTACAACCATGTTCTGAATGATTTTCTTAATATTCTTGTTAGCCGTTTATACCGTTCCATTCATTTTGGGCCGGTAGGGAGATGAGTTATGGTGTTCGATCTTGAACTTAGCACACAACTCTTTCATTATCTTGTTGTTCAATTTGGATCCATTATCTGTAATGATCTGGCTTGGAACACCTTAACGGCATATGAGATTTTTCTTGATAAATCGGACCACCACTTGTCGAGTTACATTGGTGTAAGATACTGCTTTGACCCACTTGGTGAAGTAGTCAATGGCTACAAGGATGAACCGATGTCCGTTTAAAGCTTTGGGTTCAATCATGCCAATCATGTCGATTCCCCATATAGAGAAAGGCCATGTAAAAGAAAAAACTTTGAGATGCATTGGCGGTACATGAATTTTGTCGGCGTCTATCTGACACTTGTGACACCTCCTCATGTACTTGTAGTAATCGGATTCCATTGTCAGCCAATAATATTCTACTCTCAGAATTTTTCTTTCCATTGTGTGTCCATTGGCATGAGTACCAAAGGATCCTTCATGAATCTCTTTCATTAACATGTTTTCTTCTTGTCTGTCTATGCATCTGAGCAAAACCATGTTGAAGTTTCTCTTGTAGAGTATGTCACTGTTTAGGAAGAAGTTGCCAGCTAGTCTTCTGAGAGTCTTCCTATCTTTTCTTGATGCCCCAGGCGGGTATTCCTATCTTTGAAGGAAGCATTTGATATCGTGATACCATGGTTTGTCATCTATGATTGCTTCAATCGCGAAGATGTAAGCGGGCCTTTCAAGGCGCATTATGTCGATCTTAGGTACATCATTCCATTGACTCAGACTATCATGGAGGATAGGGTGGCTAATCATCAGTCATGTGATTTTCTTCACGAGGGATATGATGAAACTCGATACTGTTGAAGAATGGTAACAACCTTCTCGCGTAGTCTTTGTAAGGAATCAATTCTAATTGATATGTATTCCACTCTCCTTTGATATGATTTATAACCAGAGCTAAGTCTCCATACACATCCAAATTCTTTATCCTTAGGTCAATAGCTTCTTCGAGACCCATGATACAAGCTTTGTATTCGGCCTTATTGTTTGTGCATTTAAACGTCAACCTGGCAGTGAAAAGAATATGGGTACCTTTGAAATATCTACGCTTTTTGGTTTGAAAATGGCTTGTTTGAAAAGAGATTGAGGAGATGAGAAGAGAAATATGTTTTTAAGATTTTTGTGTTTGGAGAGACTTGTCACCTCATGCCTACGTACCCACGATGTGAAATGTAGGATAAAAACCTCATAGTTCATGGTACAAAGAATGAAATTTGTTTCTTTTGGTTGATTTTAAATGTAAAGACAAGTCGTCATTTCCAAGCAAATAATTCCGCTTAAAGAAATGAATCATGTCTAAACTTATGAAAAAGTTTTGAAAGAGAAAAGTGCATGAGGGCACAAAAGGAGTTTGTATGAGTTTGATGTTTTTTAAAGTATTTTGAAAAAGGTGTCAATATGCTTATGTAGTTTAGCATTTGTTAAGAAATGAAAAGAAAAGAGTAAAATCACTTGACAAAGTCAAGGTTTGATTATGAAAGAGGTGATGGTTTGAAATCAAGAAGGTTTTTGAAAAAGGGAGAGAGTTTTGAAAATTAAAGAACGGGGAGGAGAAGAAGTGACTATCCTAAAGCATAAAGTAAAAGCTAAGGATAAGAAAGATCTAACCACAAATGTAGCTATCTTCACCATAAACCAAGCAAAAGCACAAGTCTTCAAAGTCTTCGAACCATAATTCCAAAGCAAAGGGAAAAGATCCTAGTTCTAAGTCCAAGTTTTCAAGAATTGCATTGGATGTCGAAGGTTTAGGTGGAAAACTCCATGTCCATTGCAAAGGATAGTAACCATAGTCCAAGATTAGAAGCACTAGTTTTTTAGAGGTTTTGGCCTTTATTAATGTTTTTTGGTCCAAGTGGACAAAGAGAAAAAGGCATAAGCATAAACATGTGTCCAACGGACAAAGGAAAAATTACGGAAGCATAAACATGTGTCCAACGGACAAAGGAAAAATTGCAGACGCATAAACATATGTCCAACGGAAAAAGGAAAAATTGTGGAAGCATAAACATGATATGAAATGATAATAATGGAGTCTAAAAGTAAAAGAGAGATAGGGAGCGAGAAGGAATTGTAAAAGTAAAAGTTAGAAGTTAGTGATTAGTTGTTAGTTGTTAGAGTAAGTGATCAATAATAATTGAATAATTGCACTTAGGTCAAGGTTAATGAGAACTCATTAGAAGATTGATAAGACCAAAGCCTCCTAACAACAAGTCTCATAAGTGTTGAACCAAAAGACAAATAATTAACTATTCTTGATTATTTTCCGATAAGGGACATATGTTGCGCTATGTTAAGCAATCGCCGAGTAATTTACGGAGTAATTACCCTACAATGAGGCCGGTCAATAGATCTTTGTCCTAATGATTCTAGATGAACGGTATGTAAATCGTCATCCGAAACCAATACCGCACGAAAAGAAAAGAAGGTAGCGATCTAGTCTTGATCAAAATTCAACGACGGAATTCTATGATCGTTAAGACTTTCATCGATCAAACGTAAAGAGAAATAGATGAAGAGAAAGCCAAATTAAACCACAAAAATATGTGATCTAAGGCTAAGAACAAAGGAAAAGGGAAGAAAATGGAAAAGGAACTAAAACAGTCCCAAAAATAAGCCAAAATGTGCATTCTGTTTCAAAGTAACTGGTTACTGCATATCTGCTAACCAGTTACTTAGTTGAAAATAAGCACAATTTTTCAAAATTAACACAGCGTAACCGGTTACTGCATATCTGGTAACCGGTTACTCTGCACCAGAATGCAGAAAATTATGCAAAATTCGACATGATCCACTTTCAAAACTTTTTATAAACACCTTGTGATCATGGAACTGAAATTGCACGAAATTCAAAGTAAATTAACAGCAAAAACCAGCAATTAAACATAATTTCAAGATCCAAAGGATCAAGTAACAAAGATCTCCAAAGATCTACATTATGGAAGATGAAGATGAAGCTTCAACAATGGTGAAAGATGAATTACCACTTCAAATCTAAAAATTCCTTCAAATTGCTTCAAGATCCAAACACCAAAGCCTTGATCTATGAGAGTTGATGAAGAAAACAAGTTTGGATGAAGGTTTAGCTCAAAGTTGAACAAGATTCAATGTGAATTCTTGTTAACTTTCAAAAGAAGAAAAGTGAGCTTTAGTAAAATTTGTGGTTGGGGAGAGAATTTGCAAGAGGTTTTTTGGCTATCAAAAGCTTGTGAAATGAATGAAATGAGGGCTCTATTTAAAGATTTTAGGCTTGGGAATTTGGTGGTTTGGAATTTGGTTTGGAAGATCAAAATTAGGCTTGGAATTTCAATTTGGAGGGAAATTCATAAAAGAATGGTGATTAGTGAAGGTGTATGGTAGGAATTAATTATGATGATGTATGGAATTAAAATGAGATGGTCTAGAATATTCCAAATGTGATCAAAATGATGAGAATTGGTGTAAAAATTGATGAATTTGAATTTGCTGAATTTTTTCAAATTTCCACGAGGGTAACCGGTTACAGACTATATGATAACCGATTACTAAGTGAAAATTTTGAAAAATACTTCTTTTGAATGCACTGTTGTGGTTCGGCTCGATTCTTTTGCTTGTCAAAGTAGGCATGGAAATAAACACATGAACCTTGGAGTCTCTTGAATAATAATCAATTAAAACTTGGGAGAATCCTTGACCAGATAAATTTGACATGATTGCGGATCAACTTTGACTTTTCTCAGATAAAATTCATTCGAGCTGTGGGACTGTTATTTTGGCATTTTTGACATGTTCTTCCCCTGAAAATGTTATTGAAAGAAAAGCTAAAAATATTTTTGGACTTTGGTTAAGGTTAGTGAAATATAAACAAATTAAGCAATAAAGTGAATAAGAAAACACACAGATGATCAGTAAACCCTGCAAGGCCTAAACCCAAAAATGAGAGGGATAAGGGAATCAATGTGTGATCTTGCTTGTGGTAAAAATGCAAATCAAAATATGAATGATATGTGGAATCTTAGGGGTCAAAAATTAGGGTCTTACAGGTGCCCCTATTTAAGTCTCTTCTATCGGGTGATATGAAGATACTTAAATACAAAAAAGCTATATTTTTTAGCCCTAAGATGCCACAAGATGATATGAATGCAAAGGATGAAACAAACTGCAGGGAAACTTGACACAAGAGATTTACGGTACATTGAGAGAGATGACGTGAAAAGACACGATGGGGAACGCAAGCTATTTTGGGAGATCTGTCAAGGTGACGAGAAGTATCCATCAATAGTTGGAAAGAGAGGGACAAGACCCTAGAAGATGAGTAGTAACATCCAAGAATAGCATTGGATAGAAACTACAAACGAGATAAAAGTGTTGTACCCCAAATTTTTCCCTCAGACATTCTGATCATTTCATATCATTCTGAGTCGGTCTCTGTTTTCGCATTTTTAGTAAACATCTTATTAATCACACATCTTTATTCCATGACTTTTTATTTTATTTTTAATTATTAGTATTATCCTACATTTAGTTAAATAGTATTTTGGATTTATTTAGGAATTATTTAGCTTATTTTTTAACTTAGTTTATTTTTACATGGTCTATATTTAATTTAATTTATTTTCAATTATATTTTTAATCATAACTTATTTTAATTTTTAATATAGCTTTTTAGTTTAGTTCTAAATTAAATTCTTTAGTCTAGTTTAATTTTAATTAAATAGTCTAGTTAATTGTTTTAATTTAAATTTTATTACTATTATTACTTTCAATTTATTATAGCTTAGATTTTTTTCTTTTATTATTATTTCATCTTCCATCTTTTATTATTATCATTATTTCATTATTATTACTATTTATTATTTATTTATTTCATTGTTACTATTTATTATTTATTTATTTCATTATTATCATTTTTTATTTTGATTATTTGTATCATTTTATTTTTATTATTTTTATTATTTCATTTTATATTTTTATCATTTTATTTTTATTAATTTTACTATTTCATTTTTATTATTTTATCATTTCATTTTCATTTTTATCATTTTTATTATTATTATTATTATTATTATTATGTTTTATTATTATTATTATTATTATTATTATTATTATTATTATTATTATTATATTTGTTTTTATTATTATATTAGATGTCAAAACTCAAGGTCTGTTCGCAAATGGCAAGTTCTGCAAAACACCAGTTATCACAGTCAAAACAATTTCACCAAAACGTGAAACGGTGTCTACGTTCCACGCCAAACCTGCTATCCTGCACCGTCTCACAGACCTGCAACACATTGACTTACACCAAAGAACTCCCTGCTTTCTTTACACGCCAAATATCCCTGCTACAATTTGCCGTACAAACCGAAACTGAAAGGGACCTATCAAGCTTTATCAGACAAGGTTATGGTACTCAAAACTTGTTTGAGAAGTTTTCATGAGGAATAAAAAAGAGAGAGGAAAGGAATGATTGAAAAAAAAGAATTGAAAAGATTTCAAAGAGAAAAACTCTCTGATACACAAACCAGGATTCTCTCATTTCCACTCCACCCTCAACCTCATAACTCACAACCCCTCCTCCAACACTCTCTTCGAATCAAAAACACTTTCAAATCTTCTTGAACCGAGATCCCCTATTCTTCTCCTTTCCATTCACTGTCGTCTTACCTTCAACCTTTCACAACCACTAAACAACTCATAACAGAGTTTCTCAAAATCCTAAAACCTTTCCTTTCAAATATGCATCTCCTCCCCACAAATACCAAAATACAATAAAAAACCTCACCAATCTGAATCCAAAACCTCCTGCGACATTCACCTTTCTTCAACCTTCCTCTCTTCAATCATTAAACCACATCGTAGATCCAAAACTCAGATCGTGAAACCAGAAACTGAGAGAGACTGAGAAGAAACCGGAACGAAGAAAAAAAACTTGAAACAAACTTATCAAACCTTAACCGATCGTGGGAAACAAAGGAGCGAAAGAGAGACGAACAAAAATGATGCTACATTGATTGATCAAGCCGAGTGAAGCGAGAATCATGGACGGTGGAGGTTTCCGCTTTCAAAACGTTTTGGTCATGTTTTTTTAGAAACTGGTACTGATCGTTGAACGTGGATGTTGGAGCGTGTTCCTCTTTTGCTTCTCATTTCTTTGAACGTGGAAGTTTCTCCCGTTTCTTGTTTCTTTCTCATAGCATGTGACGGCCGTGTGTGTATGTAGGGTTTCTATGACCCTTTAACATTCAAGCTTCAGCTGAACCGGGTTTGACCCAGTTGGTCCGACCCAGACCGCCTTGGATTGGGCCTCATATTATGGAGGCAATGCATTTTCTTGTTTTAACTAGTGTGTTCCTCTTTTATTTTTTTTATTTTTCATTTTAACTTAATTAGTTTAGTTTTAATGAATTTAGCAATTCCAAAAATTTTAGAATATTTTAACTTTTCATTTTAATTAATGATTTTTTTAATTAACTAGTGTGTTCTTTTAATTAATGATTTTATTTTGTTTTAGGATTAATAATAATTCCTTCATTTTATTGAGGATTTACTTTGGACTATTTAGATTTTTATTAATTAATTTTTTTAATCAATACGGTTTCTAATTTCTTTGATTTTTTTAACTTAGCAAGTTTTTAGCTTAGACTAGATCTCATGATTTCAATTCTTGCTTGACTTTCTTTTTGTCTTTTATTTTGGGCCAATGATATATAAAAAATATTGATTGGTTGATTTTCTCCAAACCACTAAAAATCTTGATAAATATGAGGCCATATTTCATTTTTATTTTATCGGTCAATGAAAGTCAAATATCATTAGATTACCGATTTCTCGATTAAATCGTGATTGAGACGAGACCATTTTGATTTTTATTTTATTAAACAATTTTTATTAATTCAGACGAATAACAGCCGTCAAGATCTAGCATCTTGGCACAACTCTTTGAACAATTGACTTGCATCAAATGTTCGTTGTCCGATAAATAATTTTAAGTCTCGACTTGGATGAATAAGAGCCGTCAAGATCTAGCATCTTGGCACAACTCTTCGAACAATTGATTTTCGTCAAGTGTTCGTCGTCCATCAAATAATTTTCATTATCATCTCGAAAGAAAAGGACTGTTGGAATTAGCATTCTAGCACAACCCTCGAATGATTGGTCCTAAGCCTTGCGCATTGGGGTAGCTATTCATTCTCCTCTTTCATCTTCAAAACAATTTTCATATCAATTTGGACAAATAAGGGTCGTTGAGATCTAGCATCTTGACATAACCCTTTTGAGCTTTTTTATCATCAAAAGCTTGTTGTCCTCAAAACAATCTTAATCATAACTTGGACGAATAAGAGCCGTCAAGATCTAGTATCTTGGCACAACTCTTCGAACAATTGATTATCTTCAAGGGTTCATTGTCCATCAAATATTTTTTATTTCAACTTGGATGAATAAGAGCCGTCGAGATCTAGCATCTTGGCGCAACTCTTGAATCATTGATTACTATCAATGTTCATTGTCCAACAAACAATTTTTCATACCAATCTTGAATGAAAATGACTGTTAGAGTCTAGCACTCTGGCATAACCCTTTTGCATTCTTAAAATATATTCAAGCCACTTTTAAACCACTAGCTTTTCCAAGAGATAGCCATTAATCTCTTGTGATTTTTAACCCTTCCTTTAACCTTCATAAGAGATAGCCATTAATCTCTTCTCCTAAACAATCAATCCTCACAAGCTTTGCTTTCAAGCTTTTTACCGTAGTAGCCAGAACTACGGACGCTCTGATTTCTCAAGTTCATCTTGAGAATACGTAGGCATAGGATTGCGACGATCCTAGCGAGCCACCTTTTTGTTTTTCTACCTTTTCTTTTTTCACTTTTTTCTTTTTCTATTGTTTCCTTTACACCCAATGCCTTCTTGGATTCCACCTTTCCATTTTTCATCGTAGCCCCGAACTACGAAGGCTCTGAGTTCCTCATTGCACTATGAGGATACGTAGGCACGAGATCGTGAAGTCTTGTTGAGCCCCATAGTAATAAAACCTTTAGGTCCTTTCTCTTTAATATGAAAATATTTCTTCCTTTTCCATCTCAATAACTAGAAGATTAGAAACAAACCTTAAGCTAACATAAGTTTAACCCTAACTAAATGGTTCCCGTTGAGTACAACGGACGTGAGGGGTGCTAATACCTTCCCCTTGTGTAACCGACTCCCGAACTCAGACATTGGTTGCGATGACCATATTCTTATCCTTTCTTTTTTAGGGTTTTATTCGATATTTTCCCTTTCCCTCTATGGGAATAAATAAAGATCGGTGGCGACTCTGTTAAGTCCATCCCGCGGGCCTGCGATTGTGCCTCGCGAGGTCGTTCTCATTTTTCGAGGTACGACAGATGGCGACTCTGCTGGGGAATTTCCCATCCTTAAGTGAGTCAAGCCTAATTTAGTTAGGTTTTCGTATGTGTGTTTAGCTTTGTTTGTTTCTCTTTCTTCTTTGATTGCATGTTTTATTGCTCTTGCTTTATTGCTTTTTCATATATATCTCTGTATATCCATGTGTGGGCTTTGGGGATTTATTATCTTGAATAAAGCTCTACACCCGAGTTTTGGAAAAAGCATAGAGAAAACATAGGTTTAGATTTAGTAGTTAGTAGTGTTAGACTACGAGGGCAAGCTCCTTGTAGCAACTAACATGAAGGCTCCTTTAGAGTAGACTTGTTTGTAGATCTCGTTATAAAATAGCTAGCCTGTTGCATGACGCTGATTCATGAAGGGTCCATGACTCTAGGTCCCCCATTTAGAACCAGTGCTATTTTGGTGGTTGCGTAATATTGGACTTCAAGGACATCTCCTTGCTCCAACCAATATGAAAACCCCAATCAGAATAGACCTTTTCGTCACTCTCGTTGTAAAATGGCCAGCCCGTTGCATAACGTTGATACGACTAAGGTCCGTGACTCTGAAACCTTATCAAAAACCTAGAAAATATCCCGTGAGTGGGTTTATGGGTAGATAATCTAGAACTATCCGTTATAGGGAGACCTACCTAATAGGATGTTCTGATTTACTCGTGTTATCTCAGATCCTAATCACCCTACATTGCATTTTCTTTCTGCATCCCGTGCTGCATTGCATTGCATATCATTTGCATCTTTGCATGATTCATTGCATGCGTCTGTCTGTCCAGTTACTCATTTCCAGCTGTCTCTATCTTCCAGTGTTGTCTGTGAGTCATCAAGCTGGTTCCTCGACACCGATACAGGACTAGAGCTAACATCAGACACAGAATGTTTGAACAACCCTCTGCCAGAGCAAATGAAGCTTCAGTCGACTTCAGCTCAACTACTTTTCGAAGATTGGACAACTCATACTTATAGTTGAATAGTCATTAGACCTTGTTTCTTATTGTTTGCATTTTCCTTTGTTTTGTACTAGCTGTTTGCTTCCAAATTATGTTTGTACTTTCATAAGCATTTGCAACTTTTTGATTCAATTTAGTTGTTTTTGCTATTTACTTCTTAATGCTTTTTGTTTCAAGAAAAATAAAAAAATTCTCTTTTCCACTTTCTTTTTTATTATGCAAAGATTGGAGGGAGGATGATGAAAACTTTATACTCATAACTGTTGTTAGTATGCTTTCAAATCAAAACTTTGCTAACGATGTAAGGCACTGTTTCAATCCCTAAACACTGGAGAAATAAGGAAGATAATCCCTCGTCAACCCCTTTGGGCCTTGAAGTAGGAGTTTCTTTTCTTTACAAATAAAAACCCGCAATCTTAACCTGGGGCAGGGTAGTTCTCAGTTAGTTTGATTGTGCATTAAAATACAAGAGTAGCATTCAAGACGCCTTTCAACAAAGTTCACAAATGTTCCTTCGCACACAGCAAGCAAGTGTCGAAGATGTCTTTCAAGTCAAACGCCAATGATGATTCACTGTAATCCTTAAGCCAGGCAGTCACAAAAAAAAAAAAAGTTTGCAGTACAACCAAAGGAGGAAACCTTTAAATCCTTTATCCTGAAAGTCCTTAATGGCAAACAATTTTGTAAGGAAGTAGTGACCGCCATTTCAAAGTCTCTTAACTTCTGAACCATCATCATTATTATCATCAGTGCAATTTCCAACCTTGGGAACCTGAGTGCATAGTTTGAGTTAACTGAGCATAGGACTGGAGATCAACATGAAGAATGGGTGGGCACAAATAAACTTTGAACTTTTATCCTTTGTTTCTTAAAACGTGAACCAGACCACGTTATAACCCTCAAAACACCTAATTGAAGTAAGGTTATTTTGAAATCATACTATAGCAAGATTGCGTAAACTGACTCCAAAAGATCTTTGCACATCATCTATTTTGGGCATTACACCCTTTACTTGAACTTTTCACTTTAATGTCTAGAACCACCATGTTCTGACCAGTATCCCATATGCTTTGCACCTCTTCAAAATGATTTTGATTTCAAAAGTTGCATGAACTTTGTATTTACCATGTTTGTACAAATACTTTTGTTTGCAAACTAGCTTTCTTCTTAAGGAATTTTCAAACATTTTAGAAACTTGGTCGGTGATTCAATCAGGGGCAAGTTCCTTCCATATCCTATTGAGAATCAGTTCAAGATTTGTGGTTTAATGGCGACTTCTTAGAATTGGTTTATACAGAAGATTTTTCAAGACTCAGACTAGGGCAAGCTTTCCAAAGAGCACCGTGAAACAGTCAGTTACCGAGTCAGACAAGCTGAAGCAATGATCAGCTCATCTACAATAATCAGCTAATCTGGGGCAGTTAATTTGAAGAATCCCCAAGCAGCACTTCATCCTTCCTACAAGGATCATCAACTTGATACAGTTTATCAGTGTGGCAATGATGTGTTCAACAGTAGCATCTCTAGTCCCCAAGCAGAATGACAGTGATCCCCGTGTTGAGGAATCAGTCTTTCAATCTTGTCTTCTCCTCAAAGAGTTGAGCCGTGTCGTTGACATCTACATTTATATTTGCATTTGATCATATATCATCTGCATAATTTATACGTATGCATATCATGAGTGTTTCATCCTCATTTGCATTTCTCCCAAGGTCGTGTCATTATCCACGTCTTACCTTACCAAAATGTTACCTGCCCTTTTCATTCAGTGCCATTCCTGAATGTTTTCGTTTCATGATTATTTTCTCTCATTCCAGTGCTATTCCTGGATCTTTATATTCTTTCACTCCAGTGCCATTCCTGGATGTCTGTCTCTTGTGATCTCTAGTGCCATTCCTGGATATCTTATTCCTCTTGTTTCTCCCAGTGCTATTCCTTGAAGTTTTGCATACCTTCTGTATCCTCATCAAATTTGCCTGGATATATTTCAATGTCATTCTTGAAAGTCTTATTTGTCCATTCAATGCCATTCCTGGATAAGTTTTCTCCTTTACATTCAGTGTCATTCCTGGATGTCTTTCTTGCTATAATTCGATGCCATTCTTAGCTATTATGATTTGTACCTTCCATTCAAAGCCATTATTGGATGTCTGGTTTCTTTACCATCCGATGCCTTTCCGGATGTGTGTCTCTTTCTGATATTTTACCAGATAGAGTCTTTGTTCACTTTATCTAAAGCCGTTATTAGATATTGTGATTTATACCTTTTGTTCAAAGCCATTATTGGATGACTGGTTTCTTTGCATTCAAAGCCATTCTTGAATGTAGTCTTTGTTCACTTTTATCTAAAGTCGTTAATAGATATTGTGATTTATACCTTTCATTCAAAGCCATTATTGGATGTCTGGCTTCTTTACCATCTGACGCCTTTCCGGATGTATTTCTCTATCTGATGTTTTTCTAGATCGAGTCTTTGTTCACTTTCATCTAAAGCCATTATTAGATATTGTGACTTGTACCTTTCATTCAAAGCCATTATTGGATGTCTGGCTTCTTTACCATCTGACACCTTTCCGGATGTATTTCTCTATCTGATGTTTTTCTAGATCGAGTCTTTGTTCACTTTCATCTAAAGCCATTATTAGATATTGTGACTTGTACCTTTCATTAAAAGCCATTATTGGATGTCTGGTTTCTTTTGCCATCTGATGTTTTTCCGGATGTGCCTTTCTCTGTCTTTTCTGGCTTTTCTTGAAGATCCCGTTTGAACTCTTCCGTATAAGAAAATTCCAGAAAATCTTTTGTTGATGTCTATTCTTTTCAAATTAATCCACAGTGGAGATCATGTCTTCTTTCTGGTTCCATGCCCAGTAAAGAGTGTACTTTCATTTCCCCAGTATTGTCCGGTCATCTATAAACCTGTCGTCCATCTCCTTGGACTTTTTCCCCAGTGGAGAGCACCTCTCTGGCCCCATTCCCAGTGAGGACCTGTAGGATTTCCTCTTTATGTTCCTATCCTCGGTGCATCTTCAGAGTCTCCCCATTGAGTCTCTTTTGTTGATCGATCTGTATCCCCAGTGAGTCTTTCTCGTGGATGTTAACCTTATCCTTCCCCAGTAAGCTCACCTGTGGTGGATTGCCTTTCATCCTTGGTATTTTGTTTGTCTGCGCCTTCGCATTTATCATTCCATCATTTCCATCATGCTAGAGTTCATGGCATGTCAGCATCTTAGTTTCTTTCTTTTGTCCATATCATTGCATGTCGGTGCATCTGAGGACAAAATTTTCAGTTATCTATATTTAAATACCTTTCACCTTGATCTCGAGGATTTCCATCCCTCATGTCATCTGGTAAAGTTATTTAAATAGGGGCAACTGTTGTACCCCAAATTTTTCCCTCAGATATTCTGATCATTTCATATCATTCTGAGTCGGTCTCTGTTTTCGCATTTTTAGTAAACATCTTATTAATCACACATCTTTATTCCATGACTTTTTATTTTATTTTTAATTATTAGTATTATCCTACATTTAGTTAAATAGTATTTTGGATTTATTTAGGAATTATTTAGCTTATTTTTTAACTTAGTTTATTTTTACATAGTCTATATTTAATTTAATTTATTTTCAATTATATTTTTAATCATAACTTATTTTAATTTTTAATATAGCTTTTTAGTTTAGTTCTAAATTAAATTCTTTAGTCTAGTTTAATTTTAATTAAATAGTCTAGTTAATTGTTTTAATTTAAATTTTATTACTATTATTACTTTCAATTTATTATAGCTTAGATTTTTTTCTTTTATTATTATTTCATCTTCCATCTTTTATTATTATCATTATTTCATTATTATTACTATTTATTATTTATTTATTTCATTGTTACTATTTATTATTTATTTATTTCATTATTATCATTTTTTATTTTGATTATTTGTATCATTTTATTTTTATTATTTTTATTATTTCATTTTATATTTTTATCATTTTATTTTTATTAATTTTACTATTTCATTTTTATTATTTTTATCATTTCATTTTCATTTTTATCATTTTTATTATTATTATTATTATTATTATTTTTATTATTATTATTATTATTATTATTATTATGTTTTATTATTATTATTATTATTATTATATTTGTTTTTATTATTATATTAGATGTCAAAACTCAAGGTCTGTTCCCAAATGGCAAGTTCTGCAATACACCAGTTATCACAGTCAAAACAATTTCACCAAAACGTGAAACAGTGTCTACCTTCCATGCCAAACCTGCTATCCTGCACCGTCTCACAGACCTACAACACATTGACTTACACCAAAGAACTCCCTGCTTTCTTTACACGCCAAATATCCCTGCTACAATTTGCCGTACAAACCAAAACTGAAAGGGACCTATCAAGATTTATCAGACAAGGTTATGGTACTCAAAACTTGTTTGAGAAGTTTTCATGAGGAATAAAAAAGAGAGAGGAAAGGAATGATTGAAAAAAAAGAATTGAAAAGATTTCAAAGAGAAAAACTCTCTGATACACAAACCAGGATTCTCTCATTTCCACTCCACCCTCAACCTCATAACTCACAACCCCTCCTCCAACACTCTCTTCGAATCAAAAACACTTTCAAATCTTCTTGAACCGAGATCCCCTATTCTTCTCCTTTCCATTCACTGTCGTCTTACCTTCAACCTTTCACAACCACTAAACAACTCATAACAGAGTTTCTCAAAATCCTAAAACCTCTCCTTTCAAATATGCAGCTCCTCCCCACAAATACCAAAATACAATTAAAAACCTCACCAATCTGAATCCAAAACCTCCTGCGACATTCACCTTTCTTCAACCTTCCTCTATTCAATCATTAAACCACATCGTAGATCCAAAACTCAGATCGTGAAACCAGAAACTGAGAGAGACTGAGAAGAAACCGGAATGAAGAAAAAAAACTTGAAACAAACTTATCAAACCTTAACCGATCGTGGGAAACGAAGAAGCGAAAGAGAGACGAACAAAAATGATGCTACATTGATTGATCAAGACGAGTGAAGCGAGAATCATGGACGGTGGAGGTTTCCTCTTTCAAAACGTTTTTATCATGTTTTTTTAGAAACTGGTACTGATCGTTGAACGTGGATGTTGGAGCGTGTTCCTCTTTTGCTTCTCATTTCTTTGAACGTGGAAGTTTCTCCCGTTTCTTGTTTCTTTCTCATAGCATGTGACGGCCGTGTGTGTATGTAGGGTTTCTATGACCCTTTAACATTCAAGCTTCAGCTGAACCGGGTTTGACCCAGTTGGTCCGACCCAGACCGCCTTGGATTGGGCCTCATATTATGGAGGCAATGCATTTTCTTGTTTTAACTAGTGTCTTCCTCTTTTATTTTTTTTATTTTTCATTTTAACTTAATTAGTTTAGTTTTAATGAATTTAGTAATTCCAAAAATTTTAGAGTATTTTAACTTTTCATTTTTCTTTTAATTAATGATTTTATTTTGTTTTAGGATTAATAATAATTCCTTCATTTTATTGAGGATTTACTTTGGACTATTTAGATTTTTATTAATTAATTTCTTTAATCAATACGGTTTCTAATTTCTTTGATTTTTTTAACTTAGCAAGTTTTTAGCTTAGACTAGATCTCATGATTTCAATTCTTGCTTGACTTTCTTTTTGTCTTTTATTTTGGGCCAATGATATATAAGAAATCTTGATTGGTTGATTTTCTCCAAACCACTAAAAATCTTGATAAATATGAGGCCATATTTCATTTTTATTTTATCGGTCAATGAAAGCCAAATATCATTAGATTACCGATTTCTCGATTAAATCGTGATTGAGACGAGACCATTTTGATTTTGATTTTATTAAACAATTTTTATTAATTCGGACGAATAACAGCCGTCAAGATCTAGCATCTTGGCACAACTCTTTGAACAATTGACTTGCATCAAATGTTTGTTGTCCGATAAATAATTTTAAGTCTCGACTTGGATGAATAAGAGCCGTCAAGATCTAGCATCTTGGCACAACTCTTCGAACAATTGATTTTCGTCAAGTGTTCGTCGTCCATCAAATAATTTTCATTATCATCTCGAAAGAAAAGGACTGTTGGAATTAGCATTCTAGCACAACCCTCGAATGATTGGTCCTAAGCCTTGCGCATTGGGGTAGCTATTCATTCTCCTCTTTCGTCTTCAAAACAATTTTCATATCAATTCGGACAAATAAGGGCCGTTGAGATCTAGCATCTTGACATAACCCTTTTGAGCTTTTTTATCATCAAAAGCTTGTTGTCCTCAAAACAATCTTAATCATAACTTGGACGAATAAGAGCCGTCAAGATCTAGCATCTTGGCACAACTCTTCGAACAATTGATTATCTTCAAGGGTTCATTGTCCATCAAATATTTTTTATTTCAACTTGGATGAATAAGAGCCGTCGAGATCTAGCATCTTGGCGCAACTCTTGAATCATTGATTACTATCAATGTTCATTGTCCAACAAACAATTTTTCATACCAATCTTGAATGAAAAGGACTGTTAGAGTCTAGCACTCTGGCATAACCCTTTTGCATTCTTAAAATATATTCAAGCCACTTTTAAACCACTAGCTTTTCAAAGAGATAGCCATTAATCTCTTGTGATTTTTAACCCTTCCTTTAACCTTCATAAGAGATAGCCATTAATCTCTTCTCCTAAACAATCACTCCTCACAAGCTTTGCTTTCAAGCTTTTTACCGTAGTAGCCAGAACTAAGGACGCTCTGATTTCTCAAGTTCATCTTGAGAATACGTAGGCATAGGATTGCGATGATCCTAGTGAGCCACCTTTTTGTTTTTCTACCTTTTCTTTTCTCACTTTTTTCTTTTTCTTTTGTTTCCTTTACACCCAATGCCTTCTTGGATTCCACCTTTCCATTTTTCATCATAGCCCCGAACTATGAAGGCTCTGAGTTCCTCATTGCACTATGAGGATACGTAGGCACGAGATCGTGAAGTCTTGTCGAGCCCCATAGTAATAAGACCTTTAGGTCCTTTCTCTTTAATATGAAAATATTTCTTCCTTTTCCATCTCAATAACTAGAAGATTAGAAACAAACCTTAAGCTAACATACATTTAACCCTAACTAAATGGTTCCTGTTGAGTACAACGGACGTGAGGGGTGCTAATACCTTCCCCTTGCGTAACCGACTCCCGAACTCAGACATTGGTTGCAATGACCATATTCTTATCCTTTCTTTTTTAGGGTTTTATTCGATATTTTCCCTTTCCCTCTATGGGAATAAATAAAGATCGGTGGCGACTCTGTTAAGTCAATCCCGCGGGCGTGCGTTTGCGCCTCGCGAGGTCGTTCTCATTTTTCAAGGTATGACAAAAAAAATGTCCAAGAACAACCAAAAAGTTTCCGGTAAAAACAGCAGCGTCATCCAAGAATAGCATTGGATGGACGTGAAAAACACTCTATTAGGAGTAGAGTATCCAAGAATGGCATTGGATAAATGGAACTACAACATTCAAGAATGGCATTAAATGGGGTAACAACAAGCATCAGAGTCATCCAAGAATAGCATTGGATATGAACAAAATTCCATTTGAAAACTTCATTGGGGGACATCCAAGAATGGCATTGGATGGCAAGGTTAAACATCAGAGTTATCCAAGAATAGCATTGGACTTGGCTGGGGAAAAGGTGTCCAAGAATAACATTGGACAAAGGAAATCTCAACATCCAAGAATGGCATTGGATGAAGTGAGAAAAGATTCTGGAAAATATATTAGAAGTATCCAAGAATGGCATTGGACTCTGTTGAGGAAAAGATATCCAAGAATGGCATTGGAAAAAGAAAGGACTTTCAGGAATGGCACTGAAAGTAAAGGTAAATCACTATATTCAAGAATGGCCTTGAATGATAGTGAGAAAGATATCCAGGAATGGCACTGAATGCAAAGGAGAAACTCATTCAGGAATGGCACTGAATGAATAGATAAAACTCTCAAAAATGGCGCTGAAAGATATCCAAGCAAATATGATGGGGATTACATAATAGAGAAAATACGTCCAGGAATAGCACTGGGAGAAAAAAGAGGAACAAGATATCCAGGAATGGCACTGGAAATAAAAAAGGATAGACATCCAGGAATGGAACTAGAGAAACAAGAGGCATACATCCAAGAATGGTACTGGAGCGAAAGAAAAACAAAGATCCAGGAATAGCACTGGAACAAACATCTAACAACAGGACAAGATGCACAGGGAAACGATAATATCCAGGAATGGCACTGGAAAGAAAGAAAATAAACAAGACATCCAGGAATAGCACTGGGTGAGAAGACAGGTAATGTTTGGGTAGGCGTCAAGTAAGTTGGACTTTGATCACAAGGTAAGATGTTGAAAACAACAGGACCTCGGAAAAATGCATATGAGCACGAAACACACTTCGAGCAATGAAAATATTTCTATGTATGATATGTGAATGATTTATGTATGCAATGCAGATGATAGGGACAACTGAGATAGACTCTTTTGTGAGGGAAGAATGAAACTCTGATTCCTCAACACAGGGAACACTGCCCACCCTGCTTGGAGAGTGATAGTTCCTGCATTGGCTGGAATTTTGGTAAAACAAAGGTCAATGTTGATGTCAAGGTGCTGATGTTGTAACATTGAAGTCTTAACACTGGGCTGTGTTAAGTAGTTAAGTACTGAAGTTGGATGTCTGATGTCAAACAGGTGATGTTGTAACATCAGACCTGCATAATTAATAACAGCAGGATATGTTATTAGGGCACGCGTATTAGCTGGAATTGTGGAGAGTGGTTGACTCATTGGATGAGAATATCTTGGGATAGATATTTTCTGTTACATGGGAGATTGATTGCAGGTCTGTTGGAGAATTAAAAGGTTGAAGATTTAAAAAGATTTTGGGGATAAAATCTGTTTTGAAGATTCAGTTTTAATTAACAAATCTGATCAAATATTGTGACAAGTCCAAGCCCAATTCAGGAGCTATATAAAGCGCACAAGACCAAAGGAAAAAGTACAGAAAACATTCAGAAGATCAAGAGCAGAAGGCTTAGTGTCTAGAGTTTGTTTAAAGTGCTTGTATTTACACTATTCTAGGGTTTGAATAGGTGTTGAGTTTCTGTACTCTCTAGAAGCTGTGAAGCAATAGAGAGTGGTTGATTGATCGAATCTGTGAAGTAAGATCAAGGGTACTCAAAGTGGGTTCTTTGAGTGTTTGTAAGGGATTGAGTGGTGTTCTCATACCTAAGTGGTTTCTTAGGTAGGAAGTCATTAGTAGAGTATAAGTTTAGGAGATTGTCAACGGGTTGTTGAGTCTGTAAATTATATCTACAAGTAGTGAATTTCATCCCTGGCTTGGTAGCCCCCAGAGTAGGTTGGTTGTAACCGAACTGGGTCAATAATTCTTGGTGTTATTTTACTGTTATTGCTGTCCATTATGCAGAGTGTGTTGTTGTGACATCACACCTTAACATCACACGTCTGATACCAGAATTTCAATTGGTATCAGAGCAGGCATCCTGTCTGTCTCTGGGTGAGATCTAGGGAAGTTACTTTCTGGTGAAAAGATGGACAAAGAAGTTGGAGGATTCGTCAACAGACCCCCTATTTTGGATGGATCCAATTATGACTATTGGAAGCCAAGGATGACCACCTTCTTAAAATCCTTGGACAGTAGGGCTTGGAAGGCTGTTATTAAAGAGTGGAAAGCACCTGTCATGTGTGAGAAGGATGATGCTGGCAAAGATAAAGAAGGCACCTCTAAGCTAAAGCCTGAAGAAGAGTGGACCAAGGAGGAAGATGAGCTTGCCCTTGGAAATTCCAAAGCTCTGAATGCTATTTTCAATGGAGTGGATAAGAACATCTTCAGGTTAATCAATACCTGTGAAGTGGCTAAAGAAGCGTGGGATATCTTGCAGGCTACTCATGAAGGAACATCTAGAGTCAAGATGTCACGACTTCAGATTTTAACATCAAAATTTGAAAGCCTGGAGATGAAGGAAGATGAGACTATTCATGATTTCCACATGAGTGTTCTTGAGCTGGCCAATGCATCTAGTGCTCTTGGAGAGAAGATGTCAGATGAAAAGCTTGTGAGGAAGATCCTTAGGTCCCTACCTAAGAAGTATAAGATGAAGGTTACTGCCATTGAAGAATCACAAGACATCAGCAAGATGAGAGTAGATGAGCTCATTGGATCTCTTCAAACCTTTGAGCTTGGGTTGAATGAGGAAGAACCAGAAAAGAAGCCAAAGAGTATAGCCCTGGTGACAAATGGTGAAGAAGAGAAAGGGAAGAAACCTGAATCCCAGGAGGATCTGTCTCAGGCCATAGTGATGTTGGGAAGACAGTTCACCAAATTATTCAAGAGAATGAATAATAACTCCAGGCCTAATGTCAAGAAAATGACTTCTGACACCAGCAAGAAGGATGAAGAGAAAACTGCCCAAGATAAAGGAGTGCAGTGCTTTGAGTGCGAAGGGTATGGACATGTCAAGAAAGAATGTCCCACCTTCTTGAAAAAGCAGAAGAAGGGCATGACAGTTTCTTGGTCTGACTCTGATAGTGAAAGTGAAGGCGAGTCAGCAAAGCATGTGAGAGCTTTAACAGGAGCTGTGGTTTCTGATGATGATTCTAGTGATGGAGAAGTAACTTATGAGGAGTTGGCATCCACCTATCAAGACTTGTGTTTAAAAAGTGCTGAGATTTGTCAAGAAAACAAGTGCCACAAGCAACAGATTGCTCAGCTAGAGAATGAAAAGACTGATCTTGAAAATGAAGTGGTGCTAGTTAGAGCTCATCTTGATCAAATGACCAAGTCTGTTAGGATGCTGAGCTGTGGCACAGACATACTTGACAAGATTCTTCAGTCAGAATAAGCTGCTGGAGACAAAGCAGGGATAGGTTATGTGGCTGAGGACAAGGGAACTTCAGAAGGAAGCACTTCAGGTTCAAAGAAGGAAGTTTCACAACTTTCATCTCAACATCAGCCTAAGAAGCAGGATCCTACCCCTAAGAAAGCTGATGTTTCACAACCTAAGAAGACTGGTCCCTATCAGAAGAGAAAGCAGCCACAGGGAGCTAGTCAATATATGCCCCACAATACCATGAGAGCATGTAAGCTGCTTGGTTCAAACAACACATGTCTCATCAGATGTCTCAACATCAGGACAACTGGTATCGTTATGGTTATGGATACACCAATGATGTTCCTTATATCTATGGAAGAAGAAAGCCACACCATCATGGGAGACAATCTAGGAAACAGCATTCTCAACCGTCTTATGGGAGAAGTTATCAACATAATAGATGGCAGGGCAGTTATGGTAGGAGGAGATCACATTATGGATGGCAGCATATGCAATCTCATCATGGCAAAAGATTCAGAGATGAAAGGGTGAAATGCTATTATTGTGGAAGATTTGGACATATGCAGTACTCTTGCTACAAGCTGCATGGATACCCTCAGCCTCAAAACAGATGGAGAGAGCACAGGCCCAAAGTTGTTAAACAATGGGTACCTAAGGAGAAGGTGAAGTGCTTATTGGCTTGCTTGGATGACAAAGAGGCTAAAACATGGTATTTTGACAGTGGGTGTTCCAAGCACATGTCTGGATGTAGATCCATGTTTGAGGATCTTAGACCTTGCCCCTCTCATGAGGTCATATTTGGCAATGGAGAAAAAGCTGTTGTTGCAGGAGTTGGGAAGGTGCAAGGTGATGGTAGACCTGAACTTGACAATGTTATGTTTGTCAATGGCTTAAGTGCAAATTTGATCAGCATAAGCCAGTTGTGTGATGAAGGTTACAAGGTAAACTACACTAAGCATGAGTGTGTGGTTTCTGATGAGCATAATCAGATTGTTATGAAGGGTGCCAGAACCAAAGACAACTATTATCAGTGGACCACTCTTGAAGGAGATTCAACTAGTGATGTTCTAGTTAATGTTTTAACATCAGACTATGGCATCAGGATGCTGAAAGGTCACTCAGAGTTAACAAGTTCAGATGTGAATGTTTTAAAAGGAAAGTCTTTATGGAGGGAGAAAATTAGTAATTGGTCTTTAAAGAGTATTCACAATCAGGCGCCATACTATATTGATACTACATCAAGACTTACCAAAGCATTCTCACCGCAACGCTTCATCTCCCTAAATCTCAACAGAATAGAAAGTTCTTCTCCAAACCTAGTCTGTCACAAAGGAACGATGTCTGTCCCTTCCAAGAGCTCTGAGCAGGTACGAACTGGGGTTTCTTCCGAAGAACTCATTTCTAGTGCTCTTCCCGAGTCAGGTAACCCTAAACCCTCGACCACGGTGAATAAACCTGAAGCTAGGTCATCATCCTCTCAATATGTTGAGGAGAAGTTTGATGTAGACGTGCATTTGGAACAGCTTGCCACCAAAATCCTTGAGAAGGGGATACGGGTGAAAGGGATTTCCGTCCCTCTAAGGCAAACGCATGCTGAACAAGTCAACTCTCAAGGAGAGGACAAAAATCTTCAAAGCCAGGCCCTTAGTCAAGAAGCTGAAGGTGAAGATCCTGATGACACCGATGTCAGTCTTGATGTCAAAACATCGTCCCCTAGGAATGAAAGCCACAGGGGTAAAGGGAAGGAACAGGTTGAGGTTATAGAGATTGAGGACTCATCTGATGATGATAGAATTGGAAGAGGGAAGGATAAGAAAAGGACTTCATTTACAGACTCTCCCAAGTCATGGAACAAAGGTGCCAGGTCTGGCAAGAAGAGGAGAATCAGGGAAGAGTCAGATTCTGAGAGTGATGCTCATGACATCAACCCTGCTGCAAATCAAGTGCCTGATAACATCTCATCTCACAGTGCCAGAAGTGCATCCTTGTGGAGTTGTGTGATCCTAAGAAAGGTAGCTCTGGAAAGAGAGGTAGTAGCAAAAGACTTAGAATCTACTGAAATTATTGACCTAATTAAGCTTAATGGTCTCATAAGGACTGTGTCAGGGTTGGCTGATTGCTATGATAGACTGGTCAGAGAATTCATAGTTAATATACCTGAATCGATAAATGACAGCAAGAGCTGAACTTTCAGAAGAGTTACCATCAGGGGTAAGTGCGTCTGGTTCTCTCCTGAGATGATCAATGCCTACTTAGGAAGAAATGAGGAAGATTATGAGGAATTAGAAACTTCCAACAATATTATATGCAAAGAAATCACTGCTGGTCAGGTAGATGTTTGGCCCGTAGAAGGAAAGCTGTTAGCCAGTCTGTTGAGTGTCAAATATGCTTTTCTGCACAGGATAGGTATTGCCAACTGGGTTCCTACTAGTCACAAGACCACAATTTCTGTTGAATTAGGGAAGATAATTTATGCAGTTGGGACAAAGCAAAGAATTGACTTTGGCTCCTACATCTATGATCGTACTATTAAGCATGCTGCTACAAATGCTGTAAAGATGCCCATTGCTTTTCCCTCTCTCATTTGTGGGATTGTCTTGTCTCAACATCCTGGAATTCTACAGCATTCAGATGTTGCTTGTAAAAGGAAGCCTGCCTTGTCACTCCATCACAAGTTGAAACATGTTCCTTACAGTGTCAAGACATCTGCCTCAACATCACAACAGTCACCAGCCAAGACTGGGTTGATCACAGAACTAGAGGAGGCTTGCAAGGAGTTAGATGAAGTCATAAGAGTTAGTACTGAAAGGAAACAAAAATTTGAAAGACTTGTCGTGTCTCTGAGATTGGCAACAAAGGAAGGTGAAGCTGTCAACAAAAGGAAGGATGCTGTTGATGAAGACGATAATGATGATCTCAGCTCAGAAGATTCAAGCTGTTAATGTTTGCCTTCTATTTTAGTAGGGTTAGCTTTATTTTCTGTCTTTGTTTTAGCACTTAATGTGCTTGGTTTGTAATTTGAATATTGTACTGTTTTATGCACTGTTTATGTTTTAGTTTCCTTCTATGATTTGTTCTGCCTGTTTACTAACTGAGAGGCTAACAATGAGAGCTAGGGTATACTGACTATAGTTCATAGGGCTTCTTATAGAAGTTTGCCTAATTGTAGCTAAAAAGGGGGAGAAAATAGCCAAGATAGTCAAGAGTATTATTGCCATATGCTGCTGATGTGATGCAGAGAATAAGGGGGAGATAGATTGATGCTGCTAAAAGGTGTGTAGTTGAAAAGTTTGTTGCTGCATTAAGGGGGAGTTTTGACATTTGAAGAGTGCATCCAAGCAGACATCTAGGGGGAGTAAATTGCTGCACATTATGAGCTACTGAATAGCTATGATGCTGATTCATGTTTTCGAGGGGGAGCACCAATTGGTTGTTGTCAATAATGAAGATGGTGCTGCAGCAGATCAAGTGATGTAGACTATGAAGATTGTCAAACTGCTGCTAATGAGTTTCAAATTTCTAAAGATTATTCCGCTGCTGAAATCTCTGAAGGTGCAGAGTGCAGAAGTTGATTGCAGAGTGCAGAGATTGTTTAACCAAAATTAGCCAAAGGGGGAGATTGATAGTTCCTGGATTGGCTGGAATTTTGGTAAAACAAAGGTTATTCAATGTTGATGTCAAGGTGCTGATGTTGTAACATTGAAGTCTTAACACTGGGCTGTGTTAAGTAGTTAAGTGCTGAAGTTGGATGTCTGATGTCACACAGGTGATGTTGTAACATCAGACCTGCAGAATTAATAACAGCAGGATATGTTATTAGGGCACGCGTATTAGCTGGAATTGTGGAGAGTGGCTGACTCATTGGATGAGAATATCTTGGGATAGATATTTTCTGTTACATGGGAGATTTGATTGCAGGTCTGTTGGAGAATTAAAAGGTTGAAGATTTAAAAAGATTTTGGGGATAAAATCTGTTTTGAAGATTCAGTTTTAATTAACAAATCTGATCAAATATTGTGACAAGTCCAAGCCCAATTCAGGAGCTATATAAAGCGCACAAGACCAATGGAAAAAGTACAGAAAACATTCAGAAGATCAAGAGCAGAAGGCTTAGTGTCTAGAGTTTGTTTAAAGTGCTTGTATTTACACTATTCTAGGGTTTGAATAGGTGTTGAGTTTCTGTCCTCTCTAGAAGTTGTGAAGCAATAGAGAGTGGTTGATTGATCGAAGCTGTGAAGTAAGATCAAGGGTACTCAAAGTGGGTTCTTTGAGTGTTTGTAAGGGATTGAGTGGTGTTCTCATACCTAAGTGGTTTCTTAGGTAGGAAGTCATTAGTAGAGTATAAGTTTAGGAGATTGTCAACGGGTTGTTGAGTCAGTAAATTATATTTACAAGTAGTGAATTTCATCCCTGGCTTGGTAGCCCCCAGAGTAGGTTGGTTGTAACCGAACAGGGTCAACAATTCTTGGTGTTATTTTACTGTTATTGCTGTCCATTGGGCAGAGTGTGTTGTTGTGACATCACACCTTAACATCACACGTCTGATACCAGAATTTCAGAGAGAAAATGTTGAACACATCTCTGTCACACTTATGAATTGTATCAGGCTGATAGTCTTTTGAAGAAAGACATCTTGAGGATTCTTGAAGAAGACTGCCCCAGATTGATTGACTGATGAAAATAAACTGATCATAGCTTCAGTTTGACTGCTGTAGGGGAAAATGAATTGATCATGGCTTCAATTATTGAAATGAATGCTGAGGATAAACTGATCATGGCTTCAGTTGCTATTGTTGGGGATGAACTAATCATGGCTTCAGTTCTTGAAATAAGTGTTGAGAAGGTTAGACTCAATATGGGTCTTGAAAGAGATCTTCTGGTTAACCAATTCTGAGAGTGACTTGCACTGAGCAACAAATCTTGAACTAACTCACAACAGAATCTGGAAGTAACGTGCCCCTGATAGGGTCACTGACCAAGTTTCTCAACTGTTTGAAATTTCTTGATGAGGAAAGTTTGTTTGCAAATAGGATTATTCAAACAAACATGGTAATTTTAATGCAAAGCTCAATGCAATTTTGAAATCAAAAAAAAAATTTTGGAATGATATTATTGATGTAAATCAAATGAATCAGTTGTCAAAACACGGTGGTTTAGACATTAAAAATGAAAGAGAAAGCAAAGGTATGACATCAAAGCAAATGATTGCCAACAAACTTAGGAGTCAATTTACGCAACCTTGCTGTAGTATTCTTTCAAAAGAAACCTGGCTTCAATTAGGTCTTTTGAAGGTTGTAATGTGGTATGGTTCACGGTTTTCGAAACAAAGGATATAGGCTCAAAGTTTATTTGTACCCAACCCACTCTTCGTGGTGATCTTCAGTCTGATGCTCAGTTAATTCAAACTATGCATTCAGGTTCCAAGAGATTTTAGAATTGCAACACAGTTATGATGATGGTTCAAGGACCAAAGAGTTTTGAAATGGCAATCACTTTTTCTTACAACATTTTTTTGTTTTTGATGAGGACCTTAGTCAACTCGTTTTGTCTTTGAGGATTTTGGCAACCTCTTGATTGATTTTTTTGTTATCCCTAACTTTTGCCTGAACTGTGTCATTTGAGCTTACAATCAGCGGGATGCCCCAATTTTTGCCTAAGTCTCCTTCATAGGTTTTGACTTAGCGGGCTCTTCTTTTGATTTTTTTCATTCTTTTTTTTTTGAAAGATAGCGACTGCCTGGCTTAATGATTACAGTGAACCATCATTGGCTTTTGATTTGAAAGACATCTTCAACACATGTTTGATGTGTGCGAAGGAAAGCTATTGATTGCAATGGTTCTCTTGTGTTTAAATATACAGTCAAATTAACTGAGAACTACCTATCCCAAGGTTAAAATTGCGGGTTTTTTCGTATAGAAAGAAACTCCAACTTCTAGGCTCAAAGGGGTTGACAAGGGATTAACTTCCTTATTTCTCCAGTGTTTGGGAGTTGAAACAATGCATGTACATCATCAACCAAGTTTTAAATTTGAAAGTATACAGTTTAGCAATTTCAGGTATTTCGTTTTTCATCATCCTCCCTCCAATCTTTGCATAAACAAAAGTTTGATAAAGAAAGTGAACAGGAGATATATTTTTGTTTTGTGGAAAAAAAAGCATAAAGATGCACACAGTGGATATAAATGAATTGAATAAAAAATTGCAATGCTCATTTAATTAAAATTACCATGAAAGTACAAATAAAGTTCAAAAGCAAACAAACAATACAATCAAAGAAAAGTGCAAACAGAAAGAAACAAGGCCCAGTGATTAATCCGCAACAAGGATGAGTTGTCCTGTCTGAAACACTGGCTTTACGAGATGATCCTTCTGAACTGACTCAAACTTCACTTGGTATGCTCTGGCAAAGGATTATTGACAACATTGGGATTGTCATCAAGAAAGTTCAGAATCTTTGAGTTCACCAATTCTTGTACTCTAGCTTTCAATGCATAACAACCTTCCAAGCTATGGCGTGCCCCACCTTGATGGAACTCACAATGAAGATCAGCCCTATAGTCGGCTGGGAGAGGATTTGGAGGAGGAGGTAGATCCCTCGTTGTAATCAAACCTTTCTTTACAAGACATGGATACAACTCAGTATAGGACATCAGAATAGGATCAAAGTTAACCCTTTTGCGATTCTGATTTTGTCTAATAGCCTGACGAGGAGCTTGAACTGGTTGAGCATTGACAACAGGAGCAACTACAGCTACATATTGTTGTTGCCTGCGACGAGGTTTCCCTTCAACTGAAACAGCATGGGTATCGCCATCCTTCTTCTTTTGAAAATTCCCAGCATAATTTTTAGCACCACTAATGGCTTCAACATTAGTAATCTTTCCTTTCTTGATACCCTCTTCTAGTCTTTCTCCAATAGTGACTAGGTCAGCAAAACCAGATGATACACTTCCTATCATCTTTTCCCAAAAGAGTGGCTGAAGAGTGTCCATAAACAAACCAGTCAATTCCTTTTCTGCCAAGGGTGGCTCCACTTGAGCAGCTAGCTCTCTCCAGCACTGAGCATACTCCTTAAAGGATTCTTTTTCTTTCTGAGACATATTTTGCAATTGACGGCGATCAGGTGCCATGTCCAGATTGTACTTATATTGCTTTAAGAAAGCATCAGCTAAGTCTTTCCAGCTTTGGGTACGGTTCTTCTCAAGTCCTGTATACCATTTCATTGAAGCCCCACTCAAGCTGTCATGGAAACAGTGAATGAGAAGTTTGTTGTTTTTGGCATGAGCAGCCATCTTGCTGCAGTACATCACCAAGTGGCTTCTGGGACAGGTGTGGCCCTTGTATTTCTCAAAATCAGAAGTTTTGAATTTTGTAGGCACAACCAAGTCTGAAACCAAGCACATGTCCATTGCAGCAGCACTAAAGACATCACTTCCTTCCACGGCTCTTATCCTTTTGTCTAGAGTTTTCATTGCTCTCTGACTTCTTCAATGTATCTAGGTTCTCCCGGACTTTCAGATTGTAGACCAGCAACATGGTACACGAAAGGAGGATTCTCAGGAATAACTTAAGCAACATAATGCACAACAGGCTGAGGTTCAGTGAACAATGGAGCTAAAGATACTGGCAGTACAGATGGGACAAACACAGGAGTAGTTACAAAGGGTGGGGAGTAATTCGGAGGTAACCCAAATTCTGGCCAAGTAGAAGCTGATTGCTGAGTCAGTGGAGGGTCAACAACAGCAGGTGAGATTTCAGAGATCACAATCCTCTGATGTGGTTCACCTCTAGCAATCTGAACTTACATCATTTCTGTGAGTTTGGTCATGCCGGCCTTCAACTCATCAATTTCCATTTTGACTTCGGCATTGTGTTGTTCTTGGTTTTCCATTCTCAATCTGACAGCAGCTCTAGTTCCGTAGTTGTGTTGAGGAAATAACTTGGCGGTGAACAGATAACTAAAGAGGAAGACAGTTGAAATGAGTTTCTGAGGCAAATTGGAAGAATACAGATGTATGCTCATGGATGAAAGAGTGCATGGATGCAACAACCACAAACAAGATCACTCAAAGCACACAGGTTCAAAGGTTCGAGTCACGAGCATGAAGCCAAGGTTAAGAACCTCTCATAAAAGGTGCGTACTAAGGTTTTGTCTTCATTGTACCTGAAGAAAACTGTGGTTCTAACAGAGTGCCCAGGGTCCACAATCCACTATACGACACACCAGTGCACCGATTTGTTCGAAGGTTGGTAGTTATCCTCAAGAGAATCTAACCTGAGTGTGGCATCGCGTAATAGCTAAGTCAGATTTGCATCTTCATAGCTTCCGCCCCACGATCCTAAAAAGGCTAAGATGGGTTAAAGGTTACTACGGTTCTCAGTGTTATAGGCTTCTATGGAAAAAGTAATGCCTTCAACGATCGCTCGATCGGCATCAGTAATTCCAAAGAGGCAACCACCGAGTGGATGGATTCTCAAGTTCTGCTTTTTCGGGATTCGAATCCCTTAAAGCTCCCTTGACTATACCATCCTCCTATCTCAAAGTACACTCTGGTCCGGGTATAAGACCTATCTCACACACAAAATAACTCCCAAACAGAACAAACAAGTAACAAGCAAATCAGACAAAAAGCAGTAAATAAATCAAAGTAGGCTAAACCCTTCAAGGGAGTTTATCCCCAGCAGAGTCGCCACTTTTCCTGTAGCGGAAAAATCGTGACTGTAAGCTATTGGTTAACTTAACTCAAAAAGCAAGAGTCGCCACCACACTTTTATTTTATCTAAAAAGGAAAGGAAAAAGAGCGAACAAAACCTACACAAGCTCTACAACAAGAACAAGTGAAGAGAGACTGGATAAGGGGGTTGGTTACGTTAAGGGAAGGTGTTAGCACCCAAAACGTCTATAGTACTCTATAGGAACCCTTTGAAATATCTACACTTTTTGGTTTGAAAATGGCTTGTTTGAAAAGAGATTGAGGAGATGAGAAGAGAAATATGTTTTTAAGATTTTTGTGTTTGGAGAGACTTGTCACCTCATGCCTACGTACCCACGATGTGCAATGTAGGATCAAAACCTCGTAGTTCGTGGTACAAAGAATGAAATTTGTTTGTTTTGGTTGATTTTAAATGTAAAGATAAGTCGTCATTTCCAAGCGAATAATTCCGCTTAAAGAAATGAATCATGTCTAAACTTATGAAAAAGTTTTGAAAGAGAAAAGGGCACGAGGGCACAAAAGGAGTTTGTATGAGTTTGATGTTTTTTAAAGTATTTTGAAAAAGGTGTCATTATGCTTATGTAGTTTAGCATTTGTTAAGAAATGAAAAGAAAAGAGTAAAATCACTTGACAAAGTCAAGGTTTGATTATGAAAGAGGTGATGGTTTGAAATCAAGAAGGTTTTTGAAAAAGGGAGAGAGTTTTAAAAATTGAAGAATGGGGAAGAGAAGAAGTGACTATCCTAAAGCATAAAGTAAAAGCTAAGGATAAGAAATATCTATCCACAAATGTAGCTATCTTCACCATAAACCAAGCAAAAGCACAAGTCTTCAAAGTCTTCGAATCATAAGTCCAAAGCAAAGGGAAAAGGTCCTAGTTCTAAGTCCAAGGTTCCAAGAATTGCATTGGATGTCCAAGGTCTTGGTGCAAAACTACATGTCCATTGCAATGGATAGTAACCATAGTCCAAGGTTAGAAGCACAAGTTTTTTAGAGGTTTTGGCCTTTATTAATGTTTTTTGGTCCAAGTGGACAAAGAGAAAAAGGCATAAGCATAAACATGTGTCCAACGGACAAAGGAAAAATTGCGGAAGCATAAACATGTGTCCAACGGACAAAGGAAAAATTGAGGAAGCATAAACATATGTCCAACGGACAAAGGAAAAATTGCGGAAGCATAAACATGATATGAAATGATAATAATGGAGCATAAAAGTAAAAGAGAGATAGGGAGCGAGAAGGAATTGTAAAAGTAAAAGTTAGAAGTTAGTGATTAGTTGTTAGTTGTTAGAGTAAGTGATCAATAATAATTGAATAATTGCACTTAGGTCAAGGTTAATAAGAACTCATTAGAGGATTGATAAGACCAAAGCCTCCTAACAACAAGTCTCATAAGTGTTGAACCAAAAGAAAAATAATCAACTATTCTTGATTGTTTTCCGATAAGGGACATATGTTACGCTATGTTAAGCAATCGTTGAGTAATTTACGGAGTAATTACCCTACAATGAGGCTGGTCAATAGATCTTTGTGCTAATGAATACTAGATGAACGATATGTAAATCGTCATCCGAAAGCAATACCGCACGAAAAGAAAAGAAGGTAGCAATCTAGTCTTGATCAAAATTCAACAACGGAATTCTATGATCCATAAAACTTTCATCGATCAAAAGTAAAGAGAATAAATGAAGAGAAAGCCAGATTAAACCACAAAAATATGTGATCTAAGGCTAAGAACAAAGGAAAAGGGAAGAAAATGGAAAAGGAACCAACACAGTCCCAAAAATAAGCCAAAATGTGCATTCTGTTTCGAAGTAACCGGTTACTGCATATTTGCTAACCGGTTACTTAGTTGAAAATAAGCACAATTTTTCAAAACTAACACAGAGTAACCGGTTACTCTGCACCAGAATGCACAAAATTATGCAAAATTCAGCATGATCCACTTTCAAAACTTTTTACAAACACCTTGTGATCATGGAACTGAAATTGCACGAAATTCAAAGTAAAATAACAGCAAAAACCAGCAATTAAACATAATTTCAAGATCCAAAGGATCAAGTAACAAAGATCTCCAAAGATCTACATTATGGAAGATGAAGATGAAGCTTCAACAATGGTGAAAGATGAATTACCGCTTCAAATCTGAAAAATTCCTTCAAATTGCTTCAAGATCCAAACACCAAAGCCTTGATCTATGAGAACTGATGAAGAAAAAAAGTTTGGATGAAGGTTTAGCTCAAAGTTGAACAAGATTCAATGTGAATTCTTGTTAACTTTCAAAAGAAGAAAAATGAGCTTTAGTAAAATTTGTGGTTGGGGAGAGAATTTGCAAGAGGTTTTTTGGCTATCAAAAGCTTGTGAAATGAATGAAATGAGGGCTCTATTTAAAGAGTTTAGGCTTGGGAATTTGGTGGTTTGGAAGATCAAAATTATGCTTGGAATTTGAATTTGGAGGGAAATTCATAAAAGAGTGGTGATTAGTGAAGGTGTATGGTAGGAATTAGTCATGGACCCAATCATCAAGTCAATTTTGCCTCAGGGGATCATATAATAAAAATCAGGAATTAGGGTTTCTAGACCTAATTCCCTCCTAAGTTGACTTTTGGGACAAAACATAAGCCAAGACCTCAAGACATGATTTGAGGGTCCCTAATACACTACATTGATCCATTTGCAAAAATGGATTGATCCAAGAAGCTTGATTCACAAGTTTCAAGTTCATCAGAACCACAATTAGGGTTTCGTAGAAAAAGTCAACCGTGCCTTTGACTTTTGACCAGGACATGCTCCCAAACCTTGAGACATGATTCAATACACCCTATAACACCTATGAAATCAATCCATCAAGTTTGATTTAGGTCAAAGACTTGATTTCATAGAGGATCACACCGTTTAGAATTCATTTGATAAAAAGTCAACTGTGCCCAAAAGTCAAAGTTTGACTTTTTTATTTTTTGATCAATTATGGTCCCCTAACCCTAAAATGATGTTAATGTGTGATTGGAATCATCATTCATCAAGAAAAATCAAGAAAAGAGGGATAACTTGTAAAATGGGCAACCATAAAAAAAACTTAGAAATTTTCTAAGTTATGGAATAAAGTGGCTAGGGTACCAACTTCCAAGGATCATAACTTGAGATCCAAGCAACCATTTGGGCTGATCCAAAGATGGATTTGTAGCTCTCATGGCATACTTTAAAAGTGGCAATTACACCTCATTCCAATTCATCATGGATTTTGAGTTATGGTTGGATCAAAATGGCTGAAAACATTAAATGTCACTTTTTCCAACACTTAGTGAAATTTTCACTAAGTCAGAATCTGTTTCACTTTTTCCAAAATGTAAGGGCATTTTTCACTTAGATCCAAAAAGTGTCAAGACAAACTATGATCACGCATATGTTGTATCATATGAGAGCTTTCCAAAATGGCCAAGAACCCCATGAAATTCCATTTGAGCTAAGAGTTATGACAGTGGCAATATGCCTTGCTGCAATGTCATAACTAGGCAGATTTGTGCATTTTTCTCGATTTGAGCAATTTGTGCAAATGACAAACAAGTTTATCCATCTGAACACCTCAGGGAGAGACCAAGGAGGGACAAACACTGATCCATAAGCCTCCCAAGTCTTTGGAACTAAAAATAGAATGCCAAACCTAAAAAACCCTAAAGATGGGACAAGACTCCAATTTTGTTTTGGAGCATTCAATGGATGCACCAAGGTGGCATGAACTGAGCCATTTCCAACTGAATGAGTCAAGGATGATCTCTGAACTAGGGAACCAAAGGCCTGTGCTCTAACCTCTAGTCAATGGCTAGAGGAGACTTGGATTCCTATTGATCAACATTTGCCAAACCTCTGCAGCAGTTGCCATTCACTATTGCAGCCAAAAAAAACTTGCTATACTATAAATAGATCTCATTTGTGCTCAGTTTGAGTACACCAAAGCACTACAACACTTGCTTTCCTCAAAATCTCTTTCTCTAGGCAAAAATTCCTTCTTTAGCAAGGTAACTCTGAGTTTCTGAGTTAGAGAGCAATTCCACCATAGCTCATGATCCAAACACATCCAATATGCCATATCTAAGTTGTTCAAACACTCACAAGTGACTTGTAACACCAAAATCTCAAAACCTCAAAATAGGACTTTTTTGCATTTTTCAAGCCATATCTTGATTCAGTCACTTTCAAAACCAGATAAAGCCTCAAACACACTCCAAATATCATCCTTGAACAGTCCCAAATGGTTCCCCACATATGGAACACCATTTGAGAGAGTTGCTATTTTGGTCACTTTTACCCCTTTTGCAAGAAAAGGCCAATTTCCATTCCTGAGGTTTCCAGCTGATTCCAATCATCCTAAAAGCTTCTAAGGGATCATTTGAGGGTGTTCAAAGCATCAAAACATTTTTGGAACAAAGCCCTTGACAGATTGCCCAAAAAGCTCCTAAAGAGGTAAGCATCTCAACTTGAACTCTTTAAAATATGCATTGCTTTGAGGTCCACTGAACATGCACATCTTCTACATGTTATATATGTTGTGTTTGGACCAATTCATCATGTGATTCATGCCTGTACCAAGAGGTAGCACAGAAAATGCAAAGGGAGGCCTATTTCAAAACCACTATCAGGTTTTAAAATGGGGACCTCATATGAGAAAACCACCACCACCATTGGATTCCTTATGAAATTCTAGGCAGGATAGATCTAAATTTTGTCCCAATCCATGGAGAAATGAGAAATTACAAGCTTCACATTTTTGGCCAAAATTTTGCCTTGCCTTGCCTTGGCCAGGCCAAAAACAAGGCAAGCCTTGTATATTTGTGGGTGGGCTTTGATACACGGATGTATTACCACCCCAGCGGTAGGAAGCGCGCACTATACACAAGAGGTATGGGGTTCGAATCCCCCTCGCCCCAAACCCCTTTTTAAAGTTTTTTCCATTTTTCTATTATTTTTCTTGTTATTTTTAATGATTTGAAAAATTAATAACTCCCTCAATTTTAATTATTTTTTCAAAAAATCACAAAAATGTAGAAATATTTTATTCCATATAAAAAATCAAATTTATATTTTTTATTTAATATAGTTGATATTTTTATGAATAAATTCATTTTTAATTGTTTTTAAAGCATTTTAAAGGCGAATATTCATCTTGAGAAATCAAAACCAAATGAGTTTTAATTCATCTTGTGATTAAAACCTTATTTTTCAAACCTTAACCAAAAATCACAAGTTGTTTATTCAAGCTTTTTTGGTGTTTTATCATTTTTTATTGATTTTCTTTAAGAATTCACTTTTAAAGATGCTGAAATTAGGGTTTTGATCGGTTCCACCCTCATCGATCATTTTCAAACACTCATGGGCCTCTAATAGAGTGTAAGACCCAATCCCCTTTTAACCAAAACAATTTTGGGCCTCAGATATTGTATAAGTCCCTATATGTTAAAAGAAAACTCTCGGCGCAATCGCCAGTTCAAAAATTAAATCATTTGGGCCTACCCTCGTGTTATAAACCCTATTTCTTTTCTTTAAATTTCTTTAGGTCTCTAATAGAGTGTAAGACCCAACCCTTTTTTGAAACCAAAATGATTTGGGCCTCAGATGTTGTATAAGACCCACTGTGTTTTCAAAAACCTCGGCGCGATCGCCGTTTTCAAAACAAATAACCCTGGGCCTCTCCCTGAGCTGTAAGCCCCATCACTTGTACAAAAATAAATCTTTGGGCCTCTAATAGAGTGTAAGACCCATCCTCTTGTACATAAAAACAATTTTGGGTCTCACATATTGTATAAGTCCCTCTGTACAGTTTTAAAAAAAAACGGTGCGATCATCGTTAAAACTTGGGCATGTCCCTTAAGCTGTAAGCCCCAACAATCTTTTCAAAGCACTTTCTCCTTTGACTTTGAATTCAAATATATGTTGTTATCAAAACTTTCTTTAATTTCTTTGTTGAACAACTAACCAAACAACATGGAAGCTCTACAACGGGTAAGTGTTTATCCGCTTTCATTTACCACTTTCATATATATATATATATATAACTGTATTGTGGGGTTGCTTCACTGTAAGTCTTCTTTCACATCCTTTTATATAATTGTCAAATATCCACTGTGTAATACTAATATAGTTATTTAGAGTTTTCTACGGCAACTACGTCTAGCACTAGGTAAAGCCCTATTGGTCACTCTTAAATACAAACAAAACTAAATCCCCCGTAGGATTCCAGATATAGTCTTCCCTCCTCTTGGGGTTAAACAATATGGAACAAAGAGAAAGGCAGTATTCTCGGTGAACTTTTTCTCAGACAGTCACCCTTAGAAATTTTCAAAGAAACTCTAACTCCCCAGAGATGATCTTTTCTCCGTGAATGGCATCTCTTGAGTTTCTTCCAAATTCTCAAACTTTCCTGGAATGATCTCTTCTCTGTGAATTGTATTTCTTGAACTTCTCTTAGTTTGGGGACCCACAGGCTTCCTAAAAGCATCCCCGCCTCCTCTTGGGCATTGTACGAGGACCCTTCGGCTTCTTAGAAGTTCTCATACCTTCTCTTGGGCTTAATACAAGGACCCTGATGATCTCTTAAAGGTATAAGATAGAACTTAGTAATCCTTTGCTAGAGCAGTCTTTCCAGCGTCAAAACTCCGGCCATTTTAGGGTTGATACTCATCCTTTAATGCACGTGCCTCCTCTTGGGCATCATACAAAAGATAAAAATCTAGACTTGGATAGTCTAAAACTCTTGAGTCTCTAAGACATTCTCAAGTTCCTTTCAAACATAGGAAAAAACACCGATCACCCTGGATCAATCTCCAGCAGAATCCCGGTCTCTCTCATGAGAGTTCCCCACACTTGGACCCGCTTCAGAATCTCAATAATCCTCGGCAGTAAGTTAGCCTCCTCTTGGGCTTTGTACAAATGATTCTCCCTAGAGGAGCTAACCTTTTCAGACTCTCTTGTTGAGTCAACCACTTTTAACCTCCGTCTTGGGCTTTGTACAAGACATATAAAAAACTCAGTCTCTTGTTGAGTATAAAAAATAGACTCTCTTGTTGAGTCAACCCTTTTTAGCCTCCGTCTTGGGCTTTGTAAAAGACATATAAAACACTCTCTTGCTGAGTATAAAAGACTCTCTTGTTTAGTCAACCACTTTTAGCCTCCGTCTTGGGCTTTGTACAAGACATATAAAAACACTCTCTTGTTGAGTATAAAAGACTCTCTTGTTGAGTCAACCACTTTTAGCCTCCGTCTTGGGCTTTGTACAAAACATATAAAAACCCACTCTCTTGGTGAGTATAAAAGACTCTCTTGTTGAGTAAACACCTTTTAGCCTCTATCTCGGGCTTCGTACAAGACAGCAAAACACTCTCTTGTTGAGTATAAAAGACTCTCTTGTTAAGTCAATCTCCTTTTAGCCTCAATCTCGGGCTTTGTACGAGACAGCAAATCACTCTCTTGTTGAGTATAAAAGACTCTCTTGTTGAGTCAAACAACCTTCAGACTCTCTTGTTAAGTCAATCACTTGTTCAAGACTCTCTTGTTGAGTCAACCTTTCTAGCCTCCGTCTTGGGCTTTATACAGGACAGATAAAAGTACTCTCTCGTTGATTCAAACCCTTTCAGCCTCCATCTTGGGCTTTATACAAGATACATTCTCCCCAACGGAGTCAAAATCCCTTTTAGCCTCAATCTTGGGCGTTGTACAAGATAGAAAGAACATTTTCCCCGTTGTATAAAGAAACCCCCGGTTGAGTCAATCAACCTTTTAGCATCAAATTTGTGCCTTGCTCGCTGCATACAAACATCAACAACTCCTCTTTAGAGATGACAAATTCTCTCTCATCCAAAACCCTTTAGCTTCACATCTTGGGCTTTGAACAAGATACAAACCACCTTTAGCTTCATGTTTTAGGCTTTGAACAAGACACCAAAACAACCTTTTTCCTCCCATAGAATAGGAGGAACTACGATCGCTCTGATTTCCCTGTTTCGGGAATACGTAGGCATAAGATTGCAAAAATCTTAATGAGCATACTAATCAAAAAACCCAAAATTCCGTACCTTCATACATCCATCAAAAGCATCAGACCTAACACCTTTGCAGAAATCTAGCAAATAGTCTAGACACTGTTTTTAAGCAAATAACCCAAGACAGACCTCCCTTTTGATAGCATCTGTAAACCAACAGTTTTGACTGTTTAACCTCAGTATGCAAGCAGGGTTAATTGGAGACATCTATTTCCCTTCCTTAATCAGCTCAACGGGATAAAAAATGAATCGAACTGTAGTACCAAAGCGATAGTGATTCGAAACCACAAAAACCACGCTACAGAAGAATGGCGACCACAGTGGGAGGCATTCTTTCTAGGCTCTTTTAGGGTGAAAGCCTTAAATTCACCAAATACCACAGAAATGACGACTCTGTTGGGGGAGTCATTGTCTGTATAGGATCATAAGACTAGAGGTCTAGGATGTTAGGACAAATATATATACTACTTTTCCTAACTGATATCTGTGTTTACTTTTCTGCTAATGGGAATGTGTGTGATGCCGCATCTGGAAAGATTGAGTATACACCTAATATAAGTGATGGCATTATATGGGTAATCTTACGGGGAGTGAATCCCAGATAAGAGGTCCCGGTCGACCATCAAATCAGTGGAGATGCCCTTTGCAGATTCAATGCCTATACGACTTCAGTTGTTGAAAGTAGATTGTTCCATTGGGTTATCCGAGAAGCTGGAGATTTTAGTAGACTGAAACCACTTTGTAGTGCGAAAGCTATCGAAAATAGTTGTCACGCGATACTACCCTCATTTGAGACTACTCTAAGATACTACAGCTCCCTGGCGATTCGCTTGTTGTCGTTATCCCAATAGGGGTCAGTGATTTTGAGGACAGGTACAAAAAATCACCAGTATAAACCTTTGGGGATGGGTAGAGCCTTGACTTCATGACACCGACCCTTTGGCCCCATGTTTTTTCTATGTTTTTGTGTGCTGCATTCATGCATTCATTTCATTAAAAAACATTAAAAACAAAGAAAAATATTCTCTTCTAGTCTCTCTTTTTCAAATTAAACTAAGACAATGATTGTAAATGTCAGATAAAGAGATTGCTAATGGATTTCGTTAGAAGGTAAACTCACAAGTACACCTTCAAGGTTCCAAAACTAGAGGATTTAAGAGGGTTGGTAAGGATGATAACCAACCCTGAGGCTTTCAGAGCTAAGTATGGAGGACTGCTGTCTCTGTTAAGGGTCCATGTAATCGAAGGAATCCTGTCCACACTAATTCAGTTCTATAATCCGGTCTATCACTGTTTCAAATTCCCAGATTATCAACTAGCACCAACACTGGAGGAGTACTCTCACCTGACTAATTTACATATTACTGATCAAGCTCCCTTTTCTGGACTGGAAGAGATTTCAAAGGATCAAACCATTGCAAGAGCAATCTATTTGGATGAGTCAGAAGTCAGGACTCACATGACCACTAAGGGTGGAATCCAGGTTTTGCCAGCCCAGTTCTTGATAAAGAAAGCTCTGTACTTTGCTAGTATAGGGAATGTGGCTGCTTTCGAAAGCATCTTTGTTTTGCTTACCTACGGGTTATTTTTGTTTCCCAACATCGATAACTTTGTAGATACCAATGCCATTAAGATTTTTCTGATTGGAAACCCTGTACCGACCTTGCTCGCCGATGCTTATCATTCTGTACACTTAAGAAATTTATACAGCGGAGGAATGATCACATGTTGTGTAACCCTGCTGTACAAATGGTTCACTTCTCATTTGCCAAAGTCTGCTACATTTTGGGATCAAAAGAATACTTTACGTTGGTCACAGAGAATCTTGTCTCTTACCAACTCTGACATCGATTGGTACAATCGAATCTATGACGGGATCAGAATATTAACCGTTGGGGAAATTTCCCAAATGTACCCCTTATAGGAACTAAGGGAGGAATCAACTATCATCCAGTTTTAGTTCGTATTCAATTTGGATACCCGATGAGGCATGTCCCGCGTAATGCTCATCTGGAAGGTCTTTTCTTCAAGCAGAAAATGACAGAGCACTAAAGACAGAAATAGTGCATGCCTGGAAACACGTTCATAGGAAAGGAAGAGTGTCTCTAGGAAAACCAGACCGTGTCTCGATGGAGCCTTGTATCCACTGGGTAAAAACTAGAGCTCTCAAGCTGAGGATGCCTTACCCTCGTCAGGAAGTTCTTCCGTTAAGGGACCCCGTCCTTTACTTTATGTCTGATACAGAAAAACTTCAGGTTACTCTCAATAAAGTTCAGCAGGAGAAAAGGTCTTGGAGGAACAAGTACCGTATTCTCATTGTGGAGTGTAAGAAAATACAGCAACTATTGAAAGATAAAGATGCTCTGATCGAGATTTTAGAGCAACATGTTGTAGAAAATTAGGATGACCAGAGGAATTTGCTCTCTCATTTCACTTGGCAAAGGAATGACAACCCGACAACGGCTCAAGAGCCCCGGTCAAAGAAAAGGAAATTACCAGAACCTGTACCTGAGCTCGCTTCAGAGAGGACTCAGGACCCATAAGTTTAGATTTCCTTTTGCAGCACTATGTAAATTACTGTATTTCCATTTCCGCAATCTTTGAATCCAATAAAACGGGGTTTCCCCACTGTTTGATATTTGCAATTCAATTGTCGAAGTTTACTTTGAATAAACAAATAAAATATATACAATTAATATAATCATTGCATATCATTCATCATTCTCACATAACGCCTTCTTCTTACCTACGAATCTCACGTTTGTGTCTCGATTCTAGAGTCAAATTGTCTCATTCGTACAATACTCGGGCCAATCGACAGAAAAAGATGGATGATCTCGAGGAGGAGGACAGAGAGTTGAGGGAAGAGATCGACACTCTGAAAGAGGATCTGAGAAAGCTTCATAATGACATGCAAGCTCTAGCAGAAGCTCAGATGCAACAACAAAGGACTGTGATTTCAAAGATCACATCAACGCCCATAGTGGAAAAGTATGATCCTAGGTACAAAATGCCGAAAGATCGTCCCTGGGGCATGCCTATTAACTATATCCCGGAAGGATATGTTCCGCCGATCACTGAGGACCAGGGAACCGCAGCAGGAGCCGCTGGGCCTGAAGGTTACAAACTTCAGGAAAGCGAAGATGCCCGGGGCATGACAGCAACTCCTGAAGGTTACAAACTTTGGGAGAGGGAGGGACCTAGAGTCACTGCCATGATGACTATACCACCACCCGTGGTACACACTGTCCCGGAAGGACAGATTCCACATATACCTTCTGGTGGATACGAAAGTATGTTTGACAGAATGAATGAGTTCCAAGAACAGTTCTTGGAGATGCAGAAAGAGCTGCAAGCCCTTCGCGGTCAGGATCTATTTGGAAAAGACGCCGCAGACCTTTGTTTGGTCCCCAATGTGAAAGTTCCGCACAAATTCAAAGTACCCGAATTTGAAAAGTACAAGGGTAACTCTTGCCCTCAAAGCCATTTGGTGATGTACGCTCGACGAATGTCAACTAAGACAAAGAACCAGGAGCTACTGATTCACTACTTTCAGGATAGTTTAACCGGTTCCGCACTCAAATGGTACATGGGTTTAAACCGCACTAAGATCGGCACTTTCAGAGATCTTGGCGCTACTTTCATTCAGCAGTATAAGTATAACCTGGACATGGCACCGGAGAGAGATCAACTCAGATCGATGTCACAAAAGGACAAGGAAACCTTTAAGGAGTACGCTCAAAGATGGCGTGAAATTGCCGCCCAGATTTGTCCACCTCTTGAGGAAAAAGAGATGGCAAAGATCTTCTTGAAAACCTTAAGCTCATTTTACTACGACAGAATGGTTGCCAGTGCGCCCAGTGACTTCACCGAGATGGTAGGCATGGGAGTTCGTCTTGAGGAAGCAGTCCGAGAGGGACATTTAGTTAAAGATGCTGGATCATCAAGTAGTAAAAAACGATACGATAGTACTCTCCCAAAGAAAAAAGAGCAAGATATTGGCAATATCTCTCTCGGAAAGTAAAGGCGACGGTACCAACCAGTAGCAACTGTAACTCCTGCTATCAACCCTACGCCTGTTCCTACGTATCAACCTCAGGTTGCTCAGAGCCAACCGATTCAACAACAATATCAGCAAAGGATACAACAGCCACTTCAGCAGGCTCGTCCTCCATATAACAACAACCGTACAACTCGACCCCCAGAGTTTGATCCTATACCAATGATGTACGCAGAACTATTTCCACTCTTACTGGTCAGGGGGCATATCCAAACCAGGTCTCCTCTTACAGTACCTAAGAATCTGCCTTTTTGGTTCAAAGCGGACCAGACTTTCCCTTATCATCAAGAAGGATCAGGGCATAACATAGAAAACTGTCTCAGTTTCAAATCCGATGTGCAAAAGCTTGTTAGGAGTGGGGTCTTATCTTTCCAAGATATGAATCCGAATGTTCTCACAAACCGGCTGCCTCAACACGAGAAAGCTGCGGTAAATTTGATAAAAAGAGAGTCTAGCAACAGCTATCAAATTCATGATGTACTCTTATTGAGGGCCAACTTGGTCAAGATGCATTGTAGATAGAGTGGATACGACCATGTGCCACCTCATAACTATCACCAGTGTGATATCTGATCTAAGAACAATCAAGGATGTTCTGTGGTGCAATCAGCTCTATAGGAATAATTGGATCTCGGATGGATCCAAGAGCACCGAGTTCGTGGGGTCAACATGACTTATATGAATTCCAATATCATTCAAAACCATGACATCCGTGCGATGAATGTCAACTTGGTGGCAATGCACTCAAGGAAAAGCCAACATCATAATCTGCCACGACATGATTACAATTCCTGTCTAACTTGCTCGGTAAACAAACAGGGATGCTCTTTTGTACAAGAGGCTCTCCAGCATCAGATGAATCTTGGATGGATTCAGGATTACCGCGATGGAAATCAGTATCAAGTGAATATGATTCAAATCTTTGATATTCGCTTGATGAATACCAGCTTGGTGGAGTTACACGCTACACAAGTCCAGCTCGGTTTTCTGACTTCGCATAATTATCAGAACTGTACAGTATGCTGTGAGAGTAACCAAGGGTGCGCTCTCGTGCAAAGAACTTTGTAACACTTGTTAAGACACTGGTGGCTTCAGATTAATATGGATGAAGACATGCAACAAATCAGTGTGGTTAATGGGAACCCTATTAGGCATCAAAGTCAGGATGTTCGATCAATGGAAATAGACCTGGTAAGGTTACACTGCATACAAGGAGGACGTGGCCAGGTGCCACCACACAACTACGAGCGCTGTAGAGTCTTCTCGGAAAATAATCAAGGATGTTACCTCGTGCGAGCAACCCTTCAGAGTCAGTTGGACCATAAAGAGATTCGACCATGCCCAAGTTCTGGGTTAATCAACTGGATGCCAGACTATTTCACTGATCAAATCAGGGATGTTGTCGTGATCTCTGATCGCGAAAGGACCAAAGATGTTTGTACCATTATCCCTCTACTTAAAGAATCGAAGGTTCTTAGCCAGGAGCTGATTGAAGTTACCTACGACAGTCAGAAAAATCAGAAGGCTCCTGTAGTTATCTATCTACCAGGACTGTTACCGTATGAATCAACTAAGGCTATCCCTTACAAATACGGTGCAACAACAATTGAGAATGGAAAGGAAATTCCATTACCCTCCAATGTAAATATTGCAGACTTCAGTCGAGTAACACGGAGCGGTCGAATCTTCAACAAAGGAGTTGGAGAACCTAACAGAGAAAAGGAACCTCGCACAAAAGTTCCTAATCCACCAGTCGGTCAATCCAGTGATCCCGACCTTTCAAAGATCGATGATGAGACGCTGAAGCTCATCCAAAGGAGTGAATACAACATTGTTGATCAGCTGTTACAAATTCCTTCAAAAATCTCAGTGTTATCGCTTTTTCTCAGTTCCGAAGCCCATAGAGAGGCTCTACAGAAAGTCTTAGAACATGCCTTTGTGGAACAGGATGTGTCAATACGACAGTTCGATAGCATCGTCTCTAACATCACTTCCTGCAACAACTTGGGGTTTAGTGATGAGGAATTTCTAGAAGAGGGCCCAAGTCACAACACGGCGCTCAATATCACAGTCAACTGCTAGGACGATGCTTTAACCAGCGTACTGGTAGATACTGGATCGGCTCTCAATGTTATGCCGAAGTCCACCCTAATGCGACTATCATTCAAAGGATCTCCGATGAGAGGCAGTGAGGTCGTCGTCAAAGCATTTGACGGGTCCAGAAAAACAGTTATCGGAGAAGTTGACCTTCCCATAACTATCGGTCCTCACACTTTCCTAGTCACTTTCCAGGTCATGGACATCCGAGCAACATACAGCTGTTTGTTGGGAAGACCTTGGATACACCAGGCTGGGGCAGTCACTTCGACACTTCACCAGAAACTGAAGTTTGTCAAGAATGACCAACTCGTCACAGTCTCTGGAGAACAGGCCTTCATCGTGAGTAACCTATCGTTGTCCACTTGTGTAGAACCAGAAGAGGTAGTTGGAACTCAGTTCCAAGCGTTTTCAGTGAGCAATGAGAATCAATCAGAAAAAGGCACATCGATTTCCTCGTACAAAGATGCTCTCAAAGTAATCAAGAGTAACAACACAAAAGGATGGCAACAGCTTGTCATTGCTACGGATAATAAGACAAAGAAAGGTCTTGGCTTTTCCTCAACCTGTACACAGACTACTAAAGCTGAAAGTTTTCATCCCATTCAGAACTTCTTCCAAGTGGAGGTTTCCTTCACCCAGTGTCTCAAGAAGTACATACCATCAACGAGGGAGATTCCTCCGATACAGATGAAGAGTAGAAGTCCTATCTTAACGAGGACGGTTATATGTCTCAGGAAGAGGTGCCTACACCATTTTGCTATCCCGCACAAAGTCCGAGATTTATACCAAGGTCAGATGTCGAAATGATATATGGAGATTATGATCCGGAAGGACGTCGTGCTCCACCAAATTCATTAGAGTAGGACACTCCGATGAAATACAACTTTGACCACAACTATTATGGCCCGATGGATGGCCTGCCTATGTGGCAGTCGTACTCAGGAGACTCGGGGCAAGAGAATCATCCCAATGATGCTTATCAGCTTAGCATCATCGAAAAGAATACTTGTGTCCCCACCATGTCATGGGATCAACACAGGGCATTATGAAAATATCCAGCACGACGATGAATTTGCAAAGTTCGCAGGACTAGAATTCATTAACTATGCTTTCCCCGAGGTCAACGTCATCGAAAGGGATGACTCATCCAGTTCCAAAGAAGTGTGGGACACCCTGGGACAACCAAGTGGTAAATATGACTTCATGGTCAAGTATACCGCTCCCGAAAGCTCTCGTATCATGCTCAAAGACATCTAGTCAACGGGATGGGGGATTTGCCTGAGAGCACAAAAACTATGCAAAATACAACTGAGGAATCCTCCTACGACAACTCTGTCTGGGAGACAGATTCCAATGGTCCAGCTCCACCAGAAATCAGCGTTATTTCTGAAGACAAATCAAGAAAGAAGGTAACAGACTTTGTGATTCACCGAGGAGTTCGCCGCCAATGGGTTACAGTCGATGTTCCGAAAATCGTTCATAAGTCAAAGTAATGGCTGTCTTTATCTTAACCTTTCACCCTGCCTAGGTGAAACGAATGTTTTGATAAGGATCCCTTTCTGTAAATATACCTCTTCGCTTTGCCCAAAGCGACAGAGTTTTGTTTTACAGGGTTGTAGTTTCAAGAATCAACAAAATCATAAATAAATAAACGTCGTTCTGTAATTTCCGCATTAATTGTTGTTTTCTCTTTTCGCTTTTTCAGAAAATGGTAATCCTAAAAAACAACAAATAAAAACAAGCAGTTTTCAGAAAAACACTGCACACACTCTTGCATTTCTCTGTATCTGTTCTTAAAATCAATCATCACATGCAGATTGCTTGTTTTAAACCCCATTGAAACGTACGATCCGATGCCTTCTCCCAACTTTGAATTCCCGATATTTGAGGCTGAAGAAGAAGATGACAAAGAAATTCCAGAGGAGATCTCCCGATTACTCAGACAAGAGGAAATGTCTATTAAACCTCACAAAGAGCCGTTGGAAACGGTCAACTTGGGCTCAGAGGAAGAAAGAAAAGAGGTCAGGATTGGGGCACTGCTCAGTTCAACTGTCAAAGAAAGTTTGACAAAGCTTCTTAAAGAGTTTCCCGATGTATTCGCTTGGTCCTATCAGGATATGCCAGGGTTGGATACAAGCATCGTGGAACATCATCTACCATTGAGATCAGAATGTCCGCCAGTAAAACAGAGGTTAAGACGGACTCACCCAGACATGGCCATCAAAATCAAAGAGGAAGTATAGAAATAGATTGACGCAGGTTTCCTCGCCACATCAGAATATCCTCAGTAGTTAGCCAACGTCGTACCAGTTCCGAAAAAGGATGGAAAGGTCAGAATGTGTGTGGATTACAGAGATCTAAACAAGGCTAGTGAAAGGACGACTTTCCTTTACCACACATTGACATGCTGGTAGACAGTACAACAAAGTTCAAAGTCTTCTCTTTCATGGATGGATTCTCGGGCTATAATCAGATAAAAATGGTGCCAAAAGACACGGAGAAAACTTCATTCATTACCCCATGGGGCACTTTTTGTTACAAGGTAATGTCGTTCAGTTTGAAAAACGCCGGGGCAACCTATCAAAGGGCCATGACTACTCTGTTTCATGACATGATACACCAAGAAATCGAAGTATATGTCGATGACATGATTGCCAAATCTAAGACAGAGGAGGAGCATGTGACCCACCTGTCAAAACTGTTCGAATAGCTGAGAAAGTACAAACTTCACTTGAATCCCAATAAGTGCACATTTGGTGTCCGTTCAGGGAAACTTTTAGGGTTCATCGTCACCCAGAAAGGAATTGAGGTTGATCCTGACAAGGTCAAAGCCATTCAAGAAATGCCTTCTCCGCGGACTGAAAAACAAGTCAGGGGATTCCTGGGACGTTTGAATTACATTTTCAGATTTATATTCCTCATGACCGCGACGTGTGCGCCAATCTTCAAATTAATAAAAATGAATCGGGACTTCATTTGGATAGAAGAATGCCAAACCGCCTTCGACAATATCAAAGAATACCTATTGAACCCACCGATTCTATCATCTCCAGTGGAAAGAAGCCCACTAATCATTTACTTAACAGTCTTAGAAGACTCAATGGGTTGTGTACTCTGGCTTGGGCAGCCAAACGTTTGCTCCAATACATGATTCGTCATACTACTTGGTTAATCTCCGAAATGGATCAAATCAAGTATGTCTTTGAAAAGCCTGCTCTCAAAGGAAGGATTGCCCGTTGGCAGATGTTGTTGTCAGAATACAACATTGAATACCACGCTCAGAAAGCCGTAAAAGGAAGTGTTTTAGCCGATCGTTTGGCTCATCAACTGATTGACGATCAAGAATCAGTCGGGTTTGACTTCCCATATGAAGGTGTTATGTATCTAAAGATGAAAGATTGTGATGAACCACTACCCAGTGAAGGGCCAGGACCAGGTTCCCAATGGGGACTAATCTTTGACGGAGCTGTCAATCATTATGGAAACAGAATTGGGGAAATCATCATAAAACCTCAGGGTACCCACATTCCTTTCACCGCCCAACTGACGTTCAAGTGTACAAACAAAGAGGCCGAATACGAAGCTTGTATCATGGGTCTCGAAGAAGCGGTCGACTTAAGGATCAAAAACTTGGATGTATATGGCGATTCAGCCCCAGTTATCAACCAGATCAAAGGAGATTGAAACACATACCAATCAGGACTAATTCCTTACAAAGCCTACGCGAGAAGGTTGTTACCATTCTTCAACAGAATCGAGTTTCATCATATCCCTCGTGAAGAGAATCATATGGCTGATTCATTAGCCACTCTCTCTTCCATGATTAGTGTAGGTCAATGGAACGACTTACCTAAGATTGACATAATGCGCCTTGAATGGCCTGCTTACATCTTCGCAATTGAAGCAGTCATAGACGACAAACCTTGGTATCACGACATCAAATGCTTCCTTCAGAAACAAGAGTACCCACCTGGGGCATTCAAAAAGGACCGAGTGACCCTCAGAAGGCTAGCAGGCAGCTTCTTTCTGAGAGGCGATACCCTCTATAAGAGGAACTTTGACATGGTCTTGCTTCGATGTGTAGACAGACCAGAAGCAAACATGCTGACAAAAGAAATTCATGAAGGATCCTTTGGCAGTCATGCCAACGGACACACAATGGGGAGAAAAATTCTAAGAGCAGTGTACTATTGGTTGACCATGGAATCCGACTGCTACAAGTACATGAGAAGATGTCACAAGTGTCAGATATACTTAAACAAAATCCATGTACTGCCAACGCATCTCAAAGTTCTCTCTTCCCCGTGGCCTTTTTCCATAAGGGGAATTGACATGATTAGCTTGATTGAACCCAAGGCTTCAAACGGACATCAGTTCATCCTGGTAGCCATCGACTATTTCACCAAATGGGTCGAAGCAGCGTCATACGCCAATGTAACCAGACAATTGGTGGTCCGATTCATCAAAAACAATATCATCTGCCGTTATGGTGTTCCTGGCCTGATCATTACCGATAATGGATCCAACTTGAATAACAAAATGATGAAAGAGTTGTGCGATGAGTTCAAGATTGAACACCATGACTCATCTCCCTACCGACCCAAGATGAATGGAGCGGTAGAAGCGGCTAACAAGAGGATTGTTCAAAAGATGGTTGTAACCTACAAAGATTGGCATGAGATGCTACCCTTTTCCGTTCACAGTTATTGCACATCTGTCCGCACTTCAACAGGGGCAACCACTTTCTCTCTAGTATATGGCATAGAAGCAGTCCTTCCCATAGAGGTAGAGATCCCATCAATCCGGGTATTGATGGAAGCTAAGCTAACAGAGGCTGAATGGTGTCAAAGTCGACACGATGAGCTGAATCTGATCAAAGAGAAACGAATAACAACATTATGCCATGGTCAATTGTATCAGCAAAGAATGAAGAAGGTGTTTGACATAAAGGTCCGACCTCGCGTCTTCAGGAAAGAAGACCTTGTGCTAAAAAAGATACAATCATTTCTCACTGATTCCTGAGGCAAATGGACCCCGAATTATGACGGCCCCAATGTGGTCAAGAAAGCCTTCTCAGGCGGTGCCTTGAGACTCGCAACCATGGATGGAGAAGAATTTGACTACCCCACGAATGTTGATGTAGTCAAGAAATACTTCGCCTAAATAAATAAATAAAACGTCTCGGTGGATTGAAAACCCGAAAGGGCGGTCCAGGCAAAAATTAGAGACACAGTCAAAAAATCATCCCGGTGGATTGGAAATATCAAAGTACAATCCAGGAAAAAGTTAGGGATAATGGCAAGTAACTACGTCTGACAAGGTTGAATCCCAACAGCAGTAATGCCATCCATAAGGAAAACTCCAGTCAAGGTCATCTTCGACGGAAGCTCAGGATGTCCAGAATTCAAAGTTGGTAAAAGGATAGCGGTCGTTATGTTTTAATGTAGCCCTTTTACCTTAAATTACCATTTTCTAGACTTTGTAAATACTCTATGGAATCACGCGCTTGGCTGATCTCCGTCCTGTCAATAAAATTTAAGCCCTAGTGCTTTTGTTTGCAATTCTCATTTGTTTTAGCTTTACAGAACAACATTTTAATATGATTAGCGATTCTTGAAATAAAACAAAAATGAATTTACTTGTCAAAATTTTTCTCCTTTTCAAGATAAAGATGGCAATTTCTTTTGACTATTGAACATCGAAAGAGTATCGATCGCTTCTCCAGAAGTAATCAAACTTCAAAGTGTAGAATCAAAGTACTCCTTCTAAACCAGTGCACTTGAATGAAGGGTCAACTGTGTCAGATGCGAATGTTCCATCTGACACCCCCGGCAGAGTTCTTATCTTCTAAGCCTGACCAACGGTGTTCCCCGCAGGGACTATCTCTCCTAAGCAAGGCAGGATTGCTATTTTGAACCCAGTGGTACCTCTTCATCCCCTGTATTGGCCGAGTATCCAGTCGGGTTCATCTGTTGGTCTGTATGTCGTGTCAGTTTCGTCAGCATATGCACACAAACATCATGCATTATTTATTTGCATTCATATTGCATCACTATCACTCTAATTGGTCTTGTTCCCAAGTGATAAAAGTCCTCTGTCAATCGATTTGTCGGTTCTTTCCTCGTCAGGAAGTGAATCATCTAAGCAATCTCTCTCCAGTTTATTTCTGGATTAAAGACGGTCTTTGACCACTTTGATAACTTGAACCTCTGAAAAGCCAGAGAGCTTTTGACAAACGTAACTCTTCATCATTGAAGATGATATTTTCGCTTTCCCGAATTGAGGAAGATCCCCAGAGAAATCCTCTTAATCAAAGATTCGGCAATACAGCAGTTCTCCTTCGGAAAATAAATGGATCACGTCATATGGCATTTCTCCGAGAAGATCCCGAGAAAAGTATGATGTAATATCCCGAAGCGAAAACGGTCTCTCAAGAGACTCGTTTTCCCCCAGTAGAGTCAACGAATGGCATCTCCAATAGAGAAGTTTGTACACCTCTACAACTCAGACGACTGGGTTCCCCAGCAACTCTGACATCTAAAATTTTTCTATCAAATGGCATCTCTCCAGGAAAATTTGGCGAGAAGTTTGAGGAAAAACCGCTACAAACAGCGTCCCTTGTCAAGAAGTTTATTGACAAAAGAAACTGAGACCAGTTCCTTGGTAGGAAACCAGGATCGAGGGGAGGTTTATTTTAGAAACTGAGACCAGTTCCTTGGTTGGAAACCAGGATCGAGGGGAAGTTTATTTCAGCAACTAAGACCAGTTCCTTGGTAGGAAACTAGGATCGGGGGGAAGTTCATTTCAGAAACTAAGACCAGCTCCTTGGTAGGAAACCAGGATCGAGGGGAAGTTTACCTTTACTAAGCATCATTGCTTAGCAAAAGAAGAAGGATGTGTGAACTACCATTCCTAACCACCATCAAAATTTCGGGTATTCCGATATTTAATCCTCTTGCACCCCGAATGCCCGAATACCTTCGCCATTCACACCTTCGGGTCCAAGAAGATTAAATAGGTGCATCTGTCATACCCCAAGTTTTGACCACTAAGATTTCCCATCATTGTTTAAATCATTAGCACAATATGGATGTACCTTTGTGCCTCATCAATCTCCTCAAGGGTTGTTGAGCACTCACTGAAATGAGACTTTGGGTTTCAAGCACTCTCAGAGCTTTTAGGCAAAGGATCAATCAAGAAGTGACATGATCCTTAACTTGTCCAAACCTCTCCAACATCCACAAAGGATCAAGAGGACTCCTACTTCAAGAATCAATCACAATGTTATAGCATTCCAAGTGGATTAAGCCTCAAGATTGCCAGTGTCACCAAATTAGGGTTTTGGTCGACCAGGGCCTCCTGATGGAATTTTTTCCTCTGGGCATGAGCCAATGCTTCAAAGCACAACCCAAGATACTCCAAGGGACCTCATGGACCCAATCATCAAGTCAATTTTGCCTCAGGGGATCATATAATAAAAATCAGGAATTAGGGTTTCTAGACCTAATTCCCTCCTAAGTTGACTTTTGGGACAAAACATAAGCCAAGACCTCAAGATATGATTTGAGGGTCCCTAATACACTACATTGATCCATTTGCAAAAATGGATTGATCCAAGAAGCTTGATTCACAAGTTTCAAGTTCATCAGAACCACAATTAGGGTTTCGTAGAAAAAGTCAACCGTGCCTTTGACTTTTGACCAGGACATGCTCCCAAACCTTGAGACATGATTCAATACACCCTATAACACCTATGAAATCAATCCATCAAGTTTGATTTAGGTCAAAGACTTGATTTCATAGAGGATCACACCGTTTAGAATTCATTTGATAAAAAGTCAACCGTGCCCAAAAGTCAAAGTTTGACTTTTTTATTTTTTGATCAATTATGGTCCCCTAACCCTAAAATGATGTTAATGTGTGATTGGAATCATCATTCATCAAGAAAAATCAAGAAAAGTGGGATAACTTGTAAAAGGGGTAACCATAAAAAAAAACTTAGAAATTTTCTAAGTTATGAACAAAGTGGCTAGGGTACCAACTTCCAAGGATCATAACTTGAGATCCAAGCAACCATTTAGGCTGATCTAAAGATGGATTTGTAGCTCTCATAGCATACTTTAAAAGTGTCAACTACACCTCATTCCAATTCATCATGGATTTTGAGTTATGGTTGGATCAAAATGGATGAAAACATTAAATGTCACTTTTTCCAACACTTAGTGAAATTTTCACTAAGTCAGAATCTGTTTCACTTTTTCCAAAATGTAAGGGCATTTTTCACTTGAATCTAAAAAGTGTCAAGACAAACTATGATCACACATATGTTGTATCATATAAGAGCTTTCCAAAATGGCCAAGAACCCCATGAAATTCCATTTGAGGTAAGAGTTATGACAGTGGCAATATGCCTTGCTGCAACTGTCATAACTAGGCAGATTTGTGCATTTTGCTCGATTTGAGCAATTTGTGCAAATGACAAACAAGTTTATCCATCTGAACACCTCAGGGAGAGAGACCAAGGAGGGACAAACACTGATCCATAAGCCTCCCAAGTCTTTGGAACTAAAAATAGCATGCCAAACCTAAAAAACCCTAAAGAGGGGACAATACTCCAATTTTGTTTTGGAGCATTCAATGGATGCACCAAGGTGGCATGCACTGAGCCATTTCCAACTGAATGAGTCAAGGATGATCTCTGAACTAGGGAACCAAAGGCCAGTGCTCTAACCTCTAGTCAATGGCTAGGGGAGACTTAGATTCCTATTGATCATCATTTGTGCTCAGTTTGAGTACACCAAAGCACTACAACACTTGCTTTCCTCAAAATCTCTTTCTTTAGGCAAAAATGCCTTCTTTAGTAAGGTAACTCTGAGTTTGAGTTAGAGAGCAATTCCACCACAGCTCATGATCCAAACACATCCAATATGTTATATCTAAGCTGTCCAAACTCTCACAAGTGACTTGTAACACCAAAATCTCAAAGTCCCTTCTCAAAACCTCAAAATAGGTCTTTTTTGCATTTTTCAAGCCATGTCTTGATTCAATCACTTTCAAAACTAGATAAAGCCTCAAACACACTCCAAATATCATCCTTGAACTGTCCCAAATGGTTCCCCACATCTGGAACACCATTTGAGAGAGTTGCTATTTTGGTCACTTTTGCCCCTTTTGCAAGAAAGGGCCAATTTCCATTCCTGAGGTTTCCAGCTGATTCTAATCATCCTAAAAGCTTCTAAGGGATCATTTGAGGGTGTTCAAAGCATCAAAACATTTTTGGAATAAAGCCCTTGACAGATTTCCCAAAAAGCTCCTAAAGAGGTAAGCATCTCAACTTGAACTCTTTAAATATGCATTGCTTTGAGGTCCACTGATCAGGCACATCTTCTACATGTTATATATGTTGTTTTTGGACCAATTCATCATGTGATTCATGCCTGTACCGAGAGGTAGCACAGAAAATGTAAAGGGAGGCCTATTTCAAAACCACTATCGGGTTTTAAAATGGGGACCTCATCTGAGAAAACCACCACCACCATTGGATTCCTGGTGAAATTCTAGGCAGGATAGACCTAAATTTTGTCCCAATCCATGGAGAAATGAGAAAGTTACAAGCTTCACGTTTTTGGCCAAAATCTTGCCTTGCCTTGGTCAGGCCAAAAACAAGGCAAGCCTTGTATATTTGTGGGTGGGCTTTGATATACGGATGTATCACCACCCCAGTGGTAGGAAGCGCGCACTGTACACAAGAGGTCTGGGGTTCGAATCCCCCCCGCCCCAGACCCCTTTTTAATGTTTTTTTTCCATTTTTCTATTATTTTTCTTATTATTTTTAATGATTTGAAAAATAATAACTCCCTCAATTTTAATTATTTTTTATTGGTTCTTTTTGCAAAAAAATCAAAAAAATGTTGAAATATTTTATTCCATAAAAAAAATCAAATTTATATTATTTATTTAATATAGTTGATATTTTTATGAATAAATTTATTTTTAATTGTTTTTAAAACATTTTAAAAGTGAATATTCATCTTGAGAAATCAAAACCAAATGAGATTTAATTCATCTTGTTATTAAAACCTCAATTTTCAAACCTTAAGCAAAAATCACAAGTTGTTTATTCAAGCTTATTTGGTGTTTTATCATTTTTTATTGATTTTCTTTAAGAATTCACTTTTAAAGATGATGAAATTAGGGTTTTGATCAGTTCCACCCTCATCGATCATTTTCAAACACTCACGGGCCTCTAATAGAGTGTAAGACCCAATCCCCTTTAAACCAAAACAATTTTGGGCCTCAGATATTGTATAAGTCCCTCTGCGTTAAAAGAAAAATCTCGGCGCAATCGCCAGTTCAAAAATCAAATCATCTGGGCCTACCCTCGTGTTATAAGCCCCATTTCTTTTCTTTAAATTTCTTTGGGCCTCTAATAGAGTGTAAGACCCAACCATTTTTTGAAACCAAAATGATTTGGGCCTCAGATGTTGTATAAGACCCACTGTGTTTTCAAAAACCTAGCCGTGATTGCCGTTTTCAAACAAATAACCCTGGGCCTCTCCTTGAGCTATAAGCCTCATCACTTGTACAAAAATAAATCTTTGGGCCTCTAATAGAGTGTAAGACCCATCCTCTTGTACATAAAAACAATTTTGGGCCTCACATATTATATAAGTCTCTCGGTACAGTTTTTAAAACAACGGTGCGATCATCGTTAAAACTTGGGGCTCTCCCTTTAGGTGTAAGCCCCAACAATCATTTCCAAGCACTTTCTCCTTTGACTTTGAATTTAAATATATATTGTTATCAAAAATTTCTTTAATTTCTTTGTTGAACAACTAACCAAACCGCATGGAAGCTCTACAACGGGTAAGTGTTTATCCGCTTTCATTTACCGCTTTCATATATATAACTGTATTATGGGGCTGCTTCACTGTAAGTCTTCTTTCGCATCCTTTTATATACTTGTCAAATATCCACTGTGTAATACTAGTATAGTTATTTAGAGTTTTCCCCGGCAACTACGTCTAGCACTAGGTAAAGCCCTGTTGGTCACTCTTAAATATAAACAAAACTAGATCCCCTATAGGATTCCAGATACAGTCTTCCCTCCTTTTCTCCGACTGTCACCCTTTGAAATTGTCAAAGAAACTCTAACTCCCCAGAGATGATCTTTTCTCCGTGAATGGCATCTCTTGAGTTTCTTCCAAATTCTTGAACTTTCCTGGAATGATCTCTTCTCTGTGAATTTCATTTCTTGAACTTCTCTTGGTTTGGGGACCCACAGGCTTCCTAAAAGCATCCCCGCCTCCTCTTGGGCATTGTACAAGGACCCTTAGGCTTCTTAGAAGTTCTCATGCCTTCCTTGGGCTTAATACAAGGACCCTGATGACCTCTTAAAGGTATAAGACATAACTTAGTCATCCTTTGCTAGAGCAGTCTTTCCAGCTTCAAAACTTCAGCCATTTTAGGGTTGATACTCATCCCTTAATGCCCGTGCCTCCTCTTGGGCATCACACAAATGATAAATTCTAGACTTGGATAGTCTAAAACTCTTGAGTCTCAAAGACATTCTCAAGTTCCTTTCAAACATAGGAAAAAACACCGATCACCCTGGATCAATCTCCAGCAGAATCCCGGTCTCTCTCATGAGAGTTCCCCACACTTGGACCCGCTTCAGAATCTCAATAATCCTCGGCAGTAAGTTAGCGTCTTCTTGGGCTTTGTACAAATGATTCTCCCTAGCGGAGCTAACCTTTTCAGACTCTCTTGTTGAGTCAACCAATTTTAACCTCCGTCTTGGGCTTTGTACAAGACATATAAAAAACTCAGTCTCTTGTTGAGTATAAAAAATAGACTCTCTTGTTGAGTCAACCCTTTTTAGCCTCCGTCTTGGGCTTTGTAAAAGACATATAAAACACTCTCTTGCTGAGTATAAAAGACTCTCTTGTTTAGTCAACCACTTTTAGCCTCCGTCTTGGGCTTTGTACAAGACATATAAAAACACTCTCTTGTTGAGTATAAAAGACTCTCTTGTTGAGTCAACCACTTTTAGCCTCCGTCTTGGGCTTTGTACAAAACATATAAAAACCCACTCTCTTGGTGAGTATAAAAGACTCTCTTGTTGAGTAAACACCTTTTACCCTCTATCTCGGGCTTCGTACAAGACAACAAAACACTCTCTTGTTGAGTATAAAAGACTCTCTTGTTAAGTCAATCTCCTTTTAGCCTCAATCTCGGGCTTTGTACGAGACAGCAAATCACTCTCTTGTTGAGTATAAAAGACTCTCTTGTTGAGTCAAACAACCTTCAGACTCTCTTGTTAAGTCAATCACTTGTTCAAGACTCTCTTGTTGAGTCAACCTTTTTAGCCTCCGTCTTGGGCTTTATACAGGACAGATAAAAGTACTCTCTCGTTGATTCAAACCCTTTCAGCCTCCATCTTGGGCTTTATACAAGATACATTCTCCCCAACGGAGTCAAAATCCCTTTTAGCCTCAATCTTGGGCGTTGTACAAGATAGAAAGAACATTTTCCCCGAAAAAGTCAAACTTCTCGCCTCCTCTTAGGCTTTGAATAAAGAAACCCCCGGTTGAGTCAATCAACCTTTTAGCATCAAATTTGTGCCTTGCTCGCTGCATACAAACATCAACAACTCCTCTTTAGAGATGACAAATTCTCTCTCATCCAAAACCCTTTAGCTTCACATCTTGGGTTTTGAACAAGATACAAACCACCTTTAGCTTCATGTCTTGGGCTTTGAACAAGACACCAAAACAACCTTTTTCCTCCCATAGAATAGGAGGAACTACGATCGCTCTGATTTCCCTGTTTCGGGAATACGTAGGCATAAGATTGGAAAAATCTTAACGAGCATACTAATCAAAAAACCCAAAATCCCGTACCTTCATACATCCATCAAAAGCATCAGACCTAACACCTTACCAGAAACCTAGCAAATAGTCTAGACACTGTTTTTAAGCAAATAACCCAAGACAGACCCCCTTTTTGATAGCATCTGTAAACCAACAGTTTTGACTGTTTAACCTCAGTATGCAAGCAGGGTTAATTGGAGACATCTATTTCCCTTCCTTAATCAGCTCAACAGGATAAAAAATGAATCGAAATGTAGTACCAAAGCAATAGTGAATCGAAACCACAAAAACCGCGCTACAGAATCCTTGACCAAGTTTGGATGAAGGTTTAGCTCAAAGTTAAACAAGAAAATAAGTTTGGATGAAGGTTTAGCTCAAAGTTGATGAAGAAAACCGCGCTATAGAATCCATAAAAAATGAGAATTGATGAAGAAAACAAGTTTGGATGAAGGTTTAGCTCAAAGTTGAACAAGATTCAATGTGAATTCTTGTTAACTTTCAAAAGAAGAAAAGTGAGCTTTTGTAAAATTTGTGGTTGGGGAGAGAATTTGCAAGAGGTTTTTTGGCTATCAAAAGCTTGTGAAATGAATGAATTGAGGGCTCTATTTAAAGAGTTTAGGCTTGGGAATTTGGTGGTTTGGAAGATCAAAATTAGGCTTGGAATTTGAATTTTGAGGGAAATTCATAAAGAAGTGGTGATTAGTGAAGGTGTATGGTAGGAATTAATTATGATGATGTATGGAATTAAAATGAGATGGTCTAGAATATTCCAAATGTGATCAAAATGATGAGAATTGGTGTGAAAATTGCTGAATTTGAATTTGATGAATTTTTTCAAATTTCCACGAGGGTAACTGGTTACAGACTATATGATAACCGGTTACTTAGTGGAAATTTTGAAAAATACTTCTTTTGAATGCACTGTTGTGGTTTGGCTCGATTCTTTTGCTCGTCAAAGAAGGCATGGAAATAAACACATGAACCTTAGAGTCTCTTGAATAATAATCAATTAAAACTTGGGGGAATCCTTGACCAGATAAATTTAACATGATTGCGGATCAACTTTGACTTTTCTCAGATAAAACTCATTCGAGCTGTGGGACTGTTATTATGGCATTTTTGACATGTTCTTCCCCTGAAAACGTTATTGAAAGAAAAGCAAAAAATATTTTTGGATTTTGGTTAAGGTTAGTTAAATATAAACAAATAATACAATAAAGTGAATAAGAAAACACACATATGATCAGTAAACTCGGCAAGACATAAACCCAAAGATGAGAGGGATAAGGGAATCAATGTGTGATCTTGCTTGTGGTAAAAATGCAAATGAAAATATGAATGATATGTGGAATCTTAGGGGTCAAAAATTAGGGTCTTACAGCAGTTCCTTAATCTTGGTACATTCCAAATTAATAATCTGGTATTTGTTTTTCCAAGAGTTTTTCTCACGTTGGACTTTGTTAAGAGCGATCTGGAATTTTTCCGCATCGGACATGAAATAAAGGACGGATTCCTTTAAGGGAAAAACTTCTTGACGAGGGTAAGGCATCCTCAGATTGATGGCTCTAGTTTGCACCCAGTGGAGATAAGGCTCTGCAGAGATGCAGTTTGGCCTCCCCATGGACTCTCTCCCCTTCCTGTGAATATGTTACCAGGCATGCACTATTTCTTTCTTTAGTGCCCTGTCATTTTCTCCTTCCTTGAAGAAAAGACATTCCAGATGAGGATTATGTGGGATATTCTTCATCAGGTATCCAAGTTGACGGCGAGCTAAAATTGGATGATAGTTGATCCCTCCTTTAGTACCAATGAGGGGTACATTGGGGAAATTTCCCCATATGTCGATGATTTTTATTCTGTCATAGATCGAATTGTACCAATCTATGTCGGAGTTAGTAAGAGACATAATCTTCTGCGACCATCGCAGACTACTCTTGTGATCCCAAAAAGCAGCACACTTGGGTAAGTGGGAAATAAACCATTTGTAGAGTAATGGTACACAACATGTGATCATCCCTCCGCTTACAAACTCCTTAAGTGTACATAATGATAAGCATCCGCGAGCAAGGTTGGGACCGGGTTCCCAATTAGGAATATCTTAACAACATTGGTGTCGACGAAGTTGTCAATGTTGGGAAAGAGGAATAACCCATATATGAGCAGAACAAAGACATCCTCGAAAGCGGTTATATTTCCTATACTAAAAAAGTATAGAGCTTTCTCCATCAGGAATTTAGCCGGTAAACCCTGGATTCCTCATTTGGTGGTCATGTGAGTCCTGATTTCTGACTCATCCCAAGAGATTGCTTTTGCAATGGCTTGATCCTTTCGAATTTCTTCCAGACCAGAAAATGAATCTTGATCAGTGATAGGTAAATCAATCAGGTGGGAGTACTCTTCCAGTGTTGGTGTGAGCTGGTAATCTGGAAAAGTGAAGCAGTGGTAAACTGGATCGTAGAACTGAACTAGCGTAGATAGGATCCCTTCAACCATGTTGACTTTTAAAAGAGAAAAAAGTCCTCTATGCTTAGCTTTGAAAGCCTCGGGATTAGTAATCATCCTTCCCAATTTCCTTAGGTCTTCTAGTTTTGGAACCTTGAAGGTGTACTTGTCCATTTTTCTTCTTCCGAAATCCATAACGCAACCTCTGATATTTGTAATTATTGTTTCAGTGCTTTTAGGAAAAATATTTTTTCTTGTTTTAAAAAGTTTTTTTAATGAATGAATGGGTGCATGAATGCAGCAAATAAAAACATTTGAAAACATGGGTTTAAGGGTTCATCATCACGAGCATGGAGCCATGGATCTACCCATTCCCAAGGTGTTTACTAATAGTTCAATTTTTGTACCTGTAAAACGGGTTCTAACAGAGGTTCCCAAAATCATTGACCCCTCTTAAGGATATTGACAGTAACCCGATTGACTCGGGATAGCTGTAATATCCTAAGATGAATCTCCTTTGAGTGTAGTATCGTGTATCAACTATTCCCGATAGTCATTACACTACCTAATGGTTTATTGGTTAAGTGTCTACTAATCCTCAGCTTCAAGGGTAACCCAATGGGAAAAAACAATGCTTTCACGACATGCTCGTTCAACATTGGTAATTCCACGCGGGCACCTCCACTGATTCGGTGACTCTCAAGTCAACTTGGTAGGGATTCACTCCCTATAAGCCACCCTGAATATGCCACCACTTATCTTAATGTTCTCTCAGACTCACCACATGCGTATTAATCATATTCCCATATAACAGTAATTTAAACAAGGGTATCAAATAATATGACAACAAATGATATATATAAAAATTAGAAAGCAAGTAAGATAATAGAAAAATAAATGCAAAGCAAGGCCTAGACCTCTTAGGAAATCTAATCCTAAAACTCCTCAGCAGAGTCACCATTTTTCTGTAGCGTGCAGTTTTTTTTCGGTGACGCGACCACCTTACCGCAACCGGTTTGGGTGCTACTTTCTGATTTCTGTATTTATCCTATGAAGCTAGTTAAGGAAGGGGAAGATATCTTAAACTAACCCTGCACACAAATGTTTTCTTTAACAAATGCTAAGAGATTGGGAATCGGGGTCAGGTTATACAAAGGGAAGCTATTAACACCTAGTGTATCTATGGTAATCCATTGGAACCTTCTTTTGCATGTATTTCTATTAACTTAAAATACTTTCTTGTGTTTATCTGCTGTGGATTGGGAAAGTTTCTCCTTTGGGAGTGTTGAGAGAATGTTTTTGCTGTTTTCGAGTTTTCTGTTGTTTTTGGGAAGGTATTGGACCTAAAGTTTTTGATTTGTGTGCTCGCTAAGATTTTGCAATCGTATGCCTACGTATTCCCGTAAAGAGATTTGGGAAATCAGAGCAATCGTAGTTCCTCCTATTTCTATGTGAGGAAAAATATTTGGTGTCTTGTTTAAAGCCCAAAATTGAAGCTATTAGAGTATTTGTGTCTTGTTTAAAGCCCAAGATTGAAGCTAAAGGGGTGACTGAGAGAGAATTTGTCATCTCTAAAGGGAGATATCTCACCTATTCATCACAAATGTTTGGTAATTGATTATAAAGGGGAATTACTTTAACTGGGATATGTAGAATCCAGCAATGCCATAATTTCCTTTATATGAAGGAAGAAGCTTTAACTCAGTGTAGAGCAATTCCACTTTTTCCTTATGAGTCTTTCCTGCTAAGAGAGGGACATTAGCTTGGATATATGGAATCCAGAGGCTTGCCACTTACAAGTGTTAGATGAAAGAGGAGTTTTTGTCCAGGATAAGAGAATGACTCCCGCTTGGATTTTGAATCAACAAGTGTGCCACTTACAGAAATTATCTGGAAAATGGTTTTGATTGTTTGTTTGATATGTGATGTATAGAAGAGGTATCCTCCTACAGAGTGGAATCATGGTCTTATCTGAGGGGATGTTGATTTTTGGGTGCCTTGATCAAAGCCCAAGGTTTAAGCTAAAAGAAAATGACTACTCTAGGGAGTGTTATATATGTCTTGTACAAAGCCCAAGATTGAGGCTGACTGGGGAAAATTCTTATATGAAGCCTAAGAGGAGGCTATCTCTTGCTGAGGATTTATAGAAATCCTGGAGCAGGTCCAAATTGCATTGGGGAATTCAAAAGGAATTTACTCTTGCTGGGAATTAGGGAAGAGTTGAAATACCAGATGCCATGAGGCTCTGATTTTATTAGGGATTTGTTGAGGTCAATCTGTCCTTGGCTAGGATTTTCAAGGTGAAAGTTAAGCCTTGGCGGAAGCCAGAGAAGTTTAAAGGTAAGTTTAAAAACCTTAGAGGTTTTTAACTCTTCTAGAGACTGGTGTATTGGTAAAATGATTAGGGTTTTTCCTATGCTTTTAGGAAAGTTGAGGGTCTCTGTGTGAAGCTCTAGAGGAGACTATGAGACTTTCCAAGTCTACTTGAGTGAAGCCCAAGAGGAGGCTGAGACTGTCCAAGTCTCTTAAGGAGTGGCAGACTCTGGTGTAGAGAGGGGTCCTTGTATGATGCCCAAGAGGAGGCAGTTGGTTTAAGGGATGAAGATCAACCCTTGGATGGTAGTGTGTTCTGGAAATTTTGACTCTCCTGGGGATTGAACTAGCAGAGATGACTAATTTCTATCATATTCTTTTAGGAAGCCTTTGGGTCCTAGTACTAAGCCCAAGAGAAGGCTGGGGAACTTTTAAGAAACCTATTGGTCCTTGTACTAAGCCCAAGAGGAGGTTGGGGAAGCCTGTGGGTCCAAGCCTAAGAAAAGTTCAAGAAAGGTTTCACCGGGAATTAATCCTTTCTTTGCTGAACATTTCTAAGGTTTGAAGAAATTCAAAAGAGGTTTCACCGAGAATTAATCCTCTCTAGGGGGAATGAATTTCTTGTATACATATATTTCTAAGTTTTGACTGTCTTGAGAAAAGTTTCACCGAGAATAATGCCTTCCTCTGTTCCATATTGAATAAGCCCAAGAGGAGGCAGACTGTATTGAGGGAATTTCCTATGAGGGAACTAGTTTGACTAAGTTAGAAAGTAACCTCTAGTTTGACCTAATGTAGACCTAACTACTGGGGGAAACTCTAAACAACTATGCACAAGAATATATACAAATAATTGAATTGACAAGTATATAAACAAATATGCATTAAAAAGATGTTGGGACTTATACTCTGAGAAGAGGCCCAAGTATGTTGTGATTAGTTGTATTGATTATAACTGTATGATTAGGGTTTTAAGGAATTGAAGAAAGTTTTGAGAAAACTTTGAATTTAAATTTGAATAAAAAAAGTGGTTTAAAAGAAAGAATTTTTGGGGCTTATAACTCATAAAGAGGCCCAAGTGGTCTAAGAGCAGTTTCACCGGGAATAATGCTCCTCTTAGTACCAGTTTTAAAACAGACAAATAATTTTGAAAATAGAGGTATGGGGCTTACAACTCAAGGAGGGGCCCATGGAGGTTGTTTATTGTTTAAAACAAAGTTTTTGTACAAAATAATGGGGCTTATACTCAAGGAGAGGCCCATATGACTTATATGAAAACATTGATCGAACTGCGATATCGAAAGACGTTCGTGGGACTTATACTATAACAGAGGCCAAAAAGTGTTTTTGTACAAAGAGGGGTTGGGTATTACACTCTAATAGAGGTCCAAAATTGTTTGTGAAGAAAGAATAATGGGGCTTATACTCAAGGAGAGGCTCAGATGATTTATTTGAAAAGGCGACGATCGCGTCGCGGTTTTGGAAACCACAAAGGGACTTATACAATGAATGAGGCCCAAAATAGTTATTTTCAAAAGGGATGGGTCTTACACTCTATAAAGAGGCCCAAAAGGTTATTTTTATACAAGAGTTGGGGCTTATAGCTCAAGGAGATGCCCAGATGAAAAACAGCAATCGCACCGTTTATTTTGAAAATCGTATCGGGACTTATACATTGACTGAGGCCCAAAAATATGTATTTACAAAGGGGATGGGTCTTACACTCTACAAAGAGGCCCAAAAATATTTCAAATGAAGTTTGAAAAATTAAAATCAAGGAAAAAACCCTAATTTTAATTAAAAATATAATTTTTCAAAGAAAATTAAATAAAAAATTATATCAAATATCAAATATATTTAAAAACAAGTTGTGAGTTTTGAAAAATATTTTGAAAAATCATGTTATGTTTATATGAAAGTGTGAAATTCATTTGAATTTGAAAAATCAAGAGGAAAATTTCATTAAAAATGTTTAAAAACAATTAAAATGAAATTCTTTACAAAAATTCAAACTATATTAAATAAATAATATAAAATTTGATTTTTTTTGTAGAATAAAATATTTTAACATTTTTGTGAATTTTTAAAAAAATAACCAATAAAAAATGATTAAAATTGAGGAAGAAATTAATTTTTGAAATCAATTAAGAAAATAGCTTAAAAATTCAAAAAATTTAAATAATTTGAAAAACGCACCAACGGTCATCTTCTTTTTCCCCGTGCCCGCGCCATGGATGATTTGCAAAACCTCACTTTTCTCTCTGATTACTCAATGATTTTGCACGATTCGAACATCAATCTCACTCGTTTTTGAACAAGGATTCTAATGGTGCGAATTAATTGCATTTATTTTTATTGTGGAGTGAGAAATCAAGTGATGAACACATGAACCCTAATTTCTACAAGAACCCTACGAAATCCTATACACGATAGCTACAAAGCAATTGATTGAGGGGAAACACTCTACATAAGTGCAGAAACATGTTTGTAACTTAAAAACACATTTATGATGCATGGATCATAGAGTTTGAGAGTTCAGGCTTACCTCTTGCAATAAGAAATCTTATTGTGTGTTGGAGGTGTTACAGATGTTGTTTGATGACTTGGACAACTTCAATGGACCTTATGTAAGGTGTTTGGAAGCTTGGAATGGATTGAAACAACCTGGATCACCTTGTGGCAACTCAACTGCAAATAGGCCTGAGTTTGATTTTGAGCTTTGTGATTCTGAGATTACAGATGTGTGGGAAGTGTTTAGATAGTCACATATGATGTATATGAGGTGTCTACGCCATTGGTTTTGATAGAATTGCTTCCTATTGAAAAATTTGCATGTTACTTGAAAAAGAAGTAATTTTTGGTTTTTGAGAGGGAAATGAAGAAGAGCATGTGTTGTTATGCTTTGTTGTACCCAAACTGATCAGAAAGGATCCCTATTTAGAGTAGATCAAGTTTGTTTTGGGAGCAATAGTGATTGGCATCTGATCATGGTGTGTAGCTTGTAGCCATTGACTTGGATGTTTCAAAGTGCCAAGTCAAGTATAGCTTGACTCCATTCAATTTCTGCAGGTTTGAATGCTCAGAGTTTGGACTGAATCTTGACTGTTTTGGATTGTTATGGCTTGGTTCATGACACCTCAATGCATTACATTAATGTAACCTTGCCAAAATTGAATTTCAAAGTTCATGTCATGATGGTTTTGCACATGCCAAGTTGAATTCTTGACTCCTTGATCAAGAAACAAGTGAGTCATCAGAAGTTTTGTGTTTTTGGAAGATGACAAAGTTGGCAAAATGGCAAGACTTGAGTGAAAAAATCGCGGGGCACAAGTTATGTTTTCATGCTGTTGTGTAGGCAGGGTGAAAAATGCCATTTTTGGAGGCTTATAACTCCTTGCTCAAGTTGAATCATGGGAGGCTCTTGTACTTTTAAGAAAGCCCCTATATCATACTTCAACTTTGATGTTTGACTTTGGTCTTGAATAATCTTGGATCATAATGAAAATGGCTTCAAAGTTGGAAAAATGCAACCAGATTATGTCCCAAATTTCACTAAGTGTTTGAAAAATGTCCATTTTTCATTTTTTGTGATTTTGATCAATCCATAACTCAAAATCCATGAGGATTTGGAATATGTTGTAGTTGACAATCTTGAAGTATGTAATTAGAGGTTTCATTTGAGCTTTGCATGGAAGCAAAAGGTTACTTGGATCACAAGTTATGCTCTTGCAAATTTGGGAAAAAATCACTTTTTTTCATGACTTAGTGAAATTTCAAGTTTCTTAAGATTGCCCCTTTTGCAAGTAACCTCACTTTTCTTGATTTTTCTTGATGGATGATGATCCAAATCATAAGTTAACATTGTTTTTGACTTATAGAAACCATGTTTGTCAAGAAATCCTAAAAGTCAAACTTGGTTTTTTGGCACAGTTGACTTTTTGTCAGATGAATTTCAAACATTGTAGTTCTCTATGAAATCAAGTTCTTGACCTAATTCAAACCTAATGAATGGTTTCCATAGGTGTTTTAGAGTGTCTTGAATCATTTCCCAAGGTTTGAGATCATGTCTTGGTCAAAAGTCAAAGGTAGGGTTGACTTTTTCTCAGAAACCCTAGTTTGTGGTCCAGATGAATTTGAATCTTTGTATTGCTCATGAACCAAGTTCTTTGTGTCAATTTTAACTTGTAAGAGGATCAATGTAAGATATTTGAGGTCTTTAAAACATTCCTTAAGGTCTTGGCTCATGTTTTGTTCCAAAAGTCAACTTAGGGGTGAATTAGGTCAAGAAACCCTAATTCTTGATTTTTGATGAATGCATCCCCTGAGCCTATTTTGAACTTATGATTGGATCAATGAGGTACCTTTGAGCTTCTTGGATTATGTTTTGAAGTATTGGCTCATTCCTAGATGAAAATTTTCCTCTAAAGTCCTTGGTCAACCAAAACCCTAATTTGGTGACACTGATGATCTTGAGGCTTGATCAACTTGAGATGTTGCATTTTCAAGCTTGATTCTTGATGTGGGAAACCTATTGATCCTTCATGGATGTTTGAGAGGCTTGACAAGTTGAGGATCATGTCCATTTTTTATTGATCCTTTGTCTGAGTACTCTGATAGGGCTCAAAACCCTAATTCTTGGTTGGAGTGAATGCTCAACAATCTTTGAGAGGATTGATGAGGCATAAAGGTACATCCATATTATGGTGAGGATTTGCACAATGATGGGAAATCTTGCGGTCAAAATTTAGGGTATGACACCACTATTTCCCTAGAAATAGAGGGATCCCATAAGCTTCAAAACACACAACAATCACTCCACAAAACCTCAGCATTTTCTCTCTCAAACCAAATTTGCAAAAACCTCATACTTTGCAAGTTCTTTATCCAAACACTTTCCCCACGAGTTTTCTTCAAACAAACACCATAAATCATCTCTAAACACTTATTAGAACTTGTTCATACCATTGAATATGTTATGTACCATCGCAAACACCATTCATAATCCCACTTGCTCATTGTGCAAGAACATTCCTGTGGTTTGATACAGTTAATTTCTAGCCATTTTATTTGATCAAGAACTCTTCCTAAGGACTAACAAGGCTCAAGAAATCTCTCTTTCATTTCTGTAGCTCCATTTGAAGAAGCATTGGACTTTCTCCAATAGGTAACATTTTCACACTTTGATATCTTTATTCATGCATCATTCTTGAGTACTTATTGAAGCAAAAATATACTCCATATTGTGTTTGTTATATTCTTGCTACCGTATGTGTTGAATCTTGTTCATGCATGAAGATTTTATTGTTAGAAACCTAAAGTTTCCGTTTTGGTTTTGCCCTTAGCATGCTTTATACAATGAGAGTTAGGTCTTAATAATAATACCATTGGATTCCTGGGATTTTTATAATCAATTTCATTTTTTATATCATTTAATTTTGTTAAAAATTTAGTGAGTTATGGTAGGAGAAAGATTGAAAAAAAACTTAAAGTTTCAGTTCTGGTTTTTACCTTGGTACGACTTGTACAGTGAGTTTTAGCTTGTGAGAATAATACTATTGAATTCCAGGGATTTTTCTAATCAATTTCATTTTTTATATCATTAAATTTCATTAAAAATGAATGAGTTATGGTTGTTTGAAGTTTGAAGTAAAAATGAAACATGTTGTTACATGAGAGAAAGAAAAACACGATTGCATGAGAGAAAGAGAGTGAGCGAAGGTTGATGGGGATGGTGACATGGCATTTGTCCATTTTATTTATGAAAGCTTAAAATATATATTTATGAAGTTGGATAAATGAATGGATGAGGGCGTAGCACCGCTGGTCAAGGAGGTTTGTGTTGATGCTTGGGTCTGGGGTTCGAATCCCCCTCAGACCCTTTTGCATTTTATTTTTTTTTCATGTTTCTGAAGTGATTTTCAAATATATATACATGCTTCCATTATATGTCATGTGCATGTAAATGGTTCAGTTGGCATTATCTTGAGTTGGTAATCCCTTTGTCATGGGTTCAAACCCTCCCAAGGCCATTTCTATTTTTTTTACCACTTTTTATTTTTATTTTCTTCACAACTTTGAAGACCCATAACTTTGTGCTCCCTAAGCCTTTTCGAGCCACTCTTTTTGCTATGTGTTCATAATTTTGCATATTTTATCATGGTGTGAAGAAATTCAAGAATTGATTAATTTTTCATGCACTTATTCTTGTTCAAAGTAGGCATCTTTTTAGGTTTGTTTTAGGATTTCAAATGCATTTCTTTGGTTGATTCTTTGATTTTTCTTGATCACCATGACATGTATGAACCTTGTTTGTTGTTGTTAACACATACCTTTTGGTTTTGGTTTGAGTTTGATACACTTTAATGCATGTATACATGTTTATGTGCCTTTGAAATTTTGTGTGCTTATACCATAAACTTTGGTTTGATTTCCTTGCCATGATGCATGATATGCTTGCCTATTATTTCATCTTTTTGACTACTTGTATGTATACAAGTCCTTGTGCTTGCCTAACTTTGGCCATGTGTTCATAAATGCCTTAACATGATTCATAACTTGTATGTTTATCATGTTCAAGCCTTTGTGATATTTTAACCTTTGAATATGATCACCATGAACCTTATACATGCTTGTTTGAATCTTGAATGTTATCTATGTTTAAGTAATGCTTTGATTTATTCACGTCTTTTTTATTGTATCCATGTTTAAGTAATGCTTTGACTTATTCATGTCTTCTTGAATTTTATCCATGTTTAAGTAATGCTTTGACTTATTCACGTCTTGTGAACCTTCTCCATGTTTAAGTAATGCTTTGACTTATACATGCTTGTTTGAATGTTACCTTTATTATTTACGATTGGTATTATACTTGTTCATCTCATCCATGTTCACCCTTTTGTTCATGTGTACTTTGAACTTTATCCCCAAGTGATGTGAGCTCCTGAGCCTTCATACTTCTTTACCTTTTGTTCCCAAATCCGAAGTAAAGATCTTTTTTGTTGACTTTATGTCATAGGTAGCTTAGCCTTACCTACCTCCTCTTTTGACCTTACTAGAATCCTTCTTCCCTTTCAACTTAGACTTAGGATAGAGTTTTGTGAACTCTATGTAAGTGTCATTGTTATAGACACTTACCTTCCCCTTGGAACCTTGATCACTATCAAGTGCTCGTTTAGGTGAACTACGATTGCTCTAATTTCATCCTTGTTAGGATACGTAGGCATAAGACCGCGAAGTCTTTGCGAGCATACTTAGTAAAACCTCTGGGTCTTTCCCATAGAATATTCCCAAACAATAGCAAACAAACAAATAACATAACACAAATACAACAAGAGGTTCCTATAGAGTACTATAGATACTTAAGGTGCTAATACCTTTCATTAGTATAACCAACCCCCGAACCTTAGATCTCTTAGATTTGTTGTTACATTGCGCACTTAGGGTTTTCTTTCGATCTTTTCCCTTTCCTTTGGATAAATTAAAGTTCGGTGGTGAACATTAAATGCTTTGTGATCCAAGTTAATATAATAGCTTGATATCTAATTCTCACCGCAACACCCATCTCTGATCAAGACCCATTTTCTGGTTTGAAGGAGACCCCTAAGCCTCAAGACATTGTAGAAGCTACTCACTTGAGGATGTCAGAGATCAAAGCTCACATGACCACCAAAGGTGGAATTCTAGTGTTACCCACTAAGTTTCTGATGGACAAAGCTCATAATTTTGCTAGCATGAGGAGTATGGATACTTTTGAGGATCTTCTTGTCCATGGATTATTTCTCTTCCCTAATGTTGACAATTTAGTCGACATTAACGCCATCAAGATATTTTTAATTGGAAATCCAGTTCCTACTTTACTCGCAGATGCCCACCACTCAGTTCATCTCAGGAATTCTTATGGTGGAGGAATGATTTCATTTTGTGTGCAATTGTTGTACAAGTGGTTTCTTTCTCACTTGCCACGATCGGCTGTTTTTTGGGACCTTAAGGATGGTTTGTTGTGGTCACAAAAGATTATGTCTCTCACTCATTCTGATATTGAGTGCTATAATCGTGCTTATGATGGAGTGATGATCATTGATAGTTGTGGTGAGTTTCCTAACGTACCTCTTCTTGGTACAAAACGAGGCATTAGCTACAATCTTGTTTTAGCTCATCGCCAATTTGGCTATCACATGTAGGATAAACCAAACAATATCCATTTGGGGCTTTCTTCTTCAAGGAAGGTGAAGACAACAAAGTGCTTAAGGAAAAGACCGTGAATGCTTGGCATCACGTCCTCATAAAGGGGAGAGCAGACCTAGGAAATCCATATTGTGTCTCTTTGGAGCCTTATCTCCAATGGGTACAAGATAGAGCTATCAAGTTGAAGATACGCTATCCTCGTTAGGAACCTTTACCCATAGTTGCTAGAGAGCCTACTCTAATCTTCATGAGTGATGCAGAGAAGCTTCAGATTGCTTTGACCAAGGTGCAGTGAGAAAGGGACGCGTGGAAGAACAAATACCAGATTGTCAGCAATGAGAACGCAGAACTCCAAAAGTAATTGAAGTAGAAGAATGAAGAGGAACTTGCTACCAAGAAGAGGAAGGTGCAAGAGGATTTATTTTCCTCTGGTATTCATTCAGCTCATATTGCTCAGCAGAGTTCAAACACTCCTCCATCATCAGTTGCTTGGAAGTTGGTTGTCGACAAGCTCGTACTTGAGAAGGCTCAGATGAAGGAGCAAATCAAGAAGCTCACTAGGAAGTTGCAAGGAGGGATTGGAACTTCTCATGGGATTCCTTAGAGTTTTTGGATTTCATTTTCTTGTATTTTCGCTTTGTTAGTAGTTTTGAAAGTTGTACTTTAAATATAATCCTTCAAGTTTATTAATGAAATGAGATTTTCCAGTTATTCAAAATTGTTATCCATTTTATGATGTTTGCAAAATAACTATCAAAGTTCCTTGAAAATTCATTTGCACTAGCATAACATGCATCATTTAGCATAGCATTTTCTTACATTCCAGGTCTTTACTCTTGTCTTTCTCTCCAATAGTCAAGCTACATCATCCTTACAACACTCGAGCCGGTCGCCAGAGAATAATGGATCATCTTGAGCAAGAGAAACGAGAAATTAGAGAAGAGGTCACCACCTTGAAATATAGCTTGGAGAGACTCATTAATATGATGGAAGCAATGGAAGCTGCTCAGAATCAGTCACCTAATTCTCAAGAAGCTGTTCAAAGGACCGTAATCTCTGAGATAGTCTCTACACCCATTTCTCTGGCGCCAGTTAGTGATCCTCAATATCAGATGCCTCTTGGTTTCCCTTGGGCATGCCTCCCCACTTCATGCCAGCTGGGTATCGTCCACAAGTTACCGAAGCTCCAGTTGTTACTATTGTGATGTATGTGCCACCTCCCGTGGTACACGTTACTCCTTACAATGAAGAGCCCGTTTTCCATACCGCCCCAAGTGAAAGTGTTGGGGTGGACGAGAGGTTGGACGAATTTCAGGATCAATTCTTAGAAATGCAGAAGGAAATTAAGGCCCTCCGAGGAAAATACTTTTTTAGAAAGAATGCATCAGATCTCTATTTAGTTCCCAATGTCAAGATTCCACATAAGTTCAAAGTACCAGATTTCGAGAAGTACAAGGGAAATTCCTGTCCTCAGAGTCACTTGTTAATGTATGCTTGGAAAATATCTACCTAAATAGACAATCGCCAAATGCTAATCCACTACTTTTAAGATAGCCTAACTCGTGCCGCTCTCAAATGGCACATGGGTTTAGATAGTGTGAAGATCTGTACTTTCAATGACCTAGGTAAAGCTTTTATCTGGAAATATAAATACAATGTAGATATGGTGCCACACTGAGACCAGCTCCGAGCTATGTCTCAGAAGGACAAGGATAGTTTTAAAGAGTATGCACAACGTTGGCACGAGGTGGCTGCCCATATCTGTCCACCATTGGAGGAAAAGGAAATGACTAAGATTTTCTTGAAAACTTCGAGTTCATTTTATTACGAAAGGATGACTGCTAGCGCGCCCAATGATTTCACCGAAATGGTGAGCATGGGGATGCGGCTAGAAGTGGGTGTTCGAGAAGGAAGATTGGCCAGAGAGCAAGGTGCTTTCGGCAGTTTAAAGAAGAATGGAAGTAACTTTGCTAAAAAGAATGAATGGGATGTTAGCGCCATTCAGCATGGCAGAATGAGAAAAAGATATCAACAACAACAGCATGTTACAGCTATATCTCCTATCATCAATTCTGTAATGGTATCCCCTACCTACCAGCCACAGTTCTCACAACAGTGTCATCAACCACAGTTTACCCAACAACAGGTTCAACAACCAATTCAGCAAAAAAACATTCAGCAGCAACAACAACATCAACAGCCTTTTCAACAAGCTCGCCACCAATATAACAATCAAAATCGTGTGCAAAGGAAACCTAATTTTGATCTGATTCCCATGACTTATGCGGAATTATTCTCAGCCTTATTGCAGAAAGTCCACATTCAGACAAAGTCTCTGTCCGCTATTCCCAAAGATATCCCTTTTTGGTACAAAGCAGACCAGTTTTGCCCGTATCATCAAGGAGCCCCAGGCCATGATATTAAGAACTACTATGGTTTGAAGGCAGATGCACAAAGACTGATAAAGTGTGGGATTCTGTCCTTCAAAGATATAAATCCAAATGTTTAAGTAACCCTTTACCGCAACATGGAGGAGCCTCTGTAAATATGGTGTACGGTTGCCCCAGAGAATTCAAGATCTATAATGTACTGTTATTGAGTGATAGTTTGGTGCGAATGCATGAAAGATTGGTCAGACGCAACGTTTTGCCACCACATGATTATACTTCCTGTAGAATTTGTTCCAGAAGTCCTCAAGGGTGTCGAGTTTTGATAAACATACTTCAAGATCTAATGTATAGAGGACTCATCAAGTGTTACAGAAATAGAGACTTTCCTCAAAATTTCCCTCAGATAAATATGGTACATGGATGTCCAAGTAAATATGTCGTCTATGATATCGTATTTGTCAGAGAATCAGTAGTGAGCATGCATGCTTGCTTGACTTCTTTGACCATGAACGCCACAATTATGCTGATTGTCGAATCTGTTCTATGAATCCACGAGGATGTCCTCTTGTATGACGTAATATCCAAGGATTGTTGGATCAAAGATCTATCACAATTACCTATGACAAGAATCCTAATGCTAATAATGACGATGAAGTGTTTGTTATAGTGCTACAATTCAATGAGCTTGAACGTGTGGAGATCACCTACGATAGCAGGAGATCTTCAGTGAATCCTATGGTAATTTGTACGCCAGGCCCAGCTCCCTATGTTTTTGATAGGGAAGTTCCTTACAAGTATAATGCTACCATGCTGGAAGATGAGAAAGAAGTACCATTACCTATTTTTCCTTCAGTTGCAAACTTTGCGGATGTCAGTATGGTTACCAAAAGTGGGCGTGTGTTTGCTACACAGCCTCCTAAGAGGGTTGAAGTTACTGTTGTGAATGATGGATCAAATTCTACTATGAGACAGGCTAGTGGGACTGGTCTCAATTCTAATTCTAATGAAGTTTTGAAATTGATTAAGAAGAGCTATTATAAGATCGTCGACCAGCTGTTGCAGACCCCGTCCAAAATCTTTGTGTTGTCATTATTGATGAGTTCTGAAGCACACAGAGAAGCTCTGCAAAAGGTCCTTGAACAAGCTTATGTTGACTATGATGTAACTATTAACCAATTTGGCCCAATAGTGGGAAACATAACTACGTGCAACAATTTGGGCTTCTGTGAAGAAGAGCACCCAGAGAAGGGGAGAAATCACAATTTGGTGCTACATATCTCAATGAATTGCATGAATGATGCATTATCCAGTGTGCTAGTTGACACTGCATCCTTGTTGAATGTTATTCCCAAGACCACTCTATCTCGATTGTGTATCAAGGTATTTCTATGAGACCAAGTGGGGTGATTGTTAAAGCTTTTGATGGTTCGAGAAAAAATGTTATTGGCGAAGTGGATCTACCTATGACCATTGGACCTCTCACTTTTCAAATCATTTTCCAAGTGATGGATATCAGTGTAGCTTATAGCTGCCTGCTAGATCGGCCATGGATTCATGAGGCTGGAGCGGTAACTTCAACGCTCCATCAAAAGTTAAAGTTTGTCAGGGAAGGGAAGCTGGTGATGGTGTGCAGAGAGCAAGCCTTGGTGGTTAGCTATCTCTCCTTGTTTTCATACATAGATGTTGATGAAACCATTGGAACCCAGTTCCAAGCTCTTTCGATTGCTAGCGGTAGTGCCAAGAAGAGCGGGGTGTCCATTTCGTCCTTAAAAGATGCTCAGCGAGTAGTCGAGAGTGGCTCTGCCAATGGATGGGGGTAGATCTTGGACTTACCAGAGAACAAATTCCGATAAGGTCTTGGCTTCTCTGCTAGTTCTACCAAGGGTGCTACAAAGAACATGATCATTCGTCCTATCAAAGAAGTTTTTCGCAATGCAGGGTTCATCAATCCAACTCCGTTAGAAGTAGATGTTATTATTGAAGATGATCTTGAAGAGGCTTTTCCAGACTTCATAGTGCATGGAGAGGTGTGCCAAAATTGGATTGTCGTTGATGTCCCCACTATTATCCATATATCTATGTAATTTTCTTTATTTTTGCTTTGAATTCTATTCGCTCTGCCCAAGGCGAAGGAGTACTTGTGTGGGCTTTTATTTGAATAATTTCATTTTGCTCTGCCTAAGGCAAAAGTGTGTTTGTGTTAGGGCTTTGTTTTAAGAATTGCTATCATCAATAAAATTGCCATTTTGTCTTCCATCTTATTGTTTTTACTTTTTGCTTTTTCTAGAAAATGGTAATCTAAAAAACCAATATATATATATATATATATATATATATATATATATATATATATATCACATAATCACTTTCATATTTGCATACACTCACCTTTCATTGATTCTAAAATAAAGAATAAATCACATGTGCAGATTAATGCATGAACAAACAATTGAAAACAATGACCAAATGCCATCTCCCAATTTTGAGTTCCCTGTGTTTGAGGCTGAAGAGGAAGATGAAGAAGAGATTCTTGAAGAGATTTCTAGATTACTTGAGCATGAGGAAAAAGTCATTCAGTCTCACAAAGAGCTAGTAGAGGTAATCAAATTGGGTACAGAAGAAGACCGAAAGGAAGTGAAGATTAAGGAACTGCTTGTTCCACCCGTCAAAGAAAGAATAATTGAGCTACTCAAAGAGTATGTTGATGTGTTTGCTTGGTCTTACCAAGACATGCCAGGGTTAGACACAGATATCGTGGAGCATCAACTGCCTTTGAAGCCAGAGTGTCCTCCGCTTAAACAGAAGCTAAGAAGAACTCGCCCAGACATGGCTCTCAAGATCAAAGAAGAGATGCAGAAACAGATTGATGCAAGCTTTCTTGTCACATCCAAGTATCCTCAGTGGTTAGCCAACATAGTGTTTGTTCCCAAGAAGGATGGTGAAGTCCGCATGTGTGTTGACTACAGGGATTTGAACAAGGCTAGTCCGAAATATGATTTCCCTTTGCCACATATTGACATGTTGGTCAATAGCACTACTAAATTCGAGGTATTTTCTTTCATGGATGGTTTCTCAAGTTACAACCAAATTAGGATGGAACCCAAAGACATGGAGAAGACATCGTTTATCACACCTTGGGGCATGTTTTACTATAGGGTGATGTCGTTTGGTCTGAAAATGCTAGTGTAACATATCAAAGGGCTATAATTACTCTCTTCCATGATATGATGCACAAAGAAATAGAGGTTTATGTGGACGACATGATTGCTAAGTCTAAGAGTGAAGAAGACCATGTGGAATATTTGTTAAATTTGTTTCAGCGGTCAAGGAAGCACCAACTCTGTTTAAACTTGAACAAATGTACCTTTGGTGTCCGCTCAGGGAAACTCTTATGTTTCATTGTTTGTCAAGGAGGAATTAAGGTCGATCCTGACAAGGTTAAAGCCATTCAAGAGATGCCTACTCCAACAACTGAAAAGCAATTCAAAGGGTTTCTTGGACGCCTGAATTATATCTCACGATTCATTTCATACATAGGTGCCACCTGTGGGCCAATTTTCAAACTCCTTAGGAAGGATCAGGGATGTGTATGGACAGAAGATTGTCAGAAGGCGTTTGACAGCATCAAAGAATATCTCCTTGAGCCTCCGATCTTGATCCCTCCCATTGAAGAAAGACCCTTAATCATGTATTTGACTATCTTAGAAGATTCTATGGGTTGTGTACTCAGCCAGCAAGATGAAACGGAGAGAATGTGAATGCAATATACTACTTGAGTAAGAAATTCACCAACTGTGAGTCTCGATACTCTATGCTCGAGAAAACCTGTTGTGCTTTAGCATTGGGCTGCTCGACGTCTTCGTCAGTACATGCTTAACCACACTACTTGGTTGATTTCTAAGATGGACCCACTCAAGTATATCTTTGAGAAGCCTGCTTTGACTAGAAGGATTTCCCGTTGGCAGATGTTGTTGTCAGAGTACAATATTGAATATCACACTCAGAAGGCCATAAAGAGGAGTGTCTTAGCTGACCACTTGGCTCATCAGCCGATCGAAGATTATCAGTCTGTCAAATTTGATTTCCCAGAAGAGGACGTGATGTATCTTAAAATGAAAGATTGTGAAGATCCATTACTTGACGAGGGGCCTGAACTAAGATCCCAATGGGGTTTAATATTCGATGGAGTTGTCAACGCTTATGGAAAAGGAATTGGGGCAATTATTGTAACTCCTCATGAATCCCATATTCCATTTACTGCGAGGTTGACCTTCGAATGTACAAACAATATGGCTGGATATGAAGCGTGCATCATGGGCCTTTAAGAAGCAATCAACCTGAGAATCAATAATTTGGATGTGTATGGGGATTCCGCTTTAGTGATTAACCAAATTAAGGGAGAATGGGAAACTCGCCAAACTAACTTGATTCCTTATAGAGATTATGCAATACGGTTACTCCCTTTCTTTAACAAAGTTGAATTTCATCATGTTCCCCGCGATGAGAACTGAATGGCAGATGCTCTGGCAACATTAGCTTCCATGATTGTGGTGAATTGTTGGAATGATATTCCCAAGATTGATAGTATACGTCTCGACAGACCCGCGCATATATTTGCAGTAGAATAGGTCATTGATGATAAACCTTGGTACCATGACATTGAGTGCTTTCTCCGAAGACAAGAGTACCCACATGGGGCATCCAACAAAGACAAGAAGACATTGAGAAGATTGGCTGGTAACTTCTTTTTGAACAATGATGTGCTATACAAGAGAAACTTTGACATGGTCTTGCTGAAATGTGTAGACAAACGAGAAGCAGACATGTTGATGACAGAGATTCATGAAGGATCTTTTGGAACTCATGCCAATGGACATGCAATGGCGAAAAAGTTATTAAGAGTAGGCTACTATTGGATGACAATGGAGTCTGATTGTAGCAAATTTGCTAAGAAATGCCATAAATTCCAGAAGTACGGTGACAAGATTCATGTTCCGTCAACTCTTCTTAATGTCATCTCTTCTCCTTGACCTTTCTCTATGTGGGGGATTGATATGATTGGCATGATAGAGCCAAAAGCTTCAAATGGACATCACTTCATTCTGGTGGCCATTGATTAGTTTACCAAGTAGGTAGAAGTTTCTTCATATGCTAACGTCACCAGAAAAGTGGTCGTCTGGTTTATAAAAAATTAGCTCATCTGCCGTTATGGGGTCCCAAGTAAAATCATCAACGGCAATGCATCAAACGTGTATAACAAAATGATGAAGGAGTTGTGCTAGGAGTTCAAGATTGAACATCACAACTCATCCTCATATAGATCGAAGATGAATGGTGGTGTCGAGGCTGCTAACAAAAATATCAAAAAGATCGTTCAAAAGATGGTTGTCACATACAAAGACTGACATGAGATGCTCTCATTTTCTTTGCATGCGTATCGTACCTCAGTTCACACATCAACAGGGGCAACCCCCTTTTCTCTAGTCTATGGCATGGAAGCAGTGCTCCCCTTGGAAGTTGAGATTCCTTTAATGAGAGTTATGATGGAGGCTAAGCTATCCGAGGTTAAATAGTGCCAAAGCAGATATGATCAGTTGAACTTAATTGAGGAAAAGAGAATGACGACTTTATGCCATGGTCAGATGTACCACAAAGACTAAATAAGGCTTTTGACAAAAAGGTTCAACCTCGCGAATTTAGAGAAGGCGACCTTGCGTTCAAGAAAATCCAGTCTTTCATCACTGATTCTAGGTGCAAGTGGACTCCTAACTATAATGGCCCATACGTTGTAAAGAAAGCCTTCTCTAGCGGTGCATTAATTCTTGCAACTATGGATGGAGAGGAGACTACTCATCCTGTGAATATTGATGCAGTCAAGAAATACTATGCCTAAAAAATAAAAAGAACAGCTCCCTAAGTTGAAAACCCGAAAGGGCGACTTAGGCAAAAATGAGCGTCTCGGTGGACTGAAACCTCGAAAGGGCGGTCCAGGCAATAGTTAGAGAAAAAATAGAAAAATAATCATCCTGGTATATTGAAAACCTGAAAAGGCAATCTAAGTAAAAGTTAGGGATTACAGCTAGTAACTGCATCAAACCAGACTGGATTGTTGAAAGCAACCTCGACCATCAAGGATTTCTTAATCAAATCATCAGAAGCTCAAGAGCATGCGAAGTTCAAAGTTATTAGGGAGAATAGTGGTCATTGTTTTTTATGTAACCTTTCCCTTATTTACCATTTTCCAAATTTTGTAATGATCCATGGAGTCACGCCATTGGCGGACTACCATTTAATTAATAAAATATGAGCCTTTATCCATTTGTTTGCAGTTCTTATCTTTATTTATATCTTGCAATATGTCTTTTTTATTTTTGATAGCATTTTTTAAACAAAATTTAAAAAAAAATTGATGTTGCTTTTAAAATATGTGTGTGTGTGTGTTACTTTAATTTGTGAACACGAAAAAGGACATCAGCGGTTACTCTAGGAATGGTTAAACCTCAAAATGCAAAACTACGTTATTCTTGTAATATGCCTCACATGCATCTCTAGTGACGAGTTTTTACTTCATCTAAGTTGTGACATGATGTGACCTAGGGAATTCTCCCAGTTGGCTCCATTGAACTCATCCTTCCTCAATGAAGTGGATATTTATTTTATCCCCTATGAAGTCTCAAGTCTGGTATCCCAGCTACAATCTTGATTCAAGTTTCTCTGTTTATGGATGATCCTTTCCCAGTGGATCTTTCTTCTCCCCTGTGAAGTGGAGTTCTTGTTGTTATCCCCTAATGGATCTTTGATGTTAGAAGATTATTTTGGGTTATCCCCGAGTGAAGTATCTTCCTTTCCCCAGAGAAATTGGATCTTTGAAGGAGGACTTTATTTCATCTGTGGCATTTAATTCATCCCCGGTGATGTTTCTGTCTTGTTGAGATTGGTCGGGTATCCGGTTGTGCTATGATGTTTATTTCATCACCGATCTATCTCTTTTCGGCTATTTTGTCAGCATTAACCATATACATGACATACATTCATTCATACATATATACATGATACATGTGTATACTGCATTTTCGTGGTGATGTTTACTTTACCCACTTTGGTTGTGTTTATCCCCAAGTGACTTTGTTTTTCATCTCTCCCAGTAGAGTTGTCAATCTTAAGCAGAAATTGTATATCCTTTCTAGTTCTCCACTGAGTTTATCCCTCATGGAAGATTTTGCTTTAGCTTTCCTTTTTGTCTGTGGATAGGATAAAACCCATGTCGAGTTCATTCCTTATTGGGTAGAGTCTTGTTTGACAATTTCTTTCCAGCTTATTCCTAGATTGAACCTTGGTCTCTGACAATTATTTGGTTTCAAATCTCTCTAGGTTGTTAATCCTAGATCAATGAGTGCATTTATTTTGCATACTTTGTTTCTCCAGGAAGAACTTGTTTAATGGATCCCCATTGAAGACAAATCTTTATTTCCCAACAATGTTGTTGTGACACTTTCTCAAATTTACACCAGGCATCAAGTGGCAGTCTCTTTATTTGAGCAGCTTGTTATGTTCTTAGTTTTTTATTTGGGCGTCAAATGGCAGCCTCTTTTCAGGACAATTTGTCTATCCCCAATTAAATTATCAAGATTATCAGCTTTTCTTTCATCAAATGGCATCTCTTCAAAAGTCTGTCAGAGAAGTTTGTTGAATGTTAAAGGGTTTTTCTCCTTATTTGAGATATCCTGCTACCAGAATTCTATGTACTCCAATGCAATTTTTACAACTACAACTAAAAATGCTCTCCCTAGTGAGCTCATTATCAAAATATACTTCCATCAAATGGCATCTCTCCGAGAAGTTTGGTGAAGGTTCAGATGACCTTTTTTTCTCTATCTGAGAAGACATGTTTTGCAAGTCAACTGGCCCGCATCTGTTTTGAGGATTCCCGGTGAAGTTATAAATCTCCAGTGAAATTCCTAATTCCCTGTGAGGATATCTTCCCATAAGTGATTACCTTCTTAGGAATTTTAGTGTTACCCTTTTCAAGTGGAAGACTTGATTAAAGAAGAAACTGAGACCCGTTCGTGGTTTGTGACACGAAGCATGAGGAAGTTTATTGATATCCTTTTCAAGTGGAAGACTTGGTCAAAGAAGAAATTTAGACCCATTTTTGGCTTGTGACCCGAAGCGTGGGGAAATTTAGTGTTACCTTTGTCAAGTGGAAGACTTGATCAAAGAAGAAACTGAGACCGGTTTGTGGCTTGTGACCCGAAGCGTAGGGAAGTTTATTGATATCATTTTCAAGTGGAAGACTTGATTTAAGAAGAAATTGAGACCCGTTCGTGGTTTGTGACCCGGGGTGTGGCGAGATTTATCATCTTTTCAAACATAATATTTGATTAATTTTTTAGCTGAATCCTATTCCAGATACAGGAATTTGTCATTATTTCAATTGTCAGAGTTGTCAATATTTCCCCTAGTGGATTTGCAAACTTTTCCCTAATATATTCATCTTCTGTAGCATTATCCTCCATATAATCCTTGCCTTACACTCATATCATATCATATAATGTGCATCTTTGTGGTATCTTAGGGCAAAAAATTGTGCATGTTTGTATTTAAGTCTTTCCTATCATGTTGGGACGAAGATTTCAATCTCCATATCTCCGGTTATAAGAAACTTAAATAGGGGCATATGTCACACCCTAATTTTTAACCCTAAGATTCCACCTCATTTGCATAATTTTGGCATAACATCAAGCATCTCATGTGTGTCTGTCTTTATGCATCTCTAATTCCCTTGAAACACAAAAACATATGTACCTTGTTTTGATTTGATCTCAAGTTAGGATTTTGGCACCAAGAAGCTTCAGAAAGTTAACTAATCAAGGATTTGTGTGATACTTAACTCTTCAACATGATAAAGAGTCTACTTTCATCAACAATTAAGTGCAAAGTTTCATAAACTCAAGTTCAACAAGCTCCAAGTCATCTTATACACCAAATTAGGGTTTTGACCAAAATCAACCCTGAGTTGACTTTTTGAGCAAGACATGATCTCACACCTCAAGACATAGTTTAAAGGAATCAAGTACATCATCTTAGTCCATTTATATGTTTGGATGGGTTCAAGAAGCTTGATTCATTGATGATTGAAGAATTCTAGTTCAACTGAGAAAAGTCAACTGTTGATCAAAGTCAAAGTTTAACTTTTGACATTTTTGGTCAAACATGGACTCTACAAGTCAAGGATCGTGAAAATATGGAGGATGTTTGGATATGATCATTATTAATCAAAGAAATCATTCAAAGATCAAGATTTGAGGAAATTAGGGTTTTAGAAATTTTTCTAAGTAGAAATTCCCATGGTCAAATGGCCTACTTTTCAAGAGTGTAACTTCTTCCTCAAGCATTAAATGGAAACACTTGAAAGCTACTTTGAAAGATTTAATTTGATACTATAAATTGGTAAAAATTTCAAACCAAAAGCCTTCTTGGATTAGAAGTTATTGATGTTCAAAGTTGGAGTTTCAGGTTGTTTGAAAATCCAAAACACTTAGAAATTTCTCTATGTTTTCAGCATGGTCAAGTACATGACTTTGAGGACCTCTTGTGAACTATTCAAGCCACCCCTTTTGATGCTTGATAGATGAAATTAAAGACCATATTTCATACTTCATTTTGGTGGAAGAATGGATCCAAAATCCTTTATCAATTGAAAATTATGATTGACCAAAGTTGGGATTTCTTCATGATCAATCTAGTTCAAGATGAACCAGAATTTTGCCAAGTCCCTAGCCAGTTTGGTCACAAGAGTTTAGGGTACCTTTTGACAACTTTCCAAGCATTTACAAGACATGTAATCAACACAAAACATGTAGTATCCCAGGAGATCTTTAGACTGGTACCAAATTTGTGGGAGAATTATCTCAATTCAAAAGGCAAAAGTTCACTCCAATGGACCATAGTGAATTGTATGTTATGCATCACATAAAGTAAACTTTTGATCCAAATATTTTCCACAAATTATGCAGTTTATATGAGCATCCAAGATATCTTATCCAACCAAGAGTGATTGCTCAGAATGTCAACTTAGGGGTTGCACCAAGAGCATGGCTCAAATATACTTGCATCAACTTTATGCTAAAAGTAACAATGGCCATTGGATCATGGTTCTACTTTATCCAAGCTTGGATCTTTCCATCAGATTAACTCCACTATAAATAGAGCCTCATTTCATCAGTTCAAACACACCAAGAATATCCAAAACCTCAGCATAGCAAAGCAAGAACATTTGAAACTCCTTGAGTGTTCTTCATTTCATCATAAAACCAAAACTGCCAAAATCCATTACAGTCACTAAACCTTCATTTTTTCACTCAAACATACCACAAAGGCCTCACATGACTTGCTGAAACTCACCAAAACCCCTGATTCCATCCCAAACCAGAAGTCAACCTTCAAGAGACACCATTGTTGACCAAGAGACCAAAGCTTCGAATCTCTCTGTTCTTGCATTTCCCTTTCATTCAAACACTTCAAACACTTTCCAAATGCATCATAGAACCTGTCCAAATCATTAAACCTGACATGTAACACCTCAAACATATTCGCGCAATTCCATTTTTTAAATATTCACATAATATATATTTTATTAAGACGCGTTTTGTGACAAGGCCATAGGGTCTGGCCTGGTGGTCAAGGGTTTTGTTGAATAACCCCTAGGGTGTGGGTTCAAATCCCAGGTTTCCCTCATTCTTTTTCATCCCTTATTTTCTTGTATTTTCTTTTTCATTCTCTTTTATTTCTCTTAATTAATTAAGTTCTTTTTCATTTTGTTTTTTTTTTCTTTTATTCAATTTCATTTATCACTTTATTTATAATAACTTAAAAAATAAATAAAAAATGTTTATATTATTTATTTCACTTATTTTATTTTATTCACATTAAATTTAGATGTTGAATTATTCTTTTATTTAATTTAAACTTTAAAAATCCAAAAAAAAAATACTTTATTCATTTATTCCTTATATTTTAAAACTTCAAACATTTGCCCCTTTTTGTTTATTTATCAAGTTCTTTATTCATTTATATCCTTTTGATTTTTAATTCGTCTTGAATGTTTCTTTAGAAAATATTTTGTGATTATAATGTTCATGTTTGTTTCAATTTTTTTGAATATTTAGAACTTGGTTGATTGTATTCTTGACCTAAAGACCATGATGAAATTTTATCTTATTCCTTGTTCAAAATGCTAGTATTGTTTTGTATGACCATGTTGTGATAAAAAATGATGTATGAACCATGTTTTGTACTTGATAGCCCATGATGATCTAATCTTGGTTTGAGCCATGTCTTTAACCATGAATTTTTATTATCTTGTTGAAAATGTCTTGAGGAATGATGTATCCATGTCCTTTATTCACATGAGAATTTTAGCTTAGGTCTTGAATATGCCTTAACCAAAATGCATTGCTTGTATACCATGTTTATGATTGTTGATTCATGTGTTGATCTTGTTCATACCTAAACCATGTCTTATGTTATGCCTTAAAGTAGCTCCTTGTTTAATCATGTGTTCAAAAATCATGTTGATGTTGTATACCATGTCTCATCTAAATTTATTGTTGTATATCATATGTGTTTGTATATATATGTTCATCTTGTGCTATTGTTGCCTAATCCAAGGGGAGGGACTTCATTGTGACTTCTGGTCATTTGCATATGCATTTATGTTTTCTTTTACATCTTTCCTTATTGCACGATCCTTGATTATCTTTAGGAAGTTTCCCTTAGGATAATTCAACTTTAGATGGTTCAATTAGGTTCCCCTTTCTCAAACATAAAATATCTTTCAATAGAAACCTTGACATTAGGTCATTGACTTTTCAAACATTTTCTTAATAAATGCTTCAAGACATCTTAAGCACATTCAAACCTTTTCATAATACTAAAAGACACCAACCTTGTTCAAATCTTTGCCACTTCGCTTTTCAATTTAAAACCTTTTCAAATAAATTGGACATTAGTCATCCATTGTTGAGAAAAATGTTGATTCGTTTCCACTTAAGAGAGGTATGTGGCATACTTGTTGATTATACATCCAAGTTGGAGCCCTTCTCTCAATGTGAAACAAAGATACTTCTTCCACATGTTTATGGTTATTAAGTTGAGTATTCTCCTTAAGATGACAACTTGTCTCTTCTTCATTAAAATTCACCATAACAAACCCTTTTCAATTTATACCCTGAACTACGAGGTTTTGATCCTTTTTGGTACTTAGGCACAAGACTTTGTGTCTTGCTAAACACAAAAACAATAAAAAATATTTCTCTTCTCATCTCCCCAATCAATCCTAAATAACAAGAAACTTTAACTATAACACAAATACAACCAGAGGTTCCTATAGGATATATAGATATTTAGGGTGCTAATACCTTCCCTTAGTATAACCAACCCCCGAACCTTATATCTCTTTACTGCTTTGTTTTTCATTGCATATTTATGGGTAATTTTTTATTTTCCCCTTGGATAAATTAAAGATCAGTGGTGATATCTTAAGTTTTGTGAAGCCTAGCTAAGATAATAGGTATGGTCTCCGATTCTCACTGCGACATACTTGACTGGCTTCTCGCCTGCCATTATTTGTAGTTTTAACTCCACCAATTCCTTGCTTTAACCTGGTATTTTGTTATAATCCCAAGCAAAACAATCTCTAAATTCTTTAAGAAATTCTATTACTTTTAACCTTAGATCTTGATCAATATTTGGGCTTATATAGGTTTGCCTACTGGTCGACCCATCATCCAAATCTATTTCCTATAATGGATTTTGAGGTTGCATCTTTGTAGCAGATGCCACTGGATCCTTCTCAAACTCCAAAGGCTCATCCTCATAGACGCAATCAAGCCTCTGATCTTTTCGATTGTCCTCTTCTGAACCAGTCTTCTGCGGCTCTCTGACGGACTGTGGTTCAACGCTTATTTGATTACCTATGTCAAACACTTCTGTTTCATTAGCTTTAACAGCCATGTGTGGTACTTTGGCTTCCAAACCCGCTTGGAGTCTATTCTCGGCCACATAGGCCGTGATTCGATCTAATTCATCAAACTCAATCATCATCACTAAATTCATCTCCCTAGCCTATTGGGCAGTTTGCATCTGCGTCATAGACCTTTTCTCCCATGATTTCTCGCCCCCAAGTAAACCTGTGGGTTGGATGAAGGTTCAAAGAGAAAAATGCCTCTTCTAAAGGTATATAAGAAAATTCCCTCGGTGCACATGGCGCTATGTTCTCCAGGTTTATGTCGAAGTTTTTCTTATCTACATGGTTAACTTCAGCCATGTAATAGCCCTGGTCTGCTTCGATGTTTTGAACTATTCCATCTTCATGCCATATTGCTATTTTTTTATGTAGGGGCGAAGGGGCTTCCCCTATTCCATGTATTCATTCTCTTCCAAATAACAAATTGTAACTATCTCTTGAAGCTATTACCATGAAAACTATAGGACGAGTGATGGATCCCATTGTTACTTCGACCTGAATAAACCCCATTGTTTAGCCAGTATTTCCTTCATTATTCGAAAGGACCATATTGTGAGTCCTAAGGTCAGTATCATACTTCCCTATCTTAGCCAATAAGAAATTAGGCATTAAGTTTACTACTGCTCCACGATTAACTAATATCTTGTTCACAGTGGTGCCTTCAACCTTAGCCCATATAAAGAGGGGCTTTAGGTGGTTTTTCATCCCTCCATGGGGTCTCTCAAAGAACGTGTTCGACTCTTCAATACACCCATTATTTCACAAAATAACAAACTGGCTTGTGGTTGGCCAACTCTTCTTTCTCATAGTCTTCATTCTCAGCAACTTCTGTCACACGATTGTACTCATAAGGGAGTACCGAAACCAAGTTGCATAGGACGTCGAAGTCACCTTCTGACCTGGAGTCAAAGTTATCTGTCACCAACTCATCTTCTTTGGCCTGCTCATCTTTTTTTATCTTTTATTTCGTCAAGCCTGTCTTGGGGGAGAACAACTTCCTTCCCACCGGTTTTTTCGCCTGATCATTTGTTTGCTTTTGATGTTGCTTAGTGTTACTCGACTCAGTAACATCTCTCTTTGCTTTCTTCTTCCTCTAAAATCTTTGCCACTGTGTCCTTGTCATGGGATTCTTTCCTTTATAGTTAACACTAGGCCCATAAGAGTGCCTTTCAGACATTTGGAAATTCATCCTGTAGGTCATGGAAGATCCTCGACCAATCTCAAAATTCATCCACTTTGGGTTCCTATCATGCTCTATTTTAGCAGGCTTGGTCCACTTTTCTTGGGGAGCATTGGCTGAAGGCTTGTAAGTATTGTGCCTAGCCTTCTGCGGACCATACGCTTGTTCCTTCCTTTGTGGCACTCCTCTTTTGTTGAAATATTACTGAGGCATGGATTTCTCATTCTCCTTGGATTTATGAGCACTTTCGACTTTCTTAGAAGCCTTTTTGTCGAACACAACATTGCATCAAGGACACATCATTGTCACTATACAAAAAATACAGAGTCGCCACCGAACTTTATTTATTCCAAAGAAAGGGAAAATATCGATAATACCCCCTAAAGGTGAAGAATATGGTCTCGCAACCAAATTTGGGTTCGGAAGTCGGTTATGCAAGGGGAATGTATTAGCACCCGTCACATCTGTCATACTCAACGGGGACCATCTTGTTTGTCTATGCGCGAATGGGTGTCGTTATCCAAGGTTTTACTTGCTAAAGGTGAAAATAAGTTTTAAATTTGTGCGCTCGCCAAGATCTTGCAATCATGTGCCTACGTATCTCTATTGTGAAATGAAGAATCAGAGCTTCGTAGTTCGGAGAATTAAGGGTGAAAATGAAGGATAGTTGCTCGCCAGGATCTCGCAATCATGTGGATACGTATCCTCATAGTGCAAGGAGGAAATCAGAGCTCCGTAGTTCATGGAACTAGGTGTGTGTTTGTAGATTGATTTTAATGGACAATGTTAACGTTCGCGTCCTAGCAATTAAACGTTGCTTGTGTGCTCGCACATGATAGACTTAAGGGTTTATTTGTTTGCGGTAGAATGGAAATAACATGTCCTTTGCGGAAAGGTTTTGATTGCCCTAAGGCGGAAAATTGATTTGATGAGTTTTGATTGTTTTTAGAATTTGCTTATGAAATTTGTGATGTGATTTCAATAGTTAGTACTTAGAGGGTGACAAGTATCTTAAACACGGGGTAAGTACGGCCTACAATCAGATACTCGTGAGATGAGAGGACTATGGTATCCCAACAACTCTTTTTTACCCTAAGAGGACCCGATTAAACTCTTGTTATTATTAGGTGTTTTGAATAGAAAACAAGCATCGGGCCACAAGCCAATCAGGGCCAATGGCCCAAGTACTTGAGAAATGGGGTGCACAAGTATGAACACTCCATTCCCTTTTCTCCCAAGTTAGTGTGAAAATAGTTTCAAAAAAGACACTTGGTACATGGACCAAGGTTTTATTTTTATTTGAGGTGAACTGGAAGAATGAGATGATTGGATTGAAGATGAGAATAGATAGAGGTTGATGATGATGCCTAAGCAATCGACTTATGGTTAAATGGGAGATGAGAGTTTTGAGAATGAATTGGATGGAGCCCTAAGGTGTAATAAAGGATGAGAATTCAATTAATAGTTTTAAAAATAGCTCGACGTTTGATCAAGCTTTATTCTTATCTTGTTTTTTTGAAATCATTTTCTAATTGCTTTTATTTTATCCTTTTTTTAAACATACAAGGGATACAAACATAAAGCAATAAAAAGAAATAAAGTCCAAAACTATTACATGTTTAAGGGAGTGGGAAAGCATATGGACCCACCAAGGGGCGATACTTCCTAAACTAATACAATTTTAATGGGAATATGAAATGATAAAAGTACAATAATTGCAACAATTGGTCATTGTCCAAATTAGTCCAAGGTGCTTCACAACAATACCTCACAATCAAAGGTAAAAGGGTTAGTAATATGCATAAATGATGATGAATGATATGACACAAAATATTGTACTAAAATTGATCCATAAACAACATGCTACTCTAAAAATCAACACATGAAATTCTACAAGAATTAAGCACTTTTTTATGACATCATCATGAACCAAATTAAAGGGAAATATTATCACAAGATCGTGGCCACATTCACATATAATTTTGTTCACATTTCATCGAGATTCAATAAGAAAACCCTAAGATTCACATGGCATTTATGGAGGAAATTCAAGCATTCTTCTATGACCTTCTATTGTATTTTATGAACAAAATATTAAAGAAAATATCCTAAAAAAACAAGATTAATATTCATACATTTTCCACATTTTTATTATAGCAAGAAGTTGAAAGAAACAACAAAGATTATAGGGAAAATATTCCATGAATAAAAATCTAACAAAAATGAAAATAAAAGTAAAAAGAAATAAAAATTATAAAAGCATATGGAAGTGTTCTGAATAGAATCAGTGGTGCCAATAGCATTGTTTGGGTTCAAGAGCCCAAGGAATCAAAGTCCCCTACAGCCAGGGGGTATGCACGCATGGTAGGGGTGTAAAACATAATTGGATGAGCTCAAGAAACCCAAAGTAAATGAGATGAAGCATATGAGGTTCAAATAAGCCACACATCATGCTATCATATGTCATCACATGACTCTCTCTTCTCTATTTTCAAACATAAATCGTATCGGTCTTGTCATCAGCTTCGTCGCGTCGGAGCACTAACCAACCTACAAACTATGCCAATATGCTCGCCTCTCAAAACTCTACATTAATCCACAAGTGGTTTTTTGTTCAAATTCCTATTGTACAACTCAAATCGAGCGCAAACACTCAAGAACCCTAAGTCGTTCAGATCGAAATTAAATACCACCCTTGAGGAATTTGAGCCCCTAACCTTGGGGTTCTTATTCCTTGACTCATAACCTACATGATATCAAACCAAATTGAAGAGAATCAGTTAGAGTATGGACCTACCGGAGCTTCGCCGGTGAGAGAATTGTCTTTAGGTAATGCTATGCTTCCTCTTATATTGCCTTGTTTCTATTTCTACTTCTTGCTTCTGTTATTCTCAATTCTTGGATTATCCTTCTTCTACTTTTCATTTCTTTAATGTGTTTCCACTCCCGCATTATCATTGTTTACGTTCTTTGTTGGTGAGTGTTTCATGATTTGTTTATGGGAGAGAAATGAAGAGAGAGTGGATTGTCCAAGCTTAGAATGATGGTGGTGGAGGTTGCTGAGAGAGAATCTGATTATGGTGCAGTGAAGGTGAGAGGGATGGAATGAGGGTGAGGGAGTGAAGAATATGAATAATGAGTCAGAGAAAAAAGTGAAAAGAGTCTGAATTATGAGGATGGATTCTGATTTATAGGGATTGAGAAGGGTAGTTAGGCCTTGGGATTGATGAAATTCTATTAGAATGTTAGTTATGATGATGTTATAGTTAGTTACAAGGTTATGAAAGTTAGTTAACTATTTGAAAGTTAGTAATAAATCTAGTGTAAAAAAAGTTTAATTTAGTTGTGAATTTTGAATTTTTGTTAGGACTGTTATGGATTTGTTGTTGTGATTGGCTTGGATTTTAATGCCTTTGATTTGATTCTTGTGTGTTTGCAAAACAATTCTTACTCATTTCCATGTCCATGCTAACTAGATAAGAGTATTCATGAGGAACTACAAGGCTTTGAGCATTTTGCCGGTTGAATGTTGTTCTAATGTGATATAGAAATCAACAGTGAAATTCTAGCACGCAGATACCAGATGTCGAGACAGATGTCACAACGCTGGGATTAAAACACAACTTGAACACACAACAACCAAAAACTGTAAATTACAGAAAATAAATAACACCAAAGTTGTTAACCCAGTTTGGTGCAACTCACCTACATCTGGGGGCTACCAAGCCAGGAAGGAAATCCACTGTTAGTAGTATTAATTCGAAGCTAAGCAATCCCAGTTTACAACTCCTCACTTAATCCTCACCCAGTGCAACTTCTACCTAGAAATCACCATCTAGATATGTGAATCCCCTCTCACTTCCTAAATCACCTCAGTGATATCAAACATTCCCAATCCCAGTGACTGTATACAAAACAAACAATAGAAGATAACACTTCCAAAACAATAGTTGATCTTGCTTAAAAGCTTCAATCAAGAACAATACACTCTTTGATTAAAAGCTTAGAGTGAACAATGAACAATCAGTCAAACTCAATATATCAGAAGATACATGAGTGACATATAATTAACAAACGAAAACCCTAGGGACCAACCAAAACAACGGCTAATACTTATTCTCTAAATTCTTCATGATATGCTCTCTTTATTCAATAGGTTTTTCTTCTCTTTAAATATCCTTCAGACCTACTGGACTTAGCCTTCTTGAGGCGCACAAATAGCAGCAATCAGTATAAACTGGCTGCAAATCAACCTGCATATTAATAGGAGAAAAATACAAAATTTCCTAAAAAGGCTCAAGGATCCTTTTTATGAAAAGTAACAGAATCTGCAATAACAGAAATTCCCACAATATACTCTCATAAAAGTCACCCACGTATGCATCAGAGCACACTCAAAAATCACACTAAAATTACCAAAATAGTCATGCCCTAACTATCTGGTATAAAATGTCCTGGAACATGTCACAACATCATGTACAACATGATGTCTGACTGACATGGAAGAACATCTGGTTCAACATTTTGCTAACAGCATGTTGTTTTACCAAAATGCAGCCAATCCAACAACTATAGGACTTACAATCTCCCCCTTTGGCAAAATTTGGCTAAAACAGCCTTAGCCCACATCAGAGATACACATACCGGAAACAAAAATAGAAACACAGAACCCCAAGAATCACAAAGTTGTCACACCAAAAATAAAAAAGACATCTAACAACATAATATCAAGATATTAGGGCTGACATCACAAATCAACACAAGATACATGAAAACATGCAAGCTCTGTACAAACTGGAATCTTGCAGCAGCTAAACAGACATGTACACCACTCCCCCTATCACACATAATCAGTTCTCCCCCTAAAGGAGAAAACCAAAAAAACACAAAAAAAAACTTGAATGCTTCAAGTTCCCATAAAGAGCAGTAACATCCACCTCAGCCTCACCCCCTTGAAGACTACAACCTACTACAGAGAATAATAACTTCTCCCAGACACAACAAAGAATTCCACATCTTTTCAGTAGCAGCAAGCAAGCATGACAGACTATCATGCTCCCCTTAAATATTTGCACAAGTTCAGCAACAAAAAAACAACTACTATTCCTAAGCAGTAGTACACACATGACATAAATTCATGACATCTGATCTAACATCAGAAACAACAAACAAAAAAAACAACACTTTACTCCCCCTTTTTAGCCAAAAATTGACAAAAATAGAGTAAATGTAAAAAAACACAAATGGAATCACACACATAGAAGCACAAAAGAAACAAAATTCCTAAAAAACAAGTTCAGATGGAAACACAATAAAAAAAGCAGATGGAAACAAAACCAAATCACTTTTAGATGATCCTCCAAATCTTGCCTCTATCAAAGATCCTTCTGCACTCCTTGAAGCTGTGACCTGTCACAGAAAGAGTGATAATGGATTTCACATCCTTAGAATATGTCCTCCTTACACCAACATTCTTATCTTCCACAGTAGCTTTCCTAGCCCTACCAAGCATCAGATTATATAGGAAAGGTGCAGTATTTATTGCATTCCTCTATATCTGTAATTGCTACAGTTCCTCAATAGTGCAAGTTCCTTCCTCACAACCCATGTCCTCAGCATAATCTTCATATAAAGCTTTAGTAGACATATCAGTCAGTTGTTACTTAGTGTTTAAAGTAACATTTTTTCCTTCAACAAAATTCATGACTAGATAATGATCCATGCCAGGGTTCTTATCCCAGCCATTTAGATCCTCACAATGTAATGTTATAACATCTATCATTACGTTATGATTTTTCACCACCTGCTTTATCCATACTGAGCGAATGTAATTTCCTTCAGTTGCATCAGTACACCAAGAAACATATACTTGCTTCTTATTGATCCAGGCACCATCCCTTGTTCTAAAGACATAAATCAAGGTTTTATTTTCTTGAATACTAGAACTCATCATTGGTACAAGCCTGGAGCCAAGACATGTGCTTGTTATTCCCTTTGTAGCTTCAGTGATGTCTCTTTCAATTGAGTGTCTTGCAATGAGAGCCTTTGATTGTCCTGTATCTCTCTTCACAGAGAGATCTGAACTCACTTGAGAGTGATCTGGAACAATGATAGTGACACTGCAGCTTTCGTCTCTTTCAGTCTCAACAGTCTGGCAAGATGATGTACCAACATTGTCTTCAACATTTGTCATCTGTTCAGTAATTGAATCATCAATTGCCACATTTATAGATTCCATTGTCATTCTAGTTCTGGAGTTGAATACTCGATAAGCTTTGTTGCTTGAAGAGTATCCCAGAAATATTCCTTCATCACTTTCACGATGCATTCTACCATCTTGCTCTTTGCTAGCTGAGATAGAGCATGTACTTCCAAAGATGTGAAAGTATTTGACTATAGGACTCCTGCCTTACCACAACTCATAGAGAATGGTTGTAGTGCCAGCCCTCAATGTAACCCTATTATGAACATAGCAAGAAGTATTCATAGCTTCAATCCAAAATAGATATGGCAAATTATTAGCATGAAGCATTACTCTTGCAGATTCTGATATATTCCTCGTCTTTTGCTCGGCAATTTCATCATGTTGAGAAGGGATGGCAGAGAAAAACTCATAACTTATGCCTCTAAAAGCACAAAACTCTTAAAATTTTGCACTCTCAAACTCTATCATGATAGCTCCTAATCTTGACAATCCTCATATTCCGTTCCCTTTGAACATCCTGACATATATCTTTAAAGGTTTCAAAGATATCTGACTTTTCTCTAATAAAGCTTACCCATGTAAACTCAGAGAAATCATCTATACCCATAAAGACATACCTCTTTCCACCCAAGCTTTCTTCATGCATTGGCCCCATTAAGGCTATGGGAAAAAGTTTCAGAACTTTTGAAGTAGTCCGATGTTGCAACATTGATGGGAACATCATGGGTTGCACATCAACCTTACATTCACCACAGACTTCCCAATCTATAACCTTGAGTTCTGGTATCCTTGTAATGGCTCTTACTGTAATGATCTCATACATCCTTTTGAGAGAAAGATGTCCAAGTCTCTGGTGCCATAACTTCACTTCCTCCACTTTAGGAATAGAGAAGGATGTAGAGTAAGTTGTTGTTTGGGGTTCCCAAAGATTGCAGATGTCTTTGGACCTCACACCTTTCATTTGAACAATGTTCCTTCCATCCTTGACTAGGCATTCTAACTTAGAGAAATTTACTAAAAGACCTTGATTACACAACTGACTAATGCTTATGAGATTGACAGTTAGACATTTCACAAAGAGCACATTATCTAGCCTAGGAGATCCAACATATTCCAATTTTCCAATACCTTTTATTTCTCCTTTCACACCACCACCAAATCTTACAGAGCCTATGGACTGAGATTTTATATCTACCAGCAACTCCTGAGCCCCTGTCATATGTCTGGAACATCCACTATCAAAGTACCAGTCATCTCTAGTTGAAGCTCTCAAAGAAGTGTGAGCTATAGAATTCACCTCCCTATCTTTGAAGCTTCTCTTTTTGCTTACTTGATTAACCTTGACATGAACAATAGGTTTTTGATTTCATTACAATTTATAGCAAAAAGGTTTTATATGCCCATATGCACCACAGTGATGGCATCTCCAAGAAGATTGGTAATTACTTTCATGTTCACCATGTCTGCCAAGATGTTGTAACCTGTGGTTAAACATTGCGACCTTCTTCTTCCTTTCTTGGGAAAAGTACTTCCCTACATACACTTTCCTTTGATTGTTAACAGATTGATAATGCACTTCTGTGTCTTCACCCTTCTTCATCCTTCTCACAGAGTCTATTGCACTACTAAGCTTGGAATTCAAGAGAGTTATCTCATTTTGAAGATGAGAAATAACACTTAGGAGTTCCTTCTTCTCACTTTCCAGTTCAGCTATGACTTTTTTTTCTGATTTTCTTCTGTCTCCTGATATTCCTCATACTTGTTGCAGGCTTCCTTGTAGTTAACCTCCAGATCTTCATAGAAATCATTTTCATCACATGTTTCCACTTCATCAGCCCATCTTCCAGAGAGAGCAGTAGCAGGTTCAATAGATTCTGAGTTGGATTCATCTTCAGACTCATCATCATCAGGCCAAGAAACAACCAAACCTTTTTTTTGCTTCTTAAGATAGTTGGGACACTTTAGGCTTATGTGACCAAATCCTTCACATTCATAACATTGAATCCCTTTACTTTGATCTGACTTCTCTTTAGTTCTGGAATTATTTTTAGAATCGGAATTATTTCTAATGTTAGAGGTGATGTCCTTGACACCAGGTCTTCCTCTTCTATCCATTCTCTTTAGAATTCTATTGAACTGCTTCCCAAGTAGAACAATAGTATTTGACAGTCCCTCCTCAATGTCCAGGTTAACCTGTCCCTCTTAATCTTCAGCATTGGATACAAAAGAAATGATTTTGTTCTTCTTTTCAATCCTATCATTTAAGGTCAATTGAAATGTTTGGAGAGATCCCACTAACTCATCAACTCTCATATTGCTGATGTTCTAAGCCTCTTTAATGGTTGTGACCTTCATGTCAAATTTCTTAGGAAGAGACCTCAGGATCTTCCTGACCAGAGGGTAAACAGAGGGTAAGATCAACGAATCTAGGATTCAAAAGAAAGGTAAACAGAGGGTAAGATCAACGGATCTATGACTCAAAAGAAAGGTAAACAAAGGGTAAGATTATCGAATCTACGACCCAAAAGAAAGGTAAACGGAGGGTGAGATCAAAATATCTATGACCCAAAAGAAAGGTAAACAGACGATAAGATCAACCGATCTACAAACCAAAAGAAATGTAAATAGAGAGTGAGATCAACGGATCTACGACCCAAAAGAAGGTAAACGGAGGGTGAGATCAACGGATCTACGACCCAAAAGAAAGGTAAGATCGTCATCAAAGGGTTGGGTTGATGGCCTCATCAAAAGGTTGATGGCCTCATCAAAAGGCTGATGGCCTCATCAAAAGGTTGATGGAAAAAAACATCACTAAAGAGTGACACCATCAAAGGGTTGTTGGAAAGAAAACTTCACTAAAGAGTGGCATCATCAAAGGGTTTATGGAAAGGAAACTTCACTATAGAGTGACATCATCAAAGGGCTGATGGAAAGAAAACTTCACTAAAGAGTACCATCATCAAAGGGTTGATGGAAAGAAAACTTCACTAAAGAGTGACATCATTAAAGGGTTGATGGAAAGAAAACTTCACTAAAGAGTGACATCATCAAATGGTTGATGGAAAGAAAACTGCACTAAAGAGTGACATCATTAAAGGGTTGATGGAAAGAAAAGTTCACTAAAGAGTGACATACTCAAAGGGTTGATGGAAAGGAAACTTCACTAAAGAGTGGCATCATCAAAGGATTGATGGAAAGAAAAAATCACTAAAGAGTGACATCATCAAAAGGTTGATGGAAAAGACTTATTTATCATCATCAAAGGATTAATGGGAAGGGCTATAAAGGATTGTCATAGTCAAAGGGTTGATGGAAAAGAATAATTGTGTCATGTCGTCATCAATGGATTCATGGGAAAGAAATAAATTAGAATGTCTTCGTCAAAGGGTTGATGAATTTTCTGCTACAAACAGTAGAGGAGGCTTGCAAAAGGCAAGGGAGATACGCAAAAAAAAAGGAATTTTTCATGCCAAAGGCATAAGGGAACTTGCAAAAGGCAAGACTTCCCAGAGAAGTAGGAAGAAATACCCTGAGGGAACCCTGCTGGGATTGATTGAAATATCTAGTGGGGAATAGGGTTGACATTCTCTTCAGAGATGTATCATCGTCTTGATTGAGAGTTGATTTGGGATTTCGTGCAAGGTACAAAATCTGGCTTATGTTTTGTATGCATGTTTGAATTTTATATGGTGTAATAATCCATTTCAAATGGATAAGCTACGCATTTGAGGATGCAATACAATGATGATCACTACACGTAGAGAGCCAAAGACTAGGCTCTGGTGGAGAAAAGGACACGGGCTCATTGGGGAGCCAATTGCTTATAGTCTTAAGGTACCAATATGGATTGGTATTTGAAAGCTTGATGTACCAATGATAATTGGGTTTATGAATTACTGACGAAGTGGGTCTTCAGATGTGCCACTGAATATTGAGTCATGGTTTTGCTGGAAAAGTGACTTGGTATGACTTTCTCTACATCTGTCTTGAACTTTGCGATTGCTGATACATGACAGACCCTACTGGATGTAGCCTTGAAGATTATGGAGAAGAGATGCTCCTCTATAGCCAGTCTTGCCTCAGTCTATGGGATTTCTGAAGGAATTTCCCTTGAGGGAAGTTTGGGACATTTGTACCACGATGGCTTGAGATGTCTGCCCCAATATTCTAAACCTTGGAGAGGTGCTTCTGATTAATCATCTCTTGAATAGAGTGATTTCTTGTGCTCTTGGGGTGGCCTGCCCCTATACGAGCCTTGAAGTGATTTTGCCTCTGACTGGATGATCTTTGAGAGATTGAATCTCGACATGATTGCCCCAGATTGATTAAATCTTGGAGTTGCTTTCCCTTCTGCTAAACATAGTCCTCAGGGGATTTGCCCATTGGGATGATCAATCTTTCCATTATTGAAACTCTCTTGATGTCAAGTGCTTACCCACAAGTAAAATGTTTATTTTCATAATGATAATTCTAATGCAATGCTTATGCTAGTTTTGAAATCCAAGCATGTTCACTGAAATGATGACATATACTGAATGGACCACTAGTTAGGGTGCCATATCAATACCAACACAAATGGTAAGCAAATATTTAGGAGTTAGGTTTGACAAGATCTTACCGTAGTATGCTTTCGAAATAAACCTTTCTTCAATTAGGTCTTTTGAGGGTTGTAACGCGGCCTGGTTCACAATTTTCAGTAAAAAGATTTATGGCTCAAAGTCTATTTTAACCCACCCATTCTCCTTGAAGTTCTCCAGTCTTAAGTTTAACTAATTCGACACAACCATTCACCTTTCGAAAGGGTTTTGCATGGTGGAAATGATGGTAAAGGAACCAACGAGGTTTTCGGAGTAGCAGTCACCCGTTTTTGACCTTTTGTTTGTAGTCACACGACTTTGTTCTTGTTGTGTATTTTTCTTTCTGATTCTTTCTTTTTCTTTTTGCTTTCCCTAATTTTTGCTTGGACTGACTTTTTGAGTTTGTAGTCCATCGGGATTCCCTAATTTTTGCCCAAGTCATTCGTTTTCGAGTTTTTGACTTAGCAGGCTTTTCTGTTTTTCTTACTTTTTGATTTTTTGTTTTTTTGGAGCAAATCGTGTGGCACTCGTTCGTTTGACTTTTTGAAGGGGTTATGATTGCCTCGTTCTTTTCAATGGAGAGGGACAACCATTGTGGAATTGTAAGGTACGGCCTCTTATGAGGGATAAGATGTGGTTGACCGTTGAATGGGACACTCCTTTTTTTTCCTTTTTGAATTTTGAACGCATGGTCAAATTAACTTAAGACTACCCTGCCCCAGGTTAAGATTGAGGGTTTTTTCGTTTTGGAAAGAAACTCCTACTTCAATGCTCAATGGGGTTGACGAGGGATTATCTTCCTTATATCTTTGGTGTTTGGGGATTTGAAATAATGCTTGTACATTATCAGCAAGGTTTTATTCAAAACCATACAACTAGATGTTTTTCATCTTTCGATTTCATCATCCTCCATTGGACTTTGCTTAAACAATCGTTTGATATCGATGAAAATGAATGAGTGAACACGAATGGATTTATTCAAAACATGCATATTTATTTCATTAACAATACCATTTATAAAAGACAATGTCTCAAAGCAAGTAGCGCTTAACAAAAAAGAAACTACAAATGCAAAGTAATTATGTGATCTATAGATTGCGAGCATCAGGGAACCAGGATTTCCTTTCTTGATTCGCTGCTGAGCTGGCCATCTTCAGAGTTGCTCATTGAGATTAGTTTTATAATATTCTTCACATCTATTATCGGTAATTTCTTCCATAACATGAACTGATGGACCCGCATGACTAGGTGAATGATGATTGTTGATATGAATGCCTTGAGGTGTAAATCAGAACATCTTGGAGTCAAGTAGAGTCTGAACCTTGCTCTTGAGAACCTTACAGTCTTCAGTTGAATGCCCTAGTGCTCCTGCATGGTAGTCACATCGGGAATTGGTGTCAAAGTCTAGTGTCATACCCTTATTTTTATCCCTTAGATCCCACCTCGTTTTGCATCATAGGCATAGCCTATCATGCATTTCATCTCGCATAATACCCAATTTATCAGCCAGAATAAACTTGTTGGGATTACAGTCGAATCGGTCAAACTAAAAGTCAACTGTGTGTAAAATTAGTGGATGAAAATTTTCAAAATCAAGCTTGCAAACGTTGGTTATATTAATCTACGTTTCGCGTAGTTTAACTTGGCGTGCTTGTTTGAATTTTTCAAGTGCTCTTCGGTTGTATTTTGATCAATTTGAACCTTTTAACCGGGGAAATTTTATTTCAAAATTTGACCAAATGCTGTATTTTTCCAAGTTTTTTATTTCGTACTGATCATTTTGGTATATTCATTTTATTTTTTCGACCATTTCGATACCAGTCCAATTATTCGCTTTAAACCGATTTTATTCCTATTTTTAATTGATAATCTTTGTTTAGTCATCAGATTTTTATTTTAAATTTTATTTTTAAATAGTTAATATTTAATTCCATTTAATATTTTCTTTTTTTTAATATTTGAATTTTGTTTTTATTTTATTTTTGGCAATACTTTATAACTAAGTTTCATAAAGTTAATTTTGTTTGTTTTATTTATTCATGATAAGTACATAGCATGCATGCATCACCTACACGTTTGACTCTCCTCATGGTACTACAAAAAACATTCTGATACTTTTGCTTCATAGAGACTCACACGCGGGCCCCCTCCTCTTTTCCACTCGATCCGTCTCTTCTTTCCACCAAACACATAACCCACTTGGTACTTTCCCACTTCATTAAAAAAGAGAAATGTGGAAAGGAATGACACTTGCATTGGAACATGATATTTTGGATGCACTCACACAAAAAACGCATGTACTTTTCAAAAAGAGAAATAAAAAAGGCCATCATGTAACAAGGACCAGACCAATTTTCTCATGAAATATGGCCCACGTTGTAACAAAAATGTAAAAAGAAAATACAATAAAAAAAGGACCACTTGGCAATTGAATGGCTACACTTCCTTTTTCTCACATGAGGAACGCGCCAGTATACACTCTCTCCCTTTTTTTTCAAATAAAAATAATACATTAATTTACAACAGACCAAAAAACTATTCTTTTTATTGATTCATCACCATTAAATCAAAACAATACCATCCATCAACTCTTTTTTTTGCAGCGCCCTACACACCACCCTTTTTTATTTTTTTGATGAACTTTTTTTTTCATCACCTTGGTTCCACCAAAACTCACTTCACTTGGTCTTTCATCACTTTACTTTCTCTGCTGCAACACACTATTGCCTTCATGAAACACAAAGTGACTCCCTGCAACTTCTTCATGCCTCTCATTCTTCAAACTTAACCATCACCATTCTCCTTCATAAAGAGATTAACACTACTCTATTTCCAACCTTACAACACACCCCTTCAAACACCAATTTTGCAACCACCACTCAAAACAACTTCTAATGTTCATCTCCCTCCAACTACAAAACTTCCTTTTCTTCTTCATGATTATACCCTCGTAGGACAACTACCAAGAAAACAACACATAACCTTGCTCCACTATTCCCACCTTTAAACAAGACCCTTTTTTTCTCATTAACTCTCTCCCATGTTGGACGTAAAAAAGGACAGAACCACATTACCATCAGAACATTCTCTCTCTCTCTCTCTCTCACTCACTCACTCTCTCTCATTGGAGCTTGAAAAGAAAAACGCACATGACCCTCCATTAACCTTCCAAACCTCCTACATATCATTACTGCCACCTATCATTTTCTTCATCATTTTTATTGTCAAAACAAAATAAACACTCCATCCCTTCCACTTTCATAACCATCTAAAAAAAACATCACAAGAACACACTCCTCACCACCACTTTCATCTTCTTCTCATGCACACCATGATCTAAACACAACAACCTCCATAATTTTTCTCCTTCCATGCAAGCTTCAAAATAAACCATTTTACATGATACATCTCCCTCCACCACGTTTTTTCAGCCGACAACCACGAAACAACAACAACATCATCATCGTCTCAAATTTGCTTCCTCTGAGCACCGTACTTCCACCTTAGGTCCGTACAGCAACCGTCTGCGTCAACCCTTGTACTCTTGATATCTCTTTGCTTAGCTTTAGGTCTTGATTTTTGCTTTTCATGTTTATTTAGGGTTTTTGTTCGATATTTTCTCCCTTCCCTTGGAAAAATAAAAGTTCGGTGGTGATATCATTGTTTTGCGAGTCAAGCTAATCCGATAGCTTTGGTCTCCGATTCTCACCGCGACAAAAAATGGCGACTTCACTGGGGATCATTGTTTGAGGGTTGAACCTAAATTGTCATATTTGTGTTGCTATTGTTATTTGTTGTTGCTTGGGTTTTTCTGTTTTTCAGGTTTATTTATGTGTGTGAGATAAGTCCTAACCCGGACTTGAGTGCACCATAAGATAGGATAGTGGTATGAACAAAAGTTACATGTCTGGAGTAATCTGGAGCATGATTAACATATGATGTAACCACACTCAGTGGAGGCCCCTTTGAAGGTAGTATTTGTTGAACAAGTAGTCGTGAAAATATTACTACTTTCGACCTGGGAACCCGAGAAGTTGAGGGACCTTTAGATCCAATTTACCCCACGTGGCCTTTTAGGATGTAGTGTGGTGGCTATAAAGGTGTAAACCTGAATTAGTTGATACGTGATGCTACACTCAGATGAGGTTCTCTTGAAAATATTACTGATTCCCGAGTAGTTGGTTTGTTAGTAATATCCGAAGGATGATTTTGGACTCTGGGAACCTTGTTAGAACCCGTTTTGCAGGTATTTCACTCCTAGTACACACCCTATGGCTATTTCTTCACCCAGACTCCATGCTTGTGATCCTGAACCTTTGATCTTGTTACTTGTGATTTGCATCCTGTTTTGCATCGCATTACATATCATTTGCATCCTTTGCATGATTCATTGCATACATCTAGTTTGTCCAGCAACTCATTCCAGCTGTCTCTATCTTCCAGCGTCATCTGTCAGTCATCAAGATGATTTCTCGTCACCGATACAGGACTAGAGCTAACTTCAGATGCAGAATGTCAGAGCAAGAAAAACACAACACAGAGATCAGAATGGAGATTGATGATCTAAAGTCAGACATGACTAAGCTTACTGAGATGCTACAAGTCCTGATTGCCAAAGGGGAGCAACCTCAAAGAAATTTTATCTAGGAAGTTTCACGTGTTGCTACTGATCCTCAGCCTATTCATATGCCACCTTCTACTTTGCCAGAGTTTGGTTTACCCCATAACTATTCTTCACCTGTTACTACTACTTCTATGATTGGTCAAACTTCCAGACCAGTATTTCAAGCTCCTATTTTTGTCGAACCCAGACCTGTGGTTCTTACTATTTCCCAAACTGCCCAAGCTCCCTATGAGAATACTCTCTTTGACTACAATGTTCTAGTGATCAAGGTGAAGACCGTGAGGATTTTGTTGAACCTGAGGTTGTCGGTGAACAGTTTCAGACTATAGATAAGAGACTCAGAGCCATGGAGGGTAATGATTTCTTCAGTGTTGATGCGGAAAACATTTGCCTTATTTCTGACCTTGTCATGCCTACCAAATTCAAGACTCTCGAGTTTGTGAAATACAAAGGTCATTCCTATCCAAGAGCTCATCTGGTTATGTACTTCAGAAAGATGGCTGCCTACACTAACAACCAGAAGTTACTCATCCATTGCTTTCAAGACAGTCTGAGTGGAGCTTCACTTAAATGGTACATGAACCTTGAAAAGAATGGTATCCAGTGCTTTCAGGATCTTGCTAATGCCTTCATGAAGCAATACAAGTACAACCTTGACATGGCTCCTGACCGTCATCAACTTCAGAATATGTCTCAGAATGGGATAGAATCTTTCAAGGAGTATGCTCAGCGTTAGAGAGAACTAGCTTCTCAAGTTGAACCCCCTCTGGCAGAGAAAGAACTCACAGGAATGATCATGGACACCTTGTCTCCCTTCTATTAGGAAAATATGATTGGTAGTGTCTTTTCCAACTTCATTGATTTGCTGACCATTCGCCAAGGACTTGAAGAAGGTGTCAAGAATGGTAAAGTGTCTAAAGCTGCCAAATCTTCTAATGGTGCAAAGAAATCCTATAGGAACTTCTAGAAGAAGAGAGAAGACCATACCAATGTTGTCTTGTCTGATGAGAGAAGACCTTGTCATGGACCTCAATATGCAAATCACCCTGTTGTTGCTGCTGTTACTCCCGTGGTTGCTGCTCCACGTCCGGTTCGAGCTCCTCAACGTCCGACTGTTGGACAAAACCATAACCACAATAGGACTCACTTTGATCCTATCCCCATGACATACACTGTTCAGAAAGGCTGGATTACTACAAGGACTCTACGTCCTTCTCCAGATCCTCTTCCAGCTGGTTTCAGGTCTAACCTCCATTGTGCATTCCATCAGGGTGTCGTAGGCCATGATTTGGAATATTGCTATGCATTGAAGGCTAGAGTGCCGGATTTAATCAAAGACGGGATCCTCACTTTCCATGATGTTGTTGCTAATGTCGAAGACAATCCTCTGCCAGAGCATAAGAAGTGAAGCTTCAGTCAACTTCAGACAACTATCCTCCTAAAAGCCAGTGTTTTAGACAGGTCAACTCACCCCTATTGTTGATTAATCACTATGCCATGTTTCTTGCTGTTTGCATTTTCCTTGATCTATATTAGTTGTTTGCTTTCAAATTATGTTTGTACTTTTATGTTAATGAAATGAGAATTGCAACATTTTGATTCAATTCATTGGTTTTTGTTATTTACATCTTTATGCTTTCTTTTTCAAAAAATATATATATCTCTTGTCCACTTTCTTTTAATTAGGCAAAGATTGGAGGGAGGATGAGGAAAAGGTAATACCCATAACTGTTGTTGGTATGCTTTTAAATCAAAAATTTGCTGACGATGTAAGGTGTTGTTTCAATTTCCCAAACACTGGAGAAATAATTTATTCCCTTGTCAACCCCTTTGAGCCTAGAAGTTGGAGTTTCTTTCTATACAAAAACCTGAAATCTTAACCTTGGGATGGGTAGTTCTCAGTTAACTTGGTTGTGTTTTCATGCAACACACCTTTCAATAAAGGTTGCATTCACAAGTTTTCCTTCGCACACAGCGAGCAAGTGTCGAAGATGTCTTTCAAGTCAAAAGCCGATGATGGTTCACCGTAATCATTAAGCCAGGCAGTCGCATTCTTTCTCGAGAAAAATCAAAAGAAAAAGCCCGCTAAGTCAAAACCTATGAAGGAGACTTAGGCAAAACTGGGGCATCCCGCTGATTGTAATCTTTAAAACAAACACTTTAGTCAAAAGTTAGGGATAACAAAAGAAGAGATCTTTAAATCCTTACCTTGAAAGTCCTCAATTGAAAAAACAACCAAATGTAGTAAGGAATCAGTGACTGCCATTTCAAGAGTCCCTTGATTTCTGTACCATCATCATCACTATCATCAGTACAATTCCTAACCTCTTTAGAACCTGAGCGTATAGTCTGAGTTAACTGGGCGTAGGACTGAAGATCATCACGAAGATTGGGTGGATACAAATAAACTTTGAGTCTCTATCCTTTGTTTCATAAACTATAAACCTGACCACGTTACAACCCTCAAAATACCTAACTGAAGCAAGGTTATTTTGAAAGCATACTACAGCAAGGTTGCATAAACTGACTCCAAAAAGATATTTGCAGATCATTTGGTTTGGCGCCACACCTTTGCTTGATCTTTCACTTTGAATGTCTTGAACCACCGTGTTTTCGACCAATGATTCATACGTTTTACATTATTCCAAAAATGATTTTGATTTTAAAAGTTGCATGACTTTTGAATTAAGATTACCATGTTTGTATGAGCACTTTTGTTTGCAAACTGGCTTTCCTCTCAAGGAATTTTCAAACAGTTGAGAAACTTGGCCGGTGATCCTATCAGGGGAAAGTTCCTTCCAAATCCTATTGAGAATCAGTTCAATGTTTTTCGTTCAGTGCAAGTCCTTTTCAGAATTGGTTTAGCCAGAAGATCTTTCAAGACTCATACTAGGGCAAGCTTTCCAAGCGCTCAGTAAAGCGGTCATTTTAAGAAGCATTCAAGCTGAAGAAATGATTGGTTCATCTACAACAGTTGGCTAAACAGGGGAAATTTACTTGAAGAATCCCCAAGCAGCTCTCCATCCTTCCTACAAGCATCATCAACTTGATACAGTTTACTAGTGTGGCAGAGATGTGTTTAGCATAAGCATCTTTAGTCCCCAAGCAGAATGGCAGTGATCTTCGTGTTGAGGAATCAGTCTTCCAATCTTGTTCTCTCCCTAAAAGAGTCGAGTCGTGTCGTCGACATCTGCATTTGCATTTGATCATACATCATAGAAAAATTCATACATATGCATGGCAAGAGTATTTCATCCTCATTTACATTCACCAGAGGTCGTGTTGCTATCCACGTCTTACCTTGTGGTCAAAGTCCAATTTACTTGGCACCTACCAAATAGTTACTTTCATGTCTTATCCGACGTTCCGCCAGATTTGACTTTTCCCTATCTGATTCCTCTTTCAGACATGTGTTTTATGTTCTGACGGATTTCCAGAACTCTCTTTATTTTATCTGATGTTTCTTCCAGATATTCCTTGCTAATTCTGATGTATTTCTAGAATTCTTTCACTTTTTATCCGAAGCATTACCAGATGTGTTTGTTTGTCTAATGATTTTCCATATTGAGTCTTTTGTCCTAAAGCATTTCTAGAAACTATCTGATGTATTTCCAAATACTCCTTTGCAATTCTGATGTCTTTCCAGAATTCTTGTATTTTCTATCCAGAGTATTATCGGATGTGTTTGTCTCCTCTGGTGATTTCCCAGATCGAGTCTTTTGTTCTGATGCTTTTCCATAATGTCATTCCTTTTATCGTCTGATGAATTTCCATATGTGCCATATCTCTCTGATGATTTCTCAAATAGAGTCTTTTGTTTCGATGCATTTCCAGAACCTATCTGATGAGTTTCCAGATATTTCTTTGCAACTCTGATGTATTTCCAGATGTTTCCTTCGTGATTCTAATGCACTTCCAGAATTCGTTCTTTACTCCCCAGTGAGTTTCTAGTTATTCCTTTGTCTCTTTGATGAATTTCCAGATTGAGTCTCCTCTTTTGATGTTTCTTCTAGAACCCCTTTGTGTCTATCTGACGTTCTTCCGGATATGATTTTACTCTTCTGATGTTCTTCCAGATATGACCTTGCTTATCTGACGTTCTTCCGTGTATGCCTTCAAAACCTTTTCCCGTACATTTAAAGTTTTTATGAATGTTTTGGACGTAGCTTCAGAATCTTTGTCTTCATCTAATGATATTCTAGATGTTTTCAATTTATCTCTGACTTTGGTTAATAGCTGCTGAATGTTTTTAGTCTATTTCCCTTCTTCATCCAACGCTTTTTCTGGACATGTTTCGGAGTTCATTCAATGTTTTCCTAAATGTCTCTGATGTTTTTTTATGTGTTCTGGATTTCATTCAATGTTTTCATGGATGTCTCTGATGTTTGTTATATGTTCCAGAGTTCATTAAATGTTTTCCGGAATGTCTCTGATGTTTTCATAATACCTCTGATGTTTTCTATGTGTTCCAGAGTTCATTCAATGTTTTCCTGGATGTCTCTGATGTTGGCTTTATGTTCCAGAGTCCATTCAATGTTTTCTTGGATGTATCTGATGTTTGCTGATATGTTCCAGAGTTTATTCAATGTTTTCCTGAATATCTATGATGTTTTCTTCAATATCACTCATGTTTGCTATATGTTCCAGAGTTCATTCAATGTTTTCCTGAATATCTCTGATGTTTTCCTGATTATCTTTGATGTTTTCTCGATTATCCTCAATGTCTGCTTATGTTCCAAAGTTTCATTCAACGTTCTCCTGAATGTCTTTGATGGTTGATACTATTCTTTTCCAGGGTTTATTCAATGCATTTCTGACAAAACCTCTGATGACTATGACCCTTTCCCCAGTAAAGTTTCTTTTGCTCTTTGGATGTTCCTGAGTACTCCACAGTAAAGTTAAGTGTTTTCTTGGAAGTTTTCTTCTGTATTCTCATATTTTGGTCTCATCCCACATCTAATGTTTTTCTAGATATTTATGATATGTTTTCCAGAATGTGATATTGTCTGCATTTGATGCTTTCCCAGATGTCTGTATCTCTGTTCAGGGTTTGTCCATCTCTTTTCAAGAATTACTGGATACTCTTTGTCACCTTGACAAATTTCCATAATATCTTGTATTCCTCAGATGTGACTTTTTGTTACTTATTCCCTGTGGTGTTCCCTTTGTTCTCTTCTTGCAGTAGTTTGTCTTCTGTGGTTTCTTTACCCACAGAACTATGAGTCTTGCATTCATATCATACCATAAGCATCTTTGTGCTATCTTAGGTCCAAACATTGCTCATGTTTGTATTTAAGTCTCTCCAATCTTGTCGAGATGAAGATTTCGATCATCATATCTCCAGATTGAAGAAACTTAAATAAGGGCATCTGTCACACCCTAATTTTTATCTCTAAGATCCCACCTCTTTTTGCATCATCTGCATAACCTATCATGCATTTCATCTCGCATAATACCCAATTTATCATCCAGAATAAACTTGTTAGAATTACAGCCGAACCGGTCAAACTAAAAGTCAACTGTGCGTAAAATCAATGGACGGAAATTTTCCAAATTGTGCTTGTAAACGCCAGTTATATTAATATACGTTTCGCCTAGAATAAACTTGTTGAATTTTTCAATTGCTCTTCTGTCGCATTTTGATCAATTTGAGCCTTTTAACCAGGGAAAATTTATTTCAAAATTTGACCAAACGCTGTATTTTTCCAAGTTGTTTATTTCGTCCTGATCATTTTGGTGTATTCATTTTATTTTTTCGAGCATTTCGATACCAGTCCAATTATTCGCTTTAAACCGATTTTATTCCTATTTTTAATTGATAATCTTTGTTTAGTCATCAGATTTTTATTTTTAATTTTATTTTTAAATAGTTAATATTTAACTCCACTTAATATTTTCTTTTTTTTAATATTTGAATTTTGTTTTTATTTTATTTTTGTCAATACTTAATAACTAAGTTTCATAAAGTTAATTTTGTTTTTTTAATTTATTCATGATAGGTACATAGCATGCATGCACCACCTACATGTTTGACTCTCCTCATGGTATTACAAGAAACATTCTGATACTTTTGCTTCATAGAGACTTACATGCGGGCCCCTCCTCTTTTCCACTCAATCTGTCTCTTCTTTCCACCAAACACACAACCCACTTGATACTTTCTCACTCCATTAAAAAAGAGAAATGTGGAAAGGAATGACACTTGCATTGGAACATGATATTTTGGATGCATTCACACAAAAAACGCCTGTACTTTTCAAAACGCGAAATAAAAAAGGCCATCATGTAACAAGGACCAGACCACTTTTCTCATGAACTCTGGACCACGTTGTATCAAAAAAATAAAAAGAAAATACAATAAAAAAGGACCACTTGAAAATCGAATGGCTGCACTCGCTTTTTCTCACATGGGGAACGCGCCAGCATACAATTTTTCCCCATTTTTTTTCAAATAAAAACAATACATAATTTACAACAGACCAAAAAACCATTCTTTATATTGATTTATCACCTTTAAATCAAAAGAACACCCTCCATCAACTCTCTTTTTTTTCAGCGCCCCACACACCACCCTTTTTCATTTTTTTGATGAACATTTTTTCATCACCTTGGTTCCACCAAAACTCACTTCACTTGGTCTTTCATCACTTTACTTTCTCTGCTGCAACACACTATAGCCTTCATGAAACACAAAGTGACTCCCTGCAACTTCTTCATGCTTCTCATTCTTCAAACTTAACCATCACCATTCTCCTTCATAAAGTGATCCATACTAGTCTCTTTTCAACCTCACAACACACCACTTCAAACACCAATTCTGCAATCATCACTCAAAACAACTTATACTATTCATCTCCCTCCAACCAAATAACTTCCTCTTCCCTTCATGACTATACCCTCGTAGGCCAACTACCCTGAAAACAACAAATAACCTTGATCCACCGTTCCCACCTTTGAACAAGACCCTTTTTTTCTCATTAACTCTCTCCCATGTTAGACGTAAAAAAGGACAGAACCACATTACCATCAGAGTATTCTCTCTCCCTCTCTCTCTCTCTCTCTCTCTCTCTCTCTCTCTCCCATTGGAGCTTGAAAAGAAAAACACACATGACCCTCCATTAACCTTCCAAACCTACTACATATCATCACTGTCACCTATCATTTTCTTCACCATTTTTATTATCAAAACAAAATAAACACTCCATCCATTCCACTTTCATCACCATCTAAAAAAAAAACATCACAACAACACACTCTTCACCACCACTTTCATCTTCTTCTCATACACACCATGATCTAAACACAACAACCTCCATAATTTTTCTCCTTCCACGCAAGCTTCAAAACAAACCATTCTACACGATACAACCCCCTCCGCCATGTTTTTTTTCGCCGACAACCACGAAACAACAACAACATCATCACCGTCTCAAATTCGCTTCCTCCGAGCACCGTACTTCCACATCAGGTCCGTACAAAAATCGTTTGCGCTAACCCTTGTACCTTTGATCTCTCTTTGGTTAGCTTTAGGCCTTGCTTTTTGCTTTGCATATTTACTTAAGGTTTTTGTTCAATATTTTCTCCCTTCCCTTGGAAAAATAAAAGTTCGGTGGTGATATCATTGTTTTGCGAGTCAAGCTAATCCAATAGCTTTGGTCTCCGATTCTCACTGCGACACCTGGTGGGTATGGAAAAATCATTGGGTCTAGCTCCTTTGGCACTATAAGTCCCCCTTTGATCAAATATGGTAGTACTTGACTATACGACATTGGTAACAGAGTAAATTGCCTTTCTGGCTTTCTTGGTATTTGTCGAGCATGCTGACGCAGTTGATGCGGAGTGTGCTGACATCGATATGGCTACTATTGTGGAGTTAACTGTTGATACTTAGGAGATCCTTGATTTGCAGGTGGATATTGACCCTGTGGAGGGAATGACACCTAATATGGAGACCTATAAGGTTGCTGACTTTGAACAATTGAGATGTATGGGTACTAAGGATAAGGTATCAGAGGTGGAGCTTGTTGAGCTTCCCAGATTGCATTAATTTCCTCCTCCTCTTCCTCTTGGGAACTAAAAACATATTCACTTTCACTAGCCTAGATGTTCGAGGCGTCTTGGATCTTTCCATTTTTTAGCATGCTCTCGATGCGTTCTCCAATTATCACCAACTTAGAAAAGTCTGATGACGCACTGCCAATTATCTTTCCGAAATATGAACCTTGCAAGGTATCCATGAACAAGTCCACCACTTCTCTCTCAAAGAGTCATGGTTGAACGCAAGCAGCTAACTCTCTCCATCTTTGAGAATACCTTTTGAAGGATTCATTGCTCTCTTGAGATAAGCCTTGCAACTGCATGCGGCTGGAAGCCATGTCAAGATTATATTTGTACTGCTTCAATAAGGCATAAGCTAGGTCCAACCATGATTGAATGTGACTACTCTCTAGCTGCATGTACCAACTCAATGATGCCCCACTTAGACTTTCCTTAAAATAGTGAATCATTAGTTTATCGTTGTGAGCATTGGAGGTCATTTTTCTGTAAAACATCACCAAATGTTTCCTTGGACAGTTATCCCCTTTGTACTTCTCAAACTTCGGTGTTTTGAACTTTGGAGATATTATAAGGGCAGGTACCAAACACATGTTTAAAGCATTCAGATCAAAAGCATCATGTCCTTCTATGGTTTTAAGTCTTTCTTCTAACACACGACATCTTTCCGCAATCTCAACGGGTCATGTGTCCTTGGTTTTCATCACCGGGACTGCCTCTTGGGAAGTTGGCGCAGAGAATGCAAAACCACGATATTCCACAGCATCAAGAGATGAGGAATTTCCACCTTGGACAATGGGATGCTCTTGTATAACCTGGTTCTCAACAGGGATCTGCATAGGATGAGGTTGGGCAAGATTGTTTACTTGAGGTGGAATGACATTCTCAGTGATTGCGGTCCGTTGAATGTTGTCCTCTCTCCTTGCCAAGGCTGTCATAGCTTCCACAAGTTGGTCCAAGTGTTTTTTCATCAATTCAACATTTGCTCTTGTCGTAAACTAGTTTTGCTCTCCTGGGTTCATGATCCTTCAAAAGCTACTTAAAGTCCGATACGGACGTCGGGAGCTCAAGTTGCAGGTTATGTATAGAGTATGGATGAGCTCTTTTATGTTTTGAAAAAAATGATATGCAAAAAGGATTTTTGTTCCCGGGGGAATGCATATGCTAAATTGTTTTTTATTGATGATGTGATGAGATGAGGTGCAGCATCACAGATTCAAAGGTTTGACGTATTCTGGAGAATACCCTCATCAGTGAAAAAAAACTTGCAAATCCAATGATACTCACAAGGTAATCTCCTCTAAGTGAGGTTACCCTCAACTTCAAAAAGCCACGAGTTCACTAAAGGTCCATAGAGTCATCGATCTCCTTTGAAAGAATGGTCGTCAACGCGAAATGACCCAAGTGCTAGCAAAACTTCAAAAGGAATATACTCTAGGTAGGGTCTTCGTACCTTCCCACCAAGATAACTACATTTAGCAAGTCAGTACAAAGCCACCAAACTATCTCAGGTATACTCTCAAAGCCTGCGTATTGGGCTTACCGCTCAATAACATCATGAAACCCATCCCACACAGAGAGATATAACATATATATCCAGGATATAATATATTAAAGCAATAAAGCATATGGTAATTAGAATAATGATAAAGCAAGTAAAAATAGTAAATATAAACACCCAAACAAACAAGGAAACAAACAAAACTAGGCTCGACTCCTACTTGCAAGAGCAAGACTCCCCAGTAGAGTCGTTGGCTATCGCTACGTGAAAAATACAGATTTACCATCAAACTTTATTTATTCCGGAGAAAGGGAAAATATCAATAAAACCCCCTAAAGGTGAAGAATATGGTCTCGCAACCAAATTCGGGTTCAAAATTTTGCTATGCAGTGGGAATGTATTAGTACCTCTCACATCCGTCGTACTCAACGGGAAACTTCTTGTTTGTTTATGCGCGAATTGGTGTCGTTATCTATGGGTTTACTTGTTAAAGGGGAAATAAGTTTTAAACAGTGTGCTCGCCATGATCTCGCAATCATTTGCCTACGTATCTCCATTGTGAAATGAAGAATCAGAGCTTCGTAGTTCGGAGAACTAAGGGTGAAAATGAAGGAAGGTTGCTCGCCGGTATCTCGCAATCCTGTGCCTACATATCCTCAGAGTGCAAGGAGGAAATCAGAGCTTTGTAGTTCATTGAACTAGGTGTGTGTTTGTTGATTGATTTTAGTGGACAATGATAACGTTCGCGTCCTAGCAGTTAAAGGTTTCATATGTGCTCGCACATGAGAGAGTTAAGTGTTTGTTTGTTTACGCTAGAACAGAAATAACATGTCCTTTGTGAAAAGGTTTTGATTGCCCTAAGGCAGAAAATTAATTTGATGAGTTGTGATTGTTTTTAGAATTTGCTTACGAAATTTGTGATGCGAGTTCAATCGTTGGTAATTAGAGGGAGACAAGTATCTTAACCACGGGCTAAGTACGACCTACAATCAGATACTCGGGAGTTGAGGGGACAATGGTATCCCAACCACTCTTCTTCGCCCTAAGAAGACTGGATTAAACTCTTGTTATTATTAGGTGTTTTGAATGGAAGACTAGCATCGGGCCACAAGCCAATCAGCGCCAACAACAGAAGTACTTGAGAAATGGGGTGCACAAGTACAAACACTCCATTCCCTTTTCTCCTAAGTTATTGTTAAAATAGTTTTAAAAAAGGAACATGGTACATGGTGTCATATCCCAATTTTGTTCTACTTGTATAATATTACCCTTATTTGTTTCTTTTTGCTTTATGTTGACTAACCTTTATTCAAAATCCAAAAATATATGTTATTGCTTTCGTTTTCCTTGTTGTCTAAGCTCGGGTTGTGCAAGTCGGCTATCAAGGTTTAGGCAAGGCTATCAGGTCCAGTGTATGGGGAGTGATGATTAAGATTCAGTTGAGGTTGACCTAATCTTGGTCAAACAAGAAAGTGTGTTTCATTCTCAAGTCACCAGGATGTGTTAAAGTCATGTGCTTTAAGGGTGAAAATTATCAAGAACTGGATCACTTCCGATTAGGGTTGTGGGCGGTGCAAGTGGAGGCTCGTGCTCATATTGGTTCAAAAGGATGCTAAAAAGCGATTTTGGTTCATAATTTCTTAATTCACGAGATGTTTTTCATGATCAATCATTTTTCTTGCCAGATTGGTTTGGATATATTCAAGCATGGAGCCAAGCATTACTTCATTCAAATCTAAGATGTTGAAAATTCAAATCATTTGGTTTCAAGTTTAATTTAAATGGAAAAATGGAGGGTGCAAAGTTTAAGTCCTTTTCAAGATATTACAAGTCAAAGTCCAACACAAAAATGTGAGGTGCAAATAATGTTCACAAAGCCCATTACTAATTTCCAAAGCCCATTGTATCATTACAACTATTTGCTTCAAAAATTCAGCAAAAAAGAGTTTTTATTCAAAGCCCATTTCCATTTTTACAAGAAAAGTCCATTTTCCATAAAATTTGCAACAAGAAAAAATTACAAAAAATCTCCTTCATGAGCTACCACACGGCCCACTTCAAGACTTCATCGCCAAAGCTACAGGTAGCCACAATACCAACTGTTATCCTTCCTCACTTCAGCCAAGCCAAGGCATGCCACAAATTCATGATGCTACTACAAACTCCAAGCCTTCACAAAACACGTTGTAAACAAGCCACAAGATACTCCACCTAAGCCATACGAGCAAGTCCAAAATAAGCTGCTGCTGCAACATAAACAATTACATACACAAGTCAGCCACACGCAAAATGACGTACACAAACAAACCAAAACGACCTCACGTACTGCAAAACGACGCACAACATGACCTCAATTCGTTAACACACTTTGACCCAATTCCTCCTATAAATATACAGCTCCAATATGCAAATTCCTGAAGCTTTTGATAGCTATGAACATGTTGCAGAAAAAACCACCATCCCCCTCAATACAATTCACGCACCCATTCCTCTGCTCAACGAATTCTCTCATAAAAAACACAAACCATAAACAAATTCATAAAAAGAAAAACCAGATTTCACAACACATTTTCCCTTCATCAAGGGGTTCTTCATAAGTACAAAACCACAACACAACCTACAAAATCACGACCTCAAAAACTTCCTTCAAACTTTTCCCTACAATCAATCTTCAGCAAAATAACCTAACCTCACCGAAAATCACCATCAAAATACCTTCTCCATAAACACTCAAAATCCCCTTCATACTTTTCATAACGACACCATTTTACAACACACTCACCTTCAACCTTCATGAATCCTCTCCACAAACCTTAAACCACAAACTCACAACACAACAACCCACAACAAACCAACACAGATAATAGAAGAGAGAAAAGAGAGTGAACGAGACTGAGACAACACGCGAGCAAGAGAAAAATTGAGAATACGAGATAGAGTGACGCCGCAATTTCACGGTGGGATTTTGAATAGAGGAAGGACGCGTGAAAGAATTTGTCAAGGCTGTTGATGTTTTCCATTTTTAAGTTTCTGATCTCATGATCATGGGCCTTTGAGCTTAGGTTGAAATCATTTCTACACTCCATAAGTTGCCCGTATACTCCCTCTTATCTCTAACCCGAACCCGAACCCGAATTGAGTTGCGATGACTATTTTCCTTTCCTAAAGGTTTTGTCGATATTTTTCTTTTCCTTCATTGGGATAAATAAAGTTCGGTGGCGACTCTGTTCGAACTAATTTTTTCTGCGTCCATCGCGAAGGATCGTATTTTTCGAGGCACGACAGATGGCGACTCTGCTGGAGATATCATTGCTTCATGAAAGAGAGAGGTAAGCCTAACTTGGTTCGATTTGCGATGATTGTTAGCTTTGTTTGTTGGCCTTCTTCTATTTATTACCTTTATCTTATGTTTTGCATTATTTTTATCTTGTATCTATTATTTAGGATCTCCTGTGTTCTTGATATAGGTACTCTGATGGTTTAAAACCTTGTGGGAAAGGCTCTCTACCCGAGTCTAGAGTGTAAACATGAGATAGAAGAGGTTGAGTAGTATGGGCCACCGAGGAGCTTTCCTCGTAAGGGTCGATACGAGAACCTCGCTTAGAGTAGATTCTATTAAGGATATTGATGACCTCCAAGCTTTTGGCATGGACTATCAATGTTTTCCTTAGAATCCATGACTTTAAGGACCTTTGTAGAACCTTGAACCATTGGTCAAACTAGGATTAATGGTCACGTAGTATGGGGCTCCAAGAAGCTTTTCTCGTGTAGTTTGATAAGAAGATCTCACTCAGAATAGACTTTATTAGTGGAGTTGTTGCCTGGAAATGTCTGACATATGCAATAAATAGTAAAGGAAGTCCATGACTCTGAGACCCTTGTCTAGAACTCGATGTTGATGGTCACATAGTATGAGGCACCGAGAAGCTTTTCTCGTGTAGTTAGATACGAATATCTCACCCAAAAGAGATTCATATGAGGGAGTCATCAACTGACATGCTTCTGTCATTCGTGATGAGCAACCATATGGGTCCATGACTTTGGGGTTCCTATTTAAACTCTAGATCCTACATGGTGAGATCCTTGTGTTCAAGCAATCAGCCTTTGTCCTCCATCTGTACCTCGGACTCATGAGATCCTCTATCTGGAAATAACCTAAAAAATACATTACATTCATCTGCATATCATTGCATTTGCATTCATTAGCATGCATTGCATATCTTTCTTCCAATAATAGAAAAACTCATTCCATCCTCTATTCATTGCCAGCCAATGGATTTCTTGACACTCATATTGAACCTGTGGTAGTTGTAAAACATTTGAAGCGAGTTTAAGCTGAGATAAGAGGAGCATAGATAACTTGAAAATCCGGTCAGACAAACCATATTGGAAGTAGTATAGCTATGTCAGAAAACAACTTTCAGCATATTGAAGTGGAAAGTGTTGATCCCCTATCACGTTTCACTGTATTGACCAACCCATTGTATGATCTTCTACGTGATGGTGATCTTCCACAAGTGAATATTCCTACTCAGTCCCAGATGATGCCATTGACTGATCCTATGAAGGAAAAGCTTTGTGCCCTTGAGAAGAAGGTTCGAGCGTTGGAAGTGCATGATAAGCCTGGGCTCGATGATGCTGATATGTGCCTAGTGGCAGACTTGGTAATCCCTCCAAAATTCAGAGTACCCAACCTTGATAAGTAAATTGGTCTTAGTTGCCCAAATCTCCATTTGGCGATGTTCTATAAAAAAATGACCTCATTGACCCACGACAATAAGTTGATGATTCACTATTTTTAAGATAGTTTGAGTGGAGCATCTTTGAGTTGGTACATGGATTTAGAAAGAAGTTGTATCCAGTCATGGAGAGACTTATCCAACGCCTTTTTAAAGCAATACAAGTTTAACTTGGATATGGCTCCCAACCGCATGCAATTGCAAAGCCTATCTCAGAAAGAAAATGAATCCTTTATAGGATATGCTCAGTGATGGAAAGAATTGGCAGCCCACGTGCAACTGTCACTCTTAGGGAAGGAATTGGTTGAATTGTTCATTAATACCTTGTAGAGCCCGTACTTCGAAAGGTTGGTAAGTAGTGCAATATCAAGCTTTGCCCACCTAGTGACAATTGAAGAACGCATAGAGGGTGGCCTAAGAAATGGAAGAATCCAAGGCGCTTCAAGTAGCTAAGCTAGTGAGACTGAATCTCTCAGCAATTCCCAAGAGAAAGAAGAGGATGAAACTGATGCATTCATAGTAAATGTCGATCATTCTCATGGTGCACCAGCAAAACCTTATGGTCCCTCATCTTCTCATGCGCCATCTTATCCTTATGGACAATTAACAACGCCTAGAGTGCCATACCATAAACCGTGGATTGCTCCTCATGCAAATCAATGAGCCCATGGCCGAGGATATCAGAATCACCATCAAAATCAGCATAGGCCTCGCAATAATTTGGAAAGAAGGAATTCTCCTCTCAATCCAATTCTTGTGTCATACACTCAGCTTCTGCCATATATGATCTGAAACTCATTGGTAGTGCCCAAATATCTCAAGCCATTTCCAGAACCATACCTGCCTGGGTATGATCCCGATGTCCAATGTGGATATCACGCTGGATCAATGGGGCACTCAACTGAAGACTGCAAAGCTTTCCAAGCCAAAGTATAAAAATTGATGGAGAAGAAGTACATATCCTTTCCAGAAGGAAATTTGGTTGTGCACGTCAACTTCTCGCCCGAATGAGTTTGAAGACTTCGAGAGGCATCTCCTAAAGCCAGTGGTTCAAACAGGAAGACATCCTCAGAATTGGAAACCATTGGATCACATTTATCATTTTCATTTTTAGTTTCATTCCTGTTAAATGCTACTTGTTTTTAAGCATTGTTGTTTTGAACAGTAATATTAATGATGTGATAATGCATTTTCTGAATTAATCATGTCGCATTCACTCATTTTTCTTCACTTATATCACAAAAAACAAATATACATCCATATACCTCTCATCCACTTTCTTTATCAAACTGCTGTGTTAGCAAATATTGGAGGGAGGATGATGAAAATAAAATACCCATAATTGTTGTTGGTATGCTTTCAGGCAAGATCCTGCTGATGATGTACAAGCATTGTTTCAAATTCCCAAACATTGGAGAGATAAGGAGTGAGTCCCTAGTTAACCACTTCGAGCCTAGAAGTAATAGTTTCCTTCAGATTTCTAAACCCTTATGCTTAACCTGGGCCATGGATAGTGTTCAGTTGATCTGACTACGCATTCGAATCACAAGATGAAACATTCCCTCTAAGGATCAGTCATATGCTATTCTTTGTACACATCCTGATGTGTCAAAGGAACCATGCAAAATTCAAAGTTATGGCGGTTATCCTTCAATGACCAGTGATTTGGTAGTCACAAGCCTTTCCAAAACAAAGAAAAAAAACCGCTAAGTCGAACACCCAAAAAGGCGACTTAGGCAAAAATTAGGGCAATCCCGGTGGACCAAAAGCTTAAAAAAGTGGTCCAAGAAAAAATTAGGGATAAAAGCAAAAAAAGAAAACAAAAGCAAAAGAGGTCCTCAAATCCTCAAGGAAAGCAAAACAAGATTCAGTGACCACCATGTCAAAAAAAAAGGTCACTGACATCCATGACAAAACAAAATAAGATGATTGCCATTTCAAGCGAATCTTGAATCCTCATCTTCACTGTCACACCGAAGAGATCTCTTTGGAAATGAATGTGTGTGTCAAATTAACTAAACGTAGAACTGGAGATCATCATAAAAAAGGGGTGGGTACAAACTAAATTTTGAGCCTTATATCCTTTGTTTCAAATAACCGTGAACCAGACCACATTACAACCCTCCAAAGACCTAGTTGAAGTAGGGTTTATTCTGAAAGCATACTACAGCAAGGTTGCGTAAACTGACTCCTAGAGATTTGTTAATCTTCTTCTTGTTGTATCTTTCACACTAGCTAAATCAGCACTGTGTTTGGACTAATGGTCCATTCGTCACACATTATCACATCATTCTAATAATATTAATATTTTTCAAAGATTGCATGAGCATCATATTAAAATTACCATTTTTGAATGAACAATTTTAATTGCAAGTTAGCACTTGACATCAGGGAAATTCCAGTAAGGAGCAATCAAAGAGGACTTGATCATTCAGCAGACTGGATCAAAATCAAGATCACCTTGTAACCCTATGGATCAGGGGCATTGTCATCCAATGATTATGTTAATTAAGGAATCAGTCAATCTAAAGCAATTCCCCAAGCATCAGTTGATTGAGGGGATAATCATTCAAGAATCGGTTGATTAGAGCGAGACATCTCAAGACTCTACCAACCAGGGGCACCCCACCCAGAGGTTCTATTGACTAAGGTCAAATCTCTCCAACATTCAGTCAGCACAAGTTAAATCGCTTCAACGCTCATTCTGGGGCAAGCTACCTCAAGAGTACATGGAAGCCAACCACTCCAAGAGTCGGTTAATCAAGGACAAATCCTTTCATGACTCAAAATTATGGGTAAGCCATCTCAAGGTCATTTCATGGTACAACTGCTCTCAAACTTCCTTTCAAGGAAAACTTCCAAGGACCCAGACTTAGGCAAGATGAGCTACAGAGGGGTAAATCCTCTCCATGCTTTCAAACTGCTCAAGCAAACTTCGTCAGCAACCTTTGAGTTCAAGACGAGTGTTGGGGAATCATGCTATCACCCCCACCAAATAACCTTTTGCCTTCTTACAGACAAGAAGCCTTGCTGCAAAGGAACCTTTTGTCCATTACCCTCTACAGGGGCACCTTTGGAAACCTTTATATCATTGCATAAATCATTCACATGCATTAGTCATGTCGCTTTGCTCATGCATAGAGCCATGCATATAATGTCATTCATCGGGCCTAACCCCGCAACATGAATCTGACATAAGAGCCTTGTAACCCAAGATCTGACTTCGAAGTCTAGTTCCCGTCTAGCAAACACTTTTACAGTCCAGTTCCCGTCTGGCAAACCCTTTTAAAGTCCAGTTCAAGACTGGCAAATACTTTCAAAGTCCAGTTCCCATCTGGAAAATCCTTTCAAAGTCCAGTTCCCGTCTGGAAAGCCATTTTAAAGCCCAGTTCTCGTCTGGAAAATCATTTTAAAGTCCAGTTCCCGCCTAGAAAATCATTTTAAAGTCCATTTCCCGTCTGGAAAATCATTTTAAAGCCCAGTTCCCGCCTGGCAAATCATTTTAAAGCCCAATTCCCGTATGGCAAATCATTTTAAAGTCTAGTTCCCGTCTAGAAAATCATTTCAAAGTCTAGTTCATGTCTGGCAAATCATTTCAAAGTCAAGTTTCAGTCTAGAAAAGCATTTCAAAGTCTAGTTCCCGACTGGCAAGTACATTTTTCTCACCAGTTCATGTCTGGTAGACTATCCAAAAGTCAGTTCCCACCTGACAAACAAAAAACTTCAAATCCATTTCTCGTCTGGAATTTCACCCTTAAAATCTTCATTGGCAACCACCAAGAAAATAAAAGTCCACCCCGTTGGCACCCTTCATAATCCCCAAAGTCCAATATTCATTGGCAACTGCCAAAAGTCCAACCTTGCTTGGCACCTCCAAAAGTCCAACCTTGCTTGGCAACCTCCAAAGTCCAATCTTCATTGGCAACAACCAAAAGTCCAACCTTGCTTGGCAAACTCCAAAGTCTAATCTTGATTAGCAATCCTCAAAAGTCCAACCTTGCTTGGCATCTCCAAAAGTCCAATCCATATTGGCAACCAGAAAAAAGAAAAATTCCAACCTTGCTTGGCATCTCCCTGAAAAGAAAACATTGTGAGGTTATATGTCCTAAGAAATTATGATATTTGCAGAACTCTCGTTTCTTTCATTTCTCTAATGGTGGTACTTTTGCGCCTGAAGCCACAAGCACTTGACCATTTGTAACCAGCAAATTGAAAATCTCCTTGCACTTGGTTACATAGAAGGTGTAATTTTTCTTTGGAAATTTATCATTTTCTTTTGGTTCTGTAGGATTCTTCCCATTTGCAGGTGTAAGTAACTTACACATATGGGGGACCTGACTTTAACTCAGCCACATCCACCTCATATTCTTCAACATGTTCATATTCGACTTCAGACACTATGTCTTGGTCTTGCATGTCAACATAACTTATACGCTCTTTCTTACCCTTACCCACTCTAGCCTTTTTGGCCTTCAACCTCTCGACTTGTCTAGCTCTATTTGCTAATTTGGCCATATCTCTCAAATATTGAGTATCTAGCTTCTTCCTAATGGAATAATCTAGTTCACCAACAACCATTTCGACCAATTCATGTTCAGGCACCTAGGTAAAGCACCTTGTTTTCAATAAACAGAATCGATTTAAGTAATCGTCAATTGACTCATCGAAATTTCACTTGACACTCGACAAGTCTTTCAAACTAATCTTAGATTACCCCATGTAAAACTGCTCATGAAACAGCCTCTCCAAACACACCCAATCATGGATTGAATGAGGAGATAGGGTAGTAAACCATGTGAAATCATTCTTTGTTAGAGAACTAGGGAAGTATCTCATCCTCAGGTTCTCATTGTTAGCAATGTCACCTGCCTCCTTCAGGTAACGAGCAATGTGTTCGACAGTAGATTCATTGGTGTCACCAGCAAATTTTGTAAACTTAGGGACCTTCCATCCCCTTGGCAACTCTGTCTGTAACACATATTTTGATAAAGGAGATTTGTAATTTGGCCTTTGTGGGCCCATATTAACCCTTTTTTTAGCCATTATCCTCTCGACAATGGCCGTTAAGTTATTTTCTCCTAACAGAGTTCCCTATCAAACCGGATGGACAACCTGGGGTTGTGCAGCTGGTCGAACTGGTATAGAGGGAGCACAAAAAAAGTCATAAATTCTTGTCATTTGAGTTGCAAATTGCTGGTAATGTTGATTCATAATTTGAATCAGTGGGTTGAATATTGAACCCATCTGTTGTGTTGAAGTGTTTACCATATCATGGTTACTCTCATCTATTTATTTCCTTATTGCCATGACAAAATTTATTGTCAAAGCAGACATTGCTTGGGAACCAAATACCGCTCCCATAAAGGGTGGCATATTTTGACCATGGTTACTTATGGTTAGGCGAGACGCCATAAATGGCAAAAATATATTTGCAGCACTATCCATAAATGTTGAAGGGTTATTCTGTAAGCTTTCCATCACCGTTGTTGGCATCCCAAACGTTTGTTCCCGCCCTGGTATTGGCATTGTGAAGTTTGTGGCAAAAGGCCTAAAATTCGTCGCCATAATCGGCCTGGGAGTCACTGGATAACTCTGGGGTATTGGGGACAAAACCGCCCCTCAAGTGAAACATTGATGCTTCTGTTGTGGATGGCATCATTGTGGCGCAAGCAATCGAAGGAATGAGTTCAGTTACCATTGAAGAAATCGTTCCTGTCCCAGTACTATTAGAAGGTTCCCATTATTATTTTTGGGTTTCACCATTCTTCTAACATATCTTCTAACATGTTTCCTCACTTCTCTCTTTCTTATTTTACCACACCTTAATCTCACCCACACTCGTACACAGAATGAAAATTTGAAGAAAACACACGTAAAAGTTTATGATTTTTTAATACAAATAAGTAAAAACAAACACACAAAAAAGTCCCACCTGTAGCATGCGATTTTTGTCGGTGACGCGACCACCTTACCTTAGAGAATGGTTTCCTCCTCTTTGAGGAGGAGCGGGGTGCTAATTTCTGATTTCTTATTTATTCCGTGAAGCTGGAAGGGAAAGGGAAGCTATCTAAAACTAACCTTGCACATGATTGTTTAACTGAACAAACGCTAGGAGAGATCCGGGGAGTTCGGGGTCAGGTTTTACAATGGGGAGTTGTCAATTACCCATCCTATATGTGGTTATCCATTGGTTGTTAGTTTTAGGTTCTGCTTTGTACTTGATGGTGTTTATTTGGGAATGGGTTAGGAAAGTTTCTTGGGAAATATGAGAGTGAGTTTTTTGATGATTTTGGTGAGGTACTGTACCTCTGTTTTGATTGATGTGAAGGTACTGGACCTAAAGTTTTTGTTTGGTATGAAGGTACTGGACCTATAGTTTTTGATTGGTATGAAGGTACTGGACCTAGAGTTTTTGATTGGTATGCTCGCTAAGATTTCGAAATCTTATGCCTACATATTCCCATTTAAAGAAACAGGGAAATCAGAGCAATCGTAGTTCTATAGGAGGAAAAGATGATGTTTTGGTGTCTGGTTCAAAGCCCAAGATTGAAGCTAAAGGAGTATTTGTGTCATGTTCAAATCCCAAGATTGAAGCTAAAAGGTTTAACTGAGAGAGAATTTGTCATCTCTAAAGGGAGACATCTCGTCTATTTATCACAGTTGTTGGGTGAGTGATTATAAAGGAGGATTACTTTAACTGGGATATATGAATCCAACAATGGCATAATTTCCTTTATAGGGGATTGGTCCTGAAGGAGAAAACTTTAACTCAGTGTTGAGCAATGCCATTTTTCCTTAGGAATCTTTCATGCTAAGAGAGGGACAGTGGCGTGGATGTAAACAATCCAGAGGCTTGCTGCTTACAACAATTAGATAAGAGAGAGAATTTACCAGGACAAAAGATGGACGATAGCTTAGATATTTGAATCAACAAGTGTGCCACTTACAGCGGTTATCTGGGATTAAGGTTTGTTTTGATTTTCTGTTTTGGTATGTGATAACACAGAGAAATGTTTTCCTACAGAGATTATGATTTCCTCTGAGGGAATATTGATTTTTGTGTGCCTTGATCAAAGCCCAAGGTTGAAGCTAGGAGGTTGATTAACTCCACTGGGGAAGTCCATATACAAAGCCTAAGATGAGGTTGGAAAATATTGACTCAACAAGAGAGCTTTTATATCTGTCTTGTACAAAGCCCAAGATTGAGGCTAAAAGAGATTGACTCTTTTGGGGATATCTTTATACAAAACCTAAGAGGAGCCTAAAAGTTTGACTTTTCCGGTGGAATATTTTGTCTGTCTTGTACAAAGCCCGAGATTGAGGTTAAAAGAGATTTTGACTCTGCCGGGGAGGGTTTGTATGTGTCTTGTACAAAGCCTAAGATTGAGGCTAAAAAGAAGACTGACTTGGTGGGAAAGAAATATTTATCTATCTTGTACAAAGCCCAAGATTGAGGCTGAAATGAGACTGACTCAGCTAAGGATATTTTAGGTGTCTTGTACAAAACCCAAGATTGAGGCTGAAATGAGTTTGACTCTGCGAGAGAGTATTATCTGTCTTGTACAAAGCCCAAGATTGAGGCCAAAGGATTGACTCCGCTTAGGGAAATTTATATGGTGTCTTGTACAAAGCCCAAGATTGAGGCTGAAAGAGGGCTGACTCAACAAGAGAGTGTGGAAAGGTGATTGACTCAACAAAATAGTCTGAAAAGGTTAACTCAGTTGGGGAAAATCATTGTATAAAGCCCAAGAGGAGGCTGTCTTTGCAGGGGAAGAACAAAGAAAGTCATCTTTATACAAAGCCTAAGAAGAGGTTGACTTCTGCTGAGGAATATTGAGATCCAGAGGCAGGTCCAAATGGGGAATCAACTCTTGCTGAGGGTTTACAGAAGAGTTGAGGTATCAGATACCTTGAGGCTCTGATGATAAACTGACCCTGGCTGGGGAAGTTTAGGATAAAAGACGGAGTTTTAGAACTCACGGGTTTCGACTCTACTGGGGATTGATTAAATGACCAGTGTTTTTTCCTGTGTTTGTAAGGATCTTGAGAATGTCTTTGAGACTCAAGAGGGGATTAGACTGTCCAAGTCTACTGGTTTGGAAGAGTTTATCTTTGTATTACGCCCAAGAGGAGGCTGACTCTTTTAAGGGATGAGTATCAACCCTAAAATTGGTCTGAGGTTTTGACTCTTTTAGAAAGATAGCTCTAACAAAGGATGACTAAGTTCTGCCTTATACCTTTAAGAGGTCTTCAGGTTCCTTCTATTAAGCCCAAGAGAATGCATGAGAACTTTTAAGAAGTCGAAGGGTCCTTGTACAAAGCCCAAGAGGAGGCGGGGATGCTTTTAGAAAGCCTGTGGGTCCAAACTTATGAAGAGTTCAAGAAAAGTTTCACCGAGAATAATCTTTTCTTTAGTGAACAGTTCTAGGGTTTAAAGAAATTCAAGAGAGATTTCACCGAGAATTAATCCTCTCTGGGGGAATGAACTTCTTTGAGAATTTCTAATAGTGACAGTCTGAGAAAATTTTCACCGGGAATAATGCCTTTCTCTTTGTTCCATATTGTTTAAGCCCAATAGAAGGCAAGACTGTATCTGGAAATCCTATGGGGATCTAGTTTTGACAGTATTTAAGGGTGACCAACTGGCTTTACCTAGTTTTAGACCTAGTTGCCGGGGAAAACTCTAAGCAGATACTAGTATATATACAGTTGATATATGACAGGTATTTAAAAGGATATGAAAGAATGACTTACAGGTGAGCAAGCTTCCAGCAATACAGTTATATATATATATATATATATATATATATATATATATATGAAAGCAAGTAAATGAAAGCTGATAAAACTTACAGGCGAGCAAGCTTCCATTGTAACAGTTGTATGGTTAGTTGTTCAAGAAATTAAAGAAAGTTTTGACAACAACTATGAATTTGAACCTAAATCAAAAGGGTAGTTGTTTTGAAAAGATTGTTGGGGCTTATACTCAAGGAGAGGCCCAGAGGAAAAACAGTAATCGTACCGTTGTTCTGTAAATTGTATTGGGGCTTATACAATGACTGAGGCCCAAAGGTTTTTGTTTAAAAAGGCGACGACCGCGCTGAGATTTTAAAATCGTATCGGGACTTATACAATGACTGAGGCCCAAAAATGTTTATGTACAAAGTAGGTTGGGTCTTACACTCTATTAGAGGCCCAAGTGTTTGAAAAAGGATTTGTTAGCGTGATAGTGATCAAAACCCTAATTTTTGGTTTTTAAATGTATTTTAATTGAATAAAAATTCAATTAAAATAATCAAACATGTGAAAAAAGGTTGTCATATTGGATTTATATTTGGAAAATCATGTTTCGTTCATGGGATGGTTTAAAAATCATTTGAATTTTTGCAAAACCAAGAGAAAGAAATATTTTTAATGTTTAAAACAAGTAAAAAATATAATTCTTTACAAAAAATACCAAATATATGAAATAAATTATATTTTTGTGAAATTTTCATGGGATAAAATATTTTAACATTTTTGGGAATTTTCAAAAAAAGAACCAATTAAAAATAATTAAAATTGAGAGAGAAATTAATTTTTCAATTAATTAACAAAAACATGAAAATATTGAAAAATAGCAAAAATGAGAGAGGTAGAAAAAAAGGTCTGGGTGGGGTTTTAACCCATGACCTCATACACAATCACACATGCGCGCTACCACTGGGGTGATGATACATCCGTGTATCAAAACCACCCCATTAAATCATAAGGCATACCTTGTTTCTAGGCCTGGGCAAGGCAAGCTTTTGGGAAATTTACGTGAAGCCTCTAACTTTCTCATTTCTCCATGGATTGGGACAAAATTTAGGTGTATCTGACCTAGAATTTCATGAGGAATCCAATGGTGCCCTTGGAATTTTCAGAAAATGTTTCCTCCTCAAAATCCAATAGTGATTTCAAAATAGGCCTATTTTTGCATGTTCTATGCTATCTCATGGTACAAGCAAGAATTACATGATAAATTGGTTCAAACACAACATATACAACATGTATGAGATGTTTATGATCAATGGACACCAAAGGAATGCATAATTCAAGGAGTTCAAGTTGTCATGCACTTACTTCTTGGAGCTTTTTGTGCTATCTGCCAAGTTCCTTGTGCCAGAAGTAATTTGATGTTATGGACACTCTCAATTGATCCCTTAGAAGCTTTTAGAATGATTAGAACCACCTGGAATCCTCAGGAACAAGTTTTAGCTCTTTCTTGCAAAAGTGGAAAAAGTGACCAATATGGAAACTCTCTCAAATGGTGTTCCAGATGAGGGGAACCATTTGGGACAATTTGAGGATGATATTTGGAGTGTGTTTGAAGCTTGGTTTGGTTTTGGAAGTGATTGAATCAAGACATGGCTTGAAAAATGCAAAAAAGTCAAATTTTGAGGTTTTGGAGGTTGACTTTGTGATTTTGGTGTTTCATGTCACATGTGAGTGTTTGAACAGCTTAGATACAACATATTAGAGATGTTTGGATCATGAGCTGTGGTGGAATTGCTCTCTAACTCAAAAACTCAGAGACACCTTGCAAAAGAAGTCATTTTGGCCTAAAGAAAGAGATTTTGAGGAAAGTAAGTGTTGTAGTGCTTTGGTGTACTCAAACTGAGCACAAATGAGCTCTATTTATAGTAGAGCAAGTTTGTTTTGCAAGCAATAGTGAATGGCAGCTGCAACAGGCCTTTGGCCAATGTTGAGCAAAAGGAATCTCAAGTCTCCTATAGCCATTGACTTGAGGTTTGGGCACAAGCCTATAGTCCTATGATTCAGAGCTTATTATTGACTCATTCAGTTAGGAATTTTTCAGTCCATGCCAACTTGGTGTATCCATTAAATGCATTGCAACAAAATTGGAGTCTTGGCACCTTTTTAGCCTTTTTAGGTTTGTTATGGCTAATGTAGATTCTTGGACTTTGGAGGCTTGGGGATCAGATCATTCCCTTCTTGTTTTTTCCTCAGATGTGTCCAAATTGATGACAAGGCTTAGATTTATCAGATTTGGACAAATCGAGCAAAATGCACAAATTCTGCCTTGTAAAAACCAGTTCATGATGCCATGTTCCAAGGGTTGTATCTCCCTGCTCAAATGGAATTTGGAGATGATCTGGTACTTGTTGGAAAGCCCTCATGGCATACTTCAACTTTGATGTTTGTTAGACGGTGTGGCTAGTGATCGAGAGGGGGGGTGAATAGATCACCTCCTTGAAACTCAAGGATTTAAAAATACTTATCAGAGTTTTTGAAAGTTAGCAGAAAAATACGATCCCGAATCGACTTCCGTCTATTCTGGACCAGCTACTAGAAAACCGGACACACGAATTAATGCTGGATTTATATTAGGATGACAAAGATTTATTAACACCAGATTAGGATCGAATCAAATGCACTTATCATACAAATACTATTTCCAATGAACAAAAACTCAGCTGACAGTTTTGTCAAACACTTGGCGTGTATGTGTTCAATGATTAACAATAATGGTGATTTGATAAAAGTTTTCTTACCACTATTGTATCATGAAACGTTAAGACAGAATACACCAAATGAATCACAAAATTGTTGAAAACGTAAAGAGAGATAAAGATAGAATACGATACGCAGAGATTTGGTAAGGAAGTTCCCCACTTTCGTCCTCGCGTGTGGGTACGTCTCCCTCTCAATTTCAAACTGAAATTGAGACCTGTTATATCAATAATGCTAAATTCTTTGTTTACAAGGTTACAATACAAAGCCAGAAATCTAAACCCCAAGATCTTCCTCTTGTATGAACCTTCACTTGATCTGAGCTTAATCAAGAATTTCCCCTGCAAGAATTGCAAACAATTCACCGGTTCCACGTCCTATTTGCGAAATTACCAAATTTCCAAACCCTACGCTGCGGCTGAATATGTTCTGCAAACGTGACTAACAAACCCTCAAGAACACACCCGTTCTTGAAGGACAAACCAGATGGTTTTTCCTCGAAACCCCCTTTGAATCTTCAACTCAGCTGGATCCTTGATCGTTCCACTGAACGTTATCTCGATGATCCTTTTATCCGAAGAACAAGAATGATTATGTGTTGATGTTCTTGAATTAAAGTGATTGAGAAGATGATGAAGATAAAGTATCTTTCAGGTCTCTAAAACTGCTCCCAAAATTGATGCACACCAAACTTGCTTTTGCTGTGATTACACAATTTTCACTCTAACGAATTCCCCTTTTTTTTTCAAACTGAACTGTCATAACCTTCTTATATGTGAAACATAAACGGTTAAAAAAAGAAACAGCTTTATGTATCGATTCGAAACTCATATGAGTCGATACATGGTAGTTATATAACATACATGAGTCGACACACAGATATATGCATCGATGCATACTGTAACTTTGTTTAATTTCAGAAAGTAAATTCAATCATGCATCGATACATAATACGAATGAATCGATACATAGCATAATTTTCAGAAACATCAAAGAAGCATGTATCGATGCAAAATTCGTATGAATCGATACATGGCTTAACAACAAAGAAGCATGTATCGATGCAAAACTCGTATGGATCAATCCATACTGAAGCAAACTCATTTTTGTGATTTTAACAGAGGAATGTGTCGATGCAGGACAGGCATGAATCGATACATACATAAGGAAAATTATTTTTATGATTTCAATAAAGATATGTATCAATTGTATTATCGTTAAAACATAGTATAGGTATAAAATCACATATATGTACCAACTAAACATGCATACTAATCTTATAACATGCACATCAAACACATAGGCATTTATTTATGCATTTATCACACAATTTGCTATCATACAAAACTTAAAAGATTGCTCACAATGTTCACCCCTAGACCTGGTTTAACTTGGATCAAGGTGAAAAATGTCCCCATATTTTGGAAAAAGTAAGGCAGATTCTGACTTTTGTTGAAAATTTCACTAAGTGTTGGAAAAGTGTCATTTTCATGTTTTTGTCATTTTGATCACTCCATAACTTAAAATCCATAAAGAATTGGAGTTGGAGGTAGTTGAAGTTTTTGTAGAGTGTAGCAAGACCTACAAATTCAGCTTTGGATCACCCAAAATGGTTGCTTTGATCTCAAGTTATGATCCTTGGAAGTTGGTACCAAAATCACTTTTATTCCATAACTTAGAAAAATTTTGGCTTCTCAAGGTTTCCCCTTTTGCAAGAAACCTCACTTTTCTTGATTTTTCTTGATGAATGATGATCAATATCACACATTGACATTATTTGTGACTTAGGGTAACCATATTTGTGAAAAATTCCAAAAAGTCAACCTTGATTTTGTGCACAGTTGATTTTTTATCGGATGAAATCCCAACTGTGCGATCCTTTGTAAAATCAAGTCCTTGACCTAAATCAAACCTAATGGATGGACTCCATAGGTGATATAGGGTGTATTGAATCATGTCCCAAGGTTTGGGAGCATGTCTTGGTCAAAAGTCAAAGGTACAGTTGACTTTTCCCTTCAAAACCCTAATTATGGTCCAGATGAAATTGAAACTGGTGAACTAAGTTTCTTGGGTCAATCCATTGTTGCAAATGGATCAATGTAGTGTATTTGAAGTCCTCAAATCATATCTTGAGGTATTGGATCATGCTTTGCCTCAAAAGTCAACTTAGGGGTGAAATAGGTCAAGAAACCCTAATTCCGGATTTTTGGTAAATGCATCCCCTGAGGTTAAATTGACTTGATGATTGGGTCCATGAGGTCCCTTTGAGTATCTTGGGTTATGCTTTGAAGCATTGGCTCATGCCCAGAGGAAAAATTCCATCTGGAGGCCTCAGTCGATCAAAACCCTAATTTAGTGACACTGGCGATCTTGAGGCTTAATCCACTTGGAATGTAGCAACTTTGTGCTTGGTTCTTGATGTGGGAGTCCTCCTGATCCTTTATAGGTGTTTGATATGTTTAGACAAGTTGAAGATCGTGTCATTTCTTGATTGATCCTTTTCCTAAGTGCTCTGAGAGGGCTCAAAACCCTAATTCTTTATTATAGTGGATGCTCAACCAACTTTGAGGAGATTGATGAGGCATGGAAGTATATCCATATTGTGGTGATGATTTGCACAATGATGGGAAATCTTGGTGGACAAAATTTGGGGTATGACAGATGCCCTTATTTAATTTTTTTGGACTTGAAGGTGTGAATGGAGAAGATGTTCGGACATTCAGGGTGCAAGAGGATTAAATATCGGAATACCCGAAATTTTGATTGTGGTTATGAATGGCATTTTGCCCATTCATTTTCTTTTGCTAAGCAATGTTACTTAGAAAAGGGTAAAACTTCCCCTCGATCTTGGTCTTTAGCCAAGGAACTGGTCTAAGTCTATGATATAAACTTCCCCTCGATCCTGGTTTTCATCCAAGGAACTGGTCTAAGTTTCTTTTGTCAATAAACTTCCCCTTGATCCTGGTTTTCAGCCAAGGAACTGGTCTAAGTTTCTTTGAAATAAACTTCCCCTCGATCCTGGTCTTCAACCAAAGAACTGGTCTCAGTTTCTGAAATAAACTTTCCCTCGATCCTGGTCTTCGGCCAAGGAACTGGTCTCAGTTTCTTCTTGTCGAGTTTCTTCCTTGACAAGGGATGCTATATGTAGTGGTTTTCATCAAACTTCTTGCCGAATTTTCCTGGGGAGATGCCATTTCATGGGAAAAAATTTTGATGCCAAACTTGCTGGGGAACCCATTCGTCTGAGCTGTAGAGGTGTGCAAACTTCTCTGTTTGGAGACGCCATTTGCTGACTCTACTGGGGAAAATAAGTCTCTCGATAGACTGCTTTTCTGTTTGGGGATACTACATCATACTTTTCTTCGAAATCTTTTTGTAGAAATGCCATGTGATGTAATCTAATTTGGAGGTGTTGATGACCTTGTTGACAGCAAACCTTTCAGAGAGAAACTGTTGTATTACCGAGAGTCTTCTATTGAGGGGCTTTCTCTCGGGATTTTTCTTAAATTCAGGAAAGCGAACATATCATCTTCAATGGTGAAGAGTGACGTTTGTTGAATGCCTCCTTGTTTTTCAGAGGTTCAAGTTATCAAAGGGGTCGAGAACCGTCTCCAATCCAGAAATAGGCTGGGGGGGAGAAATTGTTCAGACGATACATTTCCTGACGAGAAAAGAACTGACAACTTGATTGAGATGACTTTTATCACTTGGGAACAAGACCGGCTGGAGTGATAATAATGCAATATGAATATGAATTTGAATCATTTATGCATGATGTATGTATGTTTATGCTGACAAAACTGACGCAACATACAGACCAATAGATGAATACGACTGGATACTCGGCCACTGCGGGGAATAAAGAGTATCACTGGTTCCAGATAGCAATCCTGCCTTGCTTAGGAGAGGTGGTCCCCGTGGGAAGAAAGAGTTGTTCAATCGGTCTTAGGAGGTAAGAACTCTGTCGGGGATGTTAGATGGGAAAATCACATCTAAAACAGTTGATCCTTCATTCAGGCGTACTGGTTTAGAAGGAGCACTTTGATTCTGCACCTTGAGGTTTAATCACTTTCGAAGAAGCGATCGATGTTCTTTCGATGTTCAAACAGTCAAAAGAATTGTCATCTTTATTTTAAAAGCAGAAAAATTTTGACAAGTAAATTCATTTTTGTTTTATTTCAAGAATCGTTGATCATATTAAAATGTCATTCTCTAAAGCTAAAACAAATAAGAATTGCAAACAAAAGCACTTGGGCTCAAATTTTATTGATAGGATGGTAATCAGCCAAGCGCATGATACCATAGAGCATTACAAAGTTTAGAAAACGGTAATTTATGGGAAAAGGGCTACATTGAAACATAAAGACCGTTATCCTTCTACCAACTTTAAATTCTGGACATCCTGAGCTTCTGTCGAAGATGACCCTGACTGGAGTTTTCTTGATGGATGGCATTACTGCTGGGGAATTTACCCGTGTTGGATGTAGTTACATGCCATTAATCCCTAATTTTTTCCTGGATTGTACTTTGAGATTTCCAATCCATCGGGATCATTTTCGATTGTGTCTCTAATTTTTGCCTGGACCACCCTTTCGGGTTTTCAATCCACCGAGACGTTTTTTTTGTTTAGGCGAATTATTTCTTGACTACATCAACATTAGTGGGGTAGGCAAATTCTTCTCCATCCATGGTTGTGAGTCTCAAGGCACCGGTTGAGAAGGCTTTCTTGACCATATAGGGACCGTCATAGTTTGGAGTCCATTTTCCCCGAGAATCAGTGAGAAATAATTTTATCTTCTTAAGCACGAGGTCTCCTTTTTGGAAGACACGAGGTCGGACCTTTTTGTCAAACGGTTTCTTCATTCTCTGTTGGTACAACTGACCATGGCATAGAGCCGTTATTCGCTTTTCTTCGATCAGGTTCAGTTCTTCGTGACTGCTTTGACACCATTCAGCCTCTGTTAGCTTAGCTTCCATCAATACCCTGATCGATGGTATCTCTACTTCTATGGGGAGCACTGCATCCATGCCATATACTAGAGAGAAAGGGGTTTCCCCTGTTGAAGTGCGGACAGATGTACGATAACCGTGAAGAGCAAAGGGTAGCATCTTGTGCCAGTCTTTGTAGGTTACAACCATCTTTTGAATAATCTTCTTGATATTCTTGTTAGCCGCTTCTACCGCTCCGTTCATCTTAGGTCGGTAGGGGGATGAGTTATGGTGTTCGATTTTGAACTCAGCGCACAACTCTTTCATCATCTTGTTGTTCAAGTTAGATCCATTATCAGTAATGATCTGGCTCGGAACACCATAACGGAAGATGAGATTGTTTTTTATAAAGCGGACCACGACTTGTCGGGTTACATTGGTGTATGACGCTGCTTCGACCCACTTGGTGAAGTAGTCAATGGCTACCAGGATGAACCGATGTCTGTTTGAAGCTTTGGGTTCGATCATGCCGATCATGTTGATTCCCCATATGGAAAAAGGCCATGGGGAAGAGAGAACTTTGAGATGTGTTGGCGATACATGGATTTTGTCTGAGTATATCTGACACTTGTGACACCTTCTCATGTACTTGTAGCAATCGAATTCCATGGTTAACCAATAGTATCCTATCTCAGAATTTTTCTCGCCATTGTGTGTCCGTTGGCATGTGTGCCAAAGGATTCTTCGTGAATCTCTTTTATCAGCTTGTTTGCTTCTAGTTTGTCTATGCATCGAAGCAAAACCCTGTCAAAGTTTCTCTTATAGAGTGTATCACCGCTTAGGAAGAAGCTGCCAGCCAGTCTCCTAAGAGTCTTTCTGTCTTTTCTGGATGCCCCAGGTGGGTACTCTTGTTTCTAAAGGAAGCACTTGATATCGTGATACCAAGGTTTGTCGTCTATGAATGCTTCAATTGTGAAGATGTAAGCGGTCCTTTCAAGGCGCATTATGTCAATCTTCAGTATGTCGTTCCATTGACCTACAGTAATCATGGAAGAGAGAATGGCTAATGCATCAGCCATGTAATTCTCTTCACGAGGGATATGATGAAACTCGATTCTGTTGAAGAATGGTAACAACCTCCTCACGTAATCTTTGTAAGGAATCAGTCCTGATTTGTATGTGTTCCAATCTCCTTTGGTCTGATTGATAACCAAGGCTGAGTCTCCGTATACATCCAAGTTCTTAATCCTTAAGTCAATTGCTTCTTCGAGACCCATGATACAAGCTTCGTATTTGACCTCATTGTTTGTACACTTGAATGTCAATCTGGCGGTGAAAGGAATATGGGTACCTTGAGGTGTTACGATGATTGCCCTAATTCCATTTCCATAATTATTGACAGCCCCGCCAAAGATTAATCCCCATTGGGAACCTGGTTCTGGCCCTTCACTGGGCAGCAGTTCATCGCAATCTTTCATTTTTAAGTACATGACATCTTCATCTGGGAAGTTAAATTCGACTGATTCCTAATCATCAATCGGTTGATGAGCCAAGTGATCGGCTAAAATACTTCCTTTGACGGCTTTCTGGGCATGGTACTCGATGTGGTATTCTGATAACAACATCTTCCAACGGGCGATCCTTCCCGTGAGAGCAAGATTTTCAAAGACGTACTTGATTGGATCCATTTTGGAGATTAACCAAGTAGTGTGACAAATCATGTACAAGCGAAGACGTTTGGCTGCCCAAGCCAGAGCGTAGCAAGTTTTCTCAAGCATAGTATACCAAGTTTCACAGTCGGTAAACTTCTTGCTCAGATAGTAGATTGCAGACTCTTTTCTCTTTGTTTCGTCTTGTTGGCCAAGTACACAACCCATGGAGTCTTCCAAGACTGTTAAATAGATGATCAATGGTCTTCCCTCCACTGGAGGTGATAGATTCAGTGGGTTCAACAGGTATTCCTTGATACTGTCTAAGGCTTTCTGGCAGTCTTCTGTCCATATGCAGTCCTGATTCTTTTTGAGTAATTTGAAGATTGGCGCGCATGTCGCGGTCATGAGGAATATGAATCTGGAAATGTAATTCAGACGCCTTAGGAATCCTCTGACTTGTTTTTTAGTCTTTGGAGAAGGCATTTCTTGAATGGCCTTGACTTTGTCAGGATCAACCTTAATTCCTTTCTGGCTGACGATGAACCCTAAAAGTTTCCCCGAGCGGACACCGAATGTGCACTTGTTAGGATTTAAGCGGAGTTTGTATTTTCTCAGACGCTCAAATAACTTTGATAAGTGGGTCACATGCTCCTCTTCTGTCTTAGATTTGGCAATCATATCATCGACATACACTTTGATTTCTTTGTGCATCATGTCGTGGAACAGAGTAGTCATAGCCCTTTGATAGGTTGCCCCGGCGTTCTTCAAATCGAATGACATTACCTTGTAACAAAAGGTGGCCCATGGGGTGATGAACGAAGTTTTATCCATATCTTTTGGCACCATTTTTATCTGATTATAGCCCGAGAATCCATCCATGAAGGAGAAAACTTTGAACTTTATTGTGTTGTCAACCAGCATGTCTATGTGTGGTAAGGGAAAGCCATCCTTTGGACTGAATTTGTTCAGATCCTTGTAATCTACACACATTCGTACCTTTCCGTCCTTTTTCGGAACTGGTACTATGTTGCCTAGCCATTGAGGATATTCTGAGGTGGCGAGGATACCCGCGTCAATCTGTTTCTGCACTTCCTCTTTGATTTTGATGGCCATGTCAAGGTGAGTTCTTCTCAACCTCTGTTTTACTGGCGGACATTCTGATCTTAATGGTAGATGATGTTCCACGATGCTGGTGTCCAACCCTGGCATGTCCTGATAGGACCAAGAAAACACATCGGGAAATTCTTTGAGAAGTCTTATCAAATCTTCTTTGATAGTCGGACAGAGCAATGCCCCAATCTTGACTTCTTTTCTCTCTTCTTCTGAACCCAAGTTAATCGTTTCCAACAGCTCTTTGTAAGGTTCAATGGACCTTTCCTCTTGTATGAGTAATCCGGAGATCTCTTCTAGAATCTCTTCGTCTTCTTCTTCTTCAGCCTCAAATACCGGGAATTCAAAGTTGGGAGAAGGCATTGGATCATATGTTTCAATGAGGTTTAAAACAAGCAATCTGCATGACGTGATGATTTATTTTTAGTAGAGATGGAGAGAAATGCAAGAGTGTGTGCAGTGTATTCTCTGAAAAATGCTTGTTTTTATTGTTGAGTTTGTTTTAGGATTAACATTTTATAAAAAGCGAAAAGTGAAAATAGCAATAAATGCGGAAATTACAGAATGACGTTTATTTATGGTTTAGTCGATTCTTGAAACTACAGCCCTATAAATCCAAAATTTGTCGTTTTGGGCGAAGCGAAGAGAGACATTTACAGAAAGTGAGCCCTATAAAAACATTTGTTTCACCTGGGCAGGGTGAAAGGTTAAAATAAAGACGGCAATTACTTAGAATTATGGACGACTTTCGGGACATCGACAGCAACCCATTGGCGATGAACTCCTCGGTGAATCACAAAGTATGGTACCTTCTTTCTTGGTTTGTTCTCAGAAATGACGCTGATTTATGGTGGAGCAGGATCATTGGAGTCTTCATCCCAAGCAGAGTTGTCGTAGACGAACTCTTCAGTTGTATCTTGCACAATGTTTTCATTATCAGGTGGATTTCCCCATCCAGTAGGCTGAATGTCTTTGAGCCTGATACGAGAGCTTTCAGGAGCGGTGTACTTAACCAAGAAGTCGTACTTGCCACTCGGTTGTCCTAAGGTATCCCATACTTCTGTGGAATTGGAGGAGTCATCCCTCTCGATGATGTTGACGTCGTGAAAAGCATAGTTGATGAACTCTAGTCCTGCGGTCTTTGCATATTCATCGTTGTGCGGGATATCTTCTGAATGTTCTGAGTAATGATCCCATGACGTGGTGGGGACGCAGGTATTCTTTTCAATGATGCTCAGTTGATACGCATCGTTTGGCTAACTTTTTTTACCCCAAGTCTCCTGGGTACGGCTGCCAGATATGCAGGCCATCCATTGGGTCATAATAGTCATAGTCGAAGTTGTCTTTCATCAGAGTGTCCTCCTCTAATGAGTTTGGTGGAGCACGACATCCTTCTGGATCACAATCTCCGTACATCATCTTGACGTCTGATCTAGGTATATATCTCGGACTTTGCGTGGGAAAGCAAAATGTCGTAGGCGTTTCTTCCTGAGACATATAACCGTCCTTGTTGAGATAGGACTTCCACTCTTCATCTGTATTGGAGGAGTCACCCTCATTGGTGGTGTGTACTTCTTGAGACACCGGGTGAAGGAAAGCTCCACTGTGGAAGAAGTCTTGAATGGGATGAAAACTTTCATTGTTAGTATCAGTCTGGGTACAGGTCGAAGAGAAACCAAGACCTTTCTTTATCTTGTTATCAGTAGGAATGACAAGTTGTCCCCATCCATTTGCATTGTTACTTTTGATCACTTCAAGAGCATCTTTGTATAAGGAAATCGATCTTCCTTTCTCTGGTCAATTCTCATTGCTCACGAAAGTGCTTGGAACTGGGTTCCAACAACCTCCTCGGGTTCTAAACAGGATGATGATGATAGGTTGCTCACAATTAAGGCTTGCTCCCCACAGACTGTGACTAGTTGGTCGTTCTTGATGAACTTTAGCTTCTGGTGAAGTGTCGAAGTGACTGCCCCAGCCTCGTGTATCCAAGGTTTTCCTAATAAACAAATGTATGTTGCTCGGATGTCCATGACTTGGAAAGTGTGAGGACCAATAGTTATGGGAAGATCGACTTCGCCGATAACTGTTTTTTGGGATCCTCAAATGCTTTGACGATGACCTCACTGCCTCTCATCGGAGATCCTTGAAATGATAGTCGCATTAAAGTAGATTTTGGAATAACATTCAGAGCTGATCCGGTATCTACCAGTACATTGGCTAAAGCATCGTCCTGGCAGTTGACTGTAATGTTGAGTGCCATGCTGTGATTTTTGCCTTCTTCTAGCAGTTCTTCATCACTGAATCCTAAGTTGTTGCAGGAAGTGATGTTGGAGATGATGCTGTTAAATTGTCTTATTGTTACATCTTGTTCCATAAAGGCCTGCTTTAAGTCTTTCTGTAGAGCTTCTCTGCGAGCTTCGGAACTGAGCAAAAGAGATAACACAGAGATTCTCGAAGGAGTTTGCAACAATTGATCTACTATGTTGTACTCGCTCTTTTGGATGAGCTTCAGTATCTCATCGTTGTTCTTTGAAAGGTCAGGATTATAGGATTGCCCGGTTGGTTGATTTGGAACTTCCGTTTGAGGTTCCTTTTCCATGGTGGGTTCTCCAACTCCTCGGTTGAAGATTCGACCGCTCTGTGTCACTCGACTAATGTCTACAATGTTCACAATAAAGGGTAATCGGGTTTCTTTTCCATTTTCAATTATTGTTGTGCCGTACTTGTAAGGGATAGCCTTATCAGATTTGTACGGTATTGGTCCTGGCAGATAGATGACCACAGGAGCCTTTTGATTTTTCTGACCGTTGTAGCCGGCCTCAATTGGTTCGAGGTTGAGAATCCTTCCGCTATCAAGAGGAACTCTTGATTCATCGAGTAGAGGGATTATGGCACACACGTCTTTGGTCATTTCATGATTAGAGATTACAACAACGTCTTTTCTTTGATCAGGAAGATAGTCTTGCATTACGTTGATCGAACCAGAACTTGACCATGGTCGAATCTCCTTTCGGTCCAACCTTTTTTGAAGAGCTGACCGCACAAGGTAGCTTCCTTGGTTGTTTTCTGAGAAAACTCTACAGCGCTCATAATTATAAGGTGGCACCTGGCCACGCCCATTTTGTATGCAGTGTAACCTTACTAGATCTGTTTCCATCGAGCGGACATCCTGACTTTGATGCCTAGTAGGATATCCGTTAGCCATACTGATCTATTGTGTAGCTTCATCCAAGTAAATCGGAAGCCACCAGTGGTTCAATAAATGTTGAAGTGTTCTCTGGACCGGTGCACATCCTTGGTCGTCTTCACGACACACATTACAATCCTGATAACCATGTGAAGCCAGAAAACCGAGCCTGACTTGCTTAGTGTGTAATTCTACCAGACTGGTATTCATCAAGCGAATATCAATGATTTGAATCATATTAACTTGATGGCTACATCTATCACAGTAATCCTGAATCCATCTGAGATCCATCTAACGCTGAAGGGCCTCTTGTACAAAAGAGCATCCCTAATTGTTTATTGAGCAGATCGGACAAGAATTGTAATCGTGTCGTGGCAGATCATAATGTTGGCTTTTCCTTGAGTGCATTGCCACGAAGTTAACATTCATTGCACAGATATCGTGGTTCTGAACAATGTTGGGATTTGTGTAAGTCATGTTGACCTCACGGATTCGGTGATCTTAGATCCATCCGAAATCCATCTGTCCTTGTAGAGCTGATTGCACTACGGAACATCCTTGATTATTCTTGGAGTAGATATCACACTGGTGATAATTGTGAAACGGTACATAACCGTACCCGCTCTGTCTGCAATGCATCCTGACCAGATTGGTTCCTAATAGGAGTACATTGTGAATTAGATAACTGCGGTTAATCTCTTCCTCTATCAAATTTACTGCCGTCTTCTCATGTTGAGGCAACGGGTTCGTCTGAACATTTGGATTTGTATCTTTGAAAAATAAGACCCCGTTCCTGACAAGCTTCTACACATCGGATGTGAAGCTGGGAAATTTTTCTATGTTATGCCCCGATCCTCCTTGATGGTAAGGGCAAGTTTGATCTGCTTTGAACTAAAAAGGTAGATTTTCCGGTACTGTAAGAGGAGACCTGGTTTGGACATGTCCCTTGACCAATAGTAGTGGAAACAGTTTTGCGTACAACATCGGTATAGGGTCGAACCCTGGTGGTCGCGTTGTACGGTTGTTGTTGTTGTACTGAGGACGAGCCTGTTGAAGAGGCTGTTGTGTCCTTTGCTGATATTGTTGTTGATTCGGCTGGCTCTAAGCAACCTGAGGTTGATACGTTGGAACAGGCGTAGGGTTGATGGCAGGAGTTACCGCTGCTACCGGTTGATATCTCCTCCTTTGCTTTTCGAGAGAGATATTACCAATTTCTTGCTTTTTTTTCTTAGGGAAAGCACTACCGTATCTTTTGGTACTACTTGATGGTCCTGCCTCTTTGACCAGACGTCCTTCTTAGACTGCTTCTTCAAGGCGTACTCCCATGCTTACCATTTCAGTAAAGTCACTGGGCACACTTGCGACCATTCGGTCGTAGTAGAATGAGCTCAAGGTTTTCAAAAAGATCTTTGTCATCTCTTTCTCCTCAAGAGGGGGACAAATCTGGGCGGAAATTTCACGCCATCTCTGAGCATATTCCTTAAAGGTTTCCTTGTCCTTCTGCGACATTGCTCTGAGCTGATCTCTATCTGGTGCCATGTCCAGGTTATACTTATACTACTGAACGAAGGCGGCTCCAAGATCTCTGAAAGTAACGATCTTGGTGCGGTTTAAACCCATGTACCATTTAAGTGCAGCACCGGTTAAACTGTCTTGGAAATAATGGGTCTGTAGTTGTTGATTCTCTGCCTGAGTTGACATCTTTCGAGCGTACATCACCAAATGACTTTGAGGACAAGACTTGCCCTTGTATTTTTCAAAGTCAGGCACCTTGAATTTGTGCGGGATCTTTACATTAGGGACCAGACAAAGGTCTGCGGCGTCCTTTCCAAATAAATCCTGACCGCGAATGGCATGTATTTCCTTCTGCATCTCCAGGAATTGTTCCTGGAACTCATTCATTCTGTCGTACATACTTTCATTTCCACCAGAGATTACTTGTGGAATCTGTCCTTCCGGGACAGTGTGTACCACGGGTTGTGGTATGGACATTACGGCAGTGACTCTCGGTTATTCTATGCCCCGAAGTTTGTAACCTTCAGGAGTTGCTACCATCACTCTTGCGTCTTCGCTTTCCCAAAGTTTGTAACCTTTAGGCCCAGCGGTTCCTGCTGCAGTTCCCGGGTCTTCCGTGACTGGCGGAATATATCCTTCAGGGGTAAAGTTAACAGGCATGCCCCAGGGACGATCTTTAGGCATGTTGTACCGAGGATCATACGTCTCTACTATAGGTGTAGATGTGATCTCCAAGATCACAGTCCTTTGTTGTTGCCTCTGAGCTGATGCCAGGGATTGCATGTCACTGTGAAGTTTTCTCAAATCTTCTTTCAGAGCGTCGATTTTGTCTCTCAGCTTTCTATTCTCTTCCTCGAGATCGTCCGCTTTATTTTGTCGATTGGCCAGAGTATTGTACGAATAAGACAGTTTGACTCTAGAATCGAGACACAGACGTAGGACTCGTAGGTAAGAAGAATGCATTATGTGAGAATGATGAATGATATGCAATGATTATATATTAATTTTTGTTTTAATCAAAAATAAATACAGTGGGGAGACCCCGTTTTATTGAATTCGAAAGATTGCAGAAATGGAAATACAGTATTATACAAAGTGCTGTAAAAGGAAATGTCTAAGCTTATGGATCTTGAGTTCTCTCTGAGGAGAGCTCAGGTGCTGGTTCTGGTATTTTCCTTTTCTTTGACCGGCGCTCTTGAGCCATTGTCGGGTTGTCACTCCTTTGCCAAGTGAAAGGAGCGACCAAGTTTCTTCGGTCTTCCTGATTTTCTACAGCATGTTGCTCTAATATCCTAATCAGAGCGTCCTTTTCTTTTAACAGTTGTTGAATTTTGGTACACTCCACATTGAGGATACGGTACTTGTTCTTCCAAGATTTCTTTTCCCGTTGAACTTTGTTGAGAGTGACCTGGAGTTTTTCTGTATCAGACATAAAATAATGGACAGATTCCTTTAGCGGAAGAACTTTTTGACGAGGGTAAGGCATCCTCAGTTTGAGGGCTCTAGTTTGTACCCAGTGGAGATAAGGTTCCACAAAGACACAGTCTGGTTTTCCTAAAGACTCTCTTCCTTTCCTGTGAACATGTTTCCAGGCATGCAATATTTCTGTCTTTAGTGCCCTGTCATTTTCTCCTTCCTTGAAGAAAAGACCTTCCAGATGGACATTACGTGGGATATGCCTCGTCGAGTATCCAAGTTGTCGGCGAACTAAAATTGGATGATAGTTGATTCCTCCTTTGGTTCCTATGAGGGGAACATTAGGGAAATTTCCACAACGGTCGATGATTCTTATCCCGTCATAGATCCGATTATACCTATCTATGTCAGAGTTGGTAAGAGGCATGATTCTCTGTGACCAACGTAGAGTACTCTTATGATCCCAAAAAGCAGCAGACTTGGGTAAATGAGAAGTGAACCACTTGTAAAGCAAGGGTACATAGCAGGTGATCATTCCTCTACTGTACAAATTCCTTAAGTGTACAGAATGATAAGCATCTACGAGCAGGGTCGGTACAGGGTTTCCAATCAAAAATATCTTAACAGCGTTGATATCAACGAAGTTATTAATGTTGGGAAAAAGGAAAAGCCCGTATGTGAGTAGAACAAAGATATCTTTGAAAGCAGTAACGTTTCCTATACTGGCAAAGTACAGGGCTTTCTCTACCAGAAACTTGGCTGGTAAACCTTGGATTCCATCCTTAATGGTCATGTGAGTCTTGACTTCTGACTTGTCCAAATAGATTGCTCTTGCAATAGTTTGATCCTTTGGAATTTCTTCCAGTTTAGAAAAGGGAGCTTGGTCAGTGATAGGTAAATTAGTCAGGTGAGAGTACTCCTCTAGTGTTGGTGCTAGTTGATAATCCGAGAATGTGAAACAGTGATAAACCGGATCGTAAAACTGAATCAGCGTAGACAGGATTCCTTCAACTACATGGACCCTTAACAGAGACAACAGTCCTCCGTACTTAGCTCTAAAAGCATTAGGGTTGGTGATCATCCTGGCCAGCCCTTTTAAATCCTCTAGTTTCGGAGTCTTAAAGGCGTACTTGTGCGTCTTCCTTCTACCGAAATCCATAACGCAATGCTTTTCTCTGATATTTGCAATTATTGTTTTAGTTTAATTTTGAAAAAGAGAGAAGATAAAAGAAGATTTTTTCTTTGTTTAAGAGTTTTTTAAATGAATGCATGAATGCAGCACACAAAAACATAGAAAAAACATGGGTTCAAAGGTTCAGCGTCACGAGCATGGAGTCATGGCTCTACCCATCCCCAAAGGTTGTACTATGGTGAATTTTTGTACCTATACTCAAAATCATTGACCCCCTTGGGATAACAACAACAAGCTGGTTCACCCGAGCGAGCTGTAGCATCTTAGGGTAATCTCAATTGAGTGTAGTATCACGTGACAACTATTTCCGATAGCTACCGCACTACCAAATGGCCACATGGTTACTGTCTACTAAATCCTCAGTTTCATGGATACCACAATCGAACAATCTGCTTTCACAACCGAAGTCGTTAGACATTGAATCCGCAAAGGGTATCTCCACTGATTTGATGGTCTACCGAGACAGCTTATTCGGGATTCACTCCCTGTTAGACCACCCGTCTATGCCATCACCTATATTAGGTATCACTCAAACTTTCCACATGCGACATCACTCGCATTCCCATTAGCAGAAAAATAAACACAGATATCAATTTGGAAAAGCGATATATATATATATATATATATATATATATATATATATTCATTCCTAAAACTAACATCCTAGACCTCTTAAGAATTCTAGTCTATAAGCCTATACAAACAAAATGACTCCCCAGCAGAGTCGTCATTTTTCTGTAGCGTGCGATTTTTGTCGGTGACGCGACCACCTTATCGCAGAGAATAGTTTCCTCATCAAAGAGGAGGAGCGGGGTGCTACTTTCTGATTTCTTATTTATCCCGTGAAGCTGGAAGGGAAAGGGAAGCTATCTAAAACAAACCTTGCACGCAATTGTTTAATTGAACAAACGCTAAGAGAGATACGGGGAGTTCGGGGTCAGGTTATAGAATGGGGAGTTGTCAATTACCCATCATATATATGGTTATCCACAGGTTGTTAGTTTTAGGTTCTGCTTTGTACTTGATGGTGTTTATCTGGGAATGGGATGGGAAAGTTTCTTGGGAAATATGAGAGTGATTTTTTTGATGATTTTGGTGAGGTATTGTACCTCTGTTTTGATTGATGTGAAGGTACTGGACCTAAAGTTTTTGTTTGGTATGAAGGTACTGGACCTAGAGTTTTTGATTGGTATGAAGGTACTGGACCTAGAGTTTTTGATTGGTATGCTCGCTAAGATTTCGCAATCTTTTGCCTACGTATTCCCGTTTAAAGAAACAGGGAAATCAGAGCAATCGTAGTTCCTCCTATTATATGGGAGGAAAATATGATGTTTTGGTGTCTTGTTCAAAGCCCAAGATTGAAGCTAAAGGAGTATTTGTGTCTTGTTCAAAGCCCAAGATTGAAGCTAAAAGGTTTAACTGAGAGAGAATTTGTCATCTCTAAAGGGAGACATCTCGTCTGTTTATCACAGTTGTTGGGTGAGTGATTATAAAGGAGGATTACTTTAACTGGGATATATGAATCCAGCAATGCCATAATTTCCTTAATAGGGGATTTGTCCTGAAGGAGAAAACTTTAACTCAATGTTGAGCAATGCCATTTTTCCTTAGGAATCTTTCATGCTAAGAGAGGGACAGTGGCAGTGATGTAAACAATCCAGAGGCTTGTTGCTTACAGCAATTAGATGAGAGAAAGAATTTACCAGGATTAAAGATGGACGAAAGCTTGGAAATTTGAATCAACAAGTGTGCCACTTACAGCGGTTATCTGGGATTAAGGTTTGTTTTAGTTTTCTGTTTTGGTATGTGATAACATAGAGAAATGTTTTCCTACAGAGATTTTGATTTCCTCTGAGGGGATGTTGATTTTTGTGTGCCTTGATCAAAGCCCAAGGTTAAAGCTAGGAGTTAGATTGACTCCACTGGGGAAGTCCTTATACAAAGCCTAAGATGAGGCTGGAAAAGACTGACTCAACAAGAGAGCTTTTATATCTGTCTTGTACAAAGCCCAAGATTGAGGCTAAAAGAGACTGACTCTTTTGGGGATATCTTTATACAAAGCCTAAGAGGAGGCTAAAAGTTTGACTTTTCTGGTGAAATATTTTGTCTGTCTTGTACAAAGCCCAATATTGAGGCTAAAAGAGATTTTGACTACGCCGGGGAGGGTTTGTATGTGTCTTGTACAAAGCCCAAGATTGAGGCTAAAAAGAAGACTGACCTGGTGGGAAAGAAATTTTTATCTGTCTTGTACAAAACCCAAAATTGAGGCTGAAATGAGACTGACTCAGCTGAGGATATTTTAGGTGTCATGTATAAAGCCCAAGATTGAGGCTGAAATGAGACTGACTCAGCTGAGGATATTTTAGGTGTCATGTATAAAGCCCAAGATTGAGGCTGAAATGAGGTTAACTCTGCAGGAGAGTATTATCTGTCTTGCACAATGTAACACCCCAATTCCCATCTCGAATAAATAATACATAAATAAATCAGAGTAAACAAAAATTTTATCCCTAGACAGAAACAAGGATGCCACATTTAAAGAAAGCAACACAATCCCTGCTCATAAATTTGATACATAACACAAAATGGAATAAACATAAAAGGGAAAATTTTTCCAACAAAAAGGAAAGTTCAATTATGGAATAAAGCGGAAAGATCCATAACTGACTTGTTTTACAAAATAAATTATTTTATAACATCAAAATATTCATACAAAGGTAATACAAAATAGATCCAACAAATGTATACATATATAACAAAAGCGTTCCCCGACTCCCGTGTTACGTATCAGAGCAGACGGACTGACAAACGGATGGAGAACTAATCTTCACAAAAGCCTCCAAGACTATTAATCTGCAATTGCCTCATAGAGCAACAAACCATAGCAGAAGGGTGAGAAATAACAACTAAATCAAGATTGCATAATAATATGCAAACACATATAAATTCACATGCATAATTATTCTCACCACAAATATCACATACTAATACATATGGCATGCCACAGATACATAACATATTTCTAATAATCCAACCACCTAGCATATATCAATTATTCCAACATAATAACATATTCACGCATAAGGCATACCAAGTTAGGACATATGGAAACACCCCACCACATCACCTATATTCATATATAGCATAACATAGATAATTAATACAATCATTGTGATGTGCAACATCTCCACAAAACATGACATATGTCTATACATAAAACATATCATCCATAACCAATACATTTATCACAAATGCATATCAAATCACTAATGCTATCACAAGCTCAACACATAATCAATCAATTCACAATTTTCTACACATAATCAATCCATTCATTATTTTCCACACATAATCAATCCATTCATGATTTTCCACACATAATCAATCCATTCATGATTTTCCACACATAATCAATCCATTCATGATTTTCCACACATAATCAATCCATTCATGATTTATGCAAATGCAAAGAGACTGACACAACGACTCTATGCAAATGCGGTACCAATCCATCCATCATTCTCATCATTAATTCACTCAGGAATTATTGGAATCATCGCTTGTTACTTAGTGTAACTCCCCGTCGGGCAAACGATGTTCCCCGTCACTTTAGGTCCTCTTTGTATAAGGCTCACGACATTTATGGATCGATTTAGGTCCTCTTTGTATAAGGCACACGATCCGATCGCTTTAGGTCCTCTTTGTATAAGGCACACAATCCTCTATAACGTCGCTTTAGGTCCTCTTTGTATAAGGCACACGACCGTTACAGCAGATTCCCTCTGGAATCATTTCGTCGCTCACACCCCACAAGGGCACACGACATCACAAGGATGCATATAATGATGCTTGGCATACAATGACTCATGACAATCAAATGCATACACATATACAACCATGTGAACCATTTCAACATCCATAATCATGCATATACAATCAAACACAACACAATGCCTTTACTTTCCCTTAGGCCATAAACCACCATCATAACATTTCATCACATGCATTCACATTATATAACAGCACACAAGCCATACGTTATATATCCAAAAACATATCGCATGATAACACATCAATCGCACACAATTACGATGATAAAAGTCGACAAAACGACACATTTCCAAATTCTCGACACAATTAAATCGGTCACCAATTCAAAAACATTTTTATAAAAAAGAACATCTCATTAGCTTCCCATCGGTACCAAGAACATCTCGATCCGAGTTATGGATCAAAAGAAACCGCATCAGACGCGAAATCGGGAAAGAAATCGCGAAACGACAAAATTCTGCACCCTCGCTAGTCATACGCGTATTTCCCTGGGCCATACGCATATTGCCCAGCTCGCTCGCCCAACCATACGCGTATTGCCCAAAATGCTACACGTATGAGCAGAGACTGATTTCTCTCCAAAAATTCCACTAAAAACCCAGTACGCGTATTACCTTCCTCGTTACGCATAATGCCTTGCCCCTTACGCGTACCATTACGCATTTCAGCAGAGGGCCGTGTAAAATGGGTTTCCATACGCGTAATGCCCTCATTCACCCTTGCCATACGCGTATTGCCCTACCCAATACGCGTATTGCCTTGCCCGTTACGCGTATGGGCAGCGAAACCCAGAATTTTTCCTACATAATTTCTTCTACGAAAAATCACCCAATTCCTCTCCAAATCTCATCTAAACATCAGCAAACTACCAATTAAATGCACAACAACCTATGTCTATCAGGTTTCAACAATTAGGAACCTTAAATCATGATTTTCGACACAAAAGTTGTATCCAATTCTCACAATCTCAACATATTAATTGTTGTAGTTTTCTATTCAATTCAACCAAACTTCAAACAAATACATACATATACATATACAAGCAAGATATAATCGAAACTTCTCACCCTTACCCGATTAGTCGTGATTGAAACGGAGTTTTCTTTGATTTTCCTCTTCTCCTCTCTTTTCCTTCCTTTCTCTTTCTCTTCTTTTCTCTTTCTCTTTTTCTCTCAATTCTCTAATTATATAAATATCTAACTAATCAAATGACCATTTTAACCCTCAGCTCAAATATCTCGCAAACGCTCTTAAAACGCGATAAAACATAAACAGCGATGAAATATATTTCGGGAAATAAAAGTTAAAAGAAATTATAATTTATTGCAAATATTTTACCTATCAGGGAAATTACCCAATTAACTCAATTAGCAGGTAAAATACAATAAATTCACACATCTCACAAAATTCACATAAATGAAATAAATAAATACAATTAAAAAAATCGGGGCGTTACAACTCTCCCCCACTTAGACATTTTCGTCCTCGAAAATATAACTGAGACGAACAACTCTGGATACAACTCTCCCATCTGACTAACCAACTAACATGCCAACACTAGGCACACCACGAATAACACAAACTGACAAACCACCTTGCTAACAGCAGCTACAACAACGACACGACAACGACAACAACTACAACGACAAGATACAAAGCCCATACAATGCACTTGACGACTAACTCACGACTTAAAGAAAACCACATTACCAACACTCAGGTAACACTCCCCTAATTCCCCACGCCGGAATTAGCTACTCGCACTCGAACCATCACGATGGAAACGAGGCAACAACAAAAGCAAGAACCTAAAGTCCCACGACACAACATCGTTTCAACAACCTCTACGTAACCACAATACCAACATCCTTGTCACACCACATTATTACAACAATGCTACGATTCACCAATCGAACATACAACCAAAACATCTATATACATAGTAGCCCATGAATAATATTTAAACCTTTCACCTAACACTTCCATTCTGAAACGTCCAATGGTCTCATCATTCCTACACATTTCCAATGTTCAACCTATGAACCCTTACAAGTCACACATGCATATACGAAATGTGCCACAACACACTTTCGCTGCGCACTCTGATAACTCGTAACCATCAAAACTATCAATCCCACGTCCAAAGTCTAACTCTTTCTCATATTCGCTAAGAATCACTGTTCACTTTTAATATACCCAACCTCACATTATCAGATGTCAATTTGTACACCAAACTCAAATCTCTAAATTCTTCCAAAAGTTCCCACTCTTTAACCATCAAAGCAGACATATTGAAAAACTTTCGACTTAACTCATCAGGCACGACATTAACTTTACCAATAGGATAATTCGATCCAAGATCATAACTAATCAGGAATTCCAACCATCCTCGCTGTCTCATACTATATTCCTTCCGACCAAACAGGTACTCAATATTCTCGTGATTACCAAACACTTCGAACCTAGAACCATAAAGATAATACCTCCAAATTTTCCAACACAATACCACCGCAACCAATTCCAAATCCTGAATAGTATAGACCCTTTTTATGAATCCTCAATTGTCGTAAAGCATAAGCTACGACTTTACCCTCTTGCATTAACACACTAACTACACTCATCAAGGACGCATCTCAATATACCATAAACAGTTTATTAGGATCAGGCAGAATCAAAATTGGAGCCGTAGTCAATCTCTACTTCAGCCCACCAAAACTTACTCACAACGAACATCCAAAACAAACGACTTACCCTTTGCAAGTCAACTGAGATAACAGAAACACTAACTTAGCAAAGTCTTCCATAACCTGCAGTAACAACCAACTAAACCCAAAAGTTTCTAATCTCCTTGACCGACTTTGGAATCTCTCAATGTAGAAATGCATCTATTTCCGATGGATCCTTAACCATGTTGTCATCTAAAATAACATATCCCCGAAAACTAACCTCGTGTAATCAAAAGTCTCACTCGATAATTTAGCATAAAGCTCCTTCTCTCTCAACCCTTGTAACTCAATCCTCAAATACTCTACATACTCATCCTTTGATTTAAAATAACTCATAATATCATCCAATAAACATCACTATAAACTTATCCAGACAAGTATGGAAGATACGATTCATATACTCCACAACCATAACATATACAACCTTCAAAATTCATTCTGAGTTCGAAACAATTTATCCAAAATAGCTTAACAATCTCTGGTTACCACATTCCAAATCAATTCTTCTTACGGGGTTCCAACTCACTCAAGGTTTCTGTTGACACGAGATCTCAACCCATAAGAAAAGTAATACCATCAAGGAACTTCAAATTGTTCGCAATTCGTCACAATTCAAAACTCAAGCTATCCCGAACACAACCGCAAGTTTCCATACTACTCACTAATCAACACGCAACCTCATGTTATCATCCTTTTCCTTACTAACTATGTTGGACCTCTTCAAGTTGACACACTAATGTTCCATCCAAAAACACATCTGAAAACCATGCACAACTGACGGCCCATCACTGTGGCTTTCCTGCCAATTTCCAGGACACTATCATCACAAACATGACAAACATCTGAGTTTCACTTCCTAAAAGTTCTTCTACTTACTTAGCAGATCCATACCTCAAATCCTCACCTTCGTCAAATTTGAGTTCACACTCTACTCTCTGAGAAGTAGCCATTAATAATACCCAATCAATCTCCCTCAGAGACATTCCAATTTGACCAACATACGAAAACCTCGAATTCGTCTCATCTTCTGATATTAGAATCTTCATCGACTCACCAAAACAATCTGTAACCATTTTCTTAATTCCAAACAATTCATTACACACACTATCAAGGCCGGAAAGACACGTCTACTCCATCCAACATAATTCCTTCTACTATCAACAAGAGATTAAGGGTGATCAGTTCCTCAATTTGTCAATAGACATCCGACAATCATGATGGGGCATAAACCGTCTTTACCAAACTATAATAGCATTTTCTTACCTCTTGTGCACAAAACTACCTAAGGCACAAATCCTTGGTTGACATAAACCTTACCTCCCCACTCCCTCCAGAACCGGGAACAACACTGTCCAAACAACACTTACAATCTTGCAACCAACGCTCCACAACCGAAGCAACTTGGAGAAGCACAAGCTTCTCCCCCACTTATCTCATTTTAAATCCTGCAGACAAGGAATTAGAAAAACCAGAAAGTACTGACAGTGTTTCACACACATATCACATACTAAGGAACAAACAACATTGAAGTATTCAACTGTCACACCAACTGACTCAACAACTAGGCCGGACGGACCGACCTATTCTGATACCACTAATGTAACACCCCAATTCCCATCGCGAATAAATAATACATAAATAAATCAGAGTAAATAAATTTTTTATCCCTAGACAGAAACAAGGAATGCACATTTAAAGAAAGCAAACACAATCTCTGCTCATAAATTTGATACATAACACAAAATGGAATAAACATAAAAGGGAAACTTTTTCCAACAAAAAGGAAAGTTCAATTATGGAATAAAGCGGCAGGATCCATAACTGACTTGTTTTACAAAATAAATTAGTTTATAACATCAAAATATTCATACAAAGGTAATACAAAATAGATCCAACAAATGTATACATATATAATAAAAGCGTTCCCCGACTCCCGTGTTACGTATCAGAGCATACAGACTGATAAACAGATGGAGAACTAATCTTCACAAAAGCCTCCAAGACTACTATTCTGCAATTGCCTCATAGAGCAACAAACCACAGCAGAAGGGTGAGAAATAACAACTAAATCAAGATTGCATAATAATATGCAAACACATATAAATTCACATGTATAATTATTCTCACCACAAACATCACATACTAATACATATGGCATGCCACAGATACATAACATATTTCTAATAATCCAATAACCTAGCATATATCAATTATTCCAACATAATAACATATTCACGCATAAGGCATACCAAGTTAGGACATATGGAAACACCCCACCACATCACCTATATTCATATATAGCATAACATAGATAATTAATACAATCTGTGATGTGCAACATCTCCATAAAACATGGCATATGTCTACACATAAAACATATCATCCATAACCAATACATTTATCACAAATGCATATCAAATCACCAATGCTATCACAAGCGCAATACATAATCAATCAATTCACAATTTTCCAAACATAATCAATCCATTCATGATTTTCCACACATAATCAATCCATTCATGATTTTCCACACATAATCAATCCATTCATGATTTTCCACACATAATCAATCCATTCATGATTTATACAAATGCAAAGAGACCGACACAACGACTCTATGCAAATGCGGTACCAATCCATCCATCATTCTCATCATTAATTCACTCAGGAATTATTGGAATCAACGCTTGTTACTTAGTGTAACTCCCCGTCGGGCAAACGATGTTCCCCGTCGCTTTAGGTCCTCTTTGTATAAGGCTCACGACGTTTATGGATCGTTTTAGGTCCTCTTTGTATAAGGCACATGATCCAATCGCTTTAGGTCCTCTTTATATAAGGCACACGATCCTCTATAACGTCGCTTTAGGTCCTCTTTGTATAAGGCACACGACCGTTACAGCAGATTCCCTCTGGAATCATTTCGTCTCTCACACCCCACAAGGGCACACGAAATCACAAGAATGCATATCATGATGCTTGGCATACAATGACTCATGACAATCAAATGCATACACATATACAACCATGTGAACCATTTCAACATCCATAATCATGCATATACAATCAAACACAACACAATGCATTTACTTGCCCTTAGGCCACAAACCACCATCAAAACATTTCATCACATGCATTCACATCATATAACAGCACACAAGCCATACATTATATATCCAAAAACATATCGCATGATAGAACATCAATCGCACACAATTACGACGATAAAAGTCGACAAAACGACACATTTCCAAATTCTCGACCCAATTTAATCGGCCACCAATTAAAAACCATTTTTATAAGAAAGAACATCTCATTAGCTTCCCATTGGTACCAAGAATGTCTCGATCCGAGTTACGGATCAAAAGGAACCGCATCAGACGCGAAATCGGGAAAGAAATCGCGAAACCACAAAATTTTGCACCCTCGCTGGTCATACGTGATAAAACATAAACAGCGATGAAATATATTTCGGAAATAAAAGTTGAAAATAAATTATAATTTATTGCAAATATTTTACCTATCAGGGAAATTACCCAATTAACTCAATTAGCAGGTAAAATACAATAAATTCACACATCTCACAAAATTCACATAAATGAAATAAATAAATACAATTAAACAAATTGGGGCATTACACACAAAGCCCAAGATTAAGGCTAAAGGATTCACTCCACTTAGGGAAATTTATATGGTGTCTTGTACAAAGCCCAAGATTGAGGCTGAAAGAGGGTTGACTCAACAAAATAGTGTTTTTGTTTTGTACCATTGACTCAACAAGAGAGTGTGGAAAAGTGATTGACTCAACAAGAGAGTCTGAAAAGGTTAACTCAGTTGGGGAAAATCATTGAACAAAGCCCAAGAGGAGGATGTCTTTGCTGGGGAAGAACAAAGAAAGACATCTTTATACAAACTAAGAGGAGGCTGACTTCTGCTGAGGATTATTGAGATATAGAGGCAGGTCCAAATGGGGAATCAACTCTCGCTGAGGGTTTACAGAAGAGTTGAGGTTTCATATACCTTGAGGCTCTGATGATAAACTGACCCTAGCTGGGGAAGTTTAGGATAAAAGACGGAGTTTTAGAACTCACAGGTTTCGACTCTACTAGGGATTGATTAAATGACCAATGTTTTTTCCTGTGTTTGTAAGGATCTTGAGAATGTCTTTGAGACTCAAGAGGGGATTAGACTGTCTAAGTCTACTGGTATGGAAGAGTTTATCTTTGTATTACGCCCAAGAGGAGGCTGACTCTTTTAAGGGATGAGTATCAACCCTAAAATTGGTATGAGGTTTTGATTCTTTTACAAAGACAGCTCTAACAAAGGATGACTAAGTTCTGTCTTATACCTTTAAGAGGTCTTCAGGGTCCTTGTATTAAGCCCAAGAGAAGACATGAGAACTTTTAAGAAGTCGAAGAGTCCTTGTACAAAGCCCAAGAGGAGGCGGGGATGCTTTTAGGATGCCTGTGGGTCCAAACTTAAGAAGAGTTCAAGAAAAGTTTCACCGAGAATAATCTTTTCTTTAGTGAACAGTTTTAGGGCTTGAAGAAATTCAAGAGAGGTTTCACCGGGAATTAATCCTCTCTGGGGGAATGAACTTCTTTGACAATTTCTAATAGTGACATTCTGAGAAAAGTTTCACCGGGAATAATTCCTTTCTCTTTGTTCCATATTGTTTAAGCCCAAGAGAAGGCAAGACTGTATCTGGAAATCCTATGGGGATCTAGTTTTGACTGTATTTAAGAGTGACCAACAGGCTTTACCTAGTTCTAGACCTAGTTGCCGGGGAAAACACTAAGCAGATACTAGTATATATACAGTTAATATATGACAAGTATTTAAAAGGATATGAAAGAAGGACTTATAGGTGAGCAAGCTTCCAGCAATACAGTTATATATATATATATATATATATATATATATATATATATATATATATATGAAAGCAAGTAAATGAAAGTTTATAAAACTTACAGGCGAGCAAGCTTCCATTGTAACAGCTGTATGGTTAGTTGTTCAAGAAATTAAAGAAAGTTTTGACAACAACTATGAATTTGAACCTAAATCAAAAAGGTAGTTGTTTTGAAAAGATTGTTGGGGCTTATACTCAAGGAGAGGCCCAGAGGAAAAACAGTAATCGTACCGTTGTTCTGTAAACTGTACTGGGGCTTATACAATGACTGAGGCCCAAAGAGGTTTTCTGTACAAAGGGATGGGTCTTACAACTCAAGGAGAGGCCCAAAGTTTATTTTATATACAAGTGACGGGGCTTACAACTCAAGGAGAGTCCCAAAGGTTTTTTATAAAAAGCCGACGACCGCACCGAGATTTTAAAATCGTATCGGGACTTATACAATGACTGAGGCCCAAAAAAGTTTATGTACAAAGGGGGTTGGGTCTTACACTCTATTAGAAGCCCAAATGTTTGAAAAAGGATTTGTTAGGGTGATAGTGATCAAAACCCTAATTTTTGGTTTTTAAATGTATTTTAATTGAATAAAAATTCAATTAAAATAATCAAACATGCGAAAAAAGGTTGTGATCTTGGATTTATATTTGGAAAATCATGTTTCGTTCATGGGATGGTTTAAAAATCATTTGAATTTTTGCAAAACCAAGAGAAAGAAATATTTTTAATGTTTAAAACAAATAAAAATATAATTCTTTACAAAAATACCAAATATATGAAATAAATTATATTTTTGTGAAATTTTAATGGGATAAAATATTTTAACATTTTTAGGAATTTTCAAAAAAAGAACCAATAAAAAATGTAAAATTGAGAGAGAAATTAATTTTTCAATTAATTAACAAAAACATGAAAATGTTGAAAAATAGCAAAAATGAGAGAGGTAGCAAAAAAGGTCTGGGTGGGGTTTGAACCCACGACCTCATACACAAACACACATGCGCGCTACCACTGGGGTGGTGATACATCCGTGTATCAAAACCACCCCATTAAATCATAAGGCATGCCTTGTTTCTAGGCCTGGGCAAGGCAAGGCAAGGCAAGCTTTTCGGCAATTTACGTGAAGCCTCTAACTTTCTCATTTCTCCATGCATTGGGACAAAATTTAGGTGTATCTGACCTAGAATTTCATGAGGAATCCAATGTTGTCCTTGGAATTTTCAAAAAAATGTTTCCTCCTCAAAATCCGATAGTGATTTCAAAATAGGTATATTTTTGCATGTTCTATGCTATCTCAGGGTACAGGCAAGAATTACATGATAAATTGGTTCAAACACAACATATACAACATGTATGATATGTTTATGATCAATGGACATCAAAGGAATGCATAATTCAAGGAGTTCAAGTTGTCATGCACTTACCTCTTGGAGCTTTTTGTGCTATCTGCCAAGTTCCTTGTGCCAGAAGTAATTTGATGCTTTGGACACTCTCAATTGATCCATTAGAAGCTTTTAGAATGATTAGAACTAGTTGTAATCCTCAGGAACAAGTTTTAGCTATTTCTTGCAAAAGTGGCAAAAGTGACCAATATGGAAACTCTCTCAAATGGTGTTCCAGATGAGGGGAACCATTTGGGACAGTTTGAGGATGATATTTGGAGTGAGTTTGAGGCTTGGTTTGGTTTTGGAAGTGACTGAATCAAGACATGACTTGAAAATGCAAAAAAAGTCAAATTTTGAGGTTTTGGAGGTTGACTTTGTGATTTTGGTGTTTCAGGTTACATGTGAGTGTTTGAACAGCTTAGATACAACATATTAGAGGTGTTTGGATCATGAGCTGTGGTGGAATTGCTCTCTAACTCAAAAACTCAGAGATACCTTGCAAAAGAAATCATTTTGGCCTAAAGAAAGAGATTTTGAGGAAAGCAAGTGTTGTAGTGCTTTGGTGTATTCAAACTGAGTACAAATGAGCTCTATTTATAGTAGAGCAAGTTTGTTTTGCAAGCAATAGTGAATGGCAACTGCAGCAGGCCTTTGGGCAATGTTAAGCAAAAGGAATCTCAAGTCTCGTCTAGCCATTGACTTGAGGTTAGGGCACAGGCCTATGGTCCTATGATTCAGAGCTTATTCTTGACTCATTCAGTTAGGAATGTGTCAGTCCATGCCACCTTGGTGTATCCATTAAATGCATTGCAACAAAATTGGAGTCTTGGCACCTTTTTAGCCTTTTTAGGTTTGTTATGGCTAATGTAGATTCTTGGACTTTGGAGGCTTGGGGATTAGATGATTCCCTTCTTGTTTTATCCTCAGATGTGTCCAAATTGATGACAAGGCTTGGATTTATAAGATTTGGACAAATCGAGCAAAATGCACAAATTCTGCCTTGTAAAAACCAGTTCATGATGCCATGTTCCAAGGGTTGTATCTCCCTGCTCAAATGGAATTTGGAGATGATCTGGTACTTGTTGGAAAGCCCTCATGGCATACTTCAACTTTGATGTTCACCCCTAGACCTGGTTTAATTTGGATCAAGGTGAAAAATGTCCCTACATTTTGGAAAAAGTAAGGCAGATTCTGACTTTTGTTGAAAATTTCACTAAGTGTTGGAAAAGTGTCATTTTCATGTTTTTGTCATTTTGATCACTCCATAACTTAAAATCCATAAAGAATTGGAGTTGGAGGTAGTTGAAGTTTTTGTAAAGTGTAGCAAGACCTACAAATCCAGCTTTGGATCACCCAAAATGGTTGCTTGGATCTCAAGTTATGATCCTTGGAAGTTGGTACCAAAATCACTTTTATTCCATAACTTCGAAAAATTTTGGTTTCTCAAGGTTTCCCCTTTTGCAAGAAACCTCACTTTCTTGATTTTTCTTGATGAATGATGATTAATATCACACATTAACATTATTTGTGACTTAGAGGAACCATATTTGTGAAAATTTCCAAAAAGTCAACCATGATTTTGTGCACAGTTGACTTTTTATCGGATGAAATCCCAACTGTGCGATCCTTTGTGAAATCAAGTCCTTGACCTAAATAAAACCTAATGGATGGACTCCATAGGTGATATAGGGTGTATTGAATCATGTCCCAAGGTTTGGGAACATGTCTTGGTCAAAAGTCAAAGGTACAGTTGACTTTTCCCTTCAAAACCCTAATTGTGGTCCAGATGAAATTGAAACTGGTGAACCAAGTTTCTTGGGTCAATCCATTGTTGCAAATGGATCAATGTAGTGTATTTGAAGTCCTCAAATCATGTCTTGAGGTCTTGGCTCATGCTTTGCCTCAAAAGTCAACTTAGGCGTGAATTAGGTCAAGAAACCCTAATTCCTGATTTTTGGTAAATGCATCCTCTGAGGTTAAATTGACTTGATGATTGGGTCCATGAGGTCTATTTGAGTATCTTGGGTTGTGCTTTGAAGCATTGGCTCATGCCTAGAGTAAAATTCAATCTGGAGGCCTCAGTCGATCAAAATCCTAATTTGGTGACACTGGCGATCTTGAGGCTTAATCCACTTGGAAAGTAACAACTTTGTGCTTGGTTCTTGATGTGGGAGTCCTCTTGATCCTTTACAGGTGTTTGAGATGTTTAGACAAGTTGGAGATCATGTCATTTCTTGATTGATCCTTTGCCTAAGTGCTCTGAAAGGGCTCAAAACCCTAATTCTTGATTGTAGTGGATGCTCAACCATCTTTTAGGAGATTGATGAGGCGTGGAAGTGTATCCATATTGTGGTGATGATTAGCACAATGATGGGAAATCTTGTTGGTCAAAATTTGGAGTATGACACCACCGGGCGTGCCAATTTATTTACGGTGAAATTTGGTAAACAAACACAAGTTTCTATTAATGCTTAAGGGATCAAACTCAAAAATATCTCGGACATATTTGTGTGCATTTATTACTTGCAAAAATCATAATGCAGTTGAAGTTAACACTAATTCCTTAAAAAGAAATGTTTGTTGTGATCAATTGCAATTAGAAAAGTGCTAAACAATAAAGGACTAGATGTAAAATGACAAGTAAAGTAAATAAGAGACTTTGAAATCGAAGGAAAAAACCAAATAATAAGGAAAAGGTTGAAATTTAAGTGCAATTAATGTAAACTGACTGGAAAAGTAAAGGAAATCGAAAGGGACTTTAATGCATAAAATGACTTTTAAGGTAATATTGCTGGAAATGCATAAAATGGTGGAACTCATATGTACATCTTTCCCTTACTCGTTTCTCAAGACGCGTGTACTTTGGTTTCACATAAATGTGTGCAAAATTGTGGACCCTTTACAAAATGAACCCAAGTGTCCTTATTTAATACTCTATGATAACTGTCTAAGAATGGTAGACTACTCCTATGGTGACACGTCCCAAGCCCATGTTGCGGGTCTTAGATCTATGCTTCCCCGTACAAATTCTCCCTGGCCAATCTGAATCCATGAACTATAGACATGGGCCACGATTGTCCACATAATCAAGGATTGTTTCCTCGATCGATCTGAATCCACGGATTTTGGTCACGATTCACAGACTTTCCCATAACATGGAATACCTCTTTTCCTGGTTGATCCTAATCCACAGAATTATTGACACGGATCACGATAAGCACCAAATAATCATCCTTCTTCCCGGTTACTAATCTATATGAGTCTCAAACTCGGAATACACACGAATAGGGGTTATTACTGAATACATTATTAGTTTATTAATCACCACCTAATTATTCTCATCAAACACCATGTGATCATATCAAATCACCATGGGTTAATATCATAAATACCATGTGATTCTATCACAATCACAATATTACAATGCCTTTCCATACAAGCTTGTTAAATCACAATTATGATATTGGTCTCCATCAATGCCTTCGGCATTCTCATAGATAGGATGATTCACCTATAGTGACTACTCGTTCACGGATGCACACCGAGGCACCTCTTACATTCGAGTATCGGAACCCAAGTTATTACCATAACCTAAGTCATCTTTCTAATTCATTCACCTAGTTATCCACCTAGGTTTACCTCACTCATCTTTGTAGGTTAATCCAATTATTATGCATTCAATGCAAATAACAATTCATATTATAGTTCAAAGCATAAACACAATAGTTTAACATCATTTGTCAAATATTATAGGAATACATGCATGATTTCCTTCACTAATAGATAGAGTATTGGATCAGCTTTCCAACACATTGCGTTAATCGGAGTCATTGTTCCCGTTTTATGGTGGAAATAGTAACTCTAGTTATTTTTCAACGTATCGTAAGTCTCTGTTAGCGATCTCGGGGCAAGATCCAAGAGAGACGAGGCAATAAGGTCAAAACTAGAGATTTTACCTTCCTCAATTAGCGAGCTCCAACCTAGACGTCCAAGCAAGCTCTCATCTAGCGAAGCCCTAGCGAGAGAACCCGAAATGTCATTTCCTTTCAAAAACATTTATCTCGCCTAGCGAGACCTTTCCTCGCTTAGCAAGGGTTGTAGAACAACTCCTGCATAGGAAGTGATACACTCGCTTAGCAAGCTGTTCCCTCGCCTAGCGAGAAAGCCAGAACAAAACTAGTAACAAAATGCAACAAGAAGTAGAAAACAAGCAACAACAACATCAAGTCATGACATATCACATAAATAATACCAACAACATGGATTATCACAAGTAAACATGGAACATACTAGAACATTATGTATTAACACAAATTTCATGATCAAAGCAAACACACAAATCCTAATCACCTATTCATGGATTTTCCCCGCCAAATCTATGTCTAACTAGGAACGCAAGTTGAATCAAGAAGTTGATGAGAGATGGAGATGACTTCTTTGTTGATCCAAGATTTCTTTTTCTTCTTCCAATTTTTCCTCTTTCATCTTCTCTTTTTCTCTATTCTTCCCTTATTTCTCTCTTCTTCTCTTCTTACTAACAAAATAAGGGTTTTGGAAAGGAAAGAGAGATAAGAAAATATCCTAAATGAGATATTTCTTCTAAAGGGTAATTGACCCTTCATTAATGTTACCAAAATGTTCCTTTCTTTCCCAAATTAATAAAGGTCAATGAAATTGAACAATAATTAGAGTCAACTCAATCCATTGTTGCGATTTCAGAATTTTTAAAATAAATCTAAGTATGTTTTATATGGTAAAATGATGAAATATAGTTTAATTCTGACATATTCAAATTTTGTGATGGAATTAAATTAAAAAATATTTATAGAGAATTTCTATTTTGATTTTATATGAAAGTTAAAGAATATTTAATATATGAGCGTCACAAGCTTTTTAATTTATAATATTTTGAGAAAAAAGAATTTTTATTTATTTTAAAAAAATGTAAGGATTTGAATGTGAGAGAAATATGTAATAATAACTAAAAGTTTATTGATAAAAATTGTCTGTTGAAGCTTGGATTTGTTTATTAATTATCCAATTAATAAATGATTTTTTATACACAAAATCTCCATATTAATAATTAAACAATTTCTCATCATTTTCAAATTAATAATTTATTGGGAATTTTTTAATGCACTCTACATATTAATAGTGCACCAATTGAAAATACTAAAATGTCCCCAGATTTCGGAGATACATCTCCGGACGCACCTTGGCTAAACAGAGTTTAGACTTAACGATAAAAAACTCTGGAGATGCATCTTCGTAATTGTTTCGAAGATACATCTCCGGGCGGTATTGGTTCTAAATTGCGTCAGAACCCTTCTCCTTCCTCATTTCTAAAAAACCACAAAAAAATTCTCAAACTCTCTCAACTCACACTTTCAAAATCAATCAACCAAGTTCAAAGGTTCTTCAACCAACATCAAGTACATCAGAGACATCATTAAACACTGAAGTAAACTGTCCATTTGTAAGTTTTTGATTTTTTGAAATTTTTTTTGAGTTTTTGTATAAGTGAGTAGAAATTGATTATTCAGGTAAGAAATGAGTAGAAATTGCATGAATGATAGTTTATACATGCTATAAAACTTGTTTGATGGTTAAATATAATGATCAAACCATTATTTTTGGGGTTCTATGGTCTGCATTACCGCCATTGATGGACCTGAAAAGTTGCAGAAAATTCCAGAGATGCATCTCCGAAATTTTTTGTTTGAATTCTCATTTACCGGAGATGCATCTCCGTAAATTATCAGTCTTTTTTGCTTTTCTTGCTTGTATGGTTGCCTGTACTAATTGTCTGAAACTTGTATGGTTGACTTACAACCATTATGGCTGATAGAGACAACAAACCGAGACACGTGAGGATTGCACAACATGCATCAGACCGTAGGGAGAAAAGTCAGGTTTCAGAGGCTCTTGTTCACTCTAGCTCGGTTCATGCAAAGGAATCAACTTCTAGGGCTCATGCTTCTCCATCTTCTTTTTCCCATGGGAGATGGGTGTCACCTCTTGACGAATCACTGCCTCTATCCTCCCGCAGACGAGAGATTTCGCATATTCAGGCGTCAGAGGTACCCGAGTCACCGGAGGGACCTTATGCTAATGAACTAGTTCCACCTCTAGCCGAGAGGCAGCTAAGCTAGGGCCATCTCAGACTGTTGAGGCTGATGAGCAAGTGCCCCCTTAGGCATTTGGAGGAGGCACTGTAGAGTTGTCATTGCTGCCTCTATACTTTTGTCATACCCTAAATTTTGACCACAATATTTCTCATCATTGTGAGGATCATTACCACAATATGGATGTACCTTCATGCCTCTTCAATCTCCTCCAGGATTGTTGAGCATTCACTACAACCAAAAATTAGGGTTTTGAGCCCTCTCAGAGCCCTTAGATAAAGGATCAATCAAGAAATGACATGATCTTCAACTTTTCTAACCTCTCAAACACCCATAAAGGATTAAGAGGTCTCCCATATCAAGAATCAAGCACAAGGTTGCAACATTCCAAGTGGATCAAGCCTCAAGATCGCCAGTGTCACCAAATTAGGGTTTTGGTCGACCAAGGCCTCCAGATGAAAATTTTCCTCTGGGCATGAGTCAAGACTTCAAAATATGATCTAAGAATATCAAAGGGACCTTATGAGTCCAATCATAGAGTCAAGTTAGCCTCAGGGGAAGCATTAATCAAAAATCAGGAATTAGGGTTTCTTGACCTAATTCACCCCTAAGTTAACTTTTGATGCAAGACATGTACCAATACCTCAAGACATGATTTGAGGGCCTCAAATACACCAAATTGATCCACTTATAACAATGGATTGATCCAAGAAGCTTAATTCACAAGTTTCAATTTCATCCGGACCACAATGGGTTTTGAAGAAAAAGTCAACTGTACCTTTGACTTTGGACCAAGACATACTCCCAAATCTTAGGACATGATTCAAGACACCCTAAAACACCTATGGAACCCATCCATTAGGTTTTGAATTAGGTCAAGAACTTGATTGCATAGAGGATCACACAGTTTGGATTTCATCTGACAAAAAGTCAACTGTGTCAAAAATTCAAGTTGGACTTTTTGAATTTCTTGACAAACAAGGCTTCCTTAAGTCAAGAACAATGTTAATTCATGGTTTGGATCATCATCCATCAAGAAAAATCAAGAAAAGTGAGGTAACTTGCAAAAGGGGCAACCATAGAAAACTTAAAATTTTCTAAGTTATGGAATAAACTAGATTTTGTACCAACTTTGCAAGGTCATAACTCCTAAACCCTAAGGCCTTTTTCTTCCATCCAAAGCTCAAATGAAAGTTCACATGGCATACTTCAAAAGTGTCAACTACATCAAATTCCAAATCCTCATGGATTTTGAGTTATGGATTGATCAAAATTACAAAAAGTGAAAATGACCACTTTTACCAACACTTAGTGAAATTTTCAAAAAGTCAGAATCTGTTTCATTTTTTACCAACTATGAGATCATTTTTCATCATGATCCAAGCTGAACCAGGTCCATTTGTGAACATCAAAGTTAAAGTATGTCATGAGAGCTTTCCAAAGAATACAAGAACTCCCATTGATTCAACTTAATCAAGGAGTTATGAACCTCACAACATGCCTTGCTCAAACTGATTTCCAAGACAGAATTGTGCATTACTTGTGGCACACGATTCTTAAGTCCAATTTTGGTGAGTATGCAGGACTGATCCTCGTCCAAATTCAACAAGAATCTCATTCAATCATGAAAAACCTGCAAGCTTGGACCCCAAGGCAAGAACCCCATCATTTGGCATGTGATCATTCAAGTTTCAATTCAAAAACTTCAATTTTTGTCATGTTGAATTGATGTGGTACATGGAGCTGTCATGAACCAAGCCTATCAGTCCAATTGAGTTAAGTTTGTTGCAAATATCAGAAGACTTAGAGCTACAAATATTAGCTCTAGTTAATGGCCAAGTGAAGACTTGGTACCTTGGCATTTAAGGAAGTGATACATGGGCATATCCATTGGATAATAGAGTGATCCCTCATCCAACACTATTCCTTCAAAAACAAAACTCCTTTCCTATAAATAGAGGTCATTTTTTATGTTTCAAACCACACCAAAATAATACCAAAGCCTTGTTTTCTCACTCTCCCTCTCTTACTTCAATTTTAAGTCACATTGAAGTAATTTGGGAATTCTTGAAACCAGAGCAAAAACCACTCAAATAACCATCCAAACACATCATAAATCATCCATTAGAGATGTCCAAACCTTCATCCACATTGCACAACCTCAAAATCAGAAAATCAACCTCCAAAACCTCAAATTTTGACTTTTTTGCATTTTACAAGCCATGTCATGATTCAATCACTTTCAAAACCAAACAAAGCTACAAACACACTCCAAATATCATCCTCAAATTGTCCCAATAGGTTTCCCTCAACTGTAACAGCATTTGAGTGAGTTACCATTTTGGTATTTTTTGCCACTTTTGCAAGAAAGAGCCATTTCTTGTTCCTGAGGTTTCCAGTTGGTTTTGATCATCCTAAAAGCTTTTAAGGGATCAATCAAGAGTGTCTAAAGCATTGGATTACTTCTGGCACAAGGATCTTGACAGTTAGCACAAGGAGCTTCAAGAGGTAAGTACATCACAACTTGACCTCTTAAAATATGCATTGCTTTGATGTCCATTGATCATAAACATGTCATATATATGAAATGTTTTGCGTTTGAACCAATTTATCATGCTATTGTTGCTTGTATGATAAGATAGCATAGAACTTGCAAATCTTGGCCTATTTTGAAACCACTATCGGGTTTTAAAATAGAAGCATCTTTAGAAAATTATAAAAGCACCATTGGTTTCCTCATGAAATTCTAGTCAGGATCCGTCTAAATTTTGTCCAATTCCATAGAGTATTAAGGAAGTTATGGCCTTCTTGCAAATCCACCAAAACCTGGTTTTTGCCTTGGCCAGGCCTAGAATTTAGGCCACCCATATATGTTTATGGGGTGGTTTTGATACACGGATGTATCACCACCCCAGTGGTAGTGCGCATGTGTGTTTGGTTGGAGGTCGTGGGTTCAAGACCCACCCAGACCATTTTGCCATTTCTCCCATATTTTCCTATTTTTCATTTTTTTTTTTTATTAATTAATTCCAAAATTATTTTCTCTCTCAATTTTAATTATTTTTTATTGGTCTTTTTTTTTTAAATTCACAAAAATGTTAAAATATTTTATTTCACAAAAATATCACAAAAATATTATTTATTTTATATATTTGATATTTTTGTAAAGAATTAATTTTTATTTGTTTTTAGGCATTTAAAAATATTTCTTTCTCTTGATTTTTTCAAATTCAAATGATTTTCAAATCATTCTATGAATGAAACATGGTTTTTTGAAACATTAATCCCAGATCACAACTTGTTTTTCACACTTTTTGTTTAATTTTGATCATTTTAATTGAATTTTATTAAATTAAAATACATTTTTAAAATCAAATTAGGGTTTTTATTATTTTTCACCCGTACAAATCTTTTTCAAAACACTTTTGGGCCTCTAATAGAGTGTAAGACCCAACCCCTTTTGTACAAAAATAAGTTGGGCCGCAGTTATTGTATAAGTCCCGATACGATTTTAAAAATCTCGGCGCGATCGCCGTTTTCAAACAATTTACATTTGGGCCTCTCCTTGAGCTGTAAGCCCCAACTCATGTATCAAAATAAACTCTTGGCCCTCTAATAAAGTGTTAGACCCAACCCCCTTTGTACAAAAAATATTTGGGCCTCAGTCATTGTATAAGTCCCGATACGATTTTAAAAATCTCGACGCGATCTCTGTTTTCAAACAATTTTCATTTGGGCCTCTCTTTGAGCTGTAAGCCCTAACTCATGTATCAAAATAAACTCTTGGGCCTCTAATTTAGTGTAACACCCATCCCCTTTATGCATAAACTTTTGGGCCTCAGTCATTGTATAAGTCCCTCTGTGATTTTCAAAACTACGACGCGGTCGTCGCGTTTTCAAAAGAAATCATCTGGGCCTCTTCCTTGAGTATAAGCCCCAAACTTCCTTTTAAAAATAACTTTCTTTTTTTGATTTAGATTCAAATTCAAAGTTTTATCAAAACTTTCTTCAATTTCTTGAATAACTAACCATACAGCTGTGTTAATAATGCAGGAGCTTGCACACCTGTAAGTTCTACTGTTTTCTTCAACATACTTATTTATATATTTCATATGTATATATATGCTTGTATATACTTGCTTAGAGTTTTCCCCAGCAATTAGGTCTAGGTTTAGATCAAACCAGTGGTTACTCTTTCAACACAGTCAAAACTAGTTCCCCGTAGGAAATTCCAGATACAGTCTTGCCTCCTCTTGGGCTTATACAATATGGAACAGAGAAAGGCATTATTACTGGTGAAACTTTTCTCAAGACTATCACAACTTAGAAATATCTGTACAAGAAATTCACTTGTCCAAAGAGGATTATTCCCGGTGAAACCTCTTTTGAATTTCTTCAAACCCTAGAACTGTTCACTAAAGAAAGGATTATTCCCGGTGAAATCTTTCTTGAACTTTTCTTAGGCTTGGACCCACAGGCTTCCTAAAAGCATCCACAACCTCCTCTTGGACTTTGTACAAGGACCCTCAGGCTTCTTAGAAGTTCTCTGCCTCCTCTTGGGCTTAGTACAAGGACCCGAAGACCTCCTACAGGTATAGGACAAAACCTAGTCATCTTTGGCTAGTTTAATCCTCCAGTGAGTCAGAACATCAGACTAGTTTAGGGTTGATTCTCATCCCTTAAAACATCAGCCTCCTCTTGGGCTTAATACAAAGATCTTTCTTCAGTTAAGAGAAAACCTCTTCATACCAGTAGACTTGAAAAGTCTCATCTCCTCTTGGATCTCAAAGAAACCCTCAAGTTTTATAAAAACACAGAAATAACCCTGATCATTTCATCAATTCACCAGCAGCGTTTAAACCTTTCATTCTAAGTTCCCCAGCTAGGGTCAACTTACCATCAATACAACACTAACAGAATCAGAACCTCAAGGCATCTGATATTTCAACTCTTTTGTAATCCTCGGCAAGAGTTGATTCCCCAATTTGGACCTGCCTCTGGATCTCAATAATCCTCAGCAGAAGCTAGCCTCCTCTTAGGCTTTATATAAGGAATTCCCCAACCAGCCTCCTCTTAGGCTTTGTATAATGATTTTTCCTCAGCTGAGTTAGCCTCAATCTTGGGCTTTACATACCACATTCTCCAGCCGAGTCATACCTTTTAACCTCAATCTTGGGCTTTGTACAAGACAGATAAAACCTCTCCCCAGTGGAGTCAATTCTTTTAGCCTCAATCTTGGGCTTTGTACAAGATAGATAAAATATTCCCCGAAAGAGTCAATTCCTTTTAGCCTCCTCTTAGGCTTTGTGTAATGATCTCCCTAAGCAGAGTCAACCTTTTAGCTTCAACCTTGGGCTTTAATCAAGGCACACAAAAATCAACATCCCCTCAGAGAAAATCAAAACTTCTCTCTATAGGAAGACATTTCTCTGTACAATCACACATCAAAATAGACAATCAAAAAACCCTAATTCCAGATAACTACTGTAAGTGGCACACTTGTTGATTCAAAAGTCCAAGTTATGGTCACTCTCTTATCCTGGTAAACTTCCTCTTTCATCTAATTGCTGTAAGTGGAAAGCCTCTGGATTATTTACATCCAAGCCCATGTCCCTCTCTTAGCATGTAAAGACTCCTGAGGAAAAATGGCATTGCTCAACACTAAGTTAAAGTTTCCTCCTTCAGGACATCTCCCTTATGAAGGAAATTATGGCATTGCTGGATTCCACGCATTCCAGTTAAAGTAATTCCCCTTTTTAACAAAAACATTCCAACAACTGTGATGGACAGGTGAGATATCTCCCTTTAGAGATGACAAATTCTCTCTCAGTCAAACCTTTAGCTTCAATCATGAGCTTTGAACAAGACACAAATAACCTCTAGCTTCAATCTTGGGCTTTAAACAAGACACCAAACATCCTTTTCCTCCCATAGAATAGGAGGAACTATGATTGCTCTGATTTCCCTGTTATATTTACGGGAATACGTAGGCATAAGATTGTGAAATCTTAGCAAGCACACCAATCAAAAACCTTAGGTCCATTACCTTACCAAAAACGTCGAAAAACCCGAAAACAATAAAAATACTCTCTCAACTTTCCCGAAGGTAAAACTTTCCCAATTTATAACAGATAAACACCAGTAAGTAGATAACATAAGAACATGCCAAAGAATCTATGGATAACCATATATACACTGGGTAATTAACAACTTCCCCTTGTATAATATGACCCCGGACCCCCCAATCTCATAGCATTTGTTAAAGAAAACATTTGCGTGCAAGGTTAGTTTTAGATATCTTCCCTTTCCTTTCTAGCTTCATAGGATAAATAAGAAATCAGAAAGTAGCCCCCAATTCCAACCATTGCGGTAAGGTGGTCGCGTCACCAACAAAAATCGCACGCTACAGAAAAATGGCGACTCTGTTGGAGAATCTTTAGGATTAGAGTTCCTAAGAGGTCTTAGTTGTTTAGCATTTTCTAAATACTATATATATATATATATATATATATATATATATTTACTGTAATTACTACTTGATACCTGTGTTTAATTTTCTGTCAACTGGGAATGCGTTTAATACGCATGTGGAAAGTTTAAGAGAACATTAAGATAGGGGTGGCATAGACAGGTAACACTTGTAGGGAGTGAATCCCGTCCAAGCTAACTTGGTAGCCCAGCAAATTAGTCGAGGTACCCATACGGAAGTATCGATGTTGAACGACTGATTGTCGTGAAAGCATTGTCTTTCCTAGTGTGGTACCCATGACCTTGAGGATTTAGTTGACATTAACCATATAACCATTTGGTAGTACGGTGACTATCGGGAATAGTTTATACGCGATACTACACTCAAATGAGATTCACCCTAGGATGTTACAGCTCGCTCGAGTGAATCAGCTTGCTGTTAATATCCCTATGAGGGGTCAATGACTTTGGGAACCTTAGAACCCATTCTACAGGTACAAAAATTGACCAAAATAGTACAACCTTTTGGGATGGGTAGAGCCATGACTTCATGCTCGTGACGTTGAACCCTTGAACCCATGTTTTCAAATGTTTTTGTGTGCTGCATTCATGCATTCATCTAAAAAAAAACCTTTTTAAACAAGAAAAAAAAATCTTTTTTCCAAAATAAACTAAAATAATGATTGCAAATATCAGAGGTCGCGTTATGGATTTCGGTAGAAGAAAGACGCACAAGTACACCTTCAAGGCTCCGAAACTAGAAGACTTAAGGAAATTGGCAAGGATGATTACCAATCCCGGGGCTTTCAGAGCTAAGCACGGAGGACTGTTGTCTCTGTTAAGGGTCCACATAGTTGAAGAAATCATGTCTACGTTGATTCAGTTCTACGATCCGGTTTATCACTGCTTCACATTTCCGGATTACCAACTGGCACCAACGGTAGAAGAGTACTCTCACCTGATTGATTTACCTATCACTGATCAAGCTCTATTTTCTAGACTGGAAGAAATTCCAAAGGATCAGGCCATTACAAGAGCAATCTCTTTGGACGAGTCAGAAGTTAGGACTCATATGACCACTAAAGGAGGAATCCAGGGTTTACCAGCTAAATTCCTGATGGAGAAAACTCTGTACTTTGCTAGTATAGGAAACACAACTGCCTTCGAGGACGTCTTTGTTCTGCTCATATATGGGTTATTCCTTTTTCCCAACATTGACAACTTCGTCGATACCAATGCTGTTAAGATATTTTTGATAGGAAACCATGTACTAACCTTGCTCGCAGATGCTTATCATTCTGTACACTTAAGGAATTTGTACATTGGAGGAATGATCACATGCTGTGTACCCTTACTCTACAAATGGTTCATTTCCCATCTGCCCAAGCCTGCTACTTTTTGGGATCACAAGAGTACTCTACGTTGGTCACAAAGGATTATGTCCCTTGCCAACTCTGACATAGATTGGTACAATAGGATTTACGAAGGGATAGAGATCATCGACAGGTGTGGAAATTTCCTCAACGTACCCCTCATTGGAACTAAAGGAGGAATCAATTATCATCCAATTTTAGCTCGCCGTCAACTCGGATACCCGATGAAGAATATCCCACATAATGTTCATCTGGAAGGTCTTTTCTTCAAGAAAGGAGAAAATGACAGGGCACTAAAGAAGGAAATAGTGCATGCCTGGCAACATATTCACAAGAAAGAAAGAGAGTCTCTAGGAAGACCAAAATGTACCTCCATGGAGCCTTATCTCCACTGGGTGCAAACTAGAGCCCTCAAGCTGAGGATGCCTTACCCTCGCCAGGAAGTTTTTCCATTAAAGGAATCTGTCCATTATTTCATGTCTGATACGGAAAAACTCCAGGTAGCTCTCAAGAAAGTTCAACGTGAGAATAGCTCTTGGAAAAACAAATACCAAATCCTTAATTTGGAATGTACCAAGATTCAGGAACTATTAAAGGAAAAAGATGCTCTGATTGAGATATTAGAGCAGCATGCTATAGAGAGTCAGGAAGATCGAAGAAATTTGCTCGCTCCTTTCACTTGGAAAAGGACTGACGACCCGACAACGGCTAAGAGCCTCAATCAAAGAAAAGGAAAGTACAAGAACAAGTATCTGAGCTCTCTTCAGAGAGGAATCATGATCTATGAGCTTAGGCATTTTCCTTGCAGCACTTTGTAAAATACTATACTTTTTCCTTGTAAAAATACCGTAATCTTCCGAATTCAATAAAAGGGGATCCCCCCCACTGTGTGATATTTGCAATCTAATTGTTGAAGTTTCTTTTTTATTAAAACAAAAACTAAAAAATTTGTCATTACATATCATTCTCACATAACGCATTTTTCTTATCTTTGAGTCTCACGTATGTGTCACAATTCTAGAGTCAGACTGTCTCACTCATATGATACTCGGGCCAATCGACAAAAGAAAATGGACGATCTCGAGGAAGAGAACAGAGAGCTGAGAGAAGAAATCGACGCTCTAAAGAAAAGTTGGAAAAACTTCACAGTGACATGCAATCTGTGGCAGTAGCTCAGGAGCAGTGGCATCAAAAGACTGTGATCTCAAAGATCACATCTACACCTGTAATTGAGACATATGATCTTCAGTACAACATGCCTAAAGGGCGCCCCTGGGCACGCCTTTCAACTTTATACCTAAGGGATATACCCCACCAGTTAAGGAAGACCCAGAAACCGCAATAGGTGTCGTAACCTAAAATTTGACCTCCCCCTTTTGCCTTTCGCATGAGCATGTGCATTCGCATCGCTGGCATACGCATTCGCACTTTTTCTCTGTGGTTTTGTTGCAGGAATATTCAGGTTTTTCAAGCCCGATTAATCACATTCTCACAAAGTCATCACATCATCATCACAAGCACAAAATAAGGGTTTATATGCCTATCCATCAAAGCAAGAGGTTGGAAATCGGAACCATGGCCACAACACCATTTTTCAGGCAAATTTGGGCATTTTTGGCTTGGTTAATCGATTAGCCATTTGCAGTGCAAATATGTTAATAGATTAACACATGTAAATTTTGCAGAATTTGCTGCTTTTTCAAGACAGCAACTTTCCCTCCACATTTTGAACTTCTACATTGGTCTAGTAGCATGTGGAACATTCTGGAGTATTCAATAATTCACTCAAATTTATTCCAATGCATCATTTCCAAATAAGTGCACCATGTTCCTTGATTTCCAAGTATGTGGACCTTTGGATGTTGGAGCTCACATTGGGATTGTTACCGAGTTGATCCTAACTAACTGAGTTAACCGCTTGACTCGGCGAGTCAAGCCTAACTAACTCCTAGCCTAGTTCCAAACCACCCAAAGCTAAGTCTAAACCAAATTCCAAACCTCTCACACTCCAAACCAAAAATCTATATAAGCACACCTTCACTCACTTTTCAAGGGATCCGCCATTTTTCATTTACAATTTCTCAACCATTTCCACACAAACTTCTCACATTTCACTCTCAATTCTCTCACATTCTCTCTGATTTTTCTCTGCTATTTCTTCATCTTCATCTCAATTCTCTTCCAAAAACCTCACCAAAGCTCTTAATTCACCATTGAAGAAAAGCTACTTTCACCTTGAAAGTGCTTTTTCTTGAGCTTAACCTTCATCATCATTCAATTCTACTAGATTTTGTGGAGCTTCAGTAGCTTTTGGATTCATTTCAAGTGATTATTCCAAGCTTCTTTGGAGATAATTCTCATTTCGGAGTTTTCATCGCAATTTGCTCGGTTTCGATATGTTTCGGCTATAGTTGAAGATTCCTCTGGTTTTCTTTGATTATCTTCGCCAAGATCTCTTTGCAACCATCACCAAGCCAAATCTCCGGCTTGTAGGTTGGTAAATTTTACTCTTTTTTCTGTTTCGAACATTTTCGTATCATTCGCAATGTAGTTTCGATGTTTTGTATAAGAATTGATTATACCATTGCTTGATCCACGATCTTGAGGATTTAATTGATTCATTTGTTGATCATTTGCTATTTTTAAACTTGATTTTTCGTGCCTAATTGTTTACCCTTGCATTGGAGTGATTGCACAATCAATAAGTTGGCCAAAAGCACTTTTGAAAACTATTTTTCAGCCCCTGTGCCAGTGTTAATCGATTAACACTTTGCAGTGCAAAAGTGTTAATCGATTAACACTCTGTTTTTCAGTTTTTTTTGTTGTTTTGCAAGTGTTAATCGATTAACACTGATCCAGAAGGCCATTTTCTTGCTTTTTCAAGTGTGTTTGCCATGCTTTCTTCCTTTTAACTTCCATTGATTGTCATGCTTATTTTATGGATGTTTTAAGTGTCATTTAACTGTTGTTTGAAGCATATTCATGAACTTTCGATGCACGATTTTGATTATTCCAAATTGGTCATATTCTTGGCATTACGTGAATACATGTTTTCTTTCATTTTCTTTGATCACATGCTATATGTTTTGGTGTATCATTTGGCACTGTTTTGCACTTTCTCTCATTGCTTTGTATTTGGTTTGTTCTCAAGAGGATGAGCTTAATCTTGTACAATCAATAATACACCTTTTTGCTTTAATAATTTTTCATTCATTTGAAAAATTGTTAGCATTTTCCTCCCTTTAGATTAATCAATCGAAACTTCGTTCCGATTATTGATCTCTCCCTTGGCGCTTCTCTTTAGGCTTCCTTTAGAACATACTTTCTCTTGATCGCCGAATGAATTAGAGTTTCGTGCGACGCGGGAGCACTGTACAACTTGGAGCTATTATGATGTCCGTTTCAATTTCTACACTACACCCTGTGTGTTAGAGAAGGAATGAGAAGAGAGAATTCTTACTCTCATTCTGACTACTTCAGGTAAGGGACGAATGACCCTGTGCTTGGCTTAGTCATCTCTATCTCCAGGCGGTAGTGTACCTCCTTTCCCAGTCGAGTCGATCCTTGATCACTCCTATCTCTTTCAATCTCTCTTTTCTGATTAATCACCCTTCTTAGTTAAGATCATTTGTTCCTTGGGTTAGCACACATCTCTTATCTCTTTTGTTCTTTTCTTGCGGTCAATAATTGCCTTTTGATTCCCCAGTAGAGTCTCAATTCCTTTCTCTTCGGTTAAACACGGTATTCCTGTTACAACCGTTTTACCCAGGAGTTCGCAACCTTCTCTTGGTTCTTCTCCCTTGTTTGGTTAATCACTGCCTGTTAGTTAAAATACCAATTTTGCGCTCCTTATTGGTTAACCACAGTCTATCTGTTAACATACTGAGTCCCCTCTTGGGTTAATCACCTTCTTCTGGTTAATCACCTATTTCTTCAGTTAACCACAGTCGGTCTGTTAAAACACTGAGCCTTTTCGGGTTAATCACCTTCTTTTGGTTAATCACCCATTTCTTCAATTAACCATAGCCGGTCTGTTAAAACACTGAACCCCTTTCGAGTTAATCACCTTTTATTGGTTAATCACTCGTTTTCTTTTCGGTTAATCACAGTCTTTCTGTTCACACCGAATCCTCAGCAGTTAGCAACCTTTTATTGGTTCGAATACTTGTACCCTTGGGTTAGTAACCTTTTTTTGGTTCAAATACCCTTTTCTTCGGTTAGTTACTGTTTGTTCAGTCAAGGTACCGAAGTCCTTTGGGTCACGACCTTCGTTTGGTCCTACACCCGTCCGTTGGTTCACGACCTTCGCTTAGTCCCACACCCATCCTTTGGGTTACAACCCTCGTTTGGTTCTACACAGTCTATCTGTTAAAAACTTTTCCCCACAGAGTCCTACTCTCTCTCTTCGATTAACCACTGCCAGTCAGTTAATACATCGAACCCCTTTTCTTTTGGTTTCAACATCATCCCTTTGTTTGTTTCCCCAGTAGGGTCATTACCCTTTGATCCCTAGCATAATCCTTTGTTCTCTTACCTCCCTAGTGGAGTCTCTTTTATTCCTTGTTTCTCCTTTACTTTCTTGGTTCTGACACCAATTCTTTTGCATCCCCAATAGATCTTTCTCTACCTCTTTCGCTCTTGGTTTTGACACCGCTTTCCTTTTCCTTTTCCGTCCTGGTTCCCTGAACTACGGAAGCTCTGATTCTAGATTCATTCGAATGTATGATACGTAGGCAAGAGATTGCGATGATCTTGGCGAGCACACTTCCATCATTCCACCCTTTCACCTTCTTCCATTCCCTTCTTTTCCCTGGTTCCATGAACTACGGAGCTCTGATTTCCTCATTGCACTATGAGGGTACGTAGGCACGAGGGCCCCAACCCTCCGCGAGCACCTTTTTCTTTCTTTCTTTCTTTCTTTTCTCCTTTCTCCTTTTCTCTCTCTTCTTTTTAGCTAGAAGCCTTTAGATAGATAACCCATCCAAGCCTAGAAGCAAGCGAAATGGTTCCCGTCGAGTACATCGGATGCGTTAGGTGCTAGTACCTTCCTTTCGTATAATCGACCCCCGTTCTCGTTTCTCTTCCCTTTGGGTTTTATCGATATTTTCCCTGTCCTTTGGGACTAAATAAAGTTTCGTGGCGACTCTGTGTTATCTTTGAGTGTGCGATTCACTCAGGTATAAACCAGTCATCTTCAGTAGGAACCGCTGGACCTGAAGGTTACAAACTTCAGGAAAGTGAAGATGCAAGGGTTACGACAGCAACTCCTGAAGGTTACAAACTTCAGGGCACTGAAGCGCCAAGGGTCACCGCTGTAGTGTCTATACCACAACCAGTGGTACACATTGTCCCAGAAGGACATATTCTGCAAGCGATTTCTGGTGGAAACAAAGACATGTACGAAAGGATGAATGAGTTCCAGGAACAATTCTTGGAAATGCAGAAGGAACTGCATGCCATTCGCGGTCAAGACTTATTCGGAAAGGACGCCTCCGACCTCTGTTTGGTCGCTAATGTAAAGATACTGCACAAATTCAAGGTGCCTGACTTTGAAAAATACAAAGGCAACTATTGCCCTCAAAGTAATTTGGTGATGTACGCTCGAAAAATGTCAACCCAGACAGAAAATCAACAGCTACTGATCCATTACTTCCAAGACAGTTTAACCGATGCCGCACTCAAATGGTACATAGGTTTAAACCACACCATGATCAGCACTTTCAGAGACCTTGGGGCAGCCTTTGTTCAGCAGTATAAATACAATTTGGACATGGCACCGGATAGGGATCAGCTCAGAGCAATGTCGCAGAAGGACAAAGAAACTTTTAAGGAATATGCTCAGAGATGACGTGAAATTACCGCTCAGATTTGTCCCACTCTTGAGGAAAAAGAGATGACAAAGATTTTCCTAAAAACCCTGAGCTCATTCTATTACGACCGAATGGTCGCCAGTGAGCCCAGTGACTTCACTGAATTGGTGAACATGGGATTACGCCTTGAAGAAGCTGTCCGAGAAGGATGATTGGTCAAAGATGCAGAGCCATTTGGTAGTACTAAGAGATACAGTAGTGCTTTCCAAAAGAAAAAAAAGCAATATATTAGTAATATCTCTCTAGGAAAGCAAAGGCAAAGGTATCAACCAATAGCGGCAATAACTCCTGCTATAAACCCTGCGCCAGCTCCGACTTATCAACCTCAGGTTGCTCAGAGCCAACTAAGTCAACAACAGTATCAGTAAAGGACGCAACAACCTTTTTAACAGGCTCGCCCATAGTACAACAACAATAATCGTATAACACGGCCATCAGGGTTCAACCCTATACCGATGTTGTACGAAGAATTGTTTCCACTTCTACTGGCCAAGGGGCACGTCCAAACCAGGACTCCTCTTGTAGTACCGGAAAATCCGCCTTTTTGGTTCAAATCGGATCAAACTTGCCCTTACCATCAAGAAGGATCGGGACATAACATTGAGAATTATTTTAGTTTCAAGTCTGATGTATAGAAGCTTATCAGGAACGGGGTCCTATATTTCAAAGATACTAATCTGAATGTTCAGACGAACCTGTTGTCGTAGCATGAGAAGGTTGCAGTAAACTTAATAGAGGAAGAACCTAGCCGCAGTTATCAAATTCACGATGTTCTCCTATTAGGAACCAATCTAGTGAGGATACATTGCAGACAGAGCGGGTATGGCCACGTACCCTCTCACAATTATCACCAGTGTACAAGGCCATGCACATCCCAACATTGTTCAGAACCACGACATCCGTACGATGAATGTCAACTTAGTGCGATACATTCAAGACAAATTCAGTATTATAATCTGCCACGGCACGATTACAATGCTTGTCTAGTCTGCTCAACAGACAATCAGGGATGCTCTTTTATACAAGAGGCCCTCCAACGTCAGATGGATCTCGGATGGATCCAGGACTATCGTGAAAGAAATGGCCATCAAATCAATATGGTTCAGATCTTTGACATCCACTTAATGGATACCAGTCTAGTTGAATTGCATGCTAAGCAAGTCAGGCTCGGTTTTCTGGCTTCACATGATTATCTAGATTGTAAACAATGCTACAAAGACAACCAAGGATGTGCGCTTGTGCGAAAAACCCTTCAACATCTATTAGACCACTGGTGGCTTCCAATTTACCTGGATAAAGCTACACAATGAATTAGCATGACTGATGGGAATCCTGATAGACATCAGAGTCGTGATATCCGCTCAACAGAAACAGATCTAGTAAGGATGCACTACATACAAAGCGGGCATGGTCAGGTACCACCACACAACTATGAGTGATGTAGAGTATGCTCGAAAAATAACCAAGGATGTTATCTCGTGCGAGCAGCTCTCCAAAAATAGTTAAACCAGAAGGAGATTCAACCAAGTTCAAGCTCTGGGTCGATCAACATAATACAAGAGTACCTCCCTAGTCAGAATGAAAACGCTGTCATAATCTCCGATCAAGGAATGACCGAGAACGTTTGTGCCATAATCCCTCTGCTTAACGAGTCAAAAGTCTCTCTTGACAGTAGGAGAATCCTTAACCTCGAACCAATTGAGGCTGCCTATGATGGTCATAGAAATCAAAAAGCTCCTGTGGTTATCTACATGCCAGGACCATTACCGTACAAATCAGATAAGGTTATCCCTTACAAGTACGGTGCAACGACCATCGAAAATGGAAAGGAAATTCCATTACCCTCCGTCGTAAACATTCCCAACATCAGTCGAGTCACACGGAGCGGTCGGATCTTCAACAGAGGAGTTGGAGAACCTGCCAAAGAGAAGGAACCTCAAACGGAAGTTCCAAATCAACAAGTCGGTCAATCCAGTAATCCAGAACTTGTAAAGAACAACGATGAGATGCTGAAGCTCATCCAAAAAAGCGAGTACAAGATTGTTGACCAATTGTTACAAACTCCGTCTCGAATCTATGTACTCTCTCTTCTGTTTAGTTCTGAAGCTCACAGGGAAGCTCTACAGAAAGTCTTAGAGCAAGCCTTTATGGAACAAGATGTGACGGTAAGACAGTTTGACAGCATCATATCCAACATCACTTCCTGTAACAATTTAGGATTCACTGATGAAGAACTGCTGGAAGAAGGCAAAAATCACAATATGGCGCTTAACATTACAGTCAACTGCCAAGATGATGCTTTAGCCAGCGTACTGGTAGACACAGAATCATCTTTGAATTTTATGCCAAAATCAACTCTGATACGACTATCGTTTCAAGGAGCTCCGATGAGAGGCAGTGAGATCATCGTCAAAGCCTTTGACGGATCTAGAAAAACAGTTATCAACGAAGCCGATCTTCCCATAACCATCGGTCCTCACACTTTCCAAGTCACTTTCCAGGTCATGGACATCCGGGCAGCATACACCTGTTTATTAGGAAGACCTTGGATACACGAAGTTGGGGCAGTCACTTCGACACTTCACCAGAACCTGAAGTTCGTCAAGAACGACAAGTTAGTCACAGTATGCAGAGAGCATGCCTTAATCGTGAGCAACATATCATCATTCTCCTGTGTAGAGCTCGAGGAGGTTGTTGGAACTCAGTTTCAAGCACTCTCGGTGAGCAATGAGAATCGGTCAGAAAGAGGGACGTCGATTTCCTCATACAAGGACGCTCTCGAAGTAATCAAGAGTAACGACATAAAAGGATGGGGACAGCTTGTAATTCATACTGATAACAAGATAAAGAAAGGTCTTTCTTTCTCTTCAGCCTGTACCCAGACTAATAAGAAGGACGAAAGTTTTTGTCCCATTCAGGATTTCTTTCACAATGGAGGCTTCCTCCACCCAGTGTCTCAAGAAGTACACACCATTAATGAAAGTGATTCCTCCAATACGGAAGAAGAGTGGAAATCTTACCTTAACCGTGATGGTTATATATCTCCGGAAGAGGCGCACATACCATTCTGTTTTCCCAAGCATATCCCGAGATATATACCAAGATCAGACGCCTGGATGATCTGTGGAGATTATGATCCTGAAGGATGTCGTTCTCCACCCAATTCATTAGAGGATGATCTAATGAAAGACAACTTTGACCAAGATTATTATGATCCCTTGGATGACTTGCCTATCTGGAGGCCGTGCCCAGAAGACTTGGGCCAAAAGAGTCAGCCTGATAATGCCTATCAACTGAGTAATATTGAAAAGAATACCCATGTCCCCACCAAGTCATAGAATCATTACTCGGGACATTCCGAAAATGTCCGACACCATGGTGACGAATCTGCAAAGAGTGTAGGATAAGAGTTCATCAACTATGATTTTCCTGAGGTCAACGTCATTGAGGAAGATGACTCGTCCATTCCCACAGAAACATGGGACACCTTAGGAAAACCGAGTGGCAAGTATGACTTCCTAGTTAAATACACTGCTCCCGAGAGTTCTTGCATCAGATACGAGGACATCCAGCCAACTGGATGGGGAGATCCACTTGAGGATAAAAACACTATGGAAGATGCAACAGAAGAGTTCGTTTATAAATACTCTGCATGGGAGGAAGACTCCAACGATCCTACTCCGCCAGAAATCAGCGTCATTTCTGAAGATAAGCCAAGAAGGAAAGTACCAAACTTTGTGATTCACAGAGGAGTTCGTCGCCACTGGGTTGCTGTCGATGTCCCGAAAGTCGTCGATAAGTCTAAGTGATTGTCATCTTTGCTTTAAACCTTTCACCTTGCCCGGGTGGGGTGATTGTTTTATAGGGCTCACTTTTCTGTAAATTTCCCTCTTCGCTTCGCGCAAAGCGGCCGAGTTTTGTTTTATAGGGTTGTGTTTCAAGAATCGACAAATCATAAATAAATAATGTCATTATGTCATTCCCGCATTTGTTGCTGTTTTCACTTTTCGTTTTTCAGAAAATGGTAATCCTAAAACAACCCAAAATAAAAACAAGCATTTTTCAGAAAATACACTGCACACACTCATGCATTCTCTTTGTCTTTTCTAAAAAACGAATCATCACGTCATGCAGATTGCTTGTTTTAAACCCCCATTGAAACATACGATCCAACGCCTTCTCCCAACTTTGAATTCCCGGTATTTGAGGCTGAAGAAGAAAAGGACGAAGAAATTCCAGAAGAGATCTCTTGACTACACAGGCAGGAGGAAAGGTCTATTGAGTCTCACAAAGAGCCGTTGGAAACGGTTAATTTGGGTTCAGAGGAAGTAAAGAAAGAAGTTAAGATTGGAGCACTGCTCAGTCCAACTGTCAGCGAATACTTGATAAAACTTCTCAAACAGTTTCCAGATGTGTTTGCTTGGTCCTACCAGGACATGCCAGGGATGGATACCAGCATTGTGGAACACCACTTACCGTTGAAATCAGAATGTCTGCCCATAAAACAAAGACTGAGACGGACTCATCCTGATATGGCCATCAAAATTAAAGACGAAGTGCAGAAACAGATCGACGCAGGTTTCCTTGCCACCTCAGAATATCCTCAATGGCTAGCTAACAAGTGCCAGTTCTGAAAAAGGACGGAAAAGTCAGAAAGTGTGTAGACTACAGGGATCTGAACAGAGCAAGTCCAAAGGACGACTTCCCCTTGCCACACATTGACATGCTGGTTGACAGCACAACAAAGTTCAAAGTCTTCTCCTTCATGGATGGATTCTTGGGCTATAATCAAATCAAAATGGCGTCGGAAGATATGCAGAAAACTTCATTCATCACCCTATGGGGAACCTTTTGTTACAAGGTAATGTCATTCGGTCTAAAGAACGCCGGGGCAACCTACCAAAGGGCCATGACAACTCTGTTTCACGACATGATGCACAAAGAGATTGAAGTATATGTTGATGACATGATTGCCAAATCTAAAACAGAAGAAGAGCATGTGACACACCTGTCAAAGTTGTTCGAGCGTCTGAGAAAATACAGACTCCGCTTGAATCCTAATAAATGTACATTCGGTGTTCGCTCAGGAAAGCTCTTAGGATTCATCGTCAGCCAGAAAGGAATTGAGGTTGATCCTGACAATGTCAAGGCCATTCAAGAAATGCCTTCACCAAAGACTGAAAAACAGGTCAGAGGATTTCTGGGACGTCTGAATTACATCTCCAGATTCATATCCCTTATGACCGCGACGTGCGCGCCAATCTTCAAACTACTCAGAAAGAATCAAAGCTGCGTATGGACAGAAGATTGCCGAAAAGCTTTTGACAGTATCAAGGAATATCTGTTGAATCCGCCTATTCTATCTCCTCTAGTAGAGGGAAGACCACTGATCATCTACTTAACAGTCTTACGGCTTTATGCCATGGTCAGTTATATGAGCAAAAAATGAAGAAAGCGTTCGACAAAAAGGTCCAACCCCCTTGTCTTCAGAAAATGAGACCTTGTGCTCAAGAAAATACAATCATTTCTCACTGATTCCCAGGGGCAAATGGACTCTGAACTATGACGGCCCCTATGTGGTCAAGAAAGCCTTTTCAGGCGATACCTTGAGACTCGCAACCATGGATGGAGAGGAGTTTACCTACCCCACGAATGTTGATGTAGTCAAGAAATACTTCATCTAAAAAAAACGTCTCGGTGGATTGAAAACCTGAAAAGGCGGTCCAGGAAAAAATTAGAGACATAAGCAAAAATCATCCCGATGGATTGGAAACCTCAAAAGATAATCCAGGCAAAATTTAGGGATTCATGGCAAGTAACTACGTCCGACAAGGTTAAATCCCCAGCAGTAACACCATCCGTCGAAAGACTCCAGTCAAGGTCATCTTCGACAGAAGCTCAGGATGTCCAGAATTCAAAGTTGGTAGAAGGATAACGGTCGCTATGTTTCAATGTAGCCCCTTTTCCCTTAAAAATACCATTTTCTAAACTTTGTAAATGCTCTATGGTATCACGCGTTTGGATGATTACCATTCTATCAATAAATTTGTGCCCTAGGCCTTTTGTTTGCAATTCTCATTTATTTTTGCTTTACAGAATGACATTTTTTAACATGATCAACGATTCTTGAAACAAAACAAATATAAATTTACTTGTCAAATTTTATTCAGCTTTTAAAATAAAGATGGCAATTCTTTTTGACTACTGAACACAAAAGGAACATCGATGGCTTCTCCGGAAGTGATTAAACCTCAAAGTACAGAATCAAATTACTCCTTCTAAACCAGTACGCTTGAATGAAGGATCAACTGTTTCAGATGTAATACCTCGCCTGATATCCCCGGTAGAGTTCTTACCTCTTAAGACCAATTGATGGTTCTTTCTCCCCCACAGGGTCTACCTCTCCTAAGTAAGGCAGGATTTCTATCTTGAACCAATGGTACTTTTCATCCCCCACAGTGGCCGAGTATCCCTTCGTGTTCATTCACCAGTCTGTATGTCGCGTCTGTTTTGTCAGCATAAATATACATACATCATGCATATTTGATTCATATTCATATTGCATTATTATCACTTTGGTCATATTCGTCACCAAGTGGTAAACGTCCTCTCACCAGAGGTTGTCAGTTCTTTCCTCATCCGAAAATGTTTTGTCTGAGCAATTTATCCCCAGTTTATTTCTGGATTGGAGATTGTTCTCGACCACTTTGATAACTTGAACCTCTGAAAGGCAGGAAGACCTTCGACCGACACCTTTGGAACATCACTCTTCACCTTTGAATATGATATTTTTTGCTTTCCCGGATTAAGGAAAATCCCCAGAGAAAGCTTCTTAACCGAAGACTCTCGGCAATATGGCAGTTTCTCTCCAATAGTTTTGCCGTCAACGAGGTCATCAACACCTCAAAATTGGATTACATCACATGGAATTTCTCCGAGAAAGGTCTCGAAGAAAAGTATGATGTAATATCCCCAAGCAAAAAGTAGTCTCTCAAGAGACTCGTATTTCCCCAGTAGGGGCGACAAATGGCATCTCCAACAGAGAAGTTTGCACGCCTCTACAGCTCAGACAAATGGATTTCCCCAGCAAGTCTGACATCAAATCTTTTTCCATCAAATGGCATCTCCCCAGTAAAACTCGGTGAGAAGTTTGATGAAGACCCCTACACATAGCATTCCTTGTCAGGAAAGAAACTCGACAAAAAAACTAAGACCAGTTCCGCGGCTGAAAACTAGGATCGAGGGGAAGTTTATATCAAGAAGAAACTGAGACCAGTTCCGTGGCTGAAAACCAGGATCGAGGGGAAGTTTATTTCAAAAGAAAACTAAGACCAGTTTCGTGGCTGAAAACCAGGATCGAGGGGAGGTTTCACCCTTTTCTAAGTAACATTTCTTAGCAAAAGAAGATGGATGAGCAAACTGATATTCATAACCACCGTCAAAATTTCGGGTATTTCGATATTTAATCCTCTTGTACCCTGAATGTCTGAATATCTTCGCCATTCACATCTTCAGGTCCAAGAAGATTAAATAGGGGTATCTGTCATACCCCAAATTTTGACCACAATATTTTCCACCATTGTGAGCATCATTACCATAATATGGATGTACCTTCATGCCTCTTCAATCTCCTCCAGGATTGTTAAGCATTCACTACAACCAAAAATTAAGGTTTTGAGCATTCTCAGAGCACTTAGATAAAGGATCAATCAAGAAATGACATGATCTTTAACTTTTCTAAACTCTCAAAAACCCATAAAGGATCAAGAGGTCTCCCATATCAAGAATCAAGCACAAGGTAGCAACATTCCAATTGGATCAAGCCTCAAGATCGCCAGTGTCACCAAATTAGGGTTTTGGTCGGCCAAGGTCTCCAGATGAAAATTTTCCTCTGGGCATGAGCCAAGAATTCAAAACATGATCTAAGAATATCAAAGGGACCTTGTGATTCCAATCATAGAGTTAAATTAGCCTCAGGGGAAGCATTCATCAAAAATCAGGAATTAGGGTTTCTTGACCTAATTCACCCCTAAGTTGACTTTTGAGGCAAGACATGTACCAATACCTCAAGACATGATTTGAGGGCCTCAAATACACTACATTGATCCATTTATAACAATGGATTGATCCAAGAAGATTGATTCACAAGTTTCAATTTCATCTGGACCACAATTAGGGTTTTGAAGAAAAAGTCAACTGTACCTTTGACTTTGGACCAAGACATGCTCCCAAATCTTGGGACATGATTCAAGACACCCTAAAACACCTATGGAACCCATCCATTAGGTTTGAATTAGGTCAAGAACTTGATTTCATAGAGGAGTTATAGCGTGCGATTTTCGTCGGTGACACGACCCCCTTATCTCACATAATGGTTTCCTCCTCGTTAGGAGGAGTGGGGTGCTACTTTCTGATTTCTTACTTATCCCATGAAGCTGGAAGGGAAAGGGAAGCTATATAAAACTAACCTTGCATGCGATTGTTTAACTAAACAAACGCTAAGAGAGATTCGGGGAGTTCAGGGTCAGGTTATACAATGGGGAGTTGTCAGTTACCCATCCTATATGTGGTTATCCATAGGTTGTTAGTTTTAGGTTCTGCTTTGTACTTGATGGTGTTTATATGTTGATGGGTTGGGAAAGTTTGAGATAAAGAGTGAGTTTTTGATGATTTTGGTGAGGTATTGGACCTCAGTTTTGATTGATGTGAAGGTACTGGACCTAAAGTTTTTGTTTGGTATGAAGGTATTGGAACTAGAGTTTTTGTTTGGTATGCTCGCTAAGATTTCGCAATCTTATGCCTACGTATTCCCGTTTTAAAGAAACAGGGAAATCAGAGCAATCGTAGTTCCTCCTATTCTATGGGAGGAAAAAGATGTTTTGGTGTCTTGTTCAAAGTCCAAGATTGAAGCTAAAAGATTGAGTATTTGTGTCTTGTTCGAAGCCCAAGATTGAAACTAAAGGTTTGACTTTAGAGAGAATTTTTCATCTTTAAAGGGAGACATCTCGTCTGTTTATCACAACTATTGGGTGACTGATTATAAAGGAGGGTTACTTTAACTGGGATGTGAGAATCTATCAATGCCATAATTTCCTTTATAGGGGATTTGTCCTGAAGGAGAAAACTTTAACTCAGTGTAGAGCAATGCCATTTTTCCTTACGAATCTTTCATGCTAAGAGAGGGACAGTGGCGTGGATGTAAACAATCCAGAGGCTTGCCGCTTACATCAATTAGATGAGAGAGAGAAATTACCGGGATAAAGATGGACGACAACTTGGATATTTGAATCGACAAGCGTGCCACTTACAGAAATTATCTAGGATTAAGGTTTGTTTTGATTTATCTATTTTGATGTGTAATAAACAGAAAAATGTCTTCCTACAGAGAGTTTTTTATTTCCTCTGAGGGGATTTTGGTTTTTATGTGCCTTGAATAAAGCCCAAGGTTGAAGCTAAGAGGTGGATTGACTCCACTGGGGAGTCCTTATACAAAGCCTAAGAGGAGGCTGGGAAAGACTGACTCAAATAAGAGATTGTTTATCTGTCTTGTACAAAGCCCAGGATTGAGGCTAAAAGAGTTGACTCTTTGGGGATATCTTTATACAAAGCCTAAGAGACTAAAAGTTTGACTTTTCTGGGGAAATATTTTGTCTGTCTTGTACAAAGCCCAAGATTGAGGCTAAAAGAGATTTTGACTCTGCTGGGGAGGGTTTGTATGTGTCTTGTACTAAGCCCAAGATTGAGGCTGAAAAGAAGACTGACTCGGTGGGAAAGAAATCTTTATCTGTCTTGTACAAAGCCCAAGATTGAGGCTAAAACGAGACTTTACTGACTCGGCTGAGGATATTTTAGGTGTCTTGTACAAAGCCCAAGATTGAGGCTGAAATGAGTTTGACTCTACTAGAGAATATTATCTGTCTTGTACATAGGGATGGATCTTACAACTCAAGGAGAGGCCCAAAGTTAATTTTATATACAACTGATGGGGCTTACAACTCAAGGAGAGGCCCAAAGGTTTTTGTTTAAAAAGGCATAGATCGCGCTGAGATTTTAAAATCGTATTGGGACTTATATAATGACTGAGGCCCAAGAATTTTATGTACAAAGGGGGTTGGTCTTACACTCTATTAGAGGCCCAAGTGTTTGAAAAAGGATTTGTTTGGGTGATAGTGATCAAGACCCTAATTTTTGGTTTTTAAATGTATTTTAATTGAATAAAAATTCATTTAAAATAATCAAACATGTGAAAAGAGATTGTGATCTTGGATTTATATTTGGAAAATCATGTTTTATTCATGGGATGATTTAAAAATCATTGAATTTTGTAAAACCAAGAGAAAGAAAATTTTTTAATGTTTAAAAACAAATAAAAATATAATTCTTTACAAAAATACCAAATATATGAAATAAATAATATTTTTTTAAAATTTTTATGGAATAAATTATTTTAACATTTTTGGGAATTTTCAAAAAAGAACCAATAAAAATTAATTATAATTGAGAGAGAAATTAATTTTGGAATTAATTAATAAAAACATGAAAATAATGAAAAATAGCAAAAATGAGAGAGGTAGTTAAAAAGGTCTAGGTGGGGTTTGAACCCACGACCTCATACACAAACACACATGCGCGCTACCACTGGGGTGGTGATACATCCGTGTATCAAAACCACCCCATGTGCATATATGGGGTGCCTTGTTTTCAGGCCTCGACAAGGCAAGTTTTGGCAATTTACGTGAAGCCTCTAACTTTCTCATTTCTTTATGGATTGGGACAAAATTTAGGTGCATTTGACCCAGAATTTCATGAGGAATCCAATGGTTCCCTTGGAATTTTCAGAAAATGACTCCTCCTCAAAATCTGATAGTGGTTTCAAAATAGGCCTATTTTTGCATGTTCTATGCTATCTCATGGTACAGGCAAGAATTACATGGCAAATTGGTTCAAACACAAATATAACATGTATGAGATGTTTATGATCAATGGACATCAAAGGAATGCATAATTCAAGGAGTTCAAGTTGTCATGCACTTACCTCTTGGAGCTTTTTGTGCTATCTTCCAAGTTCCTCGTGCCAGAAGTAACTTGATGCTTTGGACACTCTCAATTGATCCCTAGAAGCATTTAGACTGATTAGAACCAGCTGGAATCCTCAAGAACAAGTTTTAGCTCTTTCTTGCAAAAGTGGCAAAAGTGACCAATATGGAAACTCTCTCAAATGGTGTTCCAGATTAGGGGAACCATTTGGGACAGTTTGAGGATGATATTTGAAGTGTGTTTGAGGCCTGGTTTGGTTTTGGAAATGACTGAATCAAGACATGGCTTGAAAAATGCAAAAAAGTTAATTTTTGAGGTTTTTGAGGTTTTTGAGGTTGACTTTGTCATTTTGGTGTTTCAGGTCACATGTGAGTGTTTTAACAGCTTAAATACAACATATTAGAGGTGTTTGGATCATGAGCTGTGGTGGAATTGCTCTCTAACTCATAAACTCAGAGATACCTTGCAAAAGAAGGCATTTTGTCCTAAAGAAAGAGATTTTGAGGAAAACAAGTGTTGTAGTGCTTTAGTGTACTCAAACTGAGCACAAATGAGCTCTATTTATAGTAGAGCAAGGTTGTTTTGCAAGCAATAGTGAATGGTAGCTACAGCATGCCTTTGGCCAATGTTGAGCAAAAGGAATCTCAAGTCTCCTTTAGCCATTGACTTAAGGTTAGGGAACAGGCCCATGGTCCTATGATTCAGAGCTTATTCTTAACTCATTCAGTTAGGAATGTGTTAGTCCATGCCACCTTGGTGTATCCATTAAATGCATTGCAACAAAATTGGAATCTTGGCACCTTTTTAGCCCTTTTAGGTTTGTTATGGCTAATGTAGATTCTTGGACTTTGGAGGCTTGGGGATCAGATCATCCCCTTCTTGTTTTATCCTCAGATGTGTCCAAATTGATGACAAGGCTTGGATTTATCAGATTTAGACAAATCGAGCAAAATGCACAAATTCTGCCTTGTAAAAACCAGTTCATGATGCCATGTTCCAAGGGTTGTATCTCCCTGCTCAAGTGGAATTTGGAGATGATCTAGTACTTGTTGGAAAGCCCTCATGGCATACTTCAACTTTGATGTTCACCCCTAGACCTGGTTTAACTTGGATCAAGGTGAAAAATGTCCCTACATTTTGGAAAAAGTAAGGCAGATTTGACTTTTGTTGAAAATTTCACTAAGTGTTGGAAAAGTGTCATTTTCATGTTTTTTTTTTCCATTTTGATCATTCCATAACTCAAAATCCATAAGGAATTGGAGTCTGAGGTAGTTGAAGCTTTTGTAGAGTGTAGCAAGACCTACAAATCCAGCTTTGGATCACCCAAAATGGTTGCTTGGATCTCAAGTTATGATCCTTGGAAGTTGGTACCAAAATCACTTTTATTCCATAACTTAGAAAAATTTTGGTTTCTTATGGCTTCCCCGTTTGCAAGAAACCTTACTTTTCTTGATTTTTCTTAATGAATGATGATCAATATCACACATTAACATTATTTTTGACTTAGGGGAACCATATTTGTGAAAATTTCCAAAAAGTCAAACTTGATTTTGTGCACAGTTGACTTTTTATCGGATGAAATCCAAACTGTGCGATCCTTTGTGAAACCAAGTCCTTGACCTAAATCAAACCTAATGGATAGACTCCATAGGTGATATAGGGTGTATTTAATCATGTCCCAAGGTTTGGGAGCATGTCTTGGTCAAAAGTTAAAGGTACAATTGACTTTTCCCTTCAAAACCCTAATTGTGATCCAGATGAAATTGAAACTGGTGAACCAAGTTTCTTGGGTCAATCCATTGTTGCAAATGGACCAATGTGGTGTATTTTAGGCCCTCAAATCATGTCTTGAGGTCTTGGCTCATGCTTTGCCTCAAAAGTCAACTTTGGGGTGAATTAGGTCAAGAAACCCTAATTCCTGATTTTTGGTAAATGCATCCCCTGAGGTTAAATTGACTTGATGATTGGGTCCATGAGGTCCCTTAGAGTATTTTGGGTTATGTTTTAAAGCATTGGCTCATGCCCAGATGAAAAATTTTATCTTGAGGCCTCAGTCAATCAAAACCCTAATTTGGTGACACTAGCGATCTTGAGGCTTAATCCACTTGGAATGTTGCAACCTTGTGCTTGATTCTTGATGTGGGAGTCCTCTTGATCCCTTATGGGTTTTTAAGAGGTTAGACAAGTTGAAGATCATGTCATTTCTTGATTGATCCTTCGTCTAAGTGCTCTGAGAGGGCTTAAAACCCTAATTCTTGATTGTAGTGGATGCTCAACCATCTTTGAGGAGATTGATGAGGCATGGAAGGATATCCATATTATGATGATGATTTGCACAATGATGGGAAATCTTGGTGGTCAAAATTTGGGGTATGACAGGATCACACAGTTTAGATTTCATCTGACAAAAAGTCAACTGTGTCAAAAGGTCAAGTTTGACTTTTTGAATTTCTTGACAAACAAGGCTTCCTTAAGTCAAGAACAATTTTAATTCATGGTTTGGATCATCATCCATCAAGAAAATTCAAGAAAAGTGAGGTAACTTGCAAAAGGGGCAACCATAGAAAACTTAAAATTTTCTAAGTTATGGAACAAAATGGATTTGGTACCAACTTTGCAAGGTCATAACTCCTAAACCCTAAAGCCTTTTTCTTCCATCCAAAGCTCAAATTAAAGTTCATATGGCATACTTCTAAAGTGTCAACTACATCAAATTCTAAATCCTCATGGATTTTGAGTTATGGATTGATTAAAATCACAAAAAGTGAAAATGGCCACTTTTTCCAACACTTAGTGAAATTTTCAAAAAGTCAGAATCTGTTTCATTTTTTACCAACTTTGAGGTCATTTTTCATCATGATCCAAGCTGAACCAGGTCCATTTTTGAACATCAAAGTTAAAGTATGTCATGAGAGCTTTCCAAGGGATACAAGAACTTCAATTGATTCAACTTAATCAAGGAGTTATGAACCTCACAACATGCCTTGCTCAAACTGATTTTCGAGACATAATTATCCATTACTTATGGCACCCGATTCTTAAGTCCAATTTTGGTGACTATGCATTACTGGTCCTCATCCAAATTCAACAAGAATCTCATTCAATCATGAAAAACCTGCAAGCTTGGACCCCAAGGCAAGAATCCCATCATTTGGCATGTGATCATTCAAGTTTCAATTCCAAAACTTCAATTTTTGTCATTTTGAATTGATGTGGTACATGGAGCTGTCATGAACCAATCCTATCAGTCCAATTGAGTCAAGTTTGTTGCAAAGATCAGAAGACTTAGAGCTACAAATATCAGCTCTAGTCAATGGCCAAGTGAAGACTTAGTACCTTGGCATTTAAGGAAGTGATACATGGGCATATCCATTGGATAATAGAGTGATCCCTCATCCAAAACTATTCCTTCAGAAACAAAACTCCTCTCCTATAAATAGAGGTCATTTCTGATGTTTCAAACCACGCCAAAACAATACCAAAGCCTTGTTTTCTCACTCTCCCTCTTTTACTTCAATTTCAAGTCACATTGAAGCAATTTGGGAATTCTTGAAATCAAAGCAAAAACCACTCAAATAACTATCTAAACACATCATAAAGCATCCATTAGAGATGTTCAAACCTTCATCCACATTGCACGACCCCAAAATCAGAAAGTCAACCTCCAAAACCTCAAATTTTGACTTTTCTGCATTTTACAAGCCATGTCTTGATTCAGTCACTTTCAAAACCAAACAAAGCTACGAACACACTTCAAATATCATCCTCAAACTATCCCAACAGGTTTCCCTCAACCGTAACACCATTTGAGTGAGTTACCATTTTGGTCCTTTTTGCCACTTTTGCAAGAAAGAGCCATTTCTTGTTTCTGAGGTTTCCAGCTGGTTTTGATCATCCTAAAAGCTTCTAAGGGATAAATCAAGAGTATCTAAAGCATTGGATTACTTCTGGCACAAGGATCTTGACAGTCAGCACAAGGAGCTTCAAGAGTTAAGTACATCACAACTTGACCTCTTAAAATATGCATTGCTTTGATGTCCATTGATCATAAACATGTCATATATATATCAAATGTGTTGTGTTTGAACCAATTTATCATGCTATTGTTGCTTGTATGATAAGATAGCATAGAACTTGCAAATCTTGGCCTATTTTGAAACCACTATCGGGTTTTAAAATAGAAGCATCTTTAGAAAATTCTAAAAGCACCATTGGATTCCTCATGAAATTCTAGTCAGGATCCATCTAAATTTTGTCCAATTCCATGGAGGATTGAGGAATTTATGGCCTTCTTGCAAATCCACCAAAACCTGGTTTATGCCATGGCCAGGCCTAGAATTTAGGCCACCCATATATGTTTATGGGGTGGTTTTGATACACGGATGTATCACCACCCCAGTGGTAGCGCGCATGTGTGTTTAGTTGGAGGTCGTGGGTTCAAGACCCACCCAGACCATTTTGCCATTTCTCTCATATTTTGCTATTTTTCATTTTTTTTTTTGGTTTTTATTAATTAATTCCAAAATTAATTTCTCTCTCAATTTTAATTATTTTTTATTGGTCCTTTTTTTGAAAATTCACAAAAATGTTAAAATATTTAATTCTACAAAAGTCTCACAAAAATATTATTTATTCTATATATTTGATATTTTTGTAAAGAATTAATTTTTATTTGTTTTTAGGCATTTAAAAATATTTCTTTCTCTTGATTTTTTCAAATTCAAATGATTTTCAAATAATTCTATGAATGAAACATGTTTTTTCAAACATTAATCCAAAATCACAACTTGTTTTTCACACTTGTTTGATTAATTTTGATCATTTTAATTGAATTTTATTCAATTAAAATACATTTTTTTAAATCAAATTAGGGTTTTGAATATTTTTCACCCTTACAAATCTTTTTCAAAACACTTTTGGGCCTCTAATAAAGTGTAATACCCAACCCCCTTTGTACAAAAATAATTTGGACCTCAGTCATTGTATAAGTCCCAATACGATTTTAAAAATATTGGCGCGATCGTCGTTTTCAAACAATTTTCATTTGGGCCTCTCCTTGAGCTGTAAGCCCCAACTCGTGTATCAAAATAAACTCTTGGGCCTCTAATAGACTGTAAGACCCATCCCCTTTGTGCATAAACTTTTGGGCCTCAGTCATTGTATAAGTCCCTCTGTGATTTTCAAAACTACGACACGATCATCGCCTTTTCAGAAGAAATCATCTGGGCCTCTTCCTAAAAGCATCCCCAGCCAGCCTCCTCTTGGGCTTTGTACAAGGACCCTCAGGCTTCTTAGAAGTTCTCAGCCTCCTCTTGGGCTTAGTACAAGGACCCGAAGACCTCCTACTGGTATAGGACAAAACCTAGTCATCTTTTGCTAGTTCAGTCCTCTAGTGAGTCAGAACATCATACCAGTTTAGGGTTGATTCTCATCCCTTAAAACATCAGCCTCCTCTTGGGCTTCATACAAAGATCTTTCTCCGGTTAAGAGAAAACCTCTTCATACCAGTAGACTTGGAAAGTCTCATCTCCTCTTGGATCTCAAAGAAACCCTCAAGTTTTCTAAAAACACAGAAATAACCCTGATCATTTCATCAATTCACCAGCAGAGTTTACACCTTTCATTCTAAGTTCCCCAGCTAGGGTCAACTTACCATCAATACAACACTAACAGAATCAGAACCTCAAGGCATTTGATATTTCAACTCTTTTGTAATCCTCAGCAAGAGTTGATTCTCCAATTTGGACATGCCTCTAGATCTCAATAATCCTCAGCAGAAGCTAGCCTCCTCTTAGGCTTTATATAAGGAATTCCCCAACCAGCCTCCTCTTAGGCTTTGTATAATGATTTTTCCTCAGCTGAGTTAGCCTCAATCTTGGGCTTTACATACCATATTCTCTAGCTGAGTCATACCATTTAGCCTCAATCTTGGGCTTTGTACAAGACAGATAAAACCTCTCCCCAGTGGAGTTAATTCTTTTAGCCTCAATCTTGGGCTTTGTACAAGACAGATAAAATATTCTTGGGAAGAGTCAATTCCTTTTAGCCTCCTCTAAGGCTTTGTATAATGATCTCCCTAAGCAGAGTCAACCTTTTAGCTTCAACCTTGGGCTTTGATCAAGGCACACAAAAATCAACATCCCCTCAGAGGAAATCAAAATTTCTCTGTGTAGAAAGACATTTCTCTGTACAATCACACATCAAAACAGACAATAAAAAAACCCTAATTCCAGATAACTGCTGTAAGTGGCACACTTGTTAATTCAAAAGTCCAAGTTGTGGTCTCTCTCTTATCCTGGTAAACTTCCTCTTTCATCTAATTGTTGTAAGCGGCAAGCCTCTAAATTATTTACATCCAAACCCATGTCCCTCTCTTAGCATATAAAGACTCCTAAGGAAAAATGGAATTGCTCAACACTGAGTTAAAGTTTCCTCCTTTAGGACATCACCCTTATGAAGGAAATTATGGCATTGCTGGATTCCATGCATTCCAATTAAAGTAATTCCCCTTTTTAACCAAAACCTTCCAAACTCTAATGAACAGGTGAAATATCTCCCTTTAGAGATGACAAATTCTCTTTCAGTCAGACCTTTAGCTTCAGTCTTTAGCTTTGAACAAGACACAAATAACCTCTAGCTTCAATCTTGGGCTTTAAACAAGACACCAAACATCTTTTTCCTCCCATAGAATAGGAGGAACTACGATTACTATGATTTCCCTGTTATCTTTATAGGAATACGTGGGCATAAGATTGCAAAATCTTAGCGAGCACACCAATCAAAAACCTTAGGTCCAGTACCTTACCAAAAACATCGAAAAACCCGAAAACAACAAAAATAATCTCTCAACTTTCCCGAAGGTAAAACTTTCCCAATTTATAACAGATAAACACCAGTAAGTAGATAACAGAAGAACATGCCAAAATCGTATCATTTTCCTATTTATAAAGCATATTAAAGAGCATAGAATTGCACAAAATCTTATTGAGTTGCATAAAATCTTATTGTTAATAATTAGAGTTCTAATATAAGCGATGTTATAGGTTGTTGGTCCTAGTGGTAGTAGACCCTGCATTACTACGGAATATGTGATACTTTTAATGTCTTGTTAAAATATGTATTTTAAATAGTAGCAATCATAATCCTTCTAAAATAATGGTATGTCCTTTTCTTATAATAAGTTAATATTTTTTGCGGGAAAGAGTTTGAATTGGGGGTATTCATAACCATCTAGCATTATATTTATTAAGATTGAGATATTTTTCTTCATTATTTGACACATATGATTCTCATATGAGTCAATTATTATGAATTAAATTTCGTGAACTTATATAGTCTAATATGTTTAGATTAGATGAGAAAGATAAAAACTTGTAATAAACAAGATAAGTGTTGAAGGCTAGTGTGATGTGTGAATATGTGAGGGAATAGAAGTTAATCATCATTGTTATGTTTATAGAGCATTTTAAAGAGAACAATATCTTATTGGGCTGCACAAAATCGCAAAAAAAAAATATCTTATTGAGTTGTCCAAAATCGTATTGAGTTGCACAAAACCTTATTAAATTGTACAAAATTACACAATATCTTATTGAGTTGCATAAAATCTTAATGTTAATAATTAAGGATATAATATTTGTGATGTTATTGATTGTTGGAGGTCGTTGAATATGTCTTGCATTATTACAAAATAGGTGAAAGTTTTGTCATAAAATGTATTATTTGTAGTAATGTTTAAATAATAGCAATCATATTTCTTTAAAAATTAACATCTCTTCTTTACATGTGTTTTATTAAAGACAATCATTGACTAAAAAACTAAAAACTAAAAGGAAGAGGAAACTTAAAACATAACTCTTCAAAAAATTAGAAAAAATGATAGTTATACATGTTCAACATATCTTTCGAAAGCACAAATAGGAAGTGAATTTCACCAAATGTCATATGAAACAGAAAAACCTGCATTGGTTAATCTATTTGTACATGCATTTCACAACAAAAATATATACATTAGTTAATCTATCTTCACATATACATAAATGACATTATTATTATTTATCAATCACAATTCAGGCTCATTTGGATGCGAAAAAAAGAATAAAGTATTGTGCACTTATTCTTCGTATGTTCGATAGTGTCAGTGGCTTGAAGCGAGATCCTAAAGGCTCATTAACAGGATCAAAGTCTTTCGCAGATATTGATTCTACCCGTGGGATCATGCTTAGGCTTTTAGGGTTTGGTTTAAAGTCCTAATTTTCGAATTAGGGACCTTCCTCCCTGTGGGTCTTCTCAGCTTGTTTCTCCTTTGTAGAGTCTGTTAATCTGCGCTTTTCTCCTGTTAGTTAGTCTGGGTTCCGGCTGTGTTACCTAAATCAGCAGATGGCAAGAGACGAGGGTTGGAAGGAGGTAAGGAAATCGGAAACGACAACGAAGCCTTCCGCTAGAGGTTCGGTGTGGAGAGCTGCTGGGAGCAAGATGAAGGAACAAGCCTCAAATGAAACATTTTCATTTTTCTTCACAGAATTTTCGGATTCTTTTGAGGCAAGAGATATGTTTTCTGTGTTCAAAGAATTTGGTTTGGTTATTGAAGTTTTTATACCGGCTAGATTAGACAAACGTGGAAAAAGACTCGGTTTTGTTCGATTTAAACAGGTTTCTGACGAACATCTCCTTGCCATTCAGCTTGACAACATTGTCCTCAATGGCAGGAAGATATTTGCAAACACACCGCGGTTCCAAAGAGCTGATAATATGAATGGGAGGGAGACAGCAGATGAGGACAAGCTCAGATGAGTTGAATGGGAACAGAAATGAAGTTGGGTGCTCGAAATTTAGACATGGGTTTGGGACTGGCAAGAAATCATTCGTGGAAATCACTAAAAGGGGCCAGAAGCTGAACCATTCTGATAAGCTTCTCTTGAATGACAAACCAAATTTTGCTCATATCACGTTCAATGTCAAGGAAGAGGACATGGAACGTTTCCAACAAGCGTTCGTTGGGAAAATGGAAAATCCGGGAGAAACATATGAGATTCAAGAGGCATTGCACATGGAGGGTTTCTTTAAAATTAAAGCTACACCAATGGGTGCGAACTTAGTCCTATTAGAAGAAGAGGTAACTGGAGATATTAAGAAAATGATTGAAGAAGACAAGGAATGGGTGGAGAAATGGTTCTCAGATATTCATCCATGGTCGCCTGAGGATGTTGATTGCGAAAGGTTAACCTGGATCAATATTTTTGGTCTTCCTTGCCACGTTTGGAGAGACAATTTCTTTAAGCTTCTTGCATGAACGGTGGGAATCTTTGTCAAGGCGGATTCTGAAACTCAAAAACATGAAAAGTTGGATGTTGCTAGAATTCTTATCATGACAAAATTTTCCATAAGTTTGAATGAGGTCTTTAATATTGAGGTCAACAATCAATGTTATCGTATCAAGTTGGTAGAAGAAACTTTGGTCTGCTATTCAAAGAACTCAAGCAAGTTATTTGGGGATAGCTCTGATGAGAGTTCTGAGGTAGTATTGTCGGAGTCCGAGAGTGAAGGAATGGTCAAAACGGTGGAAGCGTCTTCCGATAGTGAGGTTGAAGAAACGGTTCAAGAGGATAGTGATATGCTAGGATTAACCAAAAGTCTAAACCATGTTCCAAGGTAGCAGGTGATAGGACGTGCCAGTCTGAGAAGACAGATGTGCTGCTCAATAAAGGTACATCTAGAGATATAGGCACGAGTATCCAAGGGTCACACTTTTCTGTGGATAGGCAAAGAGTGGTAGAGGTGGGTCAAGATCAGGTGGGGGCCACTCTTGCGGCCAACGATGCAATTGTTTCCTATTCCATGAGGGGTAATCTGCAAAAAGGTGTTAAAGTGTTGGAACATATGACACAAGATACAACGTTAGATGGAGATATCATTGTAAAAAAATAACTTTCCATTATTGAGGGTTCCCACGGGCATGAGAATGCAATGAAGAAAAAGTCCTTGGGTGAAATATGTAGAAACATAAAAATTCCTTACACACCTTACTATTACGCTTCTCTCATATTAGCAGACAACACAAAATCCAAACAGGTGGGAAGTGATAGTAGAAAGCCTCCGTTAGAGCTAGCTGATTCTATTTCTAGTTATTCTGGGGAATCTTCTGAGGGAGAGCTCAGGTTCCATTGGTGATACAGAAACCATTCAGAGCAATTCTAGAATCAAGAAGAAGTTGAGTGATCTCCCTAAAAGAGTGTGGACCTCCATTAAGAGATTGGGAATAGAAGCAGAAGGGGATGAGGAAGTCTTTGAATCAGTAATTCGTAAATTAGAACTGGATGAGAGGAATATCAAAACAACATCGAAGGTGGTAGCTATTGGTTCTCAATGAATATAGTGACATACAATGTTAAAGGATGCGGGAGCTTGATTAAAAAAAGGAAACTTCGTGAAACATTGAATAAAGGAGGGGCTGATATTGTTTTTATTCAAGAAACCAAGTGTGAATTAATGAATGACGATATTGTTCATAAAATCTGGGGAAATGATCATTGTCTCTGGTCGGCTTCAAATTCTGTAGGGTTATCAAGGGGCATACTCACAATTTGGAGGAAAAATATCCTTCTTCCAATCTGCAGTTTTATTGGAAAAGGGTACCTTGGTGTGAAGGCAATTTGGAAGAACAAGTTATGTTATTTCTTCAATATATATTCATCATGTTCTAATGCCGAGAAAAGGGAGTTATGGAGTAACTTATTGAGTCTCAAAGCTGGGCAAGAGGCAGGAGAATGGATCATTGGTGGAGACTTTAACGTCATCAAGAATGCAAGAGAAAAGAAAGGCAGAGGAGGGTATAACAAAAAATTAATGGCAGAATTTGAAGACTTTATACAAATGTCTGGTTGTATTGATTTGAAGACTTCAGGGAATAAATTTACATGGTACAACTCAGGTGGAGATGCTTGTAGCAGAATAGATAGATTTCTAGTCTCGTTAGGCTTACTAAATGAGTGGAATGTGGCTTCACAGAGAGTGGGCGCAAGGGACATTTCTGATTATAGGCCGGTTTGGATATCAGTAAGAAACATTGACTGGGGCCCTAAACCATTCAGATCACTCCAGTGCTGGTTCCAACATCCTCAATTCATGACGTTCATAAAAACTACTTAGGAGTCTTTCAACATACAAGGCAATGCTATGTTTGTTTTTTCAAAGAAGCTTCAACTGTTACGAACAAAATTAAGATGGTGGAATAGAAGTGTTTTTGGCTGGATCAATTGCAATATAGAAGAGAATGCAAAGAATTTAAACAAAGTAGAAGAGGTGATAGCAGAAACTGATGAAAAAGTGTCGGAAGTCATGTTAATGAATCGTGCCCAGGCTGAAGATGAAATGTGGAAAATGTTAAGAATCAAAGAAAGCTTGCTACATCAGAAGGCTAGAACCAGGTGGATAGAGGAAGGGGACAGGAACACTTCTTACTTTCATTCTGTCATCCGACATCGTAACCTGTTGAGCACAATTTCTGAGATAAAAGTAGAGAATTCAATTGTCAATGATGTGGCTGGGGTGAAAGAAGGTATAGCAAGATACTTTGAGAAGAGATTTAGTGCAACTCAAAGACCTCTAATCCGTATGTCGCAAGATTATTTCAAAGTCTTATCAGGGTCTGAAAGTAGCATGCTGGAGGAAAACTTTGAAGATAGAGAAATCAAAGAAGCAGTGTTCCATAGTAAGGGAGATAGAAGCCCAGGTCCTGATGGTTTCAACTTGGAGTTTATTCAGAAATGCTGGTCTGTAGTAGGAAAGGATTTCATTGACTGCATCAAGGAATTCTTTAGAACTGCAACTCTCCCTAAAGTCTTGTCCTCATCTTTTCTGGCTTTAATACCTAAAATAGATGATCCCAACAATTTGGACGATTACCGACCTATCTGTTTAGTGGGTTGTGTATACAAAGGTTATAGCAAAACTGCTGTCTGCAGGATTAAAGAAAGTGATGAACAACATAATCTCAACTTTTGGTGATGAAATTTAGAATGAAGATACTATAGTTTCTAAGATTTTGTTGCTAACTTGGAAATGGATTGGTAAACAATTTAATTTTACTTGTAACTATTACAGTTGACTTAAATCACTAAGGTGATTTATTAGTTTTTGTAGCTGGGTTTTGGGTACCCCTTAGTACCCTTTTTTGAATATAATTTGCTTATCAAAAAAAAGTTAATCTATCTTCACATGCATTTCATATTTGATATCTATTAACTTTGATATTATTATTATCTTAAAAAATAAATTAATATATGTCGATTTATTAATAAATATGTTTCACCTCTTCGATGTGTTATTTATACAAAAAATATTATTTTCATTTATTACTTTGTTTCTATTTTGGGTCTTTCTTCTAATATATTACGAAAGGTTAAAACATAAATAAAATAAATATAATGAAGTTGAATAAAAAATCTTGAACTTTGACTATCATCAAAAAAATATTATATGAGATAAAAGGATAAACTGAAGATATTGGTAAGAGACCATTAATATTAATTCTAATTTTATAAATGACCTTTTGCAAATCTTAAATATTTAAAACTATTTAATTGAAGTTGGTATAACTTTAAACTTTTTATATATAAATATGGCAAAAATCCTATTTACTACGTACAAAAGAGAAAAAATATGGTTCAAATTCATATATTTGTTTGCGCTCTTATTACATTTCTTTTTCTATTTCTTTTGGAAACAAATGGTGGTATGTTATTTTTTACACATTCAAATTTTATAATTTAAATTATACACTTTTATTATATTATCTTTTAGTAACACTCTTTTTATTTATTTGACAATGTAGATCAAATTCCTTGTGTTACTGACGATGATTGTCCATGGAAGCCTTTACCTCTGTATATGATATGCTTTGAAAATTACTGTCGGCACAAGCTACATTAAAAATTAAATTTTAAAATTGTTATATTACCTATTAATAGATAATTTTATTTGTAAAACATAATGTTTGTACTTTATAATTTTAATAAAAATAATTTATGTTCTTATTGCTTTTCAATTTTCATGACAAGTTTAAAAGTGTATTAATATATTATATAAGTACTCTTACTTTTATTTTCTCATAAAAGATATCTCCAACAATAATGTCATTACATTATTATAGTGAACTATTTTTATAAATAATTTTATTGCATATTCATTAAATTATTCCACATTTTAATATAAGTGTTTGTTTGTTTCACAATTCAACAATAAAAAAAAATATTTTTAATATTGCTAAAAACATAAAATAATATAATATTTATCATTGATTGATTTAATTTTATTAAAAATATAGGTAATGTGTAAAGGTATGGATAATTAGGTATCTATAAGACACGGGTATGGATAAAAATGTTAGTGCCCATGTAGGTATGAGTTTGGATACATGGAGTTTTTAAAACTAATAATGGAATGTTATAGTATCATATTCAAACGCTACTAATTATCATCCATGTCTAGTCTTATTACACATCAAATGCAACATCTTCATCTCTATTACACTGACTTTATTTACATAAAAAAACATAAGAATGTCTCTTTTGGTATTGTTTGAGTTAAAACCCACCCAAACATCATGCCAAAACCTGACCTTTTGACCATTCCAAACCTTTTGAATATAAGAATAGGCAACCTAATCAATCTCTTGATCAGGAGGAGTTCCAAGAAGAGAATACCCTCTCCACCAATGAGAAACCCTCATAAGTCCTCCTCCCTTTACCTCCATAGGGGAGTCGAAACAATGAGAATCATACCTTGCAAAGCCAATGTCCCTCTAAAGCAAAGGCAAATCCAAAATAGTCATCAATATCCACTTACTTAGCAAGGCAATAATAATGAATATGAGATCCTTCAACCCTCAAACCACCTACCCTTTTGACTTTACAAACATCATTTCACTTAACCCACATAAACTTTACTTCTCCTCCGGAACTACCCTAGAGAAAATGCCTTTTCATACCAACCAACTTCTTCCAAACCGAGATCGACATCTCTAACAGAACCACCCTGCCTCCTAAACTCACAAATTTATTACTCCATGAAGTTAATCCCATAGAAATAAGCTTTACCAGGGGATCCCAATTCATGAATGGCAAGGAGGTCCAAGTAAAATTAAGGGCCGAGTAAACCATCCAAATTAGCGATGTTATCTCTTTTTGATTCTGAACAAGGCTCCAAGATTACATACTCTTTGTGTCCTTTACTTGAGAACATAATATTATCACTAAACGTCACGATCTTGTCTGATTTCAATATAAGGATATGATATCCTAAACATGGACACATTTTGCATTCTTCCTGGTCATCAACTCTGATGAAAGGGGAAGAAGTTAAAAATAAGCATGTTTGTTTATGTTTTTGTCATATTTTATTCTCTATTGCTTGTTGTAGCTAATGGAAATACCAAAAATATCTCATCTTATACATTTATCACTACATCATAATATTAAATCACCATGCATACATGCCATATAATATTTTACAATAAAAGATCTTCATGTGAAACTTGTATAATTCTACTACTAACCAACTTTTACAACTTTGCAAAAAAAAAACATTACACGGTTTACACTCTCATCCCCATCAGAATTCACACTTTTCACATAATCCCCACCCATTTCCCTCATAATCCTAACAAACTCACACAAATCCTCTCACACTCACCACAATTCTAACCCTAATATAATGTTATAAGAAGGGGGTTAGATAAGAGTGAGTGGCAACCACAATTACAACATTAATTCATACCAAAAACTCTTCTAAATTGCTCACAAACTAAGAGATTCTTCTAAATTGCTCACCAACTAAGCATTATAGTCACCATCAACGAGTCATCTCCATCACATTCATTAAGCTTGACCCGAGCCATCACCCTTTCATCACATTCGTCATAGCTCTGTCCAGATGAATTTCCTTCATCGTCTTCAATTTGTGCTCACCTCCACACAGTAGCCAAACCACACACACAAACAGAAACAAACCATACAAAAATGAATGATTTGAATTCATAAATGGAAGAATTTAGTAGAAGTAGAGAATAAAAGTGAAAATAGAAGCAAAAAAAAGTCCATATTTGAATTTACCTCGCCATTTTAAGCCCTGATGGAATCTGGGAAACTCGCTGGAATCTTCAAGTTCTCCGAAGAAGACAACTTGAAAATTCATCATTGCCAGAAAATTCAAGTATCGCTTGAATCTTCATCTGAATCTAGAAATTCCATAATTTCGATTTTGGTTAGTTTTTTTCTTTTTCCCCCATTTTCAATCAATGTGTTGCTGCACTCTTTTCGCACAATAACCCCATGTATTCTTGCACTAATTCCTGCAATTTATCGCAAACATAGGCCGTTTAGGTTTTTAGGGTTTTGGACGTTCTTGCATTTTTCAAGATTCTGTGAGTTTTGTGTGTTGGTTGTTGAATGTTTATTTGATTATGTTTATGAGATAGATTTGAATTCCATAAAAGAAGAGATGAGAGTGTTGGTTTGAGATTCATGAAATATGAAGAGAAATTTGTGCAAAGAGATTAGAGAGTGAGAAAGAGGTGAGTAAACCATCCAAATTAGCCGTGTTAGCTCTTTTCATTTACGAACAGGGCTCCAATATTACATACTCTTTGTGTCCTTTACTTTAGAACCTAATATTATGACTAAACCTCATGAACCTATCTGAGTACGGACATAAGGATATGACATCCTGAACATGGACACATTTAGCATTATTCCTGGCCATCAATTTCTGATGAAAGGGGAAGAAGTTAAAAAGCCACAGTACTTGGATCCCTAGAAGCTTAATGAATCCCGTAATATTCTCCTCTCCTATTCGAGCTTAAAGGTCAGAGAAGTGCTACCACACCTATTTAAATTTTCTGATTAAATATTGGAAATTCTAAAAAGAGAGGGAGAGCAAATGGTCTTTATGAAAAGCCAATCAGGGCCCTTTATAAGGAAAAACTAAGAGCTCAAGCAACATATTTGCCTAGTAGCGCAACTATTGCAAGAAGTGGAAAGGCTTTCACACGTCAAGGATGCGCGTAAGAAATAACTAGAGTGCGTTTCCCCAAAAAAACCATCATGAGCAGCATTAAATACCACACATGTTTCTTTCCCACTAATAGATCAAGTTTCCATAATTAGTTGACGTTTTGATGTCTCTAAAAGTAAATTGAATGATGCTTGATATATTTCAGCTGAATCACAAGATACACAGAAGACGCCTAGCAGGGGCTTGATGAATCGCCCCTAAATGAGGGATTCGCCCCTAACTAAGGGACTCATGCCTAATTGGGGAACTCGCTTGAAAGGAATGAAAGTCTTGATTTATAGGGAGACAGAGCTTAATCTATTTTCCCTTTACATGTCCTCGTGCTTGAGGGAATGTGTAGTGATATAATTATGAAAGGCACGCATGGGGTCACACGACGAATAGCTTGCTTAAGCGTATGTCACATAGACCTGACTCTGTCCCAACCAATGGCTCATCCTAAGGAGGAATTATAGACAGTGACGTGTAGATCTATAACCACCTATAGAAACAGTCATGGCTATGATTCTTAAGATGTAGGCAATCCAAGAGCTTCATGTTCAAGGTGGAACGATCACTACTTCTCAGGATTCCCCAAATGCAGGCCCATAGGTCCTTACAAATATCCCACCCTTAGGGTTGAGGAGGAAAATCTATTATTCATTTAAAATACCCTATTAAAAAATCTTCTCACCTTTGTGAGCTTGCTCTAATCCCATAGACAACACACCCTAAATAGGTTTTTCACCCTCCTGAGCTTGCCATAACACCCAAAAACACTAAAGCCTCTAGCCACCCTTACCAGCCTAGGGATGCCACATATCTGTACTTTTTGTTAAAAAGTACATATTTCATACTAGAATAAGATTAAATATGAATAAATGAACGACTAAAGAAAAACAAATTAATTAATTAAAGAAGGTATAAGGGAACTTGAATGAAGAATGCGAGGGAAATAAAAACAACCTCTCTCTGATTGTATACAAGATGATGTAGTCAAAAAATGAAAATGAAAATCAAGTACCCCTTGTACAGGCACGAAGGACACCAAGTTCAATGGTCGTGATTCAACAGAAGATCAATGATGTCATCCAATAGTTTAAATGAAATCCCAAACCATAATTGCAGTTGATTGCACTCGAGTACACCTATCTATGTCACCTCTCTAACCAAACAGAAGTTTTAACTACAAAGACCTCCCAACCAAATATAATATTAAATAGTAGGACAATCTTTAATCAAGCGAGAGCTTTTAACACCGGGTTAAGAGAGAGATAGATACAGAGAGAGAGAGAGAGAGAGAGAGAGAGAGAGAGGGGAGGGGGTTTGAGGGGTAAGTTATGATACTATAATAGCCTATATTTATAATGAAAATGAAAGGAAATAAAATATTTTAATGTAGGTAATGATGAAAAAAATAGAGTGGAAATCAGTTTAGAAAATAAATTGTGAAGGGTTTTGAAAAAACTTGTTAAAATAAATAATGATATTTTCAAAAAAATAGTTTGGTTGAAAAACGAAGTGTTTAAAGAGATTTGGAAAAAGAAAAGAAAATGTGGGCGTAATGATGCCGAAGTTGTAGCGTATGCACGAGAGAGAGAGAGAGAGAGAGAGAGAGAGAGAGAGAGAATATTGAGACATGTGTAACCAACATTCATTTACTGCTCATAAGAAGATTTTGCATGTGTGTGTATGAAGGATTGAGTGGTCCAAGTGTTTTGACAAAAATGCCCTTGAAGATCGTATTACTCCAGAGTATTAATGATCTAAAGGATTTTCATATCTTATATGATCAAGTAATCCAAATGGTTATAATCACCACAAGTTTACAAGTGTCCTAAAGAGTCATTTCTTACTAGAGAGTCATTTTTTAAAATAAATAAAATGGTCTTTCTATCCAGAAGGTCACTATCTAGAGGATCACACATATGATTTCAAACATCATTCTTTTATCATCAACTAAGTGTTTAGTCAAAATTACAGTCTGTTGATGGTTTGTATCAACAAATTATATATATAAAATATACTTTTGAACATAGTCTCTAATGAAGTGATGTTTAATTTTAATATGTTTTGCTCTAAAATTAAAAATTAGATTATTTGTGTCATACCCCAAATTTTAACCTTATATTCTTTGATCATTTTTATATAATTTAGGTCAATCATTCATGCATATCTAACCAAATTATTAGAACCTAATATTATGACTAAACCTCATTAACCTATCTGAGTACGAACATAAGGATATGACATCCTGAACATGGACACATTTGGCATTATTCATGGCCATCAATTTCTGATGAAAGGGGAAGAAGTTAAAAAGCCATAGTACTTGGATCCCAGAAGCTTAATGAATCCCGTAATATTCTCCTCTCCTATTCGAGCTTAAAGGTCAGAGAAGTGCTACCACACCTATTTAAATTTTCTGATTAAATAGTGGAAATTCTAAAAAGAGAGGGAGAGGAAATGGTTTTTATGAAAAGCCAATCAGGGCCCTTTATAAGGAAAAACTAATAGCTCAAGCAACATACTTGCCTAGTGGCGCAACTATTGCAAGACGTGGAAAGGCTTTCACACGTCAAGGACACGCGTAAGAAATAACTAGAGTGCGTTTCCCCAAAAAAACCATCATGAGTAGCATTAAATACCACACATGTTTCTTTCCCACTAATAGATCAAGTTTCCATAATTAGTTAACATTTTGACGTCTCTAAAAGTAAATTAACTGATGCTTTGTATATTTCAGCTGAATCACAAGATACATAGAAGATGCCTAGCAGGGGCTGGATGAATCGCACCAAAATGAGGGACTCGCCCCTAACTAAGGGACTCTCCCCTAATTGGGGAACTCGCTTGAAAGGAATGAAAGTCTTGAATTATGGGGAGACAGAGCTTAATCCCTTTTACCTTCACAAGTCCTCGTGTTTGAGGGAATGTGTAGTGATATAATTATGAAAGGCACGCATGGGGTCACACGACGAATAGCTTGCTTAAGGGTATGTCACATAGACCTAACTCTGCCCCAACCAATGGCTCACCCTAAGGAGGAAATGTAGACAGTGATGTGTAGACTATCTATAACCACTTGTAGAAACAGTCATGGCCATGATTCTTAAGAAGTAGGCAATCCAAGAGCTTCATGTTCAAGGTGGAACGATCACTACGTCTTAGGATTCCCCAAATGCAGGTCCATAGGTCCTTATAAATATCCCACCCTTAGGGTTGAGGAGGACAATCTATTATTCATTTAAAATACCCTATTAAAAATCTTCTCACCCTTGTGAGCTTGCTCTAATCCCATAGACAACACACCCTAAATAGGTTTTTCACCCTCCTGAGCTTGCCATAACACCCTAAAACACTAAAGCCTCTAGCCACCCTTACCAGCCTAGGGATGCCACACATCTGTACTTTTTGTTAGAAAGTACATATTTTATACTAGAATAAGATTAAATATGAATAAATGAACGACTAAAGAAAAACAAATTAATTAATTAAAGAAGGTATAAGGGAACTTGAATGAAGAATGTGAGGGAAATAAAAAACAAACTCTCTCTAATAGTATACAAGATGATGTAGTAAAAAAATGAAAATGAAACTCAAGTACCCCTTGTACAGGCACGAAGGACACCAAGTTCAATGGTCATGATTCAACAGAAGATCAATGATGTCATCCAATAGCTCAAATGAAATCTCAAACCATAATTGCAGTTGATTGCACTCGAGTACACCTGTCTATGTCACCTCTCTAACCAAAAAGAAGTTTTAACTACAAAGACCTCCCAACCAAATATAATATATAAATAGTAGGACAATCTTTAATCAAGCAAGAGCTTTTAACACTAGGTTGAGAGAGAGAGAAAGAGAGAGAGAGAGAGAGAGAGAGAGAGAGAGAGAGAGAGAGAAAGATAGAGAGAGAGGGGTTTAAGGGGTTAGTTATAATACTATAATAGCCTATATTTATAATGAAAATGAAACGAAATAAAATATTTTAATGTGGGTAATGATAAAAAAAATAGGGTGGAAATCAGTTTAGAAAATAAATTGTGAAGGGTTTTGAAAAAACTTGTTAAAATAAATAATGATATTTTCAAAAAAAAGTTTGGTTGAAAAACGAAGTGTTTAAAGAGATTTGGAAAAAGAAAAGAAAATGTGGGCGTAATGATGCAGAAGTTGTAGCGTATGCACGAGATATATATATATATATATATATATATATATATATATATATATATATATATATATATATATAGAGAGAGAGAGAGAGAGAGAGAGAGAAAATATTGAGACATGTGTAACCAACATTCATTTACTGCTCATAAGAAGATTTTGCATGTGTGTGTATGAAGGATTGAGTGGTCCAATTGTTTTGACAAAAATGCCCTTGAAGGTCGTATTACTCCAGAGTATTAATGATCTAAAGGATTTTCTTATCTTATATGATCAAGTAATCCAAAGGGTTAAAATCACCACAAGTTTAGAAGTGTCCTGAAGAGTCATTTCATACTAGAGAGTCATTTTTTAAAATAAATAAAATGGTCTTTCTATCCAGAAGGTCACTATCTAGAGGATCACACATATGATTTCAAACATCATTCTTTTATCATCAACTAAGTGTTTATTCAAAATTACAGCCTGTTGATGGTTTGTATCAACAAATTATATATATATAATATACTTTTGAACATAGTCTCTAATGAAGTGATGTTTAATTTTAATATGTTTTGCTCTAAAATTAAAAATTAGATTATTTGTGTCATACCCCAAATTTTAACCTTATATTCCTTTATCATTTTTATATCATTTAGGTCAATCATTCATGCATATCTAACTAAATTATTAGAACCTAATATTATGACTAAACCTCATGAACCTATCTGAGTACGAACATAAGGATATGACATCCTGAACATGGACACATTTGGCATTATTACTGGCCATCAATTTCTGATGAAAGGGGAAGAAATTAAAAAGCCACAGTACTTGGATCCCAGAAGCTTAATGAATCTCGTAATATTCTCCTTTCCTATTCGAGCTTAAAGGTCAGAGAAGTGCTACCACACCTATTTAAATTCTCTGATTAAATAGTGGAAATTCTAAAAAGAGAGGGAGAGGAAATGGTCTTTATGAAAAGCCAATCAGGGCCCTTTATAAGGAAAAATAAAGAGCTCAAGCAACATACTTGCCTAGTGGCGCAACTATTGTAAGAAGTGGAAAGGCTTTTACACGTCAAGGACACGCGTAAGAAATAACTAGAGTGCGTTTCCCCAAAAAAACCATCATGAGTAGCATTAAATACCACACATGTTTCTTTCCCACTAATAGATCAAGTTTCCATAATTAGTTGACATTTTGACATCTCTAAAAGTAAATTGACTGATGCTTGATATATTTCAGCTGAATCACAAGATACATAGAAGACACCTAGCAGGGGCTGGATGAATCGCCCCTAAATGAGGGAATCGCCCCTAACTAAGGGACTCTCCCCTAATTGGGGAACTCGCTTGAAAGGAATGAAAGTCTTGAATTATGGGGAGACAGAGCTTAATCCCTTTTCCCTTCACAAGTCCTCGTGTTTGAGGGAATGTGTAGTGATATAATTATGAAAGGCACGCATGGGGTCACACGACGAATAGCTTGCTTAAGGGTATGTCACATAGACCTGACTCTGCCCCAACCAATGGCTCACCCTAAGGAGGAAATGTAGACAGTGACGTGTAGACTATCTATAACCACCTGTAGAAATAGTCATGGCCATGATTCTTAAGAAGTAGGCAATCCAAGAGCTTCATGTTCAAGGTGGAACGATCACTACTTCTTAGGATTCCCCAAATGCAGGCCCATAGGTCCTTATAAATATCCCACCCTTAGGGTTGAGGAGGACAAGCTATTATTCATTTAAAATACCCTATTAAAAAATCTTCTCACCCTTGTGAGCTTGCTCTAATCCCATATACAACACACCCTAAATAGGTTTTTCACCCTCCTGAGCTTGCCATAACACCCAAAAACACTAAAGCCTCTAGCCACCCTTACCATCCTAGGGATGCCACACATCTGTACTTTTTGTTAGAAAGTACATATTTCATACTAGAATAAGATTAAATATGAATAAATGAATGACTAAAGAAAAAAAAATTAATTAATTAAAGAAGGTATAAGGGAACTTGAATGAAGAATGCGAGGGAAATAAAAAACAAACTCTCTCTGATAGTATACAAGATGATGTAGTAAAAAAAATGAAAATGAAACTCAAGTACCCCTTGTACAGGCACGAAGGACACCAAGTTCAATGGTCATGATTCAACAGAAGATCAATGATGTCATCTAATAGCTCAAATGAAATTTCAAACCATAATTGCAGTTGATTGCACTCGAGTACACCTGTCTATGTCACCTCTCTAACCAAAAAGAAGTTTTAACTACAAAGACCTAATTGAAGCAGGTTTGTTTCGAAAGCATACTCATTGAGATGACGTTTCCTGACTCCTATGAGCTATGCTCAAAATTTGTGTTGGCTTTGCAAAATAAAATTAATGCATATCCTAACTAGTGATTCGGTCACAAGTTATGGTGATATCTTTTTAAATAGAAAACTTCAAGACAAACATGTGTGTTGCATTAGCAGTTTCAGAAATAACGTTTGTTGCTTGCTAACATTACTTGATGACGTAGAAGCTTGCATATGAACATCAGTGATGACCTTAATCTTTTGAGACTCTGTTGAGTAAATGATTAACCATTTCAAAAGATGACCATATCCAGGGGCATGTTACCTAATGATTTTTGCTAAGCACAGGCAAGTTTGTCTCCCAGTTGTTACTGGAGTTCTTGGTGGCTCTTCAACCTTTTGTAGTTACAAATGGCATTCCCCTGGAAGTCTGTTAAGGAAGTCTTGTTGAAAACCTTACACATGGTTTCTCTTTATTTGAGATATCCCTTCACAAGGATTTTATTACAATGCGTGATTATTCTCCCCAGCGAGTCCACTACTTCATTTGCTTCTATCAAATGGCATCTCTCCGAGAAGTTTGGTAAAGATTCAGATGGTATTTCTCTTTATTTGAGAAGATATGTTTACAAATTAACCGGCTTGCATCCCTTTTTGAGATCCCCGATGAAGCATCTCTAGTCTACAGTAAAGTTGTGGCTACCCACTGAAGTCATGAATCTCCAGGCACCTATTGAAGTCCAGTTGTCACTGGCATTCTTGTGTGAAAATCCAATTGTTATTGGTATTGGTAATCTGGTTGTCTCTAGTCCTTTGCTGAAAGTCCAGTTGTCACTAGCTCCTGGTTAGGAAAATCTTTTGTTCCCCAAGAAGTCTTAAGGTTGCAGAAGCACTTTTAGAACTTTTCAACAAAAATCCCCAACAAAGCATAAACTGACAGCGCTTGTTGATTGATCCGTTGATCATGAACCTCCCCAGTGTGCATCATGTGATGCGTGTTTATTGATGTTGAGGATTTGCTCTCCAGTGGAGTCATCTTTATTTCCCACTGAAGTTACCCTATTTTCCCCTGTAAGCTACCTTAGCTTCATACTTCTCCAACTGAGATGGGTGTATGTTTCCCAGTGAATCTGTGGACTCTACTATTCCTCAATGAATCTTTGGACTCCTCCATTCCCCGGTGATTTCCTGTGACTCCTTTCGTCCCTAGCGAATTAGATATATTTATCTATTCCCCATGGAGTTTCAACTCAGACAACTACAGCTACGACTTTGGTCCGAGCTTCCCCAATGAGGTGGATATTTATTTTATCCCCTATGATGTCTCTAATCATGAGTGACCCTTTCTAGTGGACATTTCTCTTCCAACAAGGAAATCAGATACATGATGGCAATCCCTCAGGTGAAGTCATGATGTTATATCCCCGAGTGGAATACTCTTTTCCCCAGAGAAGGTTGAAACCTTGAAGTAGGACTGTGGTTCCGCATGTGGCTTTCTATTCATATCTTGATAGATGTCTCCTTCTTGCAGAGGTTGGCCGAGTATTCTCATCGATATGTTTATTTCATCTCCAGTTTCTTCTCCTTGTTTGTTTTGTCAGCATAAGCATAAGCATGACATACATGCATTCATACGGATATACATGGCACGTGAGCATGTTTTCTACCTTGTTGCCTTTTGTTCTTTTACTTGGGTTGTGTTTATCACCAAGTAACTGGGTTTGTCTCCTCTCTCCAGTAGAGTCGTCAGCCTTAAACAGAAAGTGCACATCCTTTCTAGTTCCCCACTGAGATTGATCCTCATGGAAGATTGGTTGCTTCAGTTATCGTTTCCATGTTTGGATAAGATAAATCCCCAGTTGAGTTCATTCCTCAATGGGTAGAGTCTCGTTTGACTGTTTCTCTCTAGCTTGTTCCTAGATTGAACCTTGGTCTCTGGGAATTTTGTTTTTGAGCCTCTCTAGGCAGCTAAACCTAGGTTGAGTGTGCATTTATTTTTCACTTTTCCTCCCAAGAAGAATCTATTTATAGATCCCCATTGAAGACAAAGTCTTATTTTCTAGCAGTGTTGTTGTAGTCTCCTTTAAGAAGCTTATCCATTTTTGCTATTCTGACGATAAGTGGCAATCTCCTTTGAGAAGCTTATCCATCTTTGTTATTCTGATGATAAGTGGCAGTCTCCTTTGAGAAGCTTATCCTTTTTTGCTATTTCAACGATAAGTGGCAATCTCTTTTGAGAAGCTTATCCATTCCTGGTGATTCGTCAACCTTTACGACGATAAGTACCAGTCTCTTTTTAGAAGTGTAATACCCTAAAATTTGCCCTCTCTTTTTTTTCATATCATTTAGCATGTGCTTTAATTGCATTACATTGCATTCAAGCATAAAAAAAATAAAACATAAAGCATTGCATTCAGCATAGGACATGTGATCAAGGCATTTTCCTTTGGTGTGAGCTTTCCGTATTCAGAAGATTATCGGTGAGCATCAAGGACCTCTGGTTGATCATGTTTCTTTCTGCTTCATGACTTGTCTTCATTTTCAAGTTGTTCTCAGGGAATTGTTCTTGTATTGAGATTCTTGGTTATAAAGATAGGATATCTGTGGATTGAATTGCAAATCATTGGGTCATGGTCAACTGAGCTTATTGATTGAATTTTAAGACTCATTGAAGATATGAGTTTGGCAGAGATTTTGAAGCTTGATATGAATTGGACGTGTTAGGATCAGTCACGGGGATTACTTAGAAGTTAGGTCCCAAACCCATTTTTGAATACCAATTAACCATTGCCATGTTAATATCCATATTCAAATATCCAAATTACTAAAACAAGTCCACTCAATATCCACCTACAATCCATTTTACCATTTTTCAAATATTCAAAGCCAAGTTTCAGTCCATTTCCATTCACAATAAAATTCATTTGATTTCTATATCCAATTTTTCATGTCACATATAAAACCATTTTTTCCAATAACCATTTTTAACTATTTCTAAATTCACCTAACACCACATGATGATGGTAGCAACACATAACCAAGATATTACAGCCCACAAATTCATAACAAGACTTTATTCACAACTTGAAAAATAATAGCTCTGAGGACTGCATGATTATTAGAAGGCCTCAATCACATCCCACCAATACAAAGGGTCCTGGGTTCTCTTCTATTATTAAGGTTGAAGGAGAGGAACGAGCCTATGCAAACACTTTTTCAACAAAACGTGCACACGCTGAATATAATAGTCCAAGAATTGTCTATGTCAAGTCACCTTCACGGCAGGAAGTACAAGTTTCATTGCAGAAAAATAATACATAGTATTTCTTTTTAAAAAAGGAGGCTACAAAAAACAATACATAGCGCAGAAAATAGGAGTGCTTCACAAGTGAAAAATTACAGAACAACAGTTTAGCCCATGAGGAATTTCTAACAGATTCTCACCAAGAGCTAGCAAAAAAAACTGATATAACAGAAAATGAAAAATCTCAATAATAGAATTTTTCTAACAACATTTCCTAACTGTCAATAACAACCTCTAACAGAAATCACATCGAATTTTGGGAATTTTCTTCTTCATCAATCTTCGAGCTTCAACCAACCTTGATCATCTCCTCAAAATTCACCTTCATCTTCATCTTCCAATCTTCCCTCTTGAACTCTATTCATCTTCAATCTCCATCATTCTCGGCATCAACCTTCAATCAATATTCTTCATTTTTCATTTTCAATCTCTGAACCTTCAATTCCCAACCTGCATCAATCTTCAACAACAATTCAACAAACTCGCACAAGAACGATTTTGACAATTCGCGAATCGCCAAGGAAGAAGAAGGAGAATTCAGATTCGCACCAGAGCAATCATACCTGAGTCGCGGCATCGTTGACGTTAGCGCAAAATTACAAACTCCTTCAAATTTACATCAATCCACAAGCAATATCCAACCTGCAACGATCTTCATCAGCAACATCGCCGAATCCACAATAACGATTCGAACGCAACGATGCAAATCCAGTACTCCGCATCCACCAAATTTGCCAAGAAATTCACTCCATCATCAACGTCTTCAAAGCACCGCATTGGAATTCCTCATCGATACGGATTTCACGCTCTTCCTCGTTAACTTATCAACACCGCCTTTCTTTTTCGTTCAACGACAACGGATCCTAAGATGATACCAGCTGCCACAACATCACGTTTCGTCGGCAACCTTCGACCTTCTCCGAATTCGAGAGCCTCGCTCCCGTTCACAGCTGTAAGGACTCAGTCGCAAGGAAATCCCTCTGTTACGGTTACGTCAACCTCACTTCTCGTCGAGAAGCAATTTGTGCAATTGAGTGTAGAAGAAGAAGGTGAGATGAATGAAGGTTATGACGCCGACGTTTTTTGTTGTGAAGGCAAAGAGAGTGGAGAACGGAGAGATGATGAGGATGAAGCGGCGAAGTTTGTAACAGATAGATGAAGGAGATACGGACGGCTCATTTTGAATGGAGGGAGTGAAGACCGAACTGATGTATAATTAGGGTTTTCTGTAGTATTCCCAAATGTCGTTTGGGCCTCACCACCATGTACCTCCTACTCACACACGCCACAACACTCTGCACCCCCTGGACCAGAATACACGTTTGGGCTTTGTCACCATAAACACAGTAACGCTATCTGCACCTTCTCTCTTTCTTTTTTGATTTTGTGTGGCATTTAGGTTCTATATTTTTTAGATTGTGATTAAGTTTTTTGTTAGAATATGATATTAGAATTATATATTAGTTTTAACATTAGGTTTAGAATTTAGTTTTAACAAGGTGATTAAAATTTGATTGTAATTCTCTCCATGGTGATTAAACTTTAGGATTAGATCACAACTTTAGAAATAGATTTTAGCATTGGAATCTAACTTTTGATTTAGATTTTAACTTTGATTTGTGATTGTTAACTTCGATTTTGTTCCTAATTGTGGATTAACTTCCGATTAACTTCTATTTAGGAACCAATTAAAATTTGATGTAGATATTGACTTTAGACATTAATTACGATAATTAGATTTAGAATTTGCTAATGGTTTGACTAATTGCCTTTTGCTTAATTGCACTAATTGTTTTGCTTACTAATTGTTTTTAGCTCAACGACTTGATAATTGTTTTTTAGCTCAACGGCTTGATAATTGTTTTTTAGCTTAATTTCATTAATCATTTTTTGGCTAATCATCTCTTAATTGATTTTTTTTTGCTTACTAGTTCACTAATGATTGTTTGGATTAATCATCCACTAACTAATTGTTCATTAGAATTAACTTTGAACTAATTGGTCATTGACTTAGTTGAATTGATTTTTTGTTCTAACATTGATTAAACTTAGACTTTAGTGCTAACTTCGGTTAATCTCCGTAGCGTTTTCATTAGTTAACTTTGTTAATAGTCCTTAATATGTTTTGCATAGAGTCGTGGCTAATTGTGGTTACATTTTTTGTATTGATTTCATTTACTTCTTATTGACAAGCTCCATTTGAATTTTGACAAACCTTTGAGTTTGTTTTGTAGTGTTTTACACTTGATTAGTAAAATGTAGAAGTTGCTGCCACATGCACAGCTGCTGTGCACAAAGTGTGCTGTAAAATGTTACTATTCTGCCTGATTGTATACACACCTGCCCTGTTCTGGAAATAGTAGCTGTTATAGGCTGTTTTTCCTTGTTGCTGGTTTTTATAGCTATGCAGGTGCAGGAGCGCTGTTGTTGCTGTTGTTTATGGCTCATTGCCTTGTTTTGTCTTAAGGACTTAAACTTGTTTTACTTTAGTCATTGATGGATGTTTATAAGATATGTGCACACTTCTAACATGAGTTCAATTATGGTTTTGGTTTACTTTCATGTCCTTTGCCTATACTTGTAACCCTTAGGTGATTTCTTTTGTGGGTTTACCTTTAACTTCAAAGTAGATTAGTCTTGTAGCATAGTGGTAACTTGACTTGTAATTTCATAATCCTTTTAGGTCTTTCACTTTGACTAGTGTGACTCAAGTGTACATAGCCATTAGACTTAGGTTTCATGTTGTACATACACTCTCTTGTTATTACTAATGTCTTTGGTTCACGTGTGCAAGGTACATAAAGGAGACATTCCAAAGGTGGTGTGACCATTTCATTTCGTAAATAAAAGCTTGTTTCTAACTTGGTTTGCTATATGTTTATAGGTGCTTTCGTGACTTGCTTTCGTTGCGCTTTCGTTGCTTTGCTACGGATTCATATCCGTTTGGTAGGACCTCTTATCTCTTCACTTCTCTTTAATGCTTTTAAATGCCATGAGAAGTAGGAATAGTCGATGCCATAATAAGTAGGATTGTATGGAAAGCCCTCAAGTGTGGCCATGATTGTGCTTGTTCGATATTGTGCTGAAGACCTCTAAGGAGGCAATTGACGGAAGGCAGGGTTCGCAATCGACCCCCGTTATTCTAGTGGAGTCGTTCTTAGCTCTCATTACATGATTGAAGCTTTGAACATATCTTGCTCGTGTTATCGAGTCCGTCAGTGGAAAAGGGTTTTACAATCAAACCCCCACGCCTTGTCTATAGCTCGCATTGACCAATGCTGATGCTTATGTGATCTGACTCACATCTTCCCCTTTCTTACTCTGCTCTCCATGGTTCTTGATACCATTGGGCGAGCACACTTACTCCCCGCAGCTAGCTTGTTTGCCTCGGTTGATATGACCCATTGGCTAAAGCTCCCTCTTTTACTTTGATTGTGTGACATTGTTGTTAACTGACATTGTTTACTCTTTCGTTGTTTTTAGTTCATTTTGTGATTGATTTATCTTGTGTTTACTTGTCTGATGACATGATCCCTTAGGATTCCTCGCTCCACTTAATTTTGGATTAAGTAAGAGGTAGGAGAGACATTAGGATAGCAATCCATGTATGCTAACATTAGGTAGAATTCCTTTTCTTACCTCAACCATAGGATCAATCTTTGCATGCTAACATTAGGACCTAGTTTCCCCTTAGCATTTTTCTTTCAAACCTTGAGTCTCTCTTTCTCATCTCATAATAAAAGTAAAAACACTTAATAAAGGCATAACAAATATTGTATTTAGGCCTTTCATGTGGAAACAAGGAGGTGAGGGGTCTTCTCTCATTTCTTTGGGAATGTTTAGTGTACGTCCCGTCTTGGGTCGATATGCTAGGCATTCGATCCTATATGAAGGACTTAAATACAATAAATGTTAAACACACAAATAATCAAAACATTTCCTTCTTAAAAGACAAAAACAAACAATAACGTTTTCCCTTCGGGAATTCTTTTCTCATCTCACTCATTCTCAACGTACGAACGTGCTCCTCCTCGTTCTCTTGCAAGATGGTAACGCACTCGGACCAGCGAGCCTGCAACACCTGAGCTAGAACGTTAGCCGTTCCTTAAAAAACACAAAAAATCTATCCCTAGTGAGGGGAACTACGTCGCTCTGATTCTCATGTTCCCGATGAGATACGTAGGTAGTGGGGTAGGGCCCATTCGAGCACTTCTTTTATTTTCCCTACATTTTTTTCTCTTTCTCTCTCCTTTTCTTTTTCATTCCTTTTACAGTTCTTTTTCCAGTATCCTTTTCTTACACCCTTTGATCGAGACAAGCAAGCGTGGATCCCATCGGGTACGATGGACGCGTGGGGGTGCTAATACCTTCCCTTCGCGTAACCGACTCCCGAACCCAGTTCTCTTGGTCGCAAGACCATGCTCTTTCCTTCTCTCAGGTTTATGCGGTGTTTCCTTTCCCTCTCATGGGATAAATACACATTGCTGGAGACTCTGTTTCGGTGCCACTTTCGCGTTTGTACTTGGATGAAAATCCCGGGAGCGACAGCTGGCGACTCTGCTGGGGACAGATTGACCTCTTGCTGGTCCATCCTAAGCGAGTCAATCCTAGCGCTTGTTTGCTTTTCTTTCATTGGGTGTTTACTGTTATCTTGTATTTGCTGTTTACTGTATTTTATTACTTGTACCATATTTACAGCATGTTAGCATTTACATTTCATATATTATACTGTGTTGCACTGTTCTGTCTGTTTGGCGGGATGGGATTTCTAAGAGATGAGCCCATTACCAAGGCTTGAGTGCACACTTAGATTTAGAGTGGAGAGTAGTGGGACCTACGTACCATCTGTGTACGTTGGGTAATCACGAAATTCACAGCCAGACGAGGCTATCTTGGGACATGTTTCGATGTGCGTATCTTGCGCATTTCAGGTGTTGATCTAGAGAGCTATCGACTCTGGTGACCGTTTTCCCGAGGACTCAGTTGCGGCACTCCTCCCGAGACGTGACAGTGGCAGACCACATTCTGTGGCAAACCCATTGCATATTCTCGATCCGAGGACCCAATGCTGGGAACTTGCTATAGGACATCCTTTTTGAAAGAGAATCAGTGGAGGCACTCCTCGATTGGCGATAGTACTGTACCCCGAGGGATGAATGTACTATTGCTTCTCGACCTCAGTGCCAGAAGCTGAGGACCTTTCGTTTTGGAGAATCAGTTGAGGCCTCCTCGATTGATGATGATGCCAAACCAGAAATGGTGAACGTATCATCATTTCTCGACCTGAGAGCCCGGGATACTGAACATCCTAGTACCCACATATGAGAGGGGCGGGTTGTTTACAGGTTTGCAGGTAACCTTAACTTTCATCCTACCTGGTATTCTAGTTTTCCTATCATTGTGGGCTTATTAGCCTGGTATTATGGCATCATGATTATTCTGACCATCCCGGTATTCTGATCAGGTCGGTGCTCTGATTATGCCGATATTATGGCCTTCTAGTATTCTGATTATGCCGATATCCCGGCATCCTGGCATTCTGATTATTCGGATATTCTGGTATTTCGGTATTTTCTTCAGAACAGACTTATGAGCTTATTCAGCCGTCAGCACAACAGTTATCCAGACCATATGGATACCTTGATCTCATGTCCGTTGCATATGCATCATCATTTTCACATACATGTTCTTGTATTTCCAAGGGATATTAACTTTGAGACTTGCCACTGAGCATTTCCATTCATTTCTCATGTTTCTTCTAAAAAAATTTTTTTGTGAATCAAAGCATAATGCTCCCTTGGAAATATTCGAACATGGCATTCTGCATGGCATTCTCATACTCATATGCATAACAGGTGTTTCGGGGCGGATTACTCATTCTGACTGGGTATTCTCTTCAGAAACGGCCAACATGACTTCTTCCAACTACTCGATTCGCCACAATCAAGGTTCAGGTATGGAACAACTTCGAGTGGAGGTGACTGAGATAAAGGCCCAACTAGGGCATTTTATGGGGGACATTCAGGCGTTTTCCTGAGGTCATGAACTACTGAGAGAAGAAGTCAATTGGATGAAGACTCAGATGGGCCGAGTTATGGAAATTCTGAATGAAGTGTTAAGAAAGGAAGACAATCAAGTGCCCGCTTCCGCAGCAGAGGTTCTCACTCCTCCTATTTCTTTGGGGTATCCTCTAGACCATGGTTTGCCTCGTGAATACTCTCCACCATCAGAGCTTTTTCACCAACAGCTGTTTCTTGAGAGTCTTAAGCCAGAGAAGACTGAGAAGAAGTTTGATCTGATCCCGATGCCATACGTTCAGTTGCTTCAACACTTGCTCAAGCTTTGGTTAATTGATTGATTGCTGCAGGACCTCCACACACCAAGTTTAGTATGGGTTCCAATGTCCATGATAGGTGTGAATTGCATTCAGGGGTACCTGGTCATAATGTTGAAAATTGTAAGATGCTCAAGTATAAGGTCCAAGAGCTTATTGATTCAGGGGCAATCGAGTTTGCGCCCATCAGCACTGTCAAGCGAAGAGATGTTCCTCCAACTGCTGCTAAGGAGGTGGATTTTCTTCCCTCCTCTCAGGGACCTTCCTCAATTCAGAAGCCTTGGGTTCCGAAACTACCGCATCAGCAAATCACAGCTGGGACCCTCCCGGCTGCCTCCTTTCATCATCAACAGAAGCAAGAAAGGGTTTTTGATCCTCTACCGATGTGTCATACTGAATTACTTTAGCAACTGCTTCAGTTAGGATTGATTGAGCTCCGGAAGTTGGCTCCTCCTGCAAAGCTTCCAAAAGGATGGGATGCCGAGGCTTATTGTGATTTTCACTCAAGGGCACCAGGCCATGATATTGAGGGATGTAGAGCATTCCAGTACCAAGTACAAGACTTAATTGACTCTAAAGCAATCAAGTTTGGACCAGATGGCTTGAAGGTATCAGGTGATCTTACGCCAGTAGCTGCAAAGGAAGTGAGTATTCCTTCCCCTTCTCTAGGGTCTACATCAAGTCACGGGTGTATTCCTCAGCTTCAGGTTTCAAAGTCATCACGTCAGCAACCTTTGTTTGTTCCTCGGCCAAATGTGGAAAGAAAAGTACAAGGGCAGACTAGGCACCATAATCAACATTGGCAGCAAAACCGTCAGCAACAGAGGCAACGAGGACTTAGGAGGTCTGAGAGAGTGTCTGCTCCAGTTCCTATTTCTCAAAGTCAGCTTCTTGCTCGCCTTCTCCAAGGCTCTTTGATTCAGCTGGACAATGTCACGCCAGTGTCGTTTCCTTTTCCTCTGGATTATGACATGAATGCTAGGTGCGAGTTTCACTCGGGAACGTTTGGACATACAATTGACAATTACAGAGTATTCAAATGTGAGGTACAGAACTTGATTGACTCAAAGGTTATCACACCAGACGGGTGGCCCATAAATTGAACTTTCTTCATCAGATTGAGCACCCAGTTTGCAAAGATATCTTCAGAATCAATAAGTCCAGACGGAGTCAAGCCTCCTCAACAAGGACAATCATTTAGCTTCTTTACTGCATTCTCATGTGTAGCTTTTTATGTTTGTCAAAATATTTGTATGCATGCATGAAATCTGCTTTGGTTTTTATGTTAATCCTAATAAAGTGCGCATGTTGTTCCTGAAGTAGTCAATTCGTATTCACTCATAAGTGTGTATGTGTGCATTGCAATACCAAGTGTCGTGCTTAAACTCTTGAGGGAGGATAACGATTTGAAAACGCAAAAACTCTAGGGGTGTGCTTTTGAATAAGAACCCTGTTGAGGATGTACAGGCATTGTTTTGAATCCCCAAACACTGGAGATATAAGGGAGATAGACCCTCGTTAACCCCTTTGAGCCTTGAAGTAGGAGTTTTTTTTCGTATGAAAAAACCCTCAGATTTGACCCAGGGGTAGGGTAGGTGTCAGTTAATTTGACCGAGCGTTCAAATTTCAAAAGGAGTGTGCATCTGAGGATCCATTACCTTCTATTCCACCGCCAAGAGGTCAAGAGATGTGAAACCACAATGGTTATCCGTCAACAATCAAGAGTGAGGCAGTCGCAACCCTTTCAACAAAGTCAAGACAAGCCAGCGTCACACGATTTGTTCCAAAAAGAATTGAAAAAAAAGAAAGGAAAAAGCCCGCTAAGTTGAAACTTGAAAACAAGCAACTTAGGCAAAAGTTAGGGCATCCCGCTGGACTTCAAAATCTAAAGATTCAAAAGAATCAGTCCAGGCAAAAGTTAGGGATAAAAAAAAGAGGCAAAAGAATGCGAAAGCGAAAAACAAAAGGATTACAAAAGAAAATCCTCGAGCAAGAACAAAGTCGTATGACTACAAACAAAAGACAAAAGGGGTGACTGTCAATCCAAAGCCTCATTAGGTGTCAAACCATCAGATGCATGGGTTCCTTAAAGATCACAATTTTTTTTTGAGAGGCGAATGCTTGTGCAAATTAGTTGAATGTAGGACTGGCGAACATCACGAAGAATGGGTGGGCACCGATAAACTTTAAGCCTTAAATCCTTTTTTCTCAAAACCGTGAACCAGGCCACGTTACAACACTTAAAAGTCCTAATTGAAACAGGGTTATTTCGAGAGCGTACTACCAAGAGATAGCGTTCCTGACTCCTATGAGTTGTGCTAAAAGATCTTTGTTGGTGTTGCATGTGCATTGCATTCTTTCATTCAAAAATCAATGTCGTATCCTAAGCAGTGATTCGTTCACATGGCTTTGCGACATCTTTTCAGTAAAACTTCAAGATTAACATGTGTGTTGCATTAGAATTTTTCATTCTCAGAATAAAACATTTTCTGCTTGCATACATTTGTTTGACATCAAAAGAAGGTTACATATGGGAATTCAGTCCAGAAGCTTAATATTGCCGAGTTGAGAATACTGAAACTCCCAAAGGAGAACCACATCCAATGGTACTTCCTCAAGAAACTTTGTTGAGCAGGAGCTTTCCCAACAAGTTGTGCTAAGACGTAGTCGATCTGGGGCAATCACGTCGAACCATCTCTTTAAGGTGTAGTTCATCTGAGCCAATCACGTCGAGAAATCTCTCCAGAGTCCATCCAAACTGGGGCAATTATCTCGAGATTCAAACCTCTCCAAAGGCATGTACTCGGGGTCTTCCTTCGAAGATCAATAGTCAGGGGCAAAACTACTTCAAGGTTCATACTGGGGCAGGCCATCCCAAGAGCATGAGAAGGTAGTCTATCCAGATGACTGGTCAGCCTATCCAGGGTTCAGAGTATTGAGGTAGAATATCCCACGGTGATATAAGATTGTTCATGAATCTTCTTGAGGCGAATTCCTCTGTAGACCATACAATCTGAAACAGCTAATTTGAGATACATGGAATCTCTCCAAGAGTTTGAAGACACTGAAGCATTGAGCTTGCCAAGTCTTCTATAAAATCCTCTTGAATGATTTCTTCTAAGTAATCCATGCGGTCTGAGGCAGTTACGTCGAGATCCGACGAATCTCTACAAGAGTTTGAAGACATTGAGGCATTTTGGATGTCAAGTCTTCTGTAAAATCCTCTTGAGACAATTTCTTTTGGTGGACCATGTCAGTCTGGGGGCAAATGAAAAAAAACTGTTGTTCACGCATATGCAGTCAATCAGTCAAAAGGCTCGAAACAAAGGGGCATTCCAACCCAAGGCATTTGTGGTCCCCGTCTTCAGCAGGCTTCATTAATAACGTTCCCAGCAAGAGATGCATCAAAACCTTTCTTCCCAACAAGTGGTGGTTTAGAGTTGGATTTTCTCAGTTGCAGAAGTCATATCCAGCACGGAGCATACATGCATATCCTTTGCTTGCAGGTAGCAGCCTCATACTAGGATCAAAAGCAAGATGGAAGCCTTTTCGAGATCATGGATCATCTCTCCTAGACGAGTAATCACTTGTTCCCACGCAGAAGACTAGGGCAATCATGTTCAGGGAAGGGTTCACTTGTCACCCTTTTGTCACAACGTTTACTGATTGAGTCCATCATCTGGTCGACGGTCGGTCACGACGTTTTGATATCGGTAAAGTGAGTTCGACCGGGTATCATTGTATCTTATTAAGTCGATTCTCTCATTCAGTACTCCCAACAGCTACAAGCTTTTCTGTGTCGATGACGGTTGTGAATTCTCCAACAGAGTTGCTTCGCAGATACCGAAGTTAATGGTCAATCCCCAGTGAGCGTACAGGAGTTTGAAGGTGCTTAATCTTCTGTAAAATCCTCTTATGACATTTCCTTCAGATAAGTCTTATATCATGGGGCAAAAAGCAAGTTGTTGACTTTCCCAAACATGGGGCATATTGAATTTCCCCGGCAGGAGATGTTCCAGATTTATTATCCCCAGTAGAGTTTGAGGACACTTGGTCTTCTGTAAAATCCTCTTAAAAGGCATTCCCCATCACGAGACGCTTTAAAGCAGCTTTCTCCAGCAGAGTGGATGATAAACTCGTTATCCCCAACGGAATTGTCAAACGGAAAGCTCGCCTAACATGGGGCATTATGGCACTTATCCTAGGCTCAACAGTTTTATTCCTCAGCAGACTACCGTGGAATTGCTTTGGGTTTCCCCAACAGATCTCTAGGGACTCTTTCTCAGCATGTTGCAACGGAATGTATTCCAATCAGGATTTCCATATCCTCGGCAGAGTAGCCCTGATTCCCAGCAAGATCGTATCTCTGGTAGTAGTATCCCCACAGAGTTCAGCAGTGAATCTTGTCAGCTATACTCCCCAGCTGAGTTATTTTCTCCCCGCAAGAGGCGTATTGATCAACAAAATCTCTTCCTCAGCAAAGGGTTAGTACATTTTTTCCCCAGCCGGGTTAGAAGGTTAATAATCCCCGCAAAGGATCTCGAGGTTGGTAGATCCCCAAGCAGAGTTTTAATGACTTTTCTTCCCTAGAAGGATGCCATTCATTCTCATTCCCCTGTGGAGTTTATTCTCGGCAGGATTTACCAGCAAGTGGTAGTGTCATATTTCCCGCAGGTTTCAGCATGTGAAATTTGTCAAAGAATAGTTCCCTGCTGAATTGTCTTCTCTCCCCATAGAGTTCGACATTTTGACAGTAATTTCCCCAGCAAGGTCTAAATAGATAGATGGAATCTCTTCTTCAGCAAAGTGTCAGCATATGATATTACCCAGCCGGTGGTGTAATTCTCAGCATTGCTCATTTACAACTCAAAGTCCAATTTATTTTTGGCATACAAACAGTTGTTCATATTATTCTAGCAGGTGGGATAGTATTACAGATGGTTGTTCCAGCAGGTGGGGTGATCATTATATACAGTTGTTCATATTATTCCAGCAGGTGGGATAGTATTGCAGATGATTGTTCCAGCAGGTGGGATGATCATACAAATAATCGTTCATATTATTCCAGCAGGTGGGATAGCATTGCAGATGGTTGTTCCAGCAGGTGGGATGATCATACAGACAATCGTTCATATTATTCCAGCAAGTGGGATGGTATTACAGATGGTTTTTCCAGCAGGTGGGATGATCATTATATACAGTAGTTTATATTGTTCCAGCAGGTGGGATAGTGATAAACAACTATATTCTCGGCAAAGTCCAACGTTGGTTTGGAAAAGCTTCCAAAGCCGGTTTGGTAAGCATCGAAGTCCAATGTTAGTTTGGCAAAGCTGCAAAAGTCCATCTGAGGATGGCAATTTTGAGATTCCAAAGCCGGTTTGGTAATCAGTGAAGTCCAACGATAGATTGGCAGAAATCCAACACGAATTGGTAAAAGTCCATTGTTTAGAATGGCAGAGCAACTAAAGTCCACCAGCAGTGTGGCAAGCTAGTAGTCGTCTGGCGTCGTTCCAAAAGACATTATTAAAGTCCACCAGCAGTGTGGCAAGCCAGTAGTCATCTGGCATCGTTCCAAAAGACATTATTAAAGTCCACCAGCAGCGTGGCAAGCCAGTAGTCGTCTAGCATTGTACAAAAGACATTATTAAAGTCCACCAGCAGTGTGGCAAGCCAGTAGTCGTCTGGCGTCGTTCCAAAAGACATTATTAAAGTCCACCAGCAGTGTGGCAAGCCAGTAGTCGTCTGGCGTCATTCCAAAAGACATTATTAAAGTCCACCAGCAGTGTGGCAAGCCAGTAGTCATCTGGCGTTGTACAAAAGACATTATTAAAGTCCACCAGCAGTGTGGCAAGCCAGTAGTCGTCTGGCGTTGTACAAAAGACATTATTAAAGTCCACCAACAGTGTGGCAAGCCAGTAGTCGTCTGGAGTCGTACAAAATACATTATTAAAGTCCACCCAGAGTGTGGCAAGCCAGTAGTCGTCTGGCGTCGTACAAAAGACATCTCTCCAGTGTTTTTTCTTCATCATCAGAGTTTTATTCAAGTAGAATTCATTTGGTTGGGTTTACATCCCTTTTCTTCTTCTCCATAGAGTGCAAATTTTTTGGTTATTCTTCGGTATTCAATCCCTCCATACCTTGAAAGTCTGACAACAATCGCTATCATCCATTCAGGTCTACAGTGATTGAATAGGGGAAGCTGTAATATCCCAAAATTTGTCCTCACTTTTTTTTCATATCATTTAGCATGTACTTTCATTGCATTACATTGCATTCAAGCATAAAAAAAATAAAACATAAAGCATTGCATTCAGCATAGGACATGTGATCAAGGCATTTTCCTTTGGTGTGAGCTTTCCGTATTCAGAAGATTATCGGTGAGCATCAAGGACCTCTGGTTGATCATGTTTCTTTCTGCTTCATGACTTGTCTTCATTTTCAAGTTATTCTCGGGGAATTGTTCTTGTATTGAGATTCTTGGTTATAAAGACAGGATATCTGTGGATTGAATTGCAAATCATTGGGTCATGGTCAACTGAGCTTATTGATTGAATTTTAAGACTCATTGAAGATATGAGTTTGGCGGAGATTTTGAAGCTTGATATGAATTGGACGTGTTAGGATCAGTCACGGGGATTACTTAGAAGGTGCTTCAATTTTCTATGCAGCTACATGTGATTGAGGTTTTTGTATGATCTTTAAATCTACAAAAGCTTTGAATTTTCATTGTCAGACTCTTTGTCATTAAACCTTTCCTGGATTTATTCCTCAAACCTTAAGGTTTTCTTGTTAAAAACTCGGTATGCCTTAGATCTTTTAGATTATCCTAAGAGGATACACTTTTGTGCCTTGTCAACAAATTTCTTAAGATAATCTAGTGTTTAAAATGTAACATGTATACCTGAATTGATGAAAATATGCACTATTTCATGCTATTCGTTTATGAAATTCCTAGGGAGTCTTGTTTTAAACATAACACATTGTATTTAATGTTTCTTTCTAAATAAAAAATTATAACATTTGATTCATTGAGTATGGTCCTAGTCATTTCTTGAAGAGATCTACTTTTAATTTGAAACCTTTGAGATGTGATTCTCTGGAGTTTTCTTGTTTTTTTCAACTGGCTTTTCTTCCTCATGTTTTTCCAAGCTAAATGAAGTACTCATTGGAGTTTAAATTTACTTAGATTTATCCATGCCGAATATTTTAAGTAACTCTTTGGAGTATTTGGCTTAATCGATAAATATGCCTTATTTAGATTGATTTATTTGTAAGCCTAGGAAATATTGAAGCTCTTATGTCATAGACATCTCAAATTCATTCTAATCATAGAAAAATCCTTACACAAGGATTCGTTAGTAGAACCAAAAATAATGGCATCAACATAAACTTGAACTAATAGAATGTGATGCTCAGATTTCTTGATAAAATATTTTTATCAACCTTCCCTTTTTGAAAATTGTTTCCAAGCAGAAACTTTCTCAAACGATTATACCAAGCTTCAGGGCTTGTGTTCAGCCTGTAGAAAGCCTTCATGTTACATTGTATCCTTTCACAATGATTATTTCTTTTTTTCTTAAAGCATTTCCATCCTCATCAAGCTTGTTGCAAAATACCCACTGGGTTCGAATCACTTGATTAGCTTAGGCATAGGGAACAAGTCCCCAAATGTTGTTTTATCTCAAATTGGTTTAACTATTCTTGCATAGCAAGAAACAAATGTTTGTCGTTGATATCTTCATAAACTTTATTTGGCTAAATTTTGGAAACAATATTCATAAAGTAACATACCTTGCTAAGGTAGTTTTGAGTTGTATCTCCCTTATAAATATCCCCAATAACATTCTGGATTGGATGGTTTTGGGAAGTTATCCATTCCTTGAGAAGATCCTGACATTCTAAATTTTCTCCTTCATCTCGAACGTCTTCAATTTGACTTTGTTCTTTCTCTTAACGTATTTCTTGATCTTCATTTTTCTCTTTTTCTTTAAGAGGCGTTAGACAATTGGCTTCGATCTAGAGGGGGGTGAATAAATCACACGTAAATTTTTTTGGAAAAAATTAATTTAAAAAGTTTTATGGCATAGCAGAAACAACCCGAATCGAATCGTCTAACCGAAACCTCTATCGAAAAGATCAGATATGTGTAAAGATACACAAACGTATGATAATGAACACAAATTGTTCAACACTATTAATCCCAACCAATTGAATGTTAAGCTAAATATATAGCTTATTTCCAATGATCAAAACACATAAAAAAACAATAAGGCAATTTATCGAACACCTTCTGTGCAATCGATATTGTTTGAAATTTTGTTTGGTTTTGTTGATATTAAAATCCAATCACAATCAAATGGATTATGATTAAATCAACAACACGTATGTCAAAAATGTGATAAAAAATAATTCACATATGAATTGATTGAATGAACAATGAATAAAATAATTTGCTAACACAAATTAAAAGAGATTAATAGAGAGAGAGAGAGAGGGTGGGAGAGAGAGAGTACACAAGGATTTGTTAGGTAGTTCCCCAATCAGTCTAACTATGGGTACGTCTACCCTCAATTGGAATGTGAGTTGAGATATTATATTATATATTACTTTGCAAATGTGTGTATACTAGAGATGAAGAACTCTAACCCTACAAACCCTTGGTTTGATGTTGATTCTATCACCTCTAAAACCCTTGATCAAAGATTGATCAAGTAACCAACAATGCCGCTTTAATTCACCTATTGTTGCTACTTCCTTGCAAGGCACCTCTTGTCCCAAGGCTTTCACCCGATGGAATTAATCCCAAGTGCACATTTGTTGAAACCCAAGATTTTCCTAGACGATCCACCGTCTCACGCTAATCCCTTGCAAGGCACCCCTTGTCCCAAGGATTTCACTCGATCGGATCTGAATTGCGTAATCCTGTCCAAAACCTTCAAATTCCTTAACGATATTGAAGGAAAAGTTTTCCTATTTGAAACCCTCAAAGAACTCAACCCAATTTACAGTACAATCAACCTAAATTGGACGTTATCAGCCCTAATCTAGATGGTCACCCAATCAAAAGATGATTATGTGTAGTTTAATTGTGTGTATGCATAGAACAGAGTTTGAAGATGATGAGAATGCTTTATAATCTCAGTTTAATATAGGTTTGCTCTCGAACCTTGCAAGAAATGATGCATGTATCAAGTATTTATATGTATGCAAGTATTGAAGTAAAAAGAATGCAAAAGAGTGAATAAAATTATGAATTTTGGAAAAATGCATCGTATGAGTCGACTTATGAAAGTTGTGAGTCGACCTATGAAGGTCATGAGTCGACCTATGAAGGTCTTGTGTTGACCTGTGAAGGTCTTGTGTCGACCTAAAGGAGTCAGCACATGGACAGAGCCTACAGGCTATAATATTGCAGCATGTGTGTCGACCTAAAGGAGGGATGTGTCGACACATGTCAAAGTTTTCCTTATATGCACCGACCTGAAAGCTCTATGTGTCGGCACATGCTGTAATGCTTTCATAAAATTTTGTTTTCAATGCATTGTTGATGTATGATAGTTTCCCAAAACATTTTAATGCTTCCTAATCTTAAGATGCACATATAGAATCAGAGGATACCGTCCAATATACATTAACGCTAAAGTATCCTAGTTTTGACATCATGCAAAATACATATAACGGAAAGTTACACTCACAAGAGACGTTTTCTCCAAGATACCTTCACATTCACCAACCTCTACCTCTACAGGCTTGGGGTTAGACTCATCAAAGGTAACATGAATTGATTTTTCTATTGTCAGGGTTCTTTTATTGAAAACTCTAAGAGCTTTATTGTAAGTCGAATATCATAGAATATGCCTTCATCAACTTTTGTGTCAAATTTCCCAAGATTATCCTTCATGTTATTAAGTGTGAAGCATTTGCATTCAAATATATGTAAGTGAGAAATATCCAGCTTTCTTTGTTTGTATAACTCATAGGGCATTTGCTTTAGAATGATTCTTATCAAGACATGATTTATCACATAGCGAGCAATTCTTATTACATCAGCCCAAAAGTATTTAGAAAGATTTGTCTAATTGAGCATCGTCATCGCTAGCTCCTCTAAAGATCTATTTCTCCTTTCCAATATCCTATTTTTTTTTGGAAAGTCTATAGAGTGGAAAACGTGTGTAGAAAACAATTATCATTACAAAAATTATTGAATTCCACATTTTTGAATTCTCCACCATGATCATTTTAGATTGTGCAATGCTTAACCATTTTTCATTCTGGATAATCTTGGCTAGTTTTTGAAAGGTGCCAAATGCAGCTCTTTTCTAGGATAAGAATAATGTAGTCATCCATAACTACAAGGAAATATAAATTTCTACCAAAACTTTTGGTTCTAGATGGGCCAAAGAGATCCATGTGAAAAATTTGTAAGGGTCTATTTGTAGAAATAAAAAATTTCCCTTTAAAAAATGATCTTGCTTGTTTACTCTTTTGGCACGCATCATATAACATATTCTTTTCAAAACGTAAATTTGGAAGACTAATGACTAAGTTCTTGCAGACCAACTTGTTTAAGAGGTTCATGTGGATATGAGTTATTCTCATATGCGATAGCCATGATTCATTCTTTTTACTTAGAATACAAACATCATTAGAATAAATTTTGTTTAAATTCAAGGCGTAGGTATTTCCACTTCTTGAACTAGTAAATATGGTTTGATTTGATTTTGATTTAATAACCCTGTATCTAGAAGAATCAAATGTTACATTGTTACATTTGTCATATAACTGACTATAAATTAGTAAATTATTCTTTAAAACATTAACTAAAATAACCTTTTCAATCGTTGGATTAGGAAACTTACCAATGGTACCTATATAAATTATTTTTCCCTTGTTCTTGTCACCAAAGGAGACAAAACCTCACTTTCTAGGAGTAAAATAAGAGAACAAATATTCATCTCCAGTCATATGCTTTGAACAAACTCTATTAAGGTACAACTTAGTGTTCAATACTGTAAAGCATTCATGCATCGGAAACATAGGTCTTAACTTTAGGTACCCAAATTATTTTGGATCCTCTAATGTTAGTTTGATCAATATTTTCACAAGATTTCTCTTGATAATTATAATCAGAAGAATATGATGAGTTAGACATGTCTCATATTTTTTTCAATCTTGATGCTCTTTATAAAAATGTGAAGGAGGATAACCATGTTTACTTTCATGGCTCTTTTTAATGAAAATAATAATTCAATATAATCATTTTTACTACAATAATTGCATTTAAGGGTTTTACGTTTAGGAGTTTGATGAGCATGACATATTTTACTAATGTTCTTAATATTATTCTTAAGTTTCATAACCTAGGCCAACCTTATTATATGATTCCCTTTGATTTCCAAGAAGATTCAAGTTGTCTCTCCCCTTAGTGAATTTATCAAGTGTGTTTTGTAAGTCTTTGTTTTCACTTTTCAAAACATCACGTTGATCACACTTGATAGATTCATCTAATACTTCATGATAAGGGAAAGAAATTTGAGTTAAAACATTTTGCCTCTCTTTAAGATTTTTTATTTCTTCCAAGATGTTTTTATTTTCAATTTCGAGGGAAGAAATAGTATTTTTAGAGGTGGATATGAGATTTTTTAACTTAATTGCTTCTTTATTTAATTTCCTTCAAATGTGAAATGATCCTCATAAGAGAAGTGTGAAGTTACCGCATTTTCTTCATGATCTTCCATGAGAAATATGTTTGCTTCATCATCTGAGGAATCCATGCCATTATTATCCCAGGAAATGTATACTTGCATATCTGCTTTTTGAGGTTTCATAAATTTTCTCTGATTCTGGTTCCTTTTTTTGGTTCTGAAGGCAATTTTTTCTTATGTGTCCCTTCTTTCTAAATTGAAAGCATGTAAGAGTACCTGAGGATCTTCCTTCTTTCTTTTGATGCTCTTCTTTCTTTTATTCTTGCTTCATGAATCTTTTGATGTTTAGAACGATTTGCGCCATTTCTTCATCGAAGTCAGAATGTTTTTCTTCCTCAGTTTTGAGTTCCAAATTTTATTCTTCTTGTCTCCTTCCTCTTCATCTGCAAGTATTTTCAACTTCATCTCATATTCCTGCAATTTACCAAAAATATTAACCAAATCCATGGATGACAAATCCCTATATTTAGAAATTGCAGCGACTTTGTGTTACCAACCGCAGTTTAAGCATATAAGGACTTTTACAACCAAGTCTTTATTTTAAAAGAAAAAAATCCAAGAGTTCTTATGTTATTTACAATGTGGATAAATCGGTTTTGCATATCATAAATATTTTTTTCAAGTTTCATTTTGAAGAGTTCATGTTCATTAGTTAATGTTTTCATCCTTGCCTTTTTTTTACCCTAATTGTTCCTTCATGGGTAACTTGAATGGTGTCCCACATTTATTTTGCAGTATCGTAGTGAGAAACACACAAAAACTTATTAATACTAAGAGTGGTATTGATGATATTCTTAAATTTCAATTTGCGCTGCACTTTTTCTCTTTATTCATTGGTCCAATCATCATTTTCCTCAATAAATGTGTATACCACAACACCATTAACTTGATGTGTGGGAACTAAAAGGACCATTCTTTACATATTTCTAATAACATAATTCATCCCCTCTATAAAGATTCTCATTTTCTCTTTCCACAAAGAATGCCCTTCTCTATTAAAGAATGGGGGTATGTATAGTGAATTATTTGAAATTATTCTTTTGGCTTGGTACGATTAGTCTTAAAACAAGAGTTAAGCTCTGATGTCACTTGTTATATAAATATTGTGATTATTTTAAAATTTTATTTCTTAAAATTGGTTTATAGTAGTCTAACAGAGATAAGGCAGCGGAGAAGAAGAACTAATTAGAGAGGAAACTAAATTAAGCGATGGAAACGAATGAGTTAGATTTAGAGAGAGTGCGCCACAAATTTGTATAGGTTTAGCCTACCATATGGCTTAATCTTGTCCCCAAGAGTTTCCTTATGAGAGTTCCACTAATAATAAGTATTGAGCTTTTAGGGATATTCCCGCTAATCTTTTACAACAATGAGAGTTTTACACAGGCTAATCCCCAAACCAAATAGAGCTTTTAATCGGTTGAGCTCGTAAAGCAAATAAAGATTTTAATGAGATGATCTCAATAACGAAACAAAGATTTTAAAAGGTTAATCTTAAAACAAAACAACAATATTTCTCAATAGAATCACACCCTTGATCAATAACAAATGCAACATCCCACCAATACAATCAAACTCTCACAAGTAGTTTTCACCCTATTGGAATTAAGGAATCTTTAGTGAAAAATAAGAAAATAGAGAATTAGAGAGTATAAAATAGTATAATATAGTTTCAATTTCGAAAACTGGTGTAAAATAAGAATGAGGATAAGCCCATTATTTATAGAATATTTTACTCAAAAAGGAAAAGATCCCTGGGATTTTTTAGTTATATAACCGATTAACACTAGTCATTAATCAATCATCTATAAGCAAAATATGGAAGGCGTTTGAAATCTTCCCTCACTAATCGATCAATGGATGAGTTCACAAAAATGACATTGGTATCTGTCATACCCTAAATGTTGACCACAAGACTTTACATCATTGAGCAAATCATCATCACAATGTGGATGTTCTTTCATGCCTCATCAATCTTCTCAAAGATTGTTGAGCATTCACATCAATCAAGAATTAGGGTTTTGAGCCCTCACAGAGCACTCAGGCAGAGGATCAATAAAAAATTGACATGATCTTCAACTTGTCAAAGCCTCTCAAACATCCATGAAGGGTCAAGAAGTCTCCCAGATCAAGAATCAAGCATAGGAATGCAACATTCTAAGCTGATTAAGCCTTAAGATCACCAGTGTAACCAAATTAGGGTTTTGGTCGACCAAGGCCTCCAGAGGGAAGTTTTCATCTGGGCATGAGCCAATACTTCAAAACATGATTCAAGAAGCTCAAAGGGACCTCATGGATCCAATCATGAGTTCAAAATAGCCCCAGGAGAGGCATTCATCAAAAATCAGGAATTAGGGTTTCTTGACCTAATTCACCCCTAAGTTGACTTTTGAAGCAAGGCATAAGCCAAAACCTCAAGAAATGTTTTGAAGTCCTCAAATATCTTATATTGACCCTCTCACAAGTTTAAATTAACCCAAGGAACTTGATTCATGAGCAATATAAAGATGCAAATTCATCGGGATCACAAACTAGGGTTTCTGAGAAAAAGTCAACCATACATTTGACTTTTTACCAAGACATGATCTAAAACCTTGGGAAATGATTCAAGACACTCTAAAACACCTATGGAATCCATCCATTGGGTTTGATTTAGCCAAAGAACTTGATTTCATAAAAGATCACAAAGTTTGAAATTCATCTGATAAAAAGTCAACTGTGCCCAAAACCAAGTTTGACTTTTGAGATTTTTTGACAAATATGGCTTCTTCAAGTAAAAAACAATGTTAACTTATGGTTTGGATCATCATCAATCAATAAAAATCAAGAAAAGTGAGGTTACTTGCAAAAGGGGTAATCTTAAGAAACATAAAATTTCACTAAGTTATGGAAAAAGGATGATTTTTAGCCAACTTTGCAAGACCATAACTTATGATCCAAACAACCATTTTCTTCCATCCAAAGCTCAAATGAAAGCTCTCATTACATACTACAAAAGTGACCTCCTGATCCATAGTCAAAAGATGCATGGATTTTGAGTTATAAAGCCATAAAGTTAGGGTTTCATGGGATTCCGACTTTGACACTTAGTGAAATTTTGAGACAGAATCGGTTTGCATTTTTGCCAACTTTGAGGTCATTTTTCTCCATAATCCAAAATGATCCAAGACCAAAGGTAAACATCAAAGTTGAAGTATGATGTGCAAGCCTTCCAAAGAGTACAAGAACATCATCAAACTCCATTTGAGCAAAGAGATATGGAGTGATCAATATGCCTTGCTGCAAGCTATTTTGCAAAATCAGTTTGATCATTTACTTGCCATGCACGATTTTTTTGTCAAGAGTAATGATCAATACCACTCACATTCAATGGATAACAGATGAATCACAACAAACCTGCAAAGTTAGGCAAAAGAGTCAAGGGATATCTCAAGTGGAATGATGGGTTTTGTCACCTTATGCCTTGAATTCAAATGGAATTTATGTCCAATAGTGCACATTTAAAAAAAGGAATCTTTTCAGTCAAGATGCTCACATAAACAACAGTAAAAGCATCTGAGGAATGTGGTTTGAGTCAAAAGATGAGCTAGCCATGTGGAGGGCTATGGTACCTTGTGTGAGGGGCAATGATACATCTTGCCAAAACTTTTGAATCCAAGCCAATCTTCAAGATATCACTATTCAACCAAGACAAATCCATTCTCCTATAAATAGAAGACATTTCTGATGTTTCAAAACACACCAAAATAACCACAATGCTTGTTTTCTCATAAATTCTTCCTCTTGCAAAATTCAAAGTTCTCAAAGAGTGAAAACTTGGAAATCTCAAACCAGTCCAATTCCACTCAAACCAAACATCCAAACACTTCTCATAAGCATCATAGAAGTGATCCATAACCTCAAAACACTTCTGTAACATCAGAATCACCAAGTCACTATCCTTTTGCCCAAATTTTCCTCAAAGCTGCAGATAGGGTCGAGCCAAGTGATCCAGGAGGTTTCAACCCATTCTAATCATTGGAACACCATCCTTGGGGGTCAAGGAAGCTGTCCAGATCATCATCTTGTATCTGTAACACCTATATTGCAGAATTCGATTCTCACTTGCAAGGTAAGCTTTCTCAAATCTAAACTCTATGATCGATGCATCATAAATGTGTTTTCAAGTTACCAACATGTTTCTGCACTTATGTATAGTGTTTCCCCTCAGTTAATTGCTTTGTATCTACCGTGTATGGAATTTCATAGTGTTCTTACAAAAATTAGGGTTCATCTGTTCTTCACATGATTCTCACTCTACACTTAAAAGAAATACAATTAATTAGTATCATTGAAATCCTTGTTAAAAAACGAGCAACTTTCATGTTTATGGAAGTCAATTTCATTGCGTATTCAGTGCGATAAGGGAGTTTTTGCAAATATGAAATTGAGGGTGGCACGAGGAAGAAGATGATGTTCTACGCGCCCTTTTTCAAAAATTTGAATTTTTAATTATTTTGATTATTTTTCAATTAATTTCAAAAAATTCATATCTCTCTCATTTTCAATCTTTTTCAAATGATTTTTTAAACATAAATCATTTATACATTTTTATATTTTATTCTACAAAAAAATATTTTATATTTGATATATTTTTGAATTTTTCAAAGAATTTGTTTTTAGTTGTTTTAAACATTTTAAATGAATTCTTTCTCTTGATTTTTCAAAACAATTTGAATTTCAAATCATCTTGTGAATTAAAACATCTATTTTCAAACATTTTTCAAAATTCACAACATGTTTATTAGATATATTTTATATTTTATATCATTTTTATTTAATTTTTCTTTAAAAAAATGTATTTTTAAATAAAATTAGGGTTTCCTTGATTTTAAATCTTTCAAAACTTCATTTGAATACACTTGGGCCTCTAATAGAGTGTAAGACCCAACCCTTTTGTAAATAAATAATTTTGGGCCTCTGTCATAGTATAAGTCCCAGTACGACTTTCAAAATAACGGTGCATTCACTGTTTTTCAAATGGGCTTCTCCTTGAGTATAAGCCCCACTTTTCTTCATTTCAAACACGTCTTGGGCCTCTATTAAAGTGTAAGACCCAAACCATTTTGTACATAAATAAATTTTGGGCCTCTGCTGTAGTATAAGTCCCACAACGTCTTTCGGTATCGTAGTGCGATCACTATTTTCAAATAAATCATCTGGGCCTCTCTTTGAGTGTAAGCCCCAATCTTTTGTACATAAACCTTGTTTTAAACAATAAAAAACCTCCATGGGCATATCCTTGAGTTGTAAGCCCCATACCTCTGTTTTCAAAATCATCTGTCTGTTTTAAACTGGTACTAAGAGGAGCATTATTCCTGGTGAAACTGCTCTTAGAGCACTTGGGCCTCTCTTTGAGTTATAAGCCCCAAACATTCTTTTCTTTTAAATAACTTTCTTTAAATTCAAATTCAAACTCAAAGTTTTCTCAAAAATTTCTTCAATTTCTCAAAACCCTAATCATATAGTCATCATCAATACAATCAATCACAATACACTTGGGCCTCTTTTCAGAGTGTAATACCCAACATCTTTTCAATTCAATGCATACTTTTTTATATACCTGTTGATTCACTTATTTGTATATACTTGTGCATATCTGTCTAGAGTTTCCACAGCAGTTAGGTCATCCTTAGGTCAAACAGTAGGATACTTCTAACTTAGTCAATAACTAGTTCCCTCATATGAAACTTCCCTCTATTCAGTCTGCCTCCTCTTGGGCTTTATTCAATATGGAAATAAGAAAGGCATTATTCCTGGTGAAACTTTTCTTAAGACTGTCAGAACTAAGAAACATATAAAAGAAATTCATTTCCCCAGAGAGGATTAATTCCCGGTGAAACCTCTTTTGAATTTCTTCAAACCTTGGAACTGTTGAACAAAGAAAGGATTATTCCCGGTAAAACCTTTCTTAAAGTTTTCGTAGGCTTGGACCCACAGGCTTCTTAAAAGTTCCCCACAGCCTCCTCTCGGGCTTAGTACAAGGACCACCAGGCTTCCTAAAAGCATATGATAGAATTCAGTCATCTCTGCTAGTCCAATCCTCAGGAAAGTCAAAACTCTAGAACTTCCAATCAGTCAAGAATTGATCTTCATCTCTAGAACCCTCAGCCTCCTCTAGGGCATCATACAAAGATCTCTCTCCAACTAGAGTTTATCTCTTCTTAATGAGACTTGGATAGTCTCAGCCTCCTCTTGGGCTTCATACAAGGAGACTTGGAAAGTCTCACCCCCATAGTCTCCTTTTGGACTTCATACAAGGACCCTCAGGCTTCCTAAAAGCATAGGATAAATCCTGATCATTTTACCAATACACCAGCCTCCAGAAGAGTTAAAACTTCCAAGGTTTTCAAACTCACCTTTAAACCCCTCTGACCCCCAACAAGGCTTAACTTTCACCTTAAAAATCCCCAGCCAGGGCCAATTTATCATCAACAAATCCTCAAAAGAATAAAAGCCTCATGGTATCTGGTAAATCAACTTTGCTTAAATCAACAGCAAGAGTTAGTTTCCCTTTGGATCCCCCAATCCAATTTAGACCTTCTCATGGATTTCAATAATCCTCAGCATGAGTCAGCCTCCTCTTAGGCTTTATATAATGATTTTTCCAGACAGCCTCAATCTTGAGCTTTGTACAAGACAAATATAACACTCCCCAATAGGGTCAGTTTCCTTTAGCTTCAACCTTGGGCTTTAATCAAGGCACACAAAATCCATCATCCCCACAGATGAGACCATGAGTCCTCTCTGTAGGAAGATACCTCTTCTATACATCACATATCAAAACAAACAATCAAAAACCTTTTTCCCAGATAAATTGCTGTAAGTGGCACACTTGTTGATTCAAAATCAAAGTCGGAGTCCTCCCTTTATCCTGGCTAAAACTTCTCTTTCTACTAACAGATATAAGTGGAAAGCATCTGGATTCTACACATCCAAGCTAATGTCCCTCTCTTAGCATGAAAGGTTCATAAAGGAAAAAGTGGTATTGCTCTACACTGAGTTAAAGCTTATTCCTTCATGATATCTCTCTTAGAAAGGAAATTATGGCATTACTGGATCCCATATCCCAGTTAAAGTAATTTCCCTTATAACCAACTACCTGACATTTTGTGTTGAATAGGTGAGATATCTCCCTTTAGAGATGACAAATTCTCTCTCTCAGTCAACTTTAGCTTCAATCTTGGGCTTTAAACAAGAAAAAAATACTCAGCTAGCTTCTATCTTGGGCTTTGAACAAGACACCAAATATCTTTCCTCCCATAGAATAGGAGGAACTACGATTGCTTTGATTTCCCAAATCTCTTTACGGGAATACGTAGGCATAAGATTGTGAAATCTTAGCGAGCACACAAATAAAAAATTCTAGGTCCAGTACCTTCCTGAAAACAATAAGAAAACCCGAAAACAACAAAAAACATTCTCTTAACCCTCCCAAAGAAGAAACTTTCCCAACTAATAGCAGATAAACACAAGAAAGCATTTCAAACAGCATAAATACATGCAAACGAAGGTTCCTATAGATTACTAAAGATACTCTAGGTGTTAGTAGCTTCCCTTTGTATAACCAAACCCCGATCCCCGATCTTTTCGCATTTGTTAAAGAAAACATTTGCAAGCAGGGTTAGTTTAAGATATCTTTCCCTTGCTTTAGAGCTTCACAGGATAAATACAGAAATCAGAAAGTAGCACCAAAATGTGGTAGGTGGTCGCGTCACCAAAAAACCGACGCTACAGAAAAATGGTGACTCTGCTGGGGACTCTTTTTTTCATTAGATTTCCTAAGATTTTTAGGCCTTGTTTTGCATTTATTTTTCTGCTAGTTTTACTTGCTTTCTCATTTTTATATATATCATAGATTGTCATATTACTTGATATATTTGTTTAAATTACTGTTATCTGGGAATGCGATTAATACGCATGTGGTGAGTCCCAGAGAACATTAAGATAAGTGGTGGCATATTCAGGAAGGCTTATAGGGAGTGAGTCCCGACCAAGCTAACTTGAAAGTCCGTCAAATCAGTGGAGGTACCCTTGTGGAATTGTTGATGTTGAACAAGCAAGTCGTGAAAACATTACTTTTCCTATTGGGCACCCTTGAAACTGAGGATTCGTAAACATTTAACCATTTGACCATTGTTAGGTAGTGTGATGACTATCGGGAATAGTTGATACGCAATACTACACTCAAAAGAGATTCATCTTGGGGATATTACAGCTCTCATGAGTCAGTTGGTTTGCTGTTAATATTCTTGAGAAGGGTCAATGATTTTGGGAACCTTTGTTAGAACCCGTTCTACGGGTACAAAAATTGACCTTTTGTACACACCTTGGGGATAGGTAGATCCATGGCTCCATGCTCGTGACAATGAACCCTTAAACCTATGTTTTCAAATGTTTTTGTTTGCTGCATTCATGCATCCATGCATTTCATTCATTAAAAAACTATTTTTTTAACGAGAAAAAAATCTTTTCTAAAAGAACTAAACAATAATTGCAAATATCAGAAGTTGCGTTATGGATTTCGGTAGAAGAAAAATGCACAAGTACACCTTCAAGGTTCCAAAACTGGAAGACTTAAGGAAATTGGGAAGGATGATTACTAATCCCGAAGCTTTCATAGCTAAGCACGGAGGACTGTTGTCTCTTTTGAAGGTCCACATGGTAGAAGGAGTCATGTCTACATTGGTTTAGTTCTACGATCCAGTATACCATTGCTTCACTTTTTCAGATTATCAGCTCACACCAACATTGGAAGAGTACTCTCACCTGATTGATTTACCTATCACTGATCAAGATCCATTTTCTGGACTGGAAGAAATTCCAAAAGATCAAGCCATTGCAAGAGCAACCTCATTGGAAGAGTCAGATATCAGGACTCACATGACCACCAAGGGAGGAATCCAGGGTTTAACAGCTAAATTCCTGATGGAGAAAGCCTTATACTTTGCCAGTATAGGAAATATAATTGCTTTCGAGAATGTCTTTGTCCTACTCATATATGGGTTATTCCTCTTTCCTAACATTGACAACTTCGTCGATGTTAAAGCTTTCAAGATATCCTTAATTGGGAACCCAGTCCCAACCTTGCTAGCAGATGCTTATCATTCTTTACATTTAAGGAACTTATACAGTGGAGGGATGATCACATAATGTGTACCATTACTCTACAAATGGTTTATTTCCCACTTACCATAGTCTTCTACTTTTTGGGATCACAAGAGTGGTATGCGATGGTCGCAGAAGATTATGTCTCTTACCAATTCTGACATAGATTGGTATAATCGGATCTATGACGGAATAAAAATCATCGACAAATGTGGAAGTTTCCCCAATGTACCCCTCATTGGTACTAAAGGAGGGATCAACTATCATCCAATTTTAGCCCGTTGTCAACTTGGATACCTGATGAAGAATGTACCACATAATATTCATCTGGAAGGTCTTTTCTTCAAGGACGGAGAAAATGACAGGGCACTAAAGAAAGAAATAGTGCATGCCTGGAAACATGTTCATAGGAAGGGGAGAGAGTCCCTAGGAAGGAAAATTTGCATCTCTGCAGAGCCTTACCTCCAATGGGTGCAAACTAGAGCCATCAAACTGAAGATGCCTTACCCTCACCAAGAAGTTTTTCCCTTAAAGGAATTTGTCCTTTATTTCATGTCCGATGCGGAAAAACTCCAGATCGCTCTTAACAAAGTCCAACGTGAGAAGAACTCTTGGAAGAACAAGTACCAGATTATTAATTTGGAGTGCACAAAGATCCAAGAACTATTGAAGGAAAAGGATGCTCTGATTGAGATATTAGAGCAGCATGCTATAGAAAGTCAGGAGGAACGAAGAAATTTGCTCTCTCCTTTTACATGGCAAAGGATCATTGACCCGACAACGATTGAAAGGGCCCGATCGAAGAAAAGAAAAATTCAGGAACCAGCATCTGAGATTTCCTCAGAGAAAACTCAGGATCCATAGGCCTAATTTTCCTTCTCACACTTTGTAAAATACTGTACTTTTCCCTGTAAAATACTATAATCTTTTGAGTTCAATAAAAGGTTTCCACCACTGTATGATATTTGAAACATAATTGTTAAAAGTTCTTTTGAAAACTAAAAACAAAAAAAAAATCATTCTCATTCTTTGCATATCATTCATCATTCTCACATAACACATCTTTGTCATTGAGTCTCACACATGTGTTGCACTCTAGAGTCAAATTGTCTCATTCGTACAATACTCGGGCCAATCGGCAAAAGAAAATGGATGATCTCGAAGAAGAGAATAGATAGCTGAGAGAAGAAATCAACACTTTGAAGGAGAGTTTGGAGAAACTCCACAACACGATTGAATCCCTGGCCGCAGCTGAGGATCAACCACCTCAAAGGATTGCGATCTCAGAGATTATGTCTACACCAGCATTTGAGACACCTGGCAGTCATCCTCAGTACAATATGCCCAAAGGTTTTCCCTGGGACATGCCTTACAATTTTATACCTGAAGGATATATACCTCCGGTCACTGAAGACCCGGAAGCCGTAGCAGAAACCTCCATACCTAAAGGTTACAAACTTCAGGTAAATGAAGAAGCAAGGGTTACGACGAAAACTCCTGAAGGTTACAAACTTCAGGTCACTGATGCGCCAAGAGTTACCGCTGTAATGTCTATACCACAACCAGTGGTACATACTATTCCAGAGGAATAAATTCTGCAGGCCACATCTGGCAGAAATGAATAAGTATACGAAAGGATGAATGAATTCCAGGAATAGTTCTTGGAAATGCAGAAGGAACTGCATGCCATTCGTGGACAGGACTTGTTTAGCAAAGATGCCACTGACCTCTGTTTGGTCCCCTAATGTAAAGATACCGCACAAATTCAAGGTGTCCAACTTTGAAAAATACAAAGGCAACTCTTGCCCTCAAAGTCATTAGGTAATGTACGCTCAGAAAATGTCTACCCAGACAGAAAACCAACAGCTACTAATCCACTACTTCCAAGACAGTTTAACCGGTGTCGCACTCAAGTGGTACATGGGTTTAAGCCGCACCAAGATCCATACTTTCAGAGATCTTGGGGCAGCCTTTGTTCAGCAGTATAAATATAATTTGGACATGGCGCCAGATAGGGACCAGCTCAGAGCAATGTCTCAGAAAGATAAAGAAACCTTCAAGGAGTATTACTCAGAGATAGCGTGAAATCGCCACCCAGATCTGTCCTCCTCTCAAGGAAAAGGAAATTACAAAGATCTTCCTGAAAACATTAAGCTCGTTTTATTATGACCGAATGGTCGCCAGTGCACCTAGTGACTTCACAGAAATGGTGAACATGGGGGTACGCCTTGAGGAAGCAGTCCGGAAGGACGATTGGTCAAAGATGCAGAGCCATCCAGCAGTACTAAAAGATATGAGAGTGCTTTCTAAAAGAAGAAAGAGCATGATATCAGTAAAATCTCTCAGGGTAAGCAAAGGCAAAGGTATCAACCTCGACAGGTAGCAGCAGTAACTCCCACTATCAACCCGGCGCTATCTCCAACATATCAACCTCAGGTTGCTCAGAGCCAACCAAATCAACAATAGTATCAGCAAAGGCAGCAACAACCTCCTCAGCAGGCTCGCCCGCAGTACAATAATAATAATCGTATCATACGATCGTCGGGGTTTGACCCCATACCAATGTTATATGCAGAATTATTTCCACTTCCACTAGCCAAGGGGCACGTTCAAACTAGGAATCCTCTCACAGTACCGGACAACCCACCTTTTTGGTTCAAAGCCGACCAAACTTGCCCTTACCTTCAAGGACGATCAGGACATAACATTGAGAATTGCCTCAGCTTCAAATATGATGTACAAAAGCTCGTCAGAAACGGAATTTTATCTTCCAAAGATACTAGTCCGAATGTTCAAACGAACCCATTACCGCAACATGAAAAGACTACGATGAACTTGATAGAAGGAGAACTTGGCAGCAGTTATAAAATTCACGATGTACGCCTACTAGGAACCAATCTGGTGAAACTACATTGCAGGCAAAACGGGTAGGGCCATGTGCCATCTCACAACTATCATCGGTGTGATATATGTTCCAAGAACAATCAAGGATGTGTCGTTATACAAGCAGCTCTTCAAGAGCAAATGGATCTAGGCTGGATTCAGGATCACCGAATTCGAGAAGTAAACATGGCCCATAAACATCCAATCATTGTTCAAAATCATGACATCCGTGCAACGAATTCCAAAATAGTAGCAATGCATTCTAGACAAAGTCAGTATTATAACTTGCCGCTGCACGACTACATCGCTTTCCCGATCTGCTCCAAAGACAATCAGGGATGCTCTTTTGTACAAGAGGTCCTCCAGCGTCAAATAGATCTTGGATGGATCCAAGACTACCATGAAAGGAATGATCATCAAGTCAATATGGTTCAGATTTTCGATATTCGTTTAATGAATACCAGCTTGGTAGAATTGCATGCCAAGCAGGCCAGACTCGGTTTTCTGACCTCGCACAATTATCAGGACTGCAAGGATTGCTCTGAAAATGATCAAGGATGTGCGTTTGTGCAAAGAGCTCTTCAACATCTGTTGGATCTCTGGTGGCTTCCAATCTACTAGGATAAAGACACACATCAAGTTAGTATAACTAATGGAAATCCTGATAGACACCAAAGCTGTGATATTCGCTTACTAGAAACGGATCTGGTCAGGATGCACTGCATACAAAATGGGTATGGTCGGGTACCACCTCATAATTATGAACGTTGTGGAATATGTTCAGAAAATAACCAAGGATGCTACCTTGTGCGAGCAGCTCTCCAGCATTAGGTAGACCAAAGGGAAGCTCAATCATGCTTGAATTTCTAGTCAATCAACATGGTACAAGGTTGCCTCCCTATTCAAAACAAGGTCCGAGGACTACTAGACAAAAGCATTGTCACAGTCTCCGACAAAAGAGAACCTGTCAATCATGAAATTACCAAGGATGTTTTCACCATAATTCCTCTGCTCGATGAGTCAAAAATCCCTCTTAACAGTAGAAAAGTATCTAACATTTCCAATCTGGAACCGATCGAGGTTACTTTTGACGGTCAAAAGGCCCAAAAATCCCATGTGGTTATCTACCTACCAGGCTCGATACCTTACAAGTCAGAGAAAGCTATTCCATACAAGTACAGTGCAACTACCATAGAAGATGGAAAAGAAATTCCACTACCATCCATTGTAAACATTGCTGATATCAGTCGAGTTACCCGGAGTGGTCGAATCTTCAACAGAGGAGTTGGAGAATCTGCAAAAGAAAAGGAACCTCAAGCTGAAAGTCCTAATCAACAAATTGGCCAATCCAGCAATACGAAACCTATAAAGAACAATGATGAAATGCTAAAGCTCATCTAGAAAAGCGAGTACAACATTGTGGATCAATTGTTACAAACTCCTTCTCGGATATTTGTTTTATCCCTCCTGCTCAGTTCAGAAGCTCACAGAGAAGCTCATCAGAAAGTCTTAGAACAGGCCTTTGTAGAACAAGATGTGACAGTAGGACAGTTCGATAGCATTATCTCCAACATCACTTCCTGCAACAATTTGGGTTTCAGTGATGAAGAACTTCCAGCGGAAGGCAAGAATCATAACATGGCACTCAATATCACAGTCAATAGCCAGGACGATGCTTTAGCTAGCGTACTGGTAGACACAGGTTCATCCTTGAATGTCATGCCAAGGTCACCTATGGTACGACTATCTTTTCAAGGTACTCCCATGAGAGGCAGTGGGATCATCGTCAAAGCCTTTGACGGATCCAGGAAAACACTTATCGACGAAGTCGATCTTCCTATAACCATCGGTCCTCACACTTTCCAAGTTACTTTCCAGGTCATGGACATCCGAGTAGCATACAACTATTTATTAGGAAGTCCTTGGATACATGAAGCAGGGGCAGTCACTTCAACACTTCACCAGAAGCTGAAGTTTGTCAAGAACGACAAGTTGGTCACAGTATGCGGAGAACAAGCTTTAATCATGAGCAACCTATCATCATTCTCCTATTTAGAACCAGAGGAGGTTGTAAGGACTCAATTTCAAGCACTCTCGGTGAGCAATGAGAATCACCAAGAAAGAGGAACGTCGATTTCCTCGTACAGAGACGCTCTCCAAGTAATGGGAAGTGGTAACATAAAAGGATGGGGCAGATTATAATTCCTGCTGATAACAAAACAAGAAAAGGTCTTGGTTTTTCTCCAACATGTACCTAGACTACAAAGAAGGATGAAAGCTTTTGTCCCATTCAGGATTTCTTCCATAGTGGAGGCTTCCTCCACCCAATATCTCAAGAAGTCCACACCATCGAGGAAAACAACTCTTCTAATACAGATGAAGGGTGGAAATCCTATTTCAACGAGGATGGTTATATATCTCAAGGAGAAAGGTACATGCCATTCTACTCTCCAAAGCAAAGTCCCAGATATATACCAAGATCAGTCATCAGAATGATCTACGGAGATTACGATCCTGAAGGATGTCGTGCTCCGCCTAATTCATTAGAGGAAGACACTCTGATGAGATACAACTTTGACAATAATTTATATGATCCCACTGATGATTTGCCTATCTGGAAGCCTTACATGGAAGAATCGGGGCAAAAGAGTCAGCCGAATAATGCATATCTGCTGAATGACCTTGGGAAAAATACACATGTTCTCCCAGAGTCATGGAATCCTTACCTAGAACATTCCAAAAATGTCCAATGCCACATTGATGAATTTGCAAAGATCGCAGGACAAGAATTTATCAACTTTGCATTTCCTGAGGTCAACGTCTTTGAAGAAGATGACTCATTTATTCCCACAGAAACTTGGGATACTTTGGGGCAGCCAAGAGGCAAGTACGACTTTCTAGTAAAGTACACTGCTCCCGAAAACTCTTGCATCAGATATGAGGACGTCCAGCCAACTGGAATGGGAGATCCTCTTGAGGATAAAAATATTGTTGAAGATACAACAGAAGAGTCCTCCTATGATAACTCTGCATGGGAAGAAGACTTCAGTGATCCGACTCCGCCCGAAATCACTGTCATTATTGGAGATAAACCGAGAAGAAAGATACCGGAATTTGTGATCCACAGAGGAGTTCATCGCCATTGGGTTGCGGTCGATGTCCCGAATGTCGTTCATAAATCAAAGTAGTTGCCGCATCTTTTTTTTTACCTTTCAAAAAAAAATACACTGCACACACTTTTGGATTCTCTCTGTCTTTTCTAAAAAAGGAATCATCACGTCGTGTAGATTATTTGTTTTAAACCCCATTGAAACATACAATCCAATGCCTTCTCCAGACTTTGAGATCCCGATATTTGAAGCCGAAGAAGAAGAAGACAAAGAAATTCCAGAAGAAATCTCCCGACTACTCAGACAAGAGGAAAGGTCCATTGAACCTTACAAAGAGCCGTTGGAAACAGTCAACTTGGGTTCAGAAGAAGAAAGGAAAGAAGTTAAGATTGGAGCACTGCTCAGTCCAATTGTCAGAGAAGGCTTGATAAAACTTCTCAAAGAATTTCCAGATGTATTTGCTTGGTCCTACCAAGACATGCCAGGTTTGGGTACCAACATCGTGGAACATCACTTACCGCTGAAAACAGAATGTCCTCCGGTAAAATAGAAACTGAGAAGGACTCACCCTGATATGTCCATCAAAATTAAGGAGGAAGTGCAGAAACAGATTGACGCAGGTTTCCTCGCAACTTCAGAGTATCCTCAATGGCTGGGCAACATAGTATCGGTTCCCAAAAACACCGGAAAAGTCAGAATGTGTGTGGACTACAGGGATTCAAACAAAGCAAGTACAAAGGATGATTTTCCCCTACCACACATTGACATGCTAGTTGACAACACAACAAAATTCAAAGTCTTCTCCTTCATGGATGAATTCTCGGGCTATAATCAAATCAGAATGACGCCAGAAGATATTGAGAAAACTTCATTCATTACACCATGGGGAACCTTTTGTTACAAAGTAATTACATTCAGTCTAAAAAACGCAGGGGAAACTTATCAAAGGGCGATGACAACTCTGTTTCACGACATGATGCACAAAGAGATTGAAGTGTACGTCGATGACATGATTGCCAAATATAAAACAGAAGAAGAGCATGTGGAACACCTATCAAAGTTATTCGAGTGTCTGAGAAAATACAAACTCCACCTGAATCCCAACAAATGTACATTCGGTGTTCACTCAGGAAAGCTTTTGGGATTCATCGTTAGCCAAAAAGAAATTGAGGTTGATCCCGACAAAGTTAAGGCCATTCAAGAAATGCCTTCACCAAAGACTGAAAAACAAGTAAGAGGATTTTTGGGACGTCTGAATTACATCTCAAGATTCATGTCTCTCATGACCGCGACATCCGCGCCAATCTTCAAACTACTCAAAAAGAGTCAAAGCTGTATATGGACAGAAGATTGCCAAAAGGCTTTCAACAGCATTAAAGAATATATGTTGAATCCACCGATTTTGTCTCCTCCAGTGGAAGGAAAACCACTGATCATCTACTTAACAGTCTTGGAAGACTCCATGGGTTGTGTGCTTGGCCAACAAGATGAAACAAAAAGAAAAGAGTCTGCCATTTATTACTTAAGCAAGAAATTCACAGACTATGAAACTCGATACACTATGCTCGAGTAAACTTGTTGCACTTTAGCTTGGGCAGCTAAACGTCTTCACTAATACATGATTTGTCACGCTACTTGGTTAATCTCTGAAATGGATCCGATCAAGTACGTCTTTGAAAAGCCTGCCTTAACAGGAAGGATTGCCCGTTGGCAGATGTTGTTATCGGAATACGACATCGAGTACCATACTCAGAAAGCCGTCAAAGGAAGTGTTTTAGCGGATCATTTGGCTCATAAACCGATTGACAATCAGGAATCAATCAAATTTGACTTCCCAGACGAAGATGTGATGTACTTGAAAATGAAAGATTGCGATGAATCACTACCGAACAAAGGGCCAGAGCCAGGATCCCAATGGGGACTAATATTCGACGGAGCTGTCAACGCTTATGGAAATGGAATTGGGGAAATCATCGTAACACCTCAGGGTACCCATATTCCTTTCACCACCAGATTGGCATTCAAGTGTACGAACAATGAGGCCGAATACGAAGCTTGTATCATGGGTCTCGAAGAAGCTATCTACTTAAGGATAAAGAACTTAGATGTGTACGGAGACTCAACCCTGGTTATAAATCAGATCAAAGGAGAGTGAAACTCATATCAACCAGGATTGATTCCTTACAAAGACTACGCAAGAAGGTTATTGCCCTTCTTCAACAAAATTGAGCTTCGTCACATTCCTCGTGAAGAAAACCATATGGCTGATGCATTGGCTACTCTATCCTCCATGATTAGTGTGAATCGATGGAACGACGTACCCAAGATCGACATAATGTGCCTTGATAGGCCTGCTTACATATTTGCAGTCGAAGCAGTCATAGTTGACAAGCCATGGTATCATGATATCAATTGCTTCCTTCAAAGACTGGAATACCCACCTGGGGCATCAAGAAAAGGTAGGAAGACTCTCAGAAGATTAGCTGGAAACTTCTTCCTGAACAATAACGTACTCTACAAGGGAAACATCGACATGGTTTTGCTCAAATGCATAATAAATACGAAGCAAACATGTTAATGAAAGAGATTCATGAAGGCTCCTTCGACACTCATGCCAACAGACACACAATGGCAAGAAAAATTCTGAGAACAGGATATTATTAGCTGACAATGGAATCCGATTGCTATAAGTACATGAGAAAATGTCACAAGTGTTAGATATACGCCGACAAAATTCATGTACCGCCAACGCTTCTCAAAGTTCTTTCTTCTCCATGGCCTTTCTCTATATGGGGAATCAACATGATTGGCATGATTGAACCCAAAGCTTCAAATAGACATCGGTTCAATCTGGTAGCCATTGATTACTTCACCAAGTGGGTCGAAGTAGTATCATACACCAATGTGACCCGACAAGTGGTGGTCCGATTTATCAAGAACAATCTCATCTGCCGTTATGGTGTTTCAAGCTAGATCATTACGGATAATGGATCGAACCTAAATAACAAGATGATGAAAGAGTTATGTGGTGAGTTCAAGATCAAACACCGTAACTCGTCTCCCTACCGGCCTAAAATGAATGGAGCAGTAGAAGCAGCTAATAAGAACATTAAGAAAATCCTTCAGAAGATGGTTGTAACCTACAAAGATTGGCATGAGATTCTACCATTTGCTCTTTAAGGTTATCGCACATTCGTCCGCACTTCAACAGGGGAAACCCCTTTCTCTCTAGTATATGGCATGGAAGCAGTGCTCCCCATAGAAGTAGAGATCCCGTCAATAACAGTATTGATGGAAGCCAAGATAACAGAAGCTGAATGGTTTCAAAGCAGATACGATGAACTGAACCTAATTGAAGAGAAGAGAATGACAGCTTTATGCCATGGTCACTTATATCAACAAATGATGAAGAAAATGTTCAAAAAAATGGTCCGACCCCGTGTCTTCAGAGAAGGAGACACCGTGCTCAAGAAGATACAATCATTTCTCACTGATTCAAGGGGCAAATGGACTCCGAATTACGATGGTCCCTACGTTGTTAAGAAAGCCTTTTCAGGCGGTGCCTTGAGACTCGCAACCATGGATAGAGAAGATTTTACTTATCCCAAAAATGTTGATGTAGTCAAGAAATACTTCGCCTAAATGAAAAAAAAATGCCTCGTTGGATTGATAACCCGAAAGGGCTGTCCAGGAAAAAATTAGAGACAAACAATGACAATCCCGATGGATTGAAAACCCGAGAGGGCAATCTAGGAAAAAGTTAGGGATTCATGGCAAGTAACTGCATCCGACAAGATTGGCTCCTCAGCGGCAACGTCATCTGTCAAGAAATTCTCAATCAAGGTCATCTTCGACAGAAGCTCAAAAATACCCAGAATTCAAAGTTGGTGGAAGTATAGCGGTCGTTATGTTTCAATGTAGCCCCATTTCCTTTAAATTACCATTTTCTAAACTTTTCAATGCTCCATGGAATCACGCATTAGGCTGATGGCCATTTTATCAATGAAAATTTGAGCCCTTGTGCCCTTTATTTACAATTCTCATTTATTTCTGCGTTGCAAAATGACTTTTTAACATGACTAACATTCTTGAAACAAAAAAAATGAATTTTACTTTTTCTTTCAAATTTACTTTTGCTTTCAAATTTACTTCTGCTTTTGAAATAAAGATGGCAATTTCCTTTCAATTACTGAGCACAAAAAGGAACATCGACGACCTCTCCGGAAGTGATCAAACTTCAAAATGCAGAATCAAAATACTCCTTATGATCAGTACACCCTGAATGAAGGATCAATTACTTCAGATGGAATGTCTCATCTGTCATCCCCAATAGAGTTTTTACCTCTGAGAACCAATGTTTGGTTTTTCCCCCAGTAGAGTCTACCCTTGAAAAGCAAGAACGGGTTTCTATCCCTAGCAGGTTCGTACCTCCTGAAACCAGAAAAAACACAGGAATCCTTGTTCCCAAACAAAAGTACTACCTTCAAAATCTCTAAGTGACACCCCCATATCCTAGAGTGGCCGAGTATCCAGTTGAACTCATCTTCAGTCCGTATGTCATGTCTGTTTTGTCAGCATAAGCATTTCATACATACATCACGCATAATTGATTCATATTCATATTAATATTTCATATCATATTTCAATCACTTTGGTCATGTTTATCCCCAAGTGATAAATATTCTCTCTCCATTAGAGTTGTCAGTTTTCCTTTCTACGTCAGATAGGATAAAACCCCAGTTTGAGTTCTTTCCTCATCAAGAAATGTATCGTCTAAACAATCTCTCTCCTAGTCTGTTCCTGGATTGAAATCGGTCTTTAACCACTTTGATAACTTGAACCTCTGAAAGACAAGAATCCATTTGGATATGCACCTTTGGAACTTCACTCTTCACCAATGAAGATGATATTTTGCTTTCTCAGATTAAAGAAAATCCCTAGAGGAAGCCTCTCAACAGAAGACTCTTGGCAATACGGCAGTTTCTCCCCAAGAAATTTGCTATCAATAGAGTCATCAACATCTCAAAATTGGATTACATCACATTGCATCTCTCCGAAAAGAGGAAGTATGATGTAATTTCCCCCAGCAAATGGCATCTCCCACAAGAAAAGTTTGCACACCTCTGCAATTTAGACAAATGGTCCCCACTAATGAGTCTGACATCAAAACTTTACTCATCCTATGGCATCCCTCCAAAGAAATTTCAAGGAGAAGTATGATGAAGCACGTTTTTCCATCAAATGGCATCTCCCCAGCGAGAAGTTTGGTGAAAACCATCACAAATAGCATTCCTTGTCAAGAAAAGAACTCGACAAGAAGAAAGTGAGACCAGTTCCGTGGCTGAAGACCAGAATCAAAGGGAGGTTTATTTCAAAAGAAACTGAGACCAGTTCTGTGGCTGAAGATCAGGATCGAGGGGAGTTCTTTACCCTTTTCTAAGTAGCATTACTTAGCAAGAGAAGATGGACGAGTAAATCAGCTACCATTCACAGCCATGAGAGTTTCCTCATGAGAGTTCCACTAATAATAAGTATTGAGCTTTTAGGGATATTCCCACTAATATTTTACAACAATGAGAGTTTTACACAGGCTAATCCCCAAACCAAATAGAGATTTTAATAGGTTGAGCTCGTAAAGCAAATAAAGATTTTAATGAGATGATCTCAATAACGAAACTAAGATTTTAAGAGGTTAATCTTAAAATAAAACAAGAATATTTCTCAAGAGAATCACACCCTTGATCAATAACAAATGTAACACCCCACCAATACAATCAAACTCTCACTAGTTTTCACCCTATTGGAATTAAGGAATCTTTAGTGAAAAATAAGAAAATAGAGAATTAGAGAGTATAAAATAGTATAATATAGTTTCAATTTCAAAAACTGGTGTAAAATAAGAATGAGGATAAGCCCTTTATTTATAGAAGATTTTGCTCAAAAAGGAAAAGATCCCTGGGATTTTTTAGTTATATAATCGATTAACACTAGTCATTAATCTATAATCTATAAGCAAAATATGGAAGGTTTTTGAAATCTTCCCTCACTAATCGATCAATGGATGAGTTCACAAGAATGACATTGGTAGCTGTTGTACCCCAAATTTTTCCCTTAGATTCATCGATTCGTCTGCATACCATCTTAGGTCAATCATTCGTGCATAACTAACCTCTTTATCTAGTTTTTTGCTTTGTTTGTTTCATTTGTGAATACAGGCGCTGCTACAGAAATTCAAGGTATTGAAGGTTGTGTGTGTATGTTTGTGGCTTCTCTGGTCCTTGCAATATGTGTTGAATTCTTATGAAGACGTGCCTTCGATCCATTCTACATCTGGGCCATTGGTAATTTCAAGATGTTTCAAGATAGCCCAGGTTACTTAAGATGATTTTAAGAGTCTCAAAGCTTATTTATCATCTCCAATTTTGCTAAAGTCAAGGATCGTGGGAAGAGGGAACTTAAAGCTTATGTGCTACGCAAGAAATTGAAACTCAGTTTCCAAACTCAAGATCCAAAGTTCAAATAGGCCGGAGTGCAAAGGCGAATTATTTCAAGTTTACTTCCAAGCGAAAAGGACCTAAGCCTTTTGGATTAGGATAGTTTTTTCAATTACACAACTTTAAGTCCAATACAACTTCGCGAAATGGTCCAAACGAATTTTGACATAAGATTCACAAGTCTGAGTTTTAAGCTAATTTGGACGGCTCCTGGAGCCTTGTTGGATTATCATGTAACAGTTGGGAGTCCATTTCATTTGGTGGGGAGCCTCCTGCAATTCTTGATTCAAGTGTGACAAATTCTTGAGTTTCAAAGACTTCATAGAAGATTGAGTAAAATCTTAATTCACTTCCCAAAAGAGTAAGTTCGTGAAAATGGTTATTTGATCTTGGCATTGGTAAAAATGATGTATTGGCAACATGAAGAAGGGAATTCTAAATTTGCAAGTTTTATATTAAACAATCAAAGATGTTTCATCATTTATGTGAGTGTGGAGACGCATCATCTTTTTCAAAGCAAGCACGTCACACAGTATAAGTCATGTACATGGCCAAATCATAATTACTACAATGTGGGGACTACATAATACTACAAGTGTCTACAAGAAAGACAAAAAGAGAGGAAAGTTTTCAATGTTGAGGACAGGTAGCGCTTGGGGACCCTCATCGTCACTTCCAGCTTTTATGCACAGGGATCAATAGGCTGACATTTCTTCAGTAAACCTGCATTTTCTTGTGAACCCAGTCAGATTACATTAATGAGAATCAAATCATGCAGCAAATAGAGCAGCACGGTTACAGGCTTTAAACAAGTTAGAATTCTCCAAAACTACACTCAAAAATATCTCAGGAAAAGGAAAGTGGAAGTGCCACCAAAAAACCAATTCTCAGAGCACATATTATATCATGCCTTCTAACATTATCCTTGATAAAGACATAAGGTCAAAATGTAACGGAGTACAAGTCCAAATCAATCAGGTCACAATTCACAATGTTTTAGAAGAAAAAGCATAATATATGGGTAGACCTTTCCAGCGGAAATCTAATACAATTTGGAGTTGTTCTCTTTTCATTACCGTAAAAAAAAAATCACTTGGAGACACCACCTGGACTTAGCTTTGATTGCATCAAGGCCCCCTCCCAAAAGCTGTCCTGACATAGTCAATAAAGTAGTTAGTTCTCAACAAAGCGTCAATTTCCAAGATCAAAAGAGGTTGAGTTTCAAGGGCCCACAATCAGCTTACATTAATGCGAATTAATCATATCACAAAATGGAGTTAGAGTCTTATCTTTGGTAACCGTCTCTAGAAATATTGATGTTGTTCCAATAGTAGCTCAGCACGTCTAACTGAGATATGTTAGAAATGGAAAACTCATAGCACAAAATCATCTCAGCAAGCCGTCATCAAATTGCTGCTCAGGATCTACGAGAGATCATTTTTTTTCTTCTTCTTTCCAACACAAGAGCAAACACATTTATTGAAATTGAAATGGCCAAAATCATGATCAGCATATCAATACAAATCGAGACTATTTCCATAATAAGATCATTTTGTTTCAGACCAGGTTGTTCCCTAAATCATCATTAACAGATCATAAAAGGGTCAAGATTATAGAATCAGAAATAAGTTTCATCATTTTCAAAGTTGGAAGTTTGGGCAATATCATTAAGATACCACCAGCAAATTTCCAAAACCAGCAAGGGACAAAAATTTCAGACATAATAGAACAATTCAGACAGGTCTTGATTGATTTGGAAACCGATTCAAGGCGGCACTATTTTGGTTCAGACACTTTTCAAATATATTTCCAAAACACATCAGACATGTTCAGAGTGTCATCATTACAAATCATTTAAGGAGCAGCACAGTAGCATTTCCCAAATCAGGCCTAGACACATTTAATTAGGTTGAAAGACGTGTTTTAAGAATAGATAAAACACATTTTCCAAACTTTCAAAACCGATAATCAAGTTGGAAAGGTTTAAGCTAATTTGAATGCGTACGGATATTTTGTTTCCCAAAGCAAGTTAAAGACATACTCCAGACAACTTAATTTGTTTCCAAAAGCCCACCAAACATCATTAAGGCGTATCCAAGACATATGCTGACAAATTTCAAATTCATTCCATAACAGACTGCCAGCATGTTGAAACGAAAATGGGAAGTCATTCATGAGATTCAACGGTGTTTTAAGCATGATCAGATAAACTCAGAATAAAACTCGATCTAAATTCATTCCAAAAACAATATGCCAACATAATCAAACGGTCAACAATGATGGCTCAAACATATTCAAGACAATTTTGATTACATTCCAAAATAAGGATCAACAAGTTTAATTGGGAGTTAATTTTCCGTCTTTCCTAAGGCCTATATAAAAGCACGATTGAAAGGAGGAGGGGGGACCAGAACAACCACACAACCAAACATCAATTCATACACACCAGTTCAATTTATCAGTACCCCAATTCCCCATACCGGTACACCATTTTCATCTTATCATTATGCCAAAATACCTCATCAGAAAATACCCAAAGTCAGTCACACTCAAACCATAAACAAACCACATACAGTATACACCAGAATAAAGAAATTTGACAAGATTCATAGAATCATTCAGAGCACTAACCATTAAGACATCACACACGACCTTTCTTCAAATCACAACCAGGATTCCAAACACCTTAGAAGCTCGTCAAGATCATTACACTGGACCGTTCAGCAAGCCAAACATCATACACCATTCATATATCATAAACTAGAATTCCAAACAATATACAATTCCAAAACCTTAATCAAGCAAACCAGACATCATACAATCAAAACCACATACAATCACCATTCAAAATCAGAGCAATAGCAACACAATTTGTAGCAGAGTCTCACGCATCAATACACGCAGGGCGACAACATACGTCAACAACAATACAAAGCAGAGGAGAGAGACTCACGACACATATCACAACTTTATTTTCAGAAGAATGATTCACCGAGAAGAAGGAATGAAGTAACTTATCTGCGGAGCCTTCGTTTCTTCAGCAATCAATTGCCACGCACAACCTTCACGGGAGTCTCCACCTTCGGCTTTGGAGCGACGCGAGTCACGGCTTCAACGTCTACAGCAGCAACACGCACCAGTTCAGAACAATTGCTACTCATACCCAGGAGAAGAGGTTCGAGAAAGCATACCTGGTTCGAACGCATCCGTAATCGACGGCTTGGACTCCCTCCGTTTTACTCTCGTATTTTCACCTGCTTACTATGTAATTTGTAATCAACAATGTCAATAGTGGATTGGGGTGCGATTGGGGGTTAGGGTTAGAATTAGGTTTTTGTGTTGTGGTTTTTTTGGTTTCGATCGGATTCGAGAGAGGTGAGATACGAGTCGAGAGGAAACGGTGAGAAGCGAGCGAGTTTGAGAGAAGAGATTGCAGAGAGAGACCGAGAGCGGCGAAAGAGAGAGGTTTGAGATCTGTGTGAGATCCCTCCGTTCGTTTATTTCTTTTCTTTTATTTTTTTAAAAATCAATTTCTTTTTATAATAATCAATTTTGTGTTTTTTTAAATAATTTAACTTGGATTTTTTTTTTTTTTCTAAACACGACAGAAGAAACCCTTTTTCTACATTTTCAACTTTTCTTTTTTTATTATGAATATAACTAAATTCAATTAAGGATTTTTTATTAACTTTTTAACTAATAAAAACCTAAAAAAGAATTATAATAATTTTGACTTCTTTTTTTCACAAAAATAAGGCTCTTAATTTAAGACTTTTTGTAATATCGAAATAAACCTTTTACAATAGAGAAAAATCACCCTTTTTATATCAGATTAAAACCTTTTTAAATAACCTCCTAACCTAATTAATCTCCAAATAATACTTTTAGGATTTTTAAATCGATATTAAAATCTTAATAAGAAATTTCTAAACTAAGTAATTCTTAACAAGTTCTCACGTCGATAAATGCCAAAATCAAAATCTCTTCTTTTTCTCAATAAATCAAAACTCGTTAGATCCCCCAAGCGTGAGTGAATCGCATGCTGTGTGCCATTTTATGATTGATACTTTTGCTTGCTATATGCTCATATTGATATATGTTTACTCTGTCTAAACCCTTTTCAAAAATACTAAAAAACTCTCGATCCAACGTCGAGCCAATTTTATACCTATGTAAGTCGATCGCCTTCGGGCCTCGCATTCAACCTTATTGGTCACAATACACTTAACTAGCCCACTTTGCTAGTATGCACAAATAATCAAAGTTAGTTTGTCCCCTCGCCATTCCAAAGGAAAGTTATTAATAATTGACTAAACCGTCATAGGACTAACACTTTAGAACCCTTGGCCATAGGATTCGGAGTCGCCGTACTCCACGTCTCGCCGTAGACACTTAGAATCTTAGCCTTAGGATCGGAGTCGCCGCACTCCAAGTAAATGCTCCGCCGCGAACATTTACAATCCTACCCCTCTTAAACTAACCTACAACTTTAGAGTCGCCGTACTCTATGTAAGGTCTTGCCCAAGACTTTACCTCCCCTTGGAACCTTGACCCCGTCAAGAAGTTCCTCTTTTCAGAACTACGCATACTCTGATTCTACACCCGAGGATACGTAGGCGTAAGGTGCGATACCTTATCGAGTATACTTAGATACTAACCCCTAGGGTTCAACCTTTAGCATAGCACCCTTAGCAAGCGATTGAGAGATAACATAATACTAACGAGAGGTTCCCGTAGAGTACTACGGACGTTTAGGATGCTAATACCTTCCCTAGGCGTAACCAACCCCCGAACCTTAGATCTTTAGGTTTTTTCGCTTTTGAACCTTTCCTTTGGATAAATCAAAGACGGTGGTGAACATTTAAAGAATGTGATCCTAGTTCATTAATAACTATGGTATCCAATTCTCACCGCAACAGAAATGGCGACTTCACTGGGGAAATGTCGAGGGTTTCCCCTATCTTGTTTTTTTTCTATGTTATCTTTCTTTATTATATTTGCTTATTATCTGTTGTGCTGGTTTTATGGGTTACTACTTGTGTGGTGAGACAAAGTCCTACACCCGGACTAGAGTGACAATTATGATAGGAACGGTGAGAATTCAAGGATACTTTGATGGAGTCGATTCCTGAAGAAGTTGAATTGAGACTTCACCACTCAGTCTAGGCCCTCTCGAATTTAATTTTGTCCAACGAGTCAATTCGTGAAGACGCTATTATTTCGAACTAAAGGCCATCGAGACTGGGGACCGTAGTTACCTTTAACCCAACTTGGCCTATTAGGATGTAGTGCGGGGACTATGTGGGAGTCTATTTCTGCAATAGTCGCTACGCGATACTACACTCGGACGAGATTCTCTTGAGAATATTATTGACTACCAAGTGATCTGGAAAATCGATAATATCCGAAAGATGGATTGTAGACTCTGGGAACTTTGTAGAACCCGTTCGGCAGGTACATTTTGAAACTATAGTGCATACCTTATGGGAGGGTAGACCTTGGCTCCATGCTGTGACCTCTCAAACCTAGGACTTTTGCTTGTCTGTTTGATCTCGTCTGCTTATCTGTGCTTTGTGATTTGTGTGTTTGCATTCCCTGCATTCATAAGCATCATATCATAAAGGTTCATGGGACTTAGTCTTGTTTATAAACATCATAAGGATATCATGGACTCTAAAAAAAATTAAAAAAAAAAAAAAAAACGTTGAAGTACCTTTACAAAAGTCATAACCTGGACGATCTAAGGAGACTAGAGACTTTGCTGACAAATAAAGAAAGGTTCAAATCAAGATATGGGAAGTTGTCATCTCCACTCTATTATGACTTATCATTATTTCTGATTATCAGTCTTTACCTAAACTTGAAGACTATTCTCAACTGATGGAGTTAGTGACTCAAGACAAATATCCATTTCTCAACTTTGGTTAGTATTCAAGCTAGCTAAAAGGAGGATTATTGAACAAAATTACTTATTGCAAGAAATGGAAAGCTCAATTCGTCTTATGCCATTCTAAGTCATCAGTCAACATTATTCTAGAAGAAGCTCGGATGGAAGAAAGAAGTCAGAGGATTCAAGAAGACCGTTGGAAGAGTCTCCTTAGATCCATCATTATTAGCTTTTATTTAGCTATTACATTATGACTGTTGTAAAGCGTGCAAACGCGTTTTATAATTAATTTTTGTAATAAATCAATCTTTAGTATTCCGGTACTAATGATTGTAACCAACGCTTTTATGACCTATTAAAAACGAGTCTTTTGATATTCCACGATGATTATAAATAGCTAAGTTTCCATAAATCTTGTTGCATAGCATTTGCATTTTTGCATTTCTCTCTCTATCAAGGAACTTAGATTTTGTTTTGCAAGCATTGTACGATGGATTACGGGAAGAAGGGAGTTGTGCCGTACACCTTCAGAGTTTCGGATGTTGAACAACTAAGGGAACTAGGAGGGCAGATCAAGGATCCTGAGGCGTTCGTTGAGAAGTATGGAAATATCCTCCCGTTGTTGCAGACTCGAGTAGCCGCTGGTTTATTGGGAACGCTGGTTCAACTTTACAGCTTGATCTACCATTGCTTCATCTTCCAAGATTTCCAACTGATGCCTACTTTGGAAGAGTACTCCGCTCTGTTGGGGATCCCTGTCAAAGATTCACCTCCATTCTCCGGTGGAGAAGGAAGGCCCAGCCAGGAAGACATTGCAAGAGCGACCCGCATAAAGTTGTTAGAGATCCAAACTCATATGACGTTCAGAGGAGGAATTGATGGCTTACCGGCCCAATTCTTGTTCGAGAAGGCTCGTCATTTTGCTAGTGTAGGGAACACTGGAGCGTTCGAGCACACCTTCGCGTTGCTGGCCTACGGTTTGTTCTTGTTTCCGAATGTTGAAGACTTTGTCGACGTCCATGCCATAAAGATTTTTATGCTCGAAAATCCAGTTCCGACGTTGTTAGCCGATGCCTACCATGCTATTCACTCGAAGGCTCTGAAGGGAGAAGGTCGGATTACTTGTTGCACCGCTATCCTCTATAGGTGGTTTATTTCGCACCTACCGAGGTCTACTGATTTTTGGGACGTGAAAGATGATTCAGAATGGCCTGTGAAACTCATGGCTCTTACTCACTCAGATATTGTCTGGCATGACCCGATGTATGGAGGAATCCCCATGATTCATAGCTGTGGAGATTTTCCCAATGTACCTCTTCTTGGTACAAAGGGATGTATCAGCTATAATCCTGTGCTCGCCCGTCGTCAACTGGGGCACCCAATGGAAGAAATACCTGATCTGGAGAATCTGAGAAGACTTTTCCTTTATCAAGGAGAGAACCTGAATTTGAAAACCGGGATTGTGTTTGCTTGGCGTTGCATCAATCGACAAGGGATGACAGTGACAACAAATCCTGATCGCTTAGTTACCGAAGAATGTCTAGCATGGGCGCGTGAAAGGGCTCTGACCTTGAATATGCCTTATCCCCGTCCCAAGCCTCCCGTTGTCCAATCAGATGAAGTTTCGAAGTTGAAGGCTGAAATAGAGAAGTTGACCCTGGATAAAGCAAGGATGCATGACCAGATCGACAGGTTGATGGAAGAAATCCATGGAAGACAAGGGGCATCATCCAACAGTTTGGACTCCTAGTTCCTTTTGTGTTATGTTCCTTATGAAATAAAACTTTGGAGGTGTACTAGCTGTTGAAAATTTTAATAAAATGTTTTACTTTAATATCTGCAATGATTGCAAATACGAATTTGAGTTCCTTGATAGCTGCATCGTTCTTGCATTTGCATCTCATATCATTTTGCATTCTTTGCGTTGTTTCTTTTTCTTCTGTTTGTTCCTGTGTTCTCGTCCATCCTCTGTTCGTGACCCGTCTGTTGATTTCCCGACAGTAATCTCTGGACCTGGGGAAGATTTTTAAAGATCATGGATTCAGAAGAGCAGAGCCAGTTTGCGACCGTAGCAGATCTTGAGTTCAGTCAACTTGTGGAAGCCATGACAGCCTTGGCAAGAAGGGACGTTAGTACTCAAAGGAATGTTGTTAACAATGTCACCCAAGATCAATCTTTGCAGAGTCCTGTGGAGAACCAAGTTATACAAGAACATACTACCATCCAGGATAGACGTCCTTCTTCTGTTGATGCTATGGAGTATCGTAGCCTCGCATTCTCAGAGCCAGATTCTCAAGTGGTGATTCCTGAGGTGAAAACTGAAAATCCACGAGATGCTGAGATTTTGGAGAAATTTCGTGCTTTGGAAAGAAGACTTGACGCCATTAAGGGTCGTGACGCTGTTGATCTGAATACCTTGAATATGTGCTTGGTACCCGACCTTGTAATACCTCCAGAATTCAAGACACCAAAGTTTGAGAAATACAAAGGGGACAGCTGCCCAAAACAGCATCTGGTGATGTTTTGCAGAAAAATGACTCCACATGTCCGTAATGAACCGCTTATGATCCACTGTTTCCAAGACAGTTTAAGTGGGGCATCACTAAATTGGTATATGCAGCTAAAGAGTAGCGACATCCAATCATGGTTAGATCTTTCCAGTGCTTTTGTGAAGCAATATGACTGCAATCTTGACTTGGCTCCTAGCCGCCTGCATTTGCTAGACCTATCTCAAAAAGACAATGAATCCTTCAGAAAGTATGCTCAGAGGTGGAGAGAAGTAGCTTCTCGCGTTCAACCGCCACTCTTAGATAAGGAATTGGTTGACTTTTTCGTGGATACTTTGCAAGGCCCATACCGAGAAAAGTTGTTTAGCATTGTGACAAGAAATTTCTCTGATGTAGTAATAGCCGGAGAGCGCATCGAAAGGGGTCTTAAGAAAGGAAGAATCCGAGGTATCTCAAACATTCGACCCATTGAGGGTAAACCAATTGTCAGTTCTCAAGAAGAACAGGAAGAAGAAAAAGATTCCATTGGGGAGTATCCAATGCATCAGTCTCGGCACTCACGCAACTCAAGTATTCGGAGTGAGCAGTCTTTTGGGTCTCTGCGTCAGACACCATTATCTCTTCAGGGGTAGTATTCATCTCCAAATCGAATACCTCCTCGGTATTGACAGTCACCCCGCCATCAGCCGCGTCAACATGATAGACCAAGACCAAAGAAGAAGAGGCATTTCACCCCACTACCAATGCCATACAGTCAGTTTTTGCCAGATTTAATCAAAAGTGGACTTATAGTGCCGAAGGAGCTGAAGTTAGTGTCTTTTCCATATCCACCAGGTTTTGACGCTAACGCCCGATGTGATTACCACGCTGGGGCACCGGGGCATTCAACTGACGACTGTAAGGTACTCCCGAGTAAGATTCAGAATCTGCTAGACTCCAAAATGATCTCATTCACGCCTCATGGAATTCAAATCAATATCCCTTCACCGAACCAGGCGGGTTCATCAGTCCCGGTTGTGGAAGAATTTACCGAGAGTGGGTCTGAAGATGATCCTCAGACCGATCTCGAAAGTCGATTTTGAAGATGGTTAGCTCAAACGGCAAATAAAGAGGAAGTCATTCCTAGGATTCAGTTGTTTATTCATTTGCATTTATCGCTTTCTTTGATTATTAAAGCAGGTGTACATATAAGAACTTGTTATTTTGAATGTTAATGCAATTCAATGTTTGTTTCGAAGAAATCCATTCGCTTCGCTCATTTTAAAACTGTTTACCATTTTATAATGCTAATCCTACTGAATGGAGGATGATGAACCAAAACGCAATCTCTTTTGTTGTATGCTTTTGAACGAAAACCCTGCTAAGGATATAAGGCATTGTTTCAACACCAGAGATAACCTCTCGTTAACCCTTTTGAGCCTCGAAATCAAAAACCTCATTTTTAACCTGGGGCAGGGTAACTCTCAATCCAAGTGACCGAACTTCCAAACTTCCAAAATATGAGTGGGTACAAGTACATTTTGACCCTCAAACTTTCAAAATAACTTCACAAAAAGGGGTGGGTACAAACAAGCTTTGACCTTTATACCTTTTGCTTCTCAAAACCAAATCACTGCTTATAACTTACAAAAGACCTTATTGAAGCAGAGTTCATTTCAAAAGCGTACTCGATAAGATAGTGTTTCCTGACTCCTATGAGCCACGCTCAAAGTTCGCATTGGCGTTATAAAAAGGAAACTAATATCATATCCTAACTAGTGATTCAGTCACAAGTTTGCGATATGCTTTTTCAATAAACTTCAAAACAAACATGAGGTGGTACTAGCAGTCTCAGAATCTACACTTTCTGCATGTAAATATTGCTTAATATCATAGAAACTTGATTGCAAATAGCTATGAGTGATTCAATTTCGGATTGGAACCTTATTGAATGGTTACTTCATTATTAAAGATAACCAGTCTGGGGCATGTTGCATGAAGACCCAGTTAAGCGGGGGCAAGATGTTTTCTTCAGTTCGTAATCTTCACAAACTAGCTTACCCAAGGGGCAATTCTGAAGATTCAGTATACCGAATACCGTTAATCCGAGCCAGTTACGTCGAGATTCTACAAATCTCTCAAGAGTTGGAAGACACTGGATTATTTTTGAACGCCGGATCTTCTGTAAAATCCTTTTGAGAGGACTTCTCTTCAGAATCATGCAATCCAGGACATATAAGAATTGAAGCTTCTTTCTCAACATTTGATTACTTGAAAATAGCGACTACCATGCAAGTCAAAACTTCACTGACTTCATAGCATTATTCACCTAATTTCTCGAAGAATCTCAAATGGTATGATAATCCCCAGCAAGTTTCTACCGCAGGAAGTCATGACGGTTCCCCAGTGAATCATTGTTTCAAGCAATTATGACAGGATCAGTACAAAATTTTAGCATCTGGTTGACCCAAAGAATCCCCCAGCAAATCTCCTTGGCATCAACCTTCCCCGATGAAGCGAGCGTTTATTCCACCCCGAATGTCTTTCTCGGATTTCAATTTATCTCAACCATGGATGGTTATTTCATCCCCACTGAAGACTAGACTCTGACGTCTGCAACTACAATATAGGTTCAAGCTTCCCCGACGAAGCAGCGGATATTTATTTTATCCCTATGGCATCTACTACATTCTCACTCCAGCGTATTTCAGTTATAGCGGATATTTATTTTATCCCCGTGATGCCTCATCTATGGCATCTACCATCACTTCAGCTTGCTTCAGTTACCGTGGATATTTATTTTATCCCTGGGGTATCTATCACTACATTCTCACTTTGGATTATCTCAGTTATTGAGGATATTTATTTTATCCCCATCAAGGTCTCTCTGAATATAAGTGTGATCCGTTCCCAGTGGATCTTTTCTCATCCAGATAATCAGATTCATCTTGGCAGTCCCTGAGTGAAGTCATGATACTATATCCCCAAATGGATTGCTATTTCCCCAGAGAAGTTTGGACTTTGAAGTTCAACTATTGGGTTCCACCTTGGATTTCTACAGAGCTTGACAGACGCATCTTTCGTGCAGAGGATGGACGGGATTCCTCTTTGTTTTGTTTCCTCTTGTCTTCTTTGCCTGTTTTGTCAGCATGAGCATAAGCATCGCATGGCATATTCTGCATTCGCCTCCGTGCGTGTTTGTTGTTTGTTTCTTGTCGCTTTATCTTGGTCTTTGTTTGTGTTTACGCCAGTTTTCGGGGTTAGTCCGATCTCTCCAAGTAGGTCGTCAACCTTAGGCAGAAAATGCTAATCATTTCTAAGTTTCCCCACAGAGTTCAACCCTCGTGGATGATGGTTATTTCAGTTATCCTTTTCCTTGCTTGGACAGGATAAAATCGTCGTTTGAGTTCATTTCTCAATGACAGGTCTTGTTTGACCGTTTCATCCTAGTTTGATCCTAGATTGAACTTTGGTCTTTGACAACTTGCCTTCCAGGCGCCTAGTAAAGTTTAAGCGTGCACCTATGCTTTGTACGTTTTGAGTCGCTGTGCTATATACTTTATTTTTGCCTCACCTTGTTTTTGTTTTGAGCCGCCGAGCTCCTTGTTTTGCTTTTCTATTTCGAGCCGCCGAGCTCCTTGTTTTTCCTTTTGGTGTCGAGCCGCCGCGCTCCTTGTTTTCTTTTCTGGTGTCGAGCCGCCGTGCTCCTTGTTTTTCTTTTCCGGTTTCGAGCCGCCGCGCTCCTTGTTTTGCTTTTCTATTTCGAGCCGCCGAGCTCCTTGTTTTTCCTTTTGGTGTCGAGCCGCCGTGCTCCTTGTTTTTCTTTTTGGCGTCGAGCCGCCGTGCTCCTTGTTTTTCTTTTGGCGTCGAGCCGCCGTGCTCCTTGTTTTTCTTTGTGGCGTCGAGCCGCCGTGCTCCTTGTTTTTCTTTTGGTGTCGAGCCGCCGTGCTCCTTGTTTTTTCTTTTGGTGTCGAGCCGCCGCGCTCCTTGTTTTTCTTTTTGGTGTCGAGCCGCCGCGCTCCCTGTTTTTTCTTTTGGTGTCGAGCCGCCGCGCTCCTTGTTTTTCTTTTGGTGTCGAGCCGCCGTGCTCCTTGTTTCTCTTTTTGGCGTCGAGCCGCCGTGCTCCTTGTTTTTCTTTTTGGCGTTGAGCCGTCGCGCTCCTTGTTTTCTTTTTGGTGTCGAGCCGCCGTGCTCCTTGTTTTTCTTTTTGGTGTCGAGCCACCGCGCTCCTTGTTTTTCTTTTGGTGTCGAGCCGCCGCGCTCCTTGTTTTTCTTTTTGGTGTCGAGCCGTCGTGCTCCTTGTTTTTTCTTTTTGGTGTCGAGCCGCCGCGCTCCTTGTTTTCCTTTTGGTGTCGAGCCGCCGCGCTCCTTGTTCTTCTTTTTGGTGTCGAGCCGCCGCGCTCCTTGTTTTTTCTTTTTTGGTGTCGAGCCGCCGCGCTCCTTGTTTTTTCTTTTGGTGTCGAGCCGCCGCGCTCCTTGTTTTCTTTTTGGTTTCGAGCCACCGCGCTCCTTGCTTTTCCTTTTTGTTTCGAGCCGCCGAGCCCATGTTGTTTTTCTTAGTGGTGTGTAAGTCCCGTGCAATGATAAGTCACAGGGCATTTTTCCCTACGAGGTCCATTTACTTGGCATATAGGAGGGTTTTAATAACCCTGTTCTTTTCCTTGGTGGTTCCTGAAGATCCCGTTTGATCTCTTCATTTGAAGGAATTTCCAGGTCTTATTTGTTTTTGTTCGCATGATCATACCGCCGTGTGGATCCTATCTTATCTTTTTGTATTTTAGATATCAACCGGTCACGCTTGAACCTGCTGGGTCATCGCCTTCGGAGCCCCAGTGTTGTCTTCTTTTCCCCAGTGCGTCTGGTCGTCCCCCGTGAGTTTGTTGCTCGTGGTGTTCGTTTTTCGCTCTGTGTTGGTTTTGTTTTGCCTACATCTCTTGCATTTTTATCATTTCATCATTCTCATCATGCTAGAGTTCATGGCATGTCAGCATTAGGTCTAGCTTTTGTCCATAGCATTGCATGATCATTGCATCTAAGGGCAAAATTTTCGGTTATCTGTATTTAAATATCTCTCACCATGACCTTTTGACGATTTTCATCGTTCACGTCATCTAGTGAAGATATTTAAATAGGGGCAACTGTTGTACCCCAAATTTTTCCCTTAGATTCATCGATTCGTCTGCATACCATCTTAGGTCAATCATTCGTGCATAACTAACCTCTTTATCTAGTTTTTTGCTTTGTTTGTTTCATTTGTGAATACAGGCGCTGCTACAGAAATTCAAGGTATTGAAGGTTGTGTGTGTATGTTTGTGGCTTCTCTGGTCCTTGCAATATGTGTTGAATTCTTATGAAGACGTGCCTTCGATCCATTCTACATCTGGGCCATTGGTAATTTCAAGATGTTTCAAGATAGCCCAGGTTACTTAAGATGATTTTAAGAGTCTCAAAGCTTATTTATCATCTCCAATTTTGCTAAAGTCAAGGATCGTGGGAAGAGGGAACTTAAAGCTTATGTGCTACGCAAGAAATTGAAACTCAGTTTCCAAACTCAAGATCCAAAGTTCAAATAGGCCGGAGTGCAAAGGCGAATTATTTCAAGTTTACTTCCAAGCGAAAAGGACCTAAGCCTTTTGGATTAGGATAGTTTTTTCAATTACACAACTTTAAGTCCAATACAACTTCGCGAAATGGTCCAAACGAATTTTGACATAAGATTCACAAGTCTGAGTTTTAAGCTAATTTGGACGGCTCCTGGAGCCTTGTTGGATTATCATGTAACAGTTGGGAGTCCATTTCATTTGGTGGGGAGCCTCCTGCAATTCTTGATTCAAGTGTGACAAATTCTTGAGTTTCAAAGACTTCATAGAAGATTGAGTAAAATCTTAATTCACTTCCCAAAAGAGTAAGTTCGTGAAAATGGTTATTTGATCTTGGCATTGGTAAAAATGATGTATTGGCAACATGAAGAAGGGAATTCTAAATTTGCAAGTTTTATATTAAACAATCAAAGATGTTTCATCATTTATGTGAGTGTGGAGACGCATCATCTTTTTCAAAGCAAGCACGTCACACAGTATAAGTCATGTACATGGCCAAATCATAATTACTACAATGTGGGGACTACATAATACTACAAGTGTCTACAAGAAAGACAAAAAGAGAGGAAAGTTTTCAATGTTGAGGACAGGTAGCGCTTGGGGACCCTCATCGTCACTTCCAGCTTTTATGCACAGGGATCAATAGGCTGACATTTCTTCAGTAAACCTGCATTTTCTTGTGAACCCAGTCAGATTACATTAATGAGAATCAAATCATGCAGCAAATAGAGCAGCACGGTTACAGGCTTTAAACAAGTTAGAATTCTCCAAAACTACACTCAAAAATATCTCAGGAAAAGGAAAGTGGAAGTGCCACCAAAAAACCAATTCTCAGAGCACATATTATATCATGCCTTCTAACATTATCCTTGATAAAGACATAAGGTCAAAATGTAACGGAGTACAAGTCCAAATCAATCAGGTCACAATTCACAATGTTTTAGAAGAAAAAGCATAATATATGGGTAGACCTTTCCAGCGGAAATCTAATACAATTTGGAGTTGTTCTCTTTTCATTACCGTAAAAAAAAAATCACTTGGAGACACCACCTGGACTTAGCTTTGATTGCATCAAGGCCCCCTCCCAAAAGCTGTCCTGACATAGTCAATAAAGCAGTTAGTTCTCAACAAAGCGTCAATTTCCAAGATCAAAAGAGGTTGAGTTTCAAGGGCCCACAATCAGCTTACATTAATGCGAATTAATCATATCACAAAATGGAGTTAGAGTCTTATCTTTGGTAACCGTCTCTAGAAATATTGATGTTGTTCCAATAGTAGCTCAGCACGTCTAACTGAGATATGTTAGAAATGGAAAACTCATAGCACAAAATCATCTCAGCAAGCCGTCATCAAATTGCTGCTCAGGATCTACGAGAGATCATTTTTTTTCTTCTTCTTTCCAACACAAGAGCAAACACATTTATTGAAATTGAAATGGCCAAAATCATGATCAGCATATCAATACAAATCGAGACTATTTCCATAATAAGATCATTTTGTTTCAGACCAGGTTGTTCCCTAAATCATCATTAACAGATCATAAAAGGGTCAAGATTATAGAATCAGAAATAAGTTTCATCATTTTCAAAGTTGGAAGTTTGGGCAATATCATTAAGATACCACCAGCAAATTTCCAAAACCAGCAAGGGACAAAAATTTCAGACATAATAGAACAATTCAGACAGGTCTTGATCGATTTGGAAACCGATTCAAGGCGGCACTATTTTGGTTCAGACACTTTTCAAATATATTTCCAAAACACATCAGACATGTTCAGAGTGTCATCATTACAAATCATTTAAGGAGCAGCACAGTAGCATTTCCCAAATCAGGCCTAGACACATTTAATTAGGTTGAAAGACGTGTTTTAAGAATAGATAAAACACATTTTCCAAACTTTCAAAACCGATAATCAAGTTGGAAAGGTTTAAGCTAATTTGAATGCGTACGGATATTTTGTTTCCCAAAGCAAGTTAAAGACATACTCCAGACAACTTAATTTGTTTCCAAAAGCCCACCAAACATCATTAAGGCGTATCCAAGACATATGCTGACAAATTTCAAATTCATTCCATAACAGACTGCCAGCATGTTGAAACGAAAATGGGAAGTCATTCATGAGATTCAACGGTGTTTTAAGCATGATCAGATAAACTCAGAATAAAACTCGATCTAAATTCATTCCAAAAACAATATGCCAACATAATCAAACGGTCAACAATGATGGCTCAAACATATTCAAGACAATTTTGATTACATTCCAAAATAAGGATCAACAAGTTTAATTGGGAGTTAATTTTCCGTCTTTCCTAAGGCCTATATAAAAGCACGATTGAAAGGAGGAGGGGGGACCAGAACAACCACACAACCAAACATCAATTCATACACACCAGTTCAATTTATCAGTACCCCAATTCCCCATACCGGTACACCATTTTCATCTTATCATTATGCCAAAATACCTCATCAGAAAATACCCAAAGTCAGTCACACTCAAACCATAAACAAACCACATACAGTATACACCAGAATAAAGAAATTTGACAAGATTCATAGAATCATTCAGAGCACTAACCATTAAGACATCACACACGACCTTTCTTCAAATCACAACCAGGATTCCAAACACCTTAGAAGCTCGTCAAGATCATTACACTGGACCGTTCAGCAAGCCAAACATCATACACCATTCATATATCATAAACTAGAATTCCAAACAATATACAATTCCAAAACCTTAATCAAGCAAACCAGACATCATACAATCAAAACCACATACAATCACCATTCAAAATCAGAGCAATAGCAACACAATTTGTAGCAGAGTCTCACGCATCAATACACGCAGGGCGACAACATACGTCAACAACAATACAAAGCAGAGGAGAGAGACTCACGACACATATCACAACTTTATTTTCAGAAGAATGATTCACCGAGAAGAAGGAATGAAGTAACTTATCTGCGGAGCCTTCGTTTCTTCAGCAATCAATTGCCACGCACAACCTTCACGGGAGTCTCCACCTTCGGCTTTGGAGCGACGCGAGTCACGGCTTCAACGTCTACAGCAACAACACGCACCAGTTCAGAACAATTGCTACTCATACCCAGGAGAAGAGGTTCGAGAAAGCATACCTGGTTCGAACGCATCCGTAATCGACGGCTTGGACTCCCTCCGTTTTACTCTCGTATTTTCACCTGCTTACTATGTAATTTGTAATCAACAATGTCAATAGTGGATTGGGGTGCGATTGGGGGTTAGGGTTAGAATTAGGTTTTTGTGTTGTGGTTTTTTTGGTTTCGATCGGATTCGAGAGAGGTGAGATACGAGTCGAGAGGAAACGGTGAGAAGCGAGCGAGTTTGAGAGAAGAGATTGCAGAGAGAGACCGAGAGCGGCGAAAGAGAGAGGTTTGAGATCTGTGTGAGATCCCTCCGTTCGTTTATTTCTTTTCTTTTATTTTTTTAAAAATCAATTTCTTTTTATAATAATCAATTTTGTGTTTTTTTAAATAATTTAACTTGGATTTTTTTTTTTTTTCTAAACACGACAGAAGAAACCCTTTTTCTACATTTTCAACTTTTCTTTTTTTATTATGAATATAACTAAATTCAATTAAGGATTTTTTATTAACTTTTTAACTAATAAAAACCTAAAAAAGAATTATAATAATTTTGACTTCTTTTTTTCACAAAAATAAGGCTCTTAATTTAAGACTTTTTGTAATATCGAAATAAACCTTTTACAATAGAGAAAAATCACCCTTTTTATATCAGATTAAAACCTTTTTAAATAACCTCCTAACCTAATTAATCTCCAAATAATACTTTTAGGATTTTTAAATCGATATTAAAATCTTAATAAGAAATTTCTAAACTAAGTAATTCTTAACAAGTTCTCACGTCGATAAATGCCAAAATCAAAATCTCTTCTTTTTCTCAATAAATCAAAACTCGTTAGATCCCCCAAGCGTGAGTGAATCGCATGCTGTGTGCCATTTTATGATTGATACTTTTGCTTGCTATATGCTCATATTGATATATGTTTACTCTGTCTAAACCCTTTTCAAAAATACTAAAAAACTCTCGATCCAACGTCGAGCCAATTTTATACCTATGTAAGTCGATCGCCTTCGGGCCTCGCATTCAACCTTATTGGTCACAATACACTTAACTAGCCCACTTTGCTAGTATGCACAAATAATCAAAGTTAGTTTGTCCCCTCGCCATTCCAAAGGAAAGTTATTAATAATTGACTAAACCGTCATAGGACTAACACTTTAGAACCCTTGGCCATAGGATTCGGAGTCGCCGTACTCCACGTCTCGCCGTAGACACTTAGAATCTTAGCCTTAGGATCGGAGTCGCCGCACTCCAAGTAAATGCTCCGCCGCGAACATTTACAATCCTACCCCTCTTAAACTAACCTACAACTTTAGAGTCGCCGTACTCTATGTAAGGTCTTGCCCAAGACTTTACCTCCCCTTGGAACCTTGACCCCGTCAAGAAGTTCCTCTTTTCAGAACTACGCATACTCTGATTCTACACCCGAGGATACGTAGGCGTAAGGTGCGATACCTTATCGAGTATACTTAGATACTAACCCCTAGGGTTCAACCTTTAGCATAGCACCCTTAGCAAGCGATTGAGAGATAACATAATACTAACGAGAGGTTCCCGTAGAGTACTACGGACGTTTAGGATGCTAATACCTTCCCTAGGCGTAACCAACCCCCGAACCTTAGATCTTTAGGTTTTTTCGCTTTTGAACCTTTCCTTTGGATAAATCAAAGACGGTGGTGAACATTTAAAGAATGTGATCCTAGTTCATTAATAACTATGGTATCCAATTCTCACCGCAACAGTAGCTGTCATACCCTAAATTTTGACCACAAGACTTTACATCATTGTGCAAATCATCATCACAATGTGGATGAGCCTTCATGCCTCATCAATCCTCTCAAATATTGTTGAGCATTCACCTCAATCAAGAATTAGGGTTTTGAGCCCACTTAGAGCACTCAAGCAAAGGATCAATCAATAATTGACATGATCTTCAACTTGTCAAAGTCTCTCAAACATCCATGAAGGATCAAGAGGTCTCCCACATCAAGAATCGAGCATAGGAATGTAACATTCCAAGCTGATTAAGCCTCAAGATCACCAGTGTCACCAAATTAGGGTTTTGGTCGACCAAGGCCTCCGGCTGGGCATAAGCCAATACTTCAAAACATGATTCAAGAAGCTCAAAGGGACCTCATGGATCCAATCATGTGTTCAAAATAGCCCCAGGAGAGGCATTCATCACAAATCAGGAATTAGGGTTTCTTGGCCTAATTCACCCTTAAGTTGACTTTTGAAGCAAGGCCTGAGCCAAGACCTCAAGAAATGTTTTGAAGACCTCAAATATCTTATATTGACCCTCTCATAAGTTTAAATTAACCCAAGGAACTTGATTCATGAGCAATATAAAGATGCAAATTCATCTGGACCACAAACTAGGGTTTTTGAGAAAAAGTCAACCATACCTTTGACTTTTGACTAAGACATGATCTCAAACCTTGGGAAATGATTCAAGACACTCTAAAACACCTATGGAATCCATCCATTAGGTTTGATTTATCCCAAGAACTTGATTTCATAAAGGATCATAAAGTTTGAAATTCATCTGATAAAACGTCAACTGTGCCCAAAACCAAGTTTGACTTTTGAGATTTTTTTGACAAATATGGCTTCTTCAAGTCAAAAATTATGATAACTTATGGTTTGGATCATCGTCAATCAAGAAAAATCAAGAAAAGTGAGGTTACTTGCAAAAGGGGTAATCTTAAGAAACTTAAAATTTCACGAAGTTATGGAAAAAGGATGATTTTTAGCTAACTTTGCAAGACCACAACTTATGATCCAAGCAACCATTTTCTTCCATCCAAAGCTCAAATGAGAGCTCTCATTACATACTACAAAAGTGTCCTCCTGATCCATAGTCAAAAGATGCATGGATTTTGAGTTATAAAGCCATAAAGTTAGGGTTTCATGGGATTCCCACTTTGATACTTAGTGAAATTTTGAGACAGAATCTGTTTGCATTTTTGCCAACTTTGAGGTTATTTTTATCCATAATACATAATGATCCAAGACCAAAGGTAAACATCAAAGTTGAAGTATGATGTGCAAGCTTTCCAAAGAGTACAAGAACATCATCAAACTCCATTTGAGCAAAGAGATATGGAGTGATCAATATGCCTTGCTGCAAGCTGTTTTGCAAAATCAGTTTGATCATTTCTTGCTATGCACGATTTTTTTTGTCAAGAGTAATGAATAATACAACTCACATTCAATGCATAACAGATGAATCACAACAAACCTGCAAAGTTAGGCCAAAGAGTCAAGGGATATCTCAAGTGGAGTGATGGGTTTTGTCACCTTATGCCTTGAATTCAAATGGCATTTATGTGCAATAGTGTACATTCAACAAAAGGACTCTTTTCAGTCAAGATTCTCACATAAACAACAATAAAAGCATATGAGGAATGTGGATTGAGTCAAAAGATGAGCTAGCCATGTGGAGGGCTATGGTACCTTGTGTGAGGGGCAATGATACATCTTGCAAAAATTTTGAATCCAAGCCAATCTTCAAGATATCACTATTCAGCCAAGACAAATCCATTCTCCTATAAATAGAAGACATTTCTGATGTTTCAAAACACACCAAAGCAACCACAATGCTTGTTTTCTCACAAATTCTTCCTCTTGCAAAATTCAAAGTTCTCAAAGAGTGAAAACTTAGAATTCTTAAACCAGTCCAATTCCACTCAAACCAAGCATCCCAACACTTCACTTAAGCATCATAGAAGTGATCCATAACCTCAAAACACTTCTGTAACATCAGAATCACAAAGTCACTATCCTTTTGCTCAAAATTTCCTCAAAGCTGCAGATAGGGTCGAGCCAAGTGATCCAGGAGGTTTCAACCCATTCTAATAATTGGAACACCATCCTTGGGGGTCAAGGAAGCTGTCTAGATCATCATCTTGTATATATAACACCTACATTGCATAATTCGATTCTCATTTGCAAGGTAAGCTTCCTCAAATCTGAACTCTATGATCCATGCATCATAAATTTGTTTTCAAGTTACCAATATGGTTTTGCACTTATGTAGAGTGTTTCTCCTTAATTAATTGCTTTAAATCTATCATGTATGGAATTTCATAGTGTTCTTTCAAAAATTAGGGTTCATTTGTTCTTCACATGATTTCTCACTCAACACTTAAAAGAAATGCAATTAATTGGTATCATTGAAATCCTTGTTAAAAAACGAGCAACTTTCATGTTTATGGAAGTCAATTTCATTGCGTATTCAGTGCGATAAGGGAGTTTTTGCAAATATGAAATTGAGGGTGGCACGAGGAAGAAGATGATGTTCTACGCGCCCTTTTTCAAAAATTTGAATTTTTAATTATTTTGATTATTTTTCAATTAATTTCAAAAAATTCATATCTCTCTCATTTTCAATCTTTTTCAAATGATTTTTTAAACATAAATCATTTATACATTTTTATATTTTATTCCACAAAAATATCAAAAAAAAATTTATATTTGATATATTTTCGAATTTTTCAAAGAATTTGTTTTTAGTTGTTTTAAACATTTTAAATGAATTCTTTCTCTTGATTTTTCAAAACCATTTGAATTTCAAATCATCTTGTGAATTAAAACATCTATTTTCAAACATTTTTCAAAATTCACAACATGTTTATTAGATATATTTTATATTTTATATCATTTTTATTTAATTTTTCTTTAAAAAATGTATTTTTAAATAAAATTAGGGTTTCCTTGATTTTAAATCTTCCAAAACTTCATTTGAATACAATTGGGCCTCTAATAGAGTGTAAGACCCAACCCTTTTGTAAATAAATAATTTTGGGCCTCTGTCATAGTATAAGTCCCAGTACGACTTTCAAAATAACGGTGCATTCACTGTTTTTCAAATGGGCTTCTCCTTGAGTATAAGCCCCACTTTTCTTCATTTCAAACATGTCTTGGGCCTCTATTAAAGTGTAAGACCCAAATCATTTTGTACATAAATAAATTTTGGGCCTCTGCTGTAGTATAAGTCCCACAACGTCTTTCGATATCGCAGTGCGATCACTGTTTTCAAATAAATCATCTGGGCCTCTCTTTGAGTGTAAGCCCCAATCTTTTGTACATAAACCTTGTTTTAAACAATAAAAAACCTCCATGGGCCTATCCTTGAGTTGTAAGCCCCATACCTCTATTTTCAAAATCATCTGTCTGTTTTAAACTGGTACTAAGATGAGCATTATTACCGGTGAAACTGCTCTTAGATCACTTGGGCCTCTCTTTGAGTTATAAGCCCCGAACATTATTTTCTTTTAAATAACTTTCTTTTAATTCAAATTCAAACTCACAGTTTTCTCAAAACTTTCTTCAATTTCTCAAAACCCTAATAATACAGTCATCATCAATATAATCAATCACAATACACTTGGGCCTTTATTCAGAGTGTAAGACCCAACATCTTTTCAATTCAATGCATACTTGTTAATATACTTGTTGATTCACTTATTTGTATATACCTGTACATATCTGTCTAGAATTTCCCCAGCAGTTAGGTCATCCTTAGGTCAAACAGTATGATACTTCTAACTTAGTCAATAACTAGTTCCCTCATAGGAAAATTCCCTCAATACAGTCTGCATCCTCTTGGGCTTTATTCAATATGGAAATAAGAAAGGCATTATTCCCAGTGAAACTTTTCTTAATACTGTTAGAACTTAGAAACATATAAAAGAAATTCATTTCCCCATAGAGGATTAATTCCCGGTGAAACCTCTTTTGAATTTCTTCAAGCCTTGGAACTATTCAACAAAGAAAGGATTATTCCCGGTGAAACCTTTCTTGAACTTTTCTTAGGCTTGGACCCACATGCTTCTTAAAAGTTCCCCATAACCTCCTCTTGGGCTTAGTACAAGGACCACCAGGCTTCCTAAAAGCATAGGATATAATTCAGTCATCTCTGCTAGTCCAATCCTCAGGAAAGTCAAAACTCTAGAATGTCCAATCAGTCAAGAATTGATCTTCATCTCTAGAACCCTCAGCCTCCTCTTGGGCATCATACAAAGATCTCTCTCCAACCAGAGTTTTTCTCTTCTTAATGAAACTTGGTTAGTCTCAGCCTCCTCTTGGGATTCATACAAAGAGAGTTGGAAAGTCTCACCTCTATAGTCTCCTCTTGATCAATTTACCAATACACCAACCTCCAGAAGAGTTAAAACTTCCAAGGTTTTCAAACTCACCTTTAAACCCCTCTGACCCCAACAAGGCTTAACTTTCACCTTAAAAATCCCCAGCCAGGGTCAATTTATCATCAACAAATCCTCAAAAGAATCAGAGCCTCATGGTATCTGGTAAATCAACTCTGCTTAAATCAACAGCAAGAGTTAGTTTCCCTTTGGATCCCCCAATACAATTTAGAGCTTCTCCTGGATTTCAATAATCCTCAGCAAGAGTCAGCCTCCTCTTAAGCTTTATATAATGATTTTCTCAGACAGCCTTAATCTTGGGCTTTGTACAAGACAGATATAACACTCTCCAGTGGGGTCAGTTTCCTTTAGCTTTAACTTTGGGCTTTAATCAAGGCACACAAAATCCATCATCCCCACAGATGCGACCATGAGTCCTCTCTATAGGAAGATACCTCTTCTATACATCACATATCAAAACAAACAATCAAAAACCTTTTTCCTAGATAAATTGTTGTAAGTGGCACACTTGTTGATTCAAAATCAAAGCTGGAGTCCTCCCTTTATCCTGGCTAAAACTTCTCTTTCATCTAACAGATAAAAGTGGCAAGCCTCTGGATTCTACACATCCAAGCCAATGTCCCTCTCTTAGCATGAAAGATTCATAAAGGAAAAAGTGGCATTGCTCTACACTGAGTTAAAGCTTCTTCCTTCATGACATCTCTCTTAGAAAGGAAATTATGGCATTACTGGATCCCATATCTCAATTAAAGTAATTTCCCTTATAACCAATTACCTAACATTTTGTGATGAATAGGTGAGATATCTCCCTTTAGAGTTGATAAATTCTCTCTCTCAGTCAACTTTAGCTTCAATCTTGGGCTTTAAACAAAACACCAATACTCAGCTAGCTTCAATCTTGGGCTTTGAACAAGACACCAAATATCTTTCCTCCCATAGAATAGGAGGAACTACGATTGCTCTGATTTCCCAAATCTCTTTACGCGAATACGTAGGCATAAGATTGTGAAATATTAGCGAACACACAAATAAAAAATTCTAGGTCCAGTACCTTCCCAAAAACAATACAAAAACCCGAAAACAACAAAAAACATTCTCTTAACCCTCCCAAAGGAGAAACTTTCTCAACCAATAGCAGATAAACACAAGAAAGCATTTCAAACAGCAGAAATACATGCAAACGAAGGTTCCTATAGATTACTATAGATACTCTGGGTGTTAGTAGCTTCCCTTTGTATAACCAAACCCCGATTCACGATCTTTTCGCATTTGTTAAAGAAAACATTTGCAAGCAAGGTTAGTTTAAGATATCTTCCCCTTCCTTTAGAGCTTCACGGGATAAATACAGAAATCAGAAAGTAGCACCAAAATGCGGTAGGTTGTCGCGTTACCAAAAAACCGACGCTACAGTAGCACTCATTAAGTTCAAACATGATGTGTTTAATGAGTTCTAGAAGTTCAAAGTGGAGGATGAAAAATCAAAGTGGACAAAGGTTGAAGATCCTCGTAATTGATGGTTGAGATGAGTTCAACTCATCAGAGTTCAAGAAGTTTTGTGAGGAACATGGTATTGAGCATGAGGTGACTGCTCCATACACTTCACAACATAATGGTCTTTCTTAAAGGAGAAATAAAACTCTGCTTGACATGATAAGGAGCATGTTGAAGGAGAAAAATTTGCCAAAGCAATAGTGGGATGAAGCAATTGCTACATTAACATATGTGCTCAACAGATGTCCAACAAATAAATTAACGGAAGTAGTTCCTATTGAGAAATGGACTGTAAGAACGCAAAGTGCCAGCCATTTCAAAGTGTTTGGTTCTGTATGTTACAAACATATACTAGATGCTACTAAAAGGAAATTGGATGACAAAAGCAATGTTATGTTGCTTATAGGTTACCACAGTACAAGTGCTTGTAAGCTCTATTGTCCAGTCACCAACAAAGTTGAAGTCAATAGAGATGTCATAATCAAATAATCAGAAACATGGGATTGGAGCAAGTCTCAATACAATTTTAGTGCAGTGTTAAGACTAGAGTCTAATTCTGACTCTAAAAGAGAGTCTGAATCTGAAGATGACTCTAACTCTGAAAGTGAGTCTAACTCTGATGATAAATTTGACTCTGATGGTGAGTTTGACTCTGATGATGGATCTTCCTCTAAAGATGATCTTGCTTCTAAAGGTGGAGATTTTGAAGGTGGTCCAACCTCTTAAGATGGAGCTTCTGAAGATGATCCAGTCTCTAAAGGTGGAGCTTCTGAAGGTGGTCATACTTCTGAAGTTTTTCAAAGACCACAAAGACTTAGATAGATACCAAGGAGACTTGTAAATTTTGAGTTGCTGCAAGATACTGAGATTGATTCTAAAGGAAAATCATACGGAGTGCCATGATAGTGGAATCTGAACCTGTCAACTTCAAAGAGGATCTCAAGAAGAAGGTGTGGTTGAACGCCATGAAGGAAGAGCCTAAGGCCATTTAAAGAAACAAGACATGGAAATTGACTGTTCTACCTCAGAACAAGAAAGATATTAGTGTGAGATGGTTTTTCAAGATAAAGTTGAAGCCAGATGGTTCAGTTCCTAACTATAAAGAAAGGTTAGTGGATAGAGGATTCCTACAAAAGTCTGGTTTAGACTACTTTGAAGTGTTTGCACCAGTAGCAAGACATGAAACCATAAGGTTAGTTATTGATATAACTGCAAATAGGAATTGGCCTCTGATATATTTAGATGTAAAGTAAAGTTTTCTAAATGGTCCATTTCAAGAAGAACTTTATGTGTTACGACCTCCTGGATTTGTGGAAGAGAACAAAGAATGGATGGTGTACAAATTACATAAAGTTTTGTATGTGTGAAACAAGCTCCAAGAGCTTGAAATCTGAAAATTGATTCATTTTTTCAAGCAGTTGAGATTCAAGAAATGTTAAATGTAATATGGTGTGTATATGCAGCATACTTCTGATGGCAATGTGATTCTGGTGTATCTTTATGTGGATGATATACTTCTGACAGGAAGTTGTACTTCTGAGATAAACAAGTTCAAGAAGGTGCTGATGAATTCATTTGATATGATTGGCCTTGGAAATACAGTATATTTTTTAGGGATGAAGATTTTGCATTATGAGAAGGGAATTATTGTGCACCAACACAAGTATGAACTTGAGCTGATAAAGAGATTTGAGCTGGTGAATTATAATTCAGCAGTCACACGTGCTGAAACAAATCATAAGCTAGATTCTGATAATGATGAGGATGTATATGCCATAACCTTCAAACAATTGGTTGGCTGCCTGAGATATCTCTGTAACACCAGGACTAGAATATGTTATGCATTTGGAATGGTGAGTGGGTATATGAGTAAACCAAAGTGGTCACCTTACCAAGTTGCAGTCAAGATTCTGAGGTATTTAAAAGGAACTCTGAGGTATGGAATTTTATTTCCATCCGAGTGTCAGATGCTGATGAACTGATATGTTACTCAGACTCTGACTGGTGTGGGGACAGAGTAGGCAGAAAAAGCACTACAGGATACATGTTCATATATCTAAGAGCCCATACTTCTTGTTGCTCAAAGAAGAAACCAGTGGTTGAATTATCAATCTGCGAAGTTGAATACATAGTTAGGGCTTTGTCAGCTTGTCAGACTGTTTGGCTGATGAATTTGCTACAAGAACGAACTTCAAAGTGAGAAAACCAGTCAAGTTGATGATTGACAACAAATCTGCTACAAGTCTTGTTAAGAATCCAAGGTTTCATGGAATAAGCAAGCACATTGATACCAAGTACCATTTTTTATGCAATCAGGTTCATAATGAAATACTTGAGGTTGTTCATGTCAGCACTCATAAGCAACTTGCAGATGTGTTGACCAAGGCAATTAAAATTGAAAACATCATCAATTTGAGAGATGGAATCACTACGCCAAAGAAGACCTTTAGAAGCACTTTTTTTGCCTTTAGCAGCACTTAAAAGCGCTGCCAAAGGTGGCGCTGCTAAAGGTAAAGACAACACTTTTTTTCCTATGAAAAGCGCTGTCTTAGGTCCCCCTTAGGACCACCTTTAGCAGCGCTTTTAAAAGCGCTTTTGTATGACCCCCATATAGTAACGTTTTTCCAAAGAAAAGCGCTTTCGTAGGACCCCCTTTAGCAGCGCTTTTAAAAGCACTGCTCAAGGTCCCTCTTTAGGCAGCGCTTTTTCAAAGAAAAGCGCTTTCGTATGCCTCCTTTAGCAGCGCTTTTAAAAGCGCTGTCTTATGTATACGTCATGACCCCCCTTTAGGCAGCGCTTTTTTTAGAAAGCGTTGTCTTTTATAAAAGTGCTTTTTAAAAGCTTTTTAACATATGACCTTTGATACCATTATATTTCAACCTGTATAATTTAACAGAATTCATAATCATTCAACACATGGCCTTTGATACCATTATATTTCAACACATAGGCCTTATAGCATTATAATTCAACAATAGGCCTTTATGCGATTAAAATTCAATACATAAACCGTAAAAACCATTATATATACAACACCAAAATAACCATTACATATATATAACTCAATATAAATTATACAACACCAATTCCATACACCAATTCGAAACCTTATACACCATATCCATCACCTATATATACAACACCTTCCATAAACCTAACACAATTTCTAAAACTAACAAATTCTCATTTCAACCATGTATTGACACCAATCCTCCTTTATTTCTTCCAATTTGTCTTTCGTGTAGGTGTCACACTTGAATTCATCAAAATACTACATTTAACATAATATGCATGATTTAGTTAAAAGTAATTAATTAGATGAAATATCCGATAATAAATCTTAAAATAAATCATAACTTATATATAAATCCATACCATGTTTGGAATCTCTATTTGTTCCAAATGAATAATTTCTTTCATGAATCTCAAGAGAAAATAACCACAATCGATACCATTACGCTGCCGAGGACACTACACATAGAAAAAAAGTATTAATAAGTATCACAGATGACTTGTGTTATCAAGTAGCATTACTATTATAATAACAAATCATACCTCCACTCTTATCCATGTAATGTTGTTTGCTTTTCTCTTTGGTACCCGAGCTTGTCGTTGTGATCAGAATATTTTTATGGATCTATTATATTATAAACGAATATTTAGAACAATCTCACATAAATAAAGAAATACACACGTGAATATTTAGAACAAACGCATCACTTACGTATCAATCATCTTCTTCATCTCCAGGTATTTTGTTTGATCACCCTCTAGCGAATCCAGATAAAAGACTATTTCTTTTATCGGATTAATCGCAAGCAACAACCAGTGTCCATTGTAAAATAAAACAAAAGTATAGATGGAAATGTTATACCCAACATAAAAAAATGAAAGATTATAATAAAGGAAGCTAGAATGAAAATCTTACCCATGGCCAGTATTATATGGTAAAAGATACAACTTCTCTGTATCTTTGTTGGTCATAAATACATCTACTAAGTGACCTTTGACTGCATCTGTAGTTCGATCGATAAGAGGTGCATTGACACAGTTGGGAGACAAGAAGGAGTAACTTTCTGTCAATTGACGCGGGAGCATCAATTTTTCATACAAGAACCTGAAATACAAATGGATTATAATAAATATGTTATTATAATTAACATTCTAATATTCATTGAAATGAGTAAATAAATTGATCAATTAAATAAATAACATCGATGGATTACCTGAAGTATGAATTCATAACACCGGCGCCTAATTCAGAATGCATAAATATCTGATCAAAGTCTTCTTTAGCAATTGTTTCTGAATAGGCAAACCCAAAAATACCTGCTTCCATAGGTATTTCACGGATACCACCTTCCATCAAATCCGTTGTGCCTACAATTGTTTCAAGGCACAACCGAAATCGAGAAATAGATGCTTTTTTTGCCTTGGCTACTACTGGCTTCTTGTTCTTTCTCCCTTGTTGCACCTCTTGTGTAGGAATCTGAAAATCATATAAGGAATAAACTTAGTAATCATGAAGCTTTTGAATTCGGATCATAGAATTAACATTTTCTATGCATATATATCAATGTACCTCTTTTTGTGATGCAACTGACTCGGTTTGCCGCACAATCCCTTTATCTTTTGATTTGGATTTTGTAGGAGTCTAACAATGTCATGTAAATAAAATGTAGGTAAAAGTAAGCATAACATAACTTATATGCAAGTAAAACATTTGAAAACTAAAAGGTTAATAATGGTTTTCAACATACCGAGTCATCTATGACGATGAGGTTTGACGGCCATGCAACATACGACCCTATTGCGTCCCCCACCAATGTTGCATCTGAAACATCGTCAGGTATAGGTAGTAACGCATCCCGCTCTAAAGCAATATCAATCGAAACCTTTAAAAATCCAGCAGGGAGCGGTCTAGTGCGAAGGACGTCTCCAGGAGTGTTATGCACTTTTCCCTTGCCAACCATACGATATGTCGGTGCCGATAAATATAGCTGACAAGGTGAAATGCCCTAAACAAAACAAAAATAATACGAAATTATTATTGTGCAATGATGTCAATATAAAAAATTGTACTAATTTAATAAATATAATTACCACCGGAATTTTTTGTTGACAATTGATACTGGCCTTGTCACTAATATCTTTAAATTCTGAACCGCGCCTTTCTGACATATATCTTTCTTTATCTTGTTGCAGTTCACAAACTTGAGCTCTCAATTCTTCCAACGTTTCCATCACCTCTCTATTGCTAGGATTTTTTCTCTTTGAACGCTTATACAAGGCAGATGAAGTGACTCCAAACCCCTTACCCCTCACGCGACCAGAATACTCAGGAACATTTAATACTCGACTCAGTATGCTCTTGCAATCCTGGTCTTCCGTGAGAGTTATGGACTGAGATAGAGTCTCCTGAAATTCAATATTAGAGCAACGCATAAATATATTAGATAAACAAGACCTTTCTATCTAATTAAACAAATAACGTTATACTTACACATTGTTCAAAAACTTGTTGAACACCTTCAGTAACAACTCCATCCTTTCCCACACGGGCAACCTTCCACAAAACATGCTCCGGAAGAGATGTTTCTTCACTTTTCTCCTCTGTAAGCTACACATTAAGTCAAGAATTAGGATGAATAATAATACAAAAAGACCATAGCAATTATATATACTTACGATTTTTTGTTCCAAGCGTGCATATCCCAAACATCCTTTCTTGTATGGATACGCGGGTTTCGAGGCTCTTTGACGATTTACGTCACTCACAACCTGTATAAACAATTATAAGTCATATCAGAACACATGTAATAACTACATGAATATAATACAATGTTCATGATAAATTAAATTAAGATTACGTGGAATTCTTCAGTTCTTCGTTTGGCAACAAAAGTGTCCCATTCTTCGGGTGCAATCAAGTCCGCATACTTCTTCGGGCATTCCGCTTCAACAAACTTTCCTTGGGTATCCTTCAGAAAATTGTTAGATAAAAATGCTCGGAACCCTCTAGGTCTTCTTCCGGCTAATTGAAGACAATATTTTTGCTTCTCGTCACCAATGTTAAAAGATCTCTACAATAACAAATAAAGTGTGTTAGTATAATTAATTTAAAAATTATAATCGTCAAAAATAAAAAAAATAAAATCACTTATAGTACCTGTATCTCACTCCATATTTTATCTTTGGTGGGTTTCAACTGTGGTTTTCGCCAATTGTCACAAGTAATAGGAACTAGTGAACAGACAAGTGCACCAATGTAACTAGTCAACATTGTGCCATTAGGCTCAATTAGTTGACCTGTTTCATTTCAATGAACGTCGTATTTTATTCCCTTGTCTCTAGCACGAATAACTCCTTTCATGATTGTTATTCCTCTTGAAATATCTCCTTCCGCATCTTGAACTGATTCTTTTGGATCATTCTTGGAAGTATCGTGCGAGTTCTCCTCATTAGTAGCCATTTTACCTATAATAAAGAAAAACACATATAAATCCATAATCCATATTCCATAATCCAGTCTCAAATATGAAATGACAAGTACATAATATAATCCATAATCCATAATCAGTTGAACATAATATAATCCATAATCAAATATGAAATGACAAACACTTAATGTTTCAACTCAACATTGTCAGAAAAAACAACTTCAACGCTTAAGTTCAAGTAACTTCAAAGTTCTATCATCAATTCAAATTCAATTAACAATTCAATCACTATTTATTAGTTAAGATTAAGCCATAACAAAGTTGACTGCAATAAACTAATTTCACAAGTTCACTCATCACAAGCTCATAGCAGTTAGCAAATACTCCTATTTGCAATAGCTAATACACGAGCAAAACATGATGGCAAACATAATCAAGCTAACTACACTCCACATACAACAATTTTACAAAACAGATTTTTCAATATTCATGCTAACCGTTTCAAACTAACTACACAACTAACTTAAAAGCTCATAACCGAACTGCATTTTAAACTTGGTTCAAGCATTTCACCGAACACTTGGTGTGAGAGTTACGGAACGACAAACATTCTAACCAACATTGTATTAACAACAACAGAACCAACATTGTATCAACAACAACAAAACCACATTCAGAAAATACATAACCACATTTTATCAACATTGTATCAACAACAACTACAGAACCAACATTGTATCAACAACAACAATAAAAGCAGCATTCAACAACAACAGTGGCGAGAGAGAACGAAAATGGTACATACCTCTTCTTCTACTTCGTTTTCCACTTCTTCTTCTTCTTTGAATGAAAACGAAAATAGCAAACGCGAGAGAGAACGATGGCGGTCAGAGAAAGTACAGTGGCGGTCGGAGAAAGTACAATGGTGGTCGGAGAAAGGAGGAAGGAGAAAGGAAGAACAGTTGCGAGAGAGAAAGGAGTGAAATGATTAGAAAAAATGATTAGGTCTCTTCTGAAAATGTGGTGTTTTTATTTTTTAATTAATAAATGACCTAAGGTAGCGCTTTTGGAAAGCGTTTTCTTAGGTTCTAGATTTAGAAGTGCTTTTTCCTTAGAAAGCGCTTTCTTTTCATTAGCCTATAGTAGCGCTTTCAGAAAGCGCTTTCAAATGGGGGGCCAATTTAAGGACTTTAGCAGCACTTTTCAAAAGCGTTTTCTAAGGTTAACATTTAGCAGCGCTTTATAAAAGCGCTTTCTAAGGTTATACCTTTAGCAGCGCTTTTATAAAAGCGCTTTCTAAAGTGTGGCCTAGGTACGGCCTTTAGCAGCGCTTTCTAAAGGCAGCCTTTAGCAACCCTTATTTTCAAGGAATTTTTTTCACAACATATAGCAGCGCTTTGTGATAAAAGCGTTGTCTTTGTAGTGCTGCTAAAAACGATTTTTGGCGTAGTGAATTGGTGTTGTTGATTTTAAACTTGAACCTTAATTAAGGGATGGTGTTGTAAGTAATTTAACATTCAAGTTAGTTTAACTTTAAGTTTACATTTGCATTTGAATTTGAGTTTACATTTAATGTGCATTTGAGTTTAGGTGAATCTGTATAAGCCCAAATGAGAGTGAATTTGTAATATATTTAAACTTTTACATCTTTTTGAGATTAGAAAGTTAGTTACACAATTCTCTCTCTCTCTCTCTCTCTCTCTCTCTCTCTCTCTCTCATATCATCTTCATTCTTGTGCATTATTAATGGAGATTCATTGTTAAACTTCAACAATTTAAATGCAATACCAAATCACACAGTTGAAAAAGTTTATAGTACATGTGATTCAAATCATACTCTCACTTTATTCTAATCACACTATAAAATAACTCGAAAAAGTTCCTAATGCATGTGGTTTGAAACACCTATTTCATAATTTGAATCAAGTTATGCATTTTTTCTCTAGAAACATTTCACGGTGCATGTGATTTGTTACATAATTTGAATCTTGCGTGATATTTTTAGTTTGATTCTAGTGAGATAATTTGAATATCTCTAAATATTATATATATATATATATATATATATATATATATATATATATATATATATAAAGAGAGAGAGTGGGGATCAAGTTATTCTAAGAGTAAGTGATCGGAGAGGACCAGAAGGAGATCGTCGTGGCCTTCGTGTAGGGCAAACGCTGATGCTCGTAGGAGAGGAGAAAAAAGGGGTGGAGGTACCTGCAAGGTACTCCGATGCCAAAGTAAGTATTTGGTCAAAATAAAGGGGAGAGTAAGTAAGAGAAATCAAGTATATGAGTTGAGATACCTGCCCCTCTCAAGTGAGGGGGGTTTATAGGGAGATTGATGGCGAACAAAGGGGCCTGATCGACCAATGTGGTGTTGCCAGATGGAAGGTCAAGCGCGTGGCCTTTATAACCGTTTCCGCTATATCCGGGGAGGTAGTTGGTCGCGTGGACCACCCTGAGCGTGAAGAGGACGTGCCCAACGGCTATAATGTGCCCAACGGCTATAATGTGCCTATTGGGCCTGTTCGTCGAACATGATGGATTGGGCCTGGTCCTTAAGGGCAAGTAGCCTTGCCCGGTCCAGAACAGGAGCCCCCCAAGTCGTTGCTCTGTTGGAGAGTAATGACTTAGGTAGCTGCGATTTCGGCCGTACTGTCGGGGAGGGGAATGCTCGCTTGGAATGTTCCTTTTGTACCCGACCAGACATGGTTGTCAGCCATTAGCGCGAAACGTCGACTAGGATTTGCAGCGTCTTCGGAGAAACGATAGTTTTTTGGCGAGCATTTCTTCCCGGATGTGTTCACTCTGACGAGGAGGCTTGCTCGCATGTGCCAAGTGTTGGTGTATTTCCTGCGCTGAACCAGGTGAAGAGTCTTTGTGACACGTGGTGTGCATTTATGGCCTTTGTCAGTCCTAGGGGCGTATAGGCTATGATGACCTTCACGATTCCCCACGATCAAACGGTTATAAAAAGGTGGGGGAAGGTTTCATTTTCATAATTTCGCAAGTTTTTCCCTCTTCGCTCTCGTTTGCTCTGCAATTAGTCTTCGCCGGAGCTTCTCTTCGCCACCGTCAACTTCTTCTTCTACTCGTAAGTTCTCTCCTCCTTTCTGTATATTTTTATGAGTTTTCCGGTAGATGTTCATATTTTCCGGTTGAACTTCATGTGTTCTTTGATGAACACATGAATTCCATGAAATTTTATGAAGAACATGATGAACTTTATGAATTTCTAGAATTTTGTAGAAATTGTTAGCGTAGATCTTTGTAGAATCTGGTTAGGTGTAGAATTTAGTTTGTAGTCGGGCACTAGGCCTGTTCGGGATCTTGGTGTGAGAGCGGGACGGACAAGCGTCCTCGTATGCGCCTCTACGAGTCCTGGTCTTGGGGACCTTTCCTAGCTATTAGTAGACAATTTCTGCGAGCACGCGGTTGTTCTCGGATTCGTTGATGCCCTTTCACTTGATTAGTGGTGGAAGGGTGGATTTGATCATGGCCGTCGAATTCACTTCTCTTCCTCTGCTTTTCAGGTGAAAATGGCTGAACCCCACGATGAAGTTATGCCCGACGTACAGGAAGTACCCGAGGGGGCCGGCGTGTCCGCTGATTATTCGAACATCAAGGTCGCGGGAGGGGACCTTGACTGGCTTGGACATGAGCCTTTGTATTTTCGATCAACCTTCTCCGAGGAGGAGATACAGGACTTCGACTTGCTGGAGAGACGCGATGAGGGTGCTCCACGGGCATGGAAAGCTTTCCGTCTCGGGGAGAATGATAGGATCTGTTCCTCGTACCCGGGACTTCGCTTTCCTATGTACGAATTTGCGTTTACGGAGGCCAAAATGCGTCTCCCCTTCACTGACTTCCAATCCTCCCTGTTCACCCACCTGGCGCTGTGCCCGTCCCAGCTTCACCCGAATGCCTTGGCCTTTATAAGATCTTTTGAGTTGGTGTGTCGTTACCTTAACATCGGGGCGACCACGGATCTCTTCTTCTGTCTCTTTCAGATTCAGCGGAGCACGGCGGGGTCGAAACAGAGTTGGGTATCGTTTAAGCAACATAATAGGCTGTTCTGGCCGTATTCTGATTCGATACGCAATTTTAAGGACAGGTTTCTGGTCGTGAGGCCTATGACCGAAGAGGCGAAGAGGAGCATTTCGACTATTGAGAGGGTTATGGTGGATGGTCGGGAGAGGGATAGCGTGGTCTCCATTTTTCCTTTAGAATGGGTCTACACCCATTTTAGACACCAAACAGATCAGTTCCTGGTGAAGCATGAGCAGCTTTGCCCGGCGGATAAGGAATCGTACAGGATCCTCCACGCTTACGTGGAGAGTTTTTCTCCGGCCTACGTCGTTAACCGGGACGGAAATCAGCTGATCAGGGAGGATGGGGCTGTCCGAGCAGCTAGATACATAAATGTCAAAGCTCTCCTTGAGTGTGATACTGACGACGAAGCTATGACTTTGCTTGGTATGCTTCACTGTTTGGTTTTCTTTATTTAAATTCTTTTGATTCTGACTTGATGCGTGTGTTCGCAGGTATGATGGCTGACATGCGAGAGCGTCTGATGAAGTCACAGGCCGCGAAGGTTCACAAGAAGGCGACCACCGGGACCAAGGCCGGGGCGCCCAAGCAGACAGTGATAGAGAGTTTCGCTGCTGGGTCTACCCCCGTCCTGGAGAGAGCTTCGACCCCGCTGACCCCGGAGGGTTCTCTCAAGAGGAAGAGAGATACTGCGGGGACTCCTGTGGCCGCTGGTCCTGGGGGGACCAGGGCTGGTCCTTTCATCCTGCCCGCCTGCTACAAGCGCCGAGACTCGTTCGTTGAAGGAAATTCGATAGAAGTCTCTGATTCTGAAGCCACGACTATTTTGAATGCCAAGTCCCAAGTGAGGAGGAAACAGTTGTGCCAGGACGCGGCGGGCATGTTCAGGGTCCTTGAAGCTGCACTTGTCCTCGCCGACGATGAAGCCACTACCCGGGCGCGTCTCGTGACTTACCAGAGTAGAATAGCCGAGTTGGAGGCAGAAAACAACAAGCTGTTCAACAACTTAAAATAGTTCGAAGGTCACGAGGAGGCCAAGGTGCTGCTCTAAACGGAGGTGACTCAGCTGAAGTTAGTTGCGCTCAAGACTGACGAGGAGAAGAAGAGACTGCAGGAGAGGATTGTTGAGTTGGACGGCTTGACTTCAGCTGCCCCGGATGAAAATGATGACGAGCAATATCTAAAATCTCGGACTGACTTGATCGGAAGGATCAGGATTCTTGGCGAAGACAACCTGAAGGCGGCTGAGTTCGGTTTCAATGCGGCTAAGGAACAGATGGTGGCTCTTAATCCTGACGTGCAGCTCCAGATGGATGGAATGGGTTTGTTTAACAGAGTGGTGGACGGCCACGTGGTCCCTGCCGAAGAGGAAAGCGAATTCGTAGGATAGGACTTGTTTTTATCATGTTTTGTGGGCCTGCGTGCCCTTATTAATTTGTATTTCAGTGTATGGGCGCTGCCCCTTTTTCTTGTATTTGTGACATTGCCAGAACATGGTCGGTACTTTTAATATACTTGGATTGTGAATGTTTTGTCATGGATTTTGCTCGTTTTATGTGTGTGTGTGTCCCCGGCTAGGTGCAAGGCCTAACGAGGAGGGCGAAGTAGTTCCGCCCACGATGAGGTTAGGACTTCGTTTGAGGTACTAATCTCATAGGCTTGGACTGTTCCCATCGCGAGCTGGGTGTCCTGCCTGAATGGTGTGGCAACGGCGGAGCTCGGTTGAGGTATCCCCATTGTGCACAGGATCTGCTCGTCCAATGAGCAGAAGCTGGCCGGCATTGTAGTGCGTGTCGCACTTCACCAGGGCATGATACGATGGTCGCGCAGATCTCCCCGTTTTGGGATGACTGTGTTGGCGACTTGTATGTCCTCGTGTTTAAGGACTTAGCTATAATATTGCTTGAGCTTTTCAGCATTCCATGGTCGAGCAAGTTGTTTTTCGTCCAGTGTTTCCAAGTAGTACGCTCCCGTGCCCGTTTTGGACTTGACCCTATAGGGTCCTTCCCAGTTCGCCGCCAGTTTCCCTTCGCGAGTATCTTTCTGGTTTCTACGTAGGACCAGACTGCCTACGGGGAAGTCGCGTTTTATGACCCTGGCGTTATGTCGCATTGTTACTTGTTGCTTCAATGTGGCTTCGCGGAGGGCAGCCCCCGATCTTATTTCTTCGACCAGATCGAGTTCCTCGCGTAGAGCCTCATCGTTAATTTCTTCGTCGAGGGGAGCTTCAGTCCTTCTGGAGGGCTCCCTTATCTCCACCGGTATTACCGCCTCTGTTCCGTATGCTAGTCGGAAAGGGGTTTCCCCGATGGTGGAGTGAAGTGTTGTCCTGTATGCCCAAAGGACGCTGTGGAGTTCCTCGACCCACCTTTTCTTGGCCTCGCCCAACCTTCGTTTCAATCCGCGCAGAATTACTCTGTTCGCGGCCTCTGCTTGCCCGTTGGTTTGGGGATGCTCGACCAAAGTAAAGTGTTGTTTTGTTCCTAATTTGGCGACGAAGTCTTGGAATTTTTTGTCAGTGAATTGGGTTCCGTTGTCGGTCACGAGGGCCTGGGGAACTCCGAATCTGGCGAGGACGTTTCTTTTGTAGAAACGCAGTATGTTGAAGGCTGTGATCTTGGCGAGCGCTTCGGCTTCAATCCATTTTGCGAAATAGTCGACGGCCACGATTAGGAACTTATTTTGATATGATCCCATTGTGAAGGGGCCGAGGATGTCCATCCCCCACCAGGCGATGGGCCACGGCGAGGAGAGGGTCTTCAACTCGTTGGGTGGTGCCAAATGCATGTCCCCGTGGCGCTGGCAACGATCACACTTCTGTACATGTTCTTTGGCGTCCTGCTGCATGGTCGGCCAGTAGTATCCCGCGCGCAGAGCTTTCCGAGCTAGTGATTTCCCCCCTAGGTGCTGTATGTTGATGCCCTCGTGGATTTCTTGTAAGATTTCGGGGACCTGAGCTTCGTCGACACATTTCAACAGGGGAATAGAGAACCCTCGTCGATATAACTTGTTCTCGACTAGCACGTACGAGCAGGATCGTCGCTTAGTCACAATGGTTTCCTTACTGTATTCGGGAAGTTCCCCTTTGGCGAGATAATTGTATACTGGGGTCATCCAACAATGGGGTTCTCCGATGACGTTAACATCAGGTGGGCCCGGCTTCGTGATGCTCGGGCTAGTTAGTATCTCTTGAATGACGGATTTGTTTCCGCCTTTTTTTCTGGTGCTGGCTAGTTTAGAAAGGATGTCTGCCCGGGTGTTCTGTTCGCGTGGGACGTGTTGAACCTCCCATGCTTCGAACTCCGTCATTTTGGCTTTCACCATGGTCAAGTATTCGGCGAGTTGGTCATTTTTTGCTTGGAATCCTCCTCGTACTTGTGATGCCACGAGTTGGATATCAGTGCGGATTTTTATTTTCTTCGCACCGACGTCTTTGGCTAGTCGTAGTCCTGCGAGGAAGGCCTCATACTCGGCTTAATTGTTGGACGTTTTGAAGGAAAGGATCAGGGATACTTCGATCAGGGTCCCTTCCTCATTTTCGAGGATAATTCCCGCTCCGCTGCCCGAGGGGCTTGACGCGCCGTCCACGTAAATGACCCATTCCTGTGATTGTCCCGGGGAGGGCGTCTCCGGAGTCATTTCTGCCACAAAGTCGGCCAGAACTTGTGCTTTGAGGGCTTTTCTTACTTCGTAGTGAATGTCGAATTCAGCTAGTTCAAGTGACCACCTTAGCATCCTGCCCGCCATATCTGGTCGACTTAACAGCTGCCTGATTGGCTGGTCGGTCCTGACGATGATGGTGTGTGCCAGGAAGTAGTATCTGAGTCTCCTCGCGGCAATTATGAGAGCAAGGGCCACTCATTCTATTTGCGTGTACCTGACTTCGGGTCCTTGTAGGGCTTTACTGGTAAAATAGATGGGTTTCTGCCCGTTAGTAGTCTCTCGAATAAGTGATGCACTTACTGCTTCATTGGCCACGGAGAGATATAGATATATTGTTTCCCCGCGGTCTGGTCGGGATAATATAGGTGGTTCGGAAAGAGCTTGCTTGAAATGGGCGAGGGCCTGCTCGCACTCGTCCGTCCATTCGAAATTCGCTTCCTTCCTGAGTAGTTTGAAAAAGGGCAGAGTGTGCTGGGCGGACTTGCTTACGAAGCGAGCAAGGGACACGAGCATCCTGTTGAGGGATTGTATTGCCTTCTTCGACTGAGGTGTGGGGAATTCGAAGAGTGCCCGGCATTTGTCCGGGTTTGCCTCTATTCCTCTTTCGGTGAGATAAAACCCGAGGAACTTCCCTGCTCGCACGCCGAAGGTACATTTTTCTGGATTAAAACGCATTTTACATTTTCGAGCTTGGTCGAACACTTTGCGCAAGTGGGTGGTATGATCGGATTCCTCTTGGGATTTCACGATCATATCATCCATGTACACTTCGAGCATATCGCCGATTTCTGATCGGAATACTTTGTTCATCATGCGTTGGTATGTGGCCCCGACATTCTTCAGTCCAAAGGGCATTACGTTATAGTAGTAATTCCCCGAGGAGGTCATGAACGTTGTGTATCTCTTGTCCTCGTCGGCCATCGAGATTTGGTTGTATCCCGAATAGGCGTCCATGAAGGACAAGAGCTTGAATCCTGCAGAATTGTCTACGAGCTTATCTATGCTCGGTAGTGGGTAAGCATCTTTCGGGCAAGCCCGATTGAGATCAGTGTAGTCAATGCACATGCGCCACTTTCCATTATTTTTCTTTACAAGTACAATATTTGAGAGCCAGGTCGTAAATCTGGCCTCGGAAATAAACTTCGCCTCTAAGAGGTCTTGTACAAGTTTTTCGGCAGCCTGTGCCTTTTCCTCGGACTGTTTCCTTCGTCGTTGGGCAATGGCGCGGGCAGCTGGATTGATGGTCAAGTGGTGGCAGGCAGTTTCTGGATCGAGGTCAGGCATGTCTGCTGCACTCCAGGCGAAGAGGTCCACGTTGTCGTCGAGGCATGTCTTCAATTCCTTCTTTACCTCGTCAGGGAGACCAGCACCTATCCTCACCCCCCTGTTGGGATTGTTGCCGAAGGTGATGATCTCAAACTCTCCGTCCGGGATTGGTCGCAGAAGTGTGGGAGACTGGGAGCTTGTTGCTCCTGATTTTTTGTCCCCGTCCCGATCTTCGTTTACATCTTCCGTGATCCTGCTGTTGAGATCAATGGTGTGCACGGGTAGCGTGGGTTTTTTCCCTGGCTGGCCGTCTTCGGTCGGATCCTCGTCTTCTCTGGTACGCTTTGCCGATTTTGCTGTTGTCGCGATCTGGCTTTGCCCCTTCGTCGCGGCCTCGAAGCATCTGCGTGCAGCCTCGATGTCACCGTGCAGAGTGGCGACGTGTCCCTTCTCAGTGTAGTACTTGAGTTTGAGGTGGACTGTTGAGGGGACAGCGACGAGTTCGGCAAGGGCTGGTCTGCCGAGGATGCACTGATAAAGTGATGGACAATCAATGACTAAGAATTGTGTTTTGATTGTCCGTGACGCCTCTTCTTCGCCGAACGTGACAGGGATCTCCACGTAACCCCATGGTCTGGCCGTTGCTCTGTTGAATCCTTGGAGATCAGATCCTACATATGGGGAGAGATTAGACTTGTTCAGCTTCAGCGCGCGGAACAGACTGGAGTACATGATGTCTACGGAGCTGCCCTGGTCGATCAGGATTCTCCGCACGTCAGTTGATGACAGTTTGGCCCGGATCAGCAGAGGAATGTGGGAGTTCGGTGATCCTCCGGGGAGTTCTTCTCTATAGAACGCGATCGGCTATGTCCGTCCTTTACCCTTGCCGACCGTGTACAACTGGTCGGGGCTGCTGTCGATTAGCTGTTCAAACTTACGTTTGATGGATCCTATCGTGAGTTCATGGTACCCCCCCACATGAGATAACCATGGTCGTAGGAAAGGCCTCCCAGGCGCTGTGTATGGATGCCTGGGAGGTCGGGTAGAAGTGATCAGGTACGAGGAAGTCCTCTGGTCGGCTGATGGACATTGCGACCTGCGGGGGAGGACTGGAGGGGGTTGATTCTGCCTCCTTCTTAGGATCAGACGTGTCTCGTCGGGAAGACTCTCCCTTCTTTATGTATTGCTTCAGATGGCCCTCTTTGATGAGGATTTCTATGGCGTCCTTGAGATGCACGCAGTCTTCCGTTACGTGCCCGTGGCTACGGTGGAAGCGACAGTATTTACTCTTGTCCACATTTCCTTTAGACGCGGTTGGTTTAGGGAACCGGACACCTCCCTGTTTGAATTCGGTATTAATACAGTCGGTGAGAATGCGCTCACGTGAGGTAGTGAGTACCGTATATTCATTGAATCGGCCCGCGGGCCCTTTGCCTTCACGAGGACGCTCCTCTCGTCGCTTCTCCTTGCCCTTACGAGATGGCTCTGGTTCCTCCTTTTTTGATGCTCGGGGTGCTTCCCGATCTCTCGCGTCCCGGGCGCGATACGCAGCTTCTTTCTCCTTGTAGCGAATGTAATCTTTTGCCATGTGGAGAAGCTCTGTCAGCATTCGAGGAGGTTTGATCCCGACAGCTTTACGGAAGTCGCTTTTCGGTCGGAGCCCTTTCTCGAGGAGGTATTTCTTCATGTGATCGGAGGTTCTGACCTCCACTGCCTCCTTATTAAATCTCTCGATGTACTCTCGCAGGGGTTCTTCCCTGCCCTGTATGATGGCTTCTAAGGTTGCCTCTGTCTTCGGATGTCGTCGGGAGGCTGTGAAATGGCGGGTGAATTGGTCTTTGAGGTCGCGCCAGAAGGAGATGGATCCTCGAGGGAGCCTTTTGAACCATGTCATCGTACCTTTCCTCAGTGTGATGGGGAATATTTTGCACCGAATGGCTCCGGAGACACCGTGGTACTGGAGCATGGCTTCGATGTTCTCCAAGTGCTCGTGAGGGTCTGACGTGCCATCGTACGTCGCTAGTGTGGGAGGTTTCTCCAACCCGCGGGGAATCCGGGTGTCCACGATGCTCCTTGTGAACGGGCCGTGAGCTTCGTCGTCACTGCTAGAGCTGTGAGAGAATGATGGAGAAAGACTGTGGTCGCGGCTTTGACTGCGGCGAGGAGAGTGTCCGCGGGTATGCCTGCGCTCGTACTTGTCGGAGTGTCGATGTCTTTTGGAAACAGGGGAGTGCCTAGTTATCCTAGGAGAACGACGATGCCGGCGAGCACGGTCGGGTGTTGGACTCCCTGACCTCGAGCGTTCCTTGACCGGTGAAGGAGTATCACGTCTCCGCTTTGAGTGAACTCGCGGAGGCGGGGAGAGGTTCAGCGTCTCCGAAGTGTGATGCTCTTGGAGAGCGTGCTCGAGGGCGCTGATCTTTTCTCCCTGCTGGATGATGAAACGGTTGGAATTGTTCAAAGAGGCGATGAGTGCCGCGGTGGTCGGATCAGCGCCTTGAGGAACCAAAATGGGCTCGAATGAAAGTTCCACGGCTTGTGCTCGTGGCCTTTGTTCGTCGGGCTTCGGGGAAGCCGGTCCCTCGTTGCGCTGGGCGTTTTCGGATGGGATGTTCCCGACGAAAGCATTCTTGTCGACATTGGCAGCGGCGGCCACAGGTTCTTGGTGGATATCACTCTTAACGAAAGCCGTGATGATCTGGGATTTTGAAGAGAAATGAAAGCTTTGGTCTTTTGGGTGAAAAGATGAGGGATCTTGATTCGAAAAGACGGGGAAGCAAGTTTCCCACAGACGGCGCCACTGATCGGAGAGGACCAGAAGGAGATCGTCGTGGCCTTTGTGTAGGGCAAATGCTGATGCTCGTAGGAGAGGGGAAAAAAGGGGTGGAGGTACCTGCAAGGTACTCCGATGCCAAAGTAAGTATTTGGTCAAAAGAAAGGGGAGAGTAAGTAAGAGAAATCAAGTATATGAGTTGAGATACCTGCCCCTCTCAAGTGAGGGGGTTTTATAGGGAGATTGATGGCGAACAAAGGGGCCTGATCGACCAATGTGGTGTTGCCAGATGGAAGGTCAAGCGTGTGGCCTTTATAACCGTTTCCGCTATATCCGGGGAGGTAGTTGGTCGCGTGGACCACCCTGAACGTGAAGAGGACGTGCCCAACGGCTATAATGTGCCCAACGGCTATAATGTGCCTATTGGGCCTGTTCGTCGAACATGATGGATTGGGCCTGGTCCTTAAGGGCAAGTAGCCTTGCCCGGTCCAGAACAGTAAGTTTTTTTAACTTACTCCACATCACAGCCTTTAAATTGAATCTAATTTAATAGTTAAATTAGTATTTTGACTTATAACCATTCGATTAAATCTAATTTAAAGGCTATGATTGTGGAGTAAGTTATAAAAACTTACTCTTGGAGTAAGTTGATCCCCACTCATATATATATATATATATAGGTGGAGATCAACTTACTCCGAGAGTGAGTTTTTTTTAATTACTCCCAATCAAATCCTTTAAATTGAATTTAATCTAATAGTTAATTAAGTAAAATGCTATCTAACTATTAGATTGAATTCAATTCAAAGGCTATGATTTGAAGTAAGTTAAAAAAACTTACTTTTGGAGTAAGTTGATCTCCACTATATATATATATATATTACTAAAAATACTCTGCTTTCCTGCGGATTTACCTACGGATTTTGACAAAATTTCCGCAGGAAACGGGTTACCTGCGATTTTTCCGGCTAATTTCCATTCCCAGCTAAAACCTTCGTGGGTAATTAATTTAGCAGGTAAAATCGCAGGAACAAGGCGCAGAAAAATGTCGCAGAAAAAAATCGCAGGTAAAACAGCTAAATTCGCATAAAATATCGCAGGTAAATTAAGTTTTCGCAGGAAAAGTCGCAGCAAATTGAAAATCCGCAGGTAATTTCTCTCTTAAGTTTTTAATTTTATTATTAATTATGTTTAATTCATATTTAAAATATTATAATTAATGTTAAAAATCAAAGTAACAATAATATAAAAATAAAAATCTAGTTTGAATAAGCCAATGCAACACTAATCACATTCAAATTTTTAAAGCAACTAAACTTTACTATAAAGTCAATAACAAGTACTTCTAGAATTACATTACTAAAAATGACAGAATCAAAATACTAATAATCACTTGTCCAACCAAATTAATAAGAAAAAATAATCCAAATTTCAAACTAGTTAACAAGAAAATACAATCCAAATCAAAATTCACTACTAATGTGTTCACTAATGTCTTCATCTGATTCATCAACATCATCTTCACTTGGATTATCAGTTTCATTATTGGCTTGAGGTAGTACAATACCTTGAAAGAGATAGACTGGATTTGGTATAGTCTGCATAAAAAGGTAGTACAAACAGATGTAGAAAAACTAAATCTTGTAAGCATTCAATAGCTACCATCTGTATCAAGTTTAAATACCAAAAAGTAACAGGTAAATAGCTATCAAAGAATAGATTCTCACCTTTATAACTGCATTGATTTCTCTGTGTCAGACTTTTGATTATGAGTACCTCATTATCTGCAACAATAAAAAAATGATTTACTCACTTAATACACATAAAAAATACTAGCTGGTACAGGGAAAATATAGGAAAATATATTTAAAATAATCCAAGTTTTGTATACGTACGCGCTTACATAACCTTAAAACATTGCACAGGACAGTAATCTCAGCCTTGATGCAATTTCTGTGACAGGCTTAGGTTTTGTGGTAGTTCCCTCTTGGAATATTATGATATTGAGATGCCACAATTGGATCGTCATCCAAAAACCAATACAAGTAATTACCATCCTCAAATAGATTATCACTGAAGCAAAACAAAAGCCATTGAAAGCAGGGCAGGTTGTCAGTTTTGTAACAACACAATTAAAACACTGGAAATTGGAAATACCAATTGGAGAATACTTGGACTTACTCAAGAACATGCTGAAAGAAGAGCTTGCTAGCGAGCTTTCGTCCAAATTCAATAAGCTATAATAAATTTCACTTGGACGCACAGTTGGTGATATGCATGACCTGGACTTATTGCAAATGTAGTAGACTACAATTTCTAAAATTCACAGAACTAGGCTTAAATTATAATGCATTAACAATTCTAAAGTGGATATTGTAGACACGTCAATCAAATTAAAAACTAATGTAAACACTGTTATTATTGCTATGATTTCAAAAGTGTCAATACTCAATACACTCACAGGACTAGGCTTAAAGGGTGAAGCTTGGGAGCAGTTTTGTAGTGATATGTTTGAAGCAGAAGTGGGTTCTTATGGCGTAATTGTGAACACTTTTGAAGAATTAGAGTCAGCATTTGTAAAGGATTATAAAAACATAATAAAGTTTGGTGCATTGGTCCTGTATCACTTAGTAACACTGATAGTCTGGATAAGGTTCAAAGAGGTGACTGAAAAACATAAAACAAATTCAGTTCCTAAGAATACAAGAAGCTAATCACAAGATACATTACTACAGTTCCGGAGTCCTGAAATGAACGATCAATTCCAGCTAGTAGCAGAATATCAAACATAAATAAATTAACTGCAACAGAATTTTAACATATTGCACTCATATCAACTGACCTTCCTCTTTCGCTGTCTTAAAAAAAAGCGGTTCTTCTAAGACACATATCGGTTGCACTCACAAGAGTAACAAATGCTGTGAAGAATTTTGCAGTTGCTAATGTCTCTTCTCCTTACTTTCCATAAAAAATCCCACGTGAGAAAAAGAAACACAATAGCATGACGACTATGGTAAAATATAGAGCAAAAACGTACATATTTTTCTGATAATAGAAATGTCAGGAGCAATAATCGGTTTCTCAAAGCACATGGCTTTAATCAAAACTCCTGGAAAGGACTTCTCTTCAAGCAAGGATCCGTATATCACAAAATCTGTTGTGCCAAGAATAGTATCTGCATTGAAATCTCCAGCTAAATGCTTTATGGTACCACTTGGATATTTCAAGCGCCGTGCCATGGTCTGATGAAACAGAATATTACACAAATAAACAAACTATTCCAAAATACCTTCACAAAAAATTGAAATTATACAACTTTAAAATATAGAACTGAAATTCAAAACATTTACTATAGATGAATATCCAAGAATTTAAATCGAACCTTGTCCAATTATTTATGGTGTATGCTCTATCCTTCTTACTCTCATGAGATAATGCTAGCACGTAATAAACTTTATATAGCATATGCACTTACACAATTTTTTGAAGGAGCTTATGAAGGGCATTAGGGAGAATTTATTTAGGAGTTTGAATTTATTTAGTATGACCGATGGGTGTATGTACCTATTTTAAAGAGCTTACAAAACTAGGCTATGCAAGCATTTTGAAATTATTTTCATAAACGCCAGTTCTTCTTGGTAGCTTATGAAAATCTTATATAAAATGCTTGTCCAAAGTCTACCCTCATTCCATGTTCAACTGTAGAAAAAACTTATCTAGCTCTTATAATGAAGCTCTAGGCAATTAACTAAACTGTTTCTGCCTCCATAGATGTAGTATGTATGGTTAATTCATCTTCCTTTAATGAGATTGTGCTACTAATTGATAAGCTCCCTAGATATACATGGTCTTGTTTGGATAAACAACTAAATTAAGAGTCTATCATAAGCATTTATCATATAAGTGCTTTGTATAATAAGCTATTTCTATACCAAAAGATAAAATAAAGTCAAACTATCTTCATATAAGTTATAAGTTGTTCTCATAGGCTATCCTAAAAAGCTTAGAAAAATAAGCTGTGTATGTTTGGTTTATCTTTTGGAAGAGCCAAAAACAATTCTAGAGTTGTAGACAAACACCAACAATTAATCAAAAAAAAAATTCTAAACAAACACCAACATATGCATTATGTTCAAAATTAGGTGAACTAACCAATGCCAACTGAGGCTTTCTGTAACCAAACCGCTCCCCTGTATGATTCAACCGACTCAAATCCTTAAACTTTGTACTAATTCCAGCTCCAGTCAATACCATAAGCTTGGTACTATACATAAAAACTGAAATTCAATTAGTTATTTGATTCATTCTGAAAATGCAAACTACAAAACCACTCTCATACTTCAAAAATTATATTTGTAACTGGAATTGAAAATGAACCTTTTTTCAAAAAATTGATACAAAAGCTCAACATCTTTGGCACTAGGAGGATCTGCATCAGGAACTACCTTCATATCCCTTAAGGAGATTATTATAATGGTGTTTTTCGTCGTTTACAATTGGGAAGGTTCCAGGCGCAGATATTCGACACGATGTTTGAACGAACCTCACACAAGCCTTGAATGATGTGAATCTCCCTCGTGTTGTTGGGAAGTTCCAATTTTGAGTTCGTAGCAGTTTCCTGGCGAATACAAGGGACTGCAATGTGTAGAATTGTAACATGGTATAAGAATTAAGATTATGGATGAAAACGATATATTACGTATGTTTCAGACTCCCAGTTAAAAAGTAAGCAAAGTACTAGTAGAATTGTAAAGAAAAAGAATTATGTTCAATTCTTTTACCTCATGGCTAACTGCAGGTCAAAGAATTCAAGGTGACTAACCTTCATCAGTTTAATTATTTTCAGCAGATTTCTCATAAGAATTATGTTCTCAATTGGTTGATCAAGAATCCTTGTCCATTTTTCGATTGGTATCATTATTATCAGGATCCTCATTATCCAATGGAAGATAGAAAGACATAGACATGATGAAGTATTAGCAATGTTGATGCAGATTACTAGATTCAAGTTATAATGTCACTGCTTGTGAATTGTAACTGTTTGGACAACCACTTTGTATGTTCATAAAATGTGAGTCACTGCATATCTAGAATGCAGTCCTTTAAATGGAGTAGTTCGAAAACCAAACGATTTGTTAAAAATAGAAAAGAATCAATCATTGTACATATAATATTTCTTTCACGACATTTCTTGGTTGACATTCAAAAATATAAAATAATATCTTAGTCGTCATATTGAGTGGATGCTAATCAATATGAAGTTATAAAAGTTGAAAAAATTGTTTTTCCTCTAGAAAAGTAATCTGAACATGATTTCTAGACTTGGGTACAAGAACTTAAGCTTGTGGGTACACACCATAATGCATCAACAAGGAAGTCAAATATCTTAATTATAGTGGATTAGTGTAAAATTGGCTTAAACATAGTAGATTAGAACAAAAAATAGTAATAGATGCTAATCACTAGCTTAGATAGATACTCATAACACATCAACATCCAAAACTTCAAGAGACGATAAACTAACAAGATAATTGGGAATGGTACCTGTCAATTTATTGTGTGCAAGATTGAGAGTTTTTAGTGAACTCATGTTGCAAATTGAGGAAGAAAGTTCACCTTGTAGTAAGTTATAACTAAGATCAACGGAACTGAGCTGGTAACTACTTAATGGGATTTCATCTATTGATGTGAACATGTTTTGAGAGAGGTTCAAAAATCCAAGTGAATTCATTGTTTCAAGTAACCAATTGGGGCACTCTTCCATTCAATTTGTTATTGGACATATCAAGAGAAAAAAACCTGGGTGTTTTCCGATGTCATTCACAACACAACTCAGTTGAATCTCAAGCCTTTTGGCTCCATACAGTGCAAGAAATCCTACCGGACAAGTGACAACCAAGCACAACTTTGCGAGTTAAAACTAACCATCACGCCCAAAGACGTGTTCTTATCGATGCATATAGTTACTGCCCCCTGCACTGTCATTTTTCGAATCAGAATTCGAGTGCAAGGGATAAACTGCATTCAATCCCTGTTTATATCTTGAAGGACTTGTAACCATACTCAGGGTCCGTCATCCCCTCTTCCCAATCACCCATGCTCCGACCACCAAACACGATTTGTTGGATGCCAAGATATCTGCCATTCAGGGAAGGGTCAATAATTATTTTGGCATAACAAACAAAATAAAAACGATCTTGGGCGTAACGTAATATATATTCTTTATATTTTATTACATGTAGTTTGGTAATTCAAACTTACTCTGAACTTAAACCAGTTAGGCAGTTGAGAAGTACATCAATGGCAAAATAATCAGCCGTGCCCAGATCCACCCTGCAAGTAAGATTTGTTCACTGTGCTTTCATATTCTACAGCAGTCGTATTCAACTAAATGACATTGTTATTAATTGTTTGCATATTAAATTATTAAGTCTGTTATTTTTAGTCAAAATACTAGAAATTATATTAGAATAAGAATAATGATGGTTCAGTTTTGGTCTGATTGAGGGAGCATTTGAAATGCCTCTCTTGATAGATTAACAGGAAAAGAAGGCCACCAATAGTTTACAAATGGAAAAATAAACAGAGACCTTTCAAAATAAAGGAATTTCAAAATAAAGGTGACTATCAGAAAATAAACAGAGATTTACTTGATATAGGCCATTGGTGCAGCATCGCCAACTCGAATACGAGTCCGAAGCAACCTGGTGTACCCACCAGCTATATCCCTGCATAACACAGTGTCTGTTCAGTGTCACAATTAAGTGTCATAAATTGGTGATTGAAATTACACTGAGTTTAATACTCACTTGTACCGACAAGCCAATTCTGAAAACAGTTTGTGAATGACATCGTCTCCTCGCACGAAACTAGCAGCACGCCTTGCAGTACATACAGATCCCTAAAAGTTTATTGTGTAAACCATAGGTCAATCCAAATAGTCGAGCTAGATAAAGGAATTTCAGAAAATACAGACATTTTATCAAACATTTAGAGTGCGATAAAGGAATTCCAGAAAACATATTAAAAACATAATGAGACATTTCATCAAACATTTAGAGTGCATCAAATTAAAACGCACATGTTAAAGCATTACCGGCATTTCCACCTCCTTGCACCTTGGAGGTGGTTGTTCGAATCTTAACGTTCGGTTTCGGATATCCATCCACAATAGCTAAGAAATCCACCGTCGTCATTCCGCCATTGTTGAGAGGTGGGAATCAAGAACGAAGTTGGGATTGTAACCTAAATCTAGGAATTGAAGTTCGTCGTACGCCATTATTGAGAGGTGGGTTATGGTTTGGCTGTGTACAAATTACAATTAGGGTTTAAGAGTTACTCTATAATCAGTTATGCCTTTTTGTTTTGTTTTGTTTTTTCTTTTAATGTTTGTTTTTTAATTTTAACTTTAATAGTTTGATCTTTAATTTTAAAATTTTCTTTTACTAAAATTTATTTAAAAAAATATGACTAAAACAATCAAATAAATTATTACTTGAAATTATCAAAAAAATATTACTAATGATTTTATATAAATTATTTTTTAAAATTGATTTATTATATTTTTGTATTTAAAAAAAAATATTATAATTGTTATAATTAAAATTGTTGATTTACTTCATGCAAATATATTATATTTTAAAAAATCGAAGAAGCAGGAGAAACCTAACAAATAGAACTAAAAGCCGCAGCAAATATCGCAGTAATGTTCTCAGTAAAATCCGCAGCAAACTTCGCAGCAATTCCTGCGACATTTCCAGAGACTTTTAAGGTTTCATTTGATGACCATTTCCTGCGAATTAAATCGCAGATAAATATTTAGGAAATTGATAAATTATTTTAAAACAATAAATTGCAGAAATCCCTGCAAAATTTGCTGCAACTCTAGTTTTCGCAGAAAATATTATTTCACAATATAAAGTCGCAGGTAAAGTCGCAGGTATAGCTGCGGAAACTTTTCCCCAGAAAAATCCGCAGGTAATTCGTGTATTATACATATATATATATAGATATATATATATAGGTTAAATATGTTTTTGATCCCTATAAAATTGCCAATTTTAGTTTTTGGTCCCTATTAAAAAAATAGCTTGTTTTAGTCCCTACAAAATAATTATGCATGTAGTTTTAGTCCCTACTGTTAAACCAATGTGTATTTTTAAAAGATTATTTTACAGATATGTCTAAAACGTTATAAAAAGTTTCTTGAAAAAAAAGGAACTCAAAATTTGATTTATAAATCGAGAATGTCATTACTTTTATCATTATCTTTTGAAATTTAAAAAATTCATATTTAATTCTTCTCATTTTAAAAAATTATATAATTTGGTAAAGAAATATTTTATAGTAATTTAAACACGTATGAAAAAAATTATTTAAACATTAAAAAGTTTAGGGGTAATAAAATAGTTTTTAAAATTTTAGAAAATAGTAAGGACTAAAACTGTTTGCATAAATTTTTTGTATGGATCAAAATATGTTTTTTTTTATAGAGACTAAAAATGAAGTGTGAGATATTTATAGGGACCAAAAACATATTTAACCATATATATATATATATATATATATATATATATATGATCTCGAGTGTTCGATCAGATCCACACACGCTGGTCGTCAGATGGCAAGGTGCTCGGTAGATGATGGTCGCTGGACGTGCTGGGTGTTCGGACTGTTGAGGAGAAAAGGGGGTGTACCTGCAAGGCACTCCGACGCTCAAGTAAGAAAGGGTCAGAGAAAAAGGGGCAAGTACAAAGTGTATTCTGAGGGTGAAAATGTGATACCTCACCCTCTCAAATGAGAGGGTTTATATAATGTTCCCCAGCGCGTGGCCAACGGTCCTATTTTCGAGGCAAAATAACCGTTTTCCTGAAGAATAGGTAACTGCCCAAACTAGCCGTTATGACGGGCAGGAGGGTAGTTGCGGGCATCTGTCCGTCAGCTGTCGGGGAGCTGTAGCTCGTGTGTGGCGGACAATAATTCCGGGCAGGGCTGAGCAGTCAGTGCCCGGTTGTAGTGGCAAAAGGGTACTTTTGTCATCTTAATGGACTGGATCCAAGCGTTTGGGCCGTTACTGTAGCAGTCACGGATTGGGCCGCGCATGGCCGTTGGCCCAGTCCAGAACAGTAGCCCCCAAGTCGTTGCTTCCGAGCATGGAAGTGATGACTTAAGGATAGCGTACAGTCTCGGGGAAGTTGAGCGTTTTGCTCGTCGGCTGTGGAAGCCCGTGGTTTCTACTGACCGTCGTGGCTGTTGGTCGTGGTCATTATACGTTGCCCGTTACCGGTGGGTACCATCAGTTTAGTGGAATATGAAACGGTACGGGGGTTGCCACGTGTGTGTTGGAACTTGTGCCGCCGCCGCTTAGGCAATGATGGCTAGCGGGTAGTCATTATGACCTATGTGCGCGTGTGGTTGCACGTGACCTCCTGTATAAATAGGGGGAAAAACCTTCATTCAGAACCTTTTCCTTCAATCTTCAGCAAATTCCTTGCCCGTGAACGCTGTCCGTTGCAACCTTCATTGTTTGAAGCTCCGAGCAAGTCCTTCCAGCCTCATATTTACGAGTAAGTCGTCTCTTTTCCTTGTTTTGCTTTTTGTCGATGTTTACTTAGACGGTGCATGTGGTTAGGTTAGATTTTAGGAGACTTAGGGCTGTATATGTGGTAGTCGCCGGTGGTGGATGATGGTTCCGCCGTCTCCATCGTCGTTAGCCTATCGTTACGTTGTGTGTGGAGGGTCTGTCCGTGACGCCGTCGCGATGGTGACTTGCACGTGACCGTGCGAACGTTGTGTTTTACGGAGTTGTGAGCTGAATGAAAAACTCGTGATCTTGCTTTGGAGAAATTCCTCGTGTGGGAGAAGAGTTCCGGGCACTGTCTCGCGGGGAGACTTTTCGCAGTGTTGTCAGGGCTTAGGCCGGGGACGTCGTCCTCAGCCCTTAGCGCGCCCTTTCACTTGTTCAGCGGTGGAAGGGTGGATTTGATTAGCTATCGAATTCACTGTCTTTCTCTGCTTTTCAGGTGATGGCGACAGGGCCCCGTGAAGAAATTGTATTAGATTCGTCCGAGGAGGAGTCTGGTTCCTCGGGGAGTAATAACACTCAGTCTTCGAGTGGGTCCACTGAGCAGGATACGGACTACGAGCAAGAGGACGAACTGCGGGATGATGATCAGGACGAGGTGCTCGAGGAGGAGGTACCCGAGAAGGATGCACCCGAGGAGGATGTAGCAGAAAATAAAGCAGAGGAATGGGAGGTAGCGGAACCCTCTGAGCATGTATCCGAGTTTGCGAGCTATGTTGGAGACTGCTTCCGGACGGTGGGAGACGACGGGGATTGGAGAGTCCACTTTCCCATTGCTAATGAGCGCGTCTGCACCAATTACGGGGAGCGTTTCACGATGTATAAATATGTCTTCAAGGAGTTGGGCTTGAGGCTTCCATTCACGGATTTCCAGCAGTCCGTCTTTCTACATCTTCACCTGGCCCCTACGCAGCTCCACCCCAACTCGTTAGCGTTCATGCGGGCGTTCGAGCTGGTGTGCGAGCACTTGCATGTAGGGGCGACTCTTCCATTCTTCTTCACCGTATTTCATCTTCAACGGCAGACTTCTGGAAAGAGCTATGGCTGGGTCTCTTTGAAGCAGCAGCGTAAGCTGTTCAAACCTTTCTCTGAATCTATCCGTACATTTAAGACGAGGTACTTCGTCGTGGAGCCCGTATCGGAGGCTGCCCAGGATAGCACGTTCTGCTGGGAGCTTGAAGTGGATGAGAACGGGGAGGACAGGATTAACGAGGAGGGTAAATACATTGGGCGGCGATTGCTGAAATATCCCTTCCAATGGACCGGGGCGCATTTTACTAAGCCGCCAAAGGACTATGTTTTTTAGCCGACCGATTTGGATGAGGGGGATGCTGCCTCATATGAGAAACTGATGAAGTACGTGAACTCGTTCCGGATTGCCGAGTGTGTTACGAAGAAGAAAGTGGCGATCCTTGAGGACGATGGTAGTCCTCGAGTAGAGCCTCGTTTTATTAACGTTAGGGCACTACTGGGGTGCAACACTTATAGGGATGCTATGGATCTGCTCGGTATTCAATCTTAATATATTGCTTTGTATTGCTCGTTATTTTTTATCACCTGACGCCTGTTTTTGTCTTTTGCAGCCGCTATACCTTCAGCCCACGAAAGGATGGTGAGGAACGTGGCCGCGCGGAAACAAGCTACTGCAGCTGCTACTCCTAAGGTTCGTCCTTCCCCTGCCCGTGCGATTGGTCCTTCCCATCCTCCTCAGGGGAATGCTTCACCGGCCAATGCACAACGGTCTCCAATGCCCCTGGCGACCAGGTCTAAGCGTCCAAGGAACGAGGCAGTGGATCTGGGCAAGGCGCCAGAGAAAGCGAAATTCAAGTTGCCTCCTTGTGTACTGGACAAGAGGTTTTTTGAAGGGACCTCTTTGGTGATTCCTTACGCTGATTCTCTTCATCTGCAAAGCCTGGACCGTCCGAGCAAGAGGGCGTTGGTGGCTCAGGATGCCTCTGCGGTGGTCAGGCTGCTGGAGATGGCGGCCACCTATGCCGAAGGGGACACGGCCACTGAGGGTGAGTTGACTATTGCCCGCGGGAAGGTGAACGCTCTCGAGGAGAGCTTGAGGAAGGCTAGGGAGGAAGCTAGGGCTGCCAAAGAGGCGAGGGAGAAGGAGAGCGAGGAGGTTGCCCAGCTAAAGGGGAAGATGGTTACGCTCGAGGCTGAGAAAAAGGCTGCTGAGGACTTGGTCGCGCAACTGCAGGCGGCCAATGCTCCGGGCGAGGAGGAACCTGAGGACGTGAAGGTGCTGAAGACAAGGTCAGAGTTAGTTTCCCGACTGGTGGTGGCCGAGGATGACAACACGGTGCTCGGCAAGGAGTCCTTCCAAAACGCAGTGTCTCAGCTTCAGGTGGTGAATCCTGGTGTTGATTTGGTGACCGAAGGTACCAATTTCCTGGCGTACGTTAAAGACGGGCGAATAGTGATGCCAGAGTCTATCCTTGCCGGCCAAGCTAGAACCCAAACCTCTCCGCCCGATGATGAACGAGTCGAAGACACCGAGGAATGATGTTTGCCGATGATGATGTTTTGCCGGCCTGCGTGCCGTGTAGTTTGTTGTAATTTTATTTGGTTTGGGGGGCGTGGCCCCCCTTTTTATGTAATTCGTACAATCTTTGGCCCTGGTGGCCTTTTTTACTTTATGCCCGGCTTATGTTGGCCGGTTTTGTTACTTATATGATTTTTGTTTGTGTTGCTGTACTTTACATTAGTGTTGTACTTTATCTTAATTGTGCGTGTATGACTGCCCGTCGGAGGGTGTGTCCGTTAGTGGAGCTTTCTTTTGGAAGGTAGCCCGCTGCGTGTGAGTTTACCAGTGCGGGGAACTGGGCGAACAGCCGGGGAAGGTCCTGGCGAGGTTGCGGATCTCAGGTCGCGATTGAGGCCTGAGGTCGCGGCGTGAACGTCCCATCGCGAGCTGGGGTTCTGCCAATCATGGTACTTGGGCGAAGGCGATGTTCGGTCGAGGACCGCCGACGAGCAGAGTTCCGGCTTGCTTGTTTGAGCGGGATTCTACTTTGTGTGCATACGTCGCTTGTACCTGGGAGAGCATGATGACCGCTAGGTGGTCTCTTGATACGAGGAAGCCTAAGGTCACTTTAGTTGTAGTATTGCTTAAGTTTCTCAGCGTTCCATGGTCGAGGGAGTGCCTCCCCGTTGAGGTTTTCTAGGAAGTATGCGCCATTTCCCGTTTTGGCACGGACTCTGTATGGCCCTTCCCAGTTGGCCGCTAGTTTGCCTTCGCGAGGGTCCTTGTGGTTTCTCCGCAGGACAAGGCTGCCCACGTCGAATTCTCGTCGTAAGACTTTGGCGTTGTGCCTGATTGCTATTTTTTGCTTAAGAGACGCTTCGCGGAGGGCTGCTCCTGTCCAGATTTCCTCGACGAGGTCGAGCTCTTCTCTTATCGCTCCGTTATTCCTCTCCTAGTCTAGAGGTGACTCGGTCCTCCTGGACGGTACGTGGATCTCGATGGGTAAAACAGCCTCCATGCCATATGCTAAGCGGAAAGGCGTCTCCATGGTGGTGGACTGGGGAGTAGTACGATATACCCATAAGACGCTGTGGAGCTCCTCGACCCAGACCTTCTTCGTTTCGTCCAGTCTTCGTTTGAGGCCACGAAGGATGACACGGTTGGCCGCTTCCGCCTGCCCGTTGGTCTGGGGGTGCTCGACCGAAGCGAAGTGTTGCTTTGTTCCAAGATGGGCGACGAAGTCTTGGAACTTCTTGTTCGTGAATTGTGTTCCATTGTCCGTGACGATTGCTTGGGGAATCCCAAAACGGGCAAGGATATTCCGCTTGTAGAAGCGTAGAATGTTAAGTGCTGTTATCTTTGCTAAGGCTTCTGCTTCTATCCATTTTGTGAAGTAATTTACGCCCACTATCAGGTATTTGTTTTGGCTAGACCCCGTCACGAAGGGTCCCAGGATGTCCAGGCCCCACCAGGCGAATGGCCACGGGGATGTCAAGCTTTTCAGCTCGTTGGGGGGAGCTAGGTGCATATCCCCGTGCCGTTGGCATTTGTCGCATTTCTTCACATGCTCTTTGGCGTCTTGCTGCATAGTTGGCCAGTAATATCCCGCCCGGAGGGCCTTGCGGGCAAGGGACCTTCCCCCCAGGTGCTGGGCGTTAATGCCTTCGTGGATTTCTCGTAATACGTGGGGGACAATCTCCTCCTCTATGCACTTTAGTAGCGGAATGGAGAAACCCCTTCAGTAAAGTTTGTTTTCGAGGATGACGTACGAGCAAGCTCTTCGTCTGATGGTGCTGGCTTCTTTGGGGTCATCCGGAAGTTCTTCCCTGGTGAGGTAGTTGTACACTGGCGTCATCCAGCAGTCGGTGTCCCCGATTGCATGCACGTGTAGGGTCGAGGGTCCCTTGTCGATGCTGGATCGGGGAAGTATCTCTTGGATGACTGACCTGTTTTCGCCTTTCCTCTTGGTGCTCGCTAGCTTGGATAGGACGTCTGCTCGCACGTTGTGTTCGCGGGGAACATGTCTTACTGCTACCGTCCTAAACTTCGATATCTTTTCCCTAACTAGGGAGAGGTATTCAGACAGACTGTCGTTTTTGGCCTGATACTCCCCGGAGACCTGGTGAGCTACGAGCTGAGAGTCCGTGCAGATGACGATTTCTTCTGCCCCTAGGTCTTCAGCTAGGCGTAACCCAGCGAGGAAGGCTTCATACTCGGCCTGGTTGTTCGACGTGGGAAAGGATAAAGTGAGAGATGCTTCAACTATGGTCCCCTCGTCGTTCTCCAGAATGACTCCTGCCCCGCTGCCGCTCGAGCTGGATGCTCCGTCTACATAGATGGTCCATCTGTTTGCTACGTGGGGCGAGGAGTCTGAGAAGGTTACTTCTGCCACGAAATCGGCCAGGGCCTGTGCTTTGAGAGCCTTTCTGCTTTCATACCGGACGTCAAATTCGGACAGCTCCAACGACCACTTGAGCATTCGACCTGCCATGTCTGGCCGTCCCAGCAACTGCTTGATGGGTTAATCCGTCCTCACCACGATCGTGTGGGCCAATAAATAGTGCCTCAGGCGTCTGGCGGCGTTAACGAGGGCCAGTGCTACCTTCTCTATCTGCTGATATCGCAACTCCGCGTCTTGCAACGCTTTACTCGTGAAGTATACGGGCTTTTGCCCGGCGTGATTCTCGCGGATGAGAACAGCGCTCACAGCCTCGGCGGTGACGGCGAGGTATAGGAACAAAACTTCCCCGGTATCTGGCCACGATAACACGGGCGGTTTCGACAGAGCTTGTTTTAAGTGAAGGAGGGACGCCTCGCATTCTTCGGTCCATTCAAACGCGGCTTCTTTTCTCAAGAGCTTGAAGAAAGGAAGGGCGTGTTGGGCGGATTTCGCGACGAAGCGGGACAACGAGGTGAGTACCCCGTTGAAGGACTGGATGTTCTTCTTAGACGTGGGCGTTAGGAACTCAGAGAATGCCTGGCATTTGTCGGGGTTAGCCTCTATTCCTCGTTCCGTTAGGTAGAAACCAAGGAATTTGCCTGCCCGTACTCCGAACGTGCACTTCTCTGGGTTAAAACGCATTTGATATTTTCTTGCTTGCTCGAAAATTGTTCGAAGATGGGCGACATGGTCTAGTTCCTCGTGGGACTTGACGATCATGTCGTCCATGTATACCTCGAGCATGTCGCCTATTTGTCCTTGGAAGACTTTGTTCATCATTCGTTGGTATGTAGCGCCGGCGTTCTTCATGCCGAAGGCATCACGTTGTAGTAATAATTGCCTGATTCGGTCATGAAGGTCGTGTACGTTTTATCGCTCGCGGCCATCGGGATTTGATTGTAGCCCGAGTAGGCGTCGAGGAACGATAGCAGCTTAAAACCTGCTGAGTTATCCACGAGCTTATCTATATTGGGGAGGGGGTAGGCGTCCTTCGGACATGCCTTGTTAACATCAGTATAATCAACGCACATTCTCCATTTGCCATTATTTTTTCTTACAAGTACAACATTTGAGAGCCACGTAGTGTATTTGGCCTCAGAAATAAACCTAGCTTCTAGAAGGTCTTTAACAGCCTTCTCCGCGGCTTCCATCTTCTCCGGGGACTGTTTCCTTCTGCGCTGGGCAACGGCTTTGACGGCCGGATCGATGGTAAGCTAGTGGCAAGCGACGGAGGGGTCCAATCCTGGCATTTCAGCAGCGCTCCATGTGAACAAGTCTGCGTTCTCCCTGAGGCACGCTTTTAGTTGTCTTTTGGCCAGGCCGGGGAGGTCTGCTCCGATCTTTACTCCCCGTTGGGGGTCTTCTCCGAACGGGACGAGCTCGAAGTTGCCATCTGGTATGGGGCGCAGGAGATGGCCGTTGTTGTGGGACTGGCTGCCCGAAGTCGTCGGGGCTTTGGCGTGATCCTCCTCGTTGAAACGGCTGTCCAAGTCGATAGATTCGACCTGGGGGAGTGGTTTTGGCTGCTCGGAGCTGCTGGGCAGAGGAGGGCGACCAGATGTCCTCGGCTTCGCTGAGATTGTACTCAATCATTTTGATGCGGCTTCAAAGCATCGACGGGCAGCTTCGATGTCGCCGTGGAGGGTGGCGACCATCCCTTCAGAAGTGTAGTACTTCATCTTGAGATGTACGGTGGAAGGCACTGCAACCAACTCTGCCAGGGTTGGCCTTCCAAAAATGCACTGATATAGTGACGGGCAGTCGATTACCAGAAACTGTGCTTTGATTGCTCGAGTTGTCTTTCCTGAACCGAAAGTCACGATGAGTTCTACGTAACCTCGGGGCCTTGTTACTGCTCCGTTGAATCCCTGCAGGTCGGATCCAACGTATGGGGTAAGGTGAGAGTCGTCCAACTGCAGTGTCTCGAACAGGTGGTTGTACATAATATCAATTGAACTGCCCTGGTCCACGAGTATCCTGCGAACGTCGAAGTTCGCCATCCTTGCCCGGATGAGAAGCGGGATGCTTGAGTTCGGTGACCCGCCGAGGAGCTCCTCTTTGTAGAAGGAAATGGGAGAGGATCCTTTGCGAGTGGTATCCAGCGTGGTGACTTCGTTGGCGGTCTTGCTGATCAGTTGATCGAACTTTCTTTTGACCGAACCAACCGTGATTTTGTTGAATCCGCCACCGGAGATGACCATGGCCGACGGGAAGGTTTCCCACGGGCTGTGAGCGCCGAGGAACATGGAAGCGGGCAGACTGTCAGGGATGCAGAAGTCTTCTGGTCGAGTCACGGACATAGCGACCTGTACGTTGGTGTCATCGGAGGGCGGAGTCTCTTCAGCCGCCTTCTTGCTCTCCTGGGTTTCTTGCCGGGGAGCTTCTTTTTTCTTCGCGAACTGCTTCAGATGGCCGTCGCAAATGAGGATCTCTATGGCATCCCTGAGGTGGATGCATTCTTCCGTCGTATGGCCGTGGCTCTTGTGGAAGCGGCAATACTTGGATTTGTCCACACCTGGCCTGGCCGGCAGCTGTTTGGGGAAATGAACCCCCGCTTGTTTGAACTCTGAATTGGCACATTCGGACAAGATTTTCTCCCTCGAGGTAGTGAGGGGGGTATAGTCGTGGAACCGTCCAGAAGGTCCCTTCTGTTCGCGTGCATCGCGAGGCCGATCGTCGCGTCTTTTATCTCCTCGACGGGATGTCGAGGGCTCTTCAGCTCTGGATGTCCGGGTACCTTCTTAGTGACGGGAGGCCCGGACAGAGTGGGCAGCGACCTTCTCCTCGTACTGTATATGCGACTGGGCTTGGTGGAGGAGAGCGTTGAGGTTCCTTGGTGGATCTAGGCCGATGGCTTTCGCGAAATCTGAGCCAGGACGTAATCCCTGCTCGAGCAGGAATTTCTTTATATCGTCGGTCGTTGGCACTTGGACGGCTTCCTTGTTGAACCGCTCAATGTAGTCCCGAAGGGGTTCATCTCTCCCCTGTACAACAGCTCCAAGGGACGCCTCAGTCTTAGGATGGCGTCGTGATGCGGTAAAGTGTCGGGAGAAGATCCTCCTGAGCTGCCTCCAGGAGGTGATGGATTCCTCGGGCAGTTGTTTGTACCAGGTCATTGCTCCCTTCCGGAGCATGGTCGGGAACAAGCGGCACTTGATGGCTCCTCGTACAGCTCGGTAGTCCAGAAGAGCATCTATGTTTTCTATGTGCTCGTCTGGGTCCGTGGTTCCATCATAAGTCCCTAGAGACGGAGGTTTCTCTAGTCCTTTGGGGAGACGGGTGGCTAGGATCCTGCGGGACAACGGGCCGCGAGGCTCGTCGTCACTGTCCGAACTTGAAGTCGACGGTGACCGTTGTCTGCGCTCGCGGCGGCGGTCTCTGCGAAGTGAGGGCGATCGTGGCCGGTCGCGATGTCTGATCGGGGAAGAATGTCTGTCCTACCTCGTTCTCTTGTGTCTTGGTGGCGACTGGTCCCGCGGGGAGATCTGGTCGCGTTTGCGAACGCGTAGTGGTTCGGGCCTCATCATACGGTCTTCCTGGTGCCTAGGCGGCGGGCTTCTTGATTTCTGGTGTTTCCTCTTGGGGGGAGAAGATCTTGGAAGAGCTGCTTCTTCGAGGGCTCCTATCCTTTCACCTTGCTGCAAGATAAGGAGGTTCGTGCGGTTGACAACATCTAGGAGGGCTGCGACGGCTAGATCAGTGCTGGGGGGGCCAGGAATTGGTCGCTCACCCAACGGTGACTGTTTTTCTCCTTGCTCGGTGAGAGGAGGAGTTGGAGAAGCAGTGGCCCCGTCTCGAAGGAAACGGGGATCAAAAAGTAACAGCGAACTGCCATTAACGTCCACCTTATTGACGGGGACAAGAACTGTAGCGTCATCACTTTTTGCGGGGTTCTGAGCGGCCATGTGTGGGTGGATTAACGAAGGTATGTTTTGATCTTTAGTTTCCGAGTAAGAAAGAAAGAAGGGGAGAACAAGGAGTTCCCACAAACGGCGCCACTGATCTCGAGTGTTCGATCAGATCCACACACGCTGGTCGTCAGATGGCAAGGTGCTCGGTAGATGATGGTCGCTGGACGTGCTGGGTGTTCGGACTGTTGAGGAGAAAAGGGGGTGTACCTGCAAGGCACTCCGACGCTCAAGTAAGAAAGGGTCAGAGAAAAAGGGGCAAGCACAAAGTGTATTCTGAGGGTGAAAATGTGATACCTCGCCCTCTCTAATGAGAGGGTTTATATAATGTTCCCCAGCGCGTGGCCAACGGTCCTATTTTCGAGGCAAAATAACCATTTTCCTGAAGAATAGGTAACTGCCCAAACTAGCTGTTATGACGGGCAGGAGGGTAGTTGCGGGCATCTGTCCGTCAGCTGTCGGGGAGCTGTAGCTCGTGTGTGGCGGACAATAATTCTGGGCAGGGCTGAGCAGTCAGTGCCCAGTTGTAGTGGCAAAAGGGTACTTTTGTCATCTTAATGGACTGGATCCAAGCGTTTGGGCCGTTACTGTAGCAGTCACGGATTGGGCCGCGCATGGCCGTTGGCCCAGTCCAGAACAATATATATATGAATTAGTGTTAAATTTTGTTTTTTTGATCTTTTTAAACTGCATATAAATACTACCTACACTCATTTTACCAAAAGTACATCTTTTGATCCTTCTAAAACTGTTTCAAACACTATGCAATTCGATACTAAAGATCATTTGGAATTGTTAACCCTAATTGAGGAATTTAGAGGTTTTTTCTACTTTGTTGACAATTAAACAAAGATTAGAGAATTTAATAGTGTATGAAGTTCTCCAAGGATATTAGGGTGTGATTTTAAGAAGGTGTTGGTTTGAGGTACTCATACTCAAAGAATTGTATAAATTCTAATAAATATTTCTTCGAACACTTGTTCAAAAAAATATAAGGAAGAATGTTAAACTATCTTATGACGTTAGAATTTTTTTTTTTTATTGGAAACTTCTTTCATTAAGAACCAACAGAAACAGATACATCAGAAGAGAGGGACTGATTGGGACATTCCCCCAACCAAGGCCTATTGCCAACAAAATGGCCAAGTCTTGCTAAATTATGAGCTTCAAAATTAATAAACCTGCTAACAAAGATTATAGAAATTAACTTAAAACCATTCATAATAGACCTACAGTCTTCAGCAATGGGGGCAAGGGCAACATCTTCTGCATTTTTGGAGTCCGAATGAACAACCAACTCCTCCAAGTTTATAAGCTTCGTAGTCTGCAAACACCACCTAATAGCCAACATCTCCGCGACCGTCGAATTCGTGGCCACTCTATCAGTTTTGCACGCAGTCAACACAATTATATTATCCTTCCTAATCACACAACCAAACGATACAGTACCATCATTCCAAACAACAACATCAACTCGCAAAACATGAATCCTTCTATCATCCACGAGCTGTTGTTCTGGTACTCGGAGTTTTAGACTGATCGACGGGTTCCACCTGTTGAACTTCGTAACGGCATCCACAGCCTTTAGCGCCACCACCAATGGGAATTGTTCAGTGCCTTTAAAGATGAGTTGATTTCTTGCAAACCAAATATTATGAATCTAGGAGAAAACCACCTGAACAACATACTGATCTTTCATGAAGAGAATAGTTTCCAGCCAGATACAAAACTCAGTATTGTTCTGCACGCGAAGTCCAACCGGGGAGGAGAAATATGCTTGTCTAGAGAACTCACAGTTGAGTAAGATATGGTATACGGTCTCAATCTCATTATGGCAAAAAGGGCATGAAGGGTCAAGTTGCATACCTTTCCTCAACAGATTAGCACGAGTCGGGAGGATGTTCTTTGCGGCTCTCCAAAGGAAATTTCGTATCTTATTGCTTAGAGGGATCCTCCAAATCAACTTCCACATCTTTTGATTAGGAACAGAGGACGGTCCCGGTTGAAAACTTGCCCTACCACTCATACACAAATGGTACGCTGACCGTACAAATAATCTCCATGCTTTTCATAGTGCCAAATCAGCTCATCTTTCACATTACGCAAAGACAGAGGAATGCTTGTTATTGATGTCGCTTCGCAGTACCCAAAACTAGATTCTATCAGTTCCCTCTTCCAACAATCCAGATCATGGTCAATCAAATCATAAACTCTTGTGCTGGGATCCAGAGTACCACGGTTTTCGATCACTTTAAAACCCGGTTGACAGGGTATCCATCTATCCTTCAACGCCAGGACATCCGCTCAATTTCCTATCCTCCATCGAGACCCCGACTGCACCAACTGGGAGCATATCCAGGATTGCACTCCTCTAAACTACACCTAGGATAATATCTTCCTTTTAAAATTCTTTCCACCAATGAACCCTTCATAGTTAACAGCCTCCAGTATTGTTTGCCGAGGAGGCTGATATTAAATTCGCTTATTCTGCGGAATCTCATACCTCCCTCTGCTTTAGATCTTGCCAGCCTATCCCATCTCATCCAGTGTAATTTCCTCTCCCCGTTATTCGACCCCCACCAGAACTTTGCGATCAGACTTTCAATATCTTTGCAGACGGCTTCCGGTAGCTTGTAGCAACTCATAACATAGCTGGGAATGGGCTGAGCAACTGCTTTGATTAAAACCTCCTTTCCGGCTCTAGATAAAAACCTCTCTTTCCATCCTTTAATCTTTTTCCAAACTCTCTCCACCACCATCGCAAAAACTTCTTTTTTGGATCTTCTGAAAACGACAGGTAATCCTAGATATTTTGAATGGCCCTCAACAGTCTTTACACCCATCCTGTCCCAGATCAAGATTTTTTCTTCTTCGCGCATATTTCGACTAAATGAGACCTATGATTTATCTAAGTTTACCATCTGACCGGAAGCACTTTGATACTTCTCCAACACATCCAAAATACTAGAAGCCTCGGTGATATTTGCCCTTGAGAAAAGAAGCGCATCATCTGCAAAGAATAAATGAGAAATACTAGGAGCTTTTTGCGCAATCTTTAGGCCATGAATACTTCCATCCTGCATGCCTTTTTTGATTAGACTTGAAAGAGCACCTGCACATAAAACAAACAAATAGGGTGAGAGAGGGTCTCCTTGACGGAGACCCCTGCCTGGTGAGAAACTCCTACCAGGTTGACCATTGAGAAGCACTCTGTATGTAACAGTGGATATGCATTTATCAATAAAGCTCACAAACTGAGGAGGAAAGCCCCTCGTGACCAAGACTTGATTAACGAATCCCCACTTCACTCTATCGTACGCTTTGGACATGTCAAGCTTAAGAGCCATGTGTCCCCGCTTTCCTTTAGTTTTCTTCTTGAGCCAATGGAAACATTCCATAGCTACCAACGCATTATCCGTAATCAAACGCCCTTTGTTCCTCATCCACTATTTCCGGCAAGATCTGTTTGAGCCTATTAGCAATAGTTTTTGTTACCAACTTCATAACCACGTTACACAAACTGATCGGTCTAAAATCCTTAGGAGTGGACGGATTCTTCCCCTTTGGAATTAGAGCTATATTAGTGGAATTGAGAGGCTGGGGATCGCTACCACCATTTAAAATCTCAAGGACCAAATTGCCAACCTCCACACCTACAACATCCCAGTACTTTTGGTAAAATAAAGCCGACAATCCATCCGACCCAGGAGCCTTCAACGGGTGCATTTAGGAGAGGGATTCCTTGATCTCTTACATCGTGAACGGTTCTGCACACAAGGTTACATGATCTTGCTTAAGACGGCCAGTAATGGCGCTGGACACTTCGACTATGGCATTGGGATTCGAAGATGTAAACAATTGTTCAAAATAATCCAGCAGCAACTTAGCACATTGATCCTCATCCCTCCTCCAAGTCCCATTTTCATCTTTCAGCTTGCCAATACTATTCATTTTTCGCCTCTGTTCTGCCTTCTTATGGAAAAACTTATTGTTTTTATCTCCATATTGCAACCAAACCGCTCTACTCTTTTGACGCCACGAAACTTCCTCAATTCTCAACAAATTATTTCTTTGATTCTCAAGGGCCTTTTGAAGGTTAATAGACGTCTCGCTAAAGTCCCAACTTTCCTCTTTATTAAGCATGCTTTCTATCCGACGAAGCTTCTTACTCACCTCACTCAATCTATATTCTTTGAAATGATCGCTGAGGCCTTGCAAGTCACTTAGTTTCCCAACTGTGTGTGAAGTGCTACGGTTCCAGATTTGCTTCACAATCTCTGAGCATTTGGGATCCTTGCTCCAACTTTCCTCAAATTTGAATTGGTACACTCTCTTTCTGGCTGGATTTGGCACGTCCGCCTCTAAGTCAATTTTAATAACAACATGATCTGACCCGTATCTAGATAAATGAGTCACTCTGATTGGATCAAACCTTTGGGAAAAATAATCGGATGCCAAAACCCGATCCAGCCTGCATTGAATATTTCCTCCCCCTCTCCTACCATTTGTCCAAGTAAAGGGGTACCCCTCGAAACCGAGATCACTGATGCCACATCTATCCAAAGTTAACCTGCCCCAAGACATTTGGTTTGAAGTACGCACAATACCACCCTTCTTCTCATCTTATGAAATAATATCATTGAAATCCCCAAAACTGATAGATCTTGAATTCCCTGTGTTGATCAAATTCTGCAGTAACGACCAAGTTAGGCGTTTTCTCTGCTCATCCGGATATTCGTAGATGCCATTAAAACTTCATTCATGTCTGGCACGATCATCAGCCACCTTCCCACTAATGTGATTTATGGAGTAGAAGGATATAGTAACCTGCATAGAATCTTTCCAAAACATAGTCACCCCCCCTGCACGCTCTCTTCCACTACCTTCGCAATCCACACTAAGACACCCTGAAAACTCCCGTCTCAAATTCAGACTCAAAACTTCATGTTGCTTTAATTTCGTCTCCATCAAGAATACCATATCGGGATTTTCATTATGTAAGAGCCTTCACAAGGCTCGAACTGCACGGGGACTCCCCAACCCCTTGCAGTTCCAGCTCAAGAGTTTCATTGTTGAAGGCAGTGTTAGACATCCAACACCACCTCTGGTACTTTTGCTGCAATGTTGCTGATTTCACTAGGGCCTCTTAGTTTCTTTTCTCTTTTTTCACACTCAAAGGCAGTGCCATCCAGAACCATCACCTCAACCAAATTCCTTTTTCCCCGTTCCACCTCTTTTTCCACCTCCTTTGTTAGATTGTTCTTCCTCAGATTTTGACGCCTTGTCCACTTTCTTCTTTTACTTTTATTCTCAGCTGCCATGCCTTTCTTTCCTTTACCAATATTTGATATATCGACCACTCCTAAAGACTCCGCCATAGCCTCAATTTCTAACAAAGCCTTCCCAGAATTACATCCTTTTTGTGCTGATTCTTCTTCTTGCAGTGGGCTCACCTGGTCACCGGATTTGTCAATCAAATTTTTCTCGTTCCTCTGGCCAACAGAGATGTTATCTTTGCATTGCTCCACGACTCCATCTTCTATTTCCTTACTATTTCCTTTAAATTCACGCCTACTTTGGCTGGATGAAATGTTGAATAGACTCTTACTGCAAGAACTCGAATTTGACTCTTTTTTCCTAACATCCTCTTGAACCCTTGGCAAAGGAGATGCCCTTAACCAAGCCCCAAAATAAAGTTCATGCTCTTCGAGATCTTCAAAACCTTCTTCACTTAGATCGCCCACCGTTTCACAATCTTTTAACTGATGTCCCAGCCTCCCACAGACGAAACAAAAAGTCGGTAAACGCTCATATTTAAAAAGCACCCTCATATTTTTACTTTAAAACGCACTACAGTACCTCTCTTGAGAGGATTCTTCAGATCCAGAGTGACTTTTATTCTCAAAAGTCGACCATTTCTATGAGCCTCCTTTGAATCAAGCTCCTCGAACTGGCCAAGGATGCCTCCGATTTTCTTTACCATGGCTTCAGATCTAAGCATTAGAGGGAGTTCATAAACACGTACCCAAAAGGTGCCGAAATGCATATTTAAGTCAGATGGTTGTTCCTCCCCTGAGATTCTGCTAAGAACCAAGAGATTCCTATCAAAACTCCAGGGACCATTTTTTAGTACTCCTTCTAGATCTCTCCTTGTTGCGAATCGAAACAGAAAAAGGTTCTTACTAAGCTCTTGAACTTCAACTGGATTTTTGAGCTTCCAAGCACTTAGCATTGTACTCGTAAAGGCCCTCACATTGAAGCTGTTGTCCGTCCATAATCTCCCAGCTAAGGTTCGATGGAATATCTCACCTTCGCACACCTCATCGATCTCAGCTGTAATCCCTTCTTCCTCTTCTTTAGAAAGTTGGATGTTCTTCCATTTATCCATAGCCACCTAAACTCGGAATCTAAGAAATAAGCAAACTATCGAAACCCTAGGAGCACCGGCGAAACTGAAACAAGATCTGGAAATCGAAAACTCCACAGAGGCGGAGAGTCACAACCCAAAGGGAAATTAACCACAACAAGTAGTGAAAAAACCAACACCTAGACTGGGGTTTACAAAAGGGAAAGGAATCTCTTAATCTGAAGAAGACAAGAGGGGTGGGGACATGCTAAATTTTAGAGAGAGGACAGACTCTCTCTCTCTCTAGAACACGTGGGTTTTAACATCCCAACTTTCTTATGACGTTAGAATTTGAGTTAGTCATTAGCGACTTAATTTTCATCCTCTTAACATTTACTCATTTAAATTAAGACGCTCAAATCAAGAGAATTCAGTATTGTTGATTTAGAATCTTGTTAAAATTTATAAGGAATATAAAGGTTTGAAATTTGCAATATCAATAGTGAAAAAATCTTATTAACACTAGTTAGGTATTAAGCAAATTAAGTAATTTTAAAATTTTGCAAAAAATTTGTTCTTGGCATATTAGTTAGTTAAAGTTTCAAGCTTTACTTTTGAAGTATTTGTATTTTAGGGCATCATAATTTTTTTTCTTGACTCAAAGGGCATCATAATTGAAACTAGATTATGATATTTGTTAGTTTAATTTTCTATAATACAATATATTCAAGACACTAAATGATTGTCATAACTAGTTAATGTCTTGCAAATTTCAGACGAATGTTTGATTTCAAGTATGTGAATTGCATTCGTTCAAGCAGTTTTCGAGTGTATCCCTTCAGTAACACAATAATAATTAACAAAAAAAAAAAAAAAATTCTTTTACTAATATCCTAGTTTATTCAGCCCCACCTTAGAGATTTGATAGACCATGCCGACTATCACGTAACTTTCAAAATTTGAGGTGAGTTGAATTGATGTGATGTTAGTTATATAGGTATTTCGATGGTGAGTTGAATTGATGTGATGTTAGTTATATAGGTATTTGGATAGTAGGACATATTTGAGTGGATGAAATTAAGTCATACTATTATTGTATTAATCTAGGAGAATACGTGCAAAATATGAGTATGTGAATGTATGTGAGATGAATTTCTGTTGTGTATTAATATGTGAATACATGGACATAGGGATGTGAATGTTATAAAACCAAACCAAACTGAATCAAATATATATAATTCAGGTTGATTCTTAAAACTATATTAATATAATTGTTTTTTTAATTGGTTTTTATTTGGTTTAATTCAGTTTAAAATCGGTTTATATTAATATCTAGTTTTTACTTGAACCAATTTGAAACCAGATTTTTTATATAAAACTGGTTTGAAACTCAATTTTCTCTGAATCGGTTTAATTGAACCATTTTTGTTTGTTTTTGTTTTATTCAATTTTTTTGTCATCCAATTTTTAACTGTGCTTTTTTTTTCTTTCTTTCTTTATCCTAACAACGGTTGAATGGTTATGTGATACTAACTAATTAATGAGATTTATTAGAAAAATTTCTTAGATTAAAAAAGGGAAGAAAAAAATTCAAAAACATAAATGATTCATTTCAAAAATGGACATAAAAACACAAATTATCGCAGTCTTTGGTCAGTGGCTTGATGATGCCTGGTATTGGAAGGATTTGTGGGTTATAGAGTCGTCGAGTTCAGAATTAGATGGTGAAATTGAGAGAATTAGAGAGTTGTTGAGGTCAAGTGCATTCAAGGCCTGGAGGGTTCTTTTTTCTGGAGTTTTGTTCCTGATGGTAGTTTCTCGGTGTCGTCTTGTTACGATTTGTTAGCAGACAAAGATGATAATCTTCAAAACTGTGCAACTGAATTAGAAGCGTTGCATTTTCTGTGGAGAGCGTCGATTCCGTCAAAGATTCAAGTTTTCATGTGGAGATTGGTGTGGAATAGAGTCGCTACCGTGGAGAATCTGCAGAAGCGTGGTATTGCTACTCAAGTTAACAGTGGAGGGTGTGTTTTTTGCGGTACTGCTCTAGAGAATTTTGATCACCTTTTTCTGAGTTGTCCCTCTGCTAGTGAAGTGTGGATAGAAGTAGAGAAGTAGACCGGTTCTGAATTGAGAAAAGGTCTTGGATGTAGCAGTTCTTTCCTTCATTTTGGTAGAAATTATAGAAAGGTGGCTGGGAATGATGGTGGTTTTGTTATTTGGGCTTTCTCAGTTTGGTTTATTTGGGGTAGAAGAAATAATTTCATCTTTAGGAATTCTCTTTCTAGTGTGGAAGATGTAGTGTATTCTGTTAAGTTGCAAGTTTGGAGATGGCTAGGATCTCATTCTCTTTTGGTGAGTCCTTGTTCTTTTTATGATTGGGTTCACAATCCTCTTTGTTGTATTAAGTAGGCCTTTGGTTGTGTAATTGGGTTGAGTACCCCTTGTACTCCTTTAATTCCATTGCCTTTAAAAAAAACAAATTATACAATTGAATTTATGATGATCTTCAACCTAAATGTCCAATAGAGTATGTAGCGTGACATAGTTTTATTGATATATTAACAAATACTTATCAACAGAATATTTTTTTCCAACATCATCTAGTTTGTTGATGGTTATTTTCTTAATAATTAATTTAGCCATAACATCTAATAGGGTCATTGTATCCATTGGAAGAAGAATGCTTGAAACCAAATCTACCACTTTTCTCAAGGCAATGTCGATATATTCTTTTGCCATGCAGAAATATTGAGCATGAAGGATCTCAATAATAATCTTCCTATTTAACATCTTTTGTTGGTGTTCCAACGATGCTCTCGGACCGCTTTTTCTTGTTCATCAATGTAATGGGTACATTCCAAACATGTAATGGGTTACCACATCATTCCATTGTCACATAGAAAGATCAACATTTGACATAAAGTGGCTATAAAAATTGGGTTGCGTGAGCACATATATCTTCATTAAATGACAAGGAAAACATCTTTTTCTAGTTCAAATACATGTTGACGCTATAATATTTGATTCTTCTAATATGCAACTAGTCAAAGAGTTTTCTAAGCTTATGTAGGGTGAGTTTGAGATAAGTCTAATGGGGGAGTTAAATTATTTTCTCAGACTTCAAATCAAGCAGCTCAAGGAAGGGACATTTGTATGTCAAATGAAGTATTGTGATGAGTTGCTTAAATATTTTAGAATGGCAGATGCTAAATCAATTGACACTCAAATGGCCATAAATGGTAACTTGGATAGAGATGAAAATGGTTAGGATGTTGATATCAAAATGTATAGAGGTATGATCAGACCTCTTCTCTACCTTGCTGCATCTAGGTCTGACATAATCTTTACTGTGTGCATGTGCGCTCGGTATTAATCCACTCCTAAGGAATCACATTTAAAAGTTGTAAAGCGCATTCTTAGGTATCTTCATGGTACTTCTAAGTATGGATTTTGGTTTTCCAAGGGTAGCAGTTGCAGATTGGTTGGTTACTCTGATTCTGATTTTTCCGGATGCAAATCAGATAGGAAAAATTCTAGTGGAACTTGCCAATTATTTTCAAAATCCTTAGTTTGTTGGCATAGCAAGAAGCAAGCTTCTGTTGCCTTGTCAATTGTCGAGGAGGAATACGTTGCAACCAGTAGTTTTTGTGCTCAAATTCTTTTGCTCTAACAATAACTACTTGACTTTGATATTAAACTTCAACGTATTCCTATCATGTGCGATAACACTAGTACAATCAAAGTAACAAAAAATCCTGGGCTACATTCTCGTACTAAACATATTGAGATACGCCGTCATTTTTTACAAGGCCATGTTGATAGTAGAAATCAACTTGCTGATATTCAGTTTTCACTTGAACCGGATTTGAAACCGGATTTTTCACATAACTGATTTGAAACCGGATTTTCTTAAAACTGGTTTGAAACCCAATTTTCTTTGAACTAGTTTAATTGAACTATTTTTTTGTTTATTGTTTTTTCAATTTTTTGTTATCCAACTTTTTAACTGTGTTTTTTTTCCTTTCTTTATCCAAGCAACAGACACTAACTAATTAATAAGATTCATTAGAAAATTTTCTTAGATTAAAAAAGGGAAAAAAATTCAAAAACATAAATGATTCATTTCAAAAATGTACATGAAAACACAAATTATACAATTGAATTTATGATGATCTTTAACCTAAATATCTAATAGAGTATTGTCATACCCCAAATTTTGACCACAAGATTTTCCATCATTGTGAAGATCATTACCACAATATGAACGTACCATCATACCTCATCAATCTCTTCAAGAATTGTTGAGCATTCACTACAATCAAGAATTAGGGTTTTTAGCCCTCTCAGAACACTCAGACAAAGGATCAATCAAGAATGGACATGATCTTTAACTTGTCTAGCCTCTCAAGCATCTATAAAGGATCAAGAGGACTCACACATCAAGAATCAAGCACAAGATTGTAACATTCTAAGTGGATCAAGCCTCAAGATCGCCAGTGTCACCAAATTAGGGTTTTGGTCGACCAGGGCCTCCAGATGAAAATTTTCATCTGGGCATAAGCCAATACTTCAAAACATGATCCAAAATGCTCAAAGGGACCTTATGGACCCAATCATCAAGTCAAAATAGCATCAGAGGAAGCATTCATCAAAAATCAGGAATTAGGGTTTCTTGACCTAATTCACCCCTAAGTTGACTCTTGAGGCAAGACATGAACCAAGACCTCAAGACATGATTTGAGGGCCTCAAATACACCACATTAATCCATTTACAACAATGGATTGATCCAAAAGCTTGATTCACAAGTTTCAAATTCATCTGGACCACAATTAGGGTTTTGAAGAAGTCAATTGTACCTTTGACTTTGGACCAAGACATGTTCCCAAACCTTGGGACATGATTCAAGTTGAATCCATCCATTAGGTTTGAATTAGGTCAAGAACTTGATTGCATAGAAGATCATACAGTTTGGAATTCATCTGACAAAAAGTCAACTGTGCCCAAAACCAAGTTTGACTTTTTGAATTTTTTCACAAATATGGCTCCCCTAAGTAAAAAACAATGTTAATGTATGGTTTTAATCATCATCCATCAAGAAAAATCAAGAAAAGTGAGGTTACTTGAAAAAGAGGCAACCATAAGAAACTTAAAATTTTCTAAGTTATGGAACAAAAGTGATTTGGTACCAACTTTGCAAGGTCATAACTCCCAAACGACAAAGCCTCTTTCTTCCATCCAAAGCTCAAATGAAAGTTCACATGACATACTTCAAAAGTGTCAACTACAAAAGATTCCAAATCCTCATGGATTTTGAGATATGGATTGATCAAAATCACAAAAACATGAAAATGACCACTTTTTCCAACACTTAGTGAAAATTTTGGACAGAATCTGTCTTGGATTTTCACCAACTTTGAGGCCATTTTTCACCTTGATCCAAGTTGAACCAGGACCAATGTTGGACATCAAAGTTAAAGTATGTCATAAGGGCTTTCCAACAAGTACCAGACCATCTCCAAATTCAATTTGAGCAGGAAGTTACAACCCTTGGAACATGGCACCAAAAGCTAATTTCTTCCCAAGACAGATTATAGGTCATTTGCTAGAATTTTCTAATTTGTACAATTACAAGTCTTGTAATCCTTCTAGAAACATTAAGGATCAGATTAAAGCAAAAGATCTTTGAGCCAGAAGTCTCCCAAGACAAAAGATCATCATGTATACATGTGATATCTAATGATGCAAAAACCAAAAACTTCAAAGTTGTCATGGAGCATTCAATGGATGCATCAAGGTGGCATGAACTAAGGCAAATACAACTGAATGAGTCAAGCCTTATCCCTACAACAGAAGACCATAGGCTTGCAAGATTAACCCAAGTCAATGGCTAGAGAAGACTTGAGATTCCTTTTGAAAACCATTGGACAAAGGTCTATACCCGCCACCATTCACTATTGATGCCAAAACAAACTTGACACACTATAAATAGAGGTCATTTGTGATCAGTTTGAGTACACCAAAGCACCATAACACATGCTTTCCTCAAAATCTCTTTCAAAAAACCAGAAATGCCTTATTTTGCAAGTCACCATCGAATTTTGAGTTAGAGAGCAATTCCACCACAGCTTATGATCTAAACACATCCAATATATCATAAACAAGCTGTTCAAACACTCATACATCATCTGGAACATCAGAATCATAGACCTCAAAATCCACTTGAAGCATATTTGCAGTTGAGATACCACAAGGTGATCCAAGCTTCTCCAATCAAGGCCAGGCATCTCAACACACTCCATAAGGTGTAGTGAAGCTGTCCAAGTCCTCACAACTCATCTGTAACACCTCCAACACACAATTCGAAATACTCTTGCACAAGCAAGCACAAGTAAGCCTGAAACCTTCAAACTCTATACTACATGCATCATCAATTTATTTTCAAGTTACCAACTTGTTTCTGGTAATTCATAGAGTGATGACCCTCAATCAATTGCGATGTTTCATTCGTGTTTAGGATTTCATGATAGTTTTTGCAAATTCTAGGGTTTTTGTGTTCATCCATGATAACTCTCTCCACACTTAAAATAAATGAAATTAAATGGTACCATCTTGTTCCTTGTTCAAAAACGAGTGAGATTGATGTTTGAATCGTGCAAAATCATTGAGTAATCAGAGAGATATGAGAGAGTTTGCAAATCTGGGAAGGAAGAATACGCGCGACTAAGAACATGTGTTCTTGGGCCATTTTTTAAAATTTTTGAATATTTGAATATTTATGTTTTATTAATTGATTTCAAAAATTAATTTCTCTCTGGATTTTTTATGTTTTTGAATTGATTCTTTTTTTCAAAATTCATAAAAATGTTAAAATATTTTATTCTACAAAAACTTCACAAAAATATTATTTATTTTACATATTTAATATTTTTGTAAAGAATTTATTTTTATTTGTTTTTAAGCATTCAAAAATATTTCTTTCTCTTGATTTTTCAAATTCAAATGATTTTCAAATCATTCTATGGATGAAATATGATTTTTCAAACATTAATCCAAGGTCACAACTTGTTTTTCACACATGTTTATTAATTTTGATCATTTTAATTGATTTTTATTCAAATTAAAATGCATTTTAAAATCAAATTAGGGTTTAAATTCATTTCACCCTCAAAACTTGTTTTCAATCATTCTTGGTCCCCTTGATAGAGCGTAAGTCCCACCCCTTTGTAAATAAACCATTTTTGGGTCTCAGTCATTGTATAAGTCCCGATACGATTTTAAAAATCTCAGCGCGATCGCCGTTTTCAAAACAGTTTTCATCTGGGCCTCCCCTTGGTTGTAAGTCCCATTTTCCTTCATTTTTAAACACTTTTGGTCCTCTAATAGAGTGTAAGACCCATCCCTTGTCACACACAAACTTTTTTGGGCTTCAGTCATTGTATAAGTCCCTACACGATTTTAAAAATAACGGTGCGATCACTGTTTTTCATCTGGGCCTCTCCTTGAGCTATAAGTCCCAACTCTTGTATAAAAATAAACTTGTTTGGGCCTCTAATAGAGTGTAAGACCCAACATCCTTTGTAAACAATAATTTGGGCCTCAATCATTGTATAAGTCCCTCTGTGGTTTTCAAAACTATCGATGCAATCGTCGCCTTTTCAAAAGAGATCATCTGGGCATCTCCTTGAGTGCAAGCCCCAAACTTCCTTTTAAAACAACTTTCGTTTTTAATTCAAATTCAAATTCAAAGTATCATCAAAACTTTCTTCAATTTCTTGAAAACTAACCATACAGCTGTAGTTACTATGCTTGGGCTTGCACAACTGTAAGTTCCACTATCTTTTCAATATATACTTGTTTATATATTTCACATATATATATATATATATATATATATATATATATATATATATATATATATATATATATATATATATACTTGCTTAGAGTTTTGCCCAGCAGTTAGGTCTAGGTCTAGATCAAACAAGTGGTTACTCTTTCAACACAGTCAAAACTAGTTCCCCATAGGAAATTTTAGATACAGTATTGCCTCCTATTGGGCTTATACAATATGGAACAGAGAAAGACATTATTCCCGATGAAACTTTTCTCAAGACTGTCCTAACTTAGAAATATACGTGTACAAGAAATTCATTTCCCCAGAGAGGATTAATTCCCGGTGAAACCTCTTTTGAATTTCTTCAAACCTTAGAACTGTTCTGCAAAGAAATGACTTATTCCCGGTGAAACCTTTCTTGAACTTTTCTTAGGCTTGGACCCACAGGCTTCCTAAAAGCATCCCCAGCCTCCTCTTGGGCTTTGTACAAGGACCCACAATCTTCTTAGAAGTTCTCAGCCTCTTTTTGGGCTTAGTACAAGGAACCAAAGACCTCCTACAGGTATAGGACAGAAACTAGTCATCTTTACTAGTTCAATCCTCCAGAGAGTCAGAATTCAAGAACATCAGACCATTATATGGTTGTTACTCATCCCTTAAAACATCAGCCTCCTCTTGGGCTTCTTACAAGTAGACTTGGACAGTCTCAACGTCCTCTTGGGCATCATACAAAGATCATTCTCCAGCTAAGAGTCAACCTCTTCATACCAGTAGACTTGGAAAGTCTCATCTCTTCTTGGATCTCAAAGAAACCCTCAAGTTTCCTAAAAGCGCAGGAAGAAACCCTGATCATTTCATCAACACACTACTCCCCAGCAGAGTTAAAACCTCCATAGGTTTTCAAACTCAATCTTTAACCTTCACCTTAAAAAACCCAGACAGGGTCAATTTACCATAAATAAAGCCCTAACAGAGCCTCATGGTATCTGATATTTCAACTCTTCTTCAATCCCCAGCAAGAGTTGATTCCCCAACACATATGGGACCTGTCTCTGGATTTCAACAATCCTCAGCAGAAGCCAGCCTCCTCATAGGATTCATATAAGAATTTCCCCAACCAGCCTCCTCTTAGGCTTTGTATAATGATTTTCCTCAGTAGAGTCAGCCTCAATCTTGGGCTTTGTACAAGACAGATTAAACCTCCCCAGTGGAGTCAATCTATTTTTAGCCTTAATCTTGAGCTTTGTACAAGACAGATAAAACCTCCCAGTGAAGTCAATCTCTTTTCAGCCTCAATCTTGGGCTTTGTACAAGACATATATAAAACTCCACTAAACAAAGTCAACCATTTAGCTTCAACCTTGGGCTTTGATCAAGGCACACAAAAATCAACATCCTCTCAGAGGATATCAAGAGTTCTCTCTGTAGGAAGACATTTCTCTGTACATCACTTATCAAAACAGACAATAAAAAAACCCTAATTCCAGATAACTAATGTAAGTGGCACACTTGTTGATTCAAAAATCCAAGCTGTGGTCCTTCTCTTATCCTGGTCAAAAATCATCTTTCATCTAATTGCTGTAAGTGGCAAGCCTCTGGATTATTTATATCCAAGCCAATGTCCCTCTCTTAGCATGGAAGACTCCTAAGGAAAAATGACACTGCTCTACACTGAGTTAAAGTTTCTTCCTTCAGGACAATTCCCTTATAAAGGAAATTATGGCATTGTTGGATTCCATACATTCCAGTTAAAGTAAGCCCCCTTTATATAACCAATCCTTTAATAAATTTGATGAATAGGTGAGATATCTCCCTTTAGAGATGACAAATTCTCTCTCAGTCAAACCTTTAGCTTCAATCTTGGGCTTTGAACAAGACACAAATAACCTCCAGCTTCAATCTTGGGCTTTGAACAAGACACAAATAACCTCCAGCTTCAATCTTGGGCTTTAAACAAGACACCGTACATCTTTTCCTCCCATAGAATCGGAGGAACTACGATTGCTCTGATTTCCCAGTTTTCTTTACGGGAATACGTAGGCATAAGATTGCGAAATCTTAGCGAGCACACAAATAAAAAACTTTAGGTCCAGCACCTTCCCAAAAACAACGAAAAACCCGAAAACAACAAAAACACCCTCTTAACACTCCCAAAGGAGAAACTTTCCTAACCCACAACAGATAAACACCGGAAAGTATTTAAACCAATAGAAAAACTTGCCATAAAATGTCTATGGATAACCATATTTGCACTGGGTGATTGACAACTTCCCTTTGTATAACTTGACCCCAACCCCCCAATCTCTTAGCATTTGTTAAAGAAAACAACTGCGTGCAAGGTTAGTTTTAGATAGCTTCCCTTTCCTTTCCAGCTTCATAGGATAAATAAGAAATTAGAAAGTAGCACCCAATTCCAACCATTGCGGTAAGGTGGTCGCGTCACCGACAAAAATCGCACGCTACAGAAAAATGGCGACTCTGCTAGGGAGTCCTAGGATTAGAGTTCCTAAGAGGTCTAGGCTTTGCTTGGCATTTATTTTTCTCTCTCTCTCTCTCTCTCTCTCTATATATATATATATATATATATATATATATATCATTTACTGTCATACTACGTGATATCCGTGTATAAGTTTTTATTAACTGGGAATGCGATTAATACGCATGTGGAAAGTTTGAGAGAACATTAAGATAAGTGGTGGTATATCAAGGAAACGCTTATAGGGAGTGAATCTCGACCAAGCTAACTTGGAAGTCCACCAAATCAGGCAAGGTACCCGTGTAGAATTATTGATATTGAACGACCGATTGTCGTGAAAACATCGTTTATCCCAGTGCGGTACCCATGACCCTGAGGATTTAGTAGACATTTAACCATATGGCCATTTGGTAGTGCGGTGAGTATCGAGAATAGTTGATAAGCGATACTACACTTAAATGAGGTTCATCTTAGGATATTACAGCTCGCTCGAGTGAATCAGCTTGCTGTTAACATCCCTAGGAGGGGTCAATGATTTTGGGAACCTTTTAGAACCCGTTCTACAGGTACAAAAATTGACCAAAATAGTAAAACCTTTGGGAATGGGTAGAGCCATGACTCCATGCTCGTGACGTTGAACCCCTAAACCCATGTTTTGAAATGTTTTTGTTTGCTGCATTCATGCATTCATTAAAAAACTCTTTTCAAATAAGAAAAAAAATATTTTTTTCAAAAGAACTAAAACAATAATTGCAAATATCAGAGGTTGCGTTATGGATTTCAGTAGAAGAAAAACGCACAAGTACACCTTCAAGGCTTCGAAACTAGAAGACTTAAGGAAATTGGGAAGGATGATTACCAATCTCGAGGCTTTCAGAGCTAGGCAGGGAGGACTGTTGTCTCTGTTAAGGGTCAACGTGGTTGAAGGAATCATGTCTACACTGGTACAGTTCTACAATCCGGTTTTACCACTGCTTTACTTTCCCAGATTACCAACTCACACCAACATTGGAAGAGTACTCCCACCTGATTGATTTATGTATCACTGATCGAGCTCTATTTTTTGGACTGGAAGAAATTCCAAAGGATCAGGCCATTGCTAGAGCAATCTCTTTGGATGAGTCAGAAGTTAGGACTCACATAACCACTAAAGGAGGAATCCAGGGTTTACCTGCTAAATTCCTGATGGAGAAGGCTCTATACTTTTCTAGTATAGGAAACATAACTGCCTTTGAAGACATCTTTGTTCTGCTCATATATGGGTTATTCCTCTTTCCCAACATTGATAACTTCGTCGATACCAATGCTGTTAAGATATTCTTAATAGGAAACCCCGTACCAACCTTGCTCGCAGATGCTTATCATTCTATACATTTAAGGAACTTGTACAGTGGAGGGATAATCACATGCTGTGTACCCTTACTCTACAAATGGTTTATTTCCCACTTGCCCAAGTCTGCTGCTTTTTGGGATCACAAGAGTACTCTACGTTGGTCACAGAGGATTATGTCTCTTACCAATTCTGATATAGATTGGTACAATAGGATTTACGAAGGGATAGAGATCATCGACAGATGTGGAAATTTCCCCAATGTACCCCTCATTGGAACCAAAGGAGGAATCAACTATCATCCAATTTTAGCTCGCCGTCTGTAGCGCGAATTTTTGCGTGGTTGTGAAGCACTATCGCTTTGGGGTACTACAGTTCGATTCATTTTTTATCCTATTGAAGATGATTAAGGAAGGGAAATAGATGTCTCCAATTAACCTTGTTTTCACACTGAGTTTAAACAGATGACTGTTGGTTTACAGATGCTATTAAGATTGTGGGTATCTCTTAGGTTATTTTGTTAAAAAAAAATAGAGTGCCTGGACTATGAGGTAAGATGTTAATGTGTTTAGATTTGATGCTTTTGGGTTGATTTGGTGGAGATACTGGGTTTTGGGTTTTTGATTAGCGTGCTCGCTAAGATTTTTTCAATCTTATGCCTACGTATTCCCGTTTGATGAAACAGGGAAATCAGAGCGATCGTAGTTACTCCTATTCTATGGGAGGAAAAAGGTTGTTTTGGTGTCTTGTTCAAAGCCCAAGACGTGAAGCTAAATGTGGTTTGTATCTTGTTTAAAGCCCAAGATGTGAAGCTGAAGGGTCTATTTGTATCTTGTTCGAAGCCCAAGATGTGAAGCTAAAAGGTTTATTGATGAGAGAGAATTTTTTATTTCTAAAAGGGGATATTTGGTCTGTTTGTCACAATTGTTGGGTGACTGATTATAAAGGAGAATTACTTTAACTGGGATATGTGAATCCAGCAATGCCATAATTTCCTTTATGGGGGGTTTTTTAACTTGAAGGAGAAGACTTTAACTCAATTTAGAGCAATGCCATCTTTCCTTAGGAATTTCTCATGCTAAAAGAGGGACAGTGGCATGGATGTAAATAATCCAGAGGCTTGCCACTTACAGCAATTAGATGAAGGAAACAAAGATGTTGATGTTTGTATACTGTGAGCAAGGCATAAATTTTGATGCTAAAAGGTTGATTGACTCAACCGGGGTTTTCTTATATAAATCCTAAGAGGAGGCTATTGACCCAACAAGAGGGTGTTTTTATGTGTCTCGTACGAAGCCCGAGAGAGAGAGGCTAAAAGGGGTTGACTCAACAAGAGAGTGCTAACAAGTGACTGACTCAACAAGAGAGTGATTTTATATGTGTCTTGTACGAAGCCCATGACGGAGCCTAAAAGGTGACTGACTCAATCAAGAGAGTCTTTTATACTCAACAAGAGAGTGATTTTTATCTCGTACGAAGCCCGAGATGGAAGCTAAACAGGTTGACTCAACAAGAGAGTCTTTTATACTCAACAAGAGAGTGTTTTAGTATCTCGTACGAAGCCCGAGATGGAGGCTAAATAGGTTTAACTCAACAAGAGAGTCTTTTATACTCAACAAGAGAGTGTGAAAAGGTTAGCTCCACTGGGGAGAATCATTGTACAAAGCCCAAGAGGAGGCTATTGTGCTGGTGACTGTTTCAGTTTAGTGACAGGTCCAGTATGTTGGATAAAAGAGAAATTCAGTTCTTATGAAGGGAACGATTAAAGGTATTATTGTGCTTTAGGATTGATCAGAGGATCAGGGTTATTTCCTGTTCTTTAAGGAAATGGAAAATCCAAAGGGTATCGAGACTGTCCAAGTCTACTGGTGTTTTGAGAAATCGATTCTCAGGTAGTGAATGATCTTTGTATGATGCCCAAGAGAAGACTGGTATGTTAAGGGATGAAGGTCAACCCATTAACAGGTCTGATACTTGACTCAAAAAGACAACTCTAGCAAATTGATGACTAGGTTCTGTTCCTATACCTGTAGAGGTCTCTGGGTCCTTGTACTAAGCCCAAGAGAAGGCATGAGAGCTTTTAAGAAGCCGAAGGGTCCTTGTACAACGCCCAAGAGGAGGCGGGGATGCTTTTAAGAAGCCTGTGGGTCCCCAAACCCCGAGAAGTTCAAGACATGCCATTACCCGAGAATAGATCAAGCCAGGAAAGTCTGAGAATTTGGAAGAAACTCAAGAGATGCCATTCACGGAGAAAAGATCATCTCTGGGGAGTAGAGTCTCTTTGACGATTTCTAAGGGTGACAGTCTGAGAAAGGGTTCACCGAGAATGCTGCCTTTCACGTCTCCATATTATTTAACCCTAAGAGGAGGGAAGACTGTGTCTGGTAATCCTTTGGGGATCTAGTTTTGTTTGTATTTAAGAGTGACCAACAGGGCTTTACCTAGTGCTAGACGTAGTTGCCGGGGGAAAACTATAAATAACTATACTAGTATTACACAGTTGATATTTGACAAGTATATAAAAGTTTGTGAAAGAAGACTTACAGTGAGCAGCCCCACAATATAGTTATATATATATATATGAAAGCGATAAATGAAAGCGGGTAAACACTTACTCGGTTGTAGAGCTTCCATGCTGTTTGGTTAGTTGTTCAACAAAGAAAGCATTAATAACAATATTATATTCAAAATCAAAGGAGAAAGTGCTTTGAAAAGGTTGTTGGGGCTTACAGCTCAAGGAGAGCCCCAAGGTTTTATCAATGATTGCACTGTTGTTTTGAAATTGTACAGGGACTTATACAAGTGACTGAGGCCCAAAAAGGTTTTATGTACAAAGGGATGGGTCTTACACTCTCTCAAGAGGCCCAAAGGTGTTTAAAGAAAAGGGTTGGGTCTTACACTCTATTAGAGGCCCAATGATTTATTTTTGTACAAGTGGTGGGGCTTACAGCTCAAGGAGAGGCCCAAGGTTTTTGTTAAAATGGCGACGATCGCGCCAAACTTTTTAATGGGATCGGGACTTATACAATACACTGAGGCCCAAAAAGTTTTGTATTTACAAAGATTGGGTCTTACTCTCTACCAAGAGGCCCAGAGAAAAGACACGGGGCTTATAACACGAGGGCAGGGCCAGATGATTTTGCTGAAAAAGGCGACGATCGCGCCGTTGTTTTTGAAAATACATTGGGACTTATAGAATGACTGAGGCCCAAAAAGTGGTGTATTTACAATGGGGATGGGTCTTACACTCTAATAGAGGCCCATGAGTGTTTGAAAATGATTTGTGAGGGTGAAAATCAAAGAAACCTTAATTTTGTTTTCCTTTAAAAGTAAATATAAAATGATAAAAATACCAAATAAGTTTGAATAAACCACTTGTGATTTTTGTTTAAGGTTTGAAAAAATGAGGTTTTAATCACAAGATGAATTAAAACTCATTTGGTTTTGATTTTCAAAGTAAATATTCACTTTTAAATCTTTAAAAACAATTAAAAAGGAATTTATTCACAAAAATATTAATTATACTAAATAACTAATATAAATTTGATTTTTTTGTGGAATAAAATATTTCAACATTTTTGTTAATTTTTGCAAAAAGAACCAATCAAAAATAATTAAAATTGAGGGAGTTATTAATTTTTCAAATCATTAAAAATAATAAGAAAAATAATAAAAATATGAAAAAGTGATAAAAAGAGGATCTGGGGCGAGGGGGATTCGAACCCCAGACCTCTTGTGTATAGGGCGCGCGCCTTACCACTGGGGTGGTGATACATCCGTTGATTGAAATACAACCACAAATATACAAGGCTTGCCTTGTATTTGGCCTGGCCCAAGGCAAAGCAAGGAAATATTTTGGTTGAAAACGTGAAGGCCATAACTTTCTCATTTCTCCATGGATTGGGACAAAATTTAGGTCTATCCTGCCTAGAATTTCACAAGGAATCCAATGGTGGTGGTGTTTTTTTTTCAGATCATGCTCCTATTGAAAAACCCGATAGTGGTTTTGAAATAGGCCATGATTTGTATTTTCTGTGCCATCTCTTGGTACAAGCATGAATTACATGATAAATTGGTGCAAACATAACACATATAAAATGTATAAGAGATGCATGATCAGTGGACATCAAAAGAAAGCATGATTCAAAGAATCCAAGTTGTGATGCTTACCTCTTTTTGGAGCTTTTGTGCAATCTGCCAAGGGCTTTGTTCCAGAAATGATTTGATGCTTTGAACAACCTCAAATGATCTCTTAGAAGCTTTTAGGATGGTTGGAATCAGCTGGAAACCTCAGGAACAAGTTTGAACTCTTTCTTGCAAAAGGGGCAAAAGTGGCCAAAATAGCAACTCTCTCAAATGGTGTTCCAGATGGGGGGAACCATTTGGGACAGTTCAAGGATGATATTTGGAGTCTGTTTGAGGTTTTATCTAGTTTGGAAAGTGACTCAATCAAGACATGGCTTGAAAAATGCACAAAAGTCCTATTTTGAGGTTTTGAGAGGTGACTTTGTGATTTTGGTGTTACAGGTCACTTGTGAGAGTTTGGACAACTTAGATATGACATATTGGATGTGTTTGGATCATGAGATATGGTGGAATTGCTCTCTAACTCAAAAACTCAGAGTTACCTTGCTAAAGAAGGTATTTTTACCTAGAGAAAGAGATTTTGAGGAAAGCAAGTGTTGTAGTGCTTTGGTGTACTCAAACTGAACACAATTGAGCTCTATTTATAGTAGAGCAAGTTTGTTTTGGCTGCAATAGTGAATGGTAACTGCAGCAGAGGTTTGGCCAATGTTGATCAATGAGAATCTAAGTCTCCTCTAGCCATTGACTAGAGGTTAGGGCACAGGCTGCTGGTTCCCTTGGTCTTGGATAAGTCTTGACTGAATTCAGTTGGAAATGGCTCAGTCCATGCCACCTTGGTGCATCCATTAAATGCTCTAAACCAAAATTGGAGTATTGTCCCTCTTTTAGGTATTTCTGGGTTTGGCATGCTACTTTTGGTTCCAAAGACTTGGGAGGCTTATGGATCAGTGTTTGTCCCTCCATGGCCCCCCTTGAGGTGTTTAGATGGATAGATTTACTTGCCCTTTGCAAAATTTGAGAAAATCGAGCAAAACTCCCAAATCTGCCTTGCCATGACAGTTTGCCGCAAGGTATATTGGCATGGTCGTATCTCATGGCCCAAGTGCAATTTGATGGGGTTCTTGGCCATTTTGGAAATCCCTCATATGATACAACAACTGTTTCATCATAATTGGTTTTGATACTTTTTGGATCCAAGTGAAAAATGCCCCTACATTTGGAAAAAAGTGAAGGCAGATTCTGACTTAGTGAAAATTTCACTAAGTGTTGGAAAAAAGTGACATTTTCACTTTTTGTGATTTTGATCATTCCATAACTTGAAATCCATGAGGAATTGGAATGAGTTGTGTTTGAAGCTTTTTTAGAGAGCCACGAGAGCTACAAATCCAGCTTTGAATGGGGAAAAATGGCCTTGTGGTTTAGGAGTTACGATCCTCCAAAGTTGGTACCCTAGCCACTTTGTTCCATAACTTAGAAAAATTTCTAAGTTTTTATGGTTACCCCTTTTACAAGTTATCCCACTTTTCTTGATTTTTCTTGATGAATGATGATTCCAATCACACATTAACATCATTTTATGGGTTAAGGAACCATAATTGTGAAAAATCTCAAAAAGTCAAAGTTAACTTTTGTGCACAGTTGACTTTTTGTCAGATGAATTCCAAACTGTGCGATCCTCTATGAAATCAAGTCCTTGACCTAAATCAAACTTGATGGATTGATTTCATAGGTATTATAGGGTGTATTGAATCATGTCCTAGGGTTTGGGAGCATGTCCTGGTCAAAAGTCAAAGGTACAGTTGATTTTTTCCACGAAACCCTAACTGTGGTTCTAATGAAATTGAAACTTGTTGCTCAAGCTTCTTAGACCAATCCATTGTTGCAAATGGATCAATATGGTCTATTAGAGACCCTCAAATCCTCCCTTTAGGTCTTGACTCATGTTTTGTCCCAAAAGTCAACTTGGGGGTGAATTAGGTCAAGAAACCCTAATTCCTGATTTTTGATGAATGCATCCCCTAAGGTCAAAATTGACTTGATGATTGGGTCCATGATGTCCCATGGAGCATATTAGGTTATGCTTTGAAGCATTGGCTCATGCCCAGAGGAAAATTTCCATCTAGAGGCCCTGGTCGACCAAAACCCTAATTTGGTGACACTGTCGATCTTAAGGCTTAATCCACCTGGAATGCTGCAGCCTTGTGCTTGATTCCTGAGGTGGGAGTCCCCTTGATCCCTTGTGGATGTTTAAGAGGTTTAGACAAGTTGAAGATCATGTCATTCCTTGATTGATCCTTTGTCTAAGGCTCAAAAAGGGCTTGAAACCCTAATTTTGATTGTAGTGAATGCTCACCCATCTTTGGGGAGACTAATGAGGCATGATGGTTCATCCATATTGTGGTGATGATTTGCATAATGATGGGAAATATTAGTGGTCAAAATTTGGGGTATGACACCGTCAACTCGGATACCCGATAAAGAATATCCCACATAATGTTCATCTGGAAGGTCTTTTCTTCAAGGAAGGAGAAAATGACAGGGCACTGAAGAAAGAAATATTGCATGCCTGGAAACATATTCATAGGAATCATTTTTGTGAAGATTTTTATCACTAGGGGACAAGACCGACTAGAGTGATAGTGATGCAATATGAATATGAATGTAAATTAATAATGCATGATGCATGTATGTATATGCTGACAAAACTGACGCGACATACAGACTAGTAGATGAACACGACTGGATACTCGGCCACAGTGGGGGATGAAAAGTATCACTGGTTCACGATAGCAATTCTGACTTGCTTAGGAGAAATAGTCCCTGCGGGGAACAACCGTTGGTCGGGCTTAGGAGGTAAGAACTCGGCCGAGGATGTCAGATGGAATACTCGCATCTGACATAGCTGATCCTTCATTCAGGCACACTGGTTTAGAAGGAGTACTTTGATTCTGCACGTTGAAGTTCGCTTACTTCTAGAGAAGCGATCGATGTTCTTTCGATATTCAACAGTCGAAAGAAATTGCCATCTTTATTTTAAAAGCAGAAAATTTTTATCAAGTAAATTCATTTTTGTTTTATTTCAAGAATCGTTGATCATGTTAAAATGTCGTTCTGTAAAGCTAAAACAAATAAGAATTTAAAACAAAAGCACAAGGGTTCAAATTTTATTGATAGGATGGAAATCAGCCAAACGCGTGATTCCATAGAGTATTTACAAAGTTAGAAAATGGTAATTTAAGGGAAAAGGGCTACATTGAAACATAACGACCACTATCCTTCTACCAACTTTGAATTCGGGACATCCTGAGCTTCTGTCGAAGATGACCTTTACCGAGATTTTCTGATGGATGGCATGACTGCTGCTGGGGAATTTGCCCCTGTTGAACATAGTTACTTGCCATTATCCCTAACTTTTGCCTGGATTGTACTTTGAGATTTTCAATCCACCGGGATGATTTTTGATCATGTCTCTAATTTTTGCCTGGACCGCCCTTTCGGGTTTTCAATCCACCGAGACATTTTTTTTTAGTTTAGGCGAAGTATTTCTTGACTACATCAACATTTGTGGGGTAGGCAAATTCCTCTCCATCCATGGTTGCAAGTCTCAAGGCGCCGCCTGAGAAAGCTTTCTTGACCACATATGGGCCATCATAGTTCGGGGTCCACTTTCCCCTGGAATCAGTGAGAAATGATTGTATCTTCTTGAGCGCGAGGTCTCCTTTCCTGAAGACGCGAGGTCGGACCTTTTTGTCGAACGCCTTCTTCATTCTTTGCTGATACAACTGACCGTGGCATAGTGTCGTGATTCGTTTCTCTTCGATCAGGTTTAATTCGTCGTGTCTGCTTTGACACCATTCAGCTTCTGTAAGCTTAACTTCCATCAATACCCGGATTGATGGGATCTCTACTTCTATGGGGAGCACTACTTCCATGCCATACACTAGAGAGAAAGGGGTTTCCCCTATTGATGTGCGGACAGATGTGCGATAACCGTGGAGAGCAAAGGGTAGCATCTCATGCCAGTCTTTGTAGGTTACGACCATTTTTTGAACGATCTTCTTGATGTTCTTGTTAGTCGCTTCTATTGCCCCGTTCATCTTGGGTCGGTAGGGAGATGAGTTATGGTGTTCGATCTTGAACTCAGCACACAACTCTTTCATCATCTTATTGTTCAAGTTAGATCCATTATCCGTAATGATCTGGCTTGGAACACCGTAATGGTAGATGATATTGTTTTTGATAAATCGGACCACCACTTTTCGGGTTACATTGGCGTATGATGCTGCTTCGACCCACTTGGTGAAGTAATCAATGGTTACCAGGATGAACCGATGTCCATTCGAAGCCCTGGGTTCAATCATGCCAATCATGTCGATTTCCCATATGGAAAAAGGCCATGGGGAAGAAAGAACTTTGAGATGCGTTGGCGATACATGGATTTTATCAGAGTATATCTGACACTTGTGACATCCCTTCATGTACTTGTAGCAATCGGATTCCAGGGTCAACCAATACTACCCTGCTCTGAGAATTTTTCTCTCCATTGTGTGTCCGTTGGCATGAGTACCAAAGGATCCTTCGTGAATTTCTTTTATCTGCATGTCTGCTTCTGGTCTGTCTACGCATCGGAGCAAGACCAAGTCAAAATTTCTCTTATAGAGTGTATCACCGCTCAGAAAGAAGCTGCCTTCCAGTCTTCTGAGGGTCTTTCTGTCTTTCCTGGATGCCCCAGGTGGGTACTCTTGTTTCTGAAAGAAGCATTTGATATCGTGATACCAAGGTTTTTCATCTATGAATGCTTCAATCGTGAAGATGTAAGCGGGCCGTTCAAGGCGCATTATGTCGATCTTAGGTAGGTCGTTCCATTGACCTACACTAATCATGGAAGAGAGAGTGGCCAATGCATCAACCATGTGATTCTCTTCGCGAGGGATATGATGAAACTTGATTCTGTTGAAGAAAGGTAACAACCTTCTTGCGTAATCTTTGTAAGGGATTAATCCTAATTGGTATGTGTTCCAATCCCTTTTGATCTGATTGATAACCAAAGCTGAGTCGCCATATACATCCAAGTTTTTGATCCTTAAATCGATCGCTTCCTCGAGACCCATGATACAAGCTTCGTATTCGGCCTCGTTGTTTGTACACTTGAATGTCAGTCGGGCAGTGAAAGGAATGTGGGTACCCTGAGGTGTTATGATGATTGCCCCAATTCCGTTTCCATACTGATTTACATCTCCGTCAAAAATTAGTCCCCACTGGGACCCTGGTTCTGGCCCTTCACTGGGCAGCGGTTCATCGCAGTCCTTCATTTTTAGATACATGACATCTTCGTCTGGGAAGTCAAACCCGGCTGATTCTTAATCATCAATCGGTTGATGAGCCAAATGATCGGCTAAAACACTTCCTTTAATGGCTTTCTGAGCGTGGTATTCGATGTCATATTCTGATAACAACATCTGCCAACGGGCAATCCTTCCCGTGAGAGCAGGCTTTTCAAAGACGTACTTGATTGGATCCATTTCTGAGATTAACCAAGTAGTGTGACGAATCATGTACTGGCGAAGACGTTTGGCTGCCCAAGCCAGAGCACAACAAGTTTTCTCGAGCATAGTGTACCGAGTTTCGCAGTCGATGAATTTCTTGCTCAAATAGTAAATGCCAGACTCCTTCCTTTTGGTTTCGTTTTGTTGGCCAAGCACACAACCCATAGAGTCTTCCAAGACTATTAAGTAGATGATCAGTGGTCTTCTTTCCACTGGAGGTGATAGAATTGGTGGGTTCAACAAGTATTGCTTAATACTGTCAAAGGCGGTTTGTCAGTCTTCTGTCCAAACGCAATCCTGGTTCTTTTTGAGTAATTTGAAGATTGGCGCACATGTCGTGGTCATGAGGAATATGAATCTGGAGATGTAGTTCAAATGTCCCAGGAATCCTCTGACTTGTTTTTTTAGTTTTCGGAGAAGGCATTTCTTGAATGGCCTTGACCTTGTCAGGATCAACCTCAATCCCTTTCTTGCTGACGATGAACCCTAAGCGTTTCCCTAAACAGACACCGAATGTGCATTTGTTAAGATTCAAGCAGAGTTTGTACTTTCTCAACCGCTCGAATAGCTTTGACAGGTGGGTCACATGCTCCTCTTCTGTTTTAGATTTGGCAATCATATCATCGACATATACCTCGATTTCCTTGTGTATCATGTCATGAAACAGAGTAGTCATGGCCCTTTGATAGGTTGCCTCGGCGTTTTTTAAACCGAATAGAATTACCTTGTAACAAAAGGTACCCCATGGGGTAATGAACGAAGTTTTCTCCATGTTTTTCGGCGTCATTTTTATCTGATTATAGCCCGAGAATCCATCCATGAAGGAGAAAACTTTGAAATTTGCTGTACTGTCTACCAGCATGTTAATGTGTGGTAAAGGAAAGTTGTCCTTTGGACTAGCCTTGTTTAGATCTCTGTAATCCACACACATTCTGACCTTTCTGTCCTTTTTCGGAACGGGTACGATATTGGCTAACCATTGAGGATACTCTGATGTGGCGAGGAAGCCCGCGTCAATCTGTTTTTGTACCTCCTCTTTGATTTTGACGGCCATGTCCGGGTGAGTCCGTCTCAACCTTTGTTTTACTGGCGGACATTCTGACCTTAAAGGTAGATGATGTTCCACGATGCTGGTATCCAACCCTGGCATATCCTGATAGGACCAAGCGAATACATCGGGAAATTCTTTGAGAAGCTTTGTCAAACTCTCTTTGGCAGTTGGACTGAGCAGTGCCCCAATCCTGACTTCTTTTTTTTCCTCTTTTGAACCCAAGTTTACCGTTTCCAACGGCTCTTGGTGAGGTTCGATGGACCTTTCCTCTTGTTTGAGTAGTCGGGATATCTCTTCTAGAATTTCGTCGTCAACTTCTTCTTCAGCCCCAAATACCGGGAACTCAAAGTCGGGAGAAGGCATCGGATCGTATGTTTCAACGGGGTTTAAAACAAGTAATCTGCATGACGGTATGATTGTTTTTTAGAAGAGATAGAGAGAATGCAAGTGTGTGCAGTGTATTTTTTTTGAAAAACTGCTTGTTTTTATTATTGAACTGTTTTTTAGGATTACCATTTTCTGAGAAAAGCGAAAAGAGAAAACAACAATTAATGTGGAAATTACAGAACGACGTTATTTTATTAATGAACAAGTTGATTCTTGAAACTACAGCCCTATAAAACAAAACTCTGTCGCTTTGGGCGAAGTGAAGAGGGAAATTTACAGAAAGCGAGTGTAACGCCCCCGTTTTAGTTAGTTTTATTTAATTGAGTCATTTTGATTATTTTATTATTATATTATTTTATTTCTGACTTTTATTTGAAAATATATTATTTTTCATCATTGTTTATGTTTTATCGCGTTTTGAGAGCGGTTGCGAGATATTTGAGTTGAGGGGTAAAATAGTCTTTTCAGAGGATTAGATATTTATATAAAATAGAAAGTGAAGAGAAAAAAGAGAGAAAAGAAAAAAGAAGAGAAAGAAAAGAGAAGGGAAGAAAGGAAGAGGAAGGGAAAAAGAGGAGAAGAGGAAAATCGAAGAGAACTCCGTTTCGAGCGCGATTAATCGGGTAAGGGTGAGAAGTTTCGATTATATTCTGCTTGTATATGTATATGTATGTGTATGTTTATATATTTTCTTGTCTTTCCATAGCTTTTGATTCTAGGTTGGAAATGGGAAAAATGATGAGAAATCGATGTTTTCGCGGTTGAAAATCGGTGTAAATGCTGTAGAATAATTGTTACCATGCTTGGGTTATTTTTTGATTGCTATGTGTTGGTTTGGAAATGTTTTGGTGGAGAAAATATGATTTTTGGACTTCAAAACAGCGCTGAAGAATTCTGGGTTTTCCTTGGTTCGCCTAGCGAACCTGGGGCGAAGCAGTAGCGAATGAGTTTTCGCGGGTTCGCCTAGCAAACCAGTTAGCGAAGGTCAGTGAGTGTTCGCTAACGTGTAAGTTATATGTGTGCCTAAGAGGGGGGGGGGGGTGAGTTAGGCTCTTAGACAATTATCCGGATTTTTGACGGTTTTTGAATTTTACTTTCCTAAAAGTTTCTAAGTGAGGAAAGCGGTAAATGCGGAAAGTAAAGAACACCAAGACGTATAGTGGTTCCCCTCACAGGTCGAGAGTACTCCACTCCCCTTTTAACAAGAAAGAGATTTTCACTAATGTTAGATCTTAGGACAAGACACACCTAGTCTTCCTATACAAGACTCTAACAATCCACACCAAGAACACCCTCTTGGATTTTACAAGTTTAAAGTCCAACCAAGAATCAACCTCTCACAAATGGACCTCTTGTATCCACAATCCGGATAACAAGGTTTACAACCAAACAATCTTATATCCAACAATCCTGGAAAAATAAGATATGTTACAACAAGAGTTTTTGAAACAAGTTTGTAGTATATAAATCCTATGAAGGACTTCTTCTCTTTCAAATATGAAATTTCAATATCATAAACTCTCTAAGTGCTCAAATGATACTTTTATGATAAAATAATGTGAAAATGTATTTCAAATAGTATCTAAGTATGAAAGATGTGCGAATTATGGCGGTTTTTTGTACTGTTACGACGGTTAAAAACGCCATAATTTACCAAAAACTGAATGTTTAAATAAATTGAATAATTAAAAAATTTGTCTAAGTATTTGAATCAATTTTATGCAACATCTATTGATTTTTTCAAGTCAATAGATTATATTTGAAAGTGATTAAATATGGTTCAAAAATGAAAAATATTTTTTCCAATTCAAGAAAAATTTTGAGCACTAAGAAATGTTTTAGTCAAGAATTTCATATACCTAAAAGTTTGATTAATCCTATCTTGCAAGTGTAGTAAAGTCTTATGCATTTCTTCTCTTTCCTTCTTTGACAAATCTTCAAGACTTGAATTAATATGAAACTTGTTCTAGCTTTGAAGTCTTTGATCCATTTCCTTTTGTACAGAAAACTTTGAGTGAACATTGTCTTCTTCATCAAAACCATTGAGAGGCTATGTCTTCACATTCTCCCCCTTTTTGATGATGACAACCCAATTCTTGAAAATCCGATCCAATCTTGTTTCTCTAACCAAAGCTTGCTCCCCCTTGGATATTACTCCCCCTTAATCCATGATTTTAGAGAGTTTTGAAATCTGCACATTTTGTTAGAGAAACCAAGCAATAATACACAATTCTTCTCCCCCTTTGTCGTTAACAAAAAGGATGGGAAAAAACTTGAAGTATATAAAGAAATTATGAAAAATAAAGACAATTTTTACCTATGAGATTTACCTCATGATTGACTTCATCAAAACATTCATCCTTGGCGAACATGATCTTGAAGCCTTTGTCACAAAGTTGACTTTTGTTTAGAAGATATTCCTTCAGTCCTTTAACATAAAGTACATCTTCAATGAATGTGAAAGTCTGTGCTCCAATTTTGCCAATGCCAAGAATTTTTCCTTTAAGGTATTCCCCAAATGTGAAATAACCCTTGGACTTTAAGCACTAGATTTGAAAGTTAGTTTATGTCTCCCACCAAAAGCTTAGAGCCACCACTTATCAAAACAACATAGATTTAAAGTGGTCCTCAAGCAAACCTACAAAACAAATTAAGTTTGATTTGGTACCCAATGTGCTTTGGGTCCATCAAAGTTAGTACCTTTCTTTACCCACACATAATGCCCACTTGCAACACTAAAGTTTCTTACATAGCAAGCATTAGGTGTATGGTCAACAATACCACAATAAAAACAAGTAGGTTTAAAGTTGCTCTTATATCTTGGAACATAAGATTTCTTTTTAGGAAATCTTTTCTTTTTAGGATTAGGATGCACATTCCTAGGTTTGTTCACTTTCTCTTTGGAAGTTTGATCATTAGCCTTAACAAATATAGTTTTACTTGAACTTGGTTTAGAAAACTTTGAATAGCCAAGTACACTTTTATCATTTGAATATCTTTGTTGACTAAGGACTTCTTCCAATCCAATTTGTCCTTTCTCATACCTTTCAAGTACTTTTTTTAATTGGACAATTTGAAAAGAGAGAGATTCGCAATTTTTACATACAAAATTCTGTTTTTCACTAATCATCTTTTGTTTCTCATTTTCGATCTCTTTTTCTAATGAAACATTTTTTTCTTCTAAAGTTGAAATTTGTTTCTTTTGAGATGATATAGTTTTATACAGAATTTTGCATTCATTTAACAATTCATTTATTGCACATTGTGCATCACTATCAAAAGAATTATTACTAACCTCATCTTCTTCATCATCGGAGTGGTGTGAAGATATCAATGCAAGATTTACATGTTCTTCATCTGAAGATGAACTTATTTCGTTGTCTACATATGTTTTCCTTTCCTTTTTATGATTCTTTTTCTTGAATTTATTTTTCTTTTGAAGTGTAGGGCATTCACTTTTAACATGTCCTCTTTCTCCACATTCAAAGCATTTAATCTTTCTCGTTGGTGCTTCCCCTTTAGTGATCTCCTTTTTCCTTTCTTTTCTTAGAAACTTTTTGAACTTTTTGATAAGATCAACATTTTCATCACTATTGGACTCATCCTCTTGATTGCTATCATAATTTTTTACTTTTGTCTTTAAGGCAACGTCTTTTGAATCTTTTACTTGTATTTCATGCTTCTCCAATCTTTCAAGTTCTAACTCATGGTCTTGAAGTTTACCAAATAGAGATGCAGAAGTCATCGTAGAGAGGCTTTTCTTTTTCGATATTGCCGTTACTTTTGGTTTCCATTCTCTAGTCAATGATCTTAGAATTTTGAGATTTAATTCATCATTTGAGAATGTTTTACCAAGTGCCATTAAGTGGTTAGTCAAATGAACAAATCTCTTCGGTAATGCAACAATGGATTCTCTGGGCTGCATTCGGAACATTTCATATTCTTGACTTAAAGTGTTTAGTCTGGATCTTTTTACTTCAGTCGTACCTTCATGTGTTTCTACCAACGTATCCCATATTTCTTTAGCTGATTTACATTGACAAACACGAAAGAACTCATCCATACTTAATGCACTCTGAAGAATATTGACAGCTTTCTTTTCATTCAAGATTCTTTTCTTGTCATCTTCATCATATGTATTTTTTAACTTTGGAGTACCAACACCATTGACCACATTAACCGGATTATGTGGACCATTCTCAATGGCTTCGCATATACCTTCTCCTTGTGCTTCAAGATGTGCCTTCATGTCTATTTTCCAAAAGTCAAAATACTCTCCAGAGAAAAGTTGGGGCTTGTTACTACTTCCACCGTCTTTGAATACCGGGTTTGTGCTTGCGGAAGCCATACTGGATCTGTAGGAACAGGTTACCTATAACCTGCTCTGATGCCAATTGTAAGTTATATGTGTGCCTAAGAGGGGGGTGAGTTAGGCTCTTAGACAATTATCCGGATTTTTGACGGTTTTTGAATTTTACTTTCCTAAAAGTTTCTAAGTGAGGAAAGCGGTAAATGCAGAAAGTAAAGAACACCAAGACGTATAGTGGTTCCCCTCACAGGTCGAGAGTACTCCACTCCCCTTTCAACACGAAAGAGATTTTCACTAATGTTAGATCTTAGGACAAGACACACCTAGTCTTCCTATACAAGACTCTAACAATCCACACCAAGAACACCCTCTTGGATTTTACAAGTTTAAAGTCCAACCGAGAATCAACCTCTCACAAATGGACCTCTTGTATCCACAATCCGGATAACAAGGTTTACAACCAAACAATCTTATATCCAACAATCCTGGAAAAATAAGATATGTTACAACAAGAGTTTTTGAAACAAGTTTGTAGTATATAAATCCTATGAAGGACTTCTTATCTTTCAAATATGAAATTTCAATATCATAAACTCTCTAAGTGCTCAAATGATACTTTTATGATAAAATAATGTGAAAATGTATTTCAAAAAGTATCTAAGTATGAAAGATGTGTAGAAAATAAATGTAGAGAGATTTTAATATTTTTTTATGAAAGAGGTGATTGAAAAATAAAAATTTGAAATGAATTTATATTGATGAAAGCAACCATTCAAAAGTCATGGCAATGGTTAGAGAAATTCTGAATTTAATAAGAGAAATGATGTAAGAGATGCCATGAAAAGATATAATGAAAAGGTGCATTCAAACAAAACATTTTTCAATTTTAAATAAAAAATACTGTTTCAGTACGATGTAAATTGTGGCGGTTTTCGTTTCGTTACGAGGGTTCAAAACGCCATACATTACCAAAAACTTTTCAAATTTAAAATTTAAAATACAGTTTCAGAACGATGCGAATTATGGCGGTTTTTTGTGCTATTACGACGGTTAAAAATGCCATAATTTACCAAAAACTGAATGTTTAAATAAATTGAATAATTAAAAAATTTGTCTAAGTATTTGAACCAATTTTATGCAACATCTATTGATTTTTTCAAGTCAATAGATTATATTTTAAAGTGATTTAATATGGTTCAAAAATGAAAAATAATTTTTCCAATTCAAGGAATATTTTGAGCACTAAGAAATGTTTTAGTCAAGAATTTCATATACCTAAAAGTTTGATTAATCCTATCTTGCAAGTGTAGTCAAGTCTTATGCATTTCTTCTTTTTCCTTCTTTGAGAAATCTTCAAGACTTGAATTAATATGAAACTTGTTCTAGCTTTGAAGTCTTTGATCCATTTCCTTTTGTACATAAAACCTTGAATGAACATTGTCTTCTTCATCAAAACCATTGAGAGACTATGTCTTCACATTCTCCCCCTTTTTGATGATGACAACCCAATTCTAGAAAATTCGATCCAATCTTGTTTCTCTAACCAAAGCTTGCTCCCCCTTGGATATTACTCCCCCTTAATCCATGATTTTAGAGAGTTTTGAAATCTGCACATTTTGTTAGAGAAACCAAGCAATAATACTCAATTCTTCTCCCCCTTTGTCGTTAACAAAAAGGATGGGAAAAGACTTGAAGTATATAAAGAAATTATGAAAAATAAAGACAATTTTTACCTATGAGATTTACCTCATGATTGACTTCATCAAAACATTCATCCTTGGCGAACATGATCTTGAAGACTTTGTCACAAAGTTGACTTTTGTTTAGAAGATATTCCTTCAGTCCTTTAACATAAAGTACATCTTCAATGAATGTGAAAGTTTGTGCTCCAATTTTGCCAATGCCAAGAATTTTTCCTTTAAGGTATTCCCCAAATGTGAAATAACCCTTGGACTTTAAGCACTAGATTTGAAAGTTAGTTTATGTCTCCCACCAAAAGCTTAGAGCCACCACTTATCAAAACAACATAGATTTAAAGTGGTCCTCAAGCAAACCTACAAAACAAATTAAGTTTGATTTGGTACCCAATGTGCTTTGGGTCCATCAAAGTTAGTACCTTTCTTTACCCACACATAATGCCCACTTGCAACACTAAAGTTCCTTACATAGCAAGCATTAGGTGTATGGCCAACAATACCACAATAAAATCAAGTAGGTTTAAAGTTGCTCTTATATCTTGGAACATAAGATTTCTTTTTAGGAAATCTTTTCTTTTTAGGATTAGGATGCACATTCCTAGGTTTGTTCACTTTCTCTTTGGAAGTTTGATCATTAGCCTTAACAAATATAGTTTTACTTGAACTTGGTTTAGAAAACTTTGAATAGCCAAGTCCACTTTTATCATTTGAATATCTTTGTTGACTAAGGACTTCTTCCAATCCAATTTGTCCTTTCTCATACCTTTCAAGTACTCTTTTCAATTGGACAATTTGAAAAGAGAGAGATTCGTAATTTTTACATACAAAATTCTGTTTTTCACTAATCATCTTTTGTTTCTCATTTTCGATCTCTTTTTCTAATGAAACATTTTTTTCTTCTAAAGTTGAAATTTGTTTCTTTTGACATGATATAGTTTTATACAGAATTTTGCATTCATTTAACAATTCATTTATGGCACATTGTGCATCACTATCAAAAGAATTATTACTAACCTCATCTTCTTGATCATCGGAGTGGTGTGAAGATATCAATGCAAGATTTACATGTTCTTCATCTGAAGATGAACTTATTTCGTTGTCTACATATGTTTTCCTTTCCTTTTTATGATTCTTTTTCTTTAATTTATTTTTCTTTTGAAGTGTAGGACATTCACTTTTAACATGTCCTCTTTCTCCACATTCAAAGCATTTAATCTTTCTCGTTGGTGCCTCCCCTTTAGTGATCTCCTTTTTCCTTTCTTTTCTTAGAAAATTTTCGAACTTTTTGATAAGATCAACATTTTCATCACTATTGGACTCATCCTCTTGATTGCTATCATAATTTTTTACTTTTGTCTTTAAGGCAACGTCTTTTGAATCTTTTACTTGTATTTCATGCTTCTCCAATCTTTCAAGTTCTAACTCATGGTCTTGAAGTTTACCAAATAGAGATGCGGAAGTCATGGTAGAGAGGCTTTTCTTTTTCGATATTGCCGTTACTTTTGGTTGCCATTCTCTAGTCAATGATCTTAGAATTTTGAGATTTAATTCATCATTTGAGAATGTTTTACCAAGTGCCATTAAGTGGTTAGTCGAATGAACAAATCTCTTCTGTAATGCAACAATGGATTCTCTGGGCTGCATTCGGAACATTTCATATTCTTGACTTAAAGTGTTTAGTCTGGATCTTTTTACTTCAGTCGTACCTTCATGTGTTTCTACCAACGTATCCCATATTTCTTTAGCTGATTTACATTGACAAACATGAAAGAACTCATCCATACTTAATGCACTCTGAAGAATATTGACAGCTTTCTTTTCATTCAAGATTCTTTTCTTGTTATCTTCATCATATGCATTTTTTAACTTTGGAGTACCAACACCATTGACCACATTAACCGGATTATGCGGACCATTCTCAATGGCTTCCCATATACCTTCTCCTTGTGCTTCAAGATGTGCCTTCATGCAGATTTTCCAAAAGTCAAAATACTCTCCAGAGAAAAGTGGGGGCTTGTTACTACTTCCACCGTCTTTGAATACCGGGTTTGTGCTTGCGGAAGCCATACTGGATCTGTAGGAACAGGTTACCTATAACCTGCTCTGATGCCAATTGTAAGTTATATGTGTGCCTAAGAGGGGGGTGAATTAGGGTCTTAGACAATTATCCGAATTTTTGACGGTTTTTGAATTTTAGTTTCCTAAAAGTTTCTAAGTGAGGAAAGCGGTAAATGCGGAAAGTAAAGAACACCAAGATGTATAGTGGTTCCCCTCACAGGTCGAGAGTACTCCACTCCCCTTTCAACACGAAAGAGATTTTCACTAATGTTAGATCTTAGGACAAGACACACCTAGTCTTCCTATACAAGACTCTAACAATCCACACCAAGAACACCCTCTTGGATTTTACAAGTTTAAAGTCCAACCGAGAATCAACCTCTCACAACTGGACCTCTTGTATCCACAATCTGGATAACAAGATTTACAACCAAACAATCTTATATCCAACAATCCTGGAAAAATAAGATATGTTACAACAAGAGTTTTTGAAACAAGTTTGTAGTATATAAATCCTATGAAGGACTTCTTCTCTTTCAAATATGAAATTTCAATATCATAAACTCTCTAAGTGCTCAAATGATACTTTTATGATAAAATAATGTGAAAATGTATTTCAAAAAGTATCTAAGTATGAAAGATGTGTAGAAAATAAATGTAGAGAGATTTTAATATTTTTTATGAAAGAGGTGATTGAAAAATAAAAATTTGAAATGAATTTATATTGATGAAAGCAACCATTCAAAAGTCATGGCAATGGTTAGAGAAATTCTGAATTTAATAAGAGAAATGATGTAAGAGATGCCATGAAAAGATATAATGAAAAGGTGCATTCAAACAAAACATTTTTCAATTTTAAATAAAAAATACTGTTTCAGTACGATGTAAATTGTGGCGGTTTTCGTTCCGTTACGAGGGTTCAAAACGCCATAAATTACCAAAAACTTTTCAAATTTAAAATTTAAAATACAGTTTCAGAACGGTGCGAATTATGGCGGTTTTTTGTGCTGTTACGACGGTTAAAAACGCCATAATTTACCAAAAACTGAATGTTTAAATAAATTGAATAATTAAAAAATTTGTCTAAGTATTTGAACCAATTTTATGCAACATCTATTGATTTTTTCAAGTCAATAGATTATATTTTAAAGTGATTTAATATGGTTCAAAAATGAAAAATAATTTTTCCAATTCAAGAAATATTTTGAGCACTAAGAAATGTTTTAGTCAAGAATTTCATATACCTAAAAGTTTGATTAATCCTATCTTGCAAGTGTAGTCAAGTCTTATGCATTTCTTCTTTTTCCTTCTTTGAGAAATCTTCAAGACTTGAATTAATATGAAACTTGTTCTAGCTTTGAAGTCTTTGATCCATTTCCTTTTGTACATAAAACCTTGAATGAACATTGTCTTCTTCATCAAAACCATTGAGAGGCTATGTCTTCACATTCTCCCCCTTTTTGATGATGACAACCCAATTCTTGAAAATTCGATCCAATCTTGTTTCTCTAACCAAAGCTTGCCCCCCCTTGGATATTACTCCCCCTTAATCCATGATTTTAGAGAGTTTTGAAATCTGCACATTTTGTTAGAGAAACCAAGCAATAATACTCAATTCTTCTCCCCCTTTGTCGTTAACAAAAAGGATGGGAAAAGACTTGAAGTATATAAAGAAATTATGAAAAATAAAGACAATTTTTACCTATGAGATTTACCTCATGATTGACTTCATCAAAACATTCATCCTTGGCGAACATGATCTTGAAGACTTTGTCACAAAGTTGACTTTTGTTTAGAAGATATTCCTTCAGTCCTTTAACATAAAGTACATCTTCAATGAATGTGAAAGTTTGTGCTCCAATTTTGCCAATGCCAAGAATTTTTCCTTTAAGGTATTCCCCAAATGTGAAATAACCCTTGGACTTTAAGCACTAGATTTGAAAGTTAGTTTATGTCTCCCACCAAAAGCTTAGAGCCACCACTTATCAAAACAACATAGATTTAAAGTGGTCCTCAAGCAAACCTACAAAACAAATTAAGTTTGATTTGGTACCCAATGTGCTTTGGGTCCATCAAAGTTAGTACCTTTCTTTACCCACACATAATGCCCACTTGCAACACTAAAGTTTCTTACATAGCAAGCATTAGGTGTATGGCCAACAATACCACAATAAAAACAAGTAGGTTTAAAGTTGCTCTTATATCTTGGAACATAAGATTTCTTTTTAGGAAATCTTTTCTTTTTAGGATTAGGATGCACATTCCTAGGTTTGTTCACTTTCTCTTTGGAAGTTTGATCATTAGCCTTAACAAATATAGTTTTACTTGAACTTGGTTTAGAAAACATTGAATAGTCAAGTCCACTTTTATCATTTGAATATCTTTGTTGACTAAGGACTTCTTCCAATCCAATTTGTCCTTTCTCATACCTTTCAAGTACTCTTTTCAATTGGACAATTTGAAAAGAGAGAGATTCACAATTTTTACATACAAAATTCTGTTTTTCACTAATCATCTTTTGTTTCTCATTTTCGATCTCTTTTTCTAATGAAACATTTTTTTCTTCAAAAGTTGAAATTTGTTTCTTTTGAGATGATATAGTTTTATACAGAATTTTGCATTCATTTAACAATTCATTTATGGCACATTGTGCATCACTATCAAAAGAATTATTACTAACCTCATCTTCTTGATCATCGGAGTGGTGTGAAGATATCAATGCAAGATTTACATGTTCTTCATCTGAAGATGAACTTATTTCGTTGTCTACATATGTTTTCCTTTCCTTTTTATGATTCTTTTGAAGTGTAGGACATTCACTTTTAACATGTCCTCTTTCTCCACATTCAAAGCATTTAATCTTTCTCGTTGGTGCTTCCCCTTTAGTGATCTCCTTTTTCCTTTCTTTTCTTAGAAACTTTTCGAACTTTTTGATAAGATCAACATTTTCATCACTATTGGACTCATCCTCTTGATTGCTATCATAATTTTTTACTTTTGTCTTTAAGGCAACATCTTTTGAATCTTTTACTTGTATTTCATGCTTCTCCAATCTTTCAAGTTCTAACTCATGCTCTTGAAGTTTACCAAATAGAGATGCGGTAGTCATCGTAGAGAGGCTTTTCTTTTTCGATATTGCCGTTACTTTTGGTTGCCATTCTCTAGTCAATGATCTTAGAATTTTGAGATTTAATTCATCATTTGAGAATGTTTTACCAAGTGCCATTAAGTGGTTAGTCGAATGAACAAATCTCTTCTGTAATGCAACAATGGATTCTCTGGGCTGCATTCGAAACATTTCATATTCTTGACTTAAAGTGTTTAGTCTGGATCTTTTTACTTCAGTCGTACCTTCATGTGTTTCTACCAACGTATCCCATATTTCTTTAGCTGATTTACATTGACAAACATGAAAGAACTCATCCATACTTAATGCACTCTGAAGAATATTGACAGCTTTCTTTTCATTCAAGATTCTTTTCTTGTTATCTTCATCATATGCATTTTTTAACTTTGGAGTACCAACACCATTGACCACATTAACCGGATTATGCGGACCATTCTCAATGGCTTCCCATATACCTTCTCCTTGTGCTTCAAGATGTGCCTTCATGCAGATTTTCCAAAAGTCAAAATACTCTCCAGAGAAAAGTGGGGGCTTGTTACTACTTCCACCGTCTTTGAATACCGGGTTTGTGCTTGCGGAAGCCATACTGGATCTGTAGGAACAGGTTACCTATAACCTGCTCTGATGCCAATTGTAAGTTATATGTGTGCCTAAGAGGGGGGTGAATTAGGGTCTTAGACAATTATCCGAATTTTTGACGGTTTTTGAATTATAGTTTCCTAAAAGTTTCTAAGTGAGGAAAGCGGTAAATGCGGAAAGTAAAGAACACCAAGATGTATAGTGGTTCCCCTCACAGGTCGAGAGTACTCCACTCCCCTTTCAACACGAAAGAGATTTTCACTAATGTTAGATCTTAGGACAAGACACACCTAGTCTTCCTATACAAGACTCTAACAATCCACACCAAGAACACCCTCTTGGATTTTACAAGTTTAAAGTCCAACCGAGAATCAACATCTCACAACTGGACCTCTTGTATCCACAATCTGGATAACAAGATTTACAACCAAACAATCTTATATCCAACAATCCTGGAAAAATAAGATATGTTACAACAAGAGTTTTTGAAACAAGTTTGTAGTATATAAATCCTATGAAGGACTTCTTCTCTTTCAAATATGAAATTTCAATATCATAAACTCTCTAAGTGCTCAAATGATACTTTTATGATAAAATAATGTGAAAATGTATTTCAAAAAGTATCTAAGTATGAAAGATGTGTAGAAAATAAATGTAGAGAGATTTTAATATTTTTTATGAAAGAGGTGATTGAAAAATAAAAATTTGAAATGAATTTATATTGATGAAAGCAACCATTCAAAAGTCATGGCAATGCTTAGAGAAATTCTGAATTTAATAAGAGAAATGATGTAAGAGATGCCATGAAAAGATATAATGAAAAGGTGCATTCAAACAAAACATTTTTCAATTTTAAATAAAAAATACTGTTTCAGTACGATGTAAATTGTGGCGGTTTTCGTTCCGTTACGAGGGTTCAAAACGCCATAAATTACCAAAAACTTTTCAAATTTAAAATTTAAAATACAGTTTCAGAACGGTGCGAATTATGGCGGTTTTTTGTGCTGTTACGACGGTTAAAAACGCCATAATTTACCAAAAACTGAACGTTTAAATAAATTGAATAATTAAAAAATTTGTCTAAGTATTTGAACCAATTTTATGCAACATCTATTGATTTTTTCAAGTCAATAGATTATATTTTAAAGTGATTTAATATGGTTCAAAAATGAAAAATAATTTTTCCAATTCAAGAAATATTTTGAGCACTAAGAAATGTTTTAGTCAAGAATTTCATATACCTAAAAGTTTGATTAATCCTATCTTGCAAGTGTAGTCAAGTCTTATGCATTTCTTCTTTTTCCTTCTTTGAGAAATCTTCAAGACTTGAATTAATATGAAACTTGTTCTAGCTTTGAAGTCTTTGATCCATTTCCTTTTGTACATAAAACCTTGAATGAACATTGTCTTCTTCATCAAAACCATTGAGAGGCTATGTCTTCACATTCTCCCCCTTTTTGATGATGACAACCCAATTCTTGAAAATTCGATCCAATCTTGTTTCTCTAACCAAAGCTTGCCCCCCCTTGGATATTACTCCCCCTTAATCCATGATTTTAGAGAGTTTTGAAATCTGCACATTTTGTTAGAGAAACCAAGCAATAATACTCAATTCTTCTCCCCCTTTGTCGTTAACAAAAAGGATGGGAAAAGACTTGAAGTATATAAAGAAATTATGAAAAATAAAGACAATTTTTACCTATGAGATTTACCTCATGATTGACTTCATCAAAACATTCATCCTTGGCGAACATGATCTTGAAGACTTTGTCACAAAGTTGACTTTTGTTTAGAAGATATTCCTTCAGTCCTTTAACATAAAGTACATCTTCAATGAATGTGAAAGTTTGTGCTCCAATTTTGCCAATGCCAAGAATTTTTCCTTTAAGGTATTCCCCAAATGTGAAATAACCCTTGGACTTTAAGCACTAGATTTGAAAGTTAGTTTATGTCTCCCACCAAAAGCTTAGAGCCACCACTTATCAAAACAACATAGATTTAAAGTGGTCCTCAAGCAAACCTACAAAACAAATTAAGTTTGATTTGGTACCCAATGTGCTTTGGGTCCATCAAAGTTAGTACCTTTCTTTACCCACACATAATGCCCACTTGCAACACTAAAGTTTCTTACATAGCAAGCATTAGGTGTATGGCCAACAATACCACAATAAAAACAAGTAGGTTTAAAGTTGCTCTTATATCTTGGAACATAAGATTTCTTTTTAGGAAATCTTTTCTTTTTAGGATTAGGATGCACATTCCTAGGTTTGTTCACTTTCTCTTTGGAAGTTTGATCATTAGCCTTAACAAATATAGTTTTACTTGAACTTGGTTTAGAAAACATTGAATAGTCAAGTCCACTTTTATCATTTGAATATCTTTGTTGACTAAGGACTTCTTCCAATCCAATTTGTCCTTTCTCATACCTTTCAAGTACTCTTTTCAATTGGAAAATTTGAAAAGAGAGAGATTCACAATTTTTACATACAAAATTCTGTTTTTCACTAATCATCTTTTGTTTCTCATTTTCGATCTCTTTTTCTAATGAAACATTTTTTTCTTCAAAAGTTGAAATTTGTTTCTTTTGAGATGATATAGTTTTATACAGAATTTTGCATTCATTTAACAATTCATTTATGGCACATTGTGCATCACTATCAAAAGAATTATTACTAACCTCATCTTCTTGATCATCGGAGTGGTGTGAAGATATCAATGCAAGATTTACATGTTCTTCATCTGAAGATGAACTTATTTCGTTGTCTACATATGTTTTCCTTTCCTTTTTATGATTCTTTTGAAGTGTAGGACATTCACTTTTAACATGTCCTCTTTCTCCACATTCAAAGCATTTAATCTTTCTCGTTGGTGCTTCCCCTTTAGTGATCTCCTTTTTCCTTTCTTTTCTTAGAAACTTTTCGAACTTTTTGATAAGATCAACATTTTCATCACTATTGGACTCATCCTCTTGATTGCTATCATAATTTTTTACTTTTGTCTTTAAGGCAACGTCTTTTGAATCTTTTACTTGTATTTCATGCTTCTCCAATCTTTCAAGTTCTAACTCATGCTCTTGAAGTTTACCAAATAGAGATGCGGTAGTCATCGTAGAGAGGCTTTTCTTTTTCGATATTGCCGTTACTTTTGGTTGCCATTCTCTAGTCAATGATCTTAGAATTTTGAGATTTAATTCATCATTTGAGAATGTTTTACCAAGTGCCATTAAGTGGTTAGTCGAATGAACAAATCTCTTCTGTAATGCAACAATGGATTCTCTGGGCTGCATTCGGAACATTTCATATTCTTGACTTAAAGTGTTTAGTCTGGATCTTTTTACTTCAGTCGTACCTTCATGTGTTTCTACCAACGTATCCCATATTTCTTTAGCTGATTTACATTGACAAACATGAAAGAACTCATCCATACTTAATGCACTCTGAAGAATATTGACAGCTTTCTTTTCATTCAAGATTCTTTTCTTGTTATCTTCATCATATGCATTTTTTAACTTTGGAGTACCAACACCATTGACCACATTAACCGGATTATGCGGACCATTCTCAATGGCTTCCCATATACCTTCTCCTTGTGCTTCAAGATGTGCCTTCATGCAGATTTTCCAAAAGTCAAAATACTCTCCAGAGAAAAGTGGGGGCTTGTTACTACTTCCACCGTCTTTGAATACCGGGTTTGTGCTTGCGGAAGCCATACTGGATCTGTAGGAACAGGTTACCTATAACCTGCTCTGATGCCAATTGTAAGTTATATGTGTGCCTAAGAGGGGGGTGAATTAGGGTCTTAGACAATTATCCGAATTTTTGACGGTTTTTGAATTTTAGTTTCCTAAAAGTTTCTAAGTGAGGAAAGCGGTAAATGCGGAAAGTAAAGAACACCAAGATGTATAGTGGTTCCCCTCACAGGTCGAGAGTACTCCACTCCCCTTTCAACACGAAAGAGATTTTCACTAATGTTAGATCTTAGGACAAGACACACCTAGTCTTCCTATACAAGACTCTAACAATCCACACCAAGAACACCCTCTTGGATTTTACAAGTTTAAAGTCCAACCGAGAATCAACCTCTCACAACTGGACCTCTTGTATCCACAATCTGGATAACAAGATTTACAACCAAACAATCTTATATCCAACAATCCTGGAAAAATAAGATATGTTACAACAAGAGTTTTTGAAACAAGTTTGTAGTATATAAATCCTATGAAGGACTTCTTCTCTTTCAAATATGAAATTTCAATATCATAAACTCTCTAAGTGCTCAAATGATACTTTTATGATAAAATAATGTGAAAATGTATTTCAAAAAGTATCTAAGTATAAAAGATGTGTAGAAAATAAATGTAGAGAGATTTTAATATTTTTTTATGAAAGAGGTGATTGAAAAATAAAAATTTGAAATGAATTTATATTGATGAAAGCAACCATTCAAAAGTCCTGGCAATGGTTAGAGAAATTCTGAATTTAATAAGAGAAATGATGTAAGAGATGCCATGAAAAGATATAATGAAAAGGTGCATTCAAACAAAACATTTTTCAATTTTAAATAAAAGATACTGTTTCAGTAAGATGTAAATTGTGGCGGTTTTTGTTCCGTTACGACGGTTCAAAACGCCATAAATTACCAAAAACTTTTCAAATTTAAAATTTAAAATACAGTTTCAGAACGGTGCGAATTATGGCGGTTTTTTGTGCTGTTACGACGGTTAAAAACGCCATAATTTACCAAAAACTGAATGTTTAAATAAATTGAATAATTAAAAAATTTGTCTAAGTATTTGAACCAATTTTATGCAACATCTAATGATTTTTTCAAGTCAATAGATTATATTTTAAAGTGATTTAATATGGTTCAAAAATGAAAAATAATTTTTCCAATTCAAGAAATATTTTGAGCACTAAGAAATGTTTTAGTCAAGAATTTCATATACCTAAAAGTTTGATTAATCCTATCTTGCAAGTGTAGTCAAGTCTTATGCATTTCTTCTTTTTCCTTCTTTGAGAAATCTTCGAGACTTGAATTAATATGAAACTTGTTCTAGCTTTGAAGTCTTTGATCCATTTCATTTTGTACATAAAACCTTGAATGAACATTGTCTTCTTCATCAAAACCATTGAGAGGCTATGTCTTCACATTCTCCCCCTTTTTGATGATGACAACCCAATTCTTGAAAATTCGATCCAATCTTGTTTCTCTTACCAAAGCTTGCTCCCCCTTGGATATTACTCCCCCTTAATCCATAATTTTAGAGAGTTTTGAAATCTGCACATTTTGTTAAAAAAACCAAGCAATAATACACAATTCTTCTCCCCCTTTGTCATTTATCAAAAAAGATGGGAAAAGACTTGAAGTATATAAAGAAATTATGAAAAATAAAGACAATTTTTACCTATGAGATTTACCTCATGATTGACTTCATCAAAACATTCATCCTTGGCGAACATGATCTTGAAGCCTTTGTCACAAAGTTGACTTTTGTTTAGAAGATATTCCTTCAGTCCATTAACATAAAGTACATCTTCAATGAATGTGAAAGTTTGTGCTCCAATTTTTCCAATGCCAAGAATTTTTCCTTTAAGGTATTCCCCAAATGTGAAATAACCCTTGGACTTTAAGCACTAGATTTGAAAGTTAGTTTATGTCTCCCACCAAAAGCTTAGAGCCACCACTTATCAAAACAACATAGATTTAAAGTGGTCCTCAAGCAAACCTACAAAACAAATTAAGTTTGATTTGGTACCCAATGTGCTTTGGGTCCATCAAAGTTAGTACCTTTCTTTACCCACACATAATGCCCACTTGCAACACTAAAGTTTCTTACATAGCAAGCATTAGGTGTATGGCCAACAATACCACAATAAAAACAAGTAGGTTTAAAGTTGCTCTTATATCTTGGAACATAAGATTTCTTTTTAGGAAATCTTTTCTTTTTAGGATTAGGATGCACATTCCTAGGTTTGTTCACTTTCTCTTTGGAAGTTTGATCATTAGCCTTAACAAATATAGTTTTACTTGAACTTGGTTTAGAAAACTTTGAATAGCCAAGTCCACTTTTATCATTCGAATATCTTTGTTGACTAAGGACTTCTTCCAATCCAATTTGTCCTTTCTCATACCTTTCAAGTACTCTTTTTAATTGGACAATTTGAAAAGAGAGAGATTAACAATTTTTACATACAAAATTCTGTTTTTCACTAATCATCTTTTGTTTCTCATTTTCGATCTCTTTTTCTAATGAAACATTTTTTTCTTCTAAAGTTGAAATTTGTTTCTTTTGAGATGATATAGTTTTATACAGAATTTTGCATTCATTTAACAATTCATTTATGGCACATTGTGCATCACTATCCAAAGAATTATTACGAACCTCATCTTCTTCATCATCGGAGTGGTGTGAAGATATCAATGCAAGATTTACATGTTCTTCATCTGAAGATGAACTTATTTCGTTGTCTACATATGTTTTCCTTTCCTTTTTAGGATTCTTTTTCTTGAATTTATTTTTCTTTTGAAGTGTAGGACATTCACTTTTAACATGCCCTCTTTCTCCACGTTCAAAGCATTTAATCTTTCTCGTTGGTGCTTCCCCTTTAGTGATCTCCTTTTTCCTTTCTTTTCTTAGAAAATTTTCGAACTTTTTGATAAGATCAGCATTTTCATTACTATTGGACTCATCCTCTTGATTGCTATCATAATTTTTTACTTTTGTCTTTAAGGCAACGTCTTTTGAATATTTTACTTGTATTTCATGCTTCTCCAATCTTTCAAGTTCTAACTCATGCTCTTGAAGTTTACCAAATAGAGATGCGAAAGTCATCGTAGAGAGGCTTTTCTTTTCCGATATTGCTGTTACTGTTGGTTGCCATTCTCTAGTCAATGATCTTAGAATTTTGAGATTTAATTCATCATTTGAGAATGTTTTACCAAGTGCCATTTAGTGGTTAGTCAAATGAACAAATCTCTTCTGTAATGCAACAATGGATTCTCTGGGCTGCATTCGGAACATTTCATATTCTTGACTTAAAGTGTATAGTCTGGATCTTTTTACTTCAGTCGTACCTTCATGTGTTTCTACCAACGTATCCCATATTTCTTTAGCTGATTTACATTGACAAACATGAAAGAACTCGTCCATACTTAATGCACTCTGAAGAATATTGACAGCTTTCTTTTCATTCAAGATTCTTTTCTTGTCATCTTCATCATATGTATTTTTTAACTTTGGAGTACCAACACCATTGACCACATTAACCGGATTATGCGGACCATTCTCAATGACTTCCCATATACCTTCTCCTTGTGCTTCAAGATGTGCCTTCATGCAGATTTTCCAAAAGTCAAAATACTCTCCAGAGAAAAGTGGGGATTGTTACTACTTCCACCGTCTTTGAATACCGGGTTTGTGCTTGCGGAAGCCATACTAGATCTGTAGGAACAAGTTACCTATAACCTGCTTTGATGCCAATTGTAAGTTATATGTGTGCCTAAGAGGGGGGTGAATTAGGGTCTTAGACAATTATCCGGATTTTTGACGGTTTTTGAATTTTACTTTCCTAAAAGTTTCTAAGTGAGGAAAGCGGTAAATGCGGAAAGTAAAGAACACCAAGACGTATAGTGGTTCCCCTCACAGGTCGAGAGTACTCCACTCCCCTTTCAACATGAAAGAGATTTTCACGAATGTTAGATCTTAGGACAAGACACACCTAGTCTTCCTATACAAGACTCTAACAATCCACACCAAGAACACCCTCTTGGATTTTACAAGTTTAAAGTCTAACCGAGAATCAACCTCTCACAAATAGACCTCTTGTATCCACAATTCGGATAACAAGGTTTACAACCAAACAATCTTATATCCAACAATCCTGGAAAAATAAGATATGTTACAACAAGAGTTTTTGAAACAAGTTTGTAGTATATAAATCCTATGAAGGACTTCTTCTCTTTCAAATATGAAATTTCAATATCATAAACTCTCTAAGTGCTCAAATGATACTTTTATGATAAAATAATGTGAAAATGTATTTCAAAAAGTATCTAAGTATGAAAGATGTGTAGAAAATAAATGTAGAGAGATTTTAATATTTGTTTATGAAAGAGGTGATTGAAAAATAAAAATTTGAAATGAATTTATATTGATGAAAGCAACCATTCAAAAGTCATGGCAATGGTTAGAGAAATTCTGAATTGAATAAGAGAAATGATGTAAGAGATGCCATGAAAAGATATAATGAAAAGGTGCATTCAAACAAAACATTTTTCAATTTTAAATAAAAAATACTGTTTCAGTACGATGTAAATTGTGGCGGTTTTCGTTCCGTTACGACGGTTCAAAACGCCATAAATTACCAAAAACTTTTCACATTTAAAATTTAAAATACAGTTTCAGAACGGTGCAAATTATGGCGGTTTTTTGTGCTGTTACGACGGTTAAAAATGCCATAATTTACCAAAAACTGAATGTTTAAATAAATTGAATAATTACAAAACTTGTCTAACTATTTGAACCAATTTTATGCAACATCTATTGATGTTTTCAAGTCAATAGATTATATTTGAAAGTGATTTAATATTGTTCAAAAATGAAAAATAATTTTTCCAATTCAAGAAATATTTTGAGCACTAAGAAATGTTTTAGTCAAGAATTTCATATACCTAAAAGTTTGATTAATCCTATCTTGCAAGTGTAGTCAAGTCTTATGCATTTCTTCTTTTTCCTTCTTTGAGAAATCTTCAAGACTTGAATTAATATGAAACTTGTTCTAGCTTTGAAGTCTTTGATCCATTTCCTTTTGTACATAAAACCTTGAATGAACATTGTTGTCTTCATCAAAACCTTTAAGAGGCTATGTCTTCACATTCTCCCCCTTTTTGATGATGACAACCCAATTCTTGAAAATTCGATCCAATCTTGTTTCTCTAACCAAAGCTTGCTCCCCCTTGGATATTACTCCCCCTTAATCCATGATTTTAGAGAGTTTTGAAATCTGCACATTTTGTTAGAGAAACCAAGCAATAATACACAATTCTTCTCCCCCTTTGTCGTTAACAAAAAGGATGGGAAAAGACTTGAAGTATATAAAGAAATTATGAAAAATAAAGACAATTTTTACCGATGAGATTTACCTCATGATTGACTTCATCAAAACATTCATCCTTGGCGAACATGATCTTGAAGCCTTTGTCACAAAGTTGACTTTTGTTTAGAAGATATTCCTTCAGTCCTTTAACATAAAGTACATCTTCAATGAATGTGAAAGTCTGTGCTCCAATTTTGCCAATGCCAAGAATTTTTCCTTTAAGGTATTCCCCAAATGTGAAATAACCCTTGGACTTTAAGCACTAGATTTGAAAGTTAGTTTATGTCTCCCACCAAAAGCTTAGAGCCACCACTTATCAAAACAACATAGATTTAAAGTGGTCCTCAAGCAAACCTACAAAACAAATTAAGTTTGATTTGGTACCCAATGTGCTTTGGGTCCATCAAAGTTAGTACCTTTCTTTACCCACACATAATGCCCACTTGCAACACTAAAGTTTCTTACATAGCAAGCATTAGGTGTATGGCCAACAATACCACAATAATAACAAGTAGGTTTAAAGTTGCTCTTATATCTTGGAACATAAGATTTCTTTTTAGGAAATCTTTTCTTTTTAGGATTAGGATGCACATTCCTAGGTTTGTTCACTTTCTCTTTGGAAGTTTGATCATTAGCCTTAACAAATATAGTTTTACTTGAACTTGGTTTAGAAAACTTTGAATAGCCAAGTCCACTTTTATCATTCGAATATCTTTGTTGACTAAGGACTTCTTCCAATCCAATTTGTCCTTTCTCATACCTTTCAAGTACTCTTTTTAATTGGACAATTTGAAAAGAGAGAGATTAACAATTTTTACATACAAAATTCTGTTTTTCACTAATCATCTTTTGTTTCTCATTTTCGATCTCTTTTTCTAATGAAACATTTTTTTCTTTTAAAGTTGAAATTTGTTTCTTTTGAGATGATATAGTTTTATACATAATTTTGCATTCATTTAACAATTCATTTATGGCACATTGTGCATCACTATCAAAAGAATTATTACGAACCTCATCTTCTTCATCATCGGAGTGGTGTGAAGATATCAATGCAAGATTTACATGTTCTTCATCTGAAGATGAACTTATTTCGTTGTCTACATATGTTTTCCTTTCCTTTTTAGGATTCTTTTTCTTGAATTTATTTTTCTTTTGAAGTGTAGGACATTCACTTTTAACATGTCCTCTTTCTCCACGTTCAAAGCATTTAATCTTTCTCGTTGGTGCTTCCCCTTTAGTGATCTCCTTTTTCCTTTCTTTTCATAGAAACTTTTCGAACTTTTTGATAAGATCAGCATTTTCATCACTATTGGACTCATCCTCTTGATTGCTATCATAATTTTTTACTTTTGTCTTTAAGGCAACGTCTTTTGAATATTTTACTTGTATTTCATGCTTCTCCAATCTTTCAAGTTCTAACTCATGCTCTTGAAGTTTACCAAATAGAGATGCGAAAGTCATCGTAGATAGGCTTTTCTTTTCCGATATTGCCGTTACTTTTGGTTGCCATTCTCTAGTCAATGATCTTAGAATTTTGAGATTTAATTCATCATTTGAGAATGTTTTACCAAGTGCCATTAAGTGGTTAGTCAAATGAACAAATCTCTTCTGTAATGCAACAATGGATTCTCTGGGCTGCATTCGAAACATTTCATATTCTTGACTTAAAGTGTTTAGTCTGGATCTTTTTACTTCAGTCGTACCTTCATGTGTTTCTACCAACGTATCCCATATTTCTTGAGCTGATTTACATTGACAAACACGAAAGAACTCATCCATACTTAATGCACTCTGAAGAATATTGACAGCTTTCTTTTCATTCAAGATTCTTTTCTTGTCATCTTCATCATATGTATTTTTTAACTTTGGAGTACCAACACCATTGACCACATTAACCGGATTATGCGGACCATTCTCAATGACTTCCCATATACCTTCTCCTTGTGCTTCAAGATGTGCCTTCATGCAGATTTTCCAAAAGTCAAAATACTCTCCAGAGAAAAGTGGGGGCTTGTTACTACTTCCACCGTCTTTGAATACCGGGTTTGTGCTTGCGGAAGCCATACTGGATCTGTAGGAACAGGTTACCTATAACCTGCTCTGATGCCAATTGTAAGTTATATGTGTGCCTAAGAGGGGGGTGAATTTGGGTCTTAGACAATTATCCGAATTTTTGATGGTTTTTGAATTTTAGTTTCCTAAAAGTTTCTAAGTGAGGAAAGCGGTAAATGCGGAAAGTAAAGAACACCAAGACGTATAGTGGTTCCCCTCACAGGTCGAGAGTACTCCACTCCCCTTTCAACACGAAAGAGATTTTCACTAATGTTAGATCTTAGGACAAGACACACCTAGTCTTCCTATACAAGACTCTAACAATCCACACCAAGAACACCCTCTTGGATTTTACAAGTTTAAAGTCCAACCGAGAATCAACCTCTCACAAATGGACCTCTTGTATCCACAATCCGGATAACAAGGTTTACAACCAAACAATCTTATATCCAACAATCCTGGAAAAATAAGATATGTTACAACAAGAGTTTTTGAAACAAGTTTGTAGTATATAAATCCTATGAAGGACTTCTTCTCTTTCAAATATGAAATTTCAATATCATAAACTCTCTAAGTGCTCAAATGATACTTTTATGATAAAATAATGTGAAAATGTATTTCAAAAAGTATCTAAGTATGAAAAATGTGTAGAAAATAAATGTAGAGAGATTTTAATATTTGTTTATGAAAGAGGTGATTGAAAAATAAAAATTTGAAATGAATTTATATTGATGAAAGCAACCATTCAAAAGTCATGGCAATGGTTAGAGAAATTCTGAATTTAATAAGAGAAATGATGTAAGAGATGCCATGAAAAGATATAATGAAAAGGTGCATTCAAACAAAACATTTTTCAATTTTAAATAAAAAATACTGTTTCAGTACGATGTAAATTGTGGCGGTTTTCATTCCGTTACGACGGTTCAAAACGCCATAAATTACCAAAAACTTTTCAAATTTTAAATTTAAAATACAGTTTCAGAAAGGTGCGAATTATGGCTGTTTTTTGTGCTGTTACGACAGTTAAAAATGCCATAATATACCAAAAACTGAATGTTTAAATAAATTGAATAATTACAAAATTTGTCTAAGTATTTGAACCAATTTTATGCAACATCTATTGATTTTTTCAAGTCAATAGATTATATTTGAAAGTGATTTAATATGGTTCAAAAATGAAAAATAATTTTTCCAATTCAAGAAATATTTTGAGCACTAAGAAATGTTTTAGTCAAGAATTTCATATACCTAAAAGTTTGATTAATCCTATCTTGCAAGTGTAGTCAAGTCTTATGCATTTCTTCTTTTTCCTTCTTTGAGAAATCTTCAAGACTTGAATTAATATGAAACTTGTACTAGCTTTGAAGTCTTTGATCCATTTCCTCAATGGTTTTGATGAAGACAACCCAATTCTTGAAAATTCGATCCAATCTTGTTTCTCTAACCAAAGCTTGCTCCCCCTTGGATATTACTCCCCCTTAATCCATGATTTTAGAGAGTTTTGAAATCTGCACATTTTGTTAGAGAAACCAAGCAATAATACACAATTCTTCTCCCCCTTTGTCGTTAACAAAAAGGATGGGAAAAGACTTGAAGTATATAAAGAAATTATGAAAAATAAAGACAATTTTTACCTATGAGATTTACCTCATGATTGACTTCATCAAAACATTCATCCTTGGCGAACATGATCTTGAAGCCTTTGTCACAAAGTTGACTTTTGTTTAGAAGATATTCCTTCAGTCCTTTAACATAAAGTACATCTTCAATGAATGTGAAAGTCTGTGCTCCAATTTTGCCAATGCCAAGAATTTTTCCTTTAAGGTATTCCCCAAATGTGAAATAACCCTTGGACTTTAAGCACTAGATTTGAAAGTTAGTTTATGTCTCCCACCAAAAGCTTAGAGCCACCACTTATCAAAACAACATAGATTTAAAGTGGTCCTCAAGCAAACCTACAAAACAAATTAAGTTTGATTTGGTACCCAATGTGCTTTGGGTTCATCAAAGTTAGTACCTTTCTTTACCCACACATAATGCCCACTTGCAAGACTAAAGTTTCTTACATAGCAAGCATTAGGTGTATGGCCAACAATACCACAATAAAAACAAGTAGGTTTAAAGTTGCTCTTATATCTTGGAACATAAGATTTCTTTTTAGGAAATCTTTTCTTTTTAGGATTAGGATGCACATTCCTAGGTTTGTTCACTTTCTCTTTGGAAGTTTGATCATTAGCCTTAACAAATATAGTTTTACTTGAACTTGGTTTAGAAAACTTTGAATAGCCAAGTCCACTTTTATCATTCGAATATCTTTGCTGACTAAGGACTTCTTTCAATCCAATTTGTCCTTTCTCATACCTTTCAAGTACTCTTTTTAATTGGACAATTTGAAAAGAGAGAGATTAACAATTTTTACATACAAAATTCTGTTTTTCACTAATCATCTTTTGTTTCTCATTTTCGATCTCTTTTTTTAATGAAACATTTTTTTCTTTTAAAGTTGAAATTTGTTTCTTTTGAGATGATATAGTTTTATACATAATTTTGCATTCATTTAACAATTCATTTATGGCACATTGTGCATCACTATCAAAAGAATTATTACGAACCTCATCTTCTTCATCATCGGAGTGGTGTGAAGATATCAATGCAAGATTTACATGTTCTTCATCTGAAGATGAACTTATTTCGTTGTCTACATATGTTTTCCTTTCCTTTTTAGGATTCTTTTTCTTGAATTTATTTTTCTTTTGAAGTGTAGGACATTCACTTTTAACATGTCCTTTTTCTCCACGTTCAAAGCATTTAATCTTTCTCGTTGGTGCTTCCCCTTTAGTGATCTCCTTTTTCCTTTCTTTTCATAGAAACTTTTCGAACTTTTTGATAAGATCAGCATTTTCATCACTATTGGACTCATCCTCTTGATTGCTATCATAATTTTTTACTTTTGTCTTTAAGGCAACGTCTTTTGAATATTTTACTTGTATTTCATGCTTCTCCAATCTTTTAAGTTCTAACTCATGCTCTTGAAGTTTACCAAATAGAGATGCGAAAGTCATCGTAGATAGGCTTTTCTTTTCCGATATTGCCGTTACTTTTGGTTGCCATTCTCAAGTCAATGATCTTAGAATTTTGAGATTTAATTCATCATTTGAGAATGTTTTACCAAGTGCCATTAAGTGGTTAGTCAAATGAACAAATCTCTTCTGTAATGCAACAATGGATTCTCTGGGCTGCATTCGAAACATTTCATATTCTTGACTTAAAGTGTTTAGTCTGGATCTTTTTACTTCAGTCGTACCTTCATGTGTTTCTACCAACGTATCCCATATTTCTTTAGCTGATTTACATTGACAAACACGAAAGAACTCATCCATACTTAATGCACTCTGAAGAATATTGACAACTTTCTTTTCATTCAAGATTCTTTTCTTGTCATCTTCATCATATGTATTTTTTAACTTTGGAGTACCAACACCATTGACCACATTAACCGGATTATGCGGACCATTCTCAATGACTTCCCATATACCTTCTCCTTGTGCTTCAAGATGTGCCTTCATGCAGATTTTCCAAAAGTCAAAATACTCTCCAGAGAAAAGTGGGGGCTTGTTACTACTTCCACCGTCTTTGAATACCGGGTTTGTGCTTGCGGAAGCCATACTGGATCTGTAGGAACAGGTTACCTATAACCTGCTCTGATGCCAATTGTAAGTTATATGTGTGCCTAAGAGGGGGGTGAATTAGGGTCTTAGACAATTATCCGGATTTTTGATGGTTTTTGAATTTTAGTTTCCTAAAAGTTTCTAAGTGAGGAAAGCGGTAAATGCAGAAAGTAAAGAACACCAAGACGTATAGTGGTTCCCCTCACAGGTCGAGAGTACTCCACTCCCCTTTCAACACGAAAGAGATTTTCACTAATGTTAGATCTTAGGACAAGACACACCTAGTCTTCCTATACAAGACTCTAACAATCCACACCAAGAACACCCTCTTGGATTTTACAAGTTTAAAGTCCAACCGAGAATCAACCTCTCACAAATGGACCTCTTGTATCCACAATCCGGATAACAAGGTTTACAACCAAACAATCTTATATCCAACAATCCTGGAAAAATAAGATATGTTACAACAAGAGTTTTTGAAACAAGTTTGTAGTATATAAATCCTATGAAGGACTTCTTCTCTTTCAAATATGAAATTTCAATATCATAAACTCCCTAAGTGCTCAAATGATACTTTTATGATAAAATAATGTGAAAATGTATTTCAAAAAGTATCTAAGTATGAAAGATGTGTAGAAAATAAATGTAGAGAGATTTTAATATTTGTTTATGAAAGAGGTGATTGAAAAATAAAAATTTGAAATGAATTTATATTGATGAAAGCAACCATTCAAAAGTCATGGCAATGGTTAGAGAAATTCTGAATTTAATAAGAGAAATGATGTAAGAGATGCCATGAAAAGATATAATGAAAAGGTGCATTCAAACAAAACATTTTTCAATTTTAAATAAAAAATACTGTTTCAGTACGATGTAAATTGTGGCGGTTTTCATTCCGTTACGACGGTTCAAAACGCCATAAATTACCAAAAACTTTTCAAATTTAAAATTTAAAATACAGTTTCAGAAAGGTGCGAATTATGGCGGTTTTTTGTGCTGTTACGACGGTTAAAAATGCCATAATTTACCAAAAACTGAATGTTTAAATAAATTGAATAATTACAAAATTTGTCTAAGTATTTGTCCCAATTTTATGCAACATCTATTGATTTTTTCAAGTCAATAGATTATATTTGAAAGTGATTTAATATGGTTCAAAAATGAAAAATAATTTTTCCAATTCAAGAAATATTTTGAGCACTAAGAAATGTTTTAGTCAAGAATTTCATATACCTAAAAGTTTGATTAATCCTATCTTGCAAGTGTAGTCAAGTCTTATGCATTTCTTCTTTTTCCTTCTTTGAGAAATCTTCAAGACTTGAATTAATATGAAACTTGTTCTAGCTTTGAAGTCTTTGATCCATTTCCTTTTGTACATAAAACCTTGAATGAACATTGTTGTCTTCATCAAAACCATTAAGAGGCTATGTCTTCACATTCTCCCCCTTTTTGATGATGACAACCCAATTCTTGAAAATTCGATCCAATCTTGTTTCTCTAACCAAAGCTTGCTCCCCCTTGGATATTACTCCCCCTTAATCCATGATTTTAGAGAGTTTTGAAATCTGCACATTTTGTTAGAGAAACCAAGCAATAATACACAATTCTTCTCCCCCTTTGTCGTTAACAAAAAGGATGGGAAAAGACTTGAAGTATATAAAGAAATTATGAAAAATAAAGACAATTTTTACCTATGAGATTTACCTCATGATTGACTTCATCAAAACATTCATCCTTGGCGAACATGATCTTGAAGCCTTTGTCACAAAGTTGACTTTTGTTTAGAAGATATTCCTTCAGTCCTTTAACATAAAGTACATCTTCAATGAATGTGAAAGTCTGTGCTCCAATTTTGCCAATGCCAAGAATTTTTCCTTTAAGGTATTCCCCAAATGTGAAATAACCCTTGGACTTTAAGCACTAGATTTGAAAGTTAGTTTATGTCTCCCACCAAAAGCTTAGAGCCACCACTTATCAAAACAACATAGATTTAAAGTGGTCCTCAAGCAAACCTACAAAACAAATTAAGTTTGATTTGGTACCCAATGTGCTTTGGGTTCATCAAAGTTAGTACCTTTCTTTACCCACACATAATGCCCACTTGCAAGACTAAAGTTTCTTACATAGCAAGCATTAGGTGTATGGCCAACAATACCACAATAAAAACAAGTAGGTTTAAAGTTGCTCTTATATCTTGGAACATAAGATTTCTTTTTAGGAAATCTTTTCTTTTTAGGATTAGGATGCACATTCCTAGGTTTGTTCACTTTCTCTTTGGAAGTTTGATCATTAGCCTTAACAAATATAGTTTTACTTGAACTTGGTTTAGAAAACTTTGAATAGCCAAGTCCACTTTTATCATTCGAATATCTTTGTTGACTAAGGACTTCTTCCAATCCAATTTGTCCTTTCTCATACCTTTCAAGTACTCTTTTTAATTGGACAATTTGAAAAGAGAGAGATTAACAATTTTTACATACAAAATTCTGTTTTTCACTAATCATCTTTTGTTTCTCATTTTCGATCTCTTTTTCTAATGAAACATTTTTTTCTTTTAAAGTTGAAATTTGTTTCTTTTGAGATGATATAGTTTTATACATAATTTTGCATTCATTTAACAATTCATTTATGGCACATTGTGCATCACTATCAAAAGAATTATTACGAACCTCATCTTCTTCATCATCGGAGTGGTGTGAAGATATCAATGCAAGATTTACATGTTCTTCATCTGAAGATGAACTTATTTCGTTGTCTACATATGTTTTCCTTTCCTTTTTAGGATTCTTTTTCTTGAATTTATTTTTCTTTTGAAGTGTAGGACATTCACTTTTAACATGTCCTCTTTCTCCACGTTCAAAGCATTTAATCTTTCTCGTTGGTGCTTCCCCTTTAGTGATCTCCTTTTTCCTTTCTTTTCATAGAAACTTTTCGAACTTTTTGATAAGATCAGCATTTTCATCACTATTGGACTCATCCTCTTGATTGCTATCATAATTTTTTACTTTTGTCTTTAAGGCAACGTCTTTTGAATATTTTACTTGTGTTTCATGCTTCTCCAATCTTTTAAGTTCTAACGCATGCTCTTGAAGTTTACCAAATAGAGATGCGAAAGTCATCGTAGATAGGCTTTTCTTTTCCGATATTGCCGTTACTTTTGGTTGCCATTCTCTAGTCAATGATCTTAGAATTTTGAGATTTAATTCATCATTTGAGAATGTTTTACCAAGTGCCATTAAGTGGTTAGTCAAATGAACAAATCTCTTCTGTAATGCAACAATGGATTCTCTGGGCTGCATTCGAAACATTTCATATTCTTGACTTAAAGTGTTTAGTCTGGATCTTTTTACTTCAGTCGTACCTTCATGTGTTTCTACCAACGTATCCCATATTTCTTTAGCTGATTTACATTGACAAACACGAAAGAACTCATCCATACTTAATGCACTCTGAAGAATATTGACAACTTTCTTTTCATTCAAGATTCTTTTCTTGTCATCTTCATCATATGTATTTTTTAACTTTGGAGTACCAACACCATTGACCACATTAACCGGATTATGCGGACCATTCTCAATGACTTCCCATATACCTTCTCCTTGTGCTTCAAGATGTGCCTTCATGCAGATTTTCCAAAAGTCAAAATACTCTCCAGAGAAAAGTGGGGGCTTGTTACTACTTCCACCGTCTTTGAATACCGGGTTTGTGCTTACGGAAGCCATACTGGATCTGTAGGAACAGGTTACCTATAACCTGCTCTGATGCCAATTGTAAGTTATATGTGTGCCTAAGAGGGGGGTGAATTTGGGTCTTAGACAATTATCCGGATTTTTGATGGTTTTTGAATTTTAGTTTCCTAAAAGTTTCTAAGTGAGGAAAGCGGTAAATGCGGAAAGTAAAGAACACCAAGACGTATAGTGGTTCCCCTCACAGGTCGAGAGTACTCCACTCCCCTTTCAACACGAAAGAGATTTTCACTAATGTTAGATCTTAGGACAAGACACACCTAGTCTTCCTATACAAGACTCTAACAATCCACACCAAGAACACCCTCTTGGATTTTACAAGTTTAAAGTCCAACCGAGAATCAACCTCTCACAAATGGACCTCTTGTATCCACAATCCGGATAACAAGGTTTTCAACCAAACAATCTTATATCCAACAATCCTGGAAAAATAAGATATGTTACAACAAGAGTTTTTGAAACAAGTTTGTAGTATATAAATCCTATGAAGGACTTCTTCTCTTTCAAATATGAAATTTCAATATCATAAACTCTCTAAGTGCTCAAATGATACTTTTATGATAAAATAATGTGAAAATGTATTTCAAAAAGTATCTAAGTATGAAAGATGTGTAGAAAATAAATGTAGAGAGATTTTAATATTTGTTTATGAAAGAGGTGATTGAAAAATAAAAATTTGAAATGAATTTATATTGATGAAAGCAACCATTCAAAAGTCATGGCAATGGTTAGAGAAATTCTGAATTTAATAAGAGAAATGATGTAAGAGATGCCATGAAAAGATATAATGAAAAGGTGCATTCAAACAAAACATTTTTCAATTTTAAATAAAAAATACTGTTTCAGTACGATGTAAATTGTGGCAGTTTTCATTCCGTTACGACGGTTCAAAACGCCATAAATTACCAAAAACTTTTCAAATTTAAAATTTAAAATACAGTTTCAGAAAGGTGCGAATTATGGCGGTTTTTGTGCTGTTACGACGGTTAAAAATGCCATAATTTACCAAAAACTGAATGTTTAAATAAATTGAATAATTACAAAATTTGTCTAAGTATTTGAACCAATTTTATGCAACATCTATTGATTTTTTCAAGTCAATAGATTATATTTGAAAGTGATTTAATATGGTTCAAAAATGAAAAATAATTTTTCCAATTCAAGAAATATTTTGAGCACTAAGAAATGTTTTAGTCAAGAATTTCATATACCTAAAAGTTTGATTAATCCTATCTTGCAAGTGTAGTCAAGTCTTATGCATTTCTTCTTTTTCCTTCTTTGAGAAATCTTCAAGACTTGAATTAATATGAAACTTGTTCTAGCTTTGAAGTCTTTGATCCATTTCCTTTTGTACATAAAACCTTGAATGAACATTGTTGTCTTCATCAAAACCATTAAGAGGCTATGTCTTCACATTCTCCCCCTTTTTGATGATGACAACCCAATTCTTGAAAATTCGATCCAATCTTGTTTCTCTAACCAAAGCTTGCTCCCCCTTGGATATTACTCCCCCTTAAACCATGATTTTAGAGAGTTTTGAAATCTGCACATTTTGTTAGAGAAACTAAGCAATAATACACAATTCTTCTCCCCCTTTGTCGTTAACAAAAAGGATGGGAAAAGACTTGAAGTATATAAAGAAATTATGAAAAATAAAGACAATTTTTACTTATGAGATTTACCTCATGATTGACTTCATCAAAACATTCATCCTTGGCGAACATGATCTTGAAGCCTTTGTCACAAAGTTGACTTTTGTTTAGAAGATATTCCTTCAGTCCTTTAACATAAAGTACATCTTCAATGAATGTGAAAGTCTGTGCTCCAATTTTGCCAATGCCAAGAATTTTTCCTTTAAGGTATTCCCCAAATGTGAAATAACCCTTGGACTTTAAGCACTAGATTTGAAAGTTAGTTTATGTCTCCCACCAAAAGCTTAGAGCCACCACTTATCAAAACAACATAGATTTAAAGTGGTCCTCAAGCAAACCTACAAAACAAATTAAGTTTGATTTGGTACCCAATGTGCTTTGGGCCCATCAAAGTTAGTACCTTTCTTTACCCACACATAATGCCCACTTGCAACACTAAAGTTTCTTACATAGCAAGCATTAGGTGTATGGCCAACAATACCACAATAAAAACATGTAGATTTAAAGTTGCTCTTATATCTTGGAACATAAGATTTCTTTTTAGAAAATCTTTTCTTTTTAGGATTAGGATGCACATTCCTAGGTTTGTTCACTTTCTCTTTGGAAGTTTGATCATTAGCCTTAACAAATATAGTTTTACTTGAACTTGGTTTAGAAAACTTTGAATAGCCAAGTCCACTTTTATCATTCGAATATATTTGTTGACTAAGGACTTCTTCTAATCCAATTTGTCCTTTCTCATACCTTTCAAGTACTCTTTTTAATTGGACAATTTGAAAAGAGAGAGATTAACAATTTTTACATACAAAATTCTGTTTTTCACTAATCATCTTTTGTTTCTCATTTTCGATCTCTTTTTCTAATGAAACATTTTTTTCTTCTAAAGGTGAAATTTGTTTCTTTTGAGATGATATAGTTTTATACAGAATTTTGCATTCATTTTACAATTCATTTATGGCACATTGTGCATCATTATCAAAAGAATTATTACGAACCTCATCTTCTTCATCATCGGAGTGGTGTGAAGATATCAATGCAAGATTTACATGTTCTTCATCTGAAGATGAACTTATTTCGTTGTCTACATATGTTTTCCTTTCCTTTTTATGATTCTTTTTCTTGAATTTATTTTTCTTTTGAAGTGTAGGACATTCACTTTTAACATGTCCTCTTTCTCCACATTCAAAGCATTTAATCTTTCTCGTTGGTGCTTCCCCTTTAGTGATCTCCTTTTTCCTTTCTTTTCTTAGAAATTTTTCGAACTTTTTGATAAGATAAGCATTTTCATCACTATTGGACTCATCCTCTTGATTGCTATCATAATTTTTTACTTTTGTCTTTAAGGCAACGTCTTTTGAATCTTTTACTTGTATTTCATGCTTCTCCAATCTTTCAAGTTCTAACTCATGCTCTTGAAGTTTACCAAATAGAGATGCGGAAGTCATCGTAGAGAGGCTTTTCTTTTCTGATATTGCCGTTACTTTTGGTTGCCATTCTCTAGTCAATGATCTTAGAATTTTGAGATTTAATTCATCATTTGAGAATGTTTTACCAAGTGCCATTAAGTGGTTAGTCAAATGAACAAATCTCTTCTGTAATGCAACAATGGATTCTCTGGGCTGCATTCGGAACATTTCATATTCTTGACTTAAAGTGTTTAGTCTGGATCTTTTTACTTCAGTCGTACCTTCATGTGTTTCTACCAACGTATCCCATATTTCTTTAGCTGATTTACATTGACAAACACGAAAGAACTCATCCATACTTAATGCACTCTGAAGAATATTGACAGCTTTCTTTTCATTCAAGATTCTTTTCTTGTCATCTTCATCATATGTATTTTTTAACTTTGGGGTACCAACACCATTGACCACATTAACCAAATTATGCGGACCATTCTCAATGACTTCCCATATACCTTCTCCTTGTGCTTCAAGATGTGCCTTCATGCAGATTTTCCAAAAGTCAAAATACTCTCCAGAGAAAAGTGGGGGCTTGTTACTACTTCCACCGTCTTTGAATACCGGGTTTGTGCTTGCGGAAGCCATACTAGATCTGTAGGAACAGGTTACCTATAACCTGCTCTGATTCCAATTGTAAGTTATATGTGTGCCTAAGAGGGGGGGTGAATTAGGGTCTTAGGTAATTATCCGGATTTTTGACGGTTTTTGAATTTTACTTTCCTAAAAGTTTCTAAGTGAGGAAAGCGGTAAATGCGGAAAGTAAAGAACACCAAGACGTATAGTGGTTCCCCTCACAGGTCGAGAGTACTCCACTCCCCTTTCAACACGAAAGAGATTTTCACTAATGTTAGATCTTAGGACAAGACACACCTAGTCTTCCTATACAAGACTCTAACAATCCACACCAAGAACACCCTCTTGGATTTTACAAGTTTAAAGTCCAACCGAGAATCAACCTCTCACAAATGGACCTCTTGTATCCACAATCCGGATAACAAGGTTTACAACCAAACAATCTTATATCCAACAATCCTGGAAAAATAAGATATGTTACAACAAGAGTTTTTGAAACAAGTTTGTAGTATATAAATCCTATGAAGGACTTCTTCTCTTTCAAATATGAAATTTCAATATCATAAACTCTCTAAGTGCTCAAATGATACTTTTATGATAAAATAATGTGAAAATGTATTTCAAAAAGTATCTAAGTATGAAAGATGTATAGAAAATAAATGTAGAGAGATTTTAAAATTGAAAAATAAAAATTTGAAATGAATTTATATTGATGAAAGCAACCATTCAAAAGTCATGGCAATGGTTAGAGAAATTCTGAATTTAATAAGAGAAATGATGTAAGAGATGCCATGAAAAGATATAATGAAAAGGTGCATTCAAACAAAACATTTTTCAATTTTAAATAAAAAATACTGTTTCAGTACGATGTAAATTGTGGCGGTTTTCGTTACGTTACGACGGTTCAAAACGCCATAAATTACCAAAAACTTTTCAAATTTAAAATTTAAACTACAGTTTCAGTACGGTGCGAATTATGGCGGTTTTTTGTACTGTTACGACGGTTAAAAATGCCATAATTTACCAAAAGCTGAATGTTTAAATAAATTGAATAATTACAAAATTTGTCTAATTATTTGAACCAATTTTATGCAACATCTATTGATTTTTTCAAGTCAATAGATTATATTTGAAAGTGATTTAATATGGTTCAAAAATGAAAAATAATTTTTCCAATTCAAGAAATATTTTGAGCACTAAGAAATGTTTTAGTCAAGAATTTCATATACCTAAAAGTTTGATTAATCCTATCTTGCAAGTGTAGTCAAGTCTTATGCATTTATTCTTTTTCCTTCTTTGAGAAATCTTCAAGACTTGAATTAATATGAAACTTGTTCTAGCTTTGAAGTCTTTGATCCATTTCCTTTTGTACATAAAACCTTGAATGAACATTGTTGTCTTCATCAAAACCATTAAGAGGCTATGTCTTCACATTCTCCCCCTTTTTGATGATGACAACCCAATTCTTGAAAATTCGATCCAATCTTGTTTCTCTAACCAAAGCTTGCTCCCCCTTGGATATTACTCCCCCTTAATCCATGAGTTTAGAGAGTTTTGAAATCTGCACATTTTGTTAGAGAAACCAAGCAATAATACACAATTCTTCTCCCCCTTTGTCGTTAACAAAAAGGATGGGAAAAGACTTGAAGTATATAAAGAAATTATGAAAAATAAAGACAATTTTTACCTATGAGATTTACCTCATGATTGACTTCATCAAAACATTCATCCTTGGCGAACATGATCTTGAAGCCTTTATCACAAAGTTGACTTTTGTTTAAAAGATATTCCTTCAGTCCTTTAACATAAAGTACATCTTCAATGAATGTGAAAGTTTGTGCTCCAATTTTGCCAATGCCAAGAATTTTTCCTTTAAGGTATTCCCCAAATGTGAAATAACCCTTGGACTTTAAGCACTAGATTTGAAAGTTAGTTTATGTCTCCCACCAAAAGCTTAGAGCCACCACTTATCAAAACAACATAGATTTAAAGTGGTCCTCAAGCAAACCTACAAAACAAATTTAGTTTGATTTGGTACCCAATGTGCTTTGGGCCCATCAAAGTTAGTACCTTTCTTTACCCACACATAATGCCCACTTGGAACACTAAAGTTTCGTACATAGCAAGCATTAGGTGTATGGCCAACAATACCACAATAAAAACAAGTAGATTTAAAGTTGCTCTTATATCTTGGAACATAAGATTTCTTTTTAGAAAATCTTTTCTTTTTAGGATTAGGATGCACATTCCCTGGTTTGTTCACTTTCTCTTTGGAAGTTTGATCATTAGCCTTAACAAATATAGTTTTACTTGAACTTGGTTTAGAAAACTTTGAATAGCCAAGTCCACTTTTATCATTCGAATATATTTGTTGACTAAGGACTTCTTCTAATCCAATTTGTCCTTTCTCATACCTTTCAAGTACTCTTTTTAATTGGACAATTTGAAAAGAGAGAGAGATTAACAATTTTTACATACAAAATTCTGTTTTTCACTAATCATCTTTTGTTTCTCATTTTCGATCTCTTTTTCTAATGAAACGTTTTTTTCTTCTAAAGGTGATATTTGTTTCTTTTGAGATGATATAGTTTTATACAGAATTTTGCATTCATTTTACAATTCATTTATGGCACATTGTGCATCACTATCAAAAGAATTATTACGAACCTCATCTTCTTCATCATCGGAGTGGTGTGAAGATATCAATGAAAGATTTACATGTTCTTCATCTGAAGATGAACTTATTTCGTTGTCTACATATGTTTTCCTTTCCTTTTTATGATTCTTTTTCTTGAATTTATTTTTCTTTTGAAGTGTAGGACATTCACTTTTAACATGTCCTCTTTCTCCACATTCAAAGCATTTAATCTTTCTCGTTGGTGCTTCCCCTTTAGTGATCTCCTTTTTCCTTTCTTTTCTTAGAAACTTTTCGAACTTTTTGATAAGATAAGCATTTTCATCACTATTGGACTCATCCTCTTGATTGCTATCATAATTTTTTACTTTTGTCTTTAAGGCAACATCTTTGGAATCTTTTACTTGTATTTCATGCTTCTCCAATCTTTCAAGTTCTAACTCATGCTCTTGAAGTTTACCAAATAGAGATGCGGAAGTCATCGTAGAGAGGCTTTTCTTTTCCGATATTGCCGTTACTTTTGGTTGCCATTCTCTAGTCAATGATCTTAGAATTTTGAGATTTAATTCATCATTTGAGAATGTTTTACCAAGTGCCATTAAGTGGTTAGTCAAATGAACAAATATCTTCTGTAATGCAACAATGGATTCTCTGGGCTGCATTCGGAACATTTCATATTCTTGACTTAAAGTGTTTAGTCTGGATCTTTTTACTTTAGTCGTACCTTCATGTGTTTCTACCAACGTATCCCATATTTCTTTAGCTGATTTACATTGACAAACACGAAAGAACTCATCCATACTTAATGCACTCTGAAGAATATTGACAGCTTTCTTTTCATTCAAGATTCTTTTCTTGTCATCTTCATCATATGTATTTTTTAACTTTGGGGTACCAACACCACTGACCACATTAACCGGATTATGTGGACCATTCTCAATGACTTCCCATATACCTTCTCCTTGTGCTTCAAGATGTGCCTTCATGCAGATTTTCCAAAAGTCAAAATACTCTCCAGAGAAAAGTGGGGGCTTGTTACTACTTCCACCGTCTTTGAATACCAGGTTTGTGCTTGCGGAAGCCATACTGGATCTGTAGGAACAGGTTACCTATAACCTGCTCTGATTCCAATTGTAAGTTATATGTGTGCCTAAGAGGGGGTGAATTAGGGTCTTAGGTAATTATCCGGATTTTTGACGGTTTTTGAATTTTACTTTCCTAAAAGTTTCTAAGTGAGGAAAGCGGTAAATGCGGAAAGTAAAGAACACCAAGACGTATAGTGGTTCCCCTCACAGGTCGAGAGTACTCCACTCCCCTTTCAACACGAAAGAGATTTTCACTAATGTTAGATCTTAGGACAAGACACACCTAGTCTTCCTATACAAGACTCTAACAATCCACACCAAGAACACCCTCTTGGATTTTACAAGTTTAAAGTCCAACCGAGAATAAACCTCTCACAAATGGACCTCTTGTATCCACAATCCGGATAACAAGGTTTACAACCAAACAATCTTATATCCAACAATCCTGGAAAAATAAGATATTTTACAACAAGAGTTTTTGAAACAAGTTTGTAGTATATAAATCCTATGAAGGACTTCTTCTCTTTCAAATATGAAATTTCAATATCATAAACTCTCTAAGTGCTCAAATGATACTTTTATGATAAAATAATGTGAAAATGTATTTCAAAAAGTATCTAAGTATGAAAGATGTGTAGAAAATAAATGTAGAGAGATTTTAATATTTTTTTATGAAAGAGGTGATTGAAAAATAAAAATTTGAAATGAATTTATATTGATGAAAGCAACCATTCAAAAGTCATGGCAATGTTTAGAGAAATTCTGAATTTAATAAGAGAAATGATGTAAGACATGCCATGAAAAGATATAATGAAAAGGTGCATTCAAACAAAACATTTTTCAATTTTAAATAAAAAATACTGTTTCAGTACGATGTAAATTGTGGCGGTTTTCGTTCTGTTCCGACGGTTCAAAACGCCATAAATTACCAAAAACTTTTCAAATTTAAAATTTAAAATACAGTTTCAGAACAGTGCGAATTATGGCGGTTTTTTGTGCTGTTACGACGGTTAAAAACGCCATAATTTACCAAAAACTGAATGTTTAAATAAATTGAATAATTAAAAAATTTGTCTAAGTATTTGAACCAATTTTATGCAACATCTATTGATTTTTTCAAGTCAATAGATTATATTTGAAAGTGATTTAATATGGTTCAAAAATGAAAAATAATTTTTCCAATTCAAGAAATATTTTGAGCACTAAAAAATGTTTTAGTCAAGAATTTCATATACCTAAAAGTTTGATTAATCCTATCTTGCAAATGTAGTCAAGTCTTATGCATTTCTTCTTTTTCCTTCTTTGAGAAATCTTCAAGACTTGAATTAATATGAAACTTGTTCTAGCTTTGAAGTCTTTGATCCATTTCCTTTTGTACATAAAACCTTGAATGAACATTGTTGTCTTCATCAAAACCATTAAGAGGCTATGTCTTCACATTCTCCCCCTTTTTGATGATGACAACCCAATTCTTGAAAATTCGATCCAATCTTGTTTCTCTAACCAAAGCTTGCTCCCCCTTGGATATTACTCCCCCTTAATCCATGATTTTAGAGAGTTTTGAAATCTGCACATTTTGTTAGAGAAACCAATCAATAATACACAATTCTTCTCCCCCTTTGTCGTTAACAAAAAGGATGGGAAAAGACTTGAAGTATTTAAAGAAATTATGAAAAATAAAGACAATTTTTACCTATGAGATTTACCTCATGATTGACTTCATCAAAACATTCATCCTTGGCGAACATGATCTTGAAGCCTTTGTCACAAAGTTGACTTTTGTTTAGAAGATATTCCTTCAGTCCTTTAACATAAAGTACATCTTCAATGAATGTGAAAGTTTGTGCTCCAATTTTGCCAATGCCAAGAATTTTTCCTTTAAGGTATTCCCCAAATGTGAAATAACCCTTGGACTTTAAGCACTAGATTTGAAAGTTAGTTTATGTCTCCCACCAAAAGCTTAGAGCCACCACTTATCAAAACAACATAGATTTAAAGTGGTCCTCAAGCAAACCTACAAAACAAATTAAGTTTGATTAGGTACCCAATGTGCTTTGGGCCCATCAAAGTTAGTACCTTTCTTTACCCACACATAATGCCCACTTGCAACACTAAAGTTTCTTACATAGCAAGCATTAGGTGTATGGCCAACAATACCACAATAAAAACAAGTAGATTTAAAGTTGCTCTTATATCTTGGAACATAAGATTTCTTTTTAGAAAATCTTTTCTTTTTAGGATTAGGATGCACATTCCTAGGTTTGTTCACTTTCTCTTTGGAAGTTTGATCATTAGCCTTAACAAATATAGTTTTACTTGAACTTGGTTTAGAAAACTTTGAATAGCCAAGTCCACTTTTATCATTCGAATATATTTGTTGACTAAGGCCTTCTTCTAATCCAATTTGTCCTTTCTCATACCTTTCAAGTACTCTTTTTAATTGGACAATTTGAAAAGAGAGAGAGATTAACAATTTTTACATACAAAATTCTGTTTTTCACTAATCATCTTTTGTTTCTCATTTTCGATCTCTTTTTCTAATGAAACATTTTTTTCTTCTAAAGGTGATATTTGTTTCTTTTGAGATGATATAGTTTTATACAGAATTTTGCATTCATTTTACAATTCATTTATGGCACATTGTGCATCCCTATCAAAAGAATTATTACGAACCTCATCTTCTTCATCATCGGAGTGGTGTGAAGATATCAATGCAAGATTTACATGTTCTTCATCTGAAGATGAACTTATTTCGTTGTCTACATATGTTTTCCTTTCCTTTTTATGATTCTTTTTCTTGAATTTATTTTTCTTTTGAAGTGTAGGACATTCACTTTTAACATGTCCTCTTTCTCCACATTCAAAGCATTTAATCTTTCTCGTTGGTGCTTCCCCTTTAGTGATCTCCTTTTTCCTTTCTTTTCTTAGAAACTTTTCGAACTTTTTGATAAGATAAGCATTTTCATCACTATTGGACTCATCCTCTTGATTGCTATCATAATTTTTTACTTTTGTCTTTAAGGCAACATCTTTGGAATCTTTTACTTGTATTTCATGCTTCTCCAATCTTTCAAGTTCTAACTCATGCTCTTGAAGTTTACCAAATAGAGATGCGGAAGTCATCGTAGAGAGGCTTTTCTTTTCCGATATTGCCGTTACTTTTGGTTGCCATTCTCTAGTCAATGATCTTAGAATTTTGAGATTTAATTCATCATTTGAGAATGTTTTACCAAGTGCCATTAAGTGGTTAGTCAAATGAACAAATATCTTCTGTAATGCAACAATGGATTCTCTGGGCTGCATTCGGAACATTTCATATTCTTGACTTAAAGTGTTTAGTCTGGATCTTTTTACTTTAGTCGTACCTTCATGTGTTTCTACCAACGTATCCCATATTTCTTTAGCTGATTTACATTGACAAACACGAAAGAACTCATCCATACTTAATGCACTCTGAAGAATATTGACAGCTTTCTTTTCATTCAAGATTCTTTTCTTGTCATCTTCATCATATGTATTTTTTAACTTTGGGGTACAAACACCACTGACCACATTAACCGGATTATGCGAACCATTCTCAATGACTTCCCATATACCTTCTCCTTGTGCTTCAAGATGTGCCTTCATGCAGATTTTCCAAAAGTCAAAATACTCTCCAGAGAAAAGTGGGGGCTTGTTACTACTTCCACCGTCTTTGAATACCAGGTTTGTGCTTGCGGAAGCCATACTGGATCTGTAGGAACAGGTTACCTATAACCTGCTCTGATTCCAATTGTAAGTTATATGTGTGCCTAAGAGGGGGTGAATTAGGGTCTTAGGTAATTATCCGGATTTTTGACGGTTTTTGAATTTTACTTTCCTAAAAGTTTCTAAGTGAGGAAATCGGTAAATGCGGAAAGTAAAGAACACCAAGACGTATAGTGGTTCCCCTCACAGGTCGAGAGTACTCCACTCCCCTTTCAACACGAAAGAGATTTTCACTAATGTTAGATCTTAGGACAAGACACACCTAGTCTTCCTATACAAGACTCTAACAATCCACACCAAGAACACCCTCTTGGATTTTACAAGTTTAAAGTCCAACCGAGAATAAACCTCTCACAAATGGACCTCTTGTATCCACAATCCGGATAACAAGGTTTACAACCAAACAATCTTATATCCAACAATCCTGGAAAAATAAGATATTTTACAACAAGAGTTTTTGAAACAAGTTTGTAGTATATAAATCCTATGAAGGACTTCTTCTCTTTCAAATATGAAATTTCAATATCATAAACTCTCTAAGTGCTCAAATGATACTTTTATGATAAAATAATGTGAAAATGTATTTCAAAAAGTATCTAAGTATGAAAGATGTGTAGAAAATAAATGTAGAGAGATTTTAATATTTTTTTATGAAAGAGGTGATTGAAAAATAAAAATTTGAAATGAATTTATATTGATGAAAGCAACCATTCAAAAGTCATGGCAATGTTTAGAGAAATTCTGAATTTAATAAGAGAAATGATGTAAGAGATGCCATGAAAAGATATAATGAAAAGGTACATTCAAACAAAACAATTTTCAATTTTAAATAAAAAATACTGTTTCAGTACGATGTAAATTGTGGCGGTTTTCGTTCTGTTCCGACGGTTCAAAACGCCATAAATTACCAAAAACTTTTCAAATTTAAAATTTAAAATACAGTTTCAGAACGGTGCGAATTATGGCGGTTTTTTGTGCTGTTACGACGGTTAAAAACGCCATAATTTACCAAAAACTGAATGTTTAAATAAATTGAATAATTAAAAAATTTGTCTAAGTATTTGAACCAATTTTATGCAACATCTATTGATTTTTTCAAGTCAATAGATTATATTTGAAAGTGATTTAATATGGTTCAAAAATGAAAAATAATTTTTCCAATTCAAGAAATATTTTGAGCACTAAAAAATGTTTTAGTCAAGAATTTCATATACCTAAAAGTTTGATTAATCCTATCTTGCAAGTGTAGTCAAGTCTTATGCATTTCTTCTTTTTCCTTCTTTGAGAAATCTTCAAGACTTGAATTAATATGAAACTTGTTCTAGCTTTGAAGTCTTTGATCCATTTCCTTTTGTACATAAAACCTTGAATGAACATTGTTGTCTTCATCAAAACCATTAAGAGGCTATGTCTTCACATTCTCCCCATTTTTGATGATGACAACCCAATTCTTGAAAATTCGATCCAATCTTGTTTCTCTAACCAAAGCTTGCTCCCCCTTGGATATTACTCCCCCTTAATCCATGATTTTAGAGAGTTTTGAAATCTGCACATTTTGTTAGAGAAACCAATCAATAATACACAATTCTTCTCCCCCTTTGTCGTTAACAAAAAGGATGGGAAAAGACTTGAAGTATATAAAGAAATTATGAAAAATAAAGACAATTTTTACCTATGAGATTTACCTCATGATTGACTTCATCAAAACATTCATCCTTGGCGAACATGATCTTGAAGCCTTTGTCACAAAGTTGACTTTTGTTTAAAAGATATTCCTTCAGTCCTTTAACATAAAGTACATCTTCAATGAATGTGAAAGTTTGTGCTCCAATTTTGCCAATGCCAAAAATTTTTCCTTTAAGGTATTCCCCAAATGTGAAATAACCCTTGGACTTTAAGCACTAGATTTGAAAGTTAGTTTATGTCTCCCACCAAAAGCTTAGAGCCACCACTTATCAAAACAACATAGATTTAAAGTGGTCCTCAAGCAAACCTACAAAACAAATTAAGTTTGATTTGGTACCCAATGTGCTTTGGGCCCATCAAAGTTAGTACCTTTCTTTACCCACACATAATGCCCACTTGCAACACTAAAGTTTCTTACATAGCAAGCATTAGGTGTATGGCCAACAATACCACAATAAAAACAAGTAGATTTAAAGTTGCTCTTATATCTTGGAACATAAGATTTCTTTTTAGAAAATCTTTTCTTTTTAGGATTAGGATGCACATTCCTAGGTTTGTTCACTTTCTCTTTGGAAGTTTGATCATTAGCCTTAACAAATATAGTTTTACTTGAACTTGGTTTAGAAAACTTTGAATAGCCAAGTCCACTTTTATCATTCGAATATATTTGTTGACTAAGGACTTCTTCTAATCCAATTTGTCCTTTCTCATACCTTTCAAGTACTCTTTTTAATTGGACAATTTGAAAAGAGAGAGATTAACAATTTTTACATACAAAATTCTGTTTTTCACTAATCATCTTTTGTTTCTCATTTTCGATCTCTTTTTTTAATGAAACATTTTTTTCTTCTAAAGGTGAAATTTGTTTCTTTTGAGATGATATAGTTTTATACAGAATTTTGCATTCATTTTACAATTCATTTATGGCACATTGTGCATCACTATCAAAAGAATTATTACGAACCTCATCTTCTTCATCATCGGAGTGGTGTGAAGATATCAATGCAAGATTTACATGTTCTTCATCTGAAGATGAACTTATTTCGTTGTCTACATATGTTTTCCTTTCCTTTTTATGATTCTTTTTCTTGAATTTATTTTTCTTTTGAAGTGTAGGACATTCACTTTTAACATGTCCTCTTTCTCCACATTCAAAGCATTTAATCTTTCTCGTTGGTGCTTCCCCTTTAGTGATCTTCTTTTTCCTTTCTTTTCTTAGAAACTTTTCGAACTTTTTGATAAGATAAGCATTTTCATCACTATTGGACTCATCCTCTTGATTGCTATCATAATTTTTTACTTTTGTCTTTAAGGCAACGTCTTTTGAATCTTTTACTTGTATTTCATGCTTCTCCAATCTTTCAAGTTCTAACTCATGCTCTTGAAGTTTACCAAATAGAGATGCGGAAGTCATCGTAGAGAGGCTTTTCTTTTCCGATATTGCCGTTACTTTTGGTTGCCATTCTCTAGTCAATGATCTTAGAATTTTGAGATTTAATTCATCATTTGAGAATGTTTTACCAAGTTCCATTAAGTGGTTAGTCAAATGAACAAATATCTTCTGTAATGCAACAATGGATTCTCTGGGCTGCATTCGGAACATTTCATATTCTTGACTTAAAGTGTTTAGTCTGGATCTTTTTACTTCAGTCGTACCTTCATGTGTTTCTACCAACGTATCCCATATTTCTTTAGCTGATTTACATTGACAAACACGAAAGAACTCATCCATACTTAATGCACTCTGAAGATTATTGACAGCTTTCTTTTCATTCAAGATTCTTTTCTTGTCATCTTCATCATATGTATTTTTTAACTTTGGGGTACCAACACCATTGACCACATTAACCAGATTATGCGGACCATTCTCAATGACTTCCCATATACCTCTCCTTGTGCTTCAAGATGTGCCTTCATGCAGATTTTCCAAAAGTCAAAATACTCTCCAGAGAAAAGTGGGGGCTTGTTACTACTTCCACCGTCTTTGAATACCGGGTTGGTGCTTGCGGAAGCCATACTGGATCTGTAGGAACAGGTTACCTATAACCTGCTCTGATTCCAATTGTAAGTTGTATGTGTGCCTAAGAGGGGGGTGAATTAGGGTCTTAGGTAATTATCCGGATTTTTGACGGTTTTTGAATTTTACTTTCCTAAAAGTTTCTAAGTGAGGAAAGCGGTAAATGCGGAAAGTAAAGAACACCAAGACGTATAGTGGTTCCCCTCACAGGTCGAGAGTACTCCACTCCCCTTTCAACACGAAAGAGATTTTCACTAATGTTAGATCTTAGGACAAGACACACCTAGTCTTCCTATACAAGACTCTAACAATCCACACCAAGAACACCCTCTTGGATTTTACAAGTTTAAAGTCCAACCGAGAATCAACCTCTCACAAATGGACCTCTTGTATCCACAATCCGGATAACAAGGTTTACAACCAAACAATCTTATATCCAACAATCCTGGAAAAATAAGATATGTTATAACAAGAGTTTTTGAAACAAGTTTGTAGTATATAAATCCTCTGAAGGACTTCTTCTCTTTCAAATATGAAATTTCAATATCATAAACTCTCTAAGTGCTCAAATGATACTTTTATGATAAAATAATGTGAAAATGTATTTCAAAAAGTATCTAAGTATGAAAGATGTGTAGAAAATAAATATAGAGAGATTTTAATATTTTTTTATGAAAGAGGTGATTGAAAAATAAAAATTTGAAACGAATTTATATTGATGAAAGCAACCATTCAAAAGTCATGGCAATGTTTAGAGAAATTCTAAATTTAATAATAGAAATGATGTAAGAGATACCATGAAAAGATATAATGAAAAGGTGCATTCAAACAAAACATTTTTCAATTTTAAATAAAAAATACTGTCTCAGTACGATGTAAATTGTGGCGGTTTTCGTTCCGTTACGACGGTTCAAAACGCCATAAATTACCAAAAACTTTTCAAATTTTAAATTTAAAATACAGTTTCAGAACGGTGCGAATTATGGCGGTTTTTGGTGCTGTTACGACGGTTAAAAACGCCATAATTTACCAAAAACTGAATGTTTAAATAAATTGAATAATTAAAAAATTTGTCTAAGTATTTGAACCAATTTTATGCAACATCTATTGATTTTTTCAAGTCAATAGATTATATTTGAAAGTGATTTAATATGGTTCAAAAATGAAAAATAATTTTTCCAATTCAAGAAATATTTTGAGCACTAAGAAATGTTTTAGTCAAGAATTTCATATACCTAAAAGTTTGATTAATCCTATCTTGCAAGTGTAGTCAAGTCTTATGCATTTCTTCTTTTTCCTTCTTTGAGAAATCTTCAAGACTTGAATTAATATGAAACTTGTTCTAGCTTTGAAGTCTTTGATCCATTTCCTTTTGTACATAAAACCTTGAATGAACATTGTCTTCTTCATCAAAACCAATGAGAGGCTATGTCTTCACATTCTCCCCCTTTTTGATGATGACAACCCAATTCTTGAAAATTCGATCCAATCTTGTTTCTCTAACCAAAGCTTGCTCCCCCTTGGATATTACTCCCCTTTAATCCATGATTTTAGAGAGTTTTGAAATCTGCACATTTTGTTAGAGAAACCAAGCAATAATACACAATTCTTCTCCCCCTTTGTCGTTAACAAAAAGGATGGGAAAAGACTTGAAGTATATAAAGAAATTATGAAAAATAAAGACAATTTTTACCTATGAGATTTACCTCATGATTGACTTCATCAAAACATTCATCCATGGCGAATATGATCTTGAAGCCTTTGTCACAAAGTTGACTTTTGTTTAGAAGATATTCCTTCAGTCCTTTAACATAAAGTACATCTTCAATGAATGTGAAAGTTTGTGCTCCAATTTTGCCAATGCCAAGAATTTTTCCTTTAAGGTATTCCCCGAATGTGAAATAACCCTTGGACTTTAAGCACTAGATTTGAAAGTTAGTTTATGTCTCCCACCAAAAGCTTAGAGCCACCACTTATCAAAACAACATAGATTTAAAGTGGTCCTCAAGCTAACCTACAAAACAAATTAAGTTTGATTTGGTACGCAATGTGCTTTGGGCTCATCAAAGTTAGTACCTTTCTTTACCCACACATAATGCCCACTTGCAACACTAAAGTTTCTTACATAGCAAACATTAGGTGTATGGCCAACAATACCACAATAAAAACAAGTAGATTTAAAGTTGCTCTTATATCTTGGAACATAAGATTTCTTTTTAGAAAATCTTTTCTTTTTAGGATTAGGATGCATATTCCTAGGTTTGTTCACTTTCTCTTTGGAAGTTTGATCATTAGCCTTAACAAATATAGTTTTACTTGAACTTGGTTTAGAAAACTTTGAATAGCCAAGTCCACTTTTATCATTTGAATATCTTTGTTGACTAAGGACTTCTTCCAATCCAATTTGTCCTTTCTCATACCTTTCAAGTACTCTTTTTAATTGGACAATTTGAAAAGAGAGAAATTAACAATTTTTACATACAAAATTCTGTTTTTCACTAATCATCTTTTGTTTCTCATTTTCGATCTCTTTTTCTAATGAAACATTTTTTTCTTCTAAAGTTGAAATTTGTTTCTTTTGAGATGATATAGTTTTATACAGAATTTTGCATTCATTTAACAATTCATTTATGGCACATTGTGCATCACTATCAAAAGAATTATTACGAACCTCATCTTCTTCATCATCGGAGTGGTGTGAAGATATCAATGCAAGATTTACATGTTCTTCATCTGAAGATGAACTTATTTCGTTGTCTACATATGTTTTCCTTTCCTTTTTATGATTCTTTTTCTTGAATTTATTTTTCTTTTGAAGTGTAGGACATTCACTTTTAACATGTCCTCTTTCTCCACATTCAAAGCATTTAATCTTTCTCGTTGGTGCTTCCCCTTTAGTGATCTCCTTTTTCCTTTCTTTTCTTAGAAACTTTTCAAACTTTTTGATAAGATCAGCATTTTCATCACTATTGGACTCATCCTCTTGATTGCTATCATAATTTTTTACTTTTGTCTTTAAGGCAACGTCTTTTGAATCTTTTACTTGTATTTCATGCTTCTCCAATCTTTCAAGTTCTAACTCATGCTCTTGAAGTTTACCAAATAGAGATGCGGAAGTCATCGTAGAGAGGCTTTTCTTTTCCGATATTGCCGTTACTTTTGGTTGCCATTCTCTAGTCAATGATCTTAGAATTTTGAGATTTAATTCATCATTTGAGAATGTTTTACCAAGTGCCATTAAGTGGTTAGTCAAATGAACAAATCTCTTCTGTAATGCAACAATGGATTCTCTGGGCTGCATTCGGAACATTTCATATTCTTGACTTAAAGTGTTTAGTCTGGATCTTTTTACTTCAGTCGTACCTTCATGTGTTTCTACCAACGTATCCCATATTTCTTTAGCTGATTTACATTGACAAACACGAAAGAACTCATCCATACTTAATGCACTCTGAAGAATATTGACAGCTTTCTTTTCATTCAAGAATCTTTTCTTATCATCTTCATCATATGTATTTTTTAACTTTGGAGTACCAACACCATTGACCACATTAACCGGATTATGCGGACCATTCTCAATGGCTTCCCATATACCTTCTCCTTGTGCTTCAAGATGTGCCTTCATGCAGATTTTCCAAAAGTCAAAATACTCTCCACAGAAAAGTGGGGGCTTGTTACTATTTCCACCGTCTTTGAATACCGGGTTTGTGCTTGCGGAAGCCATACTGGATCTGTAGGAACATGTTACCTATAACCTGCTCTGATGCCAATTGTATGTTATATGTGTGCCTAAGAGGGGGCTGAATTAGGCTCTTAGACAATTATCCGGATTTTTGACGGTTTTTGAATTTTACTTTCCTAAAAGTTTCTAAGTGAGGAAAGCAGTAAATGCGGAAAGTAAAGAACACCAAGACGTATAGTGGTTCCCCTCACAGGTCGAGAGTACTCCACTCCCCTTTCAACACGAAAGAGATTTTCACTAATGTTAGATCTTAGGACAAGACACACCTAGTCTTCCTATACAAGACTCTAACAATCCACACCAAGAACACCCTCTTGGATTTTACAAGTTTAAAGTCCAACCGAGAATCAACCTCTCACAAATGGACCTCTTGTATCCACAATCCGGATAATAAGGTTTACAACCAAACAATCTTATATCCAACAATCCTGGAAAAATAAGATATGTTACAACAAGAGTTTTTGAAACAAGTTTGTAGTATATAAATCCTATGAAGGACTTCTTCTCTTTCAAATATGAAATTTCAATATCATAAACTCTCTAAGTGCTCAAATGATACTTTTATGATAAAATAATGTGAAAATGTATTTCAAAAAGTATCTAAGTATGAAAGATGTGTAGAAAATAAATATAGAGAGATTTTAATATTTTTTTATGAAAGAGGTGATTGAAAAATAAAAATTTGAAACGAATTTATATTGATGAAAGCAACCATTCAAAAGTCATGGCAATGTTTAGAGAAATTCTAAATTTAATAATAGAAATGATGTAAGAGATACCATGAAAAGATATAATGAAAAGGTGCATTCAAACAAAACATTTTTCAATTTTAAATAAAAAATACTGTGTCAGTATGATGTAAATTGTGGCAGTTTTCGTTCCGTTATGACGGTTCAAAACGCCATAATTTACCAAAAACTTTTCAAATTTAAAATTTAAAATACAGTTTCAGAACGGTGCAAATTATGGCGGTTTTTATGCTGTTACGACGGTTAAAAACCACATAATTTACCAAAAACTGAATTTTTAAATAAATTGAATAATTAAAAAATTTGTCTAAGTATTTGAACTAATTTTATGCAACATCTATTGATTTTTTTCAAGTCAATAGATTATATTTGAAAGTGATTTAATATGGTTCAAAAATGAAAAATAATTTTTCCAATTCAAGAAATATTTTGAGCACTAAGAAATGTTTTAGTCAAGAATTTCATATACCTAAAAGTTTGATTAATCCTATCTTGCAAGTGTAGTCAAGTCTTATGCATTTCTTCTTTTTCCTTCTTTGAGAAATCTTCAAGACTTGAATTAATATGAAACTTGTTCTAGCTTTGAAGTCTTTGATCCATTTCCTTTTGTACATAAAACCTTGAATGGACATTGTTGTCTTCATCAAAACCATTGAGAGGCTACGTCTTCACGTTCTCCCCCTTTTTGATGATGACAACCCAATTCTTGAAAATTCGATCCAATCTTGTTTCTCTAACCAAAGCTTGCTCCCCCTTGGATATTACTCCCCCTTAATCCATGATTTCAGAGAGTTTTGAAATCTGCACATTTTGTTAGAGAAACCAAGCAATAATACACAATTCTTCTCCCTCTTTGTCATTAACAAAAAGGATTGGAAAAGACTTGAAGTATATAAATAAATTATGAAAAATAAAGACAATTTTTACCTATGAGATTTACCTCATGATTGACTTCATCAAAACATTCATCCTTGGCGAACATGATCTTGAAGCCTTTGTCACAAAGTTGACTTTTGTTTAGAAGATATTCCTTCAGTCCTTTAACATAAAGTACATCTTCAATGAATGTAAAAGTTTGTGCTCCAATTTTGCCAATGCCAAGAATTTTTCCTTTAAGGTATTCCCCAAATGTGAAATAACCCTTGGACTTTAAGCACTAGATTTGAAAGTTAGTTTATGTCTCCCACCAAAAGCTTAGAGCCACCACTTATCAAAACAACATAGATTTAAAGTGGTCCTCAAGCAAACCTACAAAAAAAATTAAGTTTGATTTGGTACCCAATGTGCTTTGGGCCCATCAAAGTTAGTACCTTTCTTTACCCACACATAATGCCCACTTGCAACACTAAAGTTTCTTACATAGCAAGCATTAGGTGTATGGCCAACAATACCACAATAAAAACAAGTAGATTTAAAGTTGCTCTTATATCTTGGAACATAAGATTTCTTTTTAGAAAATCTTTTCTTTTTAGGATTAGGATGCACATTCCTAAGTTTGTTCACTTTCTCTTTGGAAATTTGATCATTAGCCTTAACAAATATAGTTTTACTTGAACTTGGTTTAGAAAACTTTGAATAGCCAAGTCCACTTTATCATTTGAATATCTTTGTTGACTAAGGACTTCTTCCAATCCAATTTGTCCTTTCTCATACCTTTCAAGTACTCTTTTTAATTGGACAATTTGAAAAGAGAGAGATTAACAATTTTTACATACAAAATTCTGTTTTTCACTAATCATCTTTTGTTTCTCATTTTCGATCTCCTTTTCTAATGAAACATTTTTTCTTCTAAAGTTGAAATTTGTTTCTTTTGAGATGATATAGTTTTATACAGAATTTTGCATTCATTTAACAATTCATTTATGGCACATTGTGCATCACTATCAAAAGAATTATTACTAACCTCATCTTCTTCATCATCGGAGTGGTGTGTAGATATCAATGCAAGATTTACATGTTCTTCATCTGAAGATGAACTTATTTCATTGTCTACATATGTTTTCCTTTCCATTTTATGATTCTTTTTCTTGAATTTATTTTTCTTTTGAAGTGTAGGACATTCACTTTTAACATGTACTCTTTCTCCACATTCAAAGCATTTAATCTTTCTCGTTGGTCCTTTAGTGATCTCCTTTTTCCTTTCATTTCTTAGAAACTTTTCAAACTTTTTGATAAGATCAGCATTTTCATCACTATTGGACTCATCCTCTTGATTGCTATCATAATTTTTTACTTTTGTCTTTAAGGCAACGTCTTTTGAATCTTTTACTTGTATTTCATGCTTCTCCAATCTTTCAAGTTCTACCTCATGCTCTTGAAGTTTACCAAATAGAGATGCGGAAGTCATCGTAGAGAGGCTTTTCTTTTCCGATATTGCCGTTACTTTTGGTTGCCATTCTCTAGTCAATGATCTTAGAATTTTGAGATTTAATTCATCATTTGAGAATGTTTTACCAAGTGCCATTAAGTGGTTAGTCAAATGAACAAATCTCTTCTGTAATGCAACAATGGATTCTCTGGGCTGCATTCGGAACATTTCATATTCTTGACTTAAAGTGTTTAGTCTGGATCTTTTTACTTCAGTCGTACCTTCATGTGTTTCTACCAACCTATCCCATATTTCTTTAGCTGATTTACATTGACAAACATGAAAGAACTCATCCATACTTAATGCACTCTGAAGAATATTGACAGCTTTCTTTTCATTCATGATTCTTTTCTTGTCATCTTCATCATATGTATTTTTTAACTTTGGAGTACCAACACCATTGACCACATTAACCGGATTATGCAGAACATTCTCAATGGCTTCCCGTATACCTTCTCCTTGTGCTTCAAGATGTGCCTTCATGCAGATTTTCCAAAAGTCAAAATACTCTTCAGAGAAAAGTGGGGGCTTGTTACTACTTCAACCGTCTTTGAATACCGGGTTTGTGCTTGCGGAAGCCATACTAGATCTGTAGGAACAGGTTACCTATAACCTGCTTTGATGCCAATTGTAAGTTATATGTGTGCCTAAGAGAGGGCTGAATTAGGCTCTTAGACAATTATCTGGATTTTTGACGGTTTTTGAATTTTAGTTTCCTAAAAGTTTCTAAGTGCGGAAAGCGATAAATGCCGAAAGTAAAGAACACCAAGACGTATAGTGGTTCCCCTCACAGGTCGAGAGTACTCCACTCCCCTTTCAACACGAAATAGATTTTCACTAATGTTAGATCTTAGGACAAGACAAACCTAGTCTTCCTATACAAGACTCTAACAATCCACACCAAGAACACCCTCTTGGATTTTACAAGTTTAAAGTCCAACCGAGAATCAACCTCTCACAAATGGACCTCTTGTATCCACAATCCGGATAACAAGGTTTACAACCAAACAATCTTATATCCAACAATCCTGGAAAAATAAGATATGTTACAACAAGAGTTTTTGAAACAAGTTTGTAGTATATAAATCCTATGAAGGACTTCTTCTCTTTCAAATATGAAATTTCAATATCATAAACTCTCTAAGTGCTCAAATGATACTTTTATGATAAAATAATGTGAAAATGTATTTCAAAAAGTATCTAAGTATGAAAGATGTGTAGAAAATAAATGTAGAGAGATTTTAATATTTTTTATGAAAGAGGTGATTGAAAAATAAAAATTTGAAATGAATTTATATTGATGAAAGCAACCATTCAAAAGTCGTGGCAATGGTTAGAGAAATTCTGAATTTAATAAGAGAAATGATGTAAGAGATGCCATGAAAAGATATAATGAAAAGGTGCATTCAAACAAAACATTTTTCAATTTTAAATAAAAAATACTGTTTCTGTACGATGTATATTGTGGCGGTTTTCGTTCCGTTACGACGGTTCAAAACGCCATAATTTACCAAAAACATTTCAAATTTAAAATTTAAAATACAGTTCTAGAACGGTGCGAATTATGGCGGTATTTTGTGCTGTTACGACGGTTTAAAACGCCATAATTTACCAAAAACTGAATGTTTAAATAAATTGAATAATAAAAAAATTTGTCTAAGTATTTGAACCAATTTTATGCAACATCTATTGATTTTTTCAAGTCAATAGATTATATTTGAAAGTGATTTAATATGGTTCAAAAATGAAAAATAAATTTTCCAATTCAAGAAATATTTTGAGCACTAAGAAATGTTTTAGTCAAGAATTTCATATACCTAAAAGTTTGATTAATCCTATCTTGCAAGTGTAGTCAAGTCTTATGCATTTCTTCTTTTTCCTTCTTTGAGAAATCTTCAAGACTTGAATTAATATGAAACTTGTACTAGCTTTGAAGTCTTTGATCCATTTCCTTTTGTACATAAAACCTTGAATGAACATTGTTGTCTTCATCAAAACCATTGAGAGGCTATGTCTTCACGTTCTCCCCCTTTTTGATGATGACAACCCAATTCTTGAAAATTCGATCCAATCTTGTTTCTCTAACCAAAGCTTGCTCCCCCTTGGATATTACTCCCCCTTAATCCATGATTTTAGAGAGTTTTGAAATCTGCACATTTTGTTAGAGAAACCAAGCAATAATACACAATTCTTCTCCCCCTTTGTCATTAACAAAAAAGATTGGAGAAGACTTAAAGTATATAAAGAAATTATGAAAAATGAAGACAATTTTTACCTATGAGATTTACGTCATGATTGACTTCATCAAAACATTCATCCTTGGCGAACATGATCTTGAAGCCTTTGTCGAAAAGTTGACTTTTGTTTAGAAGATATTCCTTCAGTCCTTTAACATAAAGTACATCTTCAATGAATGTGAAAGTTTGTGCTCCAATTTTGCCAATGCCAAAAATTTTTCCTTTAAGGTATTCTCCAAATGTGAAATAACCCTTGGACTTTAAGCACTAGATTTGAAAGTTAGTTTATGTCTTCCACCAAAAGCTTAGAGCCACCACTTATCAAAACAACATAGATTTAAAGTGGTCCTCAAGCAAACCTACAAAACAAATTAAGTTTGATTTGGTACCCAATGTGCTTTGGGCCCATCAAAGTTAGTACCTTTCTTTACCCACACATAATGCCCACTTGCAACACTAAAGTTTCTTACATAGCAAGCATTAGGTGTATGGCCAACAATACCACAATAAAAACAAGTAGATTTAAAGTTGCTCTTATATCTTGGAACATAAGATTTATTTTTAGAAAATCTTTTCTTTTACGGATTAGGATGCACATTCCTAGGTTTGTTCACTTTCTCTTTGGAAGTTTGATCATTAGCCTTAACAAATATAGTTTTACTTGAACTTGGTTTAGAAAACTTTGAATAGCCAAGTCCACTTTTATCATTTGAATATCTTTGTTGACTAAGGACTTCTTCCAATCCAATTTGTTCTTTCTCATACCTTTCAAGTACTCTTTTTAATTGGACAATTTGAAAAGAGAGAGATTAACAATTTTTACATACAAAATTCTGTTTTTCACTAATCATCTTTTGTTTCTCATTTTCGATCTCTTTTTCTAATGAAGCATTTTTTTCTTCTAAAGTTGAAATTTGTTTCTTTTGAGATGATATAGTTTTATACAGAATTTTGCATTCATTTAACAATTCATTTATGGCACATTGTGCATCACTATCAAAAGAATTATTACTAACCTCATCTTCTTCATCATCGGAGTGGTGTGAAGATATCAATGCAAGATTTACATGTTCTTCATCTGAAGAAGAACTTATTTCGTTGTCCACATATGTTTTCCTTTCCTTTTTATGATTCTTTTTCTTGAATTTATTTTTCTTTTGAAGTGTAGGACATTCAGTTTTAACATGTCCTCTTTCTCCACATTCAAAGCATTTAATCTTTCTCGTTGGTGCTTCCCCTTTAGTGATCTCCTTTTTCCTTTCTTTTCTTAGAAACTTTTCAAACTTTTTGATAAGATCAACATTTTCATCACTATTGGACTCATCCTCTTGATTGCTATCATAATTTTTTACTTTTGTCTTTAAGGCAACGTCTTTTGAATCTTTTACTTGTATTTCATGCTTCTCCAATCTTTCAAATTCTAACTCATGCTCTTGAAGTTTACCAAATAGAGATGCGGAAGTCATCGTAGAGAGGCTTTTCTTTTCCGATATTGCCGTTACTTTTGGTTGCCATTCTCTAGTCAATGATCTTAGAATTTTGAGATTTAATTCATCAATTGAGAATGTTTTACCAAGTGCCATTAAGTGGTTAGTCAAATGAACAAATCTCTTCTGTAATGCAACAATGGATTCTCTGGGCTGCATTCGGAACATTTAATATTCTTGACTTAAAGTGTTTAGTCTGGATCTTTTTACTTCAGTCGTACCGTCATGTGTTTCAACCAACGTATCCCATATTTCTTAAGCTGTTTTACATTGACAAACACGAAAGAACTCATCCATACTTAATGCACTCTGAAGAATATTGATAGCTTTCTTTTCATTCAAGATTCTTTTCTTGTCATCTTCATCATATGTATTTTTTAACTTTGGAGTACCAACACCATTGTCCACATTAACCGGATTATGCGGACCATTCTCAATGGCTTTCCATATACCTTCTCCTTGTGCTTCAAGATGTGCCTTCATGCAGATTTTCCAAAAGTCAAAATACTCTTCAGAGAAAAGTGGGGGCTTGTTACTACTTCCACCGTCTTTGAATACCGGGTTTGTGCTTGCAGAAGCCATACTGAATCTGTAGGAACAGGTTACCTATAACCTGCTCTGATGCCAATTGTAAGTTATATGTGTGCCTAAGTGGGGGGTGAATTAGGCTCTTAGACAATTATCCGGATTTTTGACGGTTTTTGAATTTTACTTTCCTAAAAGTTTCTAAGTGAGGAAAGCGGTTAATGCGGAAAGTAAAGAACACCAAGACGTATAGTAGTTCCCCTCACAGGTCGAGAGTACTCCACTCCCCTTTCAACACGAAAGAGATTTTCACTAATGTTAGATCTTAGGACAAGACACACCTAGTCTTCCTATACAAGACTCTAACAATCCACACCAAGAACACCCTCTTGGATTTTACATGTTTAAAGTCCAACCGGGAATCAGCCTCTCATAAATGGACCTCTTGTATCCACAATCCGGATAACAAGGTTTACAACCAAACAATCTTATATCCAACAATCCTGGAAAAATAAGATATGTTACAACAAGAGTTTTTGAAACAAGTTTGTAGTATATAAATCCTATGAAGGACTTCTTCTCTTTCAAATATGAAATTTCAATATCATAAACTCTCTAAGTGCTCAAATGATACTTTTATGATAAAATAATGTGAAAATGTATTTCAAAAAGTATCTAAGTATGAAAGATGTGTAGAAAATAAATGTAGAGAGATTTTAATACTTTTTATGAAAGAGGTGATTGAAAAATAAAAATTTGAAATGAATTTATATTGATGAAAGCAACCATTCAAAAGTCATGGCAATGGTTAGAGAAATTCTGAATTTAATAAGAGAAATGATGTAAGAGATGCCATGAAAAGATATAATGAAAAGGTGCATTCAAACAAAACATTTTTCAATTTTAAAAAAAAAATACTGTTTCAGTACGATGTAAATTGTGGCGGTTTTCGTTCCGTTACGACGGTTCAAAACGCCATAATTTACCAAAAACATTTCAAATTTAAAATTTAAAATACAGTTCTAGAACGGTGCGAATTATGGCGGTATTTTGTGCTGTTACGACGGTTTAAAACGCCATAATTTACCAAAAACTGAATGTTTAAATAAATTGAATAATAAAAAAATTTGTCTAAGTATTTGAACCAATTTTATGCAACATCTATTGATTTTTTCAAGTCAATAGATTATATTTGAAAGTGATTTAATATGGTTCAAAAATGAAAAATAAATTTTCCAATTCAAGAAATATTTTGAGCACTAAGAAATGTTTTAGTCAAGAATTTCATATACCTAAAAGTTTGATTAATCCTATCTTGCAAGTGTAGTCAAGTCTTATGCATTTCTTCTTTTTCCTTCTTTGAGAAATCTTCAAGACTTGAATTAATATGAAACTTGTACTAGCTTTGAAGTCTTTGATCCATTTCCTTTTGTACATAAAACCTTGAATGAACATTGTTGTCTTCATCAAAACCATTGAGAGGCTATGTCTTCACGTTCTCCCCCTTTTTGATGATGACAACCCAATTCTTGAAAATTCGATCCAATCTTGTTTCTCTAACCAAAGCTTGCTCCCCCTTGGATATTACTCCCCCTTAATCCATGATTTTAGAGAGTTTTGAAATCTGCACATTTTGTTAGAGAAACCAAGCAATAATACACAATTCTTCTCCCCCTTTGTCATTAACAAAAAAGATTGGAGAAGACTTAAAGTATATAAAGAAATTATGAAAAATGAAGACAATTTTTACCTATGAGATTTACGTCATGATTGACTTCATCAAAACATTCATCCTTGGCGAACATGATCTTGAAGCCTTTGTCGAAAAGTTGACTTTTGTTTAGAAGATATTCCTTCAGTCCTTTAACATAAAGTACATCTTCAATGAATGTGAAAGTTTGTGCTCCAATTTTGCCAATGCCAAAAATTTTTCCTTTAAGGTATTCTCCAAATGTGAAATAACCCTTGGACTTTAAGCACTAGATTTGAAAGTTAGTTTATGTCTTCCACCAAAAGCTTAGAGCCACCACTTATCAAAACAACATAGATTTAAAGTGGTCCTCAAGCAAACCTACAAAACAAATTAAGTTTGATTTGGTACCCAATGTGCTTTGGGCCCATCAAAGTTAGTACCTTTCTTTACCCACACATAATGCCCACTTGCAACACTAAAGTTTCTTACATAGCAAGCATTAGGTGTATGGCCAACAATACCACAATAAAAACAAGTAGATTTAAAGTTGCTCTTATATCTTGGAACATAAGATTTCTTTTTAGAAAATCTTTTCTTTTACGGATTAGGATGCACATTCCTAGGTTTGTTCACTTTCTCTTTGGAAGTTTGATCATTAGCCTTAACAAATATAGTTTTACTTGAACTTGGTTTAGAAAACTTTGAATAGCCAAGTCCACTTTTATCATTTGAATATCTTTGTTGACTAAGGACTTCTTCCAATCCAATTTGTCCTTTCTCATACCTTTCAAGTACTCTTTTTAATTGGACAATTTGAAAAGAGAGAGATTAACAATTTTTACATACAAAATTCTGTTTTTCACTAATCATCTTTTGTTTCTCATTTTCGATCTCTTTTTCTAATGAAACATATTTTTCTTCTAAAGTTGAAATTTATTTCTTTTGAGATGATATAGTTTTATACAGAATTTTGCATTCATTTAATAATTCATTTATGGCACATTGTGCATCACTATCAAAAGAATTATTTCTAACCTCATCTTCTTCATCATCGGAGTGGTGTGAAGATATCAATGCAAGATTTACATGTTCTTCATCAGAAGATGAACTTATTTTGTTGTCTACATATGTTTTCCTTTCCTTTTTATGATTCTTTTTCTTGAATTTATTTTTCTTTTGAAGTGTAGGACATTCACTTTTAACATGTCCTCTTTCTCCACATTCAAAGCATTTAATCTTTCTCGTTGGTGCTTCCCCTTTAGTGACCTCCTTTTTCCTTTATTTTCTTAGAAACTTTTCAAACTTTTTGACAAGATCAGCATTTTCATCACTATTGGACTCATCCTCTTGATTGCTATCATAATTTTTTACTTTTGTCTTTAAGGCAACGTCTTTTGAATCTTTTACTTGTATTTCATGCTTCTCCAATCTTTCAAGTTCTAACTCATGCTCTTGAAGTTTACCAAATAGAGACGGGGAAGTCATCGTAGAGAGGCTTTTCTTTTCCGATATTGCCGTTACTTTTGGTTGCCATTCTCTAGTCAATGATCTTAGAATTTTGAGATTTAATTCATCATTTGAGAATGTTTTACCAAGTGCCATTAAGTGGTTAGTCAAATGAACAAATCTCTTCTGTAATGCAACAATGGATTCTCTGGGCTGCATTCGGAACATTTCATATTCTTGACTTAAAGTGTTTAGTCTGGATCTTTTTACTTCAGTCGTACCTTCATGTGTTTCTACCAACGTATCCCATATTTCTTTAGCTGTTTTACATTGACAAACACGAAAGAACTCATCCATACTTAATGCACTGTGAAGAATATTGACAGCTTTTTTTTCATTCAAGATTCTTTTCTTGTCATCTTCATCATATGTATTTTTTAACTTTGGAGTACCAACACCATTGACCACATTAACCGGATTATGCGGACCATTCTCAATGGCTTTCCATATACCTTCTCCTTGTGCTTCAAGATGTGCCTTCATGCAGATTTTCCAAAAGTCAAAATACTCTTCAGAGAAAAGTGGGGGCTTGTTACTACTTCCACCGTCTTTGAATACCGGGTTTGTGCTTGCAGAAGCCATACTGAATCTGTAGGAACAGGTTACCTATAACCTGCTCTGATGCCAATTGTAAGTTATATGTGTGCCTAAGTGGGGGGTGAATTAGGCTCTTAGACAATTATCCGGATTTTTGACGGTTTTTGAATTTTACTTTCCTAAAAGTTTCTAAGTGAGGAAAGCGGTTAATGCGGAAAGTAAAGAACACCAAGACGTATAGTAGTTCCCCTCACAGGTCGAGAGTACTCCACTCCCCTTTCAACACGAAAGAGATTTTCACTAATGTTAGATCTTAGGACAAGACACACCTAGTCTTCCTATACAAGACTCTAACAATCCACACCAAGAACACCCTCTTGGATTTTACATGTTTAAAGTCCAACCGGGAATCAGCCTCTCATAAATGGACCTCTTGTATCCACAATCCGGATAACAAGGTTTACAACCAAACAATCTTATATCCAACAATCCTGGAAAAATAAGATATGTTACAACAAGAGTTTTTGAAACAAGTTTGTAGTATATAAATCCTATGAAGGACTTCTTCTCTTTCAAATATGAAATTTCAATATCATAAACTCTCTAAGTGCTCAAATGATACTTTTATGATAAAATAATGTGAAAATGTATTTCAAAAAGTATCTAAGTATGAAAGATGTGTAGAAAATAAATGTAGAGAGATTTTAATACTTTTTATGAAAGAGGTGATTGAAAAATAAAAATTTGAAATGAATTTATATTGATGAAAGCAACCATTCAAAAGTCATGGCAATGGTTAGAGAAATTCTGAATTTAATAAGAGAAATGATGTAAGAGATGCCATGAAAAGATATAATGAAAAGGTGCATTCAAACAAAACATTTTTCAATTTTAAAAAAAAAATACTGTTTCAGTACGATGTAAATTGTGGCGGTTTTCGTTCCGTTACGACGGTTCAAAACGCCATAATTTACCAAAAACATTTCAAATTTAAAATTTAAAATACAGTTCTAGAACGGTGCGAATTATGGCGGTATTTTGTGCTGTTACGACGGTTTAAAACGCCATAATTTACCAAAAACTGAATGTTTAAATAAATTGAATAATAAAAAAATTTGTCTAAGTATTTGAACCAATTTTATGCAACATCTATTGATTTTTTCAAGTCAATAGATTATATTTGAAAGTGATTTAATATGGTTCAAAAATGAAAAATAAATTTTCCAATTCAAGAAATATTTTGAGCACTAAGAAATGTTTTAGTCAAGAATTTCATATACCTAAAAGTTTGATTAATCCTATCTTGCAAGTGTAGTCAAGTCTTATGCATTTCTTCTTTTTCCTTCTTTGAGAAATCTTCAAGACTTGAATTAATATGAAACTTGTACTAGCTTTGAAGTCTTTGATCCATTTCCTTTTGTACATAAAACCTTGAATGAACATTGTTGTCTTCATCAAAACCATTGAGAGGCTATGTCTTCACGTTCTCCCCCTTTTTGATGATGACAACCCAATTCTTGAAAATTCGATCCAATCTTGTTTCTCTAACCAAAGCTTGCTCCCCCTTGGATATTACTCCCCCTTAATCCATGATTTTAGAGAGTTTTGAAATCTGCACATTTTGTTAGAGAAACCAAGCAATAATACACAATTCTTCTCCCCCTTTGTCATTAACAAAAAAGATTGGAGAAGACTTAAAGTATATAAAGAAATTATGAAAAATGAAGACAATTTTTACCTATGAGATTTACGTCATGATTGACTTCATCAAAACATTCATCCTTGGCGAACATGATCTTGAAGCCTTTGTCGAAAAGTTGACTTTTGTTTAGAAGATATTCCTTCAGTCCTTTAACATAAAGTACATCTTCAATGAATGTGAAAGTTTGTGCTCCAATTTTGCCAATGCCAAAAATTTTTCCTTTAAGGTATTCTCCAAATGTGAAATAACCCTTGGACTTTAAGCACTAGATTTGAAAGTTAGTTTATGTCTTCCACCAAAAGCTTAGAGCCACCACTTATCAAAACAACATAGATTTAAAGTGGTCCTCAAGCAAACCTACAAAACAAATTAAGTTTGATTTGGTACCCAATGTGCTTTGGGCCCATCAAAGTTAGTACCTTTCTTTACCCACACATAATGCCCACTTGCAACACTAAAGTTTCTTACATAGCAAGCATTAGGTGTATGGCCAACAATACCACAATAAAAACAAGTAGATTTAAAGTTGCTCTTATATCTTGGAACATAAGATTTCTTTTTAGAAAATCTTTTCTTTTACGGATTAGGATGCACATTCCTAGGTTTGTTCACTTTCTCTTTGGAAGTTTGATCATTAGCCTTAACAAATATAGTTTTACTTGAACTTGGTTTAGAAAACTTTGAATAGCCAAGTCCACTTTTATCATTTGAATATCTTTGTTGACTAAGGACTTCTTCCAATCCAATTTGTTCTTTCTCATACCTTTCAAGTACTCTTTTTAATTGGACAATTTGAAAAGAGAGAGATTAACAATTTTTACATACAAAATTCTGTTTTTCACTAATCATCTTTTGTTTCTCATTTTCGATCTCTTTTTCTAATGAAGCATTTTTTTCTTCTAAAGTTGAAATTTGTTTCTTTTGAGATGATATAGTTTTATACAGAATTTTGCATTCATTTAACAATTCATTTATGGCACATTGTGCATCACTATCAAAAGAATTATTACTAACCTCATCTTCTTCATCATCGGAGTGGTGTGAAGATATCAATGCAAGATTTACATGTTCTTCATCTGAAGATGAACTTATTTCGTTGTCCACATATGTTTTCCTTTCCTTTTTATGATTCTTTTTCTTGAATTTATTTTTCTTTTGAAGTGTAGGACATTCAGTTTTAACATGTCCTCTTTCTCCACATTCAAAGCATTTAATCTTTCTCGTTGGTGCTTCCCCTTTAGTGATCTCCTTTTTCCTTTCTTTTCTTAGAAACTTTTCAAACTTTTTGATAAGATCAACATTTTCATCACTATTGGACTCATCCTCTTGATTGCTATCATAATTTTTTACTTTTGTCTTTAAGGCAACGTCTTTTGAATCTTTTACTTGTATTTCATGCTTCTCCAATCTTTCAAATTCTAACTCATGCTCTTACCAAATAGAGATGCGGAAGTCATCGTAGAGAGGCTTTTCTTTTCCGATATTGCCGTTACTTTTGGTTGCCATTCTCTAGTCAATGATCTTAGAATTTTGAGATTTAATTCATCAATTGAGAATGTTTTACCAAGTGCCATTAAGTGGTTAGTCAAATGAACAAATCTCTTCTGTAATGCAACAATGGATTCTCTGGGCTGCATTCGGAACATTTAATATTCTTGACTTAAAGTGTTTAGTCTGGATCTTTTTACTTCAGTCGTACCGTCATGTGTTTCAACCAACGTATCCCATATTTCTTAAGCTGTTTTACATTGACAAACACGAAAGAACTCATCCATACTTAATGCACTCTGAAGAATATTGATAGCTTTCTTTTCATTCAAGATTCTTTTCTTGTCATCTTCATCATATGTATTTTTTAACTTTGGAGTACCAACACCATTGTCCACATTAACCGGATTATGCGGACCATTCTCAATGGCTTCCCATATACCTTCTCCTTGTGCTTCAAGATGTGCCTTCATGCAGATTTTCCAAAAGTCAAAATACTCTTCAGAGAAAAGTGGGGGCTTGTTACTACTTCCACCGTCTTTGAATACCGGGTTTGTGCTTACGGAAGCCATACTGGATCTTTAGGAACAGGTTACCAATAACCTGCTCTGATGCCAATTGTAAGTTATATGTGTGCCTAAGAGGGGGGTGAATTAGGCTCTTAGACAATTATCCGGATTTTTGAAGGTTTTTGAATTTTACTTTCATAAAAGTTTCTAAGTGAGGAAAGCGGTAAATGCGGAAAGTAAAGAACACCAAGACGTATAGTGGTTCCCCTCACAGGTCGAGAGTACTCCACTCCCCTTTCAACACGAAAGAGATTTTCACTAATGTTACATCTTAGGACAAGACACGCCTAGTCTTCCTATACAAGACTCTAACAATCCACACCAAGAACACCCTCTGGGATTTTACAAGTTTAAAGTCCAACCGAGAATCAACCTCTCACAAATGGACCTCTTGTATCCACAATCCGGATAACAAGGTTTACAACCAAACAATCTTATATCCAACAATCCTGGAAAAATAAGATATGTTACAACAAGAGTTTCTGAAACAAGTTTGTAGTATATAAATCCTATGAAGGACTTCTTCTCTTTCAAATATGAAATTTCAATATCATAAACTCTCTAAGTGCTCAAATGATACTTTTATGATAAAATAATGTGAAAATGTATTTAAAAAAGTATCTAAGTATGAAAGATGTCTAGAAAATAAATGTAGAGAGATTTTAATATTTTTTATGAAAGAGGTGATTGAAAAATAAAAATTTGAAATGAATTTATATTGATGAAAGCAACCATTCAAAAGTCATGGCAATGGTTAGAGAAATTCTGAATTTAATAAGAGAAATGATGTAAGAGATGCCATGAAAAGATATAATGAAAAGGTGCATTCAAACAAAACATTTTTCAATTTTAAATAAAAAATACTGTTTCAGTACGATGTAAATTGTGGCGGTTTTCGTTCCGTTACGACGGTTCAAAACGCCATAATTTACCAAAAACTTTTCAAATTTAAAATTTAAAATACAGTTTCAGAACGGTGCCAATTATGGCGGTTTTTTGTGCTGTTACGACGGTTAAAAACACCATAATTTACCAAAAACTGAATGTTTAAATAAATATAATAATTAAAAAATTTGTCTAAGTATTTGAACCAATTTTATGCAACATCTATTGATTTTTTCAAGTCAATAGATTATATTTGAAAGTGATTTAATATGGTTCAAAAATGAAAAATAATTTTTCCAATTCAAGAAATATTTTGAGCACTAAGAAATGTTTTAGTCAAGAATTTCATATACCTAAAAGTTTGATTAATCCTATCTTGCAAGTGTAGTCAAGTCTTATGCATTTCTTCTTTTTCCTTCTTTGAGAAATCTTCAAGACTTGAATTAATATGAAACTTGTTCTAGCTTTGAAGTCTTTGATCCATTTCCTTTTGTACATAAAACCTTGAATGAACATTGTTGTCTTCATCAAAACCATTGAGAGGCTATGTCTTCACATTCTCCCCCTTTTTGATGATGACAACCGAATTCTTGAAAATTCGATCCAATCTTGTTTCTCTAACCAAAGCTTGCTCCCCCTTGGATATTACTCCCCCTTAATCCATGATTTTAGAGAGTTTTGAAATCTGCACATTTTGTTAGAGAAACCAAGCAATAATACACAATTCTTCTCCCCCTTTGTCATTAACAAAAAGGATGGGAAAATACTTGAAGTATATAAAGAAATTATGAAAAATAAAGACAATTTTTACCTATGAGATTTACCTCATGATTGACTTCATCAAAACATTCATCCTTGGCGAACATGATCTTGAAGCCTTTGTCACAAAGTTGACTTTTGTTTAGAAGATATTCCTTCAGTCCTTTAACATAAAGTACATCTTCAATGAATGTGAAAGTTTGTGCTCCAATTTTGCCAATGCCAAGAATTTTTCCTTTAAGGTATTCCCCAAATGTGAAATAACCCTTGGACTTTAAGCATTAGATTTGAAAGTTAGTTTATGTCTCCCACCAAAAGCTTAGAGCCACCACTTATCAAAACAACATAGATTTAAAGTGGTCTTCAAGCAAACCTACAAAACAAATTAAGTTTGATTTGGTGCACAATGTGCTTTGGGCCCATCAAAGTTAGTACCTTTCTTTACCCACACATAATGCCCACTTGCAACACTAAAGTTTCTTACATAGCAAGCATTAGGTGTATGTCCAACAATACCACAATAAAAACAAGTAGATTTAAAGTTGCTCTTATATCTTGGAACATAAGATTTCTTTTTAGAAAATCTTTTCTTTTTAGGATTAGGATGCACATTCCTAGGTTTGTTCACTTTCTCTTTGGAAGTTTGATCATTAGCCTTAACAAATATAGTTTTACTTGAACTTGGTTTAGAAAACTTTGAATAGCCAAGTCCACTTTTATCATTTGAATATCTTTGTTGACTAAGGACTTCTTCCAATCCAATTTGTCCTTTCTCATACCTTTCAAGTACTCTTTTTAATTGGACAATTTGAAAAGAGAGAGATTAACAATTTTTACATACAAAATTCTGTTTTTCACTAATCATCTTTTGTTTCTCATTTTCGATCTCTTTTTCTAATGAAACATATTTTTCTTCTAAAGTTGAAATTTATTTCTTTTGAGATGATATAGTTTTATACAGAATTTTGCATTCATTTAATAATTCATTTATGGCACATTGTGCATCACTATCAAAAGAATTATTTCTAACCTCATCTTCTTCATCATCGGAGTGGTGTGAAGATATCAATGCAAGATTTACATGTTCTTCATCAGAAGATGAACTTATTTTGTTGTCTACATATGTTTTCCTTTCCTTTTTATGATTCTTTTTCTTGAATTTATTTTTCTTTTGAAGTGTAGGACATTCACTTTTAACATGTCCTCTTTCTCCACATTCAAAGCATTTAATCTTTCTCGTTGGTGCTTCCCCTTTAGTGACCTCCTTTTTCCTTTATTTTCTTAGAAACTTTTCAAACTTTTTGACAAGATCAGCATTTTCATCACTATTGGACTCATCCTCTTGATTGCTATCATAATTTTTTACTTTTGTCTTTAAGGCAACGTCTTTTGAATCTTTTACTTGTATTTCATGCTTCTCCAATCTTTCAAGTTCTAACTCATGCTCTTGAAGTTTACCAAATAGAGACGGGGAAGTCATCGTAGAGAGGCTTTTCTTTTCCGATATTGCCGTTACTTTTGGTTGCCATTCTCTAGTCAATGATCTTAGAATTTTGAGATTTAATTCATCATTTGAGAATGTTTTACCAAGTGCCATTAAGTGGTTAGTCAAATGAACAAATCTCTTCTGTAATGCAACAATGGATTCTCTGGGCTGCATTCGGAACATTTCATATTCTTGACTTAAAGTGTTTAGTCTGGATCTTTTTACTTCAGTCGTACCTTCATGTGTTTCTACCAACGTATCCCATATTTCTTTAGCTGTTTTACATTGACAAACACGAAAGAACTCATCCATACTTAATGCACTGTGAAGAATATTGACAGCTTTTTTTTCATTCAAGATTCTTTTCTTGTCATCTTCATCATATGTATTTTTTAACTTTGGAGTACCAACACCATTGACCACATTAACCGGATTATGCGGACCATTCTCAATGGCTTTCCATATACCTTCTCCTTGTGCTTCAAGATGTGCCTTCATGCAGATTTTCCAAAAGTCAAAATACTCTTCAGAGAAAAGTGGGGGCTTGTTACTACTTCCACCGTCTTTGAATACCGGGTTTGTGCTTGCAGAAGCCATACTGAATCTGTAGGAACAGGTTACCTATAACCTGCTCTGATGCCAATTGTAAGTTATATGTGTGCCTAAGTGGGGGGTGAATTAGGCTCTTAGACAATTATCCGGATTTTTGACGGTTTTTGAATTTTACTTTCCTAAAAGTTTCTAAGTGAGGAAAGCGGTTAATGCGGAAAGTAAAGAACACCAAGACGTATAGTAGTTCCCCTCACAGGTCGAGAGTACTCCACTCCCCTTTCAACACGAAAGAGATTTTCACTAATGTTAGATCTTAGGACAAGACACACCTAGTCTTCCTATACAAGACTCTAACAATCCACACCAAGAACACCCTCTTGGATTTTACATGTTTAAAGTCCAACCGGGAATCAGCCTCTCATAAATGGACCTCTTGTATCCACAATCCGGATAACAAGGTTTACAACCAAACAATCTTATATCCAACAATCCTGGAAAAATAAGATATGTTACAACAAGAGTTTTTGAAACAAGTTTGTAGTATATAAATCCTATGAAGGACTTCTTCTCTTTCAAATATGAAATTTCAATATCATAAACTCTCTAAGTGCTCAAATGATACTTTTATGATAAAATAATGTGAAAATGTATTTCAAAAAGTATCTAAGTATGAAAGATGTGTAGAAAATAAATGTAGAGAGATTTTAATACTTTTTATGAAAGAGGTGATTGAAAAATAAAAATTTGAAATGAATTTATATTGATGAAAGCAACCATTCAAAAGTCATGGCAATGGTTAGAGAAATTCTGAATTTAATAAGAGAAATGATGTAAGAGATGCCATGAAAAGATATAATGAAAAGGTGCATTCAAACAAAACATTTTTCAATTTTAAAAAAAAAATACTGTTTCAGTACGATGTAAATTGTGGCGGTTTTCGTTCCGTTACGACGGTTCAAAACGCCATAATTTACCAAAAACTTTTCAAATTTAAAATTTAAAATACAGTTTCAGAACGGTGCCAATTATGGCGGTTTTTTGTGCTGTTACGACGGTTAAAAACACCATAATTTACCAAAAACTGAATGTTTAAATAAATTGAATAATTAAAAAATTTGTCTAAGTATTTGAACCAATTTTATGCAACATCTATTGATTTTTTCAAGTCAATAGATTATATTTGAAAGTGATTTAATATGGTTCAAAAATGAAAAATAATTTTTCCAATTCAAGAAATATTTTGAGCACTAAGAAATGTTTTAGTCAAGAATTTCATATACCTAAAAGTTTGATTAATCCTATCTTGCAAGTGTAGTCAAGTCTTATGCATTTCTTCTTTTTCCTTCTTTGAGAAATCTTCAAGACTTGAATTAATATGAAACTTGTTCTAGCTTTGAAGTCTTTGATCCATTTCCTTTTGTACATAAAACCTTGAATGAACATTGTTGTCTTCATCAAAACCATTGAGAGGCTATGTCTTCACATTCTCCCCCTTTTTGATGATGACAACCCAATTCTTGAAAATTCGATCCAATCTTGTTTCTCTAACCAAAGCTTGCTCCCCCTTGGATATTACTCCCCCTTAATCCATGATTTTAGAGAGTTTTGAAATCTGCACATTTTGTTAGAGAAACCAAGCAATAATACACAATTCTTCTCCCCCTTTGTCATTAACAAAAAGGATGGGAAAATACTTGAAGTATATAAATAAATTATGAAAAATAAAGACAATTTTTACCTATGAGATTTACCTCATGATTGACTTCATCAAACCATTCATCCTTGGCGAACATGATCTTGAAGCCTTTGTCACAAAGTTGACTTTTGTTTAGAAGATATTCCTTCAGTCCTTTAACATAAAGTACATCTTCAATGAATGTGAAAGTTTGTGCTCCAATTTTTCCAATGCCAAGAATTTTTCCTTTAAGGTATTCCCCAAATGTGAAATAACCCTTGGACTTTAAGCACTAGATTTGAAAGTTAGTTTATGTCTCCCACCAAAAGCTTAGAGCCACCACTTATCAAAACAACATAGATTTAAAGTGGTCCTCAAGCAAACCTACAAAACAAATTAAGTTTGATTTGGTACCCAATGTGCTTTGGGCCCATCAAAGTTAGTACCTTTCTTTACCCACACATAATGCCCACTTGCAACACTAAAGTTTCTTACATAGCAAGCATTAGGTGTAGGCCAACAATACCACAATAAAAACAAGTAGATTTAAAGTTGCTCTTATATCTTGGAACATAAGATTTCTTTTTAGAAAATCTTTTCTTTTTAGGATTAGGATGCACATTCCTAGGTTTGTTCACTTTCTCTTTGGAAGTTTGATCATTAGCCTTAACAAATATAGTTTTACTTGAACTTGGTTTAGAAAACTTTGAATAGCCAAGTCCACTTTTATCATTTGAATATCTTTGTTGACTAAGGACTTCTTCCAATCCAATTTGTCCTTTCTCATACCTTTCAAGTACTCTTTTTAATTGGACAATTTGAAAAGAGAGAGATTAACAATTTTTACATACAAAATTCTGTTTTTCACTAATCATCTTTTGTTTCTCATTTTCGATCTCTTTTTCTAATGAAACATTTTTTTCTTCTAAAGTTGAAATTTGTTTCTTTTGAGATGATATAGTTTTATACAGAATTTTGCATTCATTTAACAATTCATTTATGGCACATTGTGCATCACTATCAAAAGAATTATTTCTAACCTCATCTTCTTCATCATCGGAGTGGTGTGAAGATATCAATGCAAGATTTACATGTTCTTCATCTGAAGATGAACTTATTTCGTTGTCTACATATGTTTTCCTTTCCTTTTTATGATTATTTTTCTTGAATTTATTTTTCTTTTGAAGTATAGGACATTCACTTTTAACATGTCCTCTTTCTCCACATTCAAAGCATTTAATCTTTCTCGTTGGTGCTTCCCCTTTAGTGATCTCCTTTTTCCTTTCTTTTCTTAGAAACTTTTCAAACTTTTTGATAAGATCAGCATTTTCATCACTATTGGACTCATCCTCTTGATTGCTATCATAATTTTTTACTTTTGTCTTTAAGGCAACGTCTTTTGAATCTTTTACTTGTATTTCATGCTTCTCCAATCTTTCAAGTTCTAACTCATGCTCTTGAAGTTTACCAAATAGAGATGCGGAAGTCATCTTAGAGAGGCTTTTCTTTTCCGATATTGCCGTCACTTTTGGTTGCCATTCTCTAGTCAATGATCTTAGAATTTTGAGATTTAATTCATCATTTGAGAATGTTTTACCAAGTGCCATTAAGTGGTTAGTCAAATGAACAAATCTCTTCTATAATGCAACAATGGATTCTCTGGGCTGCATTCGGAACATTTCATATTCTTGACTTAAAGTGTTTAGTCTGGATCTTTTTACTTCAGTCGTACCTTCATGTGTTTCTACCAACGTATCCCATATTTCTTTAGCTGATTTACATTGACAATCACGAAAGAACTCATCCATACTTAATGCACTCTGAAGAATATTGACAGCTTTCTTTTCATTCAAGATTCTTTTCTTGTCATCTTCATCATATGTATTTTTTAACTTTGGAGTACCAACACCATTGACCACATTAACCGGATTATGCGAACCATTCTCAATGGCTTCCCATATACCTTCTCCTTGTGCTTCAAGATGTGCCTTCATGCAGATTTTCCAAAAGTCAAAATACTCTTCAGAGAAAAGTGGGGGCTTGTTACTACTTCCACCGTCTTTGAATACCGGGTTTGTGCTTGCGGAAGTCATACTGGATCTGTAGGAACAGGTTACCTATAACCTACTCTGATGCCAATTGTAAGTTATATGTGTGCCTAAGAGGGGGGTGAATTAGGCTCTTAGACAATTATCCAGATTTTTGACGGTTTTTGAATTTTACTTTCCTAAAATTTTCTAAGTGAGGAAAGTGGTAAATACGGAAAGTAAAGAACACCAAGACGTATAGTGGTTCCCCTCACAGGTCGAAAGTACTCCACTCCCCTTTCAACACGAAAGAGATTTTCACTAATGTTAGATCTTAGGACAAGACACACCTAGTCTTCCTATACAAGACTCTAACAATCCACACCAAGAACACCCTCTTGGATTTTACATGTTTAAAGTCCAACCGAGAATCAGCCTCTCACAAATGGACCTCTTGTATCCACAATCCGGATAACAAGGTTTACAACCAAACAATCTTATATCCAACAATCCTGGAAAAATAAGATATGTTACAACAAGAGTTTTTGAAACAAGTTTGTAGTATATAAATCCTATGAAGGACTTCTTCTCTTTCAAATATGAAATTTCAATATCATAAACTCTCTAAGTGCTCAAATGATACTTTTATGATAAAATAATGTGAAAATGTATTTCAAAAAGTATCTAAGTATGAAAGATGTGTAGAAAATAAATGTAGAGAGATTTTAATACTTTTTATGAAAGAGGTGATTGAAAAATAAAAATTTGAAATGAATTTATATTGATGAAAGCAACCATTCAAAAGTCATGGCAATGGTTAGAGAAATTCTGAATTTAATAAGAGAAATGATGTAAGAGATGCCATGAAAAGATATAATGAAAAGGTGCATTCAAACAAAACATTTTTCAATTTTAAATAAAAAATACTGTTTCAGTACGATGTAAATTGTGGCGGTTTTCGTTCCGTTACGACGGTTCAAAACGCCATAATTTACCAAAAACTTTTCAAATTTAAAATTTAAAATACAGTTTCAGAAAGGTGCCAATTATGGCGGTTTTTTGTGCTGTTACGACGGTTAAAAACACCATAATTTACCAAAACCTGAATGTTTAAATAAATTGAATAATTAAAAAATTTGTCTAAGTATTTGAACCAATTTTATGCAACATCTATTGATTTTTTCAAGTCAATAGATTATATTTGAAAGTGATTTAATATGGTTCAAAAATGAAAAATAATTGTTCCAATTCAAGAAATATTTTGAGCACTAAGAAATGTTTTAGTCAAGAATTTCATATACCTAAAAGTTTGATTAATCCTATCTTGCAAGTGTAGTCAAGTCTTATGCATTTCTTCTTTTTCCTTCTTTGAGAAATCTTCAAGACTTGAATTAATATGAAACTTGTTCTAGCTTTGAAGTCTTTGATCCATTTCCTTTTGTACATAAAACCTTGAATGAACATTGTTGTCTTCATCAAAACCATTGAGAGGCTATGTCTTCACATTCTCCCCCTTTTTGATGATGACAACCGAATTCTTGAAAATTCGATCCAATCTTGTTTCTCTAACCAAAGCTTGCTCCCCCTTGGATATTACTCCCCCTTAATCCATGATTTTAGAGAGTTTTGAAATCTGCACATTTTGTTAGAGAAACCAAGCAATAATACACAATTCTTCTCCCCCTTTGTCATTAACAAAAAGGATGGGAAAAGACTTGAAGTATATAAATAAATTATGAAAAATAAAGACAATTTTTACCTATGAGATTTACCTCATGATTGACTTCATCAAAACATTCATCCTTGGCGAACATGATCTTGAAGCCTTTGTCACAAAGTTGACTTTTGTTTAGAAGATATTCCTTCAGTCCTTTAACATAAAGTACATCTTCAATGAATGTGAAAGTTTGTGCTCCAATTTTTCCAATGCCAAGAATTTTTCCTTGTAGGTATTCCCCAAATGTGAAATAACCCTTGGACTTTAAGCACTAGATTTGAAAGTTAGTTTATGTCTCCCACCAAAAGCTTAGAGCCACCACTTATCAAAACAACATAGATTTAAAGTGGTCCTCAAGCAAACCTACAAAACAAATTAAGATTGATTTGGTACCCAATGTGCTTTGGGCCCATCAAAGTTAGTACCTTTCTTTACCCACACATAATGCCCACTTGCAACACTAAAGTTTCTTACATAGCAAGCATTAGGTGTATGGCCAACAATACCACAATAAAAACAAGTAGATTTAAAGTTGCTCTTATATCTTGGAACATAAGATTTCTTTTTAGAAAATCTTTTCTTTTTAGGATTAGGATGCACATTCCTAGGTTTGTTCACTTTCTCTTTGGAAGTTTGATCATTAGCCTTAACAAATATAGTTTTACTTGAACTTGGTTTAGAAAACTTTGAATAGCCAAGTCCACTTTAATCATTTGAATATCTTTGTTGACTAAGGACTTCTTCCAATCCAATTTGTCCTTTCTCATACCTTTCAAGTACTCTTTTTAATTGGACAATTTGAAAAGAGAGAGATTAACAATTTTTACATACAAAATTCTGTTTTTCACTAATCATCTTTTGTTTCTCATTTTCGATCTCTTTTTCTAATGAAACATTTTTTTCTTCTAAAGTTGAAATTTGTTTCTTTTGAGATGATATAGTTTTATACAGAATTTTGCATTCATTTAACAATTCATTTATGGCACATTGTGCATCACTATCAAAAGAATTATTTCTAACCTCATCTTCTTCATCATCGGAGTGGTGTGAAGATATCAATGCAAGATTTACATGTTCTTCATCTGAAGATGAACTTATTTCGTTGTCTACATATGTTTTCCTTTCCTTTTTATGATTATTTTTCTTGAATTTATTTTTATTTTGAAGTATAGGACATTCACTTTTAACATGTCCTCTTTCTCCACATTCAAAGCATTTAATCTTTCTCGTTGGTGCTTCCCCTTTAGTGATCTCCTTTTTCCTTTCTTTTCTTAGAAACTTTTCAAACTTTTTGATAAGATCAGCATTTTCATCACTATTGGACTCATCCTCTTGATTGCTATCATAATTTTTTACTTTTGTCTTTAAGGCAACGTCTTTTGAATCTTTTACTTGTATTTCATGCTTCTCCAATCTTTCAAGTTCTAACTCATGCTCTTGAAGTTTACCAAATAGAGATGCGGAAGTCATCGTAGAGAGGCTTTTCTTTTCCGATATTGCCGTCACTTTTGGTTGCCATTCTCTAGTCAATGATCTTAGAATTTTGAGATTTAATTCATCATTTGAGAATGTTTTACCAAGTGCCATTAAGTGGTTAGTCAAATGAACAAATCTCTTCTATAATGCAACAATGGATTCTCTGGGCTGCATTCGGAACATTTCATATTCTTGACTTAAAGTGTTTAGTCTGGATCTTTTTACTTCAGTCGTACCTTCATGTGTTTCTACCAACGTATCCCATATTTCTTTAGCTGATTTACATTGACAATCACGAAAGAACTCATCCATACTTAATGCACTCTGAAGAATATTGACAGCTTTCTTTTCATTCAAGATTCTTTTCTTGTCATCTTCATCATATGTATTTTTTAACTTTGGAGTACCAACACCATTGACCACATTAACCGGATTATGCGGACCATTCTCAATGGCTTCCCATATACCTTCTCCTTGTGCTTCAAGATGTGCCTTCATGCAGATTTTCCAAAAGTCAAAATACTCTTCAGAGAAAAGTGGGGGCTTGTTACTACTTCCACCGTCTTTGAATACCGGGTTTGTGCTTGCGGAAGTCATACTGGATCTGTAGGAACAGGTTACCTATAACCTACTCTGATGCCAATTGTAAGTTATATGTGTGCCTAAGAGGGGGGTGAATTAGGCTCTTAGACAATTATCCAGATTTTTGACGGTTTTTGAATTTTACTTTCCTAAAATTTTCTAAGTGAGGAAAGTGGTAAATACGGAAAGTAAAGAACACCAAGACGTATAGTGGTTCCCCTCACAGGTCGAGAGTACTCCACTCCCCTTTCAACACGAAAGAGATTTTCACTAATGTTAGATCTTAGGACAAGACACACCTAGTCTTCCTATACAAGACTCTAACAATCCACACCAAGAACACCCTCTTGGATTTTACATGTTTAAAGTCCAACCGAGAATCAGCCTCTCACAAATGGACCTCTTGTATCCACAATCCGGATAACAAGGTTTACAACCAAACAATCTTATATCCAACAATCCTGGAAAAATAAGATATGTTACAACAAGAGTTTTTGAAACAAGTTTGTAGTATATAAATCCTATGAAGGACTTCTTCTCTTTCAAATATGAAATTTCAATATCATAAACTCTCTAAGTGCTCAAATGATACTTTTATGATAAAATAATGTGAAAATGTATTTCAAAAAGTATCTAAGTATGAAAGATGTGTAGAAAATAAATGTAGAGAGATTTTAATACTTTTTATGAAAGAGGTGATTGAAAAATAAAAATTTGAAATGAATTTATATTGATGAAAGCAACCATTCAAAAGTCATGGCAATGGTTAGAGAAATTCTGAATTTAATAAGAGAAATGATGTAAGAGATGCCATGAAAAGATATAATGAAAAGGTACATTCAAACAAAACATTTTTCAATTTTAAATAAAAAATACTGTTTCAGTACGATGTAAATTGTGGCGGTTTTCGTTCCGTTACGACGGTTCAAAACGCCATAATTTACCAAAAACTTTTCAAATTTAAAATTTAAAATACAGTTACAGAACGGTGCGAATTATGGCGGTTTTTTGTGCTGTTACGATGGTTAAAAACACCATAATTTACCAAAACCTGAATGTTTAAATAAATTGAATAATTAAAAAATTTGTCTAAGTATTTGAACCAATTTTATGCAACATCTATTGATTTTTTCAAGTCAATAGATTATATTTGAAAGTGATTTAATATGGTTCAAAAATGAAAAATAATTTTTCCAATTCAAGAAATATTTTGAGCACTAAGAAATGTTTTAGTCAAGAATTTCATATACCTAAAAGTTTGATTAATCCTATCTTGCAAGTGTAGTCAAGTCTTATGCATTTCTTCTTTTTCCTTCTTTGAGAAATCTTCAAGACTTGAATTAATATGAAACTTGTTCTAGCTTTGAAGTCTTTGATCCATTTCCTTTTGTACATAAAACCTTGAATGAACATTGTTGTCTTCATCAAAACCATTGAGAGGCTATGTCTTCACATTCTCCCCCTTTTTGATGATGACAACCGAATTCTTGAAAATTCGATCCAATCTTGTTTCTCTAACCAAAGCTTGCTCCCCCTTGGATATTACTCCCCCTTAATCCATGATTTTAGAGAGTTTTGAAATCTGCACATTTTGTTAGAGAAACCAAGCAATAATACACAATTCTTCTCCCCCTTTGTCATTAACAAAAAGGATGGGAAAAGACTTGAAGTATATAAATAAATTATGAAAAATAAAGACAATTTTTACCTATGAGATTTACCTCATGAGTGACTTCATCAAAACATTCATCCTTGGCGAACATGATCTTGAAGCCTTTGTCACAAAGTTGACTTTTGTTTAGAAGATATTCCTTCAGTCCTTTAACATAAAGTACATCTTCAATGAATGTGAAAGTTTGTGCTCCAATTTTTCCAATGCCAAGAATTTTTCCTTTAAGGTATTCCCCAAATGTGAAATAACCCTTGGACTTTAAGCACTAGATTTGAAAGTTAGTTTATGTCTCCCACCAAAAGCTTAGAGCCACCACTTATCAAAACAACATAGATTTAAAGTGGTCCTCAAGCAAACCTACAAAACAAATTAAGTTTGATTTGGTACCCAATGTGCTTTGGGCCCATCAAAGTTAGTACCTTTCTTTACCCACACATAATGCCCACTTGCAACACTAAAGTTTCTTACATAGCAAGCATTAGGTGTATGGCCAACAATACCACAATAAAAACAAGTAGATTTAAAGTTGCTCTTATATCTTGGAACATAAGATTTCTTTTTAGAAAATCTTTTCTTTTTAGGATTAGGATGCACATTCCTAGGTTTGTTCACTTTCTCTTTGGAAGTTTGATCATTAGCCTTAACAAATATAGTTTTACTTGAACTTGGTTTAGAAAACTTTGAATAGCCAAGTCCACTTTTATCATTTGAATATCTTTGTTGACTAAGGACTTCTTCCAATCCAATTTGTCCTTTCTCATACCTTTCAAGTACTCTTTTTAATTGGAAATATGAAAAGAGAGAGATTAACAATTTTTACATACAAAATTCTGTTTTTCACTAATCATCTTTTGTTTCTCATTTTCGATCTCTTTTTCTAAGAAACATTTTTTTCTTCTAAAGTTGAAATTTGTTTCTTTTGAGATGATATAGTTTTATACAGAATTTTGCATTCATTTAACAATTCATTTATGGCACATTGTGCATCACCATCAAAAGAATTATTTCTAACCTCATCTTCTTCATCATCGGAGTGGTGTGAAGATATCAATGCAAGATTTACATGTTCTTCATCTGAAGATGAACTTATTTCGTTGTCTACATATGTTTTCCTTTCCTTTTTATGATTCTTTTTCTTGAATTTATTTTTCTTTTGAAGTATAGGACATTCACTTTTAACATGTCCTCTTTCTCCACATTCAAAGCATTTAATCTTTCTCGTTGGTGCTTCCCCTTTAGTGATCTCCTTTTTCCTTTCTTTTCTTAGAAACTTTTCAAACTTTTTGATAAGATCAGCATTTTCATCACTATTGGACTCATCCTCTTGATTGCTATCATAATTTTTTACTTTTGTCTTTAAGGCAACGTCTTTTGAATCTTTTACTTGTATTTCATGCTTCTCCAATCTTTCAAGTTCTAACTCATGCTCTTGAAGTTTACCAAATAGAGATGCGGAAGTCATCGTAGAGAGGCTTTTCTTTTCCGATATTGCCGTTACTTTTGGTTGCCATTCTCTAGTCAATGATCTTAGAATTTTGAGATTTAATTCATCATTTGAGAATGTTTTACCAAGTGCCATTAAGTGGTTAGTCAAATGAACAAATCTCTTCTGTAATGCAACAATGGATTCTCTGGGCTGCATTCGGAACATTTCATATTCTTGACTTAAAGTGTTTAGTCTGGATCTTTTTACTTCAGTCGTACCTTCATGTGTTTATACCAACGTATCCCATATTTCTTTAGTTGTTTTACATTGACAAACACGAAAGAACTCATCCATACTTAATGCACTCTGAAGAATATTGACAGCTTTCTTTTCATTCAAGATTCTTTTCTTGTCATCTTCATCATATGTATTTTTTAACTTTGGAGTACCAACACCATTGACCACATTAACCGGATTATGCGGACCATTCTCAATGGCTTACCATATACCTTCTCCTTGTGCTTCAAGATGTGCCCTCATGCAGATTTTCCAAAAGTCAAAATACTCTCCAGAGAAAAGTGGGGGCTTGTTACTACTTCCACCGTCTTTGAATATCGGGTTTGTGCTTGCGGAAGCCATACTGGATCTGTAGGAACATGTTACCTATAACCTGCTCTGATGCCAATTGTAAGTTATATGTGTGCCTAAGAGGGGGGTGAATAAGGCTCTTAGACAATTATCCAGATTTTTGACGGTTTTTGAATTTTACTTTCATAAAAGTTTCTAAGTGAGGAAAGCAGTAAATGCGGAAAGTAAAGAACACCAAGACGTATAGTGGTTCCCCTCACAGGTCGAGAGTACTCCACTCCCCTTTCAACACGAAAGAGATTTTCACTAATGTTAGATCTTCGGACAAGACACACCTAGTCTTCCTATACAAGACTCTAACACTCCACACCAAGAACACCCTCTTGGATTTTACAAGTTTAAAGTCCAACCGAGAATCAACCTCTCACAAATGGACCTCTTGTATCCACAATCCGGATAACAAGGTTTACAACCAAACAATCTTATATCCAACAATCCTGGAAAAATAAGATATGTTACAACAAGAGTTTCTGAAACAAGTTTGTAGTATATAAATCCTATGAAGGACTTCTTCTCTTTCAAATATGAAATTTCAATATCATAAACTCTCTAAGTGCTCAAATGATACTTTTATGATAAAATAATGTGAAAATGTATTTCAAAAAGTATCTAAGTAAGAAAGATATGTAGAAAATAAATGTAGAGAGATTTTAATATTTTTTATGAAAGAGGTGATTGAAAAATAAAAATTTGAAATGAATTTATATTGATGAAACCAACCATTCAAAAGTCATGGCAATGGTTAGAGAAATTCTGAATTTAATAAGAGAAATGATGTAAGAGATGCCATGAAATTATATAATGAAAAGGTGCATTCAAACAAAACATTTTTCAATTTTAAATAAAAAATACTGTTTCAGTACGATGTAAATTGTGGCGGTTTTCGTTCCATTACGATGGTTCAAAACACCATAATTTTCCAAAAACTTTTCAAATTTAAAATTTAAAATACAGTTTCAGAACGGTGCAAATTATGGCGGTTTTTTGTGCTGTTACGACGGTTAAAAACGCCATAATTTACCAAAAACTGAATGTTTAAATAAATTGAATAATTAAAAAATTTGTCTAAGTATTTGAACCAATTTTATGCAACATCTATTGATTTTTTCAAGTCAATAGATTATATTTGAAAGTGATTTAATATGGTTCAAAAATGAAAAATAATTTTTCCAATTCAAGAAATATTTTGAGCAATAAGAAATGTTTTAGTCAAGAATTTCATATACCTAAAAGTTTGATTAATCATATCTTGCAAGTGTAGTCAAGTCTTATGCATTTCTTCTTTTTCCTTCTTCGAGAAATCTTCAAGACTTGAATTAATATGAAACTGGTTCTAGCTTTGAAGTCTTTGATCCATTTCCTTTTGTACATAAAACCTTGAATGAACATTGTTGTCTTCATCAAAACCATTGAGAGGCTATGTCTTCACATTCTCCCCCTTTTTGATGATGACAACCCAATTCTCGAAAATTTGATCCAATCTTGTTTCTCTAACCAAAGCTTGCTTCCCCTTGGATATTACTCCCCCTTAATCCATGATTTTAGAGAGTTTTGAAATCTGCACATTTTGTTAGAGAAACCAAGCAATAATACACAATTCTTCTCCCCCTTTGCCATTAACAAAAAGGATGGGAAAAGACTTGAAGTATATAAAGAAATTATGAAAAATAAAGACAATTTTTACCTATGAGATTTACCTCATGATTGACTTCATCAAAACATTCATCCTTGGCAAACATGATCTTGAAGCCTTTGTCACAAAGTTTACTTTTGTTTAGAAGATATTCCTTCAGTCCTTTAACATAAAGTACATCTTCAATGAATGTGAAAGTTTGTGCTCCAATTTTGCCAATGCCAAGAATTTTTCCTTTAAGGTATTCCCAAAATGTGAAATAACCCTTGGACTTTAAGCACTAGATTTGAAAGTTAGTTTATGTCTCCCACCAAAAGCTTAGAGCCACCACTTATCAAAACAACATAGATTTAAAGTGGTCCTCAAGCAAACCTACAAAACAAATTAAGTTTGATTTGGTACCCAATGTGCTTTGGGCCCATCAAAGTTAGTACCTTTCTTTACCCACACATAATGCCCACTTGCAACACTAAAGTTTCTTACATAGCAAGCATTAGGTGTATGGCCAACAATACCACAATAAAAACAAGTAGATTTAAAGTTGCTCTTATATCTTGGAACATAAGATTTCTTTTTAGAAAATCTTTTCTTTTTAGGATTATGATGCACATTCCTAGGTTTGTTCACTTTCTCTTTGGAAGTTTGATCATTAGCCTTAACAAATATAGTTTTACTTGAACTTGGTTTAGAAAACTTTGAATAGCCAAGTCCACTTTTATCATTTGAATATCTTTGTTGACTAAGGACTTCTTCCAATCCAATTTGTCCTTTCTCATACCTTTCAAGTACTCTTTTTAATTGGACAATTTGAAAAGAGAGAGATTAACAATTTTTACATACAAAATTCTGTTTTTCACTAATCATCTTTTGTTTCTCATTTTCGATCTCTTTTTCTAAGAAACATTTTTTTCTTCTAAAGTTGAAATTTGTTTCTTTTGAGATGATATAGTTTTATACAGAATTTTGCATTCATTTAACAATTCATTTATGGCACATTGTGCATCACCATCAAAAGAATTATTTCTAACCTCATCTTCTTCATCATCGGAGTGGTGTGAAGATATCAATGCAAGATTTACATGTTCTTCATCTGAAGATGAACTTATTTCGTTGTCTACATATGTTTTCCTTTCCTTTTTATGATTCTTTTTCTTGAATTTATTTTTCTTTTGAAGTATAGGACATTCACTTTTAACATGTCCTCTTTCTCGACATTCAAAGCATTTAATCTTTCTCGTTGGTGCTTCCCCTTTAGTGATCTCCTTTTTCCTTTCTTTTCTTAGAAACTTTTCAAACTTTTTGATAAGATCAGCATTTTCATCACTATTGGACTCATCCTCTTGATTGCTATCATAATTTTTTACTTTTGTCTTTAAGGCAACGTCTTTTGAATCTTTTACTTGTATTTCATGCTTCTCCAATCTTTCAAGTTCTAACTCATGCTCTTGAAGTTTACCAAATGGAGATGCGGAAGTCATCGTAGAGAGGCTTTTCTTTTCCGATATTGCCGTTACTTTTGGTTGCCATTCTCTAGTCAATGATCTTAGAATTTTGAGATTTAATTCATCATTTGAGAATGTTTTACCAAGTGCCATTAAGTGGTTAGTCAAATGAACAAATCTCTTCTGTAATGCAACAATGGATTCTCTGGGCTGCATTCGGAACATTTCATATTCTTGACTTAAAGTGTTTAGTCTGGATCTTTTTACTTCAGTCGTACCTTCATGTGTTTATACCAACGTATCCCATATTTCTTTAGTTGTTTTACATTGACAAACACAAAAGAACTCATCCATACTTAATGCACTCTGAAGAATATTGACAGCTTTCTTTTCATTCAAGATTCTTTTCTTGTCATCTTCATCATATGTATTTTTTAACTTTGGAGTACCAACACCATTGACCACATTAACCGGATTATGTGGACCATTCTCAATGGCTTCCCATATACCTTCTCCTTGTGCTTCAAGATGTGCCCTCATGCAGATTTTCCAAAAGTCAAAATACTCTCCAGAGAAAAGTGGGGGCTTGTTACTACTTCCACCGTCTTTGAATACCGGGTTTGTGCTTGCGGAAGCCATACTGGACCTGTAGGAACAGGTTACCTATAACCTGCTCTGATGCCAATTGTAAGTTTTATGTGTGCCTAAGAGGGGGGTGAATAAGGCTCTTAGACAATTATCCAGATTTTTGACGGTTTTTGAATTTTACTTTCCTAAAAGTTTCTAAGTGAGGAAAGCAGTAAATGCGGAAAGTAAAGAACACCAAGACATATAGTGGTTCCCCTCACAGGTCGAGAGTACTCCACTCCCCTTTCAACACGAAAGAGATTTTCACTAATGTTAGATCTTTGGACAAGACACACTTAGTCTTCCTATACAAGACTCTAACACTCCACACCAAGAACACCCTCTTGGATTTTACAAGTTTAAAGTCCAACCGAGAATCAACCTCTCACAAATGGACCTCTTGTATCCACAATCCGGATAACAAGGTTTACAACCAAACAATCTTATATCCAACAATCCTGGAAAAATAAGATATGTTACAACAAGAGTTTCTGAAACAAGTTTGTAGTATATAAATCCTATGAAGGACTTCTTCTCTTTCAAATATGAAATTTCAATATCTTAAACTCTCTAAGTGCTCAAATGATACTTTTATGATAAAATAATGTGAAAATGTATTTCAAAAAGTATCTAAGTAAGAAAGATGTGTAGAAAATAAATGTAGAGAGATTTTAATATTTTTTATGAAAGAGGTGATTGAAAAATAAAAATTTGAAATGAATTTATATTGATGAAACCAACCATTCAAAAGTCATGGCAATGGTTAGAGAAATTCTGAATTTAATAAGAGAAATGATGTAAGAGATGCCATGAAATTATATAATGAAAAGGTGCATTCAAACAAAACATTTTTCAATTTTAAATAAAAAATACTGTTTCAGTACGATGTAAATTGTGGCGGTTTTCGTTCTATTACGATGGTTCAAAACACCATAATTTTCCAAAAACTTTTCAAATTTAAAATTTAAAATACAGTTTCAGAACGGTGCAAATTATGGCGGTTTTTTGTGCTGTTACGACGGTTAAAAACGCCATAATTTACCAAAAACTGAATGTTTAAATAAATTGAATAATTAAAAAATTTGTCTAAGTATTTGAACCAATTTTATGCAACATCTATTGATTTTTTCAAGTCAATAGATTATATTTGAAAGTGATTTAATATGGTTCAAAAATGAAAAATAATTTTTCCAATTCAAGAAATATTTTGAGCAATAAGAAATGTTTTAGTCAAGAATTTCATATACCTAAAAGTTTGATTAATCCTATCTTGCAAGTGTAGTCAAGTCTTATGCATTTCTTCTTTTTCCTTCTTTGAGAAATCTTCAAGACTTGAATTAATATGAAACTGGTTCTAGCTTTGAAGTCTTTGATCCATTTCCTTTTGTACATAAAACCTTGAATGAACATTGTTGTCTTCATCAAAACCATTGAGAGGCTATGTCTTCACATTCTCCCCCTTTTTGATGATGACAACCCAATTCTCGAAAATTTGATCCAATCTTGTTTCTCTAACCAAAGCTTGCTTCCCCTTGGATATTACTCCCCCTTAATCCATGATTTTAGAGAGTTTTGAAATCTGCACATTTTGTTAGAGAAACCAAGCAATAATACACAATTCTTCTCCCCCTTTGTCATTAACAAAAAGAATGGGAAAAGACTTGAAGTATATAAAGAAATTATGAAAAATAAAGACAATTTTTACCTATGAGATTTACCTCATGATTGACTTCATCAAAACATTCATCCTTGGCAAACATGATCTTGAAGCCTTTGTCACAAAGTTTACTTTTGTTTAGAAGATATTCCTTCAGTCCTTTAACATAAAGTACATCTTCAATGAATGTGAAAGTTTGTGCTCCAATTTTGCCAATGCCAAGAATTTTTCCTTTAAGGTATTCCGAAAATGTGAAATAACCCTTGGACTTTAAGCACTAGATTTGAAAGTTAGTTTATGTCTCCCACCAAAAGCTTAGAGCCACCACTTATCAAAACAACATAGATTTAAAGTGGTCCTCAAGCAAACCTACAAAACAAATTAAGTTTGATTTGGTACCCAATGTGCTTTGGGCCCATCAAAGTTAGTACCTTTCTTTACCCACACATAATGCCCACTTGCAACACTAAAGTTTCTTACATAGCAAGCATTAGGTGTATGGCCAACAATACCACAATAAAAACAAGTAGATTTAAAGTTGCTCTTATATCTTGGAACATAAGATTTCTTTTTAGAAAATCTTTTCTTTTTAGGATTATGATGCACATTCCTAGGTTTGTTCACTTTCTCTTTGGAAGTTTGATCATTAGCCTTAACAAATATAGTTTTACTTGAACTTGGTTTAGAAAACTTTGAATAGCCAAGTCCACTTTTATCATTTGAATATCTTTGTTGACTAAGGACTTCTTCCAATCCAATTTGTCCTTTCTCATACCTTTCAAGTACTCTTTTTAATTGGACAATTTGAAAAGAGAGAGATTAACAATTTTTACATACAAAATTCTGTTTTTCACTAATCATCTTTTGTTTCTCATTTTCGATCTCTTTTTCTAAGAAACATTTTTTTCTTCTAAAGTTGAAATTTGTTTCTTTTGAGATGATATAGTTTTATACAGAATTTTGCATTCATTTAACAATTCATTTATGGCACATTGTGCATCACCATCAAAAGAATTATTTCTAACCTCATCTTCTTCATCATCGGAGTGGTGTGAAGATATCAATGCAAGATTTACATGTTCTTCATCTGAAGATGAACTTATTTCGTTGTCTACATATGTTTTCCTTTCCTTTTTATGATTCTTTTTCTTGAATTTATTTTTCTTTTGAAGTATAGGACATTCACTTTTAACATGTCCTCTTTCTCCACATTCAAAGCATTTAATCTTTCTCGTTGGTGCTTCCCCTTTAGTGATCTCCTTTTTCCTTTCTTTTCTTAGAAACTTTTCAAACTTTTTGATAAGATCAGCATTTTCATCACTATTGGACTCATCCTCTTGATTGCTATCATAATTTTTTACTTTTGTCTTTAAGGCAACGTCTTTTGAATCTTTTACTTGTATTTCATGCTTCTCCAATCTTTCAAGTTCTAACTCATGCTCTTGAAGTTTACCAAATGGAGATGCGGAAGTCATCGTAGAGAGGCTTTTCTTTTCCGATATTGCCGTTACTTTTGGTTGCCATTCTCTAGTCAATGATCTTAGAATTTTGAGATTTAATTCATCATTTGAGAATGTTTTACCAAGTGCCATTAAGTGGTTAGTCAAATGAACAAATCTCTTCTGTAATGCAACAATGGATTCTCTGGGCTGCATTCGGAACATTTCATATTCTTGACTTAAAGTGTTTAGTCTGGATCTTTTTACTTCAGTCGTACCTTCATGTGTTTATACCAACGTATCCCATATTTCTTTAGTTGTTTTACATTGACAAACACAAAAGAACTCATCCATACTTAATGCACTCTGAAGAATATTGACAGCTTTCTTTTCATTCAAGATTCTTTTCTTGTCATCTTCATCATATGTATTTTTTAACTTTGGAGTACCAACACCATTGACCACATTAACCGGATTATGTGGACCATTCTCAATGGCTTCCCATATACCTTCTCCTTGTGCTTCAAGATGTGCCCTCATGCAGATTTTCCAAAAGTCAAAATACTCTCCAGAGAAAAGTGGGGGCTTGTTACTACTTCCACCGTCTTTGAATACCGGGTTTGTGCTTGCGGAAGCCATACTGGACCTGTAGGAACAGGTTACCTATAACCTGCTCTGATGCCAATTGTAAGTTTTATGTGTGCCTAAGAGGGGGGTGAATAAGGCTCTTAGACAATTATCCAGATTTTTGACGGTTTTTGAATTTTACTTTCCTAAAAGTTTCTAAGTGAGGAAAGCAGTAAATGCGGAAAGTAAAGAACACCAAGACGTATAGTGGTTCCCCTCACAGGTCGAGAGTACTCCACTCCCCTTTCAACACGAAAGAGATTTTCACTAATGTTAGATCTTTGGACAAGACACACTTAGTCTTCCTATACAAGACTCTAACACTCCACACCAAGAACACCCTCTTGGATTTTACAAGTTTAAAGTCCAACCGAGAATCAACCTCTCACAAATGGACCTCTTGTATCCACAATCCGGATAACAAGGTTTACAACCAAACAATCTTATATCCAACAATCCTGGAAAAATAAGATATGTTACAACAAGAGTTTCTGAAACAAGTTTGTAGTATATAAATCCTATGAAGGACTTCTTCTCTTTCAAATATGAAATTTCAATATCATAAACTCTCTAAGTGCTCAAATGATACTTTTATGATAAAATAATGTGAAAATGTATTTCAAAAAGTATCTAAGTAAGAAAGATGTGTAGAAAATAAATGTAGAGAGATTTTAATATTTTTTATGAAAGAGGTGATTGAAAAATAAAAATTTGAAATGAATTTATATTGATGAAACCAACCATTCAAAAGTCATGGCAATGGTTAGAGAAATTCTGAATTTAATAAGAGAAATGATGTAAGAGATGCCATGAAATTATATAATGAAAAGGTGCATTCAAACAAAACATTTTTCAATTTTAAATAAAAAATACTGTTTCAGTACGATGTAAATTGTGGCGGTTTTCGTTCTATTACGATGGTTCAAAACACCATAATTTTCCAAAAACTTTTCAAATTTAAAATTTAAAATACAGTTTCAGAACGGTGAAAATTATGGCGGTTTTTTGTGCTGTTACGACGGTTAAAAACGCCATAATTTACCAAAAACTGAATGTTTAAATAAATTGAATAATTAAAAAATTTGTCTAAGTATTTGAACCAATTTTATGCAACATCTATTGATTTTTTCAAGTCAATAGATTATATTTGAAAGTGATTTAATATGGTTCAAAAATGAAAAATAATTTTTCCAATTCAAGAAATATTTTGAGCAATAAGAAATGTTTTAGTCAAGAATTTCATATACCTAAAAGTTTGATTAATCCTATCTTGCAAGTGTAGTCAAGTCTTATGCATTTCTTCTTTTTCCTTCTTTGAGAAATCTTCAAGACTTGAATTAATATGAAACTGGTTCTAGCTTTGAAGTCTTTGATCCATTTCCTTTTGTACATAAAACCTTGAATGAACATTGTTGTCTTCATCAAAACCATTGAGAGGCTATGTCTTCACATTCTCCCCCTTTTTGATGATGACAACCCAATTCTCGAAAATTTGATCCAATCTTGTTTCTCTAACCAAAGCTTGCTTCCCCTTGGATATTACTCCCCCTTAATCCATGATTTTAGAGAGTTTTGAAATCTGCACATTTTGTTAGAGAAACCAAGCAATAATACACAATTCTTCTCCCCCTTTGTCATTAACAAAAAGAATGGGAAAAGACTTGAAGTATATAAAGAAATTATGAAAAATAAAGACAATTTTTACCTATGAGATTTACCTCATGATTGACTTCATCAAAACATTCATCCTTGGCAAACATGATCTTGAAGCCTTTGTCACAAAGTTTACTTTTGTTTAGAAGATATTCCTTCAGTCCTTTAACATAAAGTACATCTTCAATGAATGTGAAAGTTTGTGCTCCAATTTTGCCAATGCCAAGAATTTTTCCTTTAAGGTATTCCGAAAATGTGAAATAACCCTTGGACTTTAAGCACTAGATTTGAAAGTTAGTTTATGTCTCCCACCAAAAGCTTAGAGCCACCACTTATCAAAACAACATAGATTTAAAGTGGTCCTCAAGCAAACCTACAAAACAAATTAAGTTTGATTTGGTACCCAATGTGCTTTGGGCCCATCAAAGTTAGTACCTTTCTTTACCCACACATAATGCCCACTTACAACACTAAAGTTTCTTACATAGCAAGCATTAGGTGTATGGCCAACAATACCACAATAAAAACAAGTAGATTTAAAGTTGCTCTTATATCTTGGAACATAAGATTTCTTTTTAGAAAATCTTTTCTTTTTAGGATTATGATGCACATTCCTAGGTTTGTTCACTTTCTCTTTGGAAGTTTGATCATTAGCCTTAACAAATATAGTTTTACTTGAACTTGGTTTAGAAAACTTTGAATAGCCAAGTCCACTTTTATCATTTGAATATCTTTGTTGACTAAGGACTTCTTCCAATCCAATTTGTCCTTTCTCATACCTTTCAAGTACTCTTTTTAATTGGACAATTTGAAAAGAGAGAGATTAACAATTTTTACATACAAAATTCTGTTTTTCACTAATCATCTTTTGTTTCTCATTTTCGATCTCTTTTTCTAAGAAACATTTTTTTCTTCTAAAGTTGAAATTTGTTTCTTTTGAGATGATATAGTTTTATACAGAATTTTGCATTCATTTAACAATTCATTTATGGCACATTGTGCATCACCATCAAAAGAATTATTTCTAACCTCATCTTCTTCATCATCGGAGTGGTGTGAAGATATCAATGCAAGATTTACATGTTCTTCATCTGAAGATGAACTTATTTCGTTGTCTACATATGTTTTCCTTTCCTTTTTATGATTCTTTTTCTTGAATTTATTTTTCTTTTGAAGTATAGGACATTCACTTTTAACATGTCCTCTTTCTCGACATTCAAAGCATTTAATCTTTCTCGTTGGTGCTTCCCCTTTAGTGATCTCCTTTTTCCTTTCTTTTCTTAGAAACTTTTCAAACTTTTTGATAAGATCAGCATTTTCATCACTATTGGACTCATCCTCTTGATTGCTATCATAATTTTTTACTTTTGTCTTTAAGGCAACGTCTTTTGAATCTTTTACTTGTATTTCATGCTTCTCCAATCTTTCAAGTTCTAACTCATGCTCTTGAAGTTTACCAAATGGAGATGCGGAAGTCATCGTAGAGAGGCTTTTCTTTTCCGATATTGCCGTTACTTTTGGTTGCCATTCTCTAGTCAATGATCTTAGAATTTTGAGATTTAATTCATCATTTGAGAATGTTTTACCAAGTGCCATTAAGTGGTTAGTCAAATGAACAAATCTCTTCTGTAATGCAACAATGGATTCTCTGGGCTGCATTCGGAACATTTCATATTCTTGACTTAAAGTGTTTAGTCTGGATCTTTTTACTTCAGTCGTACCTTCATGTGTTTATACCAACGTATCCCATATTTCTTTAGTTGTTTTACATTGACAAACACAAAAGAACTCATCCATACTTAATGCACTCTGAAGAATATTGACAGCTTTCTTTTCATTCAAGATTCTTTTCTTGTCATCTTCATCATATGTATTTTTTAACTTTGGAGTACCAACACCATTGACCACATTAACCGGATTATGTGGACCATTCTCAATGGCTTCCCATATACCTTCTCCTTGTGCTTCAAGATGTGCCCTCATGCAGATTTTCCAAAAGTCAAAATACTCTCCAGAGAAAAGTGGGGGCTTGTTACTACTTCCACCGTCTTTGAATACCGGGTTTGTGCTTGCGGAAGCCATACTGGACCTGTAGGAACAGGTTACCTATAACCTGCTCTGATGCCAATTGTAAGTTTTATGTGTGCCTAAGAGGGGGGTGAATAAGGCTCTTAGACAATTATCCAGATTTTTGACGGTTTTTGAATTTTACTTTCCTAAAAGTTTCTAAGTGAGGAAAGCAGTAAATGCGGAAAGTAAAGAACACCAAGACGTATAGTGGTTCCCCTCACAGGTCGAGAGTACTCCACTCCCCTTTCAACACGAAAGAGATTTTCACTAATGTTAGATCTTTGGACAAGACACACTTAGTCTTCCTATACAAGACTCTAACACTCCACACCAAGAACACCCTCTTGGATTTTACAAGTTTAAAGTCCAACCGAGAATCAACCTCTCACAAATGGACCTCTTGTATCCACAATCCGGATAACAAGGTTTACAACCAAACAATCTTATATCCAACAATCCTGGAAAAATAAGATATGTTACAACAAGAGTTTCTGAAACAAGTTTGTAGTATATAAATCCTATGAAGGACTTCTTCTCTTTCAAATATGAAATTTCAATATCATAAACTCTCTAAGTGCTCAAATGATACTTTTATGATAAAATAATGTGAAAATGTATTTCAAAAAGTATCTAAGTAAGAAAGATGTGTAGAAAATAAATGTAGAGAGATTTTAATATTTTTTATGAAAGAGGTGATTGAAAAATAAAAATTTGAAATGAATTTATATTGATGAAACCAACCATTCAAAAGTCATGGCAATGGTTAGAGAAATTCTGAATTTAATAAGAGAAATGATGTAAGAGATGCCATGAAATTATATAATGAAAAGGTGCATTCAAACAAAACATTTTTCAATTTTAAATAAAAAATACTGTTTCAGTACGATGTAAATTGTGGCGGTTTTCGTTCTATTACGATGGTTCAAAACACCATAATTTTCCAAAAACTTTTCAAATTTAAAATTTAAAATACAGTTTCAGAACGGTGAAAATTATGGCGGTTTTTTGTGCTGTTACGACGGTTAAAAACGCCATAATTTACCAAAAACTGAATGTTTAAATAAATTGAATAATTAAAAAATTTGTCTAAGTATTTGAACCAATTTTATGCAACATCTATTGATTTTTTCAAGTCAATAGATTATATTTGAAAGTGATTTAATATGGTTCAAAAATGAAAAATAATTTTTCCAATTCAAGAAATATTTTGAGCAATAAGAAATGTTTTAGTCAAGAATTTCATATACCTAAAAGTTTGATTAATCCTATCTTGCAAGTGTAGTCAAGTCTTATGCATTTCTTCTTTTTCCTTCTTTGAGAAATCTTCAAGACTTGAATTAATATGAAACTGGTTCTAGCTTTGAAGTCTTTGATCCATTTCCTTTTGTACATAAAACCTTGAATGAACATTGTTGTCTTCATCAAAACCATTGAGAGGCTATGTCTTCACATTCTCCCCCTTTTTGATGATGACAACCCAATTCTCGAAAATTTGATCCAATCTTGTTTCTCTAACCAAAGCTTGCTTCCCCTTGGATATTACTCCCCCTTAATCCATGATTTTAGAGAGTTTTGAAATCTGCACATTTTGTTAGAGAAACCAAGCAATAATACACAATTCTTCTCCCCCTTTGTCATTAACAAAAAGAATGGGAAAAGACTTGAAGTATATAAAGAAATTATGAAAAATAAAGACAATTTTTACCTATGAGATTTACCTCATGATTGACTTCATCAAAACATTCATCCTTGGCAAACATGATCTTGAAGCCTTTGTCACAAAGTTTACTTTTGTTTAGAAGATATTCCTTCAGTCCTTTAACATAAAGTACATCTTCAATGAATGTGAAAGTTTGTGCTCCAATTTTGCCAATGCCAAGAATTTTTCCTTTAAGGTATTCCCAAAATGTGAAATAACCCTTGGACTTTAAGCACTAGATTTGAAAGTTAGTTTATGTCTCCCACCAAAAGCTTAGAGCCACCACTTATCAAAACAACATAGATTTAAAGTGGTCCTCAAGCAAACCTACAAAACAAATTAAGTTTGATTTGGTACCCAATGTGCTTTGGGCCCATCAAAGTTAGTACCTTTCTTTACCCACACATAATGCCCACTTGCAACACTAAAGTTTCTTACATAGCAAGCATTAGGTGTATGGCCAACAATACCACAATAAAAACAAGTAGATTTAAAGTTGCTCTTATATCTTGGAACATAAGATTTCTTTTTAGAAAATCTTTTCTTTTTAGGATTATGATGCACATTCCTAGGTTTGTTCACTTTCTCTTTGGAAGTTTGATCATTAGCCTTAACAAATATAGTTTTACTTGAACTTGGTTTAGAAAACTTTGAATAGCCAAGTCCACTTTTATCATTTGAATATCTTTGTTGACTAAGGACTTCTTCCAATCCAATTTGTCCTTTCTCATACCTTTCAAGTACTCTTTTTAATTGGACAATTTGAAAAGAGAGAGATTAACAATTTTTACATACAAAATTCTGTTTTTCACTAATCATCTTTTGTTTCTCATTTTCGATCTCTTTTTCTAAGAAACATTTTTTTCTTCTAAAGTTGAAATTTGTTTCTTTTGAGATGATATAGTTTTATACAGAATTTTGCATTCATTTAACAATTCATTTATGGCACATTGTGCATCACCATCAAAAGAATTATTTCTAACCTCATCTTCTTCATCATCGGAGTGGTGTGAAGATATCAATGCAAGATTTACATGTTCTTCATCTGAAGATGAACTTATTTCGTTGTCTACATATGTTTTCCTTTCCTTTTTATGATTCTTTTTCTTGAATTTATTTTTCTTTTGAAGTATAGGACATTCACTTTTAACATGTCCTCTTTCTCGACATTCAAAGCATTTAATCTTTCTCGTTGGTGCTTCCCCTTTAGTGATCTCCTTTTTCCTTTCTTTTCTTAGAAACTTTTCAAACTTTTTGATAAGATCAGCATTTTCATCACTATTGGACTCATCCTCTTGATTGTTATCATAATTTTTTACTTTTGTCTTTAAGGCAACGTCTTTTGAATCTTTTACTTGTATTTCATGCTTCTCCAATCTTTCAAGTTCTAACTCATGCTCTTGAAGTTTACCAAATGGAGATGCGGAAGTCATCGTAGAGAGGCTTTTCTTTTCCGATATTGCCGTTACTTTTGGTTGCCATTCTCTAGTCAATGATCTTAGAATTTTGAGATTTAATTCATCATTTGAGAATGTTTTACCAAGTGCCATTAAGTGGTTAGTCAAATGAACAAATCTCTTCTGTAATGCAACAATGGATTCTCTGGGCTGCATTCGGAACATTTCATATTCTTGACTTAAAGTGTTTAGTCTGGATCTTTTTACTTCAGTCGTACCTTCATGTGTTTATACCAACGTATCCCATATTTCTTTAGTTGTTTTACATTGACAAACACAAAAGAACTCATCCATACTTAATGCACTCTGAAGAATATTGACAGCTTTCTTTTCATTCAAGATTCTTTTCTTGTCATCTTCATCATATGTATTTTTTAACTTTGGAGTACCAACACCATTGACCACATTAACCGGATTATGTGGACCATTCTCAATGGCTTCCCATATACCTTCTCCTTGTGCTTCAAGATGTGCCCTCATGCAGATTTTCCAAAAGTCAAAATACTCTCCAGAGAAAAGTGGGGGCTTGTTACTACTTCCACCGTCTTTGAATACCGGGTTTGTGCTTGCGGAAGCCATACTGGACCTGTAGGAACAGGTTACCTATAACCTGCTCTGATGCCAATTGTAAGTTTTATGTGTGCCTAAGAGGGGGGTGAATAAGGCTCTTAGACAATTATCCAGATTTTTGACGGTTTTTGAATTTTACTTTCCTAAAAGTTTCTAAGTGAGGAAAGCAGTAAATGCGGAAAGTAAAGAACACCAAGACATATAGTGGTTCCCCTCACAGGTCGAGAGTACTCCACTCCCCTTTCAACACGAAAGAGATTTTCACTAATGTTAGATCTTTGGACAAGACACACTTAGTCTTCCTATACAAGACTCTAACACTCCACACCAAGAACACCCTCTTGGATTTTACAAGTTTAAAGTCCAACCGAGAATCAACCTCTCACAAATGGACCTCTTGTATCCACAATCCGGATAACAAGGTTTACAACCAAACAATCTTATATCCAACAATCCTGGAAAAATAAGATATGTTACAACAAGAGTTTCTGAAACAAGTTTGTAGTATATAAATCCTATGAAGGACTTCTTCTCTTTCAAATATGAAATTTCAATATCATAAACTCTCTAAGTGCTCAAATGATACTTTTATGATAAAATAATGTGAAAATGTATTTCAAAAAGTATCTAAGTAAGAAAGATGTGTAGAAAATAAATGTAGAGAGATTTTAATATTTTTTATGAAAGAGGTGATTGAAAAATAAAAATTTGAAATGAATTTATATTGATGAAACCAACCATTCAAAAGTCATGGCAATGGTTAGAGAAATTCTGAATTTAATAAGAGAAATGATGTAAGAGATGCCATGAAATTATATAATGAAAAGGTGCATTCAAACAAAACATTTTTCAATTTTAAATAAAAAATACTGTTTCAGTACGATGTAAATTGTGGCGGTTTTCGTTCTATTACGATGGTTCAAAACACCATAATTTTCCAAAAACTTTTCAAATTTAAAATTTAAAATACAGTTTCAGAACGGTGAAAATTATGGCGGTTTTTTGTGCTGTTACGACGGTTAAAAACGCCATAATTTACCAAAAACTGAATGTTTAAATAAATTGAATAATTAAAAAATTTGTCTAAGTATTTGAACCAATTTTATGCAACATCTATTGATTTTTTCAAGTCAATAGATTATATTTGAAAGTGATTTAATATGGTTCAAAAATGAAAAATAATTTTTCCAATTCAAGAAATATTTTGAGCAATAAGAAATGTTTTAGTCAAGAATTTCATATACCTAAAAGTTTGATTAATCCTATCTTGCAAGTGTAGTCAAGTCTTATGCATTTCTTCTTTTTCCTTCTTTGAGAAATCTTCAAGACTTGAATTAATATGAAACTGGTTCTAGCTTTGAAGTCTTTGATCCATTTCCTTTTGTACATAAAACCTTGAATGAACATTGTTGTCTTCATCAAAACCATTGAGAGGCTATGTCTTCACATTCTCCCCCTTTTTGATGATGACAACCCAATTCTCGAAAATTTGATCCAATCTTGTTTCTCTAACCAAAGCTTGCTTCCCCTTGGATATTACTCCCCCTTAATCCATGATTTTAGAGAGTTTTGAAATCTGCACATTTTGTTAGAGAAACCAAGCAATAATACACAATTCTTCTCCCCCTTTGTCATTAACAAAAAGAATGGGAAAAGACTTGAAGTATATAAAGAAATTATGAAAAATAAAGACAATTTTTACCTATGAGATTTACCTCATGATTGACTTCATCAAAACATTCATCCTTGGCAAACATGATCTTGAAGCCTTTGTCACAAAGTTTACTTTTGTTTAGAAGATATTCCTTCAGTCCTTTAACATAAAGTACATCTTCAATGAATGTGAAAGTTTGTGCTCCAATTTTGCCAATGCCAAGAATTTTTCCTTTAAGGTATTCCCAAAATGTGAAATAACCCTTGGACTTTAAGCACTAGATTTGAAAGTTAGTTTATGTCTCCCACCAAAAGCTTAGAGCCACCACTTATCAAAACAACATAGATTTAAAGTGGTCCTCAAGCAAACCTACAAAACAAATTAAGTTTGATTTGGTACCCAATGTGCTTTGGGCCCATCAAAGTTAGTACCTTTCTTTACCCACACATAATGCCCACTTGCAACACTAAAGTTTCTTACATAGCAAGCATTAGGTGTATGGCCAACAATACCACAATAAAAACAAGTAGATTTAAAGTTGCTCTTATATCTTGGAACATAAGATTTCTTTTTAGAAAATCTTTTCTTTTTAGGATTATGATGCACATTCCTAGGTTTGTTCACTTTCTCTTTGGAAGTTTGATCATTAGCCTTAACAAATATAGTTTTACTTGAACTTGGTTTAGAAAACTTTGAATAGCCAAGTCCACTTTTATCATTTGAATATCTTTGTTGACTAAGGACTTCTTCCAATCCAATTTGTCCTTTCTCATACCTTTCAAGTACTCTTTTTAATTGGACAATTTGAAAAGAGAGAGATTAACAATTTTTACATACAAAATTCTGTTTTTCACTAATCATCTTTTGTTTCTCATTTTCGATCTCTTTTTCTAAGAAACATTTTTTTCTTCTAAAGTTGAAATTTGTTTCTTTTGAGATGATATAGTTTTATACAGAATTTTGCATTCATTTAACAATTCATTTATGGCACATTGTGCATCACCATCAAAAGAATTATTTCTAACCTCATCTTCTTCATCATCGGAGTGGTGTGAAGATATCAATGCAAGATTTACATGTTCTTCATCTGAAGATGAACTTATTTCGTTGTCTACATATGTTTTCCTTTCCTTTTTATGATTCTTTTTCTTGAATTTATTTTTCTTTTGAAGTATAGGACATTCACTTTTAACATGTCCTCTTTCTCGACATTCAAAGCATTTAATCTTTCTCGTTGGTGCTTCCCCTTTAGTGATCTCCTTTTTCCTTTCTTTTCTTAGAAACTTTTCAAACTTTTTGATAAGATCAGCATTTTCATCACTATTGGACTCATCCTCTTGATTGCTATCATAATTTTTTACTTTTGTCTTTAAGGCAACGTCTTTTGAATCTTTTACTTGTATTTCATGCTTCTCCAATCTTTCAAGTTCTAACTCATGCTCTTGAAGTTTACCAAATGGAGATGCGGAAGTCATCGTAGAGAGGCTTTTCTTTTCCGATATTGCCGTTACTTTTGGTTGCCATTCTCTAGTCAATGATCTTAGAATTTTGAGATTTAATTCATCATTTGAGAATGTTTTACCAAGTGCCATTAAGTGGTTAGTCAAATGAACAAATCTCTTCTGTAATGCAACAATGGATTCTCTGGGCTGCATTCGGAACATTTCATATTCTTGACTTAAAGTGTTTAGTCTGGATCTTTTTACTTCAGTCGTACCTTCATGTGTTTATACCAACGTATCCCATATTTCTTTAGTTGTTTTACATTGACAAACACAAAAGAACTCATCCATACTTAATGCACTCTGAAGAATATTGACAGCTTTCTTTTCATTCAAGATTCTTTTCTTGTCATCTTCATCATATGTATTTTTTAACTTTGGAGTACCAACACCATTGACCACATTAACCGGATTATGTGGACCATTCTCAATGGCTTCCCATATACCTTCTCCTTGTGCTTCAAGATGTGCCCTCATGCAGATTTTCCAAAAGTCAACATACTATCTAGAGAAAAGTGGGGGCTTGTTACTACTTCCACCGTCTTTGAATACCGGGTTTGTGCTTGCGGAAGCCATACTGGACCTGTAGGAACAGGTTACCTATAACCTGCTCTGATGCCAATTGTAAGTTTTATGTGTGCCTAAGAGGGGGGTGAATAAGGCTCTTAGACAATTATCCAGATTTTTGACGGTTTTTGAATTTTACTTTCCTAAAAGTTTCTAAGTGAGGAAAGCAGTAAATGCGGAAAGTAAAGAACACCAAGACGTATAGTGGTTCCCCTCACAGGTCGAGAGTACTCCACTCCCCTTTCAACACGAAAGAGATTTTCACTAATGTTAGATCTTTGGACAAGACACACTTAGTCTTCCTATACAAGACTCTAACACTCCACACCAAGAACACCCTCTTGGATTTTACAAGTTTAAAGTCCAACCGAGAATCAACCTCTCACAAATGGACCTCTTGTATCCACAATCCGGATAACAAGGTTTACAACCAAACAATCTTATATCCAACAATCCTGGAAAAATAAGATATGTTACAACAAGAGTTTCTGAAACAAGTTTGTAGTATATAAATCCTATGAAGGACTTCTTCTCTTTCAAATATGAAATTTCAATATCATAAACTCTCTAAGTGCTCAAATGATACTTTTATGATAAAATAATGTGAAAATGTATTTCAAAAAGTATCTAAGTAAGAAAGATGTGTAGAAAATAAATGTAGAGAGATTTTAATATTTTTTATGAAAGAGGTGATTGAAAAATAAAAATTTGAAATGAATTTATATTGATGAAACCAACCATTCAAAAGTCATGGCAATGGTTAGAGAAATTCTGAATTTAATAAGAGAAATGATGTAAGAGATGCCATGAAATTATATAATGAAAAGGTGCATTCAAACAAAACATTTTTCAATTTTAAATAAAAAATACTGTTTCAGTACGATGTAAATTGTGGCGGTTTTCGTTCCATTACGATGGTTCAAAACACCATAATTTTCCAAAAACTTTTCAAATTTAAAATTTAAAATACAGTTTCAGAACGGTGCAAATTATGGCGGTTTTTTGTGCTGTTACGACGATTAAAAACGCCATAATTTACCAAAAACTGAATGTTTAAATAAATTGAATAATTAAAAAATTTGTCTAAGTATTTGAACCAATTTTATGCAACATCTATTGATTTTTTCAAGTCAATAGATTATATTTGAAAGTGATTTAATATGGTTCAAAAATGAAAAATAATTTTTCCAATTCAAGAAATATTTTGAGCAATAAGAAATGTTTTAGTCAAGAATTTCATATACCTAAAAGTTTGATTAATCCTATCTTGCAAGTGTAGTCAAGTCTTATGCATTTCTTCTTTTTCCTTCTTTGAGAAATCTTCAAGACTTGAATTAATATGAAACTGGTTCTAGCTTTGAAGTCTTTGATCCATTTCCTTTTGTACATAAAACCTTGAATGAACATTGTTGTCTTCATCAAAACCATTGAGAGGCTATGTCTTCACATTCTCCCGCTTTTTGATGATGACAACCCAATTCTCGAAAATTTGATCCAATCTTGTTTCTCTAACCAAAGCTTGCTTCCCCTTGGATATTACTCCCCCTTAATCCATGATTTTAGAGAGTTTTGAAATCTGCACATTTTGTTAGAGAAACCAAGCAATAATACACAATTCTTCTCCCCCTTTGTCATTAACAAAAAGAATGGGAAAAGACTTGAAGTATATAAAGAAATTATGAAAAATAAAGACAATTTTTACCTATGAGATTTACCTCATGATTGACTTCATCAAAACATTCATCCTTGGCAAACATGATCTTGAAGCCTTTGTCACAAAGTTTACTTTTGTTTAGAAGATATTCCTTCAGTCCTTTAACATAAAGTACATCTTCAATGAATGTGAAAGTTTGTGCTCCAATTTTGCCAATGCCAAGAATTTTTCCTTTAAGGTATTCCCAAAATGTGAAATAACCCTTGGACTTTAAGCACTAGATTTGAAAGTTAGTTTATGTCTCCCACCAAAAGCTTAGAGCCACCACTTATCAAAACAACATAGATTTAAAGTGGTCCTCAAGCAAACCTACAAAACAAATTAAGTTTGATTTGGTACCCAATGTGCTTTGGGCCCATCAAAGTTAGTACCTTTCTTTACCCACACATAATGCCCACTTGCAACACTAAAATTTCTTACATAGCAAGCATTAGGTGTATGGCCAACAATACCACAATAAAAACAAGTAGATTTAAAGTTGCTCTTATATCTTGGAACATAAGATTTATTTTTAGAAAATCTTTTCTTTTTAGGATTAGGATGCACATTCCTAGGTTTGTTCACTTTCTCTTTGGAAGTTTGATCATTAGCCTTAACAAATATAGTTTTACTTGAAATTGGTTTAGAAAACTTTGAATAGCCAAGTCCAGTTTTATCATTTGAATATCTTTGTTGACTAAGGACTTCTTCCAATCCAATTTGTCCTTTCTCATACCTTTGAAGTACTCTTTTTAATTGGACAATTTGAAAAGAGAGAGATTAACAATTTTTACATACAAAATTCTAGTTTTCACTAATCATCTTTCGTTTCTCATTTTCGATCTCTTTTTCTAATGAAACATTTTTTTCTTCTAAAGTTGAAATTTGTTTCTTTTGAGATGATATAGTTTTATACAGAATTTTGCATTCATTTAACAATTCATTTATGGCACATTGTGCATCACTATCAAAAGAATTATTTCTAACCTCATCTTCTTCATCATCGAAGTGGTGTGAAGATATCAATGCAAGATTTACATGTTCTTCATCTGAAGATGAACTTATTTCGTTGTCTACATATGTTTTCCTTTCCTTTTTATGATTCTTTTTCTTGAATTTATTTTTCTTTTGAAGTGTAGGACATTCACTTTTAACATGTCCTCTTTCTCCACATTCAAAGCATTTAATCTTTCTCGTTGGTGCTTCCCCTTTAGTGATCTCCTATTTCCTTTCTTTTCTTAGAAACTTTTCAAACTTTTTGATAAGATCAGCATTTTCATCACTATTGGACTCATCCTCTTGATTGCTATCATAATTTTTTACTTTTGTCTTTAAGGCAACGTCTTTTGAATCTTTTACTTGTATTTCATGCTTCTCCAATCTTTCAAGTTCTAACTCATGCTCTTGAAGCTTACCAAATAGAGATGCGGAAGTCATCGTAGAGAGGCTTTTCTTTTCCGATATTGCCGTTACTTTTGGTTGCCATTCTCTAGTCAATGATCTTAGAATTTTGAGATTTAATTCATCATATGAGAATGTTTTACCAAGTGCCATTAAGTGGTTAGTCAAATGAACAAATCTCTTATGTAATGCAACAATGGATTCTCTGGGCTGCATTCGGAACATTTCATATTCTTGACTTAAAGTGTTTAGTCTGGATCTTTTTACTTCAGTCGTACCTTCATGTGTTTCTACCAACGTATCCCATATTTCTTTAGCTGATTTACATTGACAAACACGAAAGAACTCATCCATACTTAATGCACTCTGAAGAATATTGACAGCTTTATTTTCATTCAAGATTCTTTTCTTGTCTTCTTCATCATATGTATTTTCTAACTTTGGAGTACCAACACCATTGACCACATTAACCAGATTATGCGGACCATTCTCAATGGCTTCCCATATACCTTCTCCTTGTGCTTCAAGATGTGCCCTCATGCAGATTTTCCAAAAGTCAAAATACTCTCCAGAGAAAAGTGGGGGCTTGTTACTACTTCCACCGTCTTTGAATATCGGGTTTGTGCTTGCGGAAGCCATACTGGATCTGTAGGAACAGGTTACATATAACCTGCTCTGATGCCAATTGTAAGTTATATGTGTGCCTAAGAGGGGGGTGAATTAGGCTCTTAGACAATTATCCGGATTTTTGACGGTTTTTGAATTTTACTTTACTAAAAGTTTCTAAGTGAGGAAAGCGGTAAATGCGGAAAGTAAAGAACACCAAGACGTATAGTGGTTCCCCTCACAGGTCGAGAGTACTATACTCCCCTTTCAACACGAAAGAGATTTTCACTAATGTTAGATCTTAGGACAAGACACACCTAGTCTTCCTATACAAGACTCTAACACTCCACACCAAGAACACCCTCTTGGATTTTACATGTTTAAAGTCCAACCGAGAATCAGCCTCTCACAAATGGACCTCTTGTATCCACAATCCGGATAACAAGGTTTACAACCAAACAATCTTATATCCAACAATCCTGGAAAAATAAGATATGTTACAACAAGAGTTTTTGAAACAAGTTTGTAGTATATAAATCCTATGAAGGACTTCTTCTCTTTCAAATATGAAATTTCAATATCATAAACTCTCTAAGTGCTCAAATGATACTTTTATGATAAAATAATGTGAAAATGTATTTCAAAAAGTATCTAAGTATGAAAGATGTGTAGAAAATAAATGTAGAGAGATTTTAATATTTTTTATGAAAGATGTGATTGAAAAATAAAAATTTGAAATAAATTTATATTGATGAAAGCAACCATTCAAAATTCATGGCAATGGTTAGAGAAATTCTGAATTTAATAAGAGAAATGATGTAAGAGATGCCATGAAAAGATATAATGAAAAGGTGCATTCAAACAAAACATTTTTCAATTTTAAATTAAAAATACTGTTTCAGTACGATGTAAATTGTGGCGGTTTTCGTTCCGTTACGATGGTTCAAAACACCATAATTTTCCAAAAACTTTTCAAATTTAAAATTTAAAATACAGGTTCAGAACGGTGCAAATTATGGCGGTTTTTTGTGCTGTTACGACGGTTAAAAACGCCATAATTTACCAAAAACTGAATGTTTAAATAAATTGAATAATTAAAAAATTTGTCTAAGTATTTGAACCAATTTTATGCAACATCTATTGATTTTTTCAAGTCAATAGATTATATTTGAAAGTGATTTAATATGGTTCAAAAATGAAAAATAATTTTTCCAATTCAAGAAATATTTTGAGCAATAAAAAATGTTTTAGTCAAGAATTTCATATACCTAAAAGTTTGATTAATCCTATCTTGCATGTGTAGTCAAGTCTTATGCATTTCTTCTTTTTCCTTCTTCGAGAAATCTTCAAGACTTGAATTAATATGAAACTGGTTCTAGCTTTGAAGTCTTTGATCCATTTCCTTTTGTACATAAAACCTTGAATGAACATTGTTGTCTTCATCAAAACCATTGAGAGACTATGTCTTCACATTCTCCCCCTTTTTGATGATGACAACCCAATTCTCGAAAATTCGATCCAATCTTGTTTCTCTAACCAAAGCTTGCTTCCCCTTGGATATTACTCCCCCTTAATCCATGATTTTAGAGAGTTTTGAAATCTGCACATTTTGTTAGAGAAACCAAGCAATAATACACAATTCTTCTCCCCCTTTGTCATTAACAAAAAGGATGGGAAAAGACTTGAAGTATATAAAGAAATTATGAAAAATAAAGACAATTTTTACCTATGAGATTTACCTCATGATTGACTTCATCAAAACATTCATCCTTGGCAAACATGATCTTGAAGCCTTTGTCACAAAGTTTACTTTTGTTTAGAAGATATTCCTTCAGTCCTTTAACATAAAGTACATCTTCAATGAATGTGAAAGTTTGTGCTCCAATTTTGCCAATGCCAAGAATTTTTCCTTTAAGGTATTCCCCAAATGTGAAATAACCCTTGGACTTTAAGCACTAGATTTGAAAGTTAGTTTATGTCTCCCACCAAAATCTTAGACCCACCACTTATCAAAACAACATAGATTTAAAGTGGTCCTCAAGCAAACCTACAAAACAAATTAAGTTTGATTTGGTACCCAATGTACTTTGGGCCCATCAAAGTTAGTACCTTTCTTTACCCACACATAATACCCACTTGCAACACTAAAGTTTCTTACATAGCAAGCATTAGGTGTATGGCCAACAATACCACAATAAAAACAAGTAGATTTAAAGTTGCTCTTATATCTTGGAACATAAGATTTCTTTTTAGAAAATATTTTCTTTTTAGGATTAGGATACACATTCCTAGGTTTGTTCACTTTCTCTTTGGAAGTTTGATCATTAGCCTTAACAAATATAGTTTTACTTGAACTTGGTTTAGAAAACTTTGAATAGCCAAGTCCACTTTTATCATTTGAATATCTTTGTTGACTAAGGACTTCTTCCAATCCAATTTGTCCTTTCTCATACCTTTCAAGTACTCTTTTTAATTGGACAATTTGAAAAGAGAGAGATTAACAATTTTTACATACAAAATTCTGTTTTTCACTAATCATCTTTTGTTTCTCATTTTCGATCTCTTTTTCTAATGAAACATTTTTTTCTTCTAAAGTTGAAATTTGTTTCTTTTGAGATGATATAGTTTTATACAGAATTTTGCATTCATTTAACAATTCATTTATGGCACACTGTGCATCACTATCAAAAGAATTATTTCTAACCTCATCTTCTTCATCATCGGAGTGGTGTGAAGATATCAATGCAAGATTTACATGTTCTTCATCTGAAGATGAACTTATTTCGTTGTCTACATATGTTTTCCTTTACTTTTTATGATTCTTTTTCTTGAATTTATTTTTCTTTTGAAGTGTAGGACATTCACTTTTAACATGTCCTCTTTCTCCACATTCAAAGCATTTAATCTTTCTCGTTGGTGCTTCCCCTTTAGTGATCTCCTTTTTCCTTTCTTTTCTTAGAAACTTTTCTAACTTTTTGATAAGATCAGCATTTTCATCACTATTGGACTCATCCTCTTGATTGCTATCATAATTTTTTACTTTTGTCTTTAAGGCAACGTCTTTTGAATCTTTTACTTGTATTTCATGCTTCTCCAATCTTTCAAGTTCTAACTCATGCTCTTGAAGTTTACTAAATAGAGATGCGGAAGTCATCGTAGAGAGGCTTTTCTTTTCCGATATTGCCGTTACTTTTGGTTGCCATTCTCTAGTCAATGATCTTAGAATTTTGAGATTTAATTCATCATTTAAGAATGTTTTACCAAGTGCCATTAAGTGGTTAGTCAAATGAACAAATCTCTTCTGTAATGCAACAATGGATTCTCTGGGCTGCATTCGGAACATTTCATATTCTTGACTTAAAGTGTTTAGTCTGGATCTTTTTACTTCAGTCGTACCTTCATGTGTTTCTACCAACGTATCCCATATTTCTTTAGCTGATTTACATTGACAAACATGAAAGAACTCATACATACTTAATGCACTCTAAAGAATATTGACAGCTTTCTTTTCATTCAAGATTCTTTTCTTGTCATCTTCATCATATGTATTTTTTAACTTTGGAGTACCAACACCATTGACCACATTAACCGGATTATGTGGACCATTCTCAATGGCTTCCCATATACCTTCTCCTTGTGCTTCAAGATGTGCCTTCATGCAGATTTTCCAAAAGTCAAAATACTCTCCAGAGAAAAGTGGGGGCTTGTTACTACTTCCACCGTCTTTGAATACCGGGTTTGTGCTTGCGGAAGCCATACTGGATCTGTAGGAATAGGTTACCTATAACCTGCTCTGATGCCAATTGTAAATTATATGTGTGCCTAAGAGGGGGGTGAATTAGGCTCTTAGACAATTATCCGGATTTTTGACGGTTTTTGAATTTTACTTTCCTAAAAGTTTCTAAGTGAGGAAAGCGGTAAATGCAGAAAGTAAAGAACACCAAGACGTATAGTGGTTCCCCTCACAGGTCGAGAGTACTCCACTCCCCTTTCAACACGAAAGAGATTTTCACTAATGTTAGATCTTAGGACAAGACACACCTAGTCTTCCTATACAAGACTCTAACAATCCACACCAAGAACACCCTCTTGGATTTTACAAGTTTAAAGTCCAACCGAGAATCAACCTCTCACAAATGGACCTCTTGTATCCACAATCCGGATAACAAGGTTTACAACCAAACAATCTGATATCCAACTATCCTGGAAAAATAAGATATGTTACAACAAGAGTTTTTGAAACAAGTTTGTAGTATATAAATCCTATGAAGGACTTCTTCTCTTTCAAATATGAAATTTCAATATCATAAACTCTCTAAGGGCTCAAATGATACTTTTATGATAAAATAATGTGAAAATGTATTTCAAAAAGTATCTAAGTATGAAAGATGTGTAGAAAATAAATGTAGAGAGATTTTAATATTTTTTATGAAAGAGGTGATTGAAAAATAAAAATTTGAAATGAATTTATATTGATGAAAGCAACCATTCAAAAGTCATGGCAATGGTTAGAGAAATTCTGAATTTAATAAGAGAAATGATGTAAGAGATGCCATGAAAAGATATAATGAAAATGTGCATTCAAACAAAACATTTTTCAATTTTAAATAAAAAATACTGTTTCAGTACGATGTAAATTGTGGCGGTTTTCGTTCCGTTACGACAGTTCAAAATGCCATAATTTACCAAAAACTTTTCAAATTTAAAATTTAAAATACAGTTTCAGAACGGTGCGAATTATGGCGGTTTTTTGTGGTGTTACAACGGTTAAAAACACCATAATTTACCAAAAACTGAATGTTTAGATAAATTGAATAATTAAAAAATTTGTCTAAGTATTTGAACCAATTTTATGCAACATCTATTGATTTTTTCAAGTCAATAGATTATATTTGAAAGTGATTTAATATGGTTCAAAAATGAAAAATAATTTTTCCAATTCAAGAAATATTTTGAGCACTAAGAAATGTTTTAGTCAAGAATTTCATATACCTAAAAGTTTGATTAATCCTATCTTGCAAGTGTAGTCAAGTCTTATGCATTTCTTCTTTTTCCTTCTTTGAGAAATCTTCAAGACTTGAATTAATATGAAACTTGTTCTAGCTTTGAAGTCTTTGATCCATTTCCTTTTGTACATAAAACCTTGAATGAACATTGTTGTCTTCATCAAAACCATTGAGAGGCTATGTCTTCACATAACGTTGTTTGCCTAGCGAACTTTGTATCTTTTTGGTTCTGGTTGTTGGTGCCTTGGTTCGCCAAGGTGTTCGCCTAGCGAACTTTGTGTCTGTTTTTATTTGATAGTGGGTTCACTGGACATTCGCCTAGCGAAGGTGGTAGCGAATGCTCGCTAGAGGGTTTGCCTAACGAACATGGCTGTTTGTACAATTTTGTTTTCTTCATAACTTTTGATCCGTAAGTCGGATTGGAGTGCGGTTGGGTGTGTTAGAAAGCCTGTGAGTTGTTCTTTCTTATTAAAAATGGTTTTGAGATTGTTGGCCGATTAAATTATGTCGGGAATTTGGAAAGGTGTCGTTTGGTCGTCTTTTACCGTTTTAACTGTGTGTATTTGACGTGTTGTTTTGGTTTTGACTTCAATGTGTGATATTGTATGTTGTTATGATGTGTTGTGGGTAGCATCTGATATGTGAATCCCTTGTGCAAAGAATTGTGATGATATGATTGTGGTGGTCTATGGCTTGTGATGAAGTGCATTGTTTATGTGAAATTTCAATGTATGTTGTTTGGTGGCCTTTATGGTTTGAAATGCATTTTTGAATTGATTTGCAATGCATGAATGTGATGATGTTGATTAATTCATATGGTTGAATTGTGAATGTATGGAATTAATGAGTTGAAATATATGCATGATTATGGTTGTATATATGTGTGAAGATGCATTTGATTGTCATGAGTTCTTGTGTGTCAAGCATCATGATATGCATCTTGTGCGATCGTGTGCCCATGTGGGGTGTGAGCGATCCATAAACGTTGTGTGCCCATGTGGGGTGTGAGTGATGGATTGGTTCCAGAGGGAATCCTCTATAACGTCGTGTGCCCATGTGGGGTGTGAGCGATGATTATAGACGATCGTGTGCCCATGTGGGGTGTGAGCGATCGGGTCGTGTGCCCATGTGGGGTGTGAGCGATCCATAAACGTCATGTGCCCGTGTGGGGTGTGAGCGACGGGGAACATCATATGCCCGACGGGGAGTTACATTAAGTAACGAGCGATGATTCCAGCAGAGTTCCTGAGTGAACTAGTGATGAGAAATAATGAATGGATGGTACCGCATATGCATTGCATTAAGTCGTTGTGTCGGTCTCTGTGCATTTGCATAAATCATGAATGGATTGATTATGTGTGAGAAATTGTGATATGCCTTTGTGTGATATGCATTGGTGTTAAATGGATTGTGCATGATTGATATGTATTTGTGAATGGAGTAATTATGTGTTGAGTTTGTAATTGGATTGGTGAATTGATATGCATTCATGTTAAATGCATTGGTTATGAATGATATGTTTTATGCATAGACATATGTATTGGGTGTGAACATGCGGTTATGTGGGGATAATTGTTATATGCTATATGTTGTGGTGATGAGGTGGTGTGGTTCCATATGTCATAATTGTGGTTGGATTTTGTATGATATATTTTGTATTTGTGGCATGCTTTATGTGTTAGTATATGATGGCTTGGGTGAGATGACTTATACTTGTGTTTGAATGTGTGTTTGCATATTAGTATGCAATCTTGATTTAGTTGTTATTTCTCACCCTTATGTTGTGGTTTCTTGCTCTATGAGGCAATTGCAGATTTGTAGTCTTGGAGGCTTTTGTGAAGATTAGCCCTCCGTCCTTTTGTCGGTCTTGGTGTCTGCTCTGATATGTAGCAAAGGAGTCGGGGAACGATAATGTTATATATGTATACCTTTGTTAGATTTATAATTGTATTACCGTTGTATATATATTTTGACGTTAGAAAATAATTTATTTGTAAAACAAGTCAGTTATGGATCTTCCGCTTTATTCCATAATTGAACTTCATTTTGTTGGAAACAGTTGCCCTTTGAGGTTTGCTCCATTTTGTGTTATGTATCAAATAAATGAGCAGGGATTGTGTTTTCTTTCTTTAAGTGTGACATCCCTGTTTTCTGTCGGAAAAATAAATTTTTAATTACTCTGATTTATATTTTGTATTATTTATTCGCGAAGGGAATTGGAGTGTTACATTAGTGGTATCAGAGCAGGTCGGTCCGTCCGGCCAAGTTGTTGAGTCTGTTGGTGTAACAGTTGAATATTGTCGGTGTTGTTTGTTTCTTAGTACGTGATATGTGTGTGGAACACTGTCAGTACTTTCTAGTTTTTCTAGTCCTTTGTCTGCAGGATTTAGAATGAGATAAATGGGGGAGAAGCTGGTACTTCTCCAAGTTGCTTCAGGTGTTGAGCGTTGGCTCAGTGTGTTGTGAATTGCAAGATTGTAAGTGCTCTTTGGATAGTGTGGTTTCCGATTCCAAAAGGAATGCGGAGGTAAGGTTTATGTCGACTAAGGATTGGTGCCTTAGTTAGTTTTGTGCATGAGATGTAAGGAATGCTATTATAGTTTGGTAAAGATGGTTTATGCCCCATCATGATTGTCGGCTGTCTATTGACAAATTGAGGAACTGATCACCCTTAATCTCTTGTTGATAGCAGATGGGAATTATGTTGGATGGAATAGACGTGTCTTTCCAGCTTTGATAGTGTGTGAAATGAGTTGTTTGGAATTTAAGGAAATGATTACGGATTGTTTTGATGAGTCGATGAAGATGCTAATATCGGAAGATGAAATGGATTAGAGGTTTTGGTATGTTGGTCCAGTTGGGAAGTCATGGAGAGAGAATGATTGGGTTTTATTTAAGGACTGCTTCTCAGAGAGTAGAGATTGAACTTAGTTCGATGAAGGTGAATAGTTGAGGCTTATATCTAATAAGTAATGAGGAAACTCTTAGTAGATGGGAATAAGATGTTTGTTTTGTCTGCGATGGTAGTGTTCTGGAAATTGGCAGGAAGTCACAGTGATGTCCGTCAGTTGGGCATAGTTTTCAGATGTGTTTTTGGATGGAACATTAAGGTGTTGTCTTAGAGAGCTCCAGTATTGTTGGTAACAAAAGGAAGGATGATAGAATGGAATAATAAGTATAATGGTATTGAGACTATGGGAAGCAAAAACTTAGAGTTCTGGTGAGTTCGGAGTCTTTGGAGTTTTAAGGCATTAATAGAAATTATGAGGAAACCCTTGTGGGTGGATGTAACATCGCATTTGAGAATTCTTTTTGGTTGGCTATTGATACAAGTTGGAATTTGTGGGATTGGACGGTCAAGAGAAGAAAAAAATTGGGTATGGATTAATGACAATTGAATAAGGTAACGATTGAGAATAAGTGTCCACTTTCGGGAATAGATGATTGGAATGGTTTGGTTGAGTTTGATTGAAATTACAATTGTTTGGAATGTTTGATAAGAGTGGTGAATTGTGTGAGTTGAGGCTTTGATCGATTTAATGTGACTGGTTAGGTTTGTTATCCTCGGAATAGGTTGTTATTTACTCGGTTAAGCTTGTATGTGAGTAACCAGTTACCCAGTGAAAAGTTTTGCAAAAGCTTTAAGGATTTATATCTTTTGGATTTTGGTTGGGAATTGCAACGTACAGTGATGGTATTTGGTGTTAGTAATGCGTCTCTAATGTTTACGGAGTAGAGGAATCGTATCTTCCATATTTAATTGGATAAGTTCGTAGTGGTTTTGATTGAGGATATTCGGATTTGTTATAAACTCAGAGGAAGAACGAGTAAAGTGTTTGAGATTTGAATTATAAGTGTTGAAAAGAGACGAAGTTTTATGCTAAGTTATTCGAGTGAGAATTTTAGTTGAAAAGGGTTAGTTTCTTGGAAATGTTATTTCAGATGAGAGTATGGTTAATGGATCCATCGGAAGTAGATGTAGTTCTACATGAGAGACTCCGAAGTTGGTTAAGGAGATTAGAAACTTTTGGACTCAGTTGGTTGTTATTACAGGTTATGGAAGACTTTGTTAAGTTCGTACTTCTGGTATCTCAGTTGACTTGCAAAGGGTGAGTCGTTTGTTTGGATGTTCGTTGTGAGTAAGTTTTGGTGAGCTGGCGTAGAAGTTGTCTACGGTTTCAGCTTTGATTTTGTGTGATCCTAATAAACCGGTTGTGGGGTATTGTGATGTGTCTTTGATGAGTTTAGTCAGCGTGGTAATGCAAGAGGGTAAAGTCGTGGCTTATGCTTTACGACAATTGAGGATTTATAAAAGGATCTGTATTATTATGGATTTGGAATTGGTTGCGGTGGTATTGTGTTGGAATAATTGGAGGTATTATCTTTATGGTTCTAGGTTCGAAGTGTTTGGTAATCACGAGAATATTGAGTACTTGTTTGGTCTGAAGGAATAGAGTATGAGACAACGAGGAGGGCTGGAATTCGTGACGAGTTATGAATTTGGATTGGACTATCTTTGGGAAAAGTTAGTGTCGTGCGTGATAAGTTAAATCGAAAGTTGTTATGCATGTCTGTTTTGATGGTCAGAGAATTAAAATTATTTGAGCAGTTCGGAGACTTGTGTCTGGTGTGTGAGGTAACACAGTAGAGTGTGAAGTTGGGTATATTAAAAGTGAACAGTGATTTTTGGCAGAGATGAGAAAGAGTTAGACTTTGGATGTGAGATTGGTAGACTTGATGGTTTCGAGTAATTAGAGTGCGCAGCGGAAGCGTGAAGTGGCACATTTTGTATTTGAGTGTGTGGCTTATAAGAGTTCATAGGTTGAACATTGGAAACATGTGGGAATGATGAGACTATGGGACGTTTCAGAATGGACGTGTTAAGTGAAAGGTTTAAATATTATTCATGGGCTACTATATAGATGGATGTTTTGGTTGTATGTTCGATTGGTGAATCGTAGCATTGTTGTAATATTGTTGGGTCGTGGAACTTTATGCTCTTGTTGTGTTTCGGTTTGAGAGTGAACTTGTGTGTGTTCGTAACTTGGTTGTCTTTGCGTCGTAGGTTGGTCGTCAAGTGCATTGTATGGGCTTTGCATCTTGTCGTTGTAGTTGTCGTCGTTGTTGTGGTTGCTGTTAGCACGTTGGGTTGTCAGTTTGTGTTATTCGTGGAGTGGCGTGAGTAGTGTCCGGGGCTGTTCGTCTCAGTATATTTTCGTGGACGAAAATGTCTAAGTGGGGGAGAATTATAACGCCCCAGTTTTAGCTAGTTTTATTTAATTGAGTCGTTTTGATTATTTTATTATTATATTATTTTATTTCTGACTTTTATTTGAAAATATATTATTTTTCATCATTGTTTATGTTTTATCGCGTTTTGAGAGCGGTTGCGAGATATTTGAGTTGAGGGGTAAAATAGTCTTTTCAAAGAATTAGATATTTATATAAAATAGAAAGTGGAGAGAAAAAAGAGAGAAAATAAAAAAGAAGAGAAAGAAAAGAGAAGGGAAGAAAGGAAGAGGAAGGGAAAAAGAGGAGAAGAGGAAAATCGAAGAGAACTCCGTTTCGAGCGCGATTAATCGGGTAAGGGTGAGAAGTTTCGATTATATCCTGCTTGTATATGTATATGTATGTGTATGTTTGTATATTTTCTTGTCTTTCCATAGCTTTTGATTATAGGTTGGAAATGGGAAAAATGATGAGAAATTGATGTTTTCGCGGTTGAAAATCGGTGTAAATGCTGTAGAATACTTGTTACCATGCTTGGGTTATGTTTTGATTGCTATGTGTTGGTTTGGAAATGTTTTGGTGGAGAAAATATGATTTTTGGACTTCAAAACAGCGCTGGAGAATTCTGGGTTTTCCTTGGTTCGCCTAGCGAACCTAGGGCGAAGCAGTAGCGAATGAGTTTTCGCGGGTTCGCCTAGCGAACCAGTTAGCGAAGGTCAGCGAGTGTTCGCTAACGTTGTTCGCCTAGCGAACTTTGTATCTTTTTGGTTCTGGTTGTTGCTGCCTTGGTTCGCCTAGCGAACTTTGTGTCTGTTTTTATTTGATAGTGGGTTCGCTGGACATTCGCCTAGCGAAGGTGGGAGCGAATGCTCGCTAGAGGGTTTGCCTAGCGAACATGGCTGGTTGTGCAATTTTGTTTTCTTCATAACTTTTGATCCGTAAGTCGGATTGGAGTGGGTTGGGTGTGTTAGAAAGCTTGTGAGTTGTTCTTTCTTAGTAAAAATGGTTTTGAGATTGTTGGCCGATTAAATTATGTCGGGAATTTGGAAAGGTGTCGTTTTGTCGTCTTTTACCGTTTTAACTGTGTGTATTTGATGTGTTGTTTTGGTTTTGACTTCAATGTGTGATATTGTATGTTGTTATGATGTGTTGTGGGTAGCATCTGATATGTGAATCCCTTGTGCAAAGAATTGTGATGATATGATCGTGGTGGTCTACGGCTTGTGATGAAGTGCATTGTTTATGTGAAATTTCAATGTATGTTGTTTGGTGGCCTTTATGGTTTGAAATGCATTGTTTGAATTGAGTTGCAATGCATGAATGTGACGATGTTGATTAATTCATATGGTTGAATTTGAATGTATGCAATTGATGAGTTGAAATATATGCATGATTATGGTTGTATATATGTGTGAAGATGCATTTGATTGTCATGAGTTCTTGTGTGTCAAGCATCATGATATGCATCTTGTGCGATCGTGTGCCCATGTGGGGTGGAGCGATCGGATCGTGTGCCCATGTGGGGTGTGAGCGATCCAAAAATGTCGTGTGCCCATGTAGGGTGTGAGCGACGGATTGGTTCCAGAGGGAATCCGCTATAACGTCGTGTGCCCATGTGGGGTGTGACCGATGATTATAGACGATCGTGTGCCCATGTGGGGTGTGAGCGATCGGGTCGTGTGCCCGTGTGGGGTGTGAGCGATCCATAAATGTCGTGTGCCCGTGTGGGGCGTGAGCGACGGGGAACATCGTATGCCCGACGGGGAGTTACATTAAGTAACGAGCGATGATTCCAGCAGAGTTCCTGAGTGAACTAGTTATGAGAAATGATGGATGGATGGTACTGCATATGCATTGCATAGAGTCGTTGTGTCGGTGTCTGTGCATTTGCATAAATCATGAATGGATTGATTATGTGTGAGAAATTGTGATATGCCTTTGTGTGATATGCATTGGTGTTAAATGGATTGTGCATGATTAATATGTATTTGTGAATATAGTAATTATGTGTTGAGTTTGTAATTGGATTGGTGAATTGATATGCATTCATGTTAAATGCATTGGTTATGAATGATATGTTTTGTGCATAGACATATGTATTGGGTGTGAACATGCGGTTATGTGGGGATAATTGTTATATGCTATATGTTGTGGTGATGAGGTGGTGTGGTTCCATATGTCATAATTGTGGTTGGATTTTGTATGATATATTTTGTATTTGTGGCATGCTTTATGTGTTAGTATATGATGGCTTGGGTGAGATGACTTATACTTGTGTTTGAATGTGTATTTGCATATTAGTATGCAATCTTGATTTAGTTGTTATTTCTCACCCTTCTACTGTGGTTTGTTGCTCTATGAGGCAATTGCAGATTTGTAGTCTTGGAGGCTTTTGTGAAGATTAGCCCTCCGTTCTTTTGTCGGTCTTGGTGCCTGCTCTGATACGTAGCACGGGAGTTGGGGAACGATAATGTTATATATGTATACCTTTGTTAGATTTATAATTGTATTACCGTTGTATATATATTTTGACGTTAGAAAATAATTTATTTGTAAAACAAGTCAGTTATGGATCTTCCGCTTTATTCGATAATTGAACTTCGTTTTGTTGGAAACAGTTGCCCTTTGAGGTTTGCTCCATTTTGTGTTATGTATCAAATAAATGAGCAGGGATTGTGTTTTCTTTCTTTAAGTGTGACATCCCTGTTTTCTGTCGAAAAAATAAAATTTTAATTACTCTGATTTATATTTGTATTATTTATTCGCGAAGGGAATTGGGGTGTTACAGCGAGCCCTATCAAAACATCCGTTTCACCTGGGCAGGGTGAAAGGTTAAAGACGACAATTACTTTAACTTGTGAACAATCTTCGAAACATCGACAGCAACCCATTGGCGGAGAACTCCTCGGTGAATCACAAAGTCTGGTACTTTCCTTGATTTGTCTTCAGAAATACCGCTGATTTCTGGTGGAGCAGGATCATTGGAATTTGTCTCCCAGGCAAGGTTATCGTAGAAGGATTCCTCTGTTGTATTTTGCAGAGTATTGGTGCTCTCAGGAAAATCTCCCCATCCAGTTGGCTGGATGTCTTCGAACCTGATACGAGAGATTTCGGGAGCGATATACTTCACCATGAAGTCAAATTTTCCACTTGGGTATCCTAAGGTGTCCCACACTTCTTTGGAACTGGAGGAGTCATGTCTTTCGATGACGTTGACCTCGGGAAAAGCATAGTTGATGAATTCTAGTCCGACGAACTTTGCGAATTCATCATCGTGCTGGATAGGTTCTGAATACCCTGAGTGTTGATCCTATGACATGGTGGGGACGCAGGTATTCTTTTCAATGACGCTCAGTTGATTTTCATTGTTCGGCTGATTTTCTTGCCCCAAGTCTCCTGGGTATGGCTGCCAGATAGGCAGGCCATCCATTGGGCCATAATAGTCGTGGTCAAAGTTGTATTTCATCAGAGTATCTTCCTCTAATGAGTTTGGTGGAGCATGGAATCCTTACGGATCACAATCTCCATATATCATTTTGACGTCTGACCTGGGTATAAATCTCAGACTCTGTGCAGAATAGCAAAATGGCATAGACACTCTTCCTGAGACATATAACCATCCTCGTTGAGATAGGACTTCCATTCTTTATTCGTGTCGGAGGAATCTTCCTCGTTGATAGTGTGTACTTCTTGGGACACTGGGTGAAGGAAACCTCCACTGTGGAAGAAGTCCTGAATGGGATAAAGACTTTCATCGTTAGCAGCTGTCTGGGTGCAGGTTGCAGAAAAACCAAGACCCTTCTTTATTTTATTATCAGTAGGAATGACAAGCTGTCCCCATCCTTTTGCATTGTTATCCTCGATCACTTCGAGAGCATCTTTGTATGAGGAAATCGAGGTTCCTTTCTCTGATTGATTCTCATTGCTCATCGAACGTGCTTGGAACTGAGTTCCAACAACCTCCTCAGGTTCTACACAAGTAGATAATGACAGGTTACTCACGATCAAGGCTTGTTTTCCATAGACCATGATGAGTTGATCATTCTTGACAAACTTCAATTTCTGGTGCAGCGTCGAAGTGACTACCCCAGCCTGGTGTATCCAAGGTCTTCCTAATAAACAGCTGTACGCTGCCCGGACGTCCATGACCTGGAAATTAATTAGGAAAGTGTGAGGACCGATAGTTATGGGAAGGTCAACTTCGCCGATAACTGCTTTCTAAGACCCGTCAAATGCTTTGACGATGACCTCACAGCCCCTCATCGGAGACCCTTTGAATGATAGTCGCATTAGAGTGGACTTCAGCATAACGTTGATGGCCGATCATGTGTCTACCAGTACGCTGGCTAAAGCATCGTCCTGGCAGCTAATTGTGATATTGAGCGCCATGTTGTGACTTTTTCCCCCTCTGGAAAATCCTCATCACTGAATCCTAAGGTGTTGCAGGAAGTGATGTTAGAGATGATGCTATTGAACTGTCATATTGACACATCCTGTTCCACAAAGGCCTGCTCTAAAACTTTCTGTAGAGCCTCTCTGTGGGCTTTGGAACTGAGTAAAAGTGATAGCACTGAGATCTTTGAAGGAGTTTCTAATAGTTGGTCAACAATGTTGTATTCGCTCCTTTGGATTAGCTTCAGCATCTCATCATCGTTCTTTGAAAGGGCGGGATTACTGGATTGACCGACTGGTGGATCAGGAGCTTCTGTCGGAAGTTCCTTTTCTTTGTTAGGTTCTCCAACTCCTCGGTTGAAGATTCGACCGCTCCGTGTTACTCGAATGATGACTGCAATATTCACGACGGAGGGTAATGGAATTTCCTTTCCATTCTCAATTATTGTTGCACCGTATTTGTAAGGGATCGCCTTAGCTGATTCATACGACAACGGTCCCGATAGATAGATAACTACAGGAGCCTTCTGATTTTTCTGACTGTCGTAAGTAACTTTAATCAGTTTCTGGCTAAGAACCTTTGATTCGTCCAGTAGAGGGATGATGGTACAAAAATCCTTGTTCTGTTGATGATTAGAGATTATGACAACGTCTCTGATTTGATCAACGAAGTAGTCCGGCGTCCAGTTGATTGGCTCGAGACTCGGACACATGTGAATTTCTTTACAATCCAACTGACCTTGAAGGGCTTCCCGCACAAGGTAGCATCCTTAGTTATTCTCCGAGCAGACTCTACAACGTTTATATTTGTGTGGTGGCACCTGGCCACGCCCGCTTTGAATGCAGTGCAACCTTACTAGGTTTGTTTCCATAGATCGGACATCCAGACTTTGACGCCGAGTAGGGTTTCCATTAAGCATACTAATTTATTGCGTGTCTTCATCCAGATAGATTGGAAGCCACCAGTGGTTTAACAAGTGTTGTAAAGTTATCTGAATGAGAGCGCACCCTTGGTTACTCTCACAACATCCTTTACAGTTCTGATAATCATGTGAAGTAAGAAAACCGAGTTGGACCTGCCTGGCATGTAACTCCACCAAGCTGGTATTCATCAGACGAATATCAAAGATTTGGATCATGTTGATCTGATAAGGATTTCTATCATGGTAGTCCTGGCTTTGAGCAACCTGAGGTTGATACATAGGAACAGGTGTGGGATTAGGTTGGCTTTGAGCAACCTGAGGTTGATACGTAGGAACAGGCGTGGGATTGATAGCAAGAGTTACAGCTACTACTGGTTGGTATCATCGCCTTTGCTTTCCGAGAGAGATATTCCCAATATCCTGCTCTTTTTTCTTAGGGAGAGCACTACCGTATCGTTTTGTACTAATTGATGATCCAACGTCTTTAACCAAACGTCCTTCTCGGACTGCTTCCTCAAGACGAACTCCCATGCCCACCATTTCGGTGAAGTCACTGGGCGCACTGGCAACCATTCTGTTATAGTAAAATGAGCTCAAGGTCTTTAAGAAGATCTTTGTCATCTCTTTTTCCTCAAGAGGTGGACAAATCTGGGCGGCAATTTCACGCCATCTCTGAGCGTACTCCTTAAAGGTTTCCTTGTCCTTTTGTGACATTGATCTGAGCTGATCTCTGTCTGGTGCCATGTCCAAATTGTATTTATATTGTTGAACGAAGGCAATGCCAAGATCTCTGAACGTGCCGATCGTAGCGCGGTTTAAACCCATGTACCATTTTAATGCGGCACCGGTTAAACTATCCTGAAAGTAGTGAATGAGCAGCTCCTGGTTCTTTGTCTGAGCTGACATTCGCCGAGCGTACATCACCAAATGACTCTAAGGGCAAGAGTTACCCTTGTACTTTTCAAAGTCGGGAACTTGGAACTTGTGTGGAACTTTCACATTGGAGACCAAGCAGAGGTTTGCGACATCCTTTCCAAATAGATCCTGACTGCGAAGGGCCTGTAGTTCTTTCTGCATCTCCAGGAATTGTTCCTGGAATTCATTCATTCTGTCGATCACGCTGTCATTTCCACCAGAGCGTATCTGTGGAATCTATCCTTCCGGGACAGTGTGTACCACGGGTGGTGGTATAGTCATTATGGCCGAGACTCTCGGTGCCTCCCGAAGTTTGTAACCTTCAGGAGTTGTTGTCATTCCCCTGGCATCTTCGCTTTCCCGAAGTTTGTAACCTTCAGGCCCAGCACCTCCAGCTGCGGTTCCCTGATCCTCAGTGATCGGCGGAACATATCCATCCGGGATATAGTTAATAGGTATGCCCCAGGGACGTTCTTTCGGCATTTTGTACCTAGGATCATACTTCTCCACTATGGGCGTCGATGTGATCTCTGAGATCACAGTCCTTTGTTGTTGCATCTGAGCTTCTGCTAGAGCTTGCATGTCGTTATGAATCTTTCTCAGATCCTCTTTCAGAGTTACGATCTCTTCTCTCAACTCTCTGTTCTCTTCCTCGAGATCATCCATCTTTTTCTGACGATTGGCCTGAGTATTGTACGAATGAGACAGTTTGACTCTAGAATCGAGATGCAAACGTGAGATTCGTAGGTAAGAAGAATGCGTTACGTGAGAATGATGAATGCAATGATTATTAATAATTTTTGTTTATTCAAAGTAAACTTCGACAATTAGATTGCAAATATAAAACATTGGGGGAAACTCCGTTTTATTGAATTCAAAGGATTGCAGAAATGGAAATGCAGTAGATTTACAAAGTGCTGAAAAAGGAAATCTAAACTAATGGATCTTGAGTCCTCTCTGAAGAGAGCTCAGGTGCTAGTTCTGGTACTTTCCTTTTCTTTGACCGGGGCTCTTGGGCCGTTGTTGGGTTGTCATTCCTTTGCCAAGTGAAAGGAGCGAGCAAATTCCTTTGGTCATCCTGATTTTTTACAGCATGTTGCTCTAAAATCTCAATCAGAACATCCTTTTCTCTTAATAGCTGTTGTATTTTCTTGCTCTCCACATTGAGAATACGGTACTTGTTCCTCCAAGACCTCTTCTCCTGTTGAACTTTGGTGAGAGTCGCCTGAAGTTTTTCCGTGTCCGACATGAAATAAAGGACAGAGTCCCTTAACGGAAGAACCTCCTGACGAGGGTAAGGCATCCTCAGCTTAAGAGCTCAAGTTTGTACCCAGTGGAGATAAGGCTCCCCTGAGACACAGTCTGTTTTCCTAGAAACTCTCGTCCTTTCCTGTGAACGTGTTTCCAAGCATGCACTATTTCTATCTTTAGTGTTCTGTCATTTTCTCCTTCCTTGAAGAAAAGAGCTTTCAGATGAGCATTTTGCGGGACATGCCTCATTGGGTATCCAAATTGACGACGAACTAACACTGGATGATAGTTGATTCCCCCCTTAGTTCCTATAAGGGATAAATTTGGGAAATTTCCACAACGGTCAATGATTCTGATCCCGTCATAGATTCGATTGTACCAATCGATGTCAGAGTTGGTAAGAGACATGATTCTCTGCGACCAACGTAAAGTATTTTTTTAATCCCAAAATACAGCAGACTTGGGCAAATGGGAAGTGAACCATTTGTATACAGGGGTACACAGCATGTGATCATTCCTCCATTATACAAATTCCTTAAGTGTACCGAATGATACGCATCTGCGAGTAAGGTCGGTACGGGGTTTCCAATCAGAAAAATCTTAATGGTGTTGATATCTACGAAGTTATCAATGTTGGGAAACAAAAATAACCCGTAGGTATGCAAAACAAAGATGCTCTCGAAAGCGGCTACGTTCCCTATACTAGCAAAGTATAGAGCTTTCTTTGTCAAGAATTGGGCTGGCAAACCCTGGATGCCACCCTTAGTGGTCATGTGAGTCCTGACTTCCGACTCATCCAAATAAATTGCTCTTACAATGGTTTGATCCTTTGGAATTTCTTCCAGTCCAGAAAAGGGAGCTTGATCAGTAATATGTAAATCAGTCAGGTGAGAATACTCCTCCAGCGTTGGTGCAAGCTGATAATCCGGGAATGTGAAATAGTGATAAACCGGATCGTAGAACTGGATTAGGGTGGACAGGATTCCTTCAATTACGTGAACCCTTAACAGAGATACCAACCCTCCGTACTTGGCTCTGAAAACCTCGTGGTTGGTGATCATTCTCGCCAAACCTCTCAAATCCTCTAACTTTGGAACCTTGAAGGTGTACTTATGAGTTTTTCTTCTACCGAAATCCATTAGCGCAATCTCCTTTCTCTGATATTTGCAATCATTGTCTCAGTTTAATTTGAAAAAGAGAGATTAGGAGATAAGTTTTTTCTTTGAATGTTTTTATGTTTTTAAAATGAATGTATGAATACAGCACACAAAAACATAGGAAAAACATGGGGTCAAAGGGTCGGTGTCATGAAGTCAAGGCTCTACTCCCCCCCGAAAGGTTTATACTGGTGATTTTTTGTACCTGTCCACAAAATCATTGACCCCTCTGGGATAACAACAACAAGTGGATCGCCAGCGAGCTGATGCATCCTAGAGTCATCTCAGATGAGGGTAGTATTGCGTGACAACTATTTTCGATAGCTTCTGCACTACAAAATGGCTTAAGTCTAATAAAAACCTCAGCTTCTCAGACAACCCAGTCGACCACACTACTTTAAACAACCGAAGTCGTATAAGTAATGTATCTGCAAATGGAGTATCCACTGGGTTTGATGGTCGATCGGGGGACTCTTAACTGGGATTCACTCCCCGCAAGATTACCTGCATTGCCATCACCTATCTTAGGTGTATACTCCATCTTTCTACATGCGGCATCACACGCATTCCCATTAGCAGAAAAATAAACACAGATATCAATTAGGAAAAGCAGTATATATATTTCTCTTAATCATCCTAGACCTCTAGTCTTATGGTCCTATACAGACAATGACTCCCCAGCAGAGTCGCCATTTCTGTGACATCTCGAGAACTTAAGGTTTTCACCCAAGATTGTAAGAAATAAAAGACAGGCCCCAAGGTGGGAGCCATTTTTCCGTGGTACTTTTTTAAGATTTCTACCTAAGAGATGGGAAGAGAACAAGATCTCGTGGTCCCTAGTGGAGTCGCCATTTTTCTGTAGCGCGAATTTTTGCGTGGTTGCGAAGCTCTATCGCTTTGGGGTACTACAGTTCGATTCATTTTTTATCCTATTGAAGCTGATTAAGGAAGGGAAATAGATGTCTTCAATTAACCCTGCTTGCACACTGAGTTTAAACAGATGACTGTTGGTTTACATATGCTATTAAGATTATGGGTCTCTCTTAGGTTATTTTGTTAAAAAAAAATAGAGTGCCTGGACTATGAGGTAAGATGTTAATGTGTTTAGATTTGATGCTTTTGGGTTGATTTGGTGGAGATACTGGGTTTTGGGTTTTTTATTAGTGTTCTCGCTAAGATTTTTTCAATCTTATACCTACGTATTCCCGTTTGATGAAACAGGGAAATCAGAGCGATCATAGTTCCTCCTATTCTATGGGAGGAAAAAGGTTGTTTTGGTGTCTTGTTCAAAGCCCAAGACGTGAAGCTAAATGTGGTTTGTATCTTGTTCAAAGCCCAAGATGTGAAGCTGAAGGGTCTATTTGTATCTTGTTCGAAGCCCAAGATGTGAAGCTAAAGGGTTTATTGATGGGAGAGAATTTGTTATCTCTAAAAGGGGATATTTGGTCTGTTTGTCACAACTGTTGGGCGACTGATTAGAAAGGAGAATTACTTTAACTGGGATATGTGAATCCAGCAATGCCATAATTTCCTTTATGGGGGATTTATAACCTGAAGGAGAAGACTTTAACTCAGTTTAGAGCAATGCCATCTTTCCTTAGGAATTTCTCATGCTAAAAGAGGGACAGTGGTATGGATGTAAATAATCCAGAGGCTTGCCGCTTACAGCAATTAGATGAAGGAAAAGGAGTTGTTGATGTTTGTATAATATGAGCAAGGCACATATTTTGATGCTAAAAGGTTGATTTACTCAACCGGGGTTTTCTTATACAAAGCCTAAAAGGACGCTATTGACCCAACAAGAGGGTGTTTTTATGTGTCTCGTACGAAGCCCGAGAGAGAGGCTAAAAGGGGTTGACTCAACAAGAGAGTGCTAACAAATGACTGACTCAACAAGAGAGTGCTTTTATATGTGTCTTGTACGAAGCCCAAGACGGAGGCTAAACGGTGACTGACTCAATCAAGAGAGTCTTTTATACTCAACAAGAGAGTGATTTGTATCTCGTACGAAGCCCGAGATGGAGGCTAAACAGGTTGAATTAATAAGAGAGTCTTTTATACTCAACAAGAGAGTGTTTTAGTATCTCGTACGAAGCCCGAGATAGAGGCTAAACAGGTTTGACTCAACAAGAGAGTCTTTTATACTCAACAATAGAGTGTGAAAAGGTTAGCTCCACTGGGGAGAATCATTTTACAAAGCCCAAAAGGAGGCTATTGTGCTGGTGACTATTTTAGTTTAGTGACAGGTCCAGTATGTTGGATAAAAGAGAAAATTAGTTCTTATGAAGGGAACGATTAAAGGTATTGTTATGCTTTAGGATTGATTAGAGGATCAGGGTTATTTCCTGTTCTTTAAGGAAATGGAAAATCCAAAGGGGATCGAGACTGTCCAAGTCTACTGGTGTTTTGAGAAATCGATTCTCAGGTAGTGAATGATCTTTGTATGATGCCCAAGAGAAGGCTGGTATGTTAAGGGATGAAGGTCAACCCATTAACAGGTCTGACACTTAACTCAGAAAGACAGCTCTAGCAAATTGATGACTAGGTTTTGTTCCTATACCTGTAGAGGTCTCTGGGTCCTTGTACTAAGCCCAAGAGAAGGCATGAGAGGTTTTAAGAAGCCGAAGGGTCCTTGTACAACGCCCAAGAGGAGGCGCGGATGCTTTTAAGAAGCCTGTGGGTCCCCAAACCCCCGAGAAGTTCAAGACATGCCATTCACCGAGAATAGATCAAGCCAGGAAAGTCCGAGAATTTGGAAGAAACTCAAGAGATTCCATTCACAGAGAAAAGATCATCTCTGGGGAGTAGAGTCTCTTTGACGATTTTCTAATGGTGACAGTCTGAGAAAGGGTTCACCGAGAATGCTGCCTTTCACGTCTCCATATTGTTTAACCCCGAGAGGAGGGAAGATTGTGTCTGGTAATCCTATGGGGATCTAGTTTTGTTTGTATTTAAGAGTGACCAATAGGGCTTTACCTAGTGCTAGACGTAGTTGCCAGGGAAAACTCTAAATAAGTATACTAGTATTACACAGTTGATATTTGACAAGTATATAAAAGTTTGTGAAAGAAGACTTACAGTGAGAAGCCCCACAATACAGTTATATATATATATATATATATATATATATATATATATATATATATATATATATATATATATATATATGAAAGCGGGTAAACACTTACTCGGTTGTAGAGCTTCCATGCTGTTTGGTTAGTTGTTCAACAAAGAAAGCTTTGATAACAATATTATATTCAAAATCAAAGGAGAAAGTGCTTTGAAAAGGTTGTTGGGGCTTACAGCTCAAGGAGAGGCCCAAGGTTTTATCAGTGATTGCACTGTTGTTTTAAAATTGTACAGGGACTTATACAAGTGACTGAGGCCTAAAAAGGTTTTCTGTACAAAGGGATGGGTCTTACACTCTCTCAAGAGGCCCAAAGGTGTTTAAAGAAAAGGGTTGGGTCTTACACTCTATTATAGGCACAATGATTTATTTTTGTACAAGTGGTGGGGCTTACAGCTCAAGGAGAGGCCCAAGGTTTTTGTTAAAAAGGTGACGATCGCGCCAAACTTTTTAATGGGATCGGGACTTATACAATACATTGAGGCCCAAAAAGTTTTGTATTTACAAAGGGTTGGGTCTTACACTCTACAAAGAGGCCCAGAGAAAAGACATGGGACTTATAATAAGAGGGTAGGCCCAGATGATTTTGCTGAAAAAGGCGACGATCGCGCCGTTGTTTTTGAAAATACAGTGGGACTAATACAATGACTGAGGTCCAAAAAGTGGTGTGTTTACAATGGGGATGGGTATTACACTCTAATAGAGGCCCATGAGTGTTTGAAAATGATTTGTGAGGGTGAAAATCAAAGAAACCCTAATTTTGTTTTCCTTTAAAAGTAAATATAAAATGATAAAAATACCAAATAAGTTTGAATAAACCACTTGTGATTTTTGTTTAAGGTTTGAAAAAATGAGGTTTTAATCACAAGATGAATTAAAACTCATTTGGTTTTGATTTTCAAAGTAAATATTCCCTTTTAAATGTTTAAAAACAATTAAAAAGGAATTTATTCACAAAAATATTAATTATACTAAATAACTAATATAAATTTTATTTTTTTGTGGAATAAAATATTTCAACATTTTTGTGATTTTTTGCAAAAAGAACCAATAAAAAATAATTAAAATTGAGGGAGTTATTAATTTTTCAAATCATTAAAAATAATAAGAAAAATAATAAAAATATGAAAAGTGATAAAAAAAGGATCTGGGGTGAGGGGGATTCGAACCCCAGACCTCTTGTGTATAGGGCGCGTACCTTACCACTGGGGTGGTGATACATCCGTTGATTGAAATACAACCACAAATATACAAGGCTTGCCTTGTATTTGGCCTGGCCCATGGCAAGGGAAGATAAAATTTTGGTTGAAAACGTGAAGGCCATAACTTTCTCATTTCTCCATGGATTGGGATAAAATTTAGGTCTATCCTACCTAGAATTTCCCAAGGAATCCAATGGTGGTGGTGTTTTTTTTTCAGATCATGCTCCTATTGAAAAACCCGATAGTGGTTTTGAAATAGGCCATGATTTGCATTTTCTGTTCCATCTCTTGGTACAAGCATGAATTACATGATAAATTGGTGCAAATACAACACATATAACATGTATAAGAGATGCATGATCAGTGGACATCAAAAGAAAGCATGATTCAAAGAATCCAAGTTGTGATGCTTACCTCTTTTTGGAGCTTTTGTGCAATCTGCCAAGGGCTTTGTTCCAGAAATGATTTGATGCTTTGAACAACCTCAAATGATCTCTTAGAAGCTTTTAGGATGGTTGGAATCAGCTGGAAACCTCAGGAACATGTTTGAGCTCTTTCTTGCAAAAGGGGCAAAAGTGGTCAAAATAGCAACTCTCTCAAATGGTGTTCCAGATGGGGGGAACCATTTGGGACAGTTCAAGGATGATATTTGGAGTGTGTTTGAGGTTTTATCTAGTTTGGAAAGTGACTGAATCAAGACATGGCTTGAAAAATGCACAAAAGTCCTATTTTGAGGTTTTGAGAGGTGACTTTGTGATTTTGGTGTTACAGGTCACTTGTGAGAGTTTGGACAACTTAGATATGACATATTGGATGTGTTTGGATCATGAGCTGTGGTGGAATTGCTCTCTAACTCAAAAACTCAGAATTACCTTGCTAAAGAAGGTATTTTTGCCTAGAGAATGAGATTTTGAGGAAAGGAAGTGTTGTAGTGCTTTGGTGTAATCAAACTGAACACAATTGAGCTCTATTTATAGTAGAGCAAGTTTGTTTAGGCTGCAATAGTGAATGGCAACTGCAGCAGAGGTTTGGCCAATGTTGATCAATGAGAATCCAAGTCTCCTCTAGCCATTGACTAGAGGTTAGGGCACAGGTTGTTGGTTCCCTTGGTCTTGGATAAGTCATGACTGAATTCAGTTGGAAATAGCTCAGTCCATGCCACCTTGGTGCATCCATTAAATGCTCCAAACCAAAATTGGAGTCTTGTCCCTCTTTTAGGCATTTCTAGGTTTGGCATGGTACTTTTTGTTCCAAAGACTTGGGAGGCTTATGGACCAGTGTTTGTCCCTCCTTGGTCCCCCCTTGAGGTGTTCAGATGGATAGATTTACTTGCCCTTTGCAAAATTTGAGCAAATCGAGCAAAACTCCCAAATCTGCCTTGCCATGACAGTTTGCGGCAAGGCATATTGCCATGGTCATATCTCATTGCCCAAGTGGAATTTGATGGGGTTCTTGGCTATTTTGGAAAGCCCTCATATGATACAACAACTGTTTGATCATAATTGGTTTTGATACTTTTTGGATCCAAGTGAAAAATGCCCCTACATTTGGAAAAAAGTGAAGGCAGATTCTGACTAAGTGAAAATTTCACTAAGTGTTGGAAAAAAGTGACATTTTCACTTTTTGTGATTTTGATCATTCCATAACTTGAAATCCACGAGGAATTGGAATGAGTTGTATTTGAAGCTTTTGTAGAGGGCCATGAGAGCTACAAATTTAGCTTTGAATGGGGAAAAATGGCCTTGTGGTTTAGGAGTTATGATCCTCCAAAGTTGGTACCCTAGCCACTTTGTTCCATAACTTAGAAAAATTTCTAAGTTTTTATGGTTACCCCTTTTACAAGTTATCCCACTTTTCTTGATTTTTATTGATGAATGATGATTCCAATCACACATTAACATCATTTTAGGGTTAAGAAACCATAATTGTGAAAAATCTCAAAAAGTCAAAGTTGACTTTTGTGCACAGTTGACTTTTTGTCAGATGAATTCCAAACTGTGCGATCCTCTATAAAATCAAGTCCTTGACCTAAATAAAACTTGATGGATTGATTTCATAGGTATTATAGGGTGTATTGAATCATGTCCTAGGGTTTGGGAGCATGTCCTGGTCAAAAGTCAAAGGTACAGTTGACTTTTTCTGCGAAACCCTAACTGTGGTTCTGATGAAATTGAAACTTGTTGCTCAAGCTTCTTAGACCAATCCATTGTTACAAATGGATCAATGTGGTCTATTAGAGACCCTCAAATCCTCCTTTGAGGTCTTGGCTCATGTTTTGTCCCAAAAGTCAACTTGGGGGGTGAATTTGGTCAAGAAACCCTAAATCCTGATTTTTGATGAATGCATCCCTTGAGGTCAAAATTGACTTGATGATTGGGTCCATGATGTCCCATGGAGCATATTAGGTTATGCTTTGAAGCATTGGCTCATGCCCAGGGGAAATTTTCCATCTGGAGGCCCTGGTCGACCAAAACCCTAATTTGGTGACACTGTCGATCTTAAGGCTTAATCCACCTGGAATGCTGCAGCCTTGTGCTTGATTCCTGAGGTGGGAGTCCTCTTGATCCCTTGTGGATGTTTAAGAGGTTTAGACAAGTTGAAGATCATGTCATTCTATGATTGATCCTTTGTCTAAGGCTCAAAAAGGGCTTGAAACCCTAATTTTGATTGTAGTGAATGCTCACCCATCTTTGGGGAGACTAATGAGGCATGATGGTTCATCCATATTGTGGTGATGATTTGCACAATGATGGGAAATCTTAGTGGTCAAAATTTGGGGTATGACACCGTCAACTCGGATACGCGATGAAGAATATCCCACATAATGTTCAACTGGAAGGTCTTTTCTTCAAGGAAGGAGAAAATGACAGGGCACTGAAGAAAGAAATAGTGCATGCCTGGAAACATATTCACAGGAAAGGGAGATAGTCTCTGGGAAGACCAAACTGTACCTCCATGGAACCTTATCTCCATTGGGTGCAAACTAGAGCCCTCAAGCTGAGGATGCCTTACCCTCGTCAAGAAGTTTTTCCCTTAAAGGAATCTATCCTTTATTTCATGTCTGATGCGGAAAAACTCCAGGTCGCTCTCAACAAAGTCCAACGTTAGAAGAACTCTTGGAAGAAAAAATACTAGATCCTTAATTTGGAATGTACCAAGATTCAGGAACTATTAAAGGAGAAGGATGCTCTGATTGAGATATTGGAGTAGCATGCTATAGAAAGTCAGGAAGACCAAAGAAATTTACTCACTCCTTTCACTTGGCAAAAGATTGTCGATCCGACAACGGATGAAGAGGCCCGGTCAAAGAAAAGGAAAATACAGGAACCAGCATCTGAGCTCTCTTCAGAGAGAACTCAGGATCCATGAGCTTAGGCATTTTCCTTACAACACTTTGTAAAATACTGCAATCTTTCGAATTCAATAAAAGGGGTCTCCTCCACTGTGTGATATTTGCAATTTAATTGTTAAAGTTTCTTTTTGAAAAACAAAAACTAAAAAATATGTCTTTGCATATCATTCATCATTCTCACATAACGCATTTGTTATCTTTGAGTCTCACGTATGTGTCACATTCTAGAGTCAAATTGTCTCATTCGTACAATACTCGGGCCAATTGACAAAAGAAAATGGACGATCTCGAGGAAGAGAACAGAGAGCTGAGAGAAGAAATCGACGCTCTAAAGGAAAGTTTGGAAAAACTTCACAGCAACTTGCAAACCATGGCAGCAGCTCAGGAGCAACAACATCAAAGGATTGCGATCTTAGAGATTACCACTACACCCATATTGGAGACATGTGATAATCATCCTCTTTACAACATGCCTAAGGGTCGCCCCTGGAGCATGCCTTTCAACTTTATACCTGAAGGATATATCCCACCGGTCACTAAAGACCCAGAAACCGCTGGACCTGAAGGTTACAAACTTCGGGAAAATGAAGATGCAAGGGTTACGACAGCAACTCCTGAAGGTTACAAACTTCAGGGCACTAAAGCGCCAAGAGTCACCGCTATAATGTCTATGCCACAACCAGTGGTACACATTGTCCCGGAAGGACAGATTCCGCAAGCAATTTCTAGTGGAAACGAAGACATGTACGAAAGGATGAATGAATTCCAGGAACAATTCTTGGAAATTCAGAAGGAACTGCATGCCATTCGAGGTCAAGAATTATTCGAAAAGGACGCCGCCGACCTCTGTTTGGTCCCTAATGTAAATATACCGCATAAATTCAAGGTGCCTGACTTTGAAAAATACAAAGGTAACTCTTTCTCTCAAAGTCATTTAGTGATGTACGCTCAAACAATGTCTACTTAGATAGAAACTCAATAGCTACTGATCCATTGCTTCCAAGACAGTTTAACCGGTGCCGCACTCAAATGGTACATGGGTTTAAACCACACCAAGATCAGTACTTTCAGAGATCTCGGGGCAGCCTTCGTTTAGCAGTATAAGTACAACTTGGACATGGCACCAGATAGGGACCAACTCAGAACAATGTCACAAAAGGATAAGGAAACTTTCAAAGAATATGCTCAGAGATGGCGTGAAATTGTTGCTCAGACCAGTCCCCCTCTTGAGGAAAAGGAAATGACCAAGATTTTCTTGAAAACATTGAGCTCGTTTTATTACCACCGAATGGTTGCAAGTGCCCCCAGTGACTTCACTGAAATGGTGAACATGGGAGTACGCCTTGAAGAAGCAGTCCGAGAAGGACAATTGGTCAAAGATGTAGAGCCATCTAGCAGTACTAAGAGATACGATAGTTCTTTCCAAAAGAAGAAAGAGCAAGATATCAGTAATATCTCTCTGGGAAAGCAAAGGCGAAGGTATCAACCGGTGGCAGCAATTACTCCCACTATCAACCCAGCGCCAGCTCCGACTTATCAATCTCAAGTTGCTCAGAGCCAACCAAATCAACAACAGTATCAGTAAACGCCGCAACAGCCTTTTCAGTAGGCTCGTCCACAGTACAACAACAACAATTGTACTACACGACCATCAGGGTTTGACCCTATACCGATGTTGTACGCAGAATTGTTTCCACTTCTACTGGCCAAGGGGCATGTTCAAACCAGGACTTCTCTCGCAGTACCAGAAAATCCACCTTTTTGGTTCAAAGCAGATCAAACTTGCCCTTACCGTCAAGGAGGATTGGGACATAACATTGAGAATTGTCTCAGCTTCAAGTCTGATGTATAGAAGCTTGTCAGAAGCGGGGTCTTATCTTTCAAGGATACAAATCCAAATGTTCAGACAAACCTATTACCGCAACATGAGAAGACTACAATGAATTTGATAGAAGAAGAACCTGTCAATAGTTGTCAAATTCACAATGTACGGTTACTGGGAACCAACCTGGTAAAAATGCATTGCAAACAGAGCGGGTACGGCCATGTGCCATCTCACAACTATCATCAATGTGATATCTGCTCCAAGGACAATCAAAGGTGTATCACAATTCAAGCATCTCTACAAGAACAAATGGATCTGGGCTGGATTCAGGATTACAGGATTCGTGAAGTAAACATGTCCCATACACATCCTAATATTGTTCAGAACAACGACATCCGTGCAATGAACGTCAATTTAGTGGCGATGCATTCGAGACAAAGTCAGCATTATAATCTGCCACGACATGATTACAGCACTTGTCCAATCTGCTCAACAGATAATCAGGGATGCTCTTTTGTACAAGAGGCTATCCGACGTCAAATAGATCTCGGATGGATCCAAAACTACCATGTAAGAAATGAGCATCAAGTCAATATGGTTCAGATCTTTGACATACGCCTAATAAATACCAGTCTAGTAGAATTACATGCTAAATAGGTCAGACTCGGTTTTCTGGCTTCACATGATTATCTAGACTGTAAAGAATGCTGCGAAGACGACCAAGGGTGTACGCTTGTGCAAAGAACACTTCAACATCTGTTGGACCACTGGTGGCTTCTGATCTATCTGTATGAAGACACACAACATATTAATATGACTGATGGGAATCCTGGTAGACATCAAAGTCGTGATATTTGCTCAATAGAAACAAATTTAGTAAAGATTCACTGCATACAAAGTGGGTACGGTCGGGTACCACCGCACAGTTATGAGCGCTGTAGAGTATGCTCGAAAAATAATCAAGGATGTTATCTCGTACGAGCAGCCCTCCAGAATCAGTTGGACTGGAAGGAGATTCGACCATGCTCGAGTTCTGGGTCGATCAACGTAATACAAGAGTACCTCACTGGTCAGAACAAAAACGCCGTCATAATCTCCAATCACAGAATAACCAAGGACGTTTGCGCCATAATCCCTATACTCAATGAATCAAAGATCCCTCTTGATAGTAGAAACGTTCCTAACCATGAACTGATTGAGGTTGCCTATGACGGTCAGAAAAACCAAAAGGCTCTTGTGGTTATCTACTTGCCGGGTCCAATACCGTACAAGTCAGAAAAGGCTATCCCTTACAAGTACGGTGCAATGACCATTGAAAATGGAAAAGAAACTCCATTACCCCCCGTTGTGAACATTGCCGACATCAGTCGAGTTACCCGGAGCGGTCAGATCTTCAACAGAGGAATTGGAGAACCTGCCAAAGAAAAGGAACCTCAAACGGAAGTTCCTAACCAACAGGTCGGTCAATCCAGTAATCCAGAACCTACAAAAAACAACGATGAGATGCTAAAGCTCATCCAGAAAAGCGAGTACAACATTGTGGACCAATTGTTGCAAACTCCGTCTCGAATCTCTGTATTATCTCTCCTGCTTAGTTCAGAAGCTCACAGGGAAGCTCTACAGAAGGTCTTAGAATAAGCCTTTGTGGAACAAGATGTGACAGTAGGACAATTTGACAGCATCATCTCCAACATCACTTCCTGTAACAACTTGGGATTCAGTGATGAAGAATTTCCGAAAGAAGGAAAGAACCATAATATGGCACTCAATATCACAATCAACTGCCAAGACGATGCTTTAGCTAGCGTACTGATAGACACATGATCATCTTTGAATGTTATGCTAAAATCAACTTTGGTACGACTATCATTTCAAGGAGCTCCGATGAGAGGCAGTGAGACCATCGTCAAAGCCTTTGACAGATCTAGAAAAATAGTTATCGACGAAGTTGATCATCCCATAACCATCGGTCCTTACACTTTTCAAGTTAATTTCCAGGTCATAGACATCCGGGCAGCATACAACTATTTATTAGGAAGACCTTGGATACACGAAGCTGGGGCAGTCACTTCGAAACTTCACCAGAAACTGAAGTTCGTCAAGAATGACAAATTAGTCACATTATGCGGAGAGCAGGCCTTAATCGTGAGCAACCTATCATCATTCTCCTGTGTAGAACCAGAAGAGGTTGATGGAAATAATTTTTGAAGCACTCTCGGTGAGCAATGAGAATCAACCAGAAAGAGGGACGTCGATTTCCTCATACAAAGACGCTCTTAAAGTGATCGGGAGTGGTAACATAAAAGGATGGGGACAGATTATAACTCCTACGGATAACAAGACAAGAAAAGGTCTTGGTTTCTCTCCGACTTGTACCCAGACTACAAAGAAGGATGAAAGTTTTCATCCCATTCAGGATTTCTTCCACAACGGAGGCTTCCTCCACCCAGTATCTCAAGAAGTACACACCATCGACGGAAACGACTCCTCCGATGTGGATGAAGAGTGGAAATCTTACCTTAACCATGACAGTTATATGTCTCAGGAAGAAGCATGCATGCCATTCTATTTTCCAAAGCAGAGCCTGAGATATATACCAAGATGAAACGTTCGGATGATCTATGGAGATTGTGATCCTAAAGGATGTCGTGCTCCACCCAATTTATTAGAGGAAGATAATCTAATGAAAGATAACTTTAACTACGATTATTATGATCCCCTGGATGACTTACCTATCTGGAAGCCATACACGGAAGACTTGGGGCAAAAGAGTCAGCCGGGCAATGTCTATCAGCTGAATGATCTTGAAAGGAACGCACCTGCTCCCCCAGAGTCATGGAATCATTACCCCGCACACTCCGAGGGTGTCCAAAACCATGCTAATGAATTAGTGAGGATCGCAGGACGAGAGTTCATTAACTACGCATTTCCTGAAATCAACGTCATTGAGGAAGATGACTCATCCATTCCCACAGAAACATGGGACACTTTGGGACAGCCAAGCGGCAAGTACGGCTTCCTAGTCAAATACACTGCTCCCGAAAGCTCTCGTATCAGGCTTGAGGACATCCACCCGACTGGATGGGGAGATTCCCTTGAGAGTGAAAACACCATGGAAAATACAACAGAAGAGTTCATTTATGACCATTCTGCATGGGAGGAAGACTCCAATGATCCTACTCCGCCAAAAATCAGCGTTATTTCTGAAGAAAAACCAAGAAGGAAGGTACCAGACTTTGTGATTCACAGAGGAGTTCGCCGCCATTGGGTTGTTGTCGATGTCCTAAAAGTCGTCCATAAGTCAAAGTAATTACCATGTTTGTTTTGACCTTTCACCTTGCCCGGGTGAAATGGATGTTTTTATAAGGGCTCAATTTTCTGTAAATGTCCCTCTTCGCTTTGCCCAAAGTGACAAAGTTTTGTTTTATAGGGTTGTGTTTCAAGAATCGACAAATCATGAATAAATAATATCATTCTGAATTCCCGCATTTATTGCTGTTTTCACTTTTATTTTTTCAAAAAATGGTAATCCTAAAACAACCCAAATTAAAAACAAGCATTTTTTCAGAAAATACACTGCACACACTGTTGCAGTGAGAATCGAATATCAAGCTATTAATTAACTTGAATCACAAATCTTTGAATTCACCACCGAGCTTTGATTTATCCAAAGGAAAGGGTAAAGATCGAAGAAAACACTAATTGCGCTATGTAAAGACACAGCTAAGAGATCTAAGGTTCGGGGGTTGGTTATACCTAGGGAAGGTGTTAGCATCCTAGATATTTGTAGTACTCTACAGGAACCTATTGTTTGTATTATTGCTAAAGTTTCCTTGCTAATGATTATCTGCTAAAGGTAAGGGTACTAAGTATGCTTGCCAAGACGTCGCATCTTGTGCCTACGTATCCAAACTAGGATGGAATCAGAGCAACCGTAGTTCACCTAACTAAGGGTGAGGAACTATTGACTATGGTCAAAGTTCCAAAGGGAATGAGTATTCATGATCATGATACTCATAGAGTTAAAGAACTCTCTAAGTCTAAGTTGTAAGGAAAATGGGGAAGTGAATACTCATGATGATGAGAATCACATAGAGTTGAAGAACTCTATCCTAATTCTATGTTAAGGGGTGAATGGCTCTAATAAGGCCATGGGGGAAAGGAACATCATTATGATGATGCTCAAATAGAGTTGAAGAACTCTAGGTGGATCCTAAGTTGTAAGGTAAGTGGCTCTAATGATGCCAAGGGATTGATCCTAATGAGGTCAATGGAAAGGGATGGCTCTAATGAGGCCAAGGGTAAAAAATGGCTCTAATCAGGCCAAGAGGTAATGAGCTATCTATGACATTAAAGTCAATAGAGAGACTTTCCTTTGGAAGGAGGGGAACAAAGAGGGTTAAGGAGGAGAGCTAACAAGCTAGCCTCACTTAAAGGGGGTAAGTTAATGAAGTTTAAGATAACAAACATCATTTAAGCAAGATGAAAATATAAGCATGGTAACCACCAAAGCTAAGAATATGAATGTAACAACACTCAAAGCAAGGATTTTAAGACAAAGGGGATTAAGGTGACAACCAAAAATCTTCACATGGGGATATACATATCATAGATGTTACAACACCTAAGCAAACATGAATTAAGTTCTCATGGTATAAAACACGGGTTAACAAGAAGAAGGTGACAACCAAAGATCAAAGACATACATGTGTAACAACAACCATGTAGACAAATGTATCATGTAAATCACAGAGATAAAACATGTTGAAAATATCTTGGCAATAATATCATGGATACAAATTGAATCATGTTAAGCAAGTAGGTGACAACCATACATGGATTTGCATCAACAAGAAGAAGGTAGGGACATACATGTGTAACAACAATCATGCAATCAAAATCAAACATGTATGAAAGACATCATGCAATTCAAAGATGTAAATCATGTTAAAACATTTTAAAAGCATTGCCATGGAAGTAATATTGAACATGTCAAAGCAAGTAGGTAACAACCATACAAGAGCATTTAACAAATTGGTAACAAACATGTATTTGAAGGAGGTGACAACATCACAAGTTTCATGGTATTCAAAGATTACAATCTAAGACATGAAAACACTTAAGAACAATTCAAACATGGCATCAAAGATACAAGGCATAAATCTATTACATGCTTGATCAAAACAATCTTCAAGTTAAAAGGGTAGATGATCTAACAAGATCTCATGGTATGAACAAAGATTTTCAAAGGCATTCACATGTAAACAACATATTAAACATCAAGGTATCAAGGTGAGTCAATGGCACATAATGTCAAAACATCATACAAGATTCAAACAACATGTATTAGGTTTCAATCTATCAAGACAAACCAAGAAATCATGGCAAAAGAACCAAAAGAAACAAAGAAGTTTTCATGAAAACCCTAAAAAGGTCCTTCATTTTCAATATTTACAAATACCTCAAAAATAACTATTTTTGACAATTTCTTTTTACAACCATAAAATAGACATCACAATGAACATTTTGCAAAAAAAAAAATGGATCAAAAAGGATAAAAAACGAACAAGTTATGAACAATTCAAATAGAGGTATCAACCATAAAAATTGAAAAAAACAAGTATTAAAAAGGAGGGAAAGCACCACATGAGTGTTGAACCCACGTCCTGGGGGGTCAGAGCACAAAACCCTTGCTATCTGAGCCAATGGAGCTCTCTAAAAACAAAATACCATCATAAAATAAAATAACAAGACACACTTCAGATTAGAAATAAATAAAAAGGCAACCAAAAAGGTCTGGGGAGGGGATCGAACCCCAAACCTCTCGCTCAACACAACACACAAACAACCTCCATTGACCAGCGGTGCTACGCCCTCATCCAATTAATATATGCTTTCATTTTTTTTATTTTAAAAACCAACCAGAATGGCCACCTCAGTGCCACGTTGGGCTAACTGGGTGCCATCTCAACATCATCTTCTCCATCATTCTCTCCCTCGCTTGTGCCCTAATTCATCACTCAAGCCTAGAATTTCTACACAACACAACTCACTCATTTCCCAACCATTTCTCATGAAATAAAAATCAAATTTGGAGCAAATTCAGAGAGGAACACGAATATGATATTAGTTTCAACTAACAACTATATGATTCACAAATCATCACACAACAGCATGGTGTCATACCCAAAATTTTGACCACTAAGATTTCCCATCATTGTGCAAATCATCATCACAATATGGATGAACCATCATGCCTCACCAGTCTCCCCAAATATGGGTGAGCACTCACTACAAACAACAATTAGGGTTTCAAACCCTCTTTGAGCCTTAGAGAAAGGATAAATCAAGGAATGACATGATCTTCAACTTGTCTAAACCTCTCAAACATCCACAAGGGATCAAGAGGACACCCACCTCAGGAATCAAGCACAAAGCTGCAGCATTCCAGGTGGATTAAGCCTTAAGATTGACAGTGTCACCAAATTAGGGTTTTGATCGACCAGGGCCTCCAGATAGAAATTTTCCTCTGGGCATGAGCAAATGCTTCAAAGCATAACCTAATATGCTCCATGGGACATCATGGACCCAATCATCAAGTCAATTTTGACCTCAGGGGATGCATTCATCAAAAATAAGGAATTAGGGTTTCTTGACCTAATTGGTCGCGACTTTATGTAATGGTTGGATTACTGCTGCAAGTATACAGCTTATTACGTAGTCTTAAAAAGGTTGTCGAACCCACAGGGACCAATAATCAACCTAGAGTGATCGATTATTGCGGTGTAAAGCTAAGGCTTAGATTTGGTGGTAAAAGAAATTTAGTTATTAACGGGATTTGAAAAACAACAATAAAGATGAGACCGGAGAATGATTTCCGTGCTCTTTGGGACTCCGTAAGATCCAGGTGTTAACAAAGGTCTTGAGATTGGTCTGAAGGTTATGCCAGTTTAAAGGCTCGACCTCACGCTCTCGCGGTCTTAACCAAGCCACGCCTAATGACCCCAAGATTTTGCTCTCGCTCACTCGGTAGTTAATAGGTGATGTTTTAAAACTAACATAAACTAAATGAGGCCCTAAAGTGCTTTTGCTGCATTTAGACTCAATTTCCGATGTCTACTATCCGACGATTACCTCAAACTCTCGCTCTATTGGACACGCCTTGGTGTGCTTCTCACTCTCGTGACGAAACACTGTTAAACAGCCTCTCGCTCTCACGATAAGGTTGTCTAAATTCAGTTGAGACACCAAAACCAGAATTTTAAAAGAAAAGCTAAACACCGAAGGATTCTACAGAGTCCCGTCGAAACGACTGTCCTCAATCTACGGACTCGAAACAAACTACTCATACATGATTAAATTAAACACTAATACATTAACATTTCTGGATTTTAAAACATACATAATGGATTGTTCTTAATTATGTTCAGAATTAGGTTTATATGCGAAATCAGAATTATGCAATTAATCAATCAAAAGAAAACAAAATGCAATAAAGTAAATGAATCGTAAATAATCTGAAGTGCGAGGAATTAAAACGGTAAATAGACTTTGTATTAACTAATTGATCCAAGCGTACATCAGCAGCAAAAGAAATGAAAATTACAATGGGTGTATCAATCTCTCGATGTGATCGATTGATACTTTGGCTAATGATCTAAGTTGCTAGGAATTTTGGAAGCGCTTCTGCAAGGTTCTTGGATGCCAACTGCAGACCTCTGGTACTCTATTTATAGGAAAAATAGGCTCCAAGATAGTTAAGTTCGAATTTTGAATTATCCTTTGCAAACTGCCAAAACTGCATAAAGGAAACTGCTCCCGCACACAATGGAGGTGGCCTTATGGCAAACGGCGGTCGCCATTTCTTTAAATGTTTGAATCTCCTTCCTTTATGACATGGCGAGCGCCATTTAGTTGAATTGGGGGGAATGGAGAACGCCTTTCTCTAGAAGAGGCAGAACCATGCAATTTTCTCCACTTTTCTTCTCTTTGAGCTCATATCTTGGTATTTTCTTCTCTGGAGCTAATATAGGACCTGTAAATGGAAAAGAAACGAAAACATAAGCAAACAATACACGAAATGACGACGGCGGTTGCTGTTTCTTTAAATGTTTGAATCTCCTTCCTTTCTTACATGGCGAGCGCCATTCTGTTGAATTGGGGGGAATGGCGAACGCCTTTCTCTGGAAGAGGCAGAACCATGCAATTTTCTCCACTTTTCTTCTCTTTGAGCTCATATCTTGGTCTTTTCTTCTCTGGAGCTGATATAGGACCTATAAATGGAAAAGAAACGAAAACATAAGCAAAAAATACACGAAATGACGATGACTCGATAAAAATACAATAAAACATGCACGAATTGAATCGAATTAGACGATACGAAATCGAGTCATCAAACTCCCCCACACTAAGGCTTTTGCTTGTCCTCAAGCAAACTCCTAATGCAATAAAATAGTAAGCATTATGTTTCGACTCTTAGGCACAATAAAAACAATCTAAGCACAAGGTTGCTAGGCTACAGTGAAACGGATATGTACTGAATAGTGAAAACAAGGATGCTGTAATGACACGACTCCACAAAATCGGACGAAAACTCCCTTCCTATGCAATACCAATTCAAATCATGAAATTATACCTAGACCTATATCCTTCATCTTATTTCACCTCTTTTTCATTCGAGCGCAATCACATTAAGCCCGTTATCCTTTGTACTTACATGGTGAGCGAACCTGTTAGTGTTTATGATCTCTTACTCAACAAATTTTTTTTTCTTTTTCGCATTTGTGCATTTGTTTGCTTACGAATTTCAAGAGTCCGAACCTTTAGGCTAAATGGTCGGGTGAGGACCACCTAACTTAGCAGGAACATGTCTTTCATTCGCATTTTTCTATAAAAATCATATAAATCACATTTTGAGATCACACATATTTGCATCGGCTCGTCACTTAGTTCATACATAAGGATGGTGCTGACTGCTAGGATAAACTAATCAAGGGGTTACTTCTAAGAAACTAGGCATAAGGTCATGGCATAATGTCTATTTAAATCAATATCACATATTTGGGGAATCTAAGGTGTAGGAACGGAACCGATATTTTCAAAAATTTCCCAAGTCCGCCTACTTAGCCTAAATAAAAAAATGAAACAACCTATACTATACGCGTCATGCCTTTGAATCTAAACAAAATTTTTTGAAATTTGGGTTAAATAAGGGGGTTGATAGACATAGGGAAAACGTAAAGTAAAAACGACTCAAACGTGCATATGACTCGATAATGAAAAACAAACTAAACTAAAAAGCAAGAGATAAATAAAAGCAATAAACGACTCCTCCCCCACACTTAAATTAGACAATGTCCTCAATGTCTTAATCTAAGGTGAAAGAAAGAGCGATAGAACCTGGATACAATCAGTGATAGCGAGCACGCCCTCCACGGTGGTGTCTGTCCTGCCTGATGGCTGGGTTATCCTGGGGGACATGCTGGACACAGTCAGCAATTCAGTTTACCTCCCTGCGCAGTCCTACCATCTCCAAAATAACATCTCTCAAATCCGTCTCAGCCCTGGCCATAAACTCGTATTGTCTCCTCTCTAACTCCTGCATCTGCACATCACGCGCGACATCTCTTTCTCTCTGCTGCCTGAGCTCCGAAAGAACTTCATCCAATGACGAGTGAATACCTACAAAATCAGCAAAAGGTGCCATGTGTGCTTGGGTACTAGACCCAGGAATGTCAGTGGCATGGGTATGAGCACGGGGCTGCTCAGGATGCTGTCCCATAATCTCACGGTAGTGCCTTTCGTCGTTCTCTGCCTCTACACCACGGGCTCCTAAATCAAACAGCCAATTGGTGCTTCGACGCACGTTAATACGTTCAACATTAGGCAAAGAAAAACCTCGAAACTCGTGTGTCTGGACCTTAAAGTGATACCTGTTATTATGCAAACTCTTGATAAGCCGCGCATTACGACAAAAGTCAATGTCGACATAGAGACAAGGTATGCTTTCTTCGTTTTCTAAATCGGCCTCTAAGTCTAAACAGAGGGCAATGGCAGTAATGATACCACCTATACAGATGGAACCGCCGACTCTATTTGCTACGCTGATGAAGTGGGCAAGAAGGAACGGTGTTGGATTTACACGGGTCTGGGAAAGTACATAGTGGATAAAGAACAAATCCTTAGAGTTTACGTTTCCCGGATTTTCACGGCCGAAGATGGTGGAGGCGAGGGTGCGGTGAAAATAACGAATAGCAGGGTTATGGATGGTTGTGGCTTTCAAGCCCTCCCATCTGGTGGCTCTTGCGTTTGTTATTTGGTGCCAAAATTGGAAGGCTCCTTCCTCCCAATCATTGTCTAAGGGGGCTTGAGTCGCAAGACACTCACCGGTTGGAAATCCAAAGTACTCAGCTATCTGCTCATGAGTGAGCGAATAGTCAACGTTAAACATCCTGAAGTGAATGGTTCCGGTAGTGCGGCTAAGGTCATGGACGTATCGGACTGAACTAAGGAACTCATAGGTAAGCCTAACTGAAGAAGGATTAAACATAGAGCAGAATCGGGTCATTCCTAAATTTCGGAGCATCCACGAGACACTATCATAGAGACCCAAGGTGCGAAGAGTTTCGGGCTCTGGATACCTCGTGGCATAGACTGGCCTTTTGGATACTCGGTGGAAATTGGAACTCATGGCGGCTCCAAGTTCTCTGTCGGGGAACTCAATGCCCATGTAATCAACTTCTTGGTTAGCAGACATGGTCGCTTCTTAGGAATACGGTGGTTGTGGGAATTTTCTGAAGTGGGTAGAGAAATGGGTAGTGGGTATGAGAAAGGTGAATGGTAATGTGTGGTTAGAGGTGTTTATATAAGGATTTAGTGGATGAATATGGATAGATGGAGTTAATGTGGGAATGATGAAGAGTTTACTAGGCACTTAGGGGGTCTAGGAACATGAAAGAGTGCATTGAATGGGAAGTGGAGGAGGCAAGGGCACGTTTCACAAAGAAAAACGCGTGTTCTGCCAATTCACATGCACAGCGAGCACCGTAAGGCACATGGCGACCGTCATTTGCTTTCAGCATGCCTTTTGGTTTTCTGGCTTGCAGAATGCAAATTGGCTATTAAATTTTTTTGTTTTTGGTTTTTCTTGACAAGCCTAGGTTTGCTAAACATTAATAGAAGGTAAAGTAATTATTTAAAACACTAAAATAGAAACTTAAAGAAAAAGGAAATTGCAATAAACAAAAGTGAAATGTACTACATTTACACGTCGGCATCTCGACGGTACACAGTGGAATGGAAATTACAATTCAAACAATACAATAAAGGGGAAACATTATACGTGTAAACAAACTAATCTAAGAAAAACTGGAAAAAGAAATGTGCGGCTACGGATCATCCATGGTGTCATCTAAGAGAGTAGACAACATGGAACATATGGTCCAACTCTTCGTGAACTACATCCATTAGGCCGATGAAGTCGACTCGGAGAGAGGAAATCTCGTCTCGGAAGGAATCTACTTCAGCCTGGAGAGCATTAATAGCAGCGGCAACATTCAAAGGGGGCATATCAGGATCGACCTCGGAACCTTGAGTGGCCTCAGCGGACATAATGGTATCTCTATTTTCATAAGCCTGAGGAGAGTCGGGCGGAGTTAGAAACTCGTTGATGACCTCCAAATCATAGAGCCAATTGTCTTTGTTGTGCACACTGGTCTTAACATGGTTGGGCAAGGTAAAGGCATGGACCACAGAATTATTGATAAGTAGCTCGAATTCTACCGGGCCAAGGTTAGCAATAATGCCTCTGTTGAAACAGAAGCTAATGTCCATCGGGCAGAAACCACCGAATGCAAAGGATCGCTTCAGATGGTACCTCATCCCAATTGCATCAGCAATCATGGTCACCATCCCACCTATTAAAATTGGTTCGAAGGAATCACGGGCAATATGACTGAGATTAGCAAGTAGGTACGGGGCTGCATTGACCGGCTTTCCCTGGGATGCGCAGAGAATGATATATAGCTCATCCCTCGACACAGACGTCACGTTCTCTTCTTTCCCAAAGAAGGTGTGGGCCAAAACCTTATGGAAATATCTCCATGCAAGATTGTGAATACTTTCGGAGAACATAGCATTAGGGTCCGCATTACCGCTTCCTGTTATGGTACCCCAGAAATGTTCAAGATCATAGCTAGTGAAGGCATCAGCAGGGGTTTTGGTCACAACATCGGGCTCATTAGGAAAACCCAATAATTCAGCGAATTCATGGTGGGTGAATCTGTACTTGTTTCCAAATAACCTGAAGGTGGCCAATCCACGGCCAAATCCGAAACCACGGGTGGCATCATAATAGAGGGAGCTTAGGAACTCCAAGTTCAGGCTACGGTAAGTGCTAAATCTCTTCTCTAAAGCAAAATGAGACCATCTTATCTGGCTCAGAAGGAAAACAACACTGTCTCGGATGCTAAGGGTTTGCATGGCCGAGTTGTCAGGATAGATGGACAGACCAAAATCTCTATGAGACAAAGCCTCAAATCGACGCCTCTGGACATCGTTCCTGAAAACAACGGCACGAGTTTCAAATGTATGCATGGTTGCTGGTCAAAGGTTTCCTAGAGAAGGGTCTCCTGAAAAATTGAAAAACATTACAATATTAGGGGAAAAATACTATTAGCTATGCGTTAGTAAGATAAAAACAGTAATAATAATCGTAATAATAATAATAATAGCATAGACTTTATACTAAACATGCATGCAATGTCCAAAAACTAACAAAGTAAAATAGAGGGCAAAATAATAATAAAAAAAAAATAATAAAAACTAAAGATCGTGGTTTAGCTCCCACGGAGCGCTTTGTTTAATGTCGGAAGCTCGACATTAGAATTGGAAATGGCATCATTTGTCGGGAAGAGCGGGAAGCTCTTCTAACTTGTAATAATTGATGAATTCCCTGTTTTCTCGTAGGTGGTAGTGTTTGAGTCTCTGGCCGTTCACAAAGAACGTCTCATTCGACTTTCCTCTAATTTCAACTGCTCCACTTGGTAGGACTTTTGTAACTTCGAAAGGACCAGACCATCTAGAGCGCAATTTTCCAGGAAAGAGTTTAAGCCTAGAGTTAAAGAGAAGAACTATATCTCCTTCGTTAAACTCCTTCTTTGTTATCCTTTTATCATGCCACTTCTTGGTTCTTTCTTTGTATATTCGGGCATTTTCATAGGCATCTAGTCTTAGTTCTTCTAATTCATGGATATCGAGAATCCTTTTCTATCCTGCTGCCTTGTAATTCATATTCAGGGTTTTAATGACCCAATAAGCTTTATTCTCAAGTTCCACAGGCAGATGGCATGACTTTCCATAAACTAGTTTATACGGTGTGGTTCCTATGGGAGTTTTATAGGCTGTTCTGTAAGCCCACAGAGCTTCATGAAGTTTAGTAGACCAATCCTTTCTAGAGACTGCAACAGTTTTTTCTAAGATTTGCTTAATCTCCCTATTCGACACCTCTACTTGTCCACTAGTCTGAAGGTGATAGGGTGTTGCTACTCGGTGTCATACTCCATATTTAAGCAATAGCCTCCCGAAGACATTCGAAATGAAATGGGATCCGCCATCACTAATGACAATTCTTGGTACACCGAACCTGGGAAAGATTATGTTCTTGAAAAGCTTTACCACCACTTGTGCATCATTTGTCGGTGAAGCTACTGCCTCAATCCATTTTGATACGTAATCTACTGTGACGAGTATGTATCTGTTTCCAAAAGAAGATGGAAAAAGGTCCCATGAAATCAATGCCCCATACATCAAAGACTTCGACTTCCAAAATTCCCCTTTCCGGCATCTCATCGCGTCTAGAAACATTTCCAGTGCGTTGGCACCAGTCACAGTTTATAATGGCAATTTGAACGTCCTTTGAAAGGTTTGGCCAAAAGAGGCCAGATTGTAATATCTTTGCGCATGTTTTTGATGTACAGGCATGTCCACCATACAGTGCAGCATGGCATTGGGATATGACATCCTCTACTTCCAATTCAGGGACACATCGACGAAATATTCCATCGGCGCCTCTCTTGAATAATAGGGGTTCATCCTAGTAATATTGTTTAAGATCATTGAAAATTTTCTTTTTCTGTTGGTATGTTTTATCTGGTGGAAGCACTTTGACTGCTAGGTAGTTGACAAAGTCAGCATACCATGACAATGTGGTTTTTGTATAGATTGCTTCTACTACTTCATTTGTCTCTACATCGTTAAATAGCAAGGAACATTCTACGGTTTTGCTTTCTCTTTCCAACTGGGCTACTAGTCAGTCGTAAGGAAAATCATCGTTTATAGTCACTCCTTCGGGCCTTAGATCCTCAATCCTAGAGAGATGATCTGCTACCACGTTCTCTGTACCTTTCTTATGCTTTATTTCCAAATCGAATTCTTGCAAAAGCAAAATCCATCTCAAGAGTCTTGGTTTGGCATCCTTTTTAGCCAACAGGTACCTAATAGTGGCATGATCGGTATAGATAATAATTTTTGCTCATACCAGATAGGAACGAAATTTGTCTAAGGCAAACACAACAGCTAGGAGTTCCTTTTCTGTGGTCGCATAGTTCATCTGCGCGTTGTCTAAGGTTCTACTTGCATAGTAAATAGCATGAAGCCTTTTATCCTTTCTTTATCCTAAGACAGCGCCTACAACGTAGTCGCTAGCGTCACACATTATTTCAAATGGTAAACTCCAATCAGGTGGTTGCATAATTGGTGCGGTAATAAGAGCATTCTTTAGATGTTCAAATGCTTTCAAGCATTCTTCATCGAATATAAATTCAGCTTCTTTCATTAGTAGTCCAGTCAATGGTTTTGTAATCTTAGAGAAGTCTTTAATGAACCGTCGGTAAAAACCGGCATGACCTAAAAAGCTTTGTACTTCTCTAACTGTTTTGGGTGGTTGAAGGTTTTCTATGACTTCTATCTTTGCTTTGTCTACTTCAATACCTCTATCGGATACTACATGTCCAAGAACTATACCTTGTCGCACCATGAAATGGCACTTCTCCCAATTTAGCACAAGGTTCACTTTGACGCATCGTTCGAGTACCGACTCAAGGTTCGACAGACAGTGCTCGAAACTTCCCCCACATACAGAGAAATCGTCCATAAAGACTTCCATTATGTCGTCTATGAAGTCTGCAAAGATCGACATCATGCATCTCTGAAATGTTGTGGGAGCATTACACAGTCCAAATGGCATTCGACGATAGGCAAATGTACCATAGGGGCGGGTGAATGTTGTCTTCTCTTGGTCGTCAGGGTGAATAGGTATTTGGAAAAATCCCGAGTATCCGTCTAAGTAACAAAAATATGAATGTTTGGCTAGCCGTTCAAGCATTTGGTCTATGAAGGGTAAAGGAAAATGGTCTTTTCTAGTAGCCTTATTCAGCTTTCTATAATCTATGCACATCCTCCATCCTGTTTGAGTTCGTTTGGCTAGGATTCGCCTTTTTCGTTAGTTACAACCGTAACACCACCCTTCTTTGGTACGACATGCACTCGGCTGACCCATTTGCTGTCAGATATTGGATATATGATTCCTGCTTCCAATAGTTTTTGCACTTCTCTATTCACTACATCGCTTAGGACAGGGTTCAACCGTCTTTGATGCTCTCTGGACGTCTTACAGTCTTCCTCCATCATGATGCGATGCATACATATAGAGGGACTTATCCCTTTTAGATCGGAGATGTTATACCCAAGAGCTGTGGGATATTTCCTCAAGACTTCCAATAATATCTCAGTTTCTATTTGTCCTAAATCAACATTAATTATCACTGGTCTTTCAAGTTCAGTATCTAGGAATTCATATCTTAGATCTTTGGGTAATGTTTTGAGTTCTACAGATGGTTTCTTTGGGCAAGGTATTGGATCAGGTGTGAGTGCTAGGCATTCTCTTAGACTGTCATCTTCATACGGCTCACGCCAATTATCGTCTTCGAATATTGGAGGGGCTGGAATCTTTAGTACTTCCGTGTACCTCGTCGGTTCCTTCTCCATTTCTCTGACGCATTCGTCGATAACGTCTAGAAAACAACATGAATCGTCTAAAGCAGGGGCTTTTAGGAATTGGGCTAAAATAAATTCGACTTTTTCTTCCCCTACTTTGAAAGTTAACTTCCCTTTCTTCACATCTATTATAGCTCCAGCTGTTGCTAAGAACGGTCTACCTAAAATAATTGGTATATTAGAATCTTCCTTAATGTCCATTATCACGAAATCTGTTGTAATATAAAACTGACCTATGCGGACTGGCATATTTTTTAGCATACCTACTGGATATTTCACAGAGCGGTCTGCTAGTTGTAGCGACATCTTCGTTGGCCTCAAGTCTCCTAATTCAAGTTTCTTACATGTGGATAGGGGCATTAGGCTAACACTGGCTCCTAAGTCACATAAAGCTTTTTCTATGACAGTTTTTCCGATTACACAAGGTATGGAAAAGCTACCTGGATCTTTTAGTTTTGGAGGAATGTTATTTTGAAGTAAGGCACTACACTCAGCAGTGAGCATAACGGTTTCGTTATATTCTAATTTTTCTTGTTTGACAGGATCTCTTTAAGGAACTTGGCATATGAGGGCATTTTCATAATAGCTTATGTGAAAGGTATCGTTATATTCAGTTGCTTTAGAAGCTCTACGAATTTCTTAAACTATTCTTCGTTTTTGGATTTAGCTAGTCTTTGGGGATAAGGCACAAGTGGTTTATATGGTGGCGGAAGCACATAAGGTGTTTCTTTCTCTGCGGCCTTTCCGCTTTCATCTTCCTTCTCCGTGTTAGGTTCTTTTATTTTCTCAGTTCCCTTTGGCGAATTTTGGTGCATGGCTGAATTCTGGAATCTCGGGTCAACAGGTCCATCGTACTCTGTTTCGCTTCGCAAAGTTATAGCGTTAGCATGACCTTTTGGGTTTGGTTGTGGTTGGCCAGGAAATGTTCCAGCGGGGGCTGTGTTAGTTGATTATTGTTGGGCTACCTGAGAAATTTGAGTTTCTAACATTTTGTTATGGGTAGCCATAGCATCAAGCTTGCTTGACAATTGTTTCATCAATTTGCTCGTGTGAGCGTTTTGATTTGCGAAATCCCTGTTTTGCTGAGCCTAAGCATTCATAAAGTTTTCCATCATGATTTCCAGATTTGATTTTTTTGGTAGAGGCGGAGCAGATTGCGCTCCTTTCTGAAATCCGGGTGGAATAGCAGGTACTGGATTAGGTGGATTCAAAGCATTGTTATTCTTATACAAAAAATTCGGGTGATTTCTCTAGCCAGGATTGTAAGTGTTTGAATACGGGTTCCCTTGAGCGTAGTTCACTTGGTCAGTAGGAGTACTAGCCAACACTTGACATTCAACGTTTGTATGCCCAAGGTTTCCGTATATTTCACAATTTGGTGTAAGTTCAGCTACGATAGCTGCTGGAGGTACTATTGCTAAACTTTCGATCTTTTGAGCAAGCGCGTCCACTTTAGCATTGACTCAGTCTATACCATTGACTTCGTGCATTCCTCCTTTCGGAGTTGGTTTCTTTGTACCAGCGTGTTCACCTCCCCATTGGAAATGGTTTTGAGCCATAGTCTCTATGATTTCATAGGCTTCTGCATACGGTTTATCCATTAGAGCACCGCCTGCGGCAGCGCACAGATTCATTTTGGTATTGTACAGTAGCCCGCCGTAAAAGGTGTGTATTATCATCCATTCTTCAAGTCCATGGTGTGGGCATAACCTCAACATGTCTTTGTATCTCTCCCAAGCATCGAATAAAGATTCGTTATCCTTTTGCTTGAATCTGTTAATTTGGGCTCTCAGCATAGCGGTCTTGCTTGGTGGGAAATATCTGGCTAAGAAGACTTTCTTCAACTCGTCCCATGTCATCACTGAATGAGATGGTAGAGACTAGAGCCAAGCCCTTGCTCTATCTCTCAATGAGAACGGAAAAAGTCTCAGTCTGATTGCTTCTTGACTAACCCCATTGGCTTTCACGGTGTCTGCATATTGCACAAATATTGATAAATGAAGGTTTCGGTCATCCGTAGCATTACCTGAGAATTGGTTTTGTTGAACTGCGGATATCAGTGAAGGTTTCAGCTCAAAATCATTACGGTTAATGGCTGGAGTAGCAATGCAATTATGTGGTTCATCCTGCGATGAAATAGCAAAGTACTTTAGAGGACGGTTTTGTGGGCCATCTGCCATGTTTTGTTCTGGTTCTGATTCGGCTTCCGAATCTGAGTAGGGAATAAGAGGATCTGGGATGTTATATCTAAGAAGGAATTTGTTAATTCGGCGTCTCAGAAGTATGTAACGTTCGATTTCGTTGACTGGTTGCTCCAACTCTTCGCCTTGTGAGCGAGTGTTTGGCATACAATTGACGAATCGAAAAGGAAAAGAAATAAAAAGTTGCCTTAGTCTATACTGTGCAACGAAAGTATCACAATAATGACTAATTGAGTCCCCGGCAACGGCGCCAAAAGCTTGGTCGTGACTTTGTGTAATGGCCGGATTACTGCTGCAAGTATACAACTTATCGCGTAGTCTTAAAAAGGTTGTCGAACCCACAGGGACCAATAATCAACCTAGAGTGATCGATTATTTCGGTGTAAAGCTAAGGCTTAGATTTGGCGGTAAAAGAAATTTGGTTATTAACGGGATTTGAAAACCAACTATAAAGATGAGACCGGAGAATGATTTCCGTGCTCTTTGGGACTCCGTAAGATCCAGGTGTTAACAAAGGCCTTGAGATTGGTCTGAAGGATATGCCAGTTTAAAGGCTCGACCTCACGCTCTCGCGGTCTTAACCAAGCCACGCCTAATGACCCCAAGATTTTGCTCTCACTCGCTCGGTAGTTAAGAGGTGTTGTTTGAAAACTAACATAAACTAAACGAGGCCCTAAAGCACCCTCGTTGCATTAAGGCTCAATGTCCGATGTCTACTATCCGGAGATTACCTCAAACTCTCGCTCTATTGGACACGCCTTGGTGTGCTTCTCACTCTTATGACTAAACATTGTTAAACAGCCTCTCGCTCTCACGACAAGGTTGTCTAAATTTAGTTTAGACACCAAAACCAGGATTTTAAAACAAAAGCTAAACACTGAAGGATTCTACAGAGTCCCATCGAAACGACAGTCCTCAATCTACAGACTCGAAACAAACTACTCAGACATGATTAAATTAAACACTAATACATTAACATTTCTGGATTTTAAAACATACATAATGGCTTGTTCTTAATTAAGTTCAGAATTTGGTTTATATACGAAATCAAAATTATGCAATTAATCAATCAAAAGAAAACAAAATACAGTAAAGTAAATGAATCGTAAATAACCTGAAGTGCGAGTAATTAAAATGGGAAATAGACTTTGTATTAACTAATCGATCCAAGCGTACATCAGTAGCAAAAGAAATGAAAATTACAACGGGTGTATCTATCTCTCGATGTGATCGATTGATACTTTGGCTAATGATCTAAGTGGCTAGGAATTTCGGCAGCGCTTCCGCAAGGTTCTTGGATGCCAAATGCAGACCTCTGGTACTCTATTTATAGCCAAAATAGGCTCCAAGACAGTTAAGTTCGAATTTTGAATTATCCTTTGCAAACTGCCAGAACTGCATAAAGGAAACTGCTCCAGCGCACAATGGCGGTCGCCTTATGGCAAACGGCGGTCGCCGTTTCTTTAAATGTTTGAATCTCCCTCCTTTCTGACATGGCGAGCGCCATTCAGTTGAACTGGGGGGAATGGCGAACGCCTTTCTCTGGAAGAGGCAGAACCATGCAATTTTCTCCACTTTTCTTCTTTTTGAGCTCATATCTTGGTCTTTTCTTCTCTGGAGCTGATATAGGACCTGTAAATGGAAAAGAAACAAAAAAATAAGCAAACAATACACGAAATAATGATGACTCGATAAAAATACAATAAAACATGCACGAATTGAATTGAATTAGACTATACGAAATCGAGTCATCACTAATTCACCCCTAAGTTGACTTTTGGGATAAATCATGAGCCAAGACCTCAAGAGAGGATTTGAGGGTCTCTAATAAACCACATTGATCCATTTGCAATAATGGATTGTTCCAAGAAGCTTGATTCCTAAGTTTCAGGTTCATCAGAACCACAATTAGAGTTTCGCGGAAAAAGTCAACTGTACCTTTGATTTTTGACCAGGACATGCTCCCAAACCCTAGGACATGATTCAATGCACCCTATAATACCTATGAAATCAATCCATCAAGTTTTATTTAGGTCAAGGACTTGATTTCATAGAGGATCGCACAGTTTGGAATTCATCTGACAAAAAGTCAATTGTGCACAAAAGTCAACTTTGACTTTTTGAGATTTTTTACAATTATGGTTCCTTAATCCTAAAATAATGTTAATGTGTGATTGGAATCATCATTCATCAAGAAAAATAAAGAAAAGTGGGATAACTTGTAAAAGGGGGAACCATAAAAACTTAGAAATTTTTCTAAGTTATGGAACAAAGTGGCTAGGTACCAACTTTGGAGGATCATAACTCCTAAACCACAAGGCCATTTTCCCCATTCAAAGCTGGATTTGTAGCTCCCATGGCCCTCTACAAAAGCTTCAAACACAACTCATTCCAATTCCTCATGGATTTCAAGTTATGGAATGATCAAAATCACAAAAAGTGAAAATGTCACTTTTTTTCAACACAGTCAGAATCTGCCTTCACTTTTTTCCAAATGTAGGGGCATTTTTCACTTGGATCCAAAAAGTATCAAAACCAATTATGATCAAAAAGTTGTTGTATAATATGAGGGCTTTCCAAAATGGCCAAGAACCCCATCAAATTCCACTTGGGCCATGAGATATGACCATGCCAATATGCCTTGCTGCAAACTGTCATGGCAAGGCAGATTTGGGAGTTTTGCTCGATTTGCTCAAATTTTGCAAAGGGCAAGTAAATCTATCCATGTGAACACCTCAAGGGGGGACCAAGGAGGGACAAACACTGATCCATAAGCCTCCCAAGTCTTTGGAACCAAAAGTAGCATGCCAAACCTAGAAATGCCTAAAAGAGGGACAAGACTCCAATTTTGGTTTGGAGCATTTAATGGATGCACCAAGGTGGCATGGACTGAGCCATTTCCAACTGAATTCAGTCAAGACTTATCCCAGACTAAGGGAACCAGCAGCCTGTGCCCTAACCTCTAGTCAATGGCTAGAGGAGACTTGGATTCTCATTGATCAACATTGGCCAAACCTCTGCTGCAGTTGCCATTCACTATTGCAGCCAAAAAAAACTTGCTCTACTATAAATAGAGCTCAATTGTGTTCAGTTTGAGTACACCAAAGCACTACAACACTTGCTTTCCTCAAAATCTCTTTCTCTAGGCAAAAATACCTTCTTTAGCAAGGTAACTCTGAGTTTTTGAGTTAGAGGGCAATTCCACCACAGCTCATGATCCAAACACATCCAATATGTCATATCTAAGCTGTCCAAACTCTCACAAGTGACCTGTAACACCAAAATCACAAAGTCACCTCTCAAAACCTCAAAATAGGACTTTTGTGCATTTTTCAAGCCATGTCTTGATTCAGTCACTTTCCAAACCAGATAAAACCTTAAACACACTCCAAATATCATCCTTGAACTGTCCTAAATGGTTCCCCCCATCTGGAACACCATTTGAGAGAGTTATTATTTTGGCCACTTTTGCCCCTTTTGCAAGAAAGAGCTCAAACTTGTTCCTGAGGTTTCCAGCTGATTCCAACCATCCTAAAAGCTTCTAAGAGATCATTTGAGGGTGTCTAAAGCATCAAATCATTTCTGGAACAAAGCCCTTGGCGGATTGCACAAAAGCTCCAAAAAGAGGTAAGCATCACAACTTGGATTCTTTGAATCATGCTTTCTTTTGATGTCCACTGATCATGCATCTCTTATACATGTTATATGTGTTGTGTTTGCACCAATTTATCATGTAATTCATGCTTGTACCAAGAGATGGCACAGAAAATGCAAATCAAGACATATTTCAAAACCACTATCGGGTTTTTCAATAGGAGCATGATCTGAAAAATACACCACCACCATTGGATTCCTTGTGAAATTCTAGGCAGGATAGACCTAAATTTTGTCCCAATCCATGGAGAAATGAGAAAGTTATGGCCTTCACGTTTCTGACCAAAAACCTTGCCTTGCCTTGGCCAGGCCAAATACAAGGCAAGCCTTGTATATTTGTGGTTGTATTTCAATCAACGGATGTATCACCACCCCAATGGTAAGGCGCGCGCCCTATACACAAGAGGTCTAGGGTTCGAATCCCCCTCGCCCCAGATTCTCTTTTTATCACTTTTTCATATTTTTATTATTTTTCTTATTATTTTTAATGATTTGAAAAATCAATAACTCCCTCAATTTTAATTATTTTTTATTGGTTCTTTTTGCAAAAAATCACAAAAATGTTGAAATATTTTATTCCACAAAAAAATCAAATTTATATTAGTTATTTAGTATAATGAATATTTTTGTGATTAAATTCCTTTTTAATTGTTTTTAAACATTTAAAAGTGAATATTTACTTTGAAAATTAAAACCAAATGAGTTTTAATTCATCTTGTGATTAAAACCTCATTTTTTCAAACCTTAAACAAAAATCACAAGTGGTTTATTCAAATTTATTTGGTATTTTTGTCATTTTATTTGATTTTCTTTAAATATTTACTTTTAAAGGAAAACAAAATTAGGGTTTCTTTGATTTTCACCCTCACAAATCATTTTCAAACACTCATGGGCCTCTATTAGAGTGTAAGACCCATCCCCATTGTAAATACACCACTTTTTGGGCCTCAGTCATTGTATAAGTCCCACTGAATTTTCAAAAACAACGGCGCGATCGTCGCCTTTTTCAGCAAAATCATCTGGGCCTACCCACGTGTTATAAGCCCCATGTCTTTTCTCTGGGCCTCTTGGTAGAGTGTAAGACCCAACCCTTTGTAAATACAAAACTTTTTGGGCCTCAGTGTATTGTATAAGTCCCGATCCCATTAAAATGTTCGGCGCGATCGTCTCCTTTTTTACAAAAACCTTGGGCCTCTCCTTGAGCTGTAAGCCCCACCACTTGTACAAAAATAAATCATTGGGCCTCTAATAGAGTGTAAGACCCAACCCTTTTTAACCCAAACTTTTTGGGCCTCTTGAGAGAGTGTAAGGCCCATCCCTTTGTACAGAAAACCTTTTTTGGGCCTCAGTCACTTGTATAAGTCCCTGTACAATTTCAAAACAACAGTGCAATCACTGATAAAAACTTGGGCCTCTCCTTGAGCTGTAAGCCCAAACAACCTTTTCAAAGCACTTTCTCCTTTGGTTTTGAATATAATATTGTTATCAAAGCTTTCTTTGTTGAACAACTAACCAAACAGCATGGAAGCTCTACAACCGATAAGTGTTTACCCGCTTTCTTTATCCGCTTTCATATATATATATATATATATATATATATATATATATATATATATATAACTGTATTGTGGGGCTGCTCACTGTAAGTATTCTTTCACAAACTTTTATATACTTGTCAAATATGAACTGTGTAATACTAGTATAGTTATTTAGAGTTTTCCCCGGCAACTACGTCTAGCACTAGGTAAAGCCCTGTTTGTCACTCTTAAATACAAACAAAACTAGATCCCCATAGGATTACCAGACACAGTCTTCCCTCCTCTTGGGGTTAAACAATATGGAGACGTGAAAGGCAACATTCTCAGTGAACCCTTTCTCAGACTGTGACCCTTAGAAATTGTCAAAGAAACTCTAACTCCCCAGAGATGATCTTTTCTCCGTGAATGACATCTCTTGAGTTTCTTCCAAATTCTCGAACTTTCCTGGCTTGATCTATTCTCGGTGAATGGTATGTCTAGAACTTCTCGGGGTTTGGGGACCCATAGGCTTCTTAAAAGCATCCCCGCCTCCTCTTGGGCGTTGTACAAGGACCCTTCGGATTCTTAAAAGCTCTCATGCCTTCTCTTGGGCTTAGTACAATGACTCAGAGACCTCTACAGGTATAGAAACAAAACCTAGTCATCAATTTGCTATAGTTGTCTTTCTGAGTCAAGTGTCAAACCTGTTAATGGGTTGACCTTCATCCCTTAACATACCAACCTTCTATTGGGCATCATACAAAGATCATTCACTACCTGAGAATCGATATCTCAAAACACCAGTTGACTTGGACAGTCTCAATACCCTTTGGATTTCCCATTTCCTTAAAGAACAGGAAGTAACCTTGATCCTCTGATCAATCCTAAAGCACAACAATACCTTTAATCATTCCCTTCATAAGAACTGATTTTCTCTTTTATCCAACATACTGGACCTGTCACTAAACTGAAACAGTCACCAGCACAATAGCCTCCTCTTGGGCTTTGTACAATGATTCTCCCCAGCGGAGCTAACCTTTTCACATTCTCTTGTTGAGTATAAAAGACTCTCTTGTTGAGTCAAACCTGTTTAGCCTCCATCTCGGGCTTCGTACGAGATACTAAAACACTCTCTTGTTGAGTATAAAAGACTCCCTTGTTGAGTCAACCTGTTTAGCCTCCATCTCGGGCTTCGTACGAGATAAAAATAACTCTCTTGTTGAGTATAAAAGACTCTCATTTTTAGTCAAAACCTTTTAGCCTCCGTCTTGGGCTTCGTACAAGACACATATAAAAGCACTCTCTTATTGAGTCAGTCACTTGTTAGCACTCTCTTGTTGAGTCAACCCTTTTTAGCCTCTCTTTCGGGCTTTGTACGAGACAGATAAAAACACCCTCTTGTTGGGTCAATAGCCTCCTCTTAGGCTTTGTATAAGAAAACTCTGGTTGAGTCAATCAATCTTTTAGCATCAAAATCTATGCCTTGCTCACAGTATACAAACATCAACAACTCCTTTTCCTTCATCTAATTGCTGTAAGTGGCAAGCCTCTGGATTATTTACATCCATGCCACTGTCCCTTTTTTAGCATGAGAAATTCCTAAGGAAAGATGGCATTGCTCTAAACTGAGTTAAAGTCTTCTCCTTCAGGTTAAAAATCCCCCATAAAGGAAATTATGGAATTGTTGGATTCACATATCCCAGTTAAAGTAATTCTCCTTTATAATCAGTCACCCAACAGTTGTGACAAACAGACCAAATATCCTCTTTTAGAGATAACAAATTCTCTCTCATCAATAAACCCTTTAGCTTCACATCTTGGGCTTCGAACAAGATACAAATAGACCCTTCAGCTTCACATCTTAGGCTTTAAACAACATACAAACCACATTTAGCTTCATGTCTTGGGCTTTGAACAAGACACCAAAACAACCTTTTTTCTCCCATAGAATAGGAGGAACTACGACCGCTCTGATTTCCCTGTTTCGTTAAACGGGAATACGTAGGCATAAGATTGAAAAAATCTTAGTGAGCATACTAATCAAAAACCCAAAACCCAGTATCTCCACCAAATCAACCCAAAAGCATCAAATCTAAACACATTAACATCTTACCTCATAGTCCAGGCACTCTATTTTTTTTTAACAAAATAACCTAAGAGAAACCCACAATCTTAATAGCATCTGTAAACCAACAGTCATCTGTTTAAGCTCAGTGTGAAAGCAGGGTTAATTGGAGACATCTATTTCCCTTCCTTAATCAGCTTCAATAGGATAAAAAATGAATCGAACTGTAGTACCCCAAAGCGATAGTGCTTCGCAACCACGCAAAAATTCGCACTACACATGGTACCAAAAACAAAACAGCATGTTACAACATGCATCACTCTCAATAGAACAAATAAACTATCATGTAAATGCAACCATAAACATGCCTACTACATCTTCATCATTCAAAAAGCAAGATCAAAATGTATGAACATGTGAGTGCAAGGTCAGAATCTTACCTCTTGGAGCTAGTTCCAAGGACTCTTTCAAAAGCTAATGCTGATGGTAAACACACACCTCTGGGACCTTGTTGAGCTTTGAAGAGGAGATGCAAATGGTTAGCAGCTTTGGAAAATGCCTCAAAACTGAAACCCGATCCTTCTTGCAAGTTACCACTTGAAAATGGAAGCTAGTGATTTAGGTGTTTCAAAAAGTTTTGGATGGTTTAAATGATCTTTATGAAGTGTTTATGGAAGATTTGTGGAGTTAGAATGGGAAGTGCACGAGCAAAAACTCTAGGGGCAGAGGTTTTGCAAAAATGCAAAAGTGAGATAGTGGTGAGTTGCAGAGAGTAATCAGCCTTTGTTTAGGGTGATCCTGGTGTGTTTTGAAATGTGGATTCATCCTCTATTTATAATAGAAGTGAGGGAGGTGAGGTATGGGCCAGAGGTTGCAAGTTGCCAAAAACACCCTTTTTCTTTTCCATCGTGCTAAGTGAGAAGTAACCAAGTCTTCATCTTTCAAGGGGCAATAGTTGATGGCCAGACTAGGCTTGGAGCTGCTAAGCTGTAGTGATTGGATTGGAACAAGGCTCAAGGTTTGCAAAAAGCTTGGAGTGCCCATGCTTGGAAAAAGTTTTCTCTTTCATGATGTCATGCTTGTATCCACTTGCATAAAACTATCATTTTTAATTGTTGCAACTTGCATATTCGTGGAAGAGGTCCCAAACACACTAATCTTGCCTCTAAACTTTAGAAATGTGATAAGTTTGGTGATTAGGAGTGGTTATGCATCATTTTGCACAATGTTGGAATCTTGCACTTCAAGAAATGAACCTCTACATTTCAATCTGTGAATCTCTTAGCCCCCTCCAAGGATTGGGGAGTTTTGGTACTTTTTGGAAAGCCCCTAATGTCCTCTACAACTTTCATGCTTTATGAATTTTCAAATTCCCAAAGGATCTTGGTGAAAAGTGGACTTGAAGTGAACTAGTCACAAGGCAAAACAAGTTGTCCTAAAAAATTCTAAGTGTCCAAGAATTCTTTCAAATGTGAAGCTCCATAACTCAAATTCTAGGCACTTTTTGGGCATATGCTTAGAGAGACAAAGTTGTAGAACTTTGTGAGATCTTCAAATTGATAATTGGAACTCAGAAAATGGCCATATGGTTTGGAAGTTACAACCTCTCAAAGTTGGCCTCTCAACTATGTTTTCTTTCAACACTTAGAAAAATTTCCATTTTTCTAAGTTTACCCCTTTTGCAAGAAACCTCCAAATTCTTGATTTTTCATAATCAAACTTCATAATAAGGTATGTCTTGATGGAAAATGGCTTGGATACTTCAATTTGGATCAAGAATCCTAAAAGTCAAAGGGTTGACTTTTCAGTCAAGACCCTAGTTTCTTCAGGACTTAATGATTTTGCCTTCTCAGTCTCTTCAAATACCAGTGAATGGCCTTTAAAGGTGCATATAGACACATGGAATCAAGTCCCAAGGCTTGGGATCATGCCTTGATCAACAATCAAAGGCAGGATTGACTTTTCTTGACAAAACCCTAATTTAGGGACAGATGAACTTGTGGCCCATTGCACTTGTGATGGGAGCCAAACACACTTGATTTTCTGGTTGAATAAGACCTCTTGAATGTATGCAAACTCAATTGGTTGATGAACCAATCAAGACATTGACTGATCACACCAAGATCCCTTGTAGTTCTTCAGGTAAAAACCCTAGTTTCCACAACTCTTGACTTGATGGTCTCTTCTTTATTTCTCTTGATCCAATCTCCTGAGATCATGGCATATGATTTGAGAGCTTCATGATTAGCCTCCAATACCAAATGGTTGAACTTTGGAGTCTCAGTTGGTTTTCTTGAACAGATGACTTCACACACTAATCTCAATCAACTGGTGAACACTTGGCGATGGATGTATGGGGTCAAGGAGTGTCTTAGGAGACTTTGAAGCATGTGAGAGCTTGGCTTATTGATCTTGTCCTCTTTCTTGTGCCAACCCTAACTTTTACATAAAAGAAACAAACTAGCAAGATATGATGGTTAGTTGACAATGCATAGATGATTGAACCCTAAATGTAAGTGCAAGATGTTATGACATCTAAGGGGTAAAATTTAGGGTATAACAGTTGCCCCTATTTAAATAGCTTTACCGGATGACATGAGGAATGATAATCCTCGGGAAAATAAGGTGAAAGGTATTAAAATATAGCAAACCGTAAATTTTGCCCTTAGATGGAGTGCATATGCTAAGGATAGGCAACAGACATGTAAATGCTAACATGCCATGAACTTCTAATATGATGATATAATGTCATAATGGTGTAAAAACGCAGACAAAACAAGACACCAAAGGACAAAGAGCAAACACCCACAGGTGAGCCTCGCTGGGGAGGAACAAAGGTTTAGTATCCACAAGCAAGACTCACTAGGGACGCAGGTTAACAACCAACAAAAGAGACTCACTAGGGAGTGACTAAGAAAACACTGGGGATAAGAAAATAAAATGAGGGGAACCCACCGATCCTCACTGGAGGTGGAATTTAGAGAGATATTCTCCATTGGGGAAAGATCCAGGGAGATGGACGACAGGTTCAAAAACGACCGGACGAAGTCATGATCTCCACTCTTTACTGGGAGCAACAAAAGGGGAAGACACATTCTTTACAGGGGATGAAACCAGAAAGAAGACATGATCTCCACCGGGGATCAATTTGAACAAAGGGAAAGACACCCAACAAAAGATTTTCTAGGGATTTCTTATACTGAAGAGTTCAAACGGGATCTTCAAGAAAAGCTAGAAAAGACAGAGACAAACACAAACTGTGCATGCGCCAAATGATAGTAATCATAGGAACTTTTAAAGGGATATTCGTAATGACCAAACATCTGCTGGGGATAAGATTAAAGTGCCAATAATGATCGGACTCAGAAATAACACGCCAGTAAACACTGGACTCACGATATCAATATCTAAAACGACTCCAGTAAACACTGGACTTGGGATAACAATAATGATTGGATGAACAAACATGCCAGTGAACACTGGACTTATACGATACCGATAATGACTGATATAAAAACATGCCAGTAAATACTGGACTTGAGACAAGGAAACATGCTAGTAAACACTGGACTTGTACGATACCGATAATGACCGATATTAAAACAATGCCAGTAAATACTGGACTTGAGACATCAATACTGATGAATTTTGAGGTAACGCCAGTGGACACTGGACTTAGAATACCAAAGAAAACATGTCCTTAAACAATGCCAGTAAACACTGGACTTTGGGTACCTGATAATAATTAAACCTTCAAGCAATACTAGTAATCACTGGACTTTACAATACCGAGGCTGATTGGATTTAAAATATGCCAGTAAATATCGGACTTTAAGATATCAATAATGACTGATATTAAAACAATGCCAGTAAACACTGGACTTAGACACCAATAATGATTGGATAAAAAGCCTTCCAGTAAACACTGGACTTAGACACCAATAATGATTGGATAAAAAGCCTGCTAGTAAACACTGGACTTTAACGATATCGATGAAGACCGATATTGAAACAATGCCAGTAAACACTGGACTTAGACACCAATTATGATTGGATAAAAAGCATGCCAGTAAACACTGGACTTTACGATATCGATAATGACCGATATAAAAACAATTCTAGTAAACACTGGACTAATAAACAACAATAATGATTGGTCTGAAAACAGAGGTTACGTATCAGACATGACATTACCAAGGTTACATAGTGATGACTAAACTTCCTGGGGAATATGGATAATAAACAAATTTGACGCACGCAGGTGATAACCGGACGCAAGCAGGATATGGACAACGATCCACTAACTCAAAAGGATACTTAACCTGAGCAAGTTAAGGGTAAAGGAGGTAAAGACCCACAAGAAAGGCACACCAAATGCAAAAATGCACGATGATATGGCATGATGTGAATGCTCAACGATATGCAAGATACGACTCTGAAGAGAGACAACAGGCTGGGGAAAAGGGCAGATAGATAACACATCCACTGCAAGGAGTCACACTGAATCTGAAGAGAACAACCACTCGGAATCAAATAGGGAACATTCTTCTTTCACCTGAGGAGGTAAAGATTTTCCACATTCAACAAACATCTGTGGAAGATACTAGGGAATACTTTGTATCGCGGTAGTCATTCATTACTGAAGTGTCCGATCCAGGAAACATTGCCAATTTGTTTCATTGGGGAACTACATGCCAGATGGTTTAACAGTGCTTTCGTCGTAACAAGAGTCACTAGGAAAGGGCATGTGAATTTTACTATATCATCCCAAGAGCCAAAAGTAGATTATGTTTCCATTGTGTTTTCTCAAAAGATTTGTTTTTATTTCAAAATTTTCCGTTTTCAACACCATTATTAAAAAAAATAAGTGATGTTTTACATAACAAGGAAAAATTAGAGACATGATGAATATCAAACAAAGAATGGTCCAAAATCTGATTTCATTAGAATGATAACATGCCAATGGCAAAGTTCCATGGAACATTACAATTAGAAAAATGGCAATAGGAAAAATGTTACATCGTATTCAATTACCACTACTATCCCTAATGACTAAGAATCCTCCAAATCCTCGCTGCTGATGAGAGCAGATGAGCTTGAACTTCTTCTTGAATTCCTTGGTATTGGTGACAACCCTCTCTGACTCAATGAAACACCTTTTGTCCCTAACTTTTTCCTGGACCGCCCTTTTGGGTTTTCAGTCCACCGGGACGATCTTTTTGCCTAGGCCACCCTTTTGGGTTTTCAACCTAGTGAGCTCTTTTCTTTTTATTTAATCCCTAACTTTTTCCTGAGTCTCCTTCATAGGTTACGACCCACCGGGATACCCTTTTCTTGCCTAAGTCGCCATTTCTGGTTTTCGACTTAGCGAGCTTTTAGGCGTAATATTTTCTTACTAAGTTAGCATTCACAGGGTGTGAGAGTTGCTCGCCATCCATCGTTGTAAGAATTAGGGAACCTCCTGAGAACATTGTTTTTACCACAAATGGGCCTTCATAGTTAGGCTCCCATTTTCCACGTATATCCCTTTGAGATGGCAAGATCCTTTTGAGTACGAGTTCTCCTTCACAGAATTCACGAACACGGACCTTCTTATCAAATGCCCTCTTCATCCTCTTCTGATACAAATGACCATGATACATGATAGTCAGTCGTTTCTCATCAATGAGGTTTAGCTGATCATATCTTTCTTAGACCCACTTTGCTTCATCAAGCTTGGTTTCCATCAGAATTCTCATAAACGGTATCTCCACTTTAATAGGAAGAACAACATCCATCCCATACACCAGAGAAAATGGAGTTGCCCCTGTCGAAGTCCGAACCAAAGTTCTGTATCCAAGCAAGGCAAATGGTAACATCTCATGCCAATCCTTATAAGTCTTGACCATTTTCTGCAGGATCTTTTTGATATTTTTGTTGGCAGCTTCGACAGCTCCATTCATCTTTGGACGGTAAGGTGAAGAATTATGATGTTCAATCTTGAAACTGTCACACAACTCCTTCATCGTTTTGTTGTTCAAATTTGTTCCATTGTTTGTTATGATCCTGTTTGGGATTCCATAATGACAGATAATCTGATTCTTGATAAAACGAGCAACCACTTGCTTGGTTACGTTGGTGTAGGAGACAGCTTCAACCCACTTTATGAAGTAATCAATAGCCACTAAGATGAAACAATGATCGTTGGAAGCTTTTGGCTCAATAGCCCCAATCATATCAATGCCCCACATAGAGAACGACCAAGGTGATAACAAAACATTCAACAATGTTAGAGGTACATACACCTTGTCAACATAGATCTGGTACTTATGACATTTTCTGGTGTATTGGATGCAATCAGTTTCCATAGTCAACCAATAATACCCATCCCTCAAGATCTTCTTAACCATGGCATGCCCATTGGCGTGAGTTCCAAATGCTCCTTCGTGAATGTCATGAATTAATAGGTCTGCTTCTCGTTTATCAAGACATCTTAGCAAAACCATATCATGATTCCTTTTGTAGAGCACATCGTTGTTGAGGAAAAATTTGGACGACAACCTTCTCAAAGTTTTCTTGTCAAGAGTTGAAGCATTAGCAGGATATTCTTGGTTCTTCAAATAATTTATGATGTCGTGAAACCATGGTTTCCCATCCACCTCTTCTTCAATCAACTGGCAGTAAGCTGGTTCAGTTTTGTGCTCAATTATGATCAGTGGCACTTCATTAACAAATCTGACCTTCTACATTAAAGCTAACATGGCTAGAGCATCAACTATGTGGTTTTCTGTTCGCGGGACATGACAGAAAGTGATCTCGTCAAAGTATTGGATCATCTCTACAATATAAGAACAATACGGGACCAACTTCTCGTCTCTAGTTTCCATTCACCTTTGACTTGATAAATAACCAGGGCAGAATCTCCACTGACTTCCACAATCAGGGTTCATCAACACAGCACCTACACCATGTCCGTTGTAGTTAGAAGAACCATCAAACATCATTTTCCATCGGGAACCAGGTTCAGGGCCTTCATCAGGGTCTGGCTCTTCACAATCCTTTTTTTATCAACATAATGTCCTCATCTGGGAAATCAAACTTGAGGGGCTCATAGTCTTCCATGGGCTGATCTGCAAGGTAATCAGATAAGACACTTCCCTTGATGGATTTCTGAGTGACGTTCTGAATATCATACTCTGACAAGAGCATGTGCCAACGGGCAAGTCTTCCTGTTTGAGCAGGCTTTTCAAAGATATACTTTATTGGATGCATTTTTTAGATTAATAAAGTAGTATGACATATCAAGTACTGCCTCAAACGTCTAGTGGCCCATGCTAAAGCACAGCAGATCTTTTAAAGCATTGAGTAATGACTTTCACAATCAGTAAAATTTTGCTCAAGTAATAGATGGCATGCTCTTTGCGGCCAGATTCATCATGTTGGCCCAAAACACAACCCATTGATCCTTCCAATACAGTCATATACATGAAGAGGGGCCTCCCTGGAATATGTGGGACCAAAATCGGTGGTTTTTGCAAATAACTCTTGAGTTTGTCAAAGGCTTGATGACAGTCGGAATTCCACTCTAGAGTTTGGTCTTTGCGAAGCAACTTGAAGATCGGCTCACAGGTGGGAGTCATGTTGGAGATAAACCTAGAGATATAATTCAAACGACCAAGAAAACCTCTTACTTGAGACTTGATTTACAGAGCTGGCATCTCTTGAATAGCTCGCACTTTGCCGGGGTCCACCTCAATTCCTCGTTGACTAACGATAAAACCGAGCAACTTCCCTGAACTAACACCGAAAGTGCATTTGGCGGGATTTAAATTCAATTGATACTTCCGGAGTCTTTTGAATAGTTTCAGAAGGTGATCCAAATGGTCCTCCCTATTCTGGGATTTAGCAATCATATTGTCAACATACACTTCAATCTCCTTGTGTATCATGTCATGAAAAAGTGTCACCATAGCTCTCTGATGGGTTGCCCCTGCGTTTTTTAAACCAAAGGGCATGACCTTGAAGCAATAAGTTCCCTAAGGAGTGATGAACGTAGTTTTATCCATATCAGCAGGATCCATTCTAATCTGGTTGTAATCGGAGAAGCCATCCATAAAGGAGAAAACTTCAAAACGGGCCGTGTTATCCACAAGAGTGTCAATATGCGGCAGAGGGAAATCATCCTTTGGACTTGCCTTGTTAAGATCCCTATAATCTACACACATTCGCACTTTACCATTCTTCTTCATCACGGGCACAATGTTAGCCACCCATTCGGGGTACTTTGAGACTGCCAAGAATCCTGCATCAAGTTGTCGCTTGACCTCATCTCTGATTTTGAGAGCCATGTCAGGTCTACTTCTTCGGAGTTTCTCTTTCACTGGCGGGCATTCAGGCTTGAGTGGTAGTTTATGAACTACTATATCTGTATCCAAACCATGCATGTCTTGATAAGACCATGCAAACACATCCACCTACTCTTCAAGAAGCTTCACTAACCGTTGTCTGACTTTTGCCCCAAGCATTGCCCCAATCTTGACTTCTTTCTTGTCTTCCTCGATACCAAGATTGATAGTGTCAACTTGTTCTTCATGTGGCTGAAGAGTCGTGTACTCGTACTCACACATTTTTGCCAACTCATCGGGGACTTCATAGTCTTCTCCTCCCTCATCTTCAGCTTGGTAGATGGGTGAGTCGAATTCAATGGTGAAAGTAGGGTCGTCGAATACAACAGATTTGTGGATTATTCTGCATGATGGAGGGACTTATTTTATTAAAATGCACAAAATTACATGCAAGAAGAAAATGTTTTTAGTAGTTTTTGAAAAGATTGCATTTTTCCTTAAAAGCAAAACAGTAAATGAGAACAAGAGTTTAACAAAACAACATCTTCATTGATTAATAAAAGTTGAAAGCGGTGGCCCATACAAAGTAGTCTGATAGCCTTGGGCACGGCTACGGAATTGAAAACAAACAACAAAAACAAACATATTACTCTGGCACAGGGAACAACACAGGGATCTCAACAGCTTCCCAGTTGTCTAGTGCGGCGTCACACTGAAATACCAAATGGCTGATGTCCTCATCTTCTGCGTCTTTTATCACGGCATCGACTTGATATCCTTTGCTGACGAATACTTCCTGGATTGTCTTTGGTTGCATTGTTGTAGAAGTAGCTGCTCTATCACGAGTTGGTTTGTAACCCAACCCTTGGTATTTCTTCCTCTCTTGAACTTCAATAACCTTACCCCAGCCTTCGGGAAGACCTCCTTTTAGGGAAGATTGCATACTCTTGAAGGAAACAAAAGATGGATTACTCAGGACCACCGGTTCTTCAATTTCTAACATGACAACATTGGCTATTTCGAGATCTTGGAAAGAAGTTTCCAAAGCATCCTCATCAACCTCTATGTAGCGGAAGGAAGACAAATTAGTGACCATCAAGTCCTCTTTGCCATGTATGATAACCAGCTTTTCATCGACTACGAATTTCATCTTTTGATGCAATGTCGAAGTTACAGTACCAGCTCTATGGATCCATGGCCTTCCAAGTAGGCAGTTGTAGGCAGGATTAATGTCCAACACTTGGAACGTGATGTTGAAGACACGCGGGCCAATCAGGATTGGTAGCTCAACTTCACCCATTACAGACCTTCGTGAGCCATCAAAAGCTTTGACAATTAGGGAGGTAGGTTTCATTTCAGCTCCTTTGTAAGCCAACTTTTCAAGAGTCCTTTTTGGTAAAACATTCAAAGAGGAACCAGTGTCTACAAGAACTCTTGCCAAAGTGTCTTCTTGGCATTTCACGGATACATGTAAAGCAAGGTTGTGATTTCGGCCTTCTCGGGGTAACTCTTCGTTGCTAAAACTGAAGGTATTGCAGGCAGTGATATTTGCAATGACACTGTCAAACTGATCGGCGGTAATATCTAGAGCAACATGGGCTTGGGCTAATATCTTTTGCAAGGCAGCTCGATGAGTAGGTGAATTCAACAGTAGAGACAATATTGAGATTTTAGAGGGAGTTTGGTGAAGCTGATCCACTACTCTGTAGTCACTTCTTTTGATGATTCTCAGAAACTCGACATCTTCATCATTTGTAACCACTTCCTTTTCCTTATCCTTAACAGGCACAGGAGTAACAGTATCTTTAGGCACATTCCCTTTGAAGAGAGGAGTATAAATTCGACCACTTTGGGTCATCTTCCCAGTCCCAGCTATATTGGTTACTTCTTCACTAGTAGTTCCTACCTCTTTCCTTAGAACCGCATCTTCAGATCCTTCGTTAACTACAGTATCTTCATACCTCCACGGCACAGCTTTGGAATTTCTGAAACGAAATGGAACAGGCTGTCGGATGTTTCTCGGCCTTGACTGATTAGCAGCAGTAGCAACAACAGATTCTGATGTATTGAATACTGGCTTTGGTTTATTGAAAACGGGGACCACGGAACCAGACTTCGGCACATTGAAAACGGGCACTTTCTCTTTTGATTCTGGTAAGTTGAATATGGGCTCAATCACCGCAATTTCCTCTTTCTTCACTTTAGTGATTACTTGTAGAAAACCTTCATCAATCAAACTCTGAATATCATCTCGAATCAATCCGCATCCTCTGACACTGGCATCACACTTTTCACAGTTATCATGGCAAACTTTCACTAACCCAGCTTCAAACAATTTTGCATGGAAAATCCAAACAGGAGTTTTAATCTTTGATGCATCCATTATCAATACCTCATCATTCTCATCCTCAATGGCATTTGTAGTCCCATGTGTAGGTAACGAATTATTCTTCACATTTGGTTGATTATCTGAAAAGGACAGAATCTTCTTTTCCATCAAACTCTTTATGACATGTTTCAACGCAAGGCATCCTTCTAGGTCATGACCGGCAGTGCCTTGGTGGAATGCACAGTTGACATTAGGATTATGGAACGGCATGGACTTTTCTGTAGGTGGGCCCAAAGGTCTAGTAACAATCAAACCTTGTTGGACCAAAGAGGGATAAAGCTCTGTGTAAGTCATCGGAATGGGCAGAAATGAAGGCTTTGCCCCTTGTCTTCTATAGGGAGTGTTTGATTGAGAAGCTTGTGGCCTCTGTTATTGTTGTTGGTATGTTGAACCACTGGGTGCTTGCTGATAATTAGGCTGTTGTTGGTATACCGACGCCTGTTGCGCGGACTGATGATTAAAAGTTGGGGTTACAGCTGCCACATAATGTTGTGGGAAAAAATTCATTGGATAGATTGGTTGTTGAGCAAAATTCGGGTTTGACCGCTGTTGGTAAATTGGTTGTCTCCAAGCTGGGTTCTTTTTCCTACCTGTCATGACGGCATTGGTTTCCCCTTCCTTCTTTTTATGGAAGCTGCTGGGAGGTTTCTTATTGTTGCTACTGCTCGAATTGTTTGAAGAACTGATCACCTTTCCATTCTTCAATCCAGCCTCTACTTTCACACCCACAGCAATGATGTCAGTAAAGTTGGCGCTAACACTGCCAATCATTCTCTCATAAAACTATGGTTTCACAGTGTCCACGAACCACTTAGCCAGTTCCTTTTCAGACAATGGAGGCTCTACTTGGGAAGCCGTCTCCCTCTAGCGTTGAGCGTATTCTTTGAAAAACTCAGAGTTGTTTTGAGACATGCTCAAAAGATGTCTTCGGTCCGAGGCCAAATCCATATTGTACTTATAATGCTTCACAAAAGCATCTGACAAGTCTTGAAAATTGTGGATTCTAGATTGATCCAAGCTCATGTACCATTTTGCAGAGGCTCCTTTGAAACTATCCTGGAAATAATGGATCAACAGTTTGTTATTATCCATATATACCGCCATTCTTCGGTAGTACATGATCAAGTGTGACTTTGGGCATGTCGTGCCTGAGTACATGTCAAAGTTTGGAGTTTTAAATTTTGGTGGAATCACTAAGCCAGAAACCAAGCACGTGTCTCTAGTGTCAGTACTAAAGATATTGCTTCCTTCCATCGCCCTCATTTTCCTTTGGATAGTTTCCACACTTTCTTTCAATCTCTCATGGAGTTCGTCCCCCTCCTCGGACACTTTGGGGAAATCATAAACTGGCTGCGAATTGTGGAAAATAGGATGTACTCGAGTATGCACCACTGGTGGAGCAAAAGTTGGGATAACTTGGGGATTTTCATTACCCACAGGAACAACCTGTTGAGTAGTCACGGCAATTGGTGGTGGCACAAAATCAGGGGGCAACCCAAATGGTGGCAAGAGACCATTGTTGACATTCATAGCAGGCTTCACGGTTGGAGTGATAATTTCAGAGACCATGGTGGTCTGAGTATCCATCTTTGATTTAATAACCTGTAAGGCTTCCATAATCTGCCCCATACTTCCTCGTAGATCATTCAACTCGCTGTTGACTCTATCCATCTCAAAGTCTTATTCAAACATTCTCTGGCGAACTTCGGCTCATGTGTTGTACCGGTATCGAAGACTCAGCGTGACGGTTTCTGAAGAGAAGATGACGAAATGAGACATGATAGGAATGCACATGCAAGCAAAGCTATCAAGGAACCAAAATTTTTACAAACATTGTAGATAATAGGATACTTCTTAAAACAAGCTCTTTCATTAGCAAATTTACAAATATTACAACATAGGCAGTACACCTTCAAAGTTCATTACATAGGCAAAATAGAAAATACAGCATAAAAGGAAACTAGGAATCTAATCCACTTGCAGATGGTCATTCCCCTCCATTGAGCTCCCTCATGTGTTCGTTGATTTGATCTTGCATCCTTGCTTTATCAAGGTTCAGTTCTTCCAACTCCTTCTTCAGCTTCAGCTCTTCATTTGTAGAAGGATTATGACGTGGATAAGGCATTCTCATCACAAGAGCTCTTTCACGAGACCATTCCAAGTAAGCCTCGGTGACAGTGTAGTCGAGATTTCCCAAAGCAGTCCATCTTTGTCTGTTTATACAATGCCAAGCACGTGCAACTTTGATTTTAAACTCAATATTTTCCTCCTCTTTGAGAAAAAGCCCCCTCAGACTACTAAGATCAGGTATCTCCTCCATTGGGTGGCCTAGCTGTCGGCGAGCGAGAACGGGGTTGTAATTGATGCATCCTCTTTCTGCCCATAAGAGGTACATTGTGGAAGTCCCCACAGCTATGAATCATTAGAATCCCTCCATAGATTGGGTCATACCACTCAATGTCAGCATGAGTAAGCTCCACGAGTCTTTTGGACCAAATAGTATTGTCTTCCACATCCCAAAAGGTTACGGTCCTTGGTAGGTGCGAAATAAACCACCTATAAAGAAGGGTAACATAGTAGACAATTCGTCCTCCATCTCGCATGTTCCTTGAGTGAATGGCATGATAAGTATCAACCAATAGAGTAGGAACTGGATTCCTGAGCATAAAGATCTGAATAGCATTGACGTCGACAAAGTCTTTAGCGTTTGGAAATAGAAACATGCCATAAGCTAGCAAAGAGAAGGTGGACTCAAAGAGTACAATATTCTTCCTATCAGCAAAGTAACGAGCTTTCTCGAACAAGAACTGAGCGGGTAATCCAGAAAGTCCCCCCTTTATGGTCAGGTGGGCTTGAATATCAGACAGCCTTAGCCTAGTTCCTCTTGCAATGTCCTTCGCACTGAGCTCATCTTCTAATCCAGAGAATGGAGGAGAATCATTGACAGGGAGACCCATCAAAGCAGAGTATTCCTCCAAGGTCGGCGTCAGCTGGTAATCTGGAAACAAAAAGCAGTGATAAAGAGGATGGTAGAGTTGAACTAAAGTCTCTAGCAGTCCTTCAGCCCTTCGAAGTTCCAACAACGGGAGAATTCTTCCATACTTTTCAGAAAAAGCCAAGGGGCTTCAATTAATTCCCCTAGTTCCCTTAGCTGCTCAACATCGGGAACCATGAAGGTGTATGGCCAAGTTCCTTTCTTTCCAAAATCCATTTCTACAAAGTCTGCAAAACAAATTTAGTTCCTTGATAGGTTTAGCAAAAATGCAAAATGCAATGCGAATGCAGTTGGTCTTAAGGAACTCAAGAGAGACAATTTCAAAATAAGCTTCACTTCATTAAATATTGAGAAAAGTTACAACTTTCGAAGTACATTTCAAGAAGCTCAAAATACAAAGAGATAAAGACAACAGCTAGGCCTAAAAAGTAACCCTATCTAGCAAGGCTCCACTCCACGCATCCTATTCTCTCTCTTCAGGTTATCGTTTTCCAGAATCAGCTTGTCAACAATCCTTTTCCAAGTGCCAGATGTCAGAGGGATATTGGAATACTCGTGAGTACTAGAAGTGGGTTGCACGCTAGAGAAAAATAAATTCTCTTGCGCCACAGGTCTGTCAATCACACGTCCCTCAAGCCATTCAATCAAATCATCCTTCTATTTCATCTGTTTTTTCATCTCCACCTGTTCAGTATAGATGACATGGTATTTTCCTTCCCACGTGTCTCGCTCAAGTTTCATCCTTGCCAGAGTTTACTAATACTCTTCCATGCACTCAATAGGAATGATAGAGGGAGAAGCAATGGTAGGCTGTGGAGGTCTCTCGGGGAGATACGACATCTTAAGATCACGAGCTCGAGATCGAACCCACTAAAGGAATGGTTCAAAGGCCACACAATTTCTCTTTCCCAAATCATTCTTAGTTCTCTTGTGGAGCTTTTCCCAAGCATGCAAAACACTGCTCTTAATTTCTGCACTGGCCTCCTCGTTGAGATAAAAGAAACCGGACAAAAGGATGCTCTTAGCCTTTTCTTTCATAGGGAATCCAAACTGACGTCTAGCAAGGATGAGGTTGTAGCTAATCCCACCTCTGATACCAAGGAGTGGCACATTGGGGAACGGGCCACAACTATCAATGATGACTCATTTGTCGTAACCTGAGTCATACCAAAATATATCAGTATGGGTGAGAGATATGATTCTCTGAGACCAACGAAGCTTGTCAGGATTATCTTTGAAGTGTGATGTTCGAGGAAAATGCGTCAAAAACCACTTGTAGAGCAAAGGTGCACAACACGAAATGGTACCCTTTCCCTGGAGAGTCCTGTGATGGATAGAGTGATAAGTATCACCAAGCAATGTAGGTACAGGATTCCCACTTATGATGATCCGAATGACGTTGATATCAACAAACTCCTCAACATTAGCAAACAAGACTAAACCATAGACAAGCAAAGCAAAGACTGCTTCAAAGGCATCCATACTGTTCATCTTAGCTATGTAGAAGGCCTTATCAAACAAGAACTTGGAAGGTAGACCCTTGATCCCATTCTTAGTGGTGAGGTGAGGCTTGACTTCAGACATTTCCAAGTGAATAGCATCAGCAATCTCCTTTGGTGAAGGAATCTTCTCTTGACCACTGAAAGGCTATTGCTCCTTTACAGGTAGACCAAACCAATAAGAATACTCCTCCAATGTCAGAACAAGTTGGTAGTCGGGAAAGGTGAAGCAATGGTAAAGAGTGTCATAAAACTGCACCAACGTGTCAAGGACACCATCTTCCATCTTGGTCCTAAGGATACCAATCAACCTTCCATAATGCTTTCTGAGGTCTTCAGGACAATATACCAAGGCTGCTAGCTTTTTCAACTCTACCAAATTGTACTTTTTAGTGTTTTTTTTCTCAATATCCATGATACCTATGATTTACAAAGGAAAAGACGACTGAGTTCCTTAAAACCAACAATGGATGCAATGAGATGTATGCGCTGCACAAAACACACAGGCACAAACATATGTACACAAATCAAAGCACACAAGTCCTAGGTTTAGGAGACACATGAGTGGAGCCATGGTCTACCCATCCCAAAAGATGTGTACTATGGGTTTACCAACTATAGAACAGGGTTCTAAAAGTTCTCAGAGTCACGGATAAATCTTTCGGATATTATCGGCCTACACGACTACTCATTCTGGTTAATAATATTCTCAAGATAAACACGTCTGAGTGTATTATCGCGTATCAACCATTTGGGACTACTCCCTCATAGCCATCGCACTATGTCCTAAAAAGTCCAAGTGGGGGTAAAGGTAACTACGATCCTCAGTCTCACGGACTCCCAAGTCAGAAAGAGTGACATCAATGGACTACTCACATCAGACATCAATAATCCCAAAGGGGCCTCAACTGAGTGTGGTCATCATATGCCAAACTTGTTAGGACTACTCCCAATAGCCGACTATTGATTACACCACAATCCTATCATATGTGTATGCTCAAGTCTGGGTTAGGACTTATCTCACCACTCAAGAGTAGCACCCTGCCAAACAGAGGAACCCAAACAGGTATACAAATATATATACATATATACAAGCAAGCAAGCAAAACATAAATAACACAAACACAACAAGGTGGGCTTAAAACTCTCTTACTTTGTCCCCAGTGAAGTCGCCAATTCTGTTGCGGTGAGAATCGGATATCAAGCTGTTAATTAACTTGAATCACAAATCTTTGAATTCACCACCGAGCTTTGATTTAACCAAAGGAAATGGTAAAGATCGAAGAAAACCCTAATTGCGCTATATAAAGACACAGCTAAAAGATCTAAGGTGCGAGGGTTGGTTATACATAGGGAATGTGTTAGCATCCTAGATATTTGTAGTACTCTACAGGAACCTCTTGTTTGTATTATTACTAAAGTTTGCTTGCTAATGATTATCTTCTAAAGGTAAGGTTGCTAAAGGTAAAGACCTATGGGTAAGTACTAAGTATGCTCGCCAAGACTTCGCATCATGTGCCTACGTATCCTAACTAGGATGGAATCGGAGCAACCGTAGTTCACCTAACTAAGGGTGAGGAACTATTGACTATGGTCAAAGTTCCAAAGGGAATGAGTATTAATGATCATGATACTCATAGAGTTAAAGAACTCTCTAAGTCTAAGTTGTATGGCAAATGGGGAAGTGAATACTCATGACGATGAGAATCACATAGAGTTGAAGAACTCTATCCTAATTCTAGGTTAAGGGGTGAATGGCTCTAATAAGGCCATGGGGGAAAGGAACATCATTATGATGATGCTCACATAGAGTTGAAGAACTCTAGGTGGATCCTAAGTTGTAAGGTAAGTGGCTCTAATGATGCCAAGGGATTGATCCTAATGAGGTCAATGGAAAGGGATGGCTCTAATGAGGCCAAGGGTAGAAAATGGCTGTAATGAGGCAAAGAGGTAATGAGCTATCTATGACATTAAAGTCAATAGAGAGACTTTCCTTTGGAAGGAGGGGAACAAAAAGGGTTAAGGAGGAGAGCTAATAAGCTAGCCTCACTTAAAGGGGGTAACTTAATGAAGTTTAAGATAACAAACGTTATTTAAGCAAGATGAAAATATAAGCATGGTACCCACCAAGGCTAAGAATATGAATGTAACAACACTCAAAGCAAGGATTTTAAGACAAAGGGGATAAGGTGACAACCAAAAATCTTCATAGGGGGATATACATATTGTAGATGTTACAACACCTAAGCAAACATGAATTAAGTTCTCATGGTATAAAACATGGGTTAACAAGAAGAAGGTGACAACCAAAGGTCAAAGAGATACATGTGTAACAACAACTATGTAGACAAAGGTATCATGTAAATCAAAGAGATAAAACATGTTGAAAATATCTTGGCAATAATATCATGGATACAAATTGAATTATGTTAAGAAAGTAGGTGACAACCATACGTGGATTTGCATCAACAAAAAGAAGGTAGGGACATACACGTGTAACAACAATCATGCAATCAGAATCAAACATGTATCAAAGACATCATGCAATTCAAAGATGTAAATCATGTTAAAACGTTTTAAAAGCATTGTCATGGAAGCAATATTGAACATGTCAAAGCAAGTAGGTAACAACCATACAAGAGCATTTAACAAATAGTTAACAAACATGTACTTGAAGGAGGTGACAGCATCACAAGTTTCATGGTATTCAAATATTACAATCTAAAACATGAAAACACTTAAGAACAATTCAAACATGGCATTAAAGATACAAGGCATAAATCTATTACATGCTTGATCAAAACAATCTTCAAGTTAAAAGGGTAGATGATCTAACAAGATCTCATGGTATGAACAAATATTTTCAAAGGCATTCACATGTAAACAACATATTAAACATCAAGTTATCAAGGTGAGTCAATGGCACATAATGTCACAACATCATACAAGATTCAAACAACATGTATTAGGTTTCAATCTATCAAGACAAACCAAGAAATAATGGCAAAATAACCAAAAGAAACAAAGAAGTTTTCATGAAAATCCTAAAAAGGTCCTTCACTTTCAAAATTTACAAATACCTCAAAAATAACTATTTTTGACAATTTCTTTTTACAACCATAAAATAGACATCACAATGAACATTTTGCAAAAAGAATGGATCAAAAAGGATAAAAACGAACAAGTTATGAACAATTCAAATGGAGGTATCAACCATAAAAATTAAAAAAAAAACAAATATTAAAAAGGAGGGAAAGCACCACATGACTGTTGAACCCACGTCCTGGGGGTCAGAGCAGAAAACCCTTGCCATCTGAGCCATCATATGGATCTCTCTAAAAACATAATGCCATCATACAATAAAATAACAAGACACGCTTCAGATTGGAAAAAAATAAAAAGGCAACCAAAAAGGTCTGGGGAGGGGATCGAACCCCAGACCTCTCGCTCAACACAACATACAAACAACCTCCATTGACCAGCGGTGCTACGCCGTCATCTAATTAATATATGCTTTCATTTGTTTTTATTTTAAGAACCGACCATAATGGCCACCTCAGTGCCACGTTGGGCTAACTGGGTGCCATCTCAACATCATCTTCTCCATCATTCTCTCCCTCGCTCGTGCCCTAATTCATCACTCAAGCCCAGAATTTCTACACAACACAACTCACTCATTTCCCAACCATTTCTCATGAAATAAAAATCAAAGTTGGAGCATTTTCAGAGAGGAACACGAATATGATATTAGTTTCAACTAACAATAACTATATGATTCACAAATCATCACACAACAGCATGGTACCAAAAACAAAACAGCATGTTACAACATGCATCACTCTCAATAGAACAAATAAACTATCATGTAAGTGCAACCATAAACATGCCTACTACATCTTCATCATTCAAAAAGCAAGATCAAAATGTATGAACATGTGAGTGCAAGGTCAGAATCTTACCTCTTGGAGCTAGTTCCAAGGAATCTTTCAAAAGCTAATGCTGATGGCAAACACACACCTCTGGGACCTTGTTGAGCTTTGGAGAGGAGATGCAGATGGTTAGCAGCTTTGGAAAATGCCTCAAAAGTGAAACCCGATCCTTCTTGCAAGTTACCCCTTGAAAATGGCAGCTAGTGATTTAGGTGTTTCAGAAAGTTTTGGATGGTTTAAATGATCTTTATGAAGTGTTTATGGAAGATTTGTGGACTTAGAATGAGAAGTGCACGAGCAAAAACTCTAGGGGAAGAGGTTTTACAAAAATGCAAAAGTGAGAGAGTGGTGAAATGCATAGAATAATCAACCTTTGTTTAGGGTGAACCTGGGGTGTTTTGAAGTGTGGATTCATCCTCTATTTATAGTAGAAGTGAGGGAGGTGAGGTATGGGCCAGAGGTTCCAAGTTGCCAAAAACACCCTTTTTCTTTTCCATCGTGCCAAGTGAGAAGTAATCAAGTCTTCAGAAATGTGATAACTTTGGTGATTAGGAGTGGTTATGCATCATTATGCACAATGTTGGAATCTTGCACTTTAAGAAATGAACCTCTACATTCCAATCTTCGAATCTCTCAGCTCCCTCCATGGATTGAGGAGTTTTGGTAAATTTTAGAAAGCCCCAAATGTCCTCTACAACTTTCAGGTTTTATGAATTTTCAAATTACCAAAGGATCTTGGTGAAAAGTGGACTTGAAGTGAACTGGTCACAAGGCAAAACAAGCTGTCCTAAAAAATTCTAAGTGTCCAAGAATTCTTTCAAAATGTGAAGCTACATAACTCAAATTCTAGGCACTTTTTGGGCATATGCTTAGAGAGACAAAGTTGTAGAACTTTGTGAGATCTTCAAATTGATAATTGGAACTCAGAAAATGGCCATATGGTTTGGAAGTTACAACCTCTCAAAGTTGGCCTCTCAATTATGTTTTCTTTCAACACTTAGAAAAATTTCCATTTTTCTAAGTTTACCCCTTTTGCTAGAAACCTCCAAATTCTTGATTTTTCATAATAAAACTTCATAATAAGGTATGTCTTGATGGAAAATGGCTTGGATACTTCAATTTGGATCAAGAATCCTAAAAGTAAAGGGTTGACTTTTCAGTCAAACCCTAGTTTCATGAGGAATTCCACTGTGTGATACTTAATGATTTTGCCTTCTCAGTCTCTTCAAATACTAGTGAATGGACTTTAAAGGTGCATATAGACACATGGGATCAAGTCCCAAGGCTTGGGATCATGCCTTGAACAACAATCAAAGGCATGATTGACTTTTCTTGACAAAACCCTAATTTAGGGACAGATGAACTTATGGCCCATTGCACTTGTGATGGGAGCCAAACACACATGATTTTCTTGTTGAATAAGACCTCTTGAATGTATGCAAACTCAATTGGTTGATGAACCAATCAAGACATTGACTGATCACACCAAGATCCCTTGTAGTTCTTCAGGTAAAAACCCTAGTTTCCACAACTCTTGACCTGATGGTCTCTTCTTGATTTCTCTTGATCCAATCTCATGAGATCATGGCATCTGATTTGAGAGCTTCATGATTAGCCTCCAAGACCAAATGGTTAAACTTTGGAGTCTCAGTTGGCTTTCTTGAACAGACGACTTCACACACTAATCTCAATCAACTGGTGAACACTTGGCGATGGATGTATAAGGTCAAGGAGTGTCTTAGGAGACTTTGAAGCATGTGAGAGCTTGGCTTATTGATCTTGTTCTCTTTCTTGTGCCAACCCTAACTTTTACACGAAAGAAACAAACTAGCAAGATATGATGGTTAGTTGACAATGCATAGATGATTGAAACCTAAATGTAAGTGCAAGATGTTATGACATCTAAGGGGTAAAATTTGGGGTATAACACACACTCTTGCATTCTCTCTGTCTCTTCTAAAAAATGAATCATCACGTCATTTAAGCTTTTCAAAAAGTACAAGAAGTCATTCTAATCCAACTTGAGCTAAGAGATACATCCATGAGAAGTTGGCCTCCAAAATTGATTTTTCACAAATCAGGTTATAGGTCATTGGTTGAATTTCTTGTTTCTGTGCAATAACAAGTATGGTTATCCATCTGCACACCTCAAGGGGGAACAAACCAAGGGACAAACACTGATCCACAAGCTTCACAAGTCCATGGATATATGTTTAGGCATGACACCCCTAAAATTCAAGATGCTTCAAATGGTCAATTTTGTTTCCAAGCATTTAACTGATGCATAGAGGTGGCATTCATCAAGACAATGTTATCCAAGTTCAATCAAGCCTTATCCATGCCACAGAGGACTCATAGTATGTGCTCTAACCTCAAGTCAATGGCTAGAGGAGACTTGAAATTCCATTGGATCAACCTTTGCCACAGACCTACTGCAATTGCCATTAACTATTACAGCCAAAACAAACTTGCTCAACTATAAATAGAGCTCATTTGTGATCAGTTTGAGTACACCAAAGCACTCAAATTAATGCTTTACTCAAAATCTCTCTCTCACTCCAAATTTTCCTTCTAACTCAAGTCACTATCAGATTTTTAAATTGAGAGTGATTCCAACCAAACCAATCACACACACACACACACACCTCATATACAACATCTGTAGGTGACCTAAACACTAAAACAACATCTGGAACATCAAATTCACAAAATCACCAGCCAATTGCTCAAGTTCTTGACAGAGTTGCCGTTGAGGTGCCACATCTAGTTCCAGCTCATTTCAATCCATTCTAAGCATTCAAACAAACTCCTTGGCACCTAAGGAAGTTATCCAGATCATTGGAACACATCTGTAACATCTACAAACCAGAATTCGATCACCAGCTGCAAGAGGTAAACCTTAAACTCTCAAACTCAATGAATCATGCATTATAAACATATTTTCAAATTACCATTGTGTTTCTGAATGATTGTAGATCATTTACCCTCAATCAATTGATGTTTATAGTTCGTGTATAGGATTTCATTAAGCTCTTGCAAATTTTAGAGTTCATCTGATTTTACCATGTTATCTTTTGATTCACTTAATTTAAACAAAATTGAATATTGCCATTGTGTTCCTTGTTTAAAAATACACGATTTTCATATTTGGATCGTGTGAAATGGTTGAGAAATGAGTGAGATATGAGGCTTCACGTATCTTGCCCAAGGAAGAAGATGGCCATGGTGCCATTCTTCAGAAAATCAACTAGTTTTGATATATATTATACACTTGCCATACTATGTTTGAATTGGCATTGCGCCCTAGTGGAAACAATAGTATATGTGTGTGTGTGTAGCGAGCGAGAGGTCTGGAGTTTGAATCCCCCTCGCCCCAGACCTTTTGGTATTTTTTAAAACTATTTTCAAAAGGGTTTCTTCACATATTATTCACTCTTGCCACTCTCTATCAGCCCACGCACATGGCTCAGATGGTAGAGTTTTAAGCTCTCCACCCCAGGGGCGTGAGTTCAAGCCTTGGGGGGACCATTTCTAATTTTTTACCACTAGTTTTCTTTTCACTTTTTCACCATCTTTTTAATAACTTCAAAAATTAATTTCTCATTCATTTTTCATCACTTTTGTTTGATTCTTTTTCTGAAAATTCACAAAAATGATAAAATATTTTATTTTACAAAAATCTCACACAAAAATATTATTTATTTATATATTTAATATTTTCATAAAGAACTTATTTTATTTGTTTTTAAACATTTGAAAATATTTCTTTTCTCTTGATCTTTTCAAAACCAAATGAGTTTTAAGTCATCTTGTGATTAAAACATTATTTTTCAAACCTTAACCAAAAATCACAAGTGGTTTATTTAAACTTATTTGGTGTTTGTATCATTTTTAATTAATTTACTTCGAAAAATTACTTTTGGAAATGAATTAGGGTTTCTTTGATTTTGATCTTTTTCAAACATTCAAAACACTCTTGGGCCTCTTTGTAGAGTGTAAGTCCCACCCCTTTATACATAAACCTTTTTTGGGCCTCACACATTGTATAAGTCCCGATACGATTTTCAAAATGACAGTGCGATCAGTATCTTTAATTGGGCCTGCCCTTGTGTTGTAAGTCCCATTTCTTTTCTTCAAAACACTCTTGGGCCTCTTTGTAGAGCGTAAGTCCCATCCTTTTGTAAATAAACCTTTTTTGGGCATCAATCATTGTATAAGTCCCACTATGTTTTGAAAACCGCGATGTGATCGTCCCCTTTTAAACAAAAATCATCTGGGCCTACCCTTGTGTTGTAAGTCCCGTCTTTCTCTTAAAAAAATATCATAAGGGCCTCTCCTTGAGTTGTAAGATCCATCCCTTGTACAAAAATAAACAATTCTTTGGGCCTCTCTTTGAGTTGTAAGACCCAACCTTTTTGTAAATAAACAATTCATTGGGCCTCTCCTTAAGTGTAAGCCCCAATATTTTCAAAACAACTTCCCTTTTGATTTAGGTTCAAACTCAGAGTTGTTATCAAAAATTTCTTTAATTTCTTGAACAACTAACCATACAACTGTTACAATGGAAGCTTGCTCACCTGTAAGTTTTAAACAGCTTTCTTTTACATACTTGCACACACACACACACACACACACACACACACACACACACACATATATATATATATATATACATTTATTTATTTATATATACAAGTATGTAAAAGAGGGTAGGAGGACTTACAGGTGAGCAAGCTTCCAGCACAAATATATATATATATATATATATATATATATATATATATATATATATATATATATATATATGCTCGTATATATCTGCTTAGAGTTTTCCCCGGCAATTAGGTCTAGGACTAGATCAAACCAGTGATCACTCTTTCAACACAGTCAAAACTAGTTCCCTATAGGAATTCCAGATACAGTCTTGCCTCCTCTTGGGCTTATACAATGTGGAACAAAGAGAAAGGCATTATTCCAAGTGAAACTTTTCTCAGACTGTCACTATTAGAAAATTGTCAAAGAAATTCATTCCCCCAGAGAGGATTAATTCCTGGTGAAACCTCTCTTGAATTTCTTCAAACCCTAGAACTATTCACTAAAGAAAGGATTAATTTCCGGTGAAACCTTTCTTGAAATTTTCTTAGGTTTGGACCCACAGGCATCCTAAAAGCATCCCCGCCTCCTCTTGGGCTTTTTACAAGGACCCTTAGGCTTATTAGAAGTTCTCATGCCTCCTCTTGGGCTTAGTATAAAGACCCGAGACCTCTTAAAGGTATAGGACAGAACCTAGTCATCCCATGTTAGAGTAGTCTTTCCAAATAGTCAAAACCTCCGACCAATTTAGGGTTGATTCTCATCCCTTAAGACACCAGCCTCCTCTTAGGCATCATACAAAGATAAACCTTCATACCAGTAGACTTGGACAGTCTAATCTCCTTTTGGATCTTAAGGAATCCTCAAACTCCCGGCAAACACAGGAGAAACCCTGGTCATTTGATCAATCTCCAGCAGAGTTAAAACCTCCATAGGTTCTAAAACTCAATCTTTCATCCTAAACTACCCTAGCTAAGGGTCAGCTTATCATCAATACAACACTAGCCCATCAGAACCTCAAGGCATCTGATACCTCAACTCTTCTGTAATCCTCAGCAAGAGTTGACTCCCCACTTTAAACCTGCCTCTGGATCTCAATAATCCTCAACAGAAGAATAGCCTCCTCTTAGGCTTTGTATAAGAAATTCCTTAGCCAACCTCCTCTTTGGCTTTGTATAATGATTCTTTCTTCTTCCTCATCACCTCAAACCACTCTTTTGTTGAGTCAATCACCTCAAACCACTCTCTTGTTGAGTCAATCTTCTTTCGTAAACACTCTCTTGTTGAGTCAAATATCTTTTAGCCTCAATCTTGGGCTTTGTACAAGACAAACAAAAACACTCTCTTGTTGACTCAGTTCTTTTAGCCTCCTCTTAGGCTTTGTATAATGATTTTCCTCAGTAGAGTTAGCCTCAAAAGCACTCTCTTGTTGAGTCAGCTTTTCAGCCTCAATCTTGGGCTTTGTACAAGACACCTGAAATATCCTCAGCTGAGTTAGTTCTTTTAGCCTCAATCTTGGGCTTTGTACAAGACATATATAAACTTTCTCCAGCAAAGTCAAATCCTTCTAACCTTCTCTTAAGCTCTGTATAAATATCTCTCCAACTGAGTCAATTCCTCTCAGCCTTCTTTTAGGCTTTGTGAATTAACCTCCCTAAGCAGAGTCAATCTCCTTTTAGCCTTAATCTTGGGCTTTGTACACGACACATATGGAACCTCCCCAGTGGAGTCAATTCTCTTTTAGCCTCAATCTTGGGCTTTGTACAAGACACCCCAAATATATATCCCCAGTGGAGTCAATAAGTCTTTTTCGCCTCAATCTTGGGCTTTGTACAAAACAGATAAAAACCTTCCCCAAAAGTCAATATCCAGCCTCCTCTTAGGCTTTGTATAATGATATCCCCAAAAGATTCAGTCTCGCTTTCTAGTCTCCTCTTAGGATTTGTATAATGACCTCTCTAGTGGAGTCAATCGATCTCTTAGCTTCAACCTTGGGCTCTGATCAAGGCATATACAAAAAACCAAAACCCCTCAGAGGAAATAAAAAACTTCTTTGAAGGAGGACATTTCTCTGTATATCACACATCAAAACAAGAAATCAAAACAAACCTTAATCCCAGATAACTGCTATAAGTGGCACACTTATTGATTCAAAAATCCAAGTTGTGGTTCATCTCTTATCTTGGTAAAACCCTTTTCTTTCATCTAGTTGCTGTAAGCGGCAAGCCTCTGGATAACAAACATCCACGCCAATGTCCCTCTCTTAGCATGAAAGATTCCTAAGGAAAAATGGCATTGCTCAACACTGACTTAAAGTTTCCTCCTTCAGGACAAATCCCTCATAAAGGAAATTATGGCATTACTAGATTCTCACATCCTAGTTAAAGTAATTCTCCTTTATAATCAGTCACCCAACAGTTGCGATGAACCGATGAGATATCTCCTTTAGAGATGACAAATTCTCTCTCAGTCAATCTCCTTTTAGCTTCAATCTTGGGCTTTGAACAAGACATAAATACCATTTTTAGCTTCAATCTCGGGCTTTGAACAAGACACCAAACATCTTCTTTCCTCGCATAGAATAAGAGGGAACTACGATTGCTCTGATTTCCCTGTTTCTTTAACAGGAATACGCAGGCATAAGATTGCGAAATCTTAGGAGCACACCGATCCAAAACTTTAGGTCTAGTACCTTCACACACTAATCAAAAACCTTAGGTCCAGTACCTTACCAAAAACATCGGAACAAAGCCGACATCAACAAAAACTCTCTCTCTCAAAGACTGCCAAAGGAGAAACTTTCCCAATCAACAGACAAACACCAGTAAGTAGGAAACAGTAAGTATAATTGCTAACGACCTGTGGATAACCACATATAGGATGGGTAATTGACAACTCCCCATTGTATAACCTGACCCCGGACCCCCAATCTTTTAAGCATTTATTTAGTTAAACATTTGCGTGCAAGGTTAGTTTTAGATAGGTTCCCTTTCCTTTCCAGCTTCATAGTATAAATAAGAATCCAGAAAGTAGCACCCAACTCCTACCATTGCGGTTAGGAAAAACCCATGGCGATAAGGTGGTCGCGTCACCGACGAAAATCGCACGCTATAGAAAAATGGCGACTCTGTTGGGGAATCTTTTGGAGAAAAATTCCTAAGAGGTCTAGGTTGTTAACAATCATACTATATATATATATATATATATATATATATATATATATATATATATATATATATACTGCTTTTCCTACTTGATATCCGAGTTTATTTTTCTGTCAATGGGAATGCGATTGATACGCATCTGGAAAGTTTGAGAGAAACCTAAGATAAGGGGTGGCATAGACGGGTGGACATATAGGGTGTGAATCCCGAATAAGCGATCCTGGTAGACCACCAAATTAGGCGAGGGCCTGTGGGATTCTACTTGCTGAAGAACCGATTGTTGTGAAAGCAGAGTTTTCCTAGTGCGGCGCATGTGAACCTGAGGATTTAGTAGGAATTAACCTTATGACCACTTGGTAGTGCGGTGACTATCGGGAATAGTTGATATGCGATACTACACTCAAATAAGATTACCCTAGGATGCTATAGCTCGCTCGGGTGAACCAGCTTGCTGTTGATATCCCTAGGGGGTCAATGATTTTGGGAACCTTAGGATCCATTCTACAGGTACAAAAATTGACCAGAATACAACCTTTGGGATGGGTAGAGCCATGACTCCATGCTCGTGACGTTGAACCCTTGAACCCATGTTTTTTCAATGTTTTTGTGTGCTGCATTCATACATTCATCTAAAAAAATCTTAAACAAAGAAAAATCTCTTTTTATTCCTCTCTCCTTTTTTCAAGTTAAACTAAAACAATAATTGCAAATATCATAGAAAAATTGCGTTATGGATTTCGGTAGAAGAAAGACGCACAAGTACACCTTCAAGGATCCAAAACTAGAGGATTTAAGGGGGTTGGCAAGGATGATCACCAACCCTGATGCTTTCAGAGCTAAGCATGGATGACTGTTGTCTCTGTTAAGGGTCCACGTAGTTGAAGGAATCCTGTCGACGCTAATTCAATTTTACGATCCAGTTTATCACTGCTTCACATTCCCAGATTATAAACTGGCACCAACGTTAGAAGAGTACTGTCATCTGATTGATTTGCCTATCACTGATCAGGCTCCCTTTTCTGGACTAGAAGAAATTCCAAAAGATCAGGTCATCACAAGAGCCGTCTCTTTGGACGAGTCAGAAGTTAAGACTCACATGACCACCAAGGGAGGGATCCAAGGTTTACCAGCCAAGTTTTTGGTAGAGAAAGCCCTGTACTTTTCCAGTATAGGAAATGTAACTTCTTTCAAAGATATCTTTGTCCTACTCACGTACGGGTTTTTCCTCTTTCTCAACATTGACAACTTCGTTGATACCAACGCTGTTAAGATATTTCTAATTGGAAACCCTGTACCAACCCTGCTCGCAAATGCTTATCATTCTATACACTTAAGGAATCTGTACAGCGGAGGAATGATCACATGATGTACACCATTGCTTTACAAATGGTTCATTTCCCATTTACCCAAGTCTGCTGCTTTTTGGGATCATAAGAGTACTCTACTTTGGTTACAAAGAATCATGTCTCTTACCAACTCTGACATATATTGGTATGATAGGATTTATGAGGGAATAGAGATCATCGACAGTTATCAAAATTTCCCTAACGTACCCCTCATTGGAACTAAAGGAGGAATCAACTATCATCTAATTTTAGTTCGCCGTCAACTCGGATACCCGATGAGGCATATCTCGCATAATGTTCATCTGGAAGGTCTTTTCTTCAAGGAAGGGGAAAATGACAGGGCACTAAAGAAGGAAATAGTGCATGCCTGGCAACATGTTCACAAGAAAGGAAGAGAGTCTCTAGGAAGGCCAAACTGTACCTCCATGGAACCTTATCTCCACTGGGTGCAAACTAGAGATCTCAAGCTGAGGATGCCTTACCCTCGTCAAGAAGTTCTTCTGTTAAACGAATATGTCCTTTATTTTATGTCTGATACGGAAAAACTCCAGGTCGCTCTCAACAAAGTTCAACGGGAGAAAAGCTCTTGGAAAAACAAGTACCGAATCCTCAATGTGGAGTGTACCAAAATTTAGGAATTGTTAAAAGAAAAGGATGCTCTGATTGAGATTCTAGAACAACATGCTATAGAAGATCAAAGGAACTTGCTCACTCCTTACACTTGGCAAAGGACTGGCAACCTGACAACGGCTGAGGAACCCCGATCAAAGAAAAGGAAAATACCAGAACCAGCATCTGAGCTCTCTTCAGAGAGGACTCACGATCCATAAGTTTAGACATTTCCTTTTACAGCACTTTGTAAAATACTGTATTTTCCCTTTCTGCAATCTTTCAAATTCAATAAAATAGGGTCTCCACCCTCCACTGTATGATATTTGCAATCTATTTGTCGAAGTTTTCTTAATAAAAATAAAAAATATATATATCATTGCATATCATTCATCATTCTCACATAACGCGTCTTCTTATCTTCGAATCTCACGTATACGTCGTGATTCTAGAGTCAAACTGTCTCACTCATACAATACTTGGGCCAATCGACAAAAGAAAATGGATGATCTCGAGGAAGAGAACAGAGAGCTGAGAGAAGAAATCGACGCTCTGAAGGAAGATCTGAAAAAACTTCACAGTGACATGCAATCCCTGACAGCAGCTCAGAGGCAACAACAAAGGACTGTGATCTTAGAGATCACATCTACGCCCGTAGTGGAGACATATGATCCTCGGTATAACATGCCTAAAGATCGCCCCTGGGGCATGCCTATCAACTTTGTCCCTGAAGGATACATCCCGCCGGTCAGTGAAGACCCAGAAACTGCAGTAGGAACCGCTGGGCCTGAAGGTTACAAACTTCGAGAAAGCGAGGACGCAAGAGTTATAACATCAACTCCTGAAGGTTACCAACTTCGGGGCATGGAAACACCAAGAGTCACCGCCGTAATAACTATACCACAACCAGTGGTTCATACTGTCCCGAAAGGACATATTCCACAAGTAATCTCTTGTGGAAATGAAGATATGTACGAAAGGATGAATGAGTTCCAGGAACAATTCCTAGAGATGCAGAAGGAACTGCATGCCATTCGCGTTCATGACTTATTCGGAAAAGACGCTGCAGACCTCTGTCTGGACCCTAATGTGAAAATCCCGCACAAATTCAAGGTGCCTGACTTTGAAAAATACAAAGGCAACTCTTACCCTCAAAGTCATTGGTGATGTACACTCAAAAGATGTCAACTCAGAAAGAGAATCAGTAGCTACTGATCCATTACTTCCAAGACAGTTTAACCGGTGCCATACTCAAATGGTACATGGGCTTAAACCGCACCAAGATCACCACTTTCAGAGATCGTGGCGCTACTTTTGTTCAGCAGTATAAGTATAACTTAGACATGGCACCGGATGGGGATCAACTCAGAGCAATGTTGCAGAAGGATAATGAAACTTTCAAGGAATATGCTCAGAGATTGCGTGAAGTTGCCGCTCAAATTTGTCCCCCTCTTGAGGAAAAAGAGATAACAAATATCTTTTTGAAAACCATGAGCTCATTTTACTACGACCGAATGGTTGCAAGTGCGCCCAGTGACGTTACTGAAATGGTGAACATGAGAGTACGCCTTGAGGAAGCAGTCCGAGAAGGACAATTGGTCAAAAATGCAGAGCCATCAAGCAGTACCAAAAGATACGGTAGTGCTTTCCCAAAGAAAAAAAAGCAAGATATTGGTAATATCTCTCTCGGAAAGCAAAGGAGAAGATATCAACCAGTAGCAGCGGTAACTCCCGCTATCAACCCTACGCCAGCTCCGACTTATCAGCCTCAGGTTGCTCAAAGCCAACCAAGTCAACAACAGTATCAACAAAGGACACAACAGCCTCTTCAGCAGGCTCGTCCACAGTACAACAACAATCGTACGACATGACCATCAGGGTTCGACCCTATACCGATGTTGTACACAGAATTGTTTCCACTTCTACTGGCTAAGGGGCATGTCCAAACCAGGTCTCCTCTTACAGTACTGGAAAATCTGCCTTTTTGGTTCAAAGCGGATCAAACTTGCCCTTACCATCAAGGAGGACCGGGGCACAACATTGAGAATTGTATCAGCTTCAAGTCTGATGTGCAGAAGCTTGTTAGGAACGGGGTCTTATCTTTCAAAGATACTAATCCAAATGTTCAGACGAACCCGTTACCACAACATGAAAAGACTATAGTAAATTTGATAGAGGAAGAGGTTAGTCGCAGTTATCAAATTCACGATGTACTCCTATTAGGAACCAATCTAGTCATGATGCATTGTAGACAGAGCGGGTACAATCATGTACCTCCTCACAATTATCACAAGTGTGATATCTGCTCAAAGAATAATCAGGGGTGTCCCGTAGTGCAATCAGCTCTACAAGAACAGATGGATCTGGGTTGGATCTAGGACCACCGAATCCGTGAATTCAATATGGCCCACGAAAACCCCAACATTATCCAGAACCACAACATTCTGGAAATGAATGTCAACTTGGTGGCGATGCACTCAAGGCAAAGTCAATATCATAATCTGCCATGGCACGATTACAATACCTGTCGGATCTGCTCAATAAGCAATCAGGGATGCTTTTTTGTACAAGAGGCCCTCCAACGGGAGATGGATCTCGGATGGATTCAGGATTACCATGATAGAAATAACCATCAAGTCAATATGATTCAGATTTTTGACATACGCTTGATGAATACCAGTCTGGTAAAATTACACGCTAAGCAAGTCAGGCTCAACTTTCTGGCTTCACATGATTATCAAGACTGTGAAGAGTGTCGTAAGAACGATCAAGGGTGTGCACTTGTCCAAAGAACACTTCAACACTTGTTGGACCACTGGTGGCTTCCAATCTACTTGGATGAAGCTACATAGCAGATCAGTATGATTGACGGGAATCCTAGTAGATTTCAAAGTCAGGATGTATGCTCGATGGAAACATATCTAGTAAAGATGCACTGCATACAAAGAGGGCATCGCCGGGTGCCACTCCACAACTACGAGCGCTGTAGAGTTTATTCAGAGAACAACCAAGGATGCTACCTCGTACGAGCGGATCTTCAAAATCAGTTGGACCACAAAGAGATTCGACCATGTTCAAGCTCCGGGTCGACCAGTGGGATACCAGACTATTTCCTTTATCAAAGCAAAGACGTTGTCATAATCTCTGATCATGAGAAGACCAAAGACGTTTGCGCCATAATCCCTCTACTTGATGAATCAAGAATTCCTCTTAACAGTAGAAAAGTTCCCAACCAGGAACTGATTGAGGTGGCCTATAATGGTCAGAGAAATCAGAAATCTCCCGTGGTTATTTACTTGCCAGGTCCAATACCGTACAAATCTGATAAGGCTATCCCTTACAAGTACGATGCAACAACAATCGAAAATGGAAAGGAAAATCCATTACCCTCCGTCGTAAACATTGCCGACATCAGTCGAGTAACACGGAGCGGTCGAATCTTTAATAGAGGAGTGGGAGAACCCACCAAAGAAAAGGAACCTCAAACAAAAGTTCCTAATTAACCAGTCGATCAATCTAGTAATCCTGAACTGGTAAAGAACAACGATGAGATGCTGAAGCTCATCCAGAGAAGCGAGTACAACATTGTGGACCAACTGTTGCAAACTCCATCTAAAATCTCTATGCTATATCTCCTACTTAGTTCCGAAGTTCACATGGAAGCTTTGCAGAAAGTCTTGGACCTAGCTTTCGTAGAACAAGATGTGACGGTAAAACAGTTTGACAACATCATTTCCAACATCACTTCCTGCAACAATTTAGGATTTAATGATGAAGAACTGCCGGAAGAAGGCAAAAATCACAACATGGCGCTTAACATTACAATCAATTGCCAGGAAGATGCTCTAGCCAGTGTACTGGTAGACACGGGATCAGCTCTGAATGTTATGCCAAAATCTACTCTGATACGACTATTATTTCAAGGATCTCCGATGAGAGGCAGCGAGGTCATCGTTAAAGCCTTTGATGGATCCAGAAAAAACAGTTATCGGCGAAGTTGATCTTCCCATAACCATCGGTCATCACACTTTCTAAGTCACTTTCCAGGTCATTGACATCCAGGCAGCCTACAACTGTTTATTAGGAAGACCTTAGATACACGAGGCTGGGGCAGTCACTTCAGCACTTCACCAGAAGATGAAATTCGTCAAGAATGACAAGCTAGTCACAGTTTGTGGAGAGCAGGCCTTGATCGTAAGCAACTTATCATCGTTATCCTGTATAGAACCCGAGGAGGTTGTTGGAACCCAGTTTCAAGCACTGTCAATGAGCAATGAGAATCGATCAGAAAGAGGGACATCTATTTCCTCATACAAAGATGCTCTCAAAGCAATCGAGAGTAGCGACTCAAAAGGATGGGGACAGCTCATAAATCCTACGGATAACAAGACAAAGATAGGTCTTGGTTTCTCCTTAACTTGTACCAAGACTGCCAAGAAAGATGAAAGTTTTCATCCCATTCCGGACTTCTTCCGTAGTGGAGGCTTCCTCCACCCGGTGTCTCAAGAAGTACACACCATCAATAAGAGTGATTCCTCTGATACGGATGAAGAATGGAAATCTTATCTCAACGACGACGGTTATATGTCTTAGGAAGAAACGCATATGCCATTTTGTTTTCCCAAACAGAGTCTGAGATATATACCAAGATCAGACGTCAAGGTGATGTACGGAGATTGTGATCCTGAGGGATGTCGTGCTCCACCGAACTCATTAGAAGACGATCCGATGAAAGACAACTTCGACTACGACTATTTTGATCCCATAGATGAATTGCCTATCTTGCGGTCATACCCAGAAGACTCGGGGCAGAAGAGTCATCCCAACGATGCATATCAGCTGAGCATCATTAAAAAGAATACCTGTGTCCCCATTGAGTCATGGGATCCTTACTCAGGACATTTCAAAGATATCCAGCACAACGATGAATCAGCAAAGATTGCAGGACATGAGTTCATCAACTATGATTTTCTTGAGGTCAACCTCATTGAGAAGGATAACTCCTCTAGCCCCACAGAAGTATGGGACACCTTAGCACAGCCGAGTGGCAAGTACGACTTCTTGGTCAAGTACACCGCTCCTGAAAGCTCTCGTATCTGGCTGGAAGACATTTAGCCAACTGGATGGGGAGATCCTCCTGAGAGTGAAAACACTATGCAAGATACAACAGAAGAGTTCGTTTATGACAACTCTGCATGGGAGGAAGACTCCAACGATCCTGCTCCACTAGAAATCAACGTCATTTCTGAGGACAGGCCAAGAAAGAAGGTACCAGACTTTGTGATTCACCGAGGAGTTCATCCCCAATGGGTTGCTGTCGATGTCCCGAAAGTCGTCCATAAGTCTAAGTAATTGCCATCTTTGTTTTAACCTTTCACCTTGCCCAGGTGAAACGGATGTTTTTATAGGGCTCACCTTTTCTGTAAATATCCCTCTTCGCTTCGCCCAAAAGCGACAGAGTTTTGTTATATAGGGATGTAGTTTTAAGAATCGACAAAATCATAAATAAAATAACGTCATTCTATAATTCCCGCATTTATTGTTGTTTTCACTTTTCGTTTTTCAGAAAATTGAAATCCTAAAATAGTCCAAAAATAAAATAATAACAAGCATTTTTTCAGAAAATACACTGCACACACTCTTGCATTCTCTCTATCTATTCTAAAAAATGAATCATCGCGTCATGTTGATTGCTTGTTTTAAACCCCGTTGAAACATACGATCCCATGCCTTCTCCCAACTTTGAATTCTCGGTATTTGAGGCCGAAGAAGAAGAGGGCGCCAAAATTCCAGTAGAGATCTCATGACTACTCAGGCAAGAGGAAAGGTCTATTGAGCCTCATAAAGAGCCGTTGGAAATGGTCAATTTGGGTTCAGAAGAAGAAAAGAAAGAAGTCAAGATTGGGGCACTGCTCAGTCCGATTGTCAAAGAAAGCTTGATAAGACTTCTCAGAGAGTTTCCAGATGTGTTTGCTTAGTCCTATCAGGACATGCCAGGGTTGGATACCAGCATCGTGGAACATCATCTACCGTTGAAATCAGAATGTCCTCCCATAAAACAAAGACTGTGACGGACTCATCCAGGCATGGCCATCAAAATCAAAGAGGAAGTGCAGAAACAGATCGACACAGGTTTCCTTGCCACCTCAGAATATCCTCAATGGTTAGCCAACATAGTGCCAGTTCCGAAAAGGGACGGAAAAGTCAGAATGTGTGTAGACTACATGGATCTGAATAAAGCAAATCTGAAGGATGACTTCCCCTTACCACACATAGACATGCTGGTAGACAATACAACAAAGTTCAAAGTCTTCTCCTTCATGGATGGATTCTCGGGCTATAATCAAATCAAATTGGCACCGAAAGATATGGAGAAAACTTCATTCATCACCCCATGGGGCACCTTTTATTACAAGGTAATGTCGTTCGGTTTGAAGAACGCCGGGGCAACCTATCAAAGGGCTATGACTACTCTGTTTCATGACATGATACACAAAGAAATTGAAGTATATGTTGATGATATGATTGCAAGATTTAAAACAGAAGAGGAACATGTGACCCACTTGTCAAAGTTATTTAAGTGTCTGAGAAAGTACAAACTCTGCTTGAATCCCAACAAATGCACGTTTGGTGTTCGCTCAGGAAAGCTTTTAGGGTTCATCGTCAGCCAGAAAGGAATTGAGGTTGATCCTGACAATGTCAAGGCCATTCAAGAAATGCCTTCACCAAAGACTGAAAAACAGGTCCGAGGATTTCTGGGACGTCTGAATTACATCTCAAGGTTTATATCTCTCATGACCGCGACATGCGCGCCAATTCTCAAACTACTCAGAAAGAATCAAGACTGTGTATGGATGGAAGATTGCCAAAAAGCCTTCGACAGTATCACAGAATATCTGTTGAATCCACCAATCCTATCACCTCCAGTAGAGGGAAGACCACTGATCATATACCTAACAGTCTTGGAAGACTCAATGGGTTGTGTATTTGGCCAACAAGACGAAACCAAAAGAAAAGAGTCTGCCATCTACTATTTGAGCAAAAAATTTATCGATTATGAAACTCAGTACACTATGCTCGAGAAAACTTGCTGTGCTTTGGCTTGGGCAGCCAAATGTCTTCGCCAGTACATGATTTGCCACACTACTTGGTTAATCTCCGAAATGGATCTGATCAAGTATGTCTTTGAAAAGCCTGCTCTCACGGGAAGGATTTCCCGTTGGAAGATGTTGTTATCAGAATATGACATCGAGTACCATGTGCAGAAAGCCGTCAAAAGGAGTATTTTAGCTAATCATTGGCTCCTCAACCGATTGACGATCAGGAATCAGTCTGATTTGACTTCCCAGATGAAGATGTCATGTACTTAAAAATGAAAGATTGCGATGAACTGCTACCAAGCGAAGGACTAGAGCCAGGTTCCCAATGGGGACTAATTTTTGACGGGGCTGTCAACATCTATGGAAACAGAATTGGGGCAATCATCATAACACCTCAGGGTACCCATATTCCTTTCACCGCCCGAGTGACATTCAAGTGTACAAATAACGAGGCCGAATACGAAGCTTGTATCATGGATCTCGAAGAAGCGATCGACTTAAGGATCAAGAACTTGGATGTGTATGGAGACTCAGCCTTGGTTATCAATCAGATCAAAGGAGATTATAACACATACCAATCAGGACTGATTCCTTACATATATTATGCGAGAAGGTTGTTACCATTCTTTAACAGAATCGAGTTTCATCATATCCCTCGTGAAGATAATCACATGGCTGATGCACTAGCCACTCTCTCCTCCATGATTAGTGTAGCTCAATTGAACGACGTACCTAAGATTGACATAATGCGCCTCGAAAGACCCGCTTACATCTTCGCGATTGAAGCAGTCATAGACGAAAAACCTTGGTATCACGATATCAAATGCTTCCTTCAGAAACAAGAGTACCCACCTGGGGCATCAAGAAAAGATAGGAAGACCATCATAAGATTGGCAGGCAACTTTTTCCTGAGCGGTTATACACTCTATAAGAGAAACTTTGACATGGTCTTGCTCCAATGCATAGACAGACCAGAAGCAAACATGCTGATGAAAGAAATTCACGAAGGATCCTTTGGCACTCATGCCAACGAACACGCAATGGCGAGAAAAATTCTGAGAGTAGGATACTATTGGTTGACCATGGAATCCGACTTCTACAAGTACATGAGGATATGTCACAAGTGTCAGATATACTCAAACAAAATCCATGTACCGCTAACTCATCTCAAAGTTCTCTCTTCGCCATGGCCTTTCTCCATATGGGGAATGGACGTGATTGGCATGATCGAACCCAAAGCTTCGAACGAACATTGGTTCATCCTGGTAGCCATTGACTACTTCACCAAATGGGTCGAAGCAGCGTCATACACCAATGTAACCCGGGAAGTGGTAGTCTGCTTTATCAAAAACAATCTCATCTGCCATTATGGTGTTCCAAGCCAGATCATTACTGGCAATAGATCTGACTTGAACAACAAGATGATGAAAGAGTTGTGCGTTGAGTTCAAGATCGAACACCATAACTCATCTCCCTAGCGACCTAAGATGAACGGTACGGTAGAAGCGGCTAACAAGAACATCAAGAAGATCGTTCAAAAGATGGTTGTAACCTACAAAGACTGGCACAAGATGTTGCTTTTTGCTCTTCACGGTTATTGCACATATGTCCGCTCTTCAACAAGGGCAACCCCTTTCTCTCTAGTATATGGCATGGAGGCAGTGCTTCCCATAGAAGTGGAGATCCCATCAATCAGGGTATTGATGGAAGCTAAGCTAACAGAAGTTGAGTGGTGTCAAAGAAGACACGATGAATTAAACCTGATCGAAGAAAAGAAAATGACGGCTCTATGCCACGGTCAATTGTATTGGCAAAGAATGAACAAGGCGTTCGACAAAAAGGCTCGACCTCGCGCCTTCAGAAAAGGAGACCTTGTGTTCAAGAAGATACAATCATTTCTCACTGACTCCCGGGGCAAATGGACTCCGACCTACGACGACCTCTATGTAGCCAAGAAAGCCTTCTCTGGCGGTGCCTTGAGACTCGCGACCATGGATGGAGAGGAGTTTACCTACCCCACGAATGTTGATGTAGTCAAGAAATACTTCGCCTAAATAAAAAAACGTCTCGGTGGATTGAAAACCTGAAAGGGCGGTCCAGGAAAAAGTTAGAGACATAATCAAAAATCATCCCTATGGATTGGAAATCTCAAAGTACAATCCAGGCAAAAGTTAAGGATTCATGGCAAGTAACTACATCCGACAAAGTTAAATCCCCAACAGTTACACTATTCGTCGAAAAACTTCCAATCAAGGTCATCTTCGACAGGAGCTCAGGATGTCCCGAATTCAAAGTTGGTAGAAGGATAACGGTCGTTATGTTTCAATGTAGCCCATTTTCCCTTAAATTACCATTTTGTAAACTTTGTAAATACTCTATGGAATCACGCGCTTGGCTGATTTCCATCCTATCAATAAAATTTGAGCCCTAGTGCTTTTGTTTGCAATTCTTATTTCTTTTAGCTTTACAGAATGACATTTTAACATGATCAACGATTCTTGAAATAAAACAAAAATGAATTTACTTGTCAAATTTCTTCTGCTTTTAAAACAAAGATGGCATTTCCCTTTGACTGTGAACTTCAAAAAGAACATCGATAGTTTCTCCGAAGGTTATTGAACCTCAAAATGCAGAATCAAAGTACTTCTTCTAAACTAGTGCACCTGATTGAAGGATCAACTATGTCAGATGCAAATGTCCCATCTGATATCCCCGGCAGAGTTCTTACCTCTTAAGACCGATTGATGATTCTTTCACCCCCATAGGGTCTACCTCTCCTAAGCAAGGCAGTATTGCTATTTTGAACCAGTGATACTTTTCATCCCCCACCGTGGCCGAGTATCCAGTCATGTTCATCTATTAGTCTGTATGTCGCGTCAGTTTTGTCAGCATAAATATACATACATCATGCATTATTGATTCATATTCATATTCATATTACATTAATATCGCTCTGGTCATACTCATTTCCAAGTGATAAAGTCTTATTGTCAATCAAGTTGTCGGTTTTCCTTTCCGCGTCAGATAAGACAAAATCCCGGTTTGAGTTCTTTCCTTGTCAGGAAATGTATCGTCTGAGCAATCTCTCCCCAGTTTATTTTTGGATTGGAGCCTGTCCTCGACCACTTTGATAACTTGAACTTCTGAAAGGCAAAAAGATATTCGACTGACACTTCTGGAACGTCACTCTTCACCACCAAAGATGATATTTTCGCTTTCCCAGATTAAGGAAAATCCCCAGAGAAAGCCTCTCAACCGAAGACTCTCAGCAATGCATCAGTTTTTCTCCCAAGAAAGTCGATGTGAATGAAGTCATCAGCACCTCAAAATTGGATTACATCACATGGCGTTTCTCTGAAAAGATCTCGAAGAAACGTATGATGTAGTATCCCCAAGCAAAAAACAGTCTCTCAAGAGATTCGTTTTCCCCCAGTAGAGTCAACAAATGGCATCTCCAACAGAGGAGTTTGCACACCTCTACAACTCAGCCAAATGGGTGTCCCCTGCAAGTCTGACCTCAAATTTTTCCATCAAATGGCGTCTCCCCAGTATAGCTCGGTGAGAAGTTTGATAAAGACCACTACACATAGTGTTCCTTGTCAAGGAAGAAACTCGATAAGAAGAAACTAAGATCAATTCCGTGGCTGAAGACCAGGATCGAGGGGAAGTTTATTGAAGAAAATGAGACCAGTTCCGTGGCTAAAGACCATGATCGAGGGGAAGTTTATTTCAAAAACTGAGACCAGTTCTGTGGCTGAAGACCAGGATCAAGGGGAAGTTTATTTCAGAAATTGAGACTAGTTCCTTGGCTGAAGACTAGGATCGAGGGGAAGTTTTACCCTTTTCTAAGCATAATTGCTTAGCAAAAGCAGATGGATGAGCAAGCTTCCATTCATAACAACCATCAAAATTTCGGGTATTCCGATATTTAATCCTCTTGCACCCTGAATGTTCGAATACCCTCGCCATTCACACCTTCGGGTCCAAGAAGATTAAATAGGGGCATCTATCATACCCAAAATTTTTACCACCAAGATTTCCCATCATTGTGCAAATCATCATCACAATATAGATGTACCTTCATGCCTCATCAATCTCCTCAAGGATTGTTAAGCTTTCATTACGATCAAGAATTAGGGTTTTAAGCCCTCCTAGAACATTTAGACAAAAGATCAATCAAGAAATGACATGATCTTCAACTTGTCTAACCTCTTAAAACATCCACAAAGGATCAAGAGGATCCTCACATCAAAAATCAAGCACAAAAGTTGCCACATTCCAAGTGTTTTGAGCCTCGAAACACCCGATGTCGCCGAATTAGGATTTTGGACGACTAGGACCTCCAGAGTGAGATTTTCACAAGAGGATGAGCCAAGACTTCCACATGTGACTCAATATGCTCAAAATAACCCTAGGAATTCATTTACAAAGCTAAATTACCCTTAGAGGATGCCTTCCCCAAAAGTCGAGAATTAGGGTTTTTACACGCCGAACCTCTCCGGAGTCAAAAGTCAAAACATGACTTTTTTGGCAAAACTGATCCTTATGACTCATATTTTCATAAAATATGATTTATAATGTCATTTGAACAAGAATTGATCAAGAAAGCAAGATAACTTGTCAAAGGGGTAATCTTGAAAAATTGAAAATTTTTCTAAGTTACTAAATTTGGATGGTTTTGGTGCCAACTTTCAAGGATCATAACTTTTGATCCAAGCAGCCATTTTAGGTGATCCAAAGCTTGATTTGTAGGTATTCCTACACTCTACAAAAGCTTCAACTACATCAACCTCCAATTCTTCATGGATTTTTAGTTTGAAGTGGATCAAAGTGGTGAAAAATCAAAATATGTCAAAAAACACTTAATGAAAATTATGCCTTGTAATTTCAGCATGAAACATCAAACTTCCAAGGCATTTTTCACATTGATCCAAGATGAATCAATGAAAACCCCAGACATCAATGTTTTAGTACATCATTTAAGCTTTTCAAAAAGTACAAGAAGTCATTCTAATCCAACTTGACCTAAGAGATACATCCGTGAGAAGTTGGCCTCCAAAACTGATTTTTACAAATCAGGTTATAGGTCATTGGTCGAATTTCTTGTTTTTGTGCAATAACAAGTATGGTTATCCATCTGTACACCTCAAGGGGGAACAACCAAGGGACAAACACTGATCCACAAGCCTCACAAGTCCATGGATCTATGTTTAGGCATGACACCCCTAAAATTCAAGATGCTTCAAATGGTCAATTTTGTTTCCAAGCATTTAACTGATACATAGAGGTGGCATTCATCAAGCCAATGTTATCCAAGTTTAGTCAAGCCTTATCCATGCCATAAAGGACTCATAGTCTATGCTCTAACCTCAAGTCAATGGCTAGAGGAGACTTGAGATTCCATTGGATCAACCTTTTCCACAGACCTGCTGAAGTTGCCATTCACTATTGCAGCCAAAACAAACTTGCTCTACTATAAATAGAGCTCATTTGTGATCAGTTTGAGCACACCAAAGCACCCAAACTAATGCTTTACTAAAAATCTCTCTTTCACTCCAAATTTGCCTTCTAACTCAAGTCACTATCGGATTTTGAAATTGAGAGTGATTCCAACCAAACCAATCACACACACCTCATATACAACATATGTAGGTGATCTAAATACTAAAACAACATCTGGAACATCAAATTCACAAAATCACCAGCCAATTGCTCAAGTTCTTGACAGAGTTGCAGTTGAGGTGCCACATCTAGTTCCAGCTCATTTCAATCCATTCTAAGCATTCAAACACACTCCTTAGCACCTAAGGAAGATGTCCAGATCATTGAAACACATCTGTAACACCTCCAAACCAGAATTCGATCACCAGCTACAAGAGGTAAACCTTAAACTCTAAAACTCAATGAATCATGCATCATAAACATATTTTCAAATTAACATTGTGTTTCTGAATGTTTGTAGATCATTTACCCTCAATCAATTGATGTTTATAGTCCGTGTATAGGATTTCATTAAGCTCTTGCAAATTTTAGGGTTCATCTGATTTTACCATGTTATCTTTTGATTCACTTAATTTAAACAAAATTGAATATTTTCATTGTGTTCCTTGTTTAAAAATACACGATTTTCATATTTGGATCGTGTGAAATGGTTGAGAAATGAGTGAGATAGGAGGCTTCACGTATCTTGCCCAAGGAAGAAGATGGCCATGGTGCCATTCTTCAGAAAATCAACTAGTTTTGATATATATTATACACTTGCCATACTATGTTTGAATTGGCATTGCGCCCTAGTGGAAACACTAGTATATGTGTGTGTGTAGCGAGCGAGAGGTCTGGGGTTCGAATCCCCCTCGCCCCAGACCTTTTGGTATTTTTTTTAACTATTTTCAAAAGGGTTTCTTCACATATTATTCACTCTTGCCACTCTCTATCAGCCCATGCACATGGCTCAGATGGTAGAGTTTTAAGCTCTCCACCCCAAGGGCGTGAGTTCAAGCCTTGGGGGGACTATTTCTAATTTTTTACCACTAGTTTTATTTTCAATTTTTCACCATCTTTTTAATAACTTCAAAAATTAATTTCTCACTCATTTTTCATCACTTTTGATTGATTCTTTTTTTGAAAATTTACAAAAATTATAAAATATTTTATTTTATAAAAATATCATACAAAAATATTATTTATTTATATATTTAATATTTTCATAAAGAACTTATTTTATTTGTTTTCAAACATTTGAAAATATTTCTTTTCTCTTGATCTTTTCAAAACCATATGAGTTTTAAGTCATCTTGTGATTAAAACATCATTTTTCAAACCTTAACCAAAAATTACAAGTGGTTTATTTAAACTTATTTGGTGTTTGTATCATTTTTAATTAATTTTCTTTGAAAAATTACTTTTGGAAATGAAATTAGTGTTTCTTTGATTTTGATATTTTTCAAACATTCAAAACACTCTTGGGCCTCTTTGTAGAGTTTAAGTTCCACACCTTTGTACATAAACCTTTTTTGGGCCTCAGACATTGTATAAGTCCCGATACGATTTTCAAAACGACGGTGCGATCACTGTCTTTAATTGGGCCTACCCTTGTGTTGTAAGTCCCATTTCTTTTCTTCAAAACACTCTTGGGCCTCTTTGTAGAGTGTAAGTCCCATCCTTTTGTAAATAAACCATTTTTGGACCTCAGTCATTGTATAAGTCCCACTGTGTTTCGAAAACCGTGACACGATCGTCGCCTTTTAAACAAAAATCATCTGGGCCTACCCTTGTGTTGTAAGTCCCATCTTTCTCTTAAAAAAAATATCATGTGGGCCTCTCCTTGAGTTGTAGGACCCATCCCTTGTACAAAAATAAACAATTCTTTGGGCCTCTCTTTGAGTTGTAAGACCCAACCTTTTTATAAATAAACAATTCATTGGGCCTCTCCTTAAGTGTAAGCCCCAATCTTTTCAAAACAACTTCCCTTTTGATTTAGGTTCAAACTCATAGTTGTTATCAAAACTTTCTTTAATTTCTTAAACAACTAACCATACAGCTGTTACAATGGAAGCTTGCTCACCTGTAAGTTTTAAACAGCTTTCTTTTACATACTTGCACACACACACACACACACACACACACACACGGATATATATATATATATATATATATATATATATATATATATATATATATATATATATTTGTTTGTGCTGGAAGCTTGCTCACCTGTAAGTCCTCCTACCCTCTTTTACATACTTGTATATATTTCATCTGTATATATATATGCTCGTATATATCTGCTTAGAGTTTTCCCCAACAATTAGGTCTAGGACTAGATCAAACCAGTGGTCACTCTTTCAACACAGTCAAAACTAGTTCCCCATAGGAATTCCAGATACAGTCTTGCCTCCTCTTGGGCTTATACAATATGGAACAAAGAGAAAGGCATTATTCCAAGTGAAACTTTTCTCAGACTGCCACTATTAGAAAATTGTCAAAGAAATTCATTCCCCCAGAGAGGATTAATTCCCGGTGAAACCTCTCTTGAATTTCTTCAAACCCTAGGACTGTTCACTAAAGAAAGGATTAATTCCCGGTGAAACCTTTCTTGAACTTTTCTTAGGTTTGGACCCATAAGCTTCCTAAAAGCATCCTCGCCTCCTCTTGGGCTTTGTACAAGGACCCTCAGGCTTCTTAGAAATTCTCATGCCTCTTCTTGGGCTTAGTTCAAGGACCCGAGACCTCATAAAGGTATAGGATAGAACCTAGTCATCCTTTGTTAGAGCAGTCTTTCCAAAGAGTCAAAACCTCAAACTAATTTAGGGTTGATTCTCATCCCTTAAGACAATAGCCTCCTCTTGGGCATCATACAAAGATAAACCTTTCATACCAGTAAACTTGGACAATCTAATCTCTTTTTGGATCTTAAGGAATCCTCAAGCTCCCGGCAAATACAGGAGAAACCCTTGTCATTTTATCAATCTCCAGCAGAGTTAAAACCCCCATAGGCTAAAACTCAATCTTTCATCCTAAACTTCCCCAGCTAAGGGCTAGCTTATCATCAATACAACACTAGCCCATCAGAACCTCAAGGAATCTGATACCTCAACTCTTCTATAATCCTCAGCAAGATTTGATTCCCCACTTTGGACCTGCCTCTGGATCTCAATAATCCTCAGTAGAAGAATAACCTCCTATTATGCTTTGTATAAGAAATTCCTCAGCCAGCCTCCTCTTAGGCTTTGTATAATGATTCTTTCTTCTTTCTCATCACGTCAAAGCACTCTCTTGTTGAGTCAATCACCTCAAAGAACTCTCTTGTTGAGTCAATCACCTTAAAATACTCTCTTGTTGAGTCAATCTTCTTTTATAAACACTCTCTTGTTGAGTCAAATATCTTTTAGACTCAATCATGGGCTGTTTACAAGACAAACAAAAACACTCTCTTGTAGAGTCAGTTCTTTTAGCCTCCTCTTAGGCTTTGTATAATGATTTTCCTCAATAGAGTTAGCCTCAAAAGCACTCTCTTGTTGAGTCAGCTTTTCAGCCTCAATCTTGGGCTTTGTACAAGACACCTGAAATATCCTCAGCTGAGTCAGTTCTTTTAGCCTCAATCTTGGGCTTTGTACAAAACATATATAAACTTTCTCCAGCAAAGTCAAATCCTTCTAACCTTCTCTTAAGCTCTGTATAAATATCTCTCCAACGGAGTTAATTCCTCCTAGCCTTCTTTTAGGATTTGTGAATTAACCTCCCTAAGCAGAGTCAATCTCCTTTTAGCCTCAATCTTGGGCTTTTTACAAGACACATATGGAACCTCCCCAGTGGAGTCAATTCTCTTTTAGCCTCAATCTTGGGCTTTGTACAAGACACCCCATATATATCTCCAGTGGAGTCAATAAGTCTTTTTTCGCCTCAATCTTGGGCTTTGTACAAGACAGATAAAAACCTTCCCCAAAAGTCAATGTCCAGCCTCCTCTTAGGCTTTGTATAATGATATCCCCAAAAGAGTCAGTCTCTCTTTCCAGTCTCCTCTTAGGCTTTGTATAATGACCTCTCTAGTGGAGTCAATGAATCTCTTAGCTTCAACCTTGTGCTTTGATCAAGGCACATGCAAAAAACCAAAATCCCCTCAGAGGAAATCAAAAACCTCTTTGAAGGAGGACATTTCTCTGTATATCACACATCAAAACAAGAAATCAAAACAAACCTTAATCCCAGATAACTGCTATAAGTGGCACACTTGTTGATTCAAATATCCAAGCTGTGGGCCATCTCTTATCCTGGTAAATCCCTTTTCTTTCATCTAGTTGGTGTAAGCGGCAAGCCTCTGGATAACAAACATCCATGCCACTGTCCCTCTCTTAGCATGAAAGATTCCTAAGGAAAAATGGCATTGCTCAACACTGAGTTAAAGTTTCCTCCTTCATGACAAATCCCTCATAAAGGAAATTATGACATTACTGGATTCTCACATCCCAGTTAAAGTAATTCTCCTTTATATTCAGTCACCCAACAGTTGTGATGAACCGATGAGATATCTCCTTTAGAGATGACAAATTCTCTCTCAGTCAATCTCCTTTTAGCTTCAATCTTGGGCTTTAAACAAGACACAAATACCTTTTTTAGCTTCAATCTTGGGCTTTGAACAAGACACCAAACATCTTCTTTCCTCCCTTAGAATAGGAGGGAACTACGATTGCTCTGATTTCCCTGTTTCTTTAACGGAAATACGTAGGCATAAGATTGTGAAATTTTAGCGAGCACACCAATCCAAAACTTTAGGTCCAGTACCTTCACACACTAATCAAAAACCTTACGTCCAGTACCTTACCAAAAACATCGGAACAAAACCGACATCAACAAAAACTCTCTCTCTCAAACACTCCCAAAGGAGAAACTTTCCCAATCAACAGACAAACACCACTAAGTAGGAAACAGTAAGTATAATTGCTAACGACCTGTGGATAACCACATATAGGATGGGTAATTGACAACTCCCCATTGTATAACCTGACCTCGGACCCCCCGATCTCTTAAGCATTTGTTCAGTTAAACATTTGCGTGCAAGGTTAGTTTTAGATAGCTTCCCTTTGCTTTCCAACTGCATAGGATAAATAAGAAATCATAAAGTAGCACCCAACTCCTACCATTGCGGTTAGGAAAAACCCATGGCGATAAGGTGGTCGCGTCACCAAAAAAAATCGCACGCTACACATTCACTACAATCAAGAATTAGGGTTTTGAGCTTTCTCAGAACACTCAGACAAAGGATCAATCAAGAATGGACATGATCTTCAACTTGTCTAGCCTCTCAAGCATCTATAAAGGATCAAGAGGACTTCCACATCAAGAATCAAGCACAAGATTGCAACATTCCATGTGGATCAGACCTCAAGATCGCCAGTGTCACCAAATTAGAGTTTTGGTTGACCAGGGCCTCCAGATGAAAATTTTCATCTAGGCATGAGCCAATACTTCAAAACATGATCCAAAATGCTCAAAGGGACCTCATGGACCCAATCATCAAGTCAAAATAGCATCAGAGGAAGAATTCATCAAAAATAAGGAATTAGGGTTTCTTGACCTAATTCACCCCTAAGTTCACTTTTGAGGCAAGACATGAACCAAGACCTCAAGACATGATTTGAGGGCCTCAAATACACCACATTGATCCATTTACAACAATGGATTGATCCAAGAAGTTTGATTCACAAGTTTCAAATTCATCTGGACCACAAGTTTCAAGACATGTTCCCAAACCTTGGGACATGATTCAAGACACCCTGAAACACCTATGGAATCCATCCATTAGGTTTGAATTAGGTCAAGAACTTGATTGCATTGAAGATCACACAATTTGGAATTCATTTGACAAAAAGTCAACTGTGCCCAAAATCAAGTTTGACTTTTTGAATTTTTTCCCAAATGTGGCTCCCCTAAGTCAAAAACAATATTAATGCACTACAAGAAAATTGGAACATTACGACGGTTAATTTTGGCAGATTATGGCGGTTATAACCGACGCAAATTGCAAGTCACGACGGTTCCTCTTCTGTCGTAGAAACATGTGTCGCGAGGGTGTTTTACGACGGTTTGTAAAACTGTCGCTCCAACTGCCGTAACACTCCGCGACGGTTTTGGAAGGGCCTCAAATATATTATTACGACGGTTGTAACCGCCATAATTTTATAATATATATTTCATTGAAAATAACGACGGTTGTAACCGCCATAATTATATAATAGATCTCATTTAAAATAGTGACGGTTTAGAACCGCCGTAATTTTATTATTATTTTTTTAAAAAAAAAATTAAAATTTCTACATTATCTCCTCTCATCTTCATGTTAGTATAATACCAATACTATTACAATATTCAATTCAATTAATACAAAATACTAAGAAAAATTATAATTTTATTAAACAACAAAATTACAATATCCACAACAAAACTATGATGCCCATAAATGTCAAATTATCAAACATCAAGGTATGCAGAATACTCAATTGGCTCTCCAAATTTGGAATTGACATACTGATGGTATAATTCATGCATGTCTAAGTATCGACCAAAAGCTTCCTGAAAAGCAATTTTCATATAATCAGTAATCAGAAAAAGTTGCAAGAAGTTTTACTAGATATTGTCTCTCTTAACAATATAATATTTTAGATTTCATCCTGCACATTCAATGTAATTGTTTTCTCCGAAACAAATAGACAGGAAGTTCTCCATGCATTCCGAACGCGCGGAGAAACTATTAAAATGTTCAATCCCAAAAGCCAGATTTGAGGTAAACCTAAAAAGCCTAATGACCTGTCACCACAATTCCTAAAAGATCAGAATCCTGGACTTCACCATTTAACCATGTCTTCCACAATCCATGGCCTAAGGCAAAGTTGAATTTCAGTAAGTGCAACCAGCAGTCATTTCATGTTCATTGAAGAAACGATGATTAAACATACACTAGTGAAGACAGATTGAGAAAGAGCAATACCTCTCCGCTGAACTCAATTTAAGGTTCCTCTTAAAGAAGAGCTTCAGTATCGTCAACACGTGCAACCGAATGCTTCCTATGATACTCTCGTATCTACACATACCACAAAACAACCAATCTGTTACACACACAAAGGATTCACAAATAAATGAGCCCTAAATATCAAATTATCTAGCCTAAAATCTAATATTACAGTTGCCTTTCACTCCCAAACAGAAAAACATGCAAAGCCCTATAAATCACAACAATTAGGATGGGTTCAAAGTCCCAATTGATGACTTCATCTCTTGAAACTAAAATATTATAAGAATAATAAAAGTGAAAAAGAAAGAGTAAAACCTCTTTGAGTATGTCGTAGAAGGTGCTGAAAACATTAATTCCAGTAGCAGTTTGTCCTCCCAGCAATGGGAAGCTTGCAGCTGTAGAAGGAGGCCTTTTATCTTCAACAATTTCATTTCGAAGGAATCTGCCTCTGAGCAATGACTGAAAATGATAATCTTGTATAAATAGTCAATTTACAACTAGAGAGTGTATACTTGGTGAAAGAAGTAAAACAACCAAGTCACATGCACATAGATATTTTTAAGTCACATGATTTATCAATTATTTGGCGAGGGAATAAAAGATAAAGGAGTAAACTGATGAATAAAAAACTGATACAATATGCAGTAGCTCGTGTAACAAAAGGAGATATATTATAATAAGCATTCATAACTTGGCCCATTTTCCACTACAGCAAAAAAAAGAACAAAATGCAAAATTCTATTTTTTTTTTTATTTAATTTCCTTCTAAGTACATGTTTGATAATACAAAGCACAGAAATACTTCTTGAATAAGTCCTGAACAAGAAATCTGCCTCTAATGATAAAACCTCTATGATAAAACCTCTGATGATAAAACCTCTTGAATAAGTCCTGAACAGGAAATCTGCCTCCTGAACAGTAAAACCTTTATGGTCGAAGGTGATGCTAATTAGAAGATGTTGCACAAAAGTACACAAAATTCTTTAGAACAGGAAATCAAGCACATGAGAACAATGTAGTAAAATAATATCTTAAACATGGTAGTGAAAATAATATATAGATGAGAAGCATACAATGAAGATGATCTTTTAAGCTTCCATTTCCCAAGTACTCATATAATAGAAACCTGCCATTACACACTGATAACAGTTGTGTTTATCAATATATGTTGTCAAAGAACATAAATAAGCATGTAGAAATGAGCTTTATATAGAATAGATTGATTGAATAAATAATGTATTACATTGATTGAATAAATAATATATTAGTGGATCAAATTACCACCCTAGTTTTAATATCTCTATTTTAATTGAAATAGAGTTTGAGTTACCTATTTTTTTTAAAAGCAAAATAATTTATTGATGTTAAGGCATAAGATATGCCAATACAGTCAGGTACAACAAGGATAAAAAACAAGACTCCAAATAATGTCACCACACCTAAAAAAACTGCTAAAGAAACAAATAAAAAAACCGCTAAAACACACTGCACCAAGCTAGTAGAAAACTACCACTGCAAAAGCTAGCACCGCACGTAAGCACTAGTAAGGAGAACTTCACTGAGTTTAGAACAAAAACCCCAGCCGCCACACCAAACACCGTGATACAATAAAAGACACCTTATACCTCTAGAGCACAAAGACCAATACGGACCCTTGTCGGACGAGAGCTCCCGACGGAAACCAGAAACTAACTCATAAAGAGCAAGCCTAAAACTCATGGCCAACCATTCCCGCCTGATACTGAAAAATGTCAAAGACAGCAAAACATTGCCAAGAGAAAACCAGGACTCCACCACATGCCCAAGAAAAGTTGATCAAGGTATTAAAACTCATCACCATATGCACAGAAAAACAACACCTCAAATTCCCAGTGGCATCACCAACAACAAACTGACACAATAGGCTGCTAACGCGTTGTAGCCGAAAACCTCAGCACCAGGATTGCAGGACACGGTACAGACCTCTAAACAAACTCCTACACAGCAGAGATATAAAGCAGCATATACCTAGGCCAAAAAGGGAAATGCACATGCACAAAGAATCTTGTCAAGCACCTACTGCAAGCAAAAGCATATCAGAGATAACACACAACGGCCTAATTCGATCCACGTTCATAATGATGATTAGCTCGATTGAGAGGCTGAGTCAATACTGAAAATCGAAACGCCTGTCACACACACCAAAATAAAAGTGTTGCGCTCTTGATAGAAGGCTCCTACAAACTCCCACCTGACCTCTGCATAGGATTTGTTAGAGACAAATGCCAGGTCAAGCTTATGAGGACATCCACACCAGATGCTACCCAAACCAACCTAAAATCATATTCCGCAGAACAGGCAAACCTGGTAAAGAGTTTAGACCCCAGGCTGCAAGCACCTTAGATCAAAAACACCGCAGTGGACTTCATTCAACTAGAAATCGATTTAATTCAAACGAATGGTCCATACTCCTCTGACCCATTGGCCATCACTAAAATGAGCTTTATATACCCATTGGCCAATGAAGGTGCTAAACCCCTCTGTTGCTTTCTTAATCTCTTTGAAATTGAACTTTTGAAACATAGTTTGAGCCTGCACCACCCTTCCAGAAAATTAAACTCGGCAACTTGCACCTTTATCCAACATTTATCCATCTTTCCAACTCAACCAACTGATTTTACAATGCTCAATTAAACTCAACAAAATTGGATTGACAAGTATGGCTACTAATTTCATCTCAATCACGATATCTACTTTCAATATTCATACGTTTGTGCCTTCAATTTTATACAACAGCGTTTGAACCTAAACCAACAACAATATTCCTATAATAATGGTATAATATAAATAAACCTCAAAAAGCAAATGACACCAGATCTCTGAAGCTCAATCTCAACCATCTAATGTCAAATACAATGTATACGAACAAACTCAAAAAACACTAGAGATTTGAATATTACCGTCATTTCGGCGTTCAAATGTCTTTCTGGAGATCTTTGGTGGTGACTTCTGATGACCTGCAAATCAACACAATTTCTAAATGCTAATAATACAAACTTAAGAGCTAAATTATTACCATAGTTTAAGACAGTAACATCCTTGAGTTGCAGAAACATATGAAAATGATGTTATAATCATTTATATTATAAGATTAGAGAATGTTCCTAGCATAAACATGATTCTAGAACACTGTAATAAACTGACATCATTAATGATCACACGTTTGAATTGAGCAATAGCATAATATGACCAACTTGCATAAAATGGTATTGGCTTCTCAATAATCTATACAATAGTACAGTTTGTTTTCTATAATGTATAGAGGCTGATGCTATTTTGTAACAAGCCAAAGATAAAACAAATGCAAAGAGTCTAACATAAAAAATAATGGTTCCTGCTATATGCATGCTAATTTCAACCATATGACATACTTGAGCAGAACATAATTCAATTATTTTGGATTCACATAACAAAATTTAGCAGAAAGCACAAACAGACCAGAATCAAGAAGAAAGCATCAATCTTCATTGAAATTTAGAGCACACTATCGACAGTGTATTGTATGGTCCACAAATCATTACTCAAGTGGTTAATTTGATACACTGAAAAAAGTTTCAGAATGAGGTTTAGGGTTCAAATTCTGGCTACTAACATTTGCCTATAAAATAACTGAATTTGATTAAATATTCCATAACTGACAAGATAACACGATGAGAATGACAATAGACTCGAAATTCAAAATAGGGATCTTTATCTTATCATACACATTGAAATTAAAGATGAAAGTTGAAAAGCTATCAACACATTGATCATAGAAAAATCAAATATGAGACATGAAAAGTATATACTGTTCATCTTGATTGACAAATCATCCCACCAATCTAGAACAATACCCTCTTTGTCAGATGAGCTAGAAGAAACAGAAACATTATTATTTTCTGTCTTTCTTCTCTTCTTGATTGCTCTCACAGGACCCATCACAACAGCTTAATTCCAAAGGAAAACAAAGTCTGCAAGAAAGAATTCAAAGGGTCAAGGAAAAATAAAAGCAAAACAAGACCCTCACATCTCAAACCTATATTCACAGAAGTAGATTAATAAATTTTTTCACAAATGTGGCTCCCCTAAGTAAAAAACAATGTTAATGTATGGTTTTGATCATCATTCATCAAGAAAAATCAAGAAAAGTGAGGTTTCTTGCAAAAGGGGCAACTATAAGAAACTAAATTTTTCTAAGTTATGGAACAAAAGTGATTTGGTACCAACTTTGCAAGGTCATAACTCCCAAGCCACAAGGTCTCTTTCTTCCATCCAAAGCTCAAATGAAAGTTCACATGACATACTTCAAAAGTGTCAAATACAAAAGATTCCAAATCCTCATGGATTTTGAGTTATGGATTGATCAAAATCACAAAAACATGAAAATGACCACTTTTTCCAACACTTAGTGAAAATTTTGGACAGAATCTGTCTTGGATTTTCACCAACTTTGAGGCTATTTTTCGCCTTGATCCAAGTTGAACCAGGACCAATGTTGGGCATCAAAGTTAAAGTATGTCATGAGGGCTTTCCAACAAGTACCAAATCATCTCCAAATTCAATTTGAGCAGGAAGTTACAACCCTTGGAACATGGCACCAAAAGCTGATTTCTTCCTAAGTCTTGTAATCCTTCTAGAAACATTAAGGATCAGATCAAAGCAAAAGATCTCTGATCCACAAGTCTCCCAAGACAAAAGATCATCATGTATGCATGTGATATCTAATGATGCAAAAACCAAAAACTTCAAAGTTGTCATGGAGCATTCAATGGATGCATTAAGGTGGCATGAACTGAGGAAAATACAACTGAATGAGCCAAGCCTTATCCCTGCAATAGAAGACCATAGGCCTGCAAGATTAACCCAAGTCAATGGCTAGAGAAGACTTGAGATTCCTTTTGAAAACCATTGGACAAAGGTCTGTACCAGCCACCATTCACTATTGATGCCAAAACAAACTTGACAGACTATAAATAAAGGTCATTTGTGATCAGTTTGAGTACACCAAAGCACCATAACACATGCTTTCCTCAAAATCACTTTCAAAAAACCAGAAATGTCTTATTTTGCAAGTCACCGTCGAATTTTGAGTTAGAGAGCAATTCCACCAAGGCTTATGATCTAAACACATCCAATATATCATATATAAGTTATTCAAACACTCATACATCATCTGGAACATCAGAATCATAGGCCTCAAAATCCACTTGAAGCCTATTTGCAGTTGAGATACCACAAGGTGATCCAAGCATCTCCAATCAAGGTCAGACATCTCAACACACTCCATAAGGTGTAGTGAAACTGTCCAAGTTCTCACAACTCATCTGTAACACCTCCAACACACAATTTGAAATCCTCTTGCACAAGCAAGCACAAGTAAGCCTGAAACCTCCAAAGTCTATACTACATGCATCATCAATTTATTTTCAAGTTACCAACTTGTTTCTGGTAGTTCATAGAGTGATAACCCTCAATCAATTGCCATGTTTCATTCGTGTTTAGGATTTCATGATAGTTTTTACAAATTCTAGGGTTTTTGTGTTCATCCATGATAACTCTCTCCACACTTAAAAGAAATGAAATTAAATGGTACCATCTTGTTCCTTGTTCAAAAACGAGTGAGATTGATGTTTGAATCGTGCAAAATCATTGAGTAATTAGAGAGATATGAGAGATTTTGCAAATCTGGGGAGGAAGAACACGCGCGACCAAGAACATGTGTTCTTGGCGCCATTTTTTTTAAAATTTTGAATATTTGAATTTTTATGTTTTATTAATTGATTTCAAAAATTAATTTCTCTCTGGATTTTTGTGTTTTTTAATTGATTCTTTTTTTCAAAATTCACAAAAATGTTAAAATATTTTATTCTACAAAAATTTCACAAAAATATTATTTATTTTACATATTTAATATTTTTGTAAAGAAATTATTTTTATTTGTTTTTAAGCATTTAAAAATATTTCTTTCTCTTGATTTTTCAAATTCAAACGATTTTCAAATCATTCTATGGATGAAATATGATTTTTCAAACATTAATCCAAGGTCACAACTTGTTTTTCACACATGTTTGATAATTTTGATCATTTTAATTGATTTTTATTCAAATTAAAATGCATTTTTAAATCAAATTAGGGTTTAAATTCATTTCACCCTCAAAACTTGTTTTCAATCATTCTTGAGCCTCTTGATACAGTGTAAGTCCCACCCCTTTGTAAATAAACCATTTTTGGGCCTCAGTCATTGTATAAGTCCCGATACGATTTTAAAAATCTCGGCGCGATCGTCGTTTTCAAAACAGTTTTCATCTGGGCCTCCCCTTTGTTGTAAGTCCCATTTTCCTTCATTTTTAAACACTTTTGGGCCTCTAATAGAGTGTAAGACTCATACCTTGTCACACAAACTTTTTTGGGCCTCAGTCATTGTATAAGTCCCTACACAATTTTAAAAATAACGGTGCGATCACTGTTTTTCATCTGGGCCTCTCCTTGAGCTTTAAGTCCGAACTCTTGTATACAAATAAACTTTTTTAGGCCTCTAATAGAGTGTAAGACCCAACCTCCTTTGTAAACAATAATTTGGGTCTCAGTCATTGTATAAGTCCTTCTGTGGTTTTCAAAACTATCGACGCGATCGTCACCTTTTCAAATGAGATCATCTGGGCCTCTCCTTGAGTATAAGCCCCAAACTTCCTTTTAAAACAACTTTCGTTTTTGATTCAAATTCAAATTCAAGTTATCATCAAAACTTTCTTCAATTTCTTGAAAACTAACCATACAGCTGTAGTTACTATGCTTGGGCTTGCACAACTGTAAGTTCCACTATCTTTTCAATATATACTTGTTTAGATATTTCATCTGTATATATATGATTGTATATACTTGCTTAGAGTTTTGCCCAGCAGTTAATTCTAGGTCTAGATCAAACCAGTGGTTACTCTTTCAACACAGTCAAAACTAGTTCCCCATAGGAAATTCCAGATACAGTTTTGCCTCCTCTTGGACTTATACAATATGGAACAGAGAAAGGCATTATTCCTGGTGAAACTTTTCTCAAGCCTGTCCTAACTTAGAAATATATGTGTACAGAAATTCATTTCCCCGGAGAGGATTAATTCCTGGTGAAACCTCTTTTGAATTCCTTCAAACCTTAGAACTGTTCTGCAAAGAAAGGACTTATTCCCGGTGAAACCTTTCTTGAACTTTTCTTAGGCTTGGACCCACAGGCTTCCTAAAAGCATCCCCAGCCTCCTCTTGGACTTTGTACAAGGACCCACAGGCATCTTAGAAGTTCTCAGCCTCCTCTTGGGCTTAGTACAAGGACCCAAAGGCCTCCTACAGGTATAGGACAAAAACTAGTCATCTTTAGTAGTTCAATCCTCTAGAGAGTCAGAATTCCAGAACATCAGACCATTCTAGGGTTGTTTCTCATCCCTTAAAACATCAGCCTCCTCTTGGGCTTCATACAAGTAGAATTGGACAGTCTCAGCCTCCTCTAGGGCATCATGCAAAAATCATTCTCCAGCAAAGAGTCAACTTCTTCATACCACTAGACTTGGAAAGTCTCATCTCCTCTTGGATCTCAAAGAAACCCTCAAGTTTCCTAAAAGCACAGGAAGAAACCCTGATTATTTCATCTACACACTACTCCCCGGCAGAGTTAAAACCTCCATAGGTTTTCAAACTCAATCTTTAACCTTCGCCATAAAAAACCCAGACAGGGTCAATTTACCATCAATAAAACCCTAACAGAGCCTCATGGTCTCTGATATTTCAACTCTTCTTCAATCCCCATCAAGAGTTGATTTCCCAACACATATGGGACCTGTCTCTGGATTTCAACAATCCTCAGCAAAACCCAGCCTCCTCTTAGGCTTCATATAAGAATTTCCCCAACCAGCCTCCTCTTAGGCTTTGTATAATGATTTTCCTCAGTAGAGTCAGCCTCAATCTTGGGCTTTGTACAAGACAGATTAAACCTCCCAAGTGGAGTCAATCTCTTTTTAACCTTAATCTTGGGCTTTGCACAAGACAGATAAAACCTCCCCAGTGGAGTCAATCTCTTTTCAGCCTCAATCTTGAGCTTTGTATAAGACAGATATAAAACTCCCCTAAATAAAGTCAACCCTTTAGCTTCAACCTTGGGCTTTGATCAATACACACAAAAATCAACATCCCCTCAGAGGATATCAAGAGTTCTCTCTGTAGGAAGACATTTCTCTGTACATCACATATCAAAACAGACAATAAAAAAACCCTTATTCCAGATAACTGTTGTAAGTGGCACACTTGTTGATTCAAAAATCCAAGTTGTGGTCATTCTCTTATCCTGGTCAAAAATCATCTTTCATCTAATTGTTGTAAGTGGCAAGCCTCTGGATTACTTACATCCAAGCCAATGTCCCTCTCTTAGCATGGAAGACTCCTAATGAAAATGGCATTGCTCTACACTGAGCTAAAGTTTCATCCTTCAGGACAATTCCCTTAGAAAGGAAATTATGGCATTGCTGGATTCCATACATTCCAGTTAAAGTAATCCTCGTTTATATAATCAATCCTTCAATAACTGGGATGAACAGGTGAGATATCTCCTGTTAGAGATGACAAATTCTCTCTCAGTCAAACCTTTAGCTTCAATCTTGGGCTTTGAACAAGACACAAATAACCTCCAGCTTCAATCTTGGGCTTTAAACAAGACACCAGACATCTTTTTCTCCCATAGAATAGGAGGAACTACGATTGCTCTGATTTCCCAGTTTTCTTTACGTGAATACGTAGGCATAAGATTACGAAATCTTAGCGAGCACACAAATCAAAAACTTTAGATCCAGCACCTTCCCAAAAACAACGAAAAACCCGAAAACAACAAAAACACTCTCTCAACACTCCCAAAGGAGAAACTTTCCCAACCCACAGCAAATAAACACCAGAAAGTATTTAAACCAATAAAAAAACATGACATAAAAGGTCTATGGATAACCATATATACACTAGGTGATTGACAACTTCCCTTTGTATAACTTGACCCCGACCTCCCAATCTCTTAGCATTTGTTAAAGAAAACATTTGTGTGCAAGGTTTGTTTTAGATAGCTTCCCTTTCCTTTCCAGCTTCATAGGATAAATAAGAAATCAGAAAGTAGCACCCAATTCCAACCATTGCGGTAAGGTGGTCGCGTCACCGACAAAAATCGAACGCTACAAGTATGTAGTGGGACGTAGTTTTATTAATATATTAACAAATACTTATCAACAGAATATTATTTTCCAACATCATCTAGTTTGTTGATGGTTATTTTCTTAATAATTAATTTAGCCATAACATCAAATAGGGTCATTGTATCCATTGGAAGAAGAATTCTTGAAACCAAATCTACCACTTTTCTCAAGGCAATGTTGATATATTCTTTTGCCATGCAGAAATAATGAGCATGAAGGATCCCAATAACAATCTTCCTGTTTAACATCTTTTGTTGCTGTTCCAACGATGCTCTCGGGCCGCTTTTTCTTTTTCATCAATGTAATAGTATATTCCAAACATGTATTGGATTCCCACATCATTCCACTGTCACATATAAAGATCAAAAATTGACATAAAGTGGCTATAAAATTGGGTTGCGCGAGCACATATATCTTCCTTGAAACAAATATCCAACATCTTCAGTTTTGCGAGAAGTTCTAAACTAGTTATATAATCCAGTGCGGAAGTGACAAATTACAAGCTTAAAATTGTAATATATTTGGAATGAAGACTTTAGAATTGCTCATGATATGAAATTCACATAATTATATCCAGCACAAACATATAATAACCTGAATTTCTTCTGCCTCTAGAAATATATCTACATCTTTACTGGGAAGTATTTGCAATGCTGCCACAAAATCTTTAGTGCACCCTCTCTTTGTCTATATTCACTATTTAGTTTGTTTTTAGTATTCTTTATGTTGAGTAAACCACAACATATTATTCTCTAAAAACATAAAGATGGAACTTTATTTCTTACAAGGCATCTAGGAGACTCTGGAATGATGAACAGACCCAAAAGCAACACAACAATGGGGATGAGGTCTGCAATTGCAATGCACGTATCTAATATTGTAAAGCTTCAATTGATTTATAATGTTTAAATTGGGAAGGAAATTTACCAATTATTGTGAAAGCTCACCATGAATGTATTTTTCTAATTATGAATGAAACAGATACAACAGTAACAATTAAAAAATACAAAAGAAGAAAAAAACAAACTTATATATTAGTTATTTTCATGATCATACAATTACAGTGTAGAAAAAATATACCTGATTTAAGGTAGTGAGGACTACTCGGAGTTCTCTTTAGGCGCAATTTCTGCTACAATAATTTTATATGATAATAATACATTTAACATGAAGTCACACTTCAATAACTTGAACATATGCAATAAAATGAAAATTTGAGAATCATTTAGAACAGTTAGAACTACAACCAACAACTAATAAAACCCAATATTAAATAATATAGTTTTGTTTCGGAAAGCAAAATTTATAGCAAATAACTTAAGCATTTTATAACCAAAAAATCTAGACAAGAAATTTTTCCAGATTCTTAGTGGCAGAGGTGTCAATGTTAGATAGAGCTGAAACTATATCTAGCGAGCGATGTGTCGTAACTGTGATGATTGAAAATAGAGCTTTGTGGTTGAAAGTAGAGTGTTCATGGCGGTGGCGGTGGAGGTGTGAGTAACAAGTTGTGGTCGTTGGATAGGATGTTGAATGCAACTATAACAATTGAATTCGATGTTAAATTTACACAATTTTGAAAAAGAATCATCTTATTAAAAATATGTCTAATTTGGGGAATTAGGGTTTCAAACTCTTTGCAAGAAGGAGTGTTATGGTTACAATTAGAAATGATACTTTAAAAGATGATTTTTATTACTGGGTACCTGATAACTGAACCAAATTATAATTTGTTTATGTATTCTTTTTTTCTCTTATAAATGGGCCACCAGTTTTTATATTTTATTTTTAGGCTGGACTTTTAAAATTGGATCAATTGGATAGTAATTTGGTTAATGATAATTAGTGTCATACCCCAAATTTTATCCGTAGATTCCATCATCATTTACATAACATTTTAGGTCAATCATTCATGCATAGCTTTGTTTTGTTTCATCTGTGAATTAGGGTTTGCCTTAAGAAGCTCAAGGGATAGATCAGTCAAAGTTGTGGATTGATCATCAATCAATAAAGTTCTCATACACTCAAGAGATCTCCCTCCATCAATAATCAAGTGCAATATGTCTTTATTACAAGTTCTTCAAGATTCAAATCCATCTGGTCACAAATTAGGGTTTTTCAACCAAAGGCAACTGCATCTTTGACTTTTGATCAAGGCATGATCTCAAGCCTTGAGACATGATTCAAGACATTCAAATGCATCCTTGGAGTCCATGCATGGTGTCCAAATAGATCAAGGGATGGAATTCAATGAAAATCAAGAAGTGGAAATTCATCTGATACACAAGTCACACTGCAAAGTCAAACCTTTGACTTTAGGGTTTTTTGATCAAGTATGAACCTCTCAAGATTGATTTCATGGAAATATGTTTGATTGATGAATTTGATCAAGAAAAATCAAGAGAATTGAGGTTACTTGCAAAAAGGGCAATATTGAAGAATTTGAAATTTTTCTAAGTTATGGAAATACAATGATTGTTGTCCAACTTGACAAGGTCATAACTTCCAATATAAGCGTCCATTTTCTTTGTTCCAAAGACCAATTTGAAGAGCTCATTCCATACTACAACTTTGTCCTTGAGAATGAATTCCCAAAAAGTGCATACATTTCAAGTTATGAAGCCATGAAGTTAGTGTTTCATTCAAGTGTGAAGTTAAAACACTTAGAAAATTTTTGATGTAAATCTGCCTTGTAAAAGTAGCTAACTTTAGGGCTATTTTTCACCATGATCCATCATGATTCAAGGAAACCTAAAAACATGAAAGTTGTAGAGCTTGTTTCAAGCTTTCCGAAGAGTCCAATAACTCATTTTTTCCATGCTTAAGCTAGGAGATTCGAAGAGAAGAAGTTGGCATTCTAAACTTGAGTTTTAGGTCATTTTCATGTCAAGAACTTGAGAAAAACCAATTCCGATCTGCAAATCCCTTGATCACAGGTCATGTAACTTGCAAATTTCTCCTTAATCAGAAGATTAAACATATTTTTGAGGCATTACACAAAGAGTTGAGCTATTATCCAAGTGTTCATTCCATTTTGGGGAGATTTTATCAAAAATATCACATTGCCCTTCTTGAAAAGAAGCTTTAATCACAAAGTCAACTTGTATGGAGCTTTGTGATTGTTTCTTTTGCAGAAGCTAGATCAAAAGACTTCCAACCACTCTAGATAGCCTTGGTACTTTTCCTTGGAACTTCACATTTTCATGAAATTATCCTTTCATTCTCAACCAAACCAAAACTCCAAACCATTACAATATGATCAGCCCTCAATCCATCAACTTCTCATATAAATAGTGTAATACCCTAATTTTTACCCCTAAGATCCCACATGTCATTTGCATCTCATACCACAAACAAGATCACAAGCATTGGTTCTCTCGCCCTCCTCTGAAGATTTGTTCTTGAGTGAGATCGCCAAGCACCCTTGTTCTCTTGTTTGTTTTAATGTTTATTTTTGTGTATGTTTACTAACCATTAATTAAAATCCAAAAATATTTTTGTTTTTTTTCCTTTACTAACTTTTTCAGGAAGAATTTGGATCAAGGATATCAAAATCAGTCCCATAGCTCGAATGAATTTCATCTGAACAAAGTCAAAGTTGATTTGCAAACAATTCAAAAATCATCTGATCAAGAGTTTCCAAGATTTAATTGATTATTATTCAAGAGACTCCAAGGTTCATGTGTTTATTTCCTTGCCTTCTTTGACAAGGAAGAAAAATCGAGCCAGAGCCAAGACAACACATCAAAAAGCCAATTTTCTCATTTTTTCACTGTGTTAATCGATTAACACATTTTGCACTGCAAATAGTTAATCGATTAACCTGTGTGTTTTTGGAGAAAATGTGCCAAATTCAAATTCTGCAGCATTTTGGCACCAAATTCAAATTCTTCATCATGAGAATATTCTAGATCACCTCATTTTAATTCCCCTACCTCATCATAATTAATTCCCACCATACACCCTCATTAATCACCACTTGATTTTGATTTTACCTCCAAAATTCAAATTCCAATCCTAATTTTGTTTCCAAACCAAATTCCAAACCACCAAATTTTCCAATCCTAAACTCTATAAATAGAGACCTCATTTCATTCATTTCACAAGCTTTTGATAGCCAAAAAACCTCTTGCAATTTCTTTCCCCAACCACAAAAATTCACTCAAAGCTCACTTTTCTTCTCTTGAAAGTTAACAAGAATTCACATTGAATCTTGTTCAACTTTGAGCCAAACCTTCATCCAAACTTGTTTTCCTCATCAATTCTTGTAGATCAAGGCTTTGGTGTTTGGATCTTGGAGCAATTTGAAGGAATTTTCAGATTTTGGATTGGTAATTCATCTCTCACCATTGTTGAAGCTTCAATTTCATCTTCCATAATGTAGATCCTTGGTGGATTCTTGTTACTTGATCCTTTGGATCTTGTAATTGTGTTTGATTACTGGTTTTTGCTGTTGTTTTACTCAAAATTTTGTGCACAATTGCATCCTTGATCATGAGGTGTTTGAAGAAATGATTGATCAAGGATTTTGCAATTTTCAAATTGATTTGCTGCTGTTTTTACAGTGTTAATCGATTAACCAAAACAAGCACGAACTGGTTAATCGATTAACAGTTGGTTTTTGCGCCCAGAATTGCAGTTTTACACTGGTTAATCGATTAACACTTTTACACATGAAATGGTTAATCGATTAACCAGTGTCCAGAATGTGATTTTCACTTGTTTTTGGGGCTGTTTTGGTTTTTCCTCCTTTTTCTTCCCCTTTCTTGTTGTTTTGGCCTTGAAGTGCATTGTTGAGACTAATTTCTCTTCAATTTCAATGGACTTTGGATATGGTTAAAGTAATTAAACATTAATTAGTTCAAATCTATCATTAAATGAATTATTGAATTCATTTGAGGTGCTTTGAATTAGTGATATGTTTTCACACTTAAACCTATCAATTAAAGGTGATTGAACTTGAAGATGAAAGGATCTTGAAAGTGTAATTCAATTTGGTTTTTCTATTCATCTCTCCCTCTATTTCTTTTTATTTTGATCGATGAAAGTCTTATGGATCTTAGAATTTCTTTGTTGAATTCTTGATCAAGACTAGATCGCTACCCTTTTTTTCTTTTCGTATTGCTTTTGGATGACGATTTACATATCGTTCATCTAGCATGCATTAGCACAAAGATCACTATTGACTGACCTCAAGTAGGGTGACTTCTTTATAAGTCACTTGGCGATTGCTTAACATAGCGCTACATTTGTCCCTCTCCAAATCGGAACATGAACTTTCGTGGCCCAAACTTATGATTGTAAGCCCAAGGATGGTTGATCTTTTATATTAGGTTCAAAATCTATTAAGCTTATTGTTGCAAAGGCTTTGATTCTATCAATCTTCTAACAAGTCTTCATTAAACTTGGCCTAAGTACATTGTTCATTCATTATAGTTCATGACGCGAGACAGAATAATCGGTGTTAACTTTTGAAGGCTTATGGAACTAGGGCCTTTGTGCTACTATTATAATATAATATAATATACTATTATATTATATTACTATATTGGTTATGTTTCCTTCTTGCTCCCTATCTCTCTTTATTTTTTTATGCTTTATGTCATTATATCATATCATGTTTATGTTTATGTCATTTTTCTTTTGTCCACTTGGACCATAGTATCTTGTGCTTTTGTTTTTCTTTTGTCCATTTGGACTCAAAAACATTAATAAAGGCTTAAACCACTAAAAGACTTGTGCTCTTAATTGTTGAACTATGGCCACTATCCCTTGCATTGGAGGATCTCTACTCTTAGACTTCTTGGCTTGATTATGGACTTATTGACTTAGAATTAGGATTCTCTCCATTATACTTTTGATCATTATGGAGTTTGGTATTCTAGCCTTTAATTGGTTTGCTTATTGGCTCAAGAGGGTGGAATTCTTCTCTTATAATGCTTTGAAGAGTGCCTCTGTGTGGTTAGATCTTTCTTACCTTAGCTCTTATTTTATGCACCTAGATAGTCTCTTCTTCTCCACCCCTTCTTAAATTTTCAAAATCTTCTCCCTTTTTCAAAACCTTCTTGTTTTCAAACTCAAAACCACTTTCATAATAAAACCTTGACTTTTTTCAAGTGATTTTCAAACTTTTTTTTCTTTAATAAATGTCAATCAATGTTAATCATATTTTGACCATTTTCAAAAAGACATAAAAAATACAAAACTCATTCAAACTTCTTATGCTTTTATGCACCTTTTTCTTTTAAACTTTTCAAAAAGATTAGACATGAGTCATCTTCTTTGATGAGATGTAAAGCTCCTAACCATGGTATTTTGTGTAAAGTATGGCCATTTTCCACTTGGATGTCGAAGCGATAGTCTTGTTGATTTTAATCCAAGCAAATCCTCTATCTTAATGTGATGCAAATGCCTCTTTCCAATACCTTTGGGTAATTAGTTGAGTATTCTCTCTTGAGAATGACGGGTTGTCTTTTCGAGATAAAAATGAACCATAACCAATAATTTTTATCATTTGTACCACGAAATATGGGGTTTTGATCCTATATTACACTTTGTGGGTACGTAGGCATGAGGCGATAAGTCTCTCCAAACACAAAAATCTAAAAAAATACTTCTCTTCTCACCTCCGCAATCTCTTTTCAAACAAACCATTTTCAAACCAAAAAGCGATAGATATTTCAAAGGGTTCCTATAGAGTACTATAGACGTTTTGGGTGCTAACACCTTCCCTTAACCTAACCAACCCCCTTACCCATTCTCTGTTTGTTCTTGTTTTAGAACTCTTTAGATTTTGTTCGCTCTTTTTCCTTTCCTTTTTGGATAAAATAAAAGTGCGGTGGCGACTCTTGCTTTACGAGTTAACTTAATCAATAGCTTACACTCACAAATTTCCCCGCTACAGAAAAGTGGCGACTCTGTTGGGGAATCTCTGGTTCCTAGTGGGTTCTGCCTACTTTGATTTATTTATCGCTTTTTGTTTGATTTGTTTATTATTTCTTGTTCTGTTTGGGTGCTTGGTGATCTGTATAGTGAGATAAGTTCTATACCCAGACTTGAGTGCACTTATGATAGGAGGGTGGTATAGTCTTGTTCGGCTTACGTGGAGTAGTCCTTACTAAGCTGACTTGAGATCGCCCGTTCAGTGGAGGCCCTTTTGGGATTACTGATGTCATACGAGTAGTCGTGAATGACATTACTTTTTCTGACCTGGGAGCCTGAGAAGCTGAGGAGCGTAGAACCTTTAACCCATCTTGGGCTTATTAGGACGTGGTGCGGTGGCTTTTCAGGTGTAGAATTGAATCAGTTGTTATGCAATACCACACTCAAATAAGTTTCTCTTGAGAATATTATTGGCTGACGGTAGTCGTTTAAGCCGATAATATCCGAAAGATGGATCTATGACTCTGGGAACTTTTTAGAACCTTGTTCTGCAGGTGCTAATATAACCCTAGTACATACCATTGTGGGAGGTTCTTAACCTTGGCTCCATGCTCGTGACTCGAACCTTGAACCCGTGTGCCTTATGTGATCTTGTTTGTGGTTGTTGCATACATGCATTCATTGCATTCATGGGCATTTTTTCTCATTTTTCAAGGAACTTAGAGATTCTTTTTGCAAATATCACAAATTTTTTAGAACCATGGATATTGAAAGAAGTAACACTAAGAAGTACACTTTCACGAGTCTTGACTTACAAAAGTTGAGAAAGCTTGGATCTTTGGTATCTTGTCCTGTGGATTCCAAAGGTTGTTTGGGAAACTCTTGTTTATTCTGAGGACTGGTGTTAAAGAGGGGATTCTTAATACCTTGGTCCAATGCTACAATTCTATTGTATCGATGATTTACTTTCCTAGATTATCAGCTATTGCTAACTTTAGAGGAGTATGCCTATCTTATGGGTGTGCTAGTCTTTATTGAGCTTCTTAAGCGACGTGTCATGAAGAGATCAAGGGAGCAAGAGGATTTATTTTCCTCTAGCACTTCATCATCTTCTCATCTTCCTACTTCCGGTTCTTGGAAGGGTATTGTGGATCGACTCGTGAAAGAGAAAGACACCATGAAGATAAGCTATGTAAGATAAATCAAGAGGCTTCGTAAGAAATATCAGCTCAGATTTGGGTCATTTTTAGACACGATTCCTTAGAACTAGCTTTCATTTTCTCTTGTGTTGTAAGATTGATGAAACTGTACTTCAAAGCTGTAATTCTTTCAATATTAATGAAATTAGATTTTTGGTATAACCAGTGTGCTATCTTAATGTAATGTTTGCAAACTGCTTTATAGTTCCTTGAAAAATTGCATTTGCATTTGCATATCAAGCATCATTCTCCATTGGATCTTGCCTTTCCCAGGTGTCTTATTTGCTTCCTTTTCTTGGTCTTCGTTCAGACAAGTTGTATCACCGGTATAATACTCGGGCTAATCAGAGAAAGAAGATGAATTAGCTGATTTTCTGGCATTCATACTGAATTCAAAGTAGTTATTGAAGGATAATGGAGCAAGAAGAGAATGTTGATCCCATGTCAGGCTTTACATTAATGACTAACCCGATGTACGGTTTTCCTCCAGACGACAATGCTCCACAAGTGGATGTTCCTACTCAATTTCAACCTGTGCAAAATAACCTGGTTGTTCAAGTTGATGAAATAGATTCCCGATTTATGAGGTATATGCCAAATCTTCATAATGTCCACCCTTTGAAAAAGATGAATGATCCAAGAGTTGTGTAAATCGAGGAAGAAGTTCGTGATCTCAAGGAACAATTGAAGATGATGAAAGGACGCAATACATCTGGTCTTAAGGCTCATGACTTGTGTCTGGTTCCGGGCGTGGTTATTCCCCCGAAGTTCAAAATGCATGTCTTTGAAATATACAAGGGTGTTAGCTGTCCAAGGCACTATTTGACGGTGTTCTGTCGAAAGATGACCGCTCATGTCGACAACGATAAGCTGATGATTCACTGCTTTTAAGAAAGTTTATATGGGGATCCTTGATGTGGTATATGAAGCTAGAAAGGAACCATATTCAGTCTTGGGAAGACCTAGCTGGCGCTTTTGTGAAACAGTATAATTACAATTTGGACATGGCTCTAGACAGCGATCAATTGATGAGTATGAGTCAGAAGGACAGTGTATCCTTCAGAGAGTATGCACAACGGTGGAAAGAATTGGCAGCCCAAGTTTATCCACCATTCTTAGAGAAAGAACTGTCCAAAATGTTTCTAAGAATGCTGTCAGACTCTTATTATGTCAGGATGGTAGGGGTTGTGCCTCTAGATTTCTCCAAAATTGTGGAAGTCGGAGTAAACATCGAGAACGCATTCAAAAGTGGAAGAATCCAAGATGGTTCGAATGACCAAGCTAGTGAAGAAAAATCTGTTAGTGATTCCCAAGTGGAAGAAAATGTTGAAGTTGATGCGATTCAAGATTCTCCACAGTGCCAGAATCAACATAGACCTCTGAATAATCCAAAAAGGGAGACTCGCCAGTTTGATCCAATCCTAATGACTTACAGTCAACTGTGGTCTTATTTTTCCCGAAACTCGTTAATGACACCCAGAAAGACCAGAGTCATGAAATCTCGTCCTCATTGGTACAATCCAAATACCAGTTGTGAGTTTCATGATGGAGTAATGAGGCATCTGATTGAGGAGTGCAAGGTTTTCCAGGAAAAGGTTCAAGAGATGATCGACGATGAGGTGTTGACTTTCAAAGGAGGAAGCCCATTTGTGAATGAAACGCCTTTATACTGATAAATATAGAAACTCAAGGAATTTCCTATTGCTAATGTTAGTGGAGTGATCCGCGGCAGTCGTGCATTTTTTTCTGTGTCCCCCAAGAAAGTTAAGGATGTTTCTTTCAAACTCAGACTGAGACAATCTTTTCAGATCTCAAGTTTATTACTGCAATTCTATTTGTAATCTTTTATGATTGTTAATGCTTTGTTTGCATTTAGAACTTGTTTGTTTTGAATATTAATCATAATGCAATGAGTATGTTTGTCTTGAAGTAATCCATTCGCATTCGCTCATAAATTGTTTTCCTGCATTTGCAATACCAACTTCTTGTTTAAACTCTTGGAGGGAGGATGGTGAAGTGAAAACGCAAAAATTCTGGTTATATACTTTTGAATAAGACCCTACTGATGATATAAGGCATTGTTTCAAATTCCCAAACACCGGAGATATAAGGAAGATAATCCCTTGTTTTCCCCTTTGAACCTTGAAGTAGGAGTTTCTTTTCTAAATAAAAACCCTCACATTTAAACTGGGGCAGGGTAGTCTTCAGTTAATTTGACCAAGTGTTCAAATTTAAAAAGAAGTGTACATTTAAGGACCAACCACAATGTCCATCTCTCATTCATAAAGGGAAGAGACAGTCATAACCCCTTTAACAAGTTGGATGAGCCAGTGTCACATGATTTTTTCAAAAAAATAAAAATAAATAAATAAAAGCCCGCTAAGTCAAAAAAAAAATTGAAAACAAGAGACTTAGGAAAAAATTAGGGCATCCCGATAGACATCAAATTCAAAAGAATTGGTCCGAGCAAAAATTAGGAAAGAAATAAAAGGATGAAAAATTTGAAAAGTGAAAAGAAAGAATTACAAAGAAAAATCCTGAACAAATCTGTGTGACTACAAAGTCAAAAGGCAAAAAGGGTGACTGTTATTCCCCGAAAAGCCTCATTGGTTCCTCAACCATCACAAAATCCCTTTGAGAGATTGAACATTTAGGTCAAATTATCTGAATATAGGACTGAAGAACATCACGGAGAATGGGTGGGTACAAATAAACTTTGAGCCTAAAAATCCTTTTTTTCTAAAAACCGTGAACCAGGCCACGTTAGAACCCTTAAAAGACCTAATTGAGGCAGGGTTTATTTTGAAAGCATACTTTAACGAGATAGAGTTCCTGACTCCCATGAGTTTTGCTAAAAGATCTTTGTTGGTATTGCGTATGCATTCAAAAATCAATGTCACTAGTGATTTGTTCACTAGGTTTTGCGACATCTTTCCAGTAAAAACCTCAAGATAAACATGTGTAATTGCATTAGAATTATCATTCTCAAAATTGACATTTTCTGCTTGCATACATTTGTTGACATCATGGAAGCTTACATATGAGCATCAGTGATGAGCTTAATATTTTAATGCCTGGAGCTCTGATGAGTAATTGGCCAATCACTTCAAGGAATGATCATATCCAGGGGCATGTTGCCTGAAGATTTTGTTGAGCATGAGCAAGTTTGTTTTCCTAGTTGATGTTTTCACAAGGGCAAAGCTTGAATACTCCATTGATCAAAGAATGTGCCAAGTTCAGTTAATCTGGGGCATTTACGTCAAGATTCGATGAATCTCTCCGAGTTTGAAAACACTGGGGCAGGTTATTTCAAGTCCTTTTGGTACAAAGTTTCCTCTTGGTGTAAAATCCTTTGTAGTTCAGTTAATTTGGGGCAGTTACGTCAAGATTCGACGAATCTCATAGAGAGTTTAAAGATGTTGGGACAAGTTATCTCAAGTCTTTATGGTACAAAGTTTCTTGAGGAAAATATCTAGTAGACCAATCAGAGTTTGTCATTATTGACAGCTCCCCAGTAGAGTTTGTTGATATTTCCCCAATAAAGTTGTTGATATTTCCTCAGCAGAGTTTTGTTCATATAACCAGTAGTTGACAAGTTAGTTGAATACCGATTTGAGTTTTCTCCAGACGAGTGTTGTTTTGTTTTTCCCCAGCCATGTCTCGATCCAGATTTTCTCCAGCTGATTATGTTACGGTCATACAGTTGAGCAGTTTTGAGATCCTCTCTCATTGGTGCTAATCCCCACGCAGAGATTCAATTTTTTATATCCCCAACAAAAATATGTGAAGAATCCTCACTCAGAGTTGTATCCTCTAGACGTATTGTTGTTGCTTTGGATATCCCCAAACAGAGAGCAATGTTTTTTTTCCCTCTAAGAAGCATTGACATAGTGGTCGCTTGTCGGGTTTTATCTTGTCTTGTGGACGTCTTTCTTAGAGATTTTATCCTTGCTGATTCTCCAACGGAGGTAGTGCATTATTGTTTCAAATGTTTCCCAAGCATAGAACAATGATGTTTAATTTCTTATTTCCCCCGGCAAGTCCAGAATGTACTTCTCTCAAGATTGTTTTATCCAGAGATTCCTCCCAGTGAAGATTGTGCATCACTATTTCGGATATTCCCCAGTGAAGTCGCTGATGATGTCTCTATTCAAGGAATATTAATATATTAGTCACCTGCTGGGTTTTCTCTCATGAGTATTGATTTAAAATCCACCACAGTTTGACCTTTTGTTGTTTTCCCTAGCAAGTCCAGGATGCTTTGCTCAGAATTGGTTAATCCCCTAAGAGTATTCTCGTATCTCCAACAGATCTGCCTTGTTTTCCTAGTGGATTTTGCGTAGACGTTTATATGTCTACAATCCCCAGCGGATTCTTTTTTTTCGCAGCAGATCTCTTCATCGTTTTGAAATGAAAGTTCATATGAATTTTTATTATCCCCGGGAAGATTCATAAAGATTTGGGTTGTTATAATTCCCCAACGGCTTTCCTTCCATCCTCGAAGCAGGATTCAAGATATTTCTCCTCTTTGCGGATCATCGATGTTAGAAGATTGATATTTGGGTTTTCTCCCCAAGGAGTATCTTCCTTTCTCCAGCAAGATTTGAGCCTTGTAGTAGGATTTATTTTCCTTTGATGGCTTTTGTTTTTTCTCTTGTAGGATTTCTTCAGCTAAGTTCCTAGTAGAGCTTCTAATGATATCTCCATCTTGTTGAGATTAGCCGAGTATTCAGTGGTGTTGTGATATTTTTTTCACCCTCTGTTTATCCTTATGTCTGTTTTGTCAGCATACTCATACGCATTTCATGCGCATTCATTTGTTGTGCATAAAATATTGTTGTTGCATTGTTCATTTTGCATATTTGTTGGTGCTTCTTTGCTCTCTGGTGTTGTTATCCCCGCAGAGTGTGTGTGTCCTCTCTCCATTAGAGTGTCAATCCATAAGCAGAAAATGACAATCTTTGTTAATTCCCCACTGAGTTTATGCCTCGTGGAAGATATTTATTTTATTTTTCCTCCCCGGTTCATTTATCTAGATGGAATTTTCCCTGGTTGAGATATTTCCTCCCTGGGATGAGTCTTGTTTGACTGCTTCTCTCCAGTTTGTTCCTAGATTGAACTTTGGTCCCCGACGGTGACTACTTTGAAACTCTCTAGGCTATGCAACCTAGATGATTGGAAATACATTTATTTTCCACCTTTTAGGATTTTGTGTTCCTTGGTAGATGATCTGTTTATAAGATCTCTTTACTTGAGAAGCCTGCTGCAACTCTGTCAATTTATCCCATCAGTTGGTTTTTCTCTCCAGCAAACCTCGGTAGAAGGTGGATCTATTTCAGATTCTTTGGTTAATCTCGGCAGTAGATTCTATGTTAAATTTTGAAATAGAATTTTTAGCGAACCTCGGTAGTGTCATACCCCAAATTTTGACCACTGAGATTTCCCATCATTGTGCAAATCATCATCACAATATGGATGAACCATTAGTCTCCCCAAAGATGGGTGAGCATCCACTACAATCAGACTTAGGGTTTCAAGCCCTCTCAGAGCTCTTAGACAAAGGATCAATCAAGAAATGACATGATCTTCAACTTGTCTAGCCTCTCAAACATCCACAAAGGATCAATAGGACTCCCACTTCAAGGATTAAGCACAAGGCTTCTCCCTTCTAGGTGGATCAAGCCTAAAGATCGCCAGTGTCACCAAATTAGGGTTTGGTCGACCAGGGCCTCCAGATGGAAATTTTTCTCTGGGCATGAGCCAATGCTTCAAAGAATAACCTATGATGCTCCAAGGGATCTCATGAACCCCATCGTCAAGTCAATTTAGCCTCAGGGGATGCATTCATCAAAAAAATCAGGAATTAGGGTTTCTTGACCTAATTCACCCCTAAGTTGACTTTTGGGACAAAACATGAGCCAAGACCTCAAGAGGGGATTTGAGGGTCTCAAATACATCACATTGATCCATTTGCAACAATGGATTGATCCAAGAAGCTTGAGCAACATGTTTCAATTTCATCAGAACCACAGTTAGGGTTTCGCGGAAAAAAGTCAACTGTATCTTTGACTTTTGACCAGGACATGCCCCCAAACCCTAAGACATGATTCAATACACCCTATAACACCTATGAAATCAATCCATCAAGTTTGATTTAGGTCAAGGACTTGATTTCATAGAGGATCGCACAGTTTGGAATTCATCTGATAAAAAGTCAACTGTGCACAAAAGTCAAACTTTGACTTTTTGAGATTTTTCACAATTATGGTTCCTTAACCCTAAAATGATGTTAATGTGTGATTGGAATCATCATTCATCAAGAAAAATCAAGAAAAGTGGGATAACTTGTAAAAGGGGTAACCATAAAAAACTTAGAAAATTTTCTAAGTTATGGAAAAAAGCGCCTAGGGTACCAACTTTGTAGGATCATAACTCCTAAATCACAAGGCCATTTTTCCCATCAAAAGCTAGATTTGTAGCTCTCATTACCCTCTACAAAAGCTTCAACTACCACTCATTCCAATTTCCCATGGATTTTAAATTATGGAATGATCAAAATCACAAAAAGTGAAAATGTCACTTTTTTCCAACACTTAGTGAAATTTTCACTAAGTCAGAATCTGCCTTCACTTTTTTCCAAATGTAGAGGCATTTTTCACTTGGATCCAAAAAGTATCAAAACCAATTATGATCAAACAGTTATTGTATCATATGAGGGCTTTCCAAAATGGCCAAGAACTCCATCAAATTCCACTTGAGTCATGAGATATGACAATGGCAATATGCCTTGCTGAAAACTGCCAAGGCTAGGCAAAATTTTGTACTTTTGCTCGATTTGGCAAAATCAGATAAATCCAAGCCTTTTCATCACTTTGGACACATCTGAGGATCAAAACTAAAGGGAACAAACACTGATCCAAGCCTCCAAAGTCTTTGGAACAAGAAGTAGCATGCCAAACCTAGAAATGCCTAAAAGAGGGACAAGACTCCAATTTTGGGTTGGAGCATTTAATGGATGCACCAAGGTGGCATGTACTGACACATTTTCAACTGAGTTTAGTCAAGAATGATCCAACAACTAGGGAACCACAGCTTTGTGCCCTAACCTCTAGTCAATGGCTAGAGGATACTTGGATTCCCATTGATCAACATTGGCCAAACCTCTGCTGCAGTTGCCATTCACTATTGATCCCAAAACTAACTTGCTCTACTATAAATAGAGCTCATTTGTGCTCAGTTTGAGTACACCAAAGCCATCAAACAGATGCTTTCCTCAAAATCACCTTCTCACTTCCAAATTTGCCTTCCAAAGCAAGTGACTATCGGGTTTTGAGTTTGAGAGCAATTCCAACCAAACCAATCACACACACACACCTCATAAACATCATATAGAAGTGATCCAAACACTCACATAACATCTGGAACACCAAAATCACAAAATCACTAGCCAATTGCTCAAGCCTTTGACATATTTGTAGTTGGGGTGCCATCTCAAGTTCCTGATCATTTCAATCCATTCCAAGCATCCAGACACACTCCATGGCACCTAGGGAAGCTATCTAGATCATTGGAACCTAGCTGTAACACCTCTAACCCAAAACACGATCACCAGCTGCAAGAGGTAAGCATGAGCTCTTCTAACTCTATGATTCATGCATTTTTTGCTGCACAATAATTTGGTCATATGTTCATAATCATGCATAGAGTGTTTACCCTCAATCAATTGCTTTGTATGAATCGTGTATGGAATTTCTGAACCTTCATGCAGAATTTAGGGTTCTTGAGGGTTCTCTTTGATTTCTTATTCCATGCTTAAAATAAATGAAATTAAAGACCATAGACATGATCGTGAGGTTGAAACGAGTAGATTGATATGTAGATTGCATGATATAATCAAGTATTCAGTGAGATTGGATAGAAAACGTAAATCTGCAGAAACAGAGGAAGGGTGCGTGTTCTTGCCATGTTCTTGGCGCCCTTTTTCAAATATTTGAATATTTGAATTTTGTGATTTTATTTAATTGATTCAAAAATTAATTTCTCTATGAGTTTTAATGATTTTGAGTTGATTCTTTTTTTAATAATTCACAAAAATGTTAAAATATTTTATTTTACCAAAAAATCCCAAAAATATTATTTATTTTCTATAATTGATATTTTTGCCAAGAATTAATATTTTAATTGTTTTTTACATTTAAAATATTTTTTCCTTCTTGATTTTGCAAATTTTAATGATTTCTAATCATTTTGTAGGTCAAAACATGATTTTTGAAACATTAATCTAAGATCACAATTTGTTTTCCACGTGTTAAACAATTTTGATCATTTTAATTGAATTTTTTATTCAATTAAAATACATTTTGGAAACAAATTAGGGTTTTGATTAATTCAACCCTCATCAAACCTTTTAAAAACATTTTTGGGCCTCTAATAGAGTGTAAGACCCAATCCTTTGTAAATACAAACCTATTTTGGGCCTCAAATGTTGTATAAGTCCCGTTGTATTTCAAAAGTTCGGCGCGATCATCGCCTGTTTAAAACAAACCATCTGGGCCTCTCCTCGAACTATAAGACCCATTCAAAATCATTTTGAGCCTCTAATAGAGTGTAAGACCCAATCCCCTTTTGAAACCAAAAATATTTGGGCCTCAGTCATTGTATAAGACCCACGACGTTTTCAAAACCTCGGCGCGATCGTCGCCCTTTTCAAAATAAACCCTGGGCTTCTCCTTGGGCTATAAGACCCATCTTTGTTCACTTTCAATCATTTTGGTCCTCTTGAGAGAGTGTAAGACCCATCCCCTTGTATATAAAATCTTTCTTGGGCCTCAGTCACTTGTATAAGTCCCTGTACAAAACGACAGTGCAATCACTGATTAAACCCTGGGCCTCTCCTTGAGCTGTAAGCCTCAATTTTCCTTTCAAAAGCACTTTCTCCTTTGATTTTGTAACATACTGTTATTTTCAATTTCTTTGTTGAACAACTAACCAAACAGAATGGAAGCTCTACAACTGAGTAAGTGTTTACCCGCTTTCATATGTATATAACTGTATTGTGGGGCTGTTTCACTGTAAGTCTTCTTTCATAAACTCATATCGACTGTGTAATACTAGTATATATATTTAGAGTTTCCCCGGCAACTACGTCTAGAACTAGACAAAACCTCGTCTCCTTACCTCCGACGTTCTCCCGGATATTTCAACATAACCTAAACCATGAGAATTTTCTTTTACAACAATTTTAGATAACTAGATCTAAGAAATCTCCCCCTTGAACAGTTCATATACAGAAGGCCAATGTTCTAAGTGAAACCCTTCTGGAACTGTTTATCAGCCTCCTCTTGGGCTTAGTGCAAGGACCCACAGGCTTCCTAAAAGCATCCCCGCCTCCTCTTGGGCATTGTACAAGGACCCGTCGGCTTCTTAGAAGTTTTCACAGCCCACTCTTAGGCTTCGTATAATGATTCTTCCTTCGGGAAGATAGCCTCCTCTTGGGCTTCGTACAAATTGTCCCTTCGGCTTCTTAAAAATTTTTCTCGCCTCCTCTTGGGCTTCGTACAATTTGTCCCGACGACCTCTTAAAGGTATAGGAACAGAAATTAGTCATCTTAATAGAACAGTCTTTCAAAGAGTCTAGATCTTCCTACGGCGAACATACTGTCTCTTGATCTCTCTTAAGCATAGTACAAAAGATAAAACTCTAGACTTGGACAGTCTAATCTCCTTGAGTCTCGAAGACATTCTCAAGTTACTGTCAAAAATAGGAAAAAACACCCGTAGACTTGGGCAGTCTCAATACCCTTCGGATTCCCCGTTTCCTTAAAGAACAGGAAATAATCTCGGTCCTCAGATCAAATCCATGAGTACAACATTACCCATATAAGAACTGATTTTCTCTTTTAACCAACCTACTGGACCTGTCACTCAACTGAAACAGTAACCCTTGCCTCCTTTTGGGCTTTGTACAATGATTCTCCCCAGCAGAGTTAACCTTTGCAGCCTCCATCTCTAGCTTCGTACGAGATACAAAAACACTCTTTTGTTGAGTATAAAAAACTCTTTTGTTGAGTCAATCCGCTTTTAGCCTTCATCTCGGGCTTTGTACGAGATACAAAACACTCTCTTGTTGAGTATAAAAAGACTCTCTTGTTGAGTCGATCACCTTTAGCCTCTATCTCGGGCTTCGTACGAGATACAAATTACTCTCTTGGTGAGTATGAAAGACTCTCTTGTTGAGTCAAACCCTTTTAGCCTCCGTCTTGGGCTTCGTACAAGACACATATAAAAACACTCTCTTGTTGAGTCAACCCTTTTAGCCTCTATCCCGGGCTTCGTACGAGACACAAAAGTATCCTCTTGTTGGGTCAATAGCCTCCTCTTAGGCTTTGTATATAGAAATCCCTGTTTGATTCAATCAACCTTTTAGCATCAAATCATGCTTTGGTCACAGTATACAAACATTAACAACTCATTTTCCCTCGTCTAATTGCTGTAAGCAGCAAGCCTCTGGTTTATTTACATCCACGCCACTGTCCCTCTTTTAGCATGATAAATTCCTAAGGAAAGATGGCGTTGCTCTAAACTGAGTTAAAGTCTTCTCCTTCAGGTTGAAAATCCCCTATAAAGGAAATTATGGCATTGCTGGATTCGGATATCCCAGTTAAAGTAATTCTCCTTTATAATCAGTCACCCAACAGTCGTGCCAAACAGGCCAAATATTCCCCTTTAGAGATGACAAATTCTCTCTAAAGTCAACACCCTTTTAGCTTCACATCTTGGGCTTCGAGCAAGATACAAATAGACCCTTCAGCTTCACATCTTGGGCTTTGAACAAGATACAAACCACCTTTAGCTTCATGTCTTGGGCTTTGAACAAGACACCAAAACACCATTTCCTCCCATAGAATAGGAAGAACTACGATCGCTCTGATTTCCCTATCCCGGAAATATGTAGGCATAAGATTGAAAAAAAGAATCTTAGCGAGCACACTAATTAGAAAAACCCCAAAGTCCTCTACCTCCATCCAATCTGGCGCAGAATCCCAACAAATTCCCCATGAACAATCCCGGTATTTCGTTCTGAACAAAATAAGCAGAGAGAGGCCCACAAACTAAAACCGCATCTGTAAACCAACAGTTTTGACTGTTTAACCTCAGTTTGCAAGCAGGGTTTGTTGGAGACATCTATTTCCCTTCCTTCATCAGCTTCAATAGGATAAAAATGAATCGACCTGTAGTACCCCAGAGCAATAGTGCTTAAGAACCACGTCCAAAATAGCTCGCTACAGAAAAATGGCGCCCACCGTGGGGCCAAACAAAGGAATCTTGTCTTTCTTATCTCTCTGGTTAAAACCTTCTCTTAGGACGAGTCCTTGGGTTCACAAGGTATCACTGAATGACAGTTCCATTGGGGAATGTCATTATTGCTAGGATCGGCCCTCACTAGGATCTTAGCTCAAAAACCATTAAGTTGGGAAGGTACCACAGAATGGCGACTCCGCCGGGGAGCCATTTTCTATTAGGATCATAGGATTCATAGCTCTTAAAAAGTCTAGGACATTAGGACAAATATATATACTGCTTTTCCTAATTGATATCTGTGTTTATTTTTCTGCTAATGGGAATGCGTGTGATGCCGCATGTGGAAAGATTTGAGTATACACCTAGGAAAAACCTCTTTAAGTAGTGCGGAAGCTATCGGAAATAGTTGTCACGCGATACTACCCTCTTCTGAGATTCTTCGAAATACATCACCTAGCACGGTTCCTGGCCCGCTGATGTTATCTCGACAAGAATCAATGATTTTGAGAGGCAGGTACAAAAATCACTAGTATAAACCTTTGGGATGGGTAGAGCCTTGACTTCATGACACCGACCCTTTGACCCCATGTTTTTTCTATGTTTTTGTGTGTTGCATTCATGCATTCATTTTAAAAAACATTAAGCAATGAAAAATTTTCTCTTCTAGTCTCTCTTTTTCAAATTAAACTAAAACAATGATTGCAAATGTCAGAGAGAAAAAGATTGCGCTCATGGATTTGGGTAGACGAAAAACTCACAAGTATACCTTCAAGGTTCCAAAACTAGAGGATTTGAGAGGATTAGCAAGGATGGTCACTAACCCTGACGCTTTCAGAGCCAAGTACGGAGGTCTGCTACCTGTGTTAAGGGTCCATGTAATTGAAGGAATCCTGGAGGCACTCGTTCAGTTTTACGATCCGGTCTATCATTGTTTCACATTCCTAGATTACCAGCTCACACCAATGCTGGAGGAGTATTCTCATCTGATTGATCTACCCATTACTGATCAAGCTCCCTTTTCTGGACTGGAAGAAATTCCAAAGGATCAAACCATTGCAAAAGCAATTTATTTAGACGAATCAGAAGTCAGGACTCACCAGACCACCAAGGAAGGAATCCCAGGTTTACCAGCCAAGTTTCTAGTAAAGAAGGCTCTGTACTTTGCTAGTATGGGGAACGTGACTACTTTCGAGAGCATCTTTGTTTTGCTCACCTACGGGTTATTTTTGTTTCCCAACATTGATAACTTCGTCGATATCAATGCCATTAAGGTTTTTCTCATTGGAAACGCCGTACTAACCTTGCTCGTAGATACGTATCATTCTGTACACTTAAGGAATTTATACAGCGGAGGAATGATCACCTGTTGTGTACCCCTGCTATATAAATGGTTTATCTCCCATTTGCCTAAATCTGTCGCTTTTTGGAATCATAAGAGTGCCTTACGTTGGTGGCAGAAAATCATGTCTCTTACCAACTCTGACATCGATTGCTACAATCGAATCTATGACGAGATCAGGATCATTGACCGTTGTGGAAATTTCCCCAACGTACCCCTCATAGGAACTAAGGGAGGAATCAATTACCATCCAGTTTTAGTTCGTCGTCAATTTGGATACCCGATGAGGCATGTCCCACGTAGTGCTCATCTGGAAGGTCTTTTCTTCAAGGAAGGAGAAAATGACAGGGCACTAAAGATGGAAATAGTGCACGCTTGGAAACATGTTCATAAGAAAGGACGGGAGTCTCTAGGAAAACTGGACTGTGTCTCGGTGGGCCCTTATCTCCACTGGGTACAAACTAGAGCTCTCAAGCTAAAGATGCCTTATCCTCGTCACGGAGTTCTTCCGCCAAGGGAATCTGTCATGTACTTCATGACTGAAACGGAAAAACTTCAGGTTACTCTCAATAAAGTTCAACAGGAGAGAAGGTCTTGGAAGAACAAGTACCGCATTCTCAATGTGGAGTGTACCAAAATACAGCAACTGCTGAAAGATAAGGATGCTCTAATTGAGATTTTGGAGCAACATGCTGTAGAAAATCAGGATGACCAAAGGAATTTGCTCGCTCCTTTCACTTGGCAAAGGAATGACAACCCGACAATGGCCCAAAAGCCCCGGTCCAAGAAAAGGAAAGTACCAGAATCAGCACCCGAGTTCTCCTCAGAGAGGACTCGGGACCCATTAGCTTAGGTTTCAGTTTCCGCACCTTGTAATTTACTGTATTTCCATTTCCGCAATCCTTTGAATTCAATAAAACGGGGGTTTCCCCACTGTTTGATATTTGAAATCTAATTGTCGAAGTTTATTTTGATTAAACCAAGAAAAACAATTAATATAATCATTGCATTCATCATTCTCACGTCACGTATTCTTCTTACCTACGAATCTCACGTTTGTGTCTCGGTTCTAGAGTCAAACTGTCTCATTTGTACAATACTCGGGCCAATCGTCAGAAAAAGATGGATGATCTCGAGGAAGAGAACAGAGACTTGAAAGAAGATATCGACGCTCTGAGAAAGGATATGAGAAAGCTTCGTAACGACATGCAAGCCATGGTAGAAGCTCAGCTACAAAGAACTGTGATCTCAGAGATCACCTCAACGCCCATAGTGGAGAAGTATAATCCTAGGTATCAAATGTCGAAAGATCATCCTTGGGCCATGCCTGTTAACTATATCCCGGAAGGATATGTTCCGCCGATCACTGAAGATTAGGGAATCATAGCAGAAGCCGCTGGGCCTGAAGGTTACAAACTTCGGGAAGCGAGGATGCCAGAGGCATAATGAGGACTCCTGAAGGTTACAAACTTCAGGAAGCGCCAAGATTCACTGCCGTAGTAACGGTACCACATTCTATGCCGGAAGGACAGATTCCACAGATACCTTCTGGTAGAAAGGACAACATGTTTGACAGAATGAATGAGTTCCAGGAACAATTCCTGGAGATGCAGAAAGAACTGCAGGCCCTTCGCGGTCAGGATCTATTTGGAAAGGACGCCGCAGACCTTTGCTTGGTCCCTAATGTGAAAGTCCTGCACAAGTTTCAAGTACCCGATTTTGAAAAATACAAGGGTAACTCTTGCCCTGAAAGCCATTTGGTGATGTACGCTCGGCGAATGTCAGCTCAGACAAAGAACCAGGATCTACTGATTCTCTACTTTCAGGATAGTTTAACCGGTGCCGCATTAAAATGGTACATGGGTTTAAACCGCGCTACGATTAGCACTTTCAGAGATCTTGGCACTGCCTTCGTCCAACAATATAAATACAATTTGGACATGGCACCAGACAGAGATCAACTCAGATCAATGTTGCAAAAGGACAAGGAAACCTTTAAGGAATACGCTCAGAGATGGCGTGAAATTTCCGCTCAAACTTGTCCACCTCTTGAGGAAAAAGAGATGACAAAGATTTTCTTAAAGACCTTGAGCTCATTTTACTACGACCGAATGGTTGCAAGTGCGCCCAACGACTTCACCAAAATGGTCGGCATGGGAGTGCGTCTCGAGGAAGCCGTTCGAGAAGGACGTCTAGTCAAACACACTGGGTAGTGCTCTCCCGAATAAAAAGGAGCAAGATATTGGGAATAGCTCCCTCGGAAAGCAAAGGCGACGGTACCAACCAGTAGCAGCTGTAACTCCTGCTATCATCCCTGCGCCTATTTCTACGTATCAACCTCAGGTTGCTCAAAGCCAACCGCATTCGCAGCAATTTCAGCAAAGGACACAATAGCCTCTTCAGCAGGCTCGTTCTCAATACAACAACAACCGTACAACGCGGCCACCAGGATTTGATCCTATACCCGTATCGTACGCAGAACTATTTCCATTACTGTTAGCCAAGGGGCATGTCCAGACTAAGTCTCCTCTTACAGTACCAGAAAATCTGCCTTTTTGGTTTATAGTGGATCAGACTTGCCCTTACCATCAAGGAGGACCGGGGCATAACATAGAGAGCTGTCTCAGTTTCAAGTCCGATGTGCAAAAGCTTGTTAGGAGCGGGGTCTTATCTTTCAAAGATACAAATCCGAATGTTCTCACGAACCCGCTGCCTCAACACGAGAAGGCTACAGTCAATTTGATAGAGGGAGAGTATAACAACACCTATCAAATTCACGATGTACTCTTATTGAGGGCCAACTTGGTCAAGATGCATTGTAGACAAAGTGGATATGGCCATGTGCCACCTCATAATTATCACCAGTGTGATATCTTCTCTAAAAGCAATCAAGGATGTTCTGTGGTGCAATCAGCTCTACAGGAACAGATGGATCTCGGATGGATCCAAGAGCACCGAGTTCATGGAGTTAACATGGTTTATACGAATTCCAACATCATTCAAAACCACGATATCCATGCGATGAATGTCAACCTGGTGGTAATGCACTCAAGGCAAAGCCAGTATCATAATTTGCCACAACACGATTACAATTCCTGTCTGACTTGCTCGGTAAACAAACAGGGATGCTCTTTTGTACAAGAGGCCCTCCAGCGTCAGATGGATCTTGGATGGATTCAAGACTACCATGATAGGAATCATTATCAAATCAAAATGATTCAAATCTTCGATATTCGCTTGATGAATACCAGCCTGGTGGAGTTATATGCTAAACAGGTCCGGCTCGGGTTTCTGGTATCACATGATTATCAGGGCTGTAAAGCGGGTTGCGAAGACGATCAGGGTTGTGCCCTTGTCCAGGAAACACTTCAGCACTTGTTGAACCACTGGTGGCTTCCAATCTATATGGATGAAGACACCCAGCAAATCAGTATCACTAACGAGAATCCTACTAGATATCAAAGTCAGGATGTTCGGTCGATGGAAACAGATCTAGTAAGGTTACACTATATTTAAAGCGGACATGGCCAGGTGCCACTACACAACTATGAGCGGTGTGGAGTTTGCTCAGTGGATAATCAAGGATGCTACCTCGTGTGAGCAGCCCTTCAAAGTTAGTTGGACCGCAAAGAGACTCAACCATGGTCAAATTCTGGATTAGTCAACTACTTCACTAATCAAATCGAGGACGTTGTCATAATCTCTGATCATCAAAGGGCTAGGGATGTTTGTACCATTATCCCTCTACTTGACAAATCGAGAGTTCCCAACCGGGAATGGATCGAAATTACTTACGATGGTCAGAAAAATCAGAAGGCTCCCATAGTCATCTATCTACCGGGACCGCTACCGTATGAATCAACTAAGGTTATCCCTTACAAATACGGTGCAACAACAATTGAGAATGGAAAGGAAATTCCGTTACCCTCCGTCGTGAATATTGCAGACATCAGTCGAGTAACACGGAGTGGTAGAATCTTCAACAGAGGAGTTGGAGAACCCAGCAAAGCAAAGGAACCTTAGACAGAAGTTCCCGATCCACCAGTCGGTCAATCCAGTAATCCCGACCTTTCGAAAAACAATGATGAGATGCTGAAGCTCATCCAAAAGAGTGAATACAACATTGTTGATCAACTGTTACAAACTCCTTCAAAGATCTCTGTGCTATCACTTTTACTCAGTTCCGAAGCCCACAGAGAGACTCTACAGAAAGTCTTGGAGCAAGCCTTTGTAGAACAGGATGTAACAATCAGACAGTTCGATAGCATTGTCTCTAACATCACTTCCTGCAATAACTTGGGATTTAGTGATGAGGAATTACCTGAAGAAGGTCACCGTCATAACATGGCGCTCAACATTACATTCAACTGCCAGGATGACGCTTTAGCCAACGTACTGGTAGACACAGGGTCAGCACTGAATGTTATGCCGAAGTCCACTTTGATGCAATTATCATTCAAAGGACCTCCGATGAGAACCAGCGAGGTCGTCGTCAAAGCATTTGACGGATCCAGAAAAATGGTTATCGGCAAAGTCGACCTTCCCATAACTATTGGTCCTCACACTTTCCAAGTCACTTTCCAGGTCATGGACATCCGGGCAACATACAGTTGTTTATTAGGAAGACCTTGGATACATCAGGCTGGGGCGGTCACTTCGACCCTCGTCCAAAAGCTAAAGTTCGTCCAGAACGGCCAACTTGTCACGGTTTGTGGAGAACAAGCCTTCCTCCTGAGCACCTTGTCATTATCTACTTGTGTAGAACCCGAGGAGGTTGTTGGAACTCAGTTCCAAGCACTTTCGGTGAGCAATAAGAATCAATCAGAGAAAAGTACCTCAATTTCCTCATACAAAGATGCTCTCGAAGTGATCAAAAATAACAATTCAAAAGTATAGGGACAGCTTGTCATTCCCACTGATAACAAAACAAAGAAGGGTCTTGGATTTTCTGCAACCTGCACCCAGATAGCTGCTAACGATGAAAGTCTTCATCCCATTCAGAACTTCTTCCACAATGGAGGCTTCCTTTAACCAGTGACTCAAGACGTGCATACCATCAATAAAGATGATTCCTCCGATACGGAGGAAGAATGGAAGTCCTATCTCAACGAGGACGGTTATACGTCTCAAGGCGAAACACAGACTCCCTTTTGCTATCTCGCACAGAGTCCAAGATTTATACCAAGGTCAGATGTCGAAATGATATACGGAGATTGTGATCCTGAAGGATGTCGGGCTCTGCCAAATTCATTAGAGGAAGACACTCCGATGAAATACAACTTTAACCACGACTATTAGGCCCCAATTGATGGCTTGCCTATCTGGCAGCCGTATCCTGGAGACTTGGGGCAAGAAAGTCAGCCGAATAGTGAAAATTAGCTGAGCATCATTGAAAAGAATACCTGCGTCCCCACCATGTCATGGGATCAACACCCAGGTTATCCTGAAAATACCCAGCACGACGATGAATTCGCAACGTTTGCCGGACTAGAATTCATCAACTATGCTTTTCCCGAGGACAACGTCATCGAGAGGGATGACTTCTCCAATTCCAAAGAAGTGTGGGACACCCTGGGACAGCCGAGTGGAAAATACGACTTCAAGGTCAAGTACACCGCTCCTAAAAGCTCTCGTATCAGGCTCGAAGACATCCAACCAACTGGATGGGGAGATACAGCTGAGAGTACAAATACTATGCAAAATACAACTGAGGAATCCTCCTACGACAACTCTGCCTGGGAGAAAGATTCCAATGATCCAGCTCTACCAGAAATCAGCGTCATTTCTGAAGACAAATCAAGGAAGGTACCAGACTTTGTGATTCACCAAGGAGTTCGCCGCCAATGGGTTGTTGTCGATGTTCCGAAGATTGTTCATAAGTCTAAGTAATTGCCATCTTTACTTTAACCTTTCACCTTGCCCAGGTGAAACGAATGTTTTGATAGGGCTCACTTTCTGTAAATATCCCTCTTCGTTTTTCCCAAAGCGACAAAGTTTTGTTTTATAGGGCTGTAGTTTCAAGAATCGACTTTTTTCATTAATAAAATAACGTCGTTCTGTAATTTCCGCATTAATTGATGTTTTCTCTTTTTGCTTTTTTCAGAAAATGGCAATCCTAAAAAACAACTCAATAATAAAAACAAGCAGTTTTCAAAGAAAAATACACTACACACACTCTTGCATTCTCTCTATCTCTTCTAAACACAAATCATCACGTCATGCAGGTTGCTTGTTTTAAACCCCATTGAAACATACGATCCAATGCCTTCTCCCAACGTTGAGTTTCTGGTATTTGAGGCTGAAGAAGAAAATGACGACGAAATTCCAGAGGAGATCTCCCGACTACTCAGACAAGAGGAAAGGTCCATTGAGCCTCACAAAGAGTTGCTGGAAACAGTCAACTTAGGATCGGAAGAAGAGAGAAAAGAAGTCAAGATTGGGGCACTGCTCAGTCCAACTGTCAAAGAGAGTTTGACGAAACTTCTCAAAGAGTTTCCCAATGTATTCGCTTGGTTCTATCAGGATATGCCAGGGTTGGATACCAGCGTCGTGGAACATCATCTACCGTTAAGATCAGAATGTCCGCCAGTAAAACAAAGGTTGAGACGGACTCATCCAGACATGGCTGTCAAAATCAAAGAGGAGGTACAGAAATAGATTGACGCGGGTTTCCTCGCTACGTCAGAATATCCTCAATGGTTAGCCAACATCGTACAAGTTTCGAAAAAGGACGGAAAGGTCAGAATGTGTGTGGATTACAGAGATCTAAACAAGGCCCAAAGGACGACTTTCCCTTACCACACATTGACATGCTGGTAGACAGTACAACAAAGTTCAAAGTTTTCTCCTTCATGGATGGATTCTCGGGCTATAACCAAATCAAAATGGCGCCGAAAGACATGGAGAAAACTTCGTTCATTACCCCCTGGGGTACCTTCTATTACAAGGTAATGTTGTTCGGTTTGAAGAACGTCGGGGCAACCTATCAGAGGGCCATGACTACTCTGTTTCATGACATGATACATGAAGAAATCGAAGTGTATGTGTCGCTCCCGGGATTTTCATCCAAGTACAAACGCGAAAGTGGCACCGAAACAGAGTCGCCAGCAATGTGTATTTATCCCAAGAGAGGGAAAGGAAACACCGCGTAAACCTGAGAGAAAGGAAAAGCATGGTCTTACGACCAAGAGAACTGGGTTTGGGAGTCGGTTACGCGAGAGGAAGGTGTTAGCACCCCCTCGCGTCCATCGTACCCGATGGGATCCACGCTTGCTGTTTCGATCAAAGGGTGATAGAAAAGAATACTGGAAAAGGAACGAAAAGAGAACTGGAAAAGGAACGAGAAACAAATGTAGGGAAAATAAAAGAAGTGCTCGCATGGGCCCTACCCCACTGCCTACGTATCTCATCGGGAACATGAGAATCAGAGCGACGTAGTTCCCCTCACTAGGGATGGATTGTCTGTGTTTTTTAGAGAACGGCTAACGTTCTAGCTCAGGTGTTGCAGGCTCGCTGGTACGAGTGCGTTACCATCTTGCAAGAGAACGAGTAGAAGCGCGTTCGTGCGTTGAGAATGAATGAGATGAGAAAAGAATTCCCGAAGGAAAGACGTTATTGTTTGTTTTTGTCTTTTAGAAGGAAGTGTTTCGGATTTGTTTGCATACGACAGTGTATCTGGATCTTAGTCATTGAAATGTGTACCTTCTCACATTCCAAGATGGAATGGGTAAGAAAGCACACTAAGAGTGAAGAAGACCCCCACCCTTAGTTCCAATTGTCAAGGTTCAAACACACTAGCATACTTGTGTTTATTAAATGTTTTTGTTAATTAAGAAATGAAGAAGTGTTTTTTATTATTTGCACCTTCAACAAGTATTGCATTTAAGTCCCTCATACAAGATCAAATGTTTAACACATTGACCCCAAGATGGGTTATATGCTACACATTCTAAGATTACAAGAGAAGACCCCTTATAATCTTTTCTTTATATGAAAGGCCTAAATGCAATAAATGCCTACCTTTATTATATGTTTTGAATTTTCTTTGAGATGAGAAGATGAAAGACTCAAGAGAGGGTAAAGGTAAAAATCTATATGGACTAAGACTCAATCCTAATTGATTAGTTAAGGGAGTGATCCTAAAGTTTGTGAGGTTTCAACCTAAAGTCTAAAGAAAGAATGAATTAAACAATTCACTTCTAAAGTAGAAGATGAATTGTAATTCAAAAGGGGAAAGTAATGAGTTATTAAAAGAAAGCACATAAGTGCTTAGCAAAACACAAAATGGAATTGTAGAAGAGAAAGGATAGAAGTTGAATGTGGATTCCTTATCCACACTCAATTGAAACTTACCAAAGCCCCTACATGGTTAGTAAACATGTATAAGAAGTATAAGAAGTAAAAGAACATGTAATGCATCATAAAACTCAAAAGGATTAAATGAGAAAACAAATCCTAGAACCACAACCAGAATGGGCATCATATGGACACCAAGTGAATATCATCATGCAAGTGCAAGTGAATAAGCAACAATCATCATCCATTAGCATTTAAACATGTTACAAGAAGAAGGGATAGATGAAAGATGGAAAGAAATGAAGAGGACATGCATAAATGGAACATGTAAATCAACAACCAGAATTGAAAATAAATGAAAAATGGTTTATAAACATCTCAAAAGTATTTATGAATCAACCATCAAGACATTCAAGAAGTAATAGAAGAAGAAGTGAGATGAAAACTCAAAAAGAAAACACAAGTACAAACACAACATGTTAAAGGTGCACAAGGTTTAAATGAAAGTCAACATGCAAGGATGACATATAATATGTACCAATGACCTATAATGTCAAGTGAATGGTTCACCAAATATGCAAATGATCATGCAAGTATACACCAAAGAAAACATGCACCAAAGATTACAATGATATGACATGTTATAATGCTTTAAATGAAATGCATCAAACAAAAATCAAATGGCCTCATGAAAAATATGAAAACATGGTATTAGAGTTCACTAATCAGAGAGGAATCACATATCAAAATAGCATATCAAAATTCAAAGCAAAATGACTTCAAACAAAGCAATTAGGTCAAGTTGAAATATCATGCAAAGTGGTACAAATATAGGCATCAAGACATGTAATAAAGTGACCTAAAAAATCAAACAAAAATAAATCACCTAACATGCTTCAATGTATTAGTGAATCAATGCAAAAAAGAATCATGTCAAAACAGTTGGTAATGAGCAAGAACAAAATTAAACAAATTCATGTATCATGCTTAGAATGCATCTAAGTGGAAATTCAAAGAAAATTATGGAACAGGGGCAAAAAGGTCATAACATCAGAAAATAAAATCATGAAAAATTTCCTAAATGTTTTAAGAATACACATGAATTTTTGTAGAATTTTCCAATATGTTTTGGTATTTTTTAAAAATTAAAAAGAAAACGTGTAGAAAAATGGAAAAAATAAAATGGAATGTAAATGTGAATGGGGGTGCATGCCTAGTAACTATTCAGTTCAAATTACATTGGGCCTTAACCAAGGGGGTGTGGATATCAATCTGGCTTAGGTCCAGCTACGCGCATAACACACTAACAACCATGCACTTCAGTCAACAATAGTCAAAGTAACAACAACCATCAGATTAAGTCAAGTCAAGAAACAAGTCAAGGTAATTACATCCAACGCGCATACATGAATGACCACACAACATACCATGCACCACACCACAAAATGCTTAAGTGAAATCAGAAAACACGCACGTGAGGAGCACATGAATTTTAATGTGCTGTCATCATATAAGCCACACGATCATAGAAAATGGACGGCCGAGATTAAAACGTAACAAAACCCTAGCAATCAAAGCTGCCGGCCGGAGAGAGACCTCCGGTCACCTTCTCCGGCCAATCACCACCGTCTGCAATCTTCAAACCTCACCAAAATACACAAAATGTATACCAATCGAAAGCTAAGCTTATGTACATCATGGATATGCTCATAAAAATCATAAAACACATACACATAGCACGAACAGAGGAGATCAAATCAAGCCCTAAGATTTGCAACTAAGCCTGTAAAAGGCCTATCAACTAGCCGGTTGGAGCAGAGCTTCTATCAAGCATAAAACACCAAAAACAAGTAAAAATAACCAGAGATCGTGCAATATAATTTCAAGAGTTCAAACCTGAAGATGATGAAACTTGGAAAGCACAAGAATACCAGAAATAGATGCCTCTTTCTTGAGTTTCACTTGGCCAAATAAAGGCTTGAGAGCTTGAATTCGTGCAGAAAATCAATTGGAATTTGATGCTGAGCTTCTTTAACTGAACCTATGCACTCTTGTTCTTGATCTCCAAAGCAAAATAATGATGAAGATGAAGATGAAATGTAGAAACAAATGGTTAAACCCGTGTGCAAGCAGAAGAAAAATGGAGAGAATGTGAGAGAGATTCAGTGTGAAGAATGAGAAAAATGAAACTGAAATGAAAATGTGAAGTGAGATTTTGTTTTATACTATGAGCTAACCATGGTTTAGTGAGTTGGTTAATTGAGTTAAGGTGGTTAAAGTGAGTCCACCCTAACTAACTGAGTCAAGTTAGTTAGGGGGCGAGTTAGATTGGCAATGATAAGGTGGTGGTGGTTCATGACAGTTATGGTGGAATTGAAAAGGTGAGGGCATGGCTGTTATATCAGAAACTTGCTTAGCAAGTTTGCTTTTTCCAATTTCATGCAAGGCACATGCTATAGCAGTGTATGTGATGTTCATGGTGTGCTCAAATAAGGGAAAGAATTGTTTGATGGATGTCTGAACCAAGTTATGCAGCAAAGCCATCAATGCATCAGTGAAACATAGGGAGGTTTGGTGATGTTTTTCTCTCTACTCAATGGGTGGTTTGATGTGTTTTTGAAGTCATTGGAAAGAAGAATCATAATAGAACAACTTTGGTATGAGAAATGAATTGAATTGAGGCTTGGAATAGGTTGAAAAAGGGATTGGAACACACAAATTTGGAACTGATATAAGGGCGTGGCATATGGTCGTTTGACAAAGCAACATGGCACTTAGGTTTTCAGCATGATCATAGTAAATTGGACCCATCATAACTTCTCAACCTTTGATCAAATGAAAAAATCATAAACACCACTTTTGAAGATCTCACATAGAGGAACAACTTTCATGTTGAAAGATTTTTCATTTGAGGCCTCTAACCATGAGTAATTGATCAATACATTTGGCCCACCATGTGTTTGTGAAAATGACTGCGCGCGTGCCTTGAAAATCTTGGTCATGACCTAGTTTTGAACCTACTTTGCTCTAACTTTGGTCAATCATATCTCCCTCATTTTTTATCCAATGGAAATGTTCTACCCATGGATTTGAAGCTTAAAGCAAGGCCTTTCATTGAAGCAGAGTGGAATTTTCATTTGGTGCTCCAAATTTGAATGGCCTTGGTTCAAATTCTGATGCAAAATGGCCAAAACTTGCTATTTTTAGTAACCCTTCTTCATCCAAAAATGGCAACTTTCCACATCTTGATTTTTTCATGATTCCTTTGGAGTTTCTTGATCAAATTTTGTACATTGGACATATGTACCATGAATTTCATGAATTTGGCCTCAAAAAGTCAAGAGTTGACTTTTTCCCCTGATTATTTGACTTGGCCCCAAATTTCCTGATTTTTTATCTTTCTTCCAATTGAAACACCTCCAAAACCAATTGAGGGGCAATTCTCCATACACATACACTTAAGAATATGTAGAATATCATGACAACAAGCTTTGTCCAAAAAATTAGAGATATCCTGATTTAATTGGAAACCCTAATTTTGACCCCCTCTGGTTAGGAGGAAATTGCACATCTTCCAAATCCAAATTCCTCAGAGTATGTTGTGTATCCTCTTAAAGGATGATGAGAAATGCCACTTGAGAATGATTTTGAATCAATGAGCTATCTCTTTTGAGGATTTTCCTTCAATTTTTGGACTTCTTGCATGTTGAAGTATGTATTGCTTCAATCTCCCATTGGATCTCACTTCCTTGAGATTGTGGATGATCAATTGAGATGGTATGAGACATGAGAGACTCTTGGCTTGCCTTGAGGCAACTTGATTGACCTTTTTGTGCTTTGAATGATTCCTTGATTGTCCACCTTCCACCTGATCACATGCCCTAATGGTAAGAAGGATGCCATGCTTCATTTTTCTATGTTAAATGCAATGTAATGTTAATGAGGTGGATATGATATGATAAATGATAATGCCATGCTATGATGACAAAAGGGGAGAGCAAATTTTGGGGTATTACAGCTGCCCCTATTCAAGCGCTGTAGACCTGAATGCCTGAAAGCGAATGCTTTCAGACTTTCAAGGTATATAGTGATTGAATACCAAATATAACCAAAAATTTGCTCTGGATAGTGAAGAAGAAAAGGGATATAAACCCAACGAGACCGCTGGATTGAATCCTCGATGAAACGTCGGAGAGATCTGTCTTTTGAACGATGCCAGACGACTACTGGCTTGCCACGCTGCTGGTGGACTTTAATACTGTCTTTTATGCAATTCCAGACGACTACTGGCCTGCCACGCTACTGGTGGACTTTGGAAATGTCTTTTTGAACGACGCCAGACGACTACTGGCTTGCCACACTACCGGTGGACTTTAATAATGTCTTTTATGCAATTCCAGATGACTACTGGCCTGCCACACTACTGGTGGACTTTGATAATGTCTTTTTGAACGACGCCAGACGACTACTGGCTTGCCACGCTACTGGTGGACTTTGCAGCTTCGTGCCACCCGAAGATGGACTTCTGCCAATCCACTGTTGGACTTTTGCCACCCGAAGACGGACTTTTGCCAATCCACTGTTGGACTTTTGCCACCCGAAGACGGACTTTTGCCAATCCACTGTTGGACTTTTGCCACCCGAAGACGGACTTTTGCCAATCCACTGTTGGACTTTTGCCACCCGAAGACGGACTTTTGCCAATCCACTGTTGGACTTTTGCCACCCGAAGACGGACTTTTGCCAATCCACTGTTGGACTTTTGCCACCCGAAGACGGACTTTTGCCAATCCACTGTTGGACTTTTGCCACCCGAAGACGGACTTTTGCCAATCCACTGTTGGACTTTTGCCACCCGAAGACGGACTTTTGCCAATCCACTGTTGGACTTTTGCCACCCGAAGACGGACTTTTGCCAATCCACTGTTGGACTTTTGCCACCCGAAGACGGACTTTTGCCAATCCACTATTGGACTTTTGCCACCCGAAGACGGACTTTTGCCAATCCACTGTTGGACTTTTGCCACCCGAAGACGGACTTTTGCCAATCCACTGTTGGACTTTTAGAATTTTAAAATCGAATTACTCTCTGCCTCTGCGCGAGACATCTCTGCCGACTCTGCTGAGGAACCACAGTCAATGATTTAATCTCGGAGACTCCTAAAAGGATAATATCTCTGCTGGCGAATGGATGAACAATCCGTCTGCTTTGAATTGTCAAGCTTGCCAAAAATAAATTGGACTTTAAGATATGAGGGAATGACGACTCTGCCAGGAATTATTCCATCTGTTTGGGGGAATGAATTCTGGTCACAGCGATTCCGCTGGGGATGAGAATTTTTAAATGACGTCCTGCTGGGGAAATGAGCCATTAAAACTCCGCTTGGGGATTTATTCAACCCAAGATCCTTTATAGGGATTATCAACCTTCTGACCCGGCTGGGGAAAGGCTGTACCATCCTTGTTGAGGAATAGATTCTGTCGATCTGATAAACCTCTGCGGAGAGAACAACAACTCAGCTGGAAGTTGCTGACAAGATTCGATGCTGACCTCTGTGGGGATACCATGACCAGAGATACGATCTTGCTGGGTATCAGGGCTACTCTGCCAGGGATATGCAAATCCTGGTTAGAACATTCCACTGCAACTTGCTAGAAAGAGTCCTTAGAGATCTGTTGGGGAAACCCAAAGCAAATCCACAGTAGTCTGCTGAAGAATGTGACTGTCGAGCTTAGGATAAGTACTACAATGCCCCATGTTAGGCGAGCTTCCCTTTAGATAATTCCGTTAGGGATGACGGGTTTATAACAAACTCTGTTGGAGAAAACTGCTTTAAAGCGTCTCGTGTTGGGGAATGCCTTTTGAGAGGATTTTACAGAAGACCAACTGTCCTCAAACTCTACTGGGGATGATCAACACTTCATGCTGGGGAACCAAACATGCCCCATGCTTGGACGAAACAACAATTAGTCCCCGAAGAGGATGTCATAAGAGGATTTTACAGAAGATCTAGCCTCTTCAAACTCTTGTGACTTCGCTGGGGATAATGACCATCAGTTTCGGTGTCGACGAGACCCTTCTTTTGGGGAACCCGTGACCGTTACCGACATAGAAAAGCTTGTAGCCGTTGGAAGGACTGAATGAGAGAATCGACTTAATAAGATACAACGGTACCCAGTTGAACTTAATTCACTGAGATCGACCCGATGAACGCCGATCTCCTTACCCATAATTGCCCCAGTCTTTTGCGTGGGGTGATTTATTGCTAGTCTTGTGCTTAAAATCATCTGCACCTGCTACCTGCAACAAAAGAATATGCCCACATGCCCCGAATATTGCGTGGCTAAAATCCACCATCCGGGAGTATTCAACATTCGAAGTAATTTCAAATATTTTTTCTGCGCATGTTATTGCCAGGCTGCCATGTTTTCAAATGCAATGTTTTATCAACAATTAGGACGTTTTTGCAAACAAAGCAATAAAACAAAAATAGATAGCTTTTTATTGAAATTCAATTTATTGACTGAGAGCCCAGAATAGGCAATTACATCTGGAAGCAATCCCTGGAAAGAGGTGATCGCTGAAAATTGAGAAAAGAAACTATCCTAATGGCAATGTGAAAACGGAATTCCACTGAGTTTCCATTCTGTTATGACCAGTATGTCTTCAAAACTCCCCGACCTTGCCTTCTGAGGAATGATCAGACCGATTCCTATTCTTCAGAACGTCAGTTGTTCAAACGGTAATGGGCACAGATAACTCAGACTGTAGTCATTCGCTTAAATCCCTCTTTTGTGTGGACCGCCCTTTCAGGTTTTCGATCCACCAGGATACCCTTTTTTGCCTAAGTTGCCCTTTCGGGTTTTCAACTTACCGGGTGTACAATTTTTTCAATTATATCCCTAATTTTTGCCCGAACCTTATTCTGTTTTTGGTTCGCCGGGATGCCCTTTTTTTGCCTGGATTTTTTTATTTTTATTATCCAGCGGGTCTATTCATGCGAAGTATTTTTTGACTACGTCCGAGTTGACAGGGGATGAAAAGTCTTCGCCATCCATGGTTGTAAGCAATAAAGCTCCGCCCGAAAAGACCTTTTTAACCACGAATGGACCTTCATAATTAGGAGTCCATTTGCCCCTGTGATCTGTATTGGGAGGAAGGATCCTTTTGAGTACCACATCTCCGACTTTATAAACCCGAGGATGCACCTTCTGGTCAAATGCCTGCTTCATTCTGCGCTGATATAGTTGCCCATGGCATACAGCCGCCAATCGCTTTTCCTCAATAAGGCTCAGCTGATCAAATCTGGCTCGTACCCACTCAGCTTCATCTAGCTTAACATCCATCATGACTCTGAGGGACGGAATCTCTACTTCAACCGGTAGCACTGCCTCCATACCATATACAAGTGAGAATGGGGTTGCCCCAGTGGACGTGCGTACCGACGTTCGATACCCATGCAAAGCAAATGGTAACATCTCATGCCAATCTTTGTACGTGACAACCATCTTCTGTACAATCTTCTTGATATTTTTGTTGGCCGCTTCGACCGCGCCATTCATCTTTGGGCGGTACGGAGAAGAATTGTGGTGTTCGATTTTGAAGTCCCGGCATAACTCAGCCATCATCTTATTGTTCAAATTAGAACCATTATCAGTAATGATTCTTTCGGGAACTCCATATCGGCAAATGATATCCCGTTTTAAGAAACGAGCGACCACTTGCTTTGTAACATTGGCATAGGATGCGGCTTCAACCCATTTGGTGAAGTAATCAATTGCCACCAAGATGAAACGATGACCATTGGAAGCTGTAGGCTCAATCTTTCCGATCATATCAATGCCCCACATGGCAAACGGCCAAGGCGACGACATGATACTCAACGGATTTGGAGGCACATGCACCTTGTCTGCATAGATCTGGCATTTATGGCATTTGCGGGCATATTTGCAACAATCTGACTCCATAGTCAACCAATAATATCCCGACCTTAACAACTTTTTAGCCATTGCCTGCCCTCCGGCATGGGTACCGAAAGAGCCTTCGTGCACTTCAATCATCAACAAGTCTGCTTCATGTCTATCCACACATCTAAGCAGGACCGTGTCAAAATTTCTTTTATACAGCACGCCATCTTTGTTCAAGAAGAAACTACCGGCTAACCTTCTCAATGTCTTCCTGTCTTTGGACGATGCCCCGGACGGGTACTCTTGACTTTTCAAGAAACACTTAATGTCATGAAACCATGGCTTGTCATCAGACGTTGCATCGACCGCAAACACAAATGCTGGTCTGTCCAGGCGGGATACCTCAATCTTAGGTACATGGTTCCATCCTTGCACTTTGATCATGGAAGACAAAGTGGCCAAGGCATCAGCGAACCTATTCTCATCTCGAGGAATGTGGTACAGTTTCACTGTTGTGAAAAATGTCAGCAATCTCCTCGTATAATCTCTATACGGCACTAGATTTGCTTGGTGCGTGTACCAACTCCCTTTCACTTGATTGATTACCAAAGCTGAATCACCGAATATATCAAGGGTTTTAATCCGTAGATTAATCGCCTCCTCGATCCCCATTATACAAGCTTCGTACTCTGCTTCATTGTTGGTGCACCCGAAAGTTATTCGTGCAGTGAAAGGCATATGAACACCTTCCGGCGTGATAAGAACTGCTCCAACTCCGCACCCATTCATATTGACAGCCCCATCAAACATCAGACTCCATTTGGATTCAGGGTCTGGCCCCTCCTCCGGGAGTGGTTCCTCACAGTCTTTAGCTTTGAGAAACATAATGTCCTCATCAGGGAAGTCAAACTTCATGGGTTGGTAATCATCCATCGGCTGTTGCGCAAGATAATCGGACAAGATACTTCCTTTGATGGCCTTTTGTGAAGTGTACTGAATGTCATACTCTGTCAAGACCATTTGCCACCGTGCAACTCTGCCTGTCAATGCTGGTTTCTCGAAAATGTACTTGATAGGATCCATTTTTGAAATCAACAAGGTCGTGTGCCTAACCATATATTGCCTCAATCGCTTAGCGGCCCATGCAAGCGCACAGCATGTCTTTTCAAGCATTGAGTATCGGGACTCACAATCATTGAACTTTTTGCTCAGGTAGTAAATAGCATGCTCCTTCCTACCTGTCTCGTCATGTTGACCGAGAACACAACCCATGGAACCTTCAAGCATTGTCAGATACATTATCAGCGGTCTCCCTTCAACTGGGGGCATTAGAATCGAAGGTTCCTGCAAGTATTCTTTTATCTTATCGAATGCCAATTGGCAATCGTCATTCCACCTGACCGTTTGATCTTTCCTTAACAATTTAAATATTGGCTCACACGTGGCTGTTAGGTGAGATATGAACCTTGCAATGTAGTTCAATCTACCCAAGAAACCACGAACCTCTTTTTCTGTTCTCGGTTCAGGCATTTCTTGTATTGCTTTCACCTTGGCAGGATCAACCTCGATTCCTCTTTCGCTCACAATGAAACCTAGCAACTTTCCAGAACGCACCCCAAACGTGCACTTGTTTGGATTTAATCTCAGACAGAACTTTCTCAACCTTTCAAACAGCTTTTTCAGGTTAACCAGATGTTCCTCTTCTGTTCTCGACTTGGCAATCATATCATCTACATAACATTCGATCTCCTTATGAATCAAGTCATGAAACAATGTCACCATCGCCCGCTGGTACGTTGCCCCTGCGTTTTTCAACCCAAAAGGCATTACTTTATAACAATATGTACCCCACGGAGTAATGAACGTGGTCTTCTCCATGTCTTCAGGTGCCATCTTGATCTGGTTGTACCCGGAGAAACCGTCCATAAATGAGAACACTGAAAACTGAGCTGTATTATCGACCAGCACATCAATATGAGGTAGTGGAAAATCATCTTTCGGGCTAGCTTTATTAAGATCTCGATAATCCACACACATTCTCACTTTTCCATCTTTCTTCGGTACTGGCACGATGTTGGCTACCCATGGAGGATACTTTGTCACAGCAAGAAAACCAGCGTCCCACTGCTTCTGGACTTCCTCCTTAATCTTTAAGGCCATGTCGGGGTGAGTCCGACGAAGTTTCTGCTTGACTGGCGGACATTCTTCTCTCAATGGCAGCCTGTGCACAACAATATCTGTATCCAACCCCGGCATGTCTTGATATGACCAGGCGAAGATGTCAACATACTCGCGCAACATTTCCGTCAAAGTTTGCTTCACATCTGCCTGCAAGCTGGCACCAATCCTGATCTCTTTCTTGGCGTCCTTGGTACCAATATTGATGATTTCTACAGTCTCCTGATGAGGCTGGATGACCCTTTCCTCTTGTTTCAACAATCTGGCCAGTTCTTCAGAAAGTTCACAATCTTTCTCATCCCCTTCTTCGGCTTGATAAATCGGATTGTCAAAGTCATACATGGCCATATCAAAATCGTTATCAGTGGTACCCGGAGGATCAAGTCTGCATGAACGGGTTCATGCCTTATTTTAGAATTTATTTTTAAGCAAAACAAAAGAAAATGAAACATTGCCATTTTATATTTTTTGTGCAAAAATAAAAACTGAAAGACAGAGAACAAAATTTGATTGCCAAAACGTCCTTTATTAATGATTAAACATTGCAAATGCAACCATGGTGGCCCTACAAATGAATCTATACGCCTTGGGCAGAGCGCAAGATTTTGTCATGCATTACGGTTAGAAAAAACAAAGAAAAATTACTCTGTCTGAAGAGTAACCCGGATGACTTCTTCAACGAACCAGTTCTGCACTTGTTGTCCCGGAACATGAGGGCGTACCCAGTTGTCCAGGTCACAATCACTGTCAACACTATCCTCCGTGGCTGCACAAGACTGGTCCATGTAGATAATTCCCCCACTATTGAAAGTAATGGGTCCCCTGCTCCCCGCATCTGAAGTTGTAGAGGGATGATAACCAATACCAAATTTGTCTTCCTTCATTGGGGTCTCTATCAACCTGCCCCAACCTTGGGCGTTGCCTGCCCTGACGACTTCGACAGCTTGTTTGTAAGATGAAATGGAGGTACCAGCCCCAACTGGTACAGAAGAAGACTCAGGTGCATCGTCAATATTGACTGCTTCAAATGATTGGCACAGCATCTCATGAATTTCCCCATCCATTTCAATGTACTTGAATGTGGACAAGTGACTCACAAAGATGTCTTCCTCCCCACACACTGTCACAACCTACCCTTCAAACTCATACTTCAGCTTTTGATGTAGAGTAGAAGTAACAGCCCCGGCTCCGTGAATCCAAGGGCGTCCCAATAGGCAGCTATATGCAGGTTGTATGTCCATTACATGGAACGTGGATTTGAATACCTGTGGTCCAATTTGTACGGGCAATTCCACCTCACCAAACACAGATCGTCTGGTCCCATCGAATGCTCTGACCACCAATTCACTAGGCCTTAAGATCAAACCATCAACTTCCAGCTTCATCAATGCCTTCTTGGGCAAGACATTAAGTGATGAACCAGTGTCTACCAGTACATGAGATAACACTGCGCCCTTACACTCCATCGTGATATGCAAAGCCTTATTATGGTTTCTTCCTTCAACAGTCAAATCTCTACTTGTAAAGCCCAAGCCATGGCTAACATTAACATTGGAGATTACGCCCTCGAGCTGATTAACAGTAATTTCTTGTGGCACGTACGCACTCTTTAACACTTTCAACAACGCCTGCCGGTGCGCATCAGAGCACATCAATAGTTACAAGATTGAAATCTTTGAAGGGGTCTGATTCAGTTGGTCCACAATCTTATAATCGCTTTTCTTGATTATCTTCATAAATTCTTCCATTTCCTTATCAAAAATAATCTTTGTCTCTGCTTCAGGTGTAGGTGCACTTTCAACCACCTGTTTACCCTTATCCTTTGCTGCAGCTTCTACCTCCTTATCACTTCTCAAGGTTTGGGGAGCGAACAACCTTCCACTCCTTGTAAAGCCCCCTACACCCCCTACATTATCAATATTTGGGCTGACTGACGGCTCAACTTCCTGCTTTTTACCTTCGTAATATACATCTGCCCCATAGTGCCATGGGATAGCCTTCGTAGACGTGAACGGAATTGGTCCTGGCACCGTGATAGTGACAGGACTGGGCCTTTCTGGCGCAACACTCGCCACGGGAACTGCATTGACCGGCATTTGAATCTCAGCGGGAGTGTAATAGATGGTCACGGTTGATATCTCATCAGTGTCTTTCACGACTCTGTCGAACTGTAGACATCCTTCATCGATCAGATTCTGTAAACCCATCTTCAACTTATCACAGCCGTTCTCCTGATTCACACACTCAGAGCAATCTTGATTACAGCCCGGGAACACCTGTCCCTTCAATAAACGATCTTTTACAACCAACAAAGAAGTTTTCACTTGATGAACGTCTAACACCAAATTCAATCTCCTCCCATCTTCAATAGCGTACACATTTGCTGCGCTATGATCAGGCATGGGATGCTGAGTAATATTAGGAGCGGGAGAGAAATTGATGGCTTTAGCATCAATCAAATCTTGTACTTTATGATGGAAAGCCCAGCATTTTTCAATGGAGTGCCCCTGAGCACCTGAGTGGAACTCACAACGAGCATTAGCATCGAAGTTAGGTGGCAGGTTTCCAGCAACCGGAGCTTTCATAGTACGGAGTTCTACCAACTTTAACTCGAGTAGCCGGGGCAACAGCGCGGCATAGGTCATAGGGAGAGGATCCATCTTACGATCCCTCTGTCTAGACCTTTGCTGGAAAAAAGGTTGTTGCTGTTGAACTTGTTGTTGGGGTTGTTGTTTCTGAACAGACGGTGTGGGGATTGTCACAGCATCTACCTGATAATAAGCTCGAGAACGCCCTCTGCCTCGTCCTCTAAACACAGCATTCGTATCACCTTCTCTTCTTTTCTGGTTACTAGCAAACGGTTTCTTCGTCCCCGAAGAGCCAGCCCCACTCACATCCTGGATCTTTCCAAGCTTTAACAGACTTTCTATTCTTTCTCCCGCAATCACAATATCAGCAAATCCAGTCGACGGACAAGCAGCTAATCTGTCAAGATAGGCCCCTTGCAAGGTGCCCATGAACATATCTGCCATTTCTCTGTCTGACAAGGGAGGTTGAACCTGGGCAGCCATTTCCCTCCACCTCTGTGCATATTCTTTGAAACTCTCCTTGGCATTTTGTGACAATCCCTGCAATTGAGTGCGGTTGGGCGCCATGTCAATATTATACTGGTATTGCTTCAGGAACGCTTCTGCCAGATCTTTCCAACTCTTCACAGCAGCTCTATTCAACTTCATATACCAGGTCAAGGACGCCCCAGCCAGACTGTCCTGAAAATAGTGCATCCATAGCTTCTCGTCATCCGTATGGGCTGAAATCTTCCCAAAGTAAGCTTGAAGATGCGTTTGGGGACACGCATTGCCGTGATACTTATCAAAAGTGGGAGGTTTGAATTTAGGGGGAATTCTGACTCCTGGGACCAGCCCCAAGCTGGTAACATCAATACCCATAGAGTTCTTGCATTCTATGGCCCTGATCTTTTCTGCTAACTCATCATACCTTCGATCCCCTTGATTACCCACATCAGCATCCAGCAGAGTAAATTGGTCTTCCAGAGTATCTTCAAGAGTAACACCAGCATGCCTACCATTTCCATTACCCCGATTGTTACCACCAGGAGGAGGGTTGCCACCGGGAGGAGGAATGCCATGTCCCTGTGAATTGTCATGATGATCACCTTCGGGCCCATTGTCGGGACGCTCTACCAGAAGCCTCAGTCTCTCCTGATTTTGCGCCATGCCAGTCATGAGGGTCATGAACTGGTCCATACGCGCCCTCATTTCGGCCAAATCACTTTGCACTTGATCCATGATTCTTACTTGGTTCCTTCGCGTCGAATATCGGTGAATATGACTCTCCGCTATACTGCCTGAAACCAAATAAAGGTTAGAGACCCTGCAACGAGTACCTGAAAAGCAAGTAACAAAAATGCAAAATGATATGCAATGCCATGCAATGCCATGTTTGTCATTTCCGAGGTGCTTTATACCCTGATTCCAATCCAACCACAGAAATCTGAAGACCAGAAATTGTGATATAAAGAGACGTGTCGTGGTCATGTGCTTGTGTGCAGCTATCTGATAAGGAATAATCCTGAATAAAACTGCTCATACTCATTCAACAAAGTATTCAAGTACATTTAAGGAAGGTTCAACCGCAAATGCAATACAAGGAAAAATGGATCCATCAACAAGCCTGATGGTAATCATTAATAACAAAATATAAGGAAAAGAACATCAATCTGACAATTCCACATCCTTCAGCCTATCACTTGAATACTTGATTTCCTCAAAAAGTATACGGGTACGCTGGTGATTCGGCTTTTCAATCATCTCTTTGATCAAGACATCCCTTTTCTCAAGAGCTTCAGTTAAAGAACCCATATGCAGCATCAGAGCTTCGTCATCACACACTCCTTTGTGTCTCTTTATGCCGGCTTGCGTCTTGAGTATCTCCCTTTCTATCATGACTTCTTCAAGCTCTTTCTTGGTATTCTTCAGCTCACCTCTAGCTTCTTCTAGCTGTTCTTGACTCTTACCGAGGCTTTCCCGATACTTTCTCCTCTGCTCATGCGCCTTTTCAAGCTCTTCGTCCTTAGTCTGCAACCGTTCCTGTAATTCAGCATTCTTTATCCTAACTTCGTCCCAAGCGTGCTGAAACTTTGTTAACTTTTCTTTGGTCTGTGCTAACGCCTGTTTGGTTTGCTTGTGGGCTTGAGTAGCATCATCAGCACCTTTACTAATCTTCCGGAAATGTTGGGCTCTTCCAGCAAAGTCTTTTTCTTTTGCAGTTAGGATTTGTTCAGCATCTTGGGCTTTCCGCTCCAGCTCTTTGTTGGCATGTAGAGCATTCTGAAGACGGCTACTCAACTCGGAATTCTCTCCTTGGAGCTTTTTCACCAAGGCTTGCAACTTGTCAACTTCTTCCACCGTAGCAGTGCTTCTTGCTTTCTCATTCTCCGGATACAAAAGAGGTGCCTTACCAAAAGGCAAGAGAAAATCTTCAACTCTTTTCTTCACCCACTCTCCATATGCTGGATAAACCCGGTTGTTAGGCTTTCCTAGAGTAACTTTCCCCTTTTTCAGTATGCTACCCCAGCTTTCAGAAGCTTTCTGTGCTGCTTCCCATCCTTCTGATGTATGAAAATAGAGGGACTCCTCCACATCTCTCTTAATAGGCGGACCTGTCAGGGCATACCCAAATTGTCGAATGGCCAAAGAAGGATTGTAGTTAATCCCACCCAGTCTTCCTATCAGTGGAACGTTAGGGAACTTACCACAGCTGTGGATAATATTCTTACCAATCAGCCCATGATCTACCCATACGATGTCCTTGGCCACCAATCCCATTAAACGCTGTTTCCACTCTAGAGAATCTTTGGAATCCACAAAAGCCCCTGATTGTGGTAAACGGCCCGCAAACCACTTATAGAACAAGGGTGCACAACAACGAATTATCCCTCCTCTTTTCTTTTCGTTTCGGTTGTACAACGAGTAGTGAAGATCTCCCAGTAGCGTTGGCACCGGGTTCTTCATCATGAATATTCGTATAGCGTCCGTATCAATAAAATCCGGCTCGTTGGGAAACAACACTATGCCGTATATACAAAGGGCTAGCAAAGCATTAAAAACAAGCCAATTCTCGCCTTTAGCTGCTTCCTGGGCCTTCTTAATCAGATATTCCAGCTTGTAACCACGAATCTTTCCTTTGTTGGAGACATTGTCACTTAGCTCTGATTTGCTCAAATAAAGAGCACCAGCCAACTTCCCAAAGTCAAGATCCCCCACCGATCCAAAGAAAGGGGGCTCCTCCTTGATAGCAATCCCCAACATGTTGGAATACTCCTCCAAGGTAGGAACCAACACATAGTCTGGAAATACAAAACATCTCAGAGGCGGATCATAGAACTGCATCAACGTATGGAGACCTCTGGCTTCATAATCACTGACATTACGGACCATAGATAAAATCCACCCATATTTCTCTTCAAAAGCTTCTCGTACTGCAGGACTCGCCATTCCCTTCAGCATAACAATAGGGCCTAAAGTAGGCGTAAGGAACTTATAGCTGATGATATTCTTCCTCTCTTTAGTGTTCATCTTTGCAGGGACCTGATGACTGGAATCAAGGGTAATATATGCACCTGGAAATGAATAAACATGTATGTTAGGATATGATAATGCAATGCAAAGGGCAATGTGATCAGGTAATCAGGTGTCTGTGCTGAACTGTGAACGGTGTCAGTGTAGCTCTGAGACTAATATAGAACCATAGATAAGAACCATCTGAATACAATAGGATGAAACTTCCTTTCTGTGCAATGATGATAGAAAACCGGGTATGTAGGAGGTCATGGTTACCTGCAAACCTGTAAACAACCCGCCCTTCTCACATGTGGGTACTAGGATGTTCAGTATCCCGGGCTCTCAGGTCAAGAAATGATGATACGTTCACCATTTCTGGTTTGGCATCATCATCAATCGAGGAGGCCTCAACTGATTCTCCAAAACAAAAAGGTCCTCAGCTTCTGGCTCTGAGGTCGAGAAGCAATAGTACATTCATCCCTCAGGGTACAGTACTATCGCCAATCGAGGAGTGCCTCCGCTGATTCTCTTTCAAAAAGGGATGTCCTATAGCAAGTTCCCAGCATTGGGTCCTCGGATCGAGAATGTGCAATGGGTTTGCCACGGAATGTGGTCTGCCACTGTCACATCTCGGGAGGAGTGCCGCAACTGAGTCCTCGGGAATGGTCACCAGAGTCGACAGTTCCTCAAGAGAATAACCACTGGCCTGCATAACATGCAGTAGCAGAAAGCTCCTGATAGAACCTCGTCTGGTTGTGGGTCTCATGAACAACAATACGTGGTCACCACCACGCAAGCGTCATGACTATCCACTCTAATACCTATGTATGTACTCAAGCCTTGGTAGCGGGCTTATCTCTCAGAACACCCATCCCGCCAAACAGACAAAACAGTGCAACACAATATAATATATGATATGTAATGCTAAAATGCGGTAAATACAGTAAAATAAATAAACAACAACATATAGCACAACAGTAAACACCCAATGAAAGAAAAGCAGACAAGCGCTAGGATTGACTCGCTAAGGAAACCAGAGATTCTGGGTTCGATCCCCAGCAGAGTCGCCAGCTGTCGTTCCCGGGATTTTCATCCTAGTACAAACGCGAAAGTGGCACCGAAACAGAGTCGCCAGCAATGTGTATTTATCCCAAGAGAGGGAAAGGAAACACCGCGTAAACCTGAGAGAAAGGAAAAGCATGGTCTTACGACCAAGAGAACTGGGTTCGGGAGTCGGTTACGCGAGAGGAAGGTGTTAGCACCCCCTCGCGTCCATCGTACCCGATGGGATCCACGCTTGCTGTTTCGATCAAAGGGTGATAGAAAAGAATACTGGAAAAGGAACGAAAAGAGAACTGGAAAAGGAACGAGAAACAAATGTAGGGAAAATAAAAGAAGTGCTCGCATGGGCCCTACCCCACTGCCTACGTATCTCATCGGGAACATGAGAATCAGAGCGACGTAGTTCCCCTCACTAGGGATGGATTGTCTGTGTTTTTTAGAGAACGGCTAACGTTCTAGCTCAGGTGTTGCAGGCTCGCTGGTACGAGTGCGTTACCATCTTGCAAGAGAACGAGTAGAAGCGCGTTCGTGCGTTGAGAATGAATGAGATGAGAAAAGAATTCCCGAAGGAAAGACGTTATTGTTTGTTTTTGTCTTTTAGAAGGAAGTGTTTCGGATTTGTTTGCATACGACAGTGTATCTGGATCTTAGTCATTGAAATGTGTACCTTCTCACATTCCAAGATGGAATGGGTAAGAAAGCACACTAAGAGTGAAGAAGACCCCCACCCTTAGTTCCAATTGTCAAGGTTCAAACACACTAGCATACTTGTGTTTATTAAATGTTTTTGTTAATTAAGAAATGAAGAAGTGTTTTTTATTATTTGCACCTTCAACAAGTATTGCATTTAAGTCCCTCATACAAGATCAAATGTTTAACACATTGACCCCAAGATGGGTTATATGCTACACATTCTAAGATTACAAGAGAAGACCCCTTATAATCTTTTCTTTATATGAAAGGCCTAAATGCAATAAATGCCTACCTTTATTATATGTTTTGAATTTTCTTTGAGATGAGAAGATGAAAGACTCAAGAGAGGGTAAAGGTAAAAATCTATATGGACTAAGACTCAATCCTAATTGATTAGTTAAGGGAGTGATCCTAAAGTTTGTGAGGTTTCAACCTAAAGTCTAAAGAAAGAATGAATTAAACAATTCACTTCTAAAGTAGAAGATGAATTGTAATTCAAAAGGGGAAAGTAATGAGTTATTAAAAGAAAGCACATAAGTGCTTAGCAAAACACAAAATGGAATTGTAGAAGAGAAAGGATAGAAGTTGAATGTGGATTCCTTATCCACACTCAATTGAAACTTACCAAAGCCCCTACATGGTTAGTAAACATGTATAAGAAGTATAAGAAGTAAAAGAACATGTAATGCATCATAAAACTCAAAAGGATTAAATGAGAAAACAAATCCTAGAACCACAACCAGAATGGGCATCATATGGACACCAAGTGAATATCATCATGCAAGTGCAAGTGAATAAGCAACAATCATCATCCATTAGCATTTAAACATGTTACAAGAAGAAGGGATAGATGAAAGATGGAAAGAAATGAAGAGGACATGCATAAATGGAACATGTAAATCAACAACCAGAATTGAAAATAAATGAAAAATGGTTTATAAACATCTCAAAAGTATTTATGAATCAACCATCAAGACATTCAAGAAGTAATAGAAGAAGAAGTGAGATGAAAACTCAAAAAGAAAACACAAGTACAAACACAACATGTTAAAGGTGCACAAGGTTTAAATGAAAGTCAACATGCAAGGATGACATATAATATGTACCAATGACCTATAATGTCAAGTGAATGGTTCACCAAATATGCAAATGATCATGCAAGTATACACCAAAGAAAACATGCACCAAAGATTACAATGATATGACATGTTATAATGCTTTAAATGAAATGCATCAAACAAAAATCAAATGGCCTCATGAAAAATATGAAAACATGGTATTAGAGTTCACTAATCAGAGAGGAATCACATATCAAAATAGCATATCAAAATTCAAAGCAAAATGACTTCAAACAAAGCAATTAGGTCAAGTTGAAATATCATGCAAAGTGGTACAAATATAGGCATCAAGACATGTAATAAAGTGACCTAAAAAATCAAACAAAAATAAATCACCTAACATGCTTCAATGTATTAGTGAATCAATGCAAAAAAGAATCATGTCAAAACAGTTGGTAATGAGCAAGAACAAAATTAAACAAATTCATGTATCATGCTTAGAATGCATCTAAGTGGAAATTCAAAGAAAATTATGGAACAGGGGCAAAAAGGTCATAACATCAGAAAATAAAATCATGAAAAATTTCCTAAATGTTTTAAGAATACACATGAATTTTTGTAGAATTTTCCAATATGTTTTGGTATTTTTTAAAAATTAAAAAGAAAACGTGTAGAAAAATGGAAAAAATAAAATGGAATGTAAATGTGAATGGGGGTGCATGCCTAGTAACTATTCAGTTCAAATTACATTGGGCCTTAACCAAGGGGGTGTGGATATCAATCTGGCTTAGGTCCAGCTACGCGCATAACACACTAACAACCATGCACTTCAGTCAACAATAGTCAAAGTAACAACAACCATCAGATTAAGTCAAGTCAAGAAACAAGTCAAGGTAATTACATCCAACGCGCATACATGAATGACCACACAACATACCATGCACCACACCACAAAATGCTTAAGTGAAATCAGAAAACACGCACGTGAGGAGCACATGAATTTTAATGTGCTGTCATCATATAAGCCACACGATCATAGAAAATGGACGGCCGAGATTAAAACGTAACAAAACCCTAGCAATCAAAGCTGCCGGCCGGAGAGAGACCTCCGGTCACCTTCTCCGGCCAATCACCACCGTCTGCAATCTTCAAACCTCACCAAAATACACAAAATGTATACCAATCGAAAGCTAAGCTTATGTACATCATGGATATGCTCATAAAAATCACAAAACACATACACATAGCACGAACAGAGGAGATCAAATCAAGCCCTAAGATTTGCAACTAAGCCTGTAAAAGGCCTATCAACTAGCCGGTTGGAGCAGAGCTTCTATCAAGCATAAAACACCAAAAACAAGTAAAAATAACCAGAGATCGTGCAATATAATTTCAAGAGTTCAAACCTGAAGATGATGAAACTTGGAAAGCACAAGAATACCAGAAATAGATGCCTCTTTCTTGAGTTTCACTTGGCCAAATAAAGGCTTGAGAGCTTGAATTCGTGCAGAAAATCAATTGGAATTTGATGCTGAGCTTCTTTAACTGAACCTATGCACTCTTGTTCTTGATCTCCAAAGCAAAATAATGATGAAGATGAAGATGAAATGTAGAAACAAATGGTTAAACCCGTGTGAAAGCAGAAGAAAAATGGAGAGAATGTGAGAGAGATTCAGTGTGAAGAATGAGAAAAATGAAACTGAAATGAAAATGTGAAGTGAGATTTTGTTTTATACTATGAGCTAACCATGGTTTAGTGAGTTGGTTAATTGAGTTAAGGTGGTTAAAGTGAGTCCACCCTAACTAACTGAGTCAAGTTAGTTAGGGGGCGAGTTAGATTGGCAATGATAAGGTGGTGGTGGTTCATGACAGTTATGGTGGAATTGAAAAGGTGAGGGCATGGCTGTTATATCAGAAACTTGCTTAGCAAGTTTGCTTTTTCCAATTTCATGCAAGGCACGTGCTATAGCAGTGTATGTGATGTTCATGGTGTGCTCAAATAAGGGAAAGAATTGTTTGATGGATGTCTGAACCAAGTTATGCAGCAAAGCCATCAATGCATCAGTGAAACATAGGGAGGTTTGGTGATGTTTTTCTCTCTACTCAATGGGTGGTTTGATGTGTTTTTGAAGTCATTGGAAAGAAGAATCATAATAGAACAACTTTGGTATGAGAAATGAATTGAATTGAGGCTTGGAATAGGTTGAAAAAGGGATTGGAACACACAAATTTGGAACTGATATAAGGGCGTGGCATATGGTCGTTTGACAAAGCAACATGGCACTTAGGTTTTCAGCATGATCATAGTAAATTGGACCCATCATAACTTCTCAACCTTTGATCAAATGAAAAAATCATAAACACCACTTTTGAAGATCTCACATAGAGGAACAACTTTCATGTTGAAAGATTTTTCATTTGAGGCCTCTAACCATGAGTAATTGATCAATACATTTGGCCCACCATGTGTTTGTGAAAATGACTGCGCGCGTGCCTTGAAAATCTTGGTCATGACCTAGTTTTGAACCTACTTTGCTCTAACTTTGGTCAATCATATCTCCCTCATTTTTTATCCAATGGAAATGTTCTACCCATGGATTTGAAGCTTAAAGCAAGGCCTTTCATTGAAGCAGAGTGGAATTTTCATTTGGTGCTCCAAATTTGAATGGCCTTGGTTCAAATTCTGATGCAAAATGGCCAAAACTTGTTATTTTTAGTAACCCTTCTTCATCCAAAAATGGCAACTTTCCACATCTTGATTTTTTCATGATTCCTTTGGAGTTTCTTGATCAAATTTTGTACATTGGACATATGTACCATGAATTTCATGAATTTGGCCTCAAAAAGTCAAGAGTTGACTTTTTCCCCTGATTATTTGACTTGGCCCCAAATTTCCTGATTTTTGATCTTTCTTCCAATTGAAACACCTCCAAAACCAATTGAGGGGCAATTCTCCATACACATACACTTAAGAATATGTAGAATATCATGACAACAAGCTTTGTCCAAAAAATCAGAGATATCCTGATTTAATTGGAAACCCTAATTTTGACCCCCTCTGGTTAGGAGGAAATTGCACATCTTCCAAATCCAAATTCCTCAGAGTATGTTGTGTATCCTCTTAAAGGATGATGAGAAATGCCACTTGAGAATGATTTTGAATCAATGAGCTATCTCTTTTGAGGATTTTCCTTCAATTTTTGGACTTCTTGCATGTTGAAGTATGTATTGCTTCAATCTCCCATTGGATCTCACTTCCTTGAGATTGTGGATGATCAATTGAGATGGTATGAGACATGAGAGACTCTTGGCTTGCCTTGAGGCAACTTGATTGACCTTTTTGTGCTTTGAATGATTCCTTGATTGTCCACCTTTCACCTGATCACATGCCCTAATGGTAAGAAGGATGCCATGCTTCATTTTTCTATGTTAAATGCAATGTAATGTTAATGAGGTGGATATGATATGATAAATGATAATGCCATGCTATGATGACAAAAGGGGAGAGCAAATTTTGGGGTATTACAGTATGTCGATGATATGATTGCAAAATCTAAAACAGAGGATGAGCATGTGACACACCTGTCAAAACTATTCGAGCGTTTGCGAAAGTACAAAATCCTCTTGAATCTCAATAAGTGCACCTTCGGTGTCCGTTTAGGGAAACTCTTAGGGTTCATCGTCAGCCAAAAAGGAATTGAGGTTGATCTTGACAAGGTCAAGGCCATTCAAGAAATGCCTTCTCCAAAGACTAAAAAACAAGTCAGGGGATTCCTGGGACGTTTGAACTATATTTCCAGATTCATATTCCTCATGACTGCGACATATACGCCAATTTTCAAATTACTCAAAAAGAATCAGGACTGTGTTTGGACAGAAGACTGCCAAATCGCCTTTGACAGTATTAAGGAATATCTGTTGAACCCTCCGATTCTATCACCTCCAGTGGAAGGAAGACCACTAATCATATATTTAACAATCTTGGAGGACTCAATGGGTTGTGTACTTGGCCAACAAGACGAAACAAAAAGAAAAGAGTCTGCCATCTACTATTTGAGCAAGAAATTCACCGACTGCGAGACTCGGTACACTATGCTCGAGAAAACTTGATGCGCTCTGGCTTGGGCAGCCAAACGTCTTCGCCAGTACATAATTCCTCACACCACTTGGTTAATCTCTGAAATGGATCCAATCAAGTATGTCTTTGAAAAGCCTGCTCTCACGGGAAGGATTGCCCGTTGGCAGATGTTGTTATCAGAATATGACATAGAGTACCACGCTCAGAAAGTCATTAAAGGAAGTGTTTTAGCCGATAATTTGGCTCATCAACCGATTGATGATTAGGAATCAGCCGGATTTGACTTCCCAAACGAAGATGTCATGTATCTAAAAATGAAAGACTGCGATGAATCACTACCCAGTGAAGGGCCAGAACCAGATTCCCAATGGGGACTTATTTTTGACGGAGCTGTCAATCATTATGGAAACGGAATTGGGGCAATTCATCATAACACCTCAGGGTACCCACATTCCTTTCACCGCCAGACTCACATTCAAGTGCACAAACAACAAGGCCGAATACGAAGCTTGTATTATGGGTCTCGAAGAAGCGATCGACTTAAGGATTAAGAACTTGGATGTATATGGCGACTCAGCTTTGGTTATCAATTAGATCAAAGGAGATTGGAACACATACCAATTAGGATTGATTCCTTACAAAGATTACGCAAGAAGGTTGTTACCCTTCTTCAACAGAGTCGAGTTTCATCATATCCCTCGTGAGGAGAATCACATGGCTGATGCATTAGCCACTCTCTCTTCCATGATTAGTGTAGGTCAATGGAACGACTTACCTAATATTGACATAATGCGTCTTCAACGGCCCGCTTACGTATTCACGATTGAAGCAGTCATAGACGACAAACCTTGGTATCACGATATTAAATGCTTCCTTAAGAAACAAGAGTACCCACCTGGGGCACTAAGGAAAGACAGAAAAACCCTCAGAAGGATGGCAGGCAGTTTCTTCCTAAGCGGTGATACACTCTATAAGAGGAACTTTGACATGGTCTTGCTTCGATGCGTCGACAGACCAGAAGCAGACATGCTGATAAAAGAAATTCACGAAGGGTCCTTTGGCACTCATGCCAACAGACATACAATGGCGAGAAAAATTCTATGAGCAGGGTACTATTGGTTGACAATGGAATCCGATTGCTACAAGTACATGAGGAGATGTCACAAGTGTCATATATACTCAGACAAAATCCATGTACCGCCTACACATCTCAAAGTTCTTTCTTCCCCATGGCCTTTTTCCATTTGGGGAATCGACATGATTGGCATGATTGAACCCAAAGCTTCGAACGAACATCGGTTCATCCTGGTAGCCATTGACTATTTCACCAAATGGGTCGAAGCAACGTCATACGCCAATGTAACCCGACAAGTGGTACACCAATTTATCAAAAACAATATCATCTGCCGTTATGGTGTTCCGAGCCAGATCATTACCGATAATGGATCTAACTTGAACAACAAGATGATGAAAGATTTGTGCATAGAGTTCAAGATCGAACACCATAACTCATCTCCCTACCGACCCAAGATGAACGACGCGGTAGAAGCGGCTAACAAGAACATCAAGAAGATTGTTCAAAAGATGGTCGTAACCTACAATGATTGGCACGAGATGCTACCCTTTGCTCTTCACGGTTATCGCACATCTATCTGCAATTCAACATGGGCAACCCCTTTCTCTCTAATATATGGCATGGAAGCAGTGCTCCCCATCGAAGTAGAGATCCCATCAATCCAGGTATTGATGAAAGCTAAGCTAACAGAAGCTGAATGGTGTCAAAGTCAACATGACGAACTGAACCTGATCGAAGAAAAGCGAATCACGGCACTATGCCATGGTCAGTTGTATCAGCAAAGGATGAAGAAGGCATTCGACAAAAAGGTTCGACCTCGAGTCTTCAGGAAAGGAGACCTTGTGCTCAAAAAGATACAATCATTTCTCACTAATTCCCGGGGCAAATGGACTCCGAATTATGACGACCCCTATGTGGTCAAGAAAGCTTTCTCAGGGGGTGCCTTGAGACTCGCAACCATGAATGGAGAAGAATTTACCTACCCCACGAATATTGACATAGTCAAGAAATACTTCGCCTAAACTACAAAAAAAACGTCTCGGTGGATTGAAAACCCGAAAGGGCGGTCCAGGCAAAAATTAGAGACATGATCAAAAATCATCTCGGTGGATTGGAAACATCACAGTACAATCCAGGAAAAATTTAGGGATAATGGCAAGTAACTATGTTTAACAAAGGGGCAAATCCCTCAGCAGCAGTAATGCCATCGGTCAGAAAAACGCCAGTCAAGGTCATCTTCGACAGAAGCTCAAGATGTCTAGAATTCAAAGTTGGTAGAAGGATAATGGTCATTATGTTTCAATGTAGCCCTTTTCCCTTAAATTACCATTTTCTAACTTTGTAAATACTCTATGGAATCACGAGTTTGGCTGATTTCCATCCTATCAATAAAATTTGAGCCCTTGTGCTTTTGTTTGCAACTCTTATTTCTTTTAGCTTTACAGGACGACATTTTAACATGAATAACGATTCTTGAAACGAAACAAAAATGAATTTACTTGTCGAACTTTTTCTGCTTTTAAAATAAAGATGGCAATTTCATTTGACTGTTGAACATCGAAAGAACATCGATCGCTTCTCCAAAAGTAATCGAGCTTCAAAGTGCAGAATCAAAGTACTCCTTCTAAGCCGGTGCGCCTGAATGAAGGATCAGCTGTATAAGATGCGACTTTCACATCTGATACCCCCAGCAGAGTTCTTATCTCCTAAAGCCCGACCAACATAGCTCCCGACAGGGACTATCTCTCCTAAGCAAGGCAGAATTGCTATCGTGAACCAGTGATACTTTTCATCCCCCACTGTGGCCGAGTATCTAGTCGTGTTCATCTACTAGTCTGTATGTCGCGTCAGCTTTGTCAGCATATACATACATACATCATGCATTATTGATTTACATTCATATTCATATTGCATCACTATCATTCTAGTCGGTCTTGTTCCCTTGTGATAAGAGTCCTCTTAATCGAGTCGTCAGTTCTTTCCTCGTCAGGAAATGAATCATCTAAGCGATCTCTCCTCCAGTTTATTTCTGGATTGAAGGTGGTTCTTTGACCACTTTGATAACTTGAACCTCTGAAGAGCCAAAGAGCTTCCGGAAAACCTCACTCTTCGCCATTGAAGATGATATCTTCGCTTTCCCGGATTAAGGAAAATCCCTAGAGAAAGCCTCTTAATCAGAGATTCGGTAGTACAACAGTTTTTCTCCAAAAAATTCACTGAAGAAAAGGTCATCGGAACCTCAAAATTGGATCACGTAATATGGCATTTCTCCAAGAAGATCCCGAGAAAAGTATGATGTGGTAACCCCAAGCGAAAGCAGTCTCTCAAGAGACTCGTTTTCCCCAGATAGAGTCAACAAATGGCATCTCCAACAGAGAAGTTTGTACCCCTCTACAATTCAGACAGATGGGTTCCCCAGCAAGTCTAACATCAAAAGTTTTTCTATCAAATGGCATCTCTCTAGGAAAATTCTGCGAGAAGTTTGAGGAAAACCGCTACACATAGCGTCCCTTGTCAATAAAGTTTATTGACAAAAGAAACTTAGACCAGTTCCTTGGTAGGAAACCAGGATCAAGGGGAAGTTTACATCATAAATTGAGACCAAATCCTTGGTAGGAAACCAGGATCGAGGGGAGGCTTATTCCAGAAATTGAGACCAGTTCCTTGGTGGGAAACCAGGATCGAGGGGAAGTTTAAATCAGAAACTGAGACCAGTTCCTTGGTAGGAAACCAGGATCGAGGGGAAGTTTACCTTTTCTTAGCATCATTTCTTAGCAAAAGAGGAAGGATGCGCGAACTGCCATTCATAACCACCATCAAAATTTCGGGTATTCCGATATTTAATCCTCTTGCACCCCGAATGCCCGAATACCTTCGCCATTCACACCTTCGGGTCCAAGAAGATTAAATAGGGGCATCTGTCATACCCCAAATTTTGACCACTAAGATTTCCCATCATTGTGCAAATCATCATCACAATATGGATGAACCATTAGTCTCCCCAAAGATGGGTGAGCATCCACTACAATCAGACTTAGGGTTTCAAGCCCTATCAGAGCTCTTAGACAAAGGATCAATCAAGAAATGACATGATCTTCAACTTTTCTAGTATCTCAAACATCTACAAAGGATCTTAAGATCGCCAGTGTCACCAAATTAGGGTTTGGTTGACCAGGGCCTCCAGATGGAAATTTTCCTCTGGACATGAGCCAATGCTTCAAAGCATAACCTATGATGCTCCAAGGGATCTCATGAACCCCATCATCAAGTCAATTTAGCCTCAGGGGATGCATTCATCAAAAAATCAGGAATTAGGGTTTCTTGACCTAATTCACCCCTAAGTTGACTTTTGGGACAAAACATGAGCCAATACCTCAAGAGGGGATTTGAGGGTCTCAAATACATCTCATTGATCCATTTGCAACAATGGACTGATCCAAGAAGCTTGAGCAACAAGTTTCAATTTCATCATAACCACAGTTAGGGTTTCGCAGAAAAAGTCAACTGTATCTTTGAATTTTGACCAGGACATGCTCCCAAACCCTAAGAGATGATTCAATACACCTTATACCACCTATGAAATAAATCCATCAAGTTTGATTTAGGTCAAGGACTTGATTTCATAGAGGATCACACAGTTTGGAATTCATCTGATAAAAAGTCAACTGTGCACAAATGTCAAACTTTGACTTTTTGAGATTTTTCACAATTATGGTTCCTTAACCCTAAAATGATGTTAATGTGTGATTGGAATCATAATTCATCAAGAAAAATCAAGAAAAGTGGGATAACTTGTAAAAGGGGTAACCATAAAAAACTTAGAAAATTTTCTAAGTTATTGAACAAAGTGGCTAGGGTACCAACTTTGGAGGATCATAACTCCTAAACCACAAGGCCATTTTTTCCCATCCAAAGCTGGATTTGTAGCTCTCATTACCCTCTACAAAAGCTTCAACTACCACTCATTCCAATTCCCCATGGGTTTTAAATTATGGAATGATCAAAATCACAAAAAGTGAAAATGTCACTTTTTTCCAACACTTAGTGAAATTTTCACTAAGTCAGAATCTGCCTTCACTTTTTTCCAAATGTAGGGGCATTTTTCACTTGTATCCAAAAAGTATCAAAACCAATTATGATCAACAAGTTATTGTATCATATGAGGGCTTTCCAAAATGGCCAAGAACTCCATCAAATTCCGCTTGAGCCATGAGATATGACAATGGCAATATACCTTGCCGAAAACTGCCAAGGCTAGGCAGAATTTTGCACTTTTGCTCGATTTGGCAAAATCAGATAAATCCAAGCCTTGTCATCACTTTGGACACATCTGAGGATCAAAACTAAAGGGAACAAACACTGATCCAAGCCTCCAAAGACTTTGGAACAAGAAGTAGCATGCCAAACCTAGAAATGCCTAAAAGAGGGACAAGACTCCAATTTTGGATTGGAGCATTTAGTGGATGCACCAAGGTGGCATGGACTGACACATTTGCTACTGAATTTAGTCAAGAATGATCCAAGAACTAGGGAACCACAACTCTGTGCCCTAACCTCTAGTCAATGGCTAGAGAAGACTTGGATTCCCATTGATCAACATTGGCCAAACCTCTGCTGCAGTTGCCATTCACTATTGATCCCAAAACAAACTTGCTCTACTATGAATAGAGCTCATTTGTACTCAGTTTGAGTACATCAAGAGGTAAGCATGAGCTCTTCTAACTCTATGATCCATGCATTTTTTGCTGCACAATAATTTGGCCATATGTTCATAATCATGCATAGAGTGTTTACCCTCAATCAATTGCTTTGTATGAATCGTGTATGGAATTTCTGAACCTTCATGCAGAATTTAGGGTTCTTGAGGTTTATCTTTGATTTCTTATTCCATGCTTAAAATAAATGAAATTAAAGGCCATAGACATGATCGTGAGGTTGAAACGAGTAGATTGATATGTAGATTGCATGATATAATCAAGTATTCAGTGAGATTGGATAGAAAACGCAAATCTGCAGAAACAGAGGAAGGGCGCGTGTTCTTGCCATGTTCTTGGCACCCTTTTTCAAATATTTAAATATTTGAATTTTGTGATTTTATTTAATTCATTCAAAAATTAATTTCTCTCTGAGTTTTAATGATTTTGAGTTGATTCTTTTTTTAATAATTCACAAAAATGTTAAAATATTTTATTTTACCAAAAAATCCCAAAAATATTATTTATTTCATATAATTGATATTTTCACCAAGAATTAATATTTTAATTGATTTTTACATTTAAAATATTTTTTCCTTCTTGATTTTGCAAATTTTAATAATTTCTAATCATTTTGTAGGTCAAAACATGATTTTTGAAACATTAATCCAAGATCACAATTTGTTTTCCACATGTTAAACAATTTTGATCATTTTAATTGAATTTTTTATTCAATTAAAATACATTTTGGAAACAAATTAGGGTTTTGATTAATTCAATCCTCATCAAACCTTTTAAAAACATTTTTGGGCCTCTAATAGAGTCTAAGACCCAATCCTTTGTAAATACAAACCTATTTTGGGCCTCAAATGTTGTATAAGTCCCGTTGTATTTCAAAAGTTCAGCCCGATCATCGCCCGTTTAAAACAAACCATCTAGGCCTCTCCTCGAGCTATAAGACCCATTCAAAATCATTTTGGGCCTCTAATAGAGTGTGAGACCCAATCCCCTTTTGAAAACAAAAATTTTTGGGCCTCAGTCATTGTATAAGACCCACGGCGTTTTCAAAACCTCGGCGCGATCGTCGCCCTTTTCAAAATAAACCCTGGGCTTCTCCTTGGGCTATAAGACCCATCTTTGTTCACTTTCAATCATTTTGGGCCTCTTGAGAGAGTGTAAAACCCATCCCCTTGTATATAAAATCTTTCTTGGGCCTCAGTCACTTGTATAAGTCCCTGTACAAAACGACAGTGCAATCACTGATTAAACCCTGGGCCTCTCCTTGAGCTGTAAGCCTCAATTTTCCTTTCAAAAGCACTTTCTCCTTTGATTTTGTAACATACTGTTATTTTCAATTTCTTTGTTGAACAACTAACCAAACATAATGGAAGCTCTACAACCGAGTAAGTGTTTACCCGCTTTCATTTACCGCTTTCATATGTATATAACTGTATTGTGGGGCTGTTTCACTGTAAGTCTTCTTTCATAAACTCATATCGACTGTGTAATACTAGTATATATATTTAGAGTTTCCCCGGCAACTACGTCTAGAACTAGACAAAACCTCGTCTCCTTACCTCCGACGTTCTCCCGGATATTTCAACATAACCTAAACCATGAGAATTTTCTTTTACAACAATTTTAGATAACTAGATCTAAGAAATCTCCCCCTTGAACAGTTCATATACAAAAGGCCAATGTTCCAAGTGAAACCCCTTCTGGAACTATTCATCAGCCTCCTCTTGGGCTTAGTGCAAGGACCCACAGGCTTCCTAAAAGCATCTCCGCCTCCTCTTGGGCATTGTACAAGGACCCGTCGGCTTCTTAGAAGTTTTCACAACCTCTTCTTAGGCTTCGTATAATGATTCTTCCTCCGGGAAGATAGCCTTCTCTTGGGCTTCGTACAAATTATCCCTTCGGCTTCTTAAAAGTTTTTCTCGTCTCCTCTTGGGCTTCGTAAAAATTATCCCGACGACTTCTTAAAGGTATAGGAACAGAAATTAGTCATCTTAATAGAACAATCTTTCAAAGAGTCTTGATCTTCCTACGGCGACCATACTGTCTCTTGATCTCTCTTAAGCATAGAACAAAAGATAAAACTCTAGACTTGGACAGTCTAATCTCCTTGAGTCTCGAAGACATTCTCATGTTCCTGTCAAAAATAGGAAAAAACACCCGTAGACTTGGGCAGTCTCAATACCCTTCGGATTCCCCGTTTCCTTAAAGAACAGGAAATAATCTCGGTCCTCAGATCAAATCCATGAGTACAACATTACCCATATAAGAACTGGTTTTCTCTTTTAACCAACATACTGGACCTGTCACTCAACTGAAACCGTAACCCTAGCCTCCTCTTGGGCTTTGTACAATGATTCTCCCCAGCAGAGTTAACCTTTGCAGTCTCCATCTCTGGCTTCGTACGAGATACAAAAACACTCTCTTGTTGAGTATAAAAGACTCTCTTGTTGAGTCAATCCGCTTTTAGCCTTCATCTCGGGCTTTGTACGAGATACAAAACACTCTCTTGTTGTGTATAAAAAGACTCTGTTGTTGAGTCGATCACCTTTAGCTTCTATCTTGGGCTTCGTACGAGATACAAATTACTCTCTTGGTGAGTATAAAAGACTCTCTTCTTGAGTCAAAACCTTTTAGCCTCCGTCTTGGGCTTCGTACAAGACACATATTAAAACACTCTCTTGTTGAGTCAACCCTTTTAGCCTCTATCCCGGGCTTCGTACGAGACACAAAAGCATCATTTTGTTGGGTCAATAGCCTCCTCTTAGGCTTTGTATAAAGAAATCCATGTTTGATTCAATCAACCTTTTAGCATCAAATCATGCTTTGGTCACAGCATATAAACATCAACAACTCCTTTTCCCTCGTCTAATTGCTGTAAGCGTAAAGCCTCTAGATTATTTACATCGACACCACTGTCCCTCTTTTAGCATGAGAAATTCCTAAGGAAAGATGGCGTTGCTCTAAACTGAGTTAAAGTCTTCTCCTTCAGGTTGAAAATCCCCTATAAAGGAAATTATGGCATTGCTGGATCTGCATATCCCAGTTAAAGTAATTATCCTTTATAATTAGTCACCCAACAGTCGTTCCAAACAGGCCAAATATTCCCCTTTAGAGATGACAAATTCTATCTAAAGTCAACACCCTTTTAGCTTCACATCTTGGGCTTCGAACAAGATACAAATAGACCCTTCAACTCTACATCTTGGGCTTTGAACGAGATACAAACCACCTTTAGCTTCATGTCTTGGGCTTTGAACAAGACACCAAAACACCATTTCCTCCCATAGAATAGGAGGAACTACGATCACTATGATTTCCCTATCCCGGGAATACGTAGGCATAAGATTGAAAAAAAAAATCTTAGTGAGCACACTAATTAATAAAACCCCAAAGTCCCCTACCTCCATCCAATCTGGCACAGGATCCCAACAAGTTCCCCATGAACAATCCCGGTATTTCGTTCTGAACAAAATAAGCAGAGAGAGGCCCACGAACTAAAACCGCATTTGTAAACCAACAGTTTTGACTGTTTAACCTCAGTTTGCAAGCAGGGTTAGTTGGAGACATCTATTTCCCTTCCTTCATCAGCTTCAATAGGATAAAAAATGAATCGACCTGTAGTACCCCAAAGCGACAGTGCTTAAGAACCACGTCCAAATTCGCTCGCTACAGGTAGAAGGTATTTTATTTCCAAGAATCTCTCCAGTAGATTTCTCAGATACTTAAAAAAAAAGGATTACAATAAACCTCGACAGAAGGTATTTTCTTTTTAGGATCTCGACACTAGAATCCTTGGTTAAATCTCGGCAAAAGATTTTCCAGCAAAAAAAAAGCAAACCTCGACAGTAGGTGTTTCATTTGTAAATTCTTTGGTTAATTTCGGCAGTAGGTTCTCCAGGTAGAATTTGTTAGACGATTTCGTCCAAATCTCTCCTTTTGAGTTTATTACCTTTGTTGTACTGCCCTTTGTTGGTAGTAGGTAATATTTCTCATATCCTTTTGGTTGATTACCATGTTGTAATTGTCACTTGGTTGATAGTTGGTAATCCCTCTTTTGAGCTTATCGCCTTTGTCGTCCTGCCCATTTAGTTGTAGTAGGTGATATAGTTGGCTTATTACCTTTGTCGTCCTGCCCATTTAGTTGGTAGTAGGTAATATAGCCGAGTTTGGTTACCTCGTTGTAGCTGTCACTTGGTTAATAGCTGGTAATCTCTCCCCGCGCAAGTTTATCGTCTTTGTCGTCATACCCTTTAGTTGGTAGTAGGCGATATGTCTCGTACTCTTTTTGAGATTATTACATTTGTCGTCCTGCCCTTTGTTGGTAGTAGGTAATATTTCTCATATCCTTTGGTTGATTGCCTTGATATAGCTGCCACTTGGTTGGTAGCTGTAATACCCTAATTTTTACCCCTAAGATCCCACATGTCATTTGCATCTCATACTACAAACAAGATCACAAGCTTTGGTTCTCTTGCCCTCCTCTAAAGGTTTGTTCTTGAGTGAGATCGCCAAGCACCCCTGTTCTCTTGTTTGTTTTATTGTTTGTTTTTGTGTATGTTTACTAACCATTAATTAAAATCCAAAAATATGTTTGTTTTTTCCTTTACTAACTTTTTCAGGAAGAATTCGGATCAAATATATCAAAATCAGTCCCACGCTCGAATGAATTTCATCTGAACAAAGTTAAAGTCGATCTGCAAAAAATTCAAAAATCATCTGATCAAGAGTTTCAAAGATTTAATTGATTATTATTCAAGAGACTCCAAGGTTCATGTGTTTATTTCCATGCCTTCTTTGACAAGCAAGAAAAATCTAGTCAGAGCCAAGACAGTACATCAAAAAGCCAATTTACTCATTTTTTTACTGTGTTAATCGATTAACACATTTTGCATTGCAAATAGTTAATCGATTAACTTGTGCGTTTTTGGAGAAAATGTGCCAAATTCAAATTCTGCAGCATTTTGACACCAAATTCAAATGCTTCATCATGAGAATATTCTAGATCACCTCATTTTAATTCCCCTACCTCATCATAATTAATTCCTACCATACACACTCATTAATCACCACTTGATTTTGATTTTACCTCCAAAATTCAAATTCCAATCCTAATTTTGTTTCCAAACCACCAAATTTTCCAAGCCTAAACTCTATAAATAGAGACCTCATTTCATTCATTTCACATGCTTTTGATAGCCAAAAAACCTCTTGCAATTTCTTTCCCTAACCACAAAAATTCACTCAAAGCTCACTTTTCTTCTTTTGAAAGTTAACAAGAATTCACATTTAATCTTGTTCATCTTTGAGCTAAACCTTCATCCAAACTTGTTTTCTTCATCAATTTTTGTAGATCAAGGCTTTGGTGTTTGGATCTTGGAGCAATTTGAAGGAATTTTCAGATTTTGGATTGGTAATTCATCTCTCACCATTGTTGAATCTTCAATTTCATCTTCCATAATGTAGATCCTTGGTGGATTCTTATTACTTGATCCTTTGGATCTTGTAATTGTGTATGATTGCTGGTTTTTTTTTTGTTGATTTACTCAAAATTTTGTGCACAATTGCATCCTTGATCATGAGGTGTTTGAAGAAATGATTGATCAAGGATTTTGCAATTTTCAAATTGATTTGCTGCTGTTTTTACAGTGTTAATCGATTAACCAAAACAAGCATGAACTGGTTAATCGATTAACAGTTGGTTTCTACGCCCAGAATTGCAGTTTTACACTGGTTAATCGATTAACACTTTTACACATGAAATGGTTAATCGATTAACCAGTGTCCAGAATGTGATTTTCACTTGTTTTTGGGATTGTTTTGGTTTTCCTCCTTTTTCTTCCCCTTTCTTGTTGTTTTGGCCTTGAAGTGTGTAACACCCCCAATCTATACCCCCAACTAATTAAAGCGTTAAAAGAAAATTCGAAATTTCGTCAGAGTATGTTTAAATTAACATGGCATAGACCGGGAGAATCACATTATATTGAAACAATTCATACAACACCTGCTCATAAAGATATGCAACAGTGGGGTAGCAATCAACAGAGGAACTCAGTTCCTTACACCCACATTTCAGATTTTAGAATAAAAGCGGAAAATCTAAAACTGAATAACATATATATATGTATATATCACATGAAAAGTTTGTCATACTTCAAGTTATACATGCACAAGCCAAAAGATATACATATACATAATACACAATAATCACAAACGGTCTCCCTAACTACCCGGTGTCACATATCAGAGCCGACCGACAAAAGAATGAAGACGCAAAGCTTCACAAAAATACCTCCAGTAACTCTAATATGCAATGCCTCATAGAGCATTATAAAACTGCAGAAGGGTGAGAAAAACAATCATAATACAGTTGCATATAATTATATATTAACACAGAAATGCACATATAGATTTCTCACCACAACATACAACCGAATCCAAATACCACACAACATCCTACATGTTTCATTTATCTAACACCAATGCATATTAATCGTACACTATGCAATTATCACCGAGAATATCAATTCATCAATTACGCACACGATTAATCCAATCACAATCCTCACACATAGTCAATCATATCTATGATTTATGCAAATGCACAGAGACTGACACAACGACTCTATGCACATGCCATGCGGTACCGACTCCCAATATTTCTCATCACCAGTTCACTCAGGAACTATTGGAACCATCGCTCGTTACTTAGTGTAACTCCCTGTCGGGCATACGATGTTCCCCGTCGCTTTCGGTCCTCTTTGTATATGGCTCACGACATTTATGGATCGCTTTCGGTCCTCTTTGTATAAGGCTCACGATCCGATCGCTCACACCCCACATGGGCACACGATCGTCTATAACCATTGCTTTCGGTCCTCTTATTTTTAAGGCTCATGATATATCAAATCGCTTTCGGTCATCTTATTTTTTAGGCTCACGATGTTATAGCAGATTCCCTCTGGAATCAATCCGTCACTCGGGACGTCACAATAATGCATATCATGATGCTTGGCATACAATGACTCATGACATTTAATATGCACACATACATGCATTCATCTACATCAACAAAATCATACTTGCACTTAAACCCAAAACAATGCATTTAATTGCCATACGGCCACAACTCGTCACAACACCATTTAAACACATGCATTTACATCGTACAATAGCACCTTGCATGATACACCTCAATTACGCACGATTACAATGACAAAAATCGACAAAACGACACTATTCTAATTTCTGACATAATTAAATCGGCTAACAATTTCCAAATCATCATAATAAGAAAGTACAGCTCAATAACTTTCCAACGATACCAAGAATGTAAAAATCGGATGAACGAAACCCAAGTTACGAAAGAAAACGAAAACGATATTTTGAAAAAGTCCCATTTTACCATTCTCCTGGCCATACGCGTATTGCCCTGAGCCATACGCGTATGGGCAGAGACTCATTTTTCTCAAAGTTCACATGTAAAAGTCCATACGCGTAATGCCCAACACCGTACGCGTATGCCCTAAAATGTTACGCGTACCATACGCAAATGGGCAGATGGCCGAGAAAATTGAAGATCCATACGCGTATTGGCCCATGCCTCGCCCATGTTACGCGTAATGCCAAGGTCCATACGCGTATGAACATGCCCCATACGCGTATCACCTGGAAAAACCAGAAAAATTTCTGCATGTTCTTGCTGTTACGGGTTCAACCTAAAATTCCCCAAATCATCATCCAATACTCAGAAAAACACCAATTTGAGGTATAACTATACATACCCAACATGTATAAGCAACAAGGAACACAATCCACATAAGTTTAGACACATTTGGATCAATTTTTACCAATTTCTAAACATTATGATTTTTACTATATTTATCATTTCAATCCAATAACAATCACAAACACACATACATAATCATACACAAGCATATAATAATCGAGTTTCGCACCCTTACGCGATTAAATCGATTCTAGAAGTTGATTTCTTTGATTTTTCCAAGCTTTTCTTACTATTTCTCTTCTTCTTCTCTTTTCTCCTCTTTTTCTTTCTTCTCCTTTTCTTTCTCTCTATTTTTCTCTCTTTCAATTTTCTATTTTTCTACTTAATGAAAAATATCATGAAATGACCAAAATACCCCCACACTCAAATATCTCGCAAACGTTTCCAAAACCCGATAAAATATCACAACATTGAAAAATAACATATTTTCAGATAAAAGTCGAAATAAAATAATATAATAATAAAATAATCAACCGACTCGATTAAATAAAACTCACACAAAACTGGGGCGTTACAACTCTCCCCCACTTAGAAATTTTCGTCCTCGAAAATATACCTGAGACGAACAACTCTGGATACGACTCCCGCATCCGACTCTCCAACTCCCAAGTCAAATTGCCCTCAGCAGCGCCTCCCCACGCCACCCTCACAAGTGCAATATCCTTGCCTCTCAACCGCTTCACCTCGCGATCCAAAATCCTAACTGGTATCGCCTCAACCGTAAGGTTCTCCCTTACCTCAACCTCATCCATCGGAATCACATGCGACGGATCCGAAACATACTTCCGAAGCTGTGAAACATGGAACACATCGTGCAAATTCGACAGATTCGGCGGCAACGCCACCCTATAAGCCACAGCACCCACTCTCGCAGATATCTGGTAAGGACCAATTAATCGAGAAGTAAGCTTCTTAGATTTCAATGCACGACCCACACTCGTTACCGGTGTAACTCTCAGAAATACATGATCGCCCTCTTGAAACTCAAGATCTTTCCGCCTCCGATCATGATAACTCTTTTGCCTACTCTGAGAAGCCTTCATTTTCTCACGAATAAACTTCACTTTTTCCGTCGTCTGTTGCACCAACTCTGGTCCAACCACCGAACTCTCACCAGATTCGTGCCAACACAAAGGTGTTCGACACCTTTGTCCATACAATGCTTCAAACGGTTCCATTCCAATACTAGAATGGAAATTGTTATTATACGTGAATTCAATCAATGCAAGATAACTGTCCCACGCACCACCTTGTTCCAAAACACAATCCCTCAACAAATCTTCCAATGACTGAATCGTTCTCTCCGTCTGACCATCCGTCTGCGGATGATAAGTCTAACTCAATCTCAATTTAGAACCCAACGCCTTCTGTAAACTTTCCCAAAATCTCGAAGTAAATCTAGGATCTCGATCAGAGACAATACTCAATGGAACCCCATGCAACTTCACAACCACACTGATGTAAATCTCAGCTAACCGCTCCAAAGAAAAACCGATGTCAATCGGAATAAAATGAGCCGATTTAGTCAGCCTATCAACAATCACCCAAATAGCATTATGCCCTCGTTGAGTATTCGGTAACCCTGATACGAAATCCATGGAAATGCTATCTCACTTCCACTCAGGAATATCCAACGGTTGCAACAAACCACTAGGCCTCAGATGTTCCACCTTCGATTTCTGACAAGTCAAACATGCATAAACAAACTGAGCCACATCTCTTTTCAATCCAGACCACCAAAAAATCTTCTTCAAATCCTGATACATCTTATTCTCTCCCGGATGTATACTCAAATTACTCCGGTGTCCTTCCTCCAAAATCATCCTTTTCAACTCCGCATCATCCGGAATACAAATTCTACCTCGGAATCTCAAAACACCATTAACATCCACTTGAAAATCACTATTCATATCTTTACCTCCAACCAACATCAAATCCACAAATTTCACATCCAGCTTTTGTTTCTCACTAACCGTCATCAGAAAATCATTAGGAATCGTTAGCATACCAAGCCTCACGCTATCCAACGTCACTTCACAAACCAAACTCAAATCTCTAAACGATTCCAAAAGTTCCCACTCTTTTACCATTAAATTGGACATATGCAATGATTTCCGACTCAACTACCACATTAGCTTTACCAGGATGGTAATTCAAGCCAAAGTTGTAGTCCTTCAAGAATTCCAACCATCTACGTTGCCTCATATTTAGCTCTTTCTGATCAAACAAATATTTCAAACATTTATGATCACTAAAGACTTCAAACCTTGCACCGTAGAGATAATGCCTCCAAATCTTCAACACAAAAACCACAGCCGCTAATTCAAGATCATGAGTAGGATAATTCTTCTCATGCACTCTCAACTGCCTCGAAGCATAAGCCACGACCTTACCTTCTTGCATCAGAACACCACCTAGACCAATCAAAGAAGCATCACAATACACCACAAACGGTTCATTAGGATTCGGCAAAATCAAAATCGGAGCTGTTGTCAATCTTCTCTTCAGCTCATTAAAACTTTCCTCGCACCGAATATCCCAAATGAACGCTTGCCCTTTACAAGTCAATTGGGTCAAAGGAAGTGCTAGCTTAGAAAACCCTTCAATAAACCTTCGATAATAACCAGCCAAACCCAAAAAGCTTCGAATTTCAGTAACAGATCTCAAAGCCTCCCATTGTAGAATTGCTTCTACTTTAGATGGATCCACAGCAATACCATTACCTGAAATTACGTGCCCAAGAAAACTCACCTCCGACAACCAGAATTCACACTTAGACAATTTGGAAAAAAACTTCATTTCCTTCAAAACTTGCAAAACAATACATAAATGTTCCGCATGCTCCTCCCGAGACTTAGAATAAATTAAGATATCATCAATAAACACCACCACAAAACAATCCAACTGCACGTGGAAAATATGATTCATGTACTCCATAAACACACCTGGCGCATTAGAAACCCCGAACGACATCACAGAATATTCATAATGACCGTATCGTGTCCTAAAAGCCATCTTTTGGATATCTTCCTCTTTCACCCTTATCTGAAGATACCCTGACCTCAAGTTAATCTTACTGAACACACAAGCACGAACCAACTGATCCATCAGATCATCAATTCTTGGAAGAGGATACTTATTCTTAATCGTCACCTTATTCAACTGGCAATAATCAATACACAATCGCATACTTCCATCTTTCTTGTCACCAATAAAACTGGAGCACCCTAAGGAGAAACACTTGGCCTTACAAACCTTTTTTCCAACAACTCATTCAACGATTTCTTTAACTCAACCAACTCAGATGCCGACATACGATAAGGTACCATAGATACAGGTCTAGTACCAGGAACTAGATCTATAGAAAACTCCACCTCTCTCTCTGGCGGCAAGTCCGAAATATCCTCAGGAAACACTTCCGGAAATCCACAAACAACAGGAAACACATCAAGTGAAACTTGACTATCCACAGTTAAAGATGCAAACAACCCAAACAACTGAGCTTCATCCGCCAAAAGTCTCTTCAACTCTTTGGTAGATAAGAAACTCGAGTCTTCGTCTTCCTCAAGAGAAAGAAACCTTACCAGCTTATGATAGCAATCAATATGAACTCGATTGAATTGCAACCAATTCATTCCCAGAACCACATCTAAACCCTCCAACGGTAAACACACCAAATCCATCTCAAAGTCTTTACCATAAATGGTCAAAGGACAACTCAAACAAACCAAAGAAGTAGTTACTGACCCCATTGCTGGAGTATCAATAACCATCTCACCATCCATCAAAGACAACACAAGATTCAAACGCTTAGCGCACTCAGACGAAATAAACGAATGAGTCGTTCCAGTTTCAATAATAGCAACTAAAGGCGTACTATTAATAAAACAAGTACCTCTGATCAGACGATCTACACTTGAAGTCTGAGTTCCTGCCAAAGAAAATACCTTTCCACTAGCTGGAGCTTGCTTCGGTTTCTGACACTTCGTACTAATATGACCAGGATCACCACAATTGAAACACTTAACCACATTCTTCCTGGCACAATCAACAGCAACATGTCCTACACATACACAATTAGAACACTTCCTCAAATCTTTCTTACATTCGGACTGACGATGTCCCACATCACCACATCTAAAACATCTCAGAGGACCAGACATTCCTCCTCCACCTGACCTTCGATCAAAAGTACCCCTTTGTTTACCTTTATCAGCTGGTGTCACATACGGACCACCACGAAACTGTTGCTTCCCTTTCCTGTCACTTACACTCTTGTAATGAGTAGAACGAGCCTTACTGTCCTCTTCATAAATCCTACAACATTCCACCAAATCAGTAAACCTCCTTATCCTCTGATAACCGATTGCCTGTTTAATCTCATGACGCAATCCACTTTCAAACTTCACACACTTAGAAAATTCCGCAGTCGCTTCAGCATAATGAGGATAACTGCACAAGTTCCACAAACTTAGCCGTATAATCAATTACAGAAACTCCTAACTAAACAATTCCCAAGTTACCTCTTCATCACCAACTTCTAACACAGGACGAGTACTAACCCACCAGTCATCCGCTTCTTCCTGTAACATGTGAGTTCCCAGTCTCACCTTACTGTCCTCAGCACAATCCATAACTCTGAAAATCCACTCAATCTCTTTCAGCCAAATCTGTGCACCATCAGGATTATGTCTCCCTTTGAAGACAGGCGGTCTATTCTTTCTAAACTCATCATTCTCTCCAGCATTAGGTACACCCTGCACAACCCGAGCCATAGCTTGCATAGCAGCAGCCAAAGCAGCATCATTCCTACCAGCCATATTCTGTTCATTTCCAATAACAGAAAAAATGGTTAAACAAACAGCTTACCCAAACACAACGACCAACAAGGACTGACACAACTGACATGGACTGGCTCTAATACCACTTAATGTAACACCCCCAATCTATACCCCAAACTAATTAAAGCTGTAAAAGAAAATTCGAAATTTCGTCAGAGTATGTTTAAATTAACATGGCATAGACCGGGAGAATCACATTATATTGAAACAATTCATACAACACCTGCTCATAAAGATATGCAACAATGGGGCAGCAATCAACAGAGGAACTCAGTTCCTTACACCCACATTTCAGATTTTAGAATAAAAGCGGAAAATCTAAAACTGAATAACATATATATATATATATATATATATATATATATATATATATATGTATATATCACATGAAAAGTTTGTCATACTTCAAGTTATACATGCATAAGCCAAAAGATATACATATACATAATACACAATAATCACAAACGGTCTCCCTAACTACCCGGTGTCACATATCAGAGCCGACCGACAAAAGAATGAAGACGCAAAGCTTCACAAAAATACCTCCAGCAACTCTAATCTGCAATGCCTCATAGAGCATTATAAAACTGCAGAAGGGTGAGAAAAACAATCATAATACAGTTGCATATAATTATATATTAACACAGAAATGCACATATAGATTTCTCACCACAACATACAACCGAATCCAAATACCACACAACATCCTACATATTTCATTTATCTAACACCAATGCATATTAATCGTACACTATGCAATTATCACCGAGAATATCAATTCATCAATTACGCACACGATTAATCCATTCACAATCCTCACACATAGTCAATCATATCTATGATTTATGCAAATGCACAGAGACCGACACAACGACTCTATACACATGCCATGCGGTACCGACTCCCAATATTTCTCATCACCAATTCACTCAGGAACTATTGGAACCATCGCTCGTTACTTAGTGTAACTCCCTGTCGGGCATACGATGTTCCCCGACGCTTTCGGTCCTCTTTGTATAAGGCTCACGACGTTTATGGATCGCTTTCGGTCCTTTTTGTATAAGGCTCACGATCCGATCGCTCACACCCCACATGGGCACACGATCGTCTATAACCATCGCTTTCGGTCCTCTTATTTTTAAGGCTCACGATATATCAAATCGCTTTCGGCCCTCTTATTTTTAAGGCTCATGATGTTATAGCAGATTCCCTCTGGAATCAATCAGTCACTCGGGACGTCACAACAATGCATATCATGATGCTTGGCATACAATGACTCATGACATTTAATATGCACACATACATGCATTCATCTACATCAACAAAATCACACTTGCACTTAAACCCAAAACAATGCATTTAATTACCATACGGCCACAAATCGTCACAACACCATTTAAACACATGCATTTACATCATACAATAGCACCTTGCATGATACACCTCAATTACGCACGATTACAACGACAAAAATCGACAAAATGACACTATTCCAATTTTCGACATAATTAAATCGGCTAACAATTTCCAAATCATCATAATAATAAAGTACAACTCAATAGCTTTCCAACGATACCAAGAATGTAAAAATCGGATGAACGGAACCCAAGTTATTAAAGAAAACGAAAATGATATTTTGAAAAAGTCCCATTTTACCATTCTCCTGGCCATACGCGTATTGCCCTGAGCCATACGCGTATGGGCAGAGACTCATTTTTCCCAAAGTTCACGTGTAAAAGTCCATACGCGTAATGCCCAATACCGTACACGTATGCCCTAAAATGTTACGCGTACCATACGCAAATGGGCAGATGGCCGAGAAAATTGAAGATCCATACGCGTATTGGCCCATGCCTCGCCCATGTTACACGTAATGCCAAGGTCCATACGCGTATGGACATGCCCCATACGCGTATCACCTGGAAAAACCAGAAAAATTTCTGCATGTTCTTGCTGTTACGGGTTCAACCTAAAATTCCCCAAATCATCATCCAATACTCAGAAAAACACCAATTTGAGGTATAACTATACATACCCAACATGTATAAGCAACAAGGAACACAATCCACATAAGTTTAGACACATTTGGATCAATTTTTACCAATTTCTAAACATTATGATTTTCACTATATTTATCATTTCAATCCAATAACAATCACAAACACACATACATAATCATACACAAGCATATAATAATCGAGTTTCGTACCCTTACCCGATTAAATCGATTCTAGAAGTTGATTTCTTTGATTTTTCCAAGCTTTTCTTACTAATTCTCTTCTTTTTCTCTTTTCTCCTCTTTTTCTTTCTTCTCCTTTTCTTTCTCTCTATTTTTCTCTCTTTCTATTTTCTATTTTTCTACTTAATGAAAAATATCATGAAATGACCAAAATACCCCCACACTCAAATATCTCGCAAACGTTTCCAAATCCCGATAAAATATCACAACATTGAAAAATAACATATTTTCAGATAAAAGTCGAAAATAAAATAATATAATAATAAAATAATCAAACGACTCGATTAAATAAAACTCACACAAAACTGGGGCGTTACAAAGTGCATTGTTGAGATTAATTTCTCTTCAATTTCAATGGACTTTGGATATGGTTAAAGTAATTAAACATTCATTAGTTAAAATCTATCTTTAAATGAATTATTGAATTCATTTGAGGTGCTTTGAATTAGTGATATGTTTTTACACTTAAACCTATCAATTAAAGGTGATTGAACTTGAAGATGAAAGGATCTTGAAAGTGTAATTCAATTTAGTTTTTCTCTTCATCTCTCCCTCTATTTCTTTTTATTTTATCGATGAAAGTCTTATGGATTTTAGAATTTCTCTATTGTATTCTTGATCAAGACTAGATTGCTACCCTTTTTTTCTTTTCGTGTGGTATTGCTTTTGGATGATGATTTACATATCATTCATCTAGCATGCATGAGCACAAAGATCACTATTGACCGACCTCGAGTAGGGTGACTTCTTTATAAGTCACTTGGTGATTGCTTAACATAGCGCTACATTTGTCCCTCTCCAAATCGGATCATGAACTTTCGTGGCCCAAACTTATGATTGTAAGCCCAAGGATGGTTGATCTTTTGTATTAGGTTCAAAATCTATGAAGCTTGTTGTTGTAGAGGCTTTGATTCTATCAATCTTCTAACAAGTATTCATTAAACTTGGCCTAAGTACATTGTTCATTCATTATAGTTCATGACGCGAGACGGAATAATCGGTGTTAACTTTTGAAGGTTTATGGCACTAGGACCTTTGTGCTACTATTATGTATATACTATTATAGTATATTACTATATTGTTTATGTTTCCTTCTTGCTCCCTATCTCTCTTTATATTTTTATGCTTTATGTCATTATATCATATCATGTTTATGTTTATGTCATTTTTCTTTTGTCCACTTGGAGCATATTATCTTGTGCTTTTGTTTTTCTTTTGTCCATTTGGACTAAAAAACATTAATAAAGGCTTAAACCACTAAAAGACTTGTACTCTTAATTGTAGGACTATGGTCACTATCCCTTGCATTAGAGGATCTCTACTCTTAGACTTATTGGCTTGATTATGGACTTATAGACTTAGAATTAGGAATCTCTCCCTTATGCTTTGGATCATTATGTAGTTTGGTATTCTAGCCTTTATTTGGCTTGCTTATTGGCTCAAGAGGATGGAATTCTTCTCTTATTATGCTTTGAAGAATTCCTCCATGTGGTTAGATCTTTCTTACCTTAGCTTTTATTTTATGCACTAGGGTAGTCTCTTCTTCTCCACCCCTTCTTAAATTTTAAAAATCTTCTCCCTTTTTCAAAACCTTCTTGTTTTCAAACTCAAAACCACTTTCATAATAAAACCTTGACTTTTGTCAAGTGATTTTCAAAATTTTTTTCTTTAATAAATGTCAATCAATGTTAACCATATTTTGACCATTTTCAAAAAGACATAAAAAATACAAAACTCATTCAAACTTCTTGTGCTTTTATGCACCTTTTTCTTTTAAACTTTTCAAAATGATTAGACATGATTCATATTCTTTGATGAGATGTAAAGCTCCTAACCATGCTATTTTGTGTAAAGTATGGCCATTTTCCACTTGGATGTTGAAGCGATAGTCTTGTTGATTTTAATCCACGCAAACCCTTCATCTTAATGTGATGCAAATTGTAATGCCCCAGTTTTTGTTAGTTTTATTTAATCGAGTCGATTTGATTATTTTATTATTATTTTATTTTATTTTTTACTTTTATTTTATAATATGTTATTTTTCATCGTGAATATGTTTTATCGCGTTTTGAGAGCGTTTGCGAGATATTTGAGTGTAGGGGTATTTAGGTCATTTCACTTTATTTTTCTTAAGTTAGTAAGAATTGAAATAGAAAGAGAGAAAAATAGAGAGAAATAAAAAGAGAAGAAGGAAAAGGGAAAGAAAAGAGAAGAGAAAGAGGAAAAGAGAGAAAAACTGGGAAAAGAAGAAATCGATCAACCGACTATTGAAAACATGATTAAATCGGGTAAGGGTGCGAAACTCGATTATATTATACTTGTGTATGATTATGTATGTATGTTCTTGGTTGTTTTTGGATTGAAATTGGATATTGAACAAAAACCCATAATATGTTGAAATTGTTAGAATCCGATTAAATTGTGTCGGAAATCATGTTTTCAGGTCCCTTATTGTTGATACATGTTAGATGTAAGTTGTTGTGCTATCTATTAGAAATTTTTTGGTGTTTAGGTGAAAAATGGGAGTGGGTTTTGGATGGTTTTGCAGAAAAAATTCTGCAGAAAAATTCTGGGTTTCCACTGCCGTTACGTGTATCAGGCATGTCCATACGCGTATTGGCTTGGGCAATACGCATATGGGAGGTGCATTTGAGGGCAATACGCGTAATGAATTTCATTTTTCTCGGCCATCTGGTGACACGCGTAATGGTACGCGTAAGATTTTGGGCAATACACGTATGGCTCAGGGCAATACGCGTATGGCCAGCAGGGGTGTAAAATGTTGTCTTTTCGCGATGTCTTTTCCGTTTAAGTCCATAACTTGTGTTCCGATTATCCATTTTGAACATTCTTGGTATCGTTGGAAAGCTAATAAAATGTACTTTCTTATTAAAATGGTTTTGAGATTGTTGGCCAATTTAATTATGTCGGGAATTTGAAATAGTGTCATTTTGTCGACTTTTGTCGTTGTAATTGTGTGTAATTGATGTGTATCATGCAATGTGCTGTTGAAATGGACATCGTATGACCTGTGTGCTATTGTGTGATGAAAATGTATACGATGAAATGTTGCGATGATGAATTGTGGCCTAAGGGCAAGAAAATACAATGTGTGGAATTTGACGATATATGCATGATTATGGATGTGTATATGTGTGCATTTGAATGTCATGAGTCATTGTATGCCAAGCATCATGATATGCATTCTTGTGATGTCGTGTTCCCTTGTGGGTGTGAGCGACGAATCGATTCCAGAGGGAATCCTCTATAACATCGTGAGCCTTATACCGAGAGGATCTAAAGCGATGATTATAGACGATCGTGCGCCTTATACAAAGAGGACCTAAAGCGATCGGATTGTGAGCCTTATACAAAGAGGACCTAAAGCAATCCATAAACGTCGTGAGCCTTATACCAAGAGGACCTAAAGCGACGGGGAACATCGTTTTCCCGACGGGGAGTTACATTAAGTAACAAGCGATGGTTCCAATAGTTCCTGAGTGAACTAGAGTTGAGATTGACGGATGGATTGTACCGTATTTGCATAGAGTCGTTGTGTCGGTCTCTTTGCATTTGCATAAATCATGAATGGATTGATTTTGTGTGGAATTATGAATGGAATTGATGATTTGAGATATATATATATATATATATATGTGTTGTTGATAAATGCATTTATTTGATTATATATGCCTTGGTGATGGATATATGATGATATGCATTGTGTTGTTTTGTGTTTGAATTTCAGTATAAGTTGTGGTGAGAATATTACATGTGTATTTTGGTGTTATTATATAATTGTATACAATTATATTATGATTGTGTTTCTCACCCTTCTGCTGTTTTGAATGCTCTATGAGGCATTGCAGATTAGATGCTGGAGGTCTTTGTGATGCTTAGGTCTTCATTCTTTTATCAGTCGGCTCTGATATGTAGCACCGGGTAGTCGGGGAGATCCTTGTGATTTATGTGTATATGTATAGATATCTTTTGGATTGTATATGTATGGATCTGTGTATGACAGACAAACTTTTTATGTGATATATATATATGAGATTCAGTTGCAGATTTTCCGCTTTTATTCTGTATCTGAATTGTGGGTAGTAGGAACTAAGTTCATCTGTTAATTGCTACCTGATTGTTGCATATCTTTATGAGCAGGTTTATTGTGTTTTGTCTCAATTGATGTGACGCCTTCGTCTATGCCATGAATGTTTAATTATACTCTGATGAAATTTTTTTCGCTTTATTTAATTGGGGGTATAGATTGGGGTGTTACATTAAGTGGTATCAGAGCCAGTCCGTGTCAGTTTGTGTCAGTCCTTGTTGGTCGTTGTGTTTGGGTGAGTTGTTTGTTTAACCATGGTTGTTGTTATTGGAAATGAACAGAATATGGCTGATAGGAATGATACTGCTTTGGCTGCTACTATGCAAGCTATGGCTCGGGCTGTGCAGGGTGCACCTAATGCTGGTGAGAATGATGAGTTGAGGAAGAACAAACCGCCTATCTTCAAAGGGAGACATGATCCTGATGGTGCTCATATTTGGCTTAAGGAGATTGAAAGAATCTTTCGAGTGATGGATTGTGCTGAGGAAAATAAGGTGAGACTGGGTACTCACATGTTGCAGGAAGAGGCTGATGATTGGTGGGTTAGTACTTGTCATGTGTTGGAAGCTGCAGAGGAAGAAGTCACTTGGGCTGTGTTTAGCATTGAGTTTCTGAGGAAGTATTTTCCTGAAGACGTAAGAGGAAAGAAGGAAATAGAGTTCTTGGAGTTGAAACAAGGTAATATTTCTGTTGTTGATTATACTGCTAAGTTTGTGGAGCTTGTGCAGTTTTATCCACATTATGCCGAAGCGACTGCGGAGTTTTCTAAGTGTGTGAAGTTTGAGAATGGATTGCGTCCTGAGATCAAGCAGGGAATCGGTTACCAAAGGATCAGAAGGTTTTCGGACTTGGTGGATTGTTGTAGGATTTATGAGGAAGATAGCAAAGCTCGTTCTACTCACTATAAGAGTGTGAACGAAAGGAAAGGGAAGCAACCGTTCTGTGGTGGTCCTTATGTGACACCAGCTGATAAGGGTAAACAAAGAGGTAGTTTTGAGAAAAGGCCAAGTGGGGGAGGAATGTCTAATTCTCCGAGATGTTTTAGGTGTGGTGACTTAGGACATCGTCAGTTTGAATGTAGGAAGGATATGAGGAAGTGTTCTAATTGTGGAGGTATAGGGCATGTAACCGCTGAGTGCAAGAGGAAGAATGTGGTGAAGTGTTTCAACTGTGGTGAAGCTTGACATATTAGCACGAAGTGTCCAAAACCAAAGCAAGCTCCAGCTGGTGGGAAAGTTTTTGCATTGGCAGGGACTCAGACTACAAATACAGACCGTCTGATCAGGGGTACTTGTTTTATTAATAGTACGCCTTTAGTTGCTATTATTGATACTGGAGCGACTCATTCGTTTATTTTGTCTGAGTGCGCGAAGCGTTTAAATCTTGTGTTGTCTTTGATGGGTGGAGAGATGGTTATTGATACTCCATCAATGGGGTCAGTAACTACTTCTTTGGTTTGTTTAAGTTGTCCTTTTACCATTTATGGTAAAGATTTCGAGATGGATTTGGTGTGTTTTCCGTTGGAGGGTTTAGATGTGGTTCTGGGTATGAATTGGTTGCAGTTCAATCGGGTTCATATTGATTGTTATCATAAGCTGGTAAGATTTCCTTCTCTTGAAGAAAACGAAGAGTCGAGTTTCTTATCTACCAAAGAGTTGAAGAAACTTTTGGTGGAGGAAGCTCAGTTGTTTGGGTTGTTTGCATCGTTGATAGTGGATAGTCAAGTTGCACTTGATGTATTTCCTGTTGTGTGTGAATTTCCAGAGGTGTTTCCTGAGGATATTTCATATATGCCGCCAGAGAGAGAGGTGGAGTTTTCTATAGATCTAATTCCTGGTACTAGACCTATATCTATGGCACCTTATCGTATGTCGGCATCTGAGTTGGTTGAGTTAAAGAAGCAGTTGAATGAATTGTTAGAAAAGTGGTTTGTGAGGCCAAGTGTGTCGCCTTGGTGTGCTCTAGTTTTATTGGTGAAAAAGAAGGATGGAAGTATGCGATTGTATATTGATTATCGCCAGTTGAATAAGGTGACGATTAAGAATAAGTATCCTCTTCCGAGAATTAATGATTTGATGGACCAGTTGGTAGGTGCTTGTGTGTTTAGTAAGAATTATTTGAGATCAGGTTATCATCAGATTAGAGTGAAAGAGGAAGATATTCAGAAGACGGATTTTAGGACACGATGCGGTCATTACGAATATTCTGTGAAGCCGTTCGGGGTTTCTAATGCGCCGAGTGTGTTTATGGAGTATATGAATCGTATTTTCCATGAGCATTTGGATCGATTTGTTGTTGTGTTTATTGATGACATTTTGATTTATTCTAAGTCCCGGGAGGAACATGCGGAACACTTGCGTGTTGTGTTGCAAATTTTGAAGGAAAGGAAACTTTTTGCCAAGTTGTCCAAGTGTGAGTTCTAGTTGTCAGAAGTGAGTTTTCTTGGGCATGTGATTTCAGGTAATGGTATTGCTGTGGATCCATCTAAAGTAGATGCAGTTCTATTATGGGAGGCTCCTAGATCTGTTACCGAAATTAGAAGCTTTTTGGGTTTAACTGGTTATTATCGGAGGTTCATTGAAGGCTTTTCTAAGTTAGCACTTCCTTTGACCCAGTTGACTTGTAAAGGTAAAGCTTCATTTGGGATATTCAGTGAGAGGAAAGTTTTAGTGAGCTGAAGATAAGATTGACTACAGCTCCGATTTTGATTTTACCGAATCCTAATGAACCGTTTGTGGTGTATTGTGATGCGTCTTTGATTGGGTTAGGTGGAGTGTTGATGCAGGAAGGTAAGGTTGTGGCTTATCCTTCAAGGAAATTGAGGGTTCATGAGAAAAATTATCCTACTCATGATCTTGAATTAGCGGCTATGGTTTTTGTATTGAAGATTTGGAGGCATTATCTCTATGGTGCAAGATTCGAAGTCTTTAGTGATCATAAAAGTTCGAAATACTTGTTTGATCAGAAAGAGTTGAATATGAGGCAACGGAGATGGTTGGAATTTTTGAAGGACTACGACTTTAGCTTGAATTACCATCCTGGTAAAGCTAATGTGGTAGCCGATGCGTTAAGCCGGAAATCTTTGCATATGTCCGCTTTGATGGTTAAAGAGTGGGAAATTTTGGAAGCATTTAGAGATTTGAGTTTAGTGTGTGAATTGACATCTGGTAGCGTGAGGCTTGGTATGTTAAAGGTCACTAATGATTTTCTGTTAACCGTTAGCAAGAAACAAAAGTTGGATGTGAAATTTGTTGATTTGATGACGGTTGGAGATCAAAGTGTGAATGGTGACTTTAAAGTGGATGATAAGGGTGTTTTGAGATTTCGTGGTAGGATTTGTATTCCTGATGATTTGGACTTGAAAAAGATGATTTTAGAGGAAGGACACCTGAGTAGTTTGAGTATACATCCGGGAGCTAATAAAATGTACCAAGATTTGAAGAAGATTTTCTGGTGGTCTGGATTGAAGAGAGATATGGCTCAGTTTGTGTATTCGTGTTTGACGTGTCAGAAGTCGAAAGTGGAACATCAGAAGCCTAGTGGATTGTTGCAACCATTGGATATTCCCGAGTGGAAATAGGACATCATTTCTATGGATTTTGTGACAGGGTTGCCGAATACACTGAGGGGACATAATGCCATTTGGGTAATTGTGGATAGGCTTACTAAATTGGCGCATTTCATTCTGATTGACATCAATTTTTCTTTGGAGAGGTTGGCTGAGATTTATATCAGTGTGATTTTGAAATTACATGGTGTTCCGTTGAGTATTGTTTTAGATCGAGATCCGAGGTTTACTTCCAGATTTTGGGAAAGTTTGCAAAAGGCGTTAGGTTCCAAGTTGAGATTGAGTTCTGCTTATCATCCGCAGACGGATGGTCAGACCGAGAGAACTATTCAGTCGTTGGAAGATTTGTTGCGAGCTTGTGTTCTTGAACAAGGTGGTGCTTGGGATAGTTATCTTGCGTTGGTTGAATTCACGTATAACAATATTTTCCATTCGAGTATTGGAATGGCACCTTTTGAAGCGTTGTATGGAAGGAGATGTCGAACACCTTTGTGTTGGCATGAATCTGGTGAGAGTTCGGTGGTTGGACCGGAGTTGGTGCAACAGAATACGGAAAAAGTGAAACTTATTCGTGAGAAAATGAAGGCTTCTCAGAGTAGGAAAAAGAGTTATCATGATCGAAGGAGGAAAGATCTTGAGTTTCAAGAGGGCGATCATGTATTTTTGAGAGTTACATAGGTGACGGGTGTTGGTCGTGCATTGAAGTCGAAGAAGCTTACTTCTCGGTTTATTGGTCCTTATCAGGTATCTGCGAGAGTGGGTGTTGTGGCTTATCGGGTGGCGTTGCCGCCGAGTCTTCCAAATTTGCACGATGTGTTACATGTTTCACAGCTTCGGAAGTATGTTCCAGATCCGTCGCATGTGATTCCGATGGATGAGGTTGAGGTAAGGGAGAACCTTACGGTGGAGGCGTTACCAGTGAGAATTTTGGATCGCGAGTTGAAGCGGTTAAGAGGCAAGGATATTGCGCTTGTGAAAGTAGCGTGGGGAGGCGCTGCTGAGGGCAATTTGACTTGGGAGTTGGAGAGTCGGATGCGGGAGTCGTATCCGGAGTTGTTCGTCTCAGGTAATATTTTCGAGGATGAAAATCTCTAAGTGGGGGAGAGTTGTAACGCCTCAGTTTTTGTTAGTTTTATTTAATCGAGTCGATTTGATTATTTTATTATTATATTATTTTATTTTTGACTTTTATTTGATAATATGTTATTTTTCACCGTGAATATGTTTTATTGCGTTTTGAGAGCGTTTGCGAAATATTTGAGTGTATGGGTATTTTGGTCATTTCACTTTATTTTTCTTAAGTTAGTAAGAATAGAAATAGAAAGAGAGAAAATAGAGAGAAAGAAAAAGAGAAGAAGGAAAAGGGAAAGATAAGAGAAGAGAAAGAGGAAAAGAGAGAAAAACTTGGAAAAGAAGAAATCGATCAACCGACTATTGAAAACACGATTAAATCGGGTAAGGGTGCGAAACTCGATTATATTATACTTGTGTATGATTATGTATGTATGTGCTTGGTTGTTTTTGGATTGAAATTGGATATTGAACAAAAACCCATAATATGTTGAAATTGTTAGAATCCGATTAAATTGTGTCGGAAATCATGTTTTCAGGTCCCTTATTGTTGATACATGTTAGATATATGTTGTTGTGCTATCTATTGGCAATTTTCTGGTGTTTAGGTGAAAAATGGGAGTGGGTTTTGGATGGTTTTGCAGAAAAAATTCTGCAGAAAAATTATGGATTTCCACTGCCGTTACGCGTATTGGCTTGGGCAATACGCGTATGGGAGGTGCATTTGAGGGCAATACGCGTAATGAATTTCATTTTTATCGGCCATCTGCTGAAACGCGTAATGGTACGCGTAAGATTTTGGGCAATACGCGTATGGCTCAGGGCAATACGCGTATGGCCAGCAGGGGTGTAAAATGTTGTCTTTTCGCGATGTCTTTTCCGTTTAAGTCCATAACTTGTGTTTCGATTATCCGTTTTGAACATTCTTGGTATCGTTGGAAAGCTAATAAAATGTACTTTCTTATTAAAATGGTTTTGAGATTGTTGGCCGATTTAATTATGTCAGGAATTCGAAATAGTGTCGTTTTGTCGACTTTTGTCGTTGTAATTGATGTGTATCATGCAATGTGCTGTTGAAATGGACATCGTATGAGCTGTGTGCTATTGTGTGATGAAAATGTTTACGATGAAATGTTGCGATGATGAATTGTGGCCTAAGGGCAAGAAAATACAATGTGTAGTATTTGATGATATATGCATGATTATGGATGTGTATATGTGTGCATTTGAATGTCATGAGTCATTGTATGCCAAGCATCATGATATGCATTCTTGTTATATCGTGTGCCCTTGTGGGTGTGAGCGACGAATCGATTCCAGAGGGAATCCGCTATAACATCGTGAGCCTTATACCTAGAGGACCTAAAGCGATGATTATAGACGATCGTGCGCCTTATACAAAGAGGACCTAAAGCGATCGGATTGTGAGCCTTATACAAAGAGGACCTAAAGCAATCCATAAACGTCGTGAGCCTTATACCAAGAGGACCTAAAGCGACGAGGAACATCGTTTTCCCGATGGGGAGTTACATTAAGTAACAAGCGATGGTTCCAATAGTTCCTGAGTGAACTAGAGTTGAGATTGACGGATGGATGGTACCGCATTTGCATAGAGTCATTGTGTCGGTCTCATTGCATTTGCATAAATCATGAATGGATTTATTTTGTGTGGAATTATGAATGGAATTGATGAGTTGAGATATATATATATATATATATATATATGTTGTTGATAAATGCATTTATTTGATTATATATGCCTTGGTGATGGATATATGATGATATGCATTGTGTTGTTTTGTGTTTGAATTCCGGTATAAGTTGTGGTGAGAATATTACATGTGTATTTTGGTGTTATTACATAATTGTATACAATTATATGATGATTGTGTTTCTCACCCTTCTGCTGTTTTGAATGCTCTATGAGGCATTGCAGATTAGATGCTGGATGTCATTTGTGAAACTTAGGTCTTCATTCTTTTGTCGGTCGGCTCTGATATGTAGCACCGGGTAGTCGGGGAGATCGTTGTGATTTATGTGTATATGTATAGATATCTTTTGGATTGTATATGTATGGATCTGTGTATGACAGACAAACTTTTTATGTGATATATATATGAGATTCAGTTGCAGATTTTCCGCTTTTATTCTGTATCTGAATTGTGGGTAGTAGGAACTAAGTTCATCTGTTAATTGCTACCTGATTGTTGCATATCTTTATGAGCAGGTTTATTGTGTTTTGTCTCAATTGATGTGACGCCTTCGTCTATGCCATGAATGTTTAATTATACTCTGATGAAATTTTTTTCGCTTTATTTAATTGGGGGTATAGATTGGGGTGTTACATTAAGTGGTATCAGAGCCAGTCCGTGTCAGTTTGTGTCAGTCCTTGTTGGTCGTTGTGTTTGGGTGAGTTGTTTGTTTAACCATGGTTGTTGTTATTGGAAATGAACAGAATATGGCTGATAGGAATGATACTGCTTTGGCTGCTACTATGCAAGCTATGGCTCGGGCTGTGCAGGGTGCACCTAATGCTGGTGAGAATGATGAGTTGAGGAAGAACAAACCGCCTATCTTCAAAGGGAGACATGATCCTGATGGTGCTCATATTTGGCTTAAGGAGATTGAAAGAATCTTTCGAGTGATGGATTGTGCTGAGGAAAATAAGGTGAGACTGGGTACTCACATGTTGCAGGAAGAGGCTGATGATTGGTGGGTTAGTACTTGTCATGTGTTGGAAGCTGCAGAGGAAGAAGTCACTTGGGCTGTGTTTAGCATTGAGTTTCTGAGGAAGTATTTTCCTGAAGACGTAAGAGGAAAGAAGGAAATAGAGTTCTTGGAGTTGAAACAAGGTAATATTTCTGTTGTTGATTATACTGCTAAGTTTGTGGAGCTTGTGCAGTTTTATCCACATTATGCCGAAGCGACTGCGGAGTTTTCTAAGTGTGTGAAGTTTGAGAATGGATTGCGTCCTGAGATCAAGCAGGGAATCGGTTACCAAAGGATCAGAAGGTTTTCGGACTTGGTGGATTGTTGTAGGATTTATGAGGAAGATAGCAAAGCTCGTTCTACTCACTATAAGAGTGTGAACGAAAGGAAAGGGAAGCAACCGTTCTGTGGTGGTCCTTATGTGACACCAGCTGATAAGGGTAAACAAAGAGGTAGTTTTGAGAAAAGGCCAAGTGGGGGAGGAATGTCTAATTCTCCGAGATGTTTTAGGTGTGGTGACTTAGGACATCGTCAGTTTGAATGTAGGAAGGATATGAGGAAGTGTTCTAATTGTGGAGGTATAGGGAATGTAACCGCTGAGTGCAAGAGGAAGAATGTGGTGAAGTGTTTCAACTGTGGTGAAGCTGGACATATTAGCACGAAGTGTCCAAAACCAAAGCAAGCTCCAGCTGGTGGGAAAGTTTTTGCATTGGCAGGGACTCAGACTACAAGTACAGACCGTCTGATCAGGGGTACTTGTTTTATTAATAGTACGCCTTTAGTTGCTATTATTGATACTGGAGCGACTCATTCGTTTATTTTGTCTGAGTGCGCGAAGCGTTTAAATCTTGTGTTGTCTTTGATGGGTGGAGAGATGGTTATTGATACTCCATCAATGGGGTCAGTAACTACTTCTTTGGTTTGTTTAAGTTGTCCTTTTACCATTTATGGTAAAGATTTCGAGATGGATTTGGTGTGTTTTCCGTTGGAGGGTTTAGATGTGGTTCTGGGTATGAATTGGTTGCAGTTCAATCGGGTTCATATTGATTGTTATCATAAGCTGGTAAGATTTCCTTCTCTTGAAGAAAACGAAGAGTCGAGTTTCTTATCTACCAAAGAGTTGAAGAAACTTTTGGCGGAGGAAGCTCAGTTGTTTGGGTTGTTTGCATCGTTGATAGTGGATAGTCAAGTTGCACTTGATGTATTTCCTGTTGTGTGTGAATTTCCAGAGGTGTTTCCTGAGGATATTTCATATATGCCGCCAGAGAGAGAGGTGGAGTTTTCTATAGATCTAATTCCTGGTACTAGACCTATATCTATGGCACCTTATCGTATGTCGGCATCTGAGTTGGTTGAGTTAAAGAAGCAGTTGAATGAATTGTTAGAAAAGTGGTTTGTGAGGCCAAGTGTGTCGCCTTGGTGTGCTCTAGTTTTATTGGTGAAAAAGAAGGATGGAAGTATGCGATTGTATATTGATTATCGCCAGTTGAATAAGGTGACGATTAAGAATAAGTATCCTCTTCTGAGAATTAATGATTTGATGGACCAGTTGGTAGGTGCTTGTGTGTTTAGTAAGAATTATTTGAGATCAGGTTATCATCAGATTAGAGTGAAAGAGGAAGATATTCAGAAGACGGATTTTAGGACACGATACGGTCATTACGAATATTCTGTGAAGCCGTTCGGGGTTTCTAATGCGCCGAGTGTGTTTATGGAGTATATGAATCGTATTTTCCATGAGCATTTGGATCGATTTGTTGTTGTGTTTATTGATGACATTTTGATTTATTCTAAGTCCCGAGAGGAACATGCGGAACACTTGCGTGTTGTGTTGCAAATTTTGAAGGAAAGGAAACTTTTTGCCAAGTTGTCCAAGTGTGAGTTCTAGTTGTCAGAAGTGAGTTTTCTTGGGCATGTGATTTCAGGTAATGGTATTGCTGTGGATCCATCTAAAGTAGATGCAGTTCTATTATGGGAGGCTCCTAGATCTGTTACCGAAATTAGAAGCTTTTTGGGTTTAACTAGTTATTATCGGAGGTTCATTGAAGGCTTTTCTAAGTTAGCACTTCCTTTGACCCAGTTGACTTGTAAAGGTAAAGCTTCATTTTGGATATTCAGTGTGAGGAAAGTTTTAGTGAGCTGAAGATAAGATTGACTACAGCTCCGATTTTGATTTTACCGAATCCTAATGAACCGTTTGTGGTGTATTGTGATGCGTCTTTGATTGGGTTAGGTGGAGTGTTGATGCAGGAAGGTAAGGTTGTGGCTTATCCTTCAAGGCAATTGAGGGTTCATGAGAAAAATTATCCTACTCATGATCTTGAATTAGCGGCTATGGTTTTTGTATTGAAGATTTGGAGGCATTATCTCTATGGTGCAAGATTCGAAGTCTTTAGTGATCATAAAAGTTCGAAATACTTGTTTGATCAGAAAGAGTTGAATATGAGGCAACGGAGATGGTTGGAATTTTTGAAGGACTACGACTTTAGCTTGAATTACCATCCTGGTAAAGCTAATGTGGTAGCCGATGCGTTAAGCCGGAAATCTTTGCATATGTCCGCTTTGATGGTTAAAGAGTGGGAAATTTTGGAAGCATTTAGAGATTTGAGTTTAGTGTGTGAATTGACATCTGGTAGCGTGAGGCTTGGTATGTTAAAGGTCACTAATGATTTTCTGTTAACCGTTAGCAAGAAACAAAAGTTGGATGTGAAATTTGTTGATTTGATGACGGTTGGAGATCAAAGTGTGAATGGTGACTTTAAAGTGGATGATAAGGGTGTTTTGAGATTTCGTGGTAGGATTTGTATTCCTGATGATTTGGACTTGAAAAAGATGATTTTAGAGGAAGGACACCTGAGTAGTTTGAGTATACATCCGGGAGCTAATAAAATGTACCAAGATTTGAAGAAGATTTTCTGGTGGTCTGGATTGAAGAGAGATATGGCTCAGTTTGTGTATTCGTGTTTGACGTGTCAGAAGTCGAAAGTGGAACATCAGAAGCCTAGTGGATTGTTGCAACCATTGGATATTCCCGAGTGGAAATAGGACATCATTTCTATGGATTTTGTGACAGGGTTGCCGAATACACTGAGGGGACATAATGCCATTTGGGTAATTGTGGATAGGCTTACTAAATTGGCGCATTTCATTCTGATTGACATCAGTTTTTCTTTGGAGAGGTTGGCTGAGATTTATATCAGTGTGATTTTGAAATTACATGGTGTTCCGTTGAGTATTGTTTTAGATCGAGATCCGAGGTTTACTTCCAGATTTTGGGAAAGTTTGCAAAAGGCGTTAGGTTCCAAGTTGAGATTGAGTTCTGCTTATCATCCGCAGACGGATGGTCAGACCGAGAGAACTATTCAGTCGTTGGAAGATTTGTTGCGAGCTTGTGTTCTTGAACAAGGTGGTGCTTGGGATAGTTATCTTGCGTTGGTTGAATTCACGTATAACAATATTTTCCATTCGAGTATTGGAATGGCACCTTTTGAAGCGTTGTATGGAAGGAGATGTCGAACACCTTTGTGTTGGCATGAATCTGGTGAGAGTTCGGTGGTTGGACCGGAGTTGGTGCAACAGAATACGGAAAAAGTGAAACTTATTCGTGAGAAAATGAAGGCTTCTCAGAGTAGGAAAAAGAGTTATCATGATCGAAGGAGGAAAGATCTTGAGTTTCAAGAGGGCGATCATGTATTTTTGAGAGTTACATAGGTGACGGGTGTTGGTCGTGCATTGAAGTCGAAGAAGCTTACTTCTCGGTTTATTGGTCCTTATCAGGTATCTGCGAGAGTGGGTGTTGTGGCTTATCGGGTGGCGTTGCCGCCGAGTCTTCCAAATTTGCACGATGTGTTACATGTTTCACAGCTTCGGAAGTATGTTCCGGATCCGTCGCATGTGATTCCGATGGATGAGGTTGAGGTAAGGGAGAACCTTACGGTGGAGGCGTTACCAGTGAGAATTTTGGATCGCGAGTTGAAGCGGTTAAGAGGCAAGGATATTGCGCTTGTGAAAGTAGCGTGGGGAGGCGCTGCTGAGGGCAATTTGACTTGGGAGTTGGAGAGTCGGATGCGGGAGTCGTATCCGGAGTTGTTCGTCTCAGGTAATATTTTCGAGGATGAAAATCTCTAAGTGGGGGAGAGTTGTAACGCCTCAGTTTTTGTTAGTTTTATTTAATCGAGTCGATTTGATTATTTTATTATTATATTATTTTATTTTTGACTTTTATTTGATAATATGTTATTTTTCACCGTGAATATGTTTTATTGCGTTTTGAGAGCGTTTGCGAAATATTTGAGTGTATGGGTATTTTGGTCATTTCTCTTTATTTTTATTAAGTTAGTAAGAATAGAAATAGAAAGAGAGAAAATAGAGAGAAAGAAAAAGAGAAGAAGGAAAAGGGAAAGATAAGAGAAGAGAAAGAGGAAAAGAGAGAAAAACTTGGAAAAGAAGAAATCGATCAACCGACTATTGAAAACACGATTAAATCGGGTAAGGGTGCGAAACTCGATTATATTATACTTGTGTATGATTATGTATGTATGTGCTTGGTTGTTTTTGGATTGAAATTGGATATTGAACAAAAACCCATAATATGTTGAAATTGTTAGAATCCGATTAAATTGTGTCGGAAATCATGTTTTCAGGTCCCTTATTGTTGATACATGTTAGATATATGTTGTTGTGCTATCTATTGGCAATTTTCTGGTGTTTAGGTGAAAAATGGGAGTGGGTTTTGGATGGTTTTGCAGAAAAAATTCTGCAGAAAAATTATGGATTTCCACTGCCGTTACGCGTATTGGCTTGGGCAATACACGTATGGGAGGTGCATTTGAGGGCAATACGCGTAATGAATTTCATTTTTCTTGGCCATCTGCTGAAACGCGTAATGGTACGCGTAAGATTTTGGGCAATACGCGTATGGCTCAGGGCAATACGCGTATGGCCAGCAGGGGTGTAAAATGTTGTCTTTTCGCGATGTCTTTTCCGTTTAAGTCCATAACTTGTGTTTCGATTATCCGTTTTGAACATTCTTGGTATCGTTGGAAAGCTAATAAAATGTACTTTCTTATTAAAATGGTTTTGAGATTGTTGGCCGATTTAATTATGTCAGGAATTCGAAATAGTGTCGTTTTGTCGACTTTTGTCGTTGTAATTGATGTGTATCATGCAATGTGTTGTTGAAATGGACATCGTATGAGCTGTGTGCTATTGTGTGATGAAAATGTTTACGATGAAATGTTGCGATGATGAATTGTGGCCTAAGGGCAAGAAAATACAATGTGTAGTATTTGATGATATATGCATGATTATGGATGTGTATATGTGTGCATTTGAATGTCATGAGTCATTGTATGCCAAGCATCATGATATGCATTCTTGTTATATCGTGTGCCCTTGTGGGTGTGAGCGACGAATCGATTCCAGAGGGAATCCGCTATAACATCGTGAGCCTTATACCGAGAGGACCTAAAGCGATGATTATAGACGATCGTGCGCCTTATACAAAGAGGACCTAAAGCGATCGGATTGTGACCCTAATACAAAGAGGACCTAAAGCAATCCATAAACGTCGTGAGCCTTATACCAAGAGGACCTAAAGCGACGGGGAACATCGTTTGCCCGATGGGGAGTTACATTAAGTAACAAGCGATGGTTCCAATAGTTCCTGAGTGAACTAGAGTTGAGATTGACAGATGGATGGTACCGCATTTGCATAGAGTCATTGTGTCGGTCTCATTGCATTTGCATAAATCATGAATGGATTTATTTTGTGTGGAATTATGAATGGAATTGATGAGTTGAGATATATATATATATATATATATATATATATATATATATATATATATGTTGTTGATAAATGCATTTATTTGATTATATATGCCTTGGTGATGGATATATGATGATATGCATTGTGTTGTTTTGTGTTTGAATTCCGGTATAAGTTGTGGTGAGAATATTACATGTGTATTTTGGTGTTATTACATAATTGTATACAATTATATGATGATTGTGTTTCTCACCCTTCTGCTGTTTTGAATGCTCTATGAGGCATTGCAGATTAGATGCTGGATGTCATTTGTGAAACTTAGGTCTTCATTCTTTTGTCGGTCGACTCTGATATGTAGCACCGGGTAGTCGGGGAGATCGTTGTGATTTATGTGTATATGTATAGATATCTTTTGGATTGTATATGTATGGATCTGTGTATGACAGACAAACTTTTTATGTGATATATATATGAGATTCAGTTGCAGATTTTCCGCTTTTATTCTATATCTGAATTGTGGGTAGTAGGAACTAAGTTCCTCTGTTAATTGCTACCTGATTGTTGCATATCTTTATGAGCAGGTTTATTGTGTTTTGTCTCAATTGATGTGATGCCTTCATCTATGCCAGGAATGTTTAATTATACTCTGATGAAATTTTTATCGCTTTATTTAATTGGGGGTGTTACACAAATGCCTCTTTCCAATACCTTTGGGTAATTAGTTGAGTATTCTCTCTTAAGAATGAAGGGTTGTCTTTTCGAGATAAAAATGAATCATAACCAATAATTTTTGTCATTTGTACCACGAACTACGAGGTTTTGATCCTATATTGCACTTTGTGGGTACGTAGGCATGAGGCGATAAGTCTCTCCAAACACAAAAATCTAAAAAAATACTTCTCTTCTCACCTCCCCAATCTCATTTCAAACAAACCATTTTCAAACCAAAAAGTGATAGATATTTCGAAGGGTTCCTATAGAGTACTATAGACATTTTGGGTGCTAACACCTTCCCTTAACGTAACCAACCCCCTTACCCATTCTCTGTTTGTTCTTGTTTTAGAACTCTTTAGGTTTTGTTCACTCTTTTTCCTTTCCTTTTTGGATAAAATAAAAGTGCGGTGGCGACTCTTGCTTTATGAGTTAAGTTAATCAATAGCTTACACTCACAATTTTTACCGCTACAAATAGATGCCGCTTCTAAGCTTCAAAATACACAAGAAACACTCCTCAAAATCTCAGCAACTCCCCACATACCAGAATTTGCAAAAGCCATTATTTATGCAAGTTCTAAAACCTAAGAGTTATACCTTGCCTTTAAGTTGAGTCTTCCCTTAACAAACCATCCATACTTCCTTTAAACACTCATTAGAGCTTGTGTTAAACCCTTGAATAAGCTCTGAACCACCCCTATCATCCTATTCCAAGTTCATTGCTCCATTATGCAAGAAGGTTCGCGTAGAAGGTTTCAAGCTGTTTCAAGACAAACCAAAGAGCATCATTGTAGCGTGTGATTTTTGTCGGTGACGCGACCACCTTATTGCCATGGGTTCTTCCTCACCGCAATAGTGGGGAAGGGGTGCTACTTTCTGATTTCTTATTCATCCCGTGAAGCTGAAAGGGAAAGGGAAGCTATCTAAAACTAACCTTGCACGCGATTGTTTAACTGAACAAACGCTAAGAGAGATTCGGGGAGTCGGGATCAGGTTATACAATGGAGAGTTGTCAATTATCCATCCTATATGTGGTTATCCAAAGGTTGATTAGCATTAGGTTCTGCTTTGTACTTGATGGTGTTTATCTGTAAATGGGAAAGTTTCTTCTCGTGAGGATGTCTATGAGAGAGAATATTTTTGTTGTTTTTCGAGTTTTCCGATGTTTTTGGTAAATGTGTGAAGGTACTGGACCTAAATTTTTTGATTGGTATGCTCGCTAAGATTTCGCAATCTTATGCCTACGTATTCCCGTTAAAGAAACAGGGAAATCAGAGCAATCGTAGTTCCTCCTATTCTATGGGAGGAAAAGATGATGTTTTGGTGTCTTGTTCAAAGCCCAAGATTGAAGCTAAACGGTTGAGTATTTGTGTCTTGTTCAAAGCCCAAAATTGAAGCTAAAAGGTTTGACTGAAAGAGAACTTGTCATCTCTAAAGGGAGATATCTCGTCTGTTTATCATAGTTGTTGGGTGACTGATTATAAAGGAGGATTACTTTAACTGGGATATGTGAATCCAGCAATGTCATAATTTTCTTTGCGAGGGATTTATCCTGAAGGAGAAAACTTTAACTCAGTGTTGAGCAATGCCATTTTTCCTTAGGAATCTTTCGTGCTAAGAGAGGGACAGTGGCGTGGATGTAAATAATCCAGAGGCTTGCCACTTACAGCAATTAGATGAGAGAGGAAGTTTACCAAGATAAAAGATGGACTACAGCTTGGGTGTTTGAATCAACAAGTGTGCCACTTACAGCAGTTATCTGGGATTAGGGTGTAACACCCCAAATTCGATTATGATTAATTGTTGCTTATTTGAGGATATAAGGTGATTTTGACGATATGTGGCTATGTGGCACGATGCATTGTGGTGAAATTATTTTAGTAATATTAATAGTAAGAATAATCATATAGTATTATTCAGATTATTGTTTATTATTTAAAATAATAGAAGTGGGAGTATTGAGGGTATGTTGGTCATTAGGGATGGATAAGTGAGGGTATAATGGGAAGAGCATATTTAGGGGTATTTTAAGAGAGAATAGTGAAAGGATCTCATTATTCGTATTATTTTTGAGAAAGAGGCAAAGGTGCTCTGAAGAACAAGTGAGAAGGAGGCTAGGGCATAGAAGAATTCTGGCGAAACTTCAAGAGAGGACGAAGGAGACAATATTCTAAGGTATGGGGAGTATCACTTTGCAATATTTTGATATAAAGATTAGGTGTTGGTGGGTGATTGGGGTTTTGGGGGAAAACCTAGGAATTGGAGGTTAGGGATGATGGATTTTGATGATTTACTATGGGATGATTGTTGTTATTGATGTATTTGTGATAGATATAGGTTATAGTAACATAATCTGTGATAATTTAAGGATAAAATCTGGTTTAGGGGTGTTGAATCGCAGATGGAGAAGTGATGTTATCGCAGGGTTTTTCTGCCAAAATCGCAGAGGGCGCTTAGCGCGGCCTAGCGCGCTTAGCGCGGTCTGGAAGAATTTCACCTCCTCGAGGCAATGAGTAGCGCGCTTAGCGCAGGTGGGGCTCGCTTAGTGCGACCTAGGGCTAAAAAATATTATTTTTATGGATTTAAAATTCATGGAAAATATCTGTTTTATATTATATTAATGCTGTGATGTTGCGGTAAATTGCTGCAATGTGTTGGCGTGTTGTATGATGATTTTTCATGGTGTTACTGATGAGTATACGATGATGTTTTGATGATTGTTTGACGAATATGTGATGATATGACGTATAAGAGAATTGATGAATGATGATGCACATTTTGATGTTTAATTGATGATGATGATTAGTGATGTTGTGTATCATACATTCATATGCATACTCTGTGACGACGCTTCATTCCCATTGTGCGGATATGAGGTAATTATGACGTGCTCCGGTTCCAAATGTGGGATCGATCCGATTGACGGGGATCTTTGGAGGGTTGATGGCCTAGTGTCAATTATTATGACGATTTGGTACCACATGCATTTTTATGATGTTGTATTTCATTCTTGGTGCCATTGCATGATTGCATATGAGTGATATTGGTGATGTGATGCTTTATATGATGTTTTGGGTGCATCGCTGTAGTATCTGATAAAAATAATTGTTGCCCTGTTAATGTCTTTTCTTTATATGATTTATATTGAATTGTGATTACTCACCATGCCTGTTTGAATGTTGCCTCTACGTGGGTAACGTTCAGATAACCAAGATTAGTCTGCGGTGCGAAAAGAGTTAGCTTTGGAGCCAGTTTTCTTTTCGGTTGAGTAGAGGGTGTGTCTTGCTCTGATTATGTAACATCGGGGTTGGGAACACTTTTGTTTGAAATATTGTGTTACTTTGATTAACATGTTTCATGAGGATTTTTGAAGATGTTGAGTTGTTTTAAATTCTAATTTTGATGAGATTAAATAACTATGAGTTGTTTTATAAAGGAGATTTTTATTTTTAATGGCGATAATTCCGCTGCGACGTTTTTGTTTTAAGGGAGGTGTTGATCCAAAATAAGTTGTTATTCCTATATGTTGTAACCCATGTTACGGAGCAGGAAAATAATTATGATGCCTTTGTGAAGTGTTACACCCTTGAGCGGTGATTTTATTTGATTTAATTTCCATATGTATGTGGAATAATTGTTGGGTTAGAAGGGTGTTACATTAGTGGTATCAGAGCAGGTCGGTCTGTCCGGCCACGTTTTTACGTGTTTTCAGTCCTCTATCAGTCGACGTGTGTGTGTACACTATCGATGTTTTAGTTCTTCTAACCTTGTTGGTGGTGTGCAGGATGGCTTGAAGAAATGATCGTGCAATTGCTGATGCATTGGAATCGGTTGCTAATGTGGTAGCGCAGTTGAATCCAAATGGTGGAGCTCCTGATGAGTTTCGTGCTTTGGGGAAGTTTCAAAGGAACAATCCACCGACTTTTGTGGGTACGTGTGATCCAACAAGTGCACACAAGTGGTTGAAGGCGATCGAGAAGATCTTCCGGGAGATGGGGTGTTCTGATGAGCAACAGGTTCAGTTCGGAACACATATGCTGGAAGAAGAGGCTGAGGACTGGTGGGATAACACCCATCAGAGACTCACGGATGTTGGTACTGTGATAACTTGGGCTGTGTTTAAGCAGGAGTTTCTGGGGAAGTATTTTCCAGAGGATGCTCGTGGCAAGAGAGAAGTGGAATTCCTTGAGTTGAAGCAAGGAGATATGACTGTGGCAGAGTATGCCGCGAAGTTTGAGAAGTTGGTGAAGTTTTGTCCACACTACAATCGTGCTGATGCTGAGATGCCCAAATGTCTTAAGTTCGAGAATGGGCTGAGACCAGAGATTAAGCAGGGTATTGGTTATCAGCAGATTCGCAGGTATGCTGAGTTGGTTGACAAGAGCAGAATCTACGATGAGGACAACCGAGCTCGATCTGCTCACTACAAGCAGTTGAGTGAGAAGAAAGGGCAGTATAGGGGTAAGCCTTATACAACTTCAGCTGACAAAGGGAATCAGAAGGCTTCATATGGGAAAAATACAAGTGGCGGAGCAGCTCCCGCTTCTGGAAAGTGTCATAAGTGTGGTGAGAAAGGTCACCGTGCTGATGCGTGCACCAATAATGTGGTGAGGTGCTATCGATGTTTTAAGAAGGGGCATAGAGCTACTGACTGCAAAGATGAAGGTCTGACCTGTTTCAATTATGGTGAGAAAGGTCATATCAGTTTCAATGTCAAAAGCCGAAGAAGACTGCTACTGCTGCCCAGACCAGTGGCCGTGTGTTTGTTTTAAGTGGTGCAGAAGTTCTAGAGAAGGACAACCTGATTAGAGGTACTTGTTTTATTAACAATATTGAGTTGGTTGCTATTATTGATACTGGTGCTACTCATTCTTTTATCTTGCTTGAATGTGCTAATAGATTGGGTTTGAAGTTATCTGATATGAATGGGAATATGGTAATAGAAACTCCAGCTAATGGTTCTATTACTACTACCCTTGTGTGTTTGAGATGTCCTAAGACGATTTTTGAGAAGAGTTTTGTGATGGATTTGGTGTGCCTACCTTTGCACCAAATTGACGTGATCTTTGGAATGAACTGGTTAGAGTTCAACTGTGTTCATATCAATTGTTATAACAAGACTGTAGAGTTTCCTGAAATTGATAATAGTGGAGTTGATGTTCCTGTCTGCTAAGCAAGTAGACGAACTTCAAGAAGACAAAGCTTTGGTGTTTGCAATGTTTGCCTCGTTGGAAATTGATCGTGAAGCTGCAAGTGTGGAGTTGCCGGTTGTCTATGAATTCCTAGAGGCGTTTCTAGATGACATCAGTGATTTGCCTCCAGAGCGTGAGGTGGAGTTTGCAGTGGACTTAATACCAGGTACGAGTCCAGTGTCGATGGCTCCTTATCGGATGTCAGCTTCTGAGTTAAGGGAATTGAAGAAAAAACTGGAATAATTTCTTGAGAAGAGGTTTGTTCGACCAAGTGTTTCTCCGTGGGGTACTCCTGTGTTGTTAGTGAAGAAGAAAGATGGAAGTATGAGGTTGTGTGTTGATTATCGACAGCTGAATAAAGTGACTATAAAGAATAAGTATCTGCTACCGAGAATCGATGATTTGATGGATCAGCTAGTAGGTGCCTGTGTGTTCAATAAGATTGATTTGAGGTCGGGTTATCATTAGATTCGAGTTAAGCCTGATGATATTCCGAAGACGGCTTTCAGGACGAGGTATGGACACTATGAATACACTGTGATGCCGTTTGGTGTATCTAATGCACCTGGTGTGTTCATGGAGTATATGAATCGGATTTTCCATGAGTATTTGGATAAGTTGTGGTGGTGTTTATCGACGACATCTTGATATATTCCAGATCTGAAGAAGAACATGCCTAGCATTTGAGGACTGTGTTGCAAGTGTTGAAAGAGAAGAAGTTGTATGCAAAGCTGTCGAAGTGAGTGTTTTGGTTGAAGAATGAGCTTCCTTGGACATGTGATTTTTAGTGGCCGTGTTGCTGTTGATCCTTCTAAGATTGATGTCGTGTTGCAGTGGGAGACTCTGAAGTCTGCTACTGAGATACGAAGTTTTTTGGGATTAGCGGGTTATTACCGCAAGTTTATTGAGGGCTTTTCTAAGTTGGCACTACTGTTGACTCGAAAGGGTCAAACTTTTGTGTGGGATATAACTTGCGAAGAGAGTTTTGTGGAATTGAAGAAGAGATTGACTACTGCTCCAGTGTTGATTTTTCCTAATCCGAGTGAGTCTTTTGTGGTGTATTGAGGTTGACTAGTAGTATTCTGGAAGAAATCATAGTAGGACAACAATCCGATTTAAAGTTGGTTGACCAATTGACTTTGATTAACCAAACGAAGGTGACTTCCGGATTGATGAGAATGGTGTGATGAGGTTTTGAGATAGAGTATGTGTTCCGGATATTCCAGAAGTCAAGAAGAGTATTCTAGAAGAAGGACATCGAAGTAGACTGAGTATCCATCTTGGTGCTGCGAAGATGTATCAGGATCTGCATAAGTTGTTTTGGTGGCCAGGTATGAAGAAAGACATTGCCGAATTTGTGTATGCATGTTTGACTTTTCAGAAGTCGAAGGTTGAGCATCAGAAGCCTTTAGGTATGATGCAACCATTGAATGTCCCTGAATGGAAATGGGATAATATTTCCATGGATTTTGTGACGGGATTACCGAAGACTGTGAAAGGGAATGATTCGATATGGGTGATTGTAGATAGATTAACTAAGTCGGTTCATTTTTTACCGATGAAGATTAATCATTCCATGCAGAAATTAGCAGAGTTATACATCGATGAAGTTGTGAAGTTACATGGGGTACCTTTGAGTATTGTGTCGGATAGAGATCCGAGATTTACATCAAGGTTCTGGAAGAGTTTTCAAGAGGCCTTGGGTACTAAGTTGAGGATGAGTTCTAACTATCATCCGTAGACGGATGGTCAGACAGAAAGGACCATTCAATCTTTAGAATATTTGCTGAGGGCTTGTGTGTTGGATCATGGAGGATCGTGGGATAGCCATTTTCCATTGATTGAGTTCACGTACAATAATAGTTTTCATGCTAGAATTGGAATGGCGCCTTATGAAGCTTTGTATGGGAGAAGGTGTAGGACTCCGTTGTGTTGGTATGAGTCAGGCGAGAGTGTTGTACTCGGACCTGAAATTGTGCAAGAGACGACTGAGAAGATTAGGAAGATCCAAGAGAGGATGCAAGCTTCACAGAGTCGTCAGAAAAGCTACAATGATAAGAGGAGGAAAGCACTTGATTTCCAAGAGGGAGATCACGTGTTTTTGAGAGTGACGCCAGTGACTGGTGTGGGTCGAGCTTTGAAGTCTAGGAAGCTCACTCCATGTTTTGTTGGTCCATATCAGATATCACAGAGGATAAGAGAGGTAGCCTATCGAATTGCTTTACCGACGTAACTTGCGAATTTGCATGACGTGTTCCATGTGTCTCAATTGAGGAAGTACATTTCGGATCCGTCGCATGTGATTCAGATGGATGTTGTACAAGTGAGGGATAATCTGACTGTGGAAGCATTGCCTGTGCGTGTCAATGGTCGAGAAATGAAACAACTGCGATGTAAAGAGATTTCCTTGGTGAAAGTTCTCTGGGGAGGACCAGCAGGTGAAAACTGGACTTGGGAGCGCGAGGATCAGATGAAGGAGTCATATCCGACTCTATTTGCTTCAGGAAAATTTTTTAGGACGAAAATTCCTTAAGTGGGGGAGATTTGTAACACCCAAAATTCGATTATGATTAATTGTTGCTTATTTGAGGATATAAGGTGATTTTGACGATATGTGGTTATGTGGCACGATGCATTGTGGTGAAATTATTTTAATAATATTAATAGTAAGAATAATCATATAGTATTATTCAGATTATTGTTTATTATTTAAAATAATAGAAGTGGGAGTATTGAGGGTATGTTGGTCATTAGGGATGGATAAGTGAGGGTATCATGGGAAGAGCACATTTAGGGGTATTTTAAGAGAGAATAGTGAAAGGAACTCATTATTCGTATTACTTTTTAGGAAGAGGCAAAGGTGCTCCAAAGAACAAGTGAGAAGGAGGCTAGGGCATAGAAGAATTCCGACGAAACTTCAAGAGAGGACGAAGGAGACAATATTCTAATGTATGGGGAGTATCACTTTGCAATATTTTGATATAAAGATTAGGTGTTGGTGGGTGATTGGGGTTTTGGGGGAAAACCTAGGAATTGGAGGTTAGGGATGATGGATTTTGATGATTTACTATGGGATGATTGTTGTTATTGATGTATTTGTGATAGATATAGGTTATAGTAACATAATCTGTGATAATTTAAGGATAAAATCTGGTTTAGGGGTGTTGAATCGCAGATGGAGAAGTGATGTTATCGCAGGGTTTTTCTGCCAAAATCGCAGAGGGCGCTTAGCGCGGCCTAGCGCGCTTAGCGCGGTCTGGAAGAATTTCACCTCCTCGAGGCAATGAGTAGCGCGCTTAGCGCAGGTGGGGCTCGCTTAGTGCGACCTAGGGCTAAAAAATATTATTTTTATGGATTTAAAATTCATGGAAAATATATGTTTTATATTATATTAATGCTGTGATGTTGCGGTAAATTGCTGCAATGTGTTGGCGTGTTGTATGATGATTTTTCATGGTGTTACTGATGAGTATACGATGATGTTTTGATGATTGTTTGACGAATATGTGATGATATGACGTATAAGAGAATTGATGAATGATGATGCACATTTTGATGTTTAATTGATGATGATGATTAGTGATGTTGTGTATCATACATTCATATGCATACTCTGTGACGAAGCTTCATTCCCATTGTGCGGATATGAGGTAATTATGACGTGCTTCGGTTCCAAATGCGGGATTGATCCTATTGACGGGGATCTTTGGAGGGTTGATGGCCTAGTGCCCATTATTATGATGATTTGGTACCACATTCATTTTTATGATGTTGCATTTCATTCTTGGTGGCATTGCATGATTGCATATGAGTGATATTGGTGATGTGATGTTTTATATGATGTTTTGGGTGATTCGTTGTAGTATCTGATAAAAACAACTGTTGCCCTGTTAATGTCCTTTCTTTATATGATTTATATTGAATTGTGATTACTCACCCTGCTTGTTTGAATGTTGCCTCTACGTGGGTAACGTGCAGATAACCAAGATTAGTCCGCGCTGCGTGAAGAGTTAGCTTTGGAGTCCGTTTTCTTTTCGGTTGAGTAGAGGGTGTGCCTTGCTCTGATTATGTAACATCGGGGTTGGGAAGCTTTTGTTTGAAATATTGTGTTACTTTGATTAACATGTTTCATGAGGATTTTTGAAGATGTTGAGTTGTTTTAAATTCCAATTTTGATTAGATTAAATTACTATGAGTTGTTTTATAAAGGAGAGTTTTATTTTTTATGACGATAATTCCGCTGCGACGTTTTTGTTTTAAGGGAGGTGTTGATCCAAAATAAGTTGTTATTACTATATGTTGTAACCCGTGTTACGGAGCATGAAAATAATTATGATGCCTTTGTGAAGTGTGACACCCTTGAGCGGTGATTTTATTTGATTTAATTTCCATATGTATGTGGAATAATTGTTGGGTTAGAAGGGTGCTACATAGGGTTTGTTTTGATTTTCTGTTTGATGTAGTGATAACACAGAGAAATGTCTTCCTACAGAGAGATTTTGATTTCCTCTGAGGGGATTTTGGTTTTTGTATGTGCCTTTATCAAAGCCCAAGGTTGAAGCTAAGAGATTGATTGACTCCACTGGGGAAGTCCTGATACAAAGCCTAAGAGAAGGCTGGAAAAGGTAGACTCAACAAGAGAGTGTTTATCTGTCTTGTACAAAGCCCAAGATTGAGGCTAAAAAGAGACTGAATCTTTTGGGGATATTATTATACAAAGCCTGGGAGGGGGCTAGGAGGAATCGACTCCGCTGGGGAGGTTTTTTATCTGTCTTGTACGAAGCCCAAGATTGTGGCTAAAAGAAATTTTTTTGATTCTACTGGGGAATATTTGTAGGTGTCTTGTACAAAGCCCAAGATTGAGGGTGAAAAGGAGAAGATTGACTCTTCTGGAGAGTATGGTTTGTCTTGTACAAATCCCAAGGTTGAGGCCAGAAAGAGGTTTGACTATGTTTAGGGAAATTTATATGGTGTCTTGTACAAAGCCCAAGATTGAGGCTACAAAATATTTGACTGACTCAGTTGAAGATATTTATGGGTGTCTTGTACAAAGCCCAAGATTGAGGCTGACTTTTGCTGAGGCAAAGAAGGATCATTATACAAAGCCTAAGAGGAGGCTGAGAGAGGTGATTCCTCAACAAGAGAGTGTTCTAAGGTGATTGACTCAACAAAAGAGTATCTTTGTGTGTCTTGTACAAAGCACAAGATTGAGGCTAAAAAGGGTTGACTTAACAAGAGAGTGCTTTTATCTGTCTTGTACAAAGCCCAAGATTGTGGCTGAACAAGCTGAGGAAATCATTATACAAATCCTAAGAGGAGGCTAAAAAGGGTCGACTCAACAAGAGAGTACCTTAAAGTAATTAACTCAACAAGAGAGTATTTTAAAATCATTATACAAAGCCTAAGAGGAGGCTGGAAAAAAAAGATTGACTCAACAAGAGAGTGCTTTTGAGGTTTACTCTACTGAGGAAAATCATTATACGAAGCCTAAGAGAAGGCTGGCTTCTGCTGAGGATTATTGAGATCCAAGGCAGGTTCGAAATGGGGGATCAACTCTTGCCGAGGGTTTATAGAAGAGTTGAGGTATCAGATGCCTTGAGGTTCTGATGATAAGCTGACCCTAGCTGGGGAAACTTAGGATGAAAGACTGAGTTTTAGATCCGGTGAGGATTTCAACTCTACTGGAGATTGTTTGAATGACCAGGGTTTTTCCTATGTTTATAGGGAACTTGAGAATGTCTTTGAGATCCAAGAGGAGATTAGACTGTCCAAGTTTACTGGTATGGAAGAGTTTATCTTTGTATGATGCCCAAGAGGAGGCAGGTGTTTTAAGGGATGAGTATCAACCCAAGGTTTTGACTCTTTAGAAATACTGCTCTAACAAAGGATGACTAAGTTTTGTCTTATACCTTTAAGAGGTCTTCAGGGTCCTTGTATTAAGCCCAAGAGAAGGCATGGGAACTTCTACGAAGCCGGAGGGTCCTTGTACAAAGCCCAAGAGGAGGCAGGGATGCTTTTAGGAAGCCTGTGGGTCCAAACCTAAGAGTTCAAGAAAAGTTTCACCAGAAATAATCTTTTCTTTAGTGAACAGTTCTAGGGTTTGAAGAAATTCAAGAGAGATTTCACCGGGAATTAATCCTCTCTGGGGGAATGAACTTCTTTGACAATTTCTAATAGTGACAGTCTGAGAAAAGTTTCACTGGGAATAATTCCTTTCTCTTTGTTCCATATTTTTTAAGCCTAAGATAAGGCAAGACTGTATCTGGAATTCCTATGGGGAACTAGTTTTGACTGTGTTGAAAGAGTGACCACTGGCTCTATCTAGTTCTAGACCTAATTGCCGGGGAAAACTCTAAGTAGATATACAAGTATATATACAGTTGATATATGACAAGTATTTAAAAGGATATGAAAGAAAGACTTACAGGTGAGCAAGCTTGCAGCAATACAGTTATATATATGAAAGCAGGTAAAGAAAGCTGATAAAACTTACAGGCGAGCAAGCTTCCATTGTAACAGCTGTATGGTTAGTTGTTCAAGAAATTAAAAAAAGTTTTGATAACAACTATGAATTTGAACCTAAATTAAAAGGAAGTTTTTTTTTGAAAAGGAAGATTGGGGCTTATACTCAAAGAGAGGCCCCGATGAAAACAGTAATCGTACCGTTGTTTTGAAAATGGTACTGGGGCTTATACAATGACTGAGGCCCAAATTTAGGTTTTATTTACAAAGGGATGGGTCTTACAACTCAAGGAGAGGCCCAAATGATTAAAAAAGAAAAGAAATGGGACTTACAACACAAGGGTAGGCCCAGATGAAAATGTTTTGCAAAGCGACGATCGCGCCGAGATTTTAAAATCGCAGTGGGTCTTATACAATGACTGAGGCCCAAATTAGTTTGGTTTTCAAAAAGGGTTGGGTCTTACACTCTATTAGAGGCCCAAAGTGGTTTGAAAAGATTTGTTAGGGTGATAGTGATCAAAACCCTAATCTTTGATTTTAAAATGTATTTTAATTGAATAAAATTCAATTAAAATGACCAAAACTATCAAACATGTGTGGAAAACAAGTTGTTGTTTTGGATTAATGTTTAAAAAATCAAGTTTGATTTATGGAATATTTTCAAAATCATTTGAAGTTGAAAAATCAAGAGAAAGAAATATTTTTAAATGTTTAAAAACAAATAAAACATAATTCTTATGGAATAAATAATATTTTTGTTAAATAAATATATGTAATAAGTATATGAAATAAATAATATTTTTGTGAAATTTTTATGGAATAAAATATTTTAACATTTTTGGGAATTTTCAGAAAAAGAACCAATAAAAAATAATTAAAATTGAGAGAGAAATTAATTTTTGAATTAATTAACAAAACCATAAAAATATTGAAAATAGCAAAAATATGGCAAAGTAGCAAAAAAAAGGTCTGGGTGGGGTTTGAACCCATGATCTCCAAGACAAACACATGCGCGCGCTACCGCTAGGGTGGTGATATATCCATGTATCAAAACCACCCCATAAATACATAAGGGGTGCCAAGTTTTCAGGCCTGGCCAAGGCAAGGCAAGGCAAGTTTTGGTAATTTACGTGAAGCCTCTAACTTTCTCATTTCTCCATGGATTGGGACAAAATTTTGGTGCATCTGACCTAGAATTTCATGAGGAATCCAATGGTGCCCTTGAAATTTTCAGAAAATGCCTCTAACTCAAAATCCGATAATGATTTCAAAATAGGCCTATTTTTGCATGTTCTATGTTATCTCACTACACAGGCAATACTAGCATGATATTTTGGTTCAAACACAACACATATGATATGTATGAGAGGTCCATGATCAATGGACCTCAAAGCAATGCATAATTTAGAGAGTTCAAGTGATGATGCACTTACCTCTTGGAGCTCCTTGTGCTATCTGCCAAGTTCCTTGTGCTAGAAGTGATCCAATGCTTTGAACACTCTCAATTGATCCCTTAGAAGCTTTTAGGATGGTTAGAACCAGCTGGAATCCTCAGGAACAAGTATAGGCCTTTTCTTGCAAAAGGGGCAAAAGTGTCCAATATGGCAACTCTCTCAAATAGTGTTCCAGATGAGGGGAAGCATTTGGGACAGTTGGGGGATGATATTTGGAGTGTGTTTGAGGCCATGTTTTGTTTTGGAAGTGACTGAATCAAGACATGGCTTGAAAAATGCAGAAAAGTCATTTTTTAAGGTTTTGGAGGTTGACTTTTTGATTTTGGTGTTTTAGGTCACAAGTCAGTGTTTGAACAACTTAGATATGATTTATTAGAGGTGTTTGGATCATGAGCTATGGTGGAATTTCTCTCTAACTCAAAAGCTCAGAGATAACTTGCAAAAGAAGGCATTTTGGTCTAGGGAAAGAGATTTTGAGGAAAGCAAGTGTTGTAGTGCTTTGGTGTACTCAAACTGAGCACAAATGAGCTCTATTTATAGTAGAGCTAGTTTGTTTTGGCTGCAATAGTGTGTGGCAATTGCAGCAGGTCTGTGGCCAATTGTAGCATAAAGGAGTTCTAGTCTTCCATGACCATTGACTTGAGGTTAGGGCACAGGCCTATGGTTCTTTGATTCAATGCTGATTCTTGACTCATTCAGTTAGGAATGTGTCAGTCCATGCCACCTTGATGTATCCATTGAATGCTTGGAAACAAAATTGGAGTCTTGGCACCTTTTTAGCCTTTTTAGGTTTGTTATGGCTAAGTGTAGATTCTTGGACTTTTGAGGCTTGGGGATCAGATCATTCTCCTTTTGTTTTATCCTCAGATGTGTCTAAATGGATGACAAGGCTTGGAGTTGTCCAATTTAGCTAACTCGAGCAAAATGCACAAAATCTGCCTTGTAAAAATCAATCCATGATGCCATATTCCAAGGGTTGTATATCCCTACTCAAATTAAATTTGGAGATGGTCTGGTACTTGTTGGAAAGCCCTCATGGCATACTTCAACTTTGATGTTCACCAATGGACCGTGTTTGACTTGGATCAAGGTGAAAAATGTCCCTACATTTTGGAAAAAGTAAGGCAGATTCTGACTTTTTGAAAATTTCAATAAGTGTTGGAAAAAGTGTCATTTTCATGTTTTTGTGATTTTGATCAATCCATAACTCAAAATCCATGAGGATTTGGAATCTCTTGTAGTTGACACTTTTAAAGTATGTCAGATGGACTTTCATTTTAGCTTTGAATGGGAGAAAAAGGCCTTGTGGTTTAAGAGTTAAGACCTTGCAAAGTTGGTACCAAAGCCATTTTGTTCCATAACTTAGAAAAATTTTGGTTTCTCAAGGTTGCCCCTTTTGCAAGAAACCTAACTTTTCTTGATTTTTCTTGATGAATGATGATCAATACCATACATTAACATTGTTTTTGACTTAGGGGAACCATATTTGTGAAAAATTCCAAAAATTCAAACTTGATTTTGTGCACAGTTGACTTTTTGTCAGATGAAATCCAAACTGTGTGATCCTTTGTGCAATCAAGCTCTTGACCGAATTCAAACCTAATGGATGGATTCCAGGGTGTCTTAGGGTTTCTTGAATCATGTCCCAAGGTTTGGGAGCGTGTCTTGGTTAAAAGTCAAAGATACAGTTGACTTTTGCTTCCAAACCCTAATTGTGGTCCAGATGAAATTGAAACTTGTGAATCAAGCTTCTTGGATAAATCCATTATTGCAAATGGATCAATGTGGTGTATTTGAGGCCCTCAAATCATTTCTTGAGGTTTGGGCTCATGCCTTGCTCCAAAAGTCAACTTAGGGGTGAATTAGGTCAAGAAACCCTAATTCCTGATTTTTTATGAATGCATCCCCTGAGACTAAATTGACTTGATGATTGGGTCCATGGGGTCCCTTGGAGTATCTTGGGTTGTGTTTTGAAGCATTGGCTTATGCCCAGATGAAAATTTTCATCTGGAGGCCTTGGTCGACCAAAACCCTAATTTGGTGACACTGGCGATCTCGAGGCTTGATCCACTTGGAATGTTGCAACTTTGTGCTTGATTCTTGATGTGGGAGTCCTCTTGATCCCTTATGGGTGTTTGAGAGGTTAGACAAGTTGAAGATCATGTCCATTCTTGATTGATCCTTGGTCTAAGTGTTCTGAGAGGGCTCAAAACCCTAATTCTTGATTATGGTGAATGCTCAATCATCTTTGAGGAGATTGATGAGGTATGAAAGTACATCCATATTGTGATGATGATTTGCACAATGATGGGAAATCTTGGTGGTCAGAATTTGGGGTATGACAGATGCCCCTATTTAATCTTCTTTGACCCGAAGTTGTGAATGGCGAAGGTATTCGGGCATTCGGGGTGCTAGAGGATTAAATATCAGAATACCCGAAATTTTGACAGTGGTTATGAATGGCAGTTTGCTCATCCATCTTCTTTTGCTAAGAAATGATACTTAGAAAAGGGTAAAACTTCCACTCGATCCTGGTATTCAACCACGGAACTATTCTAGGTTTCTGAAATAAACTTCCCCTCGATCCCGGTTTTCAGCCAAGGAACTGGTCTCAGTTTCTGAAATAAACTTCCCCTCGGTCTTGGTCTTCAGCCACGGAACTAGTCTAAGTTTCTGAAATAAACTTCTCCTCAATCCCGGTTTTTAGCCAAGGAACTGGTCTCAGTTTCTGAAATAAACTTCCCCTCGATCCTGGTCTTCAGCCACGGAACTGGTCTCAGTTTCTTTTGTAAATAAACTTCCTTGACAAGGAACGCTATGTGTAGCGGTTTTCATCAAACTTCTCGCCGAGTTTACTGGGGGAGACCCCATTTGATTGAAAAAATTGATGTCAGAATTGCTGGGGGTACCCATTTATCTAAGCTGTAGAGGTGTGCAAACTCTCTGTGGGAGACACCATTTGTGGACTCTACTGGGGAAAAACTAGTCTCTTGAGAGACTGCTTTTCTATTTGGGGATACTACATCATACTTTTCTTAAAAATCTTTTCGAATAAATGCCATGTGATGTAATCCAATTTGGAGGTGCTGATGACCTGGTTGACAGCAAACCTTTCGGAGAGAAACTGTTGTATTGCCGAGAGTCTTCGGTTGAGAGGCTTTCTCTGGGGATTTTCCTTAATCCGGGAAAGCGAAAATATCATCTTCAATGGTGAAGAGTGATGTTCCAAAAAGTGTATGTTGACTATTTTCTTGCCTTTCAGAGGTTCAAGTTATCAAAGTGGTCGAGGACCATCTCCAATCCAGAAATAAACTGGGGAGAGAGATTGTTTTAGGCGATACATTTCCTGATGAGGAAATAACTGACAACTCGATTGAGAGGACTTTTATCACTTGGGGATAAGACTGACCAGAGTGATATTGATGCAATATGAATATGAGTATGAATCAATAATTCATGATGTAAGTATGTTTATTCTGACAAAACTGACGCAACATACAGACTAATGGATGAACATGACTGGATACTCGGCCACTGCGGGGGATGAAAAGTACCATCGGTCCAAGATAGCAATTCTGCCTTGCTTAGGAGAGGTAGTCCCTATAGGGACAAGAAAATCGTTGGTCGCTCTTAAGAGGTAAGAACTCTGTCGGGGATATCAGATGGGATAATCACATCTGAAATAGTTGATCCTTCATTCAGGCGTACTGGTTTAGAAGGAGTACTTTGATTCTATACTTTGAGGTTCAATCAGCTTCAGAGAAGCAATCGATATTCTTTTCGTTGTTCAACAGTCAAAAGAATTGCCATCTTTATTTTAAAAGCAGAAAAATTTTGACAAGTAAATTCATTTTTGTTTATTTCAAGAATCGTTGATCATATTAAAAATGTCATTCTGTAAAGCTAAAACAAATGAGAATTGCAAACAAAAGCACTAAGTCTCAAATTTTATTGATATGATGGAAATAAGCCAAACGCGTGATCCCATAGAGTATTTACAAAATTTAGAAAATGGTAATTTACGGGAAAAGGCTTACATTGAAACATAACGACCGTTATCCTTCTACCAATTTTGAATTCTGGACATTCTGAGCTTCTGTCGAAGATGACCTTGACTGAAGTTTTCTGATGGACGACATTACTGATGGGGATTTAACCTTGTCGGACGTAGTTACTTGCCATGAATCCCTAACTTTTTCCTGGATTGTACTTTGAGATTTCCTATCCATCGGGATGATTTTTGCTTATGTCTCTAATTTTTGTCTGGACCGCCCTTTCGGGTTTTTAATCCATCGAGACGTTCTTTTTTTTTAGGCGAAGTATTTCTTGACTACATCATCATTTGTGGGGTAGGCGAATTCCTCTCCACCCATGGTTGCAAGTCTCAAAGCGTCGCCTGAGAAGGCTTTCACGACCGCATAGGGGCCGTCATAGTTTGGAGTCCATTTGCCCCGGGAATCAGTGAGAAATAATTGTATCTTCTTGAGCACAAGGTCTCCTTTCCTGAAGACGCGAGGTCGAACTTTTATGTCGAAGGCTTTCTTCATTCTTTGTTGATACAACTGACCGTGGCATAGAGTCGTTATTCGCTTGTCTTCGATCAAATTCAGTTCATCGTGTCGACTTTGACACCATTCTGCTTCTGTTAGCTTAGCTTCCATCAATACCCGGATTGATGGGATCTCTACTTCTATGGGGAGCACTGCCTCCATGCCATATACTAAAGAGAAAGGGGTTGCTCTTGTTGAAGTGAAGACAAATGTACGATAACCGTGAAGAGCAAAAGCCAACACTTCGTGCCAGTCTTTGTAGGTTACAACCATCTTTTGAACAATCTTCTTAATGTTCTTGTTAGCTGCTTCTACCACTCCGTTCATCTTAGGTCGGTAGGGAGATGAGTTACGGTGTTCGATTTTGAACTCAGCGCATAACTATTTCATCATCTTGTTGTTCAAGTTAGATCCATTATCATTAATGATCTGGCTTGGAAGACCATAACGGCAGATGAGATTGTTCTTGATAAATCGGACCACCACTTGTCGGGTTACGTTGGTGTATGACGCTGCTTTGACCCGTTTGGTAAAGTAGTCAATGGCCACCAGGATGAACCGATGTCCGTTCGAAGCCTTGGGTTCGATCATGCCAATCATGTCGATTCCCCATATAGAAAAAGGCCATGGAGAAGAAAGAACTTTGAGATGCGTAGGCGGTACATGGAATTTGTCAGCGTATATCTGACACTTGTGACACTTCCTCATGTACTTGTAGCAATCAGATTCCATTGTCAGCCAATAGTATCCTGCTCCCAGAATTTTTCTCGCCATTGTGTGTCCATTGGCATGAGTGCCAAAGGATCCTTCGTGAATTTCTTTTATCAGCATGTTTGCTTCTCGTCTGTCTACGCATCAGAGCAAGACCATGTCAAAGTTTCTCTTATAGAGTGTATCACCGCTCAGGAAGAAGTTGCCAGCCAGTCTTCTGAGAGTCTTCATGTCCTTTCTTAATGCCCCAGGTGGGTACTCTTGTTTCTGAAGGAAGCATTTGATATCGTGATACCAAGGTTTGTCGTCTATGACTGCTTCGATCGTGAAGATGCAAGCGGGTCATTCTAGGCGCATTATGTCAATCTTAGGTATGTCGTTCCATTGACCTACACTAATCATGGAAGAGAGAGTGGCTAGTGCATCAGCCATGTGATTTTCTTCACGAGGGATATGATGAAACTCGATTCTGTTAAAGAATGGAAACAACCTTCTCGCGTAATCTTTGTAAGGAATCAATCCTGATTGGTATGTGTTCTAATCTCCTTTGATCTGATTGATAACCGGGTTGAGTCTCCATATATGTCCAAGTTCTTAATCCTTAAGTCAATTGCTTCTTCGAGACCCATGGTACATGCTTCGTATTCGGCCTCGTTGTTTGTACATTTGAACGTCAGTCTGGCAGTGAAAGGAATATGGGTACCCTGAGGTGTTATGATGATTACCCCAATTCCATTTCAATAATTGTTGATGGCTCCGTCGAAGATTAGTCCTTCATTGGGTAGCGGTTCATCGCAATCTTTCATTTTCAAATACATGACATCTTCGTCTGGGAAGTCAAATCCGACTGATTCCTGATCGTCAATAGGTTGATGAGCCAAATGATCGTCTAAAATACTTCTTTTAACGGCTTTCTGAGCATGGTATTCTATGTCATATTCTGATAATAACATCGGCCAACGGGCGATCCTTCCCGTGAGAGCAGGCTTTTCAAAGACATACTTGATAGGATCTATCTCGGAGATTAACCAAGTAATGTGACAAATCATGTACTGGCGAAGACGTTTGGCTGCCCAAGTCAGAGCACAACAAGTTTTCTCGAGCTTAGTGTACCGAGTTTCAGAGTCGGTAAATTTCTTGCTTAAATAGTAGATGGCAGACTTTTTTCTTTTTGTTTCGTCTTGTTGGCCAAGTACACAACCCATTGAGTCTTCCAAGACTGTTAGGTAGATGATCAGCGGTCTCCCCTCCACTGGAGGTGACAGAATCGGTGGATTCATCAGATATTCCTTGATATTGTTGAAGGCTTTTTGGCAGTCTTCTGTCCACATGCAGTCCTGATTCTTTTTGAGTAACTTGAAGATTGGCGCGCATGTCGCGGTCATGAGGAATATAAATCTGGAAATGTAATTCAAACACCCCAGGAACCCTCTGACTTGTTTCTCAGTCTTTGGAGAAGGCATTTCTTGAATGGCCTTGACCTTGTCAGGATCAACCTCAATTCCTTTCTGGCTGACGATGAATCCTAAAAGCTTTCCTGAGCGGACATCGGACGTGCATTTATTAGGATTCAAACGGAGTTTGTACTTTCTCAGACGCTCGAATAGTTTTGACAAGTGGGTCACATGCTCCTCTTCTATTTTAGATTTGGCAATCATATCATCGACATACACTTCTATTTCTTTGTACATCATGTCGTGAAACAGAGTAGTCATGGCCCTTTGATAGGTTGCCCCGACTTTCTTTAAACCGAACGGCATTACCTTGTAATAAACAGTGCCCCATGGGGTGATGAATGAAGTTTTATCCATATCCTTCGGCACCATTTTGATTTGATTATAGCCCGAGAATCCATCCATGAAGGAGAAGACTTTGAATTTTAATGTACTGTCTACCAGCATCTCTATGTGTGGTAAGGGAAAGTCATCCTTTGGACTGGCCTTGTTCAGATCCCTATAGTCTGCAAACATTCTAACTTTTCCATCCTTTTTCGGAACGGGTACTATGTTCTCTAACCATTGAGGATATTCTGAAGTGGCAAGGAAACCTGCGTCAATCTGTTTCTGCACTTTGTGACACCCCCAAGCTATTAAAGTGGTAAATAAAATTCAAAATTTCATCAGAGTATATTTACACATTCACGGCATAGACTGGAGACGCCACATCAATTTGAAACAAAACATACAACACCTGCTCATAAAGATATGCAGCGATTCAGGTAGTATTACACCCACAATCCAATTACAGAATAAAAGCGGAAAATCCATAACTGAATAACATATATATATATATATATATATCATGAAAGGTTTGTCTACCAAATACAATCATACATGTACAATCCAAAAGATACATATACATAATACAAATAATCACAAACGGCCTCCCTAACTACCCGGTGTCACATATCAGAGCCGACTGACAAAAGAATGAAGACCCTAGCTTCACAATCCAGCAACTCTAATCTGCAATGCCTCATAGAGCATTATAAAATAGCAGAAGGGTGAGAAACACAATCATATTACAGTTGCATATAATTATATATTAACACATAAATGCACAAGTAAAATATTCTCACCACAAATGCACCACAATCTAATACAACACAACACCATACAATTCTCAAGTATCAAATACCACTACACTTCAATCATACATAATACACTCATCATCAATACAATTACACATATTCCATCTCATCAATCACATTCACAAATCCATACCCAATTAATCCATGATTTATGCAAATGCATAGAGACCGACACAACAACTCTTATGCAATGCACATGCGGTACCGACTTCCAATATTTCTCATCACTAGTTCACTCAGGAACTCTGCTGGAACCATCGCTCGTTACTTATTATAACTCCCCGTCGGGCATACGATGTTCCCCGTCGCTCACACCTCTTTGTATAAGGCACGCGATGTTTATGGATCGCTCACACCTCTTTGTATAAGGCACACGACCCGATCGCTCACACCTCTTTGTATAAGGCACACGATCATCTATAATCATCGCTCACACCTATTATTTTTAAGGCACACGATCCATCTGATCGCTCACACCTCTTATTTTTAAGGCACACTATGTTATAGCGGATTCCCTCTGGAATCAATCTGTCACTCAGGACGTTCCCAGAATGCATATTATGATGCTCAGCATACAATGACTCATGACATTCAAATGCACACATATATGCAACAATCTCACTCAACATTAATCATGCTTTGCAATTTAAGCCCAAAATAATGCATTTATACCCTACAACAGCATCGTAAATCATACCATATCCATATCAACAGCACATTGCATGATACACGCCAATTACACACAATTAAAACGACAAAAGTCGACAAAATGACACTATTCCAAATTCCCGACATAATTAATTCGGCTAACGATTTTAAAACCATCATCTTAAGAAAGTACATGCTACAAGCTTTCTAACGCATCAAACCACGCCTCAAACCGACTCACGGATCAAAAGTTACAGAGAAAACAAATTGGAATAAACTGTCATGTTCGCAGTACAAAGCTCCTAGCGAGTCCTTCGCTCCCTCATTCGCAGTGCGAGTGTCCTAGCGAACAGTGGCAGAAGCAAAATAGCCTAGAAAATTTCCCACGTTCGTAGTGCGAACTCCCAGCGAATGCTTGCTACCCCATTCGCAATGCGAATCCTCCAGCGAACAGTGGCAGAATGAAAAATAATACAACGTTCGTAGTGCGAACCTCACGCGAACGCTCGCCACCCACTCGCTGGCCATTCACAGTGCGAACCTGCGATTTCAGCAAAACCCAGCAGCACACCAGATCATCCCAAAACCATATTTTCTCCACCAAAACATTTCCAAACCAACATATAGCAAACAAAACATAACTCAATCATGGTAACAAGTATTCTACTACGCTTACACCGATTTTCAACCGCGAAAACATCGATTTCTTATTATATTTCTCATTTCAACCTAGAATCCAAAACTATAGAAAGACCATAGCATATTCAAACACATACATACATAATCATACACAAGCATAAGATAATCGAGTTTCGCACCCTTACCCGATTTAATCGTGTTCTAGAAAGTCGGTTGAGTGATTTCCAAGTTTTCCAAATTCTCTCTTTTTCTTCTCTTCTCCTTTTCTTTTCTTCTTCTCTTCTTTTTCTTTCCCCTTACTATTTTTTCTTCTCTCTTTCTATTCTATTATATTCTAACTTAACAAAATAAATCAAAATGCCCAAAATACCCCTACATTCAAATATCTCGCAATTGTTCCCAAAACACGACAAAATATATTCACGATGAAAGATAACATATTTTCACATAAAAGTCAGAAATAAAATAATATAATAATAAAATACTCAAAACGACTCAGTTAATTAAAAAGACAAAACTGACAAAACTGACTGGGGTGTTACAACTCTCCCCCACTTAGAAATTTTCGTCCTCAAAAATCTTACCTGAGACGAACAACTCTGGATATGACTCCCGCATCCTACTCTCCAACTCCCAAGTCAAATTTCCCTCGGCAGCGCCTCCCCACGCCACTTTCACAAGTGCAATATCCTTGCCCCATAACCGCTTCACCTCGCGATCCAAAATACTCACCGGTAAAGCCTCGACCGTAAGGTTCTCCCTTACCTCAACCTCATCCATCGGAATCACATGCGACGGATCCGGAACATACTTCCGAAGCTGTGAAACATGGAACACATCATGCAAATTCGACAAACCCGGCGGCAACGTCACCCTATAAGCCACAGCACCCACTCTCGCAGATATCTGGTAAGGACCAATAAATCGAGAAGTAAGCTTCTTCGATTTCAATGCACGACCAACACCCGTTACCGGCGTAACCCTTAGAAATACATGATCGCCCTCTTGAAACTCAAGATCCTTCCGTCTCTGATCATGATAACTCTTTTGTCTACTCTGAGAAGCCTTCAATTTCTCACGAATAAGCTTCACTTTGTCTGTAGTCTGTTGCACCAACTCTGGTCCAACCACCGAACTCTCACCAGATTCATGCCAACACAACGGTGTTCGACATCTTCGTCCATATAGTGCTTCAAACGGTGCCATTCCAATACTAGAATGAAAGCTGTTATTATACGTGAATTCAATCAATGCAAGATAACTATCCCACGCACCACCTTGTTCAAGAACACAAGCTCGCAACAAATCTTCCAAAGACTGAAGCGTTCTCTCCGTCTGCCCATCCATCTGCGGATGATAAGCCGAACTCAATCTCAATTTAGAATTCAACGCCTTCTGCAAACTTTCCCAAAATCTCGAGGTAAACCTTGGATCTCGATCCGAAACAATACTTAACGGAACTCCATGCAACTTCACAACCACACTGATATAAATCTCAGCTAACCGCTCTAAATAAAAACTGATGTCAATCGGAATAAAATGAGCCGATTTAGTCAATCTGTCCACAATCACCCAAATAGCATTATGCCCTCGCTGTGTATTCGGCAACCCCGTTACAAAATCCATAGAAATGCTATCCCATTTCCATTCCGGAATATCCAACGGTTGCAACAAACCACTAGGCCTCAGATGTTCTACCTTCGACTTCTGGCACGTCAAACAAGCATACACAAACTGAGCCACATCCCTTTTCAAACCCGACCACCAGAAAATCTTCTTCAAATCTTGGTACATCTTATTCGCTCCCGGATGTATACTCAAATTACTCCGGTGTCCTTCTTCCAAAATCATCCGTTTCAAATCCGAATCGTCCGGAATACAAATTTGCCCACGGAACCTCAACACACCATTAACATCCACTTGAAAATCACCACCCGCATCTTTTCCGCCAACCAACATCAAATCCACCAATTTCATATCCAACTTCTGTTTCTCACTTACCGTCATTAGAAAATCATTAGTAACCTTCAACATACCCAACCTCACACTATCCGACGTCACTTCACATACCAAACTCAAATCTCTAAACGATTCCAAAAGTTCCAACTCCTTAACCATTAAAGCAGACATATGCAACGATTTCCGACGCAACGCATCGGCTACCACATTAGCCTTACCAGGATGGTAATTTAAGCCAAAGTCGCAGTCCTTCAAAAATTCCAACCATCTTCGTTGCCTCATATTCAATTCTTTCTGATCAAACAAATATTTCAAACTCTTGTGATCACTAAAGACTTCAAACCTCGCACCAAAAAGATAATGCCTCCAAATTTTCAATACAAACACCACAGCCGCTAACTCCAAGTCATGCGTAGGGTAATTTTTCTCATGCACTCTCAGCCTACTCGAAGCATACGCCACAACCTTACCGTCTTGCATTAGTACCCCACCTAGACCAATCAAAGACACATCACAATACACCACAAATGGTTCATTAGGATCCGGTAAAGTCAAAATTGGAGCTATCGTCAATCTTCTCTTCAGCTCATTAAAACTTTCCCCACACCGAATATCCCAAATGAACGTTTTCCCTTTACAAGTCAACTGGGTCAAAGGAAGTGCTAACTTAGAAAAACCTTCAATGAACCTTCGATAATATCCGGCCAAACCCAAAAAGCTTCGAATTTTAGTAACAGATCTCGGAGCCTCCCATTGTAGAACTGCTTCTACTTTAGATGGATCCACAGCAATACTATTACCTGAAATTACGTGTCCAAGAAAACTCACTTCCGACAACCAAAACTCACACTTGGGCAATTTGGCAAAAAGCTTCTTTTCCTTCAAAACCTGCAAAATAATACGCAAATGCTCTGCGTGCTCCTCCCGAGACTTAGAATAAATCAATATGTCATCAATAAACACAACAACAAATCGATCCAAATGCTCGTGGAAAATACGATTCATGTACTCCATAAACACACCTGGCGCATTAAAAACCCCGAACGGCATCACAGAATATTCATAATGACCGTAACGTGTCCTAAAAGCTGTCTTCTGAATATCTTCCTCTTTCACCCTTATCTGATGATACCCTGACCTCAAGTCAATCTTACTGAACACACAAGCACCAACCAACTGATCCATCAGATCATCAATTCTTGGAAGAGGATACTTATTCTTAATCGTCACCTTATTCAACTGGCGATAATCAATACACAACCGCATACTTCCATCTTTCTTTTTCACCAATAAAACTGGAGCACCCCAAGGCGACACACTTGGTCTTACAAACCTCTTCTCCAACAATTCATTCAACTGCTTCTTCAACTCAACCAACTCAGATGACGACATACGATATGGTGCCATAGAAACAGGTCTAGTACCAGGAACTAGATCTATAGAAAACTCCACCTCTCTCTCTGGCGGCACATCTGAAATATCCTCAGGAAACACTTCCAAAAAATCACACACAACAGGAAACACATCAAGTGAAACTTGACTATCCACCGTCAACGACGCAAACAACCCAAACAATTGAGCTTCATCCGCCAAAAGTCTCTTCAACTCTTTGGTAGATAAGAAACTTGAATCTTCATCTTCCTCAAGAGAAGGAAACCTTACTAGCTTATGATAACAATCAATATGAACCCGATTGAATTGCAACCAATTCATTCCCAGAACCACATCTAAACCTTCCAACGGAAAACACACTAAATCCATTTCAAAGTCTTTACCATAAATGGTCAAAGGACAACTTAAACAAACCAAAGAAGTAGTTACTGACCCCATTGCTGGAGTATCAATAACCATCTCACCATCCATCAAAGACAACACAAGATTCAAACGCTTAGCGCACTCAGACGAAATAAACGAATGAGTCGTTCCAGTATCAATAATAGCAACTAAAGGCGTACTATTAATAAAACAAGTTCCTCGGATCAGACGATCTGCACTTGAAGTCTGAGTCCCTGCCAATGCAAAAACTTTCCCACCAGCTGGAGCTTGCTTCGGTTTCTGACACTTCGTACTAACATGTCCAAGCTCACCACAATTAAAGCACTTCACCACGTTCCTCTTACAATCAGCTGCAATGTGTCCTATACCTCCACAGTTAGAACACTTCCTAAAATCTTTCTTACATTCGAACTGACGATGTCCCACTTCCCCACACCTATAATACCTCAAAGGACCAGACATACCTCCACCACTTGACCTTTGATCAAAAGTACCCCTTTGTTTACCTTTATCAGCTAGTGTTACATACGGCCCACCACGGAACTGTTGCTTCCCTTTTCTGTCACTCACACTCTTGTAGTGAGTAGAACGAGCCTTACTATCCTCTTCATAAATCCTACAACATTCCACCAAATCAGAAAACCTTCTAATCCTTTGATAACTGATTGCTTGCTTAATCTCAGTACGCAATCCACTCTCATACTTCACACACTTAGAAAACTCCGTAGTCGCTTCAGCATAATGAGGATAAAACTACACAAGCTCCACAAACTTAGCAGTATAATCAACAACTGCCATATTACCTTGTTTCAGTTCCAAGAACTCAATTTCTTTCTTTCCTCTTACATCTTCAGGAAAATACTTCCTCAGAAACTCCTGGCTAAACAATTCCCAAGTAACTTCTTCATCCCCAGCTTCCAACACCTGACGAGTACTAACCCACCAGTCATCAGCTTCTTCCTGTAACATGTGAGTTCCCAGTCTCACCTTACTATCCTCAGCACAATCCATAACTCGGAAAATCCTTTCAATCTCTTTCAACCAAATCTGTGCACCATCAGGATTGTGTCTCCCTTTGAAGACAGATGGTCTGTTCTTCCTGAACTCATCATTACCAGCAGCATTAAGTGCACCCTGCACAGCCCGAGCCATAGCTTGCATCGCAGCAGCCAAAGCATCATCGTTCCTACCAGCCATATTCTGTTCATTTCCAATAACAGAAAGTATGGTTAAACAAACAGCTCACTCCACATGCCACACAGACCAGGACTGACACAACCAGACACGAACTGACACGGACTGGCTCTGATACCACTTAATGTGACACCCCCAATCTATACCCCCGAGCTATTAAAGTGGTAAATAAAATTCAAAATTTCATCAGAGTATATTTACACATTCACGGCATAGACTGGAGACGCCACATCAATTTGAAACAAAACATACAACACCTGCTCATAAAGATATGCAACGATTCAGGTAGTATTACACCCACAATCCAATTACAGAATAAAAGCGGAAAATCCATAACTGAATCTCATATATATATATATATATATATATATATATATATATATATATATATATATATATCATGAAAGGTTTGTCTGGCAAATACAATCATACATGTACAATCCAAAAGATACATATACATAATACAAATAATCACAAACGGCCTCCCTAACTACCCGGTGTCACATATCAGAGCCGACCGACAAAAGAATGAAGACCCTAGCTTCACAAAAAGACCTCCAGCAACTCTAATCTGCAATGCCTCATAGAACATTATAAAACATCAGAAGGGTGAGAAACACAATCATATTATAGTTGCATATAATTATATATTAACACAGAAATGCACAAGTAAAATATTCTCACCACAAATGCACCACAATCAAATACAACACAACACCGTACAATTCTCAAGTATCAAATACCACTACACTTCAATCATACACAATACACTCATCATCAATACAATTACACATATTCCATCTCATCAATCACATTCACAAATCCATACCCAATTAATCCATGATTTATGCAAATGCACAGAGACCGACACAACGACTCTTATGCAATGCACATGCGGTACCGACTTCCAATATTTCTCATCACTAGTTCACTCAGGAACTCTGCTGGAACCATCGCTCGTTACTTAGTGTAACTCCCCGTCGGGCATACGAAGTTCCCCGTCGCTCACTCCTCTTTGTATAAGGCACACGGCGTTTATGGATCGCTCACACCTCTTTGTATAAGGCACACGACCCGATCACTCACACCTCTTTGTATAAGGCACACGTTTATCTATAATCATCGCTCACACCTCTTATTTTTAAGGCACACGATCCATCCGATCGCTCACACCTCTTATTTTTAAGGCACGCGATGTTATAGCGGATTCCCTCTGGAATCAATCCGTCACTCAGGACGTTCCCAGAATGCATATTATGATGCTCAGCATACAATGACTCATGACATTCAAATGCACACATATATGCAACCATCTCACTCAACATTAATCATGCTTTGCAATTCAAGCCCAAAACAATGCATTTATACCCTACAACAGCATCGCAAATCATACCATATCCATATCAACAGCACATTGCATGATACACACCAATTACACACAATTAAAGAGACAAAAGTCGACAAAATGACACTATTCTAAATTCCCGACATAATTAAATCGGCTAACGATTTTAAAACCATCATCGTAAGAAAGTACATGCTACAAGCTTTCTAACGCATCAAACCACGCCTCAAACTGACTCACGATCAAAAGGTACAGAGAAAACAAATTGGAATAAATTGTCATGTTCGCAGTGCGAAGCTCCTAGCGAGTCCTTCGCTCCCTCATTCGCAGTGTGAATGTCCTAGCGAACAGTGGCAGAAGCAAAATAGCCTAGAAAATTTCCCATGTTCGTAGTGCGAACTCCCAGCGAATGCTTGCTACCCCATTCGCAATGCGAATCCTCCAGCGAACAGTGGCAGAATGAAAAATAATGCAACGTTCGCAGTGCGAACCTCACGCGAACGCTCGCCACCCACTCGCTGGCCATTCGCAGTGCGAACCTGCAATTTCAGCGAAACCCAGCAGCGCACCAGATCATCCCAAAACCATATTTTCTCCACCAAAACATTTCCAAACCAACATATAGCAATCAAAACATAACTCAATCATGGTAACAAGTATTCTACTACGCTACACCGATTTTCAACCGCGAAAACATCGATTTCTCACTATATTTCTCATTTCAACCTAGAATCCAAAACTATATAAAGACCATAGCATATTCAAACACATACATACATAATCATACACAAGCATAAGATAATCGAGTTTCGCACCCTTACCCGATTTAATCGTGTTCTAGAAAGTCGGTTGAGTGATTTCCAAGTTTTCCAAATTCTCTCTTTTTCTTCTCTTCTCCTTTTCTTTTCTTCTTCTCTTCTTTTTCTTTCCCCTTACTATTTTTTCTTCTCTCTTTCTATTCTATTATATTCTAACTTAACAAAATAAATCAAAATGTCCAAAATACCCCTACACTCAAATATCTCGCAATTGTTCCCCAAACACGACAAAATATATTCACGATGAAAAATAACATATTTTCACATAAAAGTCAGAAATAAAATAATATAATAATAAAATACTCAAAACGACTCAATTAATTAAAAAGACAAAACTGACAAAACTGACTGGGGGGTTACACACTTCCTCTTTGATTTTGATGGCCATATCTGGATGAGTCCGTCTCAACCTTTGTTTTACTGGCGGACATTCTGATCTTAACGATAGATGATGTTCCACGATGCTGGTATCTAACCCAGGCATGTCCTGATAGGACCACGCAAATACATCGGGAAAATCTTTGAGAAGCTCTATCAAGCTTTCTTTGACAGTCGGACTGAGCAGTGCCCCAATCTTGACATTTTTCCTCTCTTCTTCTGAACCCAAGTTGACAATTTCCAGTGGCTCTTTGTGAGGTTCAATGGACATTTTCTCTTGCTTGAGTAATCAGGAGATCTCTTCTGGAATTTCTTCGTCCTCTTCTTCTTCAGCTTCAAATACCGGGAACTCAAAGTTGGGAGAAGGCATTGGATTGTATGTTTCAACGGGGTTTAAAACAAGCAATATGCATGATGTGATGATTTATTTTTAGAAAGATACAGAGAATACAAAAGTACGTCCAGTGTATTTTCTGAAAAATGCTCGTTTTTATTATGGAGTTTGTTTTTTAGGATTACCATTTTCTTGAAAAAGTGAAAAGTGAAAACAGCAATAAATGCGGAAATTACAGAATGACGTTTATTTATGATTTAGTCGATTCTTGGAACTACAGCCCTATAAAACAAAACTCTATCGCTTTGGGCAAAGCGAAGAGGGACATTTACAGAAAGTGAGCCCTATAAAAACATCCATTTCACCTGGGCAGGGTGAAAGGTTAAAACAAAGACGACAATTATTTAGACTTATGAACGACTTTTGGGACATTGACAGCAACCCATTAGTGGCGAACTCCTCGGTGAATCACAAAGTCTGGTACCTTTTTTCTTGTTTTGTTCTCAGAAATGACGCTGATTTCTGGCAGAGCAGGATCATTGGAGTCTTCCTCCCAGGAAGAGTGGTCGTAGACGAACTCTTCTGTCGTATCTTGCACAGTATTTTCATTCTTAGGCGGATCTCCCCATCCAGTTGGCTGGATGTCTTCGAGCCTGATATGAGAGCTTTCAGGAGCGGTGTACTTGACCAAGATGTCGTACTTGCCACTCGACTGTCCTAAGGTGTCCCATACTTCGGTGGAACTGGAGGAGTCATCCTTCTCGATGACGTTGACCTCAGGAAAAGCATAGTTGATGAATTATTGTCCTGCAATCTTTGTAGATTCGTCGTTATGCTGGATATTTTTGGAATGTCCTGAGTGTTAATCCCATGATTTGGTGGGGACGCAGGTATTCTTTTTAATGATGCTTAACTTATAAGCGTCGTTTGGCTGACTCTTTTGTCCCAAGTCTTCTGGGTACGGCTACCAGATAGGCAAGTCATCCATTGGGTCAAAATAGTCATAGTCAAAGTTGTCTTTCATCAGAGTATCCTCCTCTAATGAGTTGGGCAGAGCACAGAATCCTTCCGAATCACAATCTCCGTACATCATCATGACGTCTGATCTTGGTATATATCTCGGATTCTACGTGGGAAAGCAAAATGGCATATGAGTTTCTTCCTGAGACATATAACCGTCCTCGTTGAGATAGGACTTCCACTCTTCATCTGTATCAGAGGAGTCACCCTCATTGATGGTATGTACTTCTTGAGACACAGGGTGAAGGAAGCCTCCACTGTGGAAGAAGTTCTGAATGGAATGAAAACTTTCATCGTTAATAGCATTCTGGATATAGGTTGAAGAGAAACCCATACCTTTCTTTGTCTTGTTATTCGTAGAAATGACAAGCTGTCCCAATCCTTTTTTGTCATTACTCTCGATCACTTTGAGAGCATCTTTGTACGAGGAAATTGACGTTCCTTTCTCTGATCGATTCTCATTGCTTAATAACAGTGCTTGAAACTGAGTTCCAACAACCTCCTCGGGTTCTACACAGGAAAATGATGATAAGTTGCTCACGATTAAGGCCTGCTCTCCACAGACTGTGACTAGCTTGTCGTTCTTGACAAACTTCAGCTTCTGGTGAAGTGTCGAAGTGACTGCCCCAGCTTCGTGTATCCAAGGTCTTCCTAATAAACAGCTGTATGCTACCCGGATGTCCATGACCTGGAAAGTGACTTGGAAAGTGTGAGGACCGATGTTTATGGGAAGATCAAATTCGTCGATAACTATTTTTTTGGATCCATCAAAGGCTTTGACAATGACCTCGCTGCCTCTCATCGGAGATCCTTGAAATGATAGTCGCATCAGAGTGGATTTTGGCATAACATTTAGAGCTGATTCTGTGTCTACTAGTACACTGGCTAGAGCATCGTCCTGGCAATTGACTGTAATGTTAAGCGCCATGTTATGATTTTTACCTTCTTCCGGCAGTTATTCATCACTGAATCCTAAATTGTTGCAGGAAGTGATGTTGGAGATGATGCTGTTGAATTGTCTTATCGTCACATCTTGTTCTATGAAAGCTTGCTCTAAAACTTTCTGCAGAGCTTCCCTGTGAGCTTCGAAACTGAGTAATAGAGATAACACAAATATTCTTGAAGGAGTTTGCAACAGTTGGTCTATAATGGTGTACTCGCTTTTCTGGATGAGCTTCAGCATCTCATCGTGGTTTTTTACCAATTCTGGATTACTAGATTATCCGACTGGTTTATTAGGAACTTCTATTTGAGGTTCCTTTTCTTTGGTGGGTTCTCCAACTCCTCTGTTGAAGATCCGACCGCTCCGTGTTACTCGACTGATGTCGGTAATGTTTACGACGGAGGGTAATGGAGTTTCCTTTCCATTTTCCATTGTTGTTGCACCGTACTTGTAAGGGATTGCCTTATCTGATTTGTATGGTATTGATCCCGGTAAATAGATAACTACAGGAGCCTTTTGATTCTTCTGACCATCGTAGCCGGCCTCAATTGGTTCGAGGTTGAGAGTCCTTCCACTATCAAGAGGAACTCTTGATTCATGGAGTATAGGGATGATGGCGCATACGTCCTTGGTTATTTCATGATTAGAGATTATAACAACGCCTATGCTTTGATCAGGAAGATAGTCTTGCATTACGTTGATCGAACCAGAACTTAAACATGGTCGGATCTCTTTCCGGTCCAACTGATTTTGAAGACCTGGTCGTACAAGGTAGCATCCTTGGTTATTCTCTGAGCAAACTCTACAACGCTTATGTTTATGTGGTGGCACCTGGCCACGCCCGCTTTGTATGCAGTGCAACCTTACTAGATTTGTTTCCATCGAGCGAACATCCTGACTTTGTTGCCTATCAGGATCCCCGTCAGTCATATTGATCAGCTGTGTAGCTTTATCCAAGTAGATTGGAAGCAACCAGTGGTCCAACAAGTGTTGAAGTGTTCTTTGGACAACTACACATCCTTGGTCGTCTTCACGACACACTTTACAGCCTTGATAATCATGTGAAGCCAGAAAACCGAGCCTCACTTGCTTAGAGTGTAATTCTACCAGACTGGTATTCATCAAGCGAATATCAAAGATTTGAATCATATTAACTTGATGGCTATTTCTATTACGGTAATCCTGGATCCATCCGAGAAACATCTGACGTTGGAGGGCCTCTTGTACAAAAGAGAATCCCTGATTATTTATTGAGCAGATCGGACAGGAATTATAATCGTGTCGTGGCAGATTATGATGTTGACTTTGCCTTGAGTGCATTGCCACCAAGTTGACATTCATCGCCAGAATGTTATGGTTGTGGACAATGTTGGGATTAGCGTGAGCCATATTGACCTCACGGATTCGATGATCTTGGATCCATCCGAGATCCATCTGTTCTTGTAGAGCTGATTGCACTATAGAACATCCTTGATTATTCTTTGAACAGATATCACATTGGTGATAATTGTGAGACGGCACATGACCGTACCCACTCTTTCTGCAATGCATCCTGACCAGATTGGTTCCTAATAGGAGTACATCGTGAATTTGATAATTGCAGTCAACCTCCTCTATCAAATTTACTGCATTTTTCTCATGTTGAGGCAACGGGTTCGTCTGAACATTTGGATTTATATCCTTGAAAGATAGGACTCCGTTCCTGACAAGCTTCTGTACATCAGATTTGAAGCTAAGACAGTTCTCAATGTTGTGCCTTGGTTCTCTTTGATGATAAAGGCAAGTTTGATCCGCTTTAAACCAAAAAGGCAAATTTTTCGGTACTGTAAGAGGAGACCTGGTTTGGACGTGCCCCTTGACCAGTAGTAGTGGAAACAGTTATGCGTACAACATTGGTATAGGGTCGAACCCTGGTGGTCGTGTAGTACGATTGTTATTGTACTGTAGACGAGCCTGCTGAAGAGGTTGTTGTGTCCTTTGCTGATATTGTTGTTGATTCGATTGGCTCTGAGCGACCTGAGGTGGATACGTTGGAACCGGCACAGGGTTGATAGCAGGAGTTACCGCTGCTACGGGTTGATACCTTCGCCTTTGCTTTCCGAGAGAGATATTACCAATATCTTGCTCTTTTTTCTTTGGGAAAGCACTATCGTATCTTTTAGTACTACTAGATGTTTCTGTATTTTTGACCAAACGTCCTTCTCAGACTGCTTCTTCAAGGCGTACTCCCATGTTCACCATTTCAGTGAAGTCGCTGGGCGCACTTGCAACCATTAGGTCGTAATAGAATGAGCTTAAGGTTTTCAAAAAGATCTTTGTCATCTCTTTTCCTCAAGAGGGGGACAGATCTAGGTTGAAATTTCACGCCATTTCTGAGCATATTCCTTAAAAGTTTCTTTGTCCTTCTGCAACATGGCTCTAAGTTGATCTCTATCTGGTGCCATGTCCAGGTTATACTTATACTGCTGAACAAAGGCAGCGCCAAGATCACTGAAAGTGAGGATCTTGGTGCGGTTTAAACCCATGTACCATTTGAGTGCGGCACCGGTTAAACTATCTTGGAAATAATGGATCAGTAGCTGTTGATTTTCAGTCTGAGTTGACATCTTTCGAGCGTACATCACCAAATGACTTTGAGGGAAAGAGTTGCCCTTGTATTTCTCAAAGTCAGACACCTTGAATTTGTGTGGTATTTTCACGTTGGGGGCCAGACAAAGATCTGCGGCATCCTTTTCGAATAAATCCTGGCCGCGAATGGTGCGCAGTTCCTTTTGCATCTCCAGGAATTGCTCCTGGAACTCATTCATTCTTTCGTACATGTTTTCGTTTCCACCAGACGGTAATTGTGGAATCTGTCCTTCCGGGATAGTGTGTACCATGGGTTGTGGTATAGTCATTACGGCAGTGACTCTTGGTTTTTCTATGCCCCAAAGTTTGTAACCTTCAGGAGTTGCTACCATCACTCTTGCATCTTGGCTTTCCCGAAGTTTGTAACATTCAGGCCCACCGGTTCCTGCTGTAGTTTTTGGGTCTTCATTGACCGGCGGAATATATCCTTCAGGGATAAAGTTGATAGGCATGCCCCAGGGACGATCTTTAGGCATGTTGTACCGAGGATCATATGTCTCCACTATGGGCGTAGATGTGATCTCCGAGATCACAGTCCTTTGTTGTTGTCTTTGAGCTGCTGCCAGAGATTGCATGTCACTGTAAAGTTTCCTCAGATCTTCTTTCAAAGCGTCGATTTCTTCTCTCAGCTCTCTGTTCTCTTCCTCGAGATCATCCATTTTCTTTTGTCGATTGGCCCGAGTATTGTACGAATGAGACAGTTTGACTCTAGAATTGTGACACATACGTGAGATTCGAAGGTAAGAAGAATGCCTTATGTGAGAATGATGAATGATATGCAATGATGTATATTAAAATTTTTTTAATCAAAAAGAAACTTTAACAAATAGATTGCAAATATCATACAGTGGGGAGACCCCGTTTTATTGAATTTGAAAGATTACAGAATGTTACAAAGAAAAGTACAGTATTTTACAAAGTGTTGTAAGAAAAATGTCTAAACTTATGGATCCTGAGTCCTCTCTGAAGAGAGCTCAGATGCTGGTTCCGGTACTTTCCTTTTCTTTGACCGGGGTTCTTCAGCTGTTGTTGGGTTATCAGTCCTTTGCCAAGTGAAAGGAGTGAGCAAGTTCCTTTGATGTTCTATAGCATGTTGTTCTAGAATCTCGATCAGAGCATCGTTTTCTTTTAACAGTTCCTGAATTTTGGTACACTCTACATTGAGAATGCGGTATTTTTTCCAAGAGTTCTTTTCCCGTTGAACTTTGTTGAGAGCGACCTGAAGTTTTTCCGTATCAAACATAAAATAAAGGACAAATTCCTTTAACGGAAGAACTTCTTGACGAGGGTAGGGCATCCTCAGCTTGAGGGCCCTAGTTTGCACCCAGTGGAGATAAGGTTCCACGGAGGTACAACTTGGTCTTCCTAGAGACTCTCTTCCTTTCCTGTGAACATGTTGCCAGGCATGCACTATTTCCTTCTTTAGTGCCCTGTCATTTTCTCCTTCCTTGAAAAAAAAAACCTTCCAGATGAACATTATGCGGGATATGCTTCATCGGGTATCCGAGTTGATGGTGAACTAAAATTGGATGATAGTTGATTCCTTCTTTAGTTCCTATGAGGGGTACATTAGGGATGTTTCCACATCTGTCGATGATCCTTATCCCTTCGTAAATCCTATTGTACTAGTCTATGTCAGAGTTGGTAAGAGACATGATCCTCTGTGACCAATGTAGAGTACTCTTATGATCCCAAAATGAAGCCAACTTGGGTAAATGAGAAGTGAACCACTTGTAAAGCACGGGTACACAGCATGTGATCATTCCTCCACTGTACAAATTCCTTAAGTGTACAGAATGATAAGCATCTACGAGCAAGGTTGGTACGGGGTTTCCAATCAGAAATATCTTAACAACGTTGATATCAACGAAGTTATCAATGTTGGGAAAAAGGAAAAGCCTGTATGTGAGTAGAACAAAGATATCTTCGAAAGCAGTAATGTTTCCTATACTGGCAAAGTACAGGGCTTTCTCTACCAAAAACTTGGCTGGTAAACCTTGGATTCCATCCTTAATGGTAATGTGAGTCCTGACTTCTGACTCATCCAAATAGATTGCTCTTGCAATGGTTTGATCCTTTAGAATTTCTTCCAATCTAGAAAACGGAGCTTGGTCAGTGATGGGTAAATCAGTCAGGTGAGAGTACTCTTCTAGCGTCGGTGCTAGTTGATAATCCGGTAATGTGAAATAGTGATAAACCAGATCGTAGAACTGAATCAGCGTTGACATGATTCCTTCAACTACATGGACCCTTAATAGAGACAACAACCATCCGTACTTAGCTCTGAAAGCATCAGGGTTGGTGATCATCCTTGCCAGCTGTCGCTCCCGGGATTTTCATCCAAGTACAAACGCGAAAGTGGCACCAAACAGAGTCGCCAGCAATGTGTATTTATCCCAAGAGAGGGAAAGGAAACACCGCATAAACCTGAAGGAAGGAAAGAACATGGTCTTGCGACCAAAAGAACTGAGTTCGGGAGTCGGTTACGCGAGAGGAAGGTATTAGCACCCCCTCGCGTCCATCGTACCCGATGGGATCCACGCTTGCTTGTCTCGATCAAAGGGTGATAGAAAAGGATGCTGGAAATGGAACTGGAAAGGGAAAGGAAAGAGAAAGAGAAACAAATGTAGGGAAAATAAAAGAAGTGCTCGAATGGGCCCTACCCCACTGCCTACGTATCTCATCGGGAACATGAGAATCAGAGCGACGTAGTTCCCCTCACTAGGGATAGATTGTTTGTGTTTTTTAGAGAACGGCTTACGTTCTGGCTCAGGTGTTGCAGGCTCGCTGGTCCGAGTGCGTTACCATCTTGCAAGAGAACGAGTAGGAGCACGTTCGTACGTTGAGAGTGAATGAGGTGAGGAAAGAATTCCCGAAGGAAAGACGTTATTGTTTGTTTTTGTCTTTTAGAAGGAAGTGTTTTGGATTTGTTTGCATATGACAGTGTATCTGGATCTTAGTCATTGGAATGTGTACCCTCTCACATTCCAAGATGGAATGAGCAGGAAAGCACACTAAGAGTGAAGAAGACCCCCACACTTAGTTCCAATTGTCAAGGTTCAAACACACTAGCATACTTGTGTTTATTAAGTGTTTTTGTTGATTAATAAATGAAGAAGTGTTTTTCTTATTTGTTCCTTCAACAAGCATTGCATTTAAGTCCCTCACACAAGATCAAATGTTTAACACATTGACCCAAGATGGGTTATATGCTATACATTTTAAGATTATAAGAGAAGACCCCTTATAATCTTTCCTTTATGTGAAAGGCCTAAATGCAATAAATGCCTACCTTTATTAGATGTTTTGAGTTTCCTTTAAGAGATGAGAAGAGAGACTCAAGAGAGGAGAAAGGTAAAATCTATGTGGACTAAGACTCAATCCTAATTGAAGATTAAAGGGAGTGATCCTAATGGTTTGTGAGGTTTCAACCTAAAGTCTAAAGAAATAAAGAATTAAACAATTCACTTCTAAAGTAGAAGATGAATTGTAATTCAAAAAGGGAAAGTGATGAGTTATTAAAAGAAAGCACATAAGTGCTTAACAAAACACAAAATGGAATTGTAAAAGAGATGAAAGGAAAGAAGTTTGAATGTGGATTCCTTATCCACACTCAATTGCAACTTACCAAAGCCCCTACATGGTTAGTAAACATGTGTACAAGTATAGGAAGCAAGGAAACATTTAATGCACCATAAAACTCAAAAGAATTAGATGAGACATCAAATCCTATAACCACAACCAGAATGTTCATCATATGGAAAACAAATGATTATTATCATGCAAGTCCACGTGGATAGGCAACAAACATCAACCATGGCATTAGAACATGCCACCATAAAAAGGGAGAATGAAAGATGAAAGGGAAAAGAAGAAATGTGCATAAATGGAACATGTAATCCATGGATCAGAATTGAAATGAAATGAAAAATGATTCACAAACCTCTCACAAGTATTCATGCATGACACATTAAGACATTTAAGAAGTGATAGAAGAAGTAGAATTGAAATGGGAGTTCAAAAGAAAACACAAGTACAAACACAACATGTTAAAGGTGCACAAGGTTCAAATGATAACCAACATGCAAAGATGACATATAATATGTACCAATGACCTATAATGTCAAGTGAATAGTTCACTAAAGTATGCAAATGATCATGCAAGTATACACAAAAGAAATCATGTAAACATGCACAAAGATTACAATGATGTGACATGTTATAATGCTTTAAATGAAATGCATCAAACAAAAATCAAATGGCCTCATGAAAATTATGAAAACATGGTATTGAAGTTCACTAATCAGAGATGAATCACATATCAAAGTAGCATGCAAGGAACCAAGGCAAAATGATGTCAAACAATGCACTTAGGTCAAGTATACATCTCATACAAAGTAGCACAAAAATGAACACCAAACATGCCATAAACTAACCTAGAAAAATAAAATAAAAAACACTTAACATATCTCAAAATGATAATGACTCAATGCAAAAATAAGAGCATCAAAACAATTTTAATGATCAGGAACAAAATTAAACAAGATCATATACCACATTAAGAATGCACACCAAAGAAATTCAAAGAAAATTATGGTACAGGGGTAAAAAGTCATAAAATTAGAAAATAAAATCACCAAAAATTTCCTAAATGTTTTAATGATACTCATGAATTTTTGTGGAATTTTATGATGCTATTTAGTATTTTTAAAAATTAAAAAGCAAACGTGTAGAAAAATGGAAAAATAAAATGCAATGCAAAAAGGAATGGGGGTGCATGACTAGTAAAAATGAGTTCAAAAATGGTTTGGGCTTAAGGCATGGGGGTGTGGATATCAGTTTAGTCCAAGGTCCAAGTCTGCGCAAAACACACTAACAAACATACACTCTCAGTCAACAAAATTGACTCACTCATGGCCATTGGATCAAGTCAAGGTCAAACGAAAGTCAAAGTAACCAGATCTAACACACGCGCATGAGTGACCACAAACATTACCATGCACCGCACCAAATTTTGATTAAGTGAGATCAGAAATAAAACATGTGAGGTGCACGTGCATTTTAATGTGCTGGCACGTCCTGAACCACACGATCACGAAAAATGAACGGACAGGATTAGAACACACATAAACCCTAACATCAACTCACCAGCCGGAGAAGGACCTCCGGTCACCTTCTCCGGCCACTCTCCGGCGACTGCAACTTCCAAACCATCCAAAAAATCACGTAGCATACATCAAAATAAAGAGGAAATCACGTACATTCCAAATCCATCAATGAAATCATCAAACCATTCACATATAGCAAGAAACAAGCACGAACATATTGCCCTAAGTTTTTGGATCTAAGCTTCTAAGAAGCTCTATCAACTAGCCAGAGTTCACATGCTCCTAGTGAGCTCATATCATCATGAAAACAACAAAATAAACAAGTAAACGTGAGAGAAGAGTTTGTAAACTTCGGAACCTGGTCTTGCAGTTCTTGTAGAGTCTGAGAAAACCAGAGGAAATGCTTGCTTCTTCCTTAAGCTTCACTTGGCCAAATAAAGGCTTTGATGAAGATGATGATTCAGTGGAGAAGAAATGAGATCCAAGCTCAAAAATCAGTTGCTCTTTGGTGAAGTTGAGAGAGAATCATAGAAGATTTAGGAGAAGGATGAACAATGTGAACTCGAAGATTCCTTGCAATGGTGATGTTGAGAGTAGAGCAGAGAGAGTTTTTTGGAGAGAATGTGGAAGAATGAAGCTGAAAATGAAATTAGAGAGTGAGGTCTGGTTTTATAGTAAACTCTAACCATGGTTTAATGAGTGAGTTAACTGAGTTATGTGGAGTTAAGTGAGTCATCCCTAACTAACTGAGTCAAGTTAGTTAGGGAGAGCCATGATATGGTGTGGCTGGTTCATAATGTGTTACCATGTTCTTGCTGCTAAACTTCTATAGCAAGCTTCCAACCTTTCCCTTTTCATGTATGACTCGAGCAAGTGTGTAAAGAGTCCAGGCATGTGTTGGTCTCAATAAGGAAGCAAACATACAACTTCTGTCATGTATTTGATGTGTGCTTGAACCAAAATTATGCAGCAAGTCATCATTGTAACAGTGGGTGTTTGAGAATGGAATTCTCTATGTTCATGGCATGAAACTGTATGGTTTTGGAATCAATGAAAAGAGGGAACATAATAGAACAACTTTGGTATGAAAAATGAGTTGACATAATGCTTGGGAAAGGTTGAAACATGACCTGAACACAAAGGTTTGGAAGCTAGTTATGGACGAGGAAATGAGGTTGGTTGGCAAGGTGTACCTGGCATGGATTTTCAGCAAGATCATCACAACTTGGACTCAACATAACTTCTTGACCTTTGATCAAATGAAAAAAACATGAACACCAATCTTAAAGATCTCACATAGAGGAACAACCTTCATGTTGAAAGATTTTTCATTTGAGGCTTTTAACCATGAGAAAAATGAGTGGACATTTGGCCCACCACATGTTTGTTAAAATGACTGCGCGCGTGCCCTGAAAATCTTGGTCATGACCTAGTTTTGAACCTACTTTGCTCAAACTTTGATCAATCATATCTCACTCAATTTTTATCCAATAGAGATGTTCCACATATGGATGTGAAGCTTAAAACAAGATCTTTTGTTGTGGCCGAGTGGAATTTTCATTTGGTGCTTCAATTTTAAATGGCCTTGGTTCAAATTCTGATGCAAAATGGCCAAACTTGCTATTTTTAGTAACCCTTCTTCTTCCAAAAATGGCAACTTTCCACCTCTTGATTTTTTCATGATTCCTTTGGAGTTTCTTGATCAAATTTTGCACATTGGACACATATAACATGAATTTTATGGATTTGGCCTCAAAAAGTCAAGAGTTGACTTTTTCCTCTGATTATTTGACTTGGCCCCAATTTCCCTGATTTTTGATCCTTTCCCCAATTGAACCACTTCTAAAACCAATTGAGAGGTGATTTTCCACATACATACACTTAGGGACATATAGAATACCATGACATCAAGTTTTGTCCAAAAAATCAAAGATTCTCTGATTTAATGGGAAACCCTAGTTTTGGTGCCCACCTCCTAGGAGAAAAATGTGCAGTCTTCAATTTCAAATTCCTCAGAGTACGTTGTGTATCCTCTTAAAGGATGATGAGATATACCATTTGAGGATGATTTTGGATCAATGAGCTATCTCCTTTGAGGGTTTTCCTTCAGTTTTTGAACCTCTTGCATAGTGAAAGATGTAGTGCTTCAATCTCTCATTGAATCTCACCTCCTTGAGGTTGTGGATGATCCCTTGAGATAGTATGAGACATGAAAGACCTCTTGGCTTGCCTTAAGGAAACTTTATTGACCTTTTTGTGCTTTGAATGATCCCTTGATTGTCCACCTTCCACCTGATCACATGCCCTGATGGTAAGAAGGATGCTATGCTTCAATTTTCTATGTTAAATGCAATGTAATGTTAATGAGGTGGATATGATATGATAAATGATAATGCCATGCTATGATGACAAAGAGGGAGAGCAAATTTTGGGGTATTACAGCTGCCCCTATTCAAGCGCTGTAGACCTGAATGCCTGAAAGCAATTGCTTTCGGACTTTCACGGTATATAGTGATTGAATACCAAATATAACCAAAAATTTGCTCTGGATGATGAGGAAGAAACCCCCCGACATTGCTGGATTGAATCTTCAATGAAACATTGTCGGAGAAATCTGTCCTTTGAACAACACCAGACGACTACTGGCCTGCCACGCTACTGGTGGACTTTGATAATGTCTTTTATGCAATTCCAGACGACTACTGGCCTGCCACGCTACTGGTGGACTTTGATAACGTCTTTTGAACGACGCCAGACGACTACTGGCTTGCCACGCTGCTGGTGGACTTTAATAATGTCTTTTATGCAATTCCAGACGACTACTGGCCTGCCACGCTACTGGTGGACTTTGATAACGTCTTTTGAACGACGCCAGACGACTACTGGCTTGCCACGCTGCTGGTGGACTTTAATAATGTCTTTTATGCAATTCCAGACGACTACTGGCCTGCCACGCTACTGGTGGACTTTGATAACGTCTTTTGAACGACGCCAGACGACTACTGGCTTGCCACGCTGCTGGTGGACTTTAATAATGTCTTTTATGCAACTCTAGACGACTACTGGCCTGCCACGCTACTGGTGGACTTTAGAAATGTCTTTTTGAACGACGCCAGACGACTACTGGCTTGCCACACTACTGGTGGACTTTGCAGCTTCGTGCCACCCGAAGACGGACTTTTGCCAATCCACTGTTGGACTTTTAGAATTTGCCACCCTTAGATGGACCTTTCGCCAATCCACTGTTGGACTTTTGCCACCCGAAGACGGACTTTTGCCAATCCACTGTTGGACTTTTGCCACCCGAAGACGGACTTTTGCCAATCCACTGTTGGACTTTTAGCTGCTTTGCCACCCGAAGATGGACTTTTGCCAATCCACTGTTGGACTTTTGCCAATCCACTGTTGGACTTGTGCCACCCGAAGACGGACTTTTGCCAATCCACTGTTGGACTTTTAAAATTTGCCACCCGAAGACGGACTTTTGCCAATCCACTGTTGGACTTTAAGAATTTGCCACCCTTAGATGGACTTTTGCCAATCCACTGTTGGACTTTGCTAACGTCTTTTAACAATGCCAGACGACTACTGGCTTGCCACACTATGGGTGGACTTTCGCAAAATTCCAATACTGGATTACACTCTGCATCCGTGTCAGACATCTCTGTCGACTTTGCTGAGGAACAATGATCAATGACTTGACTTTTAGAGGTTCCTGAGAGGATAGTATCTCTGCTGGAGAATGAATGAACAGTCCGTCTGCTTCGAATTGTCAAGTTTGCCAAAAATAAATTGGACTTGTAGAATAATAAATCTGCCAGTAATCACTTCATCTGCTGGGGGAATGAATTCTGGTCACAGCGATTCTACTGGGGATGAGAATTTCTTTGCATGGCGTCTTGCTAGGGAAGAAAAGTCATAAAAAACTCTGCTTGGGGATCTATCCAATCCAAGACCCTTTGTAGGGGTTATCAACCTTCTGACCCGGCTGGGGAAAGACTGTACCATCCTTGTTGAGGAATAGATTCTGCCGATCTTATAAACCTCTGCGGGGAGAACAACAACTCAGCTGGGGAGTATTGCTGACAAGATTAGATGCTGACCTCTGTGGGGATACCATTACCAGAGACACAATCTTGCTAGGGATCAGGGCTACTCTGCCAGGGATATGCAAATCCTGGTTAGAACATTCCACTGCAACTTGCTAGGAAAGAGTCCTTAGAGATCTGTTGGGGAAACCCAAAGCAAATCCACAGTAGTCTGCTGAAGAATATGACTGTCAAGCTTAGGATAAGTACCACAATGCCCCATGTTAGGCGAGCTTCCCTTTAGACAATTCCGTTAGGGATGACGAGTTTATAACAAACTCTGCTGGAGGAAACTGCTTTAAAACGTCTCGTGTTGGGGAATGCCTTTTGAGAGGATTTTACAGAAGACCAACTGTCCTCAAACTCTACTAGGGACGATCAACGCTTCATGCTGGGGAAACAAACATGCCTCATGCTTGGACAAACCAACAATTTGTCCCCGAAGAGGATGTCATAAGAGGATTTTACAGAATATTTAGCCTCTTCAAACTCCTGCGACTTCGCTGGGGATAATGACCATCAGTTTCGGTGTCGACGAGACCACTCTTTTGGGGAACTTGTGACCGTTATCAACACAGAAAAGCTTGTAGCTGTTGGAAGTACTGTATGAGAGAATCGACTTAATAAGATACAACAGTACCCAGTTGAACTTAATTCAATGATATCGAACCGTTATGAACGACCGTCGACCGAGCGATGAACGCCGATCTCCTTACCTGTAATTGCCCCAGTCTTTTGCGTGGGGTAATTGATTACTGGTCTTGTGCTTAAAATCATCTGCACCTGCTACCTGCAACAAAAGAATATGCACACATGCCCCGAATATTGCGTGGCTAGAATCCACCATCCGGGAGTATTCAACATTCAAAGTAATTTCAAATGTTTTTTTTTTTTTTTTTTTGCGCATGTTATTGCAAGGCCGCCATGTTTTCAAATGCCATGTTTTATCAAAAATTAGGACGTTTTTGCAAACAAAGCAATAAAACAAAAATAGAAAGCTTTTTATTGAAATTCAATTTATTGACTGAGAGCCCAGAATAGGCAATTACATTAGGAAGCAATCCCTGGAAAGAGGTGATCACTAAAAATTGAGAAAAGAAACTATCCTAATGGCAATGTGAAAACGGAATTCCACTGAGTTTCCATTCTGTTATGACCAGTATGTCTTCAAAACTCCCCGACCTTGCCTTCTGAGGAATGATCAGACCGATTCCTATCTTTCAGAATGTCAGTTGTTCAAACGGTAATGGGTACAGATAACTCAGACTGTAGTCATTCGCTTAAATCCCTCTTTTGCGTGGACCGCCCTTTCAGGTTTTCGATCCACCAGGATACCCTTTTTTGCCTAAGTTGCCCTTTCGGGTTTTCAACTTACCGGGTGTACAATTTTTCCAATTATATCCCTAATTTTTGCCCGAACCTTATTCTATTTTTGGTTCGTCGGGATGCCCTTTTTTGCCTGGATTTTTATTTATTTTTATTATCCAGCGGGTCTATTCATGCGAAGTATTTTTTGACTACGTCCGAGTTGACAGGGGATGAAAAGTCTTCGCCATCCATGGTTGTAAGCAATAAGGCTCCGCCCGAAAAGACCTTTTTAACCACGAATGGACCTTCATAGTTAGGAGTCCATTTGCCCCTGTGATCTGTATTGGGAGGAAGGATCCTTTTGAGTACCACATCTCCGACTTTGTAAACCCGAGGACGCACCTTTTGGTCAAATGCCTGCTTCATTCTGCGCTGGTATAATTGCCCATGACATACAGCCGCCAATCGCTTTTCCTCAATAAGGCTCAGCTGATCAAATCTGGCTCGTACCCATTCAGCCTCATCTAGCTTAACATCCATCATGACTCTGAGGGACGGAATCTCCACTTCAACCGGTAGTACTGCCTCCATACCATATACAAGTGAGAATGGGGTTGCCCCAGTGGACGTGCGTACCGACGTTCGATACCCATGCAAAGCAAATGGTAACATCTCATGCCAATCTTTGTACGTGACAACCATCTTCTGCACAATCTTCTTGATATTTTTGTTGGCCGCTTCGACCGCGCCATTCATCTTTGGGCGGTACGGAGAAGAATTGTGATGTTCGATTTTGAAGTCACGGCATAACTCAGCCATCATCTTGTTATTCAAATTGGAACCATTATCAGTAATGATTCTTTCGGGAACTCCATATCGGCATATGATATCCCGTTTTAAGAAACGAGCTACCACTTGTTTTGTAACATTGGCGTAGGATGCAGCTTCAACCCATTTGGTGAAGTAATCAATTGCCACCAAGATGAAACGATGACCATTAGAAGCTGTAGGCTCAATCTTTCCGATCATATCAATGCCCCACATGGCAAACGGCCAGGGCGACGACATGATACTCAACGGATTTGGAGGTACATGCACTTTATCTGCATAGATCTGGCATTTATGGCATTTGCGGGCATATTTACAACAATCTGACTCCATAGTCAACCAATAATATCCCGATCTTAACAACTTTTTAGCCATTGCATGTCCTCCGGCATGGGTACCGAAAGAGCCTTCGTGCACTTCAATCATCAACAAGTCTGCTTCATGTCTATCCACACATCTAAGCAGGACCGTGTCAAAATTTCTTTTATACAGCACGCCATCTTTGTTCAAGAAGAAACTACCAGCTAACCTTCTCAACGTCTTCCTGTCTTTGGACAATGCCCCGGGCGGGTACTCTTGACTTTTCAAGAAACACTTAATGTCATGAAACCATGGCTTGTCATCAGACGTTGCATCGACCGCAAACACAAATGCTGGTCTGTCAAGGCGGGATACCTCAATCTTAGGTACATGGTTCCATCCTTGCACTTTGATCATGGAAGACAAAGTGGCCAAGGAATCAGCGAACCTATTCTCATCTCGAGGAATATGGTACAGTTTCACTGTTGTGAAAAATGTCAGCAATCTCCTTGTATAATCTCTATACGGCACTAGATTTGCTTGGTGCGTGTACCAACTCCCTTTCACTTGATTGATTACCAAAGCTGAATCACCAAATATATCAAGGGTCTTAATCCGTAGATTAATCGCCTCCTCGATCCCCATTATACAAGCTTCGTACTCTGCTTCATTGTTGGTGCATCCGAAAGTTATTCGGGCAGTGAAAGGCATATGAATACCTTCCGGCGTGATAAGAACTGCTCCAACTCCGCACCCATTCATATTGACAGCCCCATCAAACATCAGACTCCATTTGGATTCAGCGTCTGGCCCCTCCTCCGGAAGTGGTTCCTCGCAGTCTTTAGCTTTGAGAAACATGATGTCCTCATCAGGGAAGTCAAATTTCATGGGTTGGTAATCATCAATCGGCTGTTGCGCAAGATAGTCGGACAGGATACTTCCTTTGATGGCCTTTTGGGAAGTGTACTGAATGTCATACTCTGTCAAGACCATTTGCCACCGTGCAACTCTGCCTGTCAGTGCTGGTTTCTCGAAAATGTACTTGATAGGATCCATTTTTGAAATTAACAAGGTTGTGTGTCTGACCATATATTGCCTCAATCGCTTAGCGGCCCATGCAAGCGCACAGCATGTCTTTTCAAGCGTTGAGTACCGGGACTCACAATCGTTGAACTTTTTGCTCAGGTAGTAGATAGCATGCTCCTTCCTACCTGTCTCGTCATGTTGACCGAGAACACAACCCATGGAACCTTCAAGCACTGTCAGATACATTATCAGCGGTCTCCCTTCAACTGGAGGCATTAGAATCGGAGGTTCCTGCAAATATTCTTTTATCTTATCGAATGCCAATTGGCAATCGTCATTCCACCTGACCGTTTGATCCTTTCTTAGCAGTTTAAATATTGGTTCACATGTGGTTGTTAGGTGAGATATGAACCTTGCAATGTAGTTCAATCTACCCAAGAAACCACGAACCTCTTTTTCTGTTCTCGGCTCAGGCATTTCTTGTATTGCTTTTACCTTGGCAGGATCAACCTCGATTCCTCTTTCGCTCACAATGAAACCCAGCAACTTTCCAGAACGCACCCCAAACGTGCACTTGTTTGGATTTAATCTCAGGCGGAACTTTCTCAACCTTTCAAACAGCTTTTTCAGGTTAATCAGATGTTCCTCTTCTGTTCTCGACTTGGCAATCATATCATCTACATAACATTCGATCTCCTTATGAATCAAGTCATGAAACAATGTTACCATCGCCCGCTGGTACGTTGCCCCTGCGTTTTTCAACCCAAAAGGCATTACTTTATAGCAATATGTACTCCACGGAGTAATGAACGTGGTCTTCTCCATATCTTCAGGTGCCATCTTGATCTGGTTGTACCTGGAGAAACCGTCCATAAATGAGAACACTGAAAACTGAGCTGTATTATCGACCAGCACATCAATATGAGGTAGTGGAAAATCATCTTTCGGGCTAGCTTTATTAAGATCTCGATAATCCACACACATTCTCACTTTTCCATCTTTCTTCGGTACTGGCACGAAGTTGGCTACCCACGGAGGATACTTTGTCACAGCAAGAAACCCAGCATCCCACTGCTTCTGGACTTCCTCCTTAATCTTTAAAGCCATGTCGGGGTGAGTCCGACGAAGTTTCTGCTTGACTGGCGGACATTCTTCTCTTAATGGCAGCCTGTGCACGACAATATCCGTATCCAACCCCGGCATGTCTTGATACGACCAGGCGAAGATGTCAACATACTCGCGCAACATTTCAGTCAAAGTTTTCTTCACATCTGCTTGCAAGTTGGCACCAATCCTGATCTCTTTCTTGGCATCCTTGGAACCAATATTGATGATTTCTACAGTCTCCTGGTGAGGCTGGATGACCCTTTCCTCTTGTTTCAACAATCTGGCCAGTTCTTCAGGGAGTTCACAATCTTTCTCATCCCCTTCTTCGGCTTGATAAATCGGATTGTCAAAGTCATACATAGTCATATCAAAATCGTTATCAGTGGTATCCGGAGGATCAAGTCTGCATGAACGGGTTCATGCCTTATTTTAGAATTTATTTTTAAGCAAAACAAAAGAAAATGAAACATTGCCATTTTATTTTTTTTTGTGCAAAAATAAAAACTGAAAGACAGAGAACAAAATTTGATTGCAAAACGTCCTTTATTAATGATTAAACATTGCAAATGCAACCATGGTGGCCCTACAAATGAATCTATACGCCTTGGGCAGAGCGCAAGATTTTGACATGCATTATGGTTAGAAAAAAACAAAGAAAAATTACTCTGTCTGAAGAGTAACCCGGATGACTTCTTCAACGAACCAGTTCTGCACTTGTTGTCCCGGAGCATGAGGGCGTACCCAGTTGTCCAGGTCACAATCACTGTCAACACTATCCTCTGTGGCTGCACAAGACTGGTCCATGTAGATAATTCCCCCACTATTGAAAGTAATGGGTCCTCTGCTCCTCGCATCTGAAGTTGTAGAGGGATGATAACCAATACCAAATTTGTCTTCCTTCATTGGGGTCTCTATCAACCTGCCCCAACCTTGGGCGTTGCCTGCCCTGACGACTTCGACAGCTTGTTTGTAAGATGAAATGGAGGTACCGGCCCCAACTGGTACAGAGGAATACTCAGGTGCATCATCAATACTGACCGCTTCAAATGATTGGCACAGCATCTCATGAATTTCTCCATCCATTTCAACGTACTTGAACGTGGATAAGTGACTGACAAAGATGTCTTCTTCCCCGCACACCGTCACAACCTGCCCTTCAAACTCATACTTCAACTTTTGGTGTAAAGTGGAAGTAACAGCCCCGGCTCCGTGAATCCAAGGGCGTCCCAATAGGCAGCTATATGCAGGTTATATGTCCATTACATGGAACGTGGATTTGAATACCTGTGGTCCAATTTGTACGGGCAATTCCACCTCACCAAACACAGATCGTCTGGTCCCATCGAATGCTCTGACCACCAATTCACTAGGCCTTAAGATCAAACCATCAACTTCCAGCTTCATTAATGCCTTCTTGGGCAAGACATTAAGTGATGAACCAGTGTCTACCAGTACATGAGATAACACTGCGCCCTTACACTCCATCGTGATATGCAAAGCCTTATTGTGGTTTCTTCCTTCAACAGTCAGATCTCTACTTGTAAATCCCAAGCCATGGCTAACATTAACATTAGAGATTACGTCCTCGAGCTGATTAACAGTAATTTCCTGTGGCACGTATGCACTCTTCAATACTTTCAACAACGCCTGCCGATGCGCATCAGAGCACATCAATAGTGACAAGATTGAAATCTTTGAAGGGGTCTGATTCAGTTGGTCCACAATCTTATAATCGCTTTTCTTGATTATCTTCATAAATTCTTCCATTTCCTTATCAAAAGTAATCTTTGTCTCCGCTTCAGGTGTAGGCGCATTTTCAACCACCTGTTTACCTTTAGCCTTTGCTGCAGCTTCTGCCTCTTTATCACTTCTCAAGGTTTGGGGAGCGAACAACCTTCCACTCCTTGTAAAGCCCCCTACACCCCCTACGTTATCAATATTTGGGCTAACTGACGACTCAACTTCCTGCTTTTTACCTTCGTAATATACATCTGCCCCATAGTGCCATGGGATAGCCTTCGTAGATGTGAACGGAATTGGTCCTGGCACCGTGATAGTGACAGGACTGGGCCTTTCTGGCGCAACACTCGCCACGGGAACTGTATTGACTGGTATTTGAATCTCAGCGGGAGTATAATAGATGGTCACGGTTGATACTTCATCAGTGTCTTTCACGACTCTGTCGAACTGTAGACATCCTTCATCGATCAGATTCTGTAAACCCACCTTCAACTTATTACAGCCATTCTCCTGATTCATACACTCGGAACAATCTTGATTGCAGCCCGGGAACACCTGTCCCTTCAATAAACGATCTTTTACAACCAACAAAGAAGTTTTCACTTGATGGATGTCTGTCACCAGATTCAATCTCCTCCCATCTTCAATAGCGTACACATTTGCTGCACTATGATCAGGCATGGGATGCTGAGTAATATTAGGAGCGGGAGAGAAATTGATGGCTTTAGCATCAATCAAATCTTGTACTTTATGATGGAAAGCCCAGCATTTTTCAATGGAGTGCCCCTGAGCACCTGAGTGGAACTCACAACGAGCATTAGCATCGAAGTTAGGTGGCAGGTTTCCAGCAACCGGAGCTTTCATAGTACGGAGTTCTACCAACTTTAACTCGAGTAGCCGGGGCAACAGCGCGGCATAAGTCATAGGGAGAGGATCCATCTTACGATCCCTCTGCCTAGACCTTTGCTGGAAAAAAGGTTGTTGCTGTTGAACTTGTTGTTGGGGTTGTTGTTTCTGAACAGACGGTGTGGGGATTGTTACAGCATCTACCTGATAATAAGCTTGAGAACGCCCTCTGCCTCGTCCTCTAAACACAGCATTCGTATCACCTTCTCTTCTTTTCTGGTTACTAGCAAACGGTTTCTTCGTCCCCGAAGAGCCAGCCCCACTCACATTCTGGATCTTTCCAAGCTTTAACAGACTTTCTATTCTTTCTCCCGCAATCACAATATCAGCAAATCCAGTTGACGGACAAGCAGCTAATCTATCAAGATAGGCCCCTTGCAAGGTGCCCATAAACATATCTGCCATTTCTCTGTCTGACAAGGGAGGTTGAACCTGGGCAGCCATTTCCCTCCACCTCTGTGCATATTCTTTGAAACTCTCCTTGGCATTTTGTGACAACCCCTGCAATTGGGTGCGGTTGGGCGCCATGTCAATATTATACTGGTATTGCTTCAGGAACGCTTCTGCCATATCTTTCCAACTCTTCACAGCAGCTCTATTCAACTTCATATACCAGGTCAAGGACGCCCCAGCCAGACTGTCCTGAAAATAGTGCATCCATAGCTTCTCGTCATCCGTATGGGCTGAAATCTTCCCAAAGTAAGCTTGAAGATGCGTTTGGGGACACGCATTGCCGTGATACTTATCAAAAGTAGGAGGTTTGAATTTAGGGGGAATTCTGACTCCTGGGACCAGCCCCAAGCTAGTAACATCAATACCCATAGAGTTCTTGCATTCTATGGCCCTGATCTTTTCTGCTAACTCATCATACCTTCGATCACCTTGATTACCCACATCAACATCCAGCAGAGTAAATTGGTCTTCCAGGGTATCTTCAAGAGTAACACCAGCATGCCTACCATTTCCATTACCCCGATTGTTACCACCAGGAGGAGGGTTGCCACCGGGAGGAGGAATGCCATGTCCCTGTGAATTGTCATGCTGATCACCTTCGGGCCCATTGTCTGGACGCTCGACCAGAAGCCTCAATCTCTCCTGATTTTGCGCCATGCCAGTCATGAGGGTCATGAACTGGTCCATACGCGCCCTCATTTCAGCCAAATCACTTTGCACTTGATCCATGATTCTTACTTGATTTCTTCGCGTCGAATATCGGTGAATATGATTCTCAGCTATACTTCCTGAAACCAAATAAAGGTTAGAGACCCTGCAACGAGTACCTGAAAAGCAAGTAACAAAAATGCAAAATGATATGCAATGCCATGCAATGCCATGTTTGTCATTTCCGAGGTGCTTTATACCCTGATTCCAATCCAACCACAGAAATCTGAAGACTAGAAATCGTGATATAAAGAGACGTGTCGTGGTCATGTGCTTGTGTGCAGCTATCTGATAAGGAATAATTCTGAATAAAACTGCTCATACTCATTCAACGAAGTATTCAAGTACATTTAAGAAAGGTTCAACCGCAAATGCAATACAGGGAAAAATGGATCCATCAACAAGCCTGATGGTAACCATTAATAACAAAATATAAGGAAAAGAACATCATTCTGTCAATTCCACATCCTTCAGCTTATCACTTGAGTATTTGATCTCCTCAAAAAGTATACGGGTACGCTGGTGATTCGGCTTTTCAATCATTTCTTTGATCAAGACATCCCTTTTCTCAAGAGCTTCATTTAAAGAACCCATATGCAGCATCAGAGCCTCGTCATCACACACTCCTTTGTGTCTCTTTATGCCAGCTTGCGTCTTGAGTATCTCCCTTTCTATCATGACTTCTTCAAGCTCTTTCTTGGTATTCCTCAGCTCACCTCTAGCTTCTTCTAGCTGTTCTTGGCTCTTACCGAGGCTTTCCCGATACTTTCTCCTCTGCTCATGCGCCTTTTCAAGCTCTTCGTCCTTAATCTGTAACTGTTCCTGTAATTTAGCATTCTCTATCCTAACTTCGTCCCAAGCGTGCTGAAACTTTGTTAACTTTTCTTTGGTCTGTGCTAACGCCTGTTTGGTTTGCTTGTGGGCTTGAGTAGCATCATCAGCACCTTTACTAATCTTCCGGAAATGTTGGGCTCTTCCAGCAAAGTCTTTTTCTTTTGCAGTTAGGATTTGTTCAGCATCTTGGGCTTTCCGCTCCAGCTCTTTGTTGGCATGTAGAGCATTCTGAAGACAGCTACTCAACTCGGAATTCTCTCCTTGAAGTTTTTTCACCAAGGCTTGCAACTTGTCAACTTCTTCCACAGTAGCAGTGCTTCTTGCTTTCTCATTCTCTGGATACAAAAGGGGTGCCTTACCAAAAGGCAAGAGAAAATCTTCAACTCTTTTCTTCACCCACTCTTCATATGCTGGATAAACCCGGTTGTTAGGCTTGCCTAGAGTAACTTTCCCCTTTTTCAGTATGCTACCCCAGCTTTCAGAAGCTTTCTGTGCTGCTTCCCAACCATCTGATGTATGAAAATAGAGGGACTCCTCCACATCTCTCTTAATAGGCGGACCTGTCAGGGCATACCCAAATTGTCGAATGGCCAAAGAAGGATTGTAGTTAATCCCACCCATTCTTCCTATCAGTGGAACGTTAGGGAACTCACCACAGCTGTGGATAATATTCTTGCCAATCAGCCCATGATCTACCCATACGATGTCCTTGGCCACCAATCCCATTAAACGCTGTTTCCACTCTAGAGAATCTTTGGAATCCACAAAAGCCCCTGATTGTGGTAAACGGCCTGCAAACCACTTATAGAACAAGGGTGCACAACAACGAATTATCCCTCCTCTTTTCTTTTCGTTCCGGTTGTACAACGAGTAGTGAAGATCTCCCAGTAGCGTTGGCACCGGGTTCTTCATCAGGAATATTCGTATAGCGTCCGTATCAATGAAATCCGGCTCGTTGGGAAACAACACTATGCCGTATATACAAAGGGCTAGCAAAGCATTAAAAACAAGCCAATTCTCGCCTTTAGCTGCTTCCTGGGCCTTCTTAATCAGATATTCTAGCTTGTAACCACGAATCTTTCCTTTGTTGGAGACATTGTCGCCTAACTCTGATTTGCTCAAATAAAGAGCACCAGCCACCTTTCCAAAGTCAAGATCCCCCACTGATCCAAAGAAAGGGGGCTCCTCCTTGATAGCAATCCCTAACATGTTGGAATACTCCTCCAAGGTAGGAACCAACACATAGTCTGGAAATACAAAACACCTCAGAGGCGAATCATAGAACTGCATCAACGTATGGAGACCTCTGGCTTCATAATCACTGACATTACGGACCATAGATAAAATCCACCCATATTTCTCTTCAAAAGTTTCTCGTACTGCAGGGCTCGCCATTCCCTTCAGCATAACAATAGGGCCTAAAGTAGGCGTAAGGAACTTATAGCTGATGATATTCTTTCTCTCTTTAGTGTTCATCTTTGCAGGGACCTGATGACTGGAATCAAGGGTAATATATGCACCTGGAAATGAATAAACATGTATGTTAGGATATGATAATGCAATGCAAAGGGCAATGTGATCAGGTAATCAGGTGTCTGTGCTGAACTGTGAACGGTGTCAGTGTAGCTCTGAGACTAATATAGAACCATAGATAAGAACCATCTGAATACAATAGGATGAAACTTCCTTTTTATGCAATGATGATAGAAAAACGGGTATGTAGGAGGTCATGGTTACCTGCAAACCTATAAACAACCCGCCCTTCTCACATGTGGGTACTAGGATGTTCAGTATCCCGGGCTCTCAGGTCAAGAAATGATGATACATTCACCATTTCTGGTTTGGCATCATCATCAATCAAGGAGGCCTCAACTGATTCTCCAAAACGAAAGGTCCTCAGCTTCTGGAACTGAGGTCGAGAAGCAATAGTACATTCATCCCTCGGGGTACAGTAGTATCACCAATCGAGGAGTGCCTCCACTGATTCTCTTTCAAAAAGGGATGTCCTATAGCAAGTTCCCAGCATTGGGTCCTCGGATCGAGAATGTGCAGTGGGTTTGCCACAGAATGTGGTCTGCCACTGTCACAACTCGGGAGGAGTGCCGCAACTGAGTCCTCGGGAATGGTCGCCAGAGTCGACAGTTCCTCAAGAGAATAACTACTGGCCTGCATAACATGCAGTAGCAGAAAGCTCCTGATAGAACCTCGTCTGGTTGTGGGTCTCATGAACAACAATACGTGGTCACCACCACGCAAGCGTCACGACTATCCACTCTAATACCTATGTGTGTACTGAAGCCTTGGTAGTGGGCTCATATCTCAGAACACCCCGCCCGCCAAACAGAAAACAACAGCACAGTCCAGCACAATAATGATATGTAATGCAGTAAATGCGATAAATACAGTAATGTACAGTAAAGCAGTAAATAACCATACAATAAAACAGTAAATACAGCATAACAGTAAACACCCAATGAAAGAAAAACAGACAAGCGCTAGGATTGACTCGCTAAGGAAACCAGAGATTCTGGGTTCGATCCCCAGCAGAGTCGCCAGCTGTCGCTCCCGGGATTTTCATCCAAGTACAAACGCGAAAGTGGCACCAAACAGAGTCGCCAGCAATGTGTATTTATCCCAAGAGAGGGAAAGGAAACACCGCATAAACCTGAAGGAAGGAAAGAACATGGTCTTGCGACCAAAAGAACTGAGTTCGGGAGTCGGTTACGCGAGAGGAAGGTATTAGCACCCCCTCGCGTCCATCGTACCCGATGGGATCCACGCTTGCTTGTCTCGATCAAAGGGTGATAGAAAAGGATGCTGGAAATGGAACTGGAAAGGGAAAGGAAAGAGAAAGAGAAACAAATGTAGGGAAAATAAAAGAAGAGCTCGAATGGGCCCTACCCCACTGCCTACGTATCTCATCGGGAACATGAGAATCAGAGCGACGTAGTTCCCCTCACTAGGGATAGATTGTTTGTTTTTTTTAGAGAACGGCTTACGTTCTGGCTCAGGTGTTGCAGGCTCGCTGGTCCGAGTGCGTTACCATCTTGCAAGAGAACGAGTAGGAGCACGTTCGTACGTTGAGAGTGAATGAGGTGAGGAAAGAATTCCCGAAGGAAAGACGTTATTGTTTGTTTTTGTCTTTTAGAAGGAAGTGTTTTGGATTTGTTTGCATATGACAGTGTATCTGGATCTTAGTCATTGGAATGTGTACCCTCTCACATTCCAAGATGGAATGAGCAGGAAAGCACACTAAGAGTGAAGAAGACCCCCACACTTAGTTCCAATTGTCAAGGTTCAAACACACTAGCATACTTGTGTTTATTAAGTGTTTTTGTTGATTAATAAATGAAGAAGTGTTTTTCTTATTTGTTCCTTCAACAAGCATTGCATTTAAGTCCCTCACACAAGATCAAATGTTTAACACATTGACCCAAGATGGGTTATATGCTATACATTTTAAGATTATAAGAGAAGACCCCTTATAATCTTTCCTTTATGTGAAAGGCCTAAATGCAATAAATGCCTACCTTTATTAGATGTTTTGAGTTTCCTTTAAGAGATGAGAAGAGAGACTCAAGAGAGGAGAAAGGTAAAATCTATGTGGACTAAGACTCAATCCTAACTGAAGATTAAAGGGAGTGATCCTAATGGTTTATGAGGTTTCAACCTAAAGTCTAAAGAAATAAAGAATTAAACAATTCACTTCTAAAGTAGAAGATGAATTGTAATTCAAAAAGGGAAAGTGATGAGTTATTAAAAGAAAGCACATAAGTGCTTAATAAAACACAAAATGGAATTGTAAAAGAGATGAAAGGAAAGAAGTTTGAATGTGGATTCCTTATCCACACTCAATTGCAACTTACCAAAGCCCCTACATGGTTAGTAAACATGTGTACAAGTATAGGAAGCAAGGAAACATTTAATGCACCATAAAACTCAAAAGAATTAGATGAGACATCAAATCCTATAACCACAACCAGAATGTTCATCATATGGAAAACAAATGATTATTATCATGCAAGTCCACGTGGATAGGCAACAAACATCAACCATGGCATTAGAACATGCCACCATAAAAAGGGAGAATGAAAGATGAAAGGGAAAAGAAGAAATGTGCATAAATGGAACATGTAATCCATGGATCAGAATTGAAATGAAATGAAAAATGATTCACAAACCTCTCACAAGTATTCATGCATGACACATTAAGACATTTAAGAAGTGATAGAAGAAGTAGAATTGAAATGGGAGTTCAAAAGAAAACACAAGTACAAACACAACATGTTAAAGGTGCACAAGGTTCAAATGATAACCAACATGCAAAGATGACATATAATATGTACCAATGACCTATAATGTCAAGTGAATAGTTCACTAAAGTATGCAAATGATCATGCAAGTATACACAAAAGAAATCATGTAAACATGCACAAAGATTACAATGATGTGACATGTTATAATGCTTTAAATGAAATGCATCAAACAAAAATCAAATGGCCTCATGAAAATTATGAAAACATGGTATTGAAGTTCACTAATCAGAGATGAATCACATATCAAAGTAGCATGCAAGGAACCAAGGCAAAATGATGTCAAACAATGCACTTAGGTCAAGTATACATCTCATACAAAGTAGCACAAAAATGAACACCAAACATGCCATAAACTAACCTAGAAAAATCAAATAAAAAACACTTAACATATCTCAAAATGATAATGACTCAATGCAAAAATAAGAGCATCAAAACAATTTTAATGATCAGGAACAAAATTAAACAAGATCATATACCACATTAAGAATGCACACCAAAGAAATTCAAAGAAAATTATGGTGCAGGGGTAAAAAGGTCATAAAATCAGAAAATAAAATCACCAAAAATTTCCTAAATGTTTTAATGATACTCATGAATTTTTGTGGAATTTTATGATGCTATTTAGTATTTTTAAAAATTAAAAAGCAAACGTGTAGAAAAATGGAAAAATAAAATGCAATGCAAAAAGGAATGGGGGTGCATGACTAGTAAAAATGAGTTCAAAAATGGTTTGGGCTTAAGGCATGGGGGTGTGGATATCAGTTTAGTCCAAGGTCCAAGTCTGCGCAAAACACACTAACAAACATACACTCTCAGTCAACAAAATTGACTCACTCATGGCCATTGGATCAAGTCAAGGTCAAACGAAAGTCAAAGTAACCAGATCTAACACACGTGCATGAGTGACCACACACATTACCATGCACCGCACCACATTTTGATTAAGTGAGATCAGAAATAAAACATGTGAGGTGCACGTGCATTTTAATGTGCTGGCACGTCCTGAACCACACGATCACGAAAAATGAACGCACAGGATTAGAACACACATAAACCCTAACATCAACTCACCAGCCGGAGAGGGACCTCCGGTCACCTTCTCCGGCCACTCTCCGGCGACTGCAACTTCTAAACCATCCAAAAAATCACGTAGCATACATCAAAATAAAGAGGAAATCACGTACATTCCAAATCCATCAATGAAATCATCAAACCATTCACATATAGCAAGAAACAAGCACGAACATATTGCCCTAAGTTTTTGGATCTAAGCTTCTAAGAAGCTCTATCAACTAGCCAGAGTTCACATGCTCCTAGTGAGCTCATATCATCATGAAAACAACAAAATAAACAAGTAAACGTGAGAGAAGAGTTTGTAAACTTCGGAACCTGGTCTTGCAGTTCTTGTAGAGTCTGAGAAAACCAGAGGAAATGCTTGCTTCTTCCTTAAGCTTCACTTGGCCAAATAAAGGCTTTGATGAAGATGATGATTCAGTGGAGAAGAAATGAGATCCAAGCTCAAAAATCAGTTGCTCTTTGGTGAAGTTGAGAGAGAATCATAGAAGATTTAGGAGAAGGATGAACAATGTGAACTCGAAGATTCCTTGCAATGGTGATGTTGAGAGTAGAGCAGAGAGAGTTTTTTGGAGAGAATGTGGAAGAATGAAGCTGAAAATGAAATTAGAGAGTGAGGTCTGGTTTTATAGTAAACTCTAACCATGGTTTAATGAGTGAGTTAACTGAGTTATGTGGAGTTAAGTGAGTCATCCCTAACTAACTGAGTCAAGTTAGTTAGGGAGAGCCATGATATGGTGTGGCTGGTTCATAATGTGTTACCATGTTCTTGCTGCTAAACTTCTATAGCAAGCTTCCAACCTTTCCCTTTTCATGTATGACTCGAGCAAGTGTGTAAAGAGTGCAGGCATGTGTTGGTCTCAATAAGGAAGCAAACATACAACTTCTGTCATGTATTTGATGTGTGCTTGAACCAAAATTATGCAGCAAGTCATCATTGTAACAGTGGGTGTTTGAGAATGGAATTCTCTATGTTCATAGCATGAAACTGTATGGTTTTGGAATCAATGAAAAGAGGGAACATAATAGAACAACTTTGGTATGAAAAATGAGTTGACATAATGCTTGGGAAAGGTTGAAACATGACCTGAACACAAAGGTTTGGAAGCTAGTTATGGACGAGGAAATTAGGTTGGTTGGCAAGGTGTACCTGGCATGGATTTTCAGCAAGATCATCACAACTTTGATCAAATGAAAAAAAACATGAACACCAATCTTAAAGATCTCACATAGAGGAACAACCTTCATGTTGAAATATTTTTCATTTGAGGCTTTTAACCATGAGAAAAATGAGTGGACATTTGGCCCACCACATGTTTGTTAAAATGACTGCGCGCGTGCCCTGAAAATCTTGGTCATGACCTAGTTTTGAACCTACTTTGCTCAAACTTTGATCAATCATATCTCACTCAATTTTTATCCAATAGAGATGTTCCACATATGGATGTGAAGCTTAAAACAAGATCTTTTGTTGTGGCCGAGTGGAATTTTCATTTGGTGCTTCAATTTTAAATGGCCTTGGTTCAAATTCTGATGCAAAATGGCCAAACTTGCTATTTTTAGTAACCCTTCTTCTTCCAAAAATGGCAACTTTCCACCTCTTGATTTTTTCATGATTCCTTTGGAGTTTCTTGATCAAATTTTGCACATTGGACACATATAACATGAATTTTATGGATTTGGCCTCAAAAAGTCAAGAGTTGACTTTTTCCTCTGATTATTTGACTTGGCCCCAATTTCCCTGATTTTTTATCCTTCTCCCAATTGAACCACTTCTAAAACCAATTGAGAGGTGATTTTCCACATACATACACTTAGGGACATATAGAATACCATGACATCAATTTTTGTCCAAAAAATCAAAGATTCTCTGATTTAATGGGAAACCCTAGTTTTGGTGCCCACCTCCTAGGAGAAAAATGTGCAGTCTTCAATTTCAAATTCCTCAGAGTACGTTGTGTATCCTCTTAAAGGATGATGAGATATACCATTTGAGGATGATTTTGGATCAATGAGCTATCTCCTTTGAGGGTTTTCCTTCAGTTTTTGAACCTCTTGCATATTGAAAGATGTAGTGCTTCAATCTCCCATTGAATCTCACCTCCTTGAGGTTGTGGATGATCCCTTGAGATAGTATGAGACATGAAAGACCTCTTGGCTTGCCTTAAGGAAACTTTATTGACCTTTTTGTGCTTTGAATGATCCCTTGATTGTCCACCTTCCACCTGATCACATGCCCTGATGGTAAGAAGGATGCTATGCTTCAATTTTCTATGTTAAATGCAATGTAATGTTAATGAGGTGGATATGATATGATAAATGATAATGCCATGCTATGATGACAAAGAGGGAGAGCAAATTTTGGGGTATTACACCAGCCCCTTTAAATCCTCTAGTTTCGGAGTCTTGAAGGTGTACTTATGCGTCTTTCTTCTCCTGAAATCCATAACGCAATCCTTTTCTCTGATATTTGCAATTATTGTTTTAGTTTAATTTTGAAAAAGAGAGAAGAGAAAAGAAGATTTTTTTCTTTGTTTAAAAGTTTTTTAAATGAATGCATGAATCCAGCACACAAAAACATTGAAAAAACATGGGTTCAAGGGTTCAACGTCACGAGCATGGAGTCATGGTTCTACCCATCCCCAAAGGTTGCATTCTGGAAAAATTTTGTACCTGTAGAACGGGTGAAAAGTTCCCAAAATCATTGACCCCCTAAGGATAACAACAGCAAGCTGGTTCACCCGAGCGAGCTGTAGTATCCTAGGGTAATCTCAATTGAGTGTAGTATCGCGTGTCAACTATTTCCTGATAGCTACCGCACTACCAAATTGCCACATGGTTAATATCTACTAAATCCTCAGTTTCTCAGATACCACATCGGGACAATTTGCTTTCACGACGAAGTCGTTAGACATTGAATCCGCAAAGGGTATCTCCACTGATTTGATGGTCTACCAGGATCGCTTATTCGGGAATCACTCCCTGTAAGACCACCCGTCTAATGCCATCAACTATCTTAGGGTTCTCTCGAACTTTCCACATGCGACATCACTCGCATTCCCATTGACAGAAAAATAAACACGGATATCAAGTAGGAAAAGCGATATGTTTATAGTATAGTATGATACCTAAGACTAATCATCCTAGACCTCTTAGGAATTCTAATCCTAGTACTAGACAGACAAATGCCTCCCCAGCAGAGTCGCTATTTTACTGTAGCGTGCGATTTTTTTCGGTGACGCGACCACCTTATCGCCATGGGTTCTTCCTCACTGCAACAGTAGGGAAGGGGTGCGACTTTTTGATTTCTTATTTATCCCGTGAAGCTGGAAGGGAAAGGGAAGCTATCTAAAACTAACCTTGCACGCGATTGTTTAACTGAAAAAACGCTAAGAGAGATTCGGGGAGTCGGGTCAGATTATACAATGGGGAGTTGTCAATTACCCATCCTATATGTGGTTATCCACATGTTGATTAGCATTAGGTTCTGCTTTGTACTTGATGGTGTTTATTTGTAAATGGGAAAGTTTCTTCTTTGTGAGGATGTCTGTGAGAGATAGAGTATTTTTGTTGTTTTTCGGGTTTTTCGATGTTTTTGGTAAATGTGTGAAGGTACTGGACCTAAAGTTTTTGATTGGTATGCTCGCTAAGATTTCGCAATCTTATGCCTACGTATTCCCGTTAAAGAAACAGAGAAATCAGAGCAATCGTAGTTCCTCCTATTCTATGGGAGGAAAGATGATGTTTTGATGTCTTGTTCAAAGCCCAAGATTGAAGCTAAAAGGTTGAGTATTTGTGTCTTGTTCAAAGCCCAAGATTGAAGCTAAAAGGTTTGACTGAGAGAGAATTTGTCATCTCTAAATGGAGACATCTCGTCTGTTTATCACAGTTTTTGGGTGACTGATTATAAAGGAGGATTACTTTAACTGGGATATGTGAATCCAGCAATGTCATAATTTCCTTTGTGATGGATTTATCCTGAAGGAGAAAACTTTAACTCAGTGTTGAGCAATGACATTTTTCCTTAGGAATCTTTCATGCTAAGAGAGGGACAATGGCGTGGATGTAAATAATCCAGAGGCTTGCCACTTACAGCAATTAGATGAGAGAGGAAGTTTACCAGGATAAAAGATGGACTACAGCTTGGATGTTTGAATCAACAAGTATGCCATTTACAGCAGTTATCTGGGATTAGGGTTTGGTTTGATTTTCTGTTTGATGTAGTGATAACACAGAGAAATGTCTTCCTACAGAGAGAATTTGATTTCCTCTGAGGGGATTTTGGTTTTTGTATGTGCCTTGATCAAAGCCCAAGGTTGAAGCTAAGAGATTGATTGACTCCACTGGGGAAGTCCTTATACAAAGCCTAAGAGGAGGCTGGAAAAGGAAGACTTAACAAGAGAGTGTTTATCTATCTTGTACAAAGCCCAAGATTGAGGCTAAAAAGAGACTGACTCTTTTGGGGATATTATTATACAAAGCCTAGGAGGGGGCTAGGAGGAATCGACTCCGCTGGGGAGGTTTTTTATCTGTCTTGTACAAGAAGGATCATTATACAAAGCCTAAGAGGAGGCTGAGAGAGGTGATTACTCAACAAGAGAGTGTTGTAAAGTGATTGACTCAACAAAAGAGTATCTTTGTGATTCTTGTACAAAGCCCAAGATTGTGGCTTAAAAGGGTTGACTCAACAAGAGAGTGCTTTTATCTGTCTTGTACAAGGCCCAAGATTGTGGCTGAACAAGTTGAGGAAATCATTATACAAAGCCTAAGAGGAGGCTAAAAAGGGTCGACTCAACAAGAGAGTGCCTTAAAGTAATTAACTCAACAAGAGAGTGTTTTAAAATCCTTATACAAAGCCTAAGAGGAGGCTAACTTCTGCTAGGGGAAATCATTATACAAAGCCTAAGAGGAGGCTGAAAAAAAAAATATTGACTCAACAAGAGAGTGCTTTTGAGGTTTACTCTGTTGAAGAAAATCATTATACGAAGCCTAAGAGGAGGCTGGCTTCTGCTGAGGATTATTGAGATCCAGAGGCAGGTCTAAAATGGCGGATCAATTCTTACTGAGGGTTTACAAAAGAGTTGAGGTATCAGATGCCTTGAGGTTCTAATGATAAGCTGACCCTAGCTAGGGAAACTTAGGATGAAAGACTGAGTTTTAGATCCTGTGAGGATTTTAACTCTACTAGAGATTGTTTGAATGACTAGGGTTTTTCCTATGTTTGTAGGGAACTTGAAATGTCTTTGAGATCCAAGAGGAGATTAGATTGTCCAAGTCTACTAGTATGGAAGAGTTTATCTTTGTATCATGCCTAAGAGGAGGCAGGTGTTTTAAGGGATGAGTATCAACCCAAGGTTTTGACTCTTTAGAAAGACTGCTCTAACAAAGGATGACTAAGTTTTGTCTTATACTTTTAAGAGGTCTTCAGGGTCCTTGTATTAAGCCCAAGAGAAGGCATGAGAACTTATAAGAAGCCGGAGGGTCCTTGTACAAAGCCCAGAGGAGGCGGGGATGCTTTTAGGAAGCCTGTGGGTCCAAACCTTAGAAGATTTCAAGAAAAGTTTCACCGGGAATAATCTTTTCTTTAGTGAACAGTTCTAGGGTTTGAAGAAATTTAAGAGAGGTTTCACCGGGAGTTAATCCTCTCTGGGGGAATGAACTACACTGACAATTTCTAATAGTGACAGTCTGAGAAAAGTTTCACCGGGAATAATGCCTTTATCTTTGTTCCATATTGTTTAGGCCCAAGAGAAGGCAAGACTGTATCTGGAATTCCTATGGGGAACTAGTTTTGACTGTGTTGAAAGAGTGACCACTGGCTCTATCTAGTTCTAGACCTAATTGTCGGGGAAAACTCTAAGTAGATATACAAGTATATATACAGTTGATATATGACAATTATTTAAAAGGATATGAAAGTAGGAATTATAGGTGAGCAAGCTTCCAGCAATACAGTTATATATATGAAAGTAGGTAAAGAAAGCTGATAAAACTTACATGCGAGCAAGCTTCCATTGTAACAGTTGTATGGTTAGTTGTTCAAGAAATTAAAGAAAGTTTTGATAACAACTATGAATTTGAACCAAAATAAAAAGGAAGTTGTTTTTTGAAAAGGAAGATTGGGGCTTATACTCAAAGAGAGGCCCAGATGAAAACAGTAATCGTACCGTTGTTTTGAAAATGGTATTGGGGCTTATACAATGACTGAGGCCCAAATTTAGGTTTTATTTACAAAGGGGTGGGTCTTACAACAGAAGGAGAGGCCCAAATGATTGAAAAAGAAAATAAATAGGACTTATAACACAAGGGTAGGCCTAGATGAAAATGTTTTATAAAGCGACGATCGCGCCGAGATTTTAAAATCGCAGTGGGTCTTATACAATGACTGAGGCCCAAATTAGTTTGGTTTTCAAAAGGGGTTGGGTCTTACGCTCTATTAGAGGCCCAAAGTGGTTTGAAAAGATTTGTTAGGGTGATAGTGATCAAAACCCTAATCTTTGGTTTTAAAATGTATTTTAATTGAATAAAATTCAATTAAAATGACCAAAATTGTCAAACATGTGTTGAAAACAAGTTGTTGTTTTGGATTAATGTTTGAAAAATCAAGTTTGATTTATGGAATGTTTTGAAAATCATTTGAAGTTGAAAAATCAAGAGAAAGAAATATTTTTAAATGTTTAAAAACAAATAAAACATAATTCTTTACAAAAATACTAAGTATATGAAATAAATAATATTTTTGTGAAATTTTTATGGAATAAAATATTTTAACATTTTTGGGAATTTTCAGAAAAAGAACCAATAAAAAATAGTTAAAATTGAGAGAGAAATTATTTAACAAAACCATAAAAATATTGAAAATGGCAAAAATATGGCAAAGTAGCAAAAAAAGGTCTGGGTGGGGTTTGAACCCATGACCTCCAAGACAAACACATGCGCACGCTACCATTGGGGTGGTGATACATCCGTGTATCAAAACCACCCCATAAATACATATGGGGTGCCAAGTTTGCAGGCCTGGCCAAGGCAAGGCAAGACAAGTTTTGGCAATTTACGTGAAGCCTCTAACTTTCTCATTTCTCCATAGATTGGGACAAAATTTAGGTGCATCTGACCTAGAATTTCATGAGGAATCTAATGGTGCCCTTGGAATCTTTAGAAAATGCCTCTAACTCAAAATCCGATAGTGATTTCCAAATATGCCTATTTTTGCATGTTCTATGCTATCTCACTACACAAGCAATAATAGCATGATATTTTGGTTCAAACACAACACATATGATATGTATTGTAGGTCCATGATCAATGGACCTCAAAGAAATGCATAATTTAGAGAGTTCAAGTGATGATGCACTTACCTCTTGGAGCTCCTTGTGCTATCTGCCAAGTTCCTTGTGCCAGAAGTGATCCAATGCTTTGAACACTCTCAATTGATCCCTTAGAAGCTTTTTGGATGGTTAGAACCAGCTGGAATCCTCAGGAACAAGTATAGGCCTTTTCTTGCAAAAGGGGCAAAAGTGACCAATATGGCAACTCTCTCAAATGGTGTTCCAGATGAGGGGAACTATTTGGGACAGTTGGAGGATGATATTTGGAGTGTTTTTGAGGCCTTGTTTGGTTTTGGAAGTGACTGAATCAAGACATGGCTTGAAAAATGCAGAAAAGTCAATTTTTGAGGTTTTGGAGGTTGACTTTTTGATTTTGGTGTTTCAGGTCACAAGTCAGTGTTTGAATAGCTTAGATATGATATATTAGAGGTGTTTGGATCATGAGCTATGGTGGAATTGCTCTCTAACTCAAAAACTCAGAGATAACTAGCAAAAGAAGGCATTTTGGCCTAGAGAAAGAGATTTTAAGGAAAGCAAGTGTTGTAGTGCTTTGGTGTACTCAAACTGAGCACAAATGAGCTCTATTTATAGTAGAGCAAGTTTTGTTTGGCTGCAATAGTGTGTGGCAACTGCAGCAGGTCTGTGGCCAATTGTAGCATAAAGGAGTTCTAGTCTTCCATGACCATTGACTTGAGGTTAGGGCACATGCCTATGGTTCTTTGATTCAGTGCTGATTCTTGACTCATTCAGTTAGGAATGTGTTAGTCCATGCCACCTTGGTGTATCCATTGAATGCTTGGAAACAAAATTGGAGTCTTGGCACCTTTTTAGCCATTTTAGGTTTGTTATGGCTAAGTGTAGATTCTTGGACTTTGGAGGCTTGGGGATCAGATCATTCTCCTTTTGTTTTATCCTCAGATGTGTCCAAATGGATGACAAGGCTTGGAGTTGTCCAATTTAGCTAACTCGAGCAAAATGCACAAAATCTGCCTTGTAAAAATCAGTCCATGATGCCATGTTCCAAGGGTTGTATCTCCCTACTCAAATTGAATTTGGAGAAGATCTGGTACTTGTTGGAAAGCCCTCATGGCATACTTCAACTTTGATGTTCACCAATGGACCTGGTTTGACTTGGATCAAGGTGAAAAATGTCCCTACATTTTGGAAAAAGTAAGGCAGATTCTGACTTTTTGAAAATTTCACTAAGTGTTGGAAAAAGTGTCATTTTCATGTTTTTGTGATTTTGATCAATCCATAACTTAAAATCCATGAGGATTTGGAATCTCTTGAAGTTGACACTTTTAAAGTATGTTAGATGGACTTTCATTTGAGCTTTGAATGGGAGAAAAAAGGCCTTGTGGTTTAAGAGTTATGACCTTGCAAAGTTGGTACCAAAGCCATTTTGTTCCATAACTTAGAAAAATTTTGGTTTCTCAAGGTTGCCCCTTTTGCAAGAAATCTCACTTTTCTTGATTTTTCTTGATGAATGATGATCAATAACATACATTAACATTGTTTTTTATTTAGGGGAACCATATTTGTGAAAAATTCCAAAAAGTCAAACTTGATTTTGTGCACAGTTAACTTTTTGTCAGATGAAATCCAAATTGTGCAATCCTTTGTGCAATCAAGTTCTTGGCCTAATTCAAACCTAATGGATGGATTCCATGGGTGTCTTAGGGTGTCTTGAATCATGTCCCAATGTTTGGGAGCATGTCTTTGTCAAAAGTCAAAGATACAGTTGACTTTTTCTTCAAAACCCTAATTGTGGTCCATATGAAATTGAAACTTGTGAATCAAGCTTCTTGGATCAATCCATTGTTGTAAATGTATCAATGTGGTGTATTTGAGGCCCTCAAATCATATCTTGAGGTTTGGCCTCATGCCTTGCTCCAAAAGTCAACTTAGGGGTGAATTAGGTCAAGAAACCCTAATTCCTTATTTTTTATGAATGCATCCCCTGAGGCTAAATTGACTTGATGATTGGGTCCATGGGGTCCCTTGGAGTATCTTGGGTTGTGTTTTGAAGCATTGGCTTATGCCCATATGAAAATTTCCATCTGGAGGCCTTGGTCGATCAAAACCCTAATTTGGTGACACTGGCGATCTCGAGGCTTGATCCACTTGGAATGTTGCAACTTTGTGCTTGATTCTTGATGTGGGAGTCCTCTTGATCCCTTATGGGTGTTTGAGAGGTTATACAAGTTAAATATCATGTCATTTTTTGATTGATCCTTGGTCTAAGTGTTCTGAGAGGGCTCAAAACCCTAATTCTTGATTGTGGTGAATGCTCAATCATCTTTGAGGAGATTGATAAGGCATGAAAGTACATCCCTATTATGATGATGATTTGTACAATGATGGGAAATCTTGGTGGTCAAAATTTGGGGTATGACAATCATTAGCTTGCTGGAGGATCAGGGAGGTTCTTAGGATCTTCATCTTGTTTCTATAACTATTATGAAGAGGCATTGGACCTTGCTCCAATAAGTAAGTGATCTCACACCTTGAAACTCATTTTCATGCATCATTTTTTATTAAATTTTGAAGCAAAAATGTAGATATGATAGTTTTTATTGTGTTCCTATTGTTGTTTGCTTTGTATCATTTTTACATTTTTAATTTTCATTAAGTAACGAGTGAGAAATAATGGTGGAAAGTTTGAGAAAAAATATGAAGAAGAAGAGAAGCACGAGGGAGAAGAGAGAGAGGGTGCGTGAGGTCAGTGATGATGTTGATGTGGCCATTCTACATTTTTTATTATGTTTTTAATATTTAATTGAATGGTTGCATTTAAAACACCGTATGTATCACCACCCCAGTGGTAATAGCCTGCGTGTTTGGAGTGTGTTTGAGTGAGAGGACTGGGGTTTGAATCCCCCTCGCCCAAATCCTTTTGTTTATTTCATGATTCTAAAGCATATATAATATATTATAACATGGGAGTGTGTTTTGACTGGGCCAAGCATCTGGCCCAGTGGCTAGGTCTTTTGGCTGAAACATAAAGGGCGCAGGTTCAAGCCCTTGGAGTGACATTTCCTTATTTTTTGGCACTTTGTCATTTCAATGTTTTTCTTATTTTTATGTGATCATATCTCATTACATATTTATTCTTTTAAGCTGGTTTTTTTCACAACCTTTCTTTGTCATGTCTATTTTATGAATTCATGAAAAGTTTTCCAAAAATATTTTATTTTCACGTATTTTTGTGTAGTTAAAGTAATGCACTTTTTGTTTGGTTTTAGGTCATTATTTGTGCTTCTTTGGCTTGTCCTTTGATTTTTCTTGACCTTGATGACTAGTGTGAATATAATATAGATTGTATGCACCTTGTGTGATATTGGTAACACGTTTCATTTGATTTCTACTTAAGTTTGGTATACTTTAATGTGTATTTTTATGTGTACATGCCTTGTAACTTTGTTGTTTATACCATGATCTTTTTTTTTATTACCTTGTCTTTTATACATGATATACTTGTTAGTTTTTCATACCTTATTGAACCCTTGTGTGCATGTCTGCCCTTGTGTTTGTTTACCTTTGGTTATGTGTTCATAAATACCTTGAACTTTAACAACATGTCTTCGCATGATTCGAAACTTGTATGCTTACCATGTCCAAACCCTTGTGATGTTTTAACTCTTGAATATGATCACCGTGAACCTTAACTTGTACCCTTGTTTGTTACCTTGATGTTTTGAACCATCTCTTAAATTGTATTCATGATTAAGTGTTGTTGATTGTTTTGTATCCATGATTATGTGTTGTTATAACTTATCCATGTTTGAATTCTTAAATTGTATTCATGATTAAGTGTTATTACAACTTGTCCATGATTGTTTTGTATCCATGATTAAGTGTTGTTATAACTTATCCATGTTTGAATTCTTAAATTATATTCATGATTAAGTGTTGTTAGAACTTGTCCATGATTGTTTTGTATCCATGATTAAGTGTTGTTATAACTTATCCATGTTTGAATTCTTAAATTGTATTCATGATTAAGTGTTGTTACAACTTGTCCATGTTTGTTTTGTATCCATGATTAAGTGTTTTTATGACTTGAGCCATGTTTTAAATTGTATTCATGATTAAGTGTTGTTACAACTTATCCATGCTTGTTTTATATTCATGATTAAGTGGTGTTAGTAAACCCTAATCCATATCCTAACTTTGACTCTAATTAAATACTTGAACCTTCCATGACATGATTCATATGCTTGGTATTATTATATACATGTTAACTTGAATCCATATTTGATATTGTTATATCCATGTTTGATTTGAACCTTTGTTTATATCCATGAAACTTGTGTTATACTTGGGTTTTGTTAGAACCATGTCACGTGTATGCTTTGATCTTTATCTTCCATGCTTGTATGTCATCTTTGGTTGTTACCATGTCTTGTTTATAACTTTGTAAATTCATTCATGTTTTGTTTACCTTGATTGATATCATGTTTGAATATCATATTTATCACTCTTTATCCATCTTGGTTGATATCATGCTTGAATGTCATCCTTTATCATGTTTATTTTGATATCATGTTTGAATATCATCCCTATTCATCTTGTAACGCCCCGAATATTTAATTATTTATTTAATTAAATGTTTAAATATTTATTTGTGATTATTCGGTTAATTTTGTGTTGAGGAGATTTAATTAATAAGTTGGTATTTAAGTTGGTTTAGTCGTAGAATTATATTAGAAATAATATAATTAAAATATTATTAAGTAATTTCTGAATAATTGATGAATATGTCGATTATGTGGTTAAGTCGGTAAGTTGATAGTCGGGTATAAATTAGTCGGGAAATTAATATTATAAATAATATTAGTTTAGTAGAGTTATTAATTTAAATACTTGAGTTTAGTTATGTGTGGAAATAGCAACTTCTAAGTGACTAGTAGTAAGCCCATTAAGACATAGTGACCCATTATCTTTATTAAATCTCTAGTTTATGTTAAAGTAGTAAAAACTAAAACTAAAACCAAAAAGAAAGGAGAAGAAAAGCTGCGAACAGTATTAGGGAGAAGAGGCTTGGAGGAGAAAATTGCTGCTGGTGTCGAAAGATCAAGAAATTCGAGCTACCTTCGATCCAATCAGGTAAGGGTGGGGTTCGAATTTTATAACCGGGAGAATGATAGTTAGTATGTAGGAATTGGGATTTATATAATTTTTCACTATGTGGTATTTATTGGATAGGAATTGGTATATTATAGAGACCCATTATTATTTGGTAGAGCAATTAGAAACCATGTTTCTATGCCATAGCCTGTAGCGATGCATTTTCTTTTCTAGTACTGTAGCGATTGTTGACTTGTTTTGCTTGGAATAGTATAAAGTTCCTTTTTTTCCAACTAATGGCTTTGTGATGTTTATATATAATAATTGAAAGGTGGGGATTAGATATAATATATATGTATTCACATGGAAGAAATCAAGAAACAAATAAAAAGAAATCGCAGTATATATATATATATATATATATATATATATATATATATATATATATATATATATATATATATATATATATATATATATATATATATATATATATATATATATATATTGGACGTGGGGGGGAGGGGGGGGCACTTGTAAAGTGGAACTCCACATCCTTTTCATTTCCATGCGCTACAGGAGGTGGTATGTAGCCTAGCTTTCCATTGTTTTTGCGCTACAGGTGGTATGTAGCATGGCTTTTGGTTAATTTTTTTATAGTTAATTACAAATAACAGATAGCAGGTCCTTAGCAGGTAGTGATAATTTGGTAGCAGAGTTGATTTTGATGACAGTAAAATTTAGTAGCATAATATGTCGCAGCAGTAATTTAATAATTTAACTGAATTAATAAATTAATTTGTAGTAATTAGTAAGAGCGAAACAGTATCGAATTACCCGGTGTGGCCAAATTAAGCGGTATATTTAGTTGCCCGGAATCAAATGAAAATTCATGGGGAAGTTCGTATATACGAGTAGATACGTGAATGGTGTTTATTTTTGTCAAATTAAGTTGAATGCGTGGAATTGCAGGTACAGTTGATTGAATTGGTTTTTGTCCCAAAATATGGACATGTTTTGTTGGAGGCCTAAATAGCCTAAATTGAAAGTTGTTTATGTTGTGCTGAGTTGTATTTGTTGTGTTGATGTTTTTAATTATATGTCGTTCATATGTCGTATACATTGCATTGTTTAAGTTGGCCTTGATGGCATTGATTAATGATCGCGACTTTATGAGGCGAGTGAGGATTACTGCAAGTATACAGTCGTATCGCGTAGTTTTAAAAGATTATCGATCCCACAGAGACTAGAAATCGAATGCACCGTTATCTATTGTTACTATGTTTATCTAAGGCTAATCAGAATTTGGGTTTTTAGTTCAAACGGGAAATTAAAGGGAAATTAAAATTTGGGAATACTAGTTATGAATAAGTTATCGGTATATAATTCGGTAACCTACGTAGAATTAATCAAACCTAAGCCTGTAGAGATTTATCACCCTATTCATCTGTAGGAGAAACCGGTTTAAAAGCCCTCAACTCACACTCCCGTGGATCTTGCTTTGGACTATACTTCTAAGTCAATACGTCTGCTCTCGCTAGCCCGTATGAGGTTAAAAATACTTTTTGAAAACTAATTAAACCTAATTAACTTTAAAACGCTTCCGCTGTTTTTAAACCTAATGCCCGATTTCAGCTATCCGGGGAAAGCCTCAGACTCTCGTGGTCTCGACTTTAACCTATGTTACTTCTTTACTCTCGTAATAAAAGTTTGGGTTTTATATTAAGAAATCGAAGCCAGAAGGAGGATTGATTATTGATTTTAGCTTAGAGAAAATTAATTCATTTTAGTTACTTCATTATACACCGATAATATCGGTTTAGCTCGACATAATTTGGAAATTAAACACTAAAGCAAGGAAATAAACAAACACAGACATAATTAAGGGATAAACAAACAATACTTGAATTAAATAACGGAACCTGGAATTCAGTAACAATGGCAACATCAATCCCTCCACAACTCGGTAGGTTCTTGCTTGAAAATAATAAAATGCAAGGTTGAAGGCAATGAAACAAAGAAATCTAAAGCTAAGTTGTAACAGTCCCTCAGTGTGAGAAACTGTCACTTTTGTTCGGTAATGGTTAACAAGGAAAATGGAAATGCAATGTAAAAAGAATGACTGAAGCTTCTGAAAATAAATTGGCAGCACAACGGTATACTTCGAAAACAGAAAATGGCCACACTTTGTTCTTCGTGAGTGTCTCTATTTATAGGCTCAGCATCATGTGGAAGTTGGAGAAAAATCAGCCATTCATGCTAACGGTTATCCCATGTTGGACCTAGAAAACTTCGGAGGTAATGGCATCGTGTGAAACTATTTCATCTGAGAATTTGTAGTTGAGTCTCTGCATCCAACATGCACTTTAAGCGCATGACGATCGTGGTGCCATGTGACGGTCGTGGTGAACTTTGGAGCTGCCATGGTCGTGGCACTTCCATGACGATCGTGATATCAGCAAAAATGGAATCCTTCAATTTTTCTTCTCTTTTCTGCTCTTTTCTTGCATGTTTTGGTTCTTTTCCACATTTAGCATACTTTGACTTGTGAAATATGATTACCTGCAAAAACACTTAAATAATCTCGAGAAAATCAGATATTAGGCGAAAAACGGAATAAGAACTAACATAAATTGAAGTAAAAATATGGTATAAATTCGTGTTATCAAACTCTCCCACACTTGAATCTTTGCTTGTCCTCAAGCAATCAATCTATTAAAATGGACAAACTTTATCAAATGTACGTACCTGGCATACCAATGGTGTTGAAAAAGAGTTTCTTGTTAGTCAGACGGGTAGTGGTGCAAAGCACTAAGGACACAATAACGACACAAAGCAACAAGCTTGTCATAGACCTCTTTTTTGTACAATCCAGTCCAGATCATTATATTATAGTTCAACCGTAAGTTTTCGTATCCATTTCGCCCGGTTTAATTCTAACGCAATCACATTAAGCCCTTTGCCTTATTCACGCACGTAGTGGAGTAACCGGTTAGTGACTTTGATCCCATTTTCTCGCACGGGGCCTAATACACAAATGTGGTAACCCTTTATACATCCCATTCGTAGATTGCGGGGGATCGAACAGTAGTTCGCCCTACCAAGTTCAGAATCAGGTACCTCTGAACCAATCAACAACGGATTTTCTTTCTTTCTTTCCTTGCACATTTTCACAACTGTGAGAGTTGTTGCATACTATTTTTTTTTTCTCAGCATATAGATAAGAAAGATTTTTTTCTTCTTTTTCTTGATTGGGCATCAAACACTTATATTCATCGGTTCCCCACGTGGTTTGTGATATAGACGGTGCTGACTGCTAATATAAACTACTAAGGGTTACTTTGGGACTGAACTCAAGATATCGTATAATAAGTATCGAAACTGATATCGCATATGCAAGAGGTCTAAGGTGTCAAGACGGTATCGATCTTGTTAGCACTTCCCACGCTTCCTAACATAGTTTAAAGCTTGGTATGTCTCAGATGTGCATTAATCGTAAAAAATTTCGTTATGGCAGAATAAAGTGAGGAAATCGGATAACTGAACGAAAATATTCATATATTACTTTGATAAGTAAAAAGAAAGTACAAATGAAAGGGAAATATACGAAAATAAATCTAACTCTCCCACACTATATCAGACATTGTCCTCAATGTTGCGATATAAAGGGGAAAAGGAAAACTAAAAAGGGAAACAAAATACAAAAAGCAAAATAAAATCAAGGTGGACCACGTCCTCTGCCTCTAGAGCGTCCTCGTTCATGCTGTGCGACGTGATCAGGAATACCCACATGGTAGATGTACTCGTGTAAGCCCTGCACTCGCACTGTCAATGCACCCATATCCTCGATGACACCGTCACGTCTTTGTCCTTGGTCAACTTGCCCTTGCTGGATTTGACGCATAAGTGCCATCATTTCATTCTGTTGCTAGGTTTGTTGCCATATAGCCCTCAGGATTTCATCATTAGTAACTGGGTCTTGGTCAGGGCGGCGACGACGTCTGGAGGTCGAAGGAGCATCATTAGCTGGCGGTGGTTGGTTCTCATGGGTGGTATCCATTTAATGCTCCATCTCATCAACAGGTCCCTGTGCTTGATCATCTGGAGAAGGCGCATTTTGCTCAGGAGCATTAAGATCAAAAAGCCAATTGCCCATATTCTGAGGGTCAGTGCGATTCCTGCAAGGCATAATGATACTTCTTACGGTTTTGGCTCGGACAATAGGATGATATTTCAAATCTCGTCGTAACTTGATGAGCTGAGAGCTTCTGCAATAATCGATATCAAGGAAGACTGGAGGCAAGGGGAGTAATCTAGCAAGGTCGTTTTCCAAATTCAAACTAAGTGCAATAGAGGTGACAATCCCTCCAAAATGGAAGGGTTTGGAGCCTCTAGCACAGTTTGACTGTATGTGTGCTAATAAAAATGGTGCGGCATTTATTAGCTCTGGATGAAAAATGCAATGAAGGAAAAACAACTCTTTAGAATTCACCTTATGGTTACTATCTCGTGCAAAGATGGTGCTTCCAAGTGTGCGGTGGACGTATCTGACGGATGGGTTATGGATAAATGTAGCGTTAAGGCTATCCCAACTGTCAGCTGTTGTTCCGGTTAAATGATTCCAAAGTTCGAACCCCGCTTGATAGAAAGTGTCATGCGGTACTCGGCGATGGACATTATCGCCATGTTTGAAGCTAAGCATCTCGGCAAGACGATCTTGTTCGATTGAGTATTCTTTGCCGAACATGCGGAACTTTGCGACTCCGGATAGTTGGCTCATTTCGCCCGGAGGGGTTATGTAGGTAAAAGAACTGAGGAATTCTAAAGTGAGGGCTTCGTAAGTGGGCCGGCTCTGAGTGCAAAGCTGCCAAAGACCGGCATTCTCTAACATCCATTGAACTCCCTCACATAATCCTAGTTCTTCTAAGCATGCAATGTCGACATAGCGGGTCAGTACGACGGAACGGCGGTAGAAGTCAATATACCGAGTTCTCTGGCACTCTCCTACCTCTCCATCTCGAAAATTTAGCGTAGATAAATCTGGAACTTCACGTTCCATTGTTGTGTTAGAGAGGGTTTTGTTTTTGGGAAGAAAGTGGGTTATGGAATTTCGAGGGTTTGTGAGAAGAGAATGGTCGTATGATGTGATTATATAGTGTAATGGGGGAGCTGAATGGTTATTGCAATGAGTAATGTGGTTTAATTTATAATGGGAAGGTTTGGAATTTGAATGGAGGTAGTGGATGGCTGGTGTTTGAATGGAGGAAGAAGAGGGAACGAATGAAACAATTCTGTTTTTACGCAGAATTTGTTTCAGACCCGCGTGACAATCGTCACGGGGCTGTCACGGTCGTGGCGCCCACAAAATCTGGGTGGTGAATTAGTGTAATGACAGATTCGGTTCCAAACATTTTAATTCAATAGATGTTATAACAAGCACATGGAAATATCAGTAATTTCATACACATAGATAAGCAACAGTATAACACAAATTAATATAGAACGAAAAGAATAGGAATGGAATTTGAAATCACAAAGATTGAATAGCAGCAGATGGAATTATTATTTAAAACCAGAAAGGTGTTATTTAAACTACTAGCACTGTATCAAAAATGTATGAAATCAAATTATTCCCAACATGAAAAAAAATGAAAATAGAATTAATGTAAATTGTTCCAAAGTAAAATGCATAAAAAGTAATTCTTGAAAATAATGTGCTTCATAAATCTAGCCAAGGTGTTTCTTCAAAGATGCGATGGCTTGATTTAGATGATCAAACTGTTCAATGGTCATGTCCATAAGTCCAATAATATTTTGACGCACGGTGTTAAGCTCATCCTTCACTGAATTGATTTCTTTATGGTATTCATCCATGGTCTTTAAAATAGAATTCAGATTGGAAGCATAATCAGTGGCATCAGCTTTAGGAGTGTCAATATTTTATTGGAAATCCATATAGTCAAGATCATGGTAATGAGGGGGTGTTTTCGGGTCAATCTCAGGTTCAGGAAAGGTTTCTTATGGTTCAGTCACGGGTTCATCAAGGTTGTATAGCCAGTTATGTTGGTCATGCACACTTGTGCGTTCATGATTTGGAAGTGTAGAGTGTGGTACGACAACATTGTTAACCAAAAGCTGGAAGTGGTCTGGACCTTGGTCCCTAATCATAGCCCTATTGAAGCAAAAGGTAATATTCATTGGTCTAAATTCTCTGAAGGGGTTAATCTTAGAGAGCCGGGTTCTGAATCCCATAGCATCAGCTATCTTAGTAACCAGGCTACCTATCAAAATTGGACTGTTTTCGTTATTGATAAGTTTGCAAAAGTTATTCAGCATAAAAGTAAGTCCATTAACCTCTCTAGACTGAGAAGCACAAAACATAATAAAAAGCTCATCCCTCGTAACAGTGTTATCATTTTCAGGTTTACCAAACAGGGTATATGCCAGGATCATATGAAAGTATCGGAAAGCAGGGTTATGTATCTCGGTTGAAAGCATAGGGTCCATGTCAAAATCAGGTTTCCCTGAAATTCTACCCCAAAAGTCACTCAGCTCTCCAACTAACTCTAAGTCCTCTTGAACCACAGAGAAAACATGGGGTCCTTCAGGAAATCCCAAAAGATCCGACAGTTCCTTTATGGTGAACTAACAGCTGTATCCAAACAATCTAAATGTAACCCTTCCCCTGGTTAAACCTTTTCCACAGTGAGGGTTATAACTTAGAGAACTCAGGAATTCTAAAGTTAGCCTATGGTAACACTTGTGTTTCTTATTTGCAAAACCCTCCCAACCTAACTGGCTAAACAGAAAGTCTATGCTCTCACCTACACCTAAGGCGGTCATGGTGGGTCTGTGGGCGAATTTCGTCAAAGCAAAGGGTCTAAGAGACAAAGCCTCATAGCGACGCCACTGTGTTCCATCTCTGAATTCTATTGGCATGTTATCCTCGTTTGCCATTAGTTAGTACTTTTTGCAAAAATGAAAACAGAAGAGGAGAACAGAGAAGAGTAGAAAGACTTTATAATCCTGTAGTTTTTCAATTTTTAAGATCAGCACAATATTTTCAAATTAAATTTAAAATAATGTAAAAGAAACTGAAAATTTGCAAAATAAAAACAAAACATAGAAAGCATAAAGAAGTAACAAATATAAAGCATGAAAACGGAAATCATCGGTTGCCTCCCATCAAGCGCTGTTTTTAACGTCGAAAGCCTGACGAATTCAATTATATGCTTAGTTAGGAGGTTCAGTGGGCAACTCTAAAAGTCTTAGGCAGTTTAAATAATCTCTATTTTCAATGCTGTGATAGTGTTTTAGACGTTGTCCATTAACTAAAAATGGATTACTATTCCTCCCCTTTATTTCTACCGCTCCACTTTGTAGAATTTTTGTAATTTCAAAAGGACCGGACCATCTAGACCTTAATTTCCCAGGAAAGAGTTTTAATCTTGAGTTAAAGAGGAGTACAACGTCTCCCACACTAAATTCTTTTCTAGATAAGCGCTTATCGTGCCATCTTTTTGTTCTTTCTTTATATATCCTAGCGTTCTCGTAAGCGTCTAATCTTAACTCTTCTAGTTCATGCAAATCTAGGATACGTTTTTCACCTGCAGAATCATACCTTAAGTTCAATGTTTTAATAGCCCAATAGGCTTTATGTTCTAATTCCACTGGCAAATGGCAAGATTTACCATAGACAAGCTTGAAAGGTGTAGTTCCGATTGGTGTTTTGTAGGCCGTCCTATATGCCCATAAAGCTTCATTGAGTTTTGATGACCAGTCTTTCCTAGAGGTGGTTACGGTCTTTTCTAGAATTTGTTTTATTTCTCGGTTTGAGACCTCAACCTGTCCACTTGTTTGTGGGTGATATGGTGTTGCTACGCGGTGTCTTACTCCATATTTCGATAGTAATTTGTCAAATATTTTTGATATGAAATGAGAACCTCAATCACTTATGACAAGTCTCGGCACACCAAATCTGGGAAAGATTGTATTTTTAAAGAGCTTTATGACTACTCGTGCGTCATTTGTAGGAGAAGTTATTGCCTCAATCCATTTTGAAACATAATCGACGGCTACGAGTATATATTTATTTCCAAAGGATGATGGAAAGGGTCCCATAAAGTCAATCCCCCATACTTCAAAGACTTCTACTTCTAATATACCTTTTTGAGGCGTCTCATTGCGTCTTGATATGTTACCAGTGCGTTGGCACCGGTCGCAGTTTAGTATTGCGATATGGACATTCTTCCAAAGGTTGGGCCAGAATACGCCGGATTGCAAGATCTTAGCGCATGTCTTTGAGGTACTAGCATGTCCTCCATAAGGAGCAGAATGACATTGAGAGATGCTGTTTTCTATTTCTTCTTCTGGGACGCAGCGACGGAAGATACCGTCGGCTCCTCTCTTAAACAGGAAAGGTTCATCCCAATAATAATGTTTTAGATCATGAAAGAATTTTTTCTTTTGTTGATAAGATAAGTCTGGATGAAGTACTCCAGCTGCTAAGTAGTTGACTATGTCAGCATACCATGGCAGGGTTTTGTGCATGTTAATTTCTTCCACGACTTCTTCCATCTTTGGGTCATTTAACTGTAGAGTAGACATATCACTTTCTAGTTGAGCTATGAGCCGTTCATATGGGAAATCCTCATTAATGGGTACTGGCTCTGGTTTAATGCCTTCTAATCTGGATAAGTGGTCTGCTACTACATTTTCGGTTCCTTTCTTATCTTTGATCTCTAAATCAAATTCTTGTAGAAGTAGGATCCACCTCAGCAGTCTAGGTTTTGCATCCTTCTTGTTAAGTAAATATCTAATAGCTACGTGATCTGTATAAATGATGATCTTAGCTCCCACTAGGTAGGAACGGAATTTGTCAAGGGCAAAGATCACGGCTAAAAGTTCTTTTTCTGTGGTAGCGTAGTTCATTTGGGAGGAATCTAAAGTTCTACTTGCGTAGTAAATGGCATGAAGTTTTCTATCCCTCCTTTGTCCTAAGACTGCACCTACGGCATAGTCACTTGCATCACACATGATTTCGAAAGGTAATCTCCAATCTGGTGGTTGCATGATAGGTGCGGTAATAAGAGCTATTTTCAGTTGTTCAAACGCTTTTAGGCATTTCTCATCAAAGATGAATTCAGCGTCTTTCATTAATAGACCGGTAAGAGGTTTAGTGATTTTTGAGAAATCCTTTATGAATCGTTGGTAGAAACCGGCGTGTCCTAAGAAACTTCGTATTTCTCGTACGATTTTTGGAGGTTAAAGATCCTTTATAATCTCTATCTTGGCTTTATCAACTTCAATTCCTCTATCGGACACAACGTGTCCAAGTACAATTCCTTCATTTACCATAAAATGGCATTTCTCCCAGTTTAATACAAGATTAACTTTTACGCATCTTTCCAGTACCATTTCTAGGTTCGATAGACATCCTTCGAAACTCTGCCCACATACGGAGAAGTCATCCATAAACACTTCCATAATGTCATCTATTAAGTCAGCAAAGATTGACATCATGCATCTTTGGAATGTGGCAGGTGCATTACATAGTCCAAACGGCATTCGCCGATAAGCAAATGTACCATAAGGACATGTGAAGGTCGTCTTTTCTTGGTCGTCAGGATGAATAGGAATTTGAAAGAATCCTGAGTAACCGTCTAAATAGCAGAAGTATGAGTGTTTAGCCAATCTTTCCAACATTTGGTCAATGAAGGGCAATGGGAAATGGTCTTTACGAGTGGCTTTATTCAGCTTCCTATAGTCGATGCACATTCTACTTCCAGTTACAACCCTTTTTGTTATAGATTCACCCTTTTCATTCTTAACAACTGTAACACTTCCCTTCTTTGGAACGACATGTACTGGGCTGACCCATTGACTGTCTGATATCGGGTATATGATTCCTGCTTCTAAAATTTTTTTCACTTCGTCCTTGACTACAGTGCTCAAGATCGGGTTAATTCTTCTCTGATGTTCCCTAGAGGATTTACAGTCTTCCTCTAGCATAATGCGGTGCATACAAATAGAAGGGCTTATTCCTTTAAGATCAGCGATGTTATAGCCTAATGCAGTTGGATATTTTCTTAAGACGTCTAATAGTTTCTTTGTTTCGGTCTGTCCTAAGTCTGCATTGACTATCACAGGTCGTTCGAGAGCTTCGTCTAGGAATTCATACCTTAAATTTTTGGGTAATGTTTTCAGTTCTAGAGCTGGGTTCTTTGGGCAAGGTAGATGATCTGGTGTAAGTGCTAAGCATTCGCTTAGGCTATCATCTTGATAAGGTTCACGCCAGTTATCATCTTCGAAAATCGGAGGTATAGGAATTTTTATAATATCTGAATATATGGTCGGCTCCATCTCGATTTCTCTTACGCATTCGTCTATGACATCTAGTAAATAACATGTGTCGTCTATAGTTGGAGCTTGTAGGAATTGTGTCAAGATAAATTCAACTTTCTCTTCACCAACTTCAAAAGTTAGCCTGCCTCTCTTTACATCTATAATTGCTCCAGCAGTAGCTAGGAATGGCCTTCCTAATATGATAGGAGCAGTAGAGTCTTCTGTAATATCCATGATTATGAAATCAGTAGGGATATAGAATTGTCCTATACGAACTGGAACATTCTCTAGTATACCAACTGGGTATTTAACAGAGCGGTCAGCTAATTGAACAAACATCTTAGTTGGTCTTAATTCTCCCATATCAAGCTTCTTGCAAATGGATAAGGGCATAACACTAATACTGGCTCCTAAGTCGCATAGAGCTTTGTCTATGACGAATTTCCCAATTACACAAGGTATCGAGAAACTACCTGGGTCTTTTAGCTTATGAGGCATTTTGTTTTGGATTATTGCGCTACACTCAGCAGTAAGCGTAACTGTTTTGTTTTCCTCAATCTTCTTCTTATTGGATAGGATTTCTTTTAGGAACTTAGCATATGAGGGCATCTGGGTGATGGCTTCTGTAAAAGGTATTGTGATGTTTAATTGTTTCAGAAGTTCAACAAAATTCTTAAATTGCCCTGCAGTTTTAGAATTTTTCAATCTTTGAGGGTACGGAATAGGTGGCTTATAAGGTGGTGGAGGCACATAAGGTTTTTCTTTGTCTACATCCTCTTGGTTATTATCTTCCTTTTCCTTGGGCTCACTCTCCTTCTCATACTTTTGGTACATGGCTGGATTTTGAAGTCTTGGGTCAGTGGGTCCATCTAATTCTTTTCCACTTCTCAGTATAACAGCGTTTGCATGCCCTTTAGGATTAGGTTGTGGCTGTCCAGGAAATGTTCCAGCAGGAGCAGCAGTAGGTGCTTGTTGTTGGGCCACTTGGGAAATTTGAGTTTCAAGCATTTTGTTGTGAGTGGCCAAATCGTCTACTTTGTTTGCTAACTGCTTAATCTGTTCACTAGTGTGTACATTTTGATTCAGGAACTCTTTGTTTGTTTGAGTCTGGGTAGCTATGAAGTTCTCTATCATCAGTTCAAGGTTAGACTTCCTAGGAACATTTGGAGCAGCTGTTGTAGCCTTTTGATAACCTGGTGGTGCAGTAGGTGCTTGACCAGGTGCATACCGTGCAATGTTGTTTTTGTAAGAGAAGTTGGGGTGATTCTTCCAACCAGGATTGTAGGTATTTGCATAAGGGTTTGCTTGAGCGTAATTCACTTGATCTGTAGAGGCTCCTGCTAAAACTTGGCATTCAGGGGCAGCGTGTCCAGCTGTTCCACATAATTCGCAGTTTGGCGCTACAGCAGCTACGGTGGCTGTGGGTGTCATGGTCAAGTTGTCTATCTTTTGAGCTATTGCGTATACCTTAGCACGGACGGCATCTAGGCTAGATACTTCGTACATTCCTCCTTTCGGTTGGGATTTCTCCACTTGAGTTCTTTCACCTCCCCATTGGTAGTGATTCTGAGCCATACTCTCGATGAGTTGTTGGGCCTCATCATAGGGTTTATCCATGAGTGTACCACCTGCGGCGGCATCTATTGTCAATCTTGTGTTGTACAAGAGACCATTGTAAAACGTGTGGATAATTAACCAATCCTCAAGACCATGATACGGGCATATCCTCCTCATATCTTTGTATCTTTCCCACGCATCATATAAAGACTCGTTGTCTTTTTGTCTGAAGCTGTTGATTTGGGCTCTCAGCATAGCTGTTTTGCTTGGCGGAAAATATCTTGCCAGAAAGACCTTCTTCAAATCTTCCCAAGAAGTAATAGAATTTGATGGCAAGGATTGCAACCAAGCCCAAGCTCTATCTCTTAATGAGAAAGGGAAAAGACGTAGTCTTATGGCATCTGCAGTTACACCATTCGCTTTCACTGTGTCTGCATACTGTACAAACTTGGTTAGATGTTCATTCGGATCTTCTGTTGGGTTTCCGAAAATTGATTTTGTTGTACAGCAGATAACAGCGAGGGTTTCAACTCGAAATCGTTTCGGTTGATAGCTGGAGCGACAATGCTGTTGTGAGGTTCTTGTTGAGATACGACAGCATAATACTTAAGAGGTCGGTTCTGTGGTGGATCATCCATGTCTGGTTCTGATTCGGATTCGAGTTCAGGATCGGATTGAGATTCAGGTTCTGATAAAGGAAAAGGGATATCGTGAGTTAAGCAGTATTCTTGGATACGTCTTTTTACAGAAAGAAGACGTTCAGGTTCGTCTGTTGGTCGTACGAGGTCTTCGCCAGAAGAGCGAGTACTTGGCATACAATCAACAGAAAGGGAATTTTGGTTTTTGCCTTAGTCTATACGACGTAACAAAGGAATTACGATGTCGACTTAATTAGTCCCCGACAATGGCGCCAAATACTTGATCGCGACTTTATGAGTCGAGTGAGGATTACGGCAAGTATACAGTCGTATCGCGTAGTTTTAAAAGATTATCGATCCCACAGAGACTAGAAATCGAACGCACCGTTATCTATTGTTACTATGTTTATCTAAGGATAATTAGAATTTGGGTTTTTAGTTCAAACGGGAAATTAAAGGGAAATTAAAATTTGGGAATACTAGTTATGAATAAGTTATCGGTATCTAATTCGGTAACCTACATAGAATTAATCAAACCTAAGCATGTAGAGATTTATCACCCTATTCATCTGTAGGAGAAACCGGTTTAAAAGCCCTCAACTCACACTCCCGTGGATCTTGCTTTGGACTATACTTCTAAGTCAATACGTCTGCTCTCGCTAGCCCGTATAAGGTTAAAAATACTTTTTGAAAACTAATTAAACCTAATTAACTTTAAAGCGCTTCCGCTGTTTTTAAACCTAATGCCCGATTTCAGCTATCCGGGTAAAGCCTCACACTCCCGTGGTCTCGACTTTAACCTATGTTACTTCTTTACTCTCGTAATAAAAGTTTGGGTTTTATATTAAGAAATCGAAGCCAGAAGGAGGATTGATTATTGATTTTAGCTTAGAGAAAATTAATTCATTTTAGTTACTTCATTATACACCGATAATATCGGTTTAGCTCGACATAATTTGGAAATTAAATGCTAAAGCAAGGAAATAAACAAACACAGACATAATTAAGAAATAAACAAACAATACTTGAATTAAATAACGGAACCTGGAATTCAGTAACAATGGCAACAGCAATCCCTCCACAACTCGGTAGGTTCTTGCTTGAAAATAATAAAATGCAAGGTTGAAGGCAATGAAACAAAGAAATCTAAAGCTAAGTTGTAACAGTCCCTCAGTGTGAGAAACTGTCACTTTTGTTCGGTAATGGTTAACAAGGGAAATGGAAATGCAATGTAAAAAGAATGACTGAAGCTTCTGAAAATAAATTGGCAGCACAATGGTATACTTCGAAAATAGAAAATGGCCACACTTTGTTCTTCGTGAGTGTCTCTATTTATAGGCTCAGCATCATGTGGAAGTTGGAGAAAAATCTGCCATTCATGCTAACGGTTATCCCATGTTGGACCTAGAAAACTTCGGAGGTAATGGCATCGTGTGAAACATTTCATCTGAGAATTCGTAGTTGAGTCTCTGCATCCAACGTGCACTTTAAGCGCGTGACGATCGTGGTGTCATGTGACGGTCGTGGTGAACTTTGGAGCTGCCACGGTCGTGGCACTCCCATGACGATCGTGATATCAGCAAAAATGGATTCCTTCAATTTTTCTTCTCTTTTCTGCTCTTTTCTTGCATGTTTTGGTTCTTTTCCACATTTAGCATACTTTGACTTGTGAAATATGATTACCTGCAAAAACACTTAAATAATCTCGAGAAAATTGGATATTAGGCAAAAAACGGAATAAGAACTAACATAAATCGAAGTAAAAATATGGTATAAATTCGTGTTATCAATTAAGTTGGCCCTTGATGGCACTTGTTTAAGTTGAAAATGCCTCGATAACCTGGCATATGTTTAAGTTGGGAGTTCTACTCCGAAATGGTACCACATGCATATGCATAAGTTGAGTCGCATTGAGTCGTATTAATGGATTTGTTATTATGATGAATGTTGATTGGTTGTGATATGGTTGTTAGTTGTAAAGTGGTGAAACTTGTATGATTCTAATTCTAATATATTAATTATCATACTTTTGATTATATTATTGGATATCTCACCCTTTCTTTGTTTCGCCGTTGCCTTTATATTGGTAACGTGCAGGTAATCCGGAATGAAGGAAGCCTACCTTCATTAGTTTGAGTCGGTGGTTGTCGCTCTGATACGTAGCACTCGGGGGGATAATCGCGTGTTTTTCCTATTGATTGAATTATGTTTAAGTTGCTGAATTTTATATTGTTTTTATTAAAGGCTTACATTTGAAGTTGTTTTATGTTGGATGAAAATGCTTTAACTATTTGAATGGTAAAGACTTGTTGATTGGGAGTTGTTTTTGTTGAATTCAAAATTAAGAAAATTTTATGTTGAACTTATGAATCCGCTGCATGAAAGTTAAAGTTGTTATATTTTAAAGACTAAACAGGTTCGAATCAGTTATCCAGAGAGTTGTATTCATTATGTATGATTTAAAGGTGATTGTATGATATGTTTAAGTTGAAATGAATGTGACATCCTGTATGTTGTAATTTTATACTCTGATTTTATATTATTCGTTGGGTAGAAAGGGGTGTTACACATCTCATTCATCCACCCATGAACTCTTTGTTTATTTTGACTTTGCCAAATCATTCTTCCTTTATTTTGTTGCCTAAATCCAAAGGAAAGATCTTTTTGTCAACTTTAAGTCATAGGTAGCTTAGCCCTAGCTCAACTTCCCTTATGACTTTGTTATGCTACTACCTTTTCAACTTAGCTTTAGGTTAGAGTTTGTAAACTCTATGTAAGTGTTATTGTCATAAACACTTACATTCCCATTGGAACCTTGATCATAATCAAGTGTTCTTCACCCTTATTTAGGTGAACTACGATTGCTCTGATTCCATCCTTGTAAGGATACGTAGGCATAAGACTGCAAAGTATTAGCGAGCATACTTAGTAAAACCTCTAGGTATTTCCCCATCAAATAGAACTTTCCCAATCAATAGCAAACAATAACATAACACAAATATTTTAAGAGGTTCCTATAGGATACTATATATACTTAGGGTGTTAATACCTTCCCTTAGTATAACCAACCCTCAAACCTTTTGATCTCTTCTCATTGTTGTTACATTGCATAATTAGGGTTTTATTCATTTTTTTCCCTTTCCTTTGGATAAATTAAAGTTCGTTGGTGAACATTCAATGTTTTGTGATTCAAGTTAATATAACAGCTTGATATTCGATTCTCATCGCAACAAAAATAGCGACTTCACTGGGGAAATCCCCCTAAGAGGGTTAAGCCTATCTTGTTTACTTGTGTTATTTGTATACTTGTATATATGTGTTTGCTTGTGTTGCTTGGGTTTTATGATTTTCAGGGTGGAGACCTTTGTGTGGTGAGATAAGTCTTAACCCAGACTTGAGAGAACAAATAAGATAGGAATGGTGGTATAGTAAAGGAGACTTTGAGGGAGTAATCCCGAAGAAGTTGACTTGAGATCCCCCGCTCAGTGGAGGCCCTCTCGAGTGTAGTATTTGTTGAACGAGTAATCGTGAATACATTACTACTTTCGACCTGGAGCCTGTGAAACTAAGGACCTTAGTTACCTCTTACCCAACTTGGCCTAATTAGGATGTAGTGCGGTGACTATAAGGGTGTGAACCCGAAGTAGTTGATACGCGATACTACACTCAGATGGGATTCTCTTGAGAATATTATTGATTTCCAAGTAATTGGTGTGTTAATAATATTCGAAAGATGGGTCAATGACTTTGGGAGCCTCTTAGAACCTTGTTCTCCAGGAACAAAAAAAACCCATAGTACATAACCTTGGGATGGTTAGACCATAGCACCATTCTCGTGATCTCAAATTCAAATGTGTGTGTATATATGTATATGTGTGTCTGTGCATACATCCATCCATGCATTCATGCACATTTTTTCTAACTCTTCAAGGAACTTAGAGTTGTTTTGTAAACATTATAGGATGGATTTTGGAAGGAGAAGAACCCAGAAATACACTTTCAAAAGTCCAAAGTTGGAAGACCTAAGGAAATTGGGAGGCTTGGTTGAAGACCCATTGGCTTTCAAGGATAAGTATTGAGGGATGTTATCTCTATCGAAGCTCGAGATGGTGGATGGAATTCTCTCTACCTTAGTGCAGTTTTATGATCAATTATACCATTTCTTTACATTTCACGACTATCAGTTGATGTCCATGTTGGAGGAGTATTCTTCTCTGGTTGGACTCCCTATTTCTTCTCAAGCTCCTTTCTCAGGTTTAGAGGAGATTCCTAGAAGACAACATATTGCAGAGGCTACTCACCAAAAGTTGTCAGAGATTAAGGCTCATATGACCACTAAAGGGGGACTCCTAGGATTACCTCCCAAGTTTCTGATGGAGAAAGCTTAGTATTATGCTGACAAGAAGAGTGTAGATGCTTTTGAAGTCATCCCTGCTTTACTCATCTATGGACTTTTCCTCTCTCCCAATGTTGACGACTTTTTTGACATTGATGCTATCAAAATATTCATACTAGGAAATCCGGTCCCGACATTGCTTGCTGACGCCTCTCACTCTGTGCATCTGAGGAGTTCTCATGGAGGAGGAATGATTACTTGTTGCACCTCTTTTCTCTACAAGTGGTTTATTTCATACTTGCCTTAGTCAGCTACCTTTTGGGATCTCAAGGATGGGTTGCTTTGGTCGCAAAAGATTATGTCTCTCACTCATTCCGACATTGAGTGGTATAATCCTACTTTTGGAGTGGTAGCAATGATTGACACTTGTGGTGAGTTTCCCAATGTACCTCTTCTTGGTACGAAAGGATGCATAAGCTACAATCCAGTTCTAGCTCATCGACAGCTTGGTTATCCTATGAAGGATAAACCTAATACTATCTATTTAGAGGGAATTTTCTTCAAAGAAGGTGAGAATCCAATGCTTAAAGAGAAAATCGTGCACGCTTGGCGTCACGTTCATAGGAAAGGAATGACAGTATTAGGAAAGCCTAATTGCGTCTCTTTGGAGCCTTATCTCCAATGTATTCAAGATAGGGTTATCAAGCTGAAGATGCCTTATCCCCGTCATGAGCCCCTACCCATGGCTGTTAGAGATCCCACCTTGATATTTATGAGTGAAGTGGAGAAGCTGAAGATCGCCTTAACCAAAGCAAAGCGAGAAAGGGATGCTTGGAAGAACAAGTACCAAGTCTTCAATCATGAGAATGGAGAGCTTCAAAAGCTTCTAAAGCAAAGGGAGGAAGAAGACTCTGTTAAGAAGAGGAAGGCACGAGAGGATTTATTTTCCTCTAGCGTACCATCAGCTCTTGTTGCTAGTTCAGATATTCCTGCAACGTCAGTTGCGTGAAAACTGTACGTGGACAAGCTCATCCTTGAGAAGACTAAGATGAAAGAGCAGATCGAGAAGCTTACAAAGAGATTGCATGGGGGAGAGGGATTTTCTCATCAGATTGCTTAGGACTCCTAGTTTCATTTTCCTTGTATTGTCCACTTTGTAGGACTTTTGAAAGTGTGTAATTTGTTTTGTAAACTTCAAATCTAAATCAATGAAATGAAACTCCTTCAGTTATTTAAAAGATCTGTTCTCCATTTTTATAATGTTTGCAAATATAGCTTTTGAGTTCCTTGAAATCTCTTTTTGCATTTGCATTGCATTTCATGCATTCATGTCATTACATGTTCATTCCTCTTGCATGAGCTCATTCCATTGTCTCTTCTTCAGTTTCCACACTAAGTCCTTCACACCCATAAAACACCAGAGCTCAAGCCCGACGAAGAATGGCTGAGCAAGAGCAAGAGATTGATTGAGTCAAAAATGAACTTGAAGACCTATGTGGGAACGTAGGGAAGATCATGGAAATGTTGCAAGTGATTCGTGCGAAGATGGATACCTAAACCACAGTGGTTTCTGAGATTGTTAATCTAGCAGCAGATCTTCAGCCTACAGTGACTACTCCAGTGAATTTACCTCCATTTGGTCTTTCTTCAAAATTTGTGCCTAGACCTTCTACAATTCCTACTACTCAACAAGCTGTTCCATTGACTTCCGAGGTCCCACACGTGATTCCTACCTTTGCACCAACTGCTCTGCATACTCGTGTGCAACCTTACTTTGATGAACACCAACAAGTGTATGATGTGCCAGATATGTCTGAATATGAAGATGAGAAACATGAGAAGCTTAGAAAGAATGTTGAAACCATTGAGAAGAGATTAAGAGCAATGGAAGGTGACCAAATCTTTGGTGCTGCTGCAAGGGAAATGCACCTTGTGTTTGGATTGGTTATCCCAACCAAGTTCAAAACTCCAAACTTTGATCAGTATGAAGGTACTACCTGTCCAAAGAATCATCTTATCATGTACTATAGGAAGATGGCACCCCATGTGGATAATGATAAGCTCATGATTCACTGTTTCCAAGATAGTTGAAGGGTGCTTCTTACATATGGTATTTAACCCCCAAGGGTTGGTCTAGTGGTGGAGGCTTGGGTCTTGAAAGTGTGCTCCTCTCAAGGTCACAGGTTCGAATCCTACTAGGTGCAATCAACTCTTGTGTGGGCCAGTCCATACGGAGCTTTGCTCTGACTTGAAACAGGGCCCCTGCTAGTGGACGGTGGGTATTGGTCCCTCTTGGATTAGAAGGTCGCAAGGCCGGATACCAAGATTTCCAAAAAAAAAAAAACATATGGTATTTGAGTTTGGATCAGACCCGTATCCACTATTTTCAAGACATGTCAGATGCTTTCATTAAACACTATAAATACAACATGGATCTAGCCCCTGACCGAAGACAGTTTTTGAGCATGTCACAAAAGAATTCTGAGTCATTCAAGGAATACGCTCAGATATTGAGGGAAACCGCATCTCAAGTGGAACCACCCTTGACCGAGAAGGAATTAGCTGATTGGTTTGTTGATAATGTACGACCAGAATTCTATGAAAGGATGGTAGGAAGCGTGACTTCTAGCTTCTCTGATATAGTTGATGTGGGTATCAAAGTTGAACTTGGGTTAAAGAATGGTAAAATGACCAATGCAGCTGGAAATTCAAACAACAACAACAACAACAACAATTCTAAGAAGTCCTCTAGCAGTTTCCACAAGAGAAAGGAAGGGGAAACAAATGCAGTGATGACTAGTAGAAGAAAGAATCAGTCTTGGAAGAAACAACAACAACAACAATGTTATGCTTAACAACCAGCTTATCCAGTTCAGTTCACTCAACAACCATATGTGGTTGCAGTCACTCCTTCATTTAATCAACAAGTTCCCGTGTTTCAGCCTGTGCAACTAGCTCTTACTTATCAACCAGTTCAAGCTCCACAAGTTTATCAACGAGCGCCCAACACTCTAGCCTATCAACAGCAAAGGACTCAAGCTCCACGCCAAAATTCTCTCATTCAAAACAGAAGACATGGTGGTAGGCCTCATATTCCTCCCATTCCTATGACTTATACAGAACTATACCCTTCATTGTTGTAGAGAGGGTTGGTGATTCCAAGACCTTTGGGTCAACCTCCCGATCCTCTTCCACCTTACTACAATCCCAATGTTCATTGTCCTTTCCACGAAGGCGTGCCAGGGCACGATTTAGAGGGATGTTTTGCTCTGAAACATATTGTAAGAGAGCTGATGGAAAAGAAGATCCTATCATTTGGTGATTTTGAACCAAATGTCAAAAATAATCCTTTGCCCGCTCATGGGGCTATTAATGCCATTGATGAAGTGTCTGATGAAAGTCTAATCCTTGATGTTGCTGAAATCAAGACTCCTCTTCGAGCTTTCCATGCAAAGTTAGTAGAGGCAGGATTGGTCAAAGTTTGATTGTGCTGTCTGTTCTAAGGGATGTGTGTTGGTCCAAAAGGACATTCAAAGTCTGATTGATGATGGTTTCTTGCAAGTGAGTAACAAGTTGAAGAAAGATGAAGTATCTGTGATTGAGCGTATATTTAATTTTCCAGAATCAAACGATAAAGTGTCTGTTTTCAATTTACCTGAGTCTAGTTCCAAGACACCTATTTTCAATCTACCGAAGCCAGTATTCAACATTCCAGAAACTGTTGTTGTTCTACCAGTTAGTCAGCCAAAGCCTGTGATTATTCAAAAGCCTAGTTCGTTCTCTTTCAAGGATACCAAAGTAGTACCTTGGAAGTATGATGTGACTGTGATTCACCAAGAGTCTGGGAAGGTTGTTTTAAAAGAAGATTTGAAAAGTACTAATGTAGATATAACCAATATTGTTGGGGCCAGTAAAATGACTCGCAGTGGTCGCATCTATACTCCCCGATTCAATGAGGCTCCACCAAAAGAGGCTGCTTCCACCGTGCCACTAAAGACAAAGAAGTGATTCCAAATGATGAAGACGCTGATTTTTTGAGAAATATAAGGAAGATTGACTACAAGGTCATTGATCAGCTACATCAAACTCCTTCAAAGATCTCCATTCTGTCTCTTCTATTGAGTTCTCTAACTCACATAAGTGCCTTGAAGAATTTGCTAGCTCAAGCCCATGTCACTCATGACATCACCGTTGGCCAGTTTGATAGTGTAATTGCCAATATCACAACCTGTAATACTCTCAGTTTCAGCAGGGAAGAGTTACTAAGGGAAGGCCAGAACCATAATCGTGCGTTGCACGTATCTGCGAAATGTCAAGATGATGCTTTAGCAAGAGTCCTCGTGGAAACTGGCTCCTCTCTTAATGTTTTTCCCAAGAGAATGCTTGCTAAGCTAGCTTACAAAGGGGCAGAGATGAGGTCTACGTCTTTGATTGTTAAGGATTTTTATGGTTCATGCAAAACAGTGATTGGGGAGGTGGAACTGCCAATTTTGATTGGGCCACATGTGTTTGATATCACATTCCAAGTCATGGACATCAATCCCGCATATAGTTGCTTTCTTGGAAGGTCGTGGATTCACGCTGCTGGCGGTGTGACCTCTACCTTGCACCAAAAGATGAAATTTGTTGTTAATGATAAGTTGGTGATTGTTCATGGCGAGGAAGACCTTATGGTGAGCCATCTGTCTTTGTTCCGATATATTGAGGCTGACGAGGATGCCTTGGAAACTTCTTTCCAAGCCCTCAAGATAGCCAATGATGTCCTTTTGGAAGTTGAGGAACCCATGGGGAAGGTGAGAGCTCCTGAGGTTTGACTAAATTTTGGCAAAACTTGATGAAGAACAAGATGATCCAACATGAAGAATTCTTCCAGAAAACAAAGATGTCGAATGAAATGTCCCAGCATGAAGACTCATTATTTGGACTGATATAGCGGGTTTTGTTTTTAATTCTATTTCTAGATTCAAGGTACGCTCAGCAGTGGATCAAGGACAGAAGATTCAAATCCCAAAAAAGCTGAAGACTATAAAAGAAGACTTAGACCTATGGCTGAAGATCTAATCCTTATGTAAACTTTTGTAAAGTAGAAAATAGGGTTTAGGGTTTTTAGAGTCGTAGGGCTTTCTTGAGTTTTAAGTCACCCTTTGTATCGGTTTGATACATTGTGGTAGACATGGATGTTTATACAGATTCTGAAACCTTTAGGTAATGAATTGTATATTGTTATTGGATGAAGCTCTGAAGCAAATCCAATAGAATCCGAGTAGGATTGTTAGTCAAGATTGCTTGGCTGAACTTTGTATTGAAAGAGAAGTCTTTCATGTAGGATGATACAGTTATTGTGACAATAACAGTTAGATATCACAGGTTGTGATTAAAGGAGTGAGATGGGTTTCTCTTATCAATTAGATGTGACTTCTAATGATAAAGTTTTCATTGGGTAGTGATAGGTAAACCAGAGGTTGTTTACTATAAACCAGAGGTTGTTTACATAAAACTATACTACTGATAGTGGATTCTTCTTCCTGGCTTGGTAGCCCCCAGATATAGGTGATTTGCACCGAACTGGGTTAACATATCTTGTGTTATTTATCATTCTGAAAATTTACAGTTCAATATTTGCTTATTGATTAACATGTTGTAACAGATGTTGAAACATCTGTCGTGTTTTTGTTGCTGATATTCTGAGTATCGGCTTGATTGTTCTGCCCTTGTTTTTAAAGTTATGCAGAGAACAATGTCGTGACATGTTGTTAGGACATCTGCTATCTGCTATGCCAGAATTTCAGAAGGGTAACCGATCTTTCACATCTGTCAAGAGCACAAGATCAACCATCGAAGAAGGTATTCCCGAAGGCTGGGGGGAGGTTATTGATGTAAAGATGAAGTTGGACCGCTATGGGTTGGGTTATAAACCAACTAATCAAGGAGCATCTACTTCTGCCAAAGGTCGTCCGAAGAGCATCCAATAAGTATTTTTCAATGGAGGCTTTCAAGTCAACGCCGTTAATGAAGATAATGAAGATGAAGGTATGAGCAACCTGGTGTTTTAGTGTGATGTTGCCTTAGACAAATGGGAGGCAATTGAGATCCCATAGATCATTCCCGTGTCAAAGTAATTTGTTGTCTTTCTATAGTTTTCAAAATTCCATAGCTCTCCCCAAGGTTATTGGACTATTTTGTAGGGCCACCTATGCACTTTCAAAATTATTATCAATGAAGATATTTTGTTAAATTTTTATTGTTCATTTAATGTTTTTCGCTTTCACTTTTTTAAAAGAAAATGGAAATATTTCAAAACTACAAAAACATTTTCCTCTTGCATTTCTTTGTTTTTTTAATAAAATCAAATCATTTAAACATGCAGAATAATCGAACACCTTGTTAAATCCAATGACCCTGCTTTCACTTTTAACTTTGATTCACCCATTTGCCAAGCTGAAGAGGAGGGTGAGGAAGATAATGAGGTTCCTGATGAACTAGAAAGAATGTGTGAATATGAGTGTACAGATCTCCAACCATATCAAGAGCAGGTAGAGACAATTAATCTTGGCACCGACAAAGAGAAGAAAAAAGTTAAGATTGGCACAACACTTGGGGTAGATATCAGAGAAAGATTGGTCAAGCTTTTTCAAGAGAATGTGGATGTGTTTGCATGGTCGTATCAAGATATGCCAGGTTTAGACACAGACATTGTTGTTCACAAATTGTTGTTTTGACCAGAATGCCTGACCGTAAAGCAGAAACTTTGAAGAACGAGACCAGACATGGCTTTGAAGATTGAGGTGAAGTCAAGAGGTAGCTTGATGCAGACTTTCTAACAGTTTCTAAGTACCCTCAGTGGGTAGATAATATTGTGCCGGTGCCTAAAAAGGATGACAAGGTCAGAATGTGCATAGATTACAAGGATTTGAACAAGGCCAGTCAGAAGGACGACTTCCCTCTACCACATATTGATACACTTGTGGACAACACTGCTCGTTTTGCTATTTTCTCTTTCATGGATGGTTTCTCTGATTATAACCAGATCAAGATGGATCCTGACGACATGGAAAAGACCACATTCATTACCCCTTGGGGAACTTATTGTTATAAGGTCATGCCCTTCGGTCTGAAGAACGTAGGGGAAACCTATCAAAGGGCGATGGTCACCCTCTTTCACAACATGATGCATAAGAAGATTGAGGTGTCCGTCGATGATATGATTGCAAAATCTCAAGGTGAAGAGGACCACTTGGAACATTTGTTGAAGTTGTTTGAACGACTCAGAAAATACTAGTTGAGATTGAATCCTGCTAAGTGCACTTTTGATGTTAGATCTGGAAAGTTACTTGGGTTTATCTTTAGTCAACGAGGAATCGAAGTAGATCCTGACAAGGTTAGAGAAATCCTAGAAATGCCAGCTTCATAAACTGAAACGCAAGTTAGAGGTTTTCTTGGACGATTGAATTACATTTCTAGATTTATCTCCAATATGACCGCTACATGTGAACCTATCTTCAAACTACTCGCAAGGATCAGATCATTGAGTGGAATTCTGATTGTCAACAAGCTTTTGAAAATATTAAAGTTTATCTACAAGAACCTCCCATCTTGATCCCACTTGTTCCAGGAAAGCCGTTATTCCTGTATTTGATTGTTCTCGAAGGATCTATGAGTTGCGTATTGGGCCAACATGACGAGACTGGACGAAAAGAACATGCCATTTACTATTTGAGCAAGAAGTTCACTCATTGTGAAAGTAGATATTCACTTTTGGAGAAGACTTGTTGCGCTTTAGCATGGGCTGCTAAACGCCTTAGGCAGTACATGATTTGCCACACTTCTTTGTTGATCTCCAAAATGGATCCAATAAAGTATATTTTTGAAAAGCCTGCTCAGATTGGAAGACTTGCCCATTGGAATACGTTGTTATTTGAATACGAAATCCAGTATGTAACCCATAAGTCCATCAAAGGAAGTGTTATGTCCGACTACCTCGCAGATCAACCTGTCGAAGACTATGTGCCTCTGAAGTTTGATTTCCCTGACAAAGACATCATGTTGGTAAAAGATTGTGAAGAACCAGGTCTTGGTGAAGGTCCCGAGCCAGGTTCCCGTTGGAAGTTGATGTTTGATGGTTCCTCTAATTACAGTGGGCATGGTATACGAGCCATTCTGATGAATCCGAATGGTGGGTATCCTCCGTTCACAACGAGGCTATGTTTTGAATGTACCACCAACATTTTCGAATATGAAGCGTGCATCTTAGGCATTGAAGCAACCATTGATCTCCGAAACAAAATTCTTGAAGTATGTGGAGATTTAGCTTTGGTGATCTACCAAGTTAAGGGTGAATGGGAAACCCATGACGAAAAGTTAATCCTGTATCGTGCTTACATTGTAGAGTTGATCAAATACTTTGAAGAAATCACTTTCTGTCACGTCCCAAGAACGAAAAACCATATAGCTGATGCCTTGTCCCCAGTAGCCTCGATGAGGAAATTCAGATTCCTTACTGAAGCGCCGCTTATTCGGATTAAATGAAAGACCGAGCCTGCCTATTGTCAATTGGTCGAAGAAGAAACTGATGGAAAGCCATGGTTCCATGACATCAAGAATTACCTACAAAACCAGGATAATACAGCTAATGTTATAGCTCTAGATAAGAAGACTATGAGAATATTGGCATCCAAGTTCTTCCTTAGTAATGACGTGTTATACAAAAGAAACTAGGACATGGTTCTGCTTAGATCTGTTGATAGACGTTAAGCAGGCCTGTTGATCAAAGAAATTCACGAGGGATCATTTGGAACTCGTGCCAATGGACATGCTATGTCTAAAAAGATCTTGAGAGTTGGATACTACTGGTTAACCATGGAGTCTGATTGTATCCAATATGCCAGAAAATGCCACAAATACCAAATTTATGCCAATAAGGTGCACGTGCCTCCAACATTGTTGAATGTTCTATCATCGTCGTAGCCTTTCTCTATGTGGGGCATTGACATGATTGGGGAAATTGAGCCTAAAGCTTCCAACGGTCACTGTTTCATCCTGGTTGCAGTTGACTACTTCACAAAATTGGTAGAAGTTGCCTCCTATTCCAACGTGACGAAGCAAGTAGTTGCCCGCTTCATAAAAAAAGAGATTATCTTTTGTTATGGGATCCCAAGCCGAATCATTACAGATAATGGGAACAATCTAAACAATCAAACCATGAAAGAGTTGTGTGAAGGTTTCAAGATTGAGCATCACAACTCTTCTTCTTATCGTCCGAAAATGAATGGAGCCGGTGAAGCCTTAAATAAAAATATCAAGAAAATCCTGCAAAAGATGGTGAAGACTTACAAAGATTGGCATGACATGTTACCATTTTCTTTGCATGGATACAAAACTTTAGTTCGAACTTCAACAGGGGAAACCCCTTTCTCTTTGGTGTATGGGATGGATGCAGTCCTCCCATTGAAGTAGAGATACCATCCATGAGAGTCTTAATGGAGACCAAACTAGATGAAGCAGAGTAGGTCCAAGAGAGATATGATCAGCTGAACCCCATTGATGAGAAACGCATGAATGCGATGTGCCATGGTCAGTTGTGCCAAAAGCGGATTAAGAGGGCGTTTGACAAAAAGGTCCGTACTCAAGAATTTAGAGAAGGAGAACTTGTACTCAAGAAACTCTTGCCAATTCACAAAGACATGCGTGGAAAATGAACTCCCAATTATGAAGGCCCATTTATTGTGAAAACAGTCTTCTCGGGAGGTTCGCTAATTCTCACAACAATGGATGGTGAAGAGCTTACACACCCTGTGAACGCTGATGCAGTCAAAAAATATTATGCCTAAATAAAACCCGCTAAGTCAAAAACCTGGAAAGGTGACTTAGGCAACAATGGGTATCCCGGTGGATCAAAACCTATGAAGGAGATCCAGACAAAAGTTAGGGACAAAAATAAATAAAAAATAAAAAGAGCTCGCTAAGTTGAAAACCCAAAAGGGCGGCTTAGGCAAAAATGAGCGTCCCGGTGGATTGAAAACCCGAAAGAGCAATCCAGGAAAAAGTTTGGGACAAAAGGTATTTCATTGCATCAGATGGTGTTTATCATTGCAGAAGATCAAAGCAGAAGTTCAATCCAGTCGCTCTCGTCAGAAGCAAAGTTTTGGGAAGTCTTAGTTATTAGGGCTAGTAGTGTCATTGGGTTCAATGTAACCTTTCCCTATTGCCTTTTTCAAATTGTAATACTCTATGGAGCTCTGCCATTTGCAAGCTACCATTCTTGAATAAAAACAGATTTTGCCTATTCAATTCTTGTCATTTATGATTTCTCTACTTTTCCTTGTTATGCAAGATGTCATTTATTTGTTAATAATGATTTTGAAAGTGAAAAGTTTTGAATTGAAAACACTTTGAAAACATAATGAAAGAACATAAAGTTGCTTTGACCTGTGGAAGAATTTAAAGAAAGTCTTTTGTTTCCCTAAGAAGTCTTAAGGTTGAAAAAGCACTTTTAGACCATTACCACAAAAATCCCCATTAAAGCATAAACTGACAACACTCTTGGATTGATCCTTTGATCATATGGATTATCAATATTGAAGAGAATCTCCCCAGTGTCCATCATTGTGATACATATGTATTGGTGTCGAGGATTTATCCCCAATGAATTTCCTTGGTTTCATACTTCCCCAGTGGAGTGGATGTATGTTCCCCGGTGATTTTTTGTGACTCCTTTCTTCCCCAGCGAAGTGATTATAATCTACTTCCCCGTGAGAGTCTCCAAACCCTTTGTCTCTCCACCAAGTCAGCTTTTGCATATCATGAGCATCTGCATCATGCCTAAACGTGTGCATTTGGCATTAACCCAAGTCTTTATAGTTGGCTGTAGCCCTTTTTTGACCCCCAAGTCCAGTTATTACTTGCATTTCGTTAAAATCCTTGGTTGTCACCCGATTCCCTGTCTAAGTCTAGTTATCACTGGCATTTTGTTAAAACTTTGGTTGTCACCTGTCTCCCCATGAAGTCTAGTTGTCACTGACGTTCTTGTGTGAATATCCAATGGTTATTGGTAATCCGGTCGTCACTAGTTCCTTTCTTAAGCTCGGTTTTCACTGGCATGCTCATTATCAAATCCAATTGTTATTGGTATCTAATGTCTATTACCTTTGGAGTTTTGTTATCACCAACATCCCCTTTGAAGTCCAGTAATTACTGGCCTCGACCCGTTAGAAGCTGGTTGTCACCTTTGCTTGCGGTCTAAGTCCAATTATTTTGGCATATATAGGAGAGTTTATTTACCTTGTTCCTCCTGATGTTTCCTGAAAAGCATGTTTGACTTCTTCGTGTTAAGGAATTTTCAACAGCTTGGATGTTATTCTGGTTAGAAACTCTGGTGTTTTGTTTGATTTCTTGTTAGTAAATTACTCCCATGTTTGGTTTGATCCCCAATGGAGATCATCCTTCTTTCTGGTTTGACCCCTAATGAAGATCATTCTTCTTGTCAATTATATTATAGAATGTCACTCGGCCATGTCTGAACCTGTTGCCCAACCACTTTAGATGTCCCCACTCTATTTCAGTTTCCCCGGTGTTTTGTCACCCCCAGTGAGCTATTACCCATTGATGTGACATTTCCCCTTTTGCTTTCATCCTTGTCTGCATCGTGCAATTATCATTCATCATAAATTATCATACTAGAGTTCATTGCATGTCAGCATTGTCCCAGCATGTGCATAAGGGTTTCTTTTGTCCATTAGCATAGCATGCCATTACATCTAGGGAAAATTTCCAAATTTTCTATATTTAAATACCTTTCACCTTGATTTCATGAGGATTGTCATCACTCATGCCATCTGGTAAAGATATTTAAATAGGGACAACTGTCATACCCCAAATTTTACCCTTAGATTCCATCATCATTTACATAACATTTTAGGTCAATCATTCATGCATAGCTAACCAATTATCAAGATATGACTTTGTTTTGATTCATTTGTGAATTAGGGTTTGCCTTAAGAAGCTTAGGGGATTGATCAGTCAAAGTTTTGGATTGATCATCAATCAATCAAGTTCTCATACACTCAAGAGATCTCCCTCCATCAATAATCAAGTGCAATATGGCTTCATTACAAGTTCTTCAAGATTCAAATCCATTTGGTCACAAATTAGGGTTTTTCAACCAAAGTCAACTGCATCTTTGACTTTTGATCAAGGCATGATCTCAAGCCTTGAGACAAGATTCAAGACATTCAAATAAATCCTTGGAGTCCATCCATGGTCTCCAAATAGTTCAAGGGATGGAATTCAATGAAGATCAAGATGTGGAAATTCATCTGATACACAAGTCAATCACTACAGAGTCAAACCTTTGACTTTAGGGTTTTCTTTATCAAATATGAACCTCTCAAGATTAATTTTATGGAAATATGTTTGATTGATGAATTTTATCTAGAAAAATCAAGAGAATTGAGGTTACTTGCATAATGGGCAATATTGAAGAATTTGAATATTTTCAAAGTTATGGAAAGACAATGATTTTTGTCCAACTTGCCAATGCCATAACTTCCAATCCAAGCATCCATTTTATTTGCTCCAAAGACCAGTTTGAAGAGCTCATTCCATACTACAACTTTGTCCTTGAGGATGAATTCCCAAAAAGTGCATACATTTCAAGTTATAAAGCCATGGAGTTAGTGTTTCATTCAAGAGTGAAGTTAAAACACTTAGAATTTTTTTTGATGCAAATCTGCCTTGTAAAAGTAGCTAACTTTAGGACTATTTTTCACCATGATCCATCATGATTCAAGGAAAACTAAAAACATGAAAGTTGTAGAGCATGTTTCAAGCTTTCCAAAGAGTCCAATAACTCATTTTTTCCATGCTTGAGCTAGGAGATTCAAAGATAAGAAGTTGGCATTCTAAAATTGAGTTTTAGGTCATTTTCACGTCAAGAACTTAAGCAAAACCAATTCCAATCTGCAAATCCCTTGATTACAGGTCATGTAACTTGCAAATCTCTCCTTAATCAGAAGATTATACAAATTTTTGAGGCATTACACAAAGATTTGAGCTATTATCCAAGTGTTCATTTCATTTTGGGGAGATTTTGCCAAAAAGATCACATTGCCATTCTTGAAAAGAAACTTTAATCACAAAGTCAACTTGTATGGAGCTTTGTGATTGTTTCTTCTGCAGAAGCAAGATCAAAAGGCTTCCAACCAATCTATATAGCCTTGGTACTTTGCCTTGGAACTTCACATTTTCATGAAACTACCCTTTCATTCTCAACCAAACCAAAACTCCAAACCATTACAATATGATCAGCCCTAAATCCCTCAACTTGTCCTATAAATATATGCCACTTATAAACTTCAAAATACACAAGAAACACTCTCAAAACCTCAGCAACTCCCCACATACCAGAATTTGCAAAAACCACCATTTATGCAAGTTCTAAAACCTAAGAGTTCTACTTTGCATTTCAGTTGAGTTTTCCCTTAACTAACCATCCATACTTCCTCTAAACACTCATTAGAGCTTGTTTAAACCCTTGAACAAGCTCTGAACGACCCCTATCATCCTATTCCAAGTTCATTGCTCCATTGTGCAAAGAGGTTCGTGTAGAAGGTTTCAAGTTGTTTCAAGATAAACCAAGAGTATCATTAGCTTGCTGGAGGATCAAGGAAGCTCATAGGATCTTCGTCTTGTTTCTGTAACCATTGTGAAGAGGCATCAGACCTTGCTCTAATAAGTAAGTGATCTTACACCTTGAAACTCATTTTAAAGCATCATTTTTATTAACTTTTGAAGCAAAAATATAGATATGATGGTGTTTATTGTGTTCCTACTGTTGTTTACTTTGTATCATGTTCACAATAAAAGATATTGATGTTTGAAACCTAGGGTTTTGCTCTGTTTGTACCCTTCGTGTGCCCTAGTCAGTAGGTTTTAGGTCATAAAAATCATACCATTGGTTTCCTTGAAAAAAAAATATAACAATTTTGATTTTTACATTTTTAATTTTCATTGAGTAACAAGTGAGATATAATGGTGGAAAGTTTGAGAGAAAATATGAAGAAGAAGAGAAGCACGAGGGAGAAGAGAGAGAGAGCGTGCGTGAGGTTAGTGATGATGCTGACGTGTTTTTAATATTTGATTGAATTGTTGGAGTGTGTTTGAGTAAGATGCCTGGGGTTCAAATCCCCCTCGCCCCAGTCCTTTTGTTTTATATTTTTTTCATGATTATGAAGCATGTGTAATATATTATAACATGGGAGCATGTTTTGACTGGGCCAAGCATCTGGCCCAGTGGCCAGGTCTTTTGGCTGCAACATAAAGGGCGCAGGATCAAGCCCTTGGTGTGACATTTCCTTATTTTTTGGCACTTTGTCATTTTAATGTTTTTCTCATTTTTATGTGATCATATATCATTACATATTATTCTTTTAAGCTGATTTTTTTGACAACCCTTCTTTGTCATGTCTATTTTATGAATTCATGAAAAGTTTTCCAAAAATATTTTATTTTCACACATTTTTGTGTAGTTAAAGTAATGCACTTTTTGTTTGGTTTTAGGTCATTATTTGTGCTTCTTTGGCTTATCCTTTGATTTTTCTTGACCTTGATGACTAGTGTGAATATAATATACATTGTATGAACCTTGTATGATATTGGTAACATGTTTCATTTGAACTCTACTTAAGTTTGGTATACTTTAATGTGAATTTTTATGTGTATATGCCTTGTAACTTTGTTGTTTATACCATGAACTTTTGATTGATTGCCTTGTATTTTATACATGATATACTTTTAGTTTTCATACCTTATTGAACCCTTGTGTGCATGTATGCCCTTTTGTTTGTTTACCTTTGGTTATGTGTTCATAAATACCTTGAACTTTGAAAACATGCCTTCGCATGATTCGAAACTTGTATGCTTACCATGTCCAAACCCTTGTGATGTTTTAACTCTTGAATGTGATCACCATGAACCTTAACATGTACCCTTGGTTGTTACCTTGATATTTTGAACCATCTCTTAAATTGTATTCAAGATTAAGTGTTGCTATAACTTATCCATGTTTAAATTCTTAAATTGTATTCATGATTAAGTGTTGTTACAACTTGTCCATGATTGTTTTGTATCCATGATTAAGTTTTGTTATAATTTATCCATGCTTGAATTCTTAAATTGTATTCGTGATTAAGTGTTGAAATTCTAGCCTATGCAAACAGCAGATGTCCTAACACATGTCAAGATATTGTGCTACATAATCATTTAAACTCAGAGGTGCAACAGCAGACTAATACCTTGAATATCAGAACTGCACAATCACAGATGTCACGACATCTGATCCAACATGTTAGTCAAGAACAATCAACAAAACTATAAATTGCAGAATGTTAAATAAGACAGTATGTGTTAACCCAGTTCGGTGCAACTCACCTACATCTGGGGGATACCAATCCACGAAGAAAACTTCACTATTTGTTGACCTGTTACAAAGCTAAACTCCCCCGTTTACAACTTTATCCTAACATCTACCAAATGAACATATTTACCAAGGCTAAACTCAAACGTTTACAACCCTGATATGAGATACCCCACTCACAGCCTAATCACAACCTGTTAAATGTCTGTCTTCAGACAATACAGAACCTATCACGGTTTCTTGACGTTCAAGTTATCTTGGACTTGCTTCAAAGCTTCGTCCAAGAACAATACACCAACCATTACCTACAGGTTCCTAGTTGTGTCCCTGTACCTATGCCTTCCACTCTGCATCCCATATTACAGAGTGGAGACTTACAACTCCTAAGAGAGCCAGCGACTCTCAAACCCTAAACCCTTATTCAACACAAGAGAACTAGGTTACAAAGTTATAAGTGATACAAAGTATAGTATTATAACCCTAGGTCTAAGTCTCCTTATATAGTCTTCTGTTGTCTTGGGCTTTCAATCTTTTCTCCTGTGATTCCTTGATCCACTCCTTAACTCTTGCAACAGACTAAAGCCTGCTAACTTAATAAGTCGGTCAGGATCTCGAGTCACCAAGTTGGGACATCTCCTTCGACATATTTTTCTTCTGCAGATTCTTCAATTTTATCATCAGAATGTTTTAGCCAAAATGTAGTCAAACAACAGGTGCTTTCAATCTCCCCCTTTTGACAAATTTTGGCTAAAACATTTTCTTCTGCTTTCTGCTGTCAGCAAGACTCCTACATCAAGACTCGTCTTGAGAATTGATTGGAGCTAAGGTCTGAGAGAGTCTCCCCCTCAACACATTCCGCTTCATCTCAAGAGAGGTCTTGAGAACCAGAAGACTCCTCCAGAAATGAAACATCAGTTGTAGACTTCGTAACACTGAGAGCATAGATTGCATAACTCAGGTCACAAGACACAACCTGCTTCACAACTCAGATCACAAGACACAAGACAAAATAAGATTGTTAAGATGTCAGAACATCTTAACCAACATTCTTGCAAAACAACTGCAGGAGTGTACCCAAACTCAGACATCATCAGAAAACCATTCTCCCCCTTTTTAGCCAAAACTTGGCAAAAGTGACCAAGACAGCTCCAAATCTAGACACAACATATCTAGATTTTGAAGAACCCCGTCTGTCACCAATCCAAAGAAAGTATTGAGACGAAGAAGAGCAAAGTAATCCTATTTATAGCCGAGCCATTTCCTTAGGAAGTAACGAACCAAAAAGAATGCTAGTCAACTCAAAGGTTCATTAATCGAAGGTAATAACTCCACTAATATCGCTTTGGCCAAGACTTCTTTGACAGTTTATTCTTTTGAGAATGCCGACCAAAGAACCCATTACATTCAAGCATGTTTTATAACTATATCCTGACATCATGTCAGACATTGTTTGTTCTTCCCAGATTCCTCTTCTGATTTGACATAATAGAGATTTCTTTACAAATTTATGATCCCAGTCTGCAGAGAAAAATAAATTCTCTCAGACTCAATCAATGATTCTTAAGCATCCAATAAGAACCATTTAACTTGCACTGTCAAGCCTCCCACAACTTGCAACAATACAACAATGTCAAGACATCCTCCTTGACATCTCAGCTTGCTTGACGCACAAATGCAAACTGGAACTTCAACTGCATCCTCGCAGTAATTCATCATAGATCAAGAGGCATCTCCCCCTATCTAAGGTAACTAGTGCTCCTCCACATAACACCTAAGCTAATGAATAGAAAACATAAGACGCATCTTCATGTCTTCAAGAGTGCACCCTCAGTTCAACTTACCAGCTGAACACAATCATTAACTCTCTTATTGCTTCCTCTGACAAGAAACAATAATCACTCACACATGATCACCATCATGCTACCCGTGAGGAAATGTATACCAACCATAACAAACTCTTGGCTTAAGATCAAAGCCCCATTGATCCCCCTCATCTTGCAACCATCTACACACCACACGAACTCCTCTTGAATTCTCACGCACAGGGCCCCTTAGTTTGTTATAACGATGTCAGCTATCGTATGCATGCTCCAGAACTTCACAACTGCTAAATTGATCCACTACTAGCATGACTCGCAGCCAGGGGCAACATCCCCTTGGCAAGATTTTCCACTGACTTCACCAAGCCAGCAATAGAGATAGACACCCCACAATCCCAGACAGTCATTCCTTATCATTCTCCCATATGATAACCTTGAATACTTCTGATTTTTGGTGAATATCCACTTATGAACGCATCAGAAACTAGACCTTCATGTAATCAACATATGATCCACTCCAGTCTTCTCAAAACCTTACATCAACTCAAGGCAGTTCTTCTACTTCATCATTCTCCCGTATGACAAGAAAGATGCTCCTTAGACATGATGTAGCCAACAAGTTCCTAGACCAGAACTTAAGAATCCTCCACCAAGGATAACCAACCCAAAGATGTTCTAACATCAGTTAGGACATCTTCCACACATCAGAGACACCACACACCATGGTTCTTGATATGCTCCACCACTGGACTTACTATCAGCATAGTAATCCAAACTGAAGACCTTCACACAACACCGTGCCACCAGCTTGAACAAAGAGAACTTCAGAAACCCAGAGAGAAATAAACTCTCATCCACCAAAAGAAGGTATACTTCCATCCTCAACCCAGAACTTCTGCCACAAGCTCCAAGAGAACCAGAACCTCCTTACATTTTCAACTAACTACTCTTCTGCACAAGAGCAATGAGTTTCAAGCATCCTGCTTGAATGCACACTATGAAACCAACTAAATGCCACCTTTTGATTGATCTTAATCTTCTTCAGAACTCCCACAAGATACACTGATCCACTAATGAAATCAGATTCTCAAGTCACATGAACTACTTGCCCCATAGCAAGACATCTTGGATTCACCAAGCCTCTTAGTCATGTAACATCTTCCCATCCACAGCTCCCACAAACTGCATGAGATAGACCTTTTTGAAGCATCCACAACTTCCATTCTCCTGTAGATCACCTTATCTCAACCTGATGTGCCACATCACCAGCTGATACTTCTGATGTTAAGCTAGATGTCAGAACATTTTGATATGACATCCAACTGTTGAATTCAGCTCCTCCTTCTGCCACTTAGAAGAACCTCCTCCCTTTGCAGAACAAGAGTTACATGCTCTCATAGACTTGATTCAGCAACCAAGTTTGAGTAGACAACCTTCATCCTGCTTTAAAACTACAAAGACTTCAAACCTGCCACATCTGAATCTTCAGAAAATAAGTAGTCCAAGACTACATCATAGCCATACCAAAGAATGCCACTTTCCTTAGTAGAGCAGACTGTAGAAAGTCAGAGATAACTGCCACTTAACTTTGACCATCTACAAGAAGAGCAAGATCCATGCTCCAAAGCACCTAGATCAGAAATAAACTGATCCAAGCTATAACCATCAAGATTATGATGTCTTCATCTTCATCTTCAATAGCATCAAAGTCCATACTAGTTTCTTGCCAGGAAACTCTCTCGATAACACATGCTTCTGTCACACCCGACTGAAGCCACTTCTTAGGTCACCACCTAAGACTAAAATAGATGCTAAAGCGTATGCAGTACCCCTCCCATGATTCTGCACAAACTCTGATGATGAGATGTTCCAACATCTTGTTGAACATCAGCAATCTTGACTTTCAAGGATAATCAATTAGATAATTGTGGATTCCACAAATAGAAATTGATCTTAAATCCTTGTACAATAACCCTTCTTCACTGTTGGAGATGAGCTCCACCAGATCACGTCATGAACACTTGTAAAGTATTCAATCATTTTGCAAGTATCTTTTTCAAAGGACAATGTTGAGATACCAAGGCTGCCACCCTTGATTCAATTAACTAATACTTTCTCTGAACAAATCTTATTTACCTCAACAATTCTTCAATCAGATTGGATCCACTCTTAGGGTCAAGAGAGATGAATCCTTCCTTGTTGTTTTTGGATGGTGAAAATAAATCACCTCCACTTTCTTCAGATTGTGTTTCAAAGAAACACCTAGTCAGAAGAGTAACTAGAAGACTCCAGATACTCGACATAGATGCCTTTATGAGTGGACTTGAGAGAATTCTCAAGTATCTTTAACAACCTAGCCGATCAATAGTTTATCAAACTCCTAGAGCAAGAAACCAAGCTTCCAGGTACCAAGTCACCATATCAGATATCTAACCACAACCCCTTTCACTCCATCGCTCCCGACTTTGGAATAAAATAATGCAGATATCTTCAAATACAGAGGCCGACGATTGAGACCTTCCACCAACTGTCTTCAGAAACAACTCCAGAATCCCATTATTCTAGAGCTCTTCCATCAGAAACACATGCAGCGGAACCACCAAAGAACAGATCCTGCTTGCCCTAATAAGATGTCACAACATCTTATAAGACACACTAACAAGAGAACTAGCCACTTCTCCTGTAGTTGTTGTAGAACCTCTTCAGCAACATGAACAACCTCCGGGTTACTCCCTTCGATCCAGAACATCCATCTCATCCATTAATATTCTTGAGTATGTCTGAGTTGATTGATCTGATCTTCAAAAACTCCTCCTTGTTTAAACGCCAGAAAGTATCTCCCAAAGATCTCATCCAGAACCAGACAGGATGCCTGCTCTGATACCAATTGAAATTTTGGCCTATGCAGACAACAGATGTCCTAACACATGTCAAGACATTGTGCTACCTAATCATTTAAACTCAAAGGCGCAATAGCAGACTGATGCCTTGAATATCAGAATTGTACAATCACAGATGTCACGACATCTGATCCAACATGTTGGTCAAGAACAATCAACAAAACTGAAAATTGTAGAAGGTTAAATAAGAGAGTATGTGATAACCCAGTTTGGTGCAAATCACCTACATCTGGGGGATACCAATCCAGGAAGAATACTTCACTATCTGTAGACCTGTTACAAAGCTAAACTCCCCTGTTTATAACTTTATCCTAACATCTACCCAATGAACATCTTTACCAAGGCTAAACTCAAACATTTACAACCCTGATATGAGATACCCCACTCACATCCTAATCACAACCTGTTAAATCTCTGTCTTCAGCCAATAAAGAACCTATTTCTTGACCTTTAAGTTATCTTGGACTTGCTTCAAAGCTTCGTCCAAGAACAATACACCAACCATTACCTACGGGTTTCTGGTTGTGTCCCTGTACCTATGCCTTCCACTCTGCATCCCATATTATAGAGTGGAGACTTACAACTCCTAAGAGAGCCAGCGACTCTCAAACCCTAAACCCTTATTCAACACAAGAGAACTAGGTTACAAAGTTATAAGTGATACAAAGTACAGTATTATAACCCTAGGTCTAAGTCTCCTTATATAGTCTTATGTTGTCTTGGGCTTTCAATCTTTTCTCCTGTGATTCCTTGATCCACTCCTTAACTCTTGCAATAGATTAAAACCTGCTAACTTAATAAGTCAGTCAGAATGTCGATTCACCATGCTGGGACATCTCCTTCGACATCTTTTTCTTCTGCAGATTCTTCAATTTTATCATCAGAATATTTTAGCCAAAATGTAGTCAAACAACAAGTGCTTTCAAGTGTTGTTACAACTTGTCCATGATTGTTTTTTATCCATGATTAAGTGTTGTTATAACTTATCCATGTTTGAATTCTTAAATTGTATTCATGATTAAGTGTTGTTAAAACTTGTCCATGATTGTTTTGTATCAATGATTAAGTGTTGTTATAACTTATCCATGTTTGAATTCTTAAATTGTATTCATGATTAAGTGTTGTTACAACTTGTCCATGATTGTTTTGTATCCATGATTATGTGTTGTTATGACTTGAACCATGTTTTAAATTGTATTCATGATTAAGTGTTGTTACAACTTGTTCATGCTTGTTTTATATTCATGATTAAGTGGTGTTAGTAAACCCTAATCCATATCCTAACTTTGACTCTAATTATATACTTGAACCTTCCATGACATGATTCATATGCTTGGTATTGTTATATCCATGTTAACTTGAATCCATACTTGATATTGTTATATCCATGTTTGATTTGAACCTTTGTTTATATCCATGAAACTTGTGTTATACTTGGGTTTTGTTAGAACCATGACACGTGTATGCTTTGATCTTTATCATCCATGCTTGTATGTCATCTTTGGTTGTTACCATGTCTTTTTTATAACTTTTTAAAGTCATTCATGTTTTGTTTACCTTGGTTGATATAATGTTTGAATGTCATCTTTATCACTCTTTATCCATCTTGGTTGATATCATGCTTGAATGTCATCTTTTATCATGTTTTCTTTGATATCATGTTTGAATATCATCCCTATTCATCTCATCCATCCACCCATGAACTCTTTGTTTATTTTGACTTTGTCAAATCATTCTTCCTTTCTTTTGTTGCCTAAATCCAAAGGAAATATCTTTTTGTTGACTTTATGTCATAGGTAGCTTATCCCTACCTCAACTTCCCTTATGACTTTGTTAAGCCACTACCTTTTCAACTTAGCTTTAGGTTAGAGTTTCTAAACTCTACGTAAGTGTTATTGTCATAAACACTTACCTTCCCCTTGGAACCTTGATCATAATCAAGTGTTCTTCACCCTTATTTAGGTGAATTACGATTGCTCTGATTCCATCCTTGTAAGGATACGTAGGCATAAGACCGTGAAGTCTTGGCGAGCATACTTAGTAAAACCTCTAGGTCTTTCCCCATCAAATAGAACTTTCCCAATCAATAGCAAACAATAACATAACACAAATATTTCAAGAGGTTCCTATAGGATACTATAGATACTTAGAGTGCTAATACCTTCTCTTAGTATAACCAACCCCCAAACCATTAGATCTCTTTGCATTGTTGTTACATTGCATAATTAGGGTTTTATTCAATCTTTTCCCTTTCCTTTGGATAAATTAAAGTTCAGTGGTGAACATTCAATGTTTTTTTATTCAAGTTAATATAATAGCTTGATATCTGATTCTCAACGCAACAACTAGTTATTTTGCACACCCTATTATTTACCCTGAAAAAAATGGTAAACTTCCACTGGTCTCCAAATATATGGTTTACTCGCAGGATCAACCAGTGAATCCTAGGACATAGTGCTTAAGGACTTGTTCATTGTTAACTTCTTTGTGTCTTAATATTATTAGCTTCGACTATGTCAAAGGGGATGTGTGAGGACAATGTAATAGTGAGTATCTCGATTTCTTGCATAAAATGTAAAGTAAAAATAACGATGCTGAAAGCACTCAAATAAAAATAAAGGCTAGGAAAAAGATGAAAATGAGGAAAGCAACATAAATTGAATGAATTAGGAAACTTTTCATTAAACAGTAAACATGATGTTTCATCTGCGCTTACATTCTTTCAACTATTCGCTCGTTTCTCTTAACGCTGATACTTTGAGTTTCTTTGTGAGATTTTTGTAATACAAATGAGTAATCCAATAAAATGAACTACTATATATACAAGTATAAAATAACTACCCTCTAATGTTCCTTTCCCTTTGGTTCGCCACGTGGAGTTTTGCATGTAGTTTGCCTTCCAATTTCCTCCACGTGTCCCTTTGAGATAAGAACCCAAGCAGTTACCAAGATTTGAATGTGACATAATCGCACCCACACAACCACTTCTTTGACCAGCTTTACCTACAACGCTGCCTTCCTTGTCGAAGTAATTGGTGTCGAACTACTCATTTCAACAACCAAAAAATTCTCTAAGTCCCAGAGTGTGGTTGAACCGCTACTCTTCCAAGACTTTTCCCTTGTTTGCTGGGTTTTCCTCATTGGTTGAAAATTCCAGCTTTTCCCTTGTTTTCTTTTAAAGGGCGATAAGTCAAATAATATTTTGTGAGCTCTAGCGTCCACTTTCCTATTTGACTATGCAAAATAGGTTTTGAAAGCATATGCTTAATAACATCAAAATGTGAATAAACGTAGACTTCAACTGGCTTTATATAATGTTTTAATTATGTACAAGAGAAGTACAAGCATAAACATAACTTTTCAATCGAGTTATACCTAGTTTCTGCATCTATAAGGATTTGACTGAGGTAATATATGGCTCTTTCGACGCCATTATTATCCTCTTGTGCTAACATGCTGCCTATGGTCGAATCTGATGTAGCTATGTACAGTTTCATGCTCTAATTCCTACTTGGAAATAACAATATTTGAGGCTTCATCAGGTACTTCTTTATGGCATCGAAGGCCTCCTGTTGTTCAACCCCCCAAATGAAATCGCTCTCTTTCTTGAGTCAAAGAAGTGGCAAAAATGATAGTACTTTGCCACTTAAGTTTGAAATAAATCTTCTCAAGAAGTTGACTTTTCCCAACAAAGAATGGAGTTGCTTCTTTGTCGAAGGAGGCTTGAGATCAACAATTGCTTTTGCCTTGTTCTGGTTGATCTCTATGCTTTTTTGTGTACTACGAACCCTAAGAAGTCCCCTGCACCAACACAGAAAGCACATTTCAAAGGATTCATTTTCAAACCATGTTTCCTCATCCTTTGGAAGGATTGTCAAAGATGGTCTAAGTGACCATCATCTGAGGAACATTTTATAACAATGTCGTCTATATAGACCTGCATAAAGGTCTCAATAAAATCATGGAACATTGAGATCATGGCACGCTGGTAAGTTACGCTAGCATTTTTAATTCGAATGGCATTACTATCCACTCGTATGTGCCTAACGTACCTGGGCATCAGAATGCCGTTTTGGGTACATCCTCTTCAGCTATAAATATTTGATTGTATTCGGAGTACACATCTAACATACTTAAATACTCATGACCTACAGCTGAATCGACCAGCATTTCTGCCACAAGCATGGGGTACTCATCCTTAGGTGTCGCACTATTCAAATCCCTAAAATCTAGGCAAACCCTAAGGGTATCATTTTTCTTTATTACTGAGACTATGTTTGCTAACCATTCGACGTACCTGGCTATCCTTATGAATTTGTTTTTGACCAGCCTCTCGATCTCTCTTTAATCTTCGACATCACTTCTGGCGCAAACCTCCTCGGCAGCTGCTTCAGTGGCTTCCTCCCAGGCTTTATTGCCAACTTTAATTCCACCATACTTCAACTTAGGTCTAGCATCTCGTTGTAATCCCATGCGAAGCAATCTTTGTACTCATTCAACAACTCGACCAATTTCTGCTTCATCTTTGGATCAATCTTTACGCTGATGTATGTTGGTCGTTTTTCTGCTGCTTCTCCCAGATCTATTTCTTCCAAAGGATTTTGGGCCTGCATTTTAACACTGGTTCCAAGCGGGTCCTTTTCAAACCCCAAAGGCTCTCTGTCGTAAACGCAGTCGAGCCTCCGGCTTTTCGAAGCTGTTGTCTGGCCTATAGGGCCTTCTCCATAATTTTCATAAGTTTCGACAGTGGCTTCGCAAGCCATGTTTTGAGACATCTCAGCCTATATGGCCGACTTTATTCTATTCTCAGCCATATAGGCCGAAATCCGAGTCAACGCTTGTGACTCAAAAAACATCTTCGTCTACCAGCGTCCACCCAGTGGGAGTGGACTTCCCTCCTCGACAGGGGCAGTGCCTAGTTGCTCTTTATCCCAGATGAACCCATAGTTAGGGTGTAAAATTAAATAGTATGTTGAACCTCCTTTAAAGGTGTAGACCTCTTCTGCAGCATAGCATGGTTGAATTTTTGGCAAGTTCCTGTCAAAGTCTTTCTTTCCAACCTTCCTATATCAGCCTTGTAGTAACTTTGGTCAGCTTCAATATTTTCCACAATGACATCCTCTCTCCAGATGGCCAGCCTTTGGTGTAGGGTCGATGGCAGAACCCCAATGCCATGTATCCATTCACGTCCCAACAATAAGTTGTAATTTGCGTTGGATCTGAAAACCATGAACAAGGTTGGTCTGGATGTTGATCCTACTGTTAGCTGAAATTTTGACGCCAAGGTTGGATTGAGTGTGATAAGTTAAGAAATGTTTCTAAGTTATTTTGGAATTCGACGGAAGCATTATTAAGGTTCTTAGTCGAAAAGACCTTTTGTGAGGAGAATATGCAGGATTAAAACTTAGAAATATTCCTAAACTTTATATTGTAATTTTGACGGAGCCAATGTTGAGGTTGCGTTCGATAGAGATTTTGAATTTTTAATAAGGATGATAACTGTATTTTGTCCTTATCCATTTCTTAAAAGGACGCGTGGAAATTTGTGGCAAATTGAAGACATGCAAGCGAAAAGAGTCATTTTCTGGAGAAAAGACCGTTGTTAGCGGTTATTTTCAACGTTGTATAAATAGGAGTCTTAGTGTAAAGAATTTCGTGTGTTCAATCATTGTACAAATACTCACAAATGACTCAAAGTATCTAAGTGTATTGAGAAACGAGTTCGTTGAGAATGTACGTTTGAATCACCGGATTTTTATAATTAAAGTTATTTTTCAGTTTATCAAACTACTTTTCCATTGCAATTTACTTTGAAATTCTTTATTGCAATTCTCTTACAAATTCTTCATTTTACTTTTAAACTTTAAAAAATCTAAACAAATTCCTTAATCATGAGCATTGTCGAAATGTTTATAGACTTCCAAAAACAATTTTAACAAAAGCACATGTCTTAGGCTTCACTGGTTGATCCTGTAAAGTAAACCATTTTTTGGAGACCAGCGGTTGTTTACCAATTTTCACGGTAAACAAATTGGCACGCCGAGTGGGACAATGCTATTGTTAGAATATTTCTCTTTTTGAAATTTTTTTGTATAAGTTCTTCATTTTACTATCTCTCTAACTTCGTTGCATGAGACTAAGGAGTGGTAGAATAGCCACAAACAACGAGGGAATACCAAGGAGAAGATACGTGAGGATGGTGAATCAAAATCCACCAAATAATAAAGAACCACCCCCCTCATCTTTGATAGGGGAAATACGGTTCCAGCGTCTGTATCTAAAACTGTACCATCCACAGCAAGTACGAAGCATGTGCAGTCGATAGCCCAAAGTGGACCTATTTTGTCTTATGTAGGGACACAGGGTCCACCAGTGACCCCCCTCCAGTAGGGAATAGTTTATTCAGGCCTTATGTGCTTTGGTTTTCAATGCCTCTAACTAGTCGCGAATAGCCTTATGGTATACCAACTACAGTGATTACAAGTTTTCACAATACAACATCAACGTTCGTAGACCCAGTGGTGAAAGTTACTTCACCACTACAAGGATCTGGTTCAGGCATTAAAAATGTAGGTCAAATTAGCCATCCCTTAGGGATGGAGTTTCCTTCCCAAATGCCTAATATCACCAATAATTTTGCAGCTGTGATAAGGCAACAAATGGACGAAAGCAATCACGAAATGGTCCAAATGCTTGCCTAACAAATGGGCATTGATATTTAACCCTTTAATCCAGAACACTACCCAAGCAAACCAACAATTGGCAGCGCAAATGATGCGCATTGTTAATTTCTTTGGTGTTTCAAAACCACCTCGATACCCTCAAAGGGACTGGATGATAGAAAATTAGGGGGTAGTCTTGGAAGAGGACCCCACTATTAACCAAATCCAACGAAATGTGCCCCAAGCGAATGTGGTAAATCAGGGAGTAGGAGTCGAACCACCTAGGGTCGAACCTTCTAGGCTTAAACAACAAATTCCAAGAGAAAGGGAACCAAGGGTAGTGATGGTGAATAGAAACCAAAATGTAGACGAAGTCATAAATCAGGTTCGACGTGATGATATGGCAGCAAACAATAATTTAGCAGCCATGGTCGAAAGAATTATGGCGCGGAATTGGGTAAATATTGGCCTTCGTAGGCCAAATTACACATCACCATTATCTGAGTACGTTCTGCAATCAGAATTACCCCCTAAGTGCAAAGTCCCCAAGTTTACTAAATTTGCTGGGGACACTAGTGAGTCCACTATCAAATACATGGCCTGATACCTAATCGAGGCAGATGAAATTGCCAATAACGAGAACCTAAATATGAAATACTTCCCAAGTTCCCTTACAAAGAATGCCTTTACATGGTTCACCACGTTACCAGCAAATTCAATTCATAATTGGACTCAACTGGAAAGATTGTTTCATGAGTAGTTCTACATGGGGCAATCAAAGATCAGTTTGAAGGAATTGGCCAGTATTAAATGAAAATTCATTAGGAAGAAACTGGATACCCAATATCTGAGGGACATGACCCAATTGGCTGACAGAGTTCGACGGGTAGAACGCCTGAAGGTTGAAAAGGCCAGGGAAAATAAGAATAACAGAAAGGAAAGGGTAGCCTACGTCGAATTTGATGAAGATGAACAAGAAATAAATAATGATCCTTTGAATTTTGACGAGAGCGAAGTTGACATTGCTGAGCTGAAGCAAGGACCACCTTATTCTTGTAAAGTCCTAACGCCTTCGAATGGAAAAAATCCAGTCAAACCAGAAAAGAGTGATAGGTTCCCTAAGAAAATTTATACCTTCAACGTCACCAAGTGTGACGAAATCTTTGATTTATTACTTAAAGATGGTCAGACGATAGTGCCTCCTGGCGCTAAAACACCTCCTTTGGAACAAAGGAAAAAAGAGAGGTTTCTGTAAATATCATAATTTTTCGGGCCATTAAACTTCACAATGTTTTCTTTTCAGGGATCTTGTTCAGAACGCCATCAAAGAAGGAAGGCTCAAATTCAGAGATAAGTCAAAATCACAAATGAGGATTGATTCTGATCCTCTCCCAGTGGCGGACGCGCATTATTCTGAGCCATCCATGATCAATATGGTGGAGGTGTCTGAGGACTACACCTACGAAGCTGTGATGGTTGAAGTTACTGAAGGCTTCACCAAAGGAGTCACTGAGGACTTCGACAAGGAAACCTCTGAAGGTTTCATTCAAGAAGCTACTGAGGGCTTCACCCAAGAAGTCACTTAGGACTTCGACAAAGAAGCTACTGAAGGTTTCACCAAAGAAGCTACTAAAGGCTTCCCCAAGGAAGTTACTGAGGGCTTCGACAAGGAAACCACTGAAGGTTTCATTCAAGAAGCTACTTAAGGCTTCAATAAGGGAATCATTGAGGGTTCCAGTCAAATTATCACAACTAATGAAACTGTTGAGGGTTTCATACAGATTTACAGAATAACTAAGGCCACTGAGGGCCTTGGGATCAAACTACAGGAGTTGGACATCACTGAGGATGCCAACTTGGGGGTAATATGGTTGAGGTAACCCAGGAGACTGCAATGGAGGTTGAAAAACATAGCCTCAGGCAAGAGGAATATGTCAAATAGGCTTATCCCAAGTAGGATGAGAGCCTGGTCGAATTCCTTCACTGGTGCCAAAGGAAAATTCTGAAGTAATGTTGTGCCCAAGTTGCAGCTCAGTCTTCAATAGAAAGGCTACAGAAAACATGGAAGGGGTTTGACTAGCCAAAAATAGGAATAACTAGAGAGACACTCATAACCGCTTTGTCTTCAACAAGAGGGGAAGACCCAGGAAGCAAGAGCAAGGTGGACAAGGAATGCATGGCAATAAACCATCCATATTCAAGCCTACTGCTAACGCCCCTAGGGGTAAGTGGGTGAAACCTATCGAAAGAAGGGAGCAAGGCCAAAAGAAATGGCAAAACTTTGAAGTAGAAAGAGGTTCCTCACTAGCATACCGTAAGGAATTCCAAGCCTCGAAGCAGTTAGTATATCACTCTGAAAACTATAAGGGAAAAAATCCAATGTCAAGGTCTCAATGGAGGAGACAGCAAAGAAGGCGAAAAGCTGAAAGAGAGACTGCAGAAAAGGCAAAGGCTGAGTTGAGCAGTAATGTACCCCTCAAGAAGGACAGGAACGAAGAGAGAAAGTCTGTCGAAAGGAAACTGTTTACTTCCTAAAAGGAGGTTGTGGAAGAGAAGTCTGACCAGCCAGCAGAAGATAATATGCTGACAGATGACTTCGACACATGCTCAGAGCCTTCACTGGATATTGTTTGCAACTAGGTGTCTGTATTGCCTAGGGAATACGACCAAGTCACAGAGATAGAAAAACCTTAGAATGCAACTGAGTTGGAAATGGCCAAACACATGCCAGTTTGATATTACATACTGAATATTGGATGTGTGGAGGAACAAAACACCTTTTTCGAAAGGCCTGACAAAGCCATGAAGAACTATTTGAAGCCCTTGTTTATTAGGGGAAAAATAGAAAACGTTGGAGTAAATAAGATCTTAGTCGATGGAGGAGCAGCGGTGAATTTAATGTTGCATTACATATTAAAAAGAATTAGAAAAAATGACACTGACACTAAACCCCATAACATGGTTCTATCGAACTATGAGGGAAAAATAGGTATTATAATGGGGGTAATCCAAGTGAATCTCACAGTTGGCACCATTACAAGGCCGACTATGTTCATGGTCATAGCGTTGAAGGCCAACTACAATCTACTCTTGGGTCAAGAAGGAATCCATGCCATTGGCGCAGTCCCTTCTTCACTACATCAACTCATTTCAATTTGGAGAAGCGATGGAATAGTAGAGAATATAGAAGCTGACAAGAGCTATTACATGGCAGAAGTCAACTAGGTGGACATGAGGAACTTCGACAAGAACCTGGCCCATATTGCACCCTGCAATCCTGTAGGGTTTTACTTTACGCCCACTGATAATACATTTTGTTCCCTTTACCTGCACCCCACCCAGGAATTTCAATGGGATAGGGAAGTAGTAGGTGAGGAAGATTTTAGATTTGGAATATACGGAATCCAACCAACGGGTTGGGGAAGCGAATTCGATGATGATGACTGAGTCAAAGACGTTAGAAAAGATTTTGGCTTACATAGCCAAAAACAAATTAAAAGTGGCCCTAGAGGCTGAAGTGAAGTGCATGGCTGTCGAAGCCAAAAATAATGAAGAGCACTTGGAAGGTCCTGGTAAGGACTTCGATCCTGAACCACCAGATAAGGATCAAGATGAAGTGCAAGGCCAGAGGCTTGATGCCATCTATGATGACGAGCCTTTGGGCTTCGAAAAGGATTCGCTAGCAAATAACATGAAGATGCTAGCGCAAGTTCCTTTAGAAGAGATCGACTTCGGAGAAAGGGCAATAAAAAGGCCAACATACATCAGCACCAACATTAGCCCACAACTCAGGGTCGAAGTAATCCAACTATTGAAGGAGTTCAAGGACTGCTTCGTGTGGGATTACAATGAGATGCCTGGTTTAAGCAAAGACTTGGTCGAACTGAAGCTGCCTATAAAGGCTGGGAAGAAGCCAATCGAACAGACTCCAAGGTGTTTTGCACCTGAAGTTCTGTCGAAGATCAAGGAAAAGGTCGAAAGGCTTCTTAGTGTCATACCTCGAAAAATACGATCCTCGCGATGGACGCGGAAAAAACTGTTCGAAACAGAGTCGCCACCGAACTTTATTCATTCCAAGGAAGGAATAGGAAAATATCGATAAAACCTTTAAAGGGAGATAAGAACATGGTCATCGCAACCAAATTCGGGTTTGGGAGTCGGTTACGCAAGAGGGAAGGTATTAGCACCCTCTACGTCCGTTGTACTCAACGGGAACCTCTTGATTCGATTTGTGAGAAAGTTAGCTAGGTTTGTTTGTTATCTTCTAAAGGATTTGCTTCTAAGGGGAAGATGGGTGGTTTTTTATTAGGGTGCTCGCCAAGGATTAGAGTCCTTGTGCCTACGTATTCCCTCGTGCAATGGGAAAGTCAGAGCATCCGTAGTTTGTGGGACTATGGTTGTTTGGTTTGTGTTTTTTATATGCGCCAATTGTCCACACACGAGTAAGAGAACTCGCACCCAAACAATTGAGGAGAAAGGTCAAAGACTTGGCCACCCTCACATCACCTTTTAGAAAGTTGTTTGAATATATGATTAAATGTATTAGAAAGTTTTATTGAGAAAAGAATTTAATTGGTATGTGTTTTAAGGTTTCGACCGCACAAGGTGAGAAAAGAGAGTTTTAATCGTATTTGATGTTTTAGAGGTGTCAATTATCCACACACGAGTAAGAGAACTCGCACCCGAACAATTGAAGAGAAAGACCAAAGACTTGATCCCCCTCCTTTTCACCTTTTAAAATGTGTTTAAATAGAGATTAAGTGCTTTAATAATTGATAAGGAAAAAGAAATTTGAGTGTTGTCGGATTACAAGTGTTTTAAAGGCGTCAATTGTCCACACGCGAGTAAGAGAACTCGCACCCAAACAATTGAGGAGAAAGACCAAAGAAATAATCCCCCTCTTTTTCACATTTTAAGAAATGATATTTAGTATAATTAAATGTATTAATTTAATTTAAGAAAAATACTCGACGTTGGATCGAGGTTTGGATTTACGTGCGAAATGGTTTGAGAACTAATGGAAAGGAGGTCCTAATGGTTCAAGGTGAGGAGGGGAGTCTACCTAATGTTAGCATGCTTGGATTGAGAGCTTTATGTTTATCCTACTCCGAGCTTAATCAGAAATTAAGTCAGACTAGGAGCCTTAAGGGAGCATGTGAATACAGAGTAATCAACAAGTAAACCCCAGACGACTCAATCATAAAGAGAAAATCAAATAAGAGACGGTCAAGTATTTAATCAGGAATTAATCAGAATATGCATCAAAAATCAAGCTCAACAATTAATCAAAATATCCAAGTTAAAGTTAGAATGCTAATTAAAATCAAGATTAAAAAGTTAGTCAACAATTAACCTAAAATTAATATCTAAACCTAGTGTTGATTCAAATTAATTTCTAATTAAAAATTATCCTAAATTAATTCAAAATTAAACTTCTAGTTCTAAGTCAAGATTAAATTCTAATTTACTCAAGATTAGTTCTAAAATTAAAATCTAAACTAAAATTAAATCTAAATAATATCTCTAATTAAGGTTTAATTCTAAAATTATTATCTAATTATCCTAAATTAATTTTTTACAAAGTCTAACCTAATTAAACTAAGCTTCTAAAAAACAAATACTAAAACAAGAAAACCCAGGGGGTGCGAACAGTACTGGGAGGTGTGGTACAGAATTCTGGTCGTGTGGGCTCATGGTCAACGGCCCATGAAATTGAATCAACAGCCAGGGGTGTGGAGTAGATCAGGGCGTGTGAAAAGAAAAAAACACGTGGGCCTGAAGCCCGATCCAACTCATGAAATTAAAAGAAAACCTAAAATGATAAAACACTATCAGCTTCTCCTCCCTCAGCATCGTTCCTCCATTGCCCTGTTTCTTCCCGAATCGCCACCGTACTCCTCACTCGGTGCCGTCTCCGTCTAATACCGCCGGCTCCCTCGCTGCAATTCTCACTTCGCCTCAATCGTGACCCTCACGGTGCAAAAACAACGCCTAGAAATAGACAACAAACGTAATGAAAATCATACGCTTCGCATCGCAAATCAGAATTAGCAAACACATGGACAAAATCGCACACACGAGCAAGTCCATCCAAGTTTAGGGACGGGATTAACGTACCTATCGGAGTCGCTCCAATGGCACTTCAATTCAGGTATGCGTTCTTTTCCGTTCTCGCTTTCAAATTTCCTTCTCTTCTACTTCGATTTGCTTCTTCTGCTTCTTCTACTTGATTCTGTTGTGTATTGAATTCATGTTGCGTCAAAATTGCGAAAGAGTTGTGGATCTGTTCGTTGAATCTTGGCTGATGTTGTAGAATTGAAGTTGTTGCGGATTTGTGTTATTGTTGAAGCCTGTGAGGTTGTGAACGGTTTGCAGGTCGAGGGAGATTTGAATGATGAAGCTTATGAGGTAAGGGTATTTGGTGGACTTTGAAACTTTGGAGATGAATTGGTTCTCTGGGGAAATTCTAACAGAGTTTTGTTTTGGCTCAATCGAAGCTCTTTTTTTCATTTTGTTATCGAAGGTGGTCAAGAGTGGTGTTAATGGTGGTTTCGATCGGTTTATGGTGATGAGCGATGGTTGGTGAACAGAGCGTGGCAGGGGAGATGTTTGAGGTTTGGTTGTTGTTGTCGTTGGAATGACTTGAAGAACGAGGTTTGTGTTTTGATAGTTTATTTTGTTTGATGGTGGTTGTTGAATTTTGGAAATAGGTTTATGGAGGTGGTATTCAGATGGAGCAAGGTGAGTTTTTCAGAGTCTTTTTCCTTGTTGTTGTGTTGTTTCTTTTCTATCAACTCTCTCTTCCTCTTATTTGTCTTCCTTTTTAAATCCAAACAAACTTGTTTATTAAGTTTTAGATTTGTCTTGTTATGCAGGTTGTACCAATTTGTAGCAGGTTTTGTGTTTTATGGTCTGGCGTGGATGTTGTGTACGTTGTAGATCAGAGCTTGTCTGGTGTGGGGTGTGTGGCATACAAAGTTTGCAGGCTGGTACGTTTGGACAGCAGGAGAGATAGCAGGTCGGTCGCGTATGGCTTGTATCTTCGCTTTGTCTTAGTGTGTAGCATGATGTGTGGTCATGGTCTTGTAGAGGTGGCATTGTGTTTGTACGAATTGTATTTGTAGGTTGTGCTATTTGGTAGCTGATGGAAGTTTTGGAAGTGGGTCGTGTGGTTAATTCATGGTTTGAGCTTTTGGTTTTGTCACTTCAAATGTGAAGTAATGTTTTGTAAATGAAACAAATGTAATTTTTTGATAATTGAAGATGATTTTGAGAAATGTTTGTAGCAACTATTATATATATATTTTTTTGTTTTTGTTATGAGTGGTAATGGACCTTTATTGGGAATTTTTGGAGAAACATGGTAGTGTGAAATGGGCCCAAAAAGAAGTAATGATTTTTTTTCTATTTGGATTTGTATGAAAAATAATATGGAATTTAGAATATAGATACTGAAATAAAAATAGAAAATGAATTAACAAGTAAAAAAAATGGATGATTGGATATGAATTGAATTTGAATTAGGTTTAAAAATGGTTGATGGATATAAAAGGGTTAAAAATAAATGGAGAAATGGATTGGTAAATTGGTTTAGAAAATGGAAAATTGGATTTATTAGAATGGGTAACTGAATGGATATCGGTAGAAATGGATTTGTGGATTGGATAATGGTTTTAAACAATGGATATGGATATGGATCTTGTTACCCGCCACTCCAACTTGAATAAAACCTAAAACCTTGACAATCGCGCTTGATCGCCACTAATCTTGAACAAAAAACCACAACCTCAATTCAGCCTTAATATGATCTCTAATTGAACATCAAGCTTGTCAAATCTTTGAACCAGTGACGATAACCTGAACCACACAACACCCAAAAACAATATATGTGCTTTTTTTTCTGAATAATGGTTAGTGGACGGATGTATAGATGAAAACTAATCACAGGTAGGACAAATTTGGGGTATGACAGACGCCCCTATCTAATTGGCTTGAACCTAGAGAATGAACTACTGCATGGCGTTCATTTTAAGGGTGCAAGTCAATTAGATACGAGAAGACCCCAAAAATTTGTCTGACAAGAGATAAAGTGCCATAGAGTAAGAGCTTATAGAATGAGGCAGCGGTGTACCAAACGAACAAAATAACTTGACAATTCTCTGGGCCGTCGAAGCAGTCCCTTATCTATATAAGGTTCTCCGATGATACCAAAGCAGTATCTCTGGAGGTCGAAGATTCTCTGGGTCGTCGAAGCAGTCCCTTATCCATTAAGGTTCCCCGATGAGACCGAAGCAGTATCTCTGAAGGTAAATGATTCTCTGGGTTGTCGAAGCAGTCCCTTATCCATTAAGGTTCTCCGATGATACCAAAGAAGTATCTCTGAAGGCAGACGATTCTCTGGGTTGTCGAAGCAATCCCTTATCCATTAAGGTTCCTCGATGATACCAAAGCAGTATCTCTGAAGGTAGACGATTCTCTGGGTTGTCGAAGCAGTCCCTTATCCATTAAGGTTCCTCGATGATACCAAAGCAGTATCTCTGAAGGTAGAGGATTCTCTGGGTCGTCGAAGCAGTCCCTTATCTATTAAGGTTCCTCGATGATACCAAAGCAGTATCTCTGAAGGTAGAGGATTCTCTGGGTCGTCGAAGTAGTCCCTTATCCATTAAGGTTCCTCGATGATACCAATGCAGTATTCTCTGCGGTAAATTTGCTTAAGAATAGTTGAGCAAGTTTCCTGTTGGAGGAAATGTGCTGGCTCTGCAGGGGAAAGCTCACAAGAAACTTTCTAGGGTAGCCTCTGCTTGGGGAGTAAGAATAGCAACAGCTGGTGGGGATCGTCAATATCAACTGCCTAGCTAAAGAATGACTTGCTGGGGAATAGAATTCCTTGAGCACGTGAGGGGTATCAACTCTTTTTAGAAGAATACTGCCGACTTTGAAGGAGGACTAGCCAAGATGCCTGTGAACTGATCCTAGATCCTGTTATGCTATGATGTTGGGGATGGAAATGCCATGCATTACATGATGCACCGACATGCACACTAAGATGCAACTGCTAGGGAATCTAATGCACGTATGATATGATAGTGCTTGATATGATTATGTAATGTTATGCTAGCATGTCATGCACATGATGATGCAAATGATCGGGCGCGCTGGGGATAGGTTTTCTTGTCGAGGGTATCACCAAGGATTGGATTTGGTAATTGCCAAATGAAATTGGACTTTGGTAATTTTGGTGTTATGAGGATGCCAACGATGGTGGACTTTTAAAGGTTGCCAATGAAGACTGGACTTTGGGTCAAACTTCCAGACTAAAACTGGATTGGAGGATAGAATACCAGACGAGAACTGGTGTTTAAACTTTTGTTTGTCAGACGAGAACTAACTTTTGGATAGTCTACCAGACGAGAATTGGTGAGAAAAGGGTATTCGCCAGACGAGAACTGGGCCTTAAAAGATTTGCCAGACGAGAACTGGTGAGAAAAGGGTATTCGCCAGACGAGAACTGGGCCTTAAGAGATTTTCCAGACGAGAACTGGTGAGAAAAGGGTATTCGACAGACGAGAACTGAGCCTTAAAAGATTTTCCAGACAAGAACTGGTGAGAAAAGGGTATTCACCAGACGAGAACTGGGCCTTAAAAGATTTGCCAGACGAGAACTGGACCTTGAATTGGTTTGCCAGACGAGAACTGGGCCTTGCATTGGTTTGCCAGACGGGAACTGGACCTTGAATTGGTTTTCCAGACGAGAACTGAGCCTTAAAATGATTTGCCAGACGAGAACTGGACCTTAAAGTGATGTGCCATACGAGAACTAGACCTTAAAAGTGATTTGCCAGACGAGAACTAGACCTTAAAAGTGATTTGCCAGACGAGAACTGGACCTTGGATTGCCAAGCTAAGTTGGACTTTGGTGTCAAGTCTTGCGATACCAGGCTTTGAGACGTCAAATCTTGTTGGAAGGTTAGGCTTGGGGTATGATACACATGTCTATGCAATGAGCGAAGCGACATGACTAATGCATATTAGTGATTTATGCAATGATATG